>CM048749.1:18960000-23760000 GCA_026315105.1 Locusta migratoria | reverse complement strand
AGCGCGGCCAGTTGTGAGGCCTTCTCTTCTAGGTGGTTTTGGTTGAGCGTGGTTCAGAATACATGTTAAACTGTGCGTGTGCTTTGTAAGTCAATTTTAAGGTCTGTGGACGGCAGTGGCATACTACCTTCAAATAGGACGATGCGTGGTAAAATGTTCAAATGTTTGTAGAGCTTATAGGACTTAACTACGGGGTGATCAGTCCCTAAACTTACAAACTACTTGTGAACTATCTAATACTAAGGACGGCACAAATATCCATGCCCGAGGGGGGATTCGAACCCCCGACCGTAGAGGCCGTGCAGCCCGTGACTGATGCGCCTCAGTCCCCTCGGCCTCCGCGGCCGGCGATGCGTAGTAAAGCAATGTAGTGTTCAACTGAATCAGTTAAATGGTTTCATTGCGGAATGTTTTCACTATTGTTTGATTTTTTATTTTCATTTATTTATTTTTAATTTACTAATAGATTGGTTGCATTGGCTCGTGTATTGGGACCTGAAGATGGTGTTAATGAGACAAACTGTTAGCCTAATTATAAAAAACCCTCAATTAAGACTGTTGCAGTGAGAGAGCAGCTTACCTGAGCTCCGGCCTGGCGCCCTGCAGCAGCCTTAGGCTGAGCACCCTGGTGAGGGTGTCCTCGGCGGCGCCCACGCCGGCGCCCAGCCCTGCAGGCGACCCGTCAGTGGGCGAGCGGCTGGGGTAGCGCGCCGCGAGGTCTGCGCGCCGGAACTGCAGCTGGTGCAGCTTGGGGTTGGGGTTGGCGCTGTGCCGGTTGCGCGACCGCCGCGAGCTGAACATCATGTTGCAGCCCTCCACCTGTGCGCACAAACAGCCGCGCTCAGTCGCACTATACAAATTTCAGTTCATTTGGGCCTGCAGCATTGTGCATGTCTTTCAAGGACATACTGTTGATCTAAGTAATGCCAAAATGCTGCTTTACTTTGTAGACGTTAAAAACTGTTTATTAATAAAGCAATAGGCCTATTTCGGCACTGTGGCGATCATCAGGCTATTTCCATATGGCATCGTGTAGGTATAATTTATTATAATAAATGCATATAATTGCAGCATAAATGCTCCTTAGATGGTATATATGTTATTTTATGCTTATTAGGTATTAATTGATAACTGCTATTCTGTCAGTTTGACATATTCTCCAGCGATGCTCTAATTTATTATAATAAATTATACCTCCACGATGCCAAATGGAAATATCCTGATGATGGCCACAGTGCCGAAATAGGCCTATTGCTATATTAATAGACAGTTTTGAACATCTACAAAGTAAAGCAGCATTTTGGCATTACTTAGATTAACACTATACAAATGTCATTCTTCTGTCGGTATTATCAAGAAAATATGCAGATTGTATAAAACGAAATATATACTGTCACAGTTTTTCGATTTTAATTCGTGCCGAAAGGTCATGATGCCTTTCATTCCATAATTAAATCGGGGCTTGACTACAATCGCTGTCAAGTGGGACCGAGGAATGTAAAAAAAAACCTGTTTCTGGACTTCAGTAATGCTGGCTTGAATGCTACAGGCCTTTTGTCTCTCATTATTGGCGGCAGCTCATGTATGATACCGGATTTGTCTAACTGCTAGTAAATACAATTTTTGTATGGATGTTGGCTTTCATGCAACCTGTGATCCGTCTGCAGGTTTCATTGACAGCGGTGTCTATTTTATTTATTTATTTATTTATTTATTTTATTTGTGTGAGCAGATTCTTTGTTTTCATCTAATTCGTCAGCCTTACAATTTAATGAAGAAACGTCGATTTTGTAGCATGGTGGCAACGATTGGTCTATGAGTAAAATCCGTAGTAAGGTGGTAGATCTTCAGAATAATCTGATGAAGTAGAGTGTGCCATGATACGACGGAAACCATTTTCTTTGTTGTATGTCATGTTAGTGATCTGTGTTCACCAGTTCTTTTCTGACCTAAATCCAGCTTGCTCTTGAATGAGAAGTTCGACCAGATGTGTTATGCGATTCAATAACAATCTTCCCAATTCTTTATCGAGATGACAAAGAAGTGACAGTGACCTGCAGCTCTCTACGTCTGTAGGCTGCTTGCCTGGTTTCAGAGTGGCAACTTCAGTCTTCCTGAAATATTACGGGTGTACAGGAAGGCAGTATATGTCAAAGGAATTCAAGGGTGGAAATCTACCATGACCACAGATAATTTCTTTTCGAGTGCATTCGAATGGGATTATTAAAGATTGCGCGCTCTTACAGACAGTCTAGAAGGCATCTCAGTTTTTCTTTTATTCTCCCTTCTCGGATGAGCTACATACGGATCACATACCGATTTCAATTTGTTGTACTTTTTTATAATTCTTTGCTACGTGTAAATGGCAGCATAACCTAAGGATCTATGCTACGGATTGCACGGCCGCTCCTTGTCGAAGGTCCTCCCTTGGCCATATGTGTGTGTGTGTGTGTGTGTGTGTGTGTGTGTGTGTGTGTGTGTGTGTGTGTTTTGTCCTTAGCGTAAGTTGTCTTATGGCTATGGACCGATGACCCTAGTAGTGTGGTCGCTTGTAGTCACAAACTTTCTTTTCTTACAATCGTCTTTCATATATTCACTGTATACCTTCTTCCCGTCATCTGAGCACTTAATACTGGGAAGAACACCCAGTCTCTTCGTATGACGGCAACATGCATTTATGCGCAGCATAAATTTGCTACAAGAGCTTCCTGGACTATCACTCGACGAAGGTTGGTCGAGGCCGTTACGAGGTAGTCTACTGACTTAGTTTAAATATCTCAATTTTCTGATACTGTAACCGACAAGTCACCTGAAAATATTTTACACATCATACTAATGTAACAGAGAATGTCTTTAAATACCTATGCTGTGACTGTTCAGAGCTGTTGGCATTTAAGACCAATAAATAACGCAATCTTACATCCCACATCTTCACAGTTCCATAAATCTCACGCAAGGCCGCAATACTGTCAGCCAGATGCCACGTTACAGGTACTTAGTGCTTTATTAACTGACCGTGATATGTTGAGTCCCAGCGTGGGATGTTTCGTAACGCAGGCGTGTCGGATTTTAGTGCCGTTCGCTTGGGATGCATTTACACAGGACATCAGAGCACTTTAACGACTGCAGTGTGGGTTTATTTACAGGCTGGAAGCACCATATAGCGCTCGAACGCGATTCATCAAAGACACTGCATGCAAATCTGGTTGTTACTCAGATTAACGCAGTTTCCATTTCACAGGAAGGACTTCCCGATTGATGCAGTTATCCACGATGGTATTCTCCGCATAAAACGGTAGAGACATTCAATACGACTCTAATAGCATCCAGCCGGGTTCAAAAACTGACAAATAAAAGAAAAGCTTCACTATTGTTGTCTTGCACTATCGAGTATTCTAGCAGTTATTCGCGTCTTTTCTTCCACGATATTTCAACTCCGCGTCGGAGGTTCGAATCTGCCCACGGGCATGGAAGTGTATGTTGTTCTTAGATCAGTTTACCTTAGTTTAAGTAGTTTGTAAGGCTAGGGACGCATAACCAAAGTAGTATGGTCCCATAGAATTACAAACATTTTGTGTCAGGTACTTATCCTTGTAAGGTGCTAGGCGCTCCGCATACCGTCCGTGCCGCGTCATGCACGCCAGCGATGTAATGTGCCAACCAATGGCGGCGGCTTTAGCATCTTCTTCTGGCCGCGGGTGTTCCGACGGTTGTGCGCGTCTTTTGTAGTTATTACCCATTACCGATCCTTCAGTAGGACGTTCTGAATGTCCTCCAATTTGTTCAGAACATTTTATTTTTCCTTGGGCTTGTATTTCTCTTGCGGTGTGGGGCGGTCTGCTACCACAGTGCGGCGTGTCGGGAGTTCCTTCTGTTCTCCTCGCACAACAGTAGCGGCTGCAATGTTATGTTCAGGCCAATGATGTTCAAATTGTCGTTCTGGACCCGGTTAAGCGCCATCATGTACAGGTCCATCATTATGCTTCTGTCCCGTGGGAGCTTGTTGTTGCTTTCGTTGCGTCTTCAGAAGACCAGTGTCGGGTTTCAGCCAGAAGTCAGCTGGTATCCTGTGTCACGGTTAATAAGATTCTCTGTAATCTTCATTTCCCCAGATTCACTGATGACGATGACCCAGTATTTCGGTTTGTGTCATAATCTTGGCGTCATCATATTTCATAGATTGACCTAGTTCTTAACTCTTGCATGCCTTTGGTGTTCGTCGCACCTGATGTCAACGGACCTGGTCGTCTAGCCGATGTATGCCATACCATATGACAAGGTATGTGGTAAACAACGGGCTTTTGTAGACCCAGGTCGTCTTTCACGCTTCCTAGCAGAGCCTTAATTTTGGTGAGTGGATGGAGCAAGCCGTCGCGGCAGAATAGCCATGCGCTCTAAGGGGCCCTGCTACGGTGCGCTCGGCCATTCCAAGTCGGAGGTTCGGGTCATCCCTCTTACATACGTGTTTGTGTTGTTCTTAGAATAAGTTAGTTTAAGTAGGTTGTAAGTTTAGGGACCGATGACCACTGCAGTTAGCTCCCATACCTTTGCAAACATTTGAACATGAATTTGCATACATTTTTAATGGAACACGCTCTTGATATTATATTTGTGGAGAATTCTGCTGATTTTGCGTAAATTGGCCCGTCATATAGTAAATATGTAACTTCTTCGTTTCTTCTTGCACCTCTGCAGGAGCATCTGGCGGTTAACAGGGCAAAGTGCGTTTTGAACATCTCGAGAAGAGTATTCATTTTTTGTGGAACACAGGCTGTAGGTGTTTCATCTCCGTCGTGAGATTATCAGGATCTGACAGAGTTCGTGCCCGGTGAACAAGAGTTCTATGCTGGATTGTGAAAACTACTGGCTTGTAGGTACAAGTCGGTGTGGATGGGATTACGGTACACACTATGACCGAACGTACCATCCACCTTCCTCCTGATAAGAACATCTAGGAACTAAAGCAGTCCATTCCTCTCTAGTTCCATCGTAAATTTTATGTTGGGATGGCATGAGCTGAGATGTTCGATGAAAACATCGAGCATCCCCCGTCCACGAGGTCATACAACAAAAGTGTTATCGACATATCTGAAAAAACATTTCAGTTGATTCGAGTCCGATGTAAGTGCCTCTTCTTCAAATCTCTCCTTAAAGAGATTCGCAACCACCGGTGAGAGTGGACTGCCCACTGCCACGCCTTCTGTCTAATCGTAGAATTGACCGCCACGTAGGACGTACGTCGATGTTAATACCTGCTTCAATAAATCCAGGAGAGTACCGTAGAACGTTTCTCCAATCAGCTAATGCGAATCAGTGTTGGAACTGACCATCGTTTGTTAGCGTTGTCTTCACTTTCGATCTGTCTGATGTGTTTATTCAATTTTATAGTAGTTGCCTGCTTCGTAAGGGGTCAGGTGACATGCAATTAAGAGTTGCGACTAATTTTTCCATCCAACACCCTGATATTATAACTATAACTTATAACTACATAGCTTTCATATATAATGTGGATGCAGGCGAGATGATATAATATATGTAATGGTGGCACTCGGAATCTCCAGTGAGATACCTCGATCAGAAATATCGTAGTAGTTTAGATGTGAGACTCAATACTTGCATTTGTTCTTAGTGCAGCTCAATTGAATGAGAGCACAGACCATCTCGTCGTACCACGTACGCATATACCAGCAGTGGGTACACTTAAAATCGTGGTGGTAGTTTAGATTTGGGCTTCAGTAGCCGGCGTAGAGGATGCAATAGACCAATGGCCTTCCCGTGTTGCTCGGATGTGCTAGGGGACAGTCTCTTGTCTAATATGAATCAGATGTATCTACCAGCCGTCTGCCACAAAATATAATCAATGTTAATCGGTAGTGGCTTCAGGTCGAACTAAGTTTTCCTTTAAGCAAACGTTGTACCTAGCAGTTGGTAGTATGAACTGCAGTCTCGATTCTGTTGCCCAGTTCTCCAAGTTGTTTAAGGCAGCATGGGGTCGGTGATTCGCCGCATGGGCGTTCATGTATTTACAGAATCAGGCCGTATCACCAACACAGCACACTAAATGACCCAGCTGCTCGTAGAGATACGTGGGGTAAAGAAGACTCAAACTACCGGCCCAAGATCAGATCCTCGAGGTATTCCAGCCTGAACTAATCCTCTTCTTGTTCAAATATCCTCTAAGGTATGTATCCAAAATGGTATTAGAAGTATGTTATATACGAAATAGAGAATATAAGAACCCAGTTCTCTATTCAGTATGTTAGTTTTCAGTGATAAGAACATTTGAAATATATCGTACCGTGCACTTGTGCATCTCGCGCAGGTGGACGGCGGAGAAGTGTATCTTGAGCGCGCCCTTGTCGCAGAACGTCTTGAGGCAGACGTTGCACTGGACGCGCTTCTTGCCCAGCGCGGGCTTCCCCTGGGCGCCGCTAGACGGCAGCTCGGTCGCGCCGCCGCCCGCAGTCCTGGAGTTCCAAGAGGCGGCTTTTCCGGCCTTCCCGGAGCCAGACTTGGGCCTCGGAGAGCAGCCGTCGCGGCTCAGGTCCAGCGCAGTTTCGTAAGCGCCTGCAACAAGCGAGAGAAGCGACTCGTCAAACACCTGGCCTATCCAGCAGCCTGCAGAGAGGTAAATGGAATGAAGAAGCTGTAATGTACACATCAACACAAGTAAAGTTTATTTAACGATTTGTTGTATCTAATCAGGCGACGCTGAAGGAATTATATTACACAGTGAAACACTGAAAGCAGAAGAGAAATTTAGTACATATGTAGAGAAATATCTGCTAACAGCAGGAATACAGTGGATTTCAAATGGAGAGCAGAAATGACAAGAAAAGCTTTTACTGTCTACGGAGGCAATTTGATACCCCGGACATGGATTTGTTTTGGTAATTAGAGACAGTCATTGCTTTACTTGCAAAAGTAATTTTTCTATGTACACTGTATATTACGAGGTGTGTCAGTTTTCAAAACGTACCTAACAAGTTTGTAACATTAACTTGCCTTGGCGGGACGAATTGTAAGGAGGCTATAGTTTTGATACGGAGCTCCTAATTGGTGTCCTAGAGCAGGTGCAATGGCCCACAGACTAGGAAGGAATGCCGAAAGATATATACAAGAGACGGTGGTATGAAATTTCGCTTCTTCTGATGGTGACTGCCACGTCCGGGCATCGGTGTACTCATCTGGGCGACCAGATGGTACTTGTCTTTGAATACATAGTGACCCGCTGTGGGTTTGCCTAATGGTATAAGCAGCAGTATGTGGTGCCAAGTGTTGAGTTGCAGGCTTCACCTGTAATTACGGCACTTTCAGAGAGCAAGCAATGGACATTCTTGCCTGTCCACATTAGTTAGTGTCTGCGGACGAAAGTGAGATAACATGATGGTCGGCCGATTTGCTAAATCAGCATATTACATTTTGACAAGGAAACTTCGTGGGTCTTGAGATTATCTAGATTAATTGGAAGTTTTGGCTAATTCAGTTCAACTACAGATTTACACAGGTAGTTTCTTGATAAGATTTCAAAGTAGCAGCCAACGCCCGACACAGCGAACAGTAAACGCGCGCTAACGCAAGGCTAATTTTGTTTCTGCAAAGTCGCTTCCATGCAATGGCACCGACACAAGGAACAACAAGAACAACATTGAGTTTTAAAGTCAAGCGGGGATGCGGTCTTAACTATCCTCTAATAGATATTTTACTTATGATAACTGTTTATATTTGCAGTTTTGGTTATCGAAATGATACCCTTAATGGTCAAATCCTGTCCTCTTTTTTGTTTCTTTATTACTATATTACATAATTTAACTCATTCCAAATTTATTTGCCTTTCGTTTTCCAACTCTTTGAGGCAATAAACTAATTTTATTTTATTTATTTATTATTATTATTTTGTAGTAGAATTGCATTTTCATTTTACTGAAGTTCTGCCTCTTAACACATTCCCATAGCTGTGAGGTCATTTGACGGTAACAACTTATTTTCTACTTACAGGAGTGGTCATTCATTTCATTCTGAGTACAGTTAAAAACCCTTTACCTGTCTTGGATTGAAACATGCACTGTTTTCTGATGTCTGAGGCTGGCAGTCATGGTAGATTTGTTCCACCTGCAGAACCACAGATTTTGGGTACAAAACATTCCAGATCAATCCTTGCGTGCAATAAAAGATTGAAGACATAGTTTGTCCAGTTTTTAAGACAAGCCAGTGATTTGTAGAATGCAACAGCTTGAATCTTTTGAAATGTGTCTAAAAGTCACTTGCTGAAGTTAGACAGGATAAATACTGAACTATTGAAACGAAATCGGGAGAGGAGGAATTTATGGCACAACTTAAATGATGGTGGATGTGAACATTGCAACCGATTTCGACATTTTTAGCTGACCACTATGAAACTTGGCAAATGTGGATATGTAAGAATAACGTTTGATGATCTGCAAGATACAGTACGGTGCATCTATTTAGACACTATTTGACAGGGTGGCAGTCATATGTAATGCTTCATAGATATGGGGTGGGACAACAGAGAAGCATAGGAGAAAGAGAGGTTAGTAGTAGTAGTAGTAGTAGTGGAGGAGGAGGAACGTAGGCAGGGCCAGAAGAAGGCAGAGAATGGGGGAGGAGAGAAACAGACTCGAGAGGTGGGAGACAGTGATGCAAATGGATAGAGTGGGTGGGGAGAGGAGGAGGAGGAGGATATGGACAGTGAGGGGGGAGAAGCAGCTGAGATAATGGAAGATTGGAATGAATACATAGTTTCGGAAATGACAGGTCGAGAAAGGCTAGCAAACCTGGTTGTAATGATGACGAAAACGAAATGGAAAACTGCCTTACCACTTTTTATAGAGAAAAGTTTAGCTTGTACACATACTCCACGTATTTCCACAGAAGAAGTGAAGTAATCTTATAATATTGCAGAAAATTTATGGCCAGTCGACGACAAGTTTTTATTGCAGCGGATGTAAGAACACTGTTTAATCGTGGATGTCGAGACAGTAATTACAGGACTTCCAAGTGCATTAAGGACACGCCGAGGAACCGGTCGCAGGCGCCGGGGCTAGCTACGTACCGTTACACTCCTCCGAGGAGCCGCCGTCGGAGAGGCTGGCGCCGGGGGACGCCAGGACGGCGGGGGTGGAGCTGGCGCGCCACACCGACACTGACGTCGACGGCGAGGCGGAGGCGACGGCGGCCAGCAGCGGGACCGCCTCCTGCGCCGGCTCCAGCCGCAGCTTGCCTGCAGACAGGGGCGCCTCAGTGGCCGTCGCTTGTCTTACACTACGTACTCCCATGTGGTCGGGGGCATGGGGTACCTCCTAACAACGCGACAGACCGTACATCAGAGCTTTCCAAACTGTAGTATCAACGTTGTCGCAAGACTCTAAACAAAAAAACTTGCCATAAAATAACACAAAATATCCTTCTCTTCATACTACCCTGAAGACTCGCCTACAGCTAATCATAAGTCTCTTCATTCAGTGCACCACAGATCACGTATTAAAGGAATGATCGGTGCACATTAATTGCGTGCTCCACTGCTAGGCGGCAGCTCTGCTTCAGCTGCAGTAGACAGGGTTCGTTCATGCAGCTGCCAGTTGCCAGATTCCAGCAAACTGCGCTTGAGCAGAGCTGCTGCTGATACTTGATAACAAACAGCTCTTCCCATGCGCAGTTTGCTGGAACTGGCAGCTGCTTGAACGAACCTTCATTGTCGTCTGCTTTCCTTCTCAAAAATCTACACCTGAGCGTTTTTTAATGGTTTTATCAAAGCCACGTCACCCTCGGTAATGTTTCTTACAATTAAATCTCAATCAATGACACAGTGGCTGTAAAAGCTGTCACAGATTGTAAAAACAGTCACAATTGTCCACTGACTAAAGCTATTCAGTAGCGATGTTTAGTATGGAATATGGCCGGGGATCGTTGGTTCACTGGTATGCGTTAATACTTATATCTCTCAGTTTCCTGTATGTAACAGATTGTGGGAACAAAAATGACATTCATATTCTTACTTGTCACAAATATTTATCGATTTTTTCGGAACATGTCGGGACTTCCGAGGGCGTGGTCAAACAAGAACCTAACAATAGAACTTAAATAATAATTCATGACTTGTCGTAAATACATCCTCTTTATTTCTGAAAATAATGTGATAATATTGAACTGAAAGGGAACAGCCACTGTGCTGTAAATCAGAAATCCGAGCAGCTAATTTCCAGATGCCGTTTTCAATCGATCCAGCAAAACAACAGTTCACTGTGGAACCACTACGACCGTGCACAGTGCTTTGTTGGCTACTTGAGACCATGGCGTCAGGGTGTCTGCTCTACACGGTAACACTACCATCAAGATGTACTAACTGAAATCAATACTGACTGACAAGGACGTGGTTTTCCAGTAGTTCATCTTGCAAACGTCGCTGGCCCAGGAAGAGCGCAGGACACGAAGCCGCACAGTTAAGAAAGCTATCGAGACGGTCGTGTGCAGGTATAGCCCAATTGCATGGTCCTGGTGTGTGAATGATTTCTTAAATGTTAAATTTAAAACACTTCCCTAGCCTTCTTGACGGGTTTAGAAAGTTTGGTGGCAATTGTCTCTATGGCGACATAATGAGTACTAACCCGTGTCTCTACATCACTGTTTCCCAAACTTTTAGAATACGTGAGCCCTCTACCAAGTGAAAATATTTTGGCTACCCTCTTCCCCCACCTAACCATATCACAAGTACGAGTGCATTTAGAAAGGCAGCGAATTCAATTTTCTTCTGTTGATAACTTTGTTGTAAAAAACAATAAAAATACTGTATTGTGCATTGTAGGAAAAATTTTCAGTCCATCTCTGAATGCAACAAATCCAATTATTACGTGAATTCCGACAGAAATACGTTGCATAACGAAGTTTCGTGTTGCAGCTCAGAAGCGAATTATGACCATCGACTGTATAGTCAATTTGTAAACAAGCGAATTTCTCAAAATTACTTATTGTAATGGTAAATTAGCTATCGTCTGATACAGTAAAATAATTTTCGGGCCTTTCGTTTATTCATTGTGAACCCGGTGTATTTACTATAAGACAGTCTCTGTCTTATTCAACTGGGAACTGCCGGCCGCGGTGGCCGAGGTGACTGAGGCGCTTCAGTCACGGTCAGCACGGCCACTACGGTCGGGGGTTCGAATCCCCCTTCGGGCATGGATATTTGTGCCGTCTTTAGTATAAGGTAGTTGATACGTAGTTTGTAAGTTTAGGGACTGATGACCCCGTAGTAAAGTCCCATAAGCTTAACATACATTCGAACAACTGAGAACTGATGGTCAACAAGGAATCACGTTAATTTTAATATAAAGTACATTTCAGGCATATGTTTTTGCATAAAGGAGACCTAGTATTCAGAATTGCTTGCTGGTTGTTATTTGACGTATTTTTGGAAACATTTTTGTTTCACTTTGTGGGATAACATCCCTTTTATTGGAATTATATACATGAAAACCAGTATAGAGTGCAATGATTTATTTATTTAGTCAACTAGCAACTAGTTTCGTTTTTTTGTTTTATTTTTTTGTTTGTTTTTTTTGTTTTTTAACATCTTCAGGACCACAAATACATTGATGTCGTGGAGCTGGGCAGGTGCTTCGGAGTTCCCTAGCTCCACGACATCAATAGAATTGTGGTCCTAGAGATGCTAAGAAAAAAAAAAAAAAAAAAAAAAAGAGAGAGAGAGAGAGAGAGAGAGAGAGAGAAACTAGTTTACTAAATAGATAAATCAACAAAGTTGTCAACAGAAGAAAATTAAATTCGCTACCTTTCTAAATATATATGTATAATGGTTGTTGTTTGGTGCAAGTTCTGCCTACGATGACGGCGACCCCACGAGCAAGACTTGGCTACCCCTGTGGGGGCAGCGACCACAACACTGCTCTACAGCGACATCGCTAAGAAGGTTTGGCCTGTTTGAAGCTATTATGTCTAAAACACTTCCATTGCGTGTGGGCTGACGAGTCATCTGATCAAAGCAGAGTGCGGAAAACAGTAGTGAAACCCGAGGCGTCGCTGTCTTAAAATCATTTCTCGTGCAAGGTATCTTGATACGACTAGAAAATGTGTGTGGACTACAGACCTGGCGCGGCGTGGGGCGGCGAGGCGGGCGGCGACGTCCTGGCGGGCGAGGGCGGCAGCGCGTGCGCCGGCTGGAGCGCGTGCGGCTGCAGCTGCAGCTGCTGCGACTGCGACTGCTGCTGCTGCGACTGCGGCGCGTCGCACGCCGCCAGCTGCAGCGCCAGCGCCTGCGTCTCGGGGAAGCGCGCGCACAGCCGCACCAGCGCGCTCTCCTCCTCGGCGGTGCACATCTGCCACGAGTCCAGACGATCGCCGCCCGCGTCCTGGCAAACACACACACAAACACGTCACCTGCTGCCGCTTCCTGTCTCACCAGAGTAGCTTTCCAGTATAATAATATTGACCCTAGCAGCAACACGATGTATTACGTTACAAAGAGCATCAACCAAGGGCAAATTTTGCCCGTTTTACAATAAGCTGTAAATCCCATAAAATGTAGTTTTTGTTTTGTTTTAGTGTGTGTGTGTGTGTCTGTGTATGTGTGTGTGTGTGAGTGTGTGTGAGCGAGAGAGAGAGAGAGTTTGCTATCAGCTGTTGTATGTCTAACATATGGACTCCTTGAAGTATCGTCATCTTCCATTATCTGCAGTCATAGGACCGAAAAGGTTAGTTTCACACTCTTGTGAAATTTTGCTTATATACTGCTACTTATAAGAATTTCAGCTATTATTAGGTTTGATAGGCTTATAAATAGCTGGGAGATACTGAAATTAGAGGTGATGGGCACTGAATTTACCATAAAATTTTTGTGCCTGCATGGTGATTGCAAAGAAGAGAGTAACAATTACGGTCGCATGGAGCACGAACCCAGGGCAAAATGTACACTTTGGCAACTCTATTCTACACTTTATTTGCTCTTTTTAAAATTGTAACCATAGAAAGGTACAGTGCAGTTCTTCATAAGGTGATAGTCAAATAGAAGAAGTACCATAAACAAAAACAGGATATTTATTACGGTTTTTCAATAACTGAAAGACGCATGAGCAATTTTTTCCCATGTTAGGTGCTTGTAGGGTTAATTATAACTTTTTTTTCTATCAACGAACTAATAACTGGGTATTTATTATTTATTATTCAACACTCCTGCTGTCCATCTCCATCCAATCTTATATCTCTCACCACCCATGTCCTCCTTCCCCCTATTCTCGGCCCATCTCCGTCCCTCCCCTCTTTTCCCCCTTTCCATCTCCTCGTCCTCTCTCTCTCTATTCATTCCACCTTTTCAGTTCATATACTCCTCCCCCATGCATGAAACCTCACATTTATCAGTAGCGTTTCGTGGTCATCATTGACACCTTCTCAATACGAATCCGATCTTTTACCGCTGAACCAAACTACGCTTCCTAAACACGCCATCACTGGGACTGTTGATACGATTCATATGGTGATAGATCCGTATCAAACTTCCTTTTACTTCGTAAACGTTTGGCCATTTTGAGTTGCCACTTGGGGCCCTTTCGAGTCTCACCGCGTCTTACATGTACCATAAATTTGGACGAATTCGGCGATGACCAGTAGGCGTCCTCTCCTTGTTAGCCATCATGGACGGGAGCGGAAAAAGTTGTGCGATGTAATACACTATGCACAACACACATGTCTGCAAAACACGTACCTTCTAAAGAAGGGTAAGATAACGACTTTAATGATATAGCATTCCAAAAAAATGTCCAAATGTTTAAAGCTTATGGGACTTAACTACGGGGTCATCAGTCCCTAAAGTTACAAACTACCTATGATCTAGCTACGACTAAAGACGGCACAAATATCCATGCCCGAGGGGGGATTCGAACCCCCGACCGTAGTGGCCGTGCGGACCGTGACTGGAGCGCCTCAATCCCCTCGGCCACTGCGGCCGGCTGAACATTTCCGAGCATGATTATTGACCTTTGGAATTTTGCCTAGCGCTTTATCGCCTCGCCCATTTTATCATCTGGTAAGTGACGAAGCTCACCGCTAACGCATGGCCTGTCGATACGTGATGGAGAGACAGAAGAACTGTTCAGAAGGCGACGGCGGCGCCTGCGTGTGGCGCACCGCCTGGCGGCTGGTTTCCTGGGCAGCGCGGGCCGCCCATTCCGTGCTATGAGGCCTGAATGTAAAGCAGGCGCTGCGACGCGCAGACGGCAATTTACATCGCGGCCCGTGTGAGAACATTTCGCGTGGGAAACACGCCCGGGACCGTCCTAATCGTCGCGCATCTCATTTCCTTCTCTTCAGAAATGCAGAGACACTCTCGCGTACTCTCCCTCCTTCACCAGTTCTTCGCCTCCAGCGTTTTCCTAATGGGCAAACGTCCAGTATCTGGACTGTATCCTGCTGAACTCTAACAGAATTAGGTGAATATTGTCGCAGTAGTTCCCATTTGTCACGGTAGAGGGTTAGCACTCGCTTGAGGAACTGTTCACTTGTTTGTCTTCTGACCGTGCGTCGAAGTCACCACTAGTTAATAATTCATACTTACCCAGGTGTATATGAAATACACCGTTGTGCTTTTTCTTTGTGAGTAAACATCGATCGGTATTGACTACCTTCAAATATTGGCTTTTTTAGTCGCTGTGGTGGTTGCGCATCATACAAAATTTCCTCGCTAAATGCACAACTTCATGATGAAGTTGATGATCGGCCGTAATAGATATGGAAGCTAGCATTTGGAGCTTGTGATTCACGCTGAGCAATCGAGGACCGCGGTGGAAAAAAAAAATGTTTGTATAGGTTATGGGACTTAACTACGTGGTCATCAGTCCCTAAACTTACAAACTACTTACGAACTAGCTAACACTAAGGACGGCACAAATATCCATGCCCGAGGGGGGATTCGAACCCCCGGCCATAGTGGCCGTACAGACCGTGACTGAAGCGCCTCAGTCCCCTCGGCCACCGCGGCCGGCACCGCGGTGGAGTAGCCGAGCGGTCTGAGGCGTCTCGCTGAGGAGCGCGCGGTTGCTCGCCGTCGGAGGTTTCAGTCCTCCCTGGGGCATGGGTGTGTATGTCTGTCCTTAGGTTAGTTTAACTTAGTTTAAGCAGTTTGTAAGCTACGGACTGATGACCACGCAATTTGGTCCGATAGATTTACACACATGTGAACATTTTGAGCAATCGAGGGAACTGTAACACGGCGAAAATAAGTGTTTGTAACTATGGGCAAAACAGGAACAACTACGTATAATGACAGAATTCAGAGTTTTCGAATGATCTCTTCATAGCGACTTCCATCTAATACATGCCTTCTCATTACTATTAAATTCAAGAAATTATAATTAAATATATACTCTCTTACAATTCGTTTCTAAGTACTCTGTGTTTATAGATTAACCACCTTTCCTCAGATACAAAATTTTGAATGCTATTATGGATTCTATCACGGGAATCACAAATGTGTTTCATTACCTTGAATACAAGGGAATTTCACACGTATTTAATCTATCACAAATTTCCTCTTTTAACTGTTTTTATGTTAGGAGAGGTGTTCAACTGTAAAGATACGAAAAGTCGGTTGAAATTTGAATACGCCGCTTTTGGAAAACGTAGTGCGACATCGAGGGATGCCAAGTATGCGTCGTCACGTCCCACTGAAATATTTATAGCTTTGCTCTCAGCAGGCAATGTGATGTTCACGTCCGTGATCCGATACCCATCGAATGCTTCAAGAAAACCATTAACAGTGACGTGTACTGTAAGACACGCGGTAGGCTCCCAAGTCCATCAACAGCAAATGGCTTGGACTGACCACAGAGGGAGTGATTCTGCTGCATGATAATGCATTTCCACTCGTATATAGGATCACACAACACGTACTGTCCCATTTCGTGTAGGAGCAGCTTGAGCATCCTCCTATAGTCCGGATATGTCGCCCTGCGACGTACATCTGTTTGGTACATTAAAAAAACAATAATACAGTAAAAGCACCTGAAAGGGAAGCGCTTCACTTCGGACGATGAACTGAAGGACATAGTAGAGGACTAGCTCCTGTCACAGCCACAGGAATTCTGGGAGGGCTCAGGCGTTTGGTGATTACTTTTGAATAAAGACTACTATTATACCAACAATGTCGTTCCGTATCTTTTCATTTGAATATTCTGTAGAACACCATCAAAGCGATAATGCACTTTCACTTAGGTGACTTGAGATACAAAAGTTGTAAAAATCTAATTCTCGGTACTTGAGCATTAAAGCAGGGTTGTTCTTCACGCCTGCCTTTTTATCCTCTTCAACAAGTTGATATTCACAAGTACTGCAAAAAATCATGAATGGATTTCTTATTCAACAATCATATCCATCCAACCTCTCTTTCAGTTGGTCGTATATTGTTGGTAACTGAACTTTTAGATGCAAATGGAAACATTATAGAGCCTCCAATGGAAACATTATAGAGCCTCAATTTTGTGTTCTTGATACTGTCGCAAAACAAACTGGTTTTTGGAAACCAAGGGTTGGATGCTTTTTTCAACTGTTGTAAATCTAAGGGCTAGGCTTAAAAACTACTTAAACTAACACACACACACACACACACACACACACACACACATACACACACACACACACATGTTCGAGAGGGGACTCGAATCTCCGACGGGGAGCAACCGTGCCCTCCGCAGCATGGCGCGTTGGAGCGCTCGGCCACTTCACAGCGGCTATGCTTCCTCCCCCCTGTAGACTCATATACTCAGCCGAAGCCTTTTTTTAATTCGTTTTGTTTGTCACTCACAATGCAACCTGTTATCCAGTCTTAAAAGATGAAACGGCTTCTGACATTTTGGATATTGCTGAATGAACCTCTTGTACTGGAGAACTAGCCACCACCCTGCCCACAAGAGGACTGAAGCTTCGCATTAAATGAACGGAAAACGCCCAGTTCAAATGTTTGTAAAGTCTATGGGACTTAACTACGGGGTCATCAGTCCCTAAACTTACAAACTACTTATGAACTAGCTAAGACTAAGAACGGTACACATATCCATGCCCGAGGGGGGATACGAACCCTCGACCGTAGTGGCCGTGCAGACCGTGACTGGTGCGCCGCAGACAGCTCGGCCACCGCGGCCGGCAAAACGCCCTGTCAGCAGAAAAATAAATTAACTGATCCTCTGTTTGAAACGGACTCGCTCGTTCATCTGTACCTCCTTCTGTTTCGGGCACATTGCTTAACTGTTGATCTGTATGTGATGTTTCCAGTAACTAGCCACGGTCCCTTTTCGACAATAAATTAATCCGTTTGTTTTGAATCCAGAATTTGGTGTGTTCTCGCGACACCCATGCTGCTGCTAGCCGGGTGTCGGGACACCGAGCTGTGGATGCTCTGACACAGATAATGGTAGAGCCGTCTCTGAAATATAGATGAGCAGCTTACGTGGCGACAACAGCGTTCCCAAATTGTTTCAGTAATCTTCCTCTCTGCACGAAAGTGGCGAAGGCTCAGGGCGGAAGTGCGGCTGCGGCGGAAGCTCGGCGGTTTTAATTATTTTACGGAGTCTGATGATACGAACAAGACTTTATCATTCTGGGGGCGGTTATTAATTAACGGCGGGAAGGAGCGCGAGTCGAGCGGTGAGTTAAAAGGCGGCTCTTGCCGCTCTTGCGCTGCTTCATTATTCATCGGCGGCGGCGGGGCCGCCAGCTAACGAGAGGCAAATCCTTTCCTTCTTATCCCCGCTGCGTTGCGGCGTGATCCCGGAAAGAACTGCGGGAGGATGCTGCGGTTTTCTGCGCGCCAGGGGCAGCGCGACAGTAAGGGAGGGTTTTAAATATGAACGCGGCCAGCGCACAGGAAGAGATTAGCCCAAGACAAGGTGGGCGCCCGGGGTGGCCACTGCATGGGGCGCCGAGCCTGTGGCAGCGAACGGCGCAACCCGGCCGGAAGGTAGCGGCGAAGGGCGCGCGGTGCCACTTCACCAAAGTCAAAGCTCCTCTTCATGGGCCCACAAATAAGGTATTACACACTCAATAATTAAAACTTCTTGGCTAAGTTGCCGTGGTCCATCAATAAAACTTCTTACACTCGACGTTTCGTTGCCTACTGCGAATATGATATGCTACAGACTCAAAATTTAATCGACAGGAAGAAGATGCTGTGATATGCAAATGTTTAGCTTTTCAGAGCATTCACACAAGACTGGTGCCGGTGACGATACCTACAACGTGCTGACATGAGGAAAGTTTCCAACCGATTTCTCATGCACAAACATCAGTTGACGGGCGTTGCCTGGTGAAACGTTGTTATGATGCCTCGTGTAAGGGGGAGAAATGCGTACCACCTTGTTTCCGACTTTGATAAAGGTCGGATTGTAGCCTATCGTGATTGTGGTTTATCGTATCGCGACATTGCTGCTCGCATTGATCGAATCCAATGACTGTTAGCAGAATATGGAATCGGCCATGCTGGATCCCAACGGCCTCGTATCACTAGTAGTCGAGATGACAGGCATCTTATCCGCATGGCTGTAACGGATCGTGCAGCCATGTCTCGATCCCTGAGTCAACAGATGGTGACGCTTGCAAGACAACAACCATCTGCACGAACAGATCGATGACGTTTGCAGCAGCATGGACTAACAGCTCGGAGACCGTGACTGCGGTTACCCTTGGCGCTTCATTACAGAAAGGAGCACCTGCGATGATGTACGCAATGACGACCTGAGAGCACGAATGGCAAAACGTAATTTTTTCTGATGAATCCACGTTCGTTTTACAACTTCTGATGGTCGCAGCCGGGTTTGGCGACCTGCACTGGCCTTTCTAGATACGAAAAATGTTCGACTGCTGCTCTGGCCAGCACATTCTCCAGATCTCTAACTAAATGAAAACGTCTGTTCAATGGTGGCCGAGCAACTAGCTAGTCTCAATACGCCAGTCACTAGTCTTGATGAACTGTGGTATCGTGTTGAAGCTGCATGAGCATCTGTACCTGTACAAGCCATCCAAGCTCTGTTTGACTCAATGCCCAGGCGTATCAAGGCCGTTATTACGGCCAGAGGTAGTCGTTCTGGGTACTGATATATATAGAAGCAAATATGTCCCAGTAAACATGGGTCCACAAACGAACCGTTTGCGAGATAATTCCGCTTGTATGGTTCCAAGCCGCCAGTGACGTCACTGTAAGCATCATCCTAGATATTATACAATAATTTCAAATGTAGACTTTACTATTGGGTTTTACATAGCATTTAGTTCACATTTCACTCATGGGTTACTTAGTGTCTTCCTTGCATCTGGATACAATACTATGCTTGTCTCTGCAATGAATTTCGAATTTCTTCGAATATCCCAGGATCATTTCGGAATTCTTGACAATCTTGTACAACTCTCCGCTCCAATTCTTCAATCGTGTTAACGAGTGCTCTGTACAATTCGCATTTGAGGTGATGTGCTACAAATACATAGAAAGAAGGATCCTTTATCATTTAGCTACACTATAGCAGGTCAGCAACTGAAAGCAGTTTATTCCATAAATTAACTGGGAGTAGGCATTACGAATGATTTAAAATGGAACGGCCATATAAAATCAATCGTCGGTAAAGCAGACGCCAAAATTAGATTCATTGGCAGAATCCTAAGGAAATGCAGTCCGAAAACAAAGGAAGTAGGTTTCGGTACACTTGTTCGCCCACTGTTTGAATAGTGCTCACCGGTACCAGGTTGGATTGATAGAGGAGGTACAGAAAATCCAACGAAGAGCAGCGCGCATCGTTACGGAATCATTTAGTAATCGTGAAAGCGTTACTCCAGTGGAAGACTCTGCAGAAGAGACGCTCTGTCGCTCGGTACGGGCTTTTGTAGAAGTTTCGAGAACATACATTTACCGAGGATGTTCAAATGTTTGTTAAGCTTAAGGGACTTAACTGCGGGGTCATCAGCCCCTAAACTTACAAACTACTTATGAAGTACCTTATAGTAAAGACGACACAAACATCCATGCCCGAGGGGGGATTTGAACCCCCTTCCGTAGCGGCCGTACAGACTGTGACTGGCGCGCCGTAGACCGCTCGGCCACCGCGGCCGGCCCTTTACCGAGAAGTTTAGTATATTACTCACTCCTACGTATATCTCGCGAAGCGATCATGAGGATAAAATCATAGAGATTAAAGCGAACAATGAGAGACTGGAATAGGAGGGAGAATCGATGGTAGTAGTCAACGTACCCTCCGCCACACACCGTTGGGTGGCTTGCGGAATATGGATGAAGATGCAGATATAGACGCCAGACAAAATAATAAAAAAAAAGTTTTAGATCACTTGATTTTGGAGGCTCAGGTTCACCTGGACGTATCCATCTTTGGTCGAATATGCGTCTCAGATGGCGTAACAGCAGCAGCAAAACGTGCAGGAGCTCCATCCAACTAACTAACTAGAAAGTTGTTTACAACAAAGTCAGTGAAATGTTTACTAAATGCGATGTAAATCTTAATAGGAAAGTCTAAATTTCATTGTAATTTGTACTACCTAGAGCGATGATTACAATAACGACAGTGGCGGCTTGGTACCATTCATTCGTAATTATCTCCCAAACGGCTCGTTTGCGGACCAACGTTTACTGGGACATATTTGCTTCTTTTAACGTGCACTTTCAACCGGATAAGTTTGCTCCATCGTTTTTGATACAGCATATATGTTACTTTAAGTAGTTTGTATATCTAGGGACCGATGACCAATGCAGCTTTGTCCCATAGCTTTACAAACGATTGTAAAACTTCAGCAAAAATTGAAGAGAGGTGTGGTGCATTGTTGATGCAATGTGCTTTTGTTGGAATGGTCAGCGATCGAACGTTACACACGATAGAATGTCCCTTCGGCAGCCGGGATGAGGAAGGAAATGGAGAGAAACGCGCCGAGAGTTGCACGTGTCGGGGGCTGAGGACAAGTGGGGCGGTCGTAATGGGCCCAAAGGCGAAAGGCGAGCCCCGCCATTAGGGGAGGCCACTTTGTTCTGGCGCTAATGGCGGCAGGTGGCTGCGGGGGCGGCGGCCGCCCGCTGCCCGCTGTCCGCTGCCAGGGAGCCGCGGCACTTGCTCCGCTATGTGCACAGCTGCAAGCGCTTCCCCTGCGACATTTTGAGAGCGTGGATCAAAACAGGAAAAAATGTCCGGCAGACACGGGCTCTGAAATTTGTATCTTCTGTGGCAGAAGAGGAATTTCACAGCAGTGGACGTGAAGGAGTGGGTGGGTGCTAAGGTTCGTGCTTGGTGCTTGGTTTACTGGACCTTTCTCTTTCTTGTTATGGCCGATACTAGCTGCTTCCAAAATACGGAATGCAAGGAACTCGCAGTAGATGACGTTTGTGTCACAGTATCAAGGATGAACAAGAGCTCACAGGTCTTAACGGTTTCATTTTAGTGTTTATGTATACAATTTTTTTCATGCGAATTGCCGTAGCTGACATACAACTCACTGATTATTGCTCCTCGGGCACTGACAGTTTACAAGAAAATGTGCAAAACGCCTGCGTATATGTAAGAGGAGGACTGATCACTTATCCTGCCAGCTAAAATAAAAATTAAATTACAATGAACGTACAGCGCCCCGCCCTACATCCAAAGATCTTGGCATCAAGGCTGTTACAGTGAATATCCAGTAAAGGATCCCTTTATTTGTGTCTAAATGTTTGCACGTTCGTGATTTAAGATGGCTGTCGTATTGAATGCTCTCCTGAATTACACTGCGTCAACTCCACCACAAATAAGTAGCATCTCGCGATTCCTCGGTTATGTCCCAATCATCAGGAAATACAGCCGGCGCTTTCAAGAAATTTCCTTTGAATATTAATTCCCAAGGTGGATGTAAAACTTCCCATTAGCCTATTATTCATTTATTTTACCGAATAGCAATAATGATGAATGCAACTAACAATCATGGAATGTATAATGTACAAAATTTATGTTGCGCGGAATGGCCGCGTGTCCTGAGGCATCATGTCACGGACTGGGCGGCCGTTTCAGCCGGAGGTTAGAATCCACCCTTGTGCATGTGTGTCTGTGTTGTCGTTCGTGTAACTTCGGTTAAGTAGTTTTTAAGTGAGCGACTGATGACTATAGCAGTTTGCTCTAATAGGATTACAAACCTTATAACATTTTGAAAAAAATTACAAAAATACATCAATTCCAAAATTGTACACTCTAAAAGAAGTAAACAACTAATCTGCAATTAATATGTAAGTCGTCGATCCATTCATGGGCTAGCTTCGATGCTCCAAAGATATCCTCTAAATTTGCATGATAAGTTGTTCTGCTACAGCTTCTTCCTTTTGATGATCGTTTCCAGACACTTTGAGAGGATGAAGCCTTTCCCCATCGTTGAAGATTAGCAGGAAAGATACCATGACCTGCGTGGATCATGGCAGCTGTATTCCAGGCACTTCGTGGTAATATATATATATATATATACCCGAGGAAGGGCTCGAAACTCCGACGGCGAACTGTCATGCATACCACAGCAAGGCGCCGTAGTGCGTACGGCTGTTCAGCCGTGACGTCTCTGGAGTGTCTGATATTTCTCTGAGGCTATATTAGTCCACATTTACCCGATAATTTCCCGTGTTCTGAATGTTCTAGTGGTACATGTTACAGTCCTCAGATTGATACTTAAAAGCCGGCCGCGGTGGCCGAGGGGACTGAGGCGCTCCAGTCACGGTCTGCACGGCCACTACGGTCGGAGGTTCGAATCCCCCCTCGGGCATGGATGGATATTTGTGCCGTCCTAGTTCGTAAGTAGTTCATAAGTAGTTTGTAAGTTTAGGGACTGAGGACCCGGAAGTTAAGTCCCATAAGCTTAACAAACATATGAACATTTTTGATACTTAAAAAGCAATTACTGAATGAAAAATATTGCACAAGAAAATAACTTGGCTCTAACGGTGGAGCGCTACGAACTACACCACCAGAAGACCACGACACTCTCGTTTGAGGTCTCGCAGAGTAAGCCGTGATCGTTTAGATGAGTGGCTGGCTGCTATAGGACGCCTCATGTAAGAAGGCGTTTCCGCGCATGGAGACGGAGCAACAAGAGAAGCATGGAGGGGAACAGCTACGACCGAGCGCTAACAATGTAGGCTGTGGGATAAACATTGTTGCTCGCGGCCAGTCGCGCGCCTAAAAAGTAAATATTATAGTCTGTCATTGCGGTAATGGAGGGGGGTGAGCAGAATGGCTGAAAACTGGGCTGCCTTCTCACTTGAAGAAGACCATAGTGCAGAATTGGCTGCGCCCTGGCGGTCAATCAGTGAGCTACGAGATCACGGCCTACTGTGCGTGACGTCTGCTGTCGCGCTCAGTGTAGGGCCTACTCACCCGGACGATGTAGCCGCGGGCGTAGTCGTCGAGCGTCCAGCCGAACCTTAGCAGCAGCTGGGCGAGCTGTCGGCGGCCGACGGTGGAGAAGAGCCTGTCCAGCAGGATCTTGAGGCGGATGGGCAGCGCCTGGCAGCCGAACAGCACCAGCGCCGCCGCGTGCTCCGCGTCGCTCTGGTGCGGCGGCTGCGACAATGCTGTGGGCAAAAGTGGCGGTCACTCCCACAGCCACACACACACAATACTTCTGTTTCCCAAAGTCCTTCACGACACACATCTGGGAGAAGCAAGGCTATGAAAGGGACTCATGGGTAAGGCAGTAGACGGTAAGAGGAGTCGAGGTAGATCAAGGAAGAAGTATTTCGATTTGGTTAAGAATGGTTTTGAAGTACAGGCCTAAAATCAGGTGATACATCAGTATTGAATTTTATTATAAGAGATCAACAAGGAATTTTATGAGGGAAACAGTGCTGCAGATTGAACGCCGAAACATAGTGATGATGATGATTATGATGAAATTCCTTCACCAAAGATGATAATGCAATTATCCGCGATTCGAATCAAAAGCAACTGAAAGCACGCGCAATTTAAAACTAGATACCCTTGGAATAGTAAAGCTACTTAAACCGGTTAGAAGACACTGTCTCCCGGCATAGCGCAGGTGGCAAATTTTGCGCAGTTTCTGGATACATGTTTTTTTCGTACGTTTCTTTATTCAAGATACTATAAAACCGATCATTAACATAGATCTTTTATCAAATGCTAAACAATGTGACATACATTTTATTCCATTTAAAATGTATTTTATAGACAAAATATGACAAATGATGAAAAGTACTTGAAGATTCAAATGTTCAAATGTTTGTAGAACTCATGGGACTTAACTACGGGGTCATCAGTCCCTAAGCTTACAAATAAACTTATGAACTAGCTAAGACTAAGGACGGCACAAATATACATGCCCGAGGGGGGATTCAAATCCCCGACAGTAGTGGTCGTGCAGACCGTGACTGAAGCACCTCAGTCCCCTCGGCCACCTTGAAGATTAGCTGCGGTTAAGTGGCCGAGCGTTCTAAGGCGCCTCGCTGCGTTCGCGCGGTTGCTCGCCTTGTGAGGTTCGAGTCGTCCCTGGTATTGTGTGTGTGTGTTGTGATTGGGTTACTTTAAGTAGTTTGTAAGTCTAGGAACTGATGACCTTAGCAGTTTAGTCCAACAGGTTTACAACCATTAGAACAACTTACTGACACACAGTCAACATGGGTTCAGAAGGGCCGCGGTGGATTAGCCGCGTGTACTGGAGCGCCGTGTTGCGGTGCGCGCGGGCCGTCCGCCGTCGGGGGTTCGAATCCCCCCTCGGCATGGATGTTTTTGTCGTCTTTATTATAAGGTAGTCCATAAGTAGTTTGTAAGTTTAGGGACTGATGACACCGAAGTTAAGTCCCGTAAGCTCCACCAACATTTGCACGTTTGAACCAAATAATTTCGTGCTGAAATTTTAGCCCGCCATTGCTTGCCAAACACAAGACGCAAGTACCACAGATGTACCGCTCTGCTATAAGTGTGTCGCATACAAAGGGGGTCCTGTCTACTTTGAAATGAACTGACATGCCAGATCCCCCACACCCGGTTGCATGGCCGCATGGCAGGCTACCGTCAAGTTGGTACAATAGCGTTATCCGACGCGCCTCCACGAAAGTCTTCACCCGGCATCGGCGCTCAATTCGAAGCGGCACTCATCACTGAAGACTAGTACACTCAATCAGATTCCAAGCCGAATGTGCCGAATTGCAAACATGCTTCTTGACGTTCAGTGGTTTACGGAATTCGACACCAATGGTGACGTGACCTTATCCGCCCTTCTATGGGCCGCCTAGCCGCCTAGTAACAGTCCTCGTCCTCGCCGAACCACCACTTGCAACACAGATCGGTGAAAATTATGAAACCCGGGCCTGTGATTGCACTCATGCACCGTCGTCTCTTCCGCTTCGTTCTTCTCATTGAGTCTCGCAGTGGTTCACATGTCACTGAAAACATCGCCGAACAGTGGCATCGCCCCTACTGAAGTGTCGAGCGATACGCCGAGTGCTCCAATCGGTATCTTTGAACAAGGTAATACGCTCATTCTCAAATACTGACATTTGCTTGTGTATTTTACACCCGCCTTTATCCAAGGTATAGCAACTGCCCAACTGATTACACGGAATTAAATTCACATCTATGGCCCGGTATAGACAATCCCCTTGTTACTATAAATACTAAGAACACAGGTTTTTGAGCAAATCACTGTAATTTTTATTTTTACCCATATATGTTTCACTGTAGTTCCAGGGTCATCAGCGGGCTTCTAAAAGGTGTTTTCCTTACGGTAGACAATTAAAGAAAAACACGAATTACTTGTTAAGAAAACACAGATCGCAAGAGCTTCAACATCAAAATGTTTAAGGATCCAGGTCTCTGAAGAAAATCGGGGAATCTTCATCAAGCGTTCCAACGAAGTCTACGTACATCAATTCGTCAGGCTTCGCGCGAACTTCACTTGCCTCCTGCAACTATTAATAAGCTCCTCAAAAAGCGGTTGCTTCTGTATTCATATTAAGTAAAGGCCGATAACAAGCAACAGCGATATAAATTTGCTACGAAATGTTTTTTTTTTTTTTTTTTTTTTTTTTTTTTTTTTTTTTTTTTTTTAAAAAAAAGCTGATTGGACTTAACTGCAGGGACATCAGTTTCTAAACTAACAAACTACTTATAAACTTATTTATACTAAAGACAACACAAGCATCCATTCCCAAGGGAGGATTAAACCCCCGACGTGGAACAGCCTCGCGCATCGGAACATAGCGCATCAATGCGCTCGGCCACTCTACCGCGGCAAGAATGCAATGAACACTTACCAGTGGGAACTGGGAAGCCAGGAACTTACGCTAATTTTACTGATTCCCTTGCAAGCGCAAAGTCCTGCGTTGAATATATGATTGGGAACGAGGGTAATGTCAAATGCACTTTTCTTCAATTTTGTAGTACAGATTTGCATTGAAAAACAAAAATCTTATCTGGTCTGGAGTGTGTCTCAAAACCTAGAGTACGAAAGGAAGGAAAGCCATCATTATAAATAACACTGCCTACAGCGAAATAGCAGACCATAGCATGTAATGCAGCTCGCAACGAAACCAGTGTTGAGCATTATCTCTGAAAGGAACTAAAATATCTACGAAGCGTGCAAGTGAAAATTATCAGTAGTGAACATCGATGTGAGCTGTCGGTAGAAACACGACGTATGAATGACGGTGCACATTTTCCTTACACGAGTGGCCGACAGTCGTGCAGATTTCGCATAAACAGACATTTGAGAAAGGAAATTAAATAATACGACAGTCTGACAAGATTACAAGCGACACTACATCTTGCTCTCGCTACAAGAAAAAACAAAAAGTGAATCGGGTGGGGAACCTGTCTTGACGAGAGGTGAGGAAGGTGGACAAGCACCAAGACAGATTGTGAATAAAAACAAATAAGACACGAAAAAAGAACGACGAGACGTCTGTATCTTGGCTGTCGTGTCGTGTAATGAAGTGAATGCCTCGTAAAGCGAACGTCCAGCTTGTCGTAAAGTCCATCTTCAGGTCTGAACGACTTCCAGCGGACGCCTGCTTGGCGAGCTCGACTGAAGATTTAAGATCGCCGCGGAGTTGAACGTTCTCCTCAACTAGATTGCGGCAACTCCATCACAGGCAATTAGTTACTCGCGTTTGCTGATTTGCGCCTTAAACATGAAATTGATCTGACGCTTCGACAAATATCCTTTGCAGACTGACTGCTAGGCATTCCCGTGTACTAAATGATCTAGCAATACATTTCTTACAACAGATTCACACTTAATGGCCATTACTGAAAGAAAATATGGATTGCCGAAACGTAGATATAAGAATTTTTGAAAATTTTAAACGTAAAGTTTCCTTAGTTCGTAAACCACTGTCATTTCTATTCTGGAACATCCGTGTCTTCAAAGCGCAATGTGTTTTTGTTCCTTGCGATACTGATTATCAGGCCAGTGATACAGAATTTTACTGTAGCTACACCTAGTAACTATATCTAGACCTACATAGCGCAATCTGTGGTGTCGCACAAGTACAAAGTGCGCGCCACCTACTTTCGCCGCGCGCCGCCATGCACACACGACCCGGCGTTCTCACGACAGCCACGAGCGCCCTCTGCTGCAACCCCGCTCGTGGCCACCACGGAAAGACATCGGTCACTTGGGACTGAGATAGCAACCAGTTAGGACCTTCGTAATCAGATAGGCACCAGTGAAGACTTTGCTATCGTACAGGCACTAGGCAGGCCTCTAACAACTATGTATCAACGTTCTGCAGTACTATGTAAAAGTTAAGTATTGTTACATTCTGTGCAATATATATCTCTTTCTAATTTACTCGAGTGTTTATAGTTTCTGGCTGCTCCCCTCCGTACCTGCACCAGCGTGCTATTTTTGTTCCTGTGTCGGGCTCATTCCACTCGGCCACCGACACCTACGACGAGGCTGGGACACAAAAGCGGCGACGAAGTTGGGACACAAAACAATCCACGACCGAGTGTGTGACAGAATGTTTTGTGTTCCATCTGTTTTGTGTTCCATCCTCGTTTTTCGGTCTTTGAGGGATTCGGAGGAGCCACGGCGGATTAACCGTGCGCACTGGGGCGCGGTGCTGCGGTGTGCGCGGCCGATCGTCGCTGGAGGTTCGAGTCCCCTCTCAAGCATTCGTGTTTGTGTTGCCCTTAGGTTAGTTAACCTGAGTTCAAGTAGTTTGTAAGCTACGGTTTAATAATGACGCAGCTGAATACCATAGATTTACAAACATTTGAACATTTTTGATTCGGAGGAAAAAATAGTGCAGGTAAGCCTCCGTGTAACTCCGATATTATCCTCACGTTATTTTCGCGAGGTATACACTGGAGGAAGTAACATACCGGTTGACTTTTCGAGAAACGTACCATTGTTTTTGTTTGGATCTTCTACTTCAATATTATCTGGTACGGATACCGCATTGACGATCAGCATTCAATATACGACGAGGGGTCTTCTGAAAATTATGTACTTTGTTGATGGACTGCACTTCCTGAGGCTTGTTCTAGTGAATCGCAGCCTTACATCCACCTTATCCACGATTAATGTGATGTGGTCTTTCTACTTCGAATCACCCCTGACACACACTCCCACATATTTTATGCAAGTAACTGATTCCAGTGATGTACCTACAATTGTAAAACCATACAATAAAATATCTTTCGTTCTACACATTCGAAATACTTTAAATTAGAATGTGTCAAGTGTCAATTTCTATTCAGTCGCTAATCTTCGATACGCTGCAGATGATTCTGTTATTTTAAATATGCAGTGTGCAATTTCTACTGGTTCAAACTATGCAAATGATTAGGTATCAAAGCTTGAAAACATGTTAGTTTGGACAAGTTAAGTGTCGGGTTCTGTAGTATAAACAGATTCAAGACGTAAAATCTGAAGAAATAAAAATATCGCTATAGGTCTTAATACTTTAACTCTCATTGAAGAACTGATTCCAGTTTCAACTACTAGTATGTTATCTCATCAGTATTGCGTTATTATGAAACGTAATTCCACGTTTTTGATGGTGACACAACTGCTCAACACGGATGAAGGTTACAAATTCAGCGTTGTCGGACAATGATAACACTTTGCTAAATTCGAGTCGGATGGTGAAGTGGTGGAATTCAAGGAGGTCATGATATAGAAACCAGTCAGGACTTCACATTTTTCAAATCTTCAAATGTTTGTAAATCTATGGGACTTAACTGATGTGCTTATCAATCCCTAGGCTTATAACCTACTTCAACTAACACCTAACACACCCATGCCCGAGGGAAGACTAGAACCTCTTACGGGAAGCAACAGCGCGCTCCTTAGTAAGGCGCCTTAGAGCGCTTGGCCACTCCACCGCGGCTCCCAATTTTTTCCGCCTCTATTTTAATAACAGTCTTGATCGCAGTGGTAATGCTGAACCTGTAGGGCTGCCGTGGCTGTTTTATCTGGCGGTCTTTCGGTAACTGCTTTTTAATGTAGCCTCCACCTCTCAATTGCGTCAGACGTCGCCAGAAACTACATGTGGTTCAGATTCCACTAAAACTTTTTGATTAATTGGGGAGTCATTAAATTTACTTTAAGTGGTCTAAGTGGCGTGCAGCTAAAAGATTTAAACGAGGCTGAAATGCCGTACGACAAAGAGAGAGAGAGAGAGAGAGAGAGAGAGAGAGAGAGAGCGGTCTGATCACTTTCTAGAGTCACAGCACAGCCGCAGCTGACAGTATTTCGACATATGTCAAAAGATTGCATGAGATCCTAACTATATTCGCTTGTTTCCTATCGTTAGCAACCACTATTTACATATTCTCGTAGTCATGTTATTTCGCTCTTTGGCTGGGTTACGATTCGAGATTTGCTATTTAGTTGACCACTCGTAAAATGTGTGACCCTTAGTTTCTTTACAATCATTAAAAGAATTTTAAATTCAGTATTTGGAATTATTAATCAATGTACAAGCAGACGTTTCCAGATGTAAGCGGAGTCAGAGAAAAAAATAAAATCACTGTGATTTTATTAACAACAGGAAACAATGAAGATAAAATTATAAGCATTTACAGCAGTTGCAATGTTGCTTTTAAGTCTCTTGAAAACCGCTACTTATTTATACCAAAGAGTATTTTTGTAAATATATCTTGAAAATTAAATTCAAATTTCTGTAATCCTGCACTCTGTGTGTAATGGTTTACGTGAACGAAGACCTGCTATTGTTTGCTAACTACGGTAGGTTGTCTATACGGAACAGCTATCGGTATCGACCGAGACCATTCGGCTTGCATCGAAACAGCGACTGTCGCCAGTAGCTGCGCCATGGCTTTTATGCAGTGATATGAAAGTAGATCGAGTAAGTAGACATGATACGCAAAAATATTTCAACTTTACCAAAAAATCGATAAATCACACATCCTATAACACCGTCCAGCAAACACCAATGAACATTAATCACTATTATTACGCTCTTTGAACCTTTCGAGCCGCGGTGGAGTAGCCGAGCGGTCTAAAGGGTCTCGCTGCGGAGCGCGCGGTTGCTCGCCGTGGAGGTTCGATTCCTCCCTGGGGCATGGGTGTGTGTGTGTGTGTTGTCCTTAGGATAGTTTACCTAGGTTTAAGTAGTTTGTAAGCTACGGACTGATGACCACGCAGTTTGGTCCGATAGATTTACAAACATTTGAACATTTGAACCTTTCGCATCAGAGACAGAGACTTGTGGTTTTTAGAGGAACACAGCATGAAGATTGCGACAACGTCTCAAGAATTAATAGAGTGACACTGATATCACAGGTTATATTTCCCTGGAAATACGGCACAGTGCCCGAAATTGCGCGATGATGCAAGCACGAGTGTGTTAATAAGACGGCCCGCGGGTGGGATCCGACACGGCGGGTATTACTTCTCCACAAGTCGACACAGCGCGCCGGCGACGACATTTTAAATGGCTGTGGTGATGCAAGTGCGGACAGACCGCGCCACTCTGCGCATGCGCGCGCCCAACAAGCCCGCGGGCATTACCGCCTTGTACGGTTATCACGCGGGAACAATGGCGAGTCGGGCTTCATGAAGCACGCAGTCTCCGATCGCCCGCGCCGACAACACACTGTGCACACCGCAGCTGTTACTGCGCCTCCAGCAGTTTAAATGACTCGTTACAAAGACGAGACTGTTTTACGATTTTGCTTGCAGACGTAGGCCTATCCCATCGTTATACCACTCTCTCACGTGACGTTTTACTCAGTGTGAGGCACACCTGACGCGGCTTGCAGTGTGTCTAACGCACGCTCAGTAAAGGACCAATACCACGGTTGTTCGATGATGGTCGATATTTACGAAACCAGATATATCGATAATGAAATGACGTTCTGTTGAAACAACATAGACTGGACTAGATACCGACTTATTGGATGACAACTGCGATCTTAGCTACCGTGATTTTCAGTACCATATTAAATGTTTTGTGTCCCAGCCTCGTCGCCACTTTTGTGTCCCGTTTCCGCCGGTTGTCTTGGGTGTCGGTGGCCGAGTAGAAAGAGACCGACACAGGAATAAAGGACAGCAATGGGACAGCAGAAACTAGAAACACTAGAGTAAATTAGAACGAGATATATATTTCATAGAGACTTAGTAATACTTAACTTTTACACAGCTCTTGACTGCAGAATGCTGATACATAGATTATCTAGAGGCCTGCCTACTGGTGATTCCTAGTGCCTATCCGATAGCCAAGTCTTAACTGGCGCATATCTGATTCCCAAGTGAACGATGCTGTTCAGTGGTGGCCATGAGCGGAGTTGCAGCAGAGGGCGCTCGTGGCTGACGTAAGAACGCTGCGCCGTGCGTGCATGGCGGCGCGCGGCGAAAGTACGTGGCGCGCACTTCATACTTGCGCGACACCACAAAATGATTTACAGTCTATGGTGTACAGATATCAGTGAGAACAGATATTTCTTCAGTAAAACACGACTTGATTGCAAATTGTTTTATTCAATTTAAGACGGGACGGGTGAAATCTAGCTACCTGAATTCAAATTTAACAAAAGGGAGGTTATTAAGCTGGACAGAAGTTAATAAATGTTCAAATGTTTGTAAATCTATCTGACCAAACTGCATGGTCATCAGTCCGTAGCTTACAAACTACTTAAACCAAGGTAAACCAACCTAAGGACAACATACACACCCATGCCCCAGGGAGTACTCGAACCTCCGACGATGAGCAACCGCGCGCTCCGCAGCGAGGCGCCTTCGTTCGCAAGGCTACTCCACCGCGGCCAGGAAGTTGCCTTATGCATTAAAGAGCGTAATTGTTTCTCGCCCCCCCTTTTCGAGTGTAATGACATAAGCTAGTGGTATTTACAGAGAAAGCATATTGTAGTGGAAGTAGATTAAAATTTTAGCAAGTGATACGACGGCGTAATTATCGTTTCTTTTAAGGAAAATTCCAAATATAAGGAATAGAGTTTCTTGTTCTGCCTACACTACACTTGTTCTTCCTATTTTGGAGTATTCCTGCGAATTGTGGGATCCACACCATGTGGGTCTGACAGACGATTTAGAGAAAGTTCAAAGAAGGGCAGCTCGTTTTGTATTATCGCGATATAGGGGAGAGAGAGTCACGGAAATGATGCACAAGTTGGGGTGGAAATTATTAAAAGAGAGGCGTTATTCGTTAACTTTCTCTTCAGAATGCGAACATATATTGTTGTTAGCCCTCACCTACATAGAGAGAAACGTTCATCATAAAAACAGAAATCAGATCGAAAACCGAAAGACTTATATGTAACTGTAGAGATATATTATAAAAGAGGTTTGATGAACTCTCTGCCATAAACTATAATGTGACTTGCAGAGTATCAATGAAAACATACATGTAGATAAAGATAGGACACACATGTTCAATATCACACTGCGTTAGAAAAAGTAATAAATAAAATTACAAAAACGTAGATTAGAGTTTGTGATGAAACATAGTTCAAATGATAAATGCTGCTGTGTCACACACTTTTATCTGTGAATACATGTGTTGTTTGTGCATTGATTCACAAAAATAGTAGTGGACAGGTGTGCATTACATTTGAAGATGGCCTTGAAGGACTAGAAAATATGGCGTAGAAAGATGACAGATGTGACAGTTACTTAAAATAAATGCTTTATTTAAAACCATACTGCCTTGGCGGAGTGGTCGAGCGCATTGAGACGCTATGATGCGATGCACGACGCCGTTCTCCGTCGGGTATTCTAATCCGCCCCTCGGGCATGGATGTTTGTGCCGTATTTAGTATAAGGTAGTTTATAGGTAGTGTGGTGTCGCACAAGTCTAAAGTGTGCGCCACCTACTTTCGCCACGCGCAGCCATGCACGCACGGCGCGGCGTTCTTACGTCAGCCACGAGCCACCACTGAACAACATCGTTCACTTGGGACTGAGATAGGAACCAGTTGACACTTCGGAATCAGATAGGCACCAGTGAAGACTTGGCTATCGGATAGGCACTAGGCAGGCCTCTAGAGAAACTATGTATCAGCATTCTGCAGTACTGAGCAATGTAAAAGTTAAGTATTACTAAGTCTCTAAGAAATATATATCTCGTTCTAATTTACTCTAGTGTTTCTAGTTTCTAGTTTCTGCTGTTCCACTGGCTGGTCACATCCTACCTGCCGGCCGCGGTGGCCGAGGGGACTGAGGCGCTCCAGTCACTACGGTCGGGGGTTCGAATCCCCCCTCTGGCATGGATATTTGTGCCGTCTTTAGTATAAGGTAGTTGATACGTAGTTTGTAAGTTTAGGGACTGATGACCCCGTAGTTAAGTCCCATAAGCTTAACAAACATTTGAACATTTTGAACCTCCTACCTGCACAAGCGTGCATCCTTCATTCCTGTGTTGGTCTCTTTCTACTCGGCCACCGACACCTACGACGGAAACGAGACACAAAAGCGGCGACGAGGCTGGGACACAAAAGGTAGTTTCTATGTTTAGGGACTGATGACCCTGCAGTTAAGTCCCATAAGCTTCACAATTTTTTGTAACCATACTGATATTCAGCTAAAGTACGACATATCTGGAAATTACTTCTCAAACATTATCCATTAAAAGTTTGAAATTACATCGTTGGTATAAAATATCCACAACTATTTTCTACTTATTTATTTTTATTAAAATATAGACGTGAGTTTATTGAAGATTACAAAACCAGGGATCCGAGAGTAAGAAACTCAAATTCCACCTGCTTTGTCAAGGAAATACTGGTGTGTATACACTTCTGAAAGTGACTGCAGCGTCTTGCACAAACATGTCGAATTAACAAGCTAAAGTAAACATTCGCAAGTTATTGTTCCGGCGTAGACACCTTATCACATGCTTGCAATTTGTTGCGGAAATTACTCGCAAGTGCACACACGGAGATGGAGCTCTGGCTGTCACCACAGTTTTGCCTTTCGTCGCCCTCACCACACACAGAGCACCTAAGAAAAGCCGCTTATCCCTGAAAGAGTGCTGGGTCCCCAAGAAACTTGTCTGGGGAATAAGTGTCACACAGCGCACAAGTGTTCAACTCTTTACATAAAGCCAAGGAGTGGAAGCTCGTGTGAATGAGGGTAGGAGGGCACCGTTATTCACAAACTGGGCTTTCCTTACAGCATTCATGCCGAACTTCCCGAGCTCCATTGTGTGAAACCCGGCTCCGTCTGTCCGTGCCGGCCGCGGTGGCCGAGGAGAGGAGACTGCGGCGCGCTAGTCACGGTCTGCACGGCCACTACGGTCGGGGGTTCGAATACTCGGGCTTGGATATTTGAGCCGTCCTTAGTATTAGCTAATTCATAAGTAGTAAGTAGTTTGTAAGTTTAGTGAAGTCCCATAAGCTTAATATACATTTGAACTTTTTTTTTTTTTTTTTTTTTTTTTTTTTTTTTTTTTTTTTTTTTTTTTTTTTTTTTGCTCCGTTCGTCTACGAGGTCCACGAAGCAGAGAAGGTATTCATTGCTGTTCCACATTGCTACTAGACAAACAAAATTCGAGCTTGCAAAGTATATGATCAGCTGTGAGAATGGATTGAAAATTTCTAGCAAACAGCATGTCCTTCCGAACGGAGAGAAGTGTTCAGACGCACAAGAAACTTCGGTCATGCCCCCCAAGGCAATTAGAAAGAGCACTAATTGTTAGAATATACAGGGAGAGTCACCCGCAGTTTGCAGTCCTTTTAATTTCTTGTCGGTTCTACAAAAGACAAGAATTTTAAGAAATAATGTGCGCTAAGAAGCACGTACCTTGGTATGTGATAAAGAATTTTAAGTCATTTATCAATCGAGATAATGGAGCAAGAATATTATCTCTAAATGGAATGGTTTACGTTACATAACTGATTTCAATAATTGTTGGAAAGATAATTACACTTATATAATTGTTATTAATACTGACGGTTAAATCCTTACCAAAGAAAATAAATAATACGAAAGGTAATTCAGCAATTTGTAAATCCGTGAATGAATGAAAACCTGTGAAGGAATAACATAAAACTCGCAGGTGAAATTTTAGTTGTATCCTAGTAAATATATACTTACGTAGTCACAGATTTTTTGCGATGTTTTACGCACTCTTCGAATTTGTCGACAAAACGATGTTTCCTCTAATTTGTCGACAGTGGTATATAACGTTATTAATCAAAAATACTTTCTTTTGACAGAGAGAACTATAGTCAGAAGGTTCAAATAGATGCTGTTATTAATTAGAAAGAAGATTGGAAAGTATAGGGTTTCTGTGGGGAACTGTAATGAATCAGCTTTCTGACCGGTGATCACAAGACAGAGGCCCAGTTCCAGACGGTGCAAGAGAGGCAGTGTAGATCTCGGTATGAAGGAAAAATGAAAAGATCAGTGTTTCTTGTCCCGTCGTCATCATGGTCAATAGACGGAACACATGCTCGGATAGTTTTTGTCATGAATGGGGAGGTAGCTTGCCTGTTGCCTTTGAAAGGAACCATCTCAATATTTGCCTGGAAAAATTTAAGGAAATGACGGAAAACAAAAATCATATCCAAATGTCTTTAAATCTATGAGACCAAACTGCGTGGTCATCAGTCCGTAGCTTACAAACTAACTTAAACCTAGGTAAACTAACCTAAGGACAAACACACAGGGAGGACTCGAACCTCCACGGCGAGCAACCGCGCGCTCCGCAGCGAGACGCTTTAGACCGCTCGGCTACTCCACCGCGGCCCAAAAACATGCTGGCTGGAGTCTGATTTGAACTGCCGTCCTCTCCAGCGGTGGCCGAGGGGACTTAGGCGCTCCAGTCACGGTCTGCACGGCCACTACGGTCGCGGGTTTGAATTCCCCCTCGGGCATGGATACTTGTGCCGTTCTTAGTATAAAGTAGTGCATAAGTAGTTTGTAAGTTTAGGGACTGATGACCCCGTAGTTAAGTCCCATAAGCTAAACAAACATTTGAACATTTCTTCAGTGGCAGTCCAGAGCGTTACCACAGCGCACGCTCTCTCGGTAAATCATGGTACGCTGTACTGTTAGAGTTACTGCAAGAGATAATCCGTGTACTACGCCATGAGCATGTTAAAACAGCATGGTGGTAAGATTTGGAAGATTCGAGCCCACACGTTGACTTGCCAAAACTTGTACCTCCCGCGAATTTTGCGGGACTGGAGGCAGAAGACGCCCTCTGCCAGAGCGTTTGTGGGTCAGCCCAGCGCGGCGGCGGACACAATGGGCCCTGCTCCTCCTCCCGGCGGTGGGCTACCTGCTGGCCGGGGACACGGTCCAGCCAATCCCGGCAGGAATGCCGTCATTAGCCGCCGCCTCATTACAGCGCGTGTCACGGCCCAAAACAAATTGCCCGCGAGCCGCAAGGCCGCCCTGCCTACCTGCCGTGTGCCTGAGACCGCCGGCTCGTAAAAGGCGGCGCCGACGCTGCGTCCACACATCGTGGCGAACGACTGGCCGCCGGGGACCGATGCGGGGGATTAGCCGGGGCAGCAGGTTGTGGCAGTTGCCGGCTGCCTATACGTCTGGCCCAGCACGTATTCGCTACAGTAAGCACTGCGCACTAAGGATTGCAATCCAGCAAAGTGGGATCCCACAGTCAAGTGGGATCCAGCATAATTTTTAGGTACTGTGGGACCCCGCAATACTGTGCTGATTCGCAAGTGGATCCAAGTAAAACGGCACCAATTACAGTTAGCTGTACGTCTGGTTCAGCACGTGTTGGCTACAGTAAGCACGGAGCACTAGGGATTGCAATCCAGCAAAGTGGGATCCCATAGTCGAGTGGGATCCAGCAGAACTTTTAGGTACTGTGCGTATCCACGTAAAATGGCACCAATTATTTCAAATTTGTCGCCATAATTTCATTTCGCTGCGCTTTGTGTTAAATTTGCAACGCATTCCGTGATGTGGGTTGACTTGACGTTGCCGTTCAATCGTTTGTCTGTTTTGAAATGTACGCACACGGATACAATATGTAAAACTGAATTATGGCAGTTCAGGGTCGGGGGTCGGAGGAAGTGAGGGCACAGCAATGACATGAGGCAATCACGGAAGAATCGTACCGGCCCATTTCACCTGCTGTCAGCATCGCAGGTCGCAGGTCGTACCGGCCCATTTCACCTGCTGTCAGCATCGCAGGTCGCCGCGGTCCACCATGTAAATAAAAACGTTCAAACGTTTGTTAAGCTTATGGGACTTAACTACGGGGTCATCAGTCCCTAAACTTACAAACTACTTACGAACTAGGACGGCACAAATATCCATGCCTGAGGGGGGATCGAACCCCCGACCGTAGTGGCCGTGCTGACAGTGACTGGAGCGCCTCAGTCACCTCGGCCAACCATCTAAATACAAGACCTCACAACAAGTCTGTGTCACGTCACACCGATAGGCCGCCATCGCAAGCAGGGTTGCCATACGTACGACGTTCCTCTAGTGGTTAATGGGCAAAACTTTCCTTATGGCAGTATTAGTGTAGCATGCTGACGTTGTCCTAGCCCATAGTATTCTGACCTTAGGCTCATTCAAGCAGCTACCAGTTTCCAGCGTGCTACGTATGTGTAGACCTGTTATCAAATTTCAGCAGCATCTCTGAGCATGTGCAGTTTGCTGGAATCTGACAACTGGCAGCTGCTTGAACTAACCTCTTACTACCAGATGGCGTTGGCGAGACGAGTAATGTGTGCAAAACAAGGAGGTTAGAGAATGAACCTCCTTGTTGCGGAATTGGCTATTTTGTTTAATTCAAAATTTGTAAATTACCAAATGCCTACTAAAGTAACACTAATTTGTCTTATTTTTGGTTGAATAATAACATTTTAAATGCTTTATATATATATATATATATATATATATATATATATATATATATATAGAAACCAGTAGGAGTGCTCTCCTACCCCCTCCCTCACGGATCTAAAATACAAGGTTTGATAGCCAAAATACGAGGAAACAAGTTTTTTTGGAAGGCAACTCTGATCACAAGTTCACTGGCTGGGGCTACTAGGCAGTGGACTGCGCCCCAGCGGCCAGCCAATCAGCTAGCGATTGCAGCCTACCAGAGCTATGTGACAAACGAAAACGCGCTGAGAGATTAAAAACTTCCACTTATCAGACGTCGCCATTGAAATATGAATGAAGAAACCGCCTGAAGTATGGTACAGTATCAGACAAATGAAAGAAGAATCGCATTTAAGTATGTACAGTAGTTCGTATGTCACTGAGAATTAACTTTTGGGAGGTGTATTTATTGTCCCATTTTTCGCGGTTTTCGGTCGGCACACATATCAGCTGCCTATTCTCTTACCAACATCATGAGAAGAAATGCCATCTACCCCCAAAATCAAGAGGAGTACAGTAGACGGTGCGGTAGAAATCTGTGAGCTCGTACTCACGCAAACCTTTTATATCGACTGTTTGATCGGTGTGTGAACATCGAGTGAAACATTTCTCCCTAAAACTACCAAATACTTGTTGAATCCACGATAAACAGAATCGTAGTTATATTGTTCCCCAAATGTTCAAATGTTTGTATAGTCTATGGGACTTAACTACGGGGTCATCAGTCCCTAAACTTACAAACTACTTATGAACTACTTACGAACTAGGACGGCACAAATATCCATGCCCGAGGGGGCATTCGAACCCCCGACAGTAGTGGCTGTGCAGACCGTGACTGAAGCGCCTCAGTCCCCGCGGCCACCGCGGCCGGCTATTGTTCCCCAGAAGTCGTTAAGGAAATGATTGAAATGCTTTGACTGAGGAAGCTATGCTGATTGATTAGGCAGCTACGGTGCTGTGTCGAGTCCGCACACAAGGTGCTGACGCTCAGTGACGTCATCTGTGCGTCAGACAGGTGAGTGACGGCCCTCCGGGAAGTGAGACAAGGCCGGCGTTCCGCGGCACCCGAGCCCCGTGGCCGCTCCTGCGGCGCTTAGCAAAGGAGAGGTCATCAGGATACGCAGAAGGCGGCTCTCACGTGAGTAACCAGGCGACGCAGCGGGCCGTGCACGGCGGACGCCGGACGCCTGGGAAGTCCGGGTCCCTCTGCCTGCATAAAATACTGCGGAAGCGAGTCACCACACGACGACACGACGTTTCTTAGAACGCTGACTCAGTCACGTCGCTACATCAAAGAGTGTGCTCTCAACCAGAAAACTATAAGCGGCGCAGGGGTGAAACACTAGTCTCGCAATAAGGAGGACTGTGGTTCAAATCCAATTGACCACCGGACATGGAAATTTAGGTTTTCCGAGATTTCCCCAAGTCACTCAACGCAAATGTCTATGCCCTTCCACATCCTTACCCAAAAATCATTGTGTGAGTTCCAATAACCACGCTGTCGACGGGATACTAAATCCTAATCTACCTTCGTTTTTTCCTTCCTTTTTCTCCCTTTATCGACCAGAAAATGTTATGGAAATTACAACGCGAAATCACACGAGAAGAAACCAGTGGTGAATCCAGCATTTTCGTCGAAATGGAGAGGAGGGAGCGAAGTGTCTCTGTGCTCCAAAATAGGGCCTGTTTCCTAAAAAAAAACGGTTTGGGTGGGATATTGAATGTCGTATAACGGTAGATTATCTCTTTCCTTTTCTTTTTTTCCATAAAGAAAAAGAACAAGCAAGTGTAGATCTGGGGGGACGGGTATATGAGTGCATCGCCGCGGTGGAGTAGCCGAGCGGTCTAAAGCGTCCTGCTGCGGAGCGCGCGGTTGCTCGCCGTTGAGGTTCCAGTACTCCCTGGGGCATGGGTGTGTGTGTTGTCCTTAGGTTAGTTTACCTAGGTTTAAGTAGTTTGTAAGTTACGGACTGATGACCACGCAGTTTGGTCCGATAGAATTACAAACATTTGAACATTTTATATGAGTGCATCCCCATGGGCCAAAATAATGTTTACCCACCAGTACTATGGTAAACAGTCCATAGGCTTACAAACTACTTAAAATAAACTAAGGACAATACACACACCGGTGCCCGAGGGAGGACTCGAACCTCCGTTGGCTCCGCAGAGCTCCGCAGCAAGGAGCCTTAGAGCGCTCGGCAGCTTCATGCCCTATCAATATACGCCATTGGATAAAATCAATATTGTATAGGCTTCCAAGCAAAACTATTGCTCCATAGTTACAACACTTGAGAGGGCTTCATCTTGCAAAACAATCATGCGTTTTCCATAACTTTGTCAGCATTTGGGGGTAGGGGCGTTTTAAGTGACCACCCTCCCCTCTCTGGTGATGCCTTGGCCGTGAAGTACTGACTTTCTGAATTTTAACGGATTGTTACTCTACAGTTTCTTCGCATTTGTACACTAAATTTGCTTCCTCCTACGTACAGCTGTCAATGCAAAGCTGAATCTCTCGTCACGCGAAAGCTATATATCTCCCACGGAGAGAACAGCACAGGGTTGGAGGGGGTGGGGGGAGGAGAAGTGTAACACTATCGGGACACTCTGAGATAGGGATGTAGAAATGAAGTAACAGATTTATTTAATAAAATTACTTTTAATTTTGAACACAGTTCAAAAACGACAAAATGTTTGTGAAACTAAAGGACCAAACTATAGAGTTCATCGGTCAATACACTTAGAATCTACTTTAAATTAACGTATGCTGAGGACAACAGGAAAAAAGCATGGCCGAAGGAGGAGTCGAACCTCGGAAGAGAGCGGACGTGCGTTCCGTAGCACTGCGCCTGCATACCACGTTGACCTTCCTGCGTAGCTGAAACAATTACGTGTACATTTTTCGCAGCAGATTTCCACCTTTCTCAACAAGTCTTTTTTCCCTTTTACGTATTTATAGACCTCAACAGGTCTGGTTGTAGTTAATTTAGCCCTGTAAGACTGATTCCACAGTCCCTGGCAGCAGCCTATTTCTTCTTCGGTCCACCGGGCAGACATCAGCGAAAATAATCTTCCACGGCGGCATTGTGTGAATAGAAAACAAATACTCCCATAATTTTAGCAGTTGGCGTTCGCGTTCAGAATTTTCGTTTACTTCAACAGACTTCCAATCTTATTAGTCACACAGTAAACACTTCACACTTTACTATCTTGCACTCGTTCGCCGTATGATGTTTAGAAGATTCGTCTTACCATATCGATATGCAACTGGAAACTGAATTGTTCTTCGCTGCAGTTGCTTGGGCAATTTGAATCCCGATATGAGAAATATAAGTGCAAGCCTGCCGGTAATGCCTTCACTAATGATCGTGGTAAACGAGAGAATAACTTGGCTTTTTGTGCCCGATTCTTCTGCTTGCCGCATGTCAAATAATTCCAGCTCTGTACTGCTGGAGAAATCTGTTATTTTCTCGAATGCTGGCGCTAGGACTAGAAGGTGAGCCAACGTCGTCAACACATATTTATTTACATAAATAAAACGCGTTGCGCTAACAGATGGAGTGACTTCAATACTCGAGTCAAGTTTGTTAACAGTATTTCGCAAAATCGGAGCAATATTGAATCTTGTTGAGATGTCTGGCCAGTAAGATCCTTAAGGTCATTTCACACCGGCGTAGCGTATCTCGAGCTACGTCTCCGAAAGTCGTCGCAGTACGTAGGACGTAACCTGACTAGAGATACGTACCCTTCACACCGAAAGCTACATATTAAGAGCTGCGTCTGCACTCCATCTTCGTATTTGCTCAGTTGTTGAGATGATATGCTATCTTCAATACTATTTGGTGGATAGTACCAGAAATAGCATTCAATGTGCCGTGGTGTAACCCAGATATCAATTTCAGTGTGCCTTGGATGGACTGCAGTTCAAGTAGCGATAGCGATGATGAACTGTTGTTGTTGTTGTATTATTCATTATCAAATGTCCGCCTCCATAGGTCAGCGGTAGCGTCGCTGACTACCACGCAGGAGGCCCGGGTTCGATTCTCGGCAGGGGACTGGGTGTTGTGTGTTGTCCTAATCATCATCATCTCATCATCATTGGTACGTAAGTCGCCCACACGGTGTCAAATAAAAAGACTTAGACTACGGCGGCCGAACAATCCCGCAAGGGATCTCCCGGCCAAGAAAGTCATACGCTCTTTTTTTATCATTGTCAAATAAATCGAATTGCGTTCATCAGATAAATGTTAGAAATCAGCGTACGGCGATACCACCACAGAATGCAAGATTTACAGCTTGACGATGAAAAGTTTAAAACTTAAACCAGGCTTAATGAAGAACAATTCATTGAAGTGGTATTACTCATCAGTAGACATTAAAAAACATGATACCTGCTGAAGAAAGGCTAGCTAATTTGTCCAATGTAACAATTCCTTGCCCGTACTTTCAAAATAGAAACGTGTTGCATTTTAGAATAGTTCCACAGCACTGGATACTTTCACACTTAGTCAATTAATGCAGAAATTTTGCTCAATAAACACACTAAAACGCACGTGGTTCATGGTGCGGTGTATTGTGCATGCGCGAGCCGAGATACGCAGCGACGCTACGTGTTGCAGGCGTAGCTGAAGATAAGCGTATTATGACGCGAGCCACGTCAGTCTGAAATGCCCCTTTTGATTACAAGATACTTCTACGGGGTCTTTCCTAAGACGTAGCTCGAGATATGCTACGCCGGCGTGAAATGACCCTTAGAAATGGCGGTCTCGATATATCGGGAACAGTGGCAAGTCCAGTTTATACAGAATACCTGAGGCGTCGTGCGAGCATATTTGGGGAGCGCGGCTCAGAAACAGCTCGTGGTTCCTGGAGCCCCCTGGAAGCTGATATTGGCTGCGCAGCGCGCTCGTTAATATTTAATGCCTGCCCGCAGGGAGTCTGGGACGAGGTCCCTGGGCTGACCTGCTCGGCGGAAGGTCCGGCCCACTATGTGTGTGGGGAGCGCCCGGCGCTGGGAACCGGTCTGCGAGCACAACTGGGCCACTCCGCGTCACCTACTGCCCCCCCCCCCCCCCCCCCCACCCGACACTGTGTGTTTGTCGCCGTCTGCGGAGGGACAGCTGCACTGCACAAGCTCCGGCGAATAGCGGTCACGGCGTTTGTGCCGAGGTGCATTGAAAACCAGGCTTCTCTTCGTCTGTCGCCCTTTCTACGATGAACCTACGGTATAAAGTGTTATGCAGTGCTGGAAAAACTGCGTACTACGGAGTGGGTGGTCGCACCAACACCACCTAGGAGAAGGCCGCGGAGCTCACGTGTGACGTCGGGCAGAGTAGGTTCCGCGCGCATAGCTGACTGAGTAGCCACTGGGGCACGGCTCACTATGCCGAAGCGGCGAGCCAGTCAGCTATGCGCGCGCAACCTACTCTGCCTGACGTCACACGAGAGCACCGCGGCCTTCTCTCTAGGTGGTGGTGGTCGCACGCGGCATACGACTCGTCTTACCAGGTCGTAGATTCAAGTTATCGCTCGGGCGTGTGTGCATGTGTGTGTGTGTGTGTGTGTGTGTGTGTGTGTGTGTGTGTGTGTCTTAAGGCCGTGTTACCAACGCCACTTAGATACAAGGCCTGTGCGCTGCCTGCCAAGAGTAGTCATAACACAAGAACACTACTTGTCTTACGTAGCGTTGTGTAAGTTTGGGAATACGTACACGTTGCACAGTGTGTTTCAGAATGTTTTTAATATTATTTATCTGATTCACAGACAAATTTGTGTTGGTGTAATATATTTATCAACTATAAGTAAGATATCATACCGATACTGGAATCGAACGATTCATATTAGGCATTTTGTCTCATACATGGACGTCTTATCAACATCATCAAGTATGCAGACGACCTGGTAGTGCTCGCCAAAAACCAGAGACAGCTGCAACACATGGTGAACCGTTTGGTGGAAATGGGAAGAAAATACGGCATGGAAATCAATATCGAAAAATCAAAACGTGAGAAACAATTGAAGATAATTGTTGACAATCAGGAACTGGAAAATGTAAATCAGTTCAAGTACCTGGGAAGTTTTATCACAAAGAATGCCCACTGCACCAACGAAATCTGAGCAAGAACTGCCATGTCCAAAGCTGCTTTCAACAAGAAGAGGACTCTGCTGACCAGCAAGTTGAGCTTGGCATTAAGGAAGAATCTGGTAAAGTGCTATATTTGGAGCATTGCACTGTATGGAGGACCATGAGAAAGAAGGAGAAAAAATACTTAGAGAGCTCTGAAATGTGGTGCTGGAGGAGAATGGGAAAGATAAAATGGACAGATCGCATGAAAAATGATGATGTACTGAACTGAGAGGAGTAGAAGAGAAGTTTTAATGAAACTCCAGCTCCAGTTGCATTTATTGGTGCATAATACATAGAAGTATTCCGCATACAATTCTACAGAGAAAGGCCAACTGGATTGGACACGTACTTAGACACGAGGGACACCTACGCGATGTCATCGAAGGAAAAATAAGAGAAACACAGGACAAGGAAGAAGGAGGATTCAGCATTTGGACGACACACTGTGCAACGTCCACGAATTCCCAAACCCATCACAACGCTACCTGAGACAAATAGTTTGCTTGTGTTGTGACTACTCTTGGCAGGCAGCGCACAGGTCTTGTATCTAGGTGTCGTTGGTATTACACGAAACACCTATCGTACACAAGTCCTTACAGCCAAGGTTTTCGTCCGTCCTATTACACGGCAGACATAACGTCTCAAAGGTACACGCACAAAAGTGCGGACTTGTTTGTTCAAATGTTTGTAGAGTCTATGGGACTTAACTACGGGGTCATCAGTCCCTAAACTTACAAACTACTTATGAACTACTTACAACTAAGGACGGCACAAATATCCATGTCCGAGGGGGATTCGAACCCCCGACCGTAGTGGCCGTGCGGACCGTGGCTGGAGCGCCTCAATCCCCTCGGCCACCGCGGCCGGCGGACTTGTTTGCATGTTTATTCGTTATGCCCATATTAATCATTTAAGAAGTCTAGGTTCGTGTTTCTTAAGCAATTACTGTTATCTTGTCTATGTAGCATGAAATACGTTACCATTACCGGGAGTTGTGAACCGAGCTGGGGAGTTCGCGACTAGACATTATTGCTGTTTTTGTGGTGTCGCACAAGTCCAAAATGCGCGCCACCTACTTTCGCCGCGCGCCGCCATGCACGTACGGCGCGGCTCCATTACGACGACAGCCACGAGCGCCCTCTGCTACAATTCCGCTCGTGGCCACCTCTGAACGACATCGTCCACTTGGGACAGAGATAGGAACCAGCTAACACTTCGGAGTCAGATAGGCACCAGTGAAGACTTGGCTATCGAATAGGCACTAGGCAGGCCCATAGCTCAACTATGTATCAGCATTCGGCAGTACTGAGCTATGTAAAAGTAAAGTACTGTATAAATTCTGTGCAATATATATCTCGTTCTAATTTACTCTGCTGCCTCACTGGCTGCTCACCTCCGTACCTGCACAAGCGTGCACCCTTATTCCTGTGTCGGACTCGTTCTACTCGGCCACCGACACCTACGACGGAAACGAGACACAAAAGCGGCGACGAGTCTGGGACACAAAAGTTTTCACAACTACACGTAGACGAGACCTAAGCGAGCGCGCCTGCTTACTTGTGCCCGCCGAGTACTAGCTTGCGTGACGTCAGCTTCCCCCACCACTGCATCTCCGTGCTGCGGCAGTGAGCGCTCGCGTGCGATCCTGCTCGCAGAGCAGCCTGTTGGAGCAGCCTGCACCGACCTCCATAGACGGAATGCTTATGCACTTTGGATCTAAGTCACTCGGACTCCTAACTGGATCAAGTCACTGTAGCTCATCACTTTCTGAGACTTCCAGTTGGACGAATATCATCAGGTCTTTCAATAAGTATGGCTTTTCCTCAAGAGGAGGCAGGCCTCTTCGCAATATTGCCTGCCAGAATTATTCTCCGAGTTTTATATATCATTTTTATGTTTTGCAATGCAAGGCCTCCGAGGCCATCTGTGATCTTATGTGGGCCACATGGCCGGCCCACTGCATTCTGCTATGTTGTATTGATGTAAGAGTTCCTAAAGATCTCGATTGTGCTTGATCTCCCATTCCCCTATGTTTGCTTCCAAAAGCGGACCAAAGATGTTGCAAAGAACTATTCTTAAAACAATGGGCTTATAGATGTCCCCTCGTTGGATATTTCCTGTCTCTGAGCTTTAGAGAACCACACGCTGGATGTGCTTCTTGTACAGACAAATCTTGAAATACGAATTCGAAATTGGCAATACCGTTTCTTGGTATTGAAATAAATTTAAAAGCGAAGTTGGAAATTTGTGCTAGGCTGGATTTTCCGCTTTGGGCCAGCAGTCGCCTTAACCAATTAGGCTTATCCAGGCACGATTTCCTTCCAATTCAGATCCGACTCTCACAAGGAATCGGGCGTTTGAATGCGTCCACTTTGAAATTGACAATTGCCTGTTGGTGGCATATTTTACAATTATTATTGTAGTGTCTATTCTTTCTTTAACTGTCTGGAGGGAAATCGCGACTGAATCAGTTCTGGTAGGCTGTGGTAAGATCGGTTTGGCATTAATCTCTGCTTCATTCGAAGAGCTCTTTGTGGAAAATGCCACGTATTTAAACACATGCATTTCCATGGAGGACTGGTCTCCCACCTTTGTTGAAAGTAGAAATCCAGCAGTACTACTTCATCCTCTGCCAGGTACTTAAATATGATTTTATTCTATTTTATTTTATTTTATTTTTTTATTTTTTTAATGGGACTTAACTACGGGGTCATCAGTCCCTAAACTTACAAACTACTTATGAACTACTTACGAACTAGGACACACAAATATCCATGCCCGAGGGGGGATTCGAACCCCCCGAACGTAGTGGCCGTGCAGACCGTGACTGGAGCGCCTCAGTCCCCTCGGCCACCGCGGCCGGCACGAGGTACTCTGTCTTGGCTATGCTTATGATGAGTTCAAATTTTCTGGCAGCCTCCTTTAGTGCTCTGGTCATTTGCTTTAGGTCATCTGCAGACTTGAAGAGTAGGCAACATCGTTCGTTTGAATTAAGTGTGTCAGCCTCTTTCCTTCAACTTCACTTCCTTCGTTCTCTTGAGAGGTCTCGTTCACGATCTTCTCGCGGCCAAAATTGAACAGCAAATTATAATACTCTAATGTAGCATGTCACAAAGATCAAAACCCACGGAAAATGCTACATAGGTATCGGAAAATGTTTGGGTGCAACAGACAAGTAAACATTGTCATGAGATTTATATTCAGTTTGAACAAGTGAGCAGGTTCCGAGAGGCGAGAGCAGAACACCGGCTTAATGGGCCTTGTTTTTGGCCCCCGCTCTGCTGTACGGTCTCGGCTGATGGCTGGTGACCCGCCCAGCTGGCGCGGCCGGCGCTGCCGACACTGATTTATCTGCGCCCGCCCCTCCCCCGGCTGCCGACAGTCTTTTGTTCGGCGCGCTCCCCAGCACCGGCGGCCGCAGCGTGCGCCTTCGGCAGCTCGCCGATACCATTCTCCAGACGTCGGCGGCTTAGCTTTTCCAAACCCCCCGCGGTGGGGCGGCAAACGGCCGATGGAGCAGTCGAAAAAAAAAAAAGGAAAGTTCCATCCACAACCATGTACATGCGGCGCAACTTGCGGACAAATAAATCGGCTTAAAAGAGTGAAAATAAATTTAGGCTGAGGTAGTGAATTCAAATAGGGGAGCATCAATAAGGGTGTAGTTAGAATTAGATGTTCGAAATGTTCAAATGTTCAAACGTTTGTTAAGCTTAAGGGACTTAACTGCGGAGTCATCAGTCCCTAAACTTACAAACTACTTATGTACTACCTAATACTAAAGAGGACACAAACATCCATGCACGAGGGGGATTCAAACCCCGACGGGGAGCGGCCTCGCGCATCGTAGCGTAGTGCCTCAGTGCGCTTGGCCACTCAGCCACGATTTGGAATTAGAGTTTGTATACAGGAGAGTGGTGTATTCAGTAGTCCGTGCAGTAGTGCTTGTCGTTGTGCGAAGGTGGCACAGTGTGTGAGTGCATCTGCGTAGTGAGCAGAACGACCAAGGTCCGAATTCTTGGTAAAAAAAAAAAATTCTTGGTGAAAATTTATTTCTAGGCCTCAGCCTATATTCATGATCTCTGGTAAAACTGACAAGGGGAACACCAAGTATGATACAAACTAATTTCGATAGGTCGCAAGTATGCCATACAGGAATTCCTCCACATCACCAACCTAATAGGATTTGTTGCTATGCACCTTGGTGTCCACGAAAATCGAGGTCAAAAGTAAGTCACCAATGGTACTGTAGTGGGACGAACATAATGTCTTATGTCTTATGTCTGCCCTGTTTTGAAGGTTATAAACCAAAAGTTGCGCAACATTGTATATATTTGTTGTTTGTGTAAATATTATCATGTTCTAATGTGATTCTTAAAATGTTTTTTTATTTGCGTCTGTATGTTTCATGTACGATCGAGGCGCCGCAATGAACAAGGACAGCGTCGTCGCCGCTGCAGCCAACATTACAGTAGACGGCCACTAGCAGAATGTAACCGACGGCTACGGGGCTACGGATCCAGCTGCGCCTTCTTTATTGGTGCGCGTCAGTCGTTTCAAAGAATATATATTGATGACATTGTTAATAGTCGTTCTGAGTTAGTCGTGCTGAGTACATGTCTTACTACAAGCATTAGTTTGAACTTGTAATATTTCAGAAGAAAATAAACATGTAGTATGTTGAACGTTATGAAGATTTATTTAATGTGTGATTTATACTTTCTGGAAGACTAATCTGATTCATAGAGAAGTTTTACTTTGTTTAAGAAGAGATTTAATATAATAGTGGAGACTAACGTTGACTTATATTCGATTGTGACCAGAAATTTATATTGAGTGTTAATGTGGAGCGTTGAGTTTAGCAGGCGGTGAATTTTAATATTCGAGTTGAAGCTATCGACAGCGAACCGTAGTACCTGTGTTAGACTTTGGTTTAAATTTCAGTAACGGTTACAGATCAACTCTCCTGCCCCTGCTCATACAAGAACCTAGTATTTTATTCAAGAACTACTTAAAGATTTATTTTCTTTTTTCTGATTCTTGCTGTAGTGCGGGAACTTCGGAACGAAGTCAACAAAATTTTCACGGTTAACTTTTAACAGTTGGTGTTGCTAACTATAAACTACAAGTCAACAACTACTTAGCAACTAAATAGACTTGCATAAAATCAAGTTAATTTCATAACTAGTGTCGACATACGAGTTTATCATTCCATTATGAACGTAACGTATACAATTAACATCAACATTATCCCGTCGCACCTTAGTGCGTGTGTCATCGTGGTGTAATTAGCAAGGCGCTGGACTGCTACACAGACCTCACATTTTTTTAGACTTGTCCGACTATTATTTGTGCATAATTATTTGCTTTCATAGGCACTCTATATGTTAATGCTTGAGTAATTGGTCATGATAATAACTTATCTTAATTGCTCAATATGTTATGTACTGCACGACGATTATTTTATTCAATACCTTATATTTCTAAATATTTCTTATAATATTTCTAAATCAGTAAACAGCTTGTAGTTATCACCTATAACATGTGTGCAGCATTTGCTAGCTATGTTTACAGTCCCCGGCCCCACTGTCGTTATACCGTCGAATGCACTGTGTACCCACTTGACGCGTCCCAGCGTGTTGTTATGCTGCGGTCAGGCGGCTTGTCATTCGCAGCGTATCATTTACTAACAGCAACGTGCAGGAAAAATGCGCAGTGCTACAAGCAGACCCATCACACAAATCAATCGTCGGACGACTGTATATAGTTACGAGCAGGATTTGACCTCTGGTCGTCTGTGTGGCAATCGAGCGCCTTGCTAATTACACCACGCTGATTCACCTAACACTGGTGGCTTAGTAAAGGTATAGCTGTTACGCGCTGGACTATGATCTTGATTTTCGTGGAAACCAATGCGCATTTGAACAAACACTTTTAGCTTGGTGGTCTGGAGGAGTTCCCGCACAACATACCTGCGACCCATCAAAATGCGTTTTTAACATACTCGGTGTTCCCATTATCTGACAAACTTAGTGTCAGTAACATATAATATCCGAAAAAAATACACCTCGAAATTACGATTACGACGTATGTCACCTGAATATTATAGATGTAGTGATATACGTCTGAACGCCGTCCGCCAAGAATAGCATAGTGACATGGCTGCCGGGCGCCATCTGTGTGTAGCCTTTAATGAGCGTTCACAGCCACAAGGCTACGTACTATATCGACGTCTGAAGCAAACAGGCACCAAACCACTGTCCTACAGCCACCAGAGAGTTTGAAAAGTGTCAACTTGTTGCTTTCCGAGCGAAGTAATGGTGATTCCAAAGCATTGCCATAAAAGGTTGGTCGTTCTGCGTCTGTTGTACACGACTCTGGTTGCAATGGTCAAGTGCACATTCCCACGCACACAGACACGCACGTTTATGCAGCATAGACGGGTATTCGCCCACGGTGTGATCGAATGGATGCTGGCGGCAGTGCTTGCATTGCATCCCACGGAGGTTACATCGAATGTTAATTTAATCATAAGGAAGTAGTTTCTGAATGCATTTGTGTGGTGTGTTGCCTCGTATGGGCGTTAAACATGGACGATAAAGGTGCGGGCAGGAAGAGGATGGAGGCTTTTTAAATGTGATGTTATAGAAGAATGCTGAAGATTAGGTGGGTGGATCGCGTAACTAATGAGGAGGTAAAGTAAAGTAAAGCAGTCAACAATCCGAAGATTGGTTTGAACACCACAGTGCTTTAGTGGGCATGGTCCTGTTTGAAGGTGGTATGCCGTTGCCTTCCTCCGACCTTCAAACTGACTTACCCAGCCAGTTATAGGGGGACCTACAATTTAACGTGGGTTCCGAACCAATGAGGAGGTACTGAACAGAATTGGGGAGAAAAGGAATTTCTGGCATACCTTGACAAACAGAAGGGATCGATTGGTAGAACACATTCTTAGACATCGAGGAATTGCGAATTTAGTGTTGGAGGGAAGTGTATGGAGTAAAATTCGCAGAGGGAGACCAAGAGATGAATATACTAAGCAAATTCAAATGGATGTAGGTTGCCGTTCTTATGAGGAGATGAAGAGGCTTGCTCAGGATAGAGTAGGTTGGAGAGCTGCATCAAACCAGTCTCCGGACTCAACAACAACAACAACAACAATTGGATCATTACAAGTGTTACGGATATCACATACTAAAGTGAGTATCTATAAGGGCGCTATGATATGCCGAAAACATCGTTTCGATATCTGATAGAGTTCGCGAAATAAAAGGGGCTGCATGTTTTAGGTGAGTCAGCCTGTACATTACGATGCCTCGCAACTGGCGCTCATCACCGGATTGTCTGGAGAGCAGAGGGTGCCAGTGGTCCGCGGCGTCGGAGGTGTTCCCCAACACGTGCTGGCTGGGCAGCAGCAGCAGCAGGTATCCAGCAGGAGGAGGAGGGCTCGCGTGCCGCCTGAGGGCCGCCAAGGACGGCCAAGGTCACGGGCAAGGTGAGGCACTGATTTATCCCGCGGTCTCCACCCCCGCTGCTTGCCCGCCTCTCCGCGGGGCGCGCTCGCTGCGCCTCACTCCTTTGTTTCGGCCGCCATCTTAATGAGCTGGGCCCTCGCCCGCCGTGCTGCTGCAGGCCTCTTTATGCCTAGTTTACACGACACTGGACCGGGCGCTGCTGAGCTACCGGCCCCTACGCACGCGCGGCTGGCGTCAACACATGTCGTTTCACCAAACAAAAAGGGTTTGATTTGGTACAAACTTTCACGATGTTGAACTGCTAATTCACATGTTCTGAGGTTAAGCGTCGTCTCAATACAGTTTGATTTCTGGGATGATTGGGAGGATTTTGTTGCCACCCCGTTCGAAAATTTACATCGATCGCCCCCTCTCCATAGCTCTCCACAATTGCGGAAGTGTTGCCGGAGAAGGATTTTGTGCACAAAGTGATTTCCCGATTTTGCCCCACAAATGTTTAATGGAATTTGCGTAAGGGGGGCAATTAGGTGGCAAAATCAGTCGCTGAATTTCAGCCAATTGTACAGAATTGTGGCGCAATGAAATGGCGCATTGTCATCCGTCAAATTACATCGTTTCTTAGGTACACGAACTCCATGAATGTTTCGAAATGAAGTAGCCATCATAACCATTTCAAGTCCGTGATCGATTCAGTGGGGCCACAGGACACAGTCTATTCCACCAGAACTCACACCAATGGGGAGCCAGCACCACCTTGTGAGATGTCCTCTTGCCGAGTGACCAGGCCACGGTTTTCCAGTCATCTAACGTGCAGCCGATATGGTCACCATCCCAGGATACAGTCATCCGAAGCGATTACGTGCGGTTAGCAGCAGTGTCGGACTGTTTGAGGCCCGCGGCGGCGGCGAAACGAAATAAGCCCCCCCCCCCTCCCGGCAACTTGGAAATATATTACTATAGAACAGAGATTTGGAGACCCCACAGGACGAGAGACACGGGTCAGTCTAAAATTATTTTCGAGAAAGAGATGCAAAGCGCGCAAAAAAAAAAAAAAAAAAAAAAAAAAAAAAAAAAAAAAAAAAAAAAAAAAAAAGAAATAAGGTTTTTAAGGAATTTGGAGGCCCAGGGCGGTCCGCCCCTTCCAGCCCCCTTAGTCCGCCACTGGTTAGCAGTCACTTTGTCCGTCAGCTGCAGCTGTAGCCCATTAACTTCAAATTCTTCCGCACTGTCTTACTAGACACACTCGTTTTGCATACCGCTCGCGGCGGCTGTTCTAACTTCTGTTGCTTCTCTCTTAGACACTGCGCTGAGCGGGATGACCGTGCGGTCTAAGGCGCCTTGCTATAAATTGCGCTTGTCGCTTCCCGTCGGAAATTCGGGTCCTCCGCCGCGAATAGGTATGTATGTGTTGTCCTTACCATAAAATAGTTTGTCAGCAGATAGGTCCCGTATGATAACAAACATTTGATACCTCTTAATTGCTGTCGTGGGGGCATAATAAAGGCTAAAATCCTTCCTCTTGATTCATCGTAGTAAAAATGGCAACTCTGCCACTGTACAGCTGTTTTATATCTCGTGAATCCCAAACTACCGCCATCTTTATGTGTGCTATAACCATCCGATGACTGTTGTAACGTCATTGTATACAGAAACTAGCTCTCCAAATGCATCTCCTAAAACTAGCTGCGTAGCCTTGGAGTTGCAGGTGAGTCCCGTTGGAGCCACCTGCAAGTCGGCTCCTCCACAAAGCGGGCAGCCACGCCCCTGCGCTCGGCTCGCGTGACCGGCTGGCCACACAGGTGCCAACTGCCGCTGAGCTTCACACGTCGCCGCCGGCCACCGGACAACACGCAGCCGCTCCTCATTAGCCGCCATCTTGCAGAGGCACAGCCAGCACTTCGGTCTGTAAGAGGCTTGGCCGAGATAGGCCAAACACAGGGCACTTTTTTTTGTTTTGTTTCCGTTAACCCAGTTGAGGATGTGATTTAGCTAGGCAGTCTTAAACATTAAAATCCGGGTACGTATGTGTGGAAGGAGGAAATTATGAGCGCCTCAGACGCTCCGGTCTCGATCGCTAATGCCATCTTTGCACCTGACTTTGCGAACACCATCGTGGTATTTCGTTGCGAGATTCCTTCTGAGATGCGCAGAAGTCCACCAACAGGTCAAAGTAAGAGGAGCAAAAATGTTATGGTTGTGATGTTCTAATAGTTTGGCAGAATAGTTCAGATATCCAAAAACGTTTTACTGTATTTACAACATCAACAGTCAATTATATTAATTTCTAATGAACATCAGAAGTGTTCTTTACTGTACGTAACGTGGTCGGAGTGTCTCCTTCGTTCCAGTTCTGTCATCTGCAACTATAAATGAGGCTTCGAAACTTTATGCACTGGTATTTTTATGGTACATTTTCTTTGGATGTGTTCTTGACGTCATTCAGTATTTCACAAGTTTCAAAAAATGTTTGTATAGTTTATGGGACTCAACTACGGGGTCAGCAGTCCCTAAACCTACAAACTACTTATGAACTACTTACAAACTAGGACGGCACAAATATCCATGCCCGAGGGGGGCTTCGAACCCCCGACCGTAGTGGCCGTGCAGACCGTGACTGGAGCGCCTTAGCCTCCTCGGCCACCGCGGCCGGCTAACAGTATTCATTTCTGCTAAATATGACACCAAAATTAAAATTATAATTGTGAATATATTTCACAATCTCCTGTTCATGACAGTGCCGAAACCAGCAAAGGCTAGAAAAATACATAATATTGCACAGCTGTTGGTACAAGGATGATTTTTTTTTCTAAATACAAAAAAATCAAATGTTTCAAATGTTTGTCAAGCTTAAGGGACTTAACTGCGGGATCATGTCTCTAAACCTACAAACTACCTATAAACTAATTTACACTAAAACAGCACAGACATCCATGCCCGAGGGGAGATTCGAACCCCCGACAGGGAACGGCCTCGCGCATCGTAGCATAGCGCCTCAATGCGATCGGCCGCTCCGCCGCGGCTTCTAAATACACTGCGACTATAGATCAGCACTTGAAAACCACCTTACTATAAAATACATATATTTCATGTCGACGATCACAAAATATGGTCTTTAAACTACATATTTCAGTCAGTGATGACAATCTCCACCGCCAACCGATACCGGTAGGCCAAGCACCAAATATTCTAAAAATTGGCGTAATCGAAGCTTTAGGTTTTGTTAGGTACAGAAGACATGCACGGGCAGAGTAACAGTTCAGACAACCGATAACGAAAAGCTGCGAAATCAGGGTACGAGTGCCAGGCTGGCACAAATTTTCATGTATCACCATTATTAAAATGTTCAAATGTTTGTAAAGTCTATGGGACTTAACTACGGGGTCATTAGTCCCTAAACCTACAAACTACTTATGAACTAGCTAATACTAAGGACGGCACAAATATCCAAGCCCGAGGGGGGATTCGAATCCCCGACCGTAGTGGCCGTGCAGACCGTGACTGGAGCGCCGCAGTCCCCTCGGCCACCGCGGCCGGCCACCATTATTAAATTGTACAAATAATGCTGATTATTGGCGAAAATTGCGAATACATTTCTTTTATTAAATGTTACTGCGGTCACCTCAACCACTAGGCCATCCGCAAAAGCTTTCTCGTCCTTCCCGAACACCTTCAAGTTGGACGCTACGGCAGCAGTTCCACACACTCTAATGCTCGCCACTTCCCAGACGAGGTCCAACTATATCACCGTACGCCGACGACGCGTAGAAATACATGTACCGTTGTGTGGCATGTCTGAAAGAGCAGCCTCCACACCACGTTTCTATAAATATATTTAAATGGTAAAAAAACAAGGACAGACGAATTGCATCTTGAGAGCATCCCAACACCGAGAAGTGGAAAAACAAACGAGGAAATGAAGAAAATCAGCAAATGGAATTTTAACTAATCTTTTTTTTTTCGTCTCATGTGCCGGTAGGTGTTGTAGTAATAAAAAATGGAGATAAGAAAATTTGTACTGGGACTGGTATTCGGACCTGAGGTATCCTGCTTACCAGCCAGTTGCGCAGCATAATTTACTCCTTTCTATGCCAAAGCTAGATTTAACCTTGAATAGTGAAGAACATTCTTTCTCCTAGTGTTGTAGTTATGTACACTGCTGTTGCTTTTCAATTCTGTGGGATTCGGAACAAAAAATTTCATAAGTTGTGAAGCGTCATATGAAATAAAGCTAATTGCGATCAAGACTTTTCAAAATTTTTTTCATGCATGCCAACGTATGGTCGCTTGTCCACAAAATGCAAGGTTTTATGAACCAAGTGATAACCGACGTGCTAAGCCGTTCGCCTCCTTTGTCGGCTTCACAGTCGAGGAAAATCTCCGGTGTCGACTACAGTGTGCCGCCGCACTGTAATTAAAGTTACGTCGAATCCGATTCGACTAAGAACTGCTCTCGGAAACCGACTCTAATCAGCACGGAAATTACAGTGGCGCACGCTCAGTTGCGTAACAAGTAAAGTGGGAGACTCGGACGCGGCGAGGCGTGCGTGCGGGGCAGTGGGACGGAGGATCACGCACGGCGCGACCGGCCGCCAGTGGGAACCAATCAAAGCGTGCGGCGCGTTTTTCAGGTGTTCCATATTGATGAGGGGGTGGGGCCAGCCACCGCGCGGCCTCACACAATGGCGCCTCCGTCGCCAGCCTCGGCCCACGCACCGCAGTGCTGGGGCTCCGGGACTCCGGCTACCAGGGACGCGAAATACAGACACCCTCGAGTAGTTGTTTATATAGGGTTACCATAAAGGTAAAGCAGTCAACAATCCGAAGATTGGTTTGAACACCACGGTGCTTTACTAGGCATGGTCCTGTTTGGAGGCGGTATGCCATTGCCTTCCTCCTTCCTTACCCAGCCAGTTATAGGGGGACCTACAGTTTAACGTGGGTTCCGAACCACGGCGCTACTCGGTATTTTTCACATGAGCAATAGTGTCAGAGGTGAAAGAAGTGGAAAGTGACAAATAAAAATCCTAGGACCTGGCGGGGATCGAACCCGCTACCTTTGGATTTGTAGTCTGGCACTCTACCACTGTGCAACCGAGGCGCACATGGTTACCATACGTCCTCTTTTTCCCTGACATGTCCTCTTTTTGAGGCAAGAAAATGTGTCCGGCCGGAATTTATAAAATTCTACAAAATGTCCTCTTTTTTGGGTTCCGTGGAAGAAAATTTATTTCTGTGTCATTGGCAACAACATGTTCATTCGCACTGCAGTTCCAAACTGTTCGCAACTATTACGCGCATACACAGAATGAAATTGCCGTTCACAATTTCACACTCCGCATGGGTCTGACAGTTGCAAACGATTCGGAACTTCTCTGTGAGCAGGCCGCGGTGGCCGAGAGGACTGAGGCGCTTCAGTCACGGTCTGCACGACCACTACAGTCGGGGGCTCGAATCCCCCTTCTGGCATGGATATTTGTGCCGTCCTGGTTCGTAAGTAGTTCATGAGTAGTTTGTAAGTTTAGGGACTAATGACCCCGTAGTTAAGTCCCATAATCGCCAACATTCTCCTACGAATGCGAAAATATATTGTTGACTCCCACTTACATAGGTAGGAATGATCATCAGAATAAAATAAGAGAAATCAGAGCTCGAACAGAGAGATTCAGGTGTTCTTTCTTCCCGCACCCTATTCGAGAATGGAATGGGAGATAAATAGTATAATTGTGGTTTCGAAGAACCCTCTGCCAGGCACTTAAATGTGATTTGCAGAGTATCCCATGTAGATGTAGATAAGCTGTACAACCAGTGAACATTTTTGAACTTCTCTGCGAAGGAACCCGGTTGTCTATCCTGTATTCAACCAGTTCATTCTGTCTTCTGCATTACGTTCTATGGCATTGCTTTTGACATACTTTGTGGTTTAGGTTAAAGCTGTATTGTGTGTTCGAGAAGGTACGTGGCCTTTTGCTTCAAAATAAATTACGAACTTAAATATAATATAATACCGAAGAGAAAGTCAGTATTAAATATGTGTTCCTGGAGAAATACAAATAATTCAAGAGAATGATCAAACGAGTGTAAGAATTAATGATGCATTGTGCTCCGATCAGCTTCGTAATTCTCTTTTTTTTTTTTTTTTTTTTTTTTTATTTTTTATTTTTTTTTTTTTTTTTAATATAGATTATCAAAGGAAACAGAACATAGCAGCAGCTTAAGTGTGGTGTGCATATTTAAAACAGTCATCTAGTGTTAGTTATTCTGAACTGCTGAAAATTGTAGATTACTTTTTTTCTATAACTAGTCATAATGCCGACATAAAACCTGGAATACATTTAAAATATACTGTATGTGTACAGTATAATTTCAAACATTTGAAATGCCTTAGCTTTCCTTAGTACTTGTTAAAAGAAACAAAAAGCTCTTGAGAGAGATTTCGTCATCTACCAAATATAGTTGGTTCAAAAGTGAATAAGACAAGAATGAGACAATTGAGTGTAGTGATGAGGAATAAACTGTCAAGGTTTATAATATTTTTTTTAACAACGACACAGGGTTACTATTTTAGTTTGTAGTAGTTTTACGTGGTTCATTAATAAAGTTGTAAACTGCATTATGTTGAAGATAAAGTGTCCTCTTTTTTTATATGAACTGCCCTCTTTTTTGATGATGAACATATGGTAACCCTACGTTTATAACAAATTCAAATGTTCAAATGTTTGTTAAGCTTATGGGACTTAACTACGGGGTCATCAGTCCCTAAACTTACAAACTACTTATGAACTACTTACTAACTAGGACGGCACAAATATCCATGCCCGAGGGGGGATTCGAACCCCCGACCGTAGTGGCCGTGCTGACCGTGACTGGAGCGCCTCAGTCACCTCGGCCACCGCGGCCGGCACGTTTATAACACTTCGGTATTTATATACATGTAACGTCTGTTCCGAAAGTACAGACGTCAGTTCTGATCCTGCAGTCGTTATTCTTTCATAGTCACAGAATATATGACATTAACTGCGAATGGAGAAAGCTGAAAATGTGTACCCCAGCCACAGATGTACGGAGCAGCCGTCAAGAGTGTTTAAAGGTAGTCAATGTTCTCATATCTAAAGGGGGTATTAGAAAGCTATACGCCGCGAAAGGTGCACGTCTAGGATGACATGCATCTAGCGGGAGAATGAATGCAACTACAAGGCTGACCGTGTTGTCGGCGGTAGAAATCAAAATGTTGCGGTAACGGAATAACGTTATTTACTGGCGTCACATAATAATAATTATTATTTATTATTTTTAGTTTCGTTACTTCGTAAACAGAATTGGTAGAATTTAGACCAAAGCCATTACTAGTATTAATAATTATTAGGTACAGGACTATCCCTCCAAACTTTAGAATACAAAGTATCTTCTGAACATAGTAAACCCTGTGTCAGATGAAACTGGAGTATGTCTCGCTGGGTGAACTGGCAGATCCTGTTCAGAAAAAATATAAAACCCAACGAAATAATCAGGTACATCTGAATATCAAACAAGAACATGAAATTCATGCTAATGGATGTATAATTCGTTAAATAGGTACTCACCTCTTGAAATCTTGAAATAATGCTCTGTAGTCAGCGTGACATAAGAAATAATTAAACAGACTCTAAAGAACACACATCTAAAGCGGAATTTCTTCGAACACTTTCTGAGCCAGTCATTATTCTATTAAGTGTCCGACAAGTAGATGGTTTATTCTCAATACTAACAAACTGTGTATTTGAAAAAGTTGTACGACAATAGAAAATCGAGGAAGAGAGAGAGGAAAAGGGAGAGAGAGAGAAAGGTAATAACTACATTAAACTAGGTAGGTCCAAAATACCAGAGAACTGTTTAGTGAATGCTAATGACTAGATAATAAAATGTGAAAACTTAAAGAATGCAAGGAAACGACTAAAACTGCTAAACAGCAGAAAAAGTCCGTCTATCATTTGAAAAACGGAATATACAACCAACTAAAGAAATTCTCAACACTTAAAATGGCTGTAACAGGACAACATTGAACATGAAATACTTTGGTGAATCTGTAATGTCAAAAATGGAAAACACGCAATTACAAATATAACTCAAAATTATAAAAGCATAAGTGAAGATTATAAATATACACCATAAGAAATGTTTATATAAAAATATTAAATGACGCACTACAACGCAGTAGTAAAACCTCAAGTCCGCTGTGGAACAGAAATACTACGCTTAGACGAATGCAAAATGGCTTTAGAAGAGCTTGAAAAGAAAGAAAGAGAAATATTGCGGAAAATACTAGACCCAACGAAGAATAAAAATGGAGAGTGGGTTGTAAGATCAAGTAAAGAATTCTCTTAAGTTTTGTCTTAAAATCAATGACGTAATCAGGAAGAGACGAATCACGTTCTCTGGTCACATAGCAAAGACTGGTGATTAACTTCATGTCACCGTCTCTCATTCCCTTTTCGAACAAATACCGAACATTGCATTCAGCACATGGGCGTGCACATTGACCCATCCGTACCTCATGACCCTGGCCGTAACATTTCCTTGCTGTTCGCTTTTTCTTCCTCTGACGAAGGAAATACTCATTTCCGAAAGGTAGTAGAAACATTTAGTTTCGTCGCCATTTGTGTCCGTTTTTGTGTTAGTATCGGCGGTACCAATCCGAGGTAAATACTGGGCAACTACTCTTTATCTTTAGAAGAGTGTTTTCAATAAGACGGTTTGTTGTTTTCCAAGATTTTCATCATGCTCGACGAGGGATAAGTGACTTAAAAATGAAGCTTTCAAATGTCTTAAGGTAAGTCTCCGTTTACAAAGGCATATTACTTTAAACAACGTTCTCAATGTTGACTGTCAATTCAGTTACGCTAATAGGGTAGATAATTAATTAAATAAATCGCAATTTGCGATCACTTATGGCTTCACTGTACTAGGTTTAGTTGTAATACCAATGTGCGGCGAATGAAAATTTGTGCCAGGCCGGGATTCGAACCCGGGATCTCCTGCTTACTAGGCAGACGCGTTGACCACTCCGCCACCGAGGACACAGTGAGCTGCAGAGGACTCTTCCCTGCACGTCTCCCGCCACACCCAAATCTCCATTCGCCATACTGTTTCTTTCCTATTACCACAGCCTCGAATTAGTTGTAATACCAATGTGCGGCGAATGAAAATTTGTGCCCTGCTTACTAGGCAGACGCGTTGACCACTCCGCCACCGAGGACACAGTGACCTGCAGAGGACTCTTCCCTGCACGTCTCCCGCTACACCCAAATCTCCATTCGCCACACTGTCTCTTTCCTATTACCACAGCCTCGAATTTCGGCCGGGCACAAATTTTCATTCGCCGTAGATTGGTATTACAACTAAACCTAGTACAGTGAAGCCATAAGTGATCGCAAATTGCGATTTATTTCATTATAAATTAACGCTGTAACGTCGTCAAAATAGATAAGGGTAGATAATCACTGAGGAAACAGTATTCGAAGACTCGCGAAAGTGGACGGACACTCCTGAAACAACGTCTGTGCGCGGCATGGGATAACGCCGTCTCCCCTTTATATTAACCTGCTTGCTTACGACAAGGTCGACCAACACGAAGACTGCAACACGCAACGCGTGGCCATTTGTCTGTATCATTGTCGTCTCCAGAAAATATTTCTCGATGGCACGAGAAAAAGAAGCGGCGTGAGTGCCGGTGCCGGTGCCGGTCCCGGGAAAACACACATCGGCAGAAGCCAGCGCGGCCCGCCTTTGATGTGCCGCGCGGCCTGCCGAGTCACGTGGTCATTACGCGCGGCCGTCATTTGTCACGTGGTCGCGGCGACTGCGACTGCGCATGCGCACCACGGGACATTACACCGCGGGTAAGTGCATATTAATTGCGGCCGCCTTTGTTGCGAGGGGCGAGCGACACGTCGGCATTTTCTCCGAGCGCGGCTTTCTCGCGGCCAGCGAGCCGCGACGCAGCGGACGTCACCCGGGGCGCGCATCTGGTGGCGGCTGAGAGAAACCATCCCGCTAATGGCTCCAAATGGCGCTCTGATTCACGTCAGCGGCTGCAGTGTAATGCTTGCCGCTGTTAACTTCTGCTGAACATTATCTGTTCATGCCAGCGTATTGACACTAAAACTACAGTATCCAGGGGCGCCGACTTTTGAAAATCAGCGTGGGTGCTCGTGGTTTCATTTTTAATTACCTTTTCGGCCACAAGGTTCAAAGAATAGGTCAAGCAGTATTCTATTTCGCTGATTTTTGCTTGCAACCTAGAAAACGTACCAGTTATATTTGTCGCTCTGTCAGTAGTAATAACATTGCAAGATTTGATCATCTGGAGAAAAACGAGAGAGATCATCCACAGATACTATTAACACTACTTGAACACTACTTCAACTGGTAGATTCAATATTATAGAAAACCAAATAAGAAACAAAAAATCATTAATTAGCACCACTGGTACGTCCAGGAAATTTTAAGGCCGGCCGCGGTGGCCGAGGGGACTGACGCGCTACAGTCACGGTCTGCACAGCCACTACGGTCGGGGGTTCGAATCCCCCCTCGATCATGGATATTTGTGCCGTCCTAGTTCGTAAGTAGTTTGTAAGTTTAAACATTGAACATTTGAACACTTTTGAAATTTAAAGAAGTTTGTAAGTTTAAACATTGAACATTTGAACACTTTTGAAATTTTTAAGAAGTTTAAAACGAATCAGACCATTGTAGTATGTTACAATTTCGTTACGTATTTGCCTCTCAGATAGACGAAACTCTTTCTAAACACTTTGATTTTTATTATCAGATGCTCTTAGCCCTGCAATGAATAATTTCGTAAAGTGCATAGTTATGTGAGTATGGAACGCCTAATTTAATATCCAGTTTTAATCTATTCGAAAATGAACTTTTCCCCTTTCATTTAGATAGACATATTTCCTCATGACTGACAAACAATGTTAAGACAACTATCACTAAAACTCTTCTGGGTATGAAACCGCGTCGTCATATTATAAATTCCACCGACGTTTCGGCCACTGTTGCAGGCGGCCTTCATCAGGGTCTGTGTCTGACTGTGTGCCGAAACGTCGGTGGAATTTATAATATGACGACGCGGTTTCATAACCAGAAGAGTTTTAGTGATTGTGACAACGGCCGCGGAAGCCTACGTTTGCAAAGTAAAGACAAGTAAGCCAACGAATTGTACTGTGCCCAGATATACACCCATGCTCCACTTGTATAACTTTCAGGAAACCTTTGAAACGGCTGTTATTTATAAGGCGACAATGTACAGATCCCACACACGAAACGCCTTTTATTACGGCGCCTCGTTGCACTTCTTCAGCAGAAAATCGCTCTTCGTGAATGGAGCAATGAACAGTTTCAGTTCATTTCGGTATATGTGTCATTATTAAACTCGGCTACTATCCCTGCGGGTGCTTCGCCCTCTACCTGCCCGCGATGTTTTACGTGTAATGAACTGAATTTATGGAGCTGCCTCAGCAAACTATGGCTGTCCCCTGATTGTTGCATCAGTTACGACGTCATGCGGCCAGGGGTCAGTGGTCTCGCCCCTCCCCCCTTCCTCAGAACGGGCTCGAAGCCTCTGCACTGAGTGCTCCTTGAGGCACTGTTGGAACAGCCTAGCGGCTAGGTCGTGATTGCTACACTGCGATGGCAAAAATGCTCATTTGACAGCTATGACTTTTCACCATTTTTGTGCTACTTGATTTTCCTCACTTACTCTCTGTGTAATGAAAGTTCGAGATCACTGCTTGTTGTTGTTATGGTCTTCACTCCGGAGACTGGTTTTATGCAGCTATCCACCCTACTCTACCCTGAGCATGCCTTTTCATCTCCTCATAAGAACGGCAACCCACATCCATTTGAATCTGCTTACTATATGCGTCTCTTGGTCTTCCTCTGCGGTTTTTACCCCACACACTTCCCTCCAACGCTAAATTCACTATTCCTTGATGTCTAAGAATGTGTCCTACCAATCGATCCCTTCTTTTAGTCAAGGTATGCCAGAAATTCCTCTTCTCCCCAATTCCGTTCAGTACCTCCTCATTAGCTACGCGATCCACCCACCTAATACTAGTGATTTACAATAAATAAATAAATCAGAGAAAGAACCTACCTCTCGCTTCACTCTGTGAAATGCAAAAGCAATTCAAGAATATCACAGAGGGCCGGAGGGTAGAGCTTCTCAGATGACATGAATGGTGAGTAGTTCTAGGTGTTTTCATTTATTTGTTCCACCATTTTTCTATAAATCCCATTAAAGCGCTTGTGTGAAAGGGATGACGAAAGAATGAGTGGCTAATTGTGTCTATAACTACAGGTTTTTTTTTTTGGGGGGGGGGGGGGGAGGTCGCTGTTTTCTTTTCCGATGTTTAATGCATGATGATCTACTTGCTGTTGCGAAACACCCTCTCTCCCTCCCGCCGGTTAACACGTGATCAGCTCATGTAGTACGGCCCACTGTGTGAGACACTCTTTAGCCACTGTCTAGATTCGACGAATGTGTGTTTATATTTTGCAAGAGAATGGGGCGTGGAACTCCTGATCACCTCGTATTTAATCAACGTTTTTTGGTACAGTTTAGAATTTGATTAAAAATAATCAAGTACTGCGTCGCCTGTACATATCTAAGCTCTCGAGATTTCTAGCTGACCCCTCTCCTCCCCTAGAACGAGACAACCGACGCTGTTCGTCCCCATGCTTAAACCGACCCTGGTAAAACTATACACGTATAGACAATTGAAAATTTGGTCAAAAATATTGTGAGAACCGTGGCTGAGTTGTAATGTTTATAATTAAAAGCAGCGTCCCGCCACAAGTATGATATAAAATGTTTATTTCACAATAATGTTGTTTAAGTAAATTAACATTGTATCCCATACTTATGGCTGGTCGCTGTTTTTAATTGTAAACATTGTAACTGAAAACTGTAATGTACTATAGCTGGCGTCGTTTAAGAAGGCGCTTCCGCACATAGAGGAGGAGCGATACGGATAGCGTGAAGGGGAGAAGCTACGGCCGAGCGTCAAGAGTTGCGGCTGCGGGAGAAATATTGCGAAACTCGCAGCCAGCCACGCGCCTACTAGTCTTGTGTAGTTCGCAAACGAACTAGTTCGGGAGAGCGCTTCCACAGGCAAACTATGCGAATTAATCCGCAGATCCCTCGCCTCTTAGTTCGTCCGCTCTTTTTCGGAAGACTGACGGGGAACAGCGAGGGGACGCGAGAGCCCGCAGAATCGCGTGACTCCCTTCTGCCACTTACTGTCATTTCGAGCTGCGATGCAGCTCAGCTGTAGTTTTATAGGCATTGCCCAAAAATACGGGTAATAGCACAGAACTGGGCAACACTGATAATGATATAAAAAAGCTGTCATAACGAAAGAAAGTACTCATTTAGTAGCGGTAGCAAAAGCCAACAAGAGCAGACTAACTAAAAAGAGCGACCTACTCCGCGGCCGAGCTGCGAACTAAAAGGAGAGCTACCGGTCGTGACCTAAAATATGTGCAATCGGTTGCGAACTAAAACATGCGCAATCGGTCGCGAACTAAAACATGCGTTATCGGTCGCGAACTATTATGCCAAACGTATCTCCTTCTTACTTCGTTGGATTCATTTCCGAAGACCGACGGGCAATAGCTAGAGGGCGCGCAGCAGAATTAAAAATCACGTGTTTGTCTTCTTCTGATGAGAGCCATTTCGAGGTGAGCGTCTGCCTGCTAGATTACATAGTTCAGTGCTACAAAATTTACGTTTTGAAGTATTCTGCACTCTGCAATATCTGACCAATACATTCCATAATGCCAAGATATAAAGATAACTTTAAACTTAAAACGCGATAAATTTTACACAAACTGTTTCTTTTGGTTTGCGTGACATCGTTAGCGGCTCAAGCAGCAAGCGCATGAAGCAGCTAGGTGGGGGAAACTTCTCCCTCCGCCTGCATGCGCAGACCACGCCGCAGTGTGCGCTCCAGATCGCGACCTAGTATGCGCAAGTCTAGCGCCTACAGAATGAACATTACTGGCTGACAGTGCGGTAATGGAGAGAGATGCGCAGAACGGCGAAAACTGGGCCGCCTTCCTACGTGACACTGACTATAGCGTACACAAAAATATCGAGAATTTAAATGTTGAATTACGAATCACTACTCGAAAACGAAATTGAGTAATAAGGCAATGTTATACGGACGGCCAATAGTCCATACGCTAAATGCCGAAGTGCTTTTGGAAGAGTGCTTTCCCGCTCCCCGCCGCGACTTTGCCTTGTTGCTAGCGTGCGACGCGACGGGGCGCTTAACCCTGAGCCACAGCACAGCGCTACGCGATTCCCGTTCCAGTTTCCGCGGTCCAATCAGACGCGTCTCAGTTTGCGCCTAGAGCTGTGCGCCTAGCCTGAGAAACGAGCGTGGCGAGTTTGTTACGCACTTGCGGACTGGCAGCACCTACGCTTTACTGGGGTTATGCAACCGGGCAGACTATATCTGCAGAGCAGACGCTGAACATCGGGCAGCCGCTGACGCACGCCGCGCCACATGTGCGACCGTGGCGCCGCGCCCAGCCGCGTGTGTGGCCGCTGAAGCTCACAGGGCCTGACTGCGCAGAGCCGCTGCTCGCCCATATTCCACTCTACATCCACACTCTGCAAATCACTGTCAGGCGCAGAGCGCAAGTTACGTCCCACTGCAGATGCACATGCATCTCAGAGACAAGGCAGTCATCACGTCGTAGAAATACGGACTCTACATCCTCTTCGAGAAATGTGCACCCTTAAAATGTTCAAATGTTTGTAAGTCTATCGGACTCAACTGTGTGGTCATTAGTCCGTAGCATACGAACTACTTAAACTAAGCTAAACTAACATAAGGACAACAAAAACACCATTGCACCAGGGGGGATTCGGACCCTCGACGCCGAACTGACGCGCGCACCGCACCACGGCGGCCCAGTGCGCACGGCCAATCCGCCGCTGCGCACTCTTATTATACTTTCTTGGACACATGTAATATTTTGTCGTATTCGCGGAATACGACAAAATCAACCGCGCATGCGCAAAGCTGAAATGTGTATCCAGCCGAGACTCAAACCCGGGTCTTCTGCTTTCAAGGCAGCTGCGCTGATCACCACAACACAGGAGACAAAGCGATCACCGCACCTGCAAGGACTACTTAAGCAAGCCTCCCGTCAGACACAAATTTCCAGCTCTACCCTGCCCACAGTACTCAAACTCGTAGTCACTGTGTACTAATTCCAGTAAGAGTAAGGCTAGTCCTTGCAGGTGCAGTGATCACTGTGTCACCAGTAGTGTAGTGGTCATCGCAACTGCCTATAAAACCCGAGACCCTAGTTCGAATCCCGGCTGGGTACACATTTTCAACTTTTCCCATACGCAGTTGATGTCATATATTCCCCGAATATGAAAGAATAACAACTGCAGGATCAAAAGTGACATCTATTCTTCCTAAATAGACGCCACATGTATATAATTATTATTTTTCTTTCTGTTGTCCACTGTTTTCAACAAATTTTCCAAAATGTTCAAAGGTTTGTTAAGTTTATGGAACTTGAAAGCCGAGTCATCAGTCCCTAAACTTACAAACTGCTTATGAACAAACTTATACTAAAGACGGCACAAACATCCATATCCGAGGTGGGATTGGAACTCCCGACGGGGAACGGCCTCACGCATCGGAGCATAGCGCCTCAATGCGCTCGGCCCCTACGCTGAGTCTCTATTGCTTAATATGGCACCCGATTACAAAGCACTAGCACTAAATCAGTAACAGTTATGAAGATACTAAAATCCGAGCGTTCTTCGCGGATATTTTTCTCGGAAAGACATAAAGAAATGTTACAGTACAGCATGTAGCCTATCTCAAGAGCATCAAAACTAACGGACAACTAGTGGAAGAATGGGAGTTTTCAGAGGAACCATCCCATCACACAGTTTATGAGATGATGTGCTGCGGGAGATGGTGTGTAGCCGCGTGAGACTGTGGACCTCGGTTTTTTGAATAAATGTCCAGCATCTTTACTACATCAATTGGAAATATCTGCCGGCCGCGGTGGCCGTGAGGACTGCGGCGCGCCAGTCACGGTCTGCACGGCCACTACGGTCGGGGGTTCGAATCCCCCCTTAGGCATGAATATTTGTGCCGTCCTTAGTATTAGCTAGTTCATAAGTAGTTTGTAAGTTCAGGGACTGAGGACCCCGTAGTTAAGTCCTATAAGCTATACAAACATTTGAACTTTTTTTTTTTTTTTTTTTTTTTTTTTTTTTTTTTTTGGGAAATATCTACTTACACAGGAAAGCAAAAGGGGCAGTCAGGAAAATCATAAATCGACTAAATAAATGCATTATTTATCTGCTGCAATTCTGTTAATTTGAAAGATCAGCATGGCTTGCTGTTAACAATGAAGAAGTCACCCAATTGTGGCACTGAAATACCTGCCTCCAAAAATGCTTCCAATTTGAACATGCAATCAGACCTAATTAAAAGTGTACGTAATTGGGATATGAATTGCTGATAGGTACAGCACTGAAACTCGAAACGCGAGTAAACAATCAGAAATTTAGTATATCGTGTATTGGTTTCGCACGCATAATTGTAACTCACTGATTGCAAATGGTAATAATCCCATGTATCGGTCACAAGGCAAATGACCTTTACCGAAAACGATTACGAGCGCATAAAATGGAAAGTTATATTTGGTAGTTGTAGGTGGCTTCCAAGATGGTAACGGAAGGAACGTTAATAACTTAATTTTATTCAATTTTTATACAATTTGTGCTGTAAACATGGTTATGTGCCATATTTAAGACTCACACTCCCCCTAAACTTAGCCGTATTATATTAAGAGTTTGAACAATACTTTTAGTATTTATTTTTATAAATGGTTGTTCCACAGTCATTGATTTCACTAGATACGGTATTGACGTCAATGAGCCGTTTATTCGAGCAAAGACGTGATATGCATAGCAAGAAAGCAAATGGATGTCTTAGATATTTATTGGGAGATTCTGGCAACATTGAATGAATCTGTGCTTAAGAATCCACTATTTCTGTATTTGTGCTCCTGTCAGGTGTATTCTGAGGAGCATGGATTATCATGATCTATGAGAAAATGAAACAAGAAATGATCAAAGGACTCAAATGGGAATCATTGATAAAAATAGTTTCCCGCTAAACCGCTGAGAATATTCTAAACAAACTGTTCTGAAAATCTGGTGTCTTCGTCGAAGACCTCGTTTGAGGCAATGGATTTCAATGCAGTTCGTTTCGACAAAAGTGCACTTCATTCTGAAAAAACTGGAAACAAACTAAAAATAATAAGTGAAAGTGCCTACCCCTATGAAACTGAAGAATTTCACTGCAAGTAAGTACACCGAAACGCACATTTCTACTTTACAGTGCATACTTAATTCTACAGAATTAAATGAACTTTATTGAATTTCAGACGTTGCAGAAGACTTAATAACGAAGAAAAGAGATATTCTGGGTCATTTTCTGCCTTCATACAAAATGGACAAGGAATGGCAACGGCTTAATCGATGTATCCTCCAAAATAAATAAAAACACGTGCCTATATACAGCACCTACTGTTAAAGAAACGAGCCTGTCAAAACGTCATCCGCAAAGACTGTCATTTACGGTATTTTTTTATGCATTTTTCTGAAACGATGTCCGTCAGAGACAGGTCCTTGACGCTTACCTTTTGGGAATTTGATCGGTAACAGAACAGGTTGACATTTGATCACTTGTCACGCAAGGTCACAGAGGCGTCTAAGCATAGATATTACCCGATGCTATCGCGACGGGTACGCGAGAGTGTCGTAAAAACACTGTATGAGGTCTGACTCTATAAATAAGACATTCAAACCAGCTTTCCGGCTTAAGGTGTCGACCGCTCTTCTGGTTTGAAATGAGTCGAATCGATAGGAGGCACACCGTCATTCGTCGCGGCGATGAATACCACCGAATGGTAGTTTGTATTTGGGTGGCGCAGGACACACATATTTACACATTTTAAACAACTTTAGCTAAATATATACAACATTTCGGACATTTTCAGTAGCCTAAGCGTTAGAGAATTCAAATGTTTGTAAATATATCGGACGAAACTGCGTGGTCATCCGTGCGTAGATTACAAACTACTTAAACCTAGGTAAACTAACCTAAGGACAACACACACACAACCATGCCCCAGGGAGGACTCGAACCGCGCACTCCGCAGCGAGACGCTTTAGACCGCTCGGCTACTCCACCTCGGCAAACGTTGGAGAGTATGGGTGGCTGGAGAAGATCCAACTTATGGCTTGAAGGTTGTACAGAGGCTCGAATCAGGACTTTAGGCCGACCGCGGTGGCCGAAGGTTCTGCGGCGCGCCAGTCGCTGTCTCACGGCCACTACGGTCAGGGGTTCGAATCCCCCCTCGGGCATGGATATTTGTGCTGTCCTTAGTATTAGCTATTTCATAAGTAGTTTGTAAGTTTAGGGACTGATGACCACGTAGTTAAGTCCCATAAGTTGTACAAACATTTGAACATTTTGAACTTGAGCGCCTCAGTCCCCTCGGCCACTGCGGCCGGCAACGCTGTGGTCGCGCGACTTTAGATTTGGCACTGAAGTGGTGTTCACTGAGGAATATTTTTATGTAGAGGCAAGCTGGCATTACGCTATCATGCCTAATTAAATGCGTTTTGGTGTTTGTTATGGACAGTGTAGTTTACGTAATTAACCCAAGCATCGATTATATCGGAAGGATACTACATATCTAAGTTTGCGCATGTGCGGAACAATGTAGATTAATACATAACTGAGAAAGGAATGTAACAGAATTAAAACGGAGAAGTGAAAAATAAACATATAAAACTCATTTAGAAATCACTAACTGACACGATTCGTTGCAGATAAAATCAGCGTTCTGTTGCACAGTTGTTATATCAAACGTTTCTATCTCTGTAGAGTTTTCATGCAACCACTTAATGCAAATGACACACTGAATACAGCCCGCCTGAGGTCCATTTGTATCGTAGTAATACGCATCACACTTAGCATAATAATCGCTGTCATTCCATACCTGCTTAGCCTGCTGATCTTAGATTGAGGCCGCGCGGGAGTAGCCGAGTGGTCTGGAGCGCCACGTTTCGGATCGCGAGGCCTTCTGCGTCGGAGGCCCGAATCCTCCCTTGGACATGGATGTGTGTGTTGTCCTTAGGTTAGTTTAACTTAGTTTTAGTAGTTTGTAAGCTAGGGATTAATAACCAAGCAGGTTGGTCCTATAGAAATACAAACATCTGAACATAGATCGATTTCGAAGATTTTTGCTTTGAATTCGCTATGACACAGCTGTTTCATCTTCTAGTCGATTGTGTTCTGTGACAACTTAAGCTGTTCACTTTCGGCGTGGCCATGGTAGCAGGACTAAAAGTTTATCACGAGGCGTCGTTTCAGAGCTACATTTGTGATTCCATATTGAAGGGAAACAAAACAATTCAGTCCATCTGTCGTTACGCAGCCATTCCTAGGGACTGTTGGGACCAGTAACCCGTCCTTGACATTCTAAGTCAGTGTGCTTTTACCCAACGATCGCGACCCCCTAAACGAAGCAGGGGAGTCGAGATGTCTACTTTGAGGGGGTCATCGTTACAAGAGGAAGTACCTGCACCGTAAAGTAACTAGGTATTCGGTAGTACAAAAACTTATGTCTAAGTGATATCAAACTTTTGGTAAGATCATTGCTAACAGCCGTCTTGTATTTAATAAAATACATCTTCAACCATCAGCTGTTTTATTAAAATCCTTAAAATCCGACTAGTTTCGGTCCAGGACCATCATCATAGATAAAAAGGTATTATTAAAGATTAATCCACAGCATTAAATAAATGTTTGTTTCGACTATGATAATCTTGTATGACATTTGTAATTTTATTCAAAGCGATTCCTGCTGTTTTCAGCCAGATCAATTTTATTTAACGCTGTTGACTAATCTGTTTTTAATATCTTTTTATCTATGATGATGTTCCTGGACCGAAATTAGACGATTTTAAGGATTTTAATAAAACAGCTGATGGTTGACGATGCGTCTAAGTGAAACGTATTTAATGTTAAAATTACTGAGTTCTTTGTGTAATAATAATCAATATGAATTGAATATAGATTATTTCACAATATAGTGTGTTAATAATGAATAAGCACAACGTCAGAAAACTGTTTCATGAAAAAAAATTGGTGTAATAAGTAATAATATATATAAACAACAACGTCGTCCAGAAATTTGAAAGAAAGATGAAACAAAAGAAAAAAATTGTTTCCTTTGAGATAACATTGTTTTGCTATGGTTCGTGAGGGGGTGGGGAGGAAGAAGCCACGATATTTCTGTTTGGAAGGGGGTCGTCAGAAAATTTTTACTTGGAAGGGGGTCGCACATTCTAAAAGGTTGAAACTGTTCTAAGCTAAGTTATAGGTAAATGCAAAAAAAGATTATAGACATATGAAGTAAAAGCCGCCATCTTACTTTGTGAAAAGGGAGGGCATGCAATTTTTTCATGACAACGACACTATGGACGTGACAACCTATACGACTAAGCGTCCACTATGCTCCACACTGAAGAAATCTTGAAAAAACAAGATAAAATCTGTCAGCCATTTCTAAAGGTTACTAAAAAGGTTTCCAGCACTGAAAGCACCAAATGTTCAAATGTTTGCCATTCTACGGGACCAAACTAATTTGGTCATACGTCCCTAGATTTACAAACTACTTAAACTAAGTTAAACTAACCTAAGGACAACACACACATCTATGCCCGAGGGAGGATTTGAACCTCCGACGTAGGAGGCCTCACGATCCGCAACGTGGCGCTCCTGGCAGCTCGGCTACTCCCGCGTGGTCCTGAAGGCACCGTTGGGATAAATGTATTAGTTGTAATGGAGAGTATTTTAAGAGGTTAAATTGTTTAGTAAACAATTTTAACCCTTTCGTGGTTTTTACTCATTTTTTAGAATATCTTAAGTTATCTCAGCTGTTACAGAGTCTGATTTGGGTCAGGATTACAAATATGACACTCAAAAAAATTTAGCACTTTCCATTTTTCCTAAAAAAAAAAAAAAAAAAAAAAAAAAAAAAAAAAAAAAAAAAAAAAAAAAAAAGGTGGAACACATACGTCCTACTGATCATTTCTGGCACCGATTTACCTAAGACTTTTTAAAATAATTTCTTAAGTTATCCTAACTGTCATAGGGTCTAAACAAGTACATGATTGAAAAATTTGTAGTCCACACAATATTTTAAGGAAAAAAAAAAAAAAAAAAAAAAAAAAAAAAAAAAAAAAAAAAAAAAAAAAGATGTCTCGCAGCATCTATAATAGATAATGCAGATAATAGTAAACCACATACCGTGTTTCATTAGCGCAAAAATTTACAGAAAAACTGTTTTCTTTGAAATATGAGTACTATAATATCGCAACATAAAGGCACTATAGGGCTGCACAATGGTCACTAGGATACATGCGTCCCACTAATTGTAAATTCACTGAAAAAAACGTTTGAAGTAAAATGAGTTTTAGAAAGCATAATTGTTGTTTGTAAACTTCTAAGAAACCTAAAATAGCAAATATACTTACTTAGGACATTTCCGGTAGCGAGAAAACGACGAAAACCGATTCAAGGCATAATAAAGAATGGTCACGGCGTGAAAATTCACGCGGCAGCCCATATAAACAGTCACAGCTCTCTACACTGTAAGAATTTCAGAGCCTCCATTTTTTTCCCGCGTTCTGAAGGGCCACTAACAGATGACAGCACTATGCAGAATTACCTTGTGGTACAAATGAGGTCCGAAGTTAGTGGGACGTATATGTCCAAACAACCACGAAAGGGTTATGAAAAAACTGCGACTATTTGCGGTTGCCCCTCACGACCAGCTGCCCTGGCAGCCACCTGCTGGCCAGCGGCAAGCGGTCACCCAGAGCCCTCGCGACCCGAGGTGGCCGCCGGGTCGGCCACTTTGACCTCTGCCACCAGCGCGGAGTGCGCCAGCCCCGGAAGCCCTCCATATTCATGAGCCTCGCGCATCCTGCCCGTTTTTTTCTGCCAGCGCGCACCTGTACTTCTGACAGCTGAGACTTTAAGCCTCCGCCTCAGCAGAAGTGTGTCGAAGCCGCTACGCCGGCGAGTCATGTAGGCTGCAAGGTGCTGAGAGCGACACAAACTGGTTTATTTGGACGGAGTACGGGACAGGTACTACAGAAGAAACCTGCTAAACCAACAGAAAACACTCTGTCACAGTCATCCGAACGGTGACAGCGATGACTGTGATAACGGGTGCAAAAACAGGCCGTCCAATTTCTCTTTCCGGCGACAAATAACATTTGGTACCGTGGCAAAAGAAAAACATAAGTGGTAAGACTCGGAATGTCTTTTGAAATAGGGAACTGAGGCAAAACTTAGTCCGGGTACCGTTTGCTGCTTTTATCGAATAGTAATGTGGAGTTGAATACAACAAAAGTTTTCTCCTCTTTATTCTGAATCTTGGCTGACAATTCATGTTGTAATGAACGATCACATCACTATTCGGGCACTGCGAGTGGTCAGTAGTAAAGGGTTAAAATTAGGGTAGCGAATTCTTTCTTTCATACTGAGTTGGCCGTTTCCACAAAGGCTACAAATATATCAGGTATATAATGTACACACAGGCAGCAGATCAGCTCTTTTCTGTTTATAGTTTTAACTTTTTTTTAATTATGCTTTCGTCACATTTAGTCGGCCTAATCAGATTTAGAGAAGCACTTCCGAGCAAATGCTGCTCTTGTGCTGAAGCTGGCCTACTAAATGAGTCGAAACTGACAATTTTGATAACTGAACATTTGTTTGTATAGCTTATGGGACTTAGCTACGGGATCATCAGTCCCTAAACTTACAAACTACTTATGAACTAGCTAACACTAAGGACGGCACAAATATCCATGCCCGATGAGGGATTCGATCCCCCGACCGTAGTGGCCGTCAGACCGTGACTGGCGAGCCGCAGTCCCCTCGGCCACCGCAGCAGGCGAGCTTAATTGTTTAAACTATTCGATTATTTTTATATTTATACTAAAACTATGAATGAATTCCGAAGTTCTTAATTTCTGTTTCCATAATACCCTTTATTTTACAGAAATGGCATAAAAATACGAAGTACTTCGGGTCTCGGGATGGTGCCATTTAAATCACAACCGATGACGGGCGACGAGAGCGAGGGACTGCAGTACAACCAGACGTAGGCAAGTCTTGCACACTGCACATGCATACGCGTCTTCTAATCAAATGTTCAAATGTTTGTAGAACTTATGGGACTTAACTACGGTGTCATCAGTCCCTAAGCTTACAAACTACTTATGAACTAGCTAAGACTAAGGACGGCCCAAATATCCATGCCCGAGGGGGGGATTCGAACCCCCGACCGTAGTGGCCGTGCAGACCGTGACTGGAGCGCCTCAGTCACCTCAGCCACCGCGGCCGGCCGTCTTATAATCAGCTACGCCACAATGCAACAGGTGCCCAGATGCTCGGCAACAGCTGTACCAACTGTTAAGCCATGCGTTTGGTGCATGTTTCTGACTCGCCAATGTTGCTAATATTTCACAGCATGGCAAATTTTACGCATAAATATTACTGGCTTTTTATTATTTTTAAACGAAAAGCATTTAGATCCACTACCAAAGACAGTAGTTACATCGGTATTTAACCGTTTATTTGCAATGACTAAAAAGTAGCCGACACATCCGACACCAAATAACTAGCGAAAAGCTGTTATTCAGAACTAAAGTATCGGTTTTCCCACCCCTACTTCCTAGTTTGCCATCTGCACGCGCAGCGCTGTCGTACTCGGGATGCAGCCGCGCGGCGCGGCAGATGATATCCGTGCCGTCCAAGCAAGGCCAGCCCAGCCCAGACACGCCGGCGTGGGACTGGTTCGCAGCCGGGGCGCTCACGTCTACGTGCGACGCGCCGGCTCGGCGGCCCGCTACAGTTATAGCGGGCAATTACGAGCAGCTCTGCTCGATTTATGCACCGCCCGGAGCCGCGGGCGTGAGAGCGCGCCGTGGGCGTTCCCAAGGCCGCCGCGCAGCTCCGACCAGACCCCGAGACTCGTCGTTTCCGTACGCCTAATGTCTAGTGTACACGACGATCGAAAGTTCACAAGAAACATCAGTGTCTGCTGCAGCGCTCCAAGCGTACTAACTGGGTACTAATGACGTGCGGTCATACAGGCGATAATACGACAAACTTCCGTCTACACGTCTGATAAAACTAACAGCAGCGTCTGTGCGAAAACAACCGGCTTATTACTGTTTGTATATGTTGATTGTTCACTTTTGGGTGTATGTCATAGATGATTAATTTGATTTGATTTTTTCAGGTAAGCCAAAACAGTCTTGGTCCAACCCGCCACTGCCCGCACCGAAACTAAGTTTGTTGTGCGGTATAGCTCCCTGTATGTCTAGCAAAGCCAACCAATGCCCTTGAACAGTGCAAGGAGTCCCTTTACCAGTTCTTTATTAGACACAATTTCTTCGGATCTGGTTGTCCCAAATGTTCTGTGTCTTTTACTCTCCAATGCAATGCATTCGAAGATCAGATGTGATGCAGTTTCATCACCGTCATCACAGATCCTACATTTAGGGTCCTCTTCTGTTATTCCCATTGTATGTAGGTGTTTCTTAAAATTCCCATGGCCTGTCAGCAATCCAACCATGAGTCAAATATCTCTCCTGTTCAGACCCAGGATTGCAGAGATTCTTTTAAAACATGGCTTTGGCATCATTACCTTGCCATGTTTTTGTTGATGGACTTTGGTCCAATATTCTACGTGCTGTCTTCTGAGCCAGTTACGTAGCTCCAATTTGATCATTGCCTTGGTGATTGTCAGGACAGGTTGCGGTTCAATAAATGGGGTCTCTGCTCCCATCCTGGCTAATCTGTCGGCATGTTCGTTGCCACTGATATCCGAGTGGCCAGGGACCCACTCTATTGCTTTCCCGTGGCTCCACCAGAACCCTGAGGCATTTTACAGCAATTTTAGACCTTGTTGCAGGAGCTGCCACTGATCTCAGGGCTGCCTGGCTGTGTGTATAGATATAGATACTACAATCTTTGTAGCACCTACGCAAATTCTCCTCCACACACGCCCTGATGGCAGTGATTTCGGCCTAGAATACTGAGGCCAGTTTCCCTAGAGATGTCATAGATAATAATATTCAACTGAAGAAGCTTACACTGTCTGTGGTTGCAGGAGCTGTGGTAATGTTTGTTATAACACTACAGTGAAGAAACAAGTTGGATATGTCCTTGGTTGAGAGGAAGAGATGAAGTATGAGATGTGTCCTGCATGCACATAATGAAGTAACTCATACCAGAGGACCTGAAAAAATTCAGATTTTATTTTACGTATATTAAGTACTGAGTGTTTTACCAAGTTGTTTTCGTTCGTCCAAGGGCAAAAATACGGCGAGAGAGAGAGAGAGAGAGAGACAGAGAGAGAGAGAGAGAGAGAGAGAGTATTTCGCCAAACTGAAGGTACGAAATACTTTTTACACTTGAGTTACATTTTCAGCTTTGTTAAAATTATGCGTTAGTTACTTCCTGTAATTGATATTTTTTACATATTCGCTGTAACATTGCAGTTTCTGGCGACAGGAGAATGTTTCGAAAGCCTAGCCTTTGCACAAAGAATTTCTGTACCGACTCTTACAAATATTGCTGTAGACGTCTGCACAGCAGTTTCAATTTCCGATTCATAATGGGACCTCAGTCAACTATATTTTGCTTTGTTTTTAGCATCACACTTTCGAGATTATGTGCAACTGACTTTCTGACATATTAAAAATTACAGAGTTTTAAAAATATGAAGTTAACAAGACGTATTCAAAATTCATTTAAATATACACTTTTCTGTTATTTTCTTCATACAATAGAGGGGAGTTTCTGCAGCGACCCTGTATGCCTCAATCGAAAGCGCAATATCACTCCAAAAAGCAAGCAATTTCGGTAAGGACGCGGCTATTCCCACACATAAACATCAAGACCACACAACGAATTCACTTTTGCGCATGCGCACCCACTTCGCTACTAGCAAATTTAGAACCTGTCTTAAAGCGTACTAGCTACTACGAAACTCCGTCTCCGCTCAGGAAATGCTATTAGTTCCGCTTTTACGTCGCTAGATGGCGCGCAACATGATCTGTTCATTAATAGAGCGATCATCGTGTAAACTGGGCTTAAGAAACGTAACTGCAGAGCTTATCATTCCCGAGACTAACAAACAAACTAGTGCTACGGAGAACATTCAACAACCATGCTCAAGGAAGGACTCGAACCTCCGACGGCGAACAACCGCGTTCTCAGCATTACGTCGCCATTGAGCGCTCGGCCTCTCAACCGCTGCTACTCGTCAACTCAAATTGAAGTACATGGCAGATGGTTTATCGAAATGCTTTTTATCATATTTTTCTACTTTTCCATTCTCTAATTCCGCGCGGGAAAAAGGAACGTCGAAATCTTTCCGTTTTCGATCTCATTTCTCTTATTTAATTACGATTATCATGTCTCCCTATGCAGGCGGGTGCTAACAAAAATTTATTCGCATTTGACAGAAGAAGTTGGTGATACAAATTTAGCAGATAAATCTCGTCGCAACGAATGACGCTTTTCTTTCAATTATTTCCACTTTAACTCGTGGCTGATAACTGTGAAATCCTCTCCCCTATACCGCGATAATACAAAACGAGCTGCCCTTCTCTGAACTTTCTCTAAATCGTCCGTCAGTCCCGCTTGAGGATCCCACAGTAGAGCAGCAATACTAAAATAAAAAATAAAAAATTGGACGCACAGGTGAGGCTGTTGGCTCGGCTTCCCTACAATATTTTAAATGTGTTCTTTCCAGTTTAAATTTTTCGTAATTGTCACTCCAACGTATTTAGTTGAACTTAGGCCTGTTGAATTGACTGATTTATGGTGTAAATGAAGTTTAACGCATTTATTTTATCGCTCATACGAATGACTTCACACTTTTCACTGCCGAGCGGGAGTAGCGAGCGCTCTGGAGTACCACGTTACGGATCGCGAGGCCTCCCGCGTCGGGTGTTCGAATCCTCTCTCGGGCATGGATGGGTCTGTTGTCCTTAGGTTAGTTTAACTTACTTTAAGTAGTTTTTAAGTCTAGGGACTGATGACCAACATAGTTTAGTCTCATAAGAATTACAAACATTTGAACACTTTTGATTATTTACAGTAATTGCTTGTTTTTGAACCCAGCAGATTTATTATCTTAATTATTTTGTACTTGCTTTTGATCTTCTGGTGACTTTACTAACCGATAAGTGACAGCATCGTCCGGGAAATTCGAAGACAGCAGCTCGGATTGTCTCCTAAATCGTTTATAAAATGAGTAACACTAGTAATACTTCCCAAGGGAACGCCAGATATCATTTCTGTTTCATTCGATGAATTTCTGTAAATTACAACGTACTGTGTCCTTTACGACAGAAAATCGGGAATACGCCGCGGTGACGGCCGAGCGCTCTAAGGAGTCTAGCTGCGGAGAACGTGATTGCTCACCGAAGAGGGTTCTGTCCTCCCTTGAGCGTGTGTGAGTGTGTGTGTGTGTGTGTGTGTGTGTGTGTGTGTGTGTGTCCTTCGGTGTTTTTAAGTCATTAAGTAGTTTGTAAGTCTAGAAACTGATAACCAGAGTAGTTAAGACCCAAAATAATTATCTTTTTAAATCGCGAATCCATTCGCTCAACTGTCGCGATATGCCATGATCTCGCAATCTGATTAAAAGACGCTAAGGTAATGAGAAGCACGTGTCACTGAACGACGGTAACTGCTGCACGCTGATCTCCCGATGTCGATGCCTCCAGGAACTGCAACGGAATGGGGCTCGGGAACTGCTCTCCAGACTATTTAAATAAGTGACCAGTGCATTCGTCTTCACCTCCGCGGTTGGCGAAGAGATCCCTATAGTCAACCTAACAGACGAGGGAGGACTCACCGTTACCTATCTTGTGGCCTGAACTGGCGCGGATCCGCAGAACGCGAGAACTCCTCTCCCTCCGCCACCACGTGCTACATCGACGGTTTGAAATAACGGCCGAAGGGAAACTAAACAAGATTTCGCCATCTTTGACATTTTCTGTAATAATTAAATGTGCAGTGCTAAAATTATGCTGCATCCTCCAATCGATGCTCCTCTATGCACACAATGCATCGGTAGTGTCTGTGGGTCTGGGGAAATTAGTTTTATGCCTATAATCGTGCGATGAAATTTTAATGATTATTAATTAACAACTTAAACGGCCTGTGTGTGTAGTCAATAAACTCTGGATTTCATCAGGATTCAGAATTTGTAATTCAACTTGACGTATTACGTTTAAATGATTTCCGTTGCCCGAGAATTGGCCTGACAGATTCTGTGGCTTTCCACTTGTCTTTTAGCGTAACTGGAATTCAGTGCGTTACATCCTCACACAAGGAATGCTGAAGTTTTATGAAGCCAAGAAAGACTTTCCTGTCTTTCTTGCTGTCACAGAAATCGCACCGATATCTACATTGTGATGGTAATGTGCAGAAACTCCCGTTCATTTTCATGCGTTGTTTTAATGATGATCACTTACCTCATTGATGTACCGCGAAAGACAACAGGAGCTGCGGTGGTGAATAGGAAAGCTGCACGGTGATTACTTCCCTGCAGTCCGTGTACCGTATGAACTAGGGAAGGAAGAGTGTCGTATGGGGTAATGTCGACCGCACTGTTAAATGTTAGCTTATGGGACTTAACTACGGGGTTATCAGTCCCTAAACTTACAAACTACTTATCAACTACCTTATACTAAAGACGGCACAAATATCCATGCCCGAGGGGGGATTCGAACCCCCGACCGTAGTGGCCGTGCAGACCGTGACTGGAGCGCCTCAGTCTCCTCGGCCACCGCCTGACGTGTTACTGATAGAGTTAAGATTTACTAAAGAACGTTTTCTTATTTTCTTCGATACTACGCCAACTCAAAATATATACGGAAAAGAAATGGCAGTAGACGACATTTACAACGACGAATGTCAGACACGCTTTAATTGCTTTTTGTAGGCATTAAATTAAATACAATGAGGCGGTTGAAAATTGGTGCTAAGGCCGGAGATCGAACCCGGGTCTTCTGCTTACTAGGTAGATGCACTATTGACTAAGCCACCTGGACACGGTGGCTACCACGGCTGCTGGAGCCACCCTGGCATTCTCTCAGTCAGACACAATTTTGGAACTTCAAATGTTCAAATATTTGTTAAGCTTAAGGGACTTAACTACGGGGTCATCAGTCCCTAAACTTACAAACTACTTATGAACTATCTACAACTAAGGACGGCACAAATATCCATGCCCGAGGGGGGATTCGAACCCCCGACCGTAGTGACCGTGCAGACCGTGACTGAAGCGCCTCAGTCCCCTCGGCCACCGCGGTCGGCTTTTGGAACTTACAGCCTAATTTACTATCCAAGTGTCCCTTGCTCATTCTCCATTATTCGTGGCCATAGCTACATGATGCGTGTGTAGACGCCGAGACGTGATTATATGAACAGCGTCTGTCCTTTTGGACATGTTCGGTACAGCAGGCACCGTATACTTAAGTAATGATGAAATTTGTTTTTCATTGTATGTTTCACGCTTGTTAGTCGATATTTCCATGCACTCATATAATCAAATCATGATGTTTTACGCCGGCAAAGAAACGTGATTGTAATGGAATAGTTAACAAAGATAATTATGAATCGGGAAGTACGTCGGTCGGCGTGAAGTAATCATTAATATCCAAAACTGGACGCAGGACCCAATACGTAGTTTCACACTAAAAACAAAACCGCGTCTTTAAAAACCACCGCAAATGATTACTTTGAAACTGTCTTAAATGTGACCTTTATGCTTAAAGTCTCTTATTATTCGAAATACCAAGAGCCCGTCCATATAGAAGATCCGGTTACATTGCCTTCTGGAGTGGCGAGTGTTAGTCCCTGGAAGGCTGTCATTATGTGTGACATTAGAGAAACTGAGTGGGGACGACCGTTATATTATACTGGTGAAAGTAATTGCAGTCTTTACAGCGTGACAGGGCGGCAGCAGTAACTTGGGCGATACACGCCTGACCGCATCAGCAGTGAAAAGTGGCGTAACGGGATATCGCGGGGCCCACACTGAGCCGAGCAGAGGTCGACCGACTCGTAAAAGTGTTCCGACAACGAGAGCTATGCGAGCGGAGATATCTAGACTGGATTACACATGCTGTAATTCTTTAAGAGACGATAAAGGACCGGATAGAGTCCTTATGAGCTAATCATTGCGGTGTGCTATGTTTGAAAAGGCCAAGTGCGATGTCGCGATTTTGGGGTCTTGGTACGCAGTGTCTATCTGAGCTAGGATCATGGTGAAATTTTTTTTTATTTAGTTCGTATCTGCGACCATTTTCATGTTCAATAGAACATTTGTCTTGATTTGATGTTTTGATTCTTTCAGGGAAGCCAAAACAGTCTTGGTCTAACCCGCACCGAAACTAAGTTTATTGTGCGGTATCGCTCCCTGTATGTCTAGTAAAGCCAACCAATGCCCTTGAACAGTGCAAGGAGTCCCTTTAACAGTTCTTTATTAGACACAATTTCTTCGGGTCTGGTTGTCCCAAATGTTCTGTGCCTTTTACTCTCCAATGCAATGCATTCGAAGATCAGATGTGATGCAGTTTCATCACCGTCATCACAGATCCTACATTTAGGGTCCTCTTCTGTTATTCTCATTGTATGAAGGTGTTTTTTGAAATTCCTATGGCCTGTCAGCAATCCAACCATGAGTCTAATCTCCTGTTCAGACCCAGGATTGCAGAGCTTCTTTTAAAACAAGGCTTTGACATCATTACCTTGCCTTGTTTTTGTTGATGGACTTTGGTCCAATATTCTACGTGCTGTCTTCTGAGCCAGTTACGTAGCTCCAATTTAATCATTGCCTTGGTGATTGTCAGGACAGGTTCCGGTCCAATAAATGGAGCCTCTGCCCCATCCTGGCTAATCTGTCGGCATGTTCGTTGCCACTGATCCCCGAGTGGCCAGGGACCCACAATAGGTTTACTCTATTGCTTTCCCCTAGCTCCACCAGAACCCTGTGACATTCTGCAACAATTTTAGACCTTGTTGTAGGAGCTGCCAGTGATCTCAGGGCTGCCTGGCTGTCTGAATAGATATAGATGTTACGATCTTTGTAGCACCTACGCAAATTCTCCTTCACACATGCCCTGATGGCAGTAAACATTTGTCTTACTGTAGCTGTGCTCTCCAGTATACAAACATAGTTTGAACGACAAACTGAAACTGGCACCGAGGCAATCTTTTCGTAAAAGATGACAACTGGGATGGAATTAATGCACACCACAGTTCCGGTTTTATTTTACCTTTATAGAACGTGCTTCTCTTTGAGATTTTTCATTGCGTCATTTATACCGTTTAAATTTGTATGAATCGATTCAAACTTTGCTGAAGATAGGTAAATGTATAAGGTGAAAATGATTGTTTTACATCATCGATTAATTGTCCAATATTGAGATACTACGAACGAAGACCAGCTAAATTCACCTTGTGCCCAGAGTCGTCCCATTCCACACAATGGCGGAAATACCAATTGATACAATTTTGTCAGTAAGTTATCGTTTCTTTGTTTATACGTAATCACAATAAGCTTTCCAGCATGTAAAACAAAATAATCGGCGTTTATTAATTTATTCGTCAAGAACTGTTGAAGACCATAATAAACTTTGGCACCAAGTATGAAAATAGTCATATCACAGCGCAAAAAAAAAAAAAGAAAAAAAAATGTTCAAATGTTTGTTTAGCTTATGGGACTTAACTACAGGGTCATCAATCCCTAAACCTACAAACTAATTTTGAACTAGGTAACACTAAGGACGGCACAAATATCCATGCCCGAGGGGGGATTCGAACCCCCGACCGTAGTGGCCGTGCAGACCGTGACTGGCGCGCCGCATACGGCTCGGCCACCGCGGCCGGCTCACAATAAGCCAAGTAAATTAACATACCTGAAGATGCACCTTTAACGGTACGAAACTGGTTGTAACCTAACAAAGGCATATAAGAAAGCTAAGGCATATTACGATCATTCATGGAAAGGAATCCTGGCTTAATCGTCTATATTACTTTCTAGAATTCCTTAACAGAAAGGAAATTATTTTCTTCCTTTTCTGACGTTTTCTTTAACTCGCTACACGTTAGTGTAAAATGTTTTCTGTGACTTCTGTGCATGAGTTATAGGCGAAATTAGTCCCATCGTCTATAAGAACTTGTGTTTCTTCCCGTTACCGAGCACTTTACTAGGCCGTAGTGGTTTGTGCAGGGTCAAGTTCTTGGCCGCCGGCCGCGGTGGCCGAGGAGACTAAGGCGCTCCAGTCACGGTCTACACGCCACTACGGTCGGGGGTTCGAATCCCGCCTCGGGCATGGATATTTGTGCCGTCTTAGTTCGTAAGTAGTTCATAAGTAGTTTGTAAGTTTAGGGACTGATGACCCCGTAGTTAAGTCCTATAGACTGTACTAACATTTGAACATTTGAGTTCTTAGCCTCGAATAAAGGTGTCATTCCTGTTTGTCTCTATGCATCTCTTTCACATTATTCTGCAGTAAAGGCCTACTGTAGCAGCTATTTCCATCTCTTATTCCATGTTGACAGAGAAACATCGAGTCGAACATACTTTCGTCCTTCAGCTACGCACACTAGTGTATTTCTCTCAATAATTCTTCCATTTTTTTGTCACGAAAGAAGTCCCCGAAAACGAGCACACAATAATTAAGCTCTAATCGCAGGCAGTGACGGGAGACGTCCGACTTTCTCAAGCCGAATTCGCTCTCGGACGCCGCGAGATAGCGCCTGGAAACACAAATACAGATGTGGCGGGTGTTTACGGCGGGAAGAATTCGCCGCCATTTAATTGTTTTGGGCGCGTCGCGCTGCTGTTTGAGTTGGCGCGGCGTCGTGACGCCACTATAAGCGACGCTGACAGCGGCGGCGCCGGCGTCGGCGCCGTAAAATAGAGTGGCGCCGTGTTTACGCGCTGATGAAGTGCGGAACCCGCCCGCTATATTAAACGCCGCGTATCAATATACAGCGCCGACGCCGACGACGACGGCTAAATTTAAAGTCCGACTTACTTAACTGCCGGCCGCGGCGGCGCCTTCTCGGAAGTGCGACCGCTAAGACCCTGGATACTGCCAGCCGCGGAAGAATGCGCCGGCACAAATCAGACGCGACCGTGTCCACAGCCGCAGGGTGCTCCGCTGAGCTGAGGGTCGCCAATCTCTGCCCTTGCAGCCGGAGTCGTAAATCCTGTAAAGTCCTTCTGGCTAAAACGTCTCGAAGGAATGCTGCTATATTGCACTGCGATTATGAGGGTAAAAGATTATGGGCAGAAGAATCAACTTGTCGTACCGAGCACAGTAATAAATATGACACTGCAGATATTCGAGTAAGCCACAACTCATATCAAGCAAATACTGCGCCACACAGGCCTCCAGCAGTAGTAAGGTAAAGCAGTCAACAATCATAAAATTGGTTTGAACACCACAGTGCTTTACTAGGCATGATCCTGTTTGGAGGTGGTATGCCATTGCCTTGCTCCGACCTTCGATCTGTCTTACCCAGCCAGTTATAGGGGGACCAAACCACGGTGCTACTGGATATTTTTCACATCAGCAACACTGCCAGAGGTAAACGAAGTGGAAAGTGACAGATAAAAATCCTAGGACCTGGCGAGGATCGAACCCACGACCTCTGGATTTTTAGTCTGGCACTCTACCACTGTTCAAATGTTCAAATATTTGTAAATCTATCGGACCAAACTGCGTGGTCATCAGCCTGTAGCTTACAAACTACTTAAACCTAGGTAAACTAACCTAAGGACAACACACACATCCATTCCCCCAGGGAGGACTCGAACCTCCACGGCGAGCAACCGCGCGCGCTACCACTGTTCTAACCAGCAGTAGTAATAACGTGAATTCCGAGACGCACACTAAGGAATTAAACACGTCAGCTGCCAGTAGGCATTGAAACATATCAGTGAACAAAACTGAAAATTTGTATAGAATCGGGATTTGTACCCCTATACACGTACTTAACTAGCTCGTTACGCTGGTCACTATGTCACCCTCGTCACAAACTACTTAAACTACCTTCTACAGGGGGTCCCACTCAACTGTTTCACCCCAAATATCTCTGAAACAACAAGAGATATTGCAAAACGACTTTTACGGTCATGAACATACGCCAGGGGCACTGCGAAACGAAGCCTCATGTGTTTCAAACGTCAAGTTCGCTTCGCTGTTTCTCCAGATGTAACCGACGCATCGCGATGCAACGGACGCCATTCTTTTTTTGGTTTTTCATCCTATCGATTGCTTAAGAAATAATAAGGGGTATAAAAAACATAAACATAGTTTTGTGCAGAAAATAATATTTCTTAACGTTTTAGAGTGTCTGATAGTACCTACTTTGCCGTCCGCGATGGCCGAGGAGACTGAGGCGCTTCAGTCACGGTCTGCACGGCCACTACCGTCGGGGGTTCGATCCCCCCTCGGGCATGGATATTTGTACCGTCCTAGTTCGTAAGTAGTTCATAAGTAGTTTGTAAGTTTAGGGACTGATGACCCCGTAGTTAAGTCCCATAAGCTTTACAAACATTTGAACATTTGTACCTACTTTCATAAGCCCCTGCCGTATGGTCATGACCGTGAAAGTGGTTTATCAATATCTTTTGTAGTTTCACAGATATCTGGTTTGAAACAGTTGAGTGGCACACCCTGTATATGTGGCGCCTCTTCTTTCGGACATGTCCAAAAGAACAGACGTTACTGTTGATCTTGCAGTTATTATCTATTAATATTCACGGAATGTATGAGATTAACTGCGAAAAGGTAAGGCTGAAAATGTTCCCAACGGGGACTAGAACCCGGGTTTCCAGTTTTCTGGGAAGTTGCGCCGACCTCTACACCATTGAAGACACAGCGATCACAACACCTGCAGGGAATTACTCAAGTACGCCTCCCGTCAGATACAAATTCTCAACATTACCCTTGTCTGACATGTCCGAAAGAACAGACGTAACATATATGTATAACATAAAATGCCGATGACGGGCTATGATCCTTTCTTAAGTGCGGAGGCACTCCTAGGCCCTTACTCTTACGGGAATTAGTTTGCAATAACTACGAGTTTGAGTTCTAGTGGGCAGTGTAAATTTGAGAATTTGTAACTTGCGGGAGGCGTACTTCAGTAATTCCGTGTAGGAGTGGTGTCGCTGTGTCCCCAGTGGTGTAGAGGTCAGCGCAACTGCCTAGAAGACACTTGTTCAAGTCCCGGGTGGGTACACATCTTCAACCTTACCCATTCGCAATTAATGTCATACACTCAGTGAATATGAATAGCTGACATAACGCATGGCCCCAATTTTTCAACTTACCCACACACTACTGATGTAGTCCCCACTATTGGAGGCATATTAAGGCCATTCCCGTAAGAAAGAAACTAGGTAGAAAGGTATAACGCCCCGTCGATGACGTGAACATTGCAGACGAAGCTCACACAGTGATTATCTGGATAAGTATGGGAAAGAAAATCGGCCGTGCTCTATCTAAAAGGCCGTATTACACGATACACCTGAGGCGTACACCTATGCAGCAACGCTACCAACGTGATTATCTGCAATTACATGCTGCTTCACGTAGACCTATTAACATGATGCACGGCAAATATTCCTTGGCGCGAATCCGCGCATGCGTAATAGACAGCAATAACGCGCATGAAACGAGAAGAAAAATGAGCTCCTCTAATCATTTATTCATACCACACAAGAACCCGACGGAAACTGATTTCCCTCAACGTCACTGATTGAAATTATTTATATGAGCTCAAGGTTTCTATTTAATGTGAAGTTGTCATTTTTTTTTTATTAAGTATTAGGTAGAAAACACGGCATATAGTTACAGCTGCTAGGAATTACAGCCCCGCGGAAGTAGCCTAGCGGTCTGGAGCGCCAGGTTGCGGATCGAGCGGTCTCCCGCGTTGGAGGTTCGAATCCTCGCTCGGGCATGGATGTTTGTGTTGTCTTTAGTATAAGTTAGTTCATAAGTAGTTTCTAACTTTAGGGGCTGATGACCCGCAGTTAAGTCGCATAAGCGTAACAAACATCTGAACATTTTAGGAATTACAGACTCAACACTTTCGTTTTATATTAAAGTTGAAAGTTGGTGTAACAAGGGCCAAACTGCTTAGGTTATCGGTCGCTAGACTTAAACACTGCTTAAGCCAAAGACAACACGCACACAAAAGGCCGTGGGAGGACTAGTTTCAGGCGGGAGTGGCTGCGGAATTCGTCACATGGAGCCTCAGACCGCGTGGCAGTTTCATATTAAGACCCTTGGTTGTAAAAGTATATGTCTGTCAGAATTTACATTTATACAGCATTTTGCACATAGGACACATATTTGGAGCTGTGACAGTAAATATTCAGATTACGGCACAGCAACGACAAAAAGCCAGACGTTGGGTTCGACTGTGGCCGGAAAAAAAGAAGGCAGGGGAATATACGCACAGTTATTGAAAGGAATGAGCCCTGGGGATCCGCAAGAATTTCGTAACTTCATGATGAAGGGCGTGGTGTTCTTTGAAGAGCTGCTGTCTGTAAAGTTGTATGCGTATCATTGACGAATAAACGATTGCTGACATTACTTATTATGATAGAGGGATCGTGTGGGTAATGCGAACAACTTTCCTCCATGTACGCCTGAAATATGACTCGACGGCTCTCTCTTCCATTTCATTTCGAAAGTATGGAGCAAACAATAAATGAACTCCATTTGATAAACTCATAGTATAAAAGTCTGACAAACAAATATTGTATTTTGTTTAATTACTGTATTTATAAAAAACTACTAACTTAAAAAACGGACAAAATCCATAACACTGAAGACTGAGATGTGTCCTAACCAAGAATGTCATACGCAAATACAGCAGAATGCTTACTGCATTATCCCCTTCTGTGCATGCGCGCGTTAGCGACGTCTAATGCGCATGCACGAAATCATGGGAGTTTAGAAGTGGTCTCTATACCGGCGAGCGGTAAAGCTTCTGCTGCTAATAATCACGGTTCCGTGGTGGTTTTACGTGATCTGCCTCTAGATCGCTGTCGAGCTAGACCTGTATCTTTCGCGGTGGATCATCTTGTAATACCCCCTTAAGGAACCATTGCTTAGAATGAGAGAGTTACCTCCAACATCGATATCGCGAGGCGTGCGGAACCGCTTTACCCCTGATTTCGTTGAATGTAGGCCTCCTAGCGCTACGCATGCGAGGCGGTGCTATCTAACTTGCAAAATGTACGACTTTTAATAGTTATATTTGAGTGTCTCCCAGTCACTAAACACGCACATAAAATATTATTCGGTGCACTGTTTCACCTTTAGAAATACTTTCACTTGTGTATGTTACATATGGCAGTACGTCAATAGCGGTGGCCGTAATCTGTTGCGGCCGCAAGGTTTTGCGAGGCTCAGACATTTCGAAGTACCTCACATACTGTGCAACAGTTTTATCGACTATTGTAGAGTAACACAAAGCGGTCAGGAGAATTGGCAAGTGTTCCCACACGAATCGATACGTAGACCCGTATTCTGTGATATCACTATGAAATCCCGTGTAGAACTTCTGGATGATGATGATGCTGATGATGAGAATAATGGTAGGACAGATGGAGTTGTTGCATGTGTTATCTATCTACTTGTAGGATTCTCTGCAAATAACAAAGCCTAAATAGAGGAGAATGCAAGTGGTACATTCACTACAATTACACACTGGTTCCAAACACACAAACTCCAGATAGCATGAAACAAAGCCAGATATACACTCAAATGTAACCCTGCAATAAATCAATCAAAAGAAATTGGAAACAAAGATGTGAAAAGAACTGGAAATAGAATCATCTCGGAAATGCTCCCAAAGGTACTGTGGCATATTCTCTACCTGTAGACGGAAGTATCGATGGCACGGAAAAGATCTGACAGCATTAAAATGCGATTTTAATCTATTCTTCACATTCAGCAAAGGTTCAAGAAATTCGCTCTGGACTGAAGCCAGAAATTATTGATCTTTAGTATGAAAGAGGATACAAAGACAAGTTTAGGAACAAGAAAAATTTGAAACCTTTAGGCTTTTCCTCAGGATACGTCTTTTCACAGACTGGAGGCTACAATATTATCAATATTCGGTTCCAAGAGTATTTGTGAACAATTTTTCTCTACAATGAAAACTTAAAACGTTTCTGAGAAGTTCGCTTTGTGGCCGTACGCAAACTAGCATGCTGCATGTAGAGTGTAGGGCCTACATAAACAAGTATCCTGAACGTAGAGGAAATTGTTTTGTGTAACAACGCGAATCGTAAAATCAGAAAAATCTAGATGCATAGGTTAGTAAATCAATGTGACACGAGTACATTTTTGCTCGTGCCATGCAGCTGTCAGCGGGAAACTGCGATGGCAGCTCTTATGTCCGCATTCCCCGCCAAGTGCTGGCAATGGTGTGGGCTGCTTCACACAGCTTGTATCGCGAACACGGTTGTGAAGCCATGAACTAATAAAACTTTTACTCAGTATTTTTGTAGCTAGGTCTGATACATCGGCGCTGTAGCGTAGTTTGTAACACGGTGTACTGCGAGGCGAATGGTGCAGTTTGCTTTCACGACCTTCCCAGTATTTCTTTCTTTTTTTCCGCTCTTCCTTCTTCTTACGGTTATGAGTAACCACTCCGATTAACATTTCTTCGTGTACAAGTAGTTTGTACAGATGATTAGATGTGCATTATTTCTCAGCAAAACTTACAAAAGGAACTTCCAATGGAAGCCCTTTAAAATTTAGTGGTAACATGAAGCAGCGGACATCCCATCAAAACGTCAACAGAGATCAAGCGCGAAAACTGGTAGAAGTTGTATGGAACTGTGAAAAATAAAATAAAAGTATCAACAGTCAAAATACTACATGTTCAACATACAGCAGATGACACAGCGTCGTCGTTCGGTGGTGATGTCGATGGACTGCGATGCGAGAGGTTTAAGATCCAACTTGCTTTTACTTTCCGTTTGTCACAGAATTTTGAATTGACTGTGCTGTGATTAACATCTGTGTTATTTTTGCCGCCTTACGATTTTAACACATGCTAAATGATAAGAAGGTATTATCGTCGCAAGTAAATGCGATGAATAGCGAGTGCTGGCGAGATTGTACATACAACTCTCACAGAAATTAAATAAATAAATGGTTGTGGTCTAAGATTGTCCAATTTCTGACACACAATCAGATTCGCTGCCAGAAATGCCAAGACATGTTGAGATTTACTTGGACATCAGCAGAATTAGATGTTGGAGAAGATGTTGAAAACTTCAAAACCGTTAAAAATGTATGTTTTGGCCGAGAGCAGAGAAACGTGTGTGACTGTGAAACAGTTACGATCATCTGTTGTACTTACGTCATAAACTGTAATGCTTTCAACATTTCTTTGGGAATGATCACATTCATATGAACACTGTCACTCACGCATCAGGCATACAAGGTAAGTGCTCCAATAAGCGACTCCAGTCAGTTTTCACACTTCTTGTAACAAATGTCGTGTATGTCCTGATGTATTTTCCAGCGGAGGATTCGGTTGGCCTATCGTCTTGTCAAACGTTTGCAGCTGCCATTCCAGAGCTACTTCCTTACCACTGTCAATAGAGCAGTTGTGTGGTACGTACAAAAATACAGGGAGCAGACATGGCAAGGACTGGGAAGATAGTTGACACTTTGTGAAAAACAAAAAAATGAAAAAGTAGGAATCCAAAGAGAACTTATTTAACTTTTTTTTCAGTTCCATACAGTTGCTTCTTGTGTTAATGCTCCATCTCGATCCATGTTCAGTTTTTGACGGGCCACCCACTATGCCATCATACCATTAAATCTGAAGGAGTGTTAACTATAGTTCGCATCATGTAGGAAGGCGTTCTGCGCATAGGGGCGGAGCGATATGGGAAGGATGGAGGGGAGGACCTACGGTCCAGCGTCAACAGTGAAGACTCGTGGCTAGCCACGCGCCTAGAGAATGAATATTATTGGCTGCCAGTGCGGTAATGGAAGGGGATGCGTAGAAAGGCTGAAAACTGCGCCGCCTTCCTATGTGAAGAGGACGTTTTTATAGTGGTGTATCCAGTAGAGTGCTGGTATCGGCGACTGCTACAGCAGAGAGACAGAGCAGGCACTTACCGTGCGACAGCCAGCCATGTCCGCAGGAATCACAGGAGCGCACCACCTCCTGGCCGGGGCAGAAGGACGGGCAGAAGCACGACACGGCTGCGCACCGCAGGCCCTGCAACACAGAATGGCGCTGTCATTTGTATTACATAGCTATGGAAATCAACTTGAAGGAAGTATTGTATATAGGGAAGAACAAGTAGCCGAAGATGAGGTAGGAGATATGATACAAAGAAAAGAATGTGACAGAGCACTAGAAGACACAAGTAGAAACAAGGCCATTGAATAGTATACATTTCCTCATATTTAGGAAAGCCACTCACAACAAAAATATTCCATGTGGTGTACAAGCTGTAGGAGACATGTGGAACACCTTTGGCTGAAAAACATGTTCAGCTACAGCTTATCTGTTAGTCTCTCCCCTTCTACAGTTACCCTTGTGCTGTTCTAGACGTTTATTATTATTATACACGGAATCCTATGTAGAATAGCAGAAGGGTATCTGAAGAAAGATACTGACAGATGAGCTGTTGCTGAACATGTTTTTCAGCACGAAATCTACCTTATTCAATTTTATAATAATAGGGTTTCGGCAGCTAGAAAGATATATCACGAAATACTGTGCAAAGAGGCTATAGAAATTGTAAAACACCCAACTAATTTCAACAGGATGGAGGAGGGCGTGAAACTGAATGAAATCTGGATTTCGGTGTTGAATAAGAAATGTAACAGTCTTTCTCCATGGGATGATATTAACAAGGGATAACGGCAATCGATAACGGTGAATTGCGCGCGCCTATCGCAAAATCTGACGTCAAACCTCTGCGCGCAAGGACGCGAAAACCAAATTCGACTGCAGGCAGTAACGAACCAGAATGTGTATCGGATATTGAAAAGAGCCACGATCTCCCTTGATAATTTACTCTTCAGATGGGGACGAAACTTTGGGTTTTCATAACAAATCCCCAAGATCATGTATAATAGCTCGGAAAATTTTGTTTGTATTAATTCACGGCTGCATAATGTTAATGCGAAGTATTGATAGAAGACTGGAACAAATAGGATCTGAGTTTAAAATTAGGAACATGTGAAGCAAAGCTGACAGACGACTTATCTTAGAGGATGGGTAAAAGAAAGGCAAAACCACCTTTATAGATTTTGAGAAAGCTTTTCGCCAATACCTACTGGAAATTAATCTTTAGAACTGAGAAGGTATTTACAACTTTTACAGATGCAGACTAATATTGAGAGACCGAAGTTCCAAGGGTTGCTCCTAAAAGAACGTAGCATATCATTCTCAACGGAGAGACGTCTTCAGACGTGAGAGTGATTTCTAGCGTCGTCTAATGGAATCTTATAGAGCAGGTACTTTCGATACATATATAAATGACCTCGAACATCGTTTTGGAAGGTCAAAGAGTCTTTTTGCCGATAATTCTGTATTATATAGAGAAATCGCAACACTGGGAAAGGGTAACACGCCGGCCGCGGTGGCCGAGGAGACTGAGGCGCTCCAGTCACGGTCTGCAAGGCCACATCGGTCGGGGATTCGAATCCGCCCTCGGGCATGGATATTTGTGCCGTCCTAGTTCGTAAGTAGTTCATAAGTAGTTTCCAAAATCTCGTTCGGTCAGCGCTTGAGTATAGCTCATCAGTGTGGGATCCGTACCACGTGGCGTTGATAGAAGACGTAGAGAAGATCAAACGGAGAGCAGCACACGCTTCGTTACGGGGTCGTTTACGAAGCGCGAGGTGATTAGGAAAGTCCATGAGAATGTATCTCGCGAAGCGACCACAAGGATAAAATGAGAGAGAGATTAGAGATCTCGCATTAATGGCGTCCTGTCACGGGACGTGGAAACGAACATGGATGATAAACTGGTGACGTCTCAGCGTGGAATTCCACGTTCCACAACCGTGCGAAGCGTGGAAAGAAGGGTCTGGTAGTCAGATTTTTGCTTCGTGTAGTGGAATGTGGCCAATGACATGCGACTTTCACGTGGCAAACAGAGCTTTTAAACAGCCATATTGCCAACGGAAGTCTGTATTTCGTGCCTTCATTCGTTATAGCGTACGATATGTGAATATAGCCTTCTTAAAAGCGTAATTTTAAATATGATTTGTTACAGTTAATTCCCATAAACTAGATGTTAATAGCTATATTATTTTACGATATTAGTGTTACAATTTGTATACCTTGAAAGAATATCGTTTCTACGGTACAACGCCGTTGTATCAAAGGTCGCCGGCCGCGGTGACCGAGGGTACTGAGGCGCTTCAGTCACGGTCTGCACGGCCACTACGGTCGGGGGTTCGAATCCCCCCTCGGGCATAGATATTTGTGCCGTCCTTAGTATAAGATAGTTGATAAGTAGTTTTTAAGTTTAGGGACTGATGACCCCGTAGTTAAGTCCCATAAGCTTAATAAACATTTGAACTATCAAAGGTGCATCTTTGTGATGCTATGTCATAACTAAAAAACATATTATACAGGTTTCATTTTTAGAGTCTATGATATAGCAGTTGTCGTAGAGGGCGTATGCAATAGCGTATTTGATAGCGTTGCAGATTGCGGTGCAGATATTACAAGTGTAGCGGGTTCGATTCCACGCACTTCCTAAGTGTTTTTCTATTTCCTTTTCTGTTTCCTGGAGGTTTCTGTTTCTTTCTTGTTAATTTAGGTATATTATGCGATATTCGTTATTATTTTTTTAAGACGACGAATTAAAGCGGTGTTTAGTGTCACGAGCCGTGTTGGAAAATGGAAAAAACAGGTTTGCGTGTACACTCTCCCAGATATTTTACTATGTGGTTTAATATTAAAAACAGGTTTGCGTGTACACTCTCCCAGATATTTTACTATGTGGTTTAATATTAGAAACAGGTTTGCGTGTACACTCTCCCAGATATTTTACTATGTGGTTTAATATTAATTTATGGAACTTTTTTGTTAATTTAATACAATTGTAATATCATGCATGCGACGTTATTTATTACAAACAAGAACGAACTCCGTCAGAGAGAATTTGTTGCTTTTAGTGCTAGGGTACAGGAATAGTAAATTTAAAGACAGTACCCTACGTCACTCAGTATTCCCCATGGCGTTTGTATCCTGTTCAGTATAGAACAGGCGGTTTTATAGTGCAAAGAGAGCATGCAAAGGCAGTAGCGTTACGGAAGCAGATGCACTAAAGATGATACAGTGTTTACGTACATTACTGAAAGCAAAAGGTATCACAATGAACATTATCGAGCTGAGGCGTTATCCCGGTGTATGAACAAGTTAAATGTATCAGGCAGAACCATTACCTTTGAGAAAAAGCCAAAATGAAATTTTAAATAAGCAGAATATGATGTGGAAAATATGAATATAAGAGAGAGCAAGACAAGTGGAGAAGGTGCATATGATTTACTTCATCTCTGATAGTTTTCTATGACTTTCTGCAAAAGTTATTTGATCTTACATTTTGCTATCTTTATCTACTGTTTTCAAATATATCAACCGTCTTTGTGTTTTGTTGAAAAAATTATTTACAGTTTCTGGAAGAGTATTGCATGCAACGTACATGCATACATACAGCTCTAGCTGTGACTTACGACAGCTACCCTGTTCAGGTTTCTTTTTCGTCGATCGGTAACAGAGATAGCGTCCAATTTTATGCACATCCATCTTTATAAACACAGTGAGCTACGCGCCAGCCTGCAGCGGACGCTGGAGAGGGCTGCGGTCGTATATCTCGATCAGCAGCACGTTCCGTGGGATGTAGCAGGTCGTTCCAGCGCGTGCAGTTGCTATATAGACAGCAGGTCTGGTGTGCACGACGTGTAATAACACTAACATAGTGACCACATGGGTATCGGATTTTAGAATTCCTCTATATTTATGGTTCGTGAAGATCAGAACTTTAATAACAATCCACCAACGCCATTCGACGCAGCTCTCACAAATTCTTGAGAAAATCGACTCTGAAATTTTGCAAAGTGCACGTAAGTACCAGTAATTAAAAGAGTAGCAGCTTCTTTCGGTTTAGCTCAGGTGGTAGCGTACTGGCGTCATAATCATAGAGTCGGAGGTTCGAATCCCACTGGGACATATTTCGTTTTCCCATTCAGTTATATAAAACATTTTGGCATCTCTAATTCCACTTGTTGTGTCAGTTTTTGTTTGTGTGTATTTAGACGAGCTGAAATTCTTCTAGTCACGTAAATCGATGATTAGGTACGTTAGCTTATTCGAAAGCCTGTAGTAGCTAGGGAAGGAAGGAAGCTTAGAGTTTAACGTCCCGTCGACAGCTTGGTCATTAGAGACGAAGCTAACGCTCGGAGTTTTCGGTAAAGATGGGGAAAGAAATCCGCAGCGCCCTTTTGAAAGGAACCATCCCGGCATTTACCTGGAGTGATTTAGGAAAATCATGGAAAACCTAAATCTGGATGGCCGGAGGTGGATTTGAACCACCGTCCTCCCGAATGCGAGTCCAGTGCGTTACCACTGCGCCACGTCGCCCGGTAGTAGCCAGGGATATTAATTTCCAAATACAGTGTCGTGGCTCTTCACGAACTGAACATTCAAAGACTGCCGTCGTCAACTAGTAGTGAAGCCAATGCTGTAAAAAAAATGTAACTTACGTTTTTTGTTTGACTATCATTATTAAAAACCTTCCATAAAATATAGAAAATTACGGAAAAACAAAAACGAGTGCACTTTTCGTAAAAATTACCGTTAGATTTTAAAATTATGTAAGTGTTCGTACACGAAGGAAAGAAAAAAAAATGTGCCATGACAGGATTCCAACCACCGACCCCAGCGTTGGAAGGCCAGAACGCTACCACCTGAGCTACACGAACAGATGCGGTTATCATTTTCCTTATTGGTACTTGGTCCATACGTGTACTTTGCGAAACTTTAAAGTCGATTACCTCGAACATTTTTGGGAATTGCGTCGCTTGGCTTTGAATGGTTGTTACTTAAGTTCTGATCTTTACGTAACATAAATATAAAGAAATTCTATAATCCGTTACCCATATGGTCTCGTTGTAAGTCACACAGGCAACCGTTATTTCCGCGAACCATACGTGATAAGAATACGATGACAGAATGATAATGGTATGCAAAGTACCCTAGCCCACACACTATGAGATGGCTTGCTCGTTATTTAGGGTTTTCTTTTTTTTTTTTTTTATTCTTTATTATTTCCAGTACAACCCCCGGCCGCATGGGGCAGATGTGTCTGTCTAATCGGGTGTTGTCATAATCGGTGTGTTAGTCATGTTCTTTCAAGAAGTCTCGTAGCACCTTGCATGAGATGTTGTTTGCGATGGTGTCGAGTGTTTGGAAAGTGTCCGAGGCCCTTATTAATTCATATATGTGGTTACTGGGCAATGCCCTTCTTAAGTCCGCAACCACGTCGTCGAATGCGGGACACTCGTATATGATATGATCTGGCGTTCCCACCTCTGCTCCACAGACACAAGCTGGTGTCGCCTGTTTTCTAAACCGGCAAAGATATGTCGGATAGGGTCCATGGCCCGTGAGAAAATGCAAGATACCTTTAGATGGCTTGAAGTGTCTCATTTTCAGTCATTCCTGGATGTCTGGTAGGTGAGAATGTGCCCTCCTTCCAGACTCCTCTTCGTTCTATGACTGCTGCCACAGTTGGAGCCCTTTCTGCCTTATTTCAGACTTGCTCAGGGCAAGTTCGCTCAGTATTTCCCTGACTTTTCCTTCGTCTCCCTTTTTGGCCCAGTTCCAGGCTCCCTGCTCCCTCACCTTGATGTCGAGACGGCATAACCCCATCAACACCAAGAGAGCTCCGCCAGGAGTGGTCCTGTAGGTCCCAACTGAGTGCTGGAGGATGTTTCTTTGCGCTCTTCTCACGGTCATGGCAGGCACCACCCTCATGAGTGATCAGTTTGATCGTCGCGAATACAGAGACTTCCGCGGCCGGCTGCCGACGCGCGCGCCAGTGGCAGTGCGGCGGCCGACACGGGTACTAGAGGCGGCGGCGGCGGAACCTCTCAGCGCCGGCAAAAGGAAGACCGGAGGCTGGCGGACGCCTGACGTGCGTAGGCCGCAGCGCGTGGCGCTGGGGAGCGGGCAGCCGTGGGAACCGCCGCCTTCCCACCTCGCGCTGGCGCCAGTAATGTATGCGGCCGGTGCTGGTGCCAGCCACGCTACGCAAACCGCGGCCTGACACGGCCGCATAATTACACCGGCCAGCGAGCGACACGCACGCCGACCTGCGCGCTGAGGTCGCTGCCCGCCTTCCACTAACCACACGGCGATTTCCTCTGGTTTATTTTTTCATACACGGACTCTCATTTCTGTTCAACAACTTAAACAACGTTTTGTCCAGCAGCAAGATGAAAATGTACAAATTTTGTAATTCATTTTAGAGAATAAGTTATTGGATTGGATCCAAACTGTCACAGCTTCTTGCTAGTGCGTTGCGCTTCAACATGCAGCGGTTCATGCAAGATGGAGCAAGGCCACATACTGCAAACACCGTGTTGCAGTTTTTACACGAGCATTTCGACATGCGAATCATTTCACTCAGGTTTCCAGGTCGCTTCAATGACGGACAAAATTGGCCCCCCCAATAGTTCAGATCTCAATCCATGTGACTTTCTTCTTTGAGGGTACCTAAAGGAAAAAAATTTCCCGAATCGTCGACGTGATTTAATGGAGCATAGAAGACTTCTTCTTCAAGCTTGCAGTGAAATTTCTTTTTTTTTTTTATTTATTATTATTATTTTTTATTTTTATTTTTTTTTTATTTATTTATTTTTTTTTTTTTTATATAGCTTATGGGACTTAACTACGGGGTCAGCAGTACCTAAACTTACAAACTAATTATAAACTACCTTATACTAAAGACGGCAGAAATATCCATGCCCGAGGGAGGATTCGAACGCCCGACCGTAGTGGCCATGCAGACCGTGACTGGAGTGCCTCAGTCCCCTCGTCCACCGCGGCCGGCGCAGTGAAATTTCGGAAAACATGTGCCGTAGGATAATCACCAACTTCAGTGTTCGTTTAAAGGAAGTTAGGAAACGAAATGGTGGACATTTTGAGCATGTGCTGAGTTAGAACATATCTCCGTGGACGGCTCTTGATTGTAGTACATGTTCCTTTCAGATTGTATTGACAATGAAGTTTATATTCAAGAACAAAATGGAAACACATTTCGTGCGCCTCCGTGTAAATAAACCTTGCGATTTGCCGATGACACAGCAATTCTGTCACAGCAAAAGACCTGTAAGAGCAATTAAATGGAATGGACAGTGTCTTGAAAGGAAGGTACAATATGAACATTGACAAGAGCAAAAGGATAGTAATGGAGTGTAGTGTCAGAAAATCAAGCGATGCTGATGGAATTAGAGTAGGTAATGAGACAATAAAATTAGTAGATGAGTTACGTTATTTGCGTGGCGAAATAACTTCCTAAAGAAGATGTAAAATGCAGAATGGCTATGGGAAGAAAAGCTCTTCTGAACAAGCGAAATTTGTTGGCATCGAATATTAGTTTAAAAGTTAGGAAGTCCTTCCTGGAAGAATTTTTCTGGAGTGTACCATTGTGTGGGAGTGAAAAGTGGAGCCGGCCGCGGTGGCCGAGATGACTGAGGCGCTCCAGTCACGGTCAGCACGGCCACTACGGTCGGGGGTTCGAATCCCCCCTCGGGCATGGATATTTGTGCCGTCCTAGGTCGTAAGTAGTTCATAAGTAGTTTGTAAGTTTAGGGACTGATGACCACGTAGTTAAGTCCCATAAGCTTTACAAACATTTGAACATTTTTTGAAAAGTGGACGATAAGGAGTTCAGACGAAAGATGATAGAAGCTTTAGAAATGTGACACTACAGATGAGTGATGAAGATTAGATGGGTAAATCAAGTACTTAATGAGGAGGTGCTCAACAGAATTGAGGAGAAAAGGTGTTTATGGCATATCCTGAGTAAGAGAAGGGATAGGTTGGTGGGATACATTTGAGACATCAAGGAATCGTCATCATGGCATTGGAAGGAAATGAATGGGGTAAAAAACGTAGAGGGAGACCGATGGATGAATACAATAAGCAGATTTATGAAGAGGCTTGCACAGGACAAGGTAGCGTGGAGAGCTGCATCAAACCAGTCTACGCACTTAAATGTTCAAATGTTTGTTAAGCGTAAGGGACTAAACTGTGGGATCATCAGTCCCTAAACTTACAACTACTACTTATCTACACACTTAACACCGCAATAACAAACTAATAAATATTTTAAAAAAATGCATAACCTGAAGAGTTCAATCTATGCCGTGTGGCACTTTTATCTTCATAGTTGCATTAAAAATGCCTTTAAAATATGAAACTGTTTAACTCTGGAATGGCAGCCAATCATACTCGTGATTCCGTAAATTCTCTCGGCTGGAGCGTATTCAAAAAACTTACACGTATGCAGCCAGGTATGAAACTGGACATCAGCCGATATTTCGGCAAGAGCACATCGTGTCATTCTCAAGGCAAAACTGCAGTGAAGAAGCAATGTGCAACGACGTTTAAAACCTCGGTTCTCAGTGACAAGAGAAAGAAAAATGGTTCAAATGTTTGTAAATCTATCAGACCAAACTGCGTAGTCATCAGTCCGTAGCTTACAAACTACTTAAACCTAGGTAAACTAACCTACGGACAAACACACACATACCCATGCCCCAGGGAGGACTCGAACCTCTGCGGCGAGCAACCGCGCGCTCCGCAGCGAGACGCTTTAGACCGCTCGGCTACTCCACCGCGGTAGAAAAAGAAAACGCACATCGAGCAAGAAAGCACACAGCAACGTCACACGACCTTAGCTGAAAACCAACAGCAATATCGATGATGAACATCTTTTTTAGAGGGTGATATGGTATTAATTTTATCCCTCTGTTTTAGGATAAACGAGAGAGCAGAATTTCATGCAGAATTTAAGCAAAAAAACTCCATTCCTATTCACAAGGTTATCCGTTAGTTTTATTTCAATCGCTTCCTTGATAACACAATCGCAATGCATGCAGAATTCCGTTTTGTTGCATTCCATCGAGTGACCTGCGTACAAGCAGTGTTTGGCAACAGCAGAATTGTAAAGTTGTAGGAAACGAGTGTGACGTTTATGCTCAAATACATCGGTCCTGGACAGTCGTAACTGAGCAACATATTACTTGCCACAGCTGCATGGGATGCGGTAGACAACTGCCTTACGCAATCCCATATCATCCTCAACGGATCCCAACGGCCCCTTAATTTTAGAAGATGGTCGAAACAGACATTTCACTTCACATTTACGTAAAATACGGGTAATCTTGTTAGAAATACTGCCAACATGTGGCAGAATGGCCATTCCCTTTCTTGCCATTATTGTGCTATCATCACTAGCCCTCTGCACATTTGGTTGATATCGCTAGTTTCTTTTAATTTGCCCTTCACTTTAACCATACTGGCGAAAAATGACCTCCACAAGACGGAACGCAGTAGACAAATTTTTCTAGTCTGAGAATAAAACTTTGAATTAACAAAGCTTTCGTTTCCGATTTTGCTATGAAAACACTCTCAGTAAATTAGGTTTGAAAAAGAAATGATAATGAGTTTATTGCATTTATAACAGGGTCTGATAATGAGCACGCCTCATTACCTGTAATTTGTTGTAATCGTCCTGATAGGTCTTCCAGAAAATAACTGAAGAGAATCGGTTTGGTACCGAGTAAGCCTGCCTCTTCGTGCTAGTGGTTCTCCATCCTAAATGCTGCAGACTTGATGTACTCAAAATAAGTGTTTACGAGGCAGTATTATGTTATAATGGCACAATTAAAGTGCTTCAAGAAGGTGGTGTAAATATAAAGTGTATTTAAGACAAAACCTTTGTACACAATCGACGACAGCAAGGTCAAGATATGTGACGAATCACTGCCTTACGCATAAATACTGACCAAATACTAAAGGGAGACAAGAGAAACGTGAAGGACGATGAGTATCAGAATGGAGGACATTAAAATTGAGGTAATCCTATTACAGTAGTAAGTATTAGTAGAATATCATTGGAGTTCCATTTTCTCGGTTTCACTTGTTTTGGATAATTAAAGACTCTTCTAAAACGTAACACCTCGATCGGGACAGGTTCCAAAAATAATTAAATTCGTGTGATATAATGTATGGATAGCTCCTATGGAATACTTTAAATGTTGATTGGCGATGGGCTAGGTAACTGAAATTTTCAAATTCGTTATCCAGTATGTGACGGAGGCTGCTTGGTTTAGCAGTGCCGTTTTCCCTCTTTTCATATAACTGCCACCGGAATAACTGTCACTGCTACAGTTCAGTGTGAACTCGAATCATTCTTGATTTTTACCTTCGCAGTCCTTTAGTGAGAAAAAAATGATCAAATGTTTGTAAATCTAATGGGACTTAACTACGGGGTCATCTGTCCCTAAACTTACAAACTACTTATGAACTACTTACGAACTAGGACGGCACAAATATCCATGCCCGAGGGGGGATTCGAACCCCCGACCGTAGTGGCCGTGCAGACCGTGACTGAAGCGCCTCAGTCCCCTTGGCCACCGCGGCCGGCCTTCAGTGAGATATATGTAATTGGCAGCAATATAGAGGATTCGCCCTGAAAGTAATGAATCTCATTTAAAATAGAGTTATTGATTCGATAGGCGCGTTACCGCCATTTCTCATGGTGACTGCGTCAACAGATGGAGGCAACATTTACTGTTTCACAAGCTGAAATACCAATTTCCGAACAACCAGATTTGACAGCTTAAATTATTCAGTTATTTGGCCACATAACTTGGCATGGTTTTAGTTAAAAGTACAACAACTGAACTAGCGACGTGTGTGTGTTTGTTTCTGATGTTAATTCCTGTGATAAATCTACAGGTGGAAGACGTCTGACTACTTCTTTTTGCTAGTCTGCCAAGTCAGTTCAATATAAAGTCCTAAATAACGATAGATATTAATGTAACTTTCACAGCAACTAATTTTCATTTGGTTGTGCAACAGCTCAGCTCTGCGCAATGACAAACGTACCGCAGTGCTTCAGCCAATTAAAGTCGGCCACGCGAATCGTCGTCTGTAAAGGAAATGGGGACCTGGCAATTTGTTCTCCGGATGTAACAGTAGCCAACAGCGTGTTTCGCATTTTACGACCGCTCCTGCGAAAAGAAAATTATGCCCGCTTATTCCTCATGGACAACACTTTTATGAGCGGCATAAAATCAACACCTGATGTTGCTCTAAACTTAATGGACCAAGCCCGTCTGTGGTACAAGGTCGCGAGGGCAGGTGAGCCCATGTTCTGTGCGAATATTTGCACAAGAAGCCACGCTCCACGGCTGACAGCTACGAGTACTGTACGGGATTCCCGAATATAGTTCAGAAGCTTTATAAATCTCCATTGTTAGACACGATATTACAAGTATATATAAAAGAAGGCTCACCGAAAAATTCCGAGTGTAAGACGTTACATATAAATCTGTGTACATTTAAGGCGGAGAAGCCTGTGATCCTGTCTTCATCGTGGATGCACACCAGGCCCGAAACGTTCCGGGACTCTGAGGAATGCAGCGAGTAAAGACTGACAAAGGCGGTGCTTACGTCAGTCTTGTATGGATAACTTGCGATTTTTGTCTGACGGAAGGCGTGCAAGTGTAGCTCTCGCAGCTGACGTGATCCCTGTGTCCACACTGGCGTAGTGACTAGCGCGAATGCCCGGCCAGCTACAGACTGTCAACATTCCACAATAATTTAATTGAACGACTACTGGCATGCCGCGTTTGTGTGCCCAAGCGTTTCAGGGCGCCTAGCTGCGGAGCTCGCCGCTGTTCGCCGTCGGAGGTTCGAATCCTCCCTCGGGCATGGGTGTATTTGTTGTCCTTAGCATAAGTTTAAGTAATTTGCAACTCTAGGGACTGAGTAGTTAAGTCTCACAAATTTACAAATATTTGAACATGTGAACTGGCAGCTGGCGTCGAGAATTCCTTTGTGTACTGGACTGTGAAATCTAGAGCGTAATTGTTAGAATTGAAGTACCAATTTCTTACATTAATTATATGATGAGGCGAATGAAAATTACTAAATTCGAATGATGCTTCGACAAATATGAGTTTCAGCTAAAACTAGTGTGTGTACGTAGCTGTTAGAGAGTGGCGAACGGAATCAGATGCTTACACATTGTAGCACTATAGGTCGAAACACCATTATTGTTCTATTATCTTTACACTTATAATGTTGTGCATATATATACATTTTTTTAAATTTCCTTTTCACGTAATGTTATCTGTATGAGGTTCTTTGATTATGTTTCTTCTATGGATAATTTTTGTATCTGCAATATTTGTGAGCCTTGGTAAAATCTTATTTATTATATTTGTTCTTAAACTAACGTATTTCTTAAAAATTTGTCTTGATAAAATTGTATAGAATGCGTTACTTCAAGCGTTGTTGTTGTTGTTGTGGTTTTCAGTTCGCAGACTGGTTTGATGCAGCTCTCCACGCTACCCTGTTCTGTGCAAGTCTCTTCACCTGGGAATACGTTCGGCACTTACATCATTTTGAATCTGCTTACTATATTCGTCTCTTGGTTTTCTTCTACGATTTATACCCCACACGCTTCCTTCTAATGCTACGTTGACAATTCCTTGATGTCTCAGAATGTGTCCGACCAATCTATCCCTTCTCTTAGTCAAGATATGCCAGAAACTCCTTTTCTCCCCGATTCGGTTAAGCACCTCCTCATTAGTTACATGAGCTACCCATCTAATTTTAATCATTCGTCTGTAGCAACACATTTCAAAAGCTTCTATTGTCTTTTTGTCTGAACTCCTTATCGTCCACGTTTCACTTCCATACAATGCTACACTCCAGACAAATGCTTTCAGAAAGGACTTCCTAATATTTAAACTAATATTGGATGTCAACAAGTTTCGTTTTTCCTCCAATAGCCATTCTGCATTTTATATCTTCTTTACTTCGGCCATCAGAAGTTATCCTGCTACCCAAATAACAAAATTCATCTACTACTTTTATTATCTCATTTCTTAATCTAATTCCTTCAGCATCGCCTGATTTTTTGACATTGCATTCCATTACCTTCGTTTTACTCTTGTTAATGTTTATCTTATATCTTCCTTCCAAGACACTGTCCATCCCATTCAATTGCTCTTCCTCCGCAACATGGCGCCTTAGAGCGCTCGGCCACTCCACCGCGAAGAGCCATTGTGATAACACTCACTTCCTTCGTCTGCAACGCCTTATTTGGTTTTCATTGTAGCGGAGTTCTTTCGACTTGTTCGCGTTGATCACTTCTGATGTTAATTTTATTGCTTAACTCTTGCCTTCGACTTTCTTCGATATACAGGCCGTTCCATTTCAAATAGGACAGCAGGAAACCTTTCATTTTTTGTGGGATTCCATTTTTATGTCATAAAAAGTCGATGTTGATATTTTTGACAAAACTCGCAGCTGTGATACGCAAACACTTACGGTTGTTTTTTAGCAGCGAAAGTGACGTAATTTCGTGAAAGCACAGGAGTATGACAATCGTTGCTAGGAAGCTATTCACAGTAAAATTTTCAAATAAATTATACATGAAGCCTCTGGTGGATAGATCGATGTGGTTTTTATGCGGTACATCAAAGTTTAATTTTCAAGAAGTTTTCATCGTAATTGTGTGATATTTTGTTTATAAAATGCATTTTAAATTCTTCGTTTGCGTGGCCATCATGTCCGTAGTTGCTTTAATAATTATGAATGACAGTGTTTGTCCGTCCATGCAACTACAAATAAAATGCAATTTTTCTCACCAGATGCGTTTCGTATTAATGACAGTACAACATCTTCATTGGTCTGTAATAACAGGAATCTACAGATTGTTTCATTTTTAGATCGAAAACAGTTCGTTAACAAAACATGAAAAATATGCCTAAGGTTTTGTTACTTACGGAAATTTTGTCTGGTTTGCGTATCACATTGAATAAAATGCATGCCGTATTGTTCAGCATTTGATTTAAAAACCGTAGTAGTAAACAGTGTTGTGGTATCTTGAATAGAGAGCAGCAAACAAAACAAAACGTATCTGAAAACTGCGCCAAATTTTCCGGCTTCGTTACGCCTTGTTGTAACTAGTCAATCCTTAACCACTGTTGACTGTGACCAGCTGCGAAGGGTCTCCCCCTGTTGACTGGGGGAAGGCAGCTTCACTTGTCAGTGAAGAGCAAGCTTACGTGTTCACAACTTAATTTTTTTTCACGTTGAAGATAAGGAACTCCATAATACTTAATAAGGAAATTAATATGTACTGAAAAGAAGTAGATGCCTATGTAAGCTTAATCTTTATGAAAAATTAATTTTTTTGATAAATGAAAAAAAGGTTTTACATGAATTAATTGTTGTCGTCTTATTGTTATATATGTACATCAACTTTAGGTGTTCATCTACAAAATGAACCATAGTTCACTGGAATCTAGTATGAGGTTCTTGAGTTACGTAGGACACAAAACGTCGCGTTCGAAAAATAATGCTAACTTCACGAAATTTTAACTCGAAATATAGTAATAAATTTAAGTTGTCTCTTACATTAATTGGCCCGTGTAGAAATTATATAATTATTTCAAAATACTAGATCAATTTTCTCATTTCTCTTACGATTTCAAATGGAATAACCCATACTCTCAGTGAGTGTACTCATTAGCATGTTAATTACAACATACCATTATATTAGAGAGTATAGTATGAAACACTGCGACAACCACTAGTTATCACGACTACGCATATACTGTTATTTCTTACCACGAAAGGTCTGTTTAAATTACGGTGTGAAGCAGATTATCATGAAAATGTCTCGCCACACTTATTGTGCAAAATCTCTGACTAAGCGACACTTACGTATTATCACCTGCGCTACCACTAGCATCTGAAGCAACCAATTTGCCACGGCCTATGCTCAGATGACCATCGTTAGCAATTATGGAGAGTTCTACCCTGCTACTTCCGCTCAGTAACGAGGAGACAGGAATATCATCACCGCCTAACGTGGGATCAACTCTCTGCAACTATTGTACAAAACATTCTTCAAAAACTGAGGCAGGAATATAATACGTTACCAACTGCTACTGAAACTGCTCATGAGGCGTCGTTACACTTAAGTCCGACTGGAGTCACTAAACCTGCATATGTACTCTGTGAAACCAGCGTCTACGTACATGTGACAACATATAATATCACAGACGACGCCTGAACTGCGAATGTAAGATTCAGTAAAACAATAATGAGTGATTCAACATTTTGGGTAGTACAAGTAGGTCGGTTTATCTAATCATTTAATAGAATTATCGAACGTTTGGGACTCTTTTCCTACTGTGTTGTGCTCCAGGAAACGTAATAGACAACGGAAATTTCTACAACAGCTCAGGGATGTGTTCAAATGTCGGTAGGTACTATTCGATGCAACAAAAGCAAAAAGCGATAGTTAAATTTAGAAGAGACAATAGCCTACACTTGAGAAATAACACACATAGTTGTGTAATGGTTCGGAGAGGGAGTGGGGTTCGCCAAAATATCTTTAATTGTAAGCGGTCGCGTATTCGAAAGGGTTTTGAAACACTGCTCTAGAGCATCGATGTTCCGGATCCTGCAGAGTTTCGCTGTTGGTCTGCACTACATTTCACGTCTCAGTTTGTTACTAATGTATGTTTTGAGTCATAGAGTTCAGTAACTGTCATGCTGTGAAAGAAGAAACTGCGGCACCTACTTTGGCATAGAAGCATTCGTTTTTCTCTCCGTCTATTTCAGAGTGTAACAGGAAAGTAAACGATTTGTAGTGGTACAATCTACGCTCCACCATGCTGCGTATATTTTCTTGTGCAGTATGTATGAAGATATAGGTCGTGCCGTTTTTTTCTTTTCTTCGTTCGTTTGTGTCCACACCTGACTGTTCGACGGTTGAGAGTAGTAACTCTGTTGTGACGGTGTAGGACGCGGCATTGTCACTTAGATCTTCCCCTTGGGAACAAGGGAACCTCCCCATCGCACCCCTGTCAGGTTTAGTTATAAGTTGGCGCAGTGAATAGGCCTTGAAAAACGGCACAGAAATCAATCGAGAAAATATGAAGAAGTTGCGTGGAACGATGAAAAATCTAAGAGAAATATAAAAAAACTGACCAGCCCATGCGAAAGATAAAGCACCTTCGCAGCTCAGGAGAGCTGTGGTTTTGTGGCTAGCGTGAGAAGCTACGGAGCAAGAGGGCCTTGGTTCGAGCCTTCGACAGGCGGAAATTTTAATTTTTTTTCTTTTTCAGAAAATTATTATCTGTCCTTCCGTCCGCCCAATGCGAGGTAAATGGGGACGCGACGCCTAAACTAACATCTTAACACACGACGTCAGTCAGCTACAGTATATGGCGGAGAGAACATTCCTGCTGACGAGGCTCCCTGGCTGGCAGTTGACTGATCGTTACTTTGGACGAGAGTGTATTAAATACGTGAGTTGTATTCCGTGGGCAATATGATTCCAGCAAAGATAGCTCGCGACTTCAATAACAAGCTCAATGAATATTTTACGAACTTTAAGGAATCTAACAGTTCCTCAAGGGATCGAACGACTGTCGAACATTTGTATGATTATTTCCTACATTTATTGATAAATAGTAAGTGTACAAGTTGGATGGGTCGACAAGAGATTACTGTCATATGAAGCACATACCGTCTCCAGGGTAGTACAGAATACATCAGACGTGTTTCCCTATGGAGGAATCCGTTGTCCTATCACCTTGCGATAAGATGTTTTAGGTTCCCATTGGAGAGGCACTTCCTTTCGTCTGCTAATCGCACGGTTTTGCGGTGCGGTCGCAAAACACAGACACTAAACTAATTACAGCGAACAGAGACGTCAATGAACGGACGGACAGATCATAATTTTGCGATAATAAAAAAACTGAATTTTCGTTCAAGGGAAGGTTTGAACCTAGGACTTCTTGCTCCGCAACTCGCAAGATCATGACGCTCCTACGTTCACAACCTGCTCGGCGTTGCCTATCTTTCGCATGGATCATTCAGTTTATATATGGTGCGTTCAGAAAGTAAGTTCCGTTTGGTAATAAAATAAAATTGTGCACAGATACAGAAGAAATTTGTATTGCACAAAATTCTAAAACTCTTAAACTACTTTTCCACATAACTACCGAAATTTTGCCGGCATTTGTCATAGCGTGGCACCAGGTTTTGTAAACCTTCTTCATAGAAATCGGCCGTCTGTGTCTTCAACCAGTTGGAAACAGTGAAATTTGGCGGAAGTCCATAGCGAGGGAACTAATTGCAAACCTACGGTTTTCCTGGATCTTGTCATCAATCGCGTGAACCAGTTCTTCTGTGACCAAAGGTGGACGCCCACATCGTTCTTCATCGTGCACATCACTATGCCCGCCATTGAACTGTCGGACCCATCTTCTCACCATCGAATCACTCATCGCATTTGGTCCGTAAACATCGCAAATTTGCCGATAAATTTCACTTTGTTTCACTTTCCTCGCATTCATAAACTGAATCACCGACCTGATTTCACAGGCGGCGGGATTTTCAATCAACGCCGACATTTCAAACAAGCACAACAAAGCGTACGTAACTGACAGCGATGTCCACATAGCGCACGTTCTTCTCCTTGATACACATCGTCTACAGTGCATGTGCGGAACTGCAATCGCAGCGCTGCAGCGGAGATAAATTGAAACGGAACTTACTTTCTGGACGCGCCTTCAAAATATTCAAATGTTTGTAAAGCTTATGGGACTTAACTACGGGGTCATCAGTCCCTAAACTTACAAACTACTTATGAACTACTTACGAACTAGAACGGCACAAATAACCATGCCCGAGGGGGGAATCGAACCCCCGACCGTAGTGGCCGTGCTGACCGTGACTGGAGCGCCTCAGTCACCTCGGCCACCGCGGCCGGCTGAACGCGCCTCATATATATATATATATATATATATATATATATATATATATATATATATATATATAAACTGAACGGTCCATGCGAAAGATAGGCATAAGAGCGTGAACATAGGAGCGTGGTGATCTTGGGAGCTGCGGAACAAAAGTCCTTGGTTCAAGCCTCCCCTAGAACGAAAATTTAATTTTATATATTTCATAGTTCCACACAACTCCTACCAGTTTTCTCGATTGATCGGAATTCAGTTTTTCATTTTCACGGCCTATCCACTGCGCCAACTTGTAACTAAATCTGAGGGGGGGCGATGGGGAGGTTCCCTTGTAAGTAGAACCTCGGTCAAGCTGGCAGCCGGTCTGCAAGGTAAGGTCGGGTCTGCAGGACAGGTCGTAGGGCGAGGGCAAGGGCAAGGAGAAAGGGCTCGCTGCACCGGCGCGCGTCTCAGGCAGTCGAGGCGCCTGCATAAGGAATGAGCCTCGAGGCCCTGCCTCTCCCCAAGGCGGCTTTCTCGCCATTGTCGCACCGGCCCGTCCGCTCCCGGCGAGGAACAGCACTGCACCCAGCACGCCGTTCCTGGCGCCACGTCATGCAAGCGTGCGACTAGATTTCAAAAACTCTGTCTAACGGACGGTGCGAAGCGAGGGAAAGAAGCTAACTCTGGTAGCCCGTGGATATCGATGGAAGTAACTGTAGCTGCAATCTCTCGTCTGAAAAAAAGAAGGTGGAATAATTTACTTTGAAGAAGCACCGACTAATATTGTTCACTAACGCATCACTCACCTGCAGATCTTCTATCCAGGGCGGTTGGACTTCATCAGATGGTGTTTCGTTGCCTAGCAGTTGATTAATTTAAAGAATGGGACATTAAAGGAAGCTTCAGACAATGGAACTCGGGAGAGTCGGTTAAAAAATTTATTCAGAATAACTTCCCAATGAAAACAGCCACCGGGTGGAGCAGCCGAGCGCATTGAAGCGCTATGTTAGGATGCACGAGGCTGTTCCCCGTCGGGGGTTCGAATCCCCCCTCAGGCAAGGATGTTTGTTCCGTCTTTAGTATAAGATAGTTCATAAGTAGTTTGTAAGTTTAGGGAGTGATGTCTCCACAGTTAAGTCCCATAAGCATTACAAACATTTGAACAATACAGACGCTACGGGAGAAGTAAACTTGCTGTAGAACAAGTCAGAAATATCACGATTTACGTTTTGAGAGATTAACGATTAGTTCTCAGAGGAAGAAAGGAAGGGAGGAATCTTAGGATTTAACGTCCCTTCGTCAGCGTGGTCATTAGCGACGGAGCTTACGCTCAGATTTTTTTAGTAAGGAAGTGGGAAGAAAATCGGCCGTGGCCTTTGGAAGGAACCATCTGGAATTAGTCTGGAGTGATTTAATGAAATCACCTAAATCTGGATGGCCGGAGTTGGATTTGAACCACCATCCTTCCGAATACGAGTCCAGTGTGTTACCACTGCGTCACCTTGCTCGGTAGTCCTCAATGGGAGCTCATACATGAAAGAGAACGAGCCATGGGTTACGCAATCGATCACAGAAACAGGAGTCGTACCAATTGCAGCACCCAAATCTGAAGGTGTAAATGAAGCGATAGTACGATAGCAACCATCGCAACAGCAGTGTACCTCAAAGCCGAATGCATCACGAGTCCGTCTCAGCTGGCGAAGACCGGCTGCTTCCAAAGTAATGGAAAGCACTTACTATTAAATGTCGATGACTCACAAGCTGTCCTCACAATATTAACACCCCTAGATACTACACGCCACTTTATTGGAGAGCTTCTCTCCAGGTTACTTAAAGACACTGCCAACGAATTCCTGGGCACTTACGCAGTATGCGTCTTTCTGAACTTTCTCTAGGCATTCGATACGATACCGCACCACCACCTGATGAGCAAAGTGCGATCACATTGAATATCAGAACAACTGATTTACAGGACTGAAGAGTTTCTAGTCAACATAATGAAGCATGTTTTTCTTAATGGAGAGAAATCTTCAGATGTGACACTCTTTCCTGCCGTGGCACAGTGAAGTGTTATAAGACTGTTTCTTTACATAATATATAGTTTATAAATTACTTCTGACATAACATTCGAAATTCAATAAGCCTTTCTGCGGGTGATTCACTCGTATGTCGAGAAGTCGCAACATTACGAAAGAGTAGCGAATTGCAGAAGGATCTGCTGTGTATTGGCCCATGGTGGATACCGTGGCAATTGAGACTCAAAATAGCCGACCGTGGTTGCCGAGGGGACTAAGGCGCTCCAGTCACGGTCTGCACGGCCACTACGGTCGGGGGATCGAATCCCCCCTCGGGCATGGATATTTGTGCCGTCCTTGTTCGTAAGTAGTTCATAAGTAGTTTGTAAGTTTAGGGACTGATGACCCCGTAGTTAAGTCCCATAGACTATACAAACATTTGAACATTTTTGAGACTCAAAATAAACAAATGAAGACTGCTGCATGTAAACAAAGAAAGAAAGAAAGATTTTTTGTTATATAACTACCCAATAACAGGAAAAAAACTGGAGGCATTTACGTCCATAAAATATCTAGGAGTAGATATAAGGAGTGATTCGAAATGGAACGAGAATATAAAATTAATAGCGCCTAAGGGAGCTGCCAGACTGACATTCAGTGAAAGAAATCTCAAGAATTGTAACATGTCAACAAAAGAATTAGAGTGCAAAAGACTCATTCGGCCAACGCTTGCGTACTCATATTTGCTTATCAGTTTGGGATCCGTACCAGACCTGGTAAGAACTAACGGACAGGCCCCGGCAGAATAGCCGTGTGCACTAAGGCGCCCAGTTGCGGTGGGCGCGCCGTTCGCAGTCGGGGATTCGAGTCCGCCCGCGGGCATGGCTGTTTGTGTTTTCCTTGCCGTAAGTTCCTGTATGTAATTTGTAAGATTAGGGATTAGTGACCACCGTAGTTAAGTCCTTTAGATTGAAAAACTGTGTGTGTGTGTTTTTTTTTTTTTTTTTTTTTTTTTTTTTTTAACGGGGAGCAGCATGTTTCGTAATTGTTTGTCTAGAAAGCGTGAAATCTCTCAGATTAGGGTACTTCAGTAGCAAACGCCTGCATGGCAAACGTTCTGTATCGTGGTACATCTACATACATACTCCACAATCCACCGTAAGATGTGTGGCGAAGGGTACTCGGTAAGACTACTAAGAATTTCCTTTGTTATTCTACTCCCAAATAAGACGAGGGGAAAAAAAGAATGCCTATATGCCTTCTCTTATCTTGTCTTTTTGATCATTACGCGAACTGTATGTAAGCGGCAGGGAGATCGTTCCACACTCAGTTTCAAATTGCGGCGCTCTAAATTTCCACAAGAGAATTTCTCTAAAATAACGTCGTCTTTCCTCCAGTGATTCCCATTTAAGTTCCCGGTGCATTTCCGTCACACTCGCGCATTGGTCGAACATATCAGTAACGAACCTAGCTGTTCGCCTCTGAACTGCATCCATGTCTTCCTTTGAACTGGTCTGCTGTGGGTCCCAAACACGTGACCAATACTCAAGACGTAGTCGTACAAGCGTTTTATACGCGGTCTCCTTCACAGATGAAGTACATCTTCCCAAAATTATCCCCATAAACCGACTTCGGCTGTCCGCCTTACTTTCAACTGTCCTTACCTGTTAGTTCCTTTTTATATCGCTCTGCAATGTTACGCCTAGATATTTGAACGACGCGACTGCACAAGAAGTTCACTACCAATGCTGTATTCGAACATTATGGGATTGTTTTTCCTACTCATGCGCAACACCTTACATTTTTCTACATTGAGAGCTAGCTGCCATTCTTCGCGCCAACTAGAAATTTTGTCTAAGTCATCTGTATACTAATCCAGCCAATTAAAGACGACACCCTCCCTTAAATAAAAAAAAAATGTTCAAATGTTTGTAAAGCTTATGAAGTTATGGTATTTAACTGCGGGATCATCAGTCCCTGAACTTACAGACTACTTCTGAACTAACTTATACTAAAAACAACGCAAACATCCATGCCCGAGGGAGGATTCGTACCTCCGACGCGGGAGGCTGCGAGATTCGCAACCTGGTGCTCCAGACAACTCAGCTACTCCCGCGCGGCTTGTGTTCTTCGCCGAACGTTTTACAGATGTATTGAATGTTCTCAACTACGAATTTTCCTGTAAACAAATGGTTCGCGAATTAATAATGTATTTGAAGAAAGGGAGGGGGCGCGGTTTCTGTTTCAAAATATTGGGGGTGAAGGGAGGAGGCAAACATACCTTGCCACCTTCTAAATCGGTACAACTGATACTGACTGTGTAGCAATATGTTTAATATTTTTATTAAAATTATATCTGCGACTCTTGTCGCTAGCATCCGTTCTCTCTGCCAGTAAATCTCCTATTATTTTCTTTTATAAGAGACTTTCAATTTCTTTGAACGAGCTGGAGAGAAAACGGACTCGCTCTTCGTCTTTCGTCTTCTTACTGTTCAACAGATCGGACGTCTCTCTTTTGGTCTCTCCACACTGATTTCGTAAATGTGAGCATACAATTCATTAATTGAAATAAATACCTCAGTTCATTTGAAATGAATATTTAGTCAAAAAATTTATATCAATTTTGTAATCTTTGTTTCCAGCATAACTCGTAAAATGATGCTTTGCCATTGTTGTGAATCGCTTCACGATTGCGAAAGAACATTCCAGACGCGAACTTCACTTACGCTCATTTCGTGTTCACTTTTATTCCAATGCCTGCATTAATTCTTCTTTTCTTTAAACGAAGTCCGATAATTTTGCAATTTTAACCACGAATCGCAATTGGAATTAAACACGGTCATGAAACCTTAATAACTGAAGCTTATGCACCCAAGTAACAGTTTACAGTAAACAAGAAATTTATTACTCCACACAGGTTCGACTCAGGTGCGATGGCTCCGATACAATCCGAATTCTTCTGGCGGGTAAAGAACGGATTCCGCAACTTTCTTTTGTGATTATACTTTCTGGTGTTGTCTTTATGCTAACCACTATTACCGCTAAATACTAATGGCGAAATTTTTCAAGTTTTTCTCAGTTGTCTTTATCTCTTCAAAATTAATATTCATTGCAATATTTCACAGTTTGTTAAATTTCAATAACGGTACTTAAATTTAATCTTAACAACAACAGCAAAAAAAAAAAAAAAAAAAAAAAAAAAAAAAAAAAAAAAAAAAGCACTGACGTGTTTTACGGCCCACTTTAGATTTGTAGTTTTATAAGGTTTTGCAAACATTTTGGTTCAAAATAATAATCTAAATAATAAAAATTTAATAAGGGTGTCTAAAACCCTTTTAGGAAAAAAAAAATTGGGTAGTGGCGGGTTCCGAACCACCGACCTTCAGCGTCGAAGTCCAACGCCTTGCCCACTACACTACAGCTATCAATCAAAAGATGAGTCCTTTAATCTCAAACTACTGATGGCCGTTGTTAATTGATGCTAATATGACATTTGTAGACACGAGATTATTAATTATTCAGAGCGCCGTTGCTTTGAAATGACAATGTGTAAGTTACAATAAGAAAATCATCAAATACGCAACGTGAGATGGCGTATGCAAGAGAGAGTTCTGGGCGAGGAATTTCACGTGACATCTCCGAACGGCTTGTTTTCGTTAATTCAATGGAGGGTGTCAAATCTCCGTTGTTTTTGCAAATATGTCTCAAACGATACGAGATATGAAATAAACAGAAGGGAACTAAGTTGTAGAGAATTTTCTCCTCTACCAATTAGGTTATTCAATTTTCGTGTCAGATGAACGTTTCGTTTACAATTAGAATCATATTACAAACGGCGTTTTTTGGTATTACTACCGTATTTTTTGTTCGAAAAATTTGAAAAAGGGAGGTTCTGGTCTCTGGCGGCCTACAATCATGTCTGTAAAATTTGGTGCTGATCGGTTGAATGGTTCGTCTTAAAAACAGGGAACACGTTACGGACAGACAGACATACATATCAAAATCGCCGTTATTTTTGGAAATATCTTTGAAACGCTATGAGATATGAAAAAGACATAAGAGAGCAAAGTTGTAGAGAATTTTCTCCTCTACAAATCAGATTATTCAATCTTCGTGTCAGATGAATAGTTAAGCCGTTATTTTCAATTAAATTTCGAGCTGTCAGAAGACGATCTCAAAGGCCCACTTTTCGTGTTACTACCGTTACCTAAAGTGGGCAAAAAAAAAAAAAAAAAAAAAAAAAAAAAATCATTACAACTGTTCCTACTGGGTTACCGTTTATTTATTTATCTTCTTATTAATCTAGTCTCGACGTCTTTATTGTTGAAGTAAATTAACTTAGGCGGTTGAAGACGCGTCTTAAAATTATTCAGTTTGAGTAAACGCCCGGTGCTGTATTCCTTCAAGCAAGACCGTGCCATTCTTCGGCAGTCGCCCGCGTCTTCCCTGTCACGGCTCCCGTCGGGGATCTTTCCCACGCCGGCGCTCCCGTGCGACCTGCCGCGCCTTTCAGACTGCTCACAGAACAGTCCAGTTGTGCGGAGGCTTTCGCGGTTCCGCGGTCCGCCGCCTCTCGACCCCGGCGCGGCCGGAACACTTTGCGGCGACCCGGGCAGTGCAGCCAATCGCATCACCACGCCCGGCGCCTTTGTCGCACGCACAGTGGACGCAACAACACCGGCGTTTACAGGGGCCCGGGCGCCCGCGGGAACCTGGGAAGCCGCCGCCGCTCGTGTTTGCCGCGATAATGACGCCGGCCGCGGCAGAATACGGGCTATTGTTTCCGTTCGTGCCGCCTCATCGCTTTTGTCGACAGGTCGTCACGACCGGCGCTGCGCGAGACCCCCAAATAAGAGGAGCGGCCGGGGCTGTCGAGGTCGCGCTGTGAGAGCGCCTTCTGCCGTGTCACCCCTCTCCCCCCCCCCCTCCAGGCCAGCTTTCCCACCTCGCGATACAACCGCGCGGCGGCGACACGCAGCAGTCGTGCGCCAGAGAAAACAAGCGCCCCTCCCCCCACTACCTGCGCGGCTGGAGTAGATAAGGGCAGCCCATTAAAGTCTTGTTGGCGGTCGGCGCGCGTTTATTACACGCAATCAGCGGCGTCCCACGCCGGATGCGGCCCGGCGGTGTCCCCGCCTCGAGTGGCCACGAATACCTGCGGCAGCTGGCGGCAGTCAAATGGGCCGACAGTCGACAGTCGGATGGGGCGCGCTTTGTGGCCGGCGGCGGCAATCAGCGCGCTGACTCGACCGATCCCATTGTTGCGTGTCGCCTCGTTACACAGTGGGCGCCCTCTCGCTGTCACTCGGCCGCTTTGCCGCGCGCCGCCGCGCCGCACACACATGCGGCGTGCTCCTCGCCTTGATTTTCACTTCTCCCGGCCGCCCCCGGCTCATCAGCAGCTTTTATGCAACCGCGGGGGCGTTGCCGGGCAGGACTTCATTATCGGCGATTCTGGCCCGGCGCCCTCGTCGGTGGGAAAGCGCATCTGCGTTATCGCTACGCGGAATCGCGTCGCAGGTATCTCCGGGGAAACATCTCCGGAGTCGGCATGGAAACGTCTCGAAGGCTGTGGGAGCTTTTGAAAAACGCGTCAGCGATGCTTAGATAGCAAATGGTAAATCAACGTCCAGAGACATATTTTGTCTCGATATATATATGTATATGTGTGCGCCTCGGTTGCACAGTGGTAGAGAGACAGACTACAAATCCAAAGGTCGCGGGTTCGATCCCCACCAGGTACTAGGATTTTTATCTGTCACTTTCCACTTCTTTCACCTCCGGCAGTGTTGCTCATGTGAAAAATACCGAGTAGCACCGTGGTTCGGAAGCCACGTTAAACTGTAGGTCCCCCTATAACTGGCTGGGTAAATCAGTTCGAAGGTTGGAGGAAGGCAACGGCATACCACCTCCAAACAGGACCATGCATAGTAAAGCACTGCGGTGTTCAAACCAATCCTCGGATTGTTTACTGCTTTACCTTATATATATGTTCAATTTTTATATATGTGTATAATCAGATTATTAAATTGAGTGAGATTCATTGAATTAAATACCGTGCCACGGACGAGATTCGATCCCGGCACCTACTGCTTACTAGGAAGGCGCTATATTCATATATGTATATAATCAGATTATTAAACTGAGTGAGATTCATTGAATTAAATAGCGTGCCACGGACGAGATTCGAACCCGGCACCTACTGCTTACTAGGAAGGCGCTATATTCATTAAGGAACCGTGACCTGATTGTACAGACTGTCTTGAAACATTGGTGTAGGGTAACATGAGGCTGATTTGGGGTCTGCGTTGTGGAGGGAGACGTGCTGTAACCGTCTAATACACAGTGTAGTTGATCGACTGTATACCGGGTGATCAAAAAGTCAGCATAAATTTGAAAACTTAATAAATCACGGAATAATGTAGATAGAGAGGTAAAAATTGACACACATGCTTGTAATGACATGAGGTTACATTAGAACAAAAAAGAAAAAGAAAAAGTTGAAAAAAATGACGGAGTAAAATCATTAATGAGAGTCGCAGGAGACGACAAGCTCTCACTACTAAAATCCTTCTAGGTCATAGGTTTTACCCTAGATTAATCTGGTGTTTAATGTCTCGGTAACAGTGTATGCGCCCGTGCTGTTATACAGTTGTTTAAACAAAACTGGCATTCAAGTAAATCTACCGATCGGAACTGATAGTGCCTCAGCATAACTCCGGACATGCTTTAGAGTGCTGTTCACAACATTATTCCTCTACTACAGCTATTGTTCAGGGATGATGGTGAACATATTGAGCATTTTCTGTAAAGAACACCATCTTTGCTTTGTCTTAATTTGTTATGCTAATTATTACTTTTCTGATAAGATATAGCGCCATCTGTCGGACATTTTTTGAACTTACTTCTTTTTTTTTTTTGTTCAAATAAAACCCCATGTCATTCCAAGCATGTGTGTCAATCTTTACCTCTCTGTCTACATTATTCCGTGATTTATTAAGTTTTCAAATTTATACAGATTATTTGATCACCCGGCATTACTCGGCAAAGCCAAGACGGTGGCAGCATCGTCGTGTTTACGCCGGAGAAACAGAGTGGGTGGAGCAGTATGGCTTACATGTACACTCCAGTATTCTTGATAAGAGAAGAAAACACGTTAAACATCCTCAACCAACTTGGGGAGGCAATTTCCAACAAAATAACAGGATTACTAAGGAACAACTGAGCAGTACACCAATCTTATCATCATAAACACACTCAAAACAGCACATCACAACATGTCTCACCAACTGTACTTTGACCGATTTTGACTATCACCAACCAAGACCGCCAGGTCTGACCATGCCGCCAGAGGATGGACTGGTCGCCGCCATTGGCTGTTTTCCGCCATCCTCTGGTTTTTTTTAAAAAAAAAAAAAAAAAAAAAAAAAAAAAAAAAAAAAAAAAAAAAAAAAAAAAAAAAAAAAAGCAATTTTGTCCTAGACGTAGTTTTAGAGAGTAGAGTAGTGGTAGTTTCTTTTCAAAAAATGGGGAATAGTAGTTTTGGGGGACTGCAGCGAAAGTAACAAGTCTAGCCAGCCCACTGCCAGGGGCACGCTCATCGGGATTAGCTCGGTGAGCTGGCCATAAATATATTAAGATTGTAACTACTGGCACACCTGCAACGCTGCAGAGTAGTTTCAGCTTACCTTTCATTGTTAATAACCTAAGCAGTGACTAATGGTTTGCACCAGTATTTTCACTTGTATAACGCTGTGTTTTGTCTAGTATATTGTTAAGACCATTTATAAACATAAGGTATTGGGTTGTATAGTTGAATATTAAGTAAAGAGAGAGAAAAAAATGGGCCGCCGCCAGCCTGTTACACGCAGCGCGTTTACTCGCGATTAATTTTGCGGAAGACTAAATCTAATTCGGAAATTCGAATGCAAAGTTCGATGCTGTGGTTTGATGTTAAGCCTGAATCGATTTTAGTAATCCTTTCAATGACGGTTTACGAGTGTTTATTCTTCTCCCAGTATGACAAAAATTGCGAAGCAATCATTGGTTGAACATTACTGCAGTCAAGCATGTCCAACACCTACGATGGCTAGAAGTTTTCCGAATGGATGAAAACGTTGCGAGTACCTGAGAAGGGGTAAAGACAAAGCTAGTAATCAAAACAGAGTATTTCTTCCAATGAGCAACATTGAAAGTGAATTTCAATTAAAAACAATAGCTAGAATACTGATTCTACGATATATTCCTGAAAGCAGTATCTTACATCGGCTATTCACGGAACTTCGCTGGCAGTATCTGTAAAACTACCTCCCATGCTGATCTCGTCATCGTCAATATGTCGTCTGCCGATTCGGTCGCTGAGGATAATGATTCGTCACTTGAATCGAGCCCGACTGATATTATTACTTTTTCTATTTTTTCGTCCATCACAGCATCTCTACTCCAATAGTTCTCGCACACTTTCTACGTGACATACTGCCTTTCTCCAATCTTCTGTCACAGCAGCAAAAGCGTCAGCTGTAATTTTTTTCATCTCTGTGAGTACGAATTTTATTTTTTACCATATTCCAGATTAATTCTATGGGATTCAGGTCTGGATGGTACGGAGGCAGTCGAAAGTGTACAAATCCATTCTCTTGCAAACTTTTGTCAATACAATAAACAGGAGACATTTGGCGCCCCTTAACTTGTGCCAGAAGTTCAGCTTTCCGTAGGTCGGACTCATAACGTATGTTGTTGGTCAGCCAGGATTTTATTTCACTTTTTAGAGAGCTAAAGGAAAGTGGTTTATTCACTTGTTTATTGTAATATGTAGCATTATCAAAAACAACGATACTTCTTGGAGATAAGCCTGGCATGTTAGAGCTCATTTTAGTATTTCTCTTTAAATGTAAATTGTAATAATTCGTGCAGACAATTGTCAAAATACCCAATTGTTTCGTTAGTATATACTGTACTTCCTCGATTCACCGCATTTGTTAACATTGCAGTGACTGCAAAACCACGTTCGTGATGAACACTAACCACTTGATGCTACGTACTGATGTGCTTGATGCTAGTACTGTAGAGCAATGAGTCGCATGTCAACACAAGCTCTGAATTCAACATTACTTTCCTTCAACCTGGACCAACTGGCGGTGAATCGAGGAAGTACAGTACATACTAACTAAACAATTGGGTATTTTGACAATTGTCTGCACGAATTACTTCAATTTACAATTAAAGAGAAATAATAAAATGAGCTCTAACATGGAAATTAAGCGTTTCCGGACACATGTTCACATAACATATTTTCTTTCTTTGTGTGTGAAGAATGTTTCCTGAAACTTTGGCCGTACCTTTTTGTAACACCGAAACTGGGCGAAATCGAATATTAGGTTGTTTCTTTTTAACTTATAAAATAAATTTAACTGTTAAGAAGGATTTTTCGGAATGTACTGTTTGGAGTATAGCCTTATACAGATAACAAATGTGGAGTATGGGCTGTTACAACAGAGAATACAGGCTCTTGAAATGTGATAATAGCCGCACGGTCTGAGACGCCTTGTCACGAATTGCGCGGCCGCTTCCGTCGGAGGCTCGAGTTGTCCCTGACATAATTTGGTTTTACTAGTTTGTAAGTCTAAGGACCTCTGACTTCAGCTGCTTGGACCCTTCGATTTACAAAAATTTGAACATTTGTATTTGGATGTGGTAATGCAGAAAAACCCTGAAGTTTGGATGGGTTCAGCAACTAATAAGGAATTACAATGGAAATCGGGAAACAAATGACAAAAATTACCAACTCAAGGGAACAAATAGGAGGCATTATGATGCATTAACGAATCGTGCTTTATAATGCTGCTAAGTGACAGAGAGAGAACAATTGGCGAGGGAGAGCAAGAGACAAATACAGACATTGAGATCAAATGGATCTTTGTCGCAGTTATTAGTACGATATGAAGACACACAAGAGACTATTACGTGTAGAGTGAATTAGACTTCGGACTGCAGACCATGAAACAACACAATTGCCGCCGTGTGTCACCAGATAGCGCGTCAGCGGAGGAGCGTCACTTACCGTGGTGGAAGATTTCTCCGACTTGATGCTCGACTGGGACAGCGTGCAGTCTTCGAACTCTTCCCTCATTTCCGCCGCCTTTTCCTCCGCCATCATGACGTCACCGCAGCCTTCATCTGTAACAAGCGAGCGAAAGCCCGTCACACACTGTACTCTCGCCAGACACGCGCGGTCGCTGCGTCGCTCGCCAATTGCTTACGGCTCTCACTGCAATGCGTTCCACCTAGTCCAGAGAAACAGCAATCTGTGATGTCATTCTTACCTCTGACGCGATGAACCTGTGGACCACCTGTTGAAGAGAAATCTGACTGCACAGGGCTAGGAGACGTGGTCTTCAGAATCACAATATGTTAAATACAGATGTGACTTACCGTCTTTTAAAATACTCAGCAACAATCGACCTAAAAACGTTCAGAAATATTGCTTCCGCAAGTAAAATCGTACACACCTCTTAAAGGATATGTAAGATAGACCAGTTGCGGTCCAAGCCACCATGTTTCATATGTAGATCTACGTACACTGAGGTGTCAAAAGTTAATGAGATAGCTCCTAATATCGTGACGGACCAATACCGCCCGATTAGAAGGCCCTGGCGCTATCGTGTTACGTCACACGGATCAGGCCGAGGTCGCGTAGATGACTGGCTGGCCGCTGGGGTACACCACACTGTCTTTTAGCAATCAGTCACTGACCTACGCGATCAAGGCCTACTCTGTGAGACGTGACAGGATGCCGCGGTGGAGAAGCCGAGCGGTCTAAGGCGCCTTGCTGCAGAGCGCGCGGTTGCTCGTCGTCGGAGGTTCGAATCCTCCCCGGGGCATGTGTGTGTGTGTTGTCTTTAGGTTAGTTTACCTAAGTTTAAGTAGTTTGTGAGCTACGGAGTGATGACTACGCAGTTTGGTCCGATTTAGATTTACAAACATTTGAATTCGTGACAGGATAAAGTAGAGGCCTCCTATTCATGCGGTATAGTTCGGACCCGCTTCTGCCCGGCCAACTGTGCATGGGACCAACAATTCGCTGGAAGCAGGAGCGCCCGAAAGTTTCGTTGTGCGAGGGGGGGGGGGGGGGAGACGTGTTCCCCATTTACGTTATTTCGAAAATTTGTGGATTGCTAACTATCAGTTTGTAACACTTAGGCCGGTATTACACCATCAAATTACTGATAAAGAAATATTGGACGTGGTTAATGGGAATGTCGTCCAATATTTGATCAAATCTAAGACATCGGCTTAGTTTTGATCGAAGAAATCGCTCGTCTTTTGTTTCTTGCAATGAGAAAGGTGACCGTTCGGAGCGCTAGTATTGGTACAGCCTCCTTGCCACTACTGCTGTTTGGCCTCCAGTAATATTATTTGGAGGATATGTTTTGACATAACGTTCGTATTCGTAAACATGGCCACTAGAGGCAAGTACGTGTAGCGTGTTCCAGCAAGAAAAAAATTTACTTGAATGTATAAATCAGATGGGGCGTTGTGTAACACGCGACAAGGCCAATTCAAACTGTCCGTCACGTCAATTCGCTTAGCCCAACCCGGCGGTGAAAGTGAGATATGAGTTACAAGCCGCGGCGGATAGCCGTGCGCACTAAGGCGCCCACCTACGGTACGCGCGGTTGTTCGTCATCGCGGGTTTGAGTCCTCCCTCGGGCATGGGTGTTTGCGTTGTTCTTAACGTAAGTTACTTCTAGTTAGTGTAAATAGTTCGTAGGCTTAAGGACTAATCATTTGATCATTTTTGAGTTACAATCCGTGATGTAAAACGTCATAGTATCGGAAAATGAAGAAGTAACATCCCTAAATATGATTCACGGTAGAAGGAGATGTTGTTGGTCAACTTAGTGTGTTAATTACTAGGAACTGAAATAACATTCAAAACATCGATATCTGTTTGCAGTCGAAGATATATACATATAAAAACATTAAACAAATTTTGTAAGTGAATAATATTTAGTTTGTAAACTCTGTTTTCCTCCTTCCATTGTGAATAACATCATACACAATGTACGTTTTCTCCTTTCGCCGTGCCCACATTTTCCACGTAAAACTTTATTTCATTAAACTTGCTTTATCAACTTAATCTTATTCATATACATTGTTTACGTCAGCGTCTTTTGTTACTGTACTGCAAATTGTACACAATGGAGAGGTACAAAATAATTAACAGTGAATTATCTAAAAAAAAAAAAAAAAAATAAATAAATAAAAAAAAAAAAATAAAAAAAAAAAATCATTCCGTTCCCGAAACACATTTTATTGAACATTTCTTTATCTCACAATGACACCCACGGTTTCATACTTGTACGTTTCCTTTTGCTTTTTCCCTACTTCTTTTCTAAATGCAGTCGCAACGCAACAGTAGTATAAGCTACAGCTGAGCAAAAACCCGCCATTTTGAAGCAATTTTGACAAGATATTGGATGATAGTGTAATACTTCCTTTAGCGTTTAATCCAGTATGTTTGTCAAGGAATAGGACCAATATTTCATTCATTTTTTCATCCTGTTCTTTGTCCAATAATTTGGGAGTGTAATACCGACCTTACCTGCGCTTTATAAAATTTTACATTTTATCGATTTCTTGAAGACCCTTCTCTCATTTTATACTTGGTCTGTCTTCAGTAGCAACTGTTTGAACGTAATGCACTGTATGAGAATTCAGCCCCACAAGTTGCTTTCAAATAATTTTATCTACTGTTCGATTACCACTAGGGATGACTTTATCAGATATGAAACTAGAACATGAGGTGTTTACACAAAGATACTAAATGCTCTCTTTTTATATACAGTTAGTTGTAAAACATGTTTTCTAGTTATAACTAGCGTTAAGAAGAAATAAAAGGTAGTGGCTGGCCGCTATGGACTGCCAAGTTGTCCTCGGTCAAAGAGGCATCAGAAACTGACAGCCCATAGGGGCTAGTCACTACGTTACTTTTGTTATTGTTCAGACTCCTAGTAACTAGCAAACATGTTTTACAACTATCTTTTTGTAAAAGTCTCATGAGTTTGTTTCTGATGAAGACACCCTTAGTCAAAATTTAGATAAAGTGCAATTATTTTAATGCAACTTATGTACCTGTACTCTCATACAGTAGATATTGATTTGCCACGTATTTTAGCTCATACAAATCGAAGCCATTATCTTGTTTGTAAACGTTTTGTCACAAGGAGAACTTGGCCCCACTGTGGGGTCATCAGTCCCCAAACTTACAAACTTATTATAAACTAACTTACTCTAAAGATAGCACAAACATCCATGCCCAAGGGAGGATTAGAACCCCCGACGGGGAGCGGCCTCGCGTATAAGCGCATCGTCCATTGTGACCATATGGATGGTGTAATGATGGTAACTGTTCAATAACACGCTATCTGTTACGTATGATGACTGATTTTGTGAATCATGGAAGAGTCTACAGACGCCTTGATGACCGAACCTTACCAGTATTCGCTTGAACATTTAATCAACTCACGAATGTAATAAATAACGATAACTGGGCTAGATCACGGTCGCATCTAGCTTTCCGAATGCAAACCGTCTTTCTTAACAAAGGAAGTACCACGGTATCAATGAATTCCCGTACTGTGCGGTTGGATAATCCACGATCACAATTGAAAAATCGCACACAGAGGACGTCAGTTTGTTTCCCCAGTGTTTTCATATAATTCCAAAATCTTTAAAACATCATCCAAAATTACGCTGCGAAATAAAACAATTTGACATGGGCTTCTAACGAGACTTTTTTACGGGCAACACGCTGAAGAATGGTCATTTATCGATATTCCGCAAGTGATGGCCGGAAATCTAGAAATAACTGAATGAAAGTCTGGAGAAGGATAATTTCGTTATTATACTAATAGCGTATCACATCCCCGTTTGTCAGAATTATTTTTAATGTGCGAGAGCACCAACTCTGTATACTCACATTAGGTATTCTCCTCACTGGTGTGAGTACGTGATAAGTACGAAAAAGTTCCTAGAGACCGTTTACAAAAGCGGGAAAGTATTGTTTAGATTAACCACTTGGTATAGATGAGTCCATTTTCTTCGAAACAAACACTATATTTGTGAATAACTTAGTAGTATCCAGTTCCACGAAACACGGCTTTTTAAGTTAATTAATGCTGAATTTGTGACATTTATTACGTTTGATTGTCTCACCTACCCATTCACCAAATACTAAGATAACAACACTACTAAACTACCACGGCAGTGGGTTGCATTTTTGTCACTATTATTGATATTTGATATTTGGTTTACGTACCGAAACGTTTGCCAAGAAATTGGACGAAAACAGATAAAGTAGTTATAATCAATTTTAGCAAGCAGCTTTGACTGTCCGACTGATACAGCTAAAATGGTTCATTAAGCAAAGATACGAATTCGTTCTGCAGCCAGTTCTAGTTTATTTATCTGCAGCTCTTTCACATCTCGGAATTATGTTTAAGTAAAAAATGCTTAGTTAATCGTCGTTAGGCGTCGTTGTTAAAACTATAGATCCACTTACTGCACAACTCGGGGCGATTGTCATTTGTAAAAGCCGGAGAATAGCAACTAGATACCGCTTCCAACAGAACCATGCCTAGTAAGGTATTATGGGTTTCAAAGGAACTATCTGGATAGTGAAACATTTATCTCTTTATTTATTTATTTAGTACTACTGATGGGACTCTTGAGTTAAATGAACTTCTTGTAGGTATGAGCAGACGTGCACCCCCCCCCCCCCTACACAAATTGCGACCAACACTCCCCCCCCCCCTCCCCATATACACATCCGTGATATTACGTCATGTTTTGCCATTTAATATTGAAATTAAATCTTTTTTACTTCACGTTTTTTAAAGCCCCCCCCCCCCCTAGGATGGCCAAAACTACTAATTTCCCCCCCCCCCCCCATAGTAATTTCAGTGACGCATTTTGCGCCATTCCGACCCCCCCCCCCCCCCAACTGTGGGCACCACTGGGTATGAGAGTTCATCAGTGGTAAATTCCACCATTGGTTTGATCGCTACCGTGTTTTTGTACACTTAGAATTCTGCCATGTTATAGGACTTCGACTCGCTGTATTTTGTAAAAGTACTTGGCGCACTCTATAGGGAAAGCCACAGTTGTCACTTTGGAGTAGACAGTTAACAGAAACCGCTTTCATCTTCACTGAACAGAAACAGTTGCACTCTTTGTTCGTAATAAGTAAATTAAAATCCTCTACTGTGTCCGGTCAGTTATACTAAATCAGCGTAACTCAGTGTCAGCTGATTCTGTTCCCTCAAGCCTTCGCATTTAAATCAGCTTAACCAGGCGCGAAGCAACAGGTCTTACCGTACGATCTGAATATAAACACGAAGAAACCAATCATTTTGACAGACAGCTGTAGTAGATAAAGCAATATTTCTGTGTTTATAATTCAAGAGGGCGTACCCGAAAAGCAACTGATAGCGATTCCCGTGTTTATATTCGGGAACAATGCGCGCGCCGCATAATCGGATGACGGGCGTTAAAACGCGGACGGGCCGCGAGTTCGTCGCCCTGCCGCTAGATGTCCCGCGCAGCTCCGCGGCGCTCATCTGCCATGCGGCCGCAGCGAATCTGCTATCAATGTCGAGTAGGACTTCACAGGGACAAGGATTTACGCGCATGCGACTTCTGAGGGACAAGACTTTACTTGCAGGGAACAGTGCACGGGATGAGTCTTCCACGAGTCTGAGCAACTGCAATCGTTATGGAATGCTTGAAAATATGCAGGAGAGAGGTATATGCAACTGTAGAGCATACATACGGAAATATGAGCTATTGGTACGTGTCCTTCACAAAATTTAGCATTCATGACGAATAATTTAGGCAGCTGACACTGCAGTACAAATTAATACTCTGAACTGGTAATGAATGTTGGGAAGAGGGAATCGTGGGTACGGAACATTAACCTCGGTGCCAGACTTTAAAGTTTGTACGTTCCTTCGGAAAAAAAAAGAATGAAACGAAGCAATGTTAAATTTTCCTAACTAAGTGTATACGGTTCGGAAAGAAAAATCGTATTTTAGGACGAGGAACATTGAGATAAGAGAGTCTGTGAAGCTTTTCCAGTAAGAACTGAAACACATATACAATCCTGACTACATTATTATTTAGCAACTATAATTAGGCGCCTCGGTTGCACAGTAGTAGAGTGACAGACTACAAATCCAAAGGTCGCGGGTTCGATCACCGCCAGGTCCTAGGATTTTTATCTGTTACTTTAAATTTCCTTCACCTCTGGCAGTATTGCTCATGTGAAAAATACCAAGTACCTCCGTGGTTCGAAACCCACATTAAACTGTAGGAGCCCCTATAACTGGCTGTGTAATCAGTTCGAAGGTCGGAGGAAGGCAACGGCATACCACCTCCAAACAGGGCCATGTGGTGTTCAAACCAATCTTAGGATTGTTGACTGCTTTACCTTTAATTTAATTAGTGATGTTTCATTGCGGAGTGTGAAAGCAACCGACAAATTTTTATGCACCGCAATGGACAGGCAACAAATTTTCCGCAATTTTGCAACGTTAGAGAAAACTGAAACTGACTACACCAAGACGTCTTACTACGCACTGCTCGATATGGAACACATTTAGAGATTAACCAACGTTATTTATTTTCATTGAGACGTAGGTTAAAAATACATAAAGATAAGGAATTATTCCTAGACCAGGGAAATAGAAATGTGAGCGTAATGTAACGTTAAAAATTCATCATGTCCTTCATAAACAGAAGTTAACAGTTTGACACTGGATTATAAACATAACAGCACAAACTTAAAAACACTTGGGAGGGGGGGGGGGGGCTGCAGATACTCATATAGTGAAAACGAAGTGAAACTAATTCTGTTGTAGTGAGGTCCTACATACTCTCAGGTAAATATATGATCCACACTTTGGTTTTCGTTGCAACTGTCTTACAGTTAGTAATTGCTAGACACCAGTCACATTTCTTAGAGGTAGTCATAGGCGAGAAGCAGTAAGTTTTGCAAGTCACAACACACAATATGACATATGGAACAGATGTCTGTTCGAAACGATGAGGATAAAGTACTGGCACGTCGTGTAAGCTGCGTCACAGTCATAATGACACTTTGCACAGACGAAGACACCTGTAACAACAGTTCACAGAGCTGTAGCAAAGTCCGAAACGCAACAAAACGAGCAGTGAGCACTTTGACGAAACAGGTCACTTCGTCATTCCAGCTAATAATCTCTCAGAAAGAAGTGAACATAAGACGGAAATTTTAACTAACGGCGTTCTTTGACGCCGCACGCATCTGCAGTAATGGCTCAGAAATGTACAGGAAGTGTGAGCCTTTTGTAAGGTGTCGTTCAATCTAGTACACATTATTACCAAACAGTCTATGACACTTCCTCTCAAGTTATTGCCTTTACATGAGTCATGTTGTGTTTCGGTAGACTATTGCCATCTTTAGAAGAGATTTACAATTTGTATCTCAGCACTGAATATCCATGAGAAAATATGGTCATTTTATGGTTAGCCACTGACTGTTCTTGCTTTCGCAACCTCTAAGTTTACTGCCAAACACAGTAGTTTCAAGATAATTACATCTGTAAGTGGAAGTGTCACATTCATTGCATTAATTACTCAGAAGCGATAATGACCACCTATTATTTACGCCGTAAACAGAGAATGGGTGGTAATCACTGGTTAAAAAACACTCATTAAAGTGATATGTTTGGTTCACCCGCGTGCACATACGCTTCATTCCAACTAAGGTTCTCAGTCTTTTTAATAAACAACAACACGATAACAATCATTTAAACGCTCAATTATGACGTCGGTGTCCTGTTTAATTACTATGGCCAATTTCATTCTTTTTTCAGCTTAAAATAGAGTAGCTCGTGACGTTCTCTAGTCGGAAAATGACATAAGGCACGAGTGTCTACACAAATACAGATACTTTATAACTGGAAATGATGCACGCCCGAAAGAAAACTGACAAGTAAAAAAAAAAAAAAAAAAAAAAAAAAAAAAATCGGCAACTTTTAGTTTCTCACTGAAATATGTGCCCGAAGAGCTCCATCATCTAGGAAAAACTTCGTCTCCCGGTTGCAATTTCACAGCTTCAGGGAAATAGTGTCATTTTCGTTGCAGGCAATTCACGACTTGTCACAGCATGGTTATGTCAGTTTCCTGGAGTATTGCGTTTTTAAGATGTTTCACTGTTGTTACCGGTGTGCGTTTATGATGAGCGCCCGTCGTTGAAAAGCTGTGGACTATCGTCTATAATTCTGTCCGGTTTCGAGAATTTAGAACATGGTTGACGAAAAAACGGCGCATTTATTTAGACAACAGCATCTTCTGGAGATACTTCGACTACGTAGGACTGCCGGCATGTGAAGTGCGGTTTAAATGGTACTGAATTAAACTCGTATTGTCGGTTAGAAACGGGTAGCGCAAAACGCTTATTAAAGTCTTTCGCTGGATCACACCAGCTGAAAACAAGGTAATGAGCCTTTGAAAGATCGTAAGCATACTTTTAATTATGACGACAGATTATGTGGATGATGGCTACAGCTCGCATGAATTGTACGATTAGCAGTGTATTTAATTATACTTATCTCAAGTGTGACACACGATTTGTTTCTGTATGTAGGAGATGTCGAGCAGTTCAAAGGCTGTAATAGACCAGAAAAAGAGGTACCGAGAGCAATCGTCCTCGTAAACATAACACATAAATAAAAGTATTGTTACTCTTGGTAACGTATGATTAACTCGTTTGAAGTAAGAATGCCCTTAGTCTAATTATGAGCATACGAAGATCACACCAGTGTCACCGGAGTGTTTTCAACGGAAGTGTACAAGAGTAATAATATTTTTTAAAAAATCACTGGTTGCTGACATTTATTTACGTATTTTGGAAGAAGCAGGCGCGGCCTAATCACTTGTTCACTTGCAACAACTTGAGCTATACTCTTTAGTTTCCTGCCTGACCACATCCTTTTAAAAAATACTTTTGACAAGCTAGACTGTAGATGTCTAATCTGACGGACAAAAGTTACTATTTTTTACGAATATGTCATTATTTAAAGGATGTGGATAGGCAGGAACCTAAGGGTACAGCGTACATTGTTGCGAGTAAACAATCGACGATGGCACTGCGATGCTCCCATGTTCGATATGTATCGATAGTAGGCCAAAATTGCGATATGCAACGCTTCTTCCGAATTACCATTATTTATTATCTACGAGCCACGACAGTTCGCAGGAACTGTACAGCTTATGGTTAATACAACTGTACATATTTTACATGTGACATACAATTTGTTTTTTACGTACGTAGATGTCGAACATTTCAAAGCTTGTGACAGACCAGAAGATGGTAACATAGCGCAGCGGATCAGGCCGTAGTCATATAACAAAGAAAAAGAAAATATTTTGCTTTGTGGGCAGAAGTTTATTTTCTTCCTACCTTAAACCTGTGGCTCCGCTCGCGTATTGGTTGATTATGATACATAAGCTATCTTACAGCAGTGTGCTATGAGACTGGTTTTGAAGGAACTGAAAAATATTCCTACCAGATTGCAGAAGTCTATGCATTTGCCGTTTATCAGGAAACTAAGTAGTGTAGATCAAATCACACGTAAAAATTTACTCGTTTCGATGATTCCAATCACGAAATTCAACAATAATGGTAGTAATATATAACAGATCGATCACTTTGTTGTAATGCAAGAAATGTCAAACTAGTTTTTTTAAGAGATGTATTAAAATAAATTTCTTTTTTTACTGCTTTATTTATTTATTCTTATATTTCCTTATTCGTATGCTTATCCTTACAGAGAAAGAACTGAAGACACTGTAGCACGCATAGATGAAAGATATGGTCTGTGGCAACGCGTTTCGCTCTATGTAACGTCCATGCTATAGAGTCGCAAACGTCATCGCTGGCCTTCAGTCCGTTTTCTTTTTTTTTTTTTTTTTTTTTTTTTTTTTTTTTTTTTTTTTTTAATAATTTGACGACTCTTAACCACCATATCTTCCACCCCCTTATAGCTATCGGCATGGAACTGCTATGGCGTACAACGGGACACTTTGGACAACAATTACACTCAGACCATTCGTTTGCGTTCTGTAGTTTTCGCTGCAGAGCGACGAAATATTGGCGCACACACACACACACACTCGCGCGCGCGTAGAATTTTATATACACCGATAACTTTCCATCCCAATACATTCCACCCTTTTATCATTATCAACCCTCAAGCAACAATGCAACCAATAAAACCATTTTCAAAGAGTAAATATGACTTACAAAGAGTAATTATTGTTCCGCATTTCGCGTTATAGTCTTCAAATCACTAAATATCTATCATATCGCTATTAAACCGTGCCTAAAACCTTCCTCAGGTATAAATTCGTAACCGTACAAATATTTAAGTCTCTGTGTCTTGTCGTTCGGACGTGATAAGCGTACACCGAACAGACATTCGCAGTAATATATATAGATAAATAGCTATACGATCGCTAAAAAACCGTGCCTAAAGCCTTCCCCGGGTAGACATTAGAAATTGTACAAATCTTTAGCTCTTTATGTCTTGTGGTTCAGACGTGATAAATGTACACCGAACAGACATTCACATTTATAGATATAGATTACGTGTGAAGTAAGACCGCCCCTGGGCAAATTATGACTTAAACTAAGATTATACCAGCGTCACCAGAGTGTTATCGTTTTAACGGAATTGTTGAATGCTGTTGTATAATTTTAAAAGCCATCGGTTGGTGAGTTACACGAGTCCTACGAATAGTTTTGAGAACTGTCACGTTAAGACACGGTCGGAAAACGGCCTTCACTTTCACACGAAGGTCAATAGCGGATCAGATGTGGCACCCACGTGACGATCGGCCGTCAGGAAACGCCCCGCTCCGCGCACGCGTTCGATCTCTCGCCGTCCGCCGGATTCCACGTGGTCCAGCAGTGTGAGCGTGCACCCCGCGGAAACACAGTGATCGGCGCGCGCACCCACCTGTTCCCATGATGACGTAGAGCTGGGAGTCCCGCATCGGTCAGCGCTCTTTCATGCTGGTCCCGCGGCGGGCGGAAGCTGTCGTGACGCACAGTGGAGGAGCGGCACGCGAGACGCTGCGAGTGCGGACTGCTCGGCCCCCGGTCGGCCACTGGCAGGCGACATGTCGCGCGTCGCCGCCGTCGCCTCCCCTCCCCTCCCCGCGCCGGACGAGACGCCGACTGCCCCCTCCACCGGCAGTGACAGCGAACCAGCGACAGCCGCCGCCGGCCCGCCCTGCCGCAGGTGCCGCCTAGGCGCGCGACCGACCCCGGCTGCGGCTGCGGCTGCGGCTGCGGAGCCTCCGACGCTACCTGCGCACCGCAGACAGCTGATCACCAGGGACACTCCGGAATGTCCGTTACTTTGGTCTCACAGTTCAGATGTTTGTAAATCTTATGGGACTTAACTACGGGGTCATCAGTCCCTAAACTTACAAACTACTTATGAAATAACTAATACTAAGGACGGCACAAATATCCATGCCCGAGGGGGGATTCGAGCCCCGACCGTAGTGGCCGTGCAGACCGTGACTGAAGCGCCTCAGTCCGGTCTCACAGTTGATCGACACTTAGGCCGGTATTACACTATCAAATTATTGGACAAAGAATTCAAATGTCTCTAAATCTATCGGACCAAACTGCGTGGTCATCAGTCCGTAGCTTATAAACTACTTAAACCTTGGTAAACTAACCTAAGGACAACACACACACCCATGGCCCAGGGAGGACTCGAACCCAGGGGAGTGTGATAGGACCGCTATTATTTTCAATCTATATAAATGATCTGATGGACAAAGTAAGTTGTAATTTGCGGCTGTTTGCTGATGATGCTGTGGTGTATGGGAGGGTGTCGTCTGTAACTGACTGTAATAGCATACAGGTTGACTTAGACAACATTTCTAGTTGGTGCGAAGAATGGCAGCTAGCTCTCAATGTAGAAAAATGGAAGGTGATGCGCATGAGTAGAAAAAACAGTCCCATAATGTTCGAATACAGCATTGGTAGTGAGCTTCTTGATGCTGTCGCGTCGTTCAAATATCTAGGCGTAACATTGCAGAGCGATATGAAATGGAACGAGCATGTAAGGACAGTTGTGAGTAAGGCAGACAGCCGACTTCGGTTTATTGGGAGAATTTTGGGAAGATGTACTTCACCTGTAAAGGAGACCGCGTATAAAACGCTTGTACGACCACATCTTGAGTACTGCTCAAGTATTTGGGACCCGCAGCAGATCGGTTTGAAGGAAGACATAGAGGCGGTTCAGAGGCGAGCAGCTAGACTTGTTACCGGTAGGTTCGACCAATGCGCGAGTGCCACGGAAATGCTCCAGCAACTCAATTGGGGATCGCTGGGAGGAAGACGACGTTCTTTTCGTGAATTTCTGTTAAGTAAATTTAGAGGGCCGGAATTTGAAGCTCAGTGTCGTACGATCTTGCTGCCGCCTACTTACATTTCGCGTAAAGATCACAAAGACAAGATAAGAGAAATTAGGGCTCGTACGGAGGCATATAGGCATTCTTTCTTTCCTCGTTCAATTTGGGAGTGGAATAGGAAAGGAAATGCCTAGTAGTGGTACAGTGTACCCTCCGCCACGCACCTTACGGTTAATTGCGGAGTATGTATGTAGATGTAGATGTAGAACCTCCACCGCGAGCAACCGCGCACTCCGCAGCGAGGTGCTTTAGACCGCTCGGCTATTCCACCGCGGCGACAAAGAATTCGACGAAATGAATTGGGTAAAATATTGGTCCTATTGTTGAAAGTAGCATATAAGATGAACATTAACAAGAGCAAAACAAGGGTAATGGAGTTCAACCTAAGAAAATCATGTGATGCTGAAGGAATTACATTACGTAACGAAACAATAAAGGAGGTAGATGAGTTTTGTTACTTGGGCAGTAAAATAACAAATGATGGACGCAGTACACAGGATATAAAATGCAGAATGGCAATGAGAAGAAAAGCGTTTTTGAAAAAGAGAAATTTGTTAACATCGAATATTAATATAAGCATAAGGGCCGGCCGCGGTGGCCGAGGGGACTAAGGCGCTCCAGTCACGGTCTGCACGGCCACTACGGTCAGGGGTTCGAATCCCCCTCGGGCATGGATATTTGTGCCGTCCTAGTTCGTAAGTAGTTCATAAGTAGTTTGTAAGTTTAGGGACTGATGACCCCGTAGTTAAGTCCCATAGACTAATAAAAAAAAAAAAAAAAAAAAAAAAATAAGCATAAGGAAGTCCTCTCTGAAGGCGTTTGTGTGGAGTGTGGCATTGTATGGGAGTGAAACATGGACGATAAACAGTGCGGACAGGAAGAGGATAGAGGCTTTCAAAATGTTCAAATGTTTGTACAGCTTATGGGACTTAACTACGGGGTCATCAGTCCCTAAACTTACAAACTACTTATCATCTATCTTATACTAAGGACGGCACAAATATCCATGCCCGAGGGGGGATTCGAACCCCCGACCGTAGTGGCCGTGCAGACCGTGACTGAAGCGCCTCAGTCCCCTCGGCCACCGCGGCCGGCTACATTGATCTCACAATCGATCAACACTGAGGCCGGTATTACACTATCAAATTATTGGACAAAAATTGGATATAATACTGGTCCTATTGTTTGACAAAGATATTTAATGAAACCACGAATACTAGTATAGACGGTAGGGGTCAACCAAGGAGGTTAGAATCTCTGGATATGCCCTAACACGGAAAAAGTGAAGCCATCAAACTGAGCAATCCGGCATTTGTTTGTGCCCAAAACATTTGTCGTAATGTGTGTATATAATAGTTCCAGTCGTTGAACTGTACGTCGTATCTCAGTAAATACTCAAATAAGATTGTCAATTTAGTGACATTACGTAAAGAGTGCAATATTCACACAGGGTTAATGTGATAAATCTTTGTTTTGGTCACAAAAGCATGGCTCTTTCGGCTTCAACCAACACTGTACTCACCACAGATAACGCCATCTCTCTTTTTTCTAACCACCTTGGGGTCAACGGCCGGATACGCAGTCGTATGCCACGCCACTGACGTCTCCAGGAGACCAGCACAATTTTCTCGCGCGACCATAGCGTTGCCGGCCGCAGTGGCCGAGGGGACTGAGGCGCTCAAGTTCAAAATGTTCAAATGTTTGTACAACTTATGTGACTTAACTACGGGGTCATCAGTCCCTAAGCTTACAAACTACTTATGAACTAGCTAAGACTAAAGACGGCACAAATATCAATGCCCCATGAGGGATTCGAACCCCCGACCGTAGTGGCCGTGCTGACCGTGACTGAAGCGCCTCAGTCACCTCGGCCACCGCGGCCGGCGGCGCTCAAGTCACGGTCTGGACGGCCACTACGGACAGGGGTTCGAATCCCCCCTCGGGCATGGATATTTGTGCCGTCCGTAGTATTAGCTAGTTCATAAGTAGTTTGTAAGTTTAGAGACTGATGACCCCGCAGTTAAGTACCATAAGGTACACAAACATTTGATTTGACCGTAGCGTTGTTATTATCAGTGTATCTCCACAGAAATGGTTTCCCACCGGCTCTTTATAGTTTCTACATCTACATGGGTATTCTGCAAGTCAGATTCAAGTGTCTGGCAGAGGGTTCATCGAACCACCTTTATACTATTTATCTCCAATTCCATTCTCGAATAGCGCGCGGGAAGGAAGAACACCTGAATCTCTCCGTCCGTGCTCTTCTGATGATCTTTTCTACCTAATAACAATTTCGTGTGGTTCATTGGCCTGGTGCAAGTCTTTCAATTGGACGCCACTTCGGCGACTTGTGTGTCCCTAGCCTACCCCAGTTATCCAACCGGGGAAAGGGGACCTACAGCTTAACGTGGAATCCGAACCACGTGTCGTTTCTGGCGACTCCCCACATCGTTGAGATGTGAAGGATGGGTTAAAGTGTAGACTGAAAGAATCCGAGGTCCGACCTATCGGTTCCCAGTCGAGCACTTTACCCCAAGACCTCCGGGCCCGACATCGTTTCTACCTATGTAAGTGGGAGTCAACAATATATTTTCGCATTCGGAGAAGAATGTTAGCGATTGGAGTTTCGTAAGTAGCCCACACCGCAGCGATAAGAGCCGTTGTTGTAATGATTCCCATCCCAGATCCTGTTTTCCGTAACGCTGTCTCCCCTGTATCGTGACAATACAAGCTGCCCCTCTTTGCACTCTTTCGATGTCCTCCGTCAAACCCACACTGGGCAGCAATACATAAAAAAAATGACGAACAAGCGTAGAGTATGCAGTTTCTTTAGTAGTTCTTTTGCATTTTTTAATGGTTCTGTCAATAAAACGCAGGCTCTGGTTCGCTTTTCCCACGACATTATCTACGTGTTCTTCCCATTTTATCTCTGAATTAATAGTAATTCCCAGGTGTTTTGTGGAGTGTACGGCCTTCACATTTGATTGATTTATGTTGTAAACAAAGTTTAACGGATTTATTTTCGTACTCATGTGGACGACTTCAAACTTCTCATTATTTAGAGTTAATTGCCAATTTTTACACCATACTGATATCTTATTCAGATCGTTCTGCAGTTGGTTTTGATCTTCAGATGATTTTACTAGACGGTAAATGATGGCGTCATCCACAAACAACCTAAGACAGCTATTTACATTTCTCCCAAATCGTTTATGTAAATAAGGAACACCAGAGAACCAATAACACTACCCTGTGGAACGTCCGATATCATCTCTATTTTAGTCGATGCTTTACCATCAGTTACTACAAACTGTGTCATCTTTGACAGGAAATCCCCTATATAGTCGCAAATTATTATGTACTAAGTAGTTGTAAGTGATAAGTTATGGCTTATTAGTGACGATGGCGTGTTGTGCTGTTGCGTGCTGTACGAAACACGACAGACAGAAAAAGGCGACATTTCACAGATTTCCGAGAGATAAAGAAGTAAGGTCCAAGTGATTAAACGCATGTAAGCGATTAGATGCTCTCAACCCAGATACTGGTCGTGCGTGTTCAGAACATTTTAAAGAGTCTGATTATGTTCGAGACTTGAAAACTGAACTTTTAAACGTTCCATCGAAACATATATTAAAGGCAAATGCGGTTCTTACTTATAAGCTGCCTAAGTCCATCGACGTAGTCGAGACTGGTACTTCTGAATGCCGTGAAGTCAGAGTAGAGAGACGGAACAACCGAAAATAAGTACAAAAGTTATTGTTAATAACTAATGACAAGGATGTCAGCGTAAAATGTATAAACAATTCAGTTGAGGAAATTAGTAGGTGTACTAATTCCGAAACCCCCTCAGCGAGCCTGCCGTAGACAATGATGGAATAATTGTAGCTGAATTAACTAATGAAGTTGACCATTTAAGAAGTGAAAACAATAAACTAATACATTAAATAATTATTTACTTCGACATGTTCACAACATTCATACGCAGCAACATATGATCTAAAATTATTAATAGGCAAAGATGTAAAAGAAAAAAACAAATATTTTTTTTCACAAAATAGTTTTCTTGCAATTGTTTGATGAGTTTTCGCCGGCCGCGGTGGCCGAGGAGACTGAGGCGCTCCAGTCACGGTCTGCACGGCCACTACGGTCGGGGGTTTGAATCCCCCCTCGGGCATGGATATTTGTGCCGTCCTAGTTCGTAAGTAGTTCATAAGTAGTTTGTAAGTTTAGGGACTGATCACCCCGTAGATAAGTCCCATAGACTTTACAAACATTTGAACATTTTTTTTATGAGTTTTCCGTGTCGGCTGTGGTCACCTGGTGACGTCACAGCACACGGCCTGACCCCTCCCCCCTCCCTCAGACCAGTGCGTAACCCCTACCGTGTATTACAGTATCCGTCGATCAAACGCTGCGGCCGGGTCCACACATTGGAACCAACGGTAAGCGTATATTACACGGGGCGTATTTTGTGGCTAGTCTCTGGCGTATTTGGAAGCAGCTGCTAAATTCGCCCCGTGTAAACAAGGACAGCGAACAAAGTCGCTGCTCCAAAACGCGGGCGTCTAAATTTGAAGGGTGGGCTACTCTACACGCTGGTCGCTGGCGTTTTTGGTCGCATTATAATGTCGGTCTGCTCATGTCATATACAGGAGTGTATAAAGGAACCACCAGTCGAGTCAAAATGTCGAAGGAAGTAATGAATGCTGGAGTTGTATTTCTCGAAACAGTCTTAAAGGAACAATTAATCTGCCAAAAGTAGAAATGTAGAAAAAAATAAAAGGAAATTAAGAAGAAAGTGTATTGCGAGGAGAGATAAATATGGTGCTCCTGCAAATCTTTTGAGAGAATTATTGTGTGAGGTCATCAGTTCGTAGCTTACAAACTACTTAAACTAAGATAAACCTAAGGACAACACACACACTCGTGTCCCAGGGAGGACTCGAACCTCCAATGGCGAGCAACCGCGCGCTCCGCAGCGAGGCGCCTAAGACCGCTCGGGTACTCCAGCGCGGCGTTTCGAATACCCCAATCTTCAATCTTATGGATATAATCCTGGACCCAATCTCGGAACTGCAAAACTGCCACACATATAAAAATGATAGTATATCTAGAAAATTGTATTTTTTAACTAAAACGTAGAACACGCCCAGCGCCACCACAGTTTCTTTCTTCGTGGATAACTTTATTTCTTTTATATATTTTTTATTTTTTTTATCAATACATGGAACAGTAATTTCAGGAACAGATGAGAGAGCTAGGTTCCAAATGTACAATTACAGCTGATTAATTTAAATGTATTTCAGCACCTTTATACCAATTCCAAACGTACATTTCCTGGCACAAAAAATATGTTTGAATGAAGTATCACTTTAGGCCTAAACTTATTTGTTACGTGGTACAATAAATGAAATTTAGTTTAGTATTTAAACCATCCTTTTTTTAATGTCCCATAATACACGAAAAATTTTGATTAATCACCATAAATTTGATTACAGTTCCACTTCATATTTTGTTTGGTGGAAAATAGAACAATTTGGTGTCACCTAACCTCCAAAACAATATGTCATATGATACGTCGTGTTTGAACTGTTTTTGCGAAGTTACTAGCGTCCTAAGTCGCTGCGGGTCATTGCGTCAACGTAATCATTCGCTACTCGCCCATGCGCCGAGCGACAACTGAGGTAGCGATTAGCGACCAAATACGCTACGTGTAATATACCCTTTACCGCCAACAGTTTTCGTCCAATGTATGGATCGGTGAAACAGAATTGGAACCAACGTTGATTCGAACGTTTGCACAGCTCCGTTCCTTGTCGGTCATTTGACCACACATCAAATGACGTTGGGCCAATATGGGTACGTCGTACACACATTAGCGCCAACGTTTCATTCTATCTTCGTCGTCTGCTCGTTTCGAAACTGTTTCTTTCTTCGTTCGTTTTACGAAGCCTTTATTTTAAAATTTAAAATCTCTTTATAATACTAGAACGGTATCAGAAAGTGATTCATTTGTGAAAGCAACCACAAAAATCGAAATGCTACAGCAAAACTAAGTCCCGATCAGTGAAATAAAAAACTTTTTTCACTTTTGACACAATTACTAAATGCAGTTATTAAAATTAATATTAACATTTTCTGTCGAGATTCACATATTGCTTTGCAAACTTCAAGCACTACTACCACTTATATCAATTACATGGCTATTTAAAAAAAAGAAGTGTAGGCTTCTATAACTGTCTTCTGTAGCAAGAAATCGAAGCATCAATAACAAAAGAACTTAAGCTGGTGTAGCATTCCTTCAAAATATATCTTTCTCTTTTAAGTTCAGTCATTTAAAGTAGTAGATCTAGTTTTTAATAATGTTTATAGATTACTTGTAACATATTTTAAAACTCACTGATTTCGCAATTAATGTTCGTTAGGAATTGATACAACACACCCATAATCTTTTACACATGTTACCTTTTTTGTTAATACAAATTATACCGAAATGCTGCTTCACTTGGTAGATGTTATTTAATGCTTATAAATACAGCAATAGGCCTATTTCAGCACGTGGCCATCATCAGGCTATGTCCATATTGCATCGAGGAGGTATAATTTCATTAAATTACTGCATGTAATTGCAGTCTAAATGTTCTTCGATGGTATTTATATGATTTTATGCTTGTCAGAATAGCAGTAATTAATTAATAACCTGACAAGAATAAAATAATATAAACACCATCTAAGAACATTTAGACTGCAATTATATGCAGTAAATTAATAAAATTATACCTCCTCGTTGCAATATGGACATAGCCTGATGTTGGCCACAGTGCTGAAATAGGCCTATTGCTGTATTTTCAAAAAATGTTCAAATGTTTGTACAACTTATGGGACTTAACTACGGGGTCGTCAGTCCCTAAGCTTACAAACTACTTATGATCTAGCTAAGACTAAAGACGGAAAAAATATCCATGCCCTAGGGGGGATTCAAACATCCGACCGTAGTGGCCGTGCAGACTGTGACTGGCGCGCCGCAGAGTGGTCGGCAACCGCGGCCGGCTTGAATTGTTTTTACGAAGACGCTCGCGTCTGAAGTCGCTGCGTGTCACTGCGTTAGCGTATTCATTTGCTATACGCTGAGCGACAACAAACAAATGTTCAAAATGTTCAAATATTTGTAGAGCTTATGGGACTTAACTACGGTGTCATCAGTCCCCAAACCTATAAACTAATTATGAACTTGCTTATACTAAAGACGGTACAAACATCCATGCTCGAGGGGGGATTCGAACCCCCGACCGCAGCGGCCAAGCAGACCGCTCGGCCACCGCGGCTGGCCGACAACAAACGCCAGCGACTAACGACCAATACGCTCCGTGTATTATACCCTTCACCTTGGTCTGACAATCGATCAACACGAGTCCCTATTCACTAGGAATGCTACGATGAGGCGCACCGAGAATTTCTCGAGGTGCTGGTCCTCAAGCAGTTCTCGAAAAGCACATAAGAAGCGACGCTACGGCGAGTGCAGCTGTGAGCCAGTTCACGGGGGCAGAACGTGGTCGGTTAGCTGAAAGGACTGTTGACGCTAACAGGCACCATTTCGCATCTCGCTATTATTCTGATTCAAATATGGATACTCGAAAACGAAAGTCGTGGAGATGGCAGTACTTTACGGAGGATAGGCTTTTTGCAACATACGTACGTCTTAAAAAGTTCTACAGTGTTACAAAATGTCCAACAGGCATAAGACATGTAAAATTACAAATATCTAGCAATGACACACATCCACGGATACAGAAGTGCATTCTTCTGTTAATGCAAGTCATATAAAATACCCAGCTATGCATGTATGTTATTCATTCGAACTACAAGGAAACTCGCTAAAAACGCTAGGTAGTCTCCGAACCAATCCGCCAGTTTCAGAAAACTTTAATATTTTCTTTGGCGCCGGCCGTGGTGTCTGAGCGGTCTGCGGCGCAGCAGTCACGGTCTGCACGGCCACTACGGTTTGTGATCGAATTCCCCCTCGGGCATGGATATTTGTGCCGTCCTTAGTATTAACTAGTTCATACGTAGTTTGTAGGTTTAGGGACTGATGACCCCGTAGTGAACTCCCAAAAGCTCTACAAAAATTTGATTTTTTTGTTGTTGTTAGTTTGGCTTCGATAACATACAACATGCATTAAAATTAACACGATCCAACGTTTTGAAGGGTGAGGTAAGAAGCACCAGTCTGTATTGTGGCCGCGGTGGAGTAGCCTAGCGGTCTAAAGGTGGGTTGTCCAAGGCGCGATTGCTGCCTGCGGCTGCGATGGATCGGCTCGTGACGTCAGTGGCTGGCTGCTCGCGCATGCGCACTTTCAGTTTGGAGTGCGGCGCGCGGCTGACGCGGCGACAATCGCAGGACTGCACCAGTGAGCAGTGTTGCGATGGGAGTCGCAACGACTCAAGGCAGCGGCAGAAAGATGTCGAGCCAAGCGGACCGAACAAAAACGGATATGAACCACTCAAAAGATGTGCTCGTCTCGCCATTAAGCTAATGCCTTTGTGTGTTGAACAGATTTAGATTTCATGGCAATTTAGTGACATATATAACAGTAGACTGAAAATATTCGGAGAAATAAAAGAGAAATGAAGGTTGGAAAAGGAGCTGTATTGGCCTCTAGGGTTTTGGAAATAAAAAATGTGACCGGTGGTAACAATTTTTTTGTTTGTTTAGGTGATATCACAGGTGTGAGAAAATGCATGACAACGTTAATGTAATATTTTCAATAATTTGATTCATACCAATACAGTCCGTTTTGTGGCGCGCCGCAAAAATTATCTTAGTTTATGTGAACAAAGATAAATGTTGTGGTGTACCATTTAGATTCAAATGGCTCGTATACGGGTATGGATGACATCTCCGATATTTTAAAATCTTTTTGTTTTCCATATTCGCTGGAAGATGGTTTAGGACAGAAACCGGTCAGAATGAAATAAATTATAACAAAACAGCGAACAGTCTTACAACTATGGTTGATACATTTAACAAGCTGCAGAAAAATCTTTGTTATGTGTTTGCTATTTTTGATCTCCCTTGGAAAAAAATTCAACTGTACGTTTCCAACACTGGGACTTATTTGAAAGGCAATACAGAAGGTGAATCCAATCAGTTAAAATGAAAAAAAAAAAGCCTGATGAATTAAAGAACCAAAACTTTCATCCCATTGGAGAATCCACACATAGCTTCATGAAGTCGCACATAGAATTAACACTAAAAAACTGCCATTGATGATGGCTCACAAATAAAGAAGCGAGACCCCTTTCATTTAGTTGCAATAGACGGAAATAAACATCCATAAATGTTAAATACTGTTTAATTAATACCTCGTTTCTTCGTAAAAAAAAAACTATAGTTATTTCTGTATACCTGTAGATAAGAAAAGCTTTGAGTATTAATGATTGTATAAAACATGAATTCCTTCCCAGGCTATCATTTAAAAAAAGGGTTCAAAATCTTCAACTGCTTATAAGATGTGATGATTGTTACCTCCGCACAATTCAGGTTGCACATGGAGAGAACTGGCGCGCTAGTTGCGACGCTCCCGTACCGTAGATATACGAGCCAAAATCTCTAAAACGGAGACAGGTATCGTCCTGCTCTCAACTTTAAAAATAATTTCAAATTATTGGCTTCATTTCATCCGCAACAATGTATGACCTAAAATGAACCATACGCAAAGTAGCCAGCGACTACATTTTTCGATGTAAACACTTCAAGTTTAATGCAATAGGTTAGTTGAAAATTAAGTATCTGAATAACTATGAGGAATTTTGAGAAAATAGACACTTCGTTATCAAGCTGGGGTATGATACTACAAGATATGCAAAAACCAAATTTTTTTGCGCCGTAGTTTCCTCAAACTCGACAGAGATGTAATAAAAAGTGAAAAAACACGCACAACTGAAAGTAGCGCTTTTTAATTTTTTAAAGGAAAACGAGAATCTGTAACGAAAAACTAAATGTGGGAACTGATGTAGCTTTGCTTCCTTAACAAGCAGTATTTTTTACAGGAAGAAAATCGGAAATTTTATTTTCGTCATGAATTTCCCGAGTCGCCGAACAGGAGCCGCATCTTGGTAAATGGCAGCGGCTGCCGTCGTGCTGCCGACTCGCCGCCATCTGCCACGGCTGGAAAAGGGAGGGGGGCCGAGCCGCAATCGCAGTTAACAGCCGCGTCTTGGACAACCCACCTTAAAGCATCTCGCTGCGGAGCGCGCGATTGCTTGCCGTGGAGGTTCGAGTCGATTGTGTGTGTGTGTGTTGTGTGTGTGTGTTCTTAGGTTAGTTTACCTAGGTTTAAGTAGTTTTTGAAGCTACGGACTGATAACCACGCAGTTTGGTCCGATAGATTTACAAAAATTTGATTTGAGTCTGTATTGTAGTAGTAAATTGCGGTAGTTATGTTCAGAAAGTACCAGAGCTTCTAGCTGGAATCACGACGGAGGATGAAACTTTTGTAAGTACTTAACACTTACGCTCTGCCGAATTTTTTCTACAATGTGTAAATGTATGTAAGGATTTTTCGGGTGTGTTAAGTTGTAGCATTTCTCTGTCATTTAAGAGTAAATACATGCGGAATGCATATTGTTTTTGATAAGAATGAAGTTTTTGTTTCCTGTGAGGTATGTCTTTTAAATTATAGTTCTGTGATATTTGTCTCGTGAGGAAAATTCTGCTACTACTTTCTTTTGTGAGAATAATGTTTTTGTTTCGTGTGACATACGTGTTTAATAGTCCAATGATTTTTCTTCTGTGAAACATTCTGCTACTACAAGTAATTCAGTAGAAACAAAACAAAGCCCTGTAGTTGACAGTAATGTGTGAAGTGCAAATGCGCCGGCCGCGGTGGCCGAGGGGACTGAGGCGCTCCAGTCACGGTCAGCACGGCCACTAGGGTCGGGGGTTCGAATGGCCCCTCGGGCATGGATATTTGTGTTGTCCTTAGGATTAGCTAGTTCGTAAGTAATTTGTAAGTTTAGGGACTGATGACCCCGTAGTTAAGTCCCATAAACTATACAAACATTTGAACATTTTTGAAGTGCAAATGCTTCCTTGCACTTATGGAAGAAAAGGATTAGAACTGCTCGGGCTAAATCTTTCCTTGTAGACTAGCTTCGCCTAGCATCCAGAGAGCGCACCAATGTCGATAAAGAGACTGCTCGAGAAATTCTCGACAATTTGCCTTAGCGTCGCGCATTTCTCGAGCGCGGTGTTAGCCTATCTCTAGTTGACTGGGGCAGGGGATAACTCGCTCGGTTATTTGAACTGACCGATGACACTGGCAGACAACGTTCGCTGCGATTGTGATTCGGATATGGATACACGATAACGGAAGTCGTGGAGCTGGTAGTACTGATCGACTGTTGCAACACAGGTCTTAAAAATCTTCGTAATGTAGTAAAAATACAACAGGCATGTACAGAAATTTAAAGTTACACAATGTATCTAGCAATCAGAGATATCCACGCATACAGAAGCGCAATCTTCTATTAATGCAAGTGTAACAAAATACTCAAGTATGTATATATGAGAGTTATTCATTCAAACTACATTAAAAGGAAATTCAGTGCAAAGATTAGAAAGTGCTAGGAACTGTCCGACAGTATCGGGAAAATCTTAATTTTTAATCCTGACTCTGATAACATACAACATGCATCACAAGCAATACTGCGCAATCTTTTGAGCAGTATGAGGAAGGAACAATCAGTATAGCATTTGTAAATAGTTATAGCTGTGTTCAGAAAGTACCAGAGCTTTAAGCTGAAATTAAAAGCACGGAGTCTGAAATCTTTGTAGGTACTTAATGCTGCTTAAGACCGAAGATACTGTAAGACAAAAGGATCATACACCTTGTTTCTATCTTTGTTGTCAACATGTTGCGGGTTTCATGTGTAGGGTTCTTCTACATATACGTTAGGTCTAAAAACTCCACAATCACTGGACAACTCCATTATTATTAGGCACTGAAAACGTTCAAAATCCACTTATACAAACTACGACAGACCACAACGTATCGTGGGAACGGGTGCCAGAGTCGTGCCGAGGCTTGCCATCTGTCGTGTCACGAGCCTTTGATGTCTGCAAGGTTTAGCGACAATTCACGGAAAAGCCCGAGCCGTCTCGAGTCACCACTAGCCACCCGGAGTAATGACGAGTAGATCTGTTCCCACGGAGCAAGATCTGACAAACTCAAGACGAGGCACGCCAAACAGCAGGCTGTGGGAACAAGGAAATACGGTCAGTGAGAATTTAAAAGAATCCTGAGTCAGATAGGAGCAACAAACGCATAACTTAAGAGGTGGTACAGCCGTTGTTGTGGCATCAGCGCACGCGTTGAATTGTGGCGTGGCCTTTTAAGACGGCCACACACGTACAGCAAGCTTGTCAAGCACTCTTGCGCAAGCGTGCTTGCACAAGCATGCTTGAGCGTGTGTAGGATAAATTTCATCAATCATCAGGCTTGTACAAGCAGCTTGATGCTGAATCGAATTTCGATTATGCATGCTTGTGCAAGTTTTCAAGCGCTGTGCTTCAGCGTGTGCGGACAATAAAGATGCTTGTGCAACCATTTGACAGTCTGAGTGAGGCTGCATCCATTGCATTCGACAAGTTTCAATTAGTGCTGTAATAGCAATGTCTGAATTAAGAAAAATAAACCACGACCTCTTAGAGGAATTTATTAGACCGTGCGAAACGCATCCCTGCTTGTGGAATATTAAATGTAAGGACTATCACGGTAAAAATAAGAGAGATGCTGCATATAACATACTACTCGCGAAATATCTCACCAAGTGCCTTTGCGAAATAATACTAGAATATTTGTGGTCTTCATAACTTCTTCCCGTCGCGAGAAGTCGCAATGCTGCTGTTAGTCTTTAATGTGGTGTTATAGCCTCCATAATTATTGTATCTTGTTTCTTGATCAAAGGCACAATGAGAGACAGAAGATTCAAATACGTATCTTCATTCATCCTGAGATAGTTATGCCAATCATGTGGATATATTTTCAGTTCACTGAGTAAATTTGTATGTGAATACGATTTTCGTTTTCTTAACCACTCTTTACACCCAGTTTACAGGTTTTTTTTCCTTTCTTTCTTTATTTCTTTTTTTTTTTTTATTCTTTTCTGTTTTTCAACATGAGCATAAAAGGTGCCACAGCCAGCACATCGTCGTCTGAGCTCGAAATTTTCAGATGTAAATAAACCGTTGCTTCTACAAACATGCTTGAGCCATGAGCAATATGTGCTTGCTTGTGCAAGCACGCTTGCGCGTGTGTACGTGCAGTGTGCGAAACTTACCCCCGTCTGCTCACACGGCAGTTCCTCGCCGTCGCGTCGTCACCGGACAAAATCAAATGTTCAAATGTTTGTAAGGCTTATGGGACTTAACTGCGGGGTCATAGGCGCCTAAGCTTACAAACCACTCATGACCTAGCTTATACTAAAGACGGCACAAACATCCATGCCTGAGGGGGAATTCGAACCCCAGTCGGGGAACAACCTCGACATTGTAGCATAGTGCCTCAATGCGCTCAGCCGCTCCTCCGCGGCATCACCGGACATTTTAATAATTGCGTTATCTTGCGAACTTGACTGTTTCCACCATTGAAGCATCAAGAAGAGTGCGTTGCTACCTTCATGTTATGTTGGTTAAAACTTTAAAAAGAAAATAGCTCATCTACATTATATGCCTGTACCTGTTTGTAGCCCTAGGAAACTGCCAATTTAACACGAAAGACAGGATTTGCCAATCACATTTTTCACCCTTTAGTACTGGCAAATCGCAGCACCCAAATAGTGATAAGATCCTTGATTACAGCATGATCTGTCAGCCGAGATTCAGAAACAATACAAGAAAACTGGTGATTTTTGTGTAATTAGGGAATGGTAGACGGTCTGAGCTTTGTTTCAGTTCTCTATTTTACCTGATATTTTGATTTTATATGTCTTGAAGAAAAGAGTAATGCAGAAGTCTGAGGAAGTCTTAAAATTTTTCGACTTTTGATTTCTACATTTGTTACTGCAAATAATAGCAATAAAAACCGAAAACGGGATAATTAAAAACCGGTTATCTGGAGCGGTTTTACAGTGAGATAAAACTGCAGATAAACGGAACCTTATAACCGAAAACGGTTGTTTCAGAGAAAACCGCCATCGCTAATTCACACAGGCACGACTCGAGTGTCCCACTCTGCGAAGTCGCTTCCGATACAATTGTAATTAAAGATGTTTCATTGGCTGAGGGCGAAGGAAGTTCGCTTTATTGAATACTGTCCTGCCTTTAGTACAAACTCTAGTGACTCAAGCAGTGACGATGATATTATAATAGTTTTATTATTACCAACATTACATGCAGAAAGGCCTAAAATTTGTGCCTGTGAACTTTTAACATTTAAACGGAAACATAACTGAGATACTAAGATTTCACCGGTTACTTACGATTTTGTTGCTCTACAAATGATATGAACTATTGTGTGATTTTCTGGTCACTATCCGCTTCTTTCTGTTAAGTATTTTATGCACTCCAAGTTTTTCGCTTTAAATTGTACAAGTAATGTAATAGCTATTTACATTTCACAGACATATATTTGTAGGTCTATCAATAAGGGATTGAGAATTGCTATGAATAAGGAGAATTAATATTACACATTATGGTTGATTTTAAGAAAAATATTTTATTATTAAAGCATATTTGAACAACTATGTTCTAGTTTTCGGTCTAGTACATCTGAAACATTTAAACAGATTTCAAACATTATAGTGAGTTTACAGCAGACATGTGGTAAACTTTCAGATTAATTTGTTTTCTTCTGCGGGTCAATCAATACACAGGGTGAATCACCTAACACTTACTTGCACCGCAAATATTTCGGAAACGGAAAGTGCGATTGATGTGCTGTTGTCACAGAATGAATTGGTAGTCAGGGGCTCGTATTTTCAGCCAACAAACATATTGTAATAATTCTTAGAAAGTGTATTTTTTATGCAAACATACAGTTTCTTTTTTTGAATGGAACAATGGTTTTCTCTATCATGCACTGGAATTGTTGACACCAGCTAGTCTAGGGCTCCAACCCATGGGCCGCGACCCACTTGTGGCATTGGGCCGTCAAAGGTTGTCGGGAGTTGAAGACGAGACAAATTTCTAGAACTAAAGTACTGACAAAATGTCATTTTCGTTTGCAGAAATGCTTTTCGCCATATAATGCTATATGTAATTTCACAGATCAAATATTAAATGCTTTAATCCTTCAAAGGCTTTTGATTGTTTAAATCAAGGAATTTTAGATAAGCTCAAATGTTGTGGGGTGAGCGGGGAGTGCACCAATGGTTAATTCTTACTTAACGGCAAAAGCGCAGAAAGTTGAAACCAGTAGTTTACATAATGGGTAAAAATCAGCTGTTTCCTCAAACTGGGACGCTATCAAGAATGGGGTCTCACAGCGCTCTGTCTTGGGTCTTTTGCTGTTCTTAATATACACTATATTCACGAACATACAAAGCTAGTGCTTTGTGCTGACGATACAAGTATTGTAATAACACCAGAAAAACAAGAATTAACTGGAGAATTTGTAAATATTGTCTTTCAGAAAATCAATAACTCTTGTTAAATTTCGATAAAATACAATATATAGGACTTGGTACAGTACATGGCATGACACCATTAACAAACTTACACTTTGGACAGAAGTTTGTAGCTAGGATAGTATACTGTAAATTTTTAGTTGTTGATGGGAGGTTGAATTGGAAGAAACACATGGATAAACAGCTGAAACGTTTGAGTTCAGCTAATTGTGCTATTAGGGTTATTGATAATTTTGGTGATAAACATCTCAGTAAACTACCATACCACAGCATACATGTTACAATTCACTTCTCTCATATGGCATTATATTTTTGGATAAGCCACCACTGAATAAAAAATTATTCATCGCTCAGAAAGGTATAATCTGAATAAATGCTGGTGGCCACCCAATATCATCCTGTAGCCATTAAGGAACTAGAGCTCTTCACAGTAGTTCATATTTTTTGTATTCAATTATGAAATTTGTTATTAATAACTCAACCCAGTTCAAAAGCAATAGTAACGTGCATAACTGTAACATTAGTAGGTTGCTATTCATTATTGAAGGTTAAATCCAACGTTCGCCCATAAACAGGTGAATTACGCTGCTACAAAAGCCTCTGGTCACTTACCACATACTTACAAGAAAATTAAACATTTTTTGAATGGTAACTCCTTCTACGCAGTACATGAATTTTTAGATCTAAATTAGTAATTTTAGAAAATGAGGAAAAGATAAAACTAAATAAAAAATAAAATAAAATAATGGGTGTCTCCAAATATCATGTAAAGCAACCTTTTACTAAACTCAACACATTCCACATCATTACGAAATGTCGTAGTCATGATCTTTGAAACAAGCATTAATGTAATCTAATAAAAGATTTCGGAAGCTTCGGGTTTTACACTTGTCAGTTGTAAACGCCAGAGAGTAAGAAATGAAATAAGAGTTAATAATGCCGTGGCAGTATCCCGTCATAACAGGATGTCTATACCTTTACCCTAGTTTTTAGTCACTAAAGTAAGCCCTAAGACGGACTCTCAGTATTTTTGTAAATTTTTGTCTGATTTTTTCGTCGCTTCTTGGTAGAACATAACCAAATAAATAAAAATACTCTGAAGATGGACTCAGAAGCCGAAAACCGGTTAAGTAAACAAAAATAAACTCGTAGACCACATAAAACTGCTTCTTTATTTATTTTTGTAAATGTTAAAAAATTACGAATATCATGCACCCATCTCGCGGATACAATTGCCCACCCGTGCAGACTCTTCCTACCTGCAGCCCTGGCTGCCTGCCCGTGGCTAACACTCTTCACTGCCTGAAAAAGATGCAAATCACACACTACACTACCTGAACCCAAATGCATATGTAATTCGTTTGGCAGAGTAAACACAAGTCAACAGCAACATTGTATGCAGGAAAATTCTGTTATTTCCACAATCTCGGTTGTCGTAATGCTGTTGTCTCCACTCTGTAAAACAACCAGACACACGTCGGACCATTTTAGTTCATTCTGGCCGGAGTGGAATGGCCGAGAGCATTCAGGCGCTATGCTCCGATGCGCGAGGCCGTTCCCCGTCGGGGGTTCGAATCCCCCATCGGGCATGGACGTTTGTGTTGTCTTTAGTGTAAGTCACATTATAAGTAGTTTGTAAGTTTACGGACTGATCCTGCAGTTACGTCCCATAAACTTACCAAACATCGGAACATTTGAACAAGTTTATTATGACGATGAAAGTACTTCAGGACTTAGATATCTAAAGTGATTCTAAAATTGTTTAGACTAGTGTAGTAAATAATAATAATAAAATGTCATTGGAATTGGAAACGTCAGCAGTGTCGCGATTCAATGGCGTTACGGAGCTTGTTCCGTTTGTAGGGTGAGTACGACGAGTTCAAATCAAGATGAAAACTACATATTTTTTTATTGAATCAGAAAGTCTGGAAATCTCATGCCGCGCCTCCATTGCTGTCTGTAACCAAGAGCGCGAATGTTGTCCTACTCAGATGTGTTCTTGGATTTTCGTGCCATACGTCGTAAAACTTCGCGAAGTGGTAGGACGCCCACAAGACAGTGCAGCATCTGTGCTATCCCCAAGCGTTCTACTTGATTCCGGGCTGTCTGCAGACTTCCCGCCGCTCAGCAGCGTAGCCCCAAACAACCGCCACGAACTGCAGAAACTGTCCCACGATGCCCTCCCTTACACCTGCCCGAACATTCCATGTGACTGTTGCAGCCTTCCCCAGTTTGTGGCAGAACCTGATGTTTTCTCCTTCTAAGTCCGCCACGGGTGTGTATGGGGACGGTCTAGGACCGGTTCCTACTCGAGAACGAGAAGGGAGCGACAGCGCGCGACATCTTTGGGCGACAAAACACAATAACAGGCACAGTGGGCTAGTGTCGTACGTGAGCGACAGTCGTGTTGCAGCCTGTCTTCCACTACAACGGCGGACCTTTGAATTCAAACTAGACTTAAAATAACTGCCACTGTAGAAGAAGGATTCCGTCCGTGGTTATGGCATATGGGTTGTTCATAGCATAGGGAACCTATGCACAGCAATTCAGAAATTACAAATAAAAGTTCGCACCACCTTAAAACGTTTAAATTATAGAAGGTAATTTGTGCAATGTTTTTCACAACGTAGAAGTGGAAACCAAAGATGTGTTTCACGCTCTCTTCTAATGAACTGTACGAATTTGGACTTATACCTTCCTCTAGAACAGTGTTTTTCAACCTGTGGTTCGCGACGCTCGGTGGGGTCGCAAAATATTGCTCAGGGGTCGCTGTCATTATAGGAAGTAATTGCACCATAGAACAACAAGCCCTGTGCATGTCTGAACACTAAGGGCACAATCATATCGCATACAGGCCTAATAACAGTAAATGTATTTTACAAAAAATTTTTGTAATTTCTTGTTAACATTAATTTTAAATTAAACAATACATTTTACATCATTTTATAATAAATACAGTGTTAACGATGAATAAAAGGAAAGCCTGAAGACTATTTTCAGAGATCAGTTAAATGCTAACAGGACCAAATGCAGTGATTAGTTGTTGATAAATTCGAACAAATAACGTATGTAATTCCTTACAAATTGATCATAGTGGGATATTTATTAACTGTGATGTCGCACAAGTCCAAAGTGCGCGCCACCTATTTTCGCCGCGCGCCGCCATGCACGCACGGCGCGGCGTTCTTACGACGACAGCCACGAGCGCCCTCTGCTGCAACTCCGCTCGTGGCCACCACTGAACGACATCGTTCACTTGGGACTGAGATAGGAACGAGTTAACACTTCGGAATCAGATAGGCACCAGTGAAGACTTGGCTATCGGATAGGCATTAGGCAGGCCTCTAGATCAACTATGTATCAGCATTCTGCAGTACTGAGCTATGTAAAAGTTAAGTATTGTATACATTCTGTGCAATATATATCTCATTCTAAATTACTCTAGTGTTTCTAGTTTCTGCTGTCCCACTGGCTGCTCACCTCCGTACCTGCACAAGCGTGCTACCTTTATTCCTGTGTCGGTCTTCCTACTCGGCCACCGACACCTCCGACGGTAACGAGACACAAAAGCGGCGACGAGGCTGGGACACAAAATTAACGGTTATTTGTCTTATCTGAAATGAGGAACACTCGTTACACAAAATGTACTTCTGTGTCGGAAATCATGAGAAGGTACAATATGTTTTATACAAAAAAAAAAAAAAAAAAAAAAAAAAAAAAAAAAAAAAAAAAAAAAAAAAAAAAAAACAGGATTTCATTCTATTAAGCATAACACTGTACATCGTGTTTTACAAGAAACTGGGAGGCTCGCTGAACGGTTTTTCTTATAATTGCGGGGGGGGGGGGGGGGGCATATCGAAAAAAGAAGTTGCCAAACACTGGTCTGGAATATAGTTTTCAGGTTTTCTAAGGGGAACAGTTAAGGAAATACACTAATTCAATATATTGCTAAAATTTTATTCTGTGTTTCTGCTTAAAACAAGTATTCACAAGCAGATAGTTCAGATTCAAAGAAAAAATGTGATTATTTTCATCTGTCTTCCCCGGCAAAGCTGTCGAAGCTCCTGGAAGAAAATGGTGCGACACATACCGAATGTATGGCAACAAATCCTCCATATCCGATCTATAGTTTTTTTAAGTTTATTGTGCGATGTTTAGTATACAGAGTTCCCTTAAGGATGTTTCACAAGTATAGAGTAGGATGATCACGCTTCATCTTCAAGTCATCTATCATTGATGGTCTGAAAGCAGCCTCGCTAATAGTATTCAAAAGTGGAATTAGTCTGAAATGACCAAAAATTGACTTGTCTCCTTTATGCTCTGTATGCCCTACAGGTGGAAAGGAGTCCACATCTAGCCATTTGAAATTACTGCTATTCCAACTTGGAATAAATATTAAAGTTGGTGAAATGGTGCTCCCTTGGGGTAAAATTTAAACTTGAAAACTTATACGTAATTTGTGAATTGTGCCGTCTATTGTGACTGTTGACGATATGTGGCCGGCAGTGACCACAGTGAAGCCGTGCTGCTTCTACTTGACAATCAAAGTGTTGCTACAAACACACTTTCACGGTGCAGAAAAACTCTCACGAAATTTTAATCTTGGATAGCTGATGCCAGTAGAACCAAATTTACTAATGTTATGTCGGTAGCAACGCTCCATTTTTGAACTACGGAAAGTTGTCGCCACATGCTCCAATTGGCCGCGAGATTGCCCTGTTGCCCGATGCTCTGGACAGCGCATGACCCCGAACGCTTCGCTTGCACATGTGCGTATCAGTGATGCAAAAAATGTTCAAATGTTTGTATAGCTTATGGGACTTAACTACGGGGTCATCAGTCACTAAACTTACAAACTACTCATGAACTAGCTAATACTAAGGACGGCACAAATATCCATGCCCGAGAGGGGGATTCGAACCCCCGACCGTAGCGGCCGTGCAGACTGTGACTGGAGCGCCGCGGCCGGCATCAGTGATGCCAACTATAAGGGCATGTCACTACGAGTAGGAACTTTTGACTCTTTTTTTTTCCAAACTGGACGGATTTCCGATATCTTTACAAAACGGAGGGACATTTTTCAGTGTCGCTGGAGAATGAAATTACCTTTTGTTTTCAAAACAGTAATTATTCATTGTACAATAATGTTAATTAAGGGAAAATACTAGTACCTTTTTTAAATTAAGAAATTAGGTGAACGTAGGGATATTTGACACGTCATGTAGGGACATGGTTGGTAACGAGTTGGCAACACTGGTACCTATCACGTTGGGGAAGTCACGCAGCGTAGGACTTTATGTGAATCGACAACCATAGTGCTGTCGGTGAACCGATTAACGGCAACAGGGAGATCTTGCATGGCCAACCGGAGCCCATGGCCCCAAGTTTCCGTAATTTACAAATGGTGCGTTTTCTACCAACACAACATTGGTAATTTTGGTTCTTACTGTCAGTACCTATCCAGGGTTGAAATTTCGCGCCACAATTATTCTCCACCGGTATATGAAGGGGATGTAGATAAAAATCTCTAAATTTAATACTCTACATCGAATATGTATCACTGTCAGATAGCTTTGAAATAGAAACTGGAGTCCGACAAGGGGATAGACTGACACCAGTTTTACTTAACCTGGTCTTGGATGAAGTAGTGAGACAATGGAAACAAGTAAATAGTAATACGAAGATCAAAGGTGTACAAATAGGGTACAAGGTCAAACATAATGCAATTGTGGACTGCCTGGCATTCGCAGATGACATGGCACTGTTAAATGAAACAGGAGAACAGACAAAGACAGCACTAAAATATCTAGCTGAAGTAGCAAAAAGACTGGACTAAAGATTTCATATAACAAGAACAAGACAATGTACACTGGGTCTGACTGGGAGATAGATGGCCAAGTGGTTAGGAAGTCGAGAGTTTTCGTTATTTAGGAGAGAAGATAACTGGTGGAATACAGAGCACAGCTCTTGCAGAAGCTTCGGTACGCAGTGCAACCAACATATGCCAAGAAAAATCTGTCACGGAATACCAAATTACTACAATACACAGCAACTGTATGAAAAGCTGCACTGTATGCATCAGAAACGATCACACTCAGTAAGAGAACATATGGAACAGTAATGAAATTAAAAAAAAAAAAATAATAAATAAAACCAAACATGTGGAGCACTATTAAAAAAAGGATATTTGGAAACACAGAACACGACAAAAAAAAAGGGGCGGGGAGATAATTGGATACACAGAGCACGACAGGAAATGTGCGAAAATTTTTGCACCTATATCGAGCGAGATACGCAAAAGGAGGTTGTAAGGTGTGGTGGTGAAAAAATTAAATGGATTGGAATGATTCAGGCTGGGAAAAGTTAATGTGGGTTAATACAATAGGAAGACAGGAGCTGCTGACCCTGAATTAATTAGTAATATTTAACATCATGTCAAATAATTTGAATGATAAAATATTCCCATTTTCAGTCTTAATTGTAAAGAAACTCTTCCGTTTCCTGCAAGAGAATAAAATATAATTAATAATTTGTCCAAGACCGTCCCAATACACAACCGTAGCGGAAGATGCTCCGTGTGCCATGGACACAAGGAACAAAAGATGCTTCAGTATAGAAGAACTTCACATCACAAGAAGGTCATCTTCTCGTATCAGCCAAAAATACCTTAGTTCCTTGGGCACATCTTCTGAAGGACTTAGAAGGAGAAAACATCAGGTTCCACCACAAACTGAGGAAGGCTGCAACAGTCACATGGAATGTTCGTGCAGGTGTAAGGAAGGGCATCGTGCGACAGTTTCTGCAGTTCGTGGCGGTTGTTTGGGGCTACGCCGCTGAGCAGCGGGAAGCCTGCAGACAGCCCGGAATCAAGTAGAACGCTTAAGGTTACGCACAGATGCTGCACTGTCTTGTGAACGGGGATGGACGTTTGTGTTGTCTTTAGTGTAAATTACATTATAAGTAGTTTGTAAGTTTACGAACTACCCCACAGTTAAGTCCCATACACTTAACAAACAATGGGACATATGAACAAGTTTATTATGCCGATGAAATTACTTCACGACTTAGATATCTCAGATAGATTGTTTTGACCAGTGTAGTAAATGATAATAATAAAATGTCATTGGAGTTGGAAACGTCAGCAGTGTCGCGATTCGATGGCGTTACGGAGCTTGTTTCGTTTGTTGGGTGAGTACGACGAATCCATATCAACATGAAAACTACATATTTTTTATTGACGCAGAAAGTCTGGAAATCTCATGCCGCGCCTCCATTGCTGACTGTAGCCAAGAGCGCGAATGTTGTCCCACTCAGAGCTGTTCTTGGAAGCTTCGTGCCATACCTCGTAAAACTTCGCAAAGTGGTAGGACGTCCCCACCAAAAAATCTAACGAACTAACTGGAATCTGACTACTAATAATGTTAAAAAAACATCTTTCAAATCCAAAAATATTTATTGCACCTTTTATTGAAGCAGGATAAAACACACAATGTTTAATCCAATATTAAAATCATAAACAACAAGAATACATTTATAACCAAATAAGAAAGAACAATCTAATGCATATTAAGTTATTCAAATTGTTACGAAACTGGAAATTAGTAACGACTGGCAAGTCATAAACCCCTATCATGAATAATATAATGTTCTTAGCGGGATAATCGTGTCGGAATACCAGTGCAGGGTTGACTTTCCTAACTACACAATCCCCACTATAAGGCAGAACCTGATGTATCGAGTATATGTTGCTTGCGAGCGCTTTGCCATACATTACCAAACTGACGACTTGCATGTGAAGGTGCTGCGCTGCAGTGGCGTGGGGGCAGGGCAACTGTGAGCTGAAAATTTGCACGACAACGAAATAAATAAATAAATAAAAATCCTCGCTCCGTCGCTCGGAAGCTGTACTCCCTGCTATCAGCCTCTGTGTGTTCGGCAGTACACAGTGCCTACGATCTCAAACAAGTCTGCCAAGTCAGGACCAACAACAAACATCGATAATAACGATGAGAGATAGGTTGCCATCTCTCAAGGTTACGATTTGTTGGGCACATCATGAGGATGGACGATGAGAGGTTGACTAAGAAGATATGGAATGCAACATGTCATCATGTGCGAGGTGTCCGCACGATCAATATTTTATAAGCTTGTTCTTGTAGGCCCGGTGCTTGTCGCACAGCCTCGAAACAGACGAAAATTTAACAACTTTTTCCAAATAGGCATACTGATTTTAAATGCCAATTAAAATCTTCAAAACTGTATTTCTGATATATATATATATATATATATATATATATATATATATATATATATATATATATATATATTATCGGTTCTGTGACCTCCTATCAACTAAAACAAAATCTCGTTCCTTTATCCCTTATTTATTCTTTTGCTTCAAATCCTCAGTGCTCCTAGAACTCCGTACGGCACTGCAGTTTCCTTGCCACTCTGTGTGACGTCACATAACCGCGCGAAGCCAAACGAACACCACAGAGGGAAAAAAAAAGAACAGAAAATATACAATAAAATTCCTTACACTAAAGTTAAGAGGAAACAAAAATATATTAACATTTCCTGCAGCCTAACACCTATTTGACTCCAAAAATATGTCTGTACCCTTACACATATCATACGGGAAACAACTGGGAGGAAGGAAGTCGGAGATGAGTGGAAGACTGTAGGAATAAAAAATAGGAATCTGCAGGCACTGGTGCAGGACAGGGAGAAGTATAAACGGTTGGTTGATGGTCACAGGTGGCCGGACACCAAAAATCAAAGTCATCTTAACAGAAGCGAGAGAATGAAGAGGTACTGGGAAGAACGAAGACGTGCAAAACAAGCCACTCGTGATCCTGAAGGATCCTAACGAAGCAAAAGAAGATGTAACGAGGTGTGGAAAACAGAGGAATTGGCTAAAGATTTGTCATCGTCTGTTTTAATTCCTCTGCACAAATAAGGATCAGTTAGGGATTGTTCCAACTACAGGACCATAGCATTAATATCACATGCCAGGAAAGTCGTCCTAGATTTAATGAATCAACGCCTTAAAAATTTCCATCAGTTTCACTTCCCGCTAAACAAGATGTTTTGTGTCAGTTAAAGATTCTCGAGAGGCAGTCTTGAATTTATGGCAGTTAATTGGAAAATGTCATGAGTTATGTGTCCCTACCTGCATGTTTCCAAGATTACAAAAAAGTCTTTGATTGTGACATGTGGGACGTGCTCAACGAGTATGGGATTACAAAACACCTGGTGTCCTTACTAAAAGGTCTTTATAATAGCCATACCGCAACCTTAAAAGTAGATGGTGAATACTCGGTGTTTTTCGATGTGACAAATGACGTTAGACAAGGTTGTATACTGTACACCTCAGTACTAAAACCTCTATGCAGATTATTATAATTAGGAAAGCGATGGATGGCTGGAACGGTGGGATTTCAATTGTCGGCAGGGAAATCAACAATTTACGGTACGCAGATGATACTTCACTCACAGCAGAAAGTGAGGAAGAGTGAAACGCAATAATCTGTAGTCTAAAGATAAAAAAATAAATAAATAAACTAAACTAATGTTTATAAATCGCCAAGGCATGACTCAAACCCAACTTACAGGATGTTTATAGGATCTGGAAATAGTGAGTGATTATGTACATCTAGGCTCTCTGATCAATTGCACAGGAAAGCGTGACAAAGAGGTAAGGCCACGAATCATTCTTGGCCGAGCCGCAATTCAAATGTTTGTAGAGCTTATGGGGGTTTATCAGTCCCTAAACTTATAAACTACTTATGAACTAGCTAATACTAAGGATGGCACAAATATCTATGCCCGAGGGGGGATTTGAACCCCCGACCGTAGTGGCCGTGCAGACCGTAACTGGCGCGCCGCAGACCGCTTGGCCACCGGGGCCGGCGAGCCGCAATGACCACACTCACCAAGATCTGGCAGAACAGGGCAATATTCAAGACAATAGAGATGCGCCTGATGAGAGCGTTGGTGTTTCCTGTACTCTTATGCGGTTGTAAGACCAGGGTCGTGAAAGGTAGTAATAAGAGCCACATTGATGCCTTCCAGATGTGGTGTTGGCGGAAGATGCTCCGTGTGCCATGGACACAAGGAACAAAAGATGCTTCAGTATAGAAGAACTTCACATCACAAGAAGGTCATCTTCTCGTATCAGCCAAAAATACCTTAGTTCCTTGTGCACATTTTCTGAAGGAAAGATAATAATTTAAATCAAATGTTCGGAAAAGGTTTCATCTACGTAGGCATAATTTCTCAGTACTTAATTACGACATACCTTACCTTAAAATACGCGTTTTGCAAATGTCTTTCAAGCGGCGTAACATTTAGGCTGCCAGCTTTTGTAATATTGAAGTATGAATAAAAAATCCACAAAATACGGCACATTTGCTTCCGATCGCCTGAATTGAAGGTGCGCAACGCGATGTTCATTTGTTGTAGACCACGTGATTATGTGGCTAGCGAATCACAGCACAAAGAAGAGTATCGTCGTCGGCCAATGGTAACCAAACCTCACCGCCGCGCAACATGCGAATAAGAATTTTTGACGTTGGAAATTAAATATGCGGTAATGTTTTTATATACGAAACCGCACAATGGTTACAGGATGTGAAAATTAACGTCTTAACATGAATTATCAATTATTTCATTTTCGAAATCCCTTGATTACACTTTTAGACAGACGATAAAATAAATAAAACAAGCTATACCTGCTCTATGGTTGACAGGTTCTTGTACGTACCCTCGTCCGGTCAGTAATAGTTAATGGCCTCGGAAAATGAAGATTTGGAATTAGTTGACGACTGTTTCGTACATATAAAATAAGTAAAACGTGCTACAGTACTTTGTAGTTGAGAGGATAAATGGATTCTAAATATTCATTTTACGAGGCCAATTACTGTTACTGACCGGACAAGGGTACATACAAGAACCTGTCAACCATAGAGCAAGTATAGCTTGTTTTATTTACCCTGTGACCTGTACGAAACAGTGATCAAGTAATTCTAAATCTTCATTTTACAAGGCCAGTAACTGTTACTGACCGGACAAGGGCACATACAAGAACCTGTCAACCATAGAGTAGGTATAGCATATTTTATTTACCCTATGATCTGTACGAAACAGTGATCAAGTAATTCTAAATCTTCATTTTACGAGGCCAATTACTATTACTGTCCGGACAAGGATAGGTACAAGAACCTGTCAACCATAGAGCAGGTATAGCTTGTTTTATTTATTTTATCGTGTCTGAAAGTGTAATCAAGGGATTTCAAAAATGAAATAATTGAAAATCATCTTAAGACGTCAATTTTCACATCCTGTAACCATTGTGCGGTTTCGTATATAAAAACATTACCGCATATTTAATTTCCAACGTCAAAAATTCTTATTCGCATGTTGCGCGGCGGTGAGGTTTGGTTACCATTGGCCGACGACGATACTCTTCTTTGTGCTGTGATTCGGTAGCCACATAATCACCTGGTGTACAACAAATGAACATCGCGTTGCGCATCCTCCAATTCAGGCGATCGGAAGCAAATGTGCCGTATTTGGTGGATTTTTTATCCATACCTCAATATTACAAAAGCTGGCAGCCTAAATGTTACGCCGCTTGAAAGACATTTGCAAAACGCGTATTTTAAGATAAGGTATGTCGTAATTAAGTACTGAGAAATTATGCCTACGTATATGAAACCTTTACCAAATGTTCAAATGTTTTTACAGCTTATGGGACTTAACTACGGGGTCATCAGTCCCTAAACTTACAAACTACTTATGATCTAGCTAACACTAAGAACGACAAAAATATCCATGCCCGAGGGGGGATTCGAACCCCCGACCGTAGTAGCCGTGCAGACCGTGATTGGCGCGCCGCAGTCCCCTCGGCCACCGAGGCCGGCGATTAGGCTATTTCTCTGACGTAATTAAATATTAGGTATTATTCTTATGATTAGTTGATTAAAACGTCACATATATTGTGGAAAATCAAATTAAAATATTTATATTAAGAATTAAATATTTTACAGTTAATAAAATCGTACACAAATGTGATACTTTGAAAGTGAAGGTTACGGCAAGGTACATTTTCTGTTAGGATTGGACAGAGGTAGAGGGATGGTGATGACAATGACCGACAACACAGTGACCTGTAACCCCGTCCAGAATAATAGAAGACAGAATGCCAGAGGGAGAGCAGCAAGCAGATGGTTTGATCAAGAGAAGAACATCAGCCTACTTCATCACATAATTTTAAGACAGGCAGAGATCGCTGTAGATGAAAACATCTGACTGAAGTTTCATCTATGTAAGAATGAATGTGGATATGAGGCCATGACACTCGGCAGTGAGTAAAACGAATAATGATGATGAGTTGAAATCTTGACTCTTTCAGTCCCACATTATGAAATAAGTTTTGGAAAAATTAAAATCATTGTTTTCTGTGTTAATACAGTGTAGTAAACATCAAACTATGTGTTTTAAAAATTTTGGTCGAACTATTTATTTTTTATGTCATGTATTTCATGCACGACACAGACGTTTGTATAGAGGTATTTTAGTACTTGGGCATTATTTTGTTGATAGTTAACACTGACAGATCAATAATGCTAGCATAATATTCGCCAGTTGCGCTGACCTCTACACAATTGGGACCACAGCGATCACTATCCCTGCACTGAGTTAGTCAAGTGAGGTACGCCTTCCGCCAGATACAAATTCTCAAATTTTCCCTGTCCACTAGAACTCAAACTCATAGTTATTGTAAACTAATTCCCGTAAGAGTAATGGCCTAGGAGTGCCTCCGCACTGAGGAAAGTATCATTGCCCGTCATCGGCAATATATATATATAGCCGGCCGCGGTGGCCGAGGAGACTGAGGCGCTCCAGTCACGGTCTGCACGGCCACTACGGGGGGGGGGGGGTGGTTCGAATCCCCCCTCGGGCATGGATATTTGTGCCGTCCTTAGCATTAGCTAGTTCGTAAGTAGTTTGTAAGTTTAGGGACTGATGACCCCGTAGTTAAGTCCCATAGACTCTAGAAACATTTGAACATTTTTTTGCAACATATATATAACTTTTTACCACATATATATAACTTTTAATACGTTGCTGTCCAGGAACAACACTGGAAATGAAAGGGTTAGGAATATTTGGGAAAGTATTGGGATTTTGCAAAATTTGCGGAGAGGGCTGGAGGAAATGATCGTGTTACCAAAAGTATCTTTCGTGGCATACCAAACGGTATTTACAGTGGACGAATGGAGTTGAAGAGGTTCCCACGTTACGACTCCAGCAAATCTACGCGGTGCTTGTGGAGTGTTAGATGAGGGCAGTAGTGTGGCTATTAGCTTCGCCGGTGTACTCGGCAAGCGCACAAGTTTATATAAATGGATCTGGTTGCAGGTGAGAGCGAGTGGGCACGCGGGAGACAAATGGGCCGCCCTGGGGCAGCGGGCAGCGGGCAGCGGTTGCCTGGAAACCGGATCGGCGGGGCTTATGGCGGTCACGCGAGTGAAGACGCCGCCACCATCGCCAGTGAAAGCGGCCGTCGCCCCCGCAGCCGTAGCCGGACGCCTCCTCCAATTAATGGCACAGCTGGGGCCGTGCTATTAGCGGCTAATTGAACTGCGTGTCGTAATTAGGCCTGCCCTGGCCAGCTCTTCCCAGACAGTCTTCCTCCTAGTCAGGCCATACTGTAGTAGTACATTTAGTAATTCATGTGACAGTGATATTTAGAACATATAGTGGCAGAGATATTTCTTAATATAGTTCGTGTAGTGCTGTGAACTGTGGAGTTTAAGACTCTTTGTCAGAAATTTTTTTATTGCTATGGTTTACGAAAAAAAAAAAAAAAAAAAAAAAAAAGTTGTGGCATGTTCTTAAACTGAATGTACGTTTGGTTAAGCAAAAACTATTATTATTATTTACGAAGCAACAATAAAAGAATATTAACCTGAAATTAATGAGAGTCTGCGAAGTCATTTTTTATGTAAAGTATACAAACACATTCAAACGACCACTTCAAGAATTTGATGAAGGTGAGATATAATCCAGTGTTCTGGATACTCTTATTTACTAATCAGATTGAAGCAAGTTACAGAAGACCTCGTCAGCAGTGTGTCTGTGTGGCGCTGAACGAAGAGATCCGCGAACCTGCATTAAACACGGCGACGAATATCTTTCAAAAATTGTTTACAAGTCATCATATAAATTTTCTTTCTTCTTTCAGCCTATAACAGAAGTGCATACTGCCGGTAAAAAACAGACTGGTTCTATTAATTTGTCTGTATACATTACGACAACACATTACACAAAATTACAATTAGAACAGTACTATTATACCATCCACTCGAAGTACACTGACTGTGCAGATGTCACGAGATAAACACCTAATATACTGTGCGGCCTCCTCGGGACCTGCAGACATCACTGAGAAGGAAACATCTTCAAATCGACCTCATATTATTTTCTTGAGAAATAAATGCGCGCTCGGGTTGTTCCTCACTCGGCTCGCTTCACTGTGACCGCTTAATGCCCGAACGTGTAGCACTATGAGCAGAGTCTAATAAGAGGTTTATGGTCGCGACGTAAATTATCCGACATGCTGTCGTGCGACATCTCCAGGAGTGGCATGGAATGATGACTAATCTGCAACAATTAAATGTCAAAGAATTAGAGTTCTTTAACGTCGTCACCGGTAAGCATAATCATTTGCAGTTATTAGACGTACTATACACGGTAAAAGAAAATACATAGCGCTTTCTTTATGGTTTTACTTATAGCTTTCAAGTGCATTGCCGATATCATAGACAAGTTGTAGTGTAACAAGTGACACTACATTCCTGCTTACTGACTCAAGACAACCATATTTATTAATTTAAGAGATTTAGAATAGCAGGGGACAAAATTCTGCCTAGTGCTAGTGTTCCGTGCTAAAAAGTCAGAGATAGACAGAATATTGTGCTACTTCAGTTATTGACATTGTTGTATTGTGAGAGTCACTATTAGAGACTGGAACTGAACTTATTTTGTAATGAGTGTCTCTTTATAATTATATGTCGTTGATTATGGGATTTTATTCTGCAGTACAATAAATTAGTACTGTCATTTGTTAATTACTCACGACTTTAATTTTTTAGAAGAAAACATTTTTTGCTACTCTCTCGTCCTGAACAACTTTTGATACGAGTGTCTGATGCCTGTAATAGCAAGGAAAAGCTGCTAGGTTGAGGAACAGACCAGCTGGGCCTCATTCTCCTAGCAGCAAACTCAATAACAGACATATACCAAACAAGATATAAGGAGGTAAGTAATATATATTTTGTAGTGTCCTCAGAAGAAGAGATAAACGGTCGTAACACTACAAAGTGCACTGATTAAGACGTGCAGGATATAGAAGAAAATAGCGGATGGACGCTCGGTGCAGATTTACAAGAGGATGACGTCGACGATAACGACGTCAGATTCGTCGAGCACCTTCATTGCATCAACGGAGCTTGGGCATGGTCTAAAGTACTTTGATGAATCTAAATCGTCGAATACCACTTTGCCCGTCTCCGTAACAGAAGAATATGTGCGTTTTATACAGCCCGTCACAACTGCAGTGGAAACAAATGACACTGCTTTTAAACAAGCAGTGTAACGTAATTCAATTTTCTATACCTTTTATGCGCATCATTTTGTTATATGTAATGTTAACACTATCGAAGTCCAGTAAACATATATTTCATCTTGTAATATTATTTTCTCCTCCTAGTTCTTCAAATTTCACATATCAAGGGACCTCGCTGTTGTCCCTTCATTGCACTGCTCTTCGCGTTCGGGCATTAAGCGGCCGCAATGAAGCGCGCCAATGTTTAAAAGCTATACTTTGAGGAGACCGTAACTGCGTAGTATCTGTATAATGGCCCAAATATTCACGTGATATCGATTTCTGGAGTTGATATCTAGCTCACGTATTTTTGCCTCTGGAAAATGTGAGGTCGAGTTGATGATGTTGCCTTATGAGACGCAGTGGCTAGGGTGGGCCTTAGGATGGTAGCACACACACCGATTTTGGACAGCCGGTAAAATATCGGCCGTCCACATTTCAGCAGTGAACCACTGGCGGCCATTGCAGCTTGCACACTCGCCGACCACGGAACGGCACCGGCAAAAAGCCGGTCAGCTGCCGGCGACTGCTACGGCAGACAGCCGGCGTCGGGCCGGTCAGGACCATATCGCATTCGGACGGATGGTGGTTCAAATCCACCTCCGACCATCCAGATTTAGGTTTTCCGTGATTTCCTTAAGTCACTCCAGGCAAATGCCGGGATGGTTCCTTTGAAAGGGCACGGCCGATTTCCTACCATATCCTTACTCAAACACTCAGAGCGCAAGTTCCGTTTCTAATGACTCCTCTCCTGGAGTACTCTTACCTCTTGTGAGACCCTCACCGCCGCGGTGTGGTAGCCGAGCGGTCTAAACCGTCTCGCTGCGGAGCGCGCGGTTGCTCGCCGTGGAGATTCGAGTCATCGCTGGGGCATGGGTGTGTGTGTTGTCGTTAGGTTACTTCACCTTAGTTTAAGTAGTTTGTAAGCTACGGACTGATGACCACGCAGTTTGGTCCGATAGAATTACAGACATTTGATTTTGGATCCTCACCTGGTGGAACTGACGGAAGATATTGAGAAGGTTCAGAGAAGGGTAGCTCGTTTTGTTTTATCACGTTACGGGGAGGGGGGAGGGCGTCACGGAAATGTTGCACGAATTGGGCTGGAAATCATTAAAAGAAAGACGTTATTAATTGCGGCGTGATCTGTTTCCTAAGTTTAATCACCGGCTTTTACTTCTGAATGTGAAAATATTTTGCTAGCACCCACCTACTTGAGACATGACCATCCCAATAAAATAAGAGAAATCAGATCGAAAACGGATAGATTTAGGTGTTCTTTCTTCCCGCGCGCTATTAGAGAATGGAACGGTAGAGAAAAGTTATGAGAGTGGTTAATGAACCCTGTGCCAGGCACTTAAATGTGATTTGCAATCTACGTAGATGTAGATGCCGGCCGCGCTGGCCGAGGGGAGTGAGGCGCTCCAGTCACGGTCTGTACGGCCACTACAGTCGGGGGTTCGAATACCCCTTCGGGCATCGATATTTGTGCCGTCCTTAGTATTAGTTAGTTCGTAAGTAGTTTGTAAGTTTAGGAACTGATGACCCCGTAGTTAAGTCCCATGAGCTATACAAACATTTGAAAACATTTTGAGATGTAGATGTAATGACCACGCTGTCGACGGAACGTTCAACTCCAAGTTTGCTTGCTCCTGACCATACAGTGGAGCACGAGGGCAAATGGGAGCTTGCACAGGCACCGATTTTTACCGGCCATCCTCCCTACACAATTATCGTTGTGCCTTCTCGCCACACAGTCCACGTAGCACAAACAGGACTAAAATACAAAATATTGATTTAGCAGTAAGATCTGTAAACAATAAATAACAAATATTTCTGATTCTCGTCTGTTTCAGGGTATTCAATTAAACTCAGTGGCAAAGTTGACATTTTTGGTGGGGATTTTTACTTTTATTTATTGTTTTTATTTTTTTATTTTTCGTCAGTAGCGGATTTACCAGTCGGCTGAATAGGCTGGAGCGTAGGGTGTCAGATTTTAGGGGTGGCATATATTGGGCCAAAATTTTTAAACTGTAAGTAAGTGTAATTAAAGATATTTCATTACGTTTACCGAAGTTCATTAAGCTATTAGGTTGTGTTGTTGTGGTCTTCAGTCCGGAGACTGGTTTGATGCAGCTCTCCACAATACCCTATCCTGAGCAAGCCTCTTCATCTGTACATAAGAACGACAACCTACATCTGTCTGAATCTGCTTACTGTGTCCATCTCTTGATCTTCCCCTGCGATTTTCCCCATACACTTAATGAGTATTAAAGGCATATCTTACCCCTACATTATAAGTAGTATGTGACTGTGCTTTTATTAGCTCACAGGTGTAAACAAAAACTATTTCTTGTGCAATTCAAGCCAAGTAGTTGGGTTGTAAAAATAGTCTAGGAAGCGACACTTCGATCCTCTAGTTCACAGTCAAACTAATTATGGAAAATATGTGGTGTAATTAAAACGATAGTGCACAAAAAAGCTACATTTTCATTGAGAAAACAATTTAATTAGTATGATTGCGAAATAGGGTATCGAACTGAGCAGGTTCGTAGGGGCGGCAAAATTTGAATAGCCAACTAGCGGAAAATGTGAAAATCCTCCACTGTTTAGGGTAGATCGCGCCTTTGTTCTATGATGTTCGTGAGATATTCACTCTGCTCTTTACGGAGAGCAGCTATACAGATACGTTTGTAGCCCTGCTCAAATCGTCAAGTTATAGCGTACTACGAGTGTCCATTATTCCATTTTCTCGCAGCTCTATCTGCATTCCCGCAAAGGGTTCATCTTCTTTCTGCATCCGCACAGAAATGATCTTTTGCCTGTTTCAGGCATACCTTTGAGTATAAGTTTGCATTGTGTTAAAAGATAAGTGATATCCGTACTTCGGTAGTGGAAGCACGAACAGTTTTGTGAAACAAATGTTTGGACACCTTTGAAGATAGAAATGGTACATGGAGGCGAGTTTTCGGCGAACTGAATTAGGGTTTTGAGGAAATGGCGAGCAAAGAAGAAATACATTTCGTAACTGATATACTAATGTATACTTCGTTACTTCTTTGTATAATGTCAGCAATATTTTTGATAATATTAGGAGAAATATTTGGAATTCATTAATTTATATTTGGAATCCCCCTTCGGGCATGGATATTTGTGCCGTCCTAGTTCGTAAGTAGTTCATAAGTAGTTTTGTAAGTTTAGGCACTGATGACCCCGTAGTTAAGTCCCATAAGATTTACAAACATTTGAACATTTGAATTTGAGCTGCCACAGTAGGCCGCTGCCACTGCAGACCGCCGGCGCCGGGCGGGTGACGGCGATATAGTGGGAGCTGTGGGAGCTTGCACAGCACACGCAACGATTATTACCGGCCGTCCTCCCTGCACAGTAGAGTTGGGCAACACAGTTCTTTGTTCAGGAATCGATTCTTGCAATTCAATCCCACATTGTGAATCGATTCCTACGATTCGTTCTCGATTCTTTTAAGGTTCTTTATAGTGTCCAGTGGCACGATTCTTACAGAATGCGAAACGTTCTACATGCTGCTCATAGATGGCATTAGAATCTAACCTTCTGATTCTTTTACGACGATTCTTTCTCGTCTGCGATGGCACGATTCTTACAGAATGCCAAAAAGGAGACAATATGTGTATCGGATTTTTAAATATTTACGGCGCTTAAGTACAGACTCAGAATAATAACCAGCCAAAGCCATTCGATTCAACTCTCAAAAAGTTTCGAGAAAATAGTCTATCAACTTTTGCAAGCGGATATAAATGCATATTATGGTACCAATTATTTTGCTGTTGGTGTAGCTCATTTGGTAGTGTTGTATGTTGTCAGAACCTTGAATGGTCACGTAGTTCAAATCTTGCTGCAACCTTATAATTTTTTTGTTCTGTGCGAATACTTCAGCCATTTAAATATAAATTTCATTAAATGTATGTAATTAACACATATCTAATCGTTATAAAATACTTATTATGTAAAATCATGTAGTTTCACGAAACACGTCTATATAGATAAACTTTAAAAAATCAAAATACATCTTTAAATACTACATTTTATTGGATATACAAAAAAATTCGAGATTTTACATGAAGTTTCTTTGTGTACCATCGATTTCTTTAAGGAAAATTAAATATAAACATACGTCAATACTAAAAAAGATTTTCGAGATGATGTTAAAAAAAAGTTTGAAATCGCGTTTTTATATAAAAGTGATATTTTTGTAAAATTGAGTTTTTACGAAAACTACAACTATGTAGATGAACACACACACACACACAAAAAAACCTCTCTACATCCAAAACGTTAGAGCCGTTTCCGGGATACGTGAAATATGAATGTGCAAGAACTGCTCGTTTAAATATATTACAGTAGATGTAAATTGTATAAACGATGTGTGTGCGTTGCACTGCATCTGCGACGCATAAGAAGTACGTAATTTTTCTACATATTCGATTTGTTGATGTTAATCGTGTGTATCAGCAGCTGTGCATTTCGCTGCGTTTCGTTTCTGTCATCTGTAATTACTGTATAATTAACGGCTCACGATCTTCGTTCTGTGCTTCCTTTGTTCATACGGGACCTCATCATTGATTGCTTTCTGGCTTTCGTAACCATTCAGGCACGATTCGCCAGTTGCCTTCGAATCATGAATCGTTGAATCTTGGAATCGACATGAGACAGAAGATTCTTTTGAATGACGATTCGTCCCCCTCTTGAGTGGTCTCCAGCATTTGTAATCATTCGGCACGATTCGGCATGATACGGCAGTCGCCGAATCATGAATCTTTAGATCTTTGGATCGTCACGAGACAGACGATTCTTTTGAACGACAATTCGTCTGGACCACGTTTCGATTCTTACGATTCTTTATTTCTATTCGTTCAAACGAACGACTCACTCACGAATCGCCACAATTCTCCTTCACAGTTCTCGCTGTGCCTTCTCGCCATACAGTCGACGTAGCACATGTAGGACTAAATTACAGAATACTGATTCGGCAGTGAGTTCCGTATACAATAAATTAAAAATATTTCACTTTCTTGTCTGTTTCAAGGCATCCAATTAAATTCAATTGCGAAATTTAAACTATGTGCCAGACTGGTACTCGAATCCTGTTTTTTGTGGAAATTGTTTTCCCTTGAGTAGATCGTGTCTTTGTTCTATGATATTTCTTGAGATCTTCACTCTTTTTATTAAGGAGCCCTCTAAGCGATTGGCTATCCAGATACGTTTCTAGTCCAATCATAAACTTATCACGTACTAAGACTGCCCACTATTCCATTTCATTATTCTCGCAAAGAATCGAACGGCTTGCTATATCTGCACAGAAATGGTCATTTGCCTGTTTGAGGCATTTTCACATTTGCCGCTAGCAGACTTTCCTAATTTTGCTGCCCCTAGTAACCTCTAGAATTCGATACCCTATTTTAGTCATACTAATTATAATGTTTTGTACAATAACGTCGTAATTATACCACCTTTTTCCGTAATTGGTATAATTGTGATATAGGTGATCGAAGCGTCGCTTCACAGATTATTTTTAGCCGCGCGGAAGTAGCCGAGCGCTCTGGAGCGCCACGTTGCGGATCGCGAGGACTCCCGCGACGGAAGTTCGAATCCTCCCTCGGGCATGGATGTGTGTGTTGTCCTTAGGTTAGATTAACTTAGTTTAAGTAGTTTGTAAGTTCCGGACTAATAACCACGCAGTTGAGTCCGATAGATTTACAAACACTTGATCATTTAGACCGCGGCTGCCAGCTGAATGGTTGGCCGCTGAGGCGCAGCCACTGCCTCGTAGCATCCAGACAGTAAGCTGGCGGCCGCGGCCTGGTCAGTATGACGTGGCACGTGCTGTCGTGAGGCCTTGTCTCTAGGTGGTGTTGGCTAAGGCCGGCTCCACTTAAAAACAGCCCATACCATTATGGAGTGAGTAACCACCATTGTATATTTTTTTTCCCCCACAGTTTAACTTTGAAATGTCAGTAGTGCTAGATCTGTGGCTTAATCTAAGTATGAAGTTATGGTTATTGTTTGTTTACAAGGTTCATAAAATGAGAGAAATGATGCGTTTATAACTTTTAATGATCACTCAAAACATTGCATACAAGCAATAAGAACAGAAAAACGAATTAAAAACATTTGAAGTAATAAAAATTGAATGAAGTTCAGAGATATAATTTATGTAGCTTAACACTCGGGTCCGCCACACACTCCCTCCGCAGTGACAGCGTCCGTGTATTTTCGAGGAAAGCTGACCTGTCGACCTGATCTGGTAACCCGTGGTGAAGGTGCACTGGGTTGATTGCTGTCTGTTGTCTTCTGAAGGTTGATAGTCTTTGGGATGGAATGTGACGTAATGTCCGGAGTAGTTTCTCTTGATGTGTCTTCCATGTTATTCGATGAATAGTCTGTCAGAAGAAGGGCAGGTTTCAATCTGTCAATGCTAATAGTTTTCCTGTTGGCATCTCCACCTCAAAGTGCTTGTCACTGCGAGACAAGACTGGATATGGCCCGCATTATGTTGGCTGAAGCAGTGTTCTGATAGCATCATGTCGCACAAAAACAAACTTACTTGTCATCAGTTGAGGGTGAATAAATATCTTTTTGTGGGCGTGATGTTTTGCTGGAACTGGTCTTAGGCTTCTCATCTGTTCCTTCAATTTGAAGACAAAAGTTGGGATGTCAGTTACTAATTTCTGTTCATTGAGAAATGCTCCTGGTAACCTAATTGCTGAACCATAAGTCATTTCCACTGGTGAGATATTGACTTGCGGAATTATTTAGGAGCGAAGTCCTAATAAGACCAGAGGAAGCTTCGAAACCCAATCATCAGACATTTGTGCTTTTAAAGCAGATTTTAACTGACGGTGCCAGCGTTCAATTTTTCCATTTGCTGCAGGATGATAAGCTGTAGTTTTAATGTGGAGAATCCCCAATGTGCTTGTGAGACATTTGAAAAGTTTACACTCAAACTGCCTTCCGCGATCAGTAGTTATGATTTGAGGCACACCAAAACGAGATATCGACAAAGTCATTAATCAAAGCTGACGGATTGTATCCCACTCTACTCTGTACCCGGCGGCTATAGCGTAGAACAGGATACAGGTTCAAAATTGAAATTTCTGATTATTTGATTTTTAGTTGTGTATCCTATACTGCAATTGAGCTGATGGGCTATAGTGTAGAACTGGATACAGGTTGAAAATCGAAATTTCTGATTATTCGATTCTTAAATGTGTATCCTATACTACAATTGAGCGCGAGGGTTATAGTGTAGAACATTCTTATTATTCTATTTTTAAATGTTTATCTTATACTACAATTGAGCGGAGGGGGGATACTATAGTGTAGAACAGGATACAGATTCAAAATCGAAAATTCTAATTATTCAATTCTTAAAAGTGTATCCTATTCTGCAATTGTGCGGGGGGGAGGGGGAGGGAGCTATAGTGATATAGGTTTCTCAAACTTTTAGTAACTATTTAGTTCAGTTGTATAGCACTCACATTTATAGATGCAGCACTGTTATAAGACAATCTATAAGCTTTCACTAGTATTATAGATCTTAATGTATTGCTATTTTATTTCTAATATTTTATTTATTTTCAATGTCTCCGGCCAAAAAACTAAATTTCCCGCGTCTTTCCGATTATTTCATTAATATTTTTCGTTATGCTATTCATAATCATAGCAATTATTCTCTGATAGCAATTTGAAACTTAAATATGATTAATATTCGACAGGCAGTTGTTTGCAATTACACAGATACGCATTGTTCATATATAATCTTTGATATAACGTCATTGTTGAAAGCAGACGGGTTGTATCCCATACTACACCAATCTCGTTATGGTGCTACGGTTAATTTTTTGTATTAGTTACTTTTTATAAATAAAGTGTGGCTATTTTTAATACCGAATTTCCCATACGGAGACCCAGTACTATTAATCCTGACTGCTGAACTGACTGCTGGAATTTCGTCAGCTCGTGTTCATGCGCTTCAACGGGTGCCAAGCACAGATGTCGCAGTCCATTTTGGAACTTTTTTGTTTGTTACTTTTTTCAAAATTTATTTGCACTGTAGTTATGTAGTTAAATTTGTGAAACGTACATGTAGACAAACTTTAGGTTATAAAATCTAAAAATTGGTCATTTGTGATGGCCTCTTAAGAGATCAAAATTTAATTGGAAATAACGCATTAACCGTTCATCTGAGACTAAATGGAATAAACGGAAATATAGAGGAGAAGATTCTCTACAACTTTGCTATGTTTCGTGTTTTCTGCATCTCGTACAGTTTCGGAGATATTTGAAAAAATAACGGCGATCTGACACTACCCGTGTGTGTCGGTCTTTAACGTATTCCTCCTTTTTAGGTATCGATGTTCAACCGATCGGCACCAAATTTTATAGACGCATTTGTTGGCCTTCAGTAACCACAACCTTCCTTCTACTCCATAACCAGACGCCGCTAAGAGGGAGACACTGTGCCCTATATCGACTATTATCCATCAGAGTGGGAAAAATTTTCAAGTAAAATTTGTTCAGAATTTAATATCGATTACCTTTTGTTTGAAAATTTTCTCGTTGTATTGACTCGTAATGTTGGTACACACATAACATAAATAATTCTTCATATGGCTCTATCATCATATTGTTTTGCTGCAAGTCATTTAAAGGGGGTTCGAAGAATGGTTTGAGAATGATATTTCATCAAGGGATTATATCGCAGGACAAAATAATTGTAAAATATAAATAACATAAATTGTAAACAACATAAGATTAAACATTTAGAATATTATAAGTTATATGTTTAATTTATTATCAATTATATTTTTATTATTTTGAGTCCAAAATATTTGAAAAATCATAAAGCTTTAGCAAAACCTGAAGTGGGGCATAAAGCATGCCAGTGCAATTTTTTAAAATTTCGTTTGGTAGTCGGGCAAGTTGATTCCGACGTGAGCTCTCGCCTACTACGGTGAATATGGTTTCTTCATCTTTGCTTGTGTCAAGCTTATGTTATGTTCGGCTGAATATATGTTTCCCCAATGTAATAGTCAGAAAGACCTTTTGTTTACAGTTTTCCCTTCTTAAACAGTGTAATTAGCAGGTTTCGTCCTTGTCAGCCTGCTTCATGTACTGTGATTTTTATTATTTCTTTTACGTCACTGAGACTAGTCTTAGTCATTGTGAAGAAATACGTCACATTATGGCATCTGTACACAAATGATTGTTAGAAAAATTTTTGATCTGAATTTTGTTCTGCGTTCCTGGTAATCACGGATTTATGCACCAGAGTCATCACTTTTTTTTTCCTGACCCGATCAGTCGACCATACTTTGCGAAAATAAATAATGAAAGCTATAGCAATGAGTTCCTGTGTCCCACCAATCTTATCTTTATGGTCTTTTCGAGCAATATACTTAGGAGTAAGCAATATATTTGTGACCCTTCGAGAAAGGACCCTTTCGGAAATTTGATAGAACTGTAGGCCATACCGTGATGGTCCACCTGCCACTAGAATTGGCAGATCATCTCATAGACGCTTTCGCGCTTGCTGAATGCTCCTGTAACAAGCGCTCTGCTCGTCTTTGGATCATCTGTATCTCCTGTAGCAAACGCATTTGCCACGGATGTTAAATTGACAAGCAGTATTCAAGTATTGGTTGAAAGAGTGTTCAGAAAGCTTCTTTCTTTGTGGATGGACTACATTTACAGAGGATTCATCCCCTGCATATCAGTCTGGCATCTGCCTCACTCGCGATTAATTTTTTGTGGACGTTCCACTTCCAATCTGTATGCCAATGCATTCAACTTCTACTTTTGTAGAAGTAACTGCTTCCAGTAATAGTTCTGCAATCGTTTGATCACATAATAAAAGATCTGTCATTTACGTTTTCGCAATATGTCACGATTGTTTATTTCGCTGAACAAGTGCATCAACCGTCGATAGGATGCCGACATTTCGCTACAATTTTCCACCGTCTTGACTTCGTGTTTTACTGCGTTATAATACGCGGCAAGCGTCATGGAACTTGCTACGTCATCTATCATGTCATTGACATGAATTGTGATAAGTAATGGTCCTATAACATTTCCTTGGGGCACGTCATAAATTACTTTCAACTCAGAATCCTTTTCTCCATTTGATAATGACATGATGTGTTCTGTTCGCTAGAAACGCTTCATTACTGTCACACACTTGATCTAACATTTGTTACGCTCGTGTTTTGTTCACGAGACGACAGTTCAGAACCGTAAAGATGAAATCAAGAAGCACGGCATCTAACTGAGAGCCTGTGTTTCTGTTATTTGGATACCGTAGATGAATGCCAGGTTTTCACACGGTAATTGTTTTAGAAATCCATGCCGATTTCTACAGGCGAAATTTTTTTGTCCCTAGTTCTCAAATAAAACAGTGAAACGTACTTGGTTAGCTAACGGCTTCATTTACCCTGATGACCACTCTGAAGGAAGCTTCTAAACCAGACAAAGTTTAAAAGATGCATGTTTATTTTATTTGTGATGTTTTAGGTGTGTGAGTATAAGCTTTTCTTGCTGTTTGTTGGTTGCAGAAAAGTCAGTTTTTATTTTGGGATTTTCAAAGATATTTGCGAACTTGTGTGATCTATTGCAAATATATCGGATGCTGGATACACATTTATATTTGTCTCTTTCGTCTGTGGTGTGGATTATATTTCGTTAGTTTTGTTATTTAGTATTATGTCAACCATGTATGAGTTATAATCAATGGCAACTGCCATCTATTTCACTATGTTAATTTCCTGTTTTGTTGTTTTCCTGGTTCAGAGGTATTTTGAGCCAGATATCTTTCGGAGAACCAGCCATGACACTATTCGACGTTGTGAGTAGGACACATGATACAGGTGAAATGTCGGGCCTGTTGGTCTCGGGCGCCGTGGCTCAGCGCGCCCAGTCAGGGGGCTGAACGCCCTCTGTATTAAAAAAGCTGAGTCAACCATTCAACGAACAACCACCAACGAATTGATGGAACGACCGCGAACTGTAGATCTACCTGATGAACGAAGGAAAAAATAAAATAAAAACGTGGTCTTGGGGTAAAGTGCTTGACTGGAAACCGAAGGGTCGTGGGTTCGAAACCCGGTCGGGTCTCGGATTTTTTCAGTCTGCGCATTAACCCATCCTTCACTTCTCAACGATGTGAGGAGTCGCCAGAAACGACACGTGGTTCGGATTCCACGTTAAGCTGTAGGACCCCATTCCCCGGTTGGATAACTGTGGTAGGTCAGGGATACGCAAGTCGCCGAAGGGGCGTCCAATTGAAAGACTTGCATCAGGCCAATGAGCCACACAACATTATTATTATTATTATTATAGGTGAAATAACACCAAATGACAAAAAGAATAGAATAATTCCAATTCCAAAGAAAGCAGGTGCAAAGAGGTGTGAAAATTGCAGTACCGTCAGTTTAGTAACTAATGGGTGCAAAATTCTAAAAGAAATTACTAAAAGAAGAATGGAAAACCAGCAGAATCCGACCTTGGGGAAGTCTGGATTTAGGAAATATGTAGGAACATTTGAGACAAAACTCATCTTATTTTTATTTTAGACGACATGGTTGTTTTTAATTTTTGTATATTTGCTGAAAGATTTTGACGGTGTAGACCGGAATACAGTCTTCAAAATCCTGAAGGCAGCACGTATAAAACGTAGGGAAAGAAAGGTTATATTCACTTCATAAAGAAACGATAGAGCTATGGTAAGATTCAAGGGGCATTAAAGATAGTCAGAGTAGGGAATAAGAGAGGGTTGTAGCCTTGCGCCATTGTTATTCATTCAGTAGATTGAGCAAGCTGTGAAGCAAGGACAAATTAGGAAATGGAACAAAAGTTCAGAGAAAATAAACAAAAATCTTACGGTATTCAGATGCCATTGTAATTCTGTTGGAACAAGCGAAGTACTTGAAAGGGAAATTGAATGGAATAGTAGGGTATAGATGATCAACACCAAGAGTATAGAAATATAATGGAATGTAGTTGAAGTAAATACAACGATAGTGAGGGGGGAGGGATTAGCCTGGGAAACCAGGAAATAAAAGCAATAAATGAGTTTTGTTATCAGGGGAGTAAAATAACATCTGATGGTTGTAGTAAAGCAGATAAAAATGCAGAATGACAATAGGGAGAAAAGAATTTCCGAAAAAGACCTTCGTCTGGAGTGTAGCCTGGCATGGGGCTGAAACGTCGACGATAAACAATTCAGACAAGAAGAGGATAAATGATATTGAAATTTTGTGCTATAGAAGAATGCTGTAGATGAGGTGTGTAGATCAAGTAACTAATGCAGGTATGCTGAGAATAAATGGTGAACAAATGGGACTAAAAGAAGGGAACGAATGGTAAGACACATTCTGAGACATCAACGAATAGTCAGTTTAGTATTTGAGAGAAGTGTCTAGAGTAAAAACTGCTGAGAGAGAGAGAGAGAGAGAGAGAGAGAGAGAGAGAGAGAGAGAGAGAGAGAGAGGAGATATAAAAAGCCAATTTCCTGGATGCATCTTGCCTTTGTGTTTCTGAGATGAAGAAACTTATATAGGATAGGCAATGGTTCCCAAAGTGTAGGTCGTGCCCCATAGTGGGTCGTTACATCTATTCAGTTGGATTTCCTGGTAAAATACTCATCATCTAGGTTTCTTTTCCATATGCTGCTGCGCTTAAGACATATGCTTTCAGAAGGGATGTCCTAACATTTATATTAATATTGCATATCAACAAATTTATTCTCAAATGCTTTTCTTACAATCGCTATTCTGCATTTACACCTTTTCTACTCATAAATTATTTTGCTGCCCAAGTTATCTCTTCTACTGCTTTTATTCTCTCGTTTCCCAATCTAATTCCCTCGGCATGTCCAGACTTTATTTGACAACATTCTGTTACCTTTATTAATGTTCATCCTGCTCCCTCCTTTCAGGACATTGATCATTCCGTTAAATTTCTCTTCCACGTCCTTTGTTGCTTGTGATAGAATTTCAACGTCATCGGCAAATCGCAAAGATTTCGTTTTTTCTACCAGAAATTTTATTCCTTCTTCAACTTTCTCGTTACTTCTTCAAATTTCTCCTTGCTTTCCTTTGTCACTGTATAGATTGAATATCACTGGGAAAAAGCTATAATCCTGATTTACTCTCTTCGCAATCACTACGTTCCTTTCATGAATTACAACTCTTATAATTGTTGTCTGGTTTCTGTAATAGTTGGATATCACTTTTTGTTCCATGTATTTTATCCCTTCCACCTTCAGAATTTAAAAGAGTGTATTCCAGTCAAAAGCTTTTTTCCAATTCTACTAATGGTAGTAACGTAGATTTGCCTTTCCTTCATTTCTCCTAATTCCAAATTTATGATTCCTGTTGTCGGATTCTGCCTGTTTTTCCATTCGTCTTGAAAATGTGAAAGTGTTTTCCAAGAGTAATCTTTCCTAATCTAAGAAATTACGTCAGAACCCGTTCTAAACAAGAAACCACTGCGTCTAATAACGCGTTCAAGGCGATACGAAAAGAGGCAGCCAAGCATTCGTTACTAACTACGACATAGCATGCTGAGTTCTCTTAGACATGCGACAAATGTTATTTGAGTAACTTTCCACTGATATATTCTGTCCGTGACTGCGATGTCGTACTTTATTTCCTTGTTATTTAGTGTATGTATCCGTTTTGTAATAACGGTTTGTTTTATTTTACGCTTGATTTTGATGTCATGTTTATTTCACTTTTATTAATACTGCATCAACTCCTGACTTGTGGGAAGGAAAATTATCATCTGTTCACAACAGTGCTTTGAATGAATTAATGACATCCACAAGTAGTTGCTTATCTGAGCGTCCATTTAAAAGAAAAGAAACTTTGCGTGGTAAATGATTTACGTCAAACTAAGTTTCAGGCGGGATATACGAGGCGCGTCCAGAAAGTAAGTTCCGTTTGGTTATATAAAACGAACGGGTACAGATACAAAAATCTACAACTACTTTTCTACATGGCTTCCGAAATTTTGTAGGCAATTGTCATAGCATGGCACAAGATTTTGTGTGCCTTTTTCATAGAATGTTGCCGCCTGTGTATTCAACCATGTGGTAACATGTTCTTTCAGCTCGTCATCATTGTTGAAATGTTGTCCACCCAGGACAGATTTTAGGTATAAGAATAGGATTACTGTCAAAAGATTTTTTTTATTTTTTTTCGCGATAATGTCTGACTCACACATCGAATGTGACCAAGCAATTCTTACGGAAATTTCAATGGGACCTGTCTGGTCATCCTCCATACAGCTCGGACCTCTCTCCTAGAGACTTTCATCTCTTCTTACACCTAAAATCTGTCATTAGTGGTCAACACTTCAACTATGATAAAGAACTGTTACCAGATGGTTGAATACACAGGCGGCAACCTTCTGTGAAAGATGCATGCAAAAACTTGTGGCACGCTATGACAAGTGCCTACATAATTTTGGCAGTTATGTGGAAAAGTAGTTTAAGAGTTGTAGAATTTTGTGCAATAAAAATTTCTTCTGTATCTGTGTACAATTTTATTTTATTACCAAACGGAACTTACTTTCTGGACGTGCCTCGTAGATGTTACATGTACATTTGACATCACTATTAATTACCATGCAGTCGTAATTATAAGGTAGCGAAAGTTTTTCCAGGAAAATTGTGGGCCCTACCACAGAAATTGGGAACCACCGGGATAGTGTGCAGAACTGCTTCAAACCACTCTCCGGACTGAAGAGTAGAACAACAAAGCAAGCGTGGCTGTGATACCTCCGGTCCATTGGACGGCCAGTAGCGCAGTGTTTCCATAGATTTGTTGTTTTACCTTTATATTTCATCAGTGATCCATATACACTAAAATTTGTAAAAGTCAGTTCAATTGTCCTTTGATGATCATTATTGCCAAAGGGATTTAATAATTTCGCAGATGCATGTAAAATGCGCTCGCCCGGTTTATAGAGAGATAACATGTTGGCCCACTTTAGGTTACGGTAGTAACACTAAAAGTGGGCCTTTGCGATCGTCTTTTGACAGCTCTAAATTTAAATGAAAATAACGGATTAACTATTCATGTGACACGAAAATTGAATAACCGAATTTGTAGAGGAGAACATGCTATACAACTTTGATCTCTTATGTTTTTTGTTTTTTTGTTGTTTTTTTTTCATATCTCGTTGCATTTCAAAGATATTTGAAAAAATAACGGCGATTTTGAGATGTCTGTCTGTTCGTAACGTGTCCCCTGTTTTTAAGACGAACCGTTCAACCGATCAGCACCAAATTTTACAGACATGATTGTAGGCCGCCAGAGACCAGAACCTCCTTTTTTTCAAAATTTTCGGATATAAATACTGCAGTATTATAAAAAAAAAGTTTGTAATGTAATTGTAATTGCAAACGAACAGTTCATCTGACACGAAAATTGAAGAACCTAATTGGTAGAGAAGAAAATTCTCTACAACTTAGCTCCCTTACGTTTGTTTCATATCTCGTATCGTTTGAGACATATTTGCAAAATTCACGGAGATTTGACACCCTCAATTTGAATTAACGAAAACCAGCCATTCGGAGATTTCACGTGACATTCCTCGCCCAGAACTCTCTCTGGCATACGCCATCCATCTTGTGTTGCGTTATTTGATGATTTTCTTATTGTAACTTATATCTTGTCATTTCAAAGCAATGGCGCACTGAGGAATTAACAAAAACACATCGTTCTTCGTACGATAAATGAAAATCTAGTGTCTACAAATGCCATATTAGCATCAGTTAAAAACGGCCATCAATAGCATGAGATTATAGGACTCATATTTTGATTGATATCTGTAACAGCCGGGCGCCGTGGCTCAGCGCGCCCGGTCAAGAGGCTAAACGCCCTCTGTAATAAAAAAAGCTGAGCCAACCACTCATCGAACAAGTAAACGAACGCCCGCAAACCAAAGATCTACCAGATGAAAAAAAAAAGGCTTTGAGCTATGACGCAAAAGGTCGGTGGTTCGTAACCCGCCACTACCTAATTTTTTTTCCTAAAAGGGTTTCAGACACTCTTATTAATTAATTTTTTTTTATTATTTAGAATATTATTTTGGTCCAAAATGTTTGCAAAAACTTATAAAACTACAAATCTAATGTTGGCCGTAAAACACGTCAGTGCGATATCTTTTCATGTTTATCGTAGGACTAACAAAACTATGCCGCGTGGTTTCTGATTTCCCTGGCAGATGGCCTCAGAGACATGTTGTCGGCGGTTTTTGGGTGAAGCCTTTGATCTGCTAAAAAGCTGTGGCCACTAAAGGGGGCGGCTAGCTTCCAGGAACTCGCGACCTCCGAGCCTGCTGCAATAAACCCGGCAAACTATTCTCGCTATTTCAACGCTCCTCCCCCTACCCGTTTCCTACCTGCGTCCAGGCGACACTTGACACGCTAATAAATTCAGGGCATAAAAAGGAAGGACGTGGACGGCCGGGCGCTGCTGGGAATGTCGACGCAAGAGACATCTGGGGTGTAAATAAAGGCGGCGGAGAGGACAGGCCGGAAGAAGACAAATGGTTCTGAGGGGACAGCAGGACAGAAACAGCTCTATAGAGGCTGCCTCGCAGGTGTTTCGTCCCACTCCCAAAGCCCGTGCAGCGACAGCTTCCCACCTTCCCACGGAGGACAGTCATCTCGCTTGTATTTCTACACAGAGTGTTCCGAAATAGCCGTTAGAAATATGGAGTGCTTGTTGAGGGGTTCCAGTACGTAATATTTTGAGCAGGAATCAATGCCCGAAAAAGTCATCCAGTTGTTCTTTGAGAGGCGGCCGCAGTGGCCGTGGCGTCTGAGGCGCTTCAGTCACGGTCTGCACGGCCACTACGGTCGGGGGTTCGAATCCCCCCTCGGGCATGGATATTTGTGCCGTCCTTAGTTGTAGCTAGTTCATAAGTAGTTTGTAAGTTTAGGGACTGATGACTCCGTAGTTAAGTCCCATAGACTCTACAAACATTTGAACAATTTTGTTCTTTGAGCTATTGTTTATCCCTGATACTATGAAACTAATCTCCTCTACTGAAATCTCCCTTTTTTCCATATTTGGGAATGACGCTGTTAATTAGTTACGTGGAGATTTTTTTAACAATACATGCGAATTGTACAATGGTGAACTTCAGCGTGTATATTTTTATCTCTTTTATCTTTGACATACTATTTGAACATTCGTCAGATGTAATGTCAGCTTTGCAGTAACAATACAAACGTAACGTACCAGCGACCACAAGATCATACGTTTGTCTACCGAATCGATCGCCATTGATACTAAAAATTACTTTGCATTCAGGACAAAGTGTCACTTCCTTTTAATTTTGAAAGGAGATGGTTCGGACCAAAACAACAGAAAAATCTTTAAACAACATTTCGTATTTCTAGATTTCGGGATGGCTATTGACTCTGTACACAGTTTCAAGTTCAAGTTCAAGTGTTTGTCAAGCTTATGGGACTTAACTACGGGGTCATCAGTCCCTAAACTCACAAACTACTTATGAACTACTTACGAACTAGGACGGCACAAATATCCATGCCCGAGGGGGGATTCGAACCCCCGACCGTAGTGGCCGTGCAGACCGTGACTGGAGCGCCTCAGTCCACTCGGCCACCGCGACCGGCTACACAGTTTCCAATTAAATTGTGTCCTCTTGGAATATCGTATCTGTTGTAAGATTAGATTCGTGATATACTGTCAGAGAAGACACAGTATTAGTAATTGACGAAAAATCATCCAGTAAAACAGAAGTGATATCTGGGTTTCCGCGGGTAGGTGTTGTGGCACCGCCACTGTTACTTCTCTTTACAAACGACTAGCTCTTACCCGCGGCTTCGCTCGGTTAATGTCCTTGCATACGTGTCAAAGATAATCTAAGGAAAATGATGTCACTACTTTGTTCTTCAATTAAGGCCAGGATTATCAGGTTAAAAGAAATTTAAAATTACGGTAAATAGTGTCCTTTATCGAGATGAATATAAAGATTATTATTAAATCCGAAAAGAAACTCGGTTTATTACTTCATAAGTAAAACGCTGACTTAAGACGCTATACGTTGTGCAGCGTATAAATTATTAAAATGTTATTGAAATCGGTTGACTTCTAATGTAAGCATTGTATTCATAATGTTGAATCGTATTACGTCCAACACATCAACCACTGAAAGTATTTTTAAATGCGATAAATTTCATACATCTAAGAATACATGGATTTTCCAAGGAGTCTTCAAGCGTATCAGAAGCTATAAAAGAAACCTTGACGCTTGGCTGTTAAATATTTCGAGTTATATGCTTAAAATCAACAAATGTATTGAATTATACACTTTCTAAAGCAGCCTATGTTCTCCTTCAGAGTTCAAGCTATCTCCATACCCACTTTAATTAATATCGGTTAAGCGGATTCATCGTGAAAGCATGACAGAGAGAGCTTCTTTAGCATTTATAATATTGTCACGTTGCGATGGAAGTAGGCTTGACTTTGAAGGCAACTAAACACAGCACTTATACTGAAAGCACGTTTATTACGAACTCAACATACACGCAGCACTGACTGCCTCTCAGGCAGAGTGCTCTGCTATTTATACACAGACAGAATTTACCGGAAATTAGAAGAACAGTTAACATAAGAAACAAGTAGAATTTACAAGGGAACATAAGAAAGATGTAGAACCTTCTGAAATTGTAAATTACAAAGAAATAAATTTTTGTCGGTGGGCAGGATTGAACCGGCAACCTTCTGCTCCGCAATCCGTGACGTGATCCTCTGCGCCACGCCGGTAGTTGGTGATTGTCGTCTCTCGCGGCAGTATTGTAACATCGTATCTGCTGATCGATGTGTTGTTCAGTGATATAGTATTGTGGCTCCTTTTAGTGGTATATTTTGATATTGCTTTCGGAATGTGCTGCGAACAGAATAATAAAGACTTAACAAAATGTCAAACATAATGCAGAACCTTTTTATGGATGTCACGTTTATGAGGTAATATCTCCTGAATTATGTCCTACAAAAACATTATTTACCAGGTTCGTAGAGTGGAATATTAGGACACTGCCTGCGAAATGTGTTGTAAATGGAGTTGGAAATAAAGACGTACTGAATTACAACATCATGCTGATTAGGGTAAATTTTAATGCATTTCGTTGCCTTTGACGTGATAGCACCTTAACTATATTTCGTAATACGATATTATTTCTAAGGTACATCCAGTGATGTATATGTAAAATGTCTGCAAAATACGTCGCGAATAGAGATGGTAGGAAAGAAAATGTCACGAGTGATAAGGCGGTTTTTCATTAAGCTAATTATTCATGACTGCATATCTCGTGAACAGTGTGACATACTATCATATAAAATTTCGAACGTACGTTCAATGGTATATGTGTATACTGTCTGTAACATTTCTCGCCAATAGAATTAATAGTGTACGAGTAATAAATTGTAACTTCATGCCAAATGTCGTAATTTTACTATATGAACGCCGATAAAGTAGTAAGCGACAAACTTTTTTCATCGTTTTGCTGGAGTTCTCAGCGAGAAACAATTTCCTTAAGACTTGAAATTATGTTTAAAGTTTGTTGGAAGTCACTAAGTGCTCTCCTTCTCAAATAGTGGACTGATAAAGTCACACTATCACATGCTGAAAGACAGGGAAGTTTTCACAGTTTATGACATTATATCTCCTGAACTATCGGCCCTATCGCAAAATCCGTTCTTAGCTGACGTCTTCTACCTATATACTACACTCCTGCCAAATTTCAGCTTCATAGGTGAAGTAGTTTTCGAGATTTCGTGTTTAGTCAGTGCGTGAATGTGTGAGTGAGGAGTGAATGAGTGTCCTTTCGCTTTTATTTAGATAGAGATTTAGCGGGCGATCTGAGAACAGCCCTTATACATTGTTCGCACAGGATTCTGTCTGTCATCGGTTAATAATGTCAAGCAACAACTACATCTATGTAATGGACCAGCATGCACAGAGTCCTGACTTGAAACCTGTAGAAAACTATGAAATGTTTTGGAAAGCCAACTATGACCAGGCCTCACCGACCTACGTCATACGTCTTCTCAATTTAGCACTCCGTGAGGAATGGGCTGCCATTCCCAAGAAGCCTTCCAGCATAAGATTGAACGAATGCTTGCGAGAGTGGAAGCTTTCACCAAGGCTAAGGGTGGGCTAACACCATATTGAATTCCAACATTACCGATAGAGGGCGCCATGAACTTGTAAGTCATTTTCAGCCAGGTTCTCGGATAGTTTTGATCACATAGTGTACGTCATAATATACAGAGTCGGTAAACTGATTACTTTTATTTTAATGGATTAAATGGACAACAAATTTAGTGAACCTCTGGCTTTACAACGAATAACGACTTTCCCAGAAAAATCTCTCTTTTCTAATATTCCTTTCTTTACACATAACCAAGGCAACGCAAAACATGGGACTGATTTGATTATGTTTTGTTAATGAATCTAGTTGCGCTAGGATAATTTTAGTTATTTATTTTCTTATCAGTTTCATGACACACGGTGCCACAGCGAAGCATGATCATGTTTACCTGGTAACAGCAGTGCCGGAATGGCTGTGTGTTCCTGGAGCACCTCGTACGGATCCCGCGGCATCACGCGTCGGAGATTCGAGTCCTCCCTCGGGCGTATACGTGTGTGTTGTCCTTGGGTTAATTAGTCTAAGTAGTGTATACGTCTAGGGACTGATGAGCACAATAGTTGGTCCCATAGAATTAAAAACATTTACTTTTTTACCTAGTATCTGTTGATATGTATATGTGGGCATTTAGGTAGATATATTGGACAACTTCAAAAGAACGGACACAATACATAATAGTATTAATACAGGGACAGAAAAATTTAGGTGCCAATTTTAATATTAATTAAACAAGGGGGCCAATGAAAACTTATCGCGCATAGTGCCGAATGTTACTATGTATACATATTATAAAACAAAGTCCCCTCAACCCGTCTGTCTCTCTGTTTTCGATAAACTTAAAAACTACTGAACTATTTGTCATACGGTTTTCACCAATGAACGGTGTGATTTATGATGATGGTTTAAGTGTATATCTCATTAAGATGCGTGGCAGTGTGTGATTATGGCGAGCAAGAATCCACGTAATAGATCAATAAATACTGTTAGCAAAAATTACATATTCTGTGATTTACGAACTTTATCGTACATGTAAAATTGGCTTTATTAATTCATAATATGACGTCATTTAAATATTAATAATTAGCAATACATTACGTAACGATCGTATTCGGCACAGAAACTTAAGGAATAGTGAAGTACAGTATAATAAAGGTGTAACGGAAAATTCTAACATATGATCCAATAATGAATATTTAGCAATGAATTGGACTCGAACAATTCATTACAGTTACTATCGGGCGATACCTGTAGGGTAACCTGGACAGATTTGAGATGGAAACAAAATACTTTAAAAAACCTCAAAGTACGATGAATAGGAGGAGAAAGTGAGAATGGTACACAAAGTATTCTACGCCACACACTGTTAGGTGTCTTGCGCAGTATGGATGGAGAAGCGGATGTATAACCGAAAAGGCTTACACCAGGCTTCAAAACTTTGTAAGGAAGTCTTGCCTAAGGTATTGTAGAACTACAAATATCATTAGAAAAAAAGAAATATATGGCATACAACAAAGAAGCACCAAAGTTTTGAACACGAAATGTGAAAAATTAAAAAGGGGATCTGAATTTGAATACTTGGCATCAATCATACAGGAAAAGATACTGGAAAAACCCGCGAAGTTCGATTAAAAATGACAAAAGCATTCAGATTAACACAAAATAATTATAATAAAGCATCACTTTCTAGATTCAGTAAACGTCGTTATTACAGCACTGTAATCAATCTTGAATGTCTTCAAGGGGCAGAAACTTTAAATTTAAGTAACAGAGAGAGATATTGGAGAAACTGAAAAGAAAGAAATATTACGAGGAAAATATTGGCGCCAAAATTATAGATGAAGAAACTTATTAGGCTGAGAAGTATTAAGGAAACTGAGGAATACACAGTCACACATCGTGATATAAGTAACAAAGACTTATATTTTATGGCTCATTAAAAGAATGCCGCCCACTTGGTTTACCATTCGAATCGTAGAATTATACGAAAACTGATGCAAGGCAAAAACTGAGCCAATTAAATTGATGTTCGCGATTAAGGAGGTTCTTAAATACCTTTTACTCTTACCAAATTGCTCGACGCAGCAGGTTGACAAGACACTAAGACAGAATAAAAGCCGCCATATATGCTGTTTGAAAACGACCCGCTTGGTTAGCCGTGTGGTCTAACGCACAGCTTTCCGAGAAGGGGAGGCGTACCGGCCCCCGGTTCGAATCCGCCCGGCGGACTAACGAAAGGAATAGGAGTGCCGTCTAGCCTGGTTGTGGCTTTTAGGCGGTTTTCCAATTCCTCCTAAGTGAATACCGGGCTGGTCCACAAGTACCGCCTCATTTGCACGATTCGCAAATATTTCGTAACACTTTACGCTTTCACACACATATAACACTAAACGCAAACATTTGGGGAGGCCGCGGTGGAGTGGCCGAACAGTCTAAAGCGCCATGATGCGGAACGCGCGGTTGTTCGCGCCGTCGGGGGTTCGAGTCCTCCCTCGGGCATGGGTGTATTGTCTTTAGGTTTAAGATCATTTACGTAGTTTGTAAGCTTAGGGACTGATAACCACAGACGTTAAGTCCCATAAGATTTACAAACATTTGAACATTTGGGGTACACTTTTCCTCCTGGGGGGGGGGGGGGGGCATGGGGTGGCGGCAGGATGGGCATCCGACCACCCTGTAACTATTAACACGTGCCAAATCCGCGTTTAACACAGTGCCGACCCTGCATGTGCGGGAGAAGGGCCAAAGAGAAAGAAGAAGATATATGATGTTTGAAAATGGGGTGAGCTGCTAGGTAATTATTTGAGGATGCCAATGAAAACTAAAAGCGCTAAGGAAGTACAGTAACACAGGAAACACTTTACTACGCGCCTCCTTTTTCGATGACGATGAAGACGTATCAGAGATTGAAACAGGATATTTGCACTTCATGAATATCAACTGAGGGTGTGTGTCTATATTGCAAAGAAAGAGAAGTAACGAAATTGGCGTAAATCTCGACACGATACTAACGACAGCATCGATTTTATGTCATGGGGAGAGAACAATGACTGGCCCTTCATTTGACAAACTTGTGTAACACGTGTGCGGTATAGATGGACACAGATGGTATTTTCCAGCCGAATGCCGTTTGTGTTTGGGTGCTCTTGACGCCGGCGTTCTTATCGGGGTAACTCGTCTCGCAGAAGGGCGGGCGCGGGCGGAGGTTATTAATCCTGGTGCCGGCGCTGTATCGACGCGAGACGACTGAATGATATATAGCAGCTGTTCCGGGAGACCTCTGGTGAAGACAGTTTGATAACAGTTGCGTTCTCCCTTTTGTTTCAGTCTCGCGAGATCTTTCTCTTCGTTGCAGTCCTTCCAATAATTGGAAGTCCCCCCTTTCCCTTCGCCAGGAAGACGAGAGTGTCGGCGAGGGACGGCGGGGGTGGAGAGGGGGAAGGGTGTGATACGGGATACCACCCGGCCTGGCTGCAGATGTCGAGGCCCGTGGAATTAAGAGCGAACGGACGGGTTGATCCCGCGGTCGCGCTCAATATCTGTCAGCGATGTGTGTGTGTGTGTGTGTGTGTGTGTGTGTGTGTGTTTGTGAGTGGGGTTGGTGAGGGGGGGGCGGGGGCAGGAAGGGTCGCTCTGGAACCCGAGACAGCCGCCCCCGTGTTGCTGGATGGGCCACTGTGCTCAGCGCCTCTGGTAAACAGCTTCGCCCTCCGTGGAAAAACAGTCTTCTTGTACTGCAGACTCCGCAGAGTCAGAATAGCCTCCCGAGGTTCAAGCACTCTGAAAGGCGATATCTGTGGGAGTTTCACTGCGATGGCCTTAGTTTCCTCAGTCAACCGTGCAATCTCTATAAACAATACGCGTTCGGGGTTCATGCCTAAAACTTTTCATTATTATTATTATTGATTCGTTGTAACTAATTGTGGCGCGCGATTGGACTTATTTTGCACATTCTTATTCTTTTCTTCCCAATATCGTGTCATTGGTTCATGTGTGCCTTTCAGCGTGCTTCTGGCCAGACTGTATTTTTCCTTTTTGATTTCTGTGCTAATCTAGGATTCGTAGCTCACTGGTACAGTGCAAGATTGAATTCAAAGTCACGTGTTCAGCCTTCGCTAGGTCGTTGGTTTTTTATTTCTCACTTTCCACTTTTTTGCTGTTGGGAATCTTGCTGATGTGAAAAATATCGAGTAGCACCGTGGTTCTGAAACCACGTTAAACTGTAGTTCCACTCATAACTGGGTGGATAAGTCAGAAGGTCGTAGTTATTCAACGGCATACCACCTCCAAACAGGACCATTGCTTAGTAAAAGCACTATGGTGTTCAAACCAATCTTCGGATTGTTGACTGCTTTATCTTACTATGCCTCTAAATTTCATCCTATCTTGAATGCTTTCATGATCAAAACCCATTTCTCGTTGATCTTCGTGTACTAACGAATTGTTGCGGATTTCAGGTCTAACGCTAGGTAAAAAATTTTCCTTGTTAGCCTGTTGTTATTCATTCTGTGTATGTAGAATTTTTATCGTCTTTTTCTGATGATATCTGTCATTTTTTCTGTGAATTGAAAATTTTCACTTGGTTTCTCTTGCATCCAAATTCCATTTTCGAACTGTGGTCCCAGGATTTTTCTGATAATTTTCCTCTTTTGTTTCTCGATGCTTTTCATTTGTGACCTGCTGCCATCTATCAGTGTTTCAGTTGCATAAAGTGCCTTTGGGTTTATGACTGTATTGCAGTGTTGTAATTTTGCATTTTTGGTATGCAAATTTTGTTATATCTTCACCATGCGATTTTGTATGTCCTTTTGCAGTTTAGCAGCTTCCTGATTTATCCTTGCTGTATTAATAATTTCGCTTGGCTACTTAGATTTGTCTGCTTGGGAAATTATATCACATTTGGTGAATAATGGTTGATTGTCGAATGTTGATTTAGTGCCTTGCATAAACTACGTCCTTTCGAATGAAATTTGGAGCCCGGGTTTTTCGGGTATTTCATGCAAATTTTTTTATGGAGAGGATTACTTCTCGTCTGGTTTTCGAAAGGATTTCAAGGTCATTTGCAAAGGCTAAACAAGCAAGGTGAATTTTATCTTTAAAAAGTCATTCATAAACATCCTTATCATTTACATATGGACCCAATAGCACCACGCCAATTTAGTTAATTCCACTTTCGATGGGTGGCCTTCTTTGTGTCATCGTTTCAAAAAGAAGTCTCTTTCTATCATCATACCACAAGATGTTCTAAGTCCATTTTTTAATTTCCCTCTGACAAACTTTCCAAGGAAATATTTTCTGTCTGAATGGTTTGCTATCTGTAGCATCAGAGTTATATGGATTAATTTAAGAACCTCCTTAATCGCGAACATCAATTTAATTGGCTCAGTTTTTGCCTTGCATCAGTTTTCGTATAATTCTACGATTCGAATGGTAAACCAAGTGGGCGGCATTCTTTTAATGAGCCATAAAATATAAGTCTTTGTTACTTATATCACGATGTGTGACTGTGTATTCCTCAGTTTCCTTAATACTTCTCAGCCTAATAAGTTTCTTCATCTATAATTTTGGCGCCAATATTTTCCTCGTAATATTTCTTTCTTTTCAGTTTCTCCAATATCTCTCTCTGTTACTTAAATTTAAAGTTTCTGCCCCTTGAAGACATTCAAGATTGATTACAGTGCTGTAATAACGACGTTTACTGAATCTAGAAAGTGATGCTTTATTATAATTATTTTGTGTTAATCTGAATGCTTTTGTCATTTTTAATCGAACTTCGCGGGTTTTTCCAGTATCTTTTCCTGTATGATTGATGCCAAGTATTCAAATTCAGATCCCCTTTTTAATTTTTCACATTTCGTGTTCAAAACTTTGGTGCTTCTTTGTTGTATGCCATATATTTCTTTTTTTCTAATGATATTTGTAGTTCTACAATACCTTAGGCAAGACTTCCTTACAAAGTTTTGAAGCCTGGTGTAAGCCTTTTCGGTTATACATCCGCTTCTCCATCCATACTGCGCAAGACACCTAACAGTGTGTGGCGTAGAATACTTTGTGTACCATTCTCACTTTCTCCTCCTATTCATCGTACTTTGAGGTTTTTTAAAGTATTTTGTTTCCAAGCGCTTAAGATAGTGCGAAAAACGATTACCGGTGACCCTCCATAGGACTCTAACCTCTCTAAATTGATTATCGTGGGTGTTTCATGAGATATACTTACGAGGAAGCAGTCTATTGTTACTCTTCGAGAAACGTATCTTCTCTGAATATTGGAAGAATCCTGTATCGCAATACAAAGCGTTTCTTTTTCACTGGATTTACCTTATCATATCTGAGACGCTTTCGCGCTTTGTAAATAAGCGCGCAACGAAGCGGGCTGTTCTCCTTTCGATCATCTATGTGTCTTCTATGAACTCTAACAGGTACGGGTCACATACAGATGAACAAATACTCAAGCTTTGACCGAACGAGTGTTTCGTAACCTACTTAGTTTGTTCACGGACTGCAGTTCCTGAAAATTTTTCCAATGAATCTATTTGGCACCTGCCTCACACACCACTAAATTTATATGGTTGTCCCATTTCAAATTTTTCCATATATCTTCTACCAGATACTTCATGGAAGTAACTGCTTCGAGTGTTGGTCTTTCTATTACGTTGTTATTTGATAAAGGGGCCTTTCTTCTATGTAAGCGCAGTATTTTAAATTGGTTTATGTAGAGACTAAATTTCCATTCCCAACATGATGCGCAGATACTCTGCATTCGCTGCCCTTTTTCAGTTTCAAATTCAAATGTTTGTGATTCTGTAGAACCGAAATACTGTGGACATACGTTCCTTGGCTTACAAAGAACATAAACTAAGTTAAACTAACGTAAGGACAACACACACAACTACGCCCGAGGTAGGACTCGAACATCCGGCAGTGGACACCGCGTAGTCCATGGCACAGTGCCTAGAACCGCGCGGTCATTTCTGCTGGAATTTCTTCAGTCAAGTCACACAGTTGGTCTGGTATTGCATATGTTCGCACTTTGTTCTTCAGGCGACGGTGCGAAACGGTATCGAACTCTTTGCCGAAGTCAAGAAAAATGGCAACTATCTGGGAGCAGTGGTGGATTTTTACATTTACCGCCAGTAGTCTATTCAAATTTTGTCACACCTACCGACTTCTACAATTCGATACCCTGTTTCACAATAATACTAATTACACCATTTTGTCAATGAAATTGTAGCTTTATGTTTTGTGCACTATGTTCCCTGTCACACCATCTTTTTCCGTAATTAATATGACAGTAAACTAGGAAATCGTAGTGTCGATAGTATTTATGATATGTAGTTTGTTAGTGTGCTTCCGTCTTTAGATTCATCCACATTGCTTGCTTCTTCTAATTGGATAGAAACGGAGAAGTTAGTTAATGATTGACGACTACACCTTATTGTGAGAGTATTCTATCAGGGCCTCCTGAATGCTGGATGCTGTCCTTCATAAACATTTTATCATTATGGTAATATACCTGAAGGTGCATCTCAATTGATGAGACACCGATTGCCCCTAAATACAAATGTTTCGACAGCGTTATTGTTCTATTTCAGCACGCCAGCATCCAGGACTGTTTATATTACTGAACTTAGTTTTAGGTTTTTGACGAATAGTGCGTATTGTAATTTCATTAAAAACTTCCCTGTAATATTATATCTATTAAGTGAATAGGTGTTTTTAAAAATGTATCTGTTGTTTGTCTCTTATTTGATGTCTCTGTTGTGTCTATGACCAGAAAATTTAGTCGACAGAAATAACAGTTTATTCTCCTTTATTGATTCGTGATAGTCCCTCTCCCACCCCCGCTCGCCAATGACCTGAACGACAATATCTTGAATGTAAGTGCTCTCAACCTACGCAGCGTATTATTTTGCAGCATTCATTGCAGCATCATGACATAAAAATAATTTATCTATATTTTTTCCTCTGACATTATATTGTGCTTCTATCTCTGGTCTGCACGGCCACTACGGTCGGGGTTCGAATCCCCCCTCGGGCACGGATATTTGTGCCGTCATTAGTATTAGCTGGTTCATAAGTAGTTCGTAAGTTTAGGGACTGATGACCTCGTATTTAAGTCCCATAAGCTATACAAACATTTGAACATTGGAACTATCTCATAGAATTGTTATAAGGTGGCCTTTTAGGCTAAAAGTCCTCAAATAGTACGAAAATATTATATTTTATCATAAATATTCATTGCACTGTAATACTGTAGTAATTCAGACAGTGAATGGAATATTTCTTCCGTGACTACAAACTCGTGCGTCAGATGTCGATCGTGTATTATCGGCAGTCTTGGGCGCTGTTCTTGGCGAGTTTGTGAGACTTGCGGGGAAAGGGAATGTGTAGACCCTTGCGGGGAGACCCGGGCGCTGCAGGTAGTGAACAGGGTGTTCCTGAGTAAATGAGCTGCTTCTTGTCGTTTCAACACCACAGTAGCCTTTTTCTTGAATGTTCTGAATATAAATCTTCACACAGACTTCTTGAGGAGGAGAGTGATACGGATATATGATTGTAAACCACTGCCTATTACCTTAGACCTTTTTGACTGTACTGGAGTTCCGCATATTCCGTAATTTATATTTATACAGTTAACAGGCAATGCATTTTATAACCAACTATTGGGTGCCAATTTCGCTTCATTTTTCCTGGAAGTCTTGCAACTTATTTCTCCCTGTTGGTTTATGCCAAGTTCGGAGTAAAAATGGTTCTATATGACGGTGATATAAAATAGAATTTACCTTCAGCATTTTTCGGTGTGTGAGATTCCAGATGTATTTGTAATTCGAATACAGCCAAATCGTTTTGGGGTCTACGAATAAACGCTTCAAGTATGTAAAATACTCATTGACTTATTATTAACGTTTTTTAATTGAATGTTTAAGGTTGGGTCTCCTATTAAAAAGCATAGTAGCTATTTTTAAAGAGATGGAAGTTGCGTGATAGTGGGGTTAACTACATAGCGGTCAATTACATCAACGTATCTGTGCATGATGCCTAATATATTTATTGCTTGCGCAGGTGTCTTTATATGGTTAGTGTACTGAATAATATGCTTTTAGGATGTATGACTGTGGAAAGTCATCGTCTTGTAGTAGCAGAGAATGTCTTAATAACTCTCCAAACATTATCACTATTAAAATACCTTTTTGTTTTCAGGAGGAACACTCAATGAATTAATATGTAGTTAGAACAAGTTACTATATTGCTCTTCAGCTTGCAAAGGGTTGTGCAATTTCACTGAGTTTCGTGTTATGTTGACAGTGTGGAAACTTGACAACAGCAGTGCTAGACTTGTTGGTGTGCCTGTGCCCAGAAAAAGCCATTAGCCGCCCCAAGGGCCCCGGGTTCCCCGCAAGTTCACTCCCCGTCACTCCCCGCAAGCGATGCTCATATCTGGCCCGCGACGACGGAATACGTGGATGCTGGTAGCCTCGCGGGCAGCTCACGCGTCCACCGCAGGCCTCCACAGTGACTTGCGTCACCTCATTACAGACTACGTTCCGTGTGCAATGGCGACACATGCCCGTAGGTGACGGTATCTTCAGCTGAAAATCGGTGCCGCTGACTTTATTCGGAAAATCGCTTAGCAGCGTTCCAGGCGACCGCACGTTGTCGTAGCCTCCCTCATCCCCCGGCGGGCAGGCCACCCCGCGGCGGCTCCTTTTGAGAGTGAGGGGGCGGAGGACGGCCCGGCGTCGCATCCACCTGCACGATCGCCGGCAGCGGTGGGGTGGGGCCGCCTCTCCCCTGGTCCATCTACCTGCTTTACGGCGGACCGCGCTGCCGCCCCCGGCGGCGGAGAACACACGGGACAGGGGGTGGGTAGCGGCAGTAAAACCCACTACCGGCCGGCTGTAAAACCAGCCGCACGCTCCGAGGCCGACACAAGTCCGGAAGGATCCCTGGGCCCCGGGCCGCGAGTCAACACGTAACCGGTGCGCTAGCAAGCGCCTACCTGCACAAAAACCAGTACGACTGTAAATCGGTCATTCCGTGGAGGCACTTCTCATCTCACCGTGATTTTTTCTTCGTGATTTCGATGGTGACCCTATCCTGCCGTATTCAAGACACTTTTTCTTATTTTTCCCATACATCTTTCAGCACATTTTGTGCTACAAGGGTGTCCAGAAAAGGGCTCCCTGATTTCAAAATTAAATATCTCGAAAACAAAGATCGTTAGAGGAATACAGTAAGTTTATTGTGAAAGCCGTAATAAGTTTATACAGCAGTTTCATCTACATCTACATCTACATAGATACTCTGCAAATCACATTCATATGCCTGGCAGAGGGTTCATTAACAACTTTCATAACTTTTCTCTACCGTTCCATTCTCTAATAGCGCGTGGGAAGAAAGAACATCTAAACCGTTGCGTTTTCGATTTGATTTCTTTTATTTTATTGGGATGGTCATGTCTCCCTAAGTAGGTGGGTGCTAGCAAAATATTTTCACATTCAGAACTAAAAGTCGGTGATTGAAACTTCGCAAACAGATCACGCCGCAATGAATAACGTCTTTCTTTTAATGATTTCCACCCCAATTCCCCCCGTAACGTGATAAAACAAAACGAGCTGCCCTTCTCTGAACCTTCTCAATGTCCCACCTGGTGAGGGTCCCACAAGGGGCAACAGTACTCCAGGACAGGACGCACAAGTGTGATGTAGGCAGTCTCTTTGGTGGAGCTGGTGCATCTTCGAAGCGTTCTGCCGATGAAACGTAACCTTTGGTTCGCCTTCCCCACAATATTTTCTGTGTGTTCTCTCCAGTCAAAGTTGTTCGTAATCGTAACTCCTAGGTATTTGGTAAAATTCAAAGTTCAAATGTTTGTATAGCTTACGGGACTTAACTATAGGGTCATCAGTCCCTAAACTTACAAACTACTTATGAACTACCTACAACTAAGGACGGCACAAATATCCATGCCCGAGGGGGGATTCGAACCCCCGACCGTAGTGGCCGTGCAGACCGTGACTGGAGCGCCTCAGTCCCCTCGGCCACCGCGGCCGGCATTTGGTAGAATCTACGACCTTAAGGTTTGACTGATTTATCGCGTAATTAAAGTTCAGCGGATTTCTTTTAGTGGTCATGTGTATTACTTCCTCATTTTCTTTATTTAATGTGAATTGCCAATTTTCGAACCATGCAGAAATTTTGTCTAAATCGCTTTGCAGTTGCTTTTGATCCTCAATTGACTTCACTAACCGATAAACGACAGCATCATCCGTGAACAGTCTAAGGGAGCTATTCAGATTGTCCCCTAAATCGTTTATAAACACGAGGAAGAGTAGGGGACCTATAACGCTTCCCTGTGGAACGCCAGATATCACTTCTGTTTTACTCGAAGACTTACCGTCAATTACAACGAACTGTGTTCTTTCTGATAGGAAATCGTGAATCCAATCGCACAATTGGGGAGATATTCCATAAGCACGCAATTTCATAAGAAGCCGCTTGTGGGGTATAGTGTCAAAAGCCTTCCTGAAATCCAGAAATATGGAATCGATTTGAGATCCCTTGTCGATGGCACTTAACACTTCATGTGAATAAAGGGCAAGCTGAAACAATAGTTACAACAGATGGCGCTGTAATCGCCATACGTAATGTCTAATATAAATACTGATCCGAAACCCAGAGCGATCAGTTCCACTATTGAAACGTGAAAGGAGGTTAGCGTACCGAAGGAAGAGATTGAAAAACACATTTTTCTGGTGCTAGAGTACCACAGGTTGGAAGAGAGTCCTACGGCAACAAGGCGAAGTTTTCAAGCACGATTTCATGTTCAGTACCATTGGTACGCTCTTCGCAAAATTTCAACGAACAGGCGGCATAACTGATGATCTAGTGGGGTATGTTGGCCGCAAGAAAACCGCAGTTACGCTTGAATATATCGCCACAGTTTCTGGAATTATTCAGCGAAATTCAATGTCATCCGTCCGTAGAATTGCATCTGAGACTGGTTTGAAGTGTTCCAGCACGCAGAAAATACTGAGAAAGAGCCTACACATGTTTCCATTCAAAATTCAAACGCACCATACCATACAAGTACGAACTGTTCAACAAAGGGTTGCCTTTGATAATCAGATGCTCACAATGATTGATAGCGAAGGATTTGATGTTGGCTGCATCTGGTTTACAGATGCAGCACACTTCCACCTGAATGGATACGTGAATAAGCAGAACTGGCGATTTTGGGGTTCCGAAAAGCCATATTGGTGCGAAACCCCTGTATTCTCGTAAAGTTACAGTGTGGGCTGTAGCATGCAGCAGAGGCATTATTTGCTCTTTTTTCGTTCGAGAAACGGTCACTGGTGCACGTTACGTTGCAATTTTGGAACAATTTGTCGCCACACAGCAAGCATTAGAGGATCGACCAGGTATTGAACGGTTTAAGATGGAGCCCGACCACATCGGCCCGAACAAGTGTTTCGCTTTCTTGACGAATACTTCAGGAATCGAGTCATTGCTTTGGAATATCCCAAATTTACGGGTGCAGACATGGATTGGCTTCCATATTCGTCGGATTTGACTCACTGTAATTTTTTTTTTTTTTTTTTTTTTTTTTTTTTTGGGGACACAATGCTTGTCTACCCGAAGCATCCCGCCACGCTGGACGAGATCGAATCGGCGATCTCTGTGGCATGTAAATCCTTTTCGGTTGAGGCACTACGAAATGTGAGGCGAATTTCATTCTTCGTTTACGCAACCTCTGTAGTGCCAATGGTGAACATTTTGAAAAACATTGTGATTGTTTGCAAAGAGTGTTTTCATACGATTATTTCATTTATTTATGCTGATATGAGCTGTACAGCGTACAGCGCCATCTGTTAGCAGCTTTTGTAACTATTATTTCAAACTGCTGTATAAACTTCTTGCAGCTTTCACAATAAACATACCGTTTACTGCATTCCTCTAACGATCTTTGTTTTCGAGATATTTAATTTTGAAACCAGGAAGCCCTTTGTGGACACCCTGTATCATCAGTTTGAATTTTCATAATGTTGTTCTGAAAATTATGGTAGTACTGTACAAATGTTATTTTGAATTACATCTAAATGTTTTTATAACTAAAATAACTACCTCTCCCTCAGGCCATTTGCTACAGCATTCTATTAAACATAGCCTTGGTTGCAATGATTCACTATTATTTAAAGCGTTTCACAATTTTGGGGCACTATCAGAAACTGAAAATGCGTCCTACATCTACATCCATACTCCGCAACCCACCCTACGGTGTGTGGCGGAGGGTACCTTGACTATCCCTATCGGTTCTCCCTCCCATTCCAGTCATGTATTATTCGCGGAAAGAAAGATTGTCGGCATGCCTCTTTGTGGGCTCTAATCTCACTGATTTTATCTTGGTGATCTCTTCACGAGATATACGTAGGAGGGAGCAATATACTGCTAGACTCCTCGGTAAAGCTATGTTCTCGAAACTTCGACAAAAGCCCGTACCGGGCGACAGAGAGTCTCTCCAGCAGAGTCTTCCACTGGAGTTTATCGATCATCTCCGTAACGCTTTCTCGATGACCAAATGATCCTGTAACGAAGCGCGCTGCTCTCCGTTGAATCTTTTCTACATTCTCTATCAACTCCACCTGGTACGGATCCCACACCGGTGAGCAGTATTCAAGCTGTGGGCGAACAAGTGTACTGTAACCTACTTCCTTTGTTTTCGGACTGACTGCATTTCCTTAGGATTCTTCCAATGAATCTAAGTCTGGCATCTTCTTTACCGACGATTGATTTTATATAGTCGTACCATTTTAAATCACTCCTAATGTCTACTCCCAGATACTTTATGGATTAACTGCTTCCAGTTGCTGACCTGCTGTATGTAGCTAAATGATAAAGGATATTTCTTTCTATGGCTTCGCAACAAATTACACTTGTTTGCATTGAGATTCAATTGCCATTCCCTGCACCATGCATCAATTTGAAGCAGATCCTCCTGCATTCCAATACAATTTTCCATTGTTACAACCTACTACAGCATCATCCGCAAGCAGCCTCAATGAACTTCCGATGTTATCCACAAGGTCATTTATATACATTGGAAACTTTACAAGCCTAGCCTTATCATTCACAGTGATAATAAGAAATAAATTACTTCTGACCTTATAATAACGTTCTACATCGGCCAGCTGTGAAAGAATTTCGCGTCAAAGCCTGCTAACGTCAACAAACTTTAAAGGTAGCACTGGGTGTGTGGTACACGTGGAGAAACTATGTAAACAGCAACAAACAAGTGAACTTAAAGTGGTTGATGCTCCGGTGCTTCTCCTTTTTTAATTGATTATCGTGATGCGTATCTGGTTTCGGCGAGGAGCTTGGTTATAAAACGCTATGCAGGGAGAGGTAAAATCTGCAATTCTCTATAATTTCTGTTAAGTTATTACTGCCGCGATCGTGCACGATATGAACACACTTCAGGGGTCACTTCTATGTTGCTATTTACATAGGTTTTGGGCAGATGTCGTACACCCAGTGCTACCTTTAAATGCTGTCGCTGTCAGGCTTTGGCGCGATGTCGTTCACAGCTGATCGATGGAAAACTTTATTATAATATCAGAAGTAATATATTTCTTATTATCACTGCGCATAATAAGACTTGACCAGAAAAGTTCGCCTAAACTTTTTTTTCTGGCTTCTGATGATGCACAAAAAGGCGAATTGCGTTAAATAAAAATAAATCACTGCAATCACAACTGCGTTTTATTATAAATTCTTACAAGTGCTTTCACTGTGCACTTCCCTTAAGTTTCCAGACAAAATTATCTGTTTTACCTTTGTCGAAAATAGGCCTAGAAATTTTTTTATGCCTAGCATTACATTGCATTAAAAGAAAGATAAAATCACTGAGTATAGTACTGATGACTTCTTTTTGTATTAGTTTTGTACACCTTGCCTTCTGTGGTATTGCGTTTGGTTTGTTTGTGGACAGAGAATGTGAGAATGTAGCAGTATTGTGGGTGGGTGTATGGTTTTTGCAAGGTGTGTCTGCATGCGTGTGTGTGTTAGGGAAAGAAGTGGGTGATGAGAGTACGAGGATGAAGGTTATTTGTACATCTACATCTCCTATACTGTGGCAAATAGTGTTTTGCTGCAGTTTGTACTGTATTCATTGAACAATTTCCTTGGGCTATTGCGTTTTGTATGTAATAAAAATCCTCTGTTGTTAATTTAGGGTACAGGCTATTAATCGTCTTAAGAACTTTTAAGTCATTCTCTATGTTTTTAGCTTAATGTAATGTACGTAAAAAAAAAAAAAAGTGAAAACTTGTGTTTCTGGCACTAATTTTGACGAAACTAAAACAGATGATATTGTCTGCAAACTTAAGCAAGTCAAAGAACCTGTAAACACATTACATGTATCTCGAAATGACATATGTATATACTATATCTACTGTAATTTTGAGAAAAAAAAAAGAAAAAAAAAAGAAATCCGCACATATGAAAGCACAAAATGTGTTGAAACGTATATGGGAAAAAATAAAGTGTCTTGTATACGTCGTAATATCCTCACCATTTATTTAAGCAAACACAGAAGACAGAAGAGCATCAACATGAAAACATGGTCGTTCATGTTTCCGACTTAATTTAGGGTTTTCTTACACTTTGTCTTAAGCGTTAGCTCCGTCTCTAATGACCAAGCTGTCTAGGGGACGTTAAACCCTAAGCTTCCTTCCTACTCACTTAGGAGATGAATTAATACTGCTACCTTTGCTGTCCGTACACGTATACATTTAATTGTAACACTATACTTTCGATTTCAAAGTCAGGGAATTTTTAACTAGGGTGGCAACGACTAAACAAGGGTTTACATGAGGGTTGCGTGTTTACTAAAATTGTTTATTGCCCTTTGCACGACTGTGTCTGGAGAGAACCACTAAATTCGTTAGACTCCATCTGATATGATTTGCTTGAGCCCCAGATTTCACTAACAATATAGCTATATGAATATTTAATCATTTGGATAATGTTCCTAAAATCATTGCTCTTCATTGAATTTCAAGTTCCGACAACTGTTTCAAAAATCGAAGTCCGAAAATAATTCAGAGTCCAGCGCGGCGGATTCTTCGGCTATGTTGAACATCCACCCACTCAATGGATTTCAGTACACTTGCGATACACGTCTGTCGTCAAGATTCAACTGCCATCGACTGCTTCTCGGACGCTCCAGGCCATCGTTCATATACAATCTGTGACGTCATTCCTGTAATACGTCGCCTAACGAGCTTTAGTGGTTCTCGCGTAGTGTACAAAACTTTTTAAATAATGATTTAATTGTTGATACAACGGCATCTTTAGACGCGCGCTAAAATTCTAATGCAAATACATATCTAACTTTAATTTCTAACACTAAAAGTATTCAAAAAATCTTAAGTCTAAATAAATGAATATTTTCAGCATGACCAATAAATAAGTTTTTCGGTCGTCGCATAATGAATATTTAAGCTATTTTAAGGTAGATTTTCCAGTCCTCTTTCCAATGCACTGTTCAGAATTACTATGCTCATATTCTTAAACAAATTACGATCGATAAACAAAATAATTTAGTTTACACAATAACAACATATTAAAATGAACAAAAATAATATATTCTAAGCAGGTAACAATGCGTGTTTACAACACCTGCAACGTATCGCTGCCTCGCTGTTTGTGTATGCGTTTTGTATTAATTTTTATTAACAAATCATTATTATTTTTCCTTAAAAGTGCATTATTATGTGCAATATAAAACTTTGTGTCTCGATGAGACCATTCATTTGAGCCCTCACTCGTTACTATAGTTCAGTTAGGTTAGCTTCTGGATCTTTCCAAGTGAATAAATATTAGTTTTCTGAATAACTTTTGATATAAAATTAATATAAATGATGTCAACATTATCTGAATCGCGCTGTTGTCCTCTTTCATTTGCTTCTCCGTGCTAGTCTGTAACTCTAATAGTGTCAGTGTAGTATCGAAACGTAAAGACAATGCCGTTTTTCTGCGGGAAAAATGTCAGTTGAACATGACGTCACGTCCGCCAGCGTGTTCTCCATTTTCTCTCCTCCCGCCGATGTGAAGCTGGGCGAGTCTTACCTCCTCGCAGCGGCCTACTGCCTGTACAGTCGTAGCAACTTTCGACGCTCTCCGCTGTCAAACTAGCGCGCTTTGCGCTCCACCTTGTAGTCACAAAGTATCTATCCAGTGACAAAATTCTAATCGTCTGTCTTCATCTCCTGCTAGAAGACCTTGAATGAACTCTACATGACACGGATGGATGTCTTGTGTGTTTAGACAGCGACAGAACAATAAAGAGACTTGACCAACAAATCACAATTAAAACCTTAATGTAAACTAACGCATAACGTCCCAGCTTGAACATCAACTCTCTGCTTCCGACATTCGAGAAAAAAGTCGATAGTAACACATAGAATCCGGTGTACCGACACTTGAAACGAAAATGCATTGAACTCAGCTAATTTTCTGTACTCAGTAAAAACTGGACACATGTTGTATGACATTTTTATTGCAATTCGTTCATCCTACCACGTAGTAACATAATTACTGTTCTTCCTGAAACTCCATGTATTACACGATTTACTTCTCCACTTCACCGATGCCAGTTCGACCCTCTGTCGATACGGTCGCAGGACTGAAGGCTTATGTGAGTAAGTTGCCTTACGGTGTTATGTACCAACAATAAGTTAAAATCGTTTTTAATCTATAGACTATATGAAACACGAACGGTAAGAACCTACGTACCGATATTTACAGAACCACGGGCGATTCTTTATAAATAAGAAAGCGAAAAGCGTCTGATTTGAAACAATTTTACTAATTTCAGTCAGCATAAGCCGGAAAACCTGTTATAGTTAATAATTTCAATATTCAGTTACATTTGGGAGTGAGGCGCGAATTACGTGCTCTCCAAAAATATTCAAATGTTTGTATAGCTTATGGGACTTAACTATGGGGTCATCAGTCCCTAAGCTTACAAACTACTTATGAACTATCTAATACTAAGGACGGCACAAATATCCATGCCCGAGGGGGGATTCGAACCCCCGACCGTAGTGGCCGTGCAGACTGTGACTGGCGCGCCGCAGAACGCTCGGCCACCGCGGTCGGCCGTCCAAGTGAAAGTGACAACTGCCAAACTAACATCTTATAGCATCTACCAAGTTACGAGCACAATCTCTGATATTAAATCGAAGTAGTCGCGGCGGATTAGCCGAGCGTACTGGAGCGCCGTGCTGCGGTGCGCTCGGCCATTCGCTGTCGGGGGTTTGAGTCCCCCTCGGGTATGGGTGTTTGTGTTGTCCTTAGGTTTGTTTATCTTAGTTTACGTAGTTTGTAAGATACGGACTAATAACCATTGAGGAGAGTCTGATAGATTTACAGTGTTCTAAACAGTCATTGATATGACAGAAACAAACTAAATTACAGAGTTTTTTTAATATAATATGAGTATATATTAAACAAAATAAATAATAACACGGTAAAACGGACATTTTATTGATCGTTATGCTGAATATAGTATTGTTTCTTTGTACTGCGTACAATGTTACACTATTTATATCGAAATAACAGGTATTTGTAAATCAGTTCCTTGAATTTGATCTAGTGAATAATCAGGTTTAATCTGCTTTAACGAAATATGGATTTTTATGACTTTTAACTCTCGACATATTTAATATTTTGATTTTTGAGTTACTTTTATCTAATATCTGCACTGACAGTTCGAATATATTCAGTAAATATCATAAACACATAATTTCTATAAGTTTGTGATCTTTTAAAGCTACTCTGAATTGAAATAATGTACTGATAATCGTATGCATAAGTATTGCTATCTTAGTGACAGTTGTAAACATTTGTTTATAGACGGAATATTGCGTGTATATTAGACTTTAAGTATGGTATCAAGTAGTCCAATACTGGTTTCCACTTCGTACCCTTGACCACTGTGATACTAAATATGTTGATGGAACTTTTAAATACTGCACAAAAATTTTTATCAGCTGATTACTTCTTAACTAATTTATTTTCTAATTATTTTTTCTTTGGTGAACGATAAACTTAATAATATGAGCCTGTATTTTCAATAGTTATTGGTACATTTTGAAACTTAGGTCTGCTATTATCTCTGTCACCCATGTTTTCATACATTGAAGCAATCGTTACGTGTTAGCTAGGAGTGATATATGGACTAATTTAGGAATCCAAGGTTATAAAATTCCTCTAAGAAACAGATGTTGAAAGGTACAGTCAATGGGACTTGCACATGACTTTTGTTCGATAAAGGAAATTTGGAAACTTTACATGTTTGGTTTGTAAGTGCTAATTCCTGATACGAATGAGGGCTGTTTTGGTGAGGACTCCATGTCAGCGATTCGTGTGTGCGCGAAATTATAAACTTTTATCGACTACTTAGTGGATACTTATACAGATGAAGACGAACTGTCTCAGTCTCCATCGTGGGCAGAACTAAGTTGGCAATCAACAGTCAATTCTAAGCATATTCGAAAATTATAAAAATTACCAAAATATAATTGGTGAAATTAGTTCTTTATAAAAAGGAACCTGGCAGCATAAATTAAAATAAAAAATAGCATAGAGTATTGACATTGAAACATCTTTTGGGCAAAAAAAAAAGGCTAACCGAACCGCCACTGGCAAACAAAATGGAAACTGGATACACGTCAGAGTGCTGCGGATCGGAGCCCACGGCTTGGTCGTCTATCACTTCGACCATTCGATAGGCCACAGCGCTCGGCCGACTACTTACTTTTATGGGTATTCAACCTACAGTATGACAACACAAAAATGTTAATATCTCTAAGGCTATCAGCTATAGAACCGACGTTATACTAGTACAACTTTTTTGTATTTTTGATAGATGCTCTTTCGTTATGTAGTGTTGCAAATCAGATTGTATCTCATTAAATTTGACGCAGATTTTTTTAAACTATGCAGTGTCAATCTAATAGTACCAACAAGTCTTTATTAGGTTTGGAACCCACTTTACTTCCGCCAGTTGTGAGGCGGCATCGTGAGTCGTGTCGGTAGTGCGCTTGACCGCGAAAGGCGAAGGTCCGAGTTTCGAGTCCCGGTGGCGGCACACGATTTTAATCTGCCTGGAAGTTTCACATCAGCGCACACTCCACTGCAGAGTGAAAGTTTCATTCAGGAAACATCCCTTAGGCTGTGGCTAAGCGATGTCTCCACCATACCCTTTCTTCCAGGAGTGCTAGTCTTCCAAGGTTCGCAGGAGAGCTTCTGTGAAGTTTCGAAAGTAGGAGGCGAGGTACTGGCGGAAGTAAAGTTGTGAGGCGGCATCGTGAGTAGTGTCGGGATAGCTCAGTCGGTAGATCGCTTGCCCGCGAAAGGCAAAGGTCCCAGGTTCGAGTTCCGGTGCCGGCACACAATTTTAATCTGCCTGTAAGTTTCTTGTAGGTACTCCTTACCAAATGGCCATATCACAATTACGTGTCTGCAGAACGCCTTTGGTTTTAGGTCGGCGGTATTCAGAGCTACATTTTTTAAGTGATCCATGTACAGGTAGTTGATACCAGGAGCCAAGGGGGAGCCTATGACAACCCGGTCCAATTGTTCGTAAAACTTCCAACCACGTTTGAAATAGGTGATGGTAAGCACATGACGGAAGATTATATTTTGTAGTGTCGCTGCCCATTTTGGGATCCACATCAGGTGGGACTTGCGGACGAATAAGAGAAAGTCCAGAGAAGGCAGCTCGTTTTGTATTATCCCGATATAGTGGAGAGTGTATCACGGAAATAACGCATGAGTTGGGTGGATATCTTTAGAAGAAAAGCGTTATTCGTTGCGGCGAGATCTATCGTATAACTCGGCTACAGTACCACCCCCCCTCCCCACAAGAGGAAACTTCGTAAATTCAATGGCGCATTTATTTGGTTCAGGCGGGGCTTAATTTGTTAATTGTCATATGTCATTTTGAAGAGAATGAAGAGAAACGCTGAAAGTATTGATTGATAGTGCTGTCGCAAACATGGCAAGTTCAGGTGCGGAGCGAGCATTCTGTGCGTTGGACTTCGACAAAAACAAGTGTGCTACAGCTGTTCAACAGATGTTTACAACCAAGTACGGTAACAAGCCACCAGAAAGGAAGACAATTTACCAATGATACAAAAAATTCGACGGGTTGCTTGTGGTCGGCAAACTGAAGCGTTTGAGTGAAGTGAATGTGGAGCGCGTAGGAGACACATTCATAAAATGTCCAAAGAAATCTGGTTGTAGAAAAAAAAAATAATAATAAATTAAATAATTCAAAATGCATGGCATCTGTAGAGTGTTTAGTTTTTGTGCAATAAATAATTGAAAGTATTACCGGACTTTATGTATACCCTGTTTACACACACACACACACACACACACACACACACACACAAATATGTTATTGAGTGTGTCACAGTTTCCATCGCAAAACTCGGCGTGTGTTATGCCTTTCTTGCGTGGCAGACCGTGGCTAGCAGAAGCTACGCGCTGTTACAAGGAAACACCAAAAATACGAAAATTTCAGTATCACAAGCTGCCTCACGGACACACTTATTTGCTGAAAACTCGACAGCTCTTAATTCAAACGATGCCGTGAAGCTAATTATCTGATCGCTGTTCTCATTTTTGTATGCTGTTCGCAGTTAAAGATGCATTCAACGCTACCTGTGGGGAAAATACAAGCCTAGCTGTAGTAGGGCTGGTAGTAGGGGTCGTCAACTATTGTTTCCGTTATGCAGCAGAAATACCTCTGTTCTGGGAGCCAGCGTTAGGCAATGTTGCTTAATTTAGAGTAAATTAGTGCTACCGAGTTTCAAGTGACCAACAAAATCACGAATTTTCGAATTTTTTTAAATTTCGTATATTAACCTAAAAAAATAAGGGGTTTGGGAGGGGGTAATGTAGGCGGTGGCGTCCTATAGCCGAGTAAATAGGGAATTTACGAAATTTCTTTCAGCAACTTCCTCTTCTGAATGCTATCATATTTTGTTAGCACCCACCTACAAAATGTTCAAATGTTTGTTAAGCTTAAGGGACTTAACTGCGGTGTCATCAGTCCCTAAACTTACAAACTACTTATGAACTACCTTATACTAAAGACGACACAAACATCCATGTCCGAGGGGGGATACGAACTCACCTACATAGTACGACATGATCATCACAATAAAATAAGAAAAATCAGATAAAAAAAAAAGGAAAGATTTAGTTGTTCCTTTACCCGCTAGCTATTAGAAAATTGAGCGGTAGAGAAATATCGTAAAAGCGGTTCGATGGGCCCTCTGCCATGCACTTTTATCTGTCCTGCAGAGTATTTGTGTAGATGTAGATTTCGTCTACCTCAAAGTGTTCCTCGAGAGCGCTAAGAATTCATACAGCGGCACGCGAGTTAACTGTGACGTGACATCAAAGCTAACGTGTAGGTCGCTCTCAACTTTGTGCAGCTCTTGGAGTAACTTCTGAAGTTCTGTCGAGTTCTTGACGTGGTGCGGGCAGAGTCCCACAAGTGCTTTTAGAAGCTGTGCTAGATGTTTGGCTACCCCATATGGTAGTTATTCATTTCTGGATGCGGAGCGCGCGGTTGCTCGCCGTGGAGGTTCGAGTCCTCCCTGAGGCATGGGTGTGTGTGTGTTGTCCCTAGGTTAGTTCACCTAGGTTTAAGTAGTTTGTAAGCTACGGACTGATGACCACGCAGTTTGGTCCGATAGATTTACAAACATTTGAACATTTGAACATTTCTGGATGCACAGACGTTTGGTGAGTTTTTGGTGAGTTTATGGTGTTCAAAATCGGGCGTAATGATTCAATCTTCTAATGGATATTCGGGAGGCCTTGTAGTCATGGCGGCGAGCATAGAAGCGCTCAGCTCGTCAATGATAATGTTTTTCAGAAAATAAAGAAAGAATTACTGAACTTTACATCTCCCGTAATATGAAGATTGGAACTCAAATGGTGGCAATTCTTTATTCACAACTGATACAAAAGCGTTATATGTTTTCACCTGTTACTGTCCTTCAAAGTAGTTACCAGTGTTGCGTAGAACCCCTTGCCAGCGACTTGGAATTCGTACTATACAGTTAGCAGAGCCTGTTCTGTTCCTGGTGCGAATCCGCCGAATCTCTGTCGAATCTCTAAATAGATCTGAAGCGAATGCCACGAAGTGGTTCCTTCATCTTCGGAATCAAATCAAAGTCACAAGGACTTAAGTCCGTGGAGTATGGTGGATGGTACAGTACTTCCCAGTCTCATGGAACGAACAGAGAAGCCACAGCTTGTACTGTACGCGATGGAAATTGTCGTGCAAAATTATGGGTGGGTTGCGCCGAAAGTGTTGTCGCTTCTTTCGCAAAGATGGTTGCAGGTGATGATCCAAAAGCGAACAGTAATACTGTTTGTTGACGGTCTGCCGTAGAGGAACGTAATGCGTTAGGATAACACCATCGCAGTCGTACACAAGAATCACCATAACTTCACTATACTGGGGCTCTGATTCACTTTCGACTTTCGCAATAGCATGCACTTCTTCAGAGATGCTAGAACGACCTATCCGATGCATGTCTATTACAGTTTGCCGACCTTCGTTGAAAGCCCTTACCCAACGTGCCACTGTTCTGTAGTACGGCAATGCCGATTCCCTGCATGCCTCTTGAAGACCTTGATGAAACTGTCGTGCTGTAAGACCGGTTTAGCCGAGCGGTCTAAAGCGTCTCGCTGCGGAGCGCGCGGTTGCTCGCCATGGAGGTTCGAGTCCTCCCTGGAGCATGGGTGTGTGTGTTTACCTATGTTTAAGTAGTTTGTAATCTACGGACTGATGACCACGCAGTTTGGTCCGATAGATTTACAAACATTTGAACATTTTGTAAGACCGGTGGGACATTCAATCTTGATCCAAATGCGTTGTTACTGTTTCGAAAACATAGTGACACCGTTACGCTAGTCCTTGTGGCCACAAGTGACAGTGTTGCCCTGGATTGTGCGCACGCCGACGACGTAGGACGGGTGAATCCATTTGCTCCGAGGTGAAGTAAGTACGTCAACAACTAGTGCTACCATCGACATTGTCCATTGCTAGGTTTCAGAAATTACTGCGACCAGTCATCTTTTGTTTCTTCTTAATGTAGATTTATTAAACCATTACCGGTTTCAAGCTGCCTAGCAGCTCATCATCAGATGGTATAAATTTAGTGCAAATTACATTTGTATCTGTGGTAGGGCAGAAACGAGGAAAAAGTAAACACTAATTTTGGTATGATACACTGAATAATTAAATTATAAGTCTGTCTTCAAGACGTTACTTACAGTTATGCGTTTCACAGTTAATTTGTCCATATTTGGTCCGCTTTTGGATAGCATTTCACAACACTTCCCTTATATCAACACACCACAGCAACTCCCACGACTTTCAAGTGGTAAAAAAATAAAAAAAAAAAATAAATAAATAAAAAAAATAAAAAAAATAAAAATAATACTTCACACACATTACGACTTTACATCCAATACCACATCTTTCAGCTTGTAAACAAAGCAAAGAGTATGTTTATACCACAGGTTAAGAGCTATCATTTGAAACCAAAGTCTGACAAAAGCTGATCTGATTATAGGATATAAATATGATGCCAATTTAGATTAAATAAGAACAAAAGTTGTATTTAACTTATGTTCTTATTTAATAATCTAAATTGGCTCATATTTATTCTAAATTGGCATCATATTTATATCCTATAATAAGATAAGCTTTCATCAGTCTTTGGTTTCACATGTTAGCTCTTAACCTGTGGTATAAACATACTCTTTGGTTTGTTTACAAGCTGAAAGATGTGGTATTGGCTGTAAAGTCTTAATGTGTGTGAAGTGTTTTTTAGTTTTACCACTTGAAAGTCTTGAGAGTTGCTGTGGTGTGTTGATGTAAAGCCGGCCGCGGTGGCCGAGGTGACTGAGGCGCTCCAGTCACGGTCAGTCACGGTCAGCACGGCCACTACGGTCGGGGGTTCGAATCCCCCCTCGCGCGTGGATATTTGTGCCGTCTTTAGTCTTAGCTAGTTAATAAGTAGTTTGTAAGCCTAGGGGCTGATGACCCCGTAGTTAAGTCCCATAAGTTGTACAAACATTTGAACATTTTTTTATGTAAGGGAAGTGTTGTGAAATGCTATCCAAAAGCGGACCAAATATGGACAAAAACGCATAACTGTAAGTAACGTCTTGAAGACAGACTTATATTGTAATTATTCAGTGTAACATACCAAAATTAGTTTTACTTTTTCCCCGTTTTCTGCTCTACCACAGATACTTTTGTATCCCAGCGCCGGCAGCGGTGGCCGAGGGGACTGAGGCGCTTCAGTCACGGTCTGCAAGGCCACTACGGTCGGGGGTTCGAATCCCCCCTCGGGCATGGATATTTGTGCCGTCCTTAGAATAAGGTAGTTGATAAGTAGTTTGTAAGTTTAGGGACTGATGACCCCGTAGTTAAGTCCCATAAGCTTAACAAACATTTGATTTGTATCCCAGCCTCGTCGCCGCTTTTGTGTCTCGTTTCCGCCGGTTGTCGTAGGTGTCGGTGGCCGAGCAGAAAGAGACCGACACAGGAATAAAGGATGCACGCGTGTGCAGATACGGAGGTGACCAGCCAGTGGGACAGCAGAAACTAGAACACTAGGCTAAATTAAAACAAGATATATATTTCGTGGAGTCTTGGTAATACTTAACTTTTACATAGTTATTTACTGCAGAATGCTGATATATAGTTTAGATAGAGTCCTGCCTACTGATGATTCCTAGTGCCTATCCGATAGCCAAGTCTTAACTGGTGCCTATCTGATTCCCAAGTGGCCGATGCAGCTGTCGTGGCCACGAGCGGAGTTACAGCAGAGGGCGCTCGTGGCTGACGTCGTAAGAACGCCGCGCCGTGCGTGCATGGCGACGCGCGGCGAAAGTACGTGGCGCGCACTTCATACTTGTGCGACACAACAGATACAAATGTAATTTGCACTAAATGTATACCATCTAATGATGAGCTGCTAGGCAACTTGAAACCGGTAATGGTTTAATAAATCTTCATTAAGAAGAAACAAAAGGCGACGGGTTGCAGTAATTTCTGAAACCTATTTCAAGAAACAGTCGCAGGATTCAACACAATGGATAGAAGTTTTATTGTACATTCCATTGGATAGTGTCTCCACAGCACTATTTAAGTTCCAACCCTGGTATTTAAAAGTGTGTAACAGGTTACGAGTTGCGGTCTAGGCTGGCGACTGACGGGCGGACTGAGAGGAGGGCGTCGTCCGCGATCTCGAGATATCGCTGGCAGTCCGGGGAGCTTCCACTTGACGCCGCATCCCCTGGAGGCGCCACCGCCGCCCCCGCGGTGAGCGACACGAGGGCGGAATGTGAAACGACGCCGCCGCCCCCGGAATCATTTTGGGGCAGATTACACGCGATATTTCCCGGCAGTCGGCCCTCGCCCCCTCTGAGGAAGGCCGCAGTAAAAATTGGCCACGCAGAGGTCGCTGTGGCCGACAGGGGAGCGGCGGACTTAAAAAGGGGGCGGCGCGGCGGCGCCCGGAATGGCACGGGGGTTGCGAGCCGGCCACAAAAAAAGGCGGGGGCGGAGGGCCGCGTCTCCAGGGGGTGCAGGGAGATACTTGTAGGACAGGAGCCGCGTCGTGTTCTTCCTCTCCACTGGCTACTGGACACGGAGCCAACATCTACTGTGCTTTTCTCACTTAATTGACTGGCAGGAAGGTCATCAAATCAAGCCTCCTTTGGACTACTACTCACCTCCCCACACTCGAAAAGCACGCGGAAAGAAACTAACACTTAAATTCCGTCAGCTGATGTTGTAGGCTTTAGTCTAAAGAATTGAGGGGTCTAGTGAGAGAGGGAGCCATGCCACTCTGTGGAGAATTTGAAATAAATTGTGTTTTCTAAAGCGCTGTATTAAAGCATTATTTATACAAAAAAGGGGTCTCTTTTTTCGTCTTAACTTATTGTTATGCAAATTATGCAAAAGGAAAAATATAATTTTAATGTAAATAGCACTGATTATGACCTTATAGGTTTTAATTAACTATAATTACATTTATTTCAAAAGGCCGTGAAAATAACACCACCTGTCAGAAGGCTGTCAAATTACAACACAATATATTGGCGAAGGGCAAAACCGTGTGGCAGAAGAGAAATAAATAGTAACAATAGATGGCGCTATAAGCACCATAATTTAATCCTTTCATGTCCGAATTATAAATAGTCTGCCGCGGCGGAGCGGCAGAGCGCATTGAGGCGCTATGCTACGATGTGGGAGGCCGTTCCCTGTCGGGGGTACGAAACGCCCCTTGGGAATGGATGTTTGTACCGTGTTTAGTATAAGGTAGTTCATAAGTGTTAATTTTAGGGACTGATGATCCTGTACTTAAGTCCCTTAAGCCTTAAAAACGTTTGAACATTTTTACAAATAGTCTAAGAATTGACAACTGGAGGATAGGCAACAATCGCAGCGCCACATTCTCGTTGGTTAGCTACTGATGCACACTAAGATTAGAATAGGTTATATTAGATTAATATTTGTTTCATAGATCATATATACGACATTTCGTAATGATGTGGAATGTGTCAGTTTAATAAATGTTGTCTATACATGACAATCAATTTTATTTTCGTAATTTTTTTATTTAAGTTTTATCTAAAAATTCGCCTAAAGCGTAGAAGGAGTGATCATTCATAAATTCCTTTAATTTATTTTTAAATACTGGTTGGCTATCTGTCAGACTTTTGGTGTTTCTTTGTAAGAGACTGAAGAATTTTGTGGCAGCATAATTCACCCCTTTCTGTGCCAAAGTATGATTTAACCTTCACAGTGAATATCACCCTTTCTCCTAGTGGTTTAGCTATGCACACTGCTATTAATTTGAACTGGATCAGATTGTTAATAACATATTTCATGTAATATATATTGTGAAGCTACAGTGAAGATCCCTAGATTACTAAATAAATGTCTGCACGATGATCTTGGGTGGGCTCCAGCAGTTATTCTTATTACACGCTTTTGTGCAACGAATATTTTTTTACTCAATGTTGAATTGCCCCAGAATACGATCCCAAATGAAAGTAGTGAATGGAAATAGGCATAGTAAGTTAATTTACTGAGATGTATTTCAACAAATTTTGCAATGACCCTGATAGCATAAGCAGCTGAACTCACACGTTTCAACAGAACTTCAATGTGCTTCTTCAAATTCAGTCCCTCGTCAATGCAAACACCTAAAATTTTTGAATATTATACCTTACTTACAGATTTATGTTCAAATTCGAAATTTATTAATAATGTCCTGCCATTTTCTGTATGAAACTGTTTTATTAAAGTTTAAAGGGTGTCCATTTGTAGAGAACCACTTAATAATTTTCTGGAAGATATCATTTACAATTTAATCAGTTAATTCCTGTTTGTCAGACGCGATAACTAGTATCATCAGCAAAAAGAACTAGTTTAGCATCTTTGTGAATATAAATGCCAAGTCATTAATATATATTAAGAACAGCAAAGGACCCCATTTTCGGTAACTCCCCAGTTAGAGGAATTAGTTTTTCTTCTATATCACGTGAATTGTTTATTTCAACCTTTTGCACTCCTCCAGTTAAGTATGATTTAAATAATTTGTGTACTGTCCCATTCATACCACAATATTTTAGCTTATCTCGAAGAATCCCATGATTTACACAATCAAAAGCCTTTGAGAGATCACAAAAAATCCCGTCTGGTGATGTCCGGTTATTCAAAGCATTTAATATTTCATCATTGAATAGCATTTTCTGTTGAAAAACGTTTTTGAAAACCAAACTGACATTTTTTAGAACTTTATTTTTACTAATATGTGAAGCAACTGATAATATATAACTTTTTAAAACATTTTGGACAAAGCTGTTTAGAAGTGAGGTGAGGTGGTAGTTGTTGACATCAGACTATCCCCTTCCTTAAGCAAAGGTTTAACGATAGCATATTTCATTGTATCCGGTAAAATACCCTGCTTTAAAGAGCTATTACAAATATGACTGAGAATTCTACTTATTTCACGGGAACAAGATTTTAATACCCTGCTGCAAATGATATCAATTCCAATTACCTTTTATTCTTGAGAGAGTTTATTATTATCCTAATTTCTGTAGGAGAGGTGGGTGGAATTTCAATTGTATCAAATTGTGTAGATATAGACTCTTTTATTAATTGCCTTGCTAACACGCAGGGAAGTCTACAAGTAGCTAACCAGTTGTGCAGCGGGGCAGCGGTGGTTGCTATCCTCCAGGCGTCTAGTCTCAGAAGTCTCTCTTCCATTTGTCTGCATTACGAAGCCTCTATATATATATATATACAACAACAACTTACATACACATAAGAATGACATAACAAATTTATTACAAGATAGAGACATAATGCAAATTTTGTTTAATAGTTATGAAAGAAGTTGGATGTAGGAGCAACAAGTACGTTTTATGAACAATATGTTCTTCCCTTATAACTGATAAAACAATCGCTAACACTTCTATGTTGATACGTCTGCAACTGAAAAAGCGGATAACATCGGTAAGTGGCACAGATCCTCCTCTCACTCAGAATGATCGCAAGGAAGCATTCAAGAGCTTACAACAACTGCTCAAGAAAGAGCTGGAGTCATGCCACGTGATTCTAGTTAACAGGATAGACCCCAAATGGCACGAGAATACTGAAAATGGACACAGCTCATATTTCATGTAATGTGGCATAGCCCTCTTTCTTACTAGACACCTCAATTGTTTCATTCAGGCAACACTATCCCGCGCAAGTCTCTTCATCTCTGTATAAGAATGGCAATCTGCATCCCTTTGAACATGCTGTCCGTGTTCATCTCTCGGTCTGCCTCTGCGATTTTTATCCCACACACTTCCCTTCAGTACTGAACTCACCATTCCTTGATGTTTCAGACTGAGCCTCACCAATAGATCTCTTCTTTTAGCTACGATAGGCCAGTAATTCGTTTTCTCCCCAAATCCATTCAGTAATTCCTCATTAGTAACACGATCTACCCACCTAATCTTAAGCATTCCCATGTAGGACCGTATTTCAGAATCTTCTGTCGGTTTTCTCTCTCAACTCCTTATCGTTCACGTTTCACTCTGATGCAAGACTACACACTAGACCAGTGTTTTTCTATCTTTTCTAATGTGCGACCCCCTTGCTAGTAAAAATATTACGGCGACCCTTTTCCAAGAATAAATATTCTGCAGAACCTTACTTCCATCATTATTACGTACCGCAACAAAAGAATTTTGTAGTCACAAAGGCAACGAATTTGATTTTCCTTCTGTTGATTCAACTTTATTGTAAATTGTTAGACGTTGGTTTTGTGTACTTTTCGGAATAGAAGGCATTACACCTATTTTTACTCGATTATGGACAGAAATATAAATTTTGTACAACAAATGTTTTGCATTCAGGCATGAGTCAGAAGCGAATTATGTTCATTAACTAAAGTACCACTCAAAGCTGGCCACCGTTATTCAAAAATTTAACTTCGTTAATCATTAATCCGTTACTAAAAAAGTTAACTGCAATAAGCTTTAAAGCGTTACTCTGCGGACAATTTAACGTAAGTTAACGTTAAACGTTAACTCGTAACAGTATTGTGCATCAACGAAAAATCGCCTTAAGTCTCCGAATTTACATATTTATGATGTTATATAGAAATAGGCAATTAAAAAAACCTATAAGTCTACATGATGTTTAAGAACAATATTTTGGATACGCAAGTTTAAATAGGCCTTGGAGAATAAATAAAAATTATTATTAGTCGGCCACTGTATCGTGGCAGTGGCCGTGAGCGTAAAAAAATGATGTCTAATCACCTACTATAGTGTAAAATAGCCTCCGCAAGAGTCATTTGCTGTGGGGGAAATGTCTTTTGTTCTTTGAAATGATTTGTCTTCTTGTATAGAAAGAAGAATGTTTCTTTGTCATTTGTTTTCGCTCGTGGATGGCTGCCAAGACAGAGTGCCCCAGTAATGTGTAAATCTGAATTTTAGTAATAATTATTTAGCAATGATATAAAATTAACGGCAGACTCAAAATATATAATTTTTCTGAACATCATTGTCATAAGCTGCATATTTCCTTTAGTAAACATTAGCATAGTAAAATCGTCGTCTGACAGTGAGGCAAGTTTGCGTGTCAAAATATCTTTTCCCACGGAAAAAAGACGTTCGACTGCGACATTTGATGGTATAGCATTATTATATTTAATAAAAAGATTTACTAGGATATTTCCCCAACAAATACCGCATCGTTAAATGAGTCGTTGGATTTCATGTCCAGTCACATCTTCACTATACTTTCAGCATTACTTCTTAAACATCTGTGGCCTGCAGGCTTCTGCTGAGATTGGATAATAATTAAATAAAAAATATCTTACTCTCCGTCCTTACAGTTGCTGCTTCCGTCACCGTCACTTAAACTGTCTTTGTCCTTCGAAATTTCGGTGCGTTCATCCTTTAATGCAACTTCTACGTTTGCCGGCTGCGGTGGCCGAGGGGACTGCGGTGCGCCAGTCACGGTCTGCATGGCCACTACGGTCGGGGGTTCGAATCCCCCCTCGGGCATGGATATTTGTGCCGTCCTTAGTGTTAGCTGGTTCATAAGTAATTTGTTAGTTTAGGTACTGATGACCCGGTAGTTAAGTCCCATAAGCTATTCAAACATAAAAAAGAAATAATAAAATAAAATAAGAAATAAATAATAACTTCTACGTTTTCCTCCATGCGTTGTCTTACAGCTTCCACACGTGTGCTGTCGTACATTTCCAGCCATGTCAGCCAGAACTTTGGATGTTCAAATGTTTGTAATTCTATCGGACCAAACTGCGTGGTCATCAATCATTCCGTAGCTTACAAACTACTTAAACCTAGATAAACTATCCTAAGGACAACACACACACACCCATGCCCCAGGGAGGACTCGAACCTCCACGGCGAGCAACCGCGCGCTCCGCAGCGAGACACTTTAGACCGCTCGGCTACTACCCGCGGCGAACTTTGGATGAAAAGCCGCAGCAAGCTGGCATTGTTCGTCGTCCAGATGAGGTACAAATCTTTTTTCTATGCCCCTTAATAAGGCATTGATTGGATATTGCTCTTTTGGTGAGGATTAAACTTTTTATTAAATACTCAAACGACTTCGTTTCGACGACATATAAAGGTATCATGTTGGAAACAAAGAAGTTGACTATGCACTGATCCACACTAGCTTGGGATACACAGCTGCAAGTTGCTTCAGTGCCAGAAGACTTCCTAATGCTTATCTGTCGTATTTCTTTAGCGGGAGTACTGCTACTGGCACTACAGTCGATATCGGAATGCAAAATACTAACGTTCATTTTGGATATTTCTCGACCGGAAACTGCCTTGACTCTTTCTTGAAACTGTAGGGACTGCAATTTACGGCATCTCCTCATGTGCTATTTAAGATTATTAAGGCTCGAGACGTGAGCCTTCAATTTTTTTTTTTTTTTTTTTTTTTTTTTTTTTTTTTTTTTTTTTTTTTTTTTTTTCGGGAAGACAGAATTTACAGTTGAAAAGTATTTGTTCTCCCGATCTAGATATAAAATCAAAAGAATCACTTAGATGGGGCCATGAATTTTCATCAACTGTTGAGTCCATGATAACGTTTTCACACCCTTCTTCGGCACTCGATCACTTCCACTGGCAAAAGGTGCAATTAACACGAAATTAACAAGCGACAACCTACTGCCGGCGAGTACAGACCACTGACATGGGACGTTAATCTCTTTAATCTCTCTTCCTTCCTAGATTCACTGACCGCAAGATACGCAGAGTCGCGGTTTTCCCTCAGCTGGAGCAGGTTTACGCCAAGTTGCGGGTTTCGCCCGGGCCCCCATTTCCGTTGTTCCGGTCTTGGCGGCACCTTTCAGAAGAACAACTGCGAGCTTCAAGGGAGTAATTCAACCCATTGCCTGGGCGTAGCTGCATATGGAAGGGATCTGCGCCAAAATGAACATAATTTACGCGGCAAGACTTATGTCATAAGAAGTGGGTACAAAAGTAACGGATCAACGGACTTAGGGCAAATTAACGGAAGTTAAAGAGTTCCTTCACTTTTTTCAATTAACGTAAACGTTAGTATGTTACTCAAAATGTTCACTTTGTTAATTGACGATTAACGGACTTGTGCCCAGCCCTTGTCCCGCTGTATGGATACTGTCAGCAAGTAGATTCTTTTCCGAATTTCTTAGATATAATTATTGCATCTTGTTCATTTACCTATCGATCGGTTCCTGAATTTTCAGGCTTTGAGTTTGTTCCTCGTTAACATGCTGTATTTAGTATAAAAATCTACGCTGTACTCAATTTAGAATTAATGTTAAACAAACAATTACATACACAACTGCTACACCACGAAGATGACGTGCTACAGACTAGGGATGGGAAAAACTGACCGGTTAAAACCGATACCGGTATTTTAATTCTGAATAACCGGTTCTTTCGGTATTTATTTGGTGTTGGTTGTAACCGGTTTTTTTAGTTATTGCCAAGAACCGGGTAAAAAAACCGGTACGACTACTTCCTGTAGTAGTGGTTCAAAATGTGTTTTTTGTAAATAATTAAAAAAATTAAAACTAGTAGACCCTAATATTTAGGGCAATTCCTAAAATTTCCACTGCTGCGAAACATTGGGTCATCGCAGTAACTAAGTGATAATTTAAGAACAGTCCCGGCCGACAGAAATGCGCAACAAACGCGTGGCATAAAGACTTAAGGACTGGTGCAGCTGTTGAGGCATCGATGCACCTGTCGCCGTGTGGAGTGGGTTATTAGACGACGCGCGTGCACCGGCAGTGTACAAGACTTGCCTTCGTGTGAGCATGCGGCAGTTCCTTGCTGTCGTCGATGGACATCGGTTGTGTCTTAAATGGCACCATCCCGAGTGTGGAAGTACTTCACGAAGTACGGTAGCAGTGACGTAGAATGCTCCATTTGCTTTAAAAAGCTGAAAACGGGTGGACCTACTACAAACAAGCTGTGTCATTTAAGGAGAAAGCATCCAAAATGTTTCTTGGAATAGAAGGTAAATTCGATTCATATACCTATTATGCAAGCTTAGAATAATAACATTTATTGTATTATCATATTGTTATGCTAACAAGTTTTATTAATGTGATTCCTTTAAAGGGACGTTTTTTTTTTTTTTTTTTTTTTTTTTTTTTTTTTTTTTTTTTTTTTTTTTTTTTTTTTTTTAAATATACAATATGGGTGTAGGTAACATTGATCATGTGGTGCCTCGCGAGGTAGCCGTGCGGTCTGAAGCTCCATGTCACGGACTGCGCGGCTGCTCCAGTCGGAAGTTTGAGTCCTCCCTCGGTCATGGGTGTGTATGTTGTACAAATGTTCAAATGTTTGTTAAGCTTATGGGACTTAACTACGGGGTCATCAGTCCCTAAACCTACAAACTACTTATCAACTACCTTATACTAAAGACGGCACAAATATCCATGCCCGAGGGGGGATTCGAACCCCCGACCGTAGTGGCCGTGCAGACCGTGACTGGAGCGCCTCAGTCTCCTCGGCCACCGCGGCCGGCTATGTTGTCCTTAGTGTAAGTTAGTTTAAGTAGTTTTTAAGTCTAGGGACCGATGACCGAAGCAGTTGGTTCTCATAAGAACTCACACCCATTCTTTGATCATGTGGTACACAGCTTTCCTAGTTCAATTTGCGTAAATTTACACTGACAACAATCATACTGTTAGTCGGAACTGTGACTTTATTTTTCGAAATACGTCTGCAGCACTGATTGTTGTGATGCCTCGTGTAACGAGGAGAAATGCGTACCATCACGTTTCCGACTTTGATAAAGGTCGGATTGTAGCCTATCGCGATTGCGGTTAGCGTATCGGGACACTGCTGCTCGCGTTGGTCGCGATACAATGACTGTTAGCAGAATCTGGATTCGGTGGCTTCAGGAGGGCAATACGGAACCCCGTACTGGATCCCAACGGCCTCTTATCACTAGCATTCGAGATGACAGCCATGTTATCCGCATGGCTCTAACCGATCTAGCAGCCACGTCTCGATACCCGTGTCAACAAATGGGGACGCTTGCAAGACAACAACCATTTGCACGAACAGTTCGACGACGTTTGCAGCAGCATGGACTATCAGCTCGGAGACCATTTCTGCGGTTATCCTAGATGCTGCATTACAGACAGGAGCGCCTGCGACGTTCTACGCAACGACGAACCTGGTTGCTCGACTGGCAAAGCGTCATTTTTTTTTCAGATGAATCCAAGTTCTGTTTAGAGCATCATGATGGTCGCATCTGTGGCGACATCGCGGAGAACGCACATTGGAAGCGTGTATTCTTCATCACCCTACTGGCGTATCACCCGGTGTGATGGTATGGGGTGCCATTGGTTACACGTCTCGGTCACTTCTTGTTCGCACTTTGAACAGTGGCCGTTACATTTCAGATGTGTTACCCATCATTTGATCCCTGCGAAACCCTACATTTCAGCAGGACAATGCACGATCGCATGTTGCAGGTCTTGGTTCTGGACACGGAAAATGTTCGACTGCTGCCCTGGCCAGCACATTCTCCATATCTCTCACCAACTGAAAACGTCTGGTGAATGTTGGCCGAGCAACTGGCTCGTCGCAATACGCCAGTCACTACTCTTGATCAACTGTGGTATCTTGTTGAATCTGCATGGGCATCTGTACACGCCATCCAAGCTGTTTGACGCGATGCCCAGGCGTATCAAGGCCGTTATTACGGCCAGAGGTGGTTTTTCTGGGTACTGATTTCTCAGGATTTATGTACCCAAATTGTATGAAAATGTAATCACATGTCAGTTCTAGTGTAATATATTTGTCCAATGAATACCTGTTTATCATTTGCATTTCTTCTTGGTGTAGTAATTTTAATAGCCAGGAGTGTACTTTTAACATAAAATAAACTTAAGTTAGAGCTAGGTTTCTGTATTATGGAACCCGTAGTATTCAGACGTGCTCTCGTCTGCTTGTCTTAAGGTGCAACTGCTGTCTCCTGTGGACCCTCCGACTAAGTGTTTGCAGCCGCCCTGATGGTCGCGACCTACAGGTTGAAAAACACAGCGCTAGACAAATGGTTTATAACATTTAAATCAATATTCAATGTCAAAAAATTACGTTTACAGAAGTGCATTTCTTCCAGTAGCATTTTTTATCTTCTCTACTGCGGCCATTAGACATCACTCTGCTGTCCAAATAAAAAAAAAATCCCTTATCTTTTTTGTCTTCTTACCTTATTTAATTCCTTCAAAATTGCCTAATTTTCTTGGACTACCTTCTAGGATAAGTCGTAAGGTGAGAATCACCTTACGTGTACCTACATTGCTCCTTAATAGCAACTGACCTTCCCCGATGTATTCTACCAGATTTACCATCGTCTGTAAATAAATTCTGTTAGTATTTTACAACAATGTCGTATTAAACTGTTGCGCGGAATGGCTGCGTGGCCTAAGTTGTTTGTAAGTCTTGATACTGATGACCATAGCAGTTTGGTCCAAACATTTGAAAAGCTACGATGGATGTAATTGTATAAGACAGCGGTTTACAACCCTTTTAGCTGTGCTGCCCACCTATTTTGTAACTTCCCATTAAGTAATCCAGCAACTTGCAGCTCCTTCTTCCTCTCACACTACTTCCACAAATAATTCCTACAAAGGTAACTTTTACCAAGCGCTCCCACCATGACGAATATCCGATACATGACGTCCTATTTGCTCTTATAACTTTCAGAATTCCCCCTATCATCACACCTTTCCACCACTCCTTCACTCCCGTCCGCATCTCAAATGCTTCCAGCCTCTTCATGTCATTTCGTCTTAGTGTCCACATTCCTAACCCATAGAGTGACGCAATTGAGAAAAATCACTTGTGAAATCTTTTTCTCAGCAGCTAAAAGAAACAAATTCGTCTCCAAACTTCTAGCAGGTTTTCGTGGATTACTGCTGCTCTTTCTCGGCTTTCTGTTTCCCGCAATCGTTGTTCAGCCCTTCAGAACGTTATCACTTGCGGATCTCTTCTAGAATATCTCAACGGCATATATCTTGGCTGCTTCATTGGCATCGAGTCGGCATTCCCCGGTATTGGTATATGACATCTTCATTCGACGTCAGTAATCGCGGCACGCTGAAGTCAGTATATATGGAGCATTGGGTTATGTACAGCGTATGGTATCCACCCCTGACACTTTGAAGATTTAAACTGATTCGTACACATGTGGTGGAAGTTATTAAAATTCATAATACAAAATATTTTCTTTCACTTAAAATAACTGTATCTCTTCGTTTGAAAGATGACCGTCTGTCGTCTTCCATATATTTTGTGTATATTTCTGTAAAGTTATAATTTATTTAATTTCGCTAGATTAGCGTTTTGTTAAAACTTGAAACCCACTCTTTTCAAGGCTTGAGGAATAGCATTTTTATTTCCTGTGTTAAAATCGTAGTTAACATTGCTGGTTTTTCTTAATTTGTTATGTTAATAATTTATTATTATATTACTGTGGCTTCTCCGCTGTGCCACTGTGCCTGTGATAGTGTGAGCTTTTCTTAATTTTAAGTGGATGTGCGAGAATCTATGGCTGTCTGAATGTGGGGAGTGATAGCTCGCTTTGCATCGTTCTCTCTGGCTCAGTCTCGATAGCTGCTGATACTACCAAAGACGTTTCTATACCCTTTGGTTGCAAGCTGGTCGGCGAGTCATGTCCACGCGAGTCTTGCTCTCCGCCCCCACCACCGCTGTTTCTGGGGCTTTCAAGCTTCCGGTAGCTTTTCGCGCTCCTGTGGCCGCTCGGCTAGACATTCAGTGCTGGTCTTCTGGTGAGGTAAGGTTGGTTCTGCTCTTGTGTTTGGAGATGGTAGCGTTTCATTGTCCAGCACGTTTAACTTGGACTCATGAACTTAGAACCTTGTATTATTATTATTATTTTATTTATTTATTTTTTTATATTTTCTCCGATCTTGTGCGGAAATATCTTCTCGTTTTTCAATTCAGTGATTTGCAATAGATAAACGCGGTGTGTGTGATTCTAGTTGCAGTTTGATAACGGCCTGGTATGTTAAAACCTTTTGTGATCATGTGGCGGTGTATGAACTCTGTGTAAATACTTTCTTGCTTTGTGGGGTCCGATTTCTAATATGTGATATGTTCATTTTTGTACAGCGTATGTAAACATCTTCTCATCGTTTCCTTCCGTGAGTGATATGTGTTCCCACATGGTTGGTTCATAGAACAAAGCCTTCAGCTTCCACTATTGTTTGTTCCATGCCCATCAGGCAAGTAACTATGCGGGTATCCTTCTGGTTTGCACTAATATCTTCTCTCCCCGCCTATTTTAATTTTGCTATTTCTTTTCCGACTTGTCAGTAATTCTCTCTGAGCCTTGTACAACCTCCTTCAATAGCTTCCTTATGTAATACTAAACACTTCGATGGGTTCCATGCTGTAATTCTTAATTTTATTTTCCGACTTTGTAATTATTTCACTTTTACGAGTTTTTTGGGACTGGACTTCATCCATCCCTGTAAGCACTCCCTATCGCGTGTAGCTGCATTTCTTTCGCTTCTGCATGTAATTCTAAGCATTTCTAGGGGTTGCATGCCGTAGTTCTTATTCTTATTTTTCCGACTTTGTAATTACTTCACTTTTACGAGTTTTGGAGACTGGATTTCATCCGTCTCTGTAATCTCCCCCTATCGCGTGTAGCTGTGTTTCATTCGCTTCCGTATATAATTCTAAGCATTTCTATGGGTTGCATGCTGTAGTTAATTTTCTTTATTTTTCGGAAACTGAATTAATTCAATTTTATCGGTTTTCGGAACCACCTGGGTCCAAGATCCGACTTCTGGGGTTTGCAGCTAGTCGCCTGACTTCACGCCACTTCTCATATATAACCAGTAACTAGATCGATTTCCAACAGACTGCAACTTAATAATCCACCGTGATTTTGTATAATGAATCCGATTTTCAACCACTTCACCTTCAGTGGAGTGCGTTCATGTAACGTAGCCGTGTGTCGCCGTTAGCGTGTTTGCTCGCGGTCCAATTCAGATGCAATTTAACTTGGCTATACACACGCACCATCTCAAAACAGGCACAACAGACCAGAGCCAGCTTCAAAGTGTTTCTGAATATTGTGTTTTGTGCTACCCCCGACTTGCTGAATTTCGCCTACGATAGCGGCGCCTGCTTCCGCCTCGTCTCAACACGCTGATTTTGGTGAGTTTCGCTGTGGTATTGCGTGTGTGTGAGCGAATAAGTGTTTATGAATCCTTCCCCCCCTGTCGCATTAAAATGTTTCCCCATTTTGCTTGATTTCCATCTGAATAAACAAGTTTAAGTTCAGCATTATCCGTAAGTTGCCTATAAATTGTAGTTTTAGAGCATCTTTCCTCTTTTATTTAATATCGTCCTTGACGAGTGCTGAGAACAAGCCCAGATGCAATTTTTCTTATGTCTATATTCCTTTCCGCCATATATGTTTTCTTAGCCATCTCTCTTGGATAACTTTGTGGTGGCTTCGTTATTAATGTCTGTGTGTAATACCGTGTGAGCTGCTATGTATATTGACCACTCCTGTTATTGAAATAATTTGAAACGAGGCAGTTCTCAATTTGGGCGAGGGTACAAGTTTTTATAGCAGGTTGAAATTAAACCACTTCAATAGAAACACTGGTTTCCCTCACCGACACATGGAAGGGTGCGCTTGATAAAGAAAGGGCGCAAAGGAAGACCTCCAAAACGTCTCGTCTCGTTTTTTACCGTCTGAGGTGACGGATTGCAGTGCACGCCACGCTGGATAAAGCGCGCTGGCGGGTCCGTGTGGTCACCAGGGACGTCATCCAGCCAATCAGAAGCTGCACTCTGCTCAATAAAGACGGAGCCCCGCAGTTCACAGCAGTCAGTCTTTCCCTGACGATCTAAAGCTTGGCGTTTTTTTCCTATTTTGACGCAGCAAGTAAACCGAGAACATTTTATGAATCACTACTGAGACTTCTTGCAGACACAATGCAGGAAGAGCGACCAGGAAGACTGCTCGTAGAGATGCTCCTCCACGGTACGCCTTTCACGTTATGTCCGACTAATCGAAACTGTCCGGGAGATGGGTTGGGAAGTCAGTTCTCACCCATTTTACTGACCTGATCATGTGCTGTCAGAATTTCGTTTTTTCCGCTATAAAACAGCGTTTAAGGAACTTACTCTCCGGAAGAAAGTGCTCTCCGAATATGCCTCGACGCTACCTTTGCTGTAGGACCACTTAATTTTTACAGTCGCGAAATCTAAAAACTGTCCCTGCGTTGGCAGATGTTGAAATAGTGAACGAGAATTGACCCGGCAATACTTCACAATTGCTAAATAGGTATGGGAGTTTCATATACGTCCTACTTTCCTTTCCCTTAATCCCGCTTCCTGTCGATCCACCCATCTTATTGTTTATTTGTTATCTTCATCTTTGTTCTGTTAGGCTTTTCTCTGCATTAGCTAGCTGGAAACCCAACATTGGCAATGTACTTATTTTAGCCAATATTCAGTTAGTCCATGAACGCCTCTCTGTCCAACTCCTACACCCTCGTCTCTCTGTCTCTGCCTCCTCGTGGTCTTCCTCTACTGCCACCTCTTCCTCGTACGCATGTTCTTCTGCATCCTCCCTCATCTCCGCCTCCTCCTCTTCCTTCATTCCCATCTACCAATCATTCATCCCCATATCCCTGACTCTGATACTACCTCCCCTGACAACGAAATTTTCATATCTCTGCCAAATGTCACGGTGACCGGTGAAACGCTGCCAAAGACTGAAGAATAGTAACCACCGTCATGCATAATACAGAATAATATGTAGACAGATACCTTCCTCTTGTTCTGATCGTCAAGCGACCAAAATTCATAAGGATTGAAATGAAACTTTAAATTGGTGTCGAAGTCGTTTGTACAGTACCTTCCGCTACTCGCGGTACAAAATCTTACGTAGACCTCTTGATCTGAAGGTCAGATGTGCAAAATTTCATCAATTGGGAATAAAACAGCAGATTCGTTTCGCAGGTACTGTCCGGCACGCACCATACGACTTACTATGTAGACTTTGCCGCTCCTCTTGTTTCTAAGGTTAAGTGTGCAAAATTTTATCGTAGTAGGATGAATGGTATAGCAGCGCATAAAATTGGAATCCAATCCAGAAGTGGAAATTTCCATCTTCTGATTTTTCAGCTGTTTCTTTCTGTTTTTCCTATTCTTGTGTTCTAAACCACCCTGCATTAAAGCCAGAGGTAAGAAAACAGATCTGTCAAGCAATTTCTCTGTTTTAGGGACACTAACGCAGAGCATTTTGAAACATTTAGACCGTTTCATTGTATTCAAATATATTCAACAGTAAAGTTGAAAATTTGTGCTGCACTCTGAATTCGAACCCGGATTTCCCACTTCGAGCCAGCGGTCTCCTTAACCGATTAGGCTATCAAAGCACACTTCCATTGCTGCCCATATTCTCAACTTGAGCACACTGCGATGGTAGTGCCTGCTGCCCATTACTTCCTCTTGTTTGCAACTTGTACTGGGTTCCTGCAAGGGATCGAGTAAATAAATGCGCCCGCATTGAAATTATCAACTGTCTGTTGGAGGCATATTGCAGGGTGTCCCACTCAACTTTTTCATCGAAAATATCTGTGGAACTACAACTGATATTGGAAAACGACTTTAGATGCTATAAACGTATGGCAGGGGCTTAGGGAAGTATGCACTGTGAGGCAGCGTAAAAATTAAATATATAATTTTTACTATACAAAATTATAATTTTTAATCGATACCCCATATTATTTCAACAGCAATCAATTAGCATGAAAAATCATAAAAGGAATGGCGTTGGTTGCAACGCAATAAGTCAATTTGATCCAGAGACAATGCGAAGATGTTTGACATACAGAACATGAAACGCGAACCGAGTGCGTCCAGAGATTAAGCCGTGAGCTTACCTTTAGTCTCGGGACGCGCTAGGTACGCGCTTCATGTGCTGTTTAACAAACAACTCTGAATTGTCTCTGGATCAGAGTGACTTACTGCGATGCAACCAATGCCATACTTTTTGCGATTTCTTCATGCTATCGATTGCGTAAGAAACAGTACGGGGTATCCATTAAAACTCATAATTTTGTGTTGAAAATTAAATTTATTTACTATTTAGGCTATCTTGTAGACATTACTTTTCTACGCCGTTGCCGTATATTCATACCCCCAAAAGTCGTTTTCGAATATCTACTGTAGTTTCAGACATATATGTTGTATAAATGATGGGACACCCTGGATACAGTCATTAACATGGTGTCTTTCGGTCATATCAATAACTGGTTTATAATATATGGATGACCAAAGTCTATGTTGCGTTTACGTCTTGTATTTGTTAAAGTAATGGAAGAATGGTATAGACTTACGCAACAACCTAATACATTGCCAGAAGTTTCTTCTAAGTCAACAAATTCCACGCTGCCCAGAACATAACAGTCCCGTTTCATTTTCCAGCCTGTGAGTGTATAACAGTGTGGTATTCTCAATAGTTCAAATCAAATGTTTGTAGAGTTTATGGGACTTAACTACGGGGTCATCAGTCCCTAAACTTACAAACTACTTATGAACTAGCTTATCCTAAGGACGGCACAAATATCCATGCCCGGGGGGGGGGGATTCGGACCCCCGATCGTTGTGGCCGTGCAGACCGTGACTGGAGCGCCTCAGTCCCCTCGGCCACCGCGGCCGGCTTCAATAGTTCGCAACAATGCTACCTTTTCTGCACACGTGATGTAATCTTGAAACTACGCCTATTGTCAGGTGAAAAGTTACTGACGCGAACGCAACTGGTGAGAATTGTCGGTGTGAGGAACGCCCAGCTTGTATCTTTTACCCACGAGTAACCCTGCAGCAGTGTTGGGGCGTGAGTGGGGTAAGACTGCCGTGTGACAGCTCTCCCCCTGAGGAGCAGGGGGCGAGTGGCAGCACTGGCTATCGGCGGCCGCCAGCCTCGGCTCCCCCTGGACCTCACGTCTCGCGGAGCAGCGCCAGGGGAGGGACACGAGGCGAAGGCCAGCGCCGAAAGCGCAGCAGACGCGCTCCGTCTGGGGATTCTGTGCAACTCCTCGGGGAAGCTGTAGTTCAGAGGCACACTGTTTACAAAACAGCTTGCGAATAGACACGCGGCCGTGTTTCTCTACAATTTCTAAGAATAAATTGTAGACTTTTGGCCTACTTTAGTTTACGGTAGTAACACTAAAAATGGTCTTTTGCGATCGTCTTTTGACAGATCGAAATTTAAATGAAAATAACGGCTTAACTATTCATCTGACACGAAAATTGAATAACCGAATTTGTAGAGGAGAAAATTCTCTAAAACTTTGCTCCCTTATGTTTTTTCATGTGTCGTAACGTTTCAAAGATACTTGCAAAAATAATGGCGATTTTGGGATGTATGTCTGTCTGTCTGTCCGTAACGTGTTCCCTGTTTTTAAGACGAATCGTTCAACCGATCAGCACCAAATTTTACAGACATTATTGTAGGCCGCCAGAGACCAGAACCTCCCTTTTATCAAATTTTTCGGACAAAAAAAACTGTAGTAATAAAAAAATGCCGTTTGTAATATAATTGTAATTGCAAAAGAACCGTTCATATGACATGAAAATTGAATAACCTAATTGGTAGAGGAGAAAATTCTCTACAACGTAGCTCCCTTATGTTTTTTTCATATGTCGTATCGCGTGAGACATATTTGCAAAAATAACGGAGATTTGACACCCTTCATTGAATTAACGAAAACCAGCAGAACGGAGATGTCACGTGACATTCCTCGGCCAGAACTCTGTCTGGCATACGCCAGCTTGCGTTGCGTATTTGATGATTTTATTACTATGACATCAATTTACTACTCATTTGTGATACCTTTACTTCTCCACACCTACATTTACGAGATACAACTGAAAACCGTTTCGTCTGCTGTGTATTACTAACACAAGCGTACACTCGGTACAGACTGCCTCATGCTTGGAGTGCTAAACTATTTATACGTAGAAAGAATCTTCTGGAACTTACAAGTATATCAAACATCAGAAAGCTGTAGAATTTTCTAGCAAATGCAAATAAAAAAATATAATAAAAAATTAAAAAAATTCTGGCGCGGTTTGAACTAGGGAAACTCGCTGCATTGCTCCCCTTTCTGAAAGAGCAGCGACCACCTTTAGAGCCAGCTACAGTGTCCTGGATCTTGTCATGGGTCCTCTGTATGACAGAGTCCTGCACGACTTTCTTACAGTGACGATGACCTGCGCCAGAACCTTCTGGTCGGCTGCGGTGGCCGACGGGACTGCGACGCGCCAGTCACGGTCTCCATGGCCACTACGGTCGGGGTTCGAATCCCCCCTCGGGCTTGGATATTTGTGCCGTCCATAGTATTAGCTAGTTGATAAGTAGTTTGTAGGTTTAGGGGCTGATGACCCCGTAGTTAAGTTCCATACCTCAACAAACATTTGCCATTTGTGTATCCAGGTTCGTCGTAGCCTACACCATCGCAGGCGTTCCTGTCTGTGATGCGGCGTCAATGGTAAACACGCCGATGGTCTCCGAGCTGATAGTCCATGCTGTTGCAAACGTCGTCGAACTGTTCGTGCATATGGTTGTTGCCTTGCAAACGTCCCCATCTGTTGACTCAGGGATCGAGACGTGGCTGCACGATCCGTTACAGCCATGCGGATAAGATGCCTGTCATCTCGACTGCTAGTGATACTAGGCCGTTGGGATGTAGCACGGCGTTCCGTATTGCCCTCCTGAACCCACCGATTCCATATTCTTCTAACAGTCATTGGATCGCGAACAACGGGAGCAGATACGTCCCGATACGATAAACCACAATCGCGATAGGCTACGAAATTCAAATGTTTGTAGAGCTTATGGAACTTATCTACGGGGTCATCAGTCCCTAAACTTACAAACTACTTATGAACTAGCTAATACTAAGGACGGCACAAATATCCATGTCCGAGAGGGGATTCGAACCCCCGACCTTAGTGGCCGTGCAGACCGTGACTGGCGCCGATAGGCTACAACCCGACCTTTATAAAAGTCGGTAACATGATGGTACGCATTTCTCCTCCTTACGCGAGGCACCACAACAAAGTTTCGCCAGTCAACGGCGGTCAGCTGCTGTTTATGTATGAGAAGTAGGTTGGCAACTTTCCTTGTAAGCACGCTGTAGGTATCGCCACCGGCGCCAACCTTGTGTGAATGATCTGAAAAGCTAATCATTTGAGTATCACAACATCTTCTTCCTGCCGGTTAAATTTCGCGTCTGTAAAATGTCATCTTGGTGGTGTATCAATTTTAATGTCCAAGTGTGTAGTTATGTCTGTAATACTTTTCCACGATTAGATATCACCACACGTGGTGCTCCATGCTTCAAAATAATTTTCTCTATAAGGAATTTTGCGATCTCTGGAGCTTCTGCAGTCGGCACAGATTTGGTGACGGCATAGCGGGTGAGGTAGTCATTGCACACTATTATCCATCTGTTACCGGTTGTTGACTTCGGGAACCTACCTAAAAGGTAGATTCCAATCAGTTGGAATGGATCTACTGCTGGTGGAATTTTGAAAACTCCGTAACGAGCCAATAGAATAATTTTCTCGTTACAAATACGTCTGTCTAAGAACTTAGGACGTAGTATGCAAGTGCTAATCTATAACTCTATCTTCATGCAGTCTGTAATGCGCAAGTCAACTTACAGTAAGTGGGAGAGAGTGGTCTGAAAACCATTGTCTCCTCCTCTTTTACCTGTTCGAGTCACGTACATTTCGTGGGAGGAAAAATTCTTGGTACATGTCTATGTGGTTTTATATTACTCTCCCTGGTTTTATATTGACGGCCTTTTTACTAGATGTCCGTAGTAATGAGCAATACTTTCGTTGTTTTTTCTGGAAACATACGTACAGTGATGTACAGTGTGATGCACGAACAACACTTCTCTTGTAGTGTCTGTCACTACAGCTGACTGAGAATTTCCTTCATTTTTTGCATTTACTATATCAACCTGCAGTGAAAAATGCTGCTCTTCTTTTGCCCCACTTTCGATTAGTATCACTAAAACTGGGCATATTGTGATGGCCTATTGACAGCTCGAAATTTAATTGCAAATAATGTCTTAACCGGTCTGCTAAGACGAAAATGGAATAAAGACTTGTAGATGAGAAGATTCTCTACGTCTTTACTCTCTTGTGTTTGTTCAGATTCAGAGGTATTTCAGAATAGAACGGGGATCTGACACTGTCTGCGCGTCTGTAGCGTGTTCCCACTTTATAGGTCGCGACGATCAAGCGATAGGCACCACATTTAATAGCCGTTTTTGTTAGCTGGCAGCTTCGAGAAACTCCCTCTGGTGTCATGATTGGATGCCGCTAGAGGGCAGCACTATGCCCTCTCTCGGTTATTATTCGTACGATCGGAAAAATATTGAAGTAAAAGTTGTTCAGAACTTATGTCGGGGGAAATTGTGTTCGATTTTTTTCCGATATTTTGACCTTGGAAGTTGGTACACACGTATAAAGCTATAATTCTTTGCCGCGGCGGAGCGGCCGAGCGCATTGAGGCACTATGCTCCGATGCGCGAGCCCGTTTCCCGTCGGGGGTTCAAATGCCCCGCACCCCTCGGTCATGAATGTTTATGTCGACTTTAGTATGACGTAATTCATAAGTAGTTTGTAAGTTTAGGGACTGATGACCCTGCAGTTAAGTTCCTTAAGATTGACAAACATTTGAACATTTGAATTTATAATTCTTTACTTTGCTCTACCATCACATATTTTTTCTGTAAGTCGTTTATGGAAGTGGAAGAACAGTTTGAGGTTCGTATTTCATCAATGGATGAAATAAAAATTAAAAAGATTATAAATAATTGCACTTGCCTGTTTTAAGGTCGGCTTTTTCTAATATTTCGCACAAAAATAATAATAATATACGTAATCAATTATGTAATCTTAAACATACAAAAATATTATATTATTCTTTTACATATTTCATTTTTGTTACTTGTGGAAATTGATTTCTTACATTATTATTTTCATATATTTATTTAATTTTGTATCCTGTCCAAAATATTTTGCAAAGATCATAAAACTACAGGTAAACCTAAACTGGGCTGTAAAACGCACCAGTGGTGTATTTTAAATTCTATTTACTACGGAGACCAGATTTTCATGAATGTTAATGTATTGGTGGAACGAAGGTATTGCATGTCATCGAGTTTGTTAATGGACTCCACTTTCTCCAGATTCTACCAACTAATCACTATCTTGCACGACACTTACTTTATGTTGCCGTTTTGCATGTTCAGCCGCGGCGCCGTATGTAAATCGGTGTATTAGCCGACGGAATGCTGGTGAACTGCCAATACCTTCACTGCGGTGGAGATTACATGTCGAGTCTACCTCTGCCGTGTTGTTGTACCACACCTCTTTCCGTGTAAATTAGCAGCTAAACTCACACTTCCGCAGACTAATTGCGTAAATGTCAGTTCATAAGATTATCGAAATACCACCAGATAAAATTATGCGATTTATTTGATCCCTTCTTCTTTGTCTGTCAGAAAACCAAACGAAGAATACCTTTCGCACAGCCGATTTCTAAACTAACAATGTGAGTGTAATTCAGATGTGGCTTACTTTAAAAGAAATAATACCGACAACCATTGACAGATTTACATCAAACAATTGAAAAAGCGCGGGGGCTTACCCGCCGTGGTACACAAAACAGGCTAGATCACTTTTTCAAAAGCAGAGGAAAAAGCATGTCAAATTTAAACGCACAGAAAATCCCAAAGACATACAATCTTTTACAGAAACTAGAAATTGAGCTCGAATTCAATGTAAGAAGCTTACAATAGTTACAACGAAACTCAGTCACGTAATTTGGTGGAGTATATCCTCAGAAATTCTGGTCGTGTGTAAAGTATACTAGCAGCAAAACACAACCAATACCTTCATTACGCGATAGAAATGGCAATGTTACTGACGACAGTTCTACTAGAGCAGAATTGCTTAATAGAGCGTTCCAAAATTCCTTCACTACAGAAAACGAAGCAAATACTCCAGAATTCATAGTACGAACAGCTACTAGCAAGCATGCGTAATTTTGAAGTAGATACCACTGGGGTATTAAATCAACTGATATCACGAACGAAAGTCAGTCTTCCGGTCCCTTATGTATACCAGTTAGGTTTCTTTCTGAGTATGTTGGCCGGCCGCGGTGGCCGAGGGGACTGAGGCGCTCCAGTCACGGTCTGCACGGCCACTACGGTCGCGGGTTCGAATCCCCCCTCGGGCGTGGATATTTGTGACGTCCTACTTCGTAAGTAGTTCATAAGTAGTTTGTAAGTTTAGGGACTGATGACCCCGTAGTTAAGTCCCATAGACTATACAAACATTTGAACATTTTTGAGTATGTTGATGCAATAGCTCCAGATCTAGCTATCATATACAACCGCTCGCTCAATGAACGTTCCGTATCCGACGACTGGAAAGATGCACAGGTCATTCGAATATTCAAGAAAGGCAATAGAAGTGATCCGCAAAATTAGACATCGGTTTGCAGCAGGTTTATAGAACATATGAAGGGTGCACGGGAAAAACGATCTAAGTCTATAGCAGATCGAATTTTAGCTTGCACTGCCATCTTGTAGTAGAAATGAAGAATTTTCAGCCTGTGAAACTTTGATTCCAGAGAATTGATCGGTGTCCATGTAATTCAGTCTCAAAGTTTTTGTATACTTTGGAAGAATGTCAAAGTCACATTGTACCTTTGGAAGAACGATCAGAGTCCATAGACGCAGGCGTTAATGATCTATTATTGCATTTCATTGTTATAAACACAGTTTTAAAATAACATTGTTAGTGCACAGTCAGTTGTGCTGTAGCTGTGTGTGAGTCAGTGTTCGAAAAATTTCACAATGTCAAGCAGTAGTGAAGAAAATTCTAGTGCAAAACCTGGAACCTGTTAAAAGAAGAGGAAGGTTCATGGGCAAGTTACAGATTCTTCAAAACGCATTCCAGCTATGAGTCACTTTACCGGCGACGACTGTATAGTTTTCACGCTTGAAATGCTTTGTAAATACAACTAACACCGAAAGAAATACATTGATTAAGCAGTTTAATGAAATGGCATCTTATGACGAACAAAATGCACATTTATAGGCACTGAGAAGCCTATATTACACAGGAGACCAAGAAATAATTCTGATGAAGCACAATATCATGATTTCTCGTACAGTTACAAAGTTCGGGTGGTAAGGGATGGAAAGGTAGTTAAAATACCAGTCTGTCATGCAGCACTTCTGTCAATTTTGAAGCAATTTTGTGGTCTAGAAGCTCAACAATATTGCAGTTCATTACCAGTCACCGAAACTAATGATGAAGATGAGTGAGATGGCGTTTCATTAGTTTACAGACATTGTAACTCTGGACTTATATTTTTCCTAATTATATACCAGTATTAATTTGTTACTGTTTTGCATTATTAAATAATAACTTGTGTGCCACAAATAAAGGTAAATAATTTAGAAAATCTGTCTCACTATAATAAAGCCCTAACAATTGTTTGTATGCTTTTAAAATCATTTCAGATATTGTAAGCATTTTGATAATAATTTTAATATGCAAATTCGGTGTTTTCTTGTATTAAATTTTTTTCAATGTCTTACAAATTATCGCAAGTAGACCTATTATTAGGTATAGATGTAAGATTTCTTTATTGAATATATCCTGTGTGTCATGTGTAAAAGTGGTACAATGGTAATAATATTCACAAAAAAGTAGTTCATAAGCTTTTAAATTCATTTATGAATGGACTTAGATCGTTTTTACCTTGGAAATTTTGTGTATTGTTGTTTGGCTCTGATTTTCATTGTTGTGCTGTACTATTGTAACTGGTTATTATTCAGTGCTATAACAAATAAAGCAGACAACAATTTCAGGGGAAAGAATCTACAAATTAATTAAATCTGTAACCAGATAACAGACTTCAAAGTTTGAAATTTAATTTTCTCAGGATCCTCCAAACTGGACTTAGATCGTTATTCCCGTGTGCCGTTCATATGTTTTCCACAAATATTATGATTTACCTCAAAGACAATGGCCTATTGAACAACAGTCAATCCGGATTCAGAAAGTATCGTTCTTGTGAAACAATGCTAAATGATAAATGCGAGGTCATACCTATGACCACTAAAAGAAATCTATTAAACTTCAGTTACACGATAAATCAGTCAAATCTAAAGGCCGTCAATTCAACTAAATGCCTAGGAATAATTACGAACATGTTAAATTGGAAAGAACACACAGGAAATATTGTAGGGAAGGCGAACCAAAGACTACGTTTCATTGGCAGAACACTTAGAAGACGCAACAGCTCTACTAAAGAAACTGCATACATTACACTTGTGCGTCCTATTTTTGAGTGTTGCTGCGCATTGTGGAATCCACACCAGTTGGGACTGATTCATCGTGTAAATGAAGTTCAACGGCTTTTTTTGGTGTTCTTCTAGATGACTTCAGACTTTTCATTGTTTAGGGTCAATTTCCAATTTTTTCACCATGCCGATATCTTATCTCTATCAATTTGTAGCTACTTTTCTTCTTCTGGTGACGGTACTAACAGATAAACGACAGCATAATCTGCGAACAGTTTAACGTAACTGCTCACATTACCTTCTAAATCGTTTATAAAGATTAAGAACATTAGGGGACCTTTAACACTTTCTTGGGGAAAGCCAGATATCACTTCCGATTTTCTCGATAAATTTCCTATTAGTTACAACGGACTGTGTCCGTTCTGACAGGAAATCGCGAAATCAATCGCCCAACTGTGTCGACATTCCCTAAGCAAGTAGTTTGATTAGAAGATGCTTGTGAGGTACAGTGTTGAAAACCTTCCGGAAATCGAGAAATATGGAATCGATTTCCACACGGCCGTCTGGTCCCCTTAATGTAGCGCTACTGACGCCTGTCGTGTGCGCGTGCGCTGAAATGCTGATTACCTGCGGTTCCCGTCGCCGCAAATGTTTTTCCGCAGTTTTCACCTATTTGGACCTTCTTTAAGGACGTTGTATTTTGGTTGGCTAGCTATGTAAATCCGAAAACGTTATACTATCGGATGATGTTCGTAATGTAGATTGCACTTCAGTGTGTTTCTTTGAGGCACTAACGTAACTTAGTTACAAGATTTGCTTCCATTTCTTTCTGCTTTTATCACGTTGTACTTGTACATCTTTTATTATCAATCTGACTCGACGTTAGTGCGGTGAGTCACCTGCTATGACGATGGGAGAATGCCACTTGATTAAAATACTGTAGCGTAAAAAAATTGAATATCTCGGGGAGGAAAAAAAAAAAAAAAAAAAAAAAAAAAAATCCACACGCGCTTCGACTGCATCTGCATGAATAGGTATTTGAAGACATGATGATACCGTATGAAGTCGTGAACACGATACAACTGGATTATTTTCATCTTTTCTCGCTCTTTGTAAAATTCATGACTGCTGGGTTATTCGGGGGAATGAAGAAATAAAATAAAAAAAAAAAAAAAATAAATAAATAAATAAATAAAAAAAAAAGACGTGTCGCGCGTCGAAATTGTTTCCGAACACTTACCTTTCGGCACAACCTGCCATGCCAAATTTTCACTAGCTTTTCATTGTATTTTTACCGCCCTACTTACGGAACTAGCTGAGAGGAATATTACCTTTGAAGGCGCGACAGCAATCCGCCTTGCGCGTGTCTTCACACGGTTGCCTACCCGCAGGTGCGACTTTCTCGATGCGACAACACGGAGCGTTGTTTCTTCTACATGTTTCCTCCGGAAGAACAGGCACCATCAGCGTAGATATACACGCATTGACAGGCACCAGACACAAATAGTGTGTGACCAGTTGCGGAGATCGAAGCAGGGATATGAACAAGTGGAGGATGGAGAAAGAACACTTCAGCAGAAGTGTGTCTCAGCCTGAGACTTTTGATCTGAATGGCAGCGTGTCCGGCTAGTCGAGACGGTTAAGGCAAGCTTTCGCTGGGAGCGGAAAATCAACAACGAGCTAAGCATTTGTAATTCAACACCGTGTAACTGCCATTCATACTTCTTATTATTAATTTCGCTTGTTTAAATAAAATTTACTGATTTAAAAACCAAAGACAACGAATAACACAACAAATTACACATATACATCGTTTACGAAGACACATTCACAACCATAAATAATGACAGAAATATATCTTCGGCAACGGTCGCAACATCGATCTGTCAAACTTGACGAAATAACGGCAAAAAGGTAAAGCAGTCAACAATCCGAAGATTGAACACCACAGTGCTTTACTAGGCATGGTCTTATTTGGAGCCGGTATGCCGTTGCCTTCCTCCGACCTTCGATCTGACTTACCCAGCCAGTTATAGGGGGACCTGTAGTTTAACGTGGGTTCGGAACCACGGTGCTACTCGGTATTTTTCACATGAGGAATACTGCCAGAGGTGACAGAAGTGGAAAGAGACAGATAAAAATCGTAGGACCTGGCGGGGAATCGAACCCGCGACCTTTTGTATTTGTAGTCTGTCACTTTACCACTGTGCAACCGAGGTGCACGAAATAACGGCAAAATCCAAAAAATAAAAAGTATAATTTAGTAACAGGACAAATTACACAAGGAAGTGTCATGTGAGAGCGAATCCTAATGCTTAACCTCGTCTTTATGTATAAAGCAAAGAGTCCGTGTGTTTACGTATACGTATTGCATTCAAATGTACAATTTTGTCCCAATCTTTATGTAATTTTGCACACACAAGCTCCAATTCACGAGGACGGTTGCCGTAACTGTAAGTATCACGTGCGAGAAGCTGCTGCATCAAGCGAAAATGTTGCAGATTTTCTCTTAAACCAATGGACCGATTTCAACCCAACGTGGTACATGTATTCCTTACCGTGAGGTAAAAATTGTTGTAGGGGTAAGAACCACATACGATACACGGTTCAGGAGATATAAATTTATAAACAATAAGACTTGTAAGAAACTGCCACATAATGCGACTAGAGTTACTAAATACACAATACGACAATTCGAGTAATTAGTGACTAGCAACAAATTTTAACCATAATTTCAAACTTTTATTTAACTCTTTCCCGCTCATAACCACATCCAAATGGTGAAAGGAAAAAAGTGTCTCGCATACTACTTTTAGGCTCTTCATAGAGCAAAACTACGGAATTTGGAAAGACCTTACAATTTATGATGTCTACACTACAAATTGCACTCGCAGGAAATTGTTGTCTGTTAGACAGTGTACACACATAAAGCTGAATACACTTTCGAAACTGTATCACATTACAATACTTAGTTTAAGAGGTATGACAAACAGTAAGGTTCATGGGAAACCCCCCATAATGCATCAGGCTTTAATTTATTACTTCTTTACTACTAATTGTATTGGCAACGGATTTTATCAATATACAGCACTTATACAAAAAAACACGTTACCTACAAAATTATACAGTCGTACAACATATAATTCAATAAGTATAAGAACATATAAACTGCAATGGGTAAAAATCAGTCACGTTATGTACCAAGTTTTAATACATTTAAGTATTCGTTACTAAGACTCTCCTGTATTTCAGTCAGCTTAAGGAAATTCCTCTGAGCAGTAAAAGTCTGAACGACATAGAAGACCGTACTGCTGGCCACTCCATTCGTCCACCACAACTACCATGGTGATGTTTCCTGCACATAATCAGGATTGTTCCGAGTACCACTTTCTTTCCAGATAAGGCAAAGACGATTGTCCGTCTGAACACAAAATTTGATTCATCTGTGAACAGAACCTGGCACCATTCATTACGACTTCAATACTGACGTTCTTCCGCGCAGTTTCTGCAGGCTAAACGCTGTTGTGGTTTTAATGGGACACACGCCACATGTTTCCATGCTTAGACGCCACATTTCAGAAGGCGATTTCGGACTGTTTGTTTTGATATTTCGCGTCCATTTTGTTACTGGATGGTGCTTAGTAGGTGATTTGTATTCAGCCTCCTGCCTCGACGAACTGTTAGCCGGAGATAACGGTAATCTCTTGCTGATGTTACCCGTGGACGAACTTGGCCTTGCTTTATTTTAACGGTTTCTTTCGTCTGAAATCTCGTCCATGTCCTGAAAATTACTTTTTGGGAAACTTAAACAGCTGCAGACATCTTCCTGTGGCCGTCCGCTCCCAACCTTCCTATGACTGTCCAGGCCATAACTTTGTGTAATTCAGGCTGTTATTGCATTGCACTACCTGCTCACCAAACTCTCTGAATCCAGCTGCTTGTGTAATTCTTTTAGCAGAGTAAACATAAGTCACCGCTTTCTGGGTTGCCGTAATGTTGTTGTCTCCACTCCATAAAACCGATAACAATACTTAAGAACCTAGATATCTCAATTGAACCCCTAATTATTTTACCGTTCTAGGGCATCCACAAGCCTTCACCGCATCGTCTTCTATTCTGACAACGCCTCCAGCTCATTTGTACAGCTGTGGAATGAGTTGTACAAATTTGGTTGAGCTGTAACAGTTTGAGTCATTCGCGGGAGATAGGTTAACCCTTTCCTGCCCGACGAGACAAAAGTCCCTGCTCATTTACAGCGTCATAAAACAAAGTGGAAAATGATATCTGACTTGTGTTCCTGACAGGACTTTAATTTCTCTCTGATGTATCATATGAAACTCTGGCTGGCCGAGGTTGTTCAGTATCACTGCTCACAGACAGCAGTAAACAACGGACGTTTCACGTCTGCGTGCCCGATTTCGTCAAGCGAGTTCTGTTGTCACAAGAAGACGCTCTTCTGTCACTTGGTAATTTGGTTTTGTATTGTAATTCAAGAAATACAGTTATTTTTAGTTATACAGTGTGCCTGGAAGTTTTTAGTACTTATAGTGTGTCCAAGGCATTTTGTTCAAAAATGTTCAAATGCTTGTAAATCTATCGGACCAAACTGCGTGGTCATCAGTCCGTAGCTTACAAACTACTTAAACCTAGGTAAACTAACCTAAGGACAACACACACAACCATGCCCCAGGGAGGACTCGAACCTCCACGGCGAGCAACCGCGCGCTCCGCAGCGAGACGCTTTAGACCGCTAGGCTACTCCACCGCGGCAGGCGTTTTATGCATGTTCTTTATACAGATGTGTTTGGTGCTAGGCGTCAGTAATAAATTGTCTTTTTTTTCTTTTTTTACGAATACGAAATATGAATACCATATACGATTCAGGAATAACTTCAGTTTGCTCCTTCCCCTTCAGATCATTACTTAAAACTGCATTTTGATATATGTATTTTGTTGCTATCTGTTTGTTGCTGGTAAATGCTTACGTTAACAGAGATAGGCATTTTATAATGTCTCCCAATTGCGTTATCCCTCTTCGACTTGGAAGTCCCATTTTTAAATTTTTTTACGTCATGTGAGGAAAACAAGAGTGTGTGAATACACTAATTTACTATTATTTACTTTGGTTGTAAAATAACTACTACCACCCCAATTGGGCAGTTGAGACCGTAGCTAGAAAGTGGTCAGGATGACCAGCATATAACACATTCAGAGGCGCAGGGGACGAGTAGGTTCACGCGCTCCGCGCAATTATACATTGATAGGGTGGTATCAGTTTTATTCCCTTTAGATACACCGGCGCTTCCCTGCTGTTACTCGGCGAAGGCGGACGCACGTTACGGCCGCTGACAGCGACTGCTGGGCCGCGTGGTGTGGATTGACTCTGTGGCCCTGGCGCCGCGCGCATACAGCACTCTCGTAGAGCAGACGTGTGCTGTGTACGTCTTTCCGTCTTGCGTAAGAAGCAGCGCGCTATGGCGCCTACGGAAGACAGCCTGGTGGCGGAAGGCGGTTTACGAAGACACTCCCATCTCGTGGTCGGAAGTACCCATGCGCACTGTCCGGTTTGAACGGTACACTATTACTGTCTCGGGCAGGAAGATAATCGGCGACCCATTCCCATCACGTGCGGACGAACTGCAGGCGACCTCAGTGGAGGCCTGCACGTGAGACCTTCTGTCTGATCTTCAATGGTGTCATCTGGACCAGGCATGTACCGCTCTGCATAGTCGTACTGATAGCGGTAACCCACTATTATCAAGTGGCGGCGTTGATCGTTTCGGCGTCGAAGCTGCTCATATCCTCGCCTGGCCATACTGGGACAAGACCAGATTAGCACAGAGCAGTTATGTCCTTTCGCATCAACTATTTATACTGCCTCCTCTCCCCCTTGTGACGCATTATGCTTATTGTCTACTGCACCGCGGTCGATTCCCTCGTGCTCAGCGGTTCGTTTGAAAGTTACCCAAGCCGCTCGCTCCAGTCTGAAGCAAATATTGCAATGCGTGTGCTTTTGCTTGGCAACTTACCACATGCTCTTTCAACTCTGATCTAGTAGCTAACTCTGCCGGCAGGTACGGCTGTTTAGTTTCCGTGTGACCTAATGTCGCCACAGCAAGTTCTTGCTGTACGCTGGCTCTCCAGTGCTAATTTTTATTAAAATAAGTTATTGCTAATTCTAGTCCCTTTACATAAGCTCCAATCCATGAGGACGGTCGCCGTAAGTGTAAGGATCACGTACAGCACTTATTCACGAGATAAGACTTCATGAACAATTAGATGCGCGAGAAACTGCTGCACATTTTCTCTTAAACCACTGGACCGATTTCAACCAAATTTATTCTGTACCGTGAAATAAAAATTGTTGTAGGAGTAAGAACCAAATACGACACATGGTTCAAGAGATATAACGTCATAAACAATAGGACTTGTAAGAAACTGCCACATAATGCGACGAGTGTTACAAAACACACTATACGATAATTAGAAATGTTCAAATGTTTGTCGAACTTATGTGACTTAACTACGGGGTCATCAGTCGCTAAGCTTACAAACTACTTACGAACTAGCTAATATCCATGCCCGAGGGGGGATTCGAATCCCCGACTGTAGTGGTCGTGCAGACCGTGACTGGAGCGCCTCAGTCCCCTCGGCCACCGCGCCCGGCCGATAATTAGAATATGAAGTTATGTGCTCGAATATTTGATAGCTTGAGAGGGGCCGGCCGCGGTGGCCGAGGTGACTGAGGCGCTCCAGTCACGGTCAGCACTGCCACTACGGTCGGGGGTTCGAATCCCCCCTCGGTCATGGATATTTGTGCCGTCCTAGTTCGTAAGTAGTTCATAAGTAGTTTGTAAGTTTAGGGACTGATGACCCCGTAGTTAAGTCCCGTAAGCTTAACAAACATTTGAACTTTTTTTTTTTTTTTTTGCTTGAGAGGGAAAGGGTTAAATGCAGTACACTATTACACTCAATTGCCATAGCTGCTGACGTCACGTCCTTACGCGAATTACCCCTGCGCTGTAAATCAGCGAGGTTGCGATGACAACAGGCCAGGAAACTGCCGCAGAACGCACCGCTGTTATTTCAAACACAGCGCTTTGCCGTTCAGCGACCCAGTGCGCAAATGCGATTTGGCGCGTCACATACTGCGCGACATTCTCTCCCGAAAATCGTGATATCCAGTAAGCGCGTCCTTACTTGGAATGACGTCTCAAGTATGCGAGTGCGGTAGCGGCGCTCGCCGTGATATACATGTAGGACGTGACGCGGCCGGGACAGCGGAGACGGATGTAGGTGGCAGCAGCAGCGGTGGCGGGGCGGCCGCGAGGACGGGGGTGTCGGCGGAGGCCGCGTCTGATTTAGAGCGGGGGCGGCGGTGCGGCTGCTGCGGGGGTCACGATCGCACGACGCGCTGCCGGCCGCACGACCACACGACCACCCTGATTTATGCCGGCGCGCCGCGGAACACGGGTCAGCGAGCCGCTACCACAGCTGGGCCGCCAAGCCGCCGCTACCTGCCAGCCGCCGCCGCCACTGCCTGCTTCCAGCAGCTGCACTTGTGCCGGACAGGGCCGGCTCTAGGAGGAGAGGAGGGGTGAACCATGCTGTCGACCAGGGCGGCAGTGTTTTGGGGGTGACCAATTCCTGAATTATACAATGTAAACTTTCACGGCCGGCGTCAAATTCATTTAAAACTTCCGGGCTGATAGGCCGTGGTCGATTTATAAAACTTTCCCCTAACGTTTCATCTTCGGCTGCGGGAGACGTCTTCAGTTCGCCACTCTACCGCTGAAGATGTTTTCCGCAGCCGAAGATGAAACGTTAGGGGAAAGTTTTATAAATCGACCACGGCTTATCAGCCCGGAAGTTTTAAATGAATTCCTGAATTTTTATGTAGTTCCGATAGGTTGAATAAAACAAGACAGTGTCTTGGATAAATGTAGAAATGCCGGCCGCGGTGGCCAAGGGGACTGAGGCGCTCCAGTCACGGTCTGCACGGCCACTACGGTCGGGGGATATTTGCGCCGTCCTAGTTCGTAAGTAGGTCATAAGTAGTTTGTAAGTTTAGGGACTTATGACCCCGTAGTTAAGTCCCATAAGCTACACAAACATTTGAACATTTGAAATGTAGAAATCTCTATACTTATAAGATGTATTTGTTGTCTGTCTATCTGTTCTCTTATAAGTCAAGATCCAGACAACCAAATAACGTGAAATTTGGTTCAAACGTTCAAATGTTTGTATAGCTTATGGGACTTAACTACGGGGTCATCGGTCCCTAAACTTACAAACTACTTACGAACTAGCTAATCCTAAGGACGGCAGAAATATCCATGCCCGAGGGGGGATTCGAATCCCCGACTGTAGTGGCCGTGACTGGAGCGCCTCAGTCCCCTCGGCCAGCGCGGTTGACTGAAAGTTGGTACACGTACACAAAGTTACATGGGTAGGTTCTTAAGCAGGTTGCGCTCCATTATTTGGAAAACCAACTAGAACTATACCGCAGTTTGACACTCAACAATGGACGTATTTCAACAAACTAACCGACAGCACATCCAAATACGCACGTACGGAATTCCCAAGGACAAGACGTTATCGACTGCAAGGCTATATGCGATGACGAAATAGAGTCTGCAGGGTGGATGAGAACATCAGGGTCTCATCGTAAAGCGAGGAGCAAAACAACATAATCTAGAATGAGGACGAAGAAGGTTTAGAAAAAGAATTTCGTTTTACGATACCACGAACTGAAATACAGGCTTTTTCTTTTTTAAGAAACTGTATCAAATAGGAAAACCAACCGGAAAATTTGAGAAAAAGTGAAAGTGTCTTTTCAATGTGTCCGTGTAAATCTATATCTTCGCACTGATCTTACCGAAATTTTGCGCAATTGACCTTCGAAACGAGAGGAAGGGCACTGTCTAAATAAAATTTCGTTAATGCATTGTGGAGGGTATTTATGGATTTCGCCAAAATCCACAGTTTTGCTCCGATATTGATGAAATTTTGTACACTTGACCTTGAAAACAAGATGGTTACAGCCTACATAAAAGAGAACACAGATCCCTTTGAAACTGTGCTTTGCCATGACAACAGTCACAGGGACAGTTTCTTAAGATTGCTGGTATAGGCTTGCAGACACCGTGCTTCTCTCATGGACAGTTGTATGTGGCCTGGTCCAGAGTGGGCAAAAATGAAAATCTTTTTGTACATACTCCAAATGGAAATGCCAGAATTTTCGTTAATCACATTACTTTAATATAAATGTACCCTTTTATTACGTGCAAATAAACGGTTTTGTACACTTTGTACAGAAAACCTTATTTCAAACCCGGGCAAAGCTGGGTACTTGCCAGCTAGTGTGAAAATAAGTTGGAAATACAAATTGTTACAGATTGACACACAACGATACGGACAACAGTGATATGCATTATCCAACTAGTCTTGCGCATAATATTTCACGACCGGGAGCGCTCACGATATCACGCAAGTTTTGAGTTATCTTTATATCTGGACATTATTGAATTTATTAGTAACATACTGCAGAGTGACTTGTACAAAAACCAGACAGCGGTTGTCAGAGTTGAAGGGCATGAAAGGGATGCAGTGGTTGGAAAGGGAGTAAGATAGGGTTGTAGCCTTTCTCCAATGTTATTCAATTTGTACATTGAGCAAGGAGAAATTTGGTGAAGGAATTAAAGTCCAGAGGGAAGAATTAAAAACATTGCGTTTTTCCGACGACATAGTAATTATGTCAGATACAGCAAAGGACCTGGAAGAGCAATTGAACGGAATGGACAGTGCGCTGAAAGGTGGATATAAGATGAGCATTAACAAGAGCAAAACTAGGGTAATGGAGTGCAGTGTAAGAAAATCAGGTGATTCTGAAGTAATTAGTTTAGGTAACGAAGCAATAAACGAGGTAGATGAGGTTTGTTACTTGGGCAGTGCGGGCCGAGGTGGCCGTGGAGACTGACGTGCTTCAGTCACGGTCTGCACGGCCACTACGGTCGGGGGTTCGAATCCCCCCTCGGGCATGGATATTTGTGCCGTCCTAGTTCGTAAGTAGTTCATAAGTAGTTTGTAAGTTTAGGGACTGATGACCCAGTAGTTAAGTCCCATAAGCTTTACAAACATTTGAACATTTGAACTTGGCAGTAAAATAACAAATAATGGTCGCATTACAGAGGATGTAAAATGCAGAATGGCAATGGGTAGAAAAGAGTTATTGAAAAAGAGAAATTTGTTAACATCGAATATTGATTTAAGCCTAAGGAAGTCCTTTCTGAAGGCATTTTTATGGAGTGTAGCCTTGTATGGGAGTGAAACATAGACGATAAACAGTGCGGACAGGAAGAGGATTGAGGCTTTTGAAATGTGGAGCTACAGAAGAATGCTGAAGATTGGGTGCGTGAATCGCGTAACTAATGAGGAGGTACTGAACAGAATTGGGGAGAAAAGAAAATTCTGGCGTACCTTGTCTAAAAGAAGGGATAGATTCGTAGGGCACATTCTTAGACATCAAGGCATTATGGATTTAGCGTTGGAGGGAAGTGTGTAGGGTAAAAACCGCAGAGGAAGACCAAGAGATGGATACAGTAAGCAGATTCAGACAGACGTAGGTTGCCGTTCTTATGTGGAGATGAAGAGGCTTGCTCAGGATAGGGTATTGTGGAGAACTGCATCAAACCAGTCTCCGGACTGAAGACCACAACAACCGATAGGTTGAATAAAACAAGACCGTGTCTTGGATATATGTAGAAATCTCTATACTTATAAGATGCATTTATTGTCTGTCTGTTCTCTTATAACTCAAGATCCAGACAACCAAATGACGTGAAATTTGGTACACGTAAACAAGATTACGCGGGGAAGGTTCTCAAGCAGGTTTCGTGCCATTTTTGAAAAACCCACCGGAAAATTTGAGAAAAAGTGAAAGTGAGTTTTCATTGTGTGCGTGTAAATCTATATCTTCGCACTGATCTTGATGAAATTTTGCACAATTGACCTTCAAATACATAAAATTTCGTTGAGTGTATGGTGGAGGGTATTTATGGATTTCGCCAAAATCCACAGTTTTATTCCGATATTGAAGAAATTTTGTACACTTGACCTTGAAAACAAGATTAAGGTTACTGTCTACATAGAAGCGAATACAGTTCCCTTTGAAACTGTGCTTTGCCATAAAAATAGTCACAGGGCCAGTTTCTTGGGATTGCTGGTATAGACTTGCAGACACCATGCTTGTCTCATGGACAGTTGTATGTGGCCTGCTCCGGGAGCTATCACTTTAGTTCGCTGCTCTGTCGCGAACTAGTTCGCTCTTTTAGTTCGTCCGCTCCCACTGACGGCTAAGCGGTGTGGTCTTCGCATGCAGGTGGAGGGAGAAGTTCCCCCACCTAGCTGTTTCAGGCTCTTGCTGCGTGAGCCGCTAACGATATCACGCAGAACAAAAGGAACAGTTTGTGGATAATTCCCCACGTTTAAGTTTTGAGTTATCTTTATATCTTGGCATTATTGAATTTATTATTAAGATACTGCATGGCGCAGAATACTTTAAAACAGAGGTATTGTAGCACTGAACTATGTAACTCTAGCTGGCTCACCTCGTAATGGTTCTCATCGGCAGAAGGCAAGCACGTGATTTTTAAGTCTGATGCGCGCCCTCTATTTATTTCCCGTCGGTTTTCGGAAAAGGATGCAACGAACTATGGAGCGAGGTACGTTGGCATAATAGTTAGCGGCCGATAGCGCACATATTAGTTCGCGACCGATAGCGCATATTTTAGTTTGGGCTCCGTCGCGAAGTAGTTCGCACTTTTTAGTTCGTCAGCTCCCATTCCCGAGGCAGATCGTTACTCGTTATCTCTTTTTGGCTTTTGCTACCGCTGCTGTAAGCGCTCTTTCTTTTGTTATGGTAGCTACTTTTATAATGATTAGCGTTGCCCAAGCGTGTGGTACAACCCGTATTTTTGGGTAATTACACATCAAATAGGCACCAATTATTTACACAAATGGGTGATATAATGGTATTCAACTACTTCATATACTGACTACTCGTAGTATTTTATTTTAAAAATGGATTTATTTATTAGGTCATTGAAGAATCATTACCTCCAAAATATGCTAAATACTTTTATTTTGGTGAATAAAAATACTTTTTTAATAAATGATTAAGCTCGAAATGACGCTAACTGGCAGAAGGGAATCATGTGATTCTGCTCGGTGCTGTCAGTCTTCGTAAAAGTAGCGAACGAACTAAGAGACGAGGGATCTGGGAACTAATTCGCGTAGTTCGCGTAGTTCGCCTGTGGGAGCGCTCTTCCGAACTATTTCGATCGTGACCTACACAAGACCACATCCTACAAGCAAAATAAACATGCAATGTTACCAAGTAGAAGGTTGAGCCAATGTGTTCGGCAGCGCTCGGACTATTCCTCGTGACGTCACTGTCGATCGTGAGAAGTGGTAGACGGGCGAGGCGTGTTCTTGCGTTCGACTACGGCACTGTTCCGTTTAACTAACATTAATTTAAGAAAACAGGTGTGATATAAGCATAAACACAAAGGAACAGAATGCTTCTATTTACTACAGCCAGAAAACTCTTATACTGCTTTCTAGTAGTGAAAACTGTATGTTACGGCTCGCTTGACATAGGCCTATATAGTACTCTGTTACTTTTACTCAAAAAGATGTTCCACTCTTAACACGTACAACACCACTGGTTGTTGGCTTGCACCCATAATGGTACCGTGAAATCTTTTGATGTCTTTGATCATGAATACTGGGACTTATGGATATCTCGACTTGTGTTAACGGGGTAATGAAGTCATACTGGAGTTAGCTGGTGCCATATCAAGAAAAATGTCTGTCATGTGTAAGGCACGTATTTTATCATATGTTTTTCATTAATTTTAGGTTTGACTGATTTGTATACGTCATACTTTTTCAGTTATTTACATAGTGTAGATTGGTTATAGAGTATGCCTACAGTTGTCTTGTCTAGTGATGAAATTGGTTGAAAATGACATTTGCCTGTGCAAACTCATTCTTGGTGGCTTCACTTAGTACACTCCCTTTTTTTTTTTTGTTCCCTGAGATACATTTTTTAATTGGGTTAATCGATGGTATCGGTATGGACAGTAGCAATAGTAGATTATGTCGCTTATAAATATTTATCTTTAATGCCGCGGTCCGAGTTCAGTGCGCAGTGAACAGGCGTCCTATTGTTTCTTTATCTAATTATGAGCTGCGACGAGTATTTTCCGCCTGTGTGGATAAACGTCTCTGTACCAAGTGCTTTCGCGAAACTTGTGACTTACACAATACTTAGTCGGTAAGATACTCCACCTCTACTCAAGGAAGTAGAAAAAGTGAACAGATTTATGCTCTGCCACTGACCTAAATTAATCTTGGTGGACATATTAATTTTGGAGTTATGGCTTCAATATTGTAAATGTAACACTGACGCTGCTTTGATCTTAAATACATATTCACGACTTACAGAAGCATGAGTGTAATATGTGAAAAATTAGACGTCATGTATGAATAAAGCAGACGAAGCCGAAAAATACGGCGGGAGTGGGGTGGGGGGCGGGGCTTAAAATTTTTGCATGGGGCGGCAAAATCACCTGGTTGATGATGGCTTCCCAAAACACATCGGGATTCTCTGCGAACGATACACACATGCCAGAAACACATTTAGAACTACACCGCACAAACACACCAACATTGACTTTCGATATGATCCGGAACACCCAACATTGGACGTATTTCAACAAACTAACCGACAGCACATGCAAAGCCGCACATACGGAATTCCCAAGGACAAGACGTTATCGACTGCAAGGCTATATGCGATGACGAAATAGAGACTGCAGGGTGGATGAGGACAACAGGGTCTCATCGGAAAGCGAGGAGCAAAACAACATTTACAATGACGAAGAAGAAGATCTAAATGAAGAAAAATAATGTCAAGTTTCTTATGATACCAGGAATTGAAATACAGGCTTTTTCTTCTTCCAGAAACTGTATCAAATTGGAAAGATGTCATGCTTAAGCTGGTTGAATACCTGGATTCTTCTTGTTCAGCTGATGAAGATAAAAAGTAGTATCTTCAGTAGTACTACTACTCCTGACAATGATATGTCTATTCCATGGGCCAAAGTAAGAGTTCGACAATGACACACAGAACCTGTCTTTCACATAAGTGCGTGTCATTCATACCTGGGGCAGTATGAGTGGACGTTTTGGTCTTAATGTCTATGCAGTCATCATGTTTCATTATTTCAACTGAAATGGCTGAGGCAGTGTACGGGCTTCAACAATTTTCCTGTCCCACGTTCCAGGAGATTCTGCAATCGTTGTCTTCCGCTTCTTATGGCGTATCAATGAGAAGTCTTAATCATTAGGCAGATAACTACGTCTTCTTACTGGATGCAAATAAAAAATGTTCAAATGTTTGTAAATCTATCGGACCAAACTGTGTGGTCATCAGTCCGTAGCTTACAAACTACTTAAACCTAGGTAAACTAACCTAAGGACAAACACACACACCCATGCCCCAGGGAGGACTCGAACCTCCACGGCGAGCAACCGCGCTCTCCACAGCGAGACGCTTTAGACCGTTCGGCTTCTCCACCGCATCGAATGCAAATATGTGAGCCTTTATCCCATCTTCAAGATGAGCTTTAGACTGTACAAAAACCAAACCATAACTTTATTTTTGTTCTGGCCAGCATATCCATCACTAAGCACACGAAGCTCCTCTCTTCGGTTTTCTAATGAAAAGTTGTTTAATAGCACAAAATCATGGATGTAACTTCGTTTTAACATCCGTAATAATTCGCCTCGCGTAAGACTCTACCAACATTATATATAATGCCAGAACACCTACGACTTCTGGATTTGTCTAGTGTTTTTTGAAAGTCCAGCTACAGTTGCATTAATTGGAACACGACTCGTTTCGGCCTCTATGTCAGACCATTTTCAAGTGTAACAGAACCTGCATATAATGTGTTGCAATGGGTTTACAAGAAAATTTACACGTTACAAGACAGAATGTTATATATTTAAATGTACTGTTCAGAAGCAGAAGAGAACTTACGTTATGCCGTACAGGGATCAACGCCAAATTATAAAAACAATTGAATTGTGAGAGAATTTAAAACTTTTGGCGCCCAATGGCAACTTGGGAAAAATTGCCACGTCATAATTAAAATTCCGATACAATAATTAATTTTTTAAATCGGCATTTTCAAATGTTTGTTAAGCTAATGGGATTTAACTACGGGGCCATCAGTCCCTAAAATTACAAACTACTTATGAACTATCTTATAGTAAGGACGGCACAAATATCCATGCCCGAGGGGGATTCGAACCCCCCGACCGTAGTGGTCGTGCAGACCGTGACTGGAGCGCCTCAGTCCCCTCAGCCACCGCGGCCGGCTTAATCGGCATGTTCCGATGTGTTCTGATATAAAGTTCTGTGGTGCAGACGGTGTGTCTAGCAAGTCGGCTATGCAGCCATCATTAAAATTATCTGAACATTTAAAAGGAAATATTCTACTACGTTAGTCTGTAAAGTAGTTAATGTCGATCAGATGTAGAATTTTGGCACGTGTTTTATGTTCGAGTATTACGTCATTACTGGAGACAGGGAATTACCTTTGTAGGAATTAACATGGATTCAGTAAGCAACTGTCATGTGCAACCCATTTTACGTTTTTCTTGACTTTCTCAAAACGTTCGATATGTTTCCACAATTTCGTTTGACTTTGGCTTGTAGCTCACGGAATATCAGAGGAACTGTGCGACTGAATTGAAGAGTTTTCAGCTTACAGAACGCACACGTCGACCTCAATGGTGTGAAGTATTACGAGGAGGAAGGGATTTCTGGCGTGCCCCAAGAGATTGTTAAAGAGACGCTGCTCTCCACGATATGTGTAACTGACCTCGTAGATAATATCGGAAGTTCTATGAGGCTTTTAGCGGCTTATTCGGTAGTATTTGGATTGGTATAAACGGTGGAAAGCTATAGCAATAGGTTAGAAGATCTGCAGCATCTCGACTCGTCATTCAAGGAATGGCAGTTGACCCTCAAAGCCCTACGTTTACATAGAAAGTAATAAACTTTATTATGTAATTACGCAATAGTAGGACAAACGCAAGAAACAGTTACTTCCATTTTGTGAGTAGACATAATAAGCTATTTGAAACGGGACGAGCATATAAAATTGATCGTGGGTATGGCAGGTGGCAGAATGGGATTCAATGGAAGACTCCTTACGAAGTGTAGTCCCCTTAACAAAGGAAGTAGGTTACTTTTAAAGCAAACATTTGTGTTTTTTAATGGACACTTTATATCATTTCAACAGCAATCTGTAGCGTGCCAAATCATATAAACAACAGCGTTGATTGTATCGCAATACGCCAATTACATCCAGAGATATTGCCAAGCGAAGTTTACGCTTGAAATATGCGAAACGCGTTCTGAGTATCACGGGTTCTCACCAGTCTCAGAATATGGGGTAGGGACGTGTTTCGCGTATTTCAAGCGTCATCTTCGGTTCGAAATATCTCGGGATGTAATTGGATTATTGCGATGCAATCAACGCCATTGTTTGGGTGATTTGTCGTGTTATAGATTTCTGATGCAATTATACCATTTAAAAACTCTTACGTTTGTGTTATAAAAGCAAATGCTTTCGTTTTAGAATGTTTCAAAATATTATCATGAGTCCCTGCCTTACATTGATACCGACGAAAGTCGTTTTACAATAGCTGTTGTTGTTTCAGAGATATTTTGGTTAAGCAAGATAACTGGGAAAACCTGTGTTTAAAATACATGTTCACCCTCCTCAGATTTGCGCCTCCTCCCCCCCCCCCCCCCAAACTGAAAAAGTACTGTATCCGCCAGTGCGTAGTATCGTTGTCTCCACTTCGTAAAACCCACAGAAAGACGTCGAACCATTTTAGTTCAGTCTTTCGATGACAATACCTCAGTACCTGGTTATCTAAACTAATCCCCTAATTGTTTTCACCGGTGTATTTTTGTGCTATACTGTTTACCATATAAGACATGGTGATATTAAGTTAAGAACAATTATGGCACTTTCTGCATTTCTGCTATTAATTGTAAGGACTGCGACCTTGAATAATAATTAAAGTTTATTTGAAGCCCGTTTATATTTCTGATTGGTGAACGGTTTCGACCATTTGGCCAGGTCATCTTCAGATCATTCTTGAGCAGAATCGTTGGAGATCTGATTTTATACTCCTCCGCTATTACGTATGTTCTTCTAAGTATCGCTATATTGTGACTGTTGTCTTGTTAATGTACGTTGTTCCTATTTAAGTTTCTCAGTGCTTTGTCAGTTTCTTGTTGCAATACCGTGTCTTCCACTCATGTTCATCTAGTTACAGTACTAAAACTGTCAACATTCAGAAAAATCTCGCAGTACCATATCTCCCATCTCATGTTAATCTTCTTACACTATAAAAACTGTCACCATTGAGCGAAAGTGCCTGACGAAATTAACACGCGATACCTCTTTGAAAACTATTTTTAAAGACCCAAGCACAATTTCATTTGATTCAAAATACAGTTCTGGAGGAGTGAATTGGATTCACAACTTTTATGCGAACGTGCATTTTCTGTTTCCATTGAACTAATTTAAGAAACAACCTTTGCATGGAAGGCTATTATCCTGTTCAAAGAAGACCATGAATATAAATATATGAAAATTTTTCTGTAAATATTGTGGGATCCCATTACAAAAATTTTGGGAACCACTGCTCTAGCAAGTCATTAATAGTCAAGTTGGTGACTAAGAGACGACGTAAGTAAGGTAAAATGAGGAGGTTATTTACAGTTGCAGCATGTTACTCGTGGAAGTGAGCACACGAGATGTAGTGCGGCAAACCTTTCGCTAAATTTGCATTCAATCCTCAGCTTAGCCTTGGCTGTCGGGAGCGCACTTTCTGCCAGAGGGGGCATACGTCTCTATTAAGGTGGCTGCCTGCGGCAGGACAAACGCGGCGAGACCTCTGCGAAAGAATTGGTTCCGCGTTTCCCACGCCTCACTGCGTGAATCTTGCGCAGCGAAAGAGGCTGAATAGAACTGGCGGGGCACTCTACACTGTAACACAATGGATCTGTCACGAGGGTCAATGATTCCTTGCCTTAACGCTTAGAAACAATGTCTTTTTTGGATAGTACTATCTAGTCTATTAGCCCACAAACAGCGGAAGAAAAAAATTCAGCATGACGCATTTTCATATTGACAATACCGATAGTTTTCCTCTAATGGAAGGGAGACACTTAAAGGTTTTTGATAGAGCTCTGAGCCTCCACAAAGCCTCATTTTCCTCAGTATCTTCCTAAGAGTAGCAGCTACAGCAAAGTATGATTCAAAGAAAGGAAGTAAGATTAGGGTGTATCTTCACGTCGACATCGTGGTCATTAGACGCGGAGCACACGATCGGACTGATTTCTGCTGAGGACGGGGAAGGAAGTCGGCCGTGCTCTTCGAAAGAAACCATCCAGGAATCTTTCTCGAGTGATTTAGGTGAATAACGGAAAACATGGCTGCCCGGGGGCAGATGTGAACCGCCGTGCTCCGGAATGCGAGTCCATTGTGCTACCACCGCTTCGTCTCGCTCGGCTGATCCAAAGAGGGCGACTCCTCCATATGAGGAGTGGATGATGTTTCGACGGAAGACAACGTTAACATCGTGGAACAACTGCACAGACAAGTGTACAGTCCGAGTCATTGGAATACAATGACCAGTCTGACCATAGACTGAGAGCAATATTTACAGTGTGTGTGAGAGGTGCATTATCAAAAATATCAAAGAGTGTACTTAGATTTTCTTAACCTGATTTGTATTTGCTTGAAATTTTACCGTTTTTCAAACATTTTCAAGTCATTTAATTTCTTTCCTATTCAGCGCCATGCATCATGAAACGAAAAAATGTTTCATACAAGACTAACAAGTGTTTTTTTTTTTTGTTTCTTTTTTTGTTTTTCACGGAGTCAGTCCCCACAAATCTGCTCCCGGGGAGGGGGTGGGGGGTGAAGGAGGGTTAGAGCGCTACGTTAATGGATGTCCAACTTTTATTGCAACATTTGTATTAATCCGATTTATATTTTTCCGGATATTCCGAAAAACAACCACTTTTAAATGCCTTACCTTGTGTATGTACCAAATATACGGGCGACGAAAGCTATGGAATTTCTATTTTTATCGTGTCGTTCGATCTTTTCCTAGAGAAGTTCAGCAACCCAGTATGGACTCAACAAATCTGCCATCGCTGCATGAATATTGAACTACGATATTCCACAGCCGACTGTTGTTGTCGTTGTTGTTGTCTTCAGTCCGGAGACTGGTTTGATGTAGCTCTGAAACCTACTCTATCCTGAGCAAGCCCTTTCACCTCCTCAGAAGAACGGCACCCTACATCCATTTGAATCTGCTTACTGTACTAATCTGCTGGTCTCCCTCTGCGATTTTTGCCGCAAACACTTCCCTGCACTGATTAATCCACGATTCCTTGATGTCTAAAAATGTTTCATACCAAATGATTCCTTCTCTTAGTCAAGGTATGCCAGAAATTCCTGTTCTTCACAAATTTGTTCAGTACCTTCTCATAAGTTACGCGAGCCGCGGTAGAGAAGCCGAGCGGTCTAAGACGCCTCGCAGCAGATCGCGTGGTTGCTCGCCATCGGAGGTTCGAGTTCTCCTTAGGTTGTTGTCCTTAGGTTAGTTTACCTTACTTTAAGTAGTTTGTAAGGTACGGACTGATGACCACGCAGTTTGGTCCAATAGATTTACAAACATTTGAACATTTTTTGAACATTAGTTAAGCGATCCATCCACCTAATATTCAGCATTCTTCTGTAACACCACATGAACTGAACCCTCCAATGTGTATATGTAGCACACTTATGGCGGCAAAATAATTAGCTGGAATGTTCCAGATGGTTGTTCACAACAATTTAGAGCAATTGTGTATTGTCACCCATAAAAAATTCTATCGTCATTTGGAACATCAGGTCAACGAATGACTGCAGGTGAACTCCAAGTAACCGAATACAACCACTCCCAGTCAATGAGCGGTTCTGTTGGATCCGAGGACCAAGTCCACTCCATCTCAAAGAACTGGCTTCACAGAGTCGGCGTCACACTTGTTGCGGGTCGTGTGTTTGGATGCGTTTCGACACCAGTGACACATCAGTTATTACTCTCTCTCTCTCTCTCTCTCTCTCTCTCTCTCTCTTTTTATTTATTTATTTTTTTTTATTATGGCTGCTCGGCGGTACATCTGCTGACTGCTGCTGAGCTCCGCGTGTCAGGCCAGCGTTGCTGACGGGGCGGCAGAATGGCCGTGACCGACTATGTAATTCAGCTTCCGTCAGCGGTCTCTGCACTCCGTGACGTCGCCACTGCGCGCCGCACCAACGCCGTCTGGATACAAGGCCTCACAACCAGTCCGTGGCCTACGAGAAAGACAGGCCCCAGCGCAGTCGTCATGCCACGTAAGCAAGGTAGTTCCGAGCCGGCGGGATCGCTAGCTCAGTGCCTGCCTGCTATGACGCAGTAGGCTGTGCCCCAGCGGCTGGCCAATCGGCTTGCGATCGCGCCGGATCGGAACTACCTTGCTTACGTGGCATGACGACTGCGCTGGGGCCTGTCTTTCTCGTAGGCCTCGCAACCAGTCTTAGTCACGTCACACCGATAAGCTGCTTTCTCAAGCTCACTGGCTGGCCGCTGGGGAACAGCCCACTTCTTCGTAGCGGCATCCAGTGAGTTTGTATGGCAGTCTATCGTTATGACGTAACCCGGGCTTGTGAGGCCTTGTATCCAGACGGTGTTGGCCTGACGCGGCGGCTATCTTCCGTCGTCTGAAGGCGAGCGGTGACCTCAGCATTCCGGCTTCAGAGCCAGCTGCCCTGGCGAAGCACCGGGCGTGTACTTCCAGTAGTTGCAGCTAGTGGCTGCCTCCAAGCCACCTGAGGAACGAAACCAGGACTCTGGCGTCAGAGCTGGCGGCCCTGGAGCGTCATGGAGCGGTGGACTCCACTGGCGCCTGCCACAATAGCCTGATGGTACAGTCCCCCGGCGTCGGTGGAGCCGTGGTGCTAACAAGACATACATTTGCTCAAACGACACATTATGTATGCGCTTTAGCACCTTATTTGTTTATGCGTTGTTGTACCTTGCGGCACGCCCTTTAAACATGCTGCGCGGAGCGAGTGTAGCTGTGTTGTAAGGCCTGCAGAGCTGACCGTTCCAGAACTGCAGTTTGTGCTGTTTCTACACACAGCTGTGTCTTACCACATCGAAGCATTGCAACACTTGGACTCACTTCCGGTCTCATACATTTAAGTAAAACTATGGTTGGTGCGCAACACACTTGATCCCTACCAGTGACTGAATCTGGTTTTCATCTGCTGAAACCACAGTTTCCCGATTTCTAAGGTTCAACAGATATTGTTAAGAACCCAGAAGACGTGCTAAGGCCCATGTCGTGCTGTTATCAAAATGAACTCGAGTCGGTCGTCTGATACCATAGGCCATTGAGTCCTAACTGCTCTGCACTGTCCTGAAGGATGCATTCGCCGTACGCCTCACATTATGTTTTACGATTGATTTCCGTTGTGTTTCTTGTACACTAGAAATAACAACTCTACGCGAAAGCCACTGCAGTCGGTCACATGAGCAGGCAATTGGCTTTGTCTGTTTGCGACTTTCTTTAGTTCATACAACCAATTTCGGGATATAATTTCGCCATTCTCAAGACCCCTGAGTAATGGGAATAGATACATAGTCAATGAAAATACGTTCTATGTCAAGATGGGACGGCATTCGATCTCTGGTGTCTGCAAATCTCTGTTTCGTGAACGACGCTAATTCAGCATACGTTGATAACCATCTGGCTATCAAGCTGTCATTTTTAATTCCGTTTCTTTCGTATATGTCATGTTCGGCAGGACACACCTCAGTAAAAAGTCTCAATGATCATGGAATGATTGAGTACGCGTATTTGTAACAGAAGAGCAATAATATGTACATCGCGTCTTGCTGTTACTGATATTTTCGTTTCCAATTATCGGCGGGCATAGTACTTTTGCCTGAATCACCAGTCCAGGCTTCGCGAGCCCAATTGCAACGTTCATGATACACCTATGACAATATACGAGCTCTGTAATAAATAGTGCATGGTCAGTTGTCGGCGTCTGGGATGGTCACTTCTGGACCACCCACATCAAGACTGGCTACGACTACAGCGTCCACTTTTAATATAGCACAGTATTGGCCCCATACCGCCGCCACCTGTCAACCACACACCGTCGTCCAGGAGGTCTGGTGAAGGCGCGCGCGCATGCGCAGTGGACGAGCAGTGGCGGCGCGCCGGTGACACAGTGACCCGTGGGTGGCGAGAGCGGCCGGCCGCACGGCTTGATAGGCGCGCCGCTCCTTTCCCCGACCCCGATGATCCGGCGGCGATCAAATGCCCAGAGATATCGCATCGCTCGTCCCTCCAAGTTACGTAGTGTACCGTGGACGACCCAGTACGAGGTCAGATGACATAGGGGGCCACCGAGGTACTCGACAACTTTATCGGCAACGCGACAGCAACCTCTAAAGCAAAGAATCAGTAGTGAATTCAAAGCCAGGGGGAAGAATCTTTAGTTCCCCTCAAAAATAGTAAAAGTTTGTTATTCTTGCGGGGCGATCGGTTCGAATAATTTGTTATGGAAAAAAAGCCAAGATCGCGTATAGTTTATCGATATGACTGGTTTCAGATTGCCATCAAGATTACAAACGATCTTGGTTGTTTTCCATAATTAAACTCAGAAATAATGTTGATATAAAACTTCCTGGCATGTTAAAATATATGCCGTACCGGGATTCGACCACGGAACCTCTGTCTTTCTCGGGCCTACCTAGGAGACGGGACCTGGCGGAAGTGAAGCTATGAGGACGAGACGTGAGACGAAACATGGAATCTTTAAAATTGACAACAAAATTTTAAATCGTCAAGATTATTGTCCGGGTTTAGTTGGAGATTTAATATTTGAGGGTTAATTATATTAATAATATCCTCTCAGAAAACTGATAATAAAAATCAGATTAATTAAATAATGTGAAAATATTATCTGGATACGACTTGTTGAGAAGTGCGGCAACTGCAAACTGCTCAGCTTCTTACATTCGGCGATCGTCGCCCCTAGATATGTTAATCCACTCTGGTTTTTTCATACTCAGAGAATCATGTTGGGAAGACTAGTGGTATACACAGCACTGTTGGATTTGTCACAAAGTTCACTCTCATTATAGTCATGGCCGACCGTGTAGGTGTTTTCTGATACACATACTCTGATTCCTCCTAGTTGAGTGATAGGTCGAAAATACAAAGGAGAAATTCCTACCTTTGACTAGATGAATTTATTACAGTTCGCGGTCTTGGAACTGGCGAAATTTCGAATACATAATCTTCCTTTATATGTATATACAGTATAATGTGAATTACTTCGCAATCCTTCAAAATAATTGAGAAGAAGCAAGTAGGTTATATAACAGCTCAAGATGTAGTATGTCATCGAACTCTAGAATAGAAGATAATATCTTTGTTTATATGGAAACTAAATATAGGAAAGCTTGCAAGGAATTGACAGAATTACAGTATTCTTTGATCAGAGTGCAGAGCATATATTTGAAAGCACGGTGGTTGAGAATGAAAATAATTAGTGATGTTATAAATCTCAGTCGGTGCAGCACATACACGAAAGGAAAAGATCTCGCGTTCGAAACCAGATGCGGCATTTAGTTTTAATCTGCCAGAAAGTATAGTATCAGCGCAATTCCGTCGCGGAATGAAAATCTCATTCCATTGTTGATATAAATGATATTTAGTGTTTTGAGATCTACGTGATTGTTGTGCCTCGGTGCAAGTAAAGTGTTACTTTGAGCTACTTGTGTTAAATAGATCTACTATTTATGTTGTACGGCTGAAGTACACTGGAAAGCTACAGTGACGTAAAATTTGTAACGATGGGCGCTTCATCAATACCATAAATTCACACTGCCACCAATGAGCTACAAATAAATTTGATGAGCTGTATTTTAATTATACGAAATATTCAAACACATATTGACCGTTTCAAGTCATACAAATAAATTCAATAGGCAAGTTTAAAACTTGTGCTGGATCGGGATTCGAATCAGGAACACCCGCTTCGGTTCAGAAATCGCCTTAACCAATCAGGCTATCCAGGCATGCTTCCCGTCCTACCCAAATCCTCAACATATCGAACGCTACGATGGTAGTGCCCCTTGACCATTACTTCTTCTTGCTCGCAGCCTAACGGTACTGTAGCAAGGGACTAATTGTATTTGTGCATCTTCACAGAAATTTTCCGACTTGGCATAAAATCCTAAGAAATTTTGATCCTGCGTGAAATCTGTAAACGAGTCAAAGCCAGTTATCCAGACACTTCTGACGATAATGGTATTGAAAGAGAGGATGACATACAAATGGCCGAAATATTAAATGAATATTTCCAAAATTGTTTCACAGAAGAATAATGCAAATTAGTTCAAAATGTTCAAATGTTTGTTAAGCTTATGGGACTTAACTACGGGGTCATCAATCCCTAAACTTACAAACAACTTACGAACTACCTTATACTAAGGACGGCACAAATATCCATGCCCGGGGGGGATTCGAACCCCCGACCGCAGTGGCCATGCAGACCGTGCCGTGACTGGAGCGCCTCAGTCCCCGCGGCCACCTCGGCCGGCGCAAATTAATTCCTCCTGTAAACAATGACACGAACGACAAAATGACAAATATTGAAATGATAGTGGGCTACAAAAGAAACACAAATCGCTCTACAGAAGAAATGCAGTTGGACCAGACGGGACACCAGCTCGATTTTAAACGGAGTATGCGAAGGAACTTGCTACCCTTTTAACAGTATTGTACCGGAGTTCCCCAGAGTAGTGTAGCGTTCCTAAGGATTGGAACGTCGATGAGATGCGCAAAACCATAAGCTTATATCTCTGACATCGGTCAGTTATAGAATTATTGAACACATTTTATGTTTGATTAAAATTTGCATTTCTGAAGACCGGAAATCTCCTTTGTAGGAATCAACGTGGAACACAAGTCGAGCTATTCATTCACGTGATCTAGAGAGTGGTAGATACAGGACCCAAGGTAAAAGCCGAATTCCTCGACTTCTGCAAGGCGTTCATACCTTTCTGTTCCGTCGCCCGGTAAACAAAGTAGGGACATACTTTGCAATATATCACGAAGCGAATACCAATAAATAAGATCAGAGAGAGAGGGGGGGGGGGAGGAGGAGACAGAATGGGAGAATGAAATGGATTAAAAAAGGGGGAATGATATAGACGCAGTGAGGATGGGGGGAAGAGATGGATATGGTGTGGCGTAAGAGGGAGTGGGGTGAAGATAGGGGGAGGAGGAGATGGCGAAATAGAGGAGGGAGGGAGGGAGAAGAAAAGAGATATCGGTATATATCTCATACCCATTATGTTACAAAACATCAACCAACTGCGACTTTGTAACGACACGCGATTAGCAGTGCAAATATTCCTGAACAATGTGATTGAAGCAACCATTCTAAAGGGAAAGATATAAGGAAGAACATGTGTCGATATCCCGCATCCCAATAGTACCAACTGACGTACCGTTTGAATTTAAACGACTACAATTTCCAGTACGGCTTGCTTTCGCTATGACCATAAATAAATCACAGAGTCAGTCATTGAGTGTTTGTGGCGTCAATCTGGACAAATGGTCAAATGTTTGTAAATGTATCACACCAAACTGCGTGGTCAGAAGTCCGTATCTTACAAATTACCTAAACTAAGGTAAACTAACATAAGGACAACACACACACCCATGCCACAGGGAGGACTGGAAACTCCGACGGCGAGCAACCGCGCGCTCCGCACCGAGACGCCTTAGACCGCTCGGCTACTCCACCACGACGTCAATCTGGAAAACCCATGCTTCTCTCATAGCCAGTTGTATGTTGCCTGCTCTCGCGTAGGGAAACCGACAGCCTTATTTATTTACGCAACAGGCAATCAAACAAATAATATCATGTACCATAAGACATTACAATGAATATACCACATTACTACTACTACTTCTACTCCTCAAGTCTTGCAATGTACAAAATAGAAAACTTGTATTTGTAGTAATTGTTGTTTATTATGGAGACACAAATCTATAAATAAAGTGATCACTGTGAAATATGTTTTATTACTGTGAAGAGCCAATAACTTTTGACATAACAAAGTCAGTCGGGGTAGGCCTATTATCATAAAAAATCAATGTATTGTGGTTTTAGAGAAAAAATAGGGCAGAAGAACGTCTGACGGGGCAGCTAGTGTATATACAGGGTGTTGCAAAAAGGTACGGCCAAACTTTCAGGAAATATTCCTCACACACAAAGAAAATGTTAGAGCTCATTTTATTACTTTTCTTAAACTCACATTAATCATGGAATGGAAACACAGCAACAGAACGTACCAGCGCGACTTCAAACACTTTGTTGCAGGAAATGTTCAAAATATCCTACGTTAGCGAGGATACATGCACACTCCGTCCAATGGAATCCCTGGTGCACTGATGCAGCCCTGGAGAATGGCGTATTGCATCACAGCCGTCCACAATACGAGCTCAAGGAGTCTCTATATTTGGTACCGGGGTGGCGTAGACAAGAGCTTTAAAATGCCCTCATAAATGAAAGTCAAGAGGGTTGAGGTCAGGAGAGCGTGGAGGCCATGGAATTGGTCCGCCTCTACCAATCCATCGGTCACCAATCTGTTGTTGAGAAGCGAACGAACACGTCGACTGAAATGTGCAGGAGCTCCAGCGTGCATGAACCACATGTTGTGACGTGGTTCTAAAGGCAGATGTTCTAGCAGCACAGGTTGAGTATCCCATATGAAATCATGATAATGTGCTCCAGTAGCGTAGGTGGAAGAACATGAGGCCCAATCAAGACATCACCAATTCCTGCCCAAAAGTTCACAGAAAATCTGTGTTGATGAAGTGATTGCTCATTTTCGTGCGGATTCTCGCCAGCCCACACTTGTTCGTTGTGAAAATTTACAATTTGATGACGTTGGAATGAAGCCACATCCGTCGTCGCATGTCAACACAATCACGGAAGTCAACATTACCTTCCTGCAACTGGGTCAATTGGCGGTGAATCAATCAAAACTTTCACAGAAAATCTGTGTTGATGATGTGATTGCTCATTTGCGTGCGGATTCTCGTCAGCCCACACATGTTCGTTGTGAAAATTTACAATTTGATAACTTTGGAATGAAGCCTCATCCGTCGTCGCATGTCAACACAATCACGGAAGACAACCTTACCTTCCTGCAACTGGGTCAATTGGCGGTGAATCGAAGAAGTACAGTACATACTAACGACACAACTGGGTATTTTGACAATTGTCTGCACGGATTATTTCAATTTACATTTAAAGATAAATACTAAAATTAGCGCTAACATGGAAATTAAGCGTTTCCGGACACATGTCCACGTAACATATTTTCTTTCTTTGTGTGTGAGGAATGTTTCCTGAAAGTTTGGCCGTACCTTTTTGTAACACTCTGTATTATTATATATTGTGTATGATATGTCTCCTGATGCTATATTTTTTCAAGCAGGTCCTAATGCTTTTATCTAATTATAATGTACATCGCTACAATAGACATGAGGAAAATTGGCGTGAAAATGAGAGGTAAAGCATTTATCCTCCATGACGTCACGAGCCATTGGACGTGTACAAAATGTGCTTGGGTACACTTGTTTGTACTGCATGTCTGGCTAATTATAGCACAAATTAGGGTGATCGTCTTGTCCTGCAGCTTACACTGTATTACAGACCGGCTGCAGAGGCCGCTCCAGCAGGCAGTAGCTCGTCGGGTCGTAAACACAGACGGCCGCCGTGTCCCCGCCCCGGGCCACGCCCCCTCGCCGTGTATTTTTGCGGCTCGCGCGGTATTTCCGTCTGCTCGGCGCGGATTCCGGCCTGCCGCTCTTTACGAGTTGCGGCGCGACCCTGCAGGGCATTCCGGCCGTCCACGGCTGCGTCGGCGGCTCTGTTTACGAGGCGGGCGCGCGTCAGCGGGGCGTCTGTAGCTGCGACACGTGCACGCCAAGTGGCCGCCCTGCCACAGGCGCATCTTTGTGCGGCTGCAGCGGAAGCGTGCCGCTGCCAGCACGTGTCTGCGGCAGTGTGCCGAAAGCACGCGCGGTCCCGACCTGTCCACACCAGCGCGTGCCCCAGCGACAAGTGCCTGCCGTGGCCAAGGCGACGGCACATTTACGCCTAGTTCGTATTGCTGCTTCCTACGAAAGGCCTTTGCACTATATGTCACAATCAATTCTTCAGCTTTCCACTTTGCTTTCGCAATGTAGCGGTCACATACATCAGTCTTTAATCTTTCTCTCTCTGTCTCTCTCTCTCTCTCGGGTGTTTCACTAAGTGTATTTGCCTCTCTAACTTATAAAATAATAGGTGAAGGGAAACTTTAATGCGGTAGGTCAACACAACAAAAACGTTACATTTTCTTCGGAGTATGAACATAATTTATTGTATAATTTTCCAAAGAGTTACACCACAAAGATATAATTTTTTAAATGGAACAATAGTTTTTTTCTATCGTGCATTGGATTCGTTGAAACCAGCTGCGTCCAAATCAATTTACACTACATTCCTATCACTGTTAGTTTGGGAGCTACAACCCTTCAAATTTTAGGGGGCGGAGGCTACGGCAGCGTAGCTGACTGGCTGGTATTCATGAGACAGTGGGCCGTGCCCCAGGGGATAGCCACCCGGCCAGTCAGCTACGCTATCGCAGCCTCCGTCCCCGGAACTTTGAAGGGTTGTAGCTCCCAAACTAACAGTGATAGGAATGTAGTTTAAATTGGTTTGGACGCAGCTGGTTTAAACGAATTCAATACACGATAGAAGAAACTATTGTTCCATTAAAAAATTATATCTTTGTCGTGTAACTCTTTGGAAAATGATAAAATAAACTATGTTCATAGCTCCACAGAAAGTGTAACATTTTTTGTGTTGACCGCATTAAAATTTCCCGTCACCTATTATTTTATAAGTTACAGAGGCAAACACACTTAGTGATATATATATATATATATATATATATATATATATATATATATATATATATATATATCGCTCTACATTGGGATGAGTGCGCTGTGAATTGTACAATTTGGCGAATTTCAAAATAATACAAATATTTCTAAGGGCTATACGAAAATTAAGAGGACTTGTGGTCTGTCGCAGCCATGGACGTGGCTACAGACGCCTCTTTGTTGCCATGACATTCCTTCTATACTCAGAACACTACCAGCGGTGTTAGCGACTGTTCTTTGCATCCGCTACTGTTTTATATGACGTGTTAATATGTTCCCACGCGTAGTGGCCGCGTGATCTAAGGCGTCATGCTGCAGACTGGGCGGCCGTTCCCATCGGAAGTAAATGTCCGCCTTTCGGGCTTTGTTGTCCTTAGTGTAAATTTAAGTAGTTCGTAAGTCTAGGGACTGATGACCAGGCAGTTTGGTCCAATAGAATTACGAACATTTGAACAATATTTTTAAATATGCACTACAAAACAAAACCACACCGCTTATGTGGTGCATTTTGTGATTAGTTTTTTAGTGCCAAAAACCAACAAATCAGTTCAAATTTATCGCGATAGTAGTGATGCATACGAGTAAAAAATTGCGTGAATGCTGCGTGAAGTAATGTTATATTAATAAAAAAAGGCCGTAGCAGCATTCAAAAAGAGAACCACAGTGATAAGCCTGGCTTTGTGACAGAATTTATGGTGATGAAAATCAACGAGAACATTCTTGAAACTCACTGTTTCACAATAATGGAACGACAATGAATACCCGTGCTACGAACAGGACGGCCGTTCTCGTAAGAGGTTCGAGTCCTCCCTCGGGCAAGGATGTATGTGTTGTCCTTAATGTACTTACATTAAGTAGTTTATAAATCTAAGGTCTGATGCCAATAGCACCTTGGTTCTTTAGGTTTACAAACATTTGTAAGGCTTGTGCCACGCTATGATAAATGACTTTATTTGGATGGTGATTATCTACGAAAGACGTTTGCTTTGAAATGTATATAATAATAATATTAATTGTTGTTATTGGATTGATAACTTTTCGTTTAATACTTTTTCTTTACTTTCTGGATGTTCATTTGTTTATAAAGCTATGAGACCAAACTGCAGTGGTTATCAGTCCCTAGACATACAAATTACTTAAACTGACTTATGCTACGGACAACACCCAAACCCATCCCAGAGGGAGGACTCCAACGTCCCACGGAAAGCAGTCGCGCACTCCGCTTTAGAGCGCACGGCTATCCCAAGCGGCCAGTATTAATCGACACGATTCTTTCACACTCTCTTTACTTCATAGATTTATTAGTTGCCAATTTCCTCTAGCCACGTATAAATTACATATTCTGCGGTACTGGATGGCGTATGTCCAGCATCCATATTTCTTTTTTCATATCTTTTTGCATGACAACCAGACGACTGTAGAACCAATTACGCTGTGAACATGGTCGTGTCTGAGGGGGAGAGGGGGAACTGTGCCCAGGTCCCTGGGCGATAGGGAGCGACAGTTTTTTAATATGATCCCAGAAGGATGAATTAACAAGGCAGTGAAAGTTTTAGACAAGTGAAAAAGCTTGAAAATACGAATCATTCATCAAATCTAGTCGCCATTGAACAACGGTACCATGATGTAATTGACGAATGAAGCGCCGGAGATTCCCACGTTACAAAGGAAAATGCCCATCGCACCACCCTGAGGCTTTTTGGTAAGAAGACGCAGTTCATGCCCCATAAAATACTGAACAAACATCAGTCGTCAAAACAGGAAGTAGTTCTATGGATCTGTGAAATAAAAAAGCAAAATAGAAGCAATTAACTGTCGAAGTGCTAGATACGCAACATCGACCACAGTGCCAGGGCCGCGGAGTCATTGTTCTGTGGTGATGGTGATCGATAGTGTTGCTGGAGGTCCGGGTTCGAACCTCCTTTAGTCTTATGTATTTTACTTTTTTATTTTTTCACAAAATTATCCGCTGCCCGTTCGGTGATTTACATATCCGTTCTCTTTATGTATCCTTCGAAACAGTCATACATACGTTATGTGGCAAGTATATATTGCCGTCGTAAATAAATGTGTTCATCACGAGAACAGACGCGATTTTTCGCAGAAATTGGATTCAATAAACATAATAAATTTCGATTTTCGAAATTCCTGGACATGGTATGACGAGCTTGGAAATATGGAGAAATCACAGGGAAAAGTATGTGATTGTGAAACTGCTGTGTTCATCTGTTTCACTTATGTGTCTGACTGGTATGTTTTTATCTTTTCTTTGGGAGTGAACACATTCAAAGGAACTCATAAATCGGACAAGGAGGCATACCTCACCCACTGACCAGGCGTACATGTGATATGCACCGATAAGCGATTCCTATCCTCTGACACATGTACTGCCAGAAATGATGAGTACGATTAGACGTTTTTTCAGTGGAAGATTCGACTGTCGTCTTGTGACCAAACATTTCCGACTCCCATTCAAATGCCACTATCTTTTGACTGCTAATAGAACACTTGTGCGGTGTGGACCTTACACCACAACACAGACACAAAAGTCAATACATTGTACAGACATGCCAAATACCGGATGGGCAGTTGATAATTTGTCAAAAACAAAAATATACAGCACGACGGAGTGTTGATCTCAGATCGCCACCCTGGTAGTCCAACACCATACCACAGAACCAAGACGACATGCCTAATGCCGCTTTCGCCATGTTGCTGATTATTCGCTTGAACAGTTCATTCATATATTTTTCTTCTTATTTGACAATTCCATACAAATTCTTTCTGCGTTCAAGCTGGATCTGTGTTCAGTTTTTCACGGGCTACCCACTGCGCCAACTTGCACTGAATCTGAGGGACGTGATGTGGGGAATCTCCCTTGTTAGATGCGTCTATCAAAGTGGCGAATCTTGCTGGTGGCGTTTGTTTGGGAGACACGTGCTTCCTAGTTTTCGTTATAGGGTTTCCTTGACAGTGCACATGCTGGCATACTCGTATTGCAGGGAAGTGTGCCGATACAGCCGTACGTGTTTCGAGTGCAGACTCAAGTGAAACATTTAGTCGTTTGGGTTCAAGATCTTAGTGTACTGTAAGTACTGTAAGCAGAAAAGACTTATTCACGAACTTTATGATGAAGGGATGAAACTGCTATTAGAAAGTAGTTTATTAAATTGCAGATTAAGGAAAGTTGTGTGTGTGTGTGTGTGTGTTTGTGAATAGCACGGGGAGGAAGTGTTCAAGTCCTTGAGCAGATAGCTGCAGAGGCAGAGACTTGGTAGATGTTGTGTAATAACTCGACTTAATCCATTATGTGTTGGAAGGTGTTTGCAGTAGAAAAAGGTAAATAATACTGAACAACTAGCTGAATTATTGCGGTTGACAGTGTGGTTTTGTGGGTTTCAGACGTATCTGTATTTCAAATTATGCACCCTCTAGCTCTTGGGACCTTAATAAGAACAGTTACATTGGTAACTTATAGAAATGGCTAGGACAAGTTGTCTGAAGGGTATTTGTCTGAGCGACTTCGGTAGAACTTGTAAATCCGTCTGAATAGTGAATCAGTACGTACTAAGCATCAAATGTAAATTTTTCTGTTAAGTAAGAAATGCAACAAGTATTGCATGTGATGGTTCTGCGGAGCATATTACGACAGATACACACTTCTTCATAGAGATTCACAGCTTTTCTGGACGAATATTATGGCAGATGTACTAGAAATTTATAGAAACTCATATCGAAAAGCAAAACTTACCTCATACTCTATAAACTGAATTGACGTTATCATAGACCGGTTATAGACTTCTTCGAATATTGTCAGGCGCAAAATTGATGTCGAAAAGAGATATATTTATGTGAAACCAGACATTGAGTTTTCAGAAACAAAAGCAGTACTTTTTACACTATTAAGGAAATTATAGTACAAAAATGATTAATTCAGTTTATTTTACTATAAAATATAATCTACAAGCAGAATTTAATTTAAAATTAACTGAAATGGACAGTGTGTTCGTTCATTAAAATTGTACTGGCATTGAGTGTCATTCTTTTTTAAGTAATTTATTTGTTTCCGCTACTGTCATATTTCTGCTTTCCTCGGATGTATTTGCAAAGGCATTAAGTTTGTGACATGGATGGTTTTCTAGTGAAATGATGTTGTACAACGATTGAATATGTTTTTCCTAGTTTCCCCTTCTCTCATTTTCCCAACCAGAATCCTACCTGACCAATTTACATTTTTTTCTGATCGCTTTCAGATGATACGTGTATAGAGTACTGAAAGAAGAGGATGAAATGATGTATTTCACCGGTCAGCACATGTTGCGAGTACTTCCACAGTTTAGCAGACAGTATTACGGCAACAAGGTACAGCTTCAAAACACAATTTAATATTCCGAAACGACCCAATGTGTAATGAATGCATACGCACTGTGGCCGATGTTGTAGAGGGAAATGTAGTGCCCAGTCCACTTCTGAATATCGCCACACTTTCTATACTTATTCAGCTACAATTGAAGAATTATAGCTGAGAATTACATGGAGGTTTCTAGCATGCATACGAAACCGAGAAGACACCTTTACATACTTTCAGTGACTGATGACCTTCTGGTTTATTCCACTGTAAAACAGCAACAATAATAACATACTTTCATGAACAATCCAGACTCACCAGGTCTTTACCGAGAATTGTATATAGAAAGGGCTTTTTGAGTAAGATTCTTGCGACGACTGATGATGGGTTTGATTTAGAAGCTTCTTGTTCAAGATGAGACTTCCACTAAAATGGATTCATAAGAAAACAATGTTACCGGTTTTGGTAGTCCAAAAGACCACATTTACTTCAGGCAAAACCAATGTTCTCAGGGATTTTGGTTGGTTTGCAGTACACAACACAGGCAGTTTTAGCTGTCTTTTCGTGCAAGAATCTACTCGAATACTCTCAATTCACACTGCCTGGCAGCCTATTTCTTTGCTGTTCCATTCTTGAATAACAATTCGAAAAAACGAACACCTAAATGTTTACGTTCAGGCCTTGGTTTTTCTTATTTTATTACAATAATAATTTCTCCATATATACATGGAGGTCAACAAAAAAAATTCTATATCGTAGGAGAGAAAGTACATTGTTGCAACAGAAAAATCTTTGTTTTACAGATTGCCACTCCAACTCTTGTATTATATTGTGTCACTATTTCCCGCATTGTTTGTTAACACAAAAGAATCTGCCCTTCTTTTTAATACTTAGATATTCTCTGTTAATCCTATCTGACAAGGATCCTGTGCCATGTAACAATATTTCAGCAGCGGACGAAAAAGAATCGGTAACTACAATGCAATTTTGAAGCAATTTGTCAAGACACTGTAAGCACTGGAACATCGAATTGGCGTCAAATGATTGATGAAAGTTGTTACACAACCACATAACTCCGAACAATTTTGTTTTCATTTTATTGATGAATATCTAGGATGCAGAAAAAGATTCGTCTCGACATTCACCCACTGTCACCCCTACTGACTACTTTTTGTATGACAGAAAGTCTCTGTCTTCCCAAACTCTCCCAATCGGTCTGTATTGCGGCTGAATTCATGTCAGTCGGGTTCCAGCAGATGTGAAATTTACTTTTCGTGAGCAGTGAAAGTTTTGAAGAAGAATGTTTGCAGAGGAAGACTTTATTTGTACATGCAGAGTCGATCTGTACAGCCTACAACTTCGTTTGTTGTAACTACTATTTCGAAACTTCTTTATAAAATTCCGTGTTAATAATTTATCCGTCCGGAGGTCTTTTGTCGTACCTGATTAAGTTTTTAGTTTCCAAATTCAGTGATTCTTTCTGTAAGATATAGGGTAATAGTTACGGAAGGTTGCTCAAGTCTTTCTTTTTGGATGTTATTGGCATATTCCTTGGCGTTACGACGGAAGATTCTATTAATTATGATGTAAATTTCGGCACATTATCCCGAGTTTACGGTAGTTTCAGAGACTTTTCCTTTATTTATGGAAATCACTGTAGTTGCAGTTCCGTGTGTCAATTTCAGCCACCTGTCGTCTGAAATGACAACTCATATACTTGGAAACGCAGTGCGCAGGGACAAATGACTAGCACGCGCAGCAGGGGGCAATTTATGGTACTGTAAAGCTGACAGTGGGACTACAGTAAAACTTGGGCGACAGTCTTTAGCAGTGGGGGGCTCATGTAATATACAGTCGTAACGGCGTCTGCTCTCCGGCAAGTGTCTTGCCGCAGCGGGAGTCATAGGATGAGGGTTATCTACAGATGAGGTATCGAGGATCACACCAGGTGGGGTTCTGTGTCCAGCTGAAGACGCCGGTCTCGCGAGAATGCGTGGGTATTTTTCGTCAGATCCGAAAAGTACATCGTTTGCCTAACTAATGTCCTTCAAAATAAGAATGTTCCCCGGATAGAAGCTGTTTCGTCGTTAATTCAGCATCTCTCTTATAGGCACGCACACTGGAATAATGGTATTATTGAGTATTGCTGCTACGAATCTACGGGGAGAAAATTAGGAAGAGAGATTTTTTTTTTTTTATTTTGCAGAATGATGAAATTATAGGGAAGGACAAACGGATTCATCAGAAACGAAACATGACATTATTTAGAATACATTTAGCCTCTTCAGAGTTTAGATCTTCGCCTAACACTGGTAACAATAATGAATCTGTTAAATTTAAATTTATAACTGAAGTTTTGAGCATAAAAAAGTAGAGTGTTTCAGTTTGTTTCCCAAAGTCTTGCATCGCTATTGCCCTTTAGGGCAATGACTGAGATTTCTTCTCCCCATTTTTTCTCAAACCTCTCTTGTACTCCAATTATATCATTTAATTCGCAACCACTGTCAACATATTGAAAATCCTGAACACCGTCAGTGGTTCATAAAGTATAAATGTGATATTGCTGGTATTCAACTCGACAGGAAACTGTGGATCAAACTGAACAGAGCTCGCACTGGGTGTGGTCGATAGGAAGACTCACTTTGGAATTGTACAGAGTCCTTGGTCTGACATTTTGGGGCTCCGATCCAGGCATTCAACCAAATTAGAGAGGAATGCCCTTTGAGTTCCTATCACGTGATATGGAGATGCCTCATGAAAGCTAACGCCTCAGCTCTTACATTGATTAGGAACTTAGATACTGATATTTTAATTATGTTTATAAGTAGTTTCCACTTTCTGAGTTATTTTCATATCCACATACTATTGGATAGATAGCTGTATTTGTTCACTGCATGGAAGCCTTAAAAATAAATAAATGAGCTTGGTCACTAATAAGTCTGACGCTGAACGGCGTTCTTCTTATTTCTAACGTAAAATTTTATAGGAAAACTTCACCAATGTACAGAATGTGGCCTCTGACTAATGAAGGTCGATGTTATAAGATTGTTGCTCCCTTCGCTCATTGCCTTTTTATTTTTCTTGTTCCGTAAAGCGGTTAGAGTTGAAGATTATGTTTTCCTTTTTCTGAGCTATAATTTTAGATGAATTTAGATTTCAAGCATACTGAATCAATCTGTATCCATTCTTTCCTGTTCTCAGCAGTACTACAGATACTCAAACAGGTAGGTATGTCCAGCCGCAGTGGCCGAGCGGTCTGAGTGGTGCCAGTCACGGTCTGCAAAGCCGCTGCGATCGGGGGTTGGAATCCCCCCTCGGGCATGGGTGTGTGTTGTCCTTAGCGTAAGTTAGTTTAAGTTAGTCAAATAATTAATGTGCAAGACTAGCGACTGATGACGTCGAAGTTTGGTCTCATAAGACCTCACACAAAATTCAAAAGTCTGTATATCTATCCGACCAATCTGCGTGGTCATCAGTCCGTAGCTTACAAACTACTTAAAACTAGGTAAAGTAACCTAAGGACAACACACACACTCATGCCCCAGGGAGGACTCTAACGTCCACGGCGAGCAACCGCGCGTTCCGCAGCGAGGCGCTTTAGACCCCTTGGCTACTCCACCGCGGCACCTCACACAAATTTGACGAGATAGGTATGAACAGGTATGAACTGTTGATGACTTGATCTGAGAAGGGTTAGCTCATTCACTGCAGGAACCAGTGAGACTTTATAGGCGAGAACCTCTCTGGGGATCCTCCAAACGACTTCTAGGGACAATTGGTGCCTTGTACACCTCTGGAATATTACTGCTGTACGGAAACCAGTGCCTGTTAGAGCACAATATTAAAGCACTGTGTTTTCTGAGTTTGCAGTTCGCACCGTTATGCATGACTGCAATAATACGAATCAGCATTCAGTCCAGCGCGCCGCGCGGGAATGGCCATTGACCTGGAGCGTCTCGTTACGGATCGCGCGGTCGCACAAGTCGTTGGTTCGAGTCTTCCCTCAGGCACGAATGCGTGTGTTGTCCTTAGATTGAGTTAGATAAAGTAGTTTGTAATTCTAGGGACCGATGACCACATAAGTTTGGTCCCTTAGGTTTACGAACATTTTAACATTTTCACCCTAGTGGGCATCAGACTCTTCCACAAAAAGGCACATTAAAGAACGTATTTCTTGGTGCAGTTAAATGTACACTTATTGCTAAGCCTCAGAGGTAACGTTCGTTTCATAGGAGGGTATAAATATTCTCAAGATATAGTTGTTACAAGCGAATTATAAATATCATCTGATACTTCATACACCTAATTTGTGAGTTCGACTTGTTATTGTTCAGACTTATTGTTTCATTTCGATGTTAGTCACGCTGTAGTGGCTAGCTTTTTTCTCTGTCTAATACACCGATATTACGTTGAAGGAGTAAGTTTACTTCGTAATAAGCTCTATTTCTTACACATCTTATCATTTATCCATTGGTGCTCGTTGGGGAACACCTCAGCGTCCAACATCAGCTAAAGAAGGAAGGACCTCGCAAGGTGGTACAATGTTACAACGCTGGAATCGCTTTTGGAAGCGAAACGTTTCATACCTGCTCCAGGCCATCAATAATAGGTTTTTCGTGATTTCCGTAAATCGTGCCAGGGAATTTCTGGGGTGGTTGCTTTCATTTTTGATCTTAATTCTTTTCTGCAATTCCCATAGAACGCAAAGGCATGTTGGCAGCGGAATTAATTTCTCTTCTTCAGGGTAGGGAAACATAAATTAACAAGAAGAAATCTCACAACAAAGAAAAATTACGACTAGAGTGCCATAAGAATCACACTCTAGGAAACACCACTCCAACTACAAGACACAGCGACAAGGGTTTGCACGCCAAGTGCAAGGAAGTTTCGAGGGCAGCAATAACAAGACAACAACACATACATATAAAGTGTTAATAAGACCAAATGCTAGTTGGCTATCTGTCAGGCTTTAGATGTGAAAATCCTTAGCTCTTCAAATAAGTGTCTGCAGGGTGATCTTGGATGGCCTCCAGCAATTATTCTGATTACACGCTTTTGTGCAGTGAGTACTTTTTTACTCAATGATGAACTATCTCAGAAAATGTTGCCATATGAAAGCAGAGAATTAAAATAGACATAGTAAGCTAATTTACTAAGATGTATATCACCAAAATTTGCAATTACCATAAGTAGATGAACTAAAACGTTTCAGTGAACTTCAATGTGTTTTATCATCAATGCACACACCTAAAAATTTTGAATATTGTACCTTTGCTACAGATTTCTGATCAAAGTCTATATTTATGAAAGGTGTCATTCCATTTACTGTATAGAACTGTATGTACTGTGTTTTATCAAAATGTAATGATAGTCCACTTGCTGAGAACAACTTAATGATTTTCTGAAAGACGTCGTTTAAAATTTCTTCAGGCAGTTCTTGTCTGTCAGGTGTGATAACTGTAATTGTATCATCAGCAAAGAGAACCAGCTCTGTATCTTCATTAATATAGAAGGGCAAGTCATCAATATATATTAAGAACAGCAAAGGGCCCAAGACCAAAACTTGTGGCACCCCGTTTTTAATTGTTCCAAAGTTTTGAGGAATCAGCTGTATTTTTTGCATATTACGTGAACCACTTATGTCAACTTTCTGCACTCGTCCTGTTAGGTATAATTTAAAACATGTATACACTGTCTCATTCATACCACAATACTTTAGTTTATCTAGAAGAATTCCATGATTTACAAAATCAAAAGCCTTGGACAGATCAGAAAAAATCCCAACGAATGATGTCATGTTATTCAGAGCATTTAATATTTCATTGGTGAAAGTATATATAGCATTTTCTGTTGAAGATCGTTTCTGAAAACCAAACTGACTTTTTGTTAGAACTTTATTTTTACCTATGTGTGAACCTACTCTAGAATACATTACTTTTACAAGAATTTAGGATAAGGCTGTCAGAAGCGAGATTGGGCGGTAGTAGTTGTCATCAGACGTATCCCCTTTTTGTGTAGTGGTTTAACAAATGTTCAAATGTTTGTATAGCTTATGGGACTTAACTACGGGGTCATCAGTCCCTAAACTTAGAAACTACTTATGAACTAGCTAACACTAAGGACGGCACAAATATACATGCGCGAGGGGGGTTCGAACCCCCGACCGTAGTGGCCGTGCAGACCGTGACTAGTGCGCCGCAGTCCCCTCGGCCACCGCGACCGGCAGTGGCTTAACAATAGCATTTTCAGTCTATCAGGAAAAACACCCTGTTTCAAAGAACTATTACGTATTTGGGTAAGAATCCTACTTATTTCCTGAGAACAAGGCTTTATTACCCTGCTGGAAATACCATCAATTCCATGTGAGATTTTGCTATCGGGACAGTTTATTATTTTCTTAATTTCAGAAGGAGAAGTGGGTGGAATTTCTATTGTATCAAATTGTGTAGGTATGGCCTTATCCATTAACAGCTTAGCTTCTTCTAATGAACATTTAGATCCTATTTTCTCCACAACATTTAAAAAACAAATTTTAGAAATGTTTTCAACTTCTGGCTTGTTAGTTTTATACTTTTCATTCGCTTTGATGGTAATGCTGTCTCCTTGTGCTCTTCGTTGCCCTGTCTCCCTGGTACCTAACAAACTGTTGTCGACAGAAAGGAGGCCCCTGCGTAGCTTCATGAGGATGGAACACCTAGAGAACAAGTATATGCAACAGCAAAAATCATCCCCCTACAGACGAAGCTAACGACAATGTGAGCAAAATACGGCGAAAGAACTTGAGAACACAGACCAGACTTTGAAGAAGTCCTAACAAACAGAGCACCAAAAACCCGGAAACCAAAATACAAATACATACATCCAAACAGAACAGTTGCCCAGAACACTACAAATAGGTACGGTGAAGTTACACAATGCTGCCACTCATACAAAATGAAGACACACCATACATTTCGACCATATCACATGAAAACGACAAAACCCAGAACAGACAACAACCAGACAAAGGATTAAAAAAAAAAAAAAAAAAAAAAAAAAAAAAAAAAAAAAAAAAAAAAAAACCGAAAAAAGACGAAAATAAAATTGTAGTAAAGCAGTGAGATATGTAGCGCATAGACATAAGAAAATATACTTTAGTAAATGTACAATAAACTTTAGTAGCTTAATAATGTTTTCATAATGCATAACCAAAATAAAACTGTATAAATACAATGTAAGTAAAACCGTATTGTAAATAAATAATATACGTAAAACCCATTGTCTGAATAGAGCACAAAAACGCTCTCGAACAGCCTGCCACAACCCTTCAGGTAGTGGAATAAAAATGTAAATAGTAATAATAAATAAATAAATAAACCACCCACCGGTCGGTACATCAGCGCATCTGATGATTGCAAAGTGGTCGACTGTTGAAATATTGTCATAAGCACACTCATAGAGTCCGCACAGAATACGGTGGACGATGCGTAGAGACGAGGTTTCGTCCGAAGGACCGGGCGAGTTCCTTCCTTAATTCGAAAGGGGAGACTGCGTAAGTCCACTTCCACCTGCCCGCCAGTGTATATCAAATGACCGTACCGCTATAAACAGCGTGGCAGCACAGTCTCCAAGCGCTATAGGTGCAGGAAGAGTTCCACATAGCCAAGCACGAGAAATTGTTTTCATTATAATTAAATAGAGAAAGAAAAAAAATTCTGATAATTCTGAAGGTTTTTCTACTCCAGTAAAAAGCGGAATAAAGAGAAAAAGGTCATCGATTTAGATGGTTTACAATGATTTAGTATTGTTTCTGACTGATTGTTTAAGCTCTATTGAGATGACTACAGGAAATTGAAGACGTATGAAAAAATTTTCTTTTTGCAATTTAAACAGAAACACCATACTACCTGCATGCACACTAGTAACACTAGCAAATCTGTCCATATCCTGTATCGCAAATGTTACAAAACTAACATTTTATATGAAATATATTTCGAAGCACGATAGGTGATGTTACTGAAAGGATAAAAATAATGAAATATTAATAACGTTGGGTACGTATTTACAAAATGGTATTTCTAATGGTACAGTAAATTACAGAAAAGAGAATTTATATAACCTATGGCCAGTAGTGGAGCGTAGGCTACAGTGTCGAGCGGCACTTCCCCTCCAGCGCTGCCCACTTCCCCTCACAACTCCGACAGCTACCCCCACCACTACCGCTATCCCCACGCTCTCCCAGCCGTTTGCGCATCTACCGGCCAATTTATCCTGCATGCACTCTACCAGGATGTTCACACGAGATCTGTTTCGACATTGTGAATGTAGCCTATAGGCACATGTCCAAACAGCACACGTTTTTTGTGACGAGACATCCGAACTTACAAATAAAAGTGTAATAACTACCCACAGCTCTGACCAGCGGGCAGGTCGAGCGCGGGCCCAGCGGGCCCAGCCAAGACCTCACAAGTCCGAGTCACGTCACACCGATAGGCTGCCATCGCTAGCTGACTGGCTGGCCGCTGGGGCACAGCCCACTAAAGCTCTGTATAGGGAAAGTATGGCCATCCTTTTCCGCGCAGCTTGCCGCCGTTTGCAGCTCGTGATTGGCTGAAATCGAGTCACGTGGTTCTTTTCGCCATCTTGGTCCTATACGTTGCTTGGATGCCATGAGAAGTCTTGTGAATATTCGTATGTTTGGGTTTGAATAATGCCACTGTGTTGTACTTTTTGGTGTTCTTAAGAAACTAAGAAGGGAGGGAAACATTATAGTACTTCCATTAGATATCAGAAATGCAGGAAGATGAACAGTCTGACTGATGAAAGTCAGAAGAATATTCCTGCAATGTCGTGAGGTTAAGTTATTCACGCGTCGTTGGTTTTATCTCCAGGCAGCTGCCGAAAACATCCAAATTTTGGACATATTTGTGACTTATCTAGATTGTCGTTTAGATATGAAAGTAATATATAATACCCGAAGAAAGCTTTTCTCGATCATTTTCATGTGTTAAGTGTATCATTACAGGAAACAAAGAATTGAAACAAGACAAATATTAGATGTTGAAATACAATTAGCGTTGTAAAGGCACCTTTGATTTCTCTTTTTGCTGAAAGTCATGTAGTGGGTTTCCCCTTCTAATTTACGTAGTTCGTGTAAGGTATAACAACACAAGACGCAAGAAAATACTCATCAATCCATAATCTCAATTTTTCTCTTAATATACAGTATGCTCCGATGACGACATGTTCGCGGTCTATTCGAATGTTTGTCTATGGTACAGGTCAATCTGAATTTAGAGGCGAACTTTTTAAATCTGGTGCCAGAACCATACAGTTTTCTTAAAATCGGGCGATAAGTATTTCGTAAAGCCGCCAGGTCCGCATAGACAGAACTACGCGAAGTTCCCGCATCTCTCCCTCGGATACAACACCCTGTATCTCGAGAATGAAAAGAGTTATCGTTCTGCTCTCAGCCTTAAATAAAATTTCGATATCCTACCTACATTTCGTCCGCAACATTGTATGTGCTAAAATCAACCATACGAAAATTCTACGCAATGCGATTTATCCTCTGCAAACTCTTCAAAATTTTGCGCAGTAGTTTACTTAATTTGACATAGCACGGAAACTATAAGTAATAATGAATAAAAAATTAGATCATTATCGAGCGAATATATCACACTATAACATGCAAAAAAAATTTTTTTTTCATTGAATACTTTTATCAAAATCGATTGATAAGTATTGTTAAGCGCTGATAACGTTGTAGCGGTTGGTGCGTAAGAAGCAGCGCAATAGGCCCAGCATGGCTGCCGCTGGCATGCTGGCCATACTTTCCCTATACAGAGCTTTACAGCCCACTGCCTCGAAGCGCCATCCAGTGAGCTTGCGATGGCGGCCTATCGCTGACTGTCGGACTTGTGGTGAGGCCTTGCACCCAGGCGGTGTGGGCCCATCCGGCGGTAGCCGCGGGCGACGTCTGGGCTTCGTGACCGTGGGCTCCCATTACCGCCGCGCCGTCATTACCCGCTCGCACGCCGGGAGAAATCGCACCGGCGCGTCCTCACGTGCTGCTCGCTATCGGACGCCTGCCACGGCGCGCCACTCACGTGTCAAAGTTCGTGCCGCGCGCCCCAGACGTGTTCGCACGACGCCGCTCCAGATCCCTGCTGTCGGATGTTCCACACGGCCGTAACACTTTCTCTCGGGAAGTGGCTAGTGCGGGGTACTGAAGGCGGCAGGGGTTCGCCCCTGGCACGCGGTACTTGACACATTACACTCGGTCACCGCAACATTGCCTCAGTCGCGGAAGCAACAAATTTCGACCGCTGTAATACGTATGACAAAGTGTGCCGAGATAATCTGATCGTCAAATCCATTATCAGACCCCACTCCAAGATTGCTGTATAAAAATCGTAGACAGTTTCCTACAGGGGAGAAACTTCTAAGTAGTAGTGGACGAAAAACGATTATCGGTGAAGACTCCAGAGGCGGGTATTCGACGAGGGTCGGTGATACCGCCCCTGCTGTTCGACCTATCCATCAGTGATCTGTCGACGATCCCATTGGTTGACTGCAGTCTATATGCTGATGACACAGCTTTTATAACATCTGGCCGCATCAGAGCACAGCGGCACATAGATGCCATGGAAGAATGAGCACTACTTAACAAGATCTCCAACAACCCCACAAAAACTGCAGCGGTGTTCTTTACCAAACAGAGACTACCGATTCTCCAAATTCAAATTCAAATGTTTGTATAGCTTATGGGACTTAACTACGGGGTCATCAGTCCCTAAACTTACAAACTATGTATCAACTAGCTTAAGGACGGCACAAATATCCATGCCCGAGGGGGGATTCGAACCCCCGACCGTAGTGGCTGTGCAGACGGTGACTGGAGCGCCTTAGTCCCCTCGGCCACCGCGGCCGGCGCCGATTCTCCGTTTCCGGTTGAGGATTATGGAGCAGCCGATCCCGTCCGTTGTCGACATCTACATATTATTTGGGCATCACGTTAGACAATTCCTTGACCTTCACTCTGCACGCCCAACAACGCAGAAAGAAAACGCTAAAGATGGTGAACGCTGTAATCCCGTTCTTCACGAGTAGGAACCTCAACACGATGACGAAGTACCAGCGTTACCGCTCGGCAGTACAACCCGAAATCCTCTACAGCTGCACAGCATGGGGCATCACTTACGACACAAACATCAAGTCTCTCCAACCGATACAAAATCGATACCTTCGATCGATTTTACTAACGCCTCGATGGACGAGGACAAGAAAAATCAATGCTACACTACAGGAGCACCACCTCAAGGATTCGCTAAAGTAGACGTAATTCGGGATGACGTTCAGCAACTCCATCTGACGGGGACAATATTCCTGAAACTGTGGCATAATCATAAGTTACCCTGCTGGTACCCACCTTGGAATACACCCCATGAACAAGACACCATCTGTGTCCCAAACATAATGGGTGAACAATATACCACATGACAGCCAGCAAGCCAACGCCTAAGAAATGGAATACGGCACGTCTATTGATGAACTGAAGACCCAAAGTGTACCCCAGTTTCATCTTAAAGTGCAAATAACTAATAAAATAACGTTCCTATAATTTCCTTTAACACAGCAAGATAAAACTCCCAAAGGTTTGCGGTCCCACATGATATTAAAAAAAAAGGGGGAGGGGGTACGTCGCACTGCATTCCTTTCTTTTATTTATTTCATCATTACGTTTCCTGCTAAAACCAATAAGCTACTTCACACTTTTGTTCACCACTTGAAGACAAGATCGCTAACAAAATCAAGCGACACATCGAAGTTTATTTATTCTGTGCTGCTCCGGCATAGCGGCATGGTGTTTTTTCCCTTCTTCTATTTTTAGGCAATAATATTGCTGGTGTTAGCTTGCTTCTCTTTGTTCTATCAAAATAGCGTGTGAGAAGAACTGAAAACTTCAAAAATTATTGAAAAAGTACTTACTGAAATTATCGACGTTGATTTTTCGGATTTCAACAGTGGCAGAATGTATGAAACGCCCCTAAAGAACCAAAGTCCTGGTCAGTGAAATCTCTTTCTTAACAAAAGCTCAACAATAGAAAAATTTTGCTAGGAGGAACGATAAATTACATTACCGTAGTGAATGTACTGAAAACGTTCAAATGTTTTTAAAGCTATTGGACCATACTGTAGTGCTCATCAGTCCCTAAACTTACCAATTGCTTAAAATAATTTATGCTAAGTAGTACATGTAAACACGTACCAGAATCTAATCTAACGAACGGCCGAGAAAATTAATGAGATTGCTTTTGAAGTAGTGTAACATCCACCATACAGTTTAGACCTCCAACAGATTTTCACATCATTGGACATTTAATGAAAGCATTATGGAGAGGGAGATTTGAAAGTAATGAAGATGTCATGACCACGGTGCAAAATTGGTTACATATTCAACCCAAAATTTTTTCCTGACGAAATAAAAGAAGTTAAAAATTTGGGAAAAGTGTATTCAACTCCAAGGAGGTGACGTGGAAAAATAAGGTAAATCTGCGTTACCTATCATTAGAATGAGTACAGATTTTCTCAAATGAACATTTTCTTTTCCCTCGGTCTCCCTCTACGATTTTTACCCCACACACGTCCTTCTAATGCTAAGTTGAAGATGCCTTGATGTCTCAGAATGTGTCCCAACAACCTACCCGTTCTCTTACTCAGGATATGCCAGAAACTCATTTTTCCCAATTCTGTAGATCACCTCCTCATTAGTTATGTGAGCTAACCATCGAATCTTCATCATTTGTCGTAGCAACACATTTCAAAAGCTTCTATCATCTTTTTGTCTGTCTTTCGACAGCCATTCTGCATATTGTATGTTCTTTAATTCAGTCATCAGTAGTTATTTTGTTACGGAAATAACAAAACTAATCCACTACTTTTATTGTCCAATTGGTTAATATAATGCCTTCAGAATCGCCCGATTTTCTGACTCTCTGTTCATTCCGTTGGCATGTTCTCTGCAGACTCTGACAGAATTATTATTTCACTGGCAAACAGTAATTTTTTATTTCTTCCCCGTGAATTTTAATTTCCTCTTCAAATTTCTCCTGGCACTCCTTCACCGCTTGTTCAATGTACAGATTGAACAACATTTAGGAAAAGATATAACCCTGTTTTACTCTCTTCCCAATCACTGCGTCCTTTTCATTCCCTCCGACTCTAATTATTGCTATCTGGTTCTTGTACAAGCTGAATATCACTTATCGCTCCTCATATTTTTCACCCTCGCCTCGGTTGCGGAGTCGTAGATTGCAAGATTACAAATCCAAAAGTCGCTGTTTCGATGCCCGCCAGGTCCAAGGATTTTTATCTGTCACTTTCCACTTCTTTCATCTCTGGCAGTGCTGCTCATGTGAAAAATAACGAGTGGCACCGTGATTTGGAACCCACGTTAAACTGTAGGTCCCCCTATAACTGGCTGGGTAAGTCAGTTCCAAGGTCGGAGGAAGGCAACGGCATACCACCTCCAAACAGGACCACGCCTAGTAAAGCACTGTGGTGTTCAAACCAATCTTCGGATTGTTGACTGCTTTACCTTTGCCGTCAGAATTTGGAAGAGTGAACTACAGTCAACATTGTCATGAGCTTTCTAGAGAGATACAGATCCTGAAAAAGTAGGTTTGCTATTTCTCAACTTATATTCCAAGATAATCCATATTGTGAGTACTGCCTCTCGTGTTCTTACTTTTCTCCTGAATCGAAAACAATATTTCCCAAGTTCGGATTCAACCAGTTTTTTCATTCTTCTGTAAATAATTCGTGTTAGTTCGAGGGTTGGAACTGAAAACGTGACAACACTACTGTGGAGACACTATGCAATTGAATCTACTAATGTCGCTGATAGCACACGTTGCTGACATGCCTATAACTCCGAGCAAATGGCCTCACCCGTCTTACGTCACCGGCATGCGCACAATCGAGGGAAACACAGGTACTTGTGAGCGAGCGGTCTTACGTAACGGTGTCACTATGTATTCGAGACAGGAATAACGGAGTTGGATCAACATTATCACTGTTCATTTTTGGAGCATAACCTGCGACCAGCTTTGCGAAAGAAGCGGCAACCCAGCCATCACTTTTGCACGACAATGCGCGGGCGCATACAGCGCAAGCTGCGGCTGCTGTACTGTACCATCCACCATACTCTCCGGGCGTAAGTCCTTGTGACTTTGATTTGATTCCTAAGATGAAAAGTACCACTTCGAGGCATTCGCTTCAGAACTGTTCCAGAGATTCGACAGGCAGCAGACCGCTCCATTCGCACCATCAACAGAACAGGCCCTGCTAACTGTATACTACGCCTTCCACATCACTGGTAACGGGTTATACACAACGCTAGCGACACATTGAAGGACAGTAACAGGTGGAAACATGAACACTTTTGATTCGGATATAAGTAAATACACTGCTGGCCATTATCACCTCTGGCTGTTAGAACGGCCTTGATACGCCTGGGCATTGAGTCAGAGTGTGTACAGGTACAGATGCCCATGTAACTTCAACAGGATACCACAGTTCATCAAGAGCAGTGACTGGCGTATTGTGAGGAACCAGTTGATCGGCCACCATTGACTAGACGTTTTCAATTTGTGAGAGATCTGGAGTATTTGCTGGCCAGAGCAGCAGTTGAACATTTTGCGTATCCAGAAACGCCTGTAGTACAGAACCTACAACATGTGGTCGTGCATTATCCTGTTGAAATGTTACGATCCGTTACAGCCATTCGGATAAGATGCCTGTCATCTCGACTGCTAGTGATACGAGGCTGTTGGGGGCGTTCCGTATTGCCTTCCTGAACCCACCGATTCCTTATTCTGCTAACAGTCATTGGATTGCGACCAACTGGAGCAACAATGTCTCAAAACGATAAACAGCAATCGCCATAGACTGCAATTCGACCTTCATCAAAGTCGGAAACGTGATGGTACGCATTTGCCCTCCTTACACGAGGCATCACAACAACGTTTCACCAGGCAACACCGGTCAAATGTTGTTCGTGTGTGAGAAATCGGTTGGAAACTTTCCTCATGTCTGCACGTTGTAGGTGTCTCCACCGGAGCCAACCTTGTGTGAATGCTCTGAAAATCTAATCATTTGCATATCACAGCATATTCATCCTGTCGATTAAATTTCGCGTCAGTAGCACGTCATCTTCGCGGTGTAGCAATTTTAATGGCCAGGAGTGTAGTTGCCACTACGTCAGTCCCAACAATAGTATTTTGGAATCGGGACTTATTCAACTGATATTTATGAAATTTTCACATTTGTCAGCAGTTGCTGCTTTCTATTGCAGTTGGAAGCTTCCACCTCCAATCGTCCCCCCTTTTACAAGACGAAAAAATAAAAAAATGAAAATAAAACATAAAAAATAATAAAAAATAAATGCGTTTCCGTACCTGTCTAAGGCATACCTGAAGGAAAGTTTGGGCCCTCTTCCTCGACAGATAAAGGGTATTATCTGGAATGGATGCTTCGAAGTCCGGAATTGGCGTGATGTCACTGGGGGAGGGGGTGGCAAATTCGTGGTCCGTGGCTCGCGCTGGAGGTCGGCAATGGCGCTGACCGGGCTGGTCTCGCGGCAGGCAGGCGTTGTGTACTCGGCGCAAAGTGACACCTGCCCCCGGCGTGTTTGCAGAGCGCGGCTGTCATTAGCGGCGGCGGTCACGCCAGGCGCGGGACGTGCGCCTCCGCAGCCACGTGCTGGGTCGCGGCGCGCCCTCGCCACGACCGCCGCACGCTGGCCGGCGGTTATCGAGTCGGCGCGTCGTCGCCGCCACCCCGGCGCGTGACCGCTCCTCCCACCGGCCGGTCGTGAGCCCTAATGACAGATTTCACGGCCAGCCCCGCGCCTAACAGCGTCGTCCTCCGTGGGTTCCCATGTCTCGCCAAACGCCGTGACTCGCCGAGGAATTCCCAGGTGGCACGGAGGTGAACCCTGTAGATTACTGCCCTCTGCGAGAATACTTGAGCGGAAATTTAGCGCATAGTCCTTCTGCAAGAACTCAGTAGCACAGAAATGTGTCGTCTTTAACTGACTGTAGTAGCATACAGGCTGACTTAGACAAAATTTCTAGTTCAAAAAATGTTCAAATGTTTGTGTAGCTTATGGGACTTAACTACGAGGTCATCAGTCCCTAAACTTTCAAACTACTTATGAACTAACTAAGACTAAGGACGGCACAAATATCCATGCCCGTGCCGGGGATTCAAACCCCCGATCGTACTGGCCGTGCAGACCGTGACTGGAGCGCCTCAGTCCCCTCGGCCACCGCGGCCGGCAAATTTCTAGTTGGTGCGAAGAATGGCAGCTAGCTCTCAATGTAGAAAAATGTAAGGTGATGCGCATGTGTAGGAAAAACAATCCCATAATGTTCGAATACAGCATTAGTAGTGAGATTCTTGATGCTGTCGTGTCGTTCAAATATCTTGACGTAACATTGCAGAGCGATATGACATGGAGCGAACATGGCCACGGTGGAGTAGCCGAGCGTTCTAAGGCGCCTCGTTGCGGAGCGCTCGGTTGCTTCGCCGTCGGAGGTTCGAGTCCTCCCTGGGGCATGGGTGTGTGTGTGTGGGGGGGGTTGTCCTTAGTTTAGTTTACCTTAGCTTAAGTAGTTTGTTGTAAGCTACGGACTGATGACCAAGCAGTTTTGCCCGATGGATTTACAAACATTTGAACATTTTTGAACGAACATGTAAGGACAGTTGTCAGTAAGGCGGACAGCCGACTTCGGTTTATAGGGAGAATTTTGGGAAGATGTACTTCACCTGTAAAGGAGACCACGTATAAAACGCTTGTACGACTACGTCTTCAGTATTGCTCAAGTGTTTGGGACCCACAGCAGATCAGTTTTAAGGAAGACATAGAGGCAGTTCAGAGGCGAGCAGCTAGGTTTGTTTGCATAGTATATGGGACTTGACTACGGGGTCATCAGTCCTAGGTTTGTTACTGGTAGGTTCGACCAATGCGCGAGTGTCACGGAAATGCTCCGGCAACTCAATTGGAGATCGGGGGAGGAAAGACGACGTTCTTTTCTTGAATTTCTGTTGAGGAAATTTAGAGGGCCGGAATTTGAAGCTGAGTGTAGTACGATCTTGCCGCTGCCTACTTACATTTCGCGTGGTGATCACAAAGACAAGATAAGAGAAATTAGGACTCGTATGGAGGCATATAGGCATTCTCTTTTTCCTCATTCTATTTGGGAGAGGAATAGGAAAGGAAATGCCTAGTAGTGGTACAGTGAACCCTCTGTCACGTACCTTACGGTGAATTGCGGAGATGTATGTAGATGTAGAAATAAGCTATTATGTGAGATTTCATAGCTTTCTTGCCTCTATGACTCATTCCCAAATTTTCATTGTGTGTGCCATCAGTTTAATACCTGTATAGTTACTGCAGTCCTGCACATCACCTTTCCCCTTAAATGTTGGTATCAGTACATTAGTTTGCCAGACGAGTGGAGAACTAATGTACTGATCCCAATATTTAAGGGGAAAGGTGATGTTCAGGACTGCAGTAACTATAGTGGTACTAAACTGATGGCACACACAATGAAAATTTGGGAAAGAGTTGTAGAGGCAAGAGTACGCAAGGAGACTGTAGTGTGTGAAGAACAGTTTGGGTTCATGCCTGGAAGAGGAACGAGTGATGCAACACATGCTTTAAGGCAGATAACGGAGAGACACCGGGAGATGCAAGCCAATTTACATATGGCTTTCACTGATTTGGAGAAAGCTTATGACAGAGTCCCAAGGGACGAAATATGAAGAAGCATGAGAGAGCAGTGTGTGCCAGAGAAGTATGTGAGGTTAGTGAAGGAAATGTACAGAGGAGCAATGACACAGGTGAGAAGTTGTGTGGGTGTGACAAAGGAGTTCCCAGTATAAGTGGGGTTACACCAAGGGTCTGCGCTTCGCCCTTACCTCTTTGTCCTTATTATGGTTGGGCTGGTGAAAGACGTGAAAAAGGAAGCGCCATGGAATATGATGTTTGCGAATGATGTGGTTCTTTGTGAGCAGAGCATCGATAGACTTGAAGGAAACCTGGAGGACTGGAGGAAGGCACTAGAAGAAAGAGGGATGTAAATAAGCAGGACGAAATCAGAATATTTAGCAGTGATGGATGGGCAGTTAAGGTCTTGCAAGATCCAGGAGGAGGAACTGAAATCGGTCTGTAAATTTAAATACCTGGGGCCATACATACAGAGGGAAGGAGGACTGGAAAGCGAGGTACGGCGCCGAATAAACTGTGGTTGGATCAACTGGAGAAAAATGAGCGGAGTGTTGTGTGACAAGAAGGTGAGCAATGGGTTGGAAGGGAAAGTGTGGTAAGGCCTGCTATGATATACGGGGCAGGGACATGGCCAATCACAGTAGCCCAGGAAAGGAAGATGGAAGTGGCAGAAATGAGAATGCTGAGGTGGATGTGTGGGGTAACAAGAAAGGATAGAATTAGAAATGAATTTGTTAGAGGATCTGTGAATGTGGGACCCATGGGGAAGAAGATACAAGAGAGTAGACTAAGGTGGTATGGACACTTGCAGAGAAAAGGGAAATACTATATCGGAAACAGAGTTGAAGATATTAAGATTGAACGAGTGAAAAGGTGAGGAAGACCGAAGATGAGGTGGAAGGATAAGATAGCGGGGGACCTAAGGGACCTAAGGGAGAAAGGATGGAAGAAGGAAGAATCAGTGAATAGAGTATTATGGAGGAGAGGAGAAGAATCCAGAAAAGCAATGCAATGGGACAAGGCTACGATAAAGAAGAAGAGGTGGGGTTTCATAGTTACTAGATAATTATGAAAGTTCATTGTGTTTGACCACAAGCTGTTTATTAATTTAACCCAATGTCACCAGTTTAGCTCGTTACACCAAGCGTTTCAAGCGCCAACAAAGCATAAACAGATGGTTGTGGTAACATATCATAATGTTGAAAATATAAGAACAGAAGAAAGTATACATCTTGCATATTTACAAAATTAAATAGGGAGTACACGAAGTGACTGCACATTAATGTTTAACTTAGTAAAAATGCTAGCTGCATACATAAATATGCGCATTAATGTGCAGTCACTGTGCGTACTTGCTACTTAATTTTCTAAAAATGCAAGCTGTATACTTTCTTCTGTTCTTACATTCTCAACATTACGATATATTACCATAACCATCTGTTTGTACTCTGCTGGTGCTTGATAATGGTCCAGCGACCGATACTGGTTGCATTGGGCTAATTAAAAAACAGCGTATGGTTAAACACAATCAATTTTAAAAATTGTCTATCAGCTGTGAAACTCCACCTAATCACGTATTTTAACGTATTTCTGTGACAATGACTTCTTGTAGAAACCTGTGGCACTCGGCTAAATTAATTACAGTTTATGGTCAAACACAAAGAATTTTCAAAATAGAAATATGTATGACAACAGTATCACAGAAACTAATAATTAGGATATCAAGAACATACCAATTTAGAAACCCTTACGATGTTTAATCTAGCAAATCAAATTAGTGTCTTCGTCAGCTAACAGAAGAAGGAAATAGTGGTCGCCACAGAGAATCAATTAGATGAAAGACAAGGGTAACACAAGAGCTTAGCTGACGAAAGGAGAAGATAGATAAATGCAAAAATTTAACAGGAAAAAGGTAGTAGAATGTTCAAATGTTTTTAAAACGTATGGGACTCCACTGCGGGATAATCACTCCCTAGACTTACAAACTATTTATGAACTACCTAATGCTAATGACGACACAAATATCTATGCCCAAGGGGAAGGATTCGAACCCCCGACGGGAAACGGTCTCACACAAGGGAGTAGAGACAGCTAAAATCAAGTTTGATAGGAATCGAAAATTGGCTAAGCAAGAGCAGTTAGATGCAAATACGCAGAAGAATGTACAACAAGGCAAAGATAAGTACCACCTACTGAAAAATAAGGGAGATGCTTTCTGAGACAAGAAAATATCAAGAGGTTAGACGGGTAAGAAGTACTAGGCAAAGTAGGGAAAGCAAAAGGGTAGAAGGAATATAGGGAGAGGCTATAAATGGGAAATGAACTGCATGACACCATTCTAGAAAAGGAAGAGGACGCAGATAAAGATGACAGAGGAAACACGATACTGCTCAAAAATGTTCAAATGTTTGTATAGCTTATGGGACTTAACTACATGGTCATCAGTCCCTAAACTTACAAAGTAGCTGATACTAAGGACGGCACTAATATCCATGCCCGAGGGGGATTCGAACCCCCGACCGTAGTGGCCGTGCAGACCGTGACTGGAACGCCTCAGTCCCCTCGGCCACCGCGGCCGGCACGATACTAAGAGAAGAATTAGACAGAGCACTGAAAGCTGTATGTCGAAACGGTACAATACGTGATATTCCTTCTGAACAGGTTATAGGCTTGGGAGAGCCACCGAATGTGAAACTAATAAATGTGGTGTGCAAGATAAATGAGTAAGGTTAAATACCCTCAGACGTCTAGAAGAATGTAACAATGGCATTCCTAAAGGTGTTTGGAGGTGGAAATAATTTACACAAGCAGTTGGGTTCATAGTGAACTGCAACGCATAAACATCGTGAAGTGAAGCTATAACACGGAGAGCCATAAGAAGAAAGTGGGACAGACAAACAGGAAGGTGGCTGTATTTATTGGAGTGCCCAAAGAGTAATTTACAGGACCTGAAAACGATTTCAGACAAAAGGACGTGCTAAAGAAAAAAAAAGCAGGAGCAAGGTGGTCCACGGCTAATATGAGCAACATCCTGCCGAGAGAGGAGGCTGAATGCAACTCCGCTGCAACGCACTTTCCAGGCAGCAACAGGACGCACATATCAACACAGACAGTCCAAAATGATATTCGGGGACGTGGCCTCTATTCATGGAGGCCTATGACGTGTGTTCCATTAAAGCCACGACATCGTTTAGAACGCAGAAACTGGGCAGAGGAACATCAGGATTGGAGTCGTAACGAATGACGCCGTATTCTGTTAACAGTTAAGATTTTGTGTTCATCCGGAAAATCGTCTTTCCCTCGTCTGCAGAGAACATGGAAAAATTCTGTTTGCCAGCCGCGGTGGCCGAGGAGACTCAGGCGCTCAAGTCACGGTCTGCACGGCCACTACGGTCGGGGATTAGAATCCCCCCTCGGGCATGGATATTTGTGTCGTCCTAGTATGTAAGTAGTTCATAACTAGTTTGTAAGTTTAGAGACTGATGACCCCGTAGTTAAGTCCCATAAACTATAAAAACATACAAAATTCTGTTTATATGCAGTAAACATCAAGATATCATGATGGTGGACGAATGGTGCGGGCAGGAGTCAGCATTGGAGTACGTACGAACCTCTTTGACATTCAGAATAGCGCTTTGACTTCTCAGAGGTATAGAGACGAGACCCGTCGACTTTTGTTGTGCCCTACGATGGTTCCTTTTGGTGGACAATAAAGCTCGTCCCCACAGAGTTGCAATGGTGGACTACACGTTTGAAGCTCAGGGCATGTAACGAATGGAGTGGCCAGATTGTTCACCGGACGTAAACCCAATTGAGTGTGTCTAGGATGCTCTTGATAGACGCCTTGCAGCCAGACAAGCACCTCCCACAACGGTTGAGAACTGCATGTTTAATTGAATAATGGCCAAATATCCGTCAAGAGCTGATTGATAACCTCTACTGTCCATGCCACGCAGGTGTGCAACTGTACTGACCGGCCGAGGTAATCACACATTGTATTATCGGGCAACGAGAATGACTCACTATTATAGTAGTCCCACGGTGCCTCGCTAAAGGCAAACGCCATGCAAACCTGAAGTAAAGAGTTCAGGCAGAAAAATATACTGTATCATACACAAATTACAATTGTAACCAATAGCTGAATAAAAAACACTAACAAATTTATATTATGTATGATATCTTACCTGATCCCCTAATTGTTTTCACCCGTGTAGAAGGGTATGGACGTGCTGCAGGGTTATGACATTCGATGCTGCTACCACATATTGTCAGATTTGATCTGGTGTAGCAGCAGGCGGTGTATCTCGAACAAAATGTTCAAATGTTTGTGAAGCTTCTGGGACTTAACAACGGGGTCATCAGTCCGTAAACTTACAAACTACTTATAAACTAACTTAAGCTAAAGACAACATAAACATCCATGCCGGAGGGGGGCATTCGAAACCCCGACGGGAAACGGCCTCGCGCATCGGATCATAGCGCCTCCGTGCACTCGGCCACTCCGCCGCGGCCATCTCAAACAGGTCATCCAACAGTGATCGAACAGTTGTTTTCAGACAGGCGAGAGATCGGGAGAACAGTGACGAAAAGGCAGCTATGCAATCCGATGGACAACGAAGGTGTTTTTAGCATTGTGAGCAGCGAGAGGTGGCGAATTACCCAGCTGCAATGTGCTCGTCTGCAAACTCTGAAGATGTGGGAATACAGCAGCCTCCAGCTCTTCAGAGATGTAACGCTGTCTGGTCTGTCTAACGACAGTGCGTCCGGGGTCCAGGGGTGAGAGTTTGTGCGAGGAGAAGCCAATACCACTCGACACCATAACACCGACTGCAGGACCAGTAATGCCAGCATGAGGCAACAGTTTCCAGCCACAGTGTCCCCAATCTCTAACCCACAGTGCTGGTACGGTGCAAGTAGAAGCTGGATTCGTTGGTTCGAGCTATTCTGTTCAATTTATGATCCCTCCTGCACCACCACGCTGGTCCGGTTGGCGTCTGGCGTCTCCGTGGTGAGAGCCTATTGAACTGTTGCCTTATGCATCGCCATACCGTCCTGCAGCCGGTATTGTGCTGTCGGGCGATATTGAATATGCCGTGGTGAAATGGCCGAGTCCTAAGGCGCCCTGCTGCGGAGCGCGCGAGGTTTGTATTTTCTTCGGGGATAAGTGTGTGTGTGTGTGTGTGTGTGTGTGTGTGTGTGTGTGTCGTACTTAGATTAGATTACCTTAGGTTAAGTCGTTTGTAAGCCTAGGGACTGATAACGACAGTAGTTAAGTCCCATAGATTTAGAACATTTGAACGTTTGGTAGTGAATATCCCTCCCGTACCCCCTTGTAGGCATTTATGGTGCAGTGACCAGCCAATATTACATCTTTGAAGGGTTGAAGCCTGTCGTCCTCCCATACCTTAGGTGTTCGGCGATTTTCCAGCATGATAATGCACGGCCGCACGCGACTCATAGTGGGCTTCTTCGTAACCCCAGGGATTGCATTACTGCTCAGATCACCCTGTTCTCGAGATATCTCAACTATCCAAAAGTCTGCTGGATGATGACTAAGCGACTGGCCCATGATATACCACCTACTGCTACAACAGATGAATTTGGGCAATGTGTGGAAGCTGTAGCACAACACCGAATCCAAATGCTGAGGCGTGAAGCGACGGCTACCGCCAACAATGGCGGAAACAGTACTGGTTTCAGTAGTTACCTTACTTCACACGTGGCCGTATTTCCCGTAGTGCGATAGTTGCAGAACGTGGTATCTCAGTATACATATAGAATTTGTGTTTTTAATAAGCTTGAGCATCTACCATAGATTCCGGATATTTCGCAATGTAACTTCCATCTTTTGGTCCGCTAGAAGGACATCTCAAAGGGAGCTCTTGAGCTCGGCCCTTAACTGACATAGTAAAGAACTGGCTCTTTTCACAGCCACAGGAATTCTCGGAACATGAAATTCTCTGGCTCGTTAAACAGTAGGATAAGGTCTTCAATTATACATACAGTCTGGTTTCGTAGCGTTTCATTTGCAAATCCCTCTTTTATGCCATTGACGTCCATATTTGACACTTGCGAGGCATTTGAATCTGCAGATGTTTGTAAACATAATGGACCAAATTGGTGAGGTCATTTGTCCCTAGACTTACAAACTTCTGAAAATAACTTCTGCAAAGGACTAAAGACACTCCCGCTGGAGGACTCCGACCTCGAATACGAGCAGCCTCGTAGTTTGACATGGCGCCCGAGATCTATTGACCTAAGGCCAACACGGATTTAGAAAATATCGTTCATGCGAAACACAACTAGCTCTTTATTCACACGAAGTGATGGGGCATATCGACAAGGGTTTGCAAATCGATTCCGTATTTCTTGATTTCCAGAAGACTTTTAACACCGTACCTCACAAAAGGTTTTTTTTTATCAAATTGCGTGATTATGGTATATCGCCCCAAATTTGCGATTAAATAGGGAATTTCCTGTCAGAGAGGACGCCGTTCGTAGTAATCGATGGTAAGGCATCGACTAAAACTGAGGTGATATCGGGCGTTCCACAGGGTAGTGTGATTGGTCTTCTGCTGTTCCTTATTTACACAAACGATTTAGGCGAAATCTAAGTAGCTCTCTTAGGTTGTTTGCAGATGACGCCGTCATTCACCGCCTAGTAAAATCATCTGAAGATCAAAACCAACTGCAGAACGATCTGAATAAGATATTAGTATGATGTAAAAATTGGCAATTGACTTTAAATAATGAGTAGTGTGAAGTCGTCTACATGAGTACGAAAAGAAATCCGTTAAACTTTTTTTACAAGATAACTCAATCAAAATTGAAGGCCGTAAACTCCTAAAAATACCTATGAATTACTATTACTTCAGACTTAAATTGGAAAGAAGACGTAGATAATGTCGTGGGAAAGGCGAACCAGAGACTGCGTTTCATTGGTAGAACTCTTAAAAGATGCAACAGAACTACAAAAGAAACTGCATACACTACGCTTGTCCGTCCATTTTTGGAGTACTGCTGCCCAGTGTGGGATCTTACCAAGTTGGTTTGACGGAGGACATCGAAAGAGTTCAAAGAAGAGCAGCCCGTTTCGTGTTGTCACGACACAGGGGAGACAGCGTTACGGAAATGAAACAGGATCTGGGATGGGAATCATTACAACAACGGCGCTTATCGTTTCGGCGTGGGCTACTTACGAAACTTCAATCGCCAACATTCTCCTCCGAATGCGAAAATGTATTGTTGACTCCCACTTACATGGGTAGAAATGATCAGCAGAATAAAATACGAGAAATCAGAGCTCGGATGGAGAGATTCAGGTGTTCTTTCTTTCCGTGCGCTATTCGAGAATGGAATGGGAGATAAATAGTATAACGGTGGTTCGATGAACCCTCTGCCAGGCACTTAAATGTGATTTGCAGAGTATCCCATGCAGATGTAGATGTAGATGAAGATTGACGTCCATATTTGACACTTGCAAGGCATTTGAATCTGCTGATGTTTGTAAATATAATGGAACTAACTGATGAGGTCATTTGTCCCTAGACTTACAAACTTCTGAAAATAACGTCTGCAAGGACTAAAGACACTCCCGCAGGAGGACTAGAATCTCGAATAGGAGCAGCCGCGAAATCTGAACATGGCGCCCGAGACCACACGGACAATCCCGCGCGCTTGCGAAGCACTGTCGGGTTCGCTACCCACCCATATAAATTTACGTGTGACGGCTAGAGTATTTCTTGTCGTTGCGTTTTGGAAGTCCAGGAGTGTAGCAATAGGCAGGCTTGAGGCGCGTGATCCAGCCAGATGGCAGACGGTAGGAGCGGGGCCTGAGGATGAGGGCCGACCTTGCCGACGGATGCGCGTGTCACCGCCGGGTCATTAGCGTGCCGCGAAAGCGGACCGCGACCCAGAGAGGCAGGGGGCAGTCTGAGGCGGCCTCGGCCTACACTGCGCGCGGTTGCGCGACACGTCGTGACTGTCGTGCCCCTCACGACGGACCCGGACACGGCCGCTCCAAACCGACGCAACGCAGCCGCGGACCACTGGCGACATCAGTGCCGACACCTGCGGTACACGACCGCTGCGGTCGGGAGCGTTGCGGGACATTTGCAGCTGTAAGGTTCCCACGTCTAATTATACGCGAGGGTTGGAACTTAAATAATGGCAACAATGCTGTGGTGACACTACGCAAAGGAATCTACGATTGTCGCTGATAGCAGACGTTGTTGACGTACCAACCTCACCCGTCTCACGTCACCGACGTGCGCACAATTGAGACACTCGTGAGCAAGTGGTCTAAGGTAACAGTGTCACTATGTATTAGAAACAGGAACAACGGAATAGGATCGAAATTGAATGTGCCAGAGGTCGTACGACATGACAGTATCATCAAGCTCTTCAAGGGACGTGCGAGGAATTGACATTCCTGTACAGAACAGTTGCACTTGGGTAAAAGCCTTCAACGACTGTGGGCAAACTGCCACGACATCCATCGGTCAGGTAGTCCTACCGTCTCTGAAGAAGAGATGCTTACTGTTGCCGCGTTAGTGTACAGTGATCGACGCCAGACGATTCGTGAGTTCGTGCATGAAACTGGATAAGCACATACGACTGTGCTTCGCATCCTGATGGAACGACCGGGCATACATGACGTTGGGTTCCGCATGAATTGACGGAAATGCAAAAATGGATGCGTTATGACGCTGCTCAGACGTACTTGGAGCGTGAATACTCCGTATCGTAACACTGGACGAGACATGGGCCACATCGTAAGAGCCAAAACTGAAACGCCAATCCAACGAATGGCGTCATTATGGGTCGCCGCGAAAGTCGTATGTGCGTCGCAGCCCCAGTATGGTGAAAATTACGGTGATTCTCGTGTACGATTGCGATGGCGTCATCCTAACGCATGAAGTTCCTCCGCAGCAGACAGTCAATGACAGTATTACTGTTGGTTTTTGGAGCATCACCTGTGACAAGCTTTGTGAAGAAAGCTGCAACACTTCTTACGCAAACCGCCCATCACTTTGCACAATGCTCGTGTGCATACAGCGCAAGCAGTGGATGCTCTGTTCGGTCGATGGGACTGGGTAGTACTGTACCATCCATCATATCGTCCGGACTTCAGTCTTTCAAACTTCGATTCCGAAGATGAAGGAACCACTTTGTGTAATTTGGTTCGAAACTGTTCCAGAGATTTGACAGGCAATAAACCGCTCCAATCGCACCATCAACAGAACAGTCTCTGCTAACGACATACTACGCCTTGCACATCGCTGGAAACGGGTTCTACACAACAGTGATGACTATTCTGGAGGACAGTAACAGGTACAACATGTCACGCTTTTGTATCGGTTGTGAATGAATAGTTGCCAGTACTTAAGTCCCAACCTTCGTATTTTCTGTCGTAAGTAAATTTTATGTTTCTTGGTAATCTTAGTACACTACTGGACATTTAAATTGCTACACCAAGAACAAATGCAGATGATAAACGGGTATTCATTGGACACATATATTATACTAGAAATAACATGTGATTACATTTTCACGCAATTTGGGTCCATAGATCCCGAGAAATCAATACCCAGAACAACCACCTCTGACCGTAATAACGGTCTTGATAAGCCTGGGCATTGGGTTAAACTGAGTTTAGATGGCGTGATCAGGTACAAATTCCCATGCAGCTTCAACACGATAACACATTTCATGAAGAGTAGTGACTGGAGTATTGTGACGAGCCAGTTGCTCGGCCACCACTGGCCAGATGTATTCACTTGGAGAGAGAGCTGGAGAATGTGTTGGACAGAACAGCAGTTGAGCATTTTCCGTATCGAGAAAAGCCCGTACAGGACCTGCAACATGCGGTCGTGCATTATCCTGCTGAAATGTAGGGTTTCACAGGAATCGAATGAAGGGTAGAGGCACGGGTCGTACCACATCTGAAATGTAACGGCCACTGTTAAAGTGCCGTCGATGCGAACAAGAGGTGACTCAGACGTGTAACCATTGGGCACCCCATACCATCACGCCAAGTGATTCGCCAATATGGCGACGACGAATACAAGATATCAATGTGCGTTCACCGCGATGTCGCCGAATACGGATGCGACCATCACGATGCTGTAAACAGAAAATGGATCCGAAAAAATTACGTTTTGCCATTCGTGCACCCAGGTTCGTCGTTGCGTACACCACTCAGGTGCTCATGTCTGTGATACAGCGTCATGGGTAAGGCCATGGTCTCCGAGCTGATAGTCCATGCTGCTGCAAACGTCGTCGAACTGTTCGTGCAGATTGTTGTTGTCTTGCAAACGTCCCCATCTGTTGACTCAGGGATCGACACATGGCTGCACGATCAGTTACAGCCATGCGAATAAGATGCCTGTCATCTCGACTGCTAGTGATACAAGGCCCTTGGGATTCAGCACGGCGTTCCGTATTGCCCTTCTGAGCCCACCGATTCCATATTCTGCTAACAGTCATTGGATCGCGACCAATGAGAGCCGCAATGTCGCCATACGACAGACCACAATCGAGATAGGCTACAGCCCGACCTTTATCAAAGCGTAAACGTGGTGGTACGCATTTCTCCTCCTTACACGAGGCATCACAGCAACGTTTCACCAGGCAACGCCGGTCAAATGCTGCTTGTGTATGAAAAATCGGTTGGAAACTTTCCTCATGTCGGCACGTTATAGGTGTCACCACCCTTGTGGGGATACTCTGAAAGCTGATAATTTTCATATCACAGCATCTTCTTTCTGTCGGTTAAATTTCGCGTCAGTAGCACGTCATCTTCGTGGTTTAGCAATTTTAATGACCAGGTGTGTATATTTAATTTCATATCTTTGATTCCATGTAAATTTCTCAACATATCTGTATACTCTATATCTGTTATCGCTGGGCACAGAGATTGTAGCATGTAGGAGAGTCTCTGTGTAGAAGTTAAGATGAGGAGTCTGGAGCTGTAGGTATCTTGAGTCTGTGTGGAGCAGTTGGTATGTGGAGTCTGCCTGTGGAAAGTATTCTGTAAGTAGCTTTTTGTAAGCGAACTTTGTTATTAAGCTTTTAGGAAGGAAGAACACGGGGGTAAATTTGCGTCAGCGAAAGAAAGCATAAGAAATTATGTAATGGCTGTTTAGATATAAAGTAAAAGCGTGCTTTGACCCCATTTTCTCATTGTGAGGGTAAAGTGTCAACAAAATTTTGTATTGTGAATGTTCATTGTTAATTGTTGATAAGAACTGTCAACGTCATTATTTGATTTCCTTTGTAGGTGTAAAATTTTGCTGAAAAGTCCATATAGGACCATTTGTTACAACCAAAAGGTGTGTCAGTATACATCATTTAATGCACGTAGTTACTTTCCCTTTACCTCTGCATTCACTAACACACACACACACACACACACACACACACACACACACACACACACGTACACACACACACACACTTAATTCACTTAATTTAAATCCGATTTTTGAGTCAGTATACTTTACTTTTGGCCAGACTTCACTTTCCATACAGGAATTATCAACTTATTTATAATTTTGCCTTCTGCCACTGCCTTTGCTGCTGCTGTTCCTGTGTTGCTGTAATTCTTGCGAGAGAAATGAATACGTTATCCAACTTGGACGTAAGTTTAAGAACAGGACCATAAATTCGGCAAAATAGAGAAATCACTTTCACATTCTGCTACTTCTGCACATAAAAGTCTTATCTCCTACTCTACTAATAAGATGAAATTGTCATACATTTCAAAGTAGTTGTGAGTTTACAATGTAAAAGATATTCATTTTAGTTCAATTTTTTTCTCAAAATAAATATTCAATTTTTATTCAGCCCAATTAAAAGTGATGCCATTTTATTCGACATTGTTGCCTAGTAGTGTGATAATTTGATATTTTATTATACACCACAAATACAGTGGTTAAGCCACAGTCACAAAAAATGTAACCTTGTATTCAAATAACGTAACTCGTCTCGATTATCTTTGTCATCATTATCAAACGTAAGTATATTGCAAGAAACTAAACTTAAACTGAGAATATCATGTGAATAAATTATTTAAAAAATGTAGTTTTCCCAGAAACTGGAGCCAGGCCATCTAAAGGAGGGAAAGTGGCCCCCAACTGTCTACTATATTCGCAGCAGACTGTTGGGGGCCACGTTCCCTCCTTTAGATGGCCTGGCTCCAGTTTCTGGGAAAACTACATTTTTTAAATAATTTATTCACATGATATTCTCAGTTTAAGTTTAGTTTCTTGCAATATACTTACGTTTGATAATGATGACAAAGATAATCGAGACGAGTTACGTTATTTGAATACAAGGTTACATTTTTGGTGACTGTGGCTTAACACTATAAATGTGGTATATAATAAAACTGCTACTTTTCACCTTCCATTCTAAATCATCAGCATCATAATTTCTCACCTTAACGGGTCTTAAATTCCTACAGCAGTACAGAAGGGAGAATACTTTACAATAGGAGAGAAAAAAAGGATACTATGCAATAACAAACTTACTAAGAGCACATTGCAAATGATAACATAAAAAAACTGTAAATACAGGACGACATCAAAAAGAATCTCAGTAAGACAAAAGAGAGGAGGTATACGTGCATGACGGATTAATCGAATCGCTTATATGATATTTCTCCACCGTTCCAGTCTCTAAAAGCACACAATAAAAAGGAAAACCTGAATCTTTCTATTTTCGATCTGATTTCTCTTATTTTATCACTGTTATCGTGTCTCCCTAAGTAAATCGGTGTTAACAAAATATGTTCGCATTCGGAAGAGAAAGTTGGTGAAAGAAATTTCGAAAGTAAATCTCACCGCAATGAATAACGCCATTCTTTTAATGCTTTCCATCCCAACATGTTCATAATTTCTGTGAGACTGCGTCACCTATGTCGCGATAATACAAAACGAGCTGCCATTCTCTGGACTTTCTCTATATCATCCGTTAGTCCCACCTGATGTGAATTCCGCAATGGGGAGCAATACCCCAATTTAGTATGCACAAACATAGCGTAGGCAGTTTCTTTATTAGCACTTTGATTCTTCTAACTGTTCTGACAATGAAACATAGCCTTTAGTTCGCTTTCCCTTCATTATTTTCTATGTGTTCTTTCCAATTTAAGTTGTGAGTAATTGTTATTCCTATATATTTACTTCAATTTACTGTTTGTAGATTTGATTGATTTATCGTGTAAATGAAGTTTAAAGTACTGCTTTTAGCGCTAAAATGGACGACTCCACCGTTATAATTGTTTAGGGTGAATTACCATTTTTGCAGCATGTATATATTTTATCTAAATCATTTTGCAATTGCTTTTGATCTTCGGATATATGAAAGCTAAGCATGGGTTTATTACATCAGCTTACTCTGAAAGGAACCTAATTGGTATTCAATCCGGACCAAGAGACTTTCATCTGTGAAGTGATTTAAGTTAATTAAATATTCCTGGGATATCTACTTCTTATTCCACAGTATCTACGTTTGACGGAACAAAAATTGTATAAATTCTGAACACACCCAGAGAATCTGTGGGCTGATGACAGGTATGTAGATATCTACGTTTATACTTTTCATTCACATGGGGCATCGAGATTTGAAGTCCAGAATGCATCGTATTAATGGACCTATTTTGGTAGTGATTAGAATTTGATTAAATACGGTCAGGGCGCAAGAACCTCTAAGGGCCGGTTCGTCCATCTCTCATTAATCTTCTCGTTAGTAAACGAGAAGATGCCTTTAACGTCCTGTTACATGTGCTCGTTAAGTGCACTGCGTTTGTCATTGTCAGATACACCTCTGGTTTACTAATCTGGAGAAAACGAGAAGGTACATCATATGTCGACTATGTTGGCAATAGAAACAAATGAAAGTGCAGTCTGAATAAACATCTGTTCCCCATATTTAGCAGGTTAGCAGACAGTCGTTATTTGGCGCTATGGCAAACAAACGGGAAAGTAGCTCAAATTTTACAAGAAGTTTGTGCGATAGTCGTGTGTCCTTAATAGAAATATATGACACATTAGAATGTAAAAAAAAAAAAAAAAAAAAAAAAAAAACGCTACGACATTGAAGGAAGGGGAAGCGAGATTGCGGCAAATGAATTCAGTGCTGTCCATGGAACATGTAGGACAGCAAAAGTGCTTAGGGCTTGGTTCGATAACATACTGCCAAGTGCTTAATATCTTAGTGCAAGCAATAGATTGCACATAGGTGAAACTGCACTGATCTTGTAGATCGAAGGATCAAATCACGTTTTAGGTCTGACAGTAGGCGCAACAAGCATAAGTAAATACTGAATAAATAAGCTTGCAGCCATAAATAATTTATTCTGTTTTTATTACAGCTGATAACTTACAAAATACATAACTATTTGTTGGTTTCTTCAGATTGTCGTGGAGTTTTACATGCAGCATTTCCAAAGTGACTTTTCGAAGACGAAACTGCTTAACAAATTATGCATCATCCCAGCATTCAAAATTATTTGGACGAACATAAATACGTCTAGGACGCCTTATAGGGGCAATGACTTCTAGATCATCCAAAATGTTGACCTCGTAGTAATTGTCAACCAAATCTTATTCCAGCCATTTTCATCATACCGATTCTTACTTAACTAGTCGTTACTCGTAAGTTTGTATTTTGATATTGCAACAATATTTTTAAAGTTATGTTGCGTATCTGCAATATATCAGACACATCTAACCGCTACTGACATGGATGGGGCGAGAAATATTCCGATACAATTTACCAATAAGGCTGCTTCCCACACTAGCTTTTCATACATGTAGTGCCTCTGTTATTTTGTTCGATAAATCGGTCTTTTTCACATGAATATATTGCGGTATTTTAGCGCCTTGGAATCCTTCCATTTTCATACAGATTCTCACTTAACTGGTCGTTAGCCGTGTAACGGGCAGAATTTTACTCGTTAACTTAACGGCCAATTTGAGGTCCTTTAACGTCAGGTTAACTCATAACGAAACATTGACAAACGCAATTCTCCACTAACGATAAGTTAAAAGCTTAACTGGAACTTGATGAGACATTAACAGACCGGCCCTAAATCTCACATCCTTGGAGATGGACCCGGAACAGGCTTCCCCCCCTGTCCGCCACGGAATGTATGAGGGCTGATTTTGCCGGCCGCGGTGGCCGAGGGGACTGAGGCGCTCCAGTCACGGTCTGCACGACCACTACGCTCGGGGGTTTGAATCCCCCCTCGGGCATGGATATTTGTGCCGTCCTCAGTTGTAAGTAGTTCATAAGTAGTGTGTAAGTTTAGGGACTGATGACCCCGTAGTTAAGTCCCATAGACTCTACAAACATTTGAACATTTGAAGGCCTGATTTTTTTAAAAATAAATACCGTTTTGAAATTTAAAAAAAAGACCTACTATCATATCTCAATAATTTCATTTTTACATGAAAGCTTGTACCTTAATCTACTTTTATATATAAGTTCCGTCAATACTGAGGCATTTGTCATAACGTTGTATCAGTTTTTGAATGCCCTCCTCATCGAAGTCTGCCACCTGACTTATTAACAATGCGATACAAAACACTGTGAGAAGATTAGGAAAGTCATCCCGCAAGGCCGAAATCGTAAAGCGTCTGTTTTCTCTCACCTTATTGTCCACTTCCTGCACGAAACTTTCATTAACGACCGATGGACATCCACTCCGTTGTTGATCATGCGCATTTGTGCGGCCATCTAATGCTCTCCCCAACTTTCTTACTATTCCATCACTCATAATGTTTTCTCCTTAAACAATACAGATCACATAATGAATATCGATCGCGTTTAGGCCTTTAGCACCAAGAAATCTTATAACAGCCTGTACTTCACAGTCAGCGGGACTCACGATTTTGGAAGCATCTTAAACACTCAGTACACTACGTAAAGAAGAAAGAATCAGACTGTAATGACGTCAGTGCGTAGACAACAGATGTAAGTATCCAGCGGGCATAAAATTATTGCGATATTTTAGTACTTTTTTTTTTTTTTAATTTCAAAACGGCACTTACTTAAAAAACACGCCTCGTATACATGGATTCGTAACGAAAAGTGGCCAGCGACCGTGCTGCAGTAGATACGACAGTTCCCATTAGACAACCAAAATTAACCATTGGGCTAGGTTAGCATCCGGTTCTGCCGAGCGCTATTGGTATGTAAGGTGTTCAAATAATGTTCAAATATTTGTAGAGACTATGGGACTTAACTACGGGTCATCAGTCCCTAAACTTACAAACTACTTATGAACTAGCTTATACTAAAGACTCCACAAACATCCATGCCGAGGGGGGGATTGGAACCCCTGACCGCAGCGGCCGTGCAGACCATGACTGGCACGCCGCAGACCGCTCGGCCACCGCGGCGGGCATGTCGGGTGTATACGGCCCTTGTGATATGCCTTCGAGTATAACAGGTGACAGTAAAATATTTTTGTTTGCTAATGATACCAGCTTGGTAGTGAACGATGTTGCTCGTAATATTGACACAGTATCAAATAATGCAGTTCAAGAGATAAGTTCATGGCTTGTAGAAAACAAGTTGATGTTAAATCACAGTAAAACTCAGTTTTTGCAATTTCTAATACATAATTTGACGAAAGCTGACATTTTGATTACACATAATGGGCATATGATAAGTGAGACTGAACAGTTCAAATTTTTAGGTATTCAGATAGACAGTAAGCTGTCGTGGAAAGCCCATGTTCAGGATCTTGCTATAGCTACCATTAGAAAAATATTTGAAATAAGTGGTTTTTCAACACGAAAAGTAGTCTATTACGCTTACTTTCACTCACTTATGACGTACGGCATTATTTTTTGGGGTTCAAATTCAAATGTTCAAATGTTTGTTAAGCTTACGGGACTTAACTACGGGGTTATCAGTCCCTAAACTTACAAACTACTTATGAACTACTTACGAACTAGGACGGCACAAATATCCATGCCCGAGGGGGGATTCGAACCCCCGACCGTAGTGGCCGTGCTGACCGTGACTGGAGCGCCTCAGTCACCTCGGCCACCGCGGCCGGCATTTTTTGGGGTAACTCGCCTGATGCAAAAAGGATATTTCTGGCTCAGAAACTGGCGGTTCGAGGAATATGTGGTGTAAGTTCACGAGCGTCATGTCGACCCCTTTTCAGTAGTCTGGGAATTTTGACACTGGCGTCACAATACGTTTTTTCTTTAATGTCGATGTTGTTAATAATATCAGCTTATTCCCACGAGTTAGTAGCCTTTACTCGGTGCATACTAGACAGAAGTCGAATCTACATTTGCATCATACCACCTTGACACTTGTGCAGAAAGGTGTACAGTATTCTGCAGCATCCATTTTCAATAAGCTGCCACAAGAACTAAAGAATCTTAGCACTAACCCACACGCTTTCAAATCTAAATTGAAGAGTTACCTCATGGCTCACTCGAGGAACTCCTAGAAAAGTTAAACAATTAAGCTAATTCATTTTGTTTCTTTATTGATTCTTATCACTTTGTCTTAAGATTATCGTTTGCATAGAACTACTTAAAATTTTTCTTTACCATTCTTGTGTAAAACTTCATCTATTGACTTGTTCCATGGCCATGGAGTCTCACTCCTCAATTGGGTCCTATGGAACAGAAGACCATAATAAGTAAATAAATAAAACTGAGGAGCTACCTGACTGAGAAGTAGCGCCTTCGGCCACGGAAACAGACATAAGGGCCGGGAGAGCGGGGCGCTGATCACGTCGCCCTCGTCCCCATTCGTACTGCATCTGGTGACGGCTTTGGGCGGAGGATGACACGGGGACCAGTCGGTAACCGACGGGCCTTTCGAGGCCTCTCTGGGACGGAGTTTAGTTTCAGTTATTAACGAATAGGGGAAAATCTTATATCAGCCACCTTTAGTCGGGCTGCCGAAAGAATGACCCTGACAGCTCGCGCACGAGGTCCGCAGCGGGTTAGGGGGAACTCATGCACCAAACTGAGCTCTCGAATTCGTAAACGTTGCCGGGGTAACGGTGCCGCGTTGCCACCCTGCCACTCAAGGTAGCGTGGGGTGACATGCTTCAGTTGCTGCAAAGAATCTGTCGCGTGTTCATCGTTTGTCTTGTGTTACAAAAACAAAAGCCGAAAAATTGTTTATGAAATTGATACAATTGCTGAAAAAAATGGTCATAGAGTGTTGCGCCTTCCGTAATATCATTGCCATTTTAATGCAATAGAACTCGTGCGAGCTCAGGTGAAATCATACGTTGCAGAAAGAAATAAAAGTTTTTCATTAAAAGAAGTGGAATTCTTAGTTCGTTGAAGCACTGGGCAGTATTACTCCCACAAAATGGAACAATGTTGTCACCCACACGTGTCACATCATAGAAGAGGCATGGGAATGAGAAGGCGCAATAGAAGAACGGGCAGAAGAATTAATATTAACATTAGTGGAAGTCAGTAGCAGTAGCAGCGGTGCTGATGAAGACAGTGACAGTGACAGCAACGTAGGAGATGTGGTTACTGACGAGTGTGGCACGTTTTTTGCAGACTGTAGAGTCCACTCTCTTCCGTGAAATACAAGTAACAGATCAATAAATGTATTATAACATGTATAAAATGCACATGATGCTGGCCGCGACTGATTTTTAATGTGTAGTTTGTTTCGCAGCCAAAGATCGTTTACTGAAAAAGTGCGTTATTTTTTTCTACTTCTGTGACCATTGTCGAAACTGATCTGATGATATTACACGGACATTAATATTATGGCAGTCAACAACGAACGTAAATGAATGAGGCCTTTTCTTTTTATGTAATAAGACAAACCATCTCACTGGAAGAGGCGGTTTTAGTACTTGTAAAGTGGTAGTCATTTGTTTACCTTCTCGGCCGACTGCCACAATACAGTGTCCGAGTAATAACAGCGAGTCTGTGGAAAATCGTTATAGAAGATAAAATACGAAGCGCGTCCAGAAAGTAAGTTCCGTTCGGTTATAAAATGAAACTGAACACAGATACAGAATAAATTTTTATTGCACAAAATTCTACAACTCTTAAACTACTTTTCGACATAACCGCCGAAATTTTGCAGGCATTTGTCATAGCGTGGCACCAGGTTTTGTATACCTTCTTCATAGAAATCTGCCGCCTGTGTCTTCAACCAGTTGGAAACAGTTTCTATCAACTCGTCGTCATTGGTGAAGTGATGTCCGCCAAGGAAAGACGTGAGATGTTCTGGATCTTGTCATCAATCGCGTGAACCAGTTCTTCTCGTAACCAAAGGTGGACGCCAACTTCGTTCTTCATCGTGCACATCACTACGCCCGCCATTGAACTGTCGGACCCATCTTCTCACCATCGAATCACTCATCGTATTTGGTCCGTAAACAGCGCAAATTTGCCGATAAATTTAACTTGAGTTCACTTTCTTCGCATCCAGAAACCGAATCACCCACCTGATTTCACAGGCGGCGGGATTTTCAATCAACGATGACATTTCAAACAAGCACAACAAAGCGTACGTAACTGACAGCGATCTCCAAATGGCGCACGTCCTTCTCCTTGATATACATCGTCTACAGCGCATGTGCGAAACTACAGTCGCAGCGCTGCAGCTGAGATAAATTGAAACGGAACTTACTTTCTGGACGCGCCTCGTATATAAACAAAATTCTTCAACTAGCGACCTTTGGCTGAACACTAAATGATACATTATATTCAATGGAATACTGGAACATATGAAGCTTTACTTTAACTGGACATACAGGGTGTTTCACTAAGTGTGTTTGCCTCTGTAACTTATAAAATAATAGGTGACGGGAAATTTTAATGCGGTAGGTCAACACAAGAAATGTGACACTTTCTGCGGAGCTATGAACACAGTTATTGTATCATTTTCCAAAGAGTTACACCACAAAGATATAATTATTTAAATGGATCAATAGTTTTTTATGTCGTGTATTGGATCCGTTTAAACCAGCTGCGTCCAAATCAATTTAAAGTACATTCCTATCACTGTTAATTTGAGAGCTACAACCCCTCAAAGTTCCTGGGGCGGAGGCTGCGATAGCGTAGCTAACTGGCCAAGTGGCTATCCCTTGGGGCACGGCCCACTGTCTCATGACCACCAGCCAGTTAGATACGCTGTCGTAGCCTCCGCCCTCTAAACTTTGAAGGGTTGTAGCTCCCAAACTAACAGTTATAGGAATGTAGTTTAAATTGATTTGGACGCAGCTGGTTTCAACGAATCCAATGTACGATAGAAAAAACTATTGTTCCAGTTAAAAAATTATATCTTTGTGCTGTAACTCTTTGGAAAATGATACAATAAACTATGATAATAGCTCCGCAGAAAGTGTAACATTTCTTGTGTTGACCTACCGCATTAAAGTTTCCCGTCACCTATTATTTTATAAGTTACAGAGGCAAACACACTTAGTGAAACAACCTGCATATTTCAAAACCTTTTCTTTTTAACTGCAAAAGAGTGTTTTTCATTACTTCGTTATTGTTCTCGTTCGTCCACACTTTAGTAGTACATAACAACCGTTCTAAGATTTTCAGACGTGATATTCATATGCCGGCGACCGACACGGCGTAACAACAAACAGCCGCGTAGCAGTATTGGCAACAAAGCCGCTAGCTGTCAGAGTCGTTCTTTCGGCGGCTCGACTTTAGTTGCCTTCTGTTATGGAGCGAGCTGTATCACACTTACACTGGTTGCACCATATTTGCCGATCGACGGGCGCACAGTTTCTGCTGTCGCCGCCTAGTGGTAGAAGCGGCCGCTTTCGCCGGGGCCGTTCCCACAGCACACCCCCGCCTGGACGACAGGATCTCCGCGGATGCTGAACCGCGGCCGGTGAGTCATACATCAGCATTTCGTTCTACTTTGGCGAAACTAAACAGCGGCCATAAATATCCGGCGATGGCGGTGATTACAGCGGCGCAGAGATGGCCTTCCAGAGGCGTCCCAGGCGAGCGGGCAGATTTACGAGTCGGCCGCGGTCCGCGGTTCACGCAGCGCGGCAGTCCTTATAATCCGCGTACCTTTATTAGTCACTTACACCGAAATCATAAATATCCCGCGTGGCTGTCTCGCGGGCGCGTCTGCCGGCGGACTCCCGAGGAGGGCGACGCCGCGTGAGACGAAACGCCGACAAGTGGCTAGGGTTACTGCTTCCGCCTGCGAGACGGCACATTAATATGGCGTAGCGCGGAGGCGGCCGCCGCACGCCGGCTCGTTAAAATTACTTTGCGAGCCGCCGAGATGCAAAGGCTACCGACGCGACGCTGATGGCATCGCGCCGGATCCTCTTCCCGCACCGAGAGCGCTGCTAGGGCCGGCCGACGGCCACTGCCGCTGCCGGACGGGTGACATTTAACACCGCGTGGGCGACCGGGAGCTACTGCAGCAAGCAGTTCACCTTCCGCCTGACCGCGTGCGCCCTTGAACCTCAAAAGGGGTTCCTTATTGAAAAAAAAAAAAAAAAAAAAAAAAAAAGTCTAAAAGTACTTATTCAAAATTTTCAATTAAGTACTGATCAAGATAATTTTTATTGACATTTCATTTCCTAATACAGGGCGGGCAGGCAGCGCTGGCATGCGCTACGTAAATAAAAACTTGACACAGTAGAAACTGATAAAACAGAAAGGAGATAAAAGTTTGGAGATAAATTCCATGTAAAACATACATATTTTAAATGGTGAAAAATCAAAGTACTTAAAGCGGAGTGAAAGCTTTGTATTGGCGATGGCTGTAAGTAAAACAGCTGTTGGACATGCAGAGGCACACACTTAGAACAAGGGTTAGCCGTCCACTATTGTTGAATAAAACTGGAATACGAGGAAACGCCAAACATATGAAAAAACGCAATTAAAAACTGATGGTGTCGGCTGCGGGTTGGCCATTCACTGTTATTAAAATAAAATAATGTAACTAAAAGATACCACATTTAATGAGTCACTCACACAAAGAGTATTAAACGGTTCCACATACGGCACTCAAATAATAAAGATGTAATGTGGTGGGAAAGAGGTAGAGGGTGGGGAGGGATATCAGGACCAGTGTGGAACGAGGCTGTCCCAGGAAGTTAGGGCGGAGAGGAGGGGACGGGAAGAGCCGGAGGGACAGTGAGGTGGAATGAGAAGCAGGGGTAGGAGGGGAGGAATGGGAGATGGTCGGGGTCTCAGGGAGGGGACGGGAAGAGGGGGTAAGGAGGAGGATCATAGATGAAAGGAATGGTAGATGTAACGTCGGTGGGCATCATCCGGGAGGGGGAGGGTACGGAAGTTGCCACAGGAAAGTATCTGGAGAGTGGAAAGGTGTAGAGCAGGGGGGATACTGTGGTGGAGGCACGGCAGTGGACCGGGTGTCGAAAGAAGGGGATGGACTAGAGGATCAGGTGGTTCTAACTTGCGTGAAGGGTAACAGAGGCGGAGATGTTCGATAAAGAGGACGAAGTGGGGGAAAGGAGCGAGATCGTAGATGATCTGCATGGGTGAGGGGGGTAAAGGGTGATACGGAAGGCGAGGCGGAAAGCATGACTCTGCAGGGATTTGTAGAATGATTTGGGGGGAGGGGGTAGAAGATAGAGATCCGAGCTGGAGAAGCTACAAAGAGGATAGGACATATGAGGGATCTGTAGGTGTATACGACGGTGGAACGGTTTAGGCGTCAGGTTCGGCCAACCAGGAATTTGAGGAGGTGGAGGCAGATGTAAGTGTTTTTCTTGGATAGTGCGGAGGTGGGGAGTCCAGGATATGTTGCGAACAATAGTGAGTCCCAGCTACTTTAGGTTAGGGGTGAGGTGGATGGGACAGTGAAGGAGGGTGAGATAGAAATCGCAGGGACGGAAGGAAGGGGTGGTAAGACCTACAATGTTCACCTCGGTTTTGGTAGGATTTAATAGAATAGAGCCATTGGTTGCACCAAGTGGCAAAGAGGTCAAGTGTTGTTGCAGGAGACGTTTGGAGTGAGCGAGGGTGGGAGCTAAGGGAAGGAAAGCGGTGTCATGAGACTATTGGAAGAGGTGTATAGGAGGGACAGACTTACCCTTGTCAGAGGCATAGGAGGCAATGACCTGGTCGAGGTTGATGGGAAGAATATAAGTCTGGAGTTTGAAGAGCATGCCAGAATGCTAGACCCGAACATAGGCCCGTTCAATGTTTAAGGACACACAGATGGCGGCAGGATGGGATTTTATCTGAAGGGAAAGGAGTTGTTTAAGGCAAAGGAATTGATTGTCCTACTCCTGCAGGAAAATCCCGCTGCCTGTACCACTCCTTCCTCTGCACCCATGACTGGGATACACTCCTCCCCCATCGGCAATTCCAGTGACATGTGTGCAGCTTCCTCACTGGAACACAATGCTGAGACTGGTATCACATAGTGATACGGCTGAATGCCAACTCGTCTCGGTATTGGAACGCCTTCCACCATCTTCCTGGCTTGACACCTGTACCCTCTCATCCTCTCCTCAACCTTGACCAGCCCCTTCTTCATAATGCTAATAAGGCTAATCATTTTGCCTCTTTCTTCTCTGATGTCCTTCCCATCCCCAACAATCCTAACTTTCATTATTCCTTGTTCCCAGATGTCCATGAAAAAACCGATGTGTCCATCACACCCCTAGCTCCTGAATTCCAATACCTTTAACACATCTCCCTCTCAGACGTGAACACTCCAATCACTCCGCACGACATACAGTTGATACTGTGCACCAAACGCAACACGGCTCCCAGCCACCTACACCCACCTGTGGAAAATCTCCTCATGTTCCTTAAACCCAACAACTCCCCTCTGATGCTTCCTCCTACCATCCCATTTGCCTCACGCCAGTGTTCAGTAAGGTATTCGAATCCATCCTATCCCTTTGCATCCATCATCACCATCAGCTTCACTGCTTCCTCCCTAACACCCAATGTGGCTTTTGTCCTTCTGTCTCCACCGACAACCAGCTCTTTTGCCTTACCCAACTCCTTTCCCTTCAGATAAATTCCCACTGTGCCGCTATCTTGGTGTCCTTAAAAGTTGAACGGGCCTATGATCAGGTCTGGAATTCTAGCGGGCTCTTCAGATTCCTTATCTACACTCTTCCCATCAACCTCGACCAGGTCATTGCCTCCTTCCTCTCTAACCACACCACCTATGTTACCATCCACAACACCGACTCCCACCTTTTCTATCCCTCTGCTGGCATGCCCCAAGGCTTCATCCTTTCTCCCCTCCTTTATCTCCTGTATACCTCTAATATTCACAGCTCCTGGCCACGACCGCCTAACCTTCAGGCACCTTCGGTCCTGCGCCCATTCTTTCCGCACAGCACTTGCTTCTCTCTGTACCGTCATCCTATACACCAGCTTTTTTCCTGGCCTGTGGAAAAGCTCCCGTATCCTCATGTTTCTTAAACCCGGCAAGACGCACCTTATCCTATCGTCCCATCAGCCTCACCTCGGTGTTCAGCATCCTGTCCTGCCGCATTCACCAGCATCTCCATCAACACCAGCTCCTTCCCCTCTTCTAGTGTGGCTTCTGGCCTTCCTTATCTGCTGATGATCAACTCTTGCGCCTTACCCACCTTCTTTCCACCCAGATAACTCCCGACGTGCCAATATCCTCGTTTCCCTCGACATGGAGAAGGCCCACGACCGTGTATGGCATTCTGGTCTCCTCTTCAACCTCTAACTCTATGCCCTTCCGTTAATTACGTCCGATTCATTGCATCCTTTCTAGCTCGCCGTCCATCCTATGTCCTGTCAATGATTCCAACTCTCGTTTTTTTGCCCCTCCGCCGGGGTGCCCCAGGACTCCGTTCACTCTCCTCTCCTCTACCCCACATACTCGGCTGTCATGCCGCAACCCCAGCCTCCTGTATACCCCCTGCAATATGCTGACGACACCGCCTTCCTTGCCCTTGCCCCTTTACTCACCCGCTTCCAACACCTCCTTCGATCCCATCTCTTTGAATTCTGCACCTGGTGTAACCAGTGGCTCCTCACCATTAACTCCACCAAATCCCAGGCTATCATCATAGGTCACACCACCCCGTCCTTCCGTCACTGCAACCTCTACATTCCATTCCATGACTGTCCCATCCCACAAACCAAAACCCTCAAATACCTAGGCTTTACCATCGGCCGTTCGCTGTCCTGAAAACCCCATCTTCAAACAGGCTATGATGAAGCCCTATCCCACCTCAATCTCCTGAAACTCCTTTTTCGCCAGACATGAAGCCTCAATCCTTCCACCATCTTCTTCACCTACGTCCTATACTATGCTGCTTCCACCCTGCTTGGGTTTCCGCTACCCCAGCCCACTATCACTCTCTCCAGGTACTGTACATGAACGCCATGCCCTCCGCTTTGATTACCGCTTCCGTATCTCCTCGACCACGTGGATCCCTTATGACCTTATTCTTTTCCCCCACTTGCTCAAATTCTTCAAACACCTCCGGTTTTAATACATAACTCGCAAACTTGACTCCCAGCACCCAATTGTATCCCATCTCTTGCGGCATCTTGTGCCTCTACGATGCCAAAACCTTGTTATCCCTCCCTCCTTTCACCTCCACACTCCCCACATCCTCTCCGAGGATAACTTCGATCTCCTCCCCCTGCCGGATGACGCCCTCCCTCCCGACGTTTACACATCCTACCAACCTTAATCCTTCCCCATATTTGCACGCCCCCTCCCCCCCCCCCCTCGTGTTCTATTCCCTCACTGCTTGTCTTTCCCCTCCCTCCTCTTTACCTGGAGCCCTTGCATTTTCTCCCCTCACTTCCCATCCCGCCCCCTCCGCGCCTCCCAACCCATATTTACTCCCTGCGGGGAACCTGTGTCTTCAGTTTTAATCAGTGCTTCGATAGTGTTCTAGTGTCTGTGTCAGTGCCAGCCTTTTGTGTTCAGTGTTCCAGTTTTAAGACGTCAATAGCCACCGAACAGGCTGAATATTCAAGTTGCTACGTGATTTTAAGTGTGTGCTCTCGTTTTCGTCGTGTATCCTCTCATGAGTGTGTTTTAATCTCAATGAGTTTTCAACACCGAAGATATATGTATCTTTTAACCATCATGACAATTTGAAATTCTGAATACGTGCTTTACTGTTCTAAATGTTATTGTCACTTTTCCCATTTTATCACCTTGACTTGTTTAAATTCTGCATTGTTTCTATTATTACATGTTTGTTAAATCTTCCTGTTAAATTTATGTTGGTCTATTGGCTGAAGAGCAGCACTGAAGCTGCTGCCAGCCTGCCACCATCCGGTGGCTTTAAAATAAAATAAAGGAAAAAAAAAATTGGGTTTGTTAAGCATCAAGCAGGAGCCCGGCATCAAAGTGATTGCAGTTGCAAGGCAACTCAACGCCTTATGGCATGAGCACAACCACAAATCGCAGTTAGTTCGTGTCCAGGACACTGTGATCAGTTTGACCCATGTGACTGACTTTCTGCAAACCTTAAGTCGTCCTCTCACGGGACGGGGAGGAAGTGGTGACGCCGCAGCGTGGAATACCATGTTGCACTGCCCTGCGAATCGTGGATTGAAGGATCCGGCATGTTATATTTCTGTTTCGTGGAGTGGAACGTGGCCAATGAAAAGCGGTTTGGTTTTCACGTGACAAGCAGAACGTTTGAGCCGCCATATTGCAAACGGAACTCCGTATTTCGTGCCTTCTTTCGTTGTAGTGTACTGTATAATCTTTTGGAATATTGAAGATTGTGAAAAGCCGTCATTTTAGATATGATTTGTTACAATAAATTACCCGAAACAGCATTTTCATAGCTTTAATGGTCCTCGTATTTTACTTGTGTCAGTGTTATAATTTGTACAATGTGAAAGAATATCCCTCCTTTGCTACGGTATAACACATTCTATCAAAGAAGCGTCTTTGTGATACCCTGTCATACATCAATAATGTACAACATGTTCTAGAAGTGTAGTATATCTTCATTCAGAACCACCTGCCTGAGAGTAGGAATGGCGTAGTTGGCATTGTCGCGGGCTGTGGTGCAGAGATAATTAACGAAGCAGGTCCTAGTCTGTCCATTTTCGAATTTTTTTATTTTATTTATTTATTTATTTTTTGTTTTTGTTTTTTGTTTCCTTAACGTTTCTGGTTCTTCTCATAATTCAAGTATAATATCCGATATTCGTTGCTATCTCTTTTTAAGACGACTTATTACCCTAGTGGTTTGCGTCACGAGTTGCGGAGGAAAATAGATGTAAATAACAGGTTTGCACCTACACTCTCCCAGTCATTTATAACTATTTGGTTTAATTACGGTTTATGTAACTTATTTGTTAATTTAATACAGTTATAATACTCGGTATTCGACGTTATTTATTTGAAATAAGAATGAACTTTGTCCACGAGAGAATTTGTTGAGTATTTCGTTCTAGGCTACTCGGTTTTCCCCACGGTGTTTGAATTAAGTTGTAGTTCAGTACAGTGTTGGAATAGTTCAGTTTCACAGTGCAAAGTGAACATGGCTAGCGCGTGTTTACGGAAGCAGATGCAGTGTATGAGGAGTAGTGTTTACATACAATACTAATAGCAAACATTATCACATCCAACATTATCGAGCTGAGGTGTTGTCCCGCGTGTATAACAAGTAAAATGTATTGATCAGAACCTATTATCTCAGAATATGCAGAATATCTACAATGTGGAAAATGAGAATATATGAGCAAGACAATTGGAGCTGGCGCAAATTATTTATTTTACCGTCGACAAGTTTTTAAGAATTATTAAATGGTTCTTAGAACATGGTTGACCGCCAAGTAATAAATTAGTGGGTTGGGATTAGTGAACACAGAATTGTAGTGAGACTGAGTATCGAAATTCCCAAATCCAGCAAAATTAGACAAAACATATTTATTTAAAAAAATAAATAGATAAACAAATAAAAATAAAGAAACAGCTAAAAATACAGCTCAACGCTTTCTTCAATGAGAGTCTGCAGTTTTTCGAAACTAACAGTGTCAGTGTAGATCAAATGTGACTTACATTCAAAGAAACAATATGTACCGCTATTGAGAGATTTATACCAAATTAACAAAAGAAGGGTGTGATCCCCAATGTGCACAAAACTCTTGCTGAAGCGAAGATAATAACACGCCAAAAAAAAAAAAAAAAAATGTAAAAGCCCCAAGACTTGCAATCTTTTACACAGTCTCGTAATTTAGTATAAAATCCAAAAAATAACTCCACAGCTAGCTATCACATAACAGCTCGCTCAGCGAAAGTTCCGTACCCCAAGACTGGAAAATCGCACAGGTCACCCCAAAATTCAAAAAGGCAACAGAAGTGATCTGGAAAACTACAAGCCTATACCACTAACGTCGTCGGTTTGCAGCAGAATTTACGTTCCTCAAACATTATGAACTAGCTCGAAGAGAAGGACCCGTTTTACCCTTAGCCAACACGGATTCAGAATGTGTCGCTCTTACGGAACACACTAACGCTCGGAGGTTAGGTTAAGGATGGGAAAGCAAATCTGCGGTGCCCTTTGAAAGAAACCATCCCGGCATTAGCCTGGACTGATTTAGGGAAAACACGAAAAATCTAAATCTGGATGGCCGGAGGTGGATTTGAACCACCTTCCTCCCAAATTGAAGTGATGCGTGCTATGAATGAGGAACCTCAAATAGATTCCATATTTCTAAATTTCCGGGAGCCTTTTGACACTGTAGCTCACAAATGGTTTCCCAAAATGTTCAAATGTTTGTCAAGCTACGGGACCAAACTGCAGTGGTCATTAGTACCTAGACTTACAAACTACTTAGAATAACTAATCTTAGAACACACACACACACACACACAAAAGCACGAGAGGGACTCGAACCTCCGACGGGGAGCAGTCCAGCTCTGCAGCAAGGCACCTTTCAACGTTGCAAGGAGTTTCTAATCAAATTGAATGCTTATGGATTACTTCCTCTGTTGTGCGATTAGATTTCCTGTTAGGGAGGACACAGTATCGGGGCCACAGCAAACGAGGGGTGGGGTGAAGGGTATGAATTCCCCCCACCCCTTCGATATTCTGACTTGATATATTAACTGACGTAAAGTCATCAAGGAAAACACAAGTGATATCCAACATTCCCCAGGGAAGTATTACAGAGCCCCTACTGATCCTTACCTTTATAAACGATTTTCTTTACTTAAATAACGTTCGTTGGCCACTGCACTGATCGTGGTGAAAGCTAATGCCTAAAATTTGCTATTCTTCTGACACTGCGTACCTAACGATTTTCAAAATTAAATGCCCGATAAACGTACCAACTGTGACATTCCTCTAAGCGCGGGAGTAGCGGAGCGGTCTGGAGCGCCACGTTACGGATCGCGCGGCCTCCAGTGTCAGTGGCTCGAAACCTCCCTCGGGCATGGATGTGTGTGCTGTCCTTAGGTTAGTTTAACTTAGTTGTCCTTATGTTAACTTAGTTGTTCTTAGGTTAACTTAGTTTAAGTAGTTTGTAGAACTAGGTACTGATGACCAACGTAGTTTGGTCACATATGATTACAAATATTTGAACATCGTGACATTCCCTGTCTTGCGGCCATTGTCACGTCGGATCGTAAGCCGGCCGCGGTGGGCGAGGGGACTGAGGCGCTCCAGTCACGGTCTGCATGGCCACTACAGTCGGGGGTTCGAATACCCCCTCGGGCATGGATATTTGTGCCGTCCTTAGTATAAGGTAGTTCATAAATAGTTTGTAAGTTTAGGGACTGATGACCCCGTAGTTAAGACACATAAGCTATACAAACATTTGAAACATTTGATTTTTTGGGATCGTAAACTTGATTCATTGGACTACAGACGAGAGCTCTAACCATCCGCCGCACTTCTATACCTTGTGTACTTGTTACTAGCGTCATCTGTACCTGTAACTACCAAATGTTCAAATGTTTGTAAATCTATCGGACAAAACTGCGTGGTCATCAGTCCGTAGCTTACAAACTACTTAAACCTAGGTAATATAACCTAAGGACAACATACACAGCCATGCCCCAGGGAGGAGTCGAACCTCCACGGCGAGCAACCGCGCGCTCCGCAGCGAGACGCTTTAGATCGCTCGGCTACTCTACCGCGGCCCTGTGACTACCTCTGTCCCATAACCTTTGTCACTACAGTCTATTTACCTCGGCTATCAAAGGTAAGTGCAAAACACTCTACACAAGTGAATTGGTAGCGTGTTTGTTGGTGACAGAGGCGAGTGTGGTGGTGAAGTCAGGGGACCGTGTGAAGCTCTGAGCGTTGTGGGCAGCGGTCCGGCGTCGGCTGCGGTCTATTCCCGGCTGCCACTTGTGGGGACGGCGCAGCTGTGGTCGAGAGGTGGCCCTATCTGCCGCCCTCGACTAGAATAGACGCCGGGCCGGCGGGCGACGTCGCCTCCAGCTCGCCCTAAGGCTCACACTTCCGCGATCGATAGCGCTGCCCACTGTGCCACGAACCTCTACCATTACTAAGGAATGTGACCAACTTCCACCTCAAAATTTGATTCCCCATGGGCGTCCGGAGAAATTTCCAAGGGGACGAGAGACAATAGTCGAAATATTCAAGTTTTTATAGAGCAAATTCGTTGTGTTTAGAATCGTTTGGTGCCCCAAGAACTACAATGGTCAAGACAATTACAGAATCAGTTGAGATATCTAGGTTATGAAGTACAGTCATCGGCAGAATGAACTAAATGTCTTTCTTTCTGTTCTACGGAATGGAGACAACTGTATTATGGCGACCGAGATACTGGTAACAACACACTGTTGCTACATTAAGAATTGGTGTTGACTTGTGTGCACCAAACGAATTATACAAGCAGTTGGGTTCAGATAGTGTACTGCGCCATGTAATGGAACGCAACGATATCGTGACTTACCCGTAGCTATTGCATGGAAAGCCATGGGAAGGTTGGCAGCAGGATAGTCACGGACAGAGGTGGATGCAACTATTGGAGTGTCCCAAATTCTAATATCCAGGACCTGGACTCGATTTCAGACAACAGGAACCGTTCAAAAAAGCAAAGCGAGTATCGTCCACGGGTAACATCGGCAAGAGATCTCCGTCGATAAAGGAGGCTGAATGCAACTCAGCTGTAACGCACCTTCAGGCACCAACGGGACGAGCAGTATCAACACAAACAGCACGAAATTGCTTTCGGGAACGCGCCCTCGACGCACGGAGGCTTATGGTGTATATGTTGCGAATATAGACTGTAGTAAGGACGTGATAAATGACAACCTGTTTCGTTAAGGGGTAGTTTTTCATGCATCTCATGGTTTTATGACCTGATATCTCGTGAACAATGTGTCGTACAATGATATAATTTCGAAGGTACATTTATTGGTATACTAACCATATTCTTTTTTGGTCTCCCGAATGCAATTCGCAATGCAATGTATTAAAGTGTAATGTTGTACCAAATGTTATAATTTTAATCCTCGGATATCAGAAAAGTGATAACCGATAGACATCTTTCCAATCATAATTTTGCGTGGGTTGTTAACGAAGGAATTTCTTAAAGGTTTGAAATTACGTGTTAAATTTCTTGCAACTCGCTAAGTGCTGTCTTTATCAACACGAACTTATTTTAAATGGTAGATAAATAAAGTCTCGTCATTCACACGAACGTATGATGGTGCAGGTCTTTACGTATCTAATTGCCTATGAAGTCATATATCCTGAATTAGAATCATGGGTATTTATTGCGCACACAGCAATTGTTAACTGACGGTACGAGTATTAAGCTTTGTTAAAATCTGTCCCAGTATTTCAGAAGGAGCTGTGGAGCATACATTCCTTTTAATGACATGCATAAATGTATAGATTTGCTCCATCTCGAAAACTTGTTACCGCGTTTACTCAACAACAATGTGGACGGAAATAAGGACATTTGACAATGAATCAATGGTATCTTTTAGCTTGGTCATAGACGCCGTCATAAAGGAAAAAGTCCATTTCAAACTCACGTCTCCCCGCCGGCGCATGTCTTTGATCATGTACTGTACCCCTCTATGTTCGCTGCCACTTTCAGCATGATACTGACGCTCATTGTCTCTTCCACTATCAGCATTCGAACTGGTCACTTTCGAGGAGAGCACTAAAGATGCGTCAGCGACCTCAATTATCAAGCTTATATGCAAACGCTGTTACCATAGTAATCACCTTCGCAGCAACATCATAGTCCATTATTATACGGCGGAAGAAGTTTTTATTTTATCTAAATACACGCATGATCAATTGATATTTGTAAAATCAACAAATTTATGTAATGAAACAACCCCGCATTCTCGGACCATTACGTGTCTCATTACATTACAGTACTGATAAACTTCAAATGTTACTATCATATAATATCCATCGAAGCGCTCACCTTTGTACTTAATATTCAAGTTATTATTATTTGCATTACTGCACAATACTGATAAATGAAAGACAGTGCCAACTCTTCCATTTAGGCAGTGCCACAGATCGAATAAAAGCTATTTAGGAAGTGCAGCAGGTAGCCTGCCCACGAGGCGTAGAGGCTCATCCGTATTGGTGGGCAATAACACATAGCTACGAGGAGGCATTTCTGTTTCGTCGTTTACGCTTGCGATTACAGTTAACTGCTAATTTTGGTACATATACAGGTACATAATCGATCATTTCTTCGAAAAGATATATTTACTCAGATCAAAATTAATGCATGAATTATCGCAGAAACGCACGGAAACAGTTGTGCACTCTAAGGCGCCTTGCTGCGGATTGCGCGACCGTTACCTGTCGAAGGTTTGAGTCCTCCCTTATACATGGTTGTGTGTCTTGTTCTCAGCATAAGTTAGTTGAAGTAGTGCGTAAGTTTATGGACAGATGTCCACTGCAGTTAGGTCCCATAGCATTACAAATATTTGAACATTTTTTACTATCGCAGATTGAAATCGTTAAGAGGACATAAAGCAACAACAAGCAGAACACATAGTGCCAGATTTTAAACGGAAATACATTCTTGCTTTAGTAGCATGTGGGTAGGTAAGGCGACAACGGGTAAGCCAGTGGCCTTTCCACTCTTTCTTTTTTTACTGTTATCCAGTGTTTCCTCGCACCCAATAAAAAAAAAAAAAAAAAAAAAAAAATGCTATTTTCCTTAGACGACAGTTTTGTGTAACAAACCGTAAATAGTAACGCATTTATAATGAAAAAGCCTGATGAAAGTCTCGAGGAAGCAGTAGAAGATGTATCAGTGTGACTGATTAAAACCTGAAAGGCACGAAGCACAAGTTAGATCTTCAGAAACTATGTTCAAGGTTGCAATATTTTTTTTTTTTTTTTTTAAAGATTTAGGGTACAAAAGCGGTATGTTTTTTAATGACAGAACGCAGCATTTTTTATTTTTATATATTTATTTATTTTTACTAATTTTTTTCGCTATGTAGTGCGTTGTAGAATGCTTTCTACGATCACTGATATATCGTACCTATTGCATTAGTAAACAGATAATGCATAAAGATTGGGAACTATTAGGTAGTTCCTCAGATTCGGCAACTATTAGGTTCGTCCTCATATAATACCATTATTTTCTGTGTTTTGAATTTGTTTCTACGAGATGCATTCAAGTTATAACACCTCTGAATGTTTTTTTCCGGACTGGCTACTCATAGAAACCTGTAGTATGTTTTAAAATTTACTCGCTGTCGCTTGAATCGGATCCATATATGGCATATAGAACTCTAGCGGCAGCAGGGAGAGTTAGGACTGTTATTGATGCTTAAAATGGCGAATTTCTCAGTACAACAATACGGTGTAATCATTTGTTTTCTCCATTTGCGTGGTGTGCGAACTATGGAGAGAGTGGAGAAAATTTTTTTGTAGGATCATCGGACGACTGAGGAAGACGTCGCCTCCAAAGTTGGCATTTCCATGGGATCTGTGGACACAATCTACCATGAAGACTTGAAAATGCGAGATGTGTCCCCCACGTCGGTGCCACGAATCCTAACACATGACCACAAGTGCCCAAGTGTGCAATGCCTTGTTCTATAAACTTCCGCCGGCAGCGGTGGCCGAGGGGACTGAGGCGCTCCAGTCACGGTCTGCACGGCCACTACGGTCGGGGGTTCGAATCCCCCCTTGGGCATGGATATTTGTGCCGTACTTAGTATAAGGTAGTAGATAAGTAGTTTGTAAGTTTAGGGACTGATGACCCCGTAGTTAAGTCCCATAAGCTTAACAAACATTTGAACATTTTTTTTATAAACTTCCACATCTAGGAATGGAATAGCGCCTTCCTTCTCATCTCTATAGGTGAAACAGGAAGGGCAGAGGCAACGCGCATACGTGAACATGAACGCTACATTTGATTAGGCCAACACAATGAATCTGCTGTAACCGAACACCAGCAAGATTGCAGCAAAAAGATAAAATTTAACGATGCCAGAATATTCGCCAAGCAACCAGGGATGGTTAAATCAAGATAAGGGAAGCCATCGAAACTGTAAAACATCCTTATAACATGAACAGAGAAGATTGACTCTGGCTTGCCCCCCCCCTTGGCTACCAGCCATCACAGACAAATAGGCCGCACTGACAACACAGCACGCGAGCGTCACCAGTAAGCAACTGCCATCGCGCGGCTCACGGCCAGCAGGAGAGAAACGGAAGCCCTCACCCCATTCGCCGATTACCACCAATCATGTCTCGCTATGCAAGAAGCAATAGGCAACGGCTAACCCCCACTCCCTCCAACTCAACATCCTATCACAATAAAGTTTCCATTCTTCCGTCAAAAACCACCAATAACATTACTGGTTAAAAAGAAGAATAAAATAATATGACGTAATTTCTAATTGAAAGTAAATATAAAGTTTAGTAATAATCAGCTCACATCCGTATACCAAGATGAAGGCGACTGTAACGTTCGCCGAAACGTGGGTTATTAAAGCAATAGCCTTCTTACATCATGACGCGGTAAAACACCCTGGAAACTTTTATGTCAGCAATGTTTTACTTGGCCCTGAACTTTAATTCCTTCTCCAGATTACTCCTTTCTTTTCTTCACGGCTTGCTCAAAGTACAGTTTGAATATCATTGGGTAAAGGCTGCAACCCTGACTTACTTCCTTTCCAAGCAATAAAAAAGAATGTTCAAATGTTTGTATAGCTTATGGGACTTAACTACGGGGTCATCAGTCCCTAAACTTACAAACCACTTATGAACTGCTCAGTCCCCTCGGCCACCGGGGCCGGCACCAAGCAATACTTCCCTTTCATGGTCTTCGACTCTTATAACTGTTGTCTGGTCTCTGTAAAGTTGTAACATTCCGTTGCTTATATTTTACCACTCCTAACTTCAGAATTTGAAAGAGTATATTCTAAACAAATTTGTTAAAAGCTTTCAGGAGATCTACAAAGGCAAATAAATTTAGGTTTACCTTTCTCTGATGTTCCGTGAGGTATTGCCTCGCGTGTTCCTACAGGTGTCCTAAGTCCAAACTGATCTTTCCTGAGGTCGGCTTCAACAGCCTTTTCCGTTCATCTGTAAAAAAATTGTGTTAGAATTTTGCAACCATGACTTATTAAAATTATGGTTCTACAATTTTGACACCCTTCTGCACCTGCTGGATTTACTATACTATTCTAGAAATCTAACGGTATTTCGTCAGTCCTATACATCTTGTACACCAGGTGAAACAGTTTTGTCATGGATGGCTCTCCCAGTGCCTTTGACGAAGTGCCTTCTATCCAGGGTCCTAGTTTCCACATAGGTCTTTCAGTGTTCTGTCAAATTCTTCTATTAGTATATAGTATCTGATATTTCATCTTCGTCTGCTTCCTCTTTCTCTCCTACAGTACTGTCTCTGTTCATTTCCATTGTAGAGCCCCTTCAGAACTGATTTTCCACCTCAGTATTTAATATTCATAGAACTGCTTTTCTTGTCTCCAAGCGTCTCTTTTTATTTTCCTGTAGACGGTATCTATTTTCCCTTAGTTATACATTCTCTTACAAAATTGTGTAGCCACTCCTGCTTAGCCATTTTGCATTTCCTATCATTCTCATTTCTTAATCATATCTACACCATTCTCCCTGGTTCATTTACTGAATTTTTACATTTTCTCGTTTCATCGATTAAATTTAATATTTCCTGTGATATTCACGTATCTTTTGTAAGTGTTGCTTTTGTGCCTAGTTTGCCCTCTGTTGCTTTCACTATTTCATCTCTCAGTGGTATCAATTCCTCTTCTACTGTTTTATTTCCTCCTTTGATAACTGGGAAATTCCCCCCTCTGATAACTGTTGCCTGAAGTTCCCTCTGAAATTGCCAAGAACTTCAGTTCATTTAATTAATCCTGGTCTGTCAGTCTCTCTTTGGCCCTCTCCCACACAAGCAGGGTCGCCACTGTGTTAAACGCGGATTTGATAAGCGTTAAACTTACAGGGTGGCCGGATGTCCTTCCTGCCACCACCTCATACCCCCCCGGAGGAAATGCGTACCCCAAATGTCTGCGTATAGTGTTATATTTGCGAAAGTGTAAAGTGTTACGTAATGTTTGCGAGCCTTGTAACTGAGGCGAGACATGGGCACCAGCCCGGTATTCACCTAGGGGGATGTGGAAAACCGTCTAAAAACCACATCCAGGGCGGCCGGCACTCCGACCCCTTTCGTTAATCCGCCGGACGGATTCGAATCGGGGCTGGTACGCCTCCCCGTCTCGGAAAGCGGTGCGTTAGACCACACGTCTAACCGAGCGGGTCCTTTAATTAATCCAGGTTCCCATCTTCCTTCAGTTTCTTTAGTTTCAGTCTACAGTACGTCACCAAAATAATATTATCGTAGTCTGTATCTGCCCTGTATACATATTTTTTTTAAAGAACACATGAGTCTGATTAAAATGTCTTCATAAGTAATAAGAGGATGAAAGTGCAGTGTAACTGATACGTAATATTATTCGAATGACGTTATTATAGATGGAATGGGCATACTTGCTTTATTTTGTTTCTGTGATACCTTGATTGTGATAATTTGTAACTTTACTGATAAACACTGTAAACAAGAAAATTGAATATCACAATATTTATAATCGAAGTCTTCGGAGGTCGAGCTGTAGCCGAAACTCATTATTCTAAAACATTGGCGACTGGAACAGGAAAATAAGAGAACGGCTTTGATGTGCAAAGTTTCCTCAGCTGCAATAGTATGACTGATGAAGGATGCGGCCATAAGATTAGATTCAGATTACGATACACGGTCTGCTACAAGTAGTACTGCGTGAGAATAGCTTCTTTCTCGTAGCCAACGGGCGCTTAGTGCTCTTTACTCCAGAGCGTACGTAATAGCGAGTCATTTTATTTTGCACGCAGCCTAACAAATCTCGGCGCGCCGCTTGTGAAACCGAGTGCCCATCACATAACGGTGTCCAAGGGCGGCGAGGGGCGGGGGAAGGCGACGCTATGAATAGCGGCGAACACGGGCAGAGCGGCGGCGGCGTGTTTATCGGCAAGTGTTTAGCCGGCTGGCAGTTTACAGAGGCCGCCGGGAAACAAAGGACCTGCGCCAGAAAAATGGACAGCAATTACCTCGCGCCGGGCAGCGATAAACACGGCCGCCTTTGTCAGTGGTGCGGGGGCGGCGGGCGTCGGGCGGCGGGCGCCGCGCCACCGCCTGCATGACCCTGTGACGCGCGCCGCAGCCGACGTGACTCACAGTGGTCTAAAGCGGCCGGACAGCTGGCCACAAGTCGGAAAATATCCCTATATAATTGGAAATTTGTTTATAGAGGTTTCTGGGTTCGCCGAATTCAATTTTGAGGCCAAATTAAAAAAAAAAAATCCTTACACTCCTGGCCATAAAAATAATTTGCTACACCACGATGATTACGTACTACAGACGGGAAATGTAACCGGCAGGAAGAAGATGCTGTGATATCAAATGATAAGCGTTTCAGATCATTCACAAAATATTGGTGTCGCTGGCTACACCTACAACGTGATGACATGAGAAATGTTTCCAAACGATTTCTCATACACAGACAGCAGCTGACCGGCGTTGGCTGGTGAAACTTTGTTGTGATGCCTCGTGTAAGAAGGAGAAATGCGAACCATCACGTTTCCGACTTTGATAAAGGTCGGATTGTAGCCTATCGCGATTGCGGTTTATCGCATCGCGACATTGCTGCTCGCGTTGGTTGCGATCCAATGACTGTTAGCAGAATATGGAATCGGTGCGTTCAGGAGGGCAGGCTGAAACGCCGTGCGGAAACCCAACTAGTAGTCGAGATGACTGGCATCTTATCTGCATGGTTGTAACGGATCGTGCAGCCACGTCTCGGTCCCTGAGTCAGCAGATGTGGACGTTTGCAACACAACAACCATCTGCACGAACAGTTCGGCGACGTTTGCAGCAGCATGGACTATCAGCTCGGAGACCATGGTTGCGATTATCCCTGACGCCGCATCACAGACAGGAGCGCCTGCGATGATGTACGCAACGACGAATGTGGGTACATGAATGGCAAAACGGCATTTTTTTCGGATCCAGGTTTTGTTTACAGCATCGTGATGGTCGCATCCGTGTTTTGCGACATCGTGGTGAACGCACATTGCTAGCTTGTATTCGTCATCGCCAAACTGGCGTATTACCCGGTGTGGTGCATTGGTTACACGTCTCGGTCACCTCTTGTTCGAAGCGACGGCACTTTGAACGTTGGCCGTTACATTTCAGATGTTTCGGCCCGTTGCTCTACCCTTCATTCTGTCCTTGTGAAATCCTACATTTAGGAGGATAATGTATGACCACATGTTGCAGGTCCTGCACGGGCCTTTCTGGATACGGAAAATGTTAGACTGCTGCCCTGGCCACATTCTCCAGATCTCTCACCAATTGGAAGCGTCTGGTCAATGGTGGCCGACCAACTGGCTCGTCAATACTCTTGTTGAACTGTGGTATCGTGTTGAAGCTGCATGGGCATCTGGTCCTGTGCACGCCATCCAAGCTCTGTTTGACTCAATGCCCAGGCGTATCAGGCCGTTATTACGGCCAGAAGTGGTTGTTCGGGGTGCTGATATTTTCAGGATCTTATGCACCCAAATTGCGTGAAAATGTAATCACCTGTCAGTTCTAGTATAATATATTTGCAAATGAATACACGTTTATCATCTTCATTTTAATGGTCAGTAGTATACAAATGGCTGATTGAATAGACCGAATTATTTAATAAAAGTGGAACACTTTAATGTAAATTTGACAAATAATGATTTTTGGGATTACTGATTACAAATAGAGGACTAATTACATTAAAAACAGTTTTTACAATAACAAGGTAACGACGTTCAGTTTGAAACAGTGCAAAAAGTCATCGTTACACAATCTGTATCGTTGTCTGAGGCTAATTCATTATTTTCAGACAAAGCAAGAATACACTGATTTTCAGACTGATGTGGAGGCATTAAAAGTTCTAAGGCCTCAGATATTCAGCACTTTGTATACATATTGGCCTTTTTATCCAATTATATCTTCCAAAACTGAGAGCTGTGTGTAAAAATCCGATTCCCCGGCATTTTTTATCATGATGTAGACTTCCTCTCCAGTGCATAGTGACTGGTTGCCAGCCAACCCTGGTCGGTAAATTAACGCAACGTAATACTAAATAGAAGCAGAAAGCAATTATTTAAACAGATTGTCGAAATGTACACATGATTAAATATTGTCTTATTTTGTCAACTCCATTATTTAATGAACACCGTGAAAGTAATCTAAGCGGAGAGTGACATTCGACCACTGTTTTGTATGAACTCTCAAACTGCATACTGGATACAGCGGACTCTTTGCACTCCGTGCTAGCTGGCTCGCCGTGCACGGTCTCAGTAAACAAGGCGATACAACGAGAATCGGAACAAGTCGCAGGCAATTCCCGTACAATTCGACACAAGACAGCCTACGCTACATATTACATTATCGTTCATCGCAGGACCTCCGGCGATCATAACTTTTCCGATCGTTTAAGATAGATCAACATGTCATTGGAAGACATTATGAGGCTATGTTTTGACGTGACTTTTACCACATACCTAGCATAATTTTATGATCACATAACATTCAGTTATCTTCTACGTTCATCCCTTAACATCCTACATCAAACAAAATTGAATACTATAAATTACAACAAAAGTTATTCCGAAGCGGTTCTGCGTGGCGTGTGTTACTCCGCCATTCGTAAATTTGAACTACTTTTTTCAGCATCAAAGGTAGCTTCCCATCTCTGTGACATAATAAATCGTGTTGACGTGTGTCCCTTAAACATGATTGTATGGGACTAAACCCATAATTACGATTTTAATTTTTCGACTTTTCGGACCTTTCAGACCACTGTCTAGCGGTCTGACTCTTCCTGCGAGCTATTACTGGCGCGATTACTGGCGCCGGTGCCGGTGGCGCTGCCAGGTGGCTGTTTGTAGAGAGCCTGCGTAGTGACGGAGTGGCCATGAGAGATGTCGCTGCTCATTGGCTGGGAGGCCAGAATAATATCACCGATTTGACCTATGAGAATGACAATTTGAGACTCTTACCCGCACCCTTCCTGAACGACACCCCAGACGACATTTTTCGATAAGATAATGAGCTACCACCTTCAGGAACCACAGACATTGCCGAGTAGTCCAAGCATTCTGTCACGGTGTAATGTTAAATTTACAAAAATTACTACCTGAAAACAAAGAATATGAGGAAATTAAATTACAAATACAATTTCTATTTTATGAAACTCGAGCCTAGATGGCGAAATTTGCCGCAAAAAATGTGCAAAGTTCCAAAAACCGTTTTTTTTAATAAATAAAACATGATAACTCCGATGGGAAAATGTTAAATTTTTTCAATGAGGCTCCTAGAAAATTGGTTTGAGTTGGTCAGAGGATCGACCTAGAGTAATGGTTCTCCATCTGTTTTCTTCATGAAGAGTTGTAATATCATACTATTAAATAATTTTTTGGTTTTCTTAATTATATGTATCAAAGAAGGACTTTAAAAAACGCACATTTTTGGGACCTTTTTCTTCAACTGACTATTTCTATGTTATGAAAGGAACTGTTAAAGAATTATGCTGCTGACATTTTTACACACATTTTAAAACCAATAATGTTGCTCTACGACCTTCTGGAGCCGAGATAAATATTTTACTAAAAAAAAGAAAACATAGTTGACGTAATTTAGAGTGGGAATTAAAGTCTCGGAAGAGGGAATATAAACCTAGCGGTTTGCAGATGACATAGTAATTCTGTCAGAGTCCGCACAGGAACTCGAAGAGCAATGAAATGGACTGGAGAGTGTCTTCAAAGAAAGATATAAGATAAGCATTAACAAGAGTAAAACGAGAGTAATGGAATGTAGTGTCAGAAAATCAGGCAATGCTGAAGGAGTTGGATTAGGTAACGAGAGGATAAAAGTAGTAGAATTTTTTTTTTTTTTTTTTTTTTTTTTATTTCGGTTACAAAGTAACTTCTGATGGCGGAAGTAAATGAAATATAAAATGCAGAATGGCTATGGGAAGAAAAGTGTTTCTGAAGAAGTGAAACTTGTTAACTTCCAATTAAATTTAAATGTTAGGAAGTCCTTTCTGAAAGCATTTGTCTGGAGTGTAGCATTGTATGGTAGTGAAACGTGGACAATAAGGAGTTAAGACAAAAAGATGATAGAAGCTTTTGAAATGTGGTGCTACAGACGAATGATGAAGATTAGATGGGTAGATCACGTAACTGATGAGGAGGTGACGAACAAAATTGGGGAGAAAAGGAGTTTCTCGCATAACGTGACTAAGAGAAGGGATAGGTTGGTGGGACACACTTTTGAGACATCGAGGAATCCTCAGCTTAGCATTAGAAGGAAGTGTGTGGGGTATAAATCGTAAAGGGAGACCAAGGGCGAATGCAGGAAGCAGATTTAAAAGGATGTAGGTTGCCGTTCGTTTTCTCAAATGAAGAGATTTGCACAGGACAGGGTAGCGTGGACTGAAGACCACCACAAAAGCAATGAGCGACTAGTCGTTGCTACACGAACACCTGCCCTTTTGGTGTCACAGGATGGTAGCCTTTTGCTCTGGCCTGTCAAATCACATGACTTGTCACTCTGACATGTGCAGAAGTTGCTGCACGACTTGCAAAGCACGCTAAGTTTCACTCACAGTGTTGGTGTAACACATCACCTTCCTGTTGCAAGAATTGAAGTGGGACGGATTTAAGAACATTCTGCACGTACGGAGTGCTGGTCACCGTTACCTCCACAAATAGCTAAGGTGAATGAGTGTTATAGCTGTGGCGTCCTAGCAAATAAAATGATAAAAATACTAACTGTGTTTTACTGTTACTTGAACTGAAATTTGCTCAACTATTAAATACTGAATTATGATATTCTTTTTAATGCTAACTAGCTGTAAACCTGGCGTTGACCGGATGTTTATTTATCCTGTACTCTCATAGTCCACATCCCCTTTCCCCCTCTCTCTGCATCCACCTCCTTGTCTCCCATCTCTTTGTTCGTTTCCACCTTTCCCTCTCTCGGGAAAGTTTTCTGCATGGTATCCTCTGCCATGTACCAAACATACATTTATGCACCCAGGGAGCTTCCTCTTGGTTCAAAGGTCATGTGTGCAAAAAATTCATAAAGATTGGAGCAAAACTATGCATTTTGAAAAACTCCGTAAGGTAAGTACCCTCCAATATACACTGAACGAAAATTAATACAGACCGTGAGATTCCTCTTGTTTTTAAGGTAGATTGTGACAAATTTCATCAATATCGGAACAAAACTATAGATTTCTATGCAATAGAAACGCAGAATCATATTGAAAACGCACTTAGTTGTTCTCAAATATTCCCGTTTTATTTCATACAACCCTTGTGCTACGGAAAAAAAAAATTAAATAAAACACTCGTGGAATCGGTCGAGCCGTTCTAAAATTATGGCGCGACCAAGGTATTTAGGGATCCATTTTTATGTTGCAAAGTGCCCTCCCCCATGCACTGTACGAAACTTAAGATAGACGGTGACCTTCCTCTTGTTTTCAAGGCCAAGCGTGCGAAATTGCGTGAAGATCGGAATGATACTGCAGATTTCGTGAGTCTGTAAGAGAAGTATGTTCCCCATACACCTATCACAAAAACTTTCTTAGCTGATGTTTTCTACCTATAAACTACATTCCTGCCAAATTTCAGCTTCATAGGTGAAGTAATTTTCGAGATTTGGTGTTTTTTGGATGTAAGAGAATTAAGGGAGACTTGCAGAGAAAAGTAGTCATCGGTGAAGACGACAGCTTCCCAGTCAAAGCGACCTCCTGGTGGCACACATCGAGCCGTGCCTGTCAACGCTGTGGCGTCAGTGGAAGACGGGCAACATCTACATCTACCTCACGGTGTGTCGCGGAGGGTAACATTATCACTCCCTCTTCTTTCAGTCATGTATGATTTGCGGGAAATGATTGCCTGAATGCCTCCGTGGGGACCCTAATCTCTCTGATGTTATCATTGTGGTCGCTTCGCGAGATAGACGTAGGTGGAAGCAATATATTGGTTGACTCTTCATGAAACGTTTGGCCTTGGAACTTTGACTGAAGCCCGTACCGCGAAGCAGAACGCCTCTCTTGTAGCGTCTGTCACTCCACTTTCTTAATCATCTATATGACGCTTTCACGCTTACTAAATGAGCCTGTAACGAAGCGCGCTGCTCGCTCTTGGATCTTCTCCATGTCTTCTATTAACCCTACCTAGTACGGATTCCACACTTATGAGCCATACTCAAGCGACGGCCGAACGAGAGTTTTGTAACCTAACTCATTTGTTGACGGACTACACTTCCTAGATGTGTACGTTCAAGAATTCCCACTGGTAGTACGATAGTACCGGTCGGCAGCAGATCGTATTTTTAATTCTCGGTTCACAAACTTTCTTATCTGTGCTGTCGGTCTCGGTGGTCTTGGGGTAAAGTGCTCGACTGGAAACCGAATGGAAGAAGTTTCGAAACCCGGTCGGACCTCGGATATTTTCAGTCTAGAGTTTAACCCACCCTTCACCATTCAACGATGTGAGGAGTCGCCAGAAACGACACGTGGTTCGGATTCTACGTTAAGCTGTAGGTCCCCTTTCCTCGGTTGGATAACTGGGGTAGGATAGGGACACGCAAGTCACCGAAGTGGCGTCCAATTGAAAGACTTACACCAGGCTAATGAGCCACACGACATTATTATTATCTGTGCTGTGTGAGCTATGCAATGTGACAATTGCGCCTTTTCTGTACGACTATCTTGGTGGAGGTCCGTGTTGCGTTGACGTCTATGGTTTGAGAATTGTGATGTGACCATTGCAAATAGAATCGATACATAACTAACGCAGCACTTCCAATTTGTGCAGCACTTTTCCGAAAGGTCCATCGTGCTGCTCGCAGTGGCATTACCTGACCACTTTCAAAGCTGCTCACTTGGCTGCAGGAAACGTGAGTGAGTCTCGGTGGTAAGGCGCCTGTTTATTTTATTAACAATCATCACTGTAACCCATCACCTGATACATTAATGGGCCAATTTAGGCTACTTTTTTCCTTGTGAGATGTGGACCATGTTGTAAGTGACATAAATTTCATTAAGTGACTACCATATTTTACTGTTTTTAATTAATACGGGATAATAAGCTAACTTACTAACTCCTGCAGTGTTGAAAGATTCTACTTTGTGGCCACGTGTCTGCCGTGCGAACCGCAACAGACATGACCCTGGCATTGGGCTGGCCATTTCTCACTGCAGGTGCAAAGTTGGTAAGGCGCGTGTTTCCTGCACATATTGACTCAACGTGATCCTTATGGCTACATACGTTCCCTGTTAAACGCAGCTGTGTCAGTGCACTATCAGTTCGCAGACGTCGCTGGAACCGTTATCAGCAGATCTATCTTTCAGGTGTAATCGGATCAATAAACTCGACATCGTCGTTCTAGGTGTTGTAATTGTTTTTCCCGGCAACGGAGAATCACGGCATGTGTCAAAAATGATCAACTGAGTCTGAAAAATAAATGAGAAGTTCGTTAATAAATTTTCATACTCGCTTTATTCGGAGTGTGGTCTAACGCACCGTATCCGAGACGGGAAGGCGTAATGGCTCAGGGTCGAATCCGCCCGTCGTTTTAACGAAGGGGGTCCGAATGCCGGCCAGCTTGGATGTGGTTTTAGGCGGTTTTACCCATCCCCCTTCGTGAATACCGGTGTCATCCCCAGGTCCGGCCTCAGTTATACGATTCGCAAACATTACATAACATTTTACATTTTTGCACATATAACATTATACGCAGACTTCTGGGGTATACATTTCCTCCGAGGGGCCATGAGGTGCCAAAAGGAAGGGCATCCGACCAACCCCATAAATATTAACACGCCAAAGCCGAACTAACAAAGCGGACCCTACATGTATGGGATGATGTGTGGTCTAACGCACCGCTTTCCGAGACCGGTAGGCATGTTGGCCCCGGTTCGAATCCGCCCGGCGGTTTGACGAAGAGAGTCGGAGTGCCGGCCAGCCTTGATGTGGTTTTAGACGGTTTTATTCATTCCCCTTTATCCCCTTTGTGAATACCGGGCTCTTCCGCCAGGTCCCGCTTCAGTCACACGATTCGCAAACATTTCGTAGCCGGCCGCGGTGGCCGAGGTGACTGAGGCGCTCCAGTCACGGTCAGCACGGCAACTACGGTTGGGGGTTCGAATCCCCCCTCGGGCATAGATATTTGTGCCGTCCTAGTTCGTAAGTAATTCATAAGTAGTTTGTAAGTTTAGGGACTGATAACCCCGTAGTTAAGTCCCATAAGCTTTACAAACATTGGAACATTTCGTAACATTTTACACTTTTGCACTTATAACACTATACGCAGACTTCTGGGGTACACATTTCCTCCGAGGGGGCATGAGGTGCCGAAAGGAAGGGCATCCGACCAACCCCATAAATATTAACACGCCAAAGCCGAACTAACAAATCCGACCCTGCATGTGCGGAAACATGACTAAAGTGTTGTGTGGTCTAATGCACCGCTTTCCGAGACGGAAAGGCTTATTCGCTCTGGTTCGAACCCGCCCGCCGGTTTAACGAAGGGGATCGGAGTGCCGGCCAGCCTGGATGTGGTTTTACGTGGTTTTACTCATCCCCCTAAAGTGAATATCGGGTTCATACCCCAAGTCCTGCCTCAGTTACACGATTCGCAAATATTCGGTAACATTTTACATTTTTGCACATATGACACTATACCCAAATATCTGGGATACACATCCCTCCCAGGGGGCATGGGGTGCCGAAAGGAAGGATTTCAGGCCAACACCGAAAATGTTAACACGCCAAAGCCGAACTAACAAAGCCGACTCTGCATGTGCGGGAACATTAAGAGATAGAAATGAAAGATCGTTAGTAAACTTTCATCTACTGGCGCCGCATTTTCAGAGTCAAATTTTAGATACAATAGTGAAGCGTGGGCGTACAGTGTCTGCCCGCCGGTCAGGCGCCGTTCTACCTGTGTACGAGCAGACAGGCGGCAGCGGGGGTGGAGGCCTTTGCGTCTGCGGTGGCGCCTATTCCGGGCCGTTTACAGCCGCTCAGCTGGAGGCGCTATTCCTGGCGTCGCGACGCTACACTTGACGCGCCGCCGCCCCCGACTTTCCCAGAGGAGGCGCCGGCAACCTATGGACTGCGCGTGCACTGTCTGCTCATCAAACCCCAGCCGAACCTGGGCAAGTGGCTTCTGTCGCGGCAGTAGCGTCAACATTCGACAAACACCACTTTACCTGTGTTGGACATGAGCATGTGCCCATTCCCTGACGGAGACTGCAGCCGAAAGCTAAGTTGCTTCCGAATGAGTCTCTCATTTCTGTGCCTGTTGTGGATCCACGAACGTTTTTACGGCAAGTTGCAAAGGTGGTGTGTCTAGCAATTTCGCCAGCTCGACGGTTAAAGGAGGGGAGCAACTGCAGTAACTTTCGTTCGGCTGCGCTACACTGCGAATATTGAAACGGTTGTCAATTCGCTAGTAGCTTTCCCTCTTGCCCATACTATATTCAAAATTGATGCACACCCAGTTTGTAGAGCCGAGTAGCCGAGTAGCAGAGCGGTCTAAGGCGCCTCGCTCCGGAGCACGCGATTGCTCGGCGTAGAAGGTTCGAGTCCTCCCTAGGGAATGGGTGTGAGTGTGTGTTGTCCTTAGGTTAGTTTACCTTAGTTTAAGTAGTTTGTAAGCTACAGACTAATGACCACGCAGTTTGGTCCGATAGATTTACACACATTCATTCCCAGTTTGTATATTCTTCATTCTTTTTTCTGTGGATACGATAGCTGTGTCTGCGACCATCCTAGACAAGACTCGGCTTCCCTTTCGCTGTTGTAATCACTTCCTTGATGTATAATGCAGAGAATAGAATTAGAGTACGAAAATGCATGGAACGAAAGTTATCGGTGACGACACTTAGAAACGGTGACAACACATGCACCAGTGGTGACTGCTGTGGAAGAAAAACAGTGGGGAAGGCTGCATTCAGAAATTTCACGTTACGGGGTGATTGTCCCAAACAGCTAAGCTACCTGCAGTACCTTGAGCAGAAGCCTACTACAGCCGTTGCATACTATCCTCATCATGATTAATTCCACCCTGGACTTTTCATTGTTAAATACACTGGTTAAAATAATGAGGGCACGAGTTGAGAAATTTAAAGACTGAACGGAATCGAGACAACAACATTACGGCAAGCGAGACAGCGGTAATAATAGGAAGTTGTTACAGAAGCGATTGGTGTTGACTTGTGTTTACTCTACCAAACAAATTACACAATCAGTGACGTTCAAAAAGTGTAGTAAGTGTAGTGCAAAGTAACAACAATGTGAATTACAGAAGCTGTGATAAGGAAGCGGAAAAACAATGAGGCAGGTACTTGCAACTATTGGAGTGTGGGGAGTCCAAATTAAGCACACACCTAGTACAAAAGTGAATTAAATCATATAATTACTACCCATAATAAAATTATTTCTGCCATTTATGAATATGGAGGTAATGTGGGAGGAAATTTTCAAACACAAAATGGGTAGCTGAAAGCACATTCATTCATTCATAGACACGCACATAATACTTGGCGGTCCATTACAAAGTTGAAACACTTGATAGCAGTGGCGAAACAAAGCGTCGAAGCGTCGGCGGTATCTTGACGAGATGGCGGGCATTTTGATCACAAATTTAATTATACTGTGCACTAAACAAACTCATGTTCAAGAAGACAGTGGCTCACTATTCTTAAGTACCACATGGTGTGCGACCACGCCATATTTCAGAGCTTTTAAAAACAGAAATTAATTTAGAATAAGCACATAAAGCACATGGGAGAATTCGTATAGAAGAAAACTAGTATTAACAAAAGCACAGCTGAAGGTTGAAGTAACAACCGTTATGAAAGCACGTGGTGCAATCGGTCATACAAGACAAGAAAAACGGAATAAAGCTAGGAAATCTGAGACATATTTAGCATAGTCACGGATATAGACGTGACATGAAAAGTTAGTTAAAACATGAAGGAAATTCAAACATACTATGTTTACACAGTGGAACGAAAATGCAAATAGTAAATTTACATTGAATTTACCCAATTTCTGTAAATTAAGAAACAATTCGCCCCGCATAGCAAAAGAATTACTCAAGACAACTATCACTGAAAAACCAAGACTGCTTGTTCACAAAGAACACAACGTATTAATAGCAATCCTTCCCCTCAGCACTTACTTCCAAGGCTGTAGCAAGAGTGAAGCTCTAAGACGACAGGAAAAACCTCCCCCTATCATACATCAGGTGCAGAGCGCTCTAAAAGCGACGCAGAGTGCGTTCACAGACTAGTGTTTACCAACTCTTCCTATCTGGCCAAGAAAATTCCCTCTAAAACCGCTCCTAGAGAGGTGTCCTGTCACCTCTTTCATCCAAACATATGTTGGTACTACACAAACAACACGACCACCTCGCCCAAGGAAGCTTGTTTCTGGCTAGCCAGCAGACGCTAGCGCAAGCGACAAACGAAGCCATGCGTTTTTAACTACAGCAAAACGATGCCTAAAGTGGGAGGCGGCGACTGTGAGCCATTGCGCGGCACTCAGTCAATATTAAGAGCACACATTCACATTCACATTGACATGAACTCACAAGTTAAATCACACGGATGGAAACATATATAAACATGGGGCATTGATCATCAATAAAAATAATAAAATAAATAACACTCTGATAGATAACATTAATGACGCAGAAAAACTTTAGATTAATGAATAAATCAACATGACCACACATTGAGTGGATGTTTTTGAATCTTAACATGCTCAAATGCTTGTAATAAACTACTTTAGCTAACTTACGCTAAAGACAACACACACACACACCAGTGCCCGAGGGAGCAAAATGGAACATGACCACACAACCACACATTGAGTGGATGTGTTTCAATCTTAACATGCACAAATGCTTGTAAATCTACGGGACTTCACTGGTGCAGCTATCAGTCTCTAGACTGATTAACTATTTTAGCTAACTTACGCTAAAGACAACACACACACACACACACACACACACACACACACACCAGTGCCCGAGGGAGCAAAATGGAACATGACCACACAACCACACATTGAGTGGATGTGTTTCAATCTTATCATGCTCAAATGCTTGTAAATCTACGGGACTTCACTGGAGCAGCTATCAGTCTCTAGACTGATAAACTACTTTAACTAACTTACGCTAAAGACAACACACACACACACACACACCAATGCCCGAGGGAGGACTCTAACCTCCGACGCCGAGCAACGACGCTCTCCGCAGCAAGGCACCTTTGAGCGCCCAGCCACTCCATCGCGCCTGATAAGTTAAAAAGAAATAAATTATGATTTAGTAATGGGTTTAATCGTGTACTCAATTAATCTAAAACTTTTATTTCTCTTCCTATTTCTTCTGTAATTAATTAATTCGCATGTTCTAATGTTTGTACATCTATCGGACCAAACTGCGTGGTCATCAGTCCGTAGCTTACAAACTACTTAAACCTAGGTAAACTAACCTAAGGACAAACACACACACCCATTCCCCAGGGAGGACTCGAACCTCCACGGCGAGCAGCCACGTGCTCCGCAGCGAGACGCTTTAGACCGCTCGGCTACTCCACCACGGCTATTTATTAATTAATTATTTCTTCCATAGAGAGTTTGCTGACACTTATGTGCACCAATGGGGTAACTGACGACGAGAAATATAAAGGGTAATGTGGGAGTATGGTTGCCGCGGTGGAGTAGCCAAGCGGTTTAAGGCGCCTTGCTGCGGAGCGCGCGGTTGCTTGCCGTCGGAGGTTCGAGTCCTCCCTGGGGCATGGCTGTGTGTGTTGTCCTTAGGTTAGTAATTTGTAAGCCTAGGGACTAATTTTTGGAATATGGTATCAGTACTGGTGTAAGCTCGCGGTTTGTTTGGACGAACGTATTGGAAGACTGATTTGGGTGCATGCGAGGGACGCAGTTTCGAAATAGAGTTATGATGTGCAGACAAGAGAGTTACGAGAAATAACGGAGCGCTGACAAGTATAGGAGATCTAGGTAGCTTAGAAGTGCTTCGTTATATATCAGGACGGAACTCATCCTCAAGTAAGGGTAAGCGGTTGAAGTATTGTTGAGAGAGTAGGTGGAGAGTTTGGAGGTGCAGGGACGGGAGAATGTACTGGCAGAGGCGTGGCCGAGTACCGGGAGCAGACAGCAGTAATTTCAGTCTGCTTGGACTTTCTTTTGAATGGTTAATAGATAGATCATCCATGTTAGTTGGCAGACAGGTGTTAGCCATGGTATTTTGTGTCCTACTTAGTTAGGTCCGATAGTCGGTAGTGTTGTGATTTCATTCCCTCATCCTAAATCGACGCTGGATGGCCTGTCAACAATAATTCAACCAGACATTGATAACTGAAGATAGATGGAAAAATACAACATATGTTTTCAAGTGTTGAAAAATTTTTAAATGCTGTAATTAATTGATGTACAAGGGTTGGAACTTAAATAGTGGAAACTATTTATTCTCAACCGATACAAAAGTGTCACATATTTGTACCTGTTACTGCCTTTCAAAGTAGTTACCAGCGTAGCGTAGAACCCATTGTCAGCGATGTGGACGGCGTGGTATACTGACAGCCGTTAGCAGAGCCTGTTCGGTTGGCAGTGCGAATGGAGTGGTCTACTGCCTGTCGAATCTCTGGAACAGTTCTGAAGCGAGAGCTACGAAGTGGTACCTTCATCTTCGGAATCAAATCAAAGTCACAACGACTTAAGTCAGGGGAGTATAGTGAATGGAACAGTACTCCCCAGTCCCATCGATCGAACAGAGCAGCCATAGTCAGCGCTGTATGCGCCCGCTGATTGTCGTGAAAAATGAAGGGTGGATTGCGCAGAACGTGTTGCCCCTTCTTTCGTAAAGCTGGTCGCAAGTGATGCTCCAAAAACGAACTGTGATAGTGTATTATGTATTTCACTGTAATGTTTTTAAATGAAACGCCTTTTGCTACTGCAAATGAAGGGTTTTATGTTTATAAGTCACCCATACGCGTTTCGCCTTTGTCACAAGACATCATCAGTGGGTGTCAGCACATGCTACTCCACATCAGTCTCTTTATGGCAACCAGGTCGAAAGGTTCCACTGTTTTCTGAAAAACTTTGCATTTTTCTGGTTCCACTGTCATCTGCTGCCATACTGTGTCCATTGGCAGCAGATGACAGTGGAACCAGAAAAATGCAAAGTTTTTCAGACAACAGTGGAACCTTTCGACCTGGTTGCCAGAAAGAGACTGATGCGGAGTAGCAAGTGCTGACACCCACTGATGATGCCTTGTGACAAAGGCGAAACGCGTATGGGTGACTTATAAAAATAAAACCCTTCATTTGCAGTAGGAAAAGGCGTTTTCCTTCAAAAACATTACAGTGAAATACATAATATTCAGCTGCTGCTCAAATGACCACTGCAAGCAACGTATGTAATAGTGTTCATTGACGATGTAGCGTGAAAGAACAAATGCGTTAGGATAACACCGACACAATCATACAGGAGAGCCGCAGTAGCTGAGCGGTGTGCAGCGCACCAGTCACGGTCTGCACGGCCGCTGTGGTCGAGGGTTCGAATCTTCCCTCGGGCAGGGGGGTTTGTGTTATCCTTAGTGTAAGTTAGTTTAAGTTAGTTAAGTAATTAGTGTATAAGTCTATCGACTGATGACCAGGCAGTTTGGTCGCATAAGACCTCACACACATTTGAACATTTGTACAGGAGAGGAAAAGGAAGAGGGGCTGGGGAGCGGAGAAATGATGTGTAAAAGATCTGTGTGGTGGAAGGAAAGCGAGGCGGAGTGTGTAGAGATCTTAGAAAAGACTTGTAGCACTGGAGGGAGGACATCCATACAGCATTTGTAGAAAGAAGGATACAGGCGGCTCATGGTTTTGTGTCGGGGAGCAAATCCTACGTTTCGTCTTTTAGTAGTTTAATCTTTAGTGGTGCGGCTCCGTGGCACAGTGGTAGAGTGTCAGACTACAAATCCAAAGGTCCTGGGTTCGATTCCCCCTAGGTCCTAGGATTTTTATCTGTCACTTTCCACTTCTTGCACCTGTGGCAGTGTTGCTGATGTGAAAAATGCCGAGTAGCACCGTGGTTCGGAACCCACGTTAAACTGTAGGTCCCCCTTAACTGGTTGGGTAAGTCAGTTCGAAGGTCGGAGGAAGGCAACGGCATACCACCTCCAACCAGGACCATGCCTAGTAAAGCACTGTGGTGATCAAACCAATCTTCGTATTGTTGACTGTTGGACTGTTAGTAGGTGATGATTCCATGTTTGTTGTTGATCAACTGTTAGTCCCAGATAGTTTAGAGTATTTTTAATGAACAGGCCGGTAAGTGTGTCGATGGAGATGAAGGGTTGAGATTCGTACTCCGTCGTGTGACACTTTAACGCGGGTGGCGTAGTGGGGGCGGTTCTGAACCTGGAAATGAGTGTCGTTTGGCGGCGCCCGTCACTTGTCGTCCACTGTTGTCAGCGGATAGGCCCGTGTCACGCGAGGCGCGTTAATATCGGCGGCGCCGGGATTACGGCTGGCCGCGCCCACCGGGAAATGAGCGACGGCCCGCGATAAGGCGCCTCCACAATCTACCGACAGAGGGCTCCGCCGTCGCCGGCGCTGAGCGACAGCAGATAGCGGCCCCGCTGTTTGATGAACCTGGCGCCGCGCCGCGCCTCATAACTGCCGTCACTCAATATCCGCGCGACCGCGGACGACGCGCGCGTGCGTCAGCTCTTTTTAATAAGCTCTCTTGTAGATGTCAACATGGACACGGCCAGCGCTCTGTTATGAGTTTGCTTCCGAAATAGCGCGCTGTTTACTCACGTGGAAACACCCGGTGGCAGCCGCGCCGGTAGCTGGGAGCGGCGCCTCTTCCCACGCTCGCCACCTCTCGCCACGTACGCGTACCAAAATTCCGCGTTACGCAATGCGCACTCGCTTACTCTGAATGTCGGCGACGTTGCAAATCAGAAAGTCTACCACGACCTTCAAACTTTTAATTGGAAGCTGAAACGAAATTTTGAACAAGTTTCACACTGGTTTTCACTCGAACCTCCACGGCGAGCAACCGCGCGCTCCGCAGCGAGGCGCTTTAGACCGCTCGGCTACTCCACCGCGGCGATAGAAGCTTCTCAAGCACATTTCTTCTGATGCATTTATAACTAGAACATGCGAGTTATATTGTACGCACTCAAAGCGGACACCAAACAGGTATCCAACTTCGTCGTCTAGTCGGTTCCTCGAGAACTATTGCACGTGTTATAAATTATACAGGTTTATAACTGTGACAGCGAGCAAAACCGTAACTGGATGTAGACTGTAGACGATGCTCCACTAAAAATAGGAATACCATCACATTTGAAATTTTCACTCTGCAGCGGAGTGTGCGCTGATATGAAACTTCCTGCCGGAACCGGGACTCGAACCTGTGACCTTTGCCTTCCGCGGGCAAGCGCTCTACCATTTAGCTATCCCCACACTACTCACGGTGCCGCCACACAACTTCAATTCCGCCAGTACCTCGTCTCCTACTTTGCAAACTTCACAGAAATTCTCCTGTGAAGCTTTACCACTCCTTGAAGAAAAGATATGGTGGAGACATGGCTTACCCACAGCCTAAATGATGTTTCCAGAATGAAACTTATTACCCTGCAGTGGAGTGTACCCTTATATGAAACTTCCTGGCAGATTAAAATTGTGTTCCGGAACCGGGACTCGAACCTTGGACTTTTCCCTTTCCCGGGCAAGCGCTCTACCACTGAGCTATCCCGACACGACTCAACTCTTGCAGGTTTCGCAGGAGAACTTCTGTGAAATTTGGAAAGTAGGATGCGAGGTACTGAGAGAATCGAAGTTGTGGGGCGGCACCGTGTCGGGGTAGCTCAGTGATAGAGGGCATACCCGCGAAAGGCAAAGGTCACAGGTTCGAGTCGCCGTTCCGGTACACAATTTTAATCTGCCAGTAAGTTTCACCATCACATTTGTTCATTTACATTAGTTATAGTTAACTTCAAATACCATCAATGGCACAATGACAACATCTTTTGCACTGTATTTTAGGAATGTGGTAATAACTGAAGACCATCAAAGTCAATGCAAGCGTTACTTCGACATACACGATTCTGTCGTAGCCCGACAAATATCGCTAGTGTTTCTCGAACCACTTTACAAGCGGTTAAACTTCTGATAATTAATTTCATATCTGTATCCATTGACGTATGATTTGACTTTACATATCGCCATTGGAAGTAATCAGTCGGATTTACATCGGCTGACCTCGCAGGTCATTAAATAGGACTCCCAATCTAGTCAAATGTTCAAATGTTTGTTAAGCTTAAGGGACTTAACTACGGGGTCATCAGTCCCTAAACTTACAAACTACTTATGAACTACCTACAACTAAGGACGGCACAGATATCCATGCCCGAGAGGGGATTCGAACGCCCGACCGTAGTGGCCATGCAGACCGTGACTGAAGCGCCTAAGTCCCCTCGGCCACCGCAGCCGGCCCCAATATAGTCACCAGGAAATACAGTATTGAGATGGTTGCGGATATTCTACATGTTTCTTTGTAGGAAATATAGAATACACATGTAAGTAAACAGAGCAGTAGCTGAGAACTAGTATGCGATTCAGTTGTAAATAAATTGGAAAGCCGTAAAGCGAGAAAAAAACAGTAGACAAATATAACTCCACATCTCCGTATGCCACCTCCAGGATCCCTATCTCAAATTGTTTACTGGACCATGCTCTATGGCTTGCTAAATTTTTTCACGGTCTTACGGAAATACTTTTTCTGACTCAGAGACGTTTTCCTTGCAGGCCTGTACACGATGACCCATTCAAACGTTTGAGAATAAATATCTGTAGAACAATAATATACACTTCTCAAAACAGTTAGGGGATGAGGTGATATATCATACACAATATAGTATGGTAACGAATTTTATTCAGGTATTGTGTGCGATACAATAGGATATTTTGCTGTCTCACCTTTTTACTTGAGGTTTAGATGGGATTTACTTATAGCGAGGCAGCGTGTGGCTACCATGACAGTGGAAAAGTCTTTCTCGTTCCCCTCAAATTGGTATGTGATCACCTTAGACGGCCCGTACGCTTGCACACCTTCGTGACAAAGACAGTATGGGGTTAGCAATCAGCTCTTGAGGGATATTTGTCCACGTTTCCATGAATGAAGTATAGAGCTCTGTACTGTTGTAGGAGGTGCTGGGCTGGCTGTAATGCGTCTGCCAAGTGCACCCCAGACATGTTCAATCGGATTTAAATCCTGTGAACAAGCTGTCCACTCAGTTTATTTAGTTTCCTCAGCTTCAAGCACTTTTCCACCAGTACAGTTCTGGGGGATGGGCGTTATAGTTCATCAGAAGAAATCCTCCTATGACGCCAGAGTAGATCACAACAAGAGGTCGAAGGGTCTCGTCTCTGTACCTGTGAGCAGTCGAAATGCCATTCTGAACGACATAGACGTCCGTACGTCCGCCAATACTGACTGATGTCCATACCATTTGTCCACCACCATGATATTAAACACTTAAGCATGACTGTTCAGAGTTCCATGTTCTCTCCAGATGAGGAAATGACGATTGTTCAACTCAACTCCAAATCTTGACTCATCTGTTAACAGAACCCGGCGCCATTCTTCACGACTCCAATACTGATGCTTCTCCGCGAACTGGAAAGGTAGTTGGCACTTGAAACAACTGAAACTCGTCGCTATTGCACATCATGACTAAAGAAGGAAGATTACTATTCAACTCCAGTCACCATAGTGGTCATTAGAGGTGGAGCACACGTTAGGATAGATTTTGCCAGGCCTGAGGAACGAAGTCGTGGTCTTTGAAAGGAACCATCCTGGCATTCTCTTGGAGTTATTTGGAAAAGTCACGAAAAACGTAAATCAGGATGCACGATTGCGTGCTTTTAATCACCATCCTTCCGAATGAGAGTCCAGCTTATTACCACTGCACCACCTTGAACGGTGCAAATCCTATGATTTAAACATAATTCGCACGTTTCTTGTGATTGCGATATGATTCATGTAATTAGTATTAACTTCACTGTTAAAGCGATGGCAAAATGAACAGTAGGGTTCGTGTTACAAACATTTAATTACCAAGTAACGGTATTTTTATTTGATTTTTATTTTTACATACTATTGTGAGTTTCTCTAATAGTTTCACCATGTGAAGAAGTTCGACTGTGCGTGGTCATTAAAAATGTTCAATGACATGTCTTGTACCTGTTATTTAACAATGTAATATTGCGTACTTGATGTATAACTATGAACAACTAGTATTTACTCCTCTGTTAGATCCTTCTTCAACTGTTGTTTATGTTTATCCTCGTCGGTGATATTAACATATTTCGTTGCCGTTTCGTCCATTTAAGTATTGTAACATGAGGTCAATATAGCACGAATTAGTAAACTGTTTCTTTTTCATTGTATGTGACTGGAAATTCTGATTGTTTGCGTCCCAATTAATAACAGTATAATTAGTAACAGACATAGCGTTGATACCGTTGAAGTACGCCAAACACATTGCGATTACGCGCCACGTGAGATTCAAGTAGCGGCGCGGTTCGCTTTGCAACTTGTCGTGATGTACCTGACGTATTGCGACGCAACTAACGCCATTCTTTTTGTGATTTTCATGTTATTGATTGAATTGAAAAAGAAAGGAATTTAAAACGCTTATGTTGAATAAAATATTCTTTTGTCTCTCGGGGGTACTTACCGGGTGATTAAAAAGTCAGTATAAATTTGAAAACTTAATAAATCATTCTATAATGTAGATAGAGAAGTAAAAAAAAAAAGTATTGCTAGACGCGTGAAAGATCTCTTCCGTGCGTCGTTTGGTGATGATCGTGTGTTCATCCGCCACTTTTATCAAGCTTGGCCTCCCAGATCCCCAGACCTCAGTCATTCCGATTATTGGCTTTGGGGTTACCTGAAGTCGTAAGTGTATCAAATGTTCAAATGTTTGTAAAGCCTATGGGACTTAACTACGGGGTCATCAGTCCCTAAACTTACAAACTACTTATGAACTACTTACGAACTAGGACGGCACAAATATCCATGCCCGAGGGGGGATTCGAACCCCCGACCGTAGTGGCCGTGCTGACCGTGACTGGAGCGCCTCAGTCACCTCGGCCACCGCGGCCGGCGCAAGTGTATCATGATCGACCGACATCTCTAGGGATGCTCAAAGATAACATCCGATGCCAATGCCTCACCATAACTCCGGACATGCCGTACAGTCCTGTTCACAACATTATTTATCGACTACAGCCATTGTTGAGGAATGATGGCGAACATATTGAGCATTTCCAGTAAGGAACATCATCTTTGCTTTGTTTTAATTTCTTATGCTAGTTATTGCTTTTCTGATCAGATTAAGCGCCATCTGTCGGACATTTTCTGAACTTCTTTTTATTTGTTCTAATAAAACCGCATGTTATTCCAAGCATGTGTGTAAATTTTTACCTCGCTGTCTACATTATTCCGTGATTTATTAAGTTTTCTAATTAATACTGACTTTTTGATTACCCGGTAAATTCGTGAACCCCTGCGTTACATTCATATTCATTAAAATAGCTTTTCAATATGTGTTGTTGCACAGCTACTTGCAATATAACATTTAAGCAGGGCAACCTATACTTGTAGACTGAAGTATCGTGTAAAACTCTGTACTGTAGCTGCGATTCGAACCCCAGTCTTCTGATCATTATGCAGCTCTGCTAATCAAAAATGTTCAAATGTATGTTAAGCTTATGGGACTTAACTATGGGGTCATCAGTCTCTAAACTTACAAACTACTTATGAACTAGCTACAACTAAGGACGGCACAAATATCCATGCCCGAGGGGGGATTCGAACCCCCGAACGTAGTGGCCGTGCAGACCGTGACTGAAGCGCCTCAGTCTCCTCGGCCACCGCGGCCAGCTCTCTGCTAATCACTACACCGCTCTGGTATTGTGGCTTCTGGCAACAGCGCGGATTTACTTTAGCACTCTTTCCTCCTCAGCCCAAATTTTCATCTACATGACATTTTCTCTAAACTAGTACAACAGAGCAAAGGGATTCCAATCCTATTAGAGTATCGTCTGCACCTAGAACTAAACGGACATACAGCCTAAAAATTTGAAAAACAGTCGCCATATGACATTAAAAGATGTGGTGAGTGTGTTCGGTAAAATAGATAATTAAAAAATAATTGAAAAACGTAATCGGTGATTGTCTCTAAACATAATAAGCGTAGAATGAGTAGTCCAATGTTCCAAAACAGTCTGAAATGCAACAAGAATGATCGAGCGCAGTTAACAAGTGTATAAACTAGATCCGCGACGGAATAGTCGTGCGCACTAAGGTGCCTTGCTGCGGTGCGCGCGGGCGTTCGCCGACGGAGGTTCGAGTCCTTCCTAAAGCATTGATGTGTGTGTGTGTGTGTGTGTGTGTGTGTGTGTGTGTGTGTGTGTTTTGTTCTTAGGATTAGTTAAAGTAGTTTTTAAGTGGTTTAGGGACTGATGTCCACTGCAGTTAGGTCCCATAGATCGACAGACATTTTATAAACTCGATACTGAGCTGCAACTGAAAAAGAGTGAGCATCGCTGGACCGGTCGCGTGACTTTCCTGGAACTGGAAAACGGCCACGTGACAATTGCTGGAGCTGGAAGTCGCCGCAGCCGTTCCGGACCAGGATTACAGTATGGGAGCGACTAAAAGGAGCTAAGAGAACACTGAACTGCCGTTCTTTGTATGTAGTTCCTTGCTCCATGCGTTCATTTTTCCGAAACGGCCTGTTGGATCCATTCGTTCATGAGTGACCCGTGTCTAAACACGGCGACCTGCTCTGTGGTCCTCTTCCCAGTAAATTATCACGTCTTCGGTTCCTTAGATAAGACCTTGAAGGATAACGATCCCTGTGGGACGAGGGTGTGCAGCAAGCAGCTACGGAATCCTTCACACAGCAGGACAAGGTGTTTTGCGTTTCGCATGCCGATTCCAGGCCGTATGGCGTTTCATTGACTTGTTTTGCTTGTAATTGAAATACAAAATATACTTTTATGTAAGAAGAACTGAATTAGAAAATGGTGAAGAGTACTATATCTCTAAAGGTAATAGGGCTGCTCATTGCTGAAGAAGAGAATGTGTCAATAATTATTGACTTAGTACATCTTCTTAAACCATCTGCAACTCACTTAAAGGTTATAGTGAGTGACATTCCTCGTCAAATGTCATATCACATATCGCTAGTAGGTAAATGCTAGGGAGTATTACTAATTACAAAGAACTTTCAAAACATTGCTTGTTAACTTTAAATCATTTTATCACTCTTCGCATTTTTATGCAGTTTCGTGAGAGTAAATATGCGTCAGCGATCCAATGTCCTTATGCTTAAGATGATTGCCTATATCGAACACCGCACAGAAATTCTGTATTTATTTTAAACATCCGGTATATCACCGAGTTTTCCTAAAGTTTTAACAATTGCTTGTCCGTATATATGAATCACATCTACTTATTTCCGTCGCAATCGGTTAAATCCTTTTTTCTCTCTCTCGTGTATTGCACGTAGTAGTATCAGCTGTTGCAGCACAACCATTAATATATTTTCCATTAATACTGCTCTTGCGTATGAGATAAGCAGGGTTCTCACTAGTAACCGATGCCAATTGCATGCAAGGACGGTGGATATAGATGGACACGTGGCATCTGAAGTGAAGGGTCTGTCTGTTTCATTCCGCCCATCTCCTATCCATCTCCTCATTTCCCTTTTCCATCCCTTCCAATGCACCATCTCCCTTCTCCTTCAGTATCCTCCTCCCCTTACTCTCTGTCGATGTCCTCCAGCATCCGTCTCTTCGCCTGTCACCTCCATAAACCCTCTGTTGTCAGTTTTGCGAAGCACCATACGGCAGTTTGTGCAGGAACCAAACCTACTTGATGGAAAGATATAAGCATGTGCCAACTTTTACGGTGTCTGATAAAACGATGTCGAAGTCAGCTGTAAGGTACGATCTGACTTGGACCATACGGTATTCCCCTCTCATGAAAAATATACATATGCGCACAACATGGAGGTGTCCGGTCAAATATGTGACTACTTTCGTCAGTTATGAAAGAGGACGGGTTTATAAGATAATTTTTACAGTTATTCCGTATTTTCCGACTTTAACTTGTAATTCTCCCGAATTTATTTTCTCAGAACCGAATGAAAAATAAAATAAAATAAAATAAAATAAAACTTTATCTATCAGTTCGCTGAGACAGGAAAAGTACCCGGTCGCGTAAGTGGAAAACCCGTGTTCCAATCCAGGATCGGCTTGAATTTTCACGTGGCTTACTTCTGTGTCCTAGTGCAGCCGAAGTAATTCATTTTATTCCTCTTCCCCCATGTCATTAAATAGTTCTACCGTCCCATACGTCCATATAACGTAAAGAAAAAGTGCGAAGCTAGTACAGAGAAAAAATAGTGATCACATTCTCCTACTCTTTTTGCAAGCAGAAGAGGGGACGATGGCCAGGAGTGATACAAACTACAATATGTCGTGCACAATATAATCAGTTTTTGGGTATATATCGATGAAACGTAAAAAAGGGGATGTCATGATGTACGTCTAACAAGATAGAGTGGTTAAAGTATGCAATAAAAGGAACTCGTGCATTGATAGTCACAGTGAAAAACGACTAATGAAAAGTAAAACAGGAGAAAAGGAAGTGACCAGGAGGAGATACACCTGGAGGTGTAATAAGTCAAATCAGACGCCATTCGTCATCCAGCGTCGTTTGCAGCTGACACGCGAACACCTCTCGAGGTAAGAGGTTCCTCTTCGCGGAACTGCGGCGCCAGTATTGTAATCAATTTCACTAATCAACGTCGAGTCCCGGCAGCCTGGCTAACGACCGCTGTCGCCTTCTTTGACGGCGCTAATGAAGTTATTGGCGCTCGGTGGCAGCGGAGGCAGAAGCGGCTAATCTGCGGAGTTGGCTCTCCCGGCAAACAGTGCCTGCTGCGCGCGGGGTCAGAGGTGCCGGCGAACACAGCGCCGGGTCGCGAACCCGGGACCCGCCTGTCGTCTCGCAGCTGGCGAGCTGTGCGCAGCGACGGCGCCTCTTTATCGACCGTCTTTTTTCTCATTTCGGTCGGCCAGGCGGGCGAAAGGAGCGTCCGCAGTGACTCTGCATGAAGAATACAACCTCGTAGCTAACAAGAAACGTTGCCCAAGTACTATCACCGTTTCCGATATTCTTCGAATATGTTGTAGTCTACGTCTCAAATATTAGACACGTATTTTTTATTCGTGTCTATACGGCGGTTAAAGTAGGGAAAAAAACCACAAGAAAACAAAAAAATTTAAACATGGCTGCAATTCAGCAACTGTGAAACACGATCCAAAAGTCAACACAGTTTCAGCTCACTCGACCTATGTGTGACGGTCTCCACAATTATATGATGTGACATTTTTTTAAATTTTACTTTTTAATCTATTGATATGGAGTCAGCCACATTTTATTTAACATATTTTTTAATGTGAGATTTATGTAAGTACATTGTCACCTATGCTGTAATTTTAATTTCTTATTTTAGAAACACTATTTTTACTATTATTCATATTTGTGTTTTACGTTTCATTAGGTATACTTCTGAAGAAGGCGAAATTACTGCCGGCCGCGGTGGCCGAGGAGACTGAGGCGCTCCAGTCACGGTCTGCACGGCCACTACGGTCGGGGGTTCGAATTCCCCCTCGGGCATGGATGTTTGTGCCGTCCTTAGTATAAGGTACTTGATAAGTAGTTTGTAAGTTTAGGGACTGATGACCCCGTAATTAAGTCCCATAAGCTTAACAAACATTTGAACATTTGCAAAATTACTTTTGCCGAAACCTAGGTAAAGGTTTATACATGTAAACCATTTTATGCAACTGGTCGGCTGAAACTGTGCTGACTTTTGAATCACAAGAAAACACTTTTTTTTCTGAGCACATATTTTCGGAACAGTAGGAGATATAACAGAAAATTTGAATCATAATCTCCATGGTTACTACTGCACTATACAAATGTGCAATCACGTCATTAACTATTCTAATATATTTAGAAATCCCCACCTCACCTCACGATTTTTACGTGCAGAAAATTCAATAATATATTCAACAATAAATGCAAACATACGTGATAAAGCTACATCCCGAACTCAGTGGTGAGATATAATTTGGATGGACCCCTTCATACGACCATACGAGTGGCGATAGTATTATTTGCAACCATAAAAGACGAGATCCTGAAGGATTTAACTGAAACGATAAGGCCTGGCTCACTATCGAGTTTGGACATAAACAATGTGCAGATGGCGAAAGGCTACTGCCATTGTCTTTTTTCTTGCAGTTGTATTATTTGCATGTTGTTTTTCTTTTCTCCTCTAAAAAAAAATTCAAATGTTTGTAAATCATAGATTGGACTTAACTTCTTTGGTTAATACGTTACTAGTTCCTAGGTTTACAAACTACTTAAGCTAAGTTTAACTGACCTAAGGACAACACACACACACACACGCCCCAGGGATGGCTCAGACCACCAACAGTGAACAACCACCTACTCCGCAGCAATGCTCCTTCGAACTCTCAGCTATACCGCTGTGACTTCTCTCCTATCTTTGACTACTTGGATATTACACTTGCATCTAATTTATTATTTTACAGTATTATGATATTATTATTTACTGTTTCAAGAACTGAGAGTTTAATTATGTTTAATGATGTAATTGCACACTTGTAAAATACAGTAGTACTTATGGAAATTATGTTTCATTAATTTAGTTTACGTTTTTGCTACTGTTTCGACGATACCTGCTCAGAAGGGTAACAACTCCTTTATCTTCGGGAGGATGTATGGTAATGGATAACAATATACGTCTCTCACATTCAGACCTACACTACTATAAATTTAATGCTAAGACAATTGCAGATGCTTATTACTTGCTAATATCACTGAGACATTAGACAGTCTGTACCAGTGTAGATACTTTTCGATCATGGATTTGAAGAGTGGTTAGCATGAGTTGGAGGTTTGTACTGGAGATCGGCCTAAAAAGCATTTCCTTTGCTGATGAGTCATAAGGTGATAGTGGTTTCAGGTGATATGGATCAACATTTGCAACGACTAAGAGGAGGATGTTGAAAATCAGAGCTGTTAATTTGACGTTAAGAATTGAAAAATTTAATTCGGTATTAGAAGAAGTTGCGTATTTTGGCCACATAATAATCAAAGGTGGAGTGAAAACAGATCCTAGGTTAGTAACAGCTGTGTGTGAATTCCCTGTACAATGTAGTTTGAGGGAGTTAACAATAATTCCTTGGGATTGCAAAATTCTATAGGCGTTTCGTTAGAGGCTTTGCTGACAGCGCCAGACCATTAACTAACCTAACCTAACTCCATCCGGTAGGCCTCGAGAGGCCCATTGCGCACTGACTGGTCGCCATGTAATCCTCTGCCCGAAGGCATTAACTGATGCGGTATGGCAGGCGATTTATTCAGCGCCCCGCACTCTCGGCCATTTTGTCAGTTTTCATGATGGGAGCCGCGACTTTTCATTCAAGTAGGACCTCACTTGGCCTCACAAGGACTGATTGCAACCCACTTGCCAACAGCACTCAACAGACCCGAACGGTAACACATCAAAACACTACTCAAGCCTGACAGTGCTTAACTTCAGTTTTTTAATTTATTCGTGTCAGAAGCATCTCGTACAAAACATAATATGAAACACAAAAACCAAAGTGAAGATCAATGAATATAAATTAGCCATTAATAGTACACATATTTACAAGTAACAGTGGTAACAGTTCAAAGGTCTTTTCCCCAGGATTAAACATTAAACTATGCTAGCCCAGAATATGGCTACATCACACGCATCACGGGTAGCACCAGTCAGCGATACATGGGAGACATCGTTACGGAAATGAAATGATACGGGACCTGGGATGGGAATCATTACAACATGGGCGTATATCGCTGCGGCGTGGTCTACTTTCAAAACTCCAATCGCCAACATTCTCCTCCGAATACGAAAATATATTATTGGCCCCCACTTACATAGGTAGAAATGATCGCCGGCCGCGGTGGCCGAGGAGACTAGGCGCTTCAGTCACGGTCTGCACGGCCACTACTGTCGGGGGTTCGAATCCCCCCTCGGGCATGGATATTTGTGCCGTCTTTAGTATAAGGTAGTTCATAAGTAGTTTGTAAGTTTAGGGACTGATGACCCTGTAGTTAAGTCCCATAAGCTTAACTAACATTTGAACATTTGGTTTAGAAATGATCATCAGAATAAAATACGAGAAATCAAAGGTCGAACGGAGAGATTCAGGTGTTCTTTCTTCCCGCGCGCTATTCGAGAATGTAATGGAAGATAAATAGGATAATGGTGGCTCGATGAACCCTCTGCCCGGCACTTAAATGTGATTTGCAGAGTATCCCATGTAGATGCAGATGTTGTGACGCAGCTTTTGGTGAACGTTCAGACTCACATTGAGCTTTTGTGACACGCTTGATATTGAGTTCCACGTTGGCAAAACCCCCCGGCACGTTGACCACACCGTCCGCACAGACGCTCCGCGTGCTGACAGCGTGTGGCCGGAGCGGCGCCTGTCGTAACGCCAGCATCCGGACCACATTCCGCGGCGACCGCCGTCTCCGCCTCCGCCGCTGGCTGTGCGGGCGGCAGTTTGGCGCAACAGCTCCGACGGCGGACACACGTGCCCTGCAGGTAGCAGGTAGCAGGCAGAGGCGGTATCACTGCGCCCAAACCGCAGGCGCACCTGCCACCAGCGCAGGGCCGCTTTTTGCTCGGCGGCGCCTTGCGTTCTGCCGCCGAGCGGCCGCAGGGGTCACCCGGGGGGCCCCGTGCGCGCAATTCTGACAGGTTTTGCCTGGGTGTTTCCAGCCACCGCAGAAATATTGCGTCGTCTCTATGGTCCCTGTCGGTGAATAGCCTTTAGAAGGCTCTCAAGATTTATCACAGACAGCTGGAGCTAAAATCTCTTTATACCGCAACAGTTTTCAGACCACAGACTGTCGCCAGGCCCATTAAACATTCACAGTACAAAACTATCAGATCTTATATGATTAATAGCGTAGTATAATAAAATATGTGAATGTGACACAATCGTCAAAATCGAATACGTCAGTCTAAATGTATAGATTGCATTAATACTTGTTCCATAGATCATATATACGACATTTCGTAATGATGTGGAACGTTTCAGTTCAGTAAAAGGTTGTCTATAGATGAAAGTCAGTATTTTAAAGATGCCTTATTTACATTTTTTAAATTTTTATTCTCTCTCTCTCTCTTTTTATTTTATTTATTTATTTTTTTTTTTAATCCAAAAATTCATCAACATTGTAGGAGTTACCATTCAGAAATTCCTTTCATTTCTTTTTAAATAGTAGTTGGCTATCTGTCACACTTTTGACGCAACTTGGTAAGTCACCGAAGACTTTTGTGGCAGCATAATTTGCTCCTTTCTCTGTCAAAGTTAGATTTAACCTTGAATAGTGATTATCACCCTTTCAACTAGTGTTGTAGCCATGCACATTGCTATTACTTTTGAATCGAGTATGATTGTTAATAACAAATTTCGTGAGTGAACATTGTGAAGCTACAGTGAAGATCCCTAGATCCATAAATAAATATCTGCAGGATGCTCTTGGATGGGCTCCAGCAATTATTCTGATTACACGCTTTTGTGCATTGAATACTTTTTTACTCATTGTTGAATTGCCCAAAAATATGATCCCATATGAAAGTAATTAATGTAAAAAGGCATAGTAAGCTAATTTCCTGAGATGCATATCACCAAATTTAGCAATGACCTTGACAGAATAAGTAGCTGAACTCAAACATTTCAAGAGATCTTCAATATGTTTCTTCCAATTCAATCCCTTGTCAATGCAAACACCTGAAAATTTTGAATATTCTACCTTAGCTACAGATTTATGATCAAAGTCTAAATTTATAAATGGTGTCATACCATTTACTGTATGAAACTGTATATACTGGGTTATATCAAAGTTTAATGAGAGTCCATTTCTAGAGAATCACTTAATAACTTTCCGAAAGATATCATTTACAATTTCATCAGTTAATTCCTGTTTGTCAGGTGTGATAGCTATACTTGTATCATCAGCAAAAAGAACTAGCTTAGCATCTTCTTGAATGTGTATCGGCAAGTCAATATATATTAAGTGCGGCAAAGAACCCAAGTCCGAATCTTGTGGGACTCCATTTTTGGTAACTCCCCAGTTAGAGGAGTTAATTGTAACTGTGTGTACGTTTTGTATAGAAATCTACAGTTTTGTCTCAATCTTTATGAATTTTTTCACACTCACACTTCTACCCATGAGAACGGTCGCCGTAAGTGTAAGGATAACGTAAAACACGTAGCTCACGAGATATGAAGTCTTAAACGGTGAAATGCGAGAAAAACTGCTGCATTACGCGACAATGTTGCACATTTCCTCCGAAACCACTGGGCAGATTTCAACCAAATTCGGTACACATATTGCTTACCGTTAGGTACCAGTTCTGTAATGGTAAGAACCACATGGTCTCCTGAATCCATTCATATAATTATATTTGCCGTATGCTCATTCCCTGATTTTATATGGATTTTTAGAATAATGTGTGTGGCTATATTTTATTTTAGTTGCAATCTGGGAGAGCCACCCTCGCTCAGCCAATAGCGCTTTTCTAGTTTCAGAACAGATTACAAAAATCCTAACTAACTGTATTCCATTCACCAGATCAAAAGTGATACCCGGCCAGCTGGGAAACCCAACAGCCTGACTAAGACAGCATTTCACATGGAAACAATCAGCTTCCTCCTGTATCTCTAATGTTACAATGTACACTTCTTCTATACTAACTAAAATATAACCTATCGAACATAAAAATCGTTTTAAATAAAATTCCTATACTGTTTCTCAAAGTTTGAGGAGGATTTTACAGCAGTCGGTGATAAAACGCACTAATTAGCAAATAGATCAACTTTTAAATTCATAATTAGTTACTTGTTTGGTATAGTATTGTAATAATAGAATGGGAAGTGCGTTTGTAATTTAGCTTTTCGTTGAGGTAGTAATATTTTTGTGTCAGAACATAGACTCCACCACAGAAACACAAAACAAGAACCCAGCAAAGCGCATTACATTTAAATGTATTTTATTATATTTAATATTATTCTTAGTAACGTCCGTTTTTATGTTGTATACTGCCACTTAAATATTCCATGGACGACTAAAAATAGTAGATATGCAGCAGATAATTTATATATAAACAATTATAAGTATTTGTGGTCAGGAACTGAATATATTTACATAAAAAGCCATGATAAATTAAATTTTAATTGTGAACATCATTTTCATGTTAAGATCACTCATCTTAAATTAAATGTTACAGTGCTACCATATTTCTTTCTATATTTAGTTCAAGGGTAGTGGTGCGTTGCTTCACAGATGTGCATACAAGTCTGATAGACGGAATTCCAATAAATAGATCAGTTAAAGGAATAAGCACAGTGAGGGTTTCGAAATTGCTGCTAAGGAAGGATATACATAATTTCTTACAGTGGGTTTAGCGAGACGGTTGAACTTGGTATAATGACGATAATGGTTCAGTACTTGGTCCGCTTGTCATCTGCGATCTTAAATCGTCCAACTCTACGCGTGTCTGTTACTCTTCTTGGCAAGTAATTTGTTAACCAAGGCATATCTTCTTTCCTCTAAGTAAGAGTATGGGAATGTAATACAAATACTTCTTTATTGCGGCCTCTAATGCTGGATATGATATACAAACTTAAGCTAGTATTCTTGATATTCGATTTTTAATTTTAGATTTTAAATTGTTCAGAGCACTTTCTGCAATGAGAAATCTGATATCTGTGGGACTGAGAAAAGTTGCAGAAACCACTATAGAATGGTCATTTGGAGAAGAGGCTTAAATATGTTTGCAAAAGCTTCAAGTGGGTGCATGTGCTAACAAAATACTAAAATATCAACATCGTTAGTTGTTTCCAATGACGAACGATTTGGAAACTGAAACTCCCTGGCAGATTAAAATTGTCTGCTGGAACCGGGACTCGAACCTGGGACCTATGCCTTTCACGGACAAGCAATATATATATATATATATATATATATATATATATATATATATATATATATATATATATCGGGCCTCCTCTCCACCCCTTCGGCCCTTGCGCTCACCTACTTCCGCCAGTACCTCGCCTCCTACTTTCCAAACTTCACAGAAGCTCTCCTGCGAACCTTGCAAGACTAACACTCCTGGAAAAAAGGATATGGTGGAGACATGGCCTAGCCACAACCAAAGGGATATTTCCAAAAGGAAACTTTCACTCTGCAGGTTCGAGTCCCGCTTCCGGCACACAATTTCAATCTGCCAGGAAGTTTCATATCAGCGCACACTCCGCTGCAGAGTGAAAGTTTCATTCTGGATTTCTAAACTGATAAGCGTGTTTTCGACCCAGATAATGCTTGTATCCGACAAGATTTGACACAAAAGGAGAAAAAATTATCTCTGATTAAATTCAAATAATCTTCTTGCAAACGTTTATTGATTTCGTTCCCTGTATACACAGGGTAATACTGTGTCAATAAATCAATTATCGGTCAACGAATGATCCTTGATTTTGAAAAAAGGGTTGATTTTTAAACAGTAGCTTCAGCCGGCCGCGTTGGCCGAACTCTCTGCGGCGCGCCAGTCACGGTCTGCATGGCAACTACGGTCGGGGGTTCTAATCCCCCCTCGGGCATGGATATTTGTGCCGTTCTTAGTATTAGCTAGTTCATAACTAGTTTGTAAGTTTAGGGACTAAGGACCCCGTAGTTAAGTCCTATAGGCTTTACAAACATTTGAACAGTAGCTTAAAATTTTTTGTACGTATCAGTCGGGGCTTGGTGAGTGTTGCGCATGGTAAATCCCTGTATAGAGGAAGCACCGTCATCTCAGCGGCTGCCACCAATTTAGGTAATGGAGCAGGTGTACTCCCATAGCGTACCAAAATCCCGCTGCATTACAACGAGTTTACAATAACTTTACGAGTGGAACTGATAATGATAGCTTAGTAATAAAATATACACTGAAGCACAGATTTGAATCAATGAATGCTACAAATACAGATGGAAGCAATCAACGCAATAGAGTTCATAATCCATCTGCTAGACAAAGTTCTTAGCCGCAGGGTTTCAGTTGCATGTTAGTAGAAGTGAAAGAATAATAAAATTTCTGTACAAATGAATATTTAATACCTTCCATAAATATTGTCATCCGTTCTTAGTTACTGTTGCATGACGCGCATTAGGATAATCCTTATGGGACCAAACGTACATGACAAATATGATTAGATTAGATTAGTATTTGTTCCACATATCATGAATGCGACACTTCATAATGATGTGGAAACTTGTCAGGTTAATGAAAGGTGTTTACAAATTATTACTTTGTACTACATGTTACATTACACAATATATATCTTTTTTTCATATATACTAATTTATATCTAAAAATTTATTCATAGTGACGAAGGAGTCAACATACAGAAATTCTTTTAATTTATTTTTAAATGTTAGTTGGCTATTTGTCACGCTTTTGATGCTGTTTGGTACGTGACCAAAGACATTTCTGGCAGCATAATTCACCCCTTTCTATGCCAAAGCTAGATTTAATCTTGAATAGTAAAGATCATACTTCTCCTAGTGTTGTAGTTATGTACACTGCTATTGCTTTTGAATTCGGTGGGATTGGTAATAACAAATTTCATAAGTGAATATATATACTGTGAAGCTACTGTAAAGATCCCTAACTCTTGAAATAAGTGTCTGCAGGATGATCTTGTTGGGCTCCAGCAATTATCCTGATTACATGCTTTTGGGCAATGAATACTTTTTTACTCAATGATGAAATACCCCAGAAAATGATGCCATACAAAAGCAGAGAATGAAAATAGACATAGTAAGCTAATTTACTGAGATATATATCACCAATATGTGCAATTACCCTAACGGCATAAGTAGCTGAACTCAAACGTTTCAGCGGATCTTCAGTGTGCATTTTTACAGTTCAACTCCTCATCAATGCATACACCAAAATTTTTTGAATATTCTACCTTTGCTACAGATTTCTGGTCAAAGTCAATATTTATTAGTGGTGTCATACCATTTACTGCAAGGAACTGTATATACTGTGTTTTATCAAAATTTTATGATAGTCAATTTGCTGAGAACCTCTTAATGAGTTTCTGAAAGACGTCATTTCTAATTACGTCACTGAACGATCAGAATGAAAGATTCAGGTTACGATTTTTTTAAGTTTTCATTTTATATTACTAACGAAGTAATAGAAGGACTGGATTAAAATATAAAATAATAATTTTAATGTTATGGCATCTGAATTATCATGTGTACAATATTTAGAAACATAATTTGCATTTCTCGTGCTCATACTCTTGCTACTGTATTATGATTTTGTTCTCGTCGAAAAAAGTAGGTTTTGCTACTTCGGAAGCCTCTAGTCAGACAACAAAGCAATGCATTAGTAGTATATGGACCGTTAACTCAATGGAAGAAGGTGATACTATGTCTCGATGTGTTACAACAGTTTTATGTAGGTGTGGATTCTTACACACTTTTGTGGATTCGTGAAGAATGTATGTAACCACACTCCACGACATCCCATATTACTCTTTCATTCGGAATGACGAATAGTTTGTGTCTGCGATCTGTGAGCTATAATCAACTGCTTGATAGTGAGGCATTATTTCTGGAAGAGTAGCACGATTGAGAGAAAGGTCACATTACTGTGCCATTAGCTGTATTAGCTGCCGGAAGCACAATTTCAATACTCTACATTTCATCGTCTTACATGACAATGTCTTTGAAGATAATTTCCTGTTGGTCCCGAATTGTTATTTGATTGCAGTGTTACGTATATCACAAGGGAAAAAAAAACGGGGGAGAAGATCTTTAGTAATTACACTATAAAACATCATACCAAGGACGTAGTATAATCTAGTGCTTTGTAATGTAAATGCCGTTTTCAATTGACACTATTAAATGAAATGATAGAATTCAACAGTTTTTTCGTCACTATTATTAGAAATACTCAAGAAAAATCAGATAGATGTGATTTAACTACGAACATCCCCAGACACAGAAATACGAACGATATTGCCCTGTGACGCACGGTAGTTTACATATGAAGTTTCTGTGTGTAGCCTTTGGCGATACAACATAAAAACAATTCAGTAGGTTCTTTAGTTAATAGAAAACGATCTTGCGTGGCACACAACATTCGCACGGAGAAATTCACCTTAAATTAGAACAGAGTTAAAAATTCTTAAATGCAGCAATCGCTCTCCATTGAAATATAATAATAGAAGAAGATTAACTCATACAAAATATCATACTGGAAGGAAAATAATCTTGAATGAATAGACAGTACTTTGCAAAAATGCCTTATCTTCAACCCTAAAAGAAATATCAGAAAATCAAGAAACATAACAACACCCGCACCCACACAGACAAACACACACACACACACACATACACACACACACACACACACACACACACACACACCCTCTCTGTCTCTTTCTTTCACACACACACACACGTGTAATCAATTACTCAAAACCACACCCCATTCGTAGCCTAATGTCACTGTAATATTCTTAATGCCTGCTCAGAACACACAAAAAAAAGACATCAGAACAACTGAATATCACATAAACAGTGAACCTAATACATTGAAACAGAATATCAAGAAACATAGTGCTGCAAACTGATTGAAATACGAATTCAAAAAACACACAAAAATTATTCGGATAAAACTTTCATTTCCATCGCAGTTCAAGAAAACCTATCAACACCAAATATATCTAAGATATACCTTGAAAAAGAAGTAGAAAAAGCAATATGTTCACGTTAGGACCCATTGTTCTTGGCTTACTGACTTATAAAAAATATAAAAAAAAATAAAATAAGGGAAAAAATAAAAAAAACTAAAAATACTTGAAAATACATTATTAATTGCAGATGACTTTTGGATGGCATTTAAAACTGACCTACAAATATCGGGCATTCACAACAAACAGAAAATATGGTTTTAAGTTGTGTTTATGTCTTCCATAATCTGCATAAACATATCATTAATTTAAGTAGTTTAGCTTCAATTAACTGTTAATATGGTATTGTTAGAACCATATGTTGTTTAACAGACGCAATCATAAAGAAATCCCACTGATGATGAAGAAACTTCTCTGAAATATGTTTAGGTGAATAGAAAACATAAATTGTATTTGCTCAAGGCAGAAAAAAAAGTCTTAGGTGCAACGTACAGTTCTTGGCCATGTGACAGTTGTTGGCAGTTCATTCTCTGCTTCCTTATATTAAGGTAAATATATTGTGCACTGGGCGCTCTAACCAACGAAAATATTTGTTACACTGTTGCCTACACTGTTTTATATCTCTTTTTCCGCCAACATTCCATTGTTGGTGTCTGTGGAATTTACAAAATTGTTCGTGCGTGTAGTCAATGATGTCTAAAGGTTTTATTAAGGATCGTCTATCGTATAACTGGGTATGTACCCAATGGAAACTTAATAAAAAAAATTATGTAGCCAGTAATTAATAGTAGAGGTTCTTGCAATTAATTTTGTGTAACCGTTTCAAGAGTTTAACCTCAAATAAATCTCAGACTGCTGGGTGCCAACATCTGTAAACACATTTTTCTTCTTTCTAGTTCTTGGCAACCTTTGTTTATATGCTTGCCCTTACCTCAAAAAGCATTTTTATATAACTGGAAGCAAACTTCCTTCTACCATTACAGTAGCTGGCATGGGTGCCAATGAACTGTAAGATACCTGTGACAGTGAATGGCATTGGAGCAAAATAAGTGTAAAGTAGGTCATACGTTTCTTGGCATTACTGAAGTTTGTAATTTATTTGCTGCCGAATTAAAGGAAATATTTTCGTTAGATACCTGCCTGAAGATCTAACAGCTGCCAAGGAAGAAGTAAATAATGCTCTATCAAAAACCGCTGCAGCCAAAAAATACAACAACCCAAGAGCGACAGTCCAGTTTCAAATGAAACGGGATGTTATCAAGACAAAGCGAGGACAACCTTTATGAAAAGGAAGAGGACACTTTAATGAAATGGATAATCGACAGCTGTAATAATGGTTTTCCGAAATGTGCCCAAGAATAATTTTCAATGTAAAGGAGTTTCTGGAAATGAACGAGAGGGAGAATACTTTCAACGCATTAAGCCTGCGGTAGGATGGTATCGAGCGTTCCTTCGGAGACACCCAGAGATATTTAGTGACGGCAGCTAGTGGATGTGTGAGCGAGAAAGATAATCGTAATCGGTTTACACAATTTATTCACTGCCTTAAAGATAAAGGTCGTTTTGATGTATTACATGATCCAACAAGGGTATTTAATGGTGATGACGTGTTTTTTATTAAACCCAACAAGCAGTAAAGTTCTGGCACCAAAGGGGGCAAAAATGTGTATAGAATAGTAAAAGGAAAATCTAAGACTTCAATTACAGTTATGTTTTCTTACTCTGCATCAGGACTGATGGCTGCACCAAAGGTAATTTTTCCATATCAACTGATTCCTATGGATGTTCCTCGTTCTGCTCCAGGTTCATGGGGAATTGGTCTTAGTGAGAGTGATTGAGTGAGGGCCGAAGTCTTCTATGAGTATATTGGCAATGTATTTGCCCCATTTATCAAAAACAATAACATCAAAACTCCAGTCACCTAACGTCTCAGGTGAGTAAATTGTGTACCTAGCTTGGTATTGTGCTTGTAGCTCTTCATCCTAATGCCACCCGCATTGTACAACCTGCGGATGTTGCAGGATTTAGGCCAATTAAAGAGGGATGGAGAAGAGGAGTTCTTGAATGGCGGAATAAGCATCCTGAAAAAGATCTGACTAAGGATAATTTCTGTTCCCTCTTGAAAACTGTCTTAGACAAACTTGTCAAACCAGAAACCCTAAAGAATGGTTTCCGGGCCCGTGGCCATTTCCCTTGGAATGCAGACGCAGCGGATTTCGCGAAATGTCTCGGCAGTTCAAATGTTGGGCGTATGACAACAGAAGCAAATGAAACAGATTTCGAAACTTTCATTAGTACGATAGGAAATGAGTTATAACAAAAGTATGCCAACATAGAAAATGAATGTGTAGAGGAACATAGCAATGAATTTTACATTCTGTTTCCTATGTGGAATGGAGTATTTAGTAAAAGCATGCCATAAACTGTATCAGTGAACTGGTGATTAAGCAACAGGAACAGCTTTCTACCAGTCCTCGAGACTACTGATACAGCTCCAAATACAAGGGAAGTAATCAAGAGCCCATCTAGGTATTTTACAGCCAGAGGGGAAGATGTTCATACTTTAACAATAAACAGTGCAGCTGAAAGAGAAGAGGCCATTTTGTCAGGAGCTGTAAATTCTGACACTACAGGAGGTGACACTACGCCAAATCAAAGAACTCTACAAGTGAGGAGCAAGTTTTTTGCTACCACTGATAAACAAGCATACTCCTCCAAATTACATGATATTTTGGCGTCGCCTGAATCACCTATGAGAAAAGGAAAGCGACGTATTCAACGGCTTCCTTTTGTAGTATCAAGGGAAGCCTGCAAAATAATTCATCTAGAAAAGGCAATAAAAAAGAAAGAAGAAGAGGAAACGAAACTTGAGAGGAAAAGAAAAAGAGATGAAAAGAAGGGCATGAGGGATCAGAATGGCAAGGAAAAGAGGTGAATCTTCACACACAATGAAGCCTAGTAATAGTAGTCCAGGAATTGGCTCAGAACGCATGAGATCCTGTAAGCAAGGCCTCTGTTACATGTGTGCTAGAAATATCAGACCACAAAAAGAAGACTCACTTAAGTGCTCCATGTGTAACAAACTTTTTCACGAAAAGTGTTTCCTCAAAAGTCATCAGGTACAGGTACCCGAAGTAGACGAGGATAAAATGCAATTAATCTACCATCTGTGTTTCAAAGTGAATGACGGAATTTAAGATGATAGTTTCATGTGCGAAGAGAGTGAAGAAGTAATGCAACTGTTTCTTTTGCAATAAATATCTTCGTTTTTTCTAACCTGCCAAGAACTGTACAATGCAGTGCCGTGTACTGTGGCTTACCCGATAACAGCTGTGTTTTTTGTATTGTTATTTCAGTCAGTAAAAATTCCCTATGGAAAGTTAAAAAATTCTTAGTTAAAACAACGTAAAACGTGTATTAAAGACCAAATAATTAAATAAAACTTACACATTTTCAATCGGAAAATAAATGAGTTCACATTTCATTTTTCCGTGAGATAAGATCCTTAAAACCTGCCAACAACTGTGCGTTTACCTCTATGGTAAGATGCGACTCTCGGTAGTCTGCAAATAGAAGGCTGTCGCTACTTTCTATATGCTTGGCTTTAGCACAGAGGCTGTCATCGCCCTGTATTTGCTTTGGATCAAAACCGATCCTTCCTACTCCCCCCCCCCCCTACGCAATTCACACCCCAAACCTCAAACCGATCTCGTTGACACAATCTTAGGTACACCAACAAAGAGAACACAGAAAGAGCTAGCCATCCATGGAAAATGCAATTTAGCAAAACATGAATTGCAATATTGTTTTCTCTCTTACTTTCAAGCATAATAGAGGGAAGTAATTGATGCTGTCATTGTTGATCGAGTGTTTCCTTTACTGTGCACTACATGCATTGAAAAAGTGCTAGAGTACTGAACGACACATACCCGCATTGTGTATGAGGGAAAAATTAGAATTATAGTTCCGCCAATTTAATTCTCGGTGTAAGAGTTACGTTTCTACTTTCTCTTCGTTGCTTTACATTGTACGCACATACACCTTCAGCTAAAGACAGTTAATGGGTCTTCGTACCAGACAATATCGCGAAAAGGTAATCACGCTGGTTAATGTCTCCCGGGCAGCTAAACAACGCTTGACTGACGCATTTTCTATTATGCTCCTGGACAAAAAGCAAGACAAATAGCACATTCTGTGTACGTGGTAAGTCTTTTTGGTCTCCGATACGAAAAAAAGTTCCAGTACGTCCGTATTTCTTGAGACATTTTCATGACTCACGTTGGAAGTGTGTCAGCTTTTCTCCGAAATGAAAAAAAACACCGAGATAAGTAATATAATTCTTCGCTCAATGTCGCACTTATTTGATGGAGCAGTCAATGCGGGACAGGCCATTTACCTAGGTCATTAGCCACGGCTGTGGAGGAAATACGTCATGTGCCGCCTGTCGGGGGCAGCGGGCGCGGCATAAAGAAAAACCCACTGGCGCACACCACATCAGGAGAGGAATTTGGGGGGCGCCACCGCCTCGGGCCGTGCTTAATTGTGAGGGACGCGACAAAAGGCGGCGAGACATCGATTAACTGCGGCCCTGGCGACAAAAGGGGTCCGGGGGGAGGGGGAGGGGACTCCCCGCGGTTCCCGGAGCGGCGCCCGGCTTCCCGGGAAGCGCACCGGATTTTCTGGGAAAGGAAAAGTCCCCGGGGGAGGAGCGCGTGACCCAAGGACGCCGGGGATGCTGGGCGCTGGGCGGGCCGCGTAATATCGCAGACCACAATGGCGGCGTTAACAGCGCCGCGCCGGGGGGGACACCTCCGCTGCTGATGCCGCTGCTGCTGTGTCATTCCCCTTTCTTGCCGCCGGCATCCTGGTTAACACTGGCCGATGTGTCGACATATCGAAGAAGCTGATCTTCAGCTCGGACACGTGGAAATTTGTAGGGGAATGGGATAGGAACCAGGATTCATCTTATAGTGACCGAAGACCGGACTGGGTCGGGAGCGACTAGCGACGACCGACCGATCAAGCGTCGCCGCTAACGAGAAACACTCCACGAAACCAAAGAGACGACAAACAATGACAACAACTAATCGAAAACAAAGATCAAAACGCAAGTCAATCGGAACCGTGACGGAGTACGAAGCCTGATAACCACGGAATATCGTAGATAAACGGAGCGCAGTCAACACGAGACTGATGAGCGAGCTGTGGCTCCGGGCCCTATATAGTGCGACTCTCTGCGCAGATGTCCGCCGCGGTAGGCGCACCACGGCGTGCAGCGCTCTAGTGGCGATGGCAGCGCTAGAAGGTTGTGCGCGCCTCCTAACGGCTGCTGTCATAGTCCATGTGGTCTGGCGGGCTCTCAGACATATCGTTTCGGGATACCAGACATCTACATCCATGCTCCGCAAGCCACCTGACGATGTGTGGCGGAGGGTATCTTGAGTGCCACTATCGGTTCTCCCTCCTATGCCAGTATCGCAGTGTTTACGGAAAGACATATTGTCGATATGCCTCAGTGTGGGCTCTCATCTCTTGCCGACGGCCTCCTGGTTTACACTGGCCGATGCGTCGACATATCGTAGAAGCTGATCTTCAGCTCGGACACGTACTTCAGAAACACCGCCGACGTGTGGAAATTTGTAGCCGACTGGGAGTCGAACCCGGATTCATCCTCATCCATACTCCGCAAGCCACCAGACGCTGTTTGGCGCAGGGTACCTTTTGAGTAGCACTATCGGTTCTCCCTCCTATCCCAGTATTGTATTGTTTACGGAAACACAGATTGTCGATATGCCTCAGTGTGGGCTCTGATCTCTTGCCGCCGGCCTCCTGGTTAACACTGGCCGATGCGTCGACATATCGAAGAAGCTGATCTTCAGTTCGGACACGTACTTTAGAAACGCCGCGTACGTGTGGAAATTTGTAGCCGACCGGGATTCGAACCAGGATTCATCTACATCCATACTCCACAAGCCACCACACGGTGTGTGGCGGAGGGTATCTCGAGTGCCACTATCGGTTCTCACTCCTATCCCAGTGTCGTATTGTTTACGGAAAGACAGATTGTCGATATGCTTCAGTGTGGGCTCTGGTCTTTTGCCGCCGGTCTTCTGGTTAACACTGGCCGATGCGTCGACATATCAAAGAAGCTGATCTTCAGCTCGGACGCTTACTTTAGAAACACCGGGGACGTGTGAAAATTTGTAGCCGACCGGGATTCGAACCAAGATTCATCTACATCCATGCTCCGCAAGCCACCAGACGGTGTGTGGCGGAGGGTACCTTTTGAGTAGCACTATCGGCTCTCACTCCTAACCCAGTATCGTATTGTTTACGGAAAGACAGATTGTCGATATGCCTCAGTGTGGGCTCTGATCTCTTGCCGCCGGCCTCCTGGTGGCCGAGGAGACTGAGGCGCTTCAGTCACGGTCTGCACGGCCACTACGGTCGGGGGTTCGAATCCCCCCTCGGGCATGGATATTTTTGCCGTCCTAGTTCGTAAGTAGTTCATAAGTAGTTTGTAAGTTTAGGGACTGATGACCCCGTACTTAAGTCCCATAAGATTTACAAACATTTCCGATGCGTAGACATATTGAAGAAACTGATCTTCAGCTCGGACACGTACTTTAGAATACCGCGGACGTGTGGAAATTTGTAGCCGACTGGGATTCGAACACGGATTCATCTATATCTATACTCCGCATGTCATCAGACGGTGTGTTGCGGAGGGTATCTTGAGTGCCACTATCGGTTCTCCCTCCTATCCTAGTACTGTATTGTTCACGGAAAGACATTGTCGATATGCCTCAGTGTGGGCTCTGATCCCTTGCCGTCGGCCTCCTCGTTAACACTGGCCGATGCGTCGACATATCGAAGAAACTGATTTTCAGCTTGGGCACGTACTTTAGAAACAACGCGCACGTGTGGAAATTTGTAGCCGAATGGGATTGGAACAAGGATTCATCTACATCCATGCTCCGCAAGCCACCTGACGGTGTGTGGCGGAGGAGAGTATCTTGAGTGCCACTATCGGTTCTCCCTCCTATCCCAGTATTGTATTGTTTACGGAAAGACAGATTGTCGATATCTACATGTACATCTACTTGGGATACTCTGCAAATCACATTATACTATTTATCTCCCATTCCATTCTCGAAAAGCGCGCGGGAAGAAAGAACACCTGAATCTCTCTGTTCGAGCTCTGATTTCTCGTATTTTATTCTGATGATCATTTCTACCTATGTAAGTGGGAGTCAACAATATATTTTCGCATTCGGAGGAGAATGTTGGCGATTGGAGTTTCGCAAGTAGCCCACGCCGCAGCGATAAGCGCCGTTGTTGTAATGATTCCCATCCCAGATCCTGTCTCATTTTCGTAACGCTGTTTCACCTGTATCGCGACGAAACGAAAGGAGCTGCCCTTCTTTGGAGTCTTTCGATGTCCTCCGTCAAACTCACCTGATAAGGATTCCACACTGGGCAGCAATACTACAAAAATGGATGGACAAGCGTAGTGTATGCAGTTTCTTTTGTAGTCTGTTGCATGTTGTAAGGGCTCTGTCAATAAAACGCAGTGTCTGGTTCGCCTTTCCCACGATATTATCTACGTGTTCTTTCCAATTTAAGTCTGACGTAATAGTAATTTCTAGATATTTTGTGGAGTTTACGGTCTTCACTTTCGATTGATTTATCTTGTAAACAATGTTTAAGGGATATCTTTTCGTATTCATGTGGACGACTTCACGCTTCTCATTATTTAGAGTCCATTGACAATCTTTACACCATAGTGATATCTTATTCAGATCGTTCTGCAGATGGTTTTGATCTTCAGATGATTTTACTAGACGGTAAATGACGGCGTCATGTGCAAACAACCTAAGAGAGCTACTTAGATTTTCCCCTAAATCGTTTATGTAAATAAGGAACAGCAGAGGACCATGTGGAATGCCCGATATCACCTCTGTTTTAGTCGATGCCTTACCATCGATTACTGCGAACTATGTCCTCTCTGACAAGAAATCCCCTATCCAATCGCAAATTTGGGCGATATACCATAACCACGAAATTTGATTAAAATCCGTTTGTGAGGTACGGTGTCAAAAGCTTTCTGGAAATCAAGAAATACGGAATCGATTTACGAACCCTTGTCGATACCACCCATCACTTCGTATGAATAAAGAGCTAGTTGGGTTTCGCATGAACGATATTTTCTAAATCCGTGTTGACCTGGGGTCAATAGATCGTTCTGTTCGAGATAATTCATAATATGTTCCAAAACCCTGCTGCAAACTGACGTTAATGAAATAGGCCTGTAGTTTAGTGAGTTACTCCTACTGCCTTTCTTGAATACAGGTGTGACCTGTGCAACTTTCCAATCTTTTGGTACAGATCCTTCTATGAGAGAGCGGTTGTATATGAGTAAGTAGCTATCGCTTCAGCATAATCAGATAGAAATCTAATGGGTATACAATGTGGACTCTGATCTCTCTTATTTTATCCTCATGGACATGGGTGCCGGCAGGCTTTTTTCCAGGCTGGTGCACCTCGACCGGAAATACCATAGGGGGTCACTAGGTACTGATTGCTGGGAGAAGCAGAATGTATCTATAAATATAGAGGACTTTTAAGAGCCTGTGAGAAGACGTTTTCTTTGTTTAGTAGAAAAAGTACTACTTAGTGGTGGTGAAAATCTAGTGTATAGTATTTCGGATTTTAGGTGCTAAGGTAGTTAATGTTAAAAAAAAAGCTTAGTTAAACCTGGACAATGTGTACGTAAAAAAAATTACAAGCAGGTTGATGACAAATATTCATTGCAGCTTATGGCTACAAATTAAAATAATGTAGTACTGATTTTTATATTCTTAAAGCAGCAGACAATCCCAACTAATTTGAAAGCTATCATGAGAAAGAAATGAATTTAAATTTTTCTTTTTGGGTGTATTTCATTACAAACATTTATTAATATTGAACAAGCTTTGAAAGGACTTCAACACATCAATGTCTAAAAGTAAAACCATGGCGTATCAGATCTACACGACTGCAACAATTCCAGCGTATATTGTTCAAATGTTTGTATAGCTTATGGGACTTAACTACGGGGTCATCAGTCCCTAAACTTACAAACTACTTACGTACTAGCTAACACTAAGGACGGCACAAATATCCATGCCCGAGGGGGGATTCGAACGACCGACCGTAGTGCCGTGCAGACCGTGATTGAAGCGCCTCAGTCCCCTCGTCCACCGCGGCCGGCAACGTATATTGTGACACTCTTATTAATGTGCTGAGTATCCTGCCAAACTTGAACCCGTTCGCAACCAATTGCAACAAGTAAATACGAACATTAAGACAGTATACCATCACACAAATAAACATAATTCGATCTAACCATGATAATGACTCGGAGAGTTTGGAAACATCTTCGAGAAAGCTATAAAATTTTGGAAGGGACTATGGGTTGAATTCAAACGTTATCAACTGATGTCAAAACAAAGCAACAGATCAAAGCAATCATCTGAAAGTGTGGAAGACTTGCCCAGAATATTTGTCTTCATCCCATACTCAGACTTTACACCTCTTGCATGAGAGACAGATTTTCATCTACCCACAATAAATCTTTTTTGATTAAGCAGCTGCATTCCGAAAATTTAAGAAAAATAGCCAAATCTACTCTTATAAACACCGCAGAAGATATACGGAACTCTAACAGAAATTTCTTAAAAAATTTGTTTCTGAAGCTCCCACGTGGTACGAAATGTATAAGTCAAACGACGCTAGTAATTTAACTTTAAAGTTTGTTGACCACGCAGATTTTATTGCACCAGCCACACCGTTATGTCCCTCTGTTAGCAGGGCAATAAAGACTGACCTAAATATTTCAGCGACGACATGTAGCATGGAGCGTGCGTTTATTTCTCTACGGCGTAGCAAGACGTCGAATCCCTCTACTGTGGGTGACGCGAGGCTATGTTCAAATGTTTGTAGAACTTATGGGACTTAACTACGGGGTCATCAGTCCCTAAGCTTACAAACTACTTATGAACTACCTAAGACTAAGGACGGCACAAATATCCATGCCCGAGGGGGGATTCGAACCCCCGACCGTAGTGGCCGAGCAGACCGTGACTAGAGCGCCTGAGCCTCCTCGGCCACCGCGGCCGGCGCGAGGCTATGTGCTCTGTACAATTTCAGTGTTCACATAAAAATGGTTAAATAGGACTCCGAATTGATTGAAAAGGGGATGAACACTTTTGGACGACAGCCTAGACGCCTCAGGGTTCTATTTAGACGGTAATTTGCACCAAAGTTTACGATGGAGTAAGCATATTTTATATTACACAATAATAATAAAATTTTAGTTCTCAATCTTTTTCTCTGTGTTACTTTTATTTTTCTCTTTTTTTTCCAAGCCAGTGGGTGCAAGTGCACCCCCTTGCACCCCCTACCCGGCGCCCATGCCTCATGATCTCTTCGCGAGATATTCGTAGGAGGGAGCAATATACTGCTTGACTCCTAGGTAAAGGTATGTTCTCGAAATTTCGACAAATGCCCGTACCGAGCTGCAGAGAGTCTCTTGCAGAGTCCTCCACTGGAGTTTATCGATCATCTCCGTAACGCTTTCACGATTACTAAACGATGCTGTACCGAAGCGCGCTGCTCTCCGTTGGATATTGCCTACTTCCTCTGTCAACCCCACCTGGTACGGATCCTACACCGGTGAGCAGTATTCCAACAGTGGGCGAACAAGTGTATTGTAACCTACTTCCTTTGTTTTAGGAAAGTATTTTCTTACGATCCTTCCAATAAATTTGCCTGGTATCTTCTTTACCGGCGATTACTTTTATATGGTCCTTCCATTTTAAATCACTCCTAACGCCTACTCCCAAATAATTTATGAAATTAACTGCTATAGTGTAGCTAAATGATAAAGGAGATTTCCTACTATGTATTCGTAACACATTACACTAGTCTACATTGAGATTCAGTTGCCATTCCCTGCACCATGTGTCAATTCGTTGCAGATCATCCAGCATTTCAATACTATTTTCCGTTGTTACAATGTTACAACCTATCTATATACTACAGCACACCATCCGCAAAAAGCCTCAGTAAACTTCCGATGTTCACAAAGGCATTTACATACATACTGTGAATAGCAACGGTCCCACGACACTCTCCTGTGGCACATCTGACATCACTCTTACTTCGAAAGATTTCTCTCCTTTGAGGATGACATGCTGAGTTCTGTTATCTAAAAAGTCCTCAATCCAATCACACAATTGGTCTGACGGTCCATATCCTCTTACTTTGTTCATTAAATGACTGTGGTAAACTGTATCAAACGAATTGCCAAAGTCAAGAAACACGGCATCTAGCTAGGAATCCGTTCTATAACCCTCTGAGTCTCGTGGAAGAATAGCGCGAGCTGGGTTTCAGAGGATCGCCTTAATCGAAACCCATGCTCATTCCTACAGAGTAGACTTTTAGTCATCAGAAAAGTCATTATACTCCAACATGATACGTGTCCCAAAATTCTACAACTGACCGACTTCAGAGATAAAGGCGTATACGTCTGCACATCTGTTCGACGTCCCTTCATGAAAACGGAAATGACCTGCACCATTTTCCAATCTTTTGGAACGCCATGCTACACCACTGCAAGAAGGGGAGCAAGTTCCTTCCCGTACTCTGAGTGAAATCGAACTGGTATCCCATCAGGTCCAGCGGCGTTCCCTTTTTGAGCGATTTTAATTGTTTTTCTATTCCTCTGTCACTTATTTCGATATATGACATTTTATCATCTACGCGATAATCTAGAGAAGGAACTAAAGTGCACTCTTCCTCTGTGAAACAGCTTTGGAAAAGGATATTTAGTTTTTCAGCCTTTAGTGTGTTATCCTCTGTTTCAGTACAATTTTCGTCACTGAGGGTCTGGATTTTTTTTCCACCTACCGCTTTGCCATAAAACCAAAATTACTTAGGATTTTCAGCCAAGTCAGTACACAGAACCTTACCTTAAGATTTGTTGAATGCCTCTCGCAAATCCCTCCTCACGCTACATTTCGCTTCGTGTAATTTTTGTTTGTGTGCTATGCTTTGGCTGTGTTTATGTTTGCAATGAAGTTCCCTTTGCTGCCGTAGCAATTTTCTAACTCGATTGCTGTACCACGGTGGCTCCTTTCCATCTCTTCCAATCTTGCTTGGCACGTACTCATCTAATGCATATTGTACAATGGTTTCGAACTTTGTCCACTGTTCCTCAACACTATCTGTACTTGAGATGACTTCTGTGTTGAGCCGTCAACTACTCTGAAATTTGCTTTTTGTCACTTTTTTCAAACAGAATAATTTTCATCCAATTTTTTAATGTTTCTATTTACGGCTGAAATCATCGATGCTGTAACCGCTTTATGATCGCTGATTCCCTGTTATGCTCTAACTGTTTCGAATAGTTCGGTTCTCTTTGTCACTATAAGGTTATTGCCACGAGCTGTCGGGTATTTTTTTAGACGTGCAAATGGATTCGTGATTTCCTAAAAAAATAAAAGAAAAGAAAAAAAAAATTAAAATGCCGCAATTGGTACGAGGGTGAGTCAGTAAATAAGTAGAATGAGGTAGACACTCCAGTACTGCGCGCTGTGTAGGGGTATTTCTCTACCACTACGACACATCCGTCTTGCGGGTTGCAGCAGTTTATGGAAGCATATAGAGTTAGTGCTCAAGAGCGTCACGTACAGGATGCAAACGCTGCAACAAACATTCCAAGCTTCAGGATTTTAAAGCCTTCTAGAACGATGGGATGAGTGTTTAACTTGGTAGCGATTCTACCCCTTCTAGGAAGCTCATTAGTTGTGCGGTGTTTGAGTCCATGGCTTCGAATAAATTTGACAACATAAATGTTATGTTCCACCACTCAGCATATACAGTGTCTACCGACTTTGCACAAAGCGGTTCCAGATGAAGAATGCTGGCTACTACCAGCAGCTCGGCAACACCACTGGTTCCACATAAGAATTTATTCTTCCAACAATACCTGCATATTTGTCACACGTATTTCTGCCTTCATCGGTTGTGGCACATTTCATCCGAGAAATATAAAGGTTGTACGTTTGTGTACCTCTTTAAACATGTTGTTGAACAGTGAATGAAAATAAGATTTATAATTCTTCTGTAACTTCGAATTTTGTGCTAGAACCTCTAATAAATAAATAAAAAAAAAACAGAACTTGAGCAGTATTAGTGATCTCGTCCAAGCCCAACGAGTACATAGCGACTTTGGACGCCTTTTTTAAATGATCTGTTACATCAGGAGCACTGTCTTCATGTGGACGCGCCACTGTATTTGCAGACAGAAAAAGCGCCATTCATTGCTCGATTCTGTCAGGCAACACTTCCTCAGCTGTAATTAACACGCAGTTCTTCATGTAATCACTGCCACTGAATGGCTTCCCACGTTCGAAGATTTTATCAGCACTTCTTTAATTTACTTTTGTGACGGTCTCACTTTCCTGTACACGTTCCCTAAATATGTTTCGTTTAAAACAAAATCCACGTTTTAATGTTTCGAATTTATGTTGAAGGTCATTTTCATTGAATTCATTTAACTGTTGATTTTTTTTGTCAATAACATTTTGAGGAGTGTTATATTGCTTGAGCAAAGCAATAATTGAATTACGTATCACATACGCATTCCCATTTAACGTTAAATATTTTACTCCAGCTATCGACTGCTCTCTTTTTAGCTTCAACCGACACAGTCCTCTAAACAAAGAACGTACGCATATTCCAAACAAAAACTCTTGATATTTTAACTCGCCATAAGAAAGCGAACAAGATGAACTCATCAAAATACACCCTAGTGGAGTCTCTCTCGTAATTTTATGAACGAGCGGAGGTGATTATGACATGTTTTTAGTGCTGAAATGCTCCTATCAACCTTTCTTAATTAAACGAGTGGTAAACGCGCGCTACAGAAAAGATAGAGAGAGAAACCTTTGGTACTAGCGCAAGCCCGTTGAAATCCCTTCGCGAGGCGCAGCCGGCCCGCGGGCAGTATTTTGGAGATCCGTGATATAGGAGATAATCTGAACAGGCTACTTAGGTTTCCAGAGTGAAAATTTCACTCTGCATCGGCTCGTGCACTGATATGAACCTTCTTGGCAGATTATTCATCGTATTCACGCTGTGTTACAAATCAATCTACATTCTACTCAATTCAGAATTAATCAAAGAATTATGTAATTTTAACACAGTCACATGGGACTGGCCGCGTGGTCTGGGCACCATACTATGGATTTTTGACCACCTCCGCCGGACCTTTGAACTCTCATTTGAGCATGGATGTGTGTACCATAGCGTAAGTTAAAGTAGCTCGTTAGGTAGGGACCGATAATATTATTAGTTTGGACCCTTAAATTCACAAATTTTTACATATTTTTAATTTTTACATAAATATTTTTAACATACGTTTATGTATTACGAAACCCGTAATTTTCAGATATGCTCTGAGTTGGTTGTTTTATGGTACAACTACTTCCACCTGTGACGGCGACCCTGAAAGTAGGACTCCGCAACACTCCCTGAAGTTCGCTACCAACAGTTTGAAAATCACCGCTTTAAGCAAGGGCCGTGGCAGACGTATAAACTTAAAATGTAATGACTTCAATATGAAGACGAAGCCAAGATCGAATGTATAAAATACTCATTTAGTCATTAATAGTTTCGGCAAGCTATGTTTCCATTATCAAATGATAAAATGTTACTTTGTCAAACAAACAAAATACAAAATCATACATATGAATTAAAAACTGCACTGTACGTATCACATGTTGTTTAGTAAACAACGGACATAATATCTTTGGCATCTGATGCTTGCACATTTTAAGTTAGAATTGATATAGCACTGTGCATATTATATGTTATTTGGTTCACTATTGTCATTATCTGCCGCGGCGAAGCGGCCGAGCGTATTGAGGCGCTATGCTACGATGCGCGAAGCCGTGCCCCGCCTGGGGTTCGAATCTCCCCTCGGGCATGATAGTTTGTGCTGTCTTTAGTATAAGGTAGTTCATAAATAGTTTGTAAGTTTAGGAACTGATAAACCCATAGTTAAGTCCCATAAGATTTATGAACATTTGAACATTTGTCATTATGTTGGTCGCTTGATGCTTGCATACTTGAAGTTGAAATTAGACAAGTTCTTGCGTCCATGATGAAGCATTTGTACTCCTGAATTGGGTGTCTTCTCCGTACCAATTGACCATTACTAACTGATAGACATTTGTAGTTATTAAACTTCATCTTTGGAAGTCATGTGTAATCGTTAAAGAATAAATACACATGTTGAACAGATTACAGTAATATACCGTGTTCTCCACAGGACACGATGATGATTAAACGTTTCACCAAGCATTGCTTCACCACTTGGTGAAAAGATGAAGAGCACGTTCCTGGTTCAACTGAAGTCATGGGAATTACGAAAATTAGTTTCAAGAATTTAAGAGGACTCGATTAACGTCTTCCTTTGTCTGTCGATTCTTATAAACAGGTGACAGTACCAGTTAATGATATAAATTGGCAGGTAATTTGTCAATGAAACCAAATTTTTGCGATTCTGTTGAAATATCAGTGTTGGGTGACACAGTGACATATCGTACCAGAGAAGGAAGAATTCTGGGAGAAGCATGGGGAGAAATGTCTTCTGTAGAGTGGTGCCTCCAAGCGGAGCGTTGGGAACTGCTTCTGGCCAGGAAGTTGCATGAGGGGGGAAAACCCCATGAACTAGTCACGAGGTCGGCAGCATTTCGGCGTGGGCAACAGGACGTTTTACGACCAAAAGTAGTTGATTATAACACAGCCGGCCTTGTCTTGCGCCGCGGCCTGTGCGAAACTTCCGCACGGGGTTCTCCCGCGCCCTCTCCTACCGCCCCCTCGAACAGAGGTTATAGACCTTTTCCGCGTTCGCAAGAATGCTAATTTTTGTCACTGAAATACTACCAATATCCCTGTCAGACCCAAGGTTGTAAATGACGTGAAATTACTATACAGAGGAGCGTTTAAGGTACAAAATACATACAGTAATTCATTACAAAAAAGAAAATAAATTTATTTTCATAAATTTTGTACTTACACAATTGTCAATTTTGGACCTTCACTTAAAATTTTTATGATCTGCACCATCTTACAGAAAAAATGCCTTTGAAAGAAATGACATTATAACTTCACAGGATCATATAAAATCACATGGCTGTCAGATATGATAGCTTTCGTGTCAAAACAAGGATATCAACACCTTATCAACAAGTCTTTCTTGCTCCCATTGTAAGAGTACTGGAAATTTGGCGACTGCTGGTACCACGCAGTGTAGAAATATGGAACTACAACACGTTGTGCACGTTACCACAGTCCACAATTGTGTGATGCAGGCCCGAACTTCCTAGCGTGAATCACAAAGAAGTACAGCGAGCAAAACCAGAAACGCACAACTGTTCGTGCAGGGCTGAAAGGGATATATCAAAAGAATTACTACAACCGACTTACTGCTATGATTCGAAAACAGTTAATCCGAACACGCCACCTTGCCTTTGGAGACCATTTGGCGATCCTCTGCAAGTGCCGCTGAGAACAGGTATCCCGGTTTGCCGGTTTGTACCTCCCCTCCCCAATAGATCCGGTGCTGATCCGCATAAACGCTGCGAATCCTTTAAGGCCCGGTATTTCTTATGTGGTTTTGTAAACAAATTAATTCGAGAAAACCAATAAATGTATGCAGTTAGTTTTCCTATTTCCCTGTGCACCTCCGTAGCTCAGTGCAGTATCTGTGACAAGCAATGGAAGGGACCCAGGTCCCATTCCCGGTAGGAGACTTGGTACTGTGTGTTTGTCTTCATCATCACTTTCACGTTATCGACACGCGAGTCGCCGAAGTGGCGTCAATTGAGAGACTTGTAGTAGGCTGGCGAATCCCTATAGGGAAATTCCGGCCAGTAAAAGCCATACGATCATTTAGTTTCCTACTTACCTGACGTAGCATGTCGCTACGTCCGAGTAGTTACAGGTAGGAGTTTGACGTTCATATAAGGCACAGCAGACAGGCGAAAAAGTCCCCTAGCCAGCTTCTGCCTAATGAAGTGCCTTGCCGTCCTATTGCCTGTTAACAGTGAGTGGAGCACTTAGTGCTGAGCATCTCAGCTGAAGCTGGAACAGCCTGTTTGGTAGCAAACATCTACCAAGGGATAACAGTAATACTTCATTATAGCCCAGTATATAGAGGGGTCTCAGCTTACATTAATTGGAACAAAAGATTTTTTTCTAGGATCGTTTGGTATGGTGTGGGTATGACATATCTAAGTTTTCGACCTCAAAAGTGCACGGGAAAACTTTTGGTGGCCGAAACACCTAGAAATTTTCGAAATTTTTCCGGTTTCCCGCTTGTAACTCGAAAACGGTCGAAATGTAAGAAAAACATGATCAGTAGTAAAATAAAGACGACACAATTCTGCGTCGATTAAAAGAAAAAAATTGAAAATCGCTCGAATAGTTCGATTTTTATGGCGTTTCAAAAACAGCATTTTTTTTTTCAAATTTGCCAAAAACTGCGTTTTTTTCAATTTTAAATGTTCTGTAATGTCCCAGCATCAGATGTCATTAATACCGTATTACTTTAAAGTTGTAAAGCATCAATTCATGTGTTTCAAAAACCACATTTTTTTTACAATTTGGGCAGGTTTTGAAATTTATTTTGGAACAGCCTCAGAATATAGTTAGATTTAAGTCCTCTACTAAAAAACATTAAAAAGTGTGAATTAAAGGTTACTCTTTATGGCTCAAAAAAATTTCAAAATCTGCCCAAATTAAAAGAAATGGTGCTTTTCAAATACATGGATTGATGCTCTGCAACTTAAAAGTAATGTGGTATTGATAACATTTAATGGTGGGACATTACAGCATATTTAAAATTGGAAAAAGCCGTTTCTGACAAAAAAGGAAAAATTGCTGTTTTTTGAAACGCCATAAAAATCGAACTCTCCGATCGATTTTCAATTTTTTTCTCTTGATCAACCCAGAATTTTGTCGTATTTATTTCAGGGCTGATCAGATTTTTCCTAAATTTCGACCATTTTCGAGTTATAAGCGAGAAACCGGAAAAGTCCTAAGATTTCGAGGTTTTTCGGCCACCAAAAGTTTTCTCCCGCACTTTCGAGGTCGAAAACTTGGATTTGTCATACCCACACCGTACCAAACTATCCTAAAAAATAAACCTCTTGTTCCAATTAATGATGTTAGCTGAGGCACTTTTTAGATCCTCTATGTACTTGGCTATTAGTCACAACGATGTGTACAGAGGGCGCGGAGAGACTCTGAGAAACAATAAATTGCGTAACTCCAAATTTAAGCATGAGCGATAGTCATGTGCTTTGACTAGATATTACTATAGCGATCAGTATCATGGCCTATGGTTGCTTTGACTCCGATACATGTATAATTTTCTAAATGCGATAGGTACTCCAGAGACCATAGTCGTGTTACACTGGATATATACTTCAATTACATTACGTTAAAAGTAGTTTCAGAAACATAATTAACGATGACAGTCTTCAAATTACGTTCTAATGTTTTGCGCGGGGCTCCTAAAATCGCGGGGTCCCGTGCGACTTTACCGTTTGCACATGTCTAAGTCCGACCCTGAACATATTTCATTGTATAGGATAGTCTTCCTCTACGGTAAAATATATCAGGCAAAGGTGCATACAGGGTTTTAATTTTGGGAGTTGTGCAAGATTGCAAAAATACCACGCACCGCCACAGCTAGCAGGAACACACAGACCATTGAGCAACGGTGGAAGATGCACCGGATGTTGACAGGTCTGTACATTGACGTCGGTTTGCAGCAGGATTTTAGAACATCCGCAAATATTATGAACTACCTCGAAGAGAACGACTTATTGACCCATAGTCAACGCAGATTGATAAAGTATCATTCTTGTGAAACACAGCTAGCTCTTCAGTCACATGAAGTGATAATTGCTATCGACAAGGAATGTCAAACAGATTTCGTCTATCTGTTCCTTATTTTTTATAAATGACTTAGGAGACCATATGAGAGCTCTCCAAGGTTGTTCGCCGATTATCATTAATCGGTTAGTAAAGTCACCAGAAGATCAAAATCAACTTCAAAATGATTTAGATAAAATTTCTGCATGGTGCAAAAACTGGCAATTGACCCTAAATAATGAGAATGTGAAGTCATCCATATCACCAGAAAAAGAAGCCGACTGAGATTGATTTACAGGATAAATCAGACAAAATTACTGGCCGTAAATTCAACTAAATAACTAGGAGTAGTAATTACGAACAACGTAATTTTGAAAGAACATATAGGAAATATTGTAGAGGAAGCGAACCCAAAACTACGTTTCGTTGGCACAACACTTAGGAGATGCAACAGCTCTACTAAAGAAACTGCGTACGCCACACTTGTACGTCTTATTTGGAGTACTGTTGACATTATGAGATGCCCACCAAGTGGGACGGACTACGATTTAGAGAAAGTTCAGAGAAGGGCAGCTCGTTTTGTGTTATCACGATATAGGAGAGAAAGTGTCACAGGAATGATGTTCGAGTTGGGGTGGAAATCATTAAAACAAAGGTGTCATTCGTTGCGACGAGATCTATTTGCGAAATTTCTATCACCTACCTTTTCTTTCGAACATATTTTGTTCTCACCCACATACATAGGTAGACATGATCACAACAATAAAATAAGAGAAATCAGATCGAAAACGGAAAGATTTAGGTGTTCCTTTTTCCTGCGAGCTATTGGTGAATGGAGCTGTAGAGAAACACCATACAAGCAGTTCGATGAACCCTCTGCCATGCACTTCAACGTGACTTGCAGGCTATTTATGTAGATCAGGCTGTTCCAGTTCGCGCGCTCCCTCGTCAGCTAGAGAGCGCTCACCTGCTCGTGGGGCGCCGATTCTGCGGCCGTCAGCTGCTGTCGAATGGGCGCACCACACTGCGCCGAGCGTGTGTGTAGGCGAGGCAGCCGGCTGGCCTGTGACGTCACGAGGAACTGCAGCCGCGCTGCAGTTGCCGCCACGAGCACAACTGCTTTCGAAATAGATACAACTTCGTACTCAGCTACAACTAAGACTACCATTTTTCTCCATGAAAATGCGGGACAAGCGATACGCGACAGCTGGTCAACCCTCAGCGTTATTATACTTACTGTAAAAGTTCTGCGATCCTGAATATCAACGATTTGACATCACTGGAATCTAACAAAGCACGCGCGAGGTCGTTTCCCATCTCGGGCGTGGAAGTTTGTGCTGCCTTTAGTATAAGTGAGTTCGTAAGTAGTTTGTAAGTTTAGGAACTGATGACCCCGCAGTTAAGTTCCATAAGTTTTACAAACATATGAAAATTTGAACGATTTGTGTAACGAATTTTCGCTTTAATTGTTATAGAAGACATTATTGATTTTACAAGTTGTTGCTAGAGTATCAAAAGAAGAACATGATTTACTGATTTATCACGATGAGCCCCATCCGAGTTTCCACCATGTTAATCGTAAATATGGCAATATGAGTTTTCACAATGAACTTCATAATTAATTCCCGTATTCGAGAAAGGTATGTTTTCCATTTAAATTCAAAGAAATGATACTTTTGCGTTTAGGCTTAATAGCCTACCTCAGGTAAATTAATAACACACCATCTTAATTACCAATAACTAGACTTACCAAGCGACGTCTTCCTTAAATGTTCACATTCAGTAACTCGCTAAACAGTGGCAACAATAAGTGGCATAACGGCCTATCCATCATTTATCACAAGAAATGGCACATCTACTACATCCACATGGGATACTCTGCAAATAACATTAAAGTGCCTGGCAGAGTGTTCATCGAATCACCATTATACTATTTATCTCTGATTCCATTCTCTAATAGCGCGAGGGAAGAAAGAACACCTGAATCTCTCCGTTCGAGCTCTGATTTCTCATATTTTATTCTGATGATCATTTGTACCCATGTAAGTAGGAGTCAACAATATATTTTCGCATTCGGAGGAGAATGTTGGCGATTGGAGTTTCGTAAGTAGCCCACGCCGCAGCGATAAGCGCCGTTGTTGTAATGATTCCCATGCCAGATCCTGTACCATTTCTGTAACGCTGTCTCCCCTGTATCGTGACAATACGAAACGAGCTGCCCTTCTTTGGACTCTTTCGATGTCCTCCGTCAAACCACCTGATAAGGATCCCACACTGGGCAGCAATGCTCCAAAAATGGACGGACAAGCGTAGTGTATGCAGTTTCTTTAGTAGTTCTCATGCATGTTTTAAGGGTTCTGCTAATAAAACGCATTCTCTGGTTCAAATATTTGTTAAGCTTAAGGGACTTAACTACGGGGTCATCAGTACCTAAACTTACAAGCTACTTATGAACTACCTAAAACTAAGGACGGCACAAATATCCATGCCCGAGGGGGGATTCGAACCCCCGACCGTAGTGGCCTTGCAGACCGTGACTGAAGCGCCTCAATCCCCTCGGCCACCGCGGCCGGCTTCTCTGGTTCGCCTTTCCCACGACATAATCTACGTGTTCTTTCCAGTTTAAGTCTGTAGTAACAGTAATTCCTAGGTATTTTGTGTAGTTTACGGCCTTTACTTTTGATTGATTTATCTTGCAAACAAAGTTTAATAGAGGACTTCACACTTATCATTATTTAGAGTCAATTGATAATTTTTACACCATACTGATATCTTATTCAGATCGTTCTGCAGTTGGTTTTGATCTTCGTATGATTTTTACTAGACGGTAAATGAAGGCGTCATCCGCAAATAACCTTAGAAAGCTACTTAGATTTTCCCCTAAACCGTTTATGTAAATAAGGAACAGCAGATTACCAATAACACTACCCTGTGGAACGCCCGATATCACCTCTGTTTTAGTCGATGCTTTACCATCGATTACTACGAACTGTGTCCTCTCTGAGAGGAAATCCCCTATCCAGTCGCAAATTTGGGGCGATATACCATAACCACGCAGATACAAAGGTTTTCAATTTAGGAAGACAGGACCAGAAAATACGGATCGAAGATGCTTCGTCATAAAAACTGAGTAACACACAAACAAAGAAAAGGGCTGTACTATTTTTAAAAATCTCCCTGCAATAAGTCAGAATTTAGACCTACTAACTGAAGGCGATAAGAATGTAACATCGTGAGCTGGCTATGCGGAACTGGCGATCAGAACAAATCGACAAGTAACGTTTGTACGACTAACAAAAGATTTATTGACTATTTTGTCGTTTACAAATTTTTTGCAACATAAGTGAACAGATATCCCATATTATCTTGTGTGCTGCAGCGATGCGCAGCATACTCTTTATTGTAGGGTTGTGAAGCAATGACGTTACTTTGTTTTATATTCTGTTCATTGCAGAGAACACCTGCTCTCAACAGTACGTCCACCTGAACATGCACATAAAGCTGCATTCTCACGTTTCGATAACACTGAGACACTAAACGAACGCGTCTGTTTACTTTTGCCGCTGAGTACTAGCATGTAAAGCATTAGATATACCGAGCTGAATAATCCGCCATTTTGAATCCCAATCCGACGATAGTGTTATACGCTTTGTGTGGTTTAGCGAAGTGAATCAGCGAATATTTTGTTATTTTATTGTTTCACAGTGTGAAATGGTTGGTTGTGCTACACCGAACTGCTCAAAAACTAGCAGACACGATCGCTACAAGTTTTATCGGTTTCCTTCAAACGTAGACCGGCGTAAAAGGTGACTTGTAAATATCAGATGCCAAGTATGGACGCCAAAATCGAGCAACTATCTGTGTAGCGTTAAGTAGAAAACCTTTTTATTTTTTTATTTATTTTATTTTTTTACTTGTAGTAGAAATAGTTATGTTCACAGATTGGCAATAATGAAATTGTAGGCCTGTATGTGTTAGCAATGGTTTAATTTTGCTACAGATTGTTAACACAGCACGGTATACAGTCTGTTTAAAGTAAACTACGTACCTTATTTTGTTTAGACCAACTAAGGAGCGATTCCAAAAGCTGTTAATTGTACTTTAAGTGATGCATGAGTGCAGCTGTTTTTATCCAGCTAGTGGTTTTTAAATTATGTTTCTTCGCATTATTTCAATGTTTAATTTAAGTGTCACTCTCAATACGGTAATATGTAGGCCTAAACCAAGCTGAAAACAGGATGACAAAAATAAATAAATAAATAAAAAGAACTTCGCGTAAAAGGCGAACAGGAAAGAAGTTGTACTTGAAAGGCAACAAATTTAAAACTTATAATGCAACATTCACTTTATTTCAATGTGCATGCTACCAGAGATACTTTATTTAGTCGTTATCCAACGAAACCAGAAATTTAACGTTATTAAACACATTTTGAGTAAAATCTTCTCTTAAATACGGTGCGTGTAAAATATGCGAGGCAATAGAGGGAGAATACGGGAAGTACAGTATGGCAATTTTTACATTCATCCGTAATTATTTTCGAATGAAACTCTTAGTTTCCGTAAACGTATGTGGATGTAGTATTTATAAACCAGAAAATACGATAATTGTAACGAATTTTAATTGTATTTGGCACATATTTAGAACGTAAACTGTGCCTTAATGTGGAATGTAAGTGAATGCATCTCATCTCTAAATATCCCCTAATCACCAACTTTAAGTTGCTTGCCTCTTATAGTCAAATGTAAGCCAATAAATTTACTATACTGTAATATTTTCTGCTTTAGGAAAGTATAATTAATGGCATGTTAAAAAGCGTAAGTATCCGTAGTCTTTAAATGCACACCTTCAGCGTGGGATTCAAAATGTCGGATTGTTCTGCTTGTAGGGGAAAGGGTTGTACCTTAGGACATTTCTTACAATTTAATTTTATTATACCATAATTTTTTTACTAGTAATTCGACAATTTACCCCATCATAGGCACCAATTTTAGGTAATGTTGAACGAACAGCAGTTTAGGCTAGCTCCAATATTTACACGATTACTCACCAATAAAAACTGTTGTGACACTTGTCCCAAGGTACAACATATGGTTTCACCTTGGGACTGTGGTGGTTTTACCTTGGGACACGGGGATGTATTTCAATGTCTTAGTTTTATGAATGAAAAAATCGTATGGGAAATAGGTAGTACATGTTTGTTTGTTAGTCCAAATACACAGTCACAAAAAAGTTGCATTGCGCAGCCCTTACTACATACGAAAGAAGTTCTTCCTCTTGCTCTGTGGTGAAGACTGTTCGTGTAGCAGTGCTGGCTTCATATGAGAAATAAGTGTGACCAGAAAATTTGTGTTTTTGGATGTGCCTAGGGAAAGTACTTTTCGACACTCCATATACTTCAGCCGCTTCTCGTATTGATAGTTTCTAAGTGTCCCAAGGTGAAACCAAATACAAAATAACAGAAAACATTATCCTAACCTATGTACTCATTTATATCTTTATAACTTTTGGTATCAATAGCTTACTTAAACAATGCCCTACAACACTGCATTTAAGAAATATCAATAATGATGCTTAGCTTTTATTTATATCTTCTAAGGATAGTGGCTAAATTTTACTTTCAAACACGAAAACTTGTAAAATTCCTCCTCAGATCTGGAACATCATCCAAATACAGCATGGTCTCCTATTCCCTCTGAAAGTAGACCTGACAACTTCACTTCGTAGTTCTTAGAGTTGCTACTACAGTGCAGTGCCTTTATTAACAAGTGTCCCAAGGAAACCAATATTCCAGATTTCGAATTACGAACAGATGCCGTAATGAGTAACGTAGAAGTAGATATCATCGGAGTAGTGCAGCAACTAAAATTACTTAACAAAAACAAGTCTTCTGGTGTGGATTGTATACCTATTAGATTTCTATCTGATTATGCGGAAGCGATAGCTCCTTACTTAACAGTCATATACAACCGCTCTCTCATAGAAGGATCTGTACCAAAAGATTGGAAAGTTGCCCAGGTCACACCTATATTCAAAAAAGGCAGTAGGAGTAACCCACTAAACTACAGGCCTATTTCACTGACGTTAATTTGCAGCAGGGTTTTGGACCATATCCTGTATTCAAATATTATGAATTATCTCCAACAGAACGATCTATTGACCCAAAGTGGACACGGATTTAGAAAATATCGTTCATGCGAAACACAACTAGCTCTTTATTCACACGAAGTGATGGGTGCTATCGACAAAGGTTCGCAAATAGATTCCGTATTCATCGATTTCCAGAAATCTTTGACACCGTACCTCACAAAGGGCTTTTAATCAAATTGCGTGGTTATGGTATATCGTCCCAAATTTGTGATTGGATAGGGGATTTCTTGTCAGAGAGGACACAGTTCGTAGTAATCGATGGTAAGGCATCGACCAAAACAGAGGTGATATCGGGCGTTCCACAGGGTAGTGTTATTGGTCCTCTGCTGTTCCTTATTTACATAAACGATTTACGGGAAAATCTAAGTGGCTCACTTAGGTTGTTTGCAGATGACGCCGTCATTTACCGTCTAGTGGGATCATCTGAAGATCAAAACCAACGGCAGAACGATCTGAATAAGATATCAGTATGGTGTAAAAATTGGCAATTGACTCTAAATAATGAGAAGTGTGATGTCGTCCACATGAGTACGAAAAGAAATCCGTTAAACTTTGTTTACAAGTTAAATCAATCAAATGTGTAGGCCGTAAAGTCCACAAAATACCTAGGAATTACTATTACTTCAGACTACATTGGAAAGAACACGGAGATAATATCGTGGAAAAGGCGAACCAGAGACTTCGTTTTATTGGCAGAACCCTTAAAACATGCAACAGCACTACAAAAGAGTCTGCATACACTACCCTTGTCCATCCATTTTTGTAGTATTGCAGCCCAGTGTGGGATCCTTATCAGGTGGGTTTGACGGAGGACATTGTAAGAGTCCAACGAAGGGCAGCTCGTTTCGTATTGTCACGATACAGGGGAGACAGCGTTACGGAAATGATAGAGGATCGGGATGGGAATCATTACAACAACGGCACTTATCGCTGCGGCGTGGGCTACTTGTGAAACTCCAATCGCCAACATTCTCCTCCGAATGCGAAAATATATTGTTGACTCCCACTTACATAGGTAGAAATGATCATTAGTACAAAATACGAGAAATCAGAGCTCGAACAGAGAGAATCAGGTGTTCATTCTTCCCACGCGCTATTCGAGAATGGAATGCGAGATAAATAGTATAATTGTGGTTCGATGAACCCTCTGCCAGGCACTTAAATGTGATTTGCAGAGTATCCCATGTATATGTAGATGTAAAACCGTCCCATGGTAGAACCCTTTCCCTTACTATACAGTGTTCTAATAGCGTGCGTGACGTCAGCTTCCCCCACTACCGCAGCTCCTAGCTGGGCAGTGAGCGCCCGTGTGCGCTTCTGCTCGCGGCGCAGCATGCTGGAACAGCCTGATGTAGATGTAGACTTGTGCAGTACAGCCTGATGTAGATGTAGTAGACTGGTGTAGTACAGGTGCAGGTACAGCTCCATGGATTGGCTGCGGAGCTGAACCTCATCGCGCGACGCCCAACTGTGATCGTCCCCGTCGATTGCCTGGCGGCGCGCTCTTCGCGCTGCGATTTGACGCGTCCCGCGGTGCGGGCTGGCGGCCGGTGCTCGGGCTCCTGAGCTAATTAGTTCCATTGTGGAGGCGGCGGCGGCGCTATCCGCGGCCATCTCGGCGCTAATGGCTGCCTGCCCTAACGAGGCGCCATGCGCTCTTCCAGCGCGCTTCTGCCCTCTTTATTGGTGCGGAGCGCAGTCGTTGGTGACGACGACCACTGGCCGCGGGCTCGCCGCCGTCCACCGGGTTACGGCGCGCTAACGCGGCAATTCGCACGCAAACGGTCGTTCTGGGGATCCTGCAGAGTGTCCTCAGTACTGCAGCTGTCGTGAAGAGGCGTAATAACAGTCGTTGGGACCTTCTGCTGCCTTATATGGCAGTTCCTGCGAAAATGAACCGTCTCTGCCTGGGTTGTACGGCCGCGTTTATTTTATTAAGTCCCTACAAGTACGGTAATGAAGTGAGCACTGTTTTTAGGACCGGAGGCAGTTGTTGGAACGAGAAGAGCGAAGGGCTCTCCAGTGGGCATAGTTTTTGCAATGTGGAGTGTTGTCGGTATAACTAATGCAAATTGTAATGTTTCTGCACGTTTCACATCCCGCTAATAAATTACACATTGCCAACATTACAGACGCAACCAGTTAGGACACTTAAATAAAGCCGGCCGCGGTGGCCGAGTGAACTGAGGCGCTCCAGTCACGGTCTGCACAGCCACTAGGGTCGGGGGTTCGAACCCCCCCTCGGGCATGGATATTTGTGACGTCCTTAGTTGTAGGTAATTCATAAATAGTTTGTAAGTTTAGGGGCTGATCACCCCGTAGTTAAGTCCCATAAGCTCTACAAACATTTGAACATTTCTTAAATAAAATATACCACCGGACGGATACTTTGTAATATTCTCCTATTCTGTTTAAACTACTATCGTTCACCTACACTACCGCTCATTAATGTCAATACACCCCCTGGTATTTCAGATTTACAATACAAATCAAACGTTATTTATCACAAAATATAATTATATTGACTTACACATATATAATACAATCACAATCATTACACTTTACTTTCATCAAAGTATCCTCCTTTGGATTTAATCCGCCGCGGAGCGGTTGAGCGCATTGAGGCCCTATGTTGCGATGCGCGAGGCTGTTCCCCGTCGGGAGTTCGAATCCCCCCTCGGGAATGGATGTTTGTGCCGTCTTTAGCATAAGCTGCGCCATAAGTAGTTTGTAAGTTTAGGGACTGATGACCCCGCAGTTAAGTCTCATAAGCTTCACATTTTTTTTTATTTTTTATTTATTTATTTTTTTTATTTAATGACTGCCTCACAAACTCAAGGCATGAGGTCAATCAGTTTTTGTAGGTATCGTGAATATATATGATTCCACACATCTTTAACAATACTCCAGAGATGTTCCTTGTTACATATATTAACTTCCCTCATACGTCTGTCCACATAATCCCATACTATTACAATTGGATTACAGTCGGGCTTTGGGACGGAGGAGGAATCTTACAAAATGTCAATTAGACGCGCATTTTACCGACTCATTGAAAGCAAAGATATCATTAAAACTTACTAAAAATTTGTGTTTATCAGTTGATACCATTTTCTTAATTTTGTGCTTAAGTCTATTAAAAATTTAATGAAAAGAAAGGGGTAAATACTAAGAGGTTAAAGAAGTGAAACCAGCCAACATGGAACAAGATAGGCGCCACAGGACTTCATATTTTCCTCTGTATATACTTTTCTAAATTAATTCGCAACACGTTATTATTGCATTGAACTTGTATTATGTGATAGTAAACACTTAATACAGTGAAACAAATGTTCGATAATGAAGGTAAAACATTTGAGCTAATAGGTTAAAAAAACGAAACAGTCTCCAGTATCATGGTTATAGATTTATTAACTACCGGTTTCAGGCAATTATTGCTCTTCTTCAGGTTTAGTAACATTCTTTCCAAAAACTGGAATATAATATATTCTATCGTTTATGAGAATCATCATGAAAAATCTTTCAGTCTTCTGGTCACTTATCTTCTTTTTTCAGATATCATCATATCACTCTTGCAGACCAAAATAAAGCTTGCTGTTCAGGGCCAACTACTGTAATTCATTTTAGATTATGTAAAATGTTACAGATTTGAGAATAGAACGTTACATAAAATTTCAAGGTTGTTGGTAAAATGTTTTGAAGAACTGATAACAACCGCGGAACAACATAAATGATTGGATGTTACATTTTTCTCATCTACATGACAATATAGTTAGCAATAAGTAAGTAGATAATTTGCAAGGCCCTTAATTGAACAAGTAATGCACAAGTTAATGCGTGCCTGATTTGCTCTGTCTCGGTTTCTCGTGCTCTGTAAATGACTGAATGCTTTTCTCGCGCAGATACTGCTCTTGCTTTATGGTGCGCAAACGTTCTTCACGTTTTTCTCGCGATTACTCTAAAGAATTTCCTGCCCTCCTGAATATCTGAAATGCGTTTTCTTGGGGTGATTATTGTCGATTTACAGAAAATAACACAGCACAGTTACTATAAAATGAAAAATATAAAAAAAATTAGGAAAAGACGTGTTATGTGAAAGAATCGTACGTCTTGTTGGTCCATGCCACGTCGTTTCTGAACTCCACTGGACTGTTGGGCGGTTAGTATCTCACGACTGTTGTCACCGCAGTGTGGATCGCAATTACTACTTAATGGAACTCAGTGGCCGGTGCAAGTCTGTCGACTGGGTCGCCACTTCGGCGTCCCCTAGGTATCAAACCGGGGAAATCCTGAAGACATGTCGTTTTCGACGACTCCTCAGAAATAAAAAAATAAAAAAAGATTATTGAGGTCATTCATTTAAATAAATGTTATCCTACCTATTACGCTGGACCAAATCACAATTTTGGAAACTTTCATTAATATCGGGGCCGGCCGCGGTGGCCGAGGGGACTAAGGCGCTCCAGTCACGGTCTGCACGGCCACTACGGTCGGGAGTTCGAATCCCCCTCGGGCATGGATATTTGTGCCGTCCTAGTTCGTAAGTAGTTCATAAGTAGTTTGTAAGTTTAGGGACTGATGACCCCGCAGTTAAGTCCCATAGACAATACAACATTAATATCGGTGGAGTAATTTCAGAATTGTTCAAATGTTTGTAAACTTTTTGAACCAAACTGATATGGTCGTCAGTCCTTAGGCTTACAAACTAGTTCAACTAAGTATATTAAGGACAACACTCACACCCTTACCCGAGGGAGGACTCGAACCTACGGTGGGAATGGCCATCCAGTCCGTAGCAAAAATTCGGAAATTCGGGTTCGAATCCCGGTTAGGAACAACTTATGATGAGTTACCAATTAATTTGATAGATGATGCTGATATTCCCTATGCACAGTTATAATTGAGCCATACCAGCCAGCCGCAGTGGCCGAGCGGTCTGCGGCGCGCCAGGCACAGTCTGCACGGTCCCTACGGTCGGGGTTTCGAATCCCCCTCGGGCGTGGATGCTTGTGTCGTCTTCAGTGTAAGGTAGTTCATACGTAGTTTGCAAGTTTAGGGACTGATGACCCCACAGTTAAGTCCCTTAAGTTTATCAAACATTTGCACATATTTTGAGGCATACTAGAACGGCACTAAGGAAAGTGACGTTGACCGACATTACTTTTCCGAATGCATAGCTACAAATTTCAAGGTTCAATATTAAGCCGGTCGCCCATTGCTACTCCCGTACACCGGCGCAGTGGTCGGTACACTGTACTCCCTTTCTGGAGGACGGCTCTTCAAATCCATGATTTACCTAAATGGCTCGAGGCAAACGCGAAGCCGGCCGCGGAGGACGAGCGCAAGTCACGGTCCGCACGACCTCTACGGTCGGGGGTTCGAATCCCCCCTCGGGCATGGATATTTGTGCCGTCTTTAATGTTAGCTAGTTCATAAGTAGTTTGTAAGTCTACGGACTGATGACTCCGTAGTTATGTCCCATAAGCTATACAAACTTTTGAACATTTGCAAATGCGGAAGGACGTGGCCGATTTCCTTCCCAATCTGGTCGTCTTCCTTGTATCCTAAACAATAGTAGTAAGGGAATGTACCTTCGTCTCTAATGACGATGTTGTCGCCGGGATTATAAACCTGATTCTGTCTTCTTTCTTCTCCCCCACTCTCCCATGCGAATATGCGAACTGTGAGGGAGGATATCCTAATAAGAGCCGGCCGCGGTGGCCGAGGTGACTGAGGCGCTCCAGTCACGGTCAGCACGGCCACTACGGTCGGGGGTTCGAATCCCCCCTCGGGCATGGATATTTGTGCCGTCTTTAGTGTTAGCTAGTTCATAAGCAGTTTGTAAGTCTACGGACTGATGACCCCGTAGTTAAGTCCCATAAGCTATACAAACATTTGAACATTTGCAAATGCGGAAGGACGTGGCCGATTTCCTTCCCAATCTGGTCGTCTTCCTTGTATCCTAAACAATAGTAGTAAGGGAATGTACCTTCGTCTCTAATGACGATGTTGTCGCCGGGATTATAAACCTGATTCTGTCTTCTTTCTTCTCCCCCACTCTCCCATGGCGAATATGCGAACTGTGTGGGAGGATATCCTAATAAGAGCCGGCCGCGGTGGCCGAGGTGACTGAGGCGCTCCAGTCACGGTCAGCACGACCTCTACGGTCGGGGGTTCGAATCCCCCCTCGGGCATGGATATTTGTGCCGTCTTTAGTGTTAGCTAGTTCATAAGTAGTTTGTAAGTCTAGGGACTGATGACCCCGTAGTTAAGTCCCATAAGCTATACAAACATTTGAACATTTGCAAATGCGGAAGGACGTGGCCGATTTCCTTCCCAATCTGGTCGTCTTCCTTGTATCCTAAACAATAGTAGTAAGGGAATGTACCTTCGTCTCTAATGACTATGTTGTCGCCGGGATTATAAACCTGATTCTGTCTTCTTTCTTCTCCCCCACTCTCCCATGGCGAATATGCGAACTGTGTGGGAGGATATCCTAATAAGAGCCGGCCGCGGTGGCCGAGGTGACTGAGGCGCTCCAGTCACGGTCCGCACGACCTCTACGGTCGGGGGTTCGAATCCCCCCTCGGGCATGGATATTTGTGCCGTCTTTAGTGTTAGCTAGTTCATAAGTAGTTTGTAAGTCTAGGGACTGATGACCCCGTAGTTAAGTCCCATAAGCTATACAAACATTTGAACATTTGCAAATGCGGAAGGACGTGGCCGATTTCCTTCCCAATCTGGTCGTCTTCCTTGTATCCTAAACAATAGTAGTAAGGGAATGTACCTTCGTCTCTAATGACTATGTTGTCGCCGGGATTATAAACCTGATTCTGTCTTCTTTCTTCTCCCCCACTCTCCCATGGCGAATATGCGAACTGTGTGGGAGGATATCCTAATAAGAGCCGGCCGCGGTGGCCGAGGTGACTGAGGCGCTCCAGTCACGGTCCGCACGACCTCTACGGTCGGGGGTTCGAATCCCCCCTCGGGCATGGATATTTGTGCCGTCTTTAGTGTTAGCTAGTTCATAAGTAGTTTGTAAGTCTAGGGACTGATGACCCCGTAGTTAAGTCCCATAAGCTATACAAACATTTGAACATTTGCAAATGCGGAAGGACGTGGCCGATTTCCTTCCCAATCTGGTCGTCTTCCTTGTATCCTAAACAATAGTAGTAAGGGAATGTACCTTCGTCTCTAATGACTATGTTGTCGCCGGGATTATAAACCTGATTCTGTCTTCTTTCTTCTCCCCCACTCTCCCATGGCGAATATGCGAACTGTGTGGGAGGATATCCTAATAAGAGCCGGCCGCGGTGGCCGAGGTGACTGAGGCGCTCCAGTCACGGTCCGCACGACCTCTACGGTCGGGGGTTCGAATCCCCCCTCGGGCATGGATATTTGTGCCGTCTTTAGTGTTAGCTAGTTCATAAGTAGTTTGTAAGTCTAGGGACTGATGACCCCGTAGTTAAGTCCCATAAGCTATACAAACATTTGAACATTTGCAAATGCGGAAGGACGTGGCCGATTTCCTTCCCAATCTGGTCGTCTTCCTTGTATCCTAAACAATAGTAGTAAGGGAATGTACCTTCGTCTCTAATGACTATGTTGTCGCCGGGATTATAAACCTGATTCTGTCTTCTTTCTTCTCCCCCACTCTCCCATGGCGAATATGCGAACTGTGTGGGAGGATATCCTAATAAGAGCCGGCCGCGGTGGCCGAGGTGACTGAGGCGCTCCAGTCACGGTCCGCACGACCTCTACGGTCGGGGGTTCGAATCCCCCCTCGGGCATGGATATTTGTGCCGTCTTTAGTGTTAGCTAGTTCATAAGTAGTTTGTAAGTCTAGGGACTGATGACCCCGTAGTTAAGTCCCATAAGCTATACAAACATTTGAACATTTGCAAATGCGGAAGGACGTGGCCGATTTCCTTCCCAATCTGGTCGTCTTCCTTGTATCCTAAACAATAGTAGTAAGGGAATGTACCTTCGTCTCTAATGACGATGTTGTCGCCGGGATTATAAACCTGATTCTGTCTTCTTTCTTCTCCCCCACTCTCCCACGGCGAATATGCGAACTGTGTGGGAGGATATCCTAATAAGAGCCGGCCGCGGTGGCCGAGGGGACTGAGGCGCTCCAGTCACGGTCAGCACGGCCACTACGGTCGGGGGTTCGAATCCCCCCTCGGGCATGGATATTTGTGCCGTCCTAGATCGTAAGTAGTTCATAAGTAGTTTGTAAGTCTAGGGTCTGATGACCCCGTAGTTAAGTCCCATAAGCTATACAAACTTTTGAACATTTGCAAATGCGGAAGGACGTGGCCGATTTCCTTCCCAATCTGGTCGTCTTCCTTGTATCCTAAACAATAGTAGTAAGGGAATGTACCTTCGTCTCTAATGACTATGTTGTCGCCGGGATTATAAACCTGATTCTGTCTTCTTTCTTCTCCCCCACTCTCCCATGGCGAATATGCGAACTGTATGGGAGGATATCCTAATAAGAGCCGGCCGAGGTGGCCGAGGTGACTGAGGCGCTCCAGTCACGGTCAGCACGGCCACTACGGTCGGGGGTTCGAATCCCCCCTCGGGCATGGATATTTGTGCCGTCTTTAGTGTTAGCTAGTTCATAAGTAGTTTGTAAGTCTAGGGACTGATGACCCCGTAGTTAAGTCCCATAAGCTTTACAAACATTTGAACATTTTGTCCTAATAAGAGTCAGAATGCAAACGACCCTGTGACAAGTCTGATTATAGATTTTTCAAATGTTTGTATAGTCTATGCGACTTAACTACGGGGTCATCAGTCCCTAAACTTACAAACTACTTATGAACTAACTAAGACTAACGACGGCACAAATATCCATGCCCGAGGGGGGATTCGAACCCCCGACCGTAGTGGCCGCGCAGACCGTGACTGGAGCGTCTCAGTTCCCTCGGCCACCGCGGCCGGCAATTATAGATCTTTATTAGTATATTAATAGCATTTGGAGTTTTCATATCTTAGTTTGGACTCGTAAATTTTATAGAAGCCAAGTAGCTGGCTGGTAGTAGGCAAAGTAGCATGATGTAATCGATCTAAGGGGTGGGTAAAGCATAACAGATGGCACAGATCATGTATGGACCGTGAGAAAGCACGGCAGGGTAGCATAGACATCTCCCCTCCCGGTGCTACCATACCTACATTACTTTTATTAACATTAACGAAAGTAAACATTAGATAATAGCGTAATTTCAATGTAAAACTTTTCTGTTAATAAGCTTTCATTTGAAAACATTCGGTACTTTGTTTATTGTAGTTCATATAAACAAAATACTAGCGACGAATCTAGAAGCCGCGGTGAAGTGGCCGAGTGGTCTAAAGCGCCATGCTGCGGACCACGCGGCTGCTTGCCGTCGGGGCCTCGAGTCTTCCCTCGGGCATGGATGTCTGTGTTGTCTTTAGGTTTAAGTTAGTTTAAGTAGTTTGTAAGCTTAGGGACTGATAACCACAGCAGCGGCGGCGTGGCCGAGCGTATTGAGGCGCTGTGTTACGATGCGCGAGGCCATTCCCCGTCGGGGGTTCGAATCTCCCCTCGGACATGGATGTTTGTCTTGTCTTTAGTGTAAGCTAGTTTATAAGTAGTTTGTAAGTTTGGGGACTGTTAACCTTGCAGTTAAGACCCATAAGCTTTGCAAACATTTGAACATTTTATTTATAACCACAGCGTTAAGTCCCACGAGATTTACAAACATTTGAACATTTGATTTGAACGAATCTAGGAGGTTCGTTTGACGTCAAAAAGATAGAGGCAGCAACTAGCAGCCACGCCTGACCGAGCACAGTCCAGTGCCGACCTTCGAACTGTTAACATGTAGCACCTTTTTTCATTACGGAGCATTACAAAACTTGTAAAAAAAAATTTGAAATGTTTGTTAAGCTTATGGGACTTAACTGCGGGGTTATCAGTCCCTAAACTTACAAACTACTTATGGACTACTTACGAACTAGGACGGCACAAATATCCATGCCCGAGGTGGGATTCGAACCCCCGAACGTAGTGGCCGTGCTGACTGTGACTGGAGCGACTGGAGCGCCTCAGTCACCTCGGCCACCGCGGCCGGCAAGAACTTTCCAACTAGATAGTGTTAACGTCGTACATCAAGACTTGCTCTCGGTCAGTGACAATTTTCTCCCCTCTTGGTAAACTCTTTTATTTCATTAAAAGAGTCATTTAGAAAATAAATTTCTACCAGGCAAGTTGTAGAACTCGACCATTTACTTCAATGTGGTTTATACACTGCACAAAAGAATTACGGGATCTGGTGAGATATCATACACAATATCTATATTGGAACCAATTTTATTTACGTAATGGTTACAATTGTAATTTGAGCAGGAACAGAATAATAGTCACCTTTGTCTGTGTTGCATCAACCTCGGCAGTTGATCCTGTCGTTTTAAGTGTTGACGATTGCATAGTGAGTCACATTATTCCGTCAACGTAATAGAGTGATAAATAATTCTGCAAATATAGGAAATACGACTGATAGCTATTACAAATCCAAGAGAAGATTCGCAAATATTAAAGCAATATATCAGTTATCCATGAAACAGTGCCAACGAGTAATAAAATGTTGTTGTTGTTGTGGTCTTCAGTCCGGAGACTGGTTTGATGCAGCTCTCCACAATACCCTATCCTGAGCAAGCCTCTTCATCTGCACATAAGAACGGCAACCTACATCTGTCTGAATCTGCTTACTGTATCCATCTCTTGGTCTTCCTCTGCGATTTTTACCCCACACACTTCCCTCCAACGCCAAATTCACAATTCCTTGATGTCTAAGAATGTGTCCTACCAATCTATCCCTTCTTTTAGCCAAGGTATGCCAGAAATTTCTTTTCTCCCCAATTCTGTTCAGTACCTCCCCATTAGTTACGCGATCCACCCACCTAATCTTCAGCATTCTTCTGTAGCACTATATTTCAAAAGCCTCAATCCTCTTCCTGTCCGCACTGTTTATCGTCCATGTCTCACTCCCATACAAGGCAACACTCCATACGAATGCCTTCAGAAAGGACTTCCTTAGGCTTAAATCAATATTCGATGATAACAAATTTCTCTTTTTCAAGAACGCTTTTCTACCCATTGCCATTCTGCATTTTATATCCTCTGTACTGCGACCATCATTTGTTATTTTACTGCCCAAGTAACAAAACTCATCTATCTCCTTTATTGCTTCGTTTCCCAAACTAATTTCTTCAGCATCACCTGATTTTCTTACACTGCACTCTATTACCCTAGTTTTGCTCTTGTTAATGTTCATCTTATATGCACCTTTCAGCACACTGTCCATTCCGTTCAATTCCTCTTCCAGGTCCTTTGCTGTATCTGTAATAAAATATAAAACACGAAAACCCAGGAGAGTATAGCGGAGTATATTAATACACAGAAGTTGGATTGTGAAAAGTTGCATATTATCCACAACCTCATATCGAAGAGCAGTCGTTAAGAAGAGAGGGAAATCGGTCGTCTGCCAATCCGACTGAAGAGGAGTAAGTGGGGTAATATCGTTTTTGAAAAGGGTAGAACATTGGGTGTGAGATAGGACACGTTGCATGACTCAAATCATTCTCCTAGAACATCTAAACCTCATACGAATGTCATTACAAGGTAGATTTGCGTCCTTCCCGGCTCTGACGCAACAATGTAACAGTGTAACGCATCGTACACTATCAGCAGTGACTGTCTGTAGCTGTTTATTACGGCATGTCCACTTCTAGACCTACTTTGACTAACGTGCAGAAACATGTTAACCCACAGTAATGTGTGGAACGACGTCACTGCGGCAGGAACGCCATCAGATAGTGTTTCCAGACGATTTCAGTTTGCTTTAAAATGATGACCCATTTTGGTTCGTTGCAGACATGGAGATGGTATCACAGTGACTGCATCCGCTCTAGACATACAGCGCCAGCTCAAGCAAGACCTTATGATATCTGGTACTATTGGGTACAGCCACAAATCACAGCTGGTTCATGGCCACGGCAGTGTCACCAGATTGACCTACGTAAATGAGAAAAATGTTCAAATGTTTGTAAATCTGTGGCACTTAACTACTGTGATTATCAGTCTCTAGGCTTACAAACTACTTAAACTAACCTATGGACAAAACACACACACATACAAACGCCCATGCACAACGGAGGACTCGAACCTGGGATGGGGAGCAATCGCGCGCTCCTCAGCAACGCGCCTTAGAGCGCTTGGCCATTCCACCGCGGCCGTGAAAGGAATCCAGCGACCAAATCAATGCCCACGAACCAGATACCCCAGACCCTATTTTTCAGCAAGACAATGAACGACCACTTATTGCTGAACAAACACATGCCCTCATGGTGTTACAGGATGTCAGAATTCGGCCCATACCTGCCATTTCACAGAAAATGTATGTGCTATGGTGAAACCGCAGGTACAGCACTTTGACCTATCGCCAGCTACCACCGATGAGTCCTGCAACCAGGTGAACGCCACATCGAAGGATGGCTGCACCCCAAGACGCCATTCTTGCCTTAATACATGTCGATGCACTCATGCAAGGAATACGTTATCAGGACCCACGGCAGACTATATTCTTACTGTGCAACGGGAAACATGAGGAACCGTAGCGACTAAAATGCTAATCATTCTATCAAGGTCTTTTTTTCTGAAAATGAGTGTACCGTCTTGAACGATGTCGGGGACAGTGGCAGCCAACAAACGGACAAAAGGCGTGTGATACTCTGCCTCATCGCTGCACGCCGACTTTGACGGCAGCATCTAAACTGAATTAAACAGTAAATGAAGATACACTTCGCCTCGCATAGCTAAAGAATTACTCAAGAAGCATGCCATTCTCTTAGCATGATTCGACGATGTAATTACTTCGACGGTTCGACGGATGCAGCAAGCATGGGACCTAAGGCCACGCCAAAAGCCTTCCCCTCCACACACCGGATGTAGAGCGCGCTACAGGCGACCAGAGCGCATGCAGAGCATGTTGTCTACCAACCCTCGCTACCCGAAGAAGATAATACCCTCTTCCAGAGCTCCAGAGAGGTCTCTTTGGTGCCGGCCGCGGTGGCCGAGGGGACTGAGGCGCTTCAGTCACGGTGTACACGGCCACTACGGTCGGGGGTTCGAATCCTCCTCGGGCATGGATATTTGTGCCGTCCTAGTTCGTAAGTAGTTCATAAGTAGTTTGTAAGTTTAGGGACTGATGACACCGTAGTTAAGTCCCATATGATTTAAAAAAAAAAAAAAAAAAAAAAAAAAAAAAAAAAAAAAAAAAAAAAAAAAAAAAAAAAGGGTCTTTTTGGTCACCGCTTTCGACCATGATTATGTTGGTTACACTAAGAACAGGCCAACTCGGCATCTTGCCAAGTAAGCTTGTCTCTGGCCACCCAGCAGATGCCAATGCAGACGACTTACGAAGCCATGCGTTCTTAACTAAAGTAAACGAGGCCCAAAGAGGGAGGCGGCGACTGTAAGACATTTCGCGGCAGTCAGTCAATATTAGAAACAACCTTTCACATTCACATGAAGACACAAGTTCAATCACACGGGTGAAAACATTTGTAAACATGGGGCACTGATAATTAATAAAGGAATAAAATAATTGACATGCAAATCGACAACATTAATGGCGGAGAAACACTTAAGAGTAAAGAATAACTAAAAGTGGAACACGACCACACATTTAGTGGACGTGTTTCACATTCCACGCTGCAATAACGTATCATTAATAAGTTTCGTTGTTGCAACGCTTAAAAAGTACATATTTGTTGCAAAGGACACAGGCATACACAGAGATAAAATTCTGGTTGTCAGTTCTGCTTCCATACTTTGCACTGCTTCTATGTCAACCATGCTCGATCAAGTATTATCGACAACAAGTGAAAATATTTTTAAAGAAGGTGTAAGCACTCAACACTCAAAAATGTGGTTTCAACGACCACAGAAGCGGCAGACCATGGCTGAAGCGCCTCAGTCCCCTCGGCCACCGCGGCCGGCATTCAATAGTCAATCTTTATTTAAAACGTGGAATTGTAAATAGGTGAATCTCGAATGATTGCGGTATACCAGCTGTCAGCTGATACCCCAGATAACGTGGCAGTCGCCAGTTCAATTTGTCTGAAACATGGCGGACCTATCGCCACTCTATGATATTTAAGCTCGTTGCTCGAGCCCAACAAGAAGAGCTAACTGCCAGACGCCCGAGGTTCGCTGTTGTGGTCAGAGACGAGGCACGCCCTCTAGGCAGCCATCACTTCCATAAGGAGACGGCCTCATTAACTGTAACGTAACGAAGGAAGCACCCGAGTTGTATCCTCAAGACGTTTAGTTGTGGCAAAGATGGCCTAGGTCGTAACACAATAATTTCCTTCAGTTTCTTTAGAGATTACACTGACGAGTCCAAAGTGCTCGGAAAGACTCATAACTCTTTTTAATTTCATCGTTAATTACGCAAATATAGGTAATCAGTAAAAGAATAGTCTTTCTACAGGATCCTACTCGCTCAATACTGGTGATAATGAACGTCGACTTGCTGTAGAGAATGAAACTCTTAAAGATCATAATAATCACAGTTATTTAAGACTTATTTTGCATTTCAGCGTTCGATCTGGCGTATACTCCCCTTAACCAAACTCCTCCATCATCCCCTATCCAATGCTAATACTGCTGCCTCGCTTCATGTTAAACCTCTCAATTCAGAAACATTCCTTACCGAATTGAAGCACTGTCTCATTGATAGGCCTCGACTCCTCCTACCGTCTGCTACCGAATCCATGACTGTTTTAGGTAACCATGTATCGCCCATGCGTGTAAAATGACCATACCATCCAAGCCTGTTCCCTCTAACTGCTTCATTTATGATGTTCATTCCCTGTTTTTCTTTAGTTTCCTCATTATGCACACAATCCCGGCATTGTTCCTATCTGTTGGTATCTACAATCATCCGTACTTCTTTTATATTTTAACAACGTTTTTAGTAAGATAAGCTGTATCTAACCAGCTTTCATATACATACAGAGTTGGTCTAAAGATTTAACGGAGCACTGATAACTTAGTCTTGCTACTGATTTTTCTTCAACTCTGTTCTCTGTCGGCTTAAACGCGTTTAAATGCCCGCAGAAGTTTGCATTCTAAACCGTAATCTCGTAGAACTGACAAAAATTTCATCTACAAAAACAGTCATAAGCTTTTTTACATGTAATAAAACACAATTCCCTGTTTCAATCACAGCTCTTCTACAATGTGTGCTGTAACCTAAAGAGCTGGTTCTAACAGTCTCTAATAGGCCTAAACGCACACTGATTTTCATCCAGCTTCTCTTCAACTAATTCTCAGACTCTCCTTTCAACAATACCTGAGAAGGTTTTGCTCACAACGCTAATCAAAGAGATACCGCAGTAATACAGTCTTTTCTGTTTCCATTCTTGAAAACTGGTGGCATTACTGCTTTCGTCCAATGAGATGGAATCTGTCCTTACTCGCAAGCCATTTAAATACGTGTAAGCATTTTGGATCTAATATTCACCTGTATTAGATGAATTTCCTCTCAATTTCATCCACCCCAATCGCTTTAGTGACTGCAATCTAGTGAGTATTCTGTTTACTTCCACTTTTAAATATTAAAAAAAGTGGGTGTTTTATGAATCAGGAATTAGGACAGGCTGTGCTACAATCGTAGAGTACGTTGTGTACAATTGTAGATTGGGTAGGATGAAAAACGTGTTCCGATGACTCAACTGGTTAAGGAGACCGCCGGCCCGAGTCCTGCTCCGGCAGAAACTTTCAGTTTCGTTACTAGATGTTATACAGCGCCCTGAAACAGCCAAAATGATTGCACTTTTCTTATTTATATTGTGTCTCTTCAAATACCTGTTTTATGTAATGATTAACTCTCGGATCATAGTACCAGCAATGAAGTTTTCATCAAAATCTTCACTTCTACTGCAATTTAACCATAAATTCTGATAACACTGTGAAAGTAATATCCGCCATTTGACGGTAGATAACTGTTATATTATTTCTCAATCATTATTTAAGCCTTTCTATCTGTTCTAAGGGCGTAAAAATATCCAACATGCCTAAAGTATATATAATTGTGAAAAAAGCGAAAATGTGGTCTTACAAAACAAGTCTAGAGCTGAGACTCTGTTAGCACACACTTAATACACAATATGGCTCTATTTTTGCACATGGATGAAACGTTATCGGACTGTAAAAGATATTTCACAATTAGTTAATCGCTGTGATATTGCATTGCTCCAGTCCGTTCATCAGAAATTAATCTGTGCTCATGGCTTACGCTCTCCGCTCGATGGATGGTATCGTAAGAACAGATGACATCTGTTCCAGCGGTCTCGGACTTTTTTCGTCTGTTCGCCGACGGAGGTTCGAGATCACACGCGAGCATGGGTGTATGTGTTGTCCTTAGGTTAGTTTAACTTAGTTTAAGTAGTTTGTTAGCTAGGAACTAATGACGAAGCAGTTAATTCCCATAGATTTACAAACATTTGAACATTTTATAATCATTTCAAGTCAATAATCAGCCTACTTTGACCAAAAGAGCCGTTTTATATCTTGTAAAACCAGCTTACTCCATCATAGAGCCTTAACCAGCTTCCATAGAGCATTGTTGATAACTGAACTGACTCATCTGACGAAGCCAAGGCTTTCGACTCATCTAAGTTCCAATCGTTGGTGTTACAAGCCCCGAGAAACCAAATTATACAAATATATGCGACCAGAAGATGATGGCATAGCACATAGACAGTGAATGTATCAGACTGCGATTTTGGCTTCTTTCGTTTTGGAGCTAATTAATCATTGCAGATCGCCTCCTCCCTCCGATGACGGGTAATGTTAACATACGACTGACAAAAGTGAAGAATAGCGGAAGCTTATGCAGTATTTAGTCCTTGGCGTAAACTGTAAGCAATTATGTGTAATACAAAAAATTCCATAAAACAATTCTATTCTTCGTCATAAATGTTACGCTTATTGTTGTCATTATTGTTAGTGGATAATTTATGCAAAATTTTTCATAATTCTAACATTTATAAAAATTGTGCTACTATTTATAAACGCCCAAAATGTATTCTTACGACCCGACACTGTTCGTACTGAACGTAAATGTCTTGCTTCAGTGTCAGACTGAAGGCACTTGACTGGTACCGACTTCGAAATAACAGGGCGGGGCGCTGACATCATGATTGCACTCTGGTGGGCGTTCCACGAATTTCAGAGCCGTTTACCCACACATAAATGGTATGCATGTACAACGAAGTGGGATAATTTTGGATCACTCCTTCAGGCCGGATTACTTTTTTTGTCAGGTTGTAGTGATTTAGGTATTTAGAAATGCTTCCACGAACTACAAAAGTGCGAGTGAAGAGGAACAGAGAGCAAAGTAAATAACAAGTGTCTATTAACGCGGTGCTTCAAGGACTAACACGCCAGCAAGACGCAAACAGCGACGTAACAGACTTGCAGCGAATCCAAAGCAATTGCCGGCATGTGAGGTCGTCGGATGCCAAAGCGCCGACACACAGCAATGCGCTCGTGGGCGTTACACACGTATATAGGTCGAGGTCTTCGGGGAACGGCGATTTCTCGCTGCAAGTGGGGAAGAAGAAAAAAGAAAAGTAAAGAGAAAAAAGGAGGAAAGGTCGTGGCGCCCGCAGCGGAGTATCATAATTGCGGAGGCGTTTGTAAATGGATTCGCGCACGAGTGCCCCGGTAAACACGCGTTCCGAAGGGCGCAGCTATCTAAACAAGTAGCTCATTACGGCCGGTCACGGAGCGGAGAATTTACATCAATTACGACAGGCAGGCCGTGGACCGGGGAGGAGTGGGGTAAGCTCGGTCCTCCCTGCTTTGAATAACGGCTCCATTTAATTCCCGAGTTTCCACCTGTTTTATTGAATACGAGCCACATACGCGCTCGGCTGCAGTTTCCACTGGCGTGCTGTTGCCGGTTGGGGGAGAAACCCAATAAACCGAGTGTCGGCCAGCATTTACCGTGCCTGGCCTTACCGCATCCGTGCAGTCGCGGATTGGCCGAGATGACTTGCGCAAGCGGCGACTACAGAGTAGACTTGCACATAATCGTTCGCGATCGGGAGCGCTGACTTTAGTTCGCGGCAGAGCCGCGAACTAGTTCGTTCTTTTAGTTCGCTCCCAGTGACGGCTGAGCGGTGTGGTCTGCGCATGCAGGTGGAGGGAGAAGTTCCCCCACCTAGCTGCTTCATGCGCTTGCTGCTTGAGCCGCTAACGATATTACGCAAACCAAAACAAACAGTTTGTGGATAATTTCTCGCGTTTAAGTTTTGAGTTATCTCTATATCTTGGCATTATGGAATTTATTAGATATTGCAGAGTGCGGAATACTTCAAAACAGAAATTTTGTCGCACTGAACTAAGAAATCTAGCAGGCAGATGCTCACCTCGAAATAGCTCTCATCAGCATAAGGCAAAGACGTGATTCTTAATTCTCCTGCGCGCCTTCTCGGTATTGCGGTGTTCGGAAAAGAATCCAACGAACTAAGAAGCGAGATACGTTTGGCATACTAGTTCGCGACCAGTAACGCATGTTTTAGTTCGCGACCGATCGCGCTTTTAGTTCGCGACCGATCGCGCATATTGTAGTTCGCGACCTATAGCGCATATTTTAGTTCGCCACCGATCGCGCATATTTTAGTTCGCCACCGATCGCGCATATTTTAGTTCGCGAGCGATCGCGCACCTTTTAGTTTGCGACCGGTAGCTCTTCATTTAGTTCTCAGCTCGACACCGAAGTAGGTCTCACTTTTTAGTTCGTCCGCTCTTTTTGGATTTTGCTACCGCTACTAAAAGAGCTCTTTCTATTCTTATGACAGCTTTTTTATATAATGATCAGTGTTGCCCAAACGTGTCCTGTTACCCGTATTTTTGGGCACAATGCGATGGCTCTAACCACACGGCTACTCTTCCCCGTCAATCTTCGGGAAAAGAGCGGACTAACTAAGAGGCGAGGGATCTGCGAACTAGTTCGCGTAGTTCGCCTGTGAGAGCGCTCTTCCGAACTAGATCGTTCGGAAACTACACAAGACTACTACCGAGAGAGCGCTGCTTTTCGGTCGCTGCTACGCCAAGTTCTGGACTGGCGGCGTCAGTCGGTACAGCCGTGGACAGGAGGGGACGTAAATGGAGGCAGGGGTGTGTAGGGAATGGTAAGGTAGGGTAAGCAGTGGAATTCATCGAACGCGACACCAGTAGCGGGAAGACAGCTGTAGCAAGTGGGTATCTCTTGTACGATGACGTGTCAAGGCGGGAAATTAATAGGCCAGTGGTCAGCAATCCGCGGGCCTGCGGCTGCTTGGCCACTCCGGTACGGCCCTTAGATCAAACGCAGTGGTGGACTAAAGCCGTCAGCACAAGGAGCGTGTATCTGAACGAATGTGGTCAACGTTCCGAGTTTCTGATGTCACAATGACGGGGAGGCAATATGGAGCTTGTCAAAAATTCTCAACGTGCGCATGATCATTTACCAATAATGTAAGAGAACGTCATTTACCAGGCTATCAAGGGGTGGGGGAGGGGGAGCACTCTTCCGTAGAGAGATGACGCCTAATAGGCCGTTAGTTAGAGCTCGTATTTGATAGCTTTTTTATATACCAATAAGGTTTTCATGAATATCAAGGTGCATCTGAAAAGTTCGGTTGAAGATCTCAGAAAATATATAAACCTCTATTGGCCTTCAAAGAAAGCGCCATTGGCTACAATACACTTCCAACATAATTTGTACAGCCGTTGGAAACTGGCAGCAAACGTTTCTTGTGGAATCTACATCTACACCTACTTTCATACACCGCAAGCAACCCGACGGTGTGTGGCGGAGGGTACCTTGAGTACCACTATCTGTTCACCCTCCTGTTCCAGTCACATATTGTTCGCGGAAAGAAAGATTGTCGGTATGCCTCTGTGTGGGCTCTAATCTCTCTTATTTTATCTTCATGAACTCTTTTCGAGATATGCGAAGGAGGGAGCAATATACTGCTAGACTCCTCAATAAAGGTATGTTCTCGAAACTTCGACAAAAGCCCGTACCGAGCGGCAGAGCGTCTCTCCTGCTGAGTCTTCCACTGGAGTGTATCGATTATTTCCGTATCGCTTTCACGATCACTAAATAATCCTGTAACGAAGCGCGCTGTTCTACGTTGGATCTCCTCTACTTCCACTATCAACCCCACCTGGTACGGATCCCACACCGGTGAGCAGAATTTTCGGACTACATTTCCTTAGGATTCTTCCGATGAATTAAAGTCTGGCATCTGCTTTACCGACGATAAATTTTATATGGTCGTTCCATTCTAAGTCACTCCTAATGCCTACTCCCAGATAATTTATGAAATTAACTTCTTCCAATTGCTGACCTGCTATAGTGTAGTTAAATGATAAAGGATCTTTCTTTCTATGTATTCACAGCACATTACACTTGTCTACATCGAGATTGAACTGCCATTCCATGCACCATGCGTCAATTTGATGCAGATTCTCCTGCATTTCAATGTAATTTTCCATCATTACAACGTCTCTATATACTACAGCAACGTCCACAAAAACGTCAGTGAACTTTACTTGAAGGACCGAGGTCACATCACACGTTGTTGGATCTCTGCAATGACTGAAACAGACGTATTTTACTTGCTTCAATATACTTGTACTTACATCACATCGGTCTGCATCACCGTTTTGCCGTAGTTGTATCATTGCTCCATTTTCCCATTTTGCACTCCATGTTCCAAAGACAGGAGTTCTGACTCTGTTAGCTGGATCGCTGCGTGTAGTGCAGTGCAGTACAATGGTTTGTCATTTCAACACAAGTCAAAGTAACTGAGTATACTAAGGATCTCACGAAAACCGGTTATTATATATACTATTTACTGTGATAAAATGACTGGAAACGTCTCATATGCGGTCAAAAAATTACCTTATTATGAAAATGTGTCGTTTTACGGAAACGACGCGTTAGAGATCCGTCATGATTAATTGTTTTTAAACAAAGAATCTACGAGCAATATATTCACCACGTTTAAGGCCTACGTGAAATATTCGAAGCCATTTCAGCATTTGGCCCAGGATGCCAGTTTAGTATTAAACAATCAGATCCAGTTCCCCTTTACACCTCTACTGAAATCAGTTTTATTTTCCAACTTTCCTTTTCAACAAAAATGATCATGTCAGTTTTGATTTTTTATACATACTTATTACATTTTTATATAAATGTTAATAACTTCCATAAACATGTACTTGTAATGAATGTTTTTGTGAACTATCAATTTTCTGTGATAACATCTTTGTAAATCTAACATGTTTGTAGCATCTTCGAGAACATGTATACTACAGTCAGTTGTCACCTGATGATGGCCTAAGAAGCCGAAAGCCGGTTTGTGACGAAAAAATACGTTTTGCAGAACATCAGGAAGTTGTTCCTTTTTGATATTATTATCAAGTTCTGTCAAGCACCGACGGGAAAGTCAATTAACAATGGTAATACTAATAATTAAGAAAAGGCAAACCTACATTTCTAGCTTTTGTAGTTTTGGAGAAGGCTTTTGACAATATTGATTGGAATAAACTCTTTCAAGTTCTGAAGCAAGCAGGAGTAAAGTATAGGGAGCGTAAGGTTATTTACAACTTGTACAAAAACCAGACAGCGGTTGTCACAGTTGAAGGGCATGAAAGGGATGAAGTGGTTGGAAAGGGAGTAAGAAAGGGTTGTAGCCTTTCTCCGATGTTATTCAATTTGTACATTGAGCAAGCTATAAAGAAAGCAAGGAGAAATTTGGTGAAGAAATTTAAGGGAGAAGAATTAAAAACATTGCGTTTTGCCGACGACATAGTAATTCTGTCAGATACAGCAAAGGACCTGGAAGAGCAGTTGAACGGAATGGACAGTGTGCTGAAAGGTGCATATAAGATGAACATTAACAAGAACAAAACTAAGGTAATGGAGTGCAGTGTAAGAAAATCAGGTGATGTTGAAGTAATTAGTTTAGGTAACGAAGCAATAAAGGAGGTAGATGAGTTTTGTTACTTGGGTAGTAAAATAACAAATGATGGTCGCAGTACAGAGGATATAAAATGCAGAATGGCAATGGGTAGAAAGGCGTTCTTGAAAAAGAGAAATTTTTTAATATCGAATATTGATTTAAGCCTAAGGAAGTCCTTTCTGAAGGCATTTGTATGGAGTGTTGCCTTGTATGGTAGTGAGACATGGACGATAAACAGTGCGGACAGGAAAAGGATTGAGGCTTTTGAAATGTGGTGCTACAGAAGAATGTTGAAGATTAGGTGGGTGGATCGCGTAACTAATGAGGAGGTACTGAACAGAATTGGGGAGAAAAGAAATGTCTGGCATACCTTGACTAAAAGAAGGGATAGATTGGTAGAGCACATTCTTAGACAGCAAGGAATTGTGAATTTAGCATTGGAAGGAAGTGTGTGGGGTAAAAACCGCTAAGGAAGACCAAGAGATGGATACAGTAAGCAGATTCAGACAGATGTAGGTTGCCGTTCTTATGTGGAGATGAAGAGGCTTGCTCAGTCTCCGGACTGAAGACCACAAAAATACTAATAACATTTGGTATAAAATATACAAATAAAAAGTAATGTTTTTGTTTTGTTTCCCAATTTATCCTACAGGAGTCTCATATACATAGTTGTTCACGACAAAATTAAGCTTTAACGCTTTCTCCATGTTCAACCTTTTATTTCCAGTCACAACCAACACAGCTTCTCTACAGAAATAGGAGATCGCTTATGAGTGAACGAACATCCCATCCGGCCTCCACACTAGCTGAGAAGTCACACAGTGAACGTTCCACCAGTACTTTGATGTTACCACCGGCATTCCGAGCCGCAACCAAGGCCAATCTCTTCTTTGGTTCTGATTTGGCACCCATATACACTCAGCGAATCTAGGCCAAAGAAGCAGTTCGCCGTCCTTCGTTTGCCTAGTGGATATTCGTTGGCCTAGCGCCTTTAGACGAACATTGCAATGATAGCTACCTACACTGTAGAGATCAGATACGGAGCGAGTTTCAGACCCTGATTGCGGGTTGTATTTACCAGAGATCAAGGCGCCACTGTTACGTCTGCTGTACTTCATCGAATATGACGTTTGAGAGCAATGGTGCTGCGTTCGCTTCATACTTTCCAATTCGTTTTCATTTACTGAAGAGTACGGGAGTGTAAAGCTAGTAGTGCGCTTAATGTTGTAACGAAGCACTGACAGGGCAAATTTAAGCGATTTTGTGTGTACAATGTCAAATGTGGTCCATTACAGAAAGAATTATGTCTGGAAATAAATCGACGCTTCAGACGAAATACATGCGAAGTTCTTACAAAGCAAACACACTGGCTGTGTTATTGTTTATTTCTCTTCCGTCATTAGAAAATGTATGTGCCGTGTCATCCCACTCTTACGACCCAGTGACGGGAAAGCGTACGATGTATGTTTCCTCTTGGTCATGCTGACTTACAATTATAGGCTGTCGCTTATTATTCATTTCTGGGTCTTTTTCGAAGAGCGTAGCGCTTCAATAATAAAAAATATTATACACAGAGTGGGCAGAACCACACTGAGAAGCTTGTAAGAACGTTGGAAGGTAATATGCGTGGATAAATATTTGTTAAGGAAACGAAACTGATACGTTACGAAGTTTCTGGTGTAAATAGAGAAGAAGTTAGCCAGTACGTCGGCGCGCTCGCAAATTAATCTGCCCGCAACTAATGGTGCTGCCGAATGTGTTTTTCCTTTTGTTTCCTTTCATTTTGTTAAAATATTTTTTTCGGTTTCATTTGACGAAGCCATGAACACATTTAGCAACAATGCCTACAAGAATTTACGCCTACTAGTTCTGATTAGCGAACATCAACACTGACTACAACGGAAACGACAAAATTATCAAAATATTTCCTGAACAATTATTTATTAGCACGACCTATCCTACATGACACTTACAACCTTGTCAGACTATTTCGCATCATCCCCTACACGATATACTGAAGCATCATCTTCAAGAAACCTTCATTGAACTTGAAATGTTATCTATGAGATTATACATCGTGAAAACGGCCCTGTAACTGTCTCTTTTCAGCTACCAGAAATCACTTTCACGTCGAAAGACTGTTAAAAATGACGAGCTGCATTCTGTTAGTCTAATTGAAGAAAATACTTTTTTAATGGAACCGCTTATTTTTTTGCAACTACATTCGATAGCTCTTGAGAAGTCAATTACAGTGATATAGTGTTTGTCAATGTTGACTTTAAAACATGACTAAAGTAACGCTTGGTTTTGCCTTGAATCAATTTAAGACCTACAGTGGGTGCAGGTTCACCAATGAACGTTGTATATGGACATACGACATAGGCTATAATCTACAGTACCACAAATGGCTTAGGAAAACTATTTTGCATTTTTTTTTTAAATTCTTTCGAATGTACGTGAGCTGAAAGAGATAAATCAGCTACTCAGTCTTCGAAAATAAAGAGGTCTTATACTGCATCGTACTGTAAGAAATATCGAAATTATAGAGGAATCTTTGACCATTCGTTTCCTGTACGTGTATGTGTGTTTCTAAATGATACAATACATGCTGTCAACAACTGTCTCAACCTACAGTGCTCTGAATTCACTGAACTAAACGAAACAGTTGACTAAATATAATTTGGTAACCACCAGCACATCGCAAAATAAATAATATTCTTTTTAAGGAAACGTCGTTTCATTCTGAACGAAATTGCATAATGACAGTTTTACCAACTACGTGCAATACACGCTTTTGACATTGCAATGCAATTTGGTACACACGTAAATGTAAAAAAACATTTTAGTAACAATGATCTGTTAACCACCAAAGCACATAACATAAGGTTTATCTTACAGAAACGCAACTTTGACCATTATTTAGACATGTTCGTTCAAAATGTTCACCATGGACTGATATACTCATTTGCAATCGCCGTTCGGAACAACGATGAACAGATGTAATTCTAGTGGATGATATCGTCTGGCATAGTTGGGGCTTCGTCATAGACTGCATCTTTGAGTGCCCCAAAGAAAGAAATCAGGAGGGGTCAGATCGGGGTACCTCGCAAGCCAATGTACAATAGAATATTCGTTCTATCCGACGTACAGAGTGAGCTGAACGTCCGTCGCTTTACAGCTGCATACACTTTCGAATATCCAGTAGTACCTCCTCTAGAAGAACTCTCAGAATTTTCATTTGGAGGTGCTCATACGAATGTCCATTCAGCACGCTTGGGATGAAGTTAAGTCATAACACAATTGCCTATGATGCCGCACCATACGTTTATGCTCTACGGCGGTTGATGTTGCACCTGACAAAGTCAATGTGGATTTTCGGCTTCCCAGTAGTGCATGTGAAAATTTACATTACTGTGGTTAGTAAACGTTGCTTCATCGGTAAAGAGCACACGTTGGAAAAACGTAGTCATCTCTCAATTTCTGTAGGAGATGCCGACAAAATTCTGTACGATGTTCTAAATCACGGTCACCGAATGCCTGATATAGAGGCAGATTACAGGGGTGGAATTTGTATCGATGCAAGAAGCGAACGACACTCGTTTGGCTAATTCCACATTTCTTCAATGTTCAAATGTTTGTATAGCTTATGGGACTTAACTACGGGATCATAAGTCCCTAAACTTACAAACTACTTTATGAACTAGCTAACACTAAGGCCGGAACAAATATCCATGCCCAAGGGGGGTTTCAAACCCCCGACCGTAGTGGCCGTGCAGACCACATTCCTTGGCAACCTGACTCGCACCACTGTGCGGACATAGCCGGGACATCTTCTCTGTCGTTGGCAGTCTTCTTTCTTGTTCTCGTATTGACGTTCAAGTAGCCTTTCCGCGCTAGCGTCTTGATGATCCTTACAATTGCCTGGTGCGTCAGACATGGCGATCCGGATTGACAGTCCTAAACCGCAGTATTGTTTGCACGGCATTTCTTTAACATTCACCTTATAGAAATAGTATATCCAACAGATTCTCATTTATGTACATGTCTGTAAGCAATTGGCCAATTGACGTTGAAGCGGAAATGAGTGGCCTGCAGTGTAGACAAATCGACAGGCCGGCCGCGGTGGCCGAGGGGACTGAGGCGCGTCAGTCACGATCTCCACGGCCACTACGGTCGGGGGTTCGAATCCCCTCTCGGCCATGGATGTTTGTGTCGTCCTTAGTGATAGCTAGTTCGTAAGTAGTTTGTAAGCTTAGGGACTGATGACCCCGTAGTTAAGTCCCATAAGCTGTACAAACATTTGAACAAATCGACAGTCAAATGTTCTGACATGCTGACGCTACGTATCAGTAGAGCTTCGCCACCGCCCCTTAAATTCTTTGATATTTCACTTTTTTTTAATTGTTATTTTTTTACGATATATATCATTTTCAACATTAACAAACTCTATATCACTGTAACAGCCTTGTCAAGAACTAAGTAATGCAGTTGGAGGAAGTAAGCGATTCCATTAAAACATTACTTGCTTCAGTAATTCAGTTGATGCCGGTGCTAAAACCGAGTCCCAAACAAAAGTACATATGACCCTCAACGCTCTAGTAAGTGATGAAATCCGCGTTTCGATATGTGCAACCGTTCACGAGATGAAAAGGGAGTTACATGACTCGCCGTGTATGTATTCATGTTTCCAGTATTATATTAAAATTTCAAGCGTTCTAAATTATTTGAAGTGTTATTTATAGACTACGAGCTTAAACCCGCGGCTTCGCTCGCGTGTTGGTTGATTATGATCGATAAGCTATCTTTTAATAGTGTGCTACGAAACTGGTTTTGAAGAAACTGAAAAATATTCCTATCAGGTTGCAGAAATCTATGTACCTACCGTTTATCGAGAAAGTAAGTAGTGTAGATCAAATCAATCGTAAAAATGCACTCGTTTCGAAGAATCCAATCAGGAAATTCAACAATAATGATTCTAATAATATTACAGGTCGATCACTTGATGTGATGCGCGAAACGTCAAATCGATGTTTTTTAAAGAGATGAATTAAAAGAATCTTCTTTTTTACTGTTTTATTCATTTATTCTTATATTTTCTTATTCGTATGCTGATCCTTACAGAGAAAGAGCTGAAAACATTGTAGCACGCATAGACCAAAGATATGGTCTGTGGCAGCACGTTTCGCTGTATGTAACCTCCTTGCTATAGAATCGCAAACGTCATCGCTGGCCGTCAGTCCGATTGTTTGAATAATTTGACGACTTTCAACCACCATATCTTCCACCCCCTTATAGCTATCGGCATGGAACAGGTATGGTGTACAACGGGAGACTTCGAACAACAATTACACACAGACTATTCGTCTGCGTTTCGTATTTTTCGCTGCAGAGTGAAATTTTAACACACACACACACACACACACACACACACACACACGCGCGCGCGCGCGCGCGCGCGCGCGCGCGCGTAGAATTTTATAGACACCGATAACTTTCTATCGCAATATACTCCATCATTTAATCATTATCAACCCTCAAGCAACAATGCAACCAGTAGAACCATTTTCAAAGAGAAAGTATAATTTTCAGAGTATTTATTTTCCGAATTTCGCGTTATATTTTTCAAATTACCAAATATCAATCATATCGCTATAAAACCGTGCCTAAAACCTTTCTCAGGTTTAAATTAGTAACTGTACAAATATTTAAGTCTCTGCGTCTTGTCGTTCGGACGTGATATGCGTACACCGAACAGACTTTCACATTAATATATACCGATAAATAGCAATCCGATCGCCATAAAACGGTGCCTAAAGTCTTCCCCGGGTAGACATTAGTAACTGTACAAATTTGTAGCTCTTTATGTCTTGTGGTTCAAACGTGATGAAGGTACACCAAACAGACATTCACATTTATAGTATAGATATAGTCGTCGTAGTGTTTAGTCGTCTGAATATAGATCTGAATTGCTTATATTTGTCATTTACACACATTATGTAAAATGGAGACTTCTCTCGGTATGTTCAATCTACTGTTTATTTTTCTGTTGTGCATGCGGAAATCTGGAATGCGAAAAAAAAGAATTCTGTAGTATCTTGACCTGAATTTGAAATAACTATATCCTACTTTACGCACCCACTGAACACGTGGTCGCAAAGAAGATTATAACAGTTTAACAACAATATCGGCTATAAGTTGCATTACAATGCGAAGCAAATAATATATAATACTGCTGAAAATAAAATGAAAAATACATTCTGCAGCTTTAATGTAATTGAACTAACTCTACACGCTGCATACGATCAGTGATATTAATAAAAACGCGAAGTATACGAAAGAAAGCTAACACTACATCAGATTTTCAAAAATAAACTTCTCTGGATCAATATTTTTCAAAATTATGCCAAAGTATACGAACAAATAAACAGTATAACCTACACCGTAACTAAACGTACACAAACTGTTTGTAATTTTCACACAAACAATATTATTGATACGATCGTTCTATATATCCTCCACTGAAATACCTTGTTCTCTGTAGTAGGCGGATAATGGAAATGAGCAAATCTCGAAATTTAACAGCGTAATAATTAATAAGCTTCTGTGGCGAAAGTAATCAAATAACCGCGAATTATTAAAAAATTATAAATAACTGAAAGCGTGTGTGAAGTCTAAGACTCCTGCATAACGTGGTCTTCCAGCTGCTCTGTCGGTCCAAAGATAGTGGTCGATTTTCCACTTTCTCTACTAAGTCATCCTCTGTTACTTCCGTCATCAGTCGCAATTACGCGAACCTTTCGTCACTCTGAGCGATGCCCGTTGCTACCATGACCTGCACCATTACGTTTGCAATTTTATCAGGACTGAAGTTACGCAATCATAATCGCTACGAGCGCAATTTGAAGCAGTTTGCCAAAGGCAGTTACCGAATATGCTAATTATTTGATTTCCTCATACCGAACGAAAAACCAACATGAAGGGCAGCAAACCTCTAACCCGAGACAAGGCGCAGGAGTCATGTGCACTGCAATTATCCCGGTTTCAACTAAATAAACGGAGAACGTGATAGCGTCTTCGTATCTTGCACCTTGATTCATTGCGCGCAGCCCCTGTGAAGTGAGGAATATGACGAAGCAGCGGTGGTGGCTCATATGGAACCACCATGGAGTGACTGTGCGTCGCACACGTCTCCTTCGCAGCATCCATCGCAATTACAATGGGCAAAACATCGATGCCCACCTATCCTCTGCACGCAGCCGCCGATAGGGTACGTGTCTGGCCACTTGTTGTGACTCCCTTTACTGCCTGAACACCACTCTGATCGCTCCTCCTCTCGGAGACAACATCCACTGAAAAAAAGTAAAATATCTCTCTGCTTGGGTCTATCGCCCTGCTATGTCACAGATGGTCATGGAAGTAATACAAATTTCCCGTACATGACGAACCGCTAGGTCTAAAACGTCTTGCAGTCACTGTAAACGAGGTGCAGTTAGCAAAACAACCAAGTACAAACATGCATTTGAGGCTGGCACTATAGTCGGCAGCCCAGTTTTCAGCTGTTCTGTACATCCGTGTCCATTACCGCAATGACAACCAATAATGTTCATTATGTAGGCGCATGGCTGGCCGCGAGTTAAGCAATGTTTCTCCCGCAGGTGCAACTGTTTGCGCTCGCCGTAGCTCCTCCCCTCCATGCTTCCCCTATCGCACCGCCTCTGTGCGCGGAAGCGCCTTCTAATATGACGCCAGTATAGCCCCCCTGTCTCTCTCGTATTTGTTCTCCAAGATGGACTGCCTATCGCGGTGGCCGAGGTGATTGCGGCGCGCCAGTCAATCTCCAAGGCCGCTACGTTCGGGGGCTCGAAACCCCTCTCGGGTATGGATGCTTGTGTCGTCTTTAGTGTAAGGTAGTTCATAAGTAGTTTGTAAGTTTAGGGGACTGATGACCCTTAAGCTTAACAAACATTTGAACATTTTCCAAGATGGACTGTGGCCGGGACTGGTGGACTAGTCATGCTACTCTGCTGCAATTTTATGCTTAATGATCGCTCATGCAAATGCAGTTGTTACGTTATATGTTAACTGAATGAAATTAGAGGTGGGCCTTCTCTCGTTATGTCAGTTTATACTACAAGGTGCGTATAAAAAGTTTGGTGAATTGTCCCATATTTTACACACCGCGCTGGCGAGGATGTGGCGCTCGAACAAAAAAAAAAATCAACAAGCTTCTCCTATCGTGCAAAGCACAGCTGTTAAGCGGTGGTACACGCTGCGACCCATCTAATAGGGTAATTGCGATAACTCGTGTCATTGCAACATGGAGCGCAAAATGTAGCAACGCGTTAACATAAGCTATTTCAAATAAGCCAAAGTGGCGATGGAGACCCATGGAATGATAGTGAAAGTGTATCGTGTTGAAGCAATGAGTAAAAAGTGTGTTTTAGCGCTTTAGAGACGGAAAGGAAGGTGTCGAAATTGAGCCACGTTTGGGTCGACCATCCACAATCACAGTGCCCGACAACATCAACGAGTGTGACGGATGCTTGCGTATGATAGGCAGCTGTCTTTGAGAATGACAGCCCTGAAAAGCTTACGCATTGCAACGGTTTGCGGTCCAATGACGCATGGCCTCAGTGAGCGGTTCCACAAGAAGCGTTTGATGGCAGTTTCCAACAGCTGCACAGCCGATGTCAGAAGTGTATTGTACCCAATGGCGATTACTTTGAAGGCCAATAAAGGTACTTTGTTTGGAATTTTTGTTTCCTATATCTCCTGAGACCATTTACCGAACTTTTCAGACGCACCTTGTGTAAGACTACAGTGTAGATATTTTATCCCTTCAAGTACTTCTGTTTATCAGTTTTCTTATACCTCGATTTTCAACTGTAGCGCTGGAATTTTCAGCGGGAGACGCCTATTTCGTGCTTGCAGAGGTATTCCAATTGCTGGCAAAGGGATCTACATGGATACTTTGCAGGTCACATTGAAGTGCATGTCAGAGGGAGATGGTGCAGACTTCTTGACGTCACCTTGTTTGTTTTGTTTGCTTTATATCTTCCATCTGGCTCTGGTCGCACAGTGAAACATTTGAGTTTTTATAAATAGGAGCTTATTTATCTGTTACGTAGAAGTCCACAGGGCCTTTTAATAAAAAAGACCAGCTACCAGTTATAGATTACAGTAATTACTTCTGAGCATTCAGAACCGTTCGTCAGAGGTTGTAAGTGACTAATTCAATCAGTCTAGGCACAGTGGACGGACACCAATCCCAAGTCTCAACGAATATTACTTATGTACCTCTGAAGAGAGCTACCAAGTGCTCAAAACCGATGTCAAATAATTGCTTTAATTGTACAACTGGTAGCTGATTATTAATTATTATTAATCAACAAATTATGATGTTATTTGAATATGGTCAAAAAACTGTATGTTGCGTACTGTTGGACAATCCCTTAATTTTAAATCCTGCCCTAAATGGCAGGGGTTGACCTGCTCAAAGTGCTTGAAGGATATGTGGGATTAAACGTCCCACTTTGGTCAAATTTTTTGTAATATCTGCTATTTCGGTAGTAGTGAGGTGGTAAATCACTCGCCAGTTGTCAGTTATATGAAACGTTTTACCAGTATGAAATGTTTCGTACTAACATTACCCCATTTTCTAGTGCTGCAAAATAAAGCGTTATGTCTTGGGATGCAGCGGGATCAGGAGGTGGGCCATGACTGAGTTCTGCACGGCGCTCATTTCAGCCCGCCTAGCCTGTACAGGCTGGGGACTGGCTCGTCTAGCTCGCCCGCCAGGCCATGTACAGTGAGCCCACGGGCCAACCAGCCGGCCTGCAGGTCCGCCAGCCCGTTGCGCAGTGCCTCACGGCTTGCATCATTCGCCATAAATGGATCTAACGTAACCAAGTAGGCCTACAGATCAAAAGTATTTACACTAAAATAAACGTTTAGAAAAATCTCAAGTTAGATAGGGGGGGGAGAGGGGGAGAGGGGGAGGGAACCAAATGTCACATCTCACCAGGGCGAGAGGGGGGTCTCGAAGAAATGCCAAAATCATCTCACTTAGTAATGAACGCCCCCTCTTGGACACACGCGTTTCACTTAGGTGAATGAATGCTGAGAAACGAAAAGAGTTTAATCTGAAAGAATGAACATCTATTTCAACTGAGATAAAAAGTACAGACAGGTTTCACTTCAAAAGAAGGAGTGACTAACTCATTTAAACTGCAAAACAACAATGGAATATGCTGATGGTATCTTTGGATTGTTACCAGTAGCTAATTTGCCAAAAAAAGGAATAATAAAAAGTACTGTACATTTGTAACAGAGGTGTACCAGTCAATTGTTTTCCAACAATTGTTTGGAGAGCATATATATTTCTCCAAGAATCAAACAGTACATTGGTTGCTATTGCATATATGGCATCCCCTCCTAAACCCATACTAAATAAAAGAAACACATAAATAAAGAGGAAATTATATGATACACAAAATACCCTCTACCCCACACCGGGCGATAGATTTCAGAGTAAAGGTGCATATGTATCATTGTTTGTCACTACCAGTACATGTGTCACATTGCTTATCACTCCGTGATGGTGGGCGGCCAGACCGTGACACAGCAGGGACGAGGTGCCGGCTGGTAACGACTAGAGATGGGTAGGTCCGAGATATTAAAGGAGTCGGGTCCGGATCTGCATCGAGCTCTGCGGACCTGCATCCAGGTTCCGTGTCCGCCGGACCCGTATGGGTCCGGCCCTGCAGCCGGCCGGCCGGACGGACCGTGTCTGTCGGGTGGATCCGCCGCCACTGGACCTGCGCTGGTACAGCTGCACAGCCGGCGTATCTATCGAGCGAATCGTGTCTAACCGAGAAGGATTTCAGTTGCGTTACACAGGAATATGTAGAAATTTATTAATATAGTAATGATGTAAAAGACAGACCAAGTTAACTGTGATAAAAATGTTTTATTGCCAGAAAATCACGAACACTGTCGCATTATAAAATCAGTCATCATTTGCTATACATGACACCCAGATCACATTAGTATTTTTCTAATTATTTGTAGAAAATTAAAATCTTTGTGAACTAAGCTCTTACTGTAAACCACTGCAAGATTGTGTTTTCATCAATGAAGTGAGCTGTCTTAATAGAAATTATTCTGAATATTTTATGACGCCTGACATCTGTTCCTCCCGTCAATAAATTTCGAGTTTCCTCTTTTAATTCGTTGTGGATGGCAGGCAACAAACTGAAAGATACTATTTTCTAGTTGGTATATTATATGATGGACAAATTAAATTCATTACTTTTCGGAACTCTGGATCTTCTATAATCTTAAATTGATGGTATTCTTTTACAATCATTTTTAGTCACTGATTACCAATTTGCTTGGAATGAAAAATTGTAAAGAAATTTGATCTGATAAAGAACTTGAATGCTGAAGTGGACGGTAATATTTGTTCTGAACTGGATGGCACAGATTCAGGTAAAGAATTGCGATTAATTTTATTAGAATTGCTACTGCTATTGGTGAATTCTTCATTGCTAGGTAAATTTATTTCAAGTGTTTCACGTGTTTAAGTGTTTTTTTCTCTTCATATGTCTGACGAGATTTCCTGTTCGAGTTCTTGGATTGTACGAGAGATCCAGACAGCAATATCGGCATTTACCTTTATTATCTCGGACTGTAAATTGATTCCAAACTTCACTGTTCTTCGGTGGTGGGATAATGAAATCTACGAAAACAAGAAAAAAAAAACTGTTCTATGACACCTGGTCAGCACGGGCACTCATACATGTGTGTATCACTAAAAAGCTTAATTCGTTTGGTAAATAAATCACTGGACCAAGATTAGTGTCCATAACATCGTATGCCATGGTCAAAACCGACTTGCAATGTTTACTTGACAGACATGAGTGCATTGTCCATTCCTTGTTGGCACGCTTTAAAACCATACCATGAAATACACAATAACCATGAACTCAAATGTTACTACCAACTTTTTGGGGGGGGCACAATCAATAGTTAGTGTTATTGGGAATAACCTTACAATAATAATCTTCCGTTGAACAATAGTGCAGCACAAATTCAGGAAATCGAACAAAATCACTATGTTTGTTGAACTGTTTCAGCCACACATCTGTTAGTAATGCGACTCCTGTTAGACGACGCAGCCCAAGGCCAGTACAGTCTCGGTCAGAAAAACTACACCTGTGTGCCAGCGTCGCCTGTTGTGCAGAGCACTGCCAGGCCAGCGTCACACACAGCTGGCGGAATTCGGCGAGCAGGTAGCCGCCCAGCCCAGCCACCCCAGCAGGTCGCCTCGCCCGACCACGCTGCTGTGTTTATGGCGGGATCCGCATCCGGCGTGGGCTTTACAACCGTCTCCCTGCCACTCCGCCACTGCGTTTCCAGCTCCGGCCGCGCCTGACCTGTTTACTGGCCTGGACCCACAACCGATGCGTGTCCGAGGATGCGTGTCCGACCTGCACTCGGATTTGCATCCATCACTAGCGCAGCTGATGCGGGTCCAAGGATCCGTTTCCATCCGGACCTACCCATCTCTAGTAACGACAGCGCACGACCCGACGGGCTGGGGGAGCGGCGGGCCGTGTCAACTCAGACAGGCTAGACCGGCGGGCTGAGCTCAGCCCGCCATCCCGCCAGGCCAATGTCAGCCATCAGCCCGCCAGCCTGGAAGGCCAGACGGGCTGGCCACGGCCTGCCCGTACGGGCCACTCCATGACTCACAGGCTGGGCGAACTCAAGCCAGAGCCGTGCACGACTCTGGCCGGACATAGGGCTCTAACTAAAAGAACTGATTAATCTACCTATCATTTATTTACAATATGAAATGAATACTTCACTCTGCTGTGCTTGTGGTGGTACAAGATTCTTTTGAACTATTACACAGTTCTGTAATGTATTACTAAGACTCCTGGTACTGGTATACTGTTTCGGATTGTGGTAAAGGTAGACTGCTGGCTCTCGTATGCGGAACTGCTCTGTTGGACTCCTGGATCGAACAGTCGTGTCGCTGCGGTGCGCCGGCATATGTAGGCGAGCCTCCTTCTTCCTACTGTCTGGCACGCAAAGCAAGCAAAGAGGTACAGAGACTGTGGACACCCCTGGTGGCCGAAGCACTACAGAGTGACTTATCACCCGTCTTATACTGCCGCGGCGACTTGTTGGACCGCCGGCGTTGTGGCGAATAGCGACGTCACAACACGAAGATGCGCATACTCAACTATAAGGCACGAATTCGGCGACTGACGTGGTCAGAGAGTCAGCGTCCTTTATTATTCACGATCAGGTTATTCATTAATACATACGATAACCGATTTCGGCCTATTAATGGGCCATATTCAAAAGCATTGTAGCTTCGACTTAAACCCCACACAGAAGATGGACGGTTAAGAGACAGGATGACCGTCCATCTGCTGCGTGGTCTTCAAACAGAAGCCACATTGGATTTGAAGATGGCTCATTAATAGGCCGTAATCGGTTATTGTATCTATTAATAAACTAGCAAACCCGGAAAAGCTTCGAAGTAGCTATCTCTATTACTTCCTCCCTCTATTCCCCATCGCCTTCTTGCCCCTTCCTTCGTCCATATCGTCCTCCCTTCGGTTTCACACCACTCCCTCTTATCCCACACCATATCCATCTCCTCCCGCCTCCTCTCGGCGTCTATATCATGCTGCCATTTAAATCCATGTCATTCCTAAAAATAACTTTCACGTTCTATGTTAAAAATGGCTGAGAGAAGGAAAACGAAATCGCACATTTTTTACAGCACAGCTTAGCATGCTTTCCTCGCAAGGAGCACAATAGAAATACCTTTTATAACACGTTTATATCTTCTTGAGAGTTTTTGAATTGAAAACAAAATAATTATAGCTCGATCATACTTTAATGATAGAAATTCCATATGAAAAAAAATCAATTAAGTAAAATAAAATAAATGGAATGGAAACAAAAAGTTTCGAAAGTCTGTGTTGCGTTCATTGTAACGCTTGTTGATGGACGACATATTTTGTCTTTCTGTCCGAAGAGAAAACGAACAGTGCATATGGTTTACCAACTCTCGAACACGCCACGTACAACTTCCCATGGGAAAAACACGGCGATTCAAGATTTATTCTACAACCTTCCAACGACTGGCCGAGCGCTTTATTAATCGACATTGCGTTGCGCGAACGCCGACCGATATTACGACGCCACATTGGAGTCATTGTTCTAAGAAATAAGCCACGATCTGCATTCAATTTGTTTATAACACTCAAAATATCACGAACTGACATCAATTCTACATTTGAAAAGCGACAAAGATATGTTCACCACCGATAACACCATGGAGGTTATAATAATATGGAGGGCTTCTAAAGAAACAACGTTTATTGTAAAATCAGTCTGGCTGTTTTAACCTTGTGTGCATAACGCCACGACCCTATATTCCAACCTCTTTGGCTTATTAGTTCGCTCCTTTGCTGCGTATTTGGTCGCTAGGCGAGTAGCGAATTGTTGAAGAATCTACAACATTATCCGAGCTGGAAGCGTACTTTCAGTTTTTCTCAAATTCTGATTTTTCCGGTAGATTTTCAAAATTTTTTTCGCAATATTGTCATGTAAATATTGTAATTTCTGTTTCATTTTTCTTCTTTGTCAGATATCTGAAGATGCCCTAACCGGGCGAAACGCGTCATTGAAATAAACACGAAAAAATAAAATAAAATAAAAAATAATAAAAATAATAATCCTAAAATAAAAAATATTTTTGCAGTCAATACGTTCTTTTATTCAAGAATTATTATTTTATAGTCCGACTTTGATGACCAGTGGCTCTTTCTGTATTTCTCCTATATCAAAACTCGTTTTACCCAAGGTTGATTAGAGCCTTAAGTAAGAAACTGACTATGTAATTTTAAAATCACTCCACAGAATATCTCATCAAACAATTAATGTTACAAATTGATATTCAATGAAACTATTGTTATATTCTTCAGATATAATGTATAAACTGTGCCTCGTTGTGTTACCTAATTATCAGAATTTGAAGCAGTACACATGTATAGTTGTAGCCTGATGCTACCAAAGTTGTAAAGTCAATTGATATACAAAGAAACGACTCATGTCATTACAACTATAGTCCGAACAAAACATGATTTGCGGTCGAAACAGAAACCGTAACCGAAACCTGCGTAATTAAGTTAAGAATTCTGTATTTTTACGTTACACCTCAAAACATTAGTTTTTTCCGCTTTTCGCAAGATCCTCTCCCTATATTAAACCTATTTGATTGTGTGTAAGCCTAACCAGGAGTCCGTAGAAGATAACATGGGAGGCGAACAGGTTTAGGCAAATCGAGGGTACTTTTATTAAAGTACTTCCACGTTGGATTTTGTTCGTCTTATTGTGACATTTTGTATGTAAGAAAATTAAAGTAAATCAGAGAATAAGTAAAAAGAACTCGATACAGTGGGGTCTCGATATTGCGAGTTTCGGACTTACGAGCTTCCCATAAAACCGAGCGTCATAAAGCAAAAACTGTGGGTACATTTTGTCTTCACCGAAAAAGCACTCCACCATTATATCGCGAAGTAAATAGACTTTTAAACCCTTAGGCTGCCAATGTAGATGGCTATTTAAACATTGAAGGTCGAGTTACTTCTTTTTGCACCTAAATTTCGATAGTTGGAGGTGGTCCGCGTCTAGATCATCTCGAGTTAAGGAGACTTCTGTACAGCCATAAAAACAGTCAATAACAATAATATTAATATTAATAATAAATAAATAAAAATCCACAGTACTGCAGATCTTCTTGTAGAAAGATACTTTTTAGTTTAGGTACACAACAGACATGCCAAGTAGATACTACGAAATGCTGGATGTGACTACCGCAATACAAAATACGCAGAAAGTAATAATTTTTTTGCTTCCACAAACAGCCTCTTATTTTTTTTATTTCATTTATTTATTTTTTAATTTGGGATCGCTAACTTTCTGTTGCCATCTACACTTCCGTTTTTGCAATCTACAAACAACTTTACATATGTTCAAACAACTTACGGGTATGCTGCCGGGTGACGTCGTCGACAACCGCCGATATTTCGGCAGGAGAACACCCTGCCATTCTCAAGGCACAACTGCACTTAAGGAAGCAATGTGCAAGCGTATTTAATACCTCGGTTAGCAAAGTGTAAACAAGGAAGATAACACACACAGTACAAGTCACAGCAGAGTCAACACAACCAGAGGCGACCAAACATCAAAAATATCGATAGTGACTTAATCAACAGGTGAGGAAACATTAATTTTATCCCTCTGTTTTATGACGAGAGACAGTGCCGGATTCCAAGCAGAATTTAAACAAAAACCACCATCTCTGTTTATAAGGTCGCTTGCTAGTTTAATTTCAACAGCTTCCTTAATAACACTATCCCAATAGTTGGAGGTGCATGCCAGGATCTCCGTGTTGTTGTATTCCATACGATGACCGGTGTCAAGACAGTGTTCTGCAACAGCGGATTTGTTGGGCTGTTGTAAGCGCGTGTAACGTTTATGTTCAATACACCGGTCTTCCACAGTCCTGATTGTCTGACCAATATATGACATGCCACAACTGCAAGGAATACGATATACACCTTCTTACTGTGCTGTTCCACCTAGATTGTATGGCCTTCCTAAGGTTCACAAACAGAACATTCATCTGAGGCCTATAGTGTCTAACATTGGTGCTCCGACATATCGTGTAGCTAAACATCTTGCTAGTTTGTTGAGTCCAATGGTGGGCAGGTGTGAACACCACATTAAGAACTCGGCGGATTTCTTACGTCGATTGCAGGGATTGCGTTTGAATGACTCTGATATTTTAGTGAGTTTTGATGTTGTGTCTCTTCACTCGCGTTCCTCTGTCAGATTCGTTGCAGCTAATTGAGGTTAAGTTTGGTGTCGAGTTAACAAACCTTTTTCGACAGGTGCTGACTTCCACTTACTTTTTATTCAATGGTCATTACTATGAACAAACTGATGGAGTTGCAATGGGAAGCCCTTTGTCACCTATTGTGGCCAATTTGTTTATGGAGGATTTTGAGGAACGTGCTTTAGCGTCAGCGACTCTGAAACCTGCGTGTTTTCTCAGATATGTAGACGACACTTTTGTTGTTTGGCCTCATGGTAGTGAGAATTTAAACGGTTTTTTGGAACACCTAAATTCAATCCACCCGAATATTCAGTTCACAATGGAGGTGGAACAGAATGGCTGCCTTCCTTTCCTTGATGTGTTGGTCAGAAGGAAGGTTGATGGTACATTGGGACATTCTGCTTATAGGAAGCCTACTCACACAGATTTGTATCTGCGAGCTGATAGTTGTCACCATCCAGCTCAGCGTGAAGGAGTACTTCGTACTTTGGTTCACAGGGCACATGTCATTTCAGACCCTGACAGTTTGTCAGCTGAGTTGTCCCATCTCGAAGTGTCCTTTCGTCAGAACGGTTATAGTGAGAGACAGATAAAACGTGCATTGCGCTATCAGCCTTCTGTGCAACGGGTGAGTGACGATAGTAATGAAGTGGCACCTAAATCTATGGCCTTTTTGCCTTACGCAGGAAGTATTTCCAACAAGATTGGTCGTATTTTACGGAAATATGATGTGAAATGTGTTTTTCGACCACCTTCTAAGATAAAGGCCCTGTTGGGGTCCGTAAAGGATGATCTTGGTTTGCGTAAGGCAGATGTATATCGTATTCCTTGCAGTTGTGGCATGTCATATATTGGTCAGACAATCAGGACTGTGGAAGACCGGTGTATTGAACATAAACGTTACACGCGCTTACAACAGCCCAACACATCCGCTGTTGCAGAACACTGTCTTGACACCGGTCATCGTATGGAATACAACAACACGGAGATCCTGGCATGCACCTCCAACTATTGGGATAGTGTTATTAAGGAAGCTGTTGAAATTAAACTAGCAAGCGACCTTATAAACAGAGATGGTGGTTTTTGTTTAAATTCTGCTTGGAATCCGGCACTGTCTCTCGTCAAAAAACAGAGGGATAAAATTAATGTTGCCTCACCTGTTGATTAAGTCACTATCGATATTTTTGATGTTTGGTCGCCTCTGGTTGTGTTGACTCTGCTGTGACTTGTACTGTGTGTGTGTTATCTTCCTTGTTTACACTTTGCTAACCGAGGTATTAAATACGCTTGCACATTGCTTCCTTAAGTGCAGTTGTGCCTTGAGAATGGCAGGGTGTTCTCCTGCCGAAATATTGGCGGTTGTCGACGACGTCACCCGGCAGCATACCCGTAAGTTGTTTGAACATTCCTTACGCCGGGAAAAGTTAAAGTCTCACAAACTTTACATATCTCCTTTCTGGAATACCTAAATATAGAATGCATATAGGTTACAACTTCAATGAGTGCTGTAGAAAGGATTTCGAAAAATTATGTCACAGTTCCGACTAACAGTATGATTGTAGTATAAATTTACGCATACTGAACAGCAAAAGCTGTGTACCAAATGATCATTGTTTGCTAAACCCCGTATTAGGTATTAATAAACTCCTCGCTTTCAAGGAAACAAATTAATAAAACTTTTCAACGTAACAATATGATAACCCATTCCATTGCATACAATAGTGAATGAGTTAAATTGTTAATAACTTAAAGAGTATCAATATATGATTCGATTGCGTTGTATTGCGCTTAATAGTAAAGTGACCACAATTTTTACGCGCGAGGAGAGAGGTACACCGATATGTTACAGAATCGCATTATACCCAGCCTGGCTGGGAACGTACGATTGTTATGCAGGATGCCGCTCCTCCCCAAATTGCTAGACGCGTGACAGATCTCTTGCACGCGTCGTTTGGTGATGATCGTGTGCTCAGCCGCCACTTTCGTCATGCTTGGCCTCCCAGGTCCCCATACCTCAGTCCGTGCGATTATTGGCTTTGGGATTACCTGAAGTCGCAAGTGTATCGTGATCGACCGACATCTCTAGGAATACTGAAAGACAACATCCAACGCCAATGCCTCACCATAACTCCGGACATGCTTTACAGTGCTGTTCATAACATTATTCCTCGACTACAGCTATTGTTGAGGAATGATGGTGAACATATTGAGCATTTCCTGTAAAGAACATCGTCTTTGCTTTGTCTTAATTTGTTATGATAATTATTGCTTTTCTGATCAGATGAAGCGCCATCTGTCGGACATTTTTTGAACTTTATTTTTTTTTCTAATAATACCCCACGTCATTCCAACCAAGTGTGTAAATTGTTACCCCTCTATCTACATTATTCCGTGATTTATTAAGTTTTCAAATTTGTATTGTCTGTTTGATCACTCGGTACTAATAAGAGTGATTTAGAACACTTCATTACTTATGTGACATCATAGACCGCCAATCGCATTATTTGAGAGTAATTTCCGCGGAAATCACTATCAATGAAATAGCAAGCGTCGACTTCAATGTCGTCAAACAATATGAACACGATGATACTGAAGTAGCTTTTCGGCCAATGCATATCATATTACATATTTCGGACTTAGCGTCACTGTTGACGAAAAGAGGAGCAGCATCTGATGGCCAGCTTGGATATGTGATCACCCATTCAGAGAAACCATGCAGTCGTGGAGTCTAGTGTGGTAACTGTTGTGTTTTACAGGATCTGTGATTCGCTAGTTACCGTAATATTACTCCCACGCAAGGCATTTCCCGGGCTGTTGATCCCTGACCTCTCGACATCAGGCGGCGCGTCGTGACTGGAGCAAGGATAGCTGCAATTACTCTTCATTCCCAGTGAAGCTAATTTGTTGCCGTAGTAGAAGTGCAGCAGTCTCGCCCTGGTGAGTGAATGCCGCACACGGCAGACCCGACGGGGCGTTCAATCTTCCTGCTCTTACAGCCCAAACTGCTTCGTAGTTCATTTCGAATTAGGAACCAGCAAATTAATTTCGGGCGTCGAGAAGAATGCACACTATATTATGAACAAACAGCATTTTCAGAAAGAGAAGATGATTCTGGACATATATCTATAAGTTTGTCTTAGTTTCCTTCTCTCACCTATAGCCAGTGGAGGGGTGGTTTCTGTCACTCAACCAAGCAAGCTTGTGCTTCATTTGTAATGGCTTCGTAATGACCCTGACGTTTCTCCCTTCCACACAGAAATGTTGGGGACAGTAGAGTCAATTATTTGATAATTCATGAAAGTAGCATCTCATGGAAGAGTTCGCTATGCATCGTTAGAATCTTCCAGCAGCTAGACACGTGTATTTGACACAAGAAAGATTGAGGTTTAAGGCCCAATCGTACAAATTGCTTGTCGGCTAATTTTCTCATAACCAAATCCATTTTTTTACAGTCCATTTCAAGTTCTGAAATCAGAAGGAGTAAAGTATAGGGAACGGAAGGTTATTTACAACTTGTACAAAAACCAGATAGCAGTTATCAGAGTTGAAGGGCATGAAAGGGATGCAGAAGTTGGGAAGGGTGTAAGATAGGGTTGTAGCCTTTCTCCAATGTTGTTCAGTTTGTTCATTGAGCAAGGTGTAAGGGAAAGCAAGAAGAAACTTGGAGAAGGAATGAAAGTTCAGGGTGAAGAAATAAAAACCTTGCGTTATGCTGATGATATTGTAATTCTAGGAGAGACAGCAAAGGACCTGTAGGAGCAGTTGAACGGAATGGACAGTGTGTTGAAAGCAGCATATAAGATGAACATTAACAAGAGCAAAATAAGGAAAATGGAATGCAGCCTTAGAAAAGGCGATACTGAAGGTATTAGATTAGGTAACGAATCAAAGGTGGTAGATAAATTTTGTTATTTAGGCAGTAAAATAACATATGATGTGCGCAGTACAGAGGATATAAAATGCAGAATGGCAATGGAAAACAAGCATTTTTGAAAAAGAGAAAAATTTGCTAACATCGAATATTAATTTAAGTGGACGTCCTTTCTGAAGGCATTTGTGTAGAGTTTTGCCTTGTATGGGAGTGAAACATGGACGATAAACTGTGTGGACAGCAAGCGGATAGAAGCTTTTGAAATGTGGTGCTATAGAAGAAGGCTGAAGTTTAGGTGGGTAGATTGCGGAACTAATGAAGAGCCGGCCGCGGTGGCTGAGGTGACTGAGGCGCTCCAGTCACGGTCAGCACGGCCAATACGGTCGGGGGTTCGAATCCCCCCTTGGGCATAGATATTTGTGCCGTCCTAGTTCGTAAGTAGTTCATAAGTAGTTTGTAAGTTTAGGGACTGATGACCCCGTAGTTAAGTCCCATAAGCTTAACAAACCTTTGAACTAATGAAGAGGTGCTGAACAGAATTGGCGAGAAACGGAATTTTTGGCATACCTTGACTGAAAGAAGGAATCGCTAGGTAGGACACATTCTTAGACATCGAGGTATAGTGAATTTAGCATTGGAGGGAAGTGTGTGGGGTAAAACTCGCAGAGGGAGACCAAGAGACGAATGTAGTAAGCAGGTTCAAATGGATGTAAGTTGTCGTTCTTATGTGGAGATGAAGCGGCTTGCTCAGGATAGAGTAGGTCGGAGAGCTGCATCAAACCAGTCTCCGCACTGAAGACCACCACAATAACAACATTGGTGTAAAATTTTCACCTGACTTCATATGCGAGAGCGTTTGTAGCTAGCTGAAGAGTCCAAATCTTCCAAGCAATCCTCACCATGTACTACTCATACCTATAAAATTTCTGAACAACATTAATATTATGTTTGACTTAAAATTTATGATTGTAAACGATAATGAACTGGATGATTGATAACATATTGATCGTCGAGTAGCCTTCAACGTCTGCGTATGACTTTGTCAGATTACCTAAACATTAAAAAAATGTTCAAATGTTTGTTAAGCTTATGGGACTTAACTACGGGGTTATCAGTCCCTAAACTTACAACTAGCTTATCCTAAGGACGGCACAAATATCCATGCCTGAGGGGGGATTTGAACCCCCGACCGTAGTGGCCGTGCAGACCGTGATTGAAGCGCCTCAGTCCCCTCGGCCACCGCGGCCGGCCCTAAACATTAATTAAACTATATAGACGTTAGTCGCTCTTGATGCACTATAACTGAAATTTCTGGTACCTAAACAACTTTATGCTCATCAGTCCAAATAGACAGAACATACAGAATAACAAAGAAGAGGTAGGATGGAATGAAGGAAACACTGATCGGTATACAAGATGCGCCTGAAAAGTAAGGTGAATGGTCCCGTATTTGACAAACCGCGCAGGCGAGGATGAAGTGTCCGCACAAACACATTAAGGGAGATGTCAACAAGCGCCCCCTGTCGCTCAAAGCAGTGCAGTGCAGTGCAGTGCCATCGAAATGATCTGCGGACGAGAAGTAACATCTCCGGTATGACGGAGCGAACATGCGTCCTCGATGCGCCGTTTTAGATCATCTGGGGTTGTGGGCTCGGTGACATAAATACGATCCTTTAGATATCCGCACAAAAAGAAATCTACTGGTGTTAAACCGGGCGACCTTGTGGGCCATGAATGAGGACCATGGCGCCCCAACCATCTTCCTGCAAACCTGTTGTATAGTTCTTCCACAACAGCACGCGCAGAATGGGCTGGGTGACCATAGTGCTGCATCCACATATGGACTCTCATGTGTAGACACACATGTTCAAGGAGACCACCCAAACTGTCGACTATAAAAGCGCGATATAACTCACCTGTTAGTGTACCTGGGAAGTAGTGTGGACCGAAGATTTCATCCCCAAGGATTCCACACCACACGTTAATAGACCACCTACGTTGACGGTCGACAGGTCGTACCCACCGAAGATTGTCTGCGGCCCAGTAGTGCATGTTATGGCGATTCACTGCACCATAATTTGTGAAGATGGACTCATCAGAGAACATAACACTTTGTAAAGACTCCAGCGTGAAATTACGCATGGCCACTCACAGAATGTCACTCTTGCATGGAAATCGTTCCCATGCAGCTCCTGGGTCAGTGACAGGCAGTACGGGTGAAACCTGCGGCCGTGTACTATACGCCACACAGATGTGAGACTGACACCAGCGACTGCAGCACCGGATCGTAAGCTGACATGAGGGTCGTGATGTACTGCAGCTAAAACAAACACCTCCGTCTCCTCACTTCTTGCAGGTCTTCGTCTGTTTCTGCGGCGCATTACCAAGCTGCCTGTTTCCCGAAGTCGTTGTTCGGCACGTAAGATCGGAATGGCTGCCAGACTCTTCGCCTAGGATATCTCACAGAATATGCCGTGGCTGCTTCAGAGGCATCGTGTCGGCACTTGCCGAGCATCAGCAACATGCCAACGTACTCGTTGTTCGTGTATGCCATCGTCATCCGATTTCAGTAACTGTGGTATATTGAGCCGCGGTTGTTTGTGTGGCTCCAACTGTCGGGTATACGGCCGTGTGCGGCGACAGTCGGCAGTCTAACAGCGCATCGAGGAAGCTTCTCGCTTCGTGACACCGGCGGCGTTACAACTCGGCCGCACCACATTTAGAAGCATTATTCGCAGCGCTTGTGGTATCTGGCCCTGAAACTTGAAACGGTTGTAGCTTCCAAACTAACAGTGATAGGAATGTAGTTTAAATTGATTTGGACGCAGCTGGTTTCAACACATCCAATGCACGATAGAAAAAAACTATTGTGGCATTTAAATAATTATATCTTTGTGCTGTAACTCTTTGGAAAATGATACAATAAACTATGTTCATAGCTCCGCAGAAAGTGTAACATTTCTTGTGTTGACACCCTGTATGTCTGTGCTGCGACACTAAAGCATAGTTTACAATTTGATCACGTTGGAATAAAAGTTACATTTAAAGAGAAATACTAAAATGAGCTCTAACATGTGCCGCACCACATTTAGAAGCATTATGCGCAGCGCTTGTGGTATCTGGCCCTGAAACTTGAAACGGTTGTAGCTTCCAAACTAACAGTGATAGGAATGTAGTTTAAATTGATTTGGACGCAGCTGGTTTCAACACATCCAATGCACGATAGAAAAAAACTATTGTGGCATTTAAATAATTATATCTTTGTTCTGTAACTCTTTGGAAAATGATACAATAAACTATGTTCATAGCTCCGCAGAAAGTGTAACATTTCTTGTGTTGACACCCTGTATGTCTGTGCTGCGACACTAAAGCATAGTTTACAATTTGATCACGTTGGAATAAAAGTTACATTTAAAGAGAAATACTAAAATGAGCTCTAACATGTAAATTAAGCGTTTACGGACACATGTCCACATAACATACTTTCTTTCTTTGTGTGTGAGGAATGTTTCCTGTAAGTTTGGCCGTACCTTTTTGTAACACCCTGTATTTGTCAATCACGTTGAATCTCAATACTTCCAACAAAAAACTCCAATAAGCAGAAAAATACTCTTCTACAATAGATATGTCGATGACATCCTGATGATTTTCAATGGTACCCTGGCTGCATTAACAGTTCTAGCTCATGGATTCAACTACTTACACCCAAAACTAACTTTTACTCACGAAATATTGAACTCTTTCCGTGTCTTACATTTTTGGTCCTATTGTTACAGTTAGCTGAAAACAAAGTTGTATTCCAAATCTATAGGAAACCGACCACCAGTGACTCAGTCATACATGCATGTTCATGCCATCCATGGCAATACAAAATGAGCTTTTAAAATGCAATGATTAACAGAATATTTGAGATTCCCTTTCTGAAACTTCCGTCAATAAAGAACTAAATAATCTTGAATACATCGCAGAAATGAATGGTTACAACCCGTCCTTGGGTCGCAAAATGTACGATAACAAACGTTCTGAAGATGTACCACAGCTTCACTCGGTAACACCTGACGATGAAGTAAAGCGTATCCCCATTCCTTTCATGGGATATTTTTCTTGTGACCTGCCTAAACTCTTTCGTGGCACAAATGTACAAATCGTATTTATTAGCCCTTTGAGCAACCTGCAAATTCTCCCACACAACGAACAAGCCAATAAGGACAGATACCTTTCCTCGGGAGTCTACAAACTACAATGTCCCGAATGCCCAGCTGAATATATAGGGCAGACAGGCAGTACCTTTAAGGTACGTTTTACTGAGCACCTTCTTACAAGAAAGGCCAACACAAAAAACATTCCCCTTTTGCGGAACACACTAAAGCATACGAATGATTACATACTGTTCTTGCACTGAGAACGTCGCTGTTTTAAACATCAACGTTAATATTGTCCTCTCTTCGTTGCCAGTAGAGGAACATGTGCCGTAGAGTTCCACGCCGCGGCGTGGCCTATGCCGAGGTTTCGATGCGTGAGGCCGTTCTCCGTCGGTGTTCGAAACCCCCTTCGGGCATGGATGTTTGTGTTGTCTTTAGTATAAGTTAGTTTGTAAGTTTAGAGATAGATGACTCCGCAGTTATGTCCCATAAGCTTAACAAATATTTGAATACTTTTGAGTTCTACGATCTCTATGACGCGTTCACAATGAGAGTGCGCGTATTTTATACCATTTATACCGAATCACGTGTTTCTAACAGTAGCCATTCCTGAGAAAACATCGTAAGTGTATATGGTCAATGAACTACGCTACAATACTTAACGTATCACGTTCGAAATCACTAGAATTTAAGAACCCTGCAGTTTCCATAAATAAATAAATAAATAAATAAATAAATAATCAGAAAATTGGAAGAGCGTCATAAGAATTGGCCAAAAATAAATTGTTTCTATGAACGATTTACATCATATTACTTTTCATTACCTAGTGTTGCACTGATCGCCATTAAGTCATTTTAGTATCCTTCAATGTTTGACATTACAAGCTAAATTCCCTCGAATTCCGTTGACTTACGAACGCGGCATTGACGCTATTGAGTAACAGTATTTACTTGTGAAAAACGACAGGTTTCTATGACACTTTTGTACATTTCAGCTGCCGTAGTTTATCGTTTACATTGTAGAGATCAATAAAGTGCATGCTGTCACAGTCTTTCTATGAAAAATTTTAAAATCAAGTGCATGTGATAGAGAAATTGTGTATTTCCTCAAAGAAAATGTACTTAGTTATTTTAGAAGTTATGATTTCACTGTCACACGGGTGAAAAAAGTCATATATGTTTTTAACAGTTAATTTGTTCAAAATCGACTGTGTATCACTATTATGAAAGGGAAATATCGAGGGAGATAAAAAGAAGCAATTTTTTTCTCATAATAAGTAAAACGTACTGTGAAACATAGAAGTTGCTGTAACAATGTCGTGTAGGGTTATACATCTTCAACGGTTTCTTAAAGAATGAATATTGGAAAACAAGTTGACTCCCTTTCAAAAAGTAGACGGTCATCCATTTTGAGTGTGGTATATTTCAACGAGCACGAGGAAAGTTGAGTGGAATTGCTTCCAGCGTGCAAATCGAGGACGGTGATATCTGACTGGCTGGCGTAGAACTGCGTGCTCTTCCAATTAGAACGAGCATAGACGCCAACTGCAGACATGTAGCACCAATAAAAGGTCCCCAAACTGTTGTAAGAAATGAAACTCAGCGACCAGAGAGGAAGAGGATTGCAAAGAGACAGTTACAAGGACATAGTAAAATGTGACATCCAAAAGCGAAAATTTACCATAGCATGCACTGATGAATGTGGGTGATTTAAGACCCGGGATTTGTGGAGAGGGCTGTTTCGCCGACCCACTTAATGAGATGGAACGTCTTGGCTACGAAGATGAGTAATGGCATTCAGCTGGGTTACAACTCCAAAACGGAGATGGAAAGCACGCTAAATATCAAGAAAGAGAATATCACGCTGATTCGTACGATCCAAATAGGTGAACCTCCTGATGGCACCGCTGAAAAATGAAGACACTCTCTTAGGAATGTTAAACTCTGGAGAGCTATGAGGACGCTTAATGTTTATTCCGTAAAAGACCCATAAAATTGTATTGAATAATAAAATTGAAATCCGGTTTGTCACTGAGCATAACTCCAAGAAACAGGTTGCTGGGAGCCAGGCGATGTCTAATGCGTCCATCTATGACTGCATTTGCAAATTAACGAACCTAATACGGAAAATTCTTCGTAGGGGAGGGAAATTACGAAATTGCATATTCGATATGGTCGCAGTATGGTGCGCCCTAACCGAACGTTATGCCCCATTACAGGCGAGCGCGTGCGCCACATTTGAATACAAGTTGCGGCCGGTAGTCAGCATTATATGATAATGTCACTGTCTTTCGTACGCGGCGAACACCAACGGTCAGGCATGTGGAAACCAGTTTCATGAATGCCATTTCCATAAGCAGCATGAGTTCGTGTTTGGAAGGTCTCCTGTGAAATCTATCGCCGTCGGTAGCATCCATATTCAGTCGATACGGTAGGCTGGTGGCCGAGTCGACGATCAAGTTGCTAATATATTCGGATCACCGCGGATAACTTTCGACGCTAACAGCTGACGAACGCAGCCGCGAAAGTGGTGCGGCCGCTGATGATGCAGACTCGGACGGACTCAAGAGTTGAGGAGCAGCCCGACAGCACCGTTCACACGCCGGCCTTCACTGCGACAGAAGGACGCCGTTTCAAATGGACTGATGCTGCCATGTGTGCTTGTTATCGCACAGGCCAGTAGAGTAAAACAAAAAAGTAGACAAGTCGGCAATAATTGTTACAAAATATTTTATCGTTCTAATAACTTCATTAGTTCTAGGGTTTGCCGCTTGGCCAAGTTATGTGGAAGTGGTGGGAAGTAAAAGACGTTCCTCCAAAAGGGGAATTAGACAGATTTTATGATTCACACAAAATTTCGAAAACATGGTCCTATTAAAAGTTCGTAGGGAATTGTTGTTTTTGTTATGGTCTTCAGTCCGGAGACTGGTTTTATGCAGCTCTCCACCCTACTCTATCCTGAGCAAGCCTTTTCATCTCCTCATAAGAACGGCAACCCACATCCATTTGAATCTGCTTACTATATGCATCTCTTGGTCTCCATCTGCGATTTTTACCCCACACACTTCCCTCCAATGGGAATTCCTTGATGTCTAAGAATGTGTCCTACCAATCGATCCCTTCTTTTAGTCAAGGTATTCTAGAAATTCCTTTTCTCCCCAGTTGTGTTCAGTACCTCTTCATTAGTAACGTGATGCACCCACCCAGTCTTCAGCATTCTTCTGTAACACCACATTTCGAAAGCCTCTATTCTCTTCCTGTCCGCACTGTTTATCGTCCATGTTTCACTCCCATACAAGGCAACACTCCACACAAATGCCTTCAGAAAAGACTTCCTTACACTTAAATTAATATTCGATATTCCCATTGCCATTCTGCATTTTATATCCTTGGTACTGCGACCGTCGTATGTTATTTTACTACCCAAGTAACAAAACTCATTTACCACCTTTATTGTTTCGTTATCTATTCTAATTCCTTTAAAGTCTGCATATTTTATTTGGACCAGTCTTTCCTGTACTAGTACTCATCAAGGTTGGAAAGTTTTGACATGTTTATGAAAAAGTTTCCTCTTAACGTCTGTTTTTTGGTATTATCATTTCGATAAAAGTTAAAGAGGAGTAAATTCTGCGTTCAATGAGACCAAAAGTACACTCTTTTCCCTACAAATTTACCTTATAGTTGGAACAAGCTCTCATTTATGGCGTAGGTCGCGGGGGTAGTAATGTCTTTGACAGCATGAAGTTTGTCCCAGAAAAAGAGTAATGACTATACAAGGATTCAAACCTGAGGTGGGCATGCATACGGAGGATGTACTAGTCAACCATGAAACCATGTTCTCACCGGGTGAAACGTCTCAAAAATCTGATAAACAGCGTAAAGAATTCTTCCGTTATGATCTGGCACCATAACCCCTCTTTCTGGGCAATGTAATTGGAATCAGGGAGAATCCTAACTCAGTGTTACATGACTTGTTCTCACCACTGAATGAGGTAAACCTGGAAGAAGCAGCTTTTGACATCGATGGTGGATTTCTTTTCCATCGGGTTGTATGTAATAATGATGAAACGTTCCATTTAATCCTAACTAAAATAGTCGACTTCCTACAAAAGTACTACAACCGAAGTGCGCTATGTGTGGCGTTTCATGGCTGCTCAAAAGACCTGCTCCTACTCAAGTTTCAAATATGATGTGCGCCTTCTCCGAAGCGTAACACACGCTACTCCACAGGTCATTTTTACCGAGCTAGTGGTGATGACCATGACTCAGGAGCAATTCCTTTCCAATGACACAAATGAAGTCCTTTCAGTAAAGTAAGCTAATGAAGACGCATACCAACCCATTGTTGCTACAGACTTAGAGGTACACAGAAGCATGAGAAGGCTGTGGTAGTTTATGAAGATACTGACTTTCTCATCACGCTCAATGCCTTAGCAGCACCGTGTGCAAATATATACTTCCAGAAAATTGGAACAGGAACGACCCCATAAAAGTATTTGATCCCAACAGCTTCAAACTGGCAGACAACATCAGAAGGCCAGTCATATTTATCCGCGCCATTAGTGGGTATGATACAACTTCTGACTCTTCAAGCAGAGCAAGAAGAAGGAGGTCAAACTCATGGTCAAAACTAAATGTCTTCTGGAAGATGTCAAACCATTCTTTGAGCACCACACTCAAGCTGAAGCTAAAATTTTCACTACGTTCTACGAAGGTAGGATGGGAGTCACTGGATAAATTGCGATTCGACGTGTTTTCTGTGGCCGTCGTGAAATCCAGATTCAATCTAATATGGCTACCAACAACATCAAAAGCAACCCACCAACAGTGCTTTAGAATTTACGTACAAGTACAAATGTGGTTAAGATACTAGATGGATCCGCTCCTCTGCAGTTGGGAGTTTTCAAAGTCTGATCTTGACCCCGATCCTACCTCCAAGGAGTTACCTCTACAGTCTAATCTCTCAACAATTTACTGCAAATGAAACCAGGGGTGTGGATGACGGAAGGTTGGAATTAAGTACTCATTGACATGGTGTCAACTGTAATGGGAACACCGGCACTAACTCCCTCCAACCAGATGAAAATGACAAACCAGATGTTGAGAAAAACCAGGATTCCATACATGAGGCGACGAAATTATTGAATTTGAGGAGGGGAGTGATACAGCTAAGGACACTCTACTACTTTTAATAGCATGATTTCGATATTGTGAGTCCCTTAGGAGATAAAACAGTATAACCGGAAAACTTTCCTCAGCGTAAACGTTTTCACTTTCAAGGGGAAAACCCAGGATGTTCATATTCGGCCATATATGGTACAATTAAAACAATAATGTAGCAATTATTTTCGATTTGGACAGTAGAAATTTCTGTTCTCCAGTTCTACTGAGAAGGGCCAGCCGGCCGCAGTGGCCGAGGAGACTGAGGCGCTCCAGTCACGGCCTGCACGGCCACTACGGTCGGGGGCTCGAATCCCCCCTCGGGCATGGATATTTGTGCCGTCCTTAGTATTAGTTAGTTCATAAGTAGTTTGTAAGATTAGGGACTGATGACCCCGTAGTTAAGTCCCATAAGCTATACAAACATTTGAACATTTTGAGAAGGGCCTGCAACAGGTTCATATATTTCTAGAGTTTAAAAGACTATGATGTCCTTTGCAGCCCCCTTTTACATAGATAGTCCCGGGCAGAGGGTTCATTAACCACTTTCATAACTTTTATCTACCGTTCCATTCTCTAATAGCGCGCGGGAAGAAAGAACTAAATCGTTCCGTTTTCGATCTGATTTCTCTTAATTTATTGGGATGGTCATGTCTCCTGATATAGGGGGGTGCTAGCAAAATATTTTCACATTCAGTAGTAAAAGTCGGTGATTGAAATTTTGTAAACAGATCTCGCCGCAATGAATAACATCTTTCTTTTAATGATTTCCATCTCAAATCGTGCAAATTGCAAACCGACAAATCACAGTGCCGACTCTAGTAATCACGATGTCGACGGGACTTTCAATCCTAACCTTCTTTCCTTCTGTTTTGTACTGTAGTAAATTCAGACGTTTTCAGTTGAAGTGCCTTTTATCGCATAGGAGCCACGAAGAAATTAGGCAAGTGATTCGTTTTTCGACCCTCGTAGGGTCTAAACTGGCTAGTGACCACGATGTCGCCGGGACGTTCAATGCGAATCTTATTTTCTTCTGGGAAATGTACTGCTCCACTTCTTAAGTACATACTATACCTTTGGATTCTGCTAATTAGGCGTACTGTCTGCCGTACAGTGGATGGAGTGGGTAACGAAATGTGGCCATGTAGACTTCAAAGTGTGGTGGAAATAATAACACTAGAAAGATTAATTTTGCCAGAAAAATATATGTGGAATGACAGTAAATATATCCATATTTTTGACAAGTTATTATTCTGACAAATATGTGAAGCCATTCTAAAACATTATGATTGGCAAAGATTCAACTGAAGGAACTTAGGATAAGGCAAATACCTTACTATCGTGACTGATTTGTTTCCGCGATTTTAGAGCAATAATTGTAAAAGCCCAGCATAGAGAACGTGAAGCTCGCATTAAAACATTCTTTGAACTTACGACCACAACAACAACAACACATCGAGTACCCTACCACAGACCTGTCGAATCGATACTAGGACTGCTAAAATTTCAGAATCCAAAATGATATTGATATATCGTAGATAAAACCATCGATATATCAGCCTATAAATATATTGTCGGTATGTTGTAAATATGCAACAGTTATATATTAAAGTTATATACTTAAGTACTGATTTAGTGTGAGGTATAAAAAATAAAAAACACACACTTAATGTGAAAATTTGTAAGTTCATATAGCTTTGCGCGCATGAAAAACTTGTATTACAAAATATTTAGGTCGACTGTTGTATTGTTAATATAAAAACTGTGTACATGTTACATTAACTCTTACAATGCATCTACTGTACGTTGTATTGTAATTAAATTAAAACACACCTGATGAATAAGCTTTGTCATTTCCAAAAATAAAGTGGAACTAAAGAGACAAGAAGAGGTTACCCTAAGCATGAATAGGACTGAATTTGTATACAGTACCTCGCTGTTGTATCCTTATAGTTTCTTTCCCAGTTGTTTCACACTAACGACCCCTCTAGCCTATCACAACATTCATTTCATAATTATCGAAGTGTAATTGTTTGGTTGAAACTAACTTCGACGCTGTTTATAATTCCATTCTTGAAGATATCGGATTTTCTTTATTCATTCAGCAGTTTAATGTGTTAGTTTGGTCTGACTAGTCGTGATTTATGCACGGTAATCTTATGTTCTGCAGTGTACGTTAGTACTCGGAACTTGATTAGTACACTGAAGCTCATCAATCATTGATCGAGAGCGCTATGCAATATTTGTATATTCTATCCCAGCAACCCGCTCGGATAGCCCTGTGGTCTAACGCACCGCTTTCCGAGACGGGGAGGCGTACCGGCCCCGGTTCGAATCCACCCAGAGGATTAACGAAGGGGGTCGGAGTGCCGGCCAGCCTGGATGTAGTTGTTAGGCGGTTTTCCACATCCCCCTAGGTGAATACCGAACTGGTCCCTAAGTCCCGCCTCAGTTATCCGATTCGCAAACATTTTCATAACACTTTACACTTTCACACCTATAACGCTATACGCAGACATTTGGGGTACACATTTCCTCCCGGGGGACATGAGGTGGCGACAGGAAGGGCATCCGGCCATCCCGTAAGTATTAACTCATGCCAAATCCGAATTAACGAGGCCGATCCTGCATGTGCGGGAATATGGCCAAATTAGCAGAATCCAAATGTATAGTACGTATTTAAGAAGTGGAGCAGTATATTACCCAGAAGGAAAAAAGATTCGGATTGTACGTCTCGTCGACATCGTGGTCACTAGCCAGCTTTAAGAAGAAACATTCTACCCCAGCAACCAAAGTTGAGCTTCATCTTGTAATTAGAACTGGTGGGGCGAACGTGGTGGACACGACTTTAAATGGCATCTTCACACAATGAATGTTTCTTTCTTCCAGATTTTATCCAAAAGTGGAGAATTTTGGTTTGAACGTTTTACTGTAGTCGTATTCGTTGATGGCAGACGGTTATAAGCAAAGGCGAAGTGAGTTAATTTGTCTCACACCTAATTTTTTTTTTTTATTAATCGTAACAGTAAAATCAGCCAGGGCAATCTAACAGTGTATGGCCGTTTCAGTTTTTGAACCTAAGTCGTCTGACCGGGAGGCTAATGGCTCGACCAGTGCGCCACTATGCAGCTTAGACTGGGCCTAACAGACAGCTGCGTCTGTAGTGACCCTGTTTATGTGCAGCCATGTGTTGCCGGGAACGGTCACGCACCGATCTATTGTGTGATAGGCTAGCGGGTGATTACACCAATGATGATGAAACACGGCCGCTACGACTAGGTAGGCTGGGAGGGATATTATAGCTGATAAAATCTGTTACGACATTCATTGCATGAACTAGGTCATTAAGATTGTGTCAACAGGATTTTGTAACGATATTCAAAGCTTTTTCAGGCTCGAATTTAGTGTCACAAGATTGTCTACGTATTCCATTAAACAACGTTTCCAGTTCCAAGGTCTCATACATATGCGGGTATTTTACGGTTTTTTAAACTTGCTTTCCTGTCAGAACGAAAACTGTACCAGAGACTGTTCCACCGAATTTAGATAAAATCACAGCCTCAGAATTAAGCACATGAATAAGACCTATGCATGAAAGCAAAGTTTACAGTGTCGATGTTTGACTGAATTCGTTATACACTGAACCACTTGCTCTTCAGTGAACGCTGTGACTTGTTACCACCTGGTATAGAAACAAGATTCTTTTCAAGTTTGAAACCTCATATACTGCCAACGTGGAACTGTTCGTAGTAAATCAGAGCTGAGACAGGGGAAAATAGGTTTTGTAATTGGAAAAGGTTGGAAATGAGTCAATACATCCTGAAACTGAAGAAAAGAACCTTGAATGCAGCTGTGGCTTCAAATTTTAATTTATAGTTGTGACAATTCTGTCAGCTGTATGTGGATCTACACGGTATCAATGTATCGCTTTATCTTAAGGTGCGTAGTTTATTACCTGCCATCAATGTACTCCAGTGTACCTGAAATTCCCTCACCTTTTTAACGCATGGAACTACTCAAAGGTTAGCAACTGATGCACTGGTGTTGTCAGAAAGTCGGTCTGTTTAAGGATTTGGCACGCCTGTTGAGTCCGTCTTGTGTACCGTGTTGCACTAATAGAAAGTGATACATTGGCAAGGGCAGTGAATAGCTTTGCGGTACAGAAAGTCGGCCTTAGAACCAAGTCAGGAGTAACAGAAGGGTAACAGTCTCCTTCGCGACGTTTTTACTGGCTCTGCAAGACATCCTATGTACTCATACCGTCAACCTTGTACCGTCAGCGGATCTAGAATTAAATACATATTGTAAGCGCACTCTTACATACTTTTAAGAGTAGTTCTAGGTAGTGCAAAGAACATGCTATGCGTTGGTAGTCGTCTTGGATGTGAATCGCTTACTCTTACTTTGTGAAGGAAGGAAGGAAGGTCAAGCTTCCCGTCTTGTGTACAGCGTGGAAATTAAGAGACGAAGCTCACACACGAATTTCTGGGAAAAGGTGAGGAGGAAAATCGGCCATGCCAAGGGATCCATCTTTACATTTGCCTTGATTTATTTAAGGAAATCAAGAAAACCCTTTATCTTGATGGCCGGAGATGGATTTGAACCATCTTCCTCCAGAATGCGAGTTATATGTGTTACCGCTGAACCACATCGCTAACGACTGTAAAACTGCTATGCTTGTACAACATAAAGCAGAAAATGAATCAATAACATCTCAAAAATCTCTATACAATATAGAAATCGGCCGACTGATTGATTCACTGACTCTTCGTCATATAGTCCAAGCCAATAAGGATAGAAAATTGGTAAGGGTGTTGTACTTAATCTGTAGACGTTGTTTCAGAAAGGGTTTTTCGTAGTTACATTCTAAGGGTGTTAAACAGGTGACGGAAATTTGTATGGAAATATTTCGGTATAAAATTATTCTGACTTACAAAATGTCATGGGACAGTGGGGCAAAGATGGCGCAGGTGTGTTGTTTATGAACGGGATACAGTGGTAGGCGCCCGACGAATGGGGAATTATGTTTAGGTAGTGTTGCATGAATTCGACCTCACACGGTCACCCATATCCAGTATGATTCGACAATGGTTGAATAATCGTGCCATAGTTCATGAAAGACATAAGCGAAAGGAAGATAAGATGACGACAGTAAGTTTCAGAATTTTTTATCCTCTTATTTTAGACCTGACGCCTACATTTATATTTCAGAGAAATGTTCAGAGCTTTGTTTCCAACTGCAAATTTCCTAGATTTTCTAAATGTAAAATTTATGGCTATTACTTTAAATTTTATCCTGTGATGTCAAATTCGTTCGCCGGTACGAGGAGTAAAGTTGGCGGGTAGTTTGACGAAAGTAAAACACTGATTTTAAGTACAGAGGTGTTCAAATGTTTGTAGAACTTATGGGACTTAACTACGGGGTCATCAGTCCCTAAGCTTACAAACTACCTATGAACTAGCTAAGACTAAAGACGGCACAAATATCCATGCCCGAGGAGGGGATTCGAACCCCCGACCGTAGTGGCCGTGCAGACCGTGACTGGAGCGCCTCAGTCCCCTTGGCCACCGCGGCCGGCAGTACAGAGGTGGCGTACATTTGCTTTGCATTTTTCTAACGCAGTGAACTCGGTACAAGCAGCATGGGGACATTTACAATAGCAAGAACAAGCATACTAATTAACTAATTTGCTGCTTTCACAAAGTTCCATACTTTAACGAAATCATGGTCGTCATCGTATTTAGTGTAGGTGACTGATACCGAGGAATCTTCCTGAAAGTTTGCATCATCACAATTGTTTTGTTTCTTCCTCTCCCCTTAGCCATCTACTTGTCATTCAATTTTCTGCTCTTTCTTCTTCTTCAGTTTGATTTCTGTTTGTAATGTGCAATGAGGGCAACTTTTTTCTCTGTTTCCTTTTCGTAATTGCATACACTGCAGCACCATTCTGTTCGTCGTGGAGGTACTGCGGCCACTGTTGCCTGTATGTCCTTCATTTATGCTTGTTGCACACTTTCAATACTCCATGCTAGTATAAATAACTTATTAAAATGATTTACGTAATGTGTGAGTAAGATGACAAGTCGTCATGCTCTCCACCCTCTAAATTCGTCAACTTACCCGAAATGGCCATTCATAACTTAAATTTAAGAACAATACTTTATTAAGTTACTTTGCAGTTTAGTATATATATATATATATATATATATATATATATACATATATATATTAAAGAAAAGCATGGTTTATAGTTGACGAAACAGCTGATATCATGATGGAAAAGCCGGCCGCGATGGCCGAGGAGACTGAGGCGCTCCAGTCACGGTCTGCACGGCCACTACGGTCGGGGGTTCGAATCCCCCCTCGGGCATGGATATTTGTGCCGTCTTAGTTCGTAAGTAGTTCATAAGTAGTTTGTAAGTTTAGGGACTGATGACCCCGCAGTTATGTCCCTTAAGCTTAACAAACATTTGAACATTTGAGGATGGAAAAAATTACCAAGCGTGTTTCAGATGCTATTTCGGCGCACTGAAATATTACAACCAACATTTGTGTAAACATAAATGCTAACGTCTCAGTCCTAAATGATGACGGTTATCTTTAGTATATACTATAGCAAACGTGAAGTGCTAATGCTAGCAAGGCAAGACCTTTATTTGCTGCTCTGTCTCGACTATTGCGTTAAATTAATGATTTGTCATCTTAGACTCCTCGTCATCTTAGCCTACTTCCCCTACTATCGTTCGCCCAGCCACCCTCAGTGACCGTGACCGACGACGAACGAGACCGATCGTCACTAGTAACATAAGGGCAACTGTGCAACAAATTACCGTTGGAGTTCATCATAGGACATACTCGACACGTCCCTCAGTGGGAAGTCCGTAGGCACATGCATTCAACTGAGTATGAGAGCCAGCTCATCATGACTTAATACAACGTCATCGGTCACAACGGCTTGAATTTGTCGCTCGTCATGTGGGTCACTGGATCAGTCGTGGAACGTGTTATGGTCGGACGAACCAGGTACTGCACCATGACGATGGAAGGCAGTCTGTGTAGCGCGAACAACGTGAATCCATGGATCCTACAAAACAGTTGTGGCCAAATGGGTAGCATCTCTCCAATGGTCTGGGGTGTACGAGTATTTCTCTTGTATGGAATGGGTCTCCCTAGTGGTTCTAGATGAGGACTTATGAGTTGGTCGGTGGACATCTCCACCCATTCTTGGCCTTGCAGCAGCTTGAAAGGTCTTTGGTATTTCAAGAAGGTAACGCGCCGTCACATGGCTCTCACGCCCCACAGGAATTGTTCAAGGATTCGTGCAGGGGACTTTCAAAGTCATAGGCCTGTAGAACAGATTTGAAACCCGTAGCGCATATCTCGGATATCATGCCTCGCAGGTTTCCTCTCGTGAATTCTGCGTCCTCGAACAGACGAGAAATGATTTGACTTAATTTATTCGCAATGGCGATTTTCTTACAGCATCACTGTATTAGGTGTAGCTGTTGCATCAAATGGTGACATATGAAAATTTGTACCAGGCTAGGACTCGAACCCGAGTTTCCCGCTTTTCGCAAGCGGACATCTTAATCATTAGGCTACCAGAACACGTATCCAGGACCGGACAAAACTTCCATATGCTACACTCTCTACGTATACGAGAGACGATTACATTCCTTCCTTAGCACTCGCAGCTTATATTGTATTGCCGCACCAGGGGGAATGAAATGAATGAGGTATTAACCAACGTTGTTGTCATTGCCTCGTTTTAGCATTTCTGATATTCCTTTCATGATGACGAATTACAGTAGTCTACACAATTTCATGAAATTTAGTCTTAACGGCGAAATTCTTACAGCTCCACTGTAAGCTGCGACTGTTCGGGTTCGAGTCTTGGCCTACCACAAATTTCCATATTTCACCATTTGGTAAAACATTTGTACCTAATACAGTGGAGCTGTAAGAAATTCGGTGTTGCGAATAAATTTCGTCAAATTATTCAGGCCACTGTAATTCGTGAGCATTAAAGGAATACAAGACGGTAAATGGATGCCGCTGTACAAACGATTCGGTGTCACCTGCATTCAGAGAATTACCATGGACTACCCTCTGCCTTGCTCTTAATTGTGACTTGTTTCAAAGTTCAAATGTTTGTATAGATTATGGGACTTAATTACGGGGTCATCAGTCCCTAAACTTACAGACTACTTATTAACTAGCTTATCCTAAGAACGGCGCAAATATCCATGCCCGAGGGGGGATTCGAACCCCCGACCGTAGTGGCCGTGCAGACCGTGACTGAAGCGCCTCGTGACTTGCAGAGTACATATGCATACGTAGACCTGTAGACTCACTACCACGGCGATTCACTGGGTCAGAGGAGGACCCAAGTCATATGAGGGTCCCATTCCGTGACACTTGATAAGTCAGTGTATTTTTAATCTAATAGAATTCGTAATGGGAACCTCGGTTGAAAAGAGAAAAAGAAGAAAATGCAAAAGTGTGAAATAAGGGATGCTATTCACTATGGAACTATTTCTTTACATTAAAATTTTTTATAACTACATATAAAGGTGTTCACTATAAGAGGTTGACATTGTTTAAGAAAGGGTGTTTCGTAATATGGGATGAAATAAGAGATTAAATTTATCTCGCCAGTTCTAAGGCAAATTTTGAACCTGAATCACGAAAATTGGTTTGTTTCTTCGTCACAACATAAAGTGGGTTTATGATAGTGCATAAGTAACAATTTGGACCACAGTTCTTTGCAAAAGAATTGTGCACGTGTCACTTGATGCAATCGCCGTGACACGCCCTCTTACCCAGATCACAGCAGGTAACTCTTCGATGGAGGACCAAACCTGGATACCCAACATTTATAACTAGGAGCTTTCCTTATGGTTTGCTGGGTAAAACATTTCAAACGCATACAAACCGTTCAGATCCAACTCGAAAGGGATTCACGAATTGCAATGAATGGCGTTAATTGAACCACTCCTTCCTGAAGACCACAGCAATTGAGAGATGGATGAGTGACATGATGACGTTTTGCACAACCCTACAGTCAACGGCTGGACGAGTAAAACCTTGAATAAGGTTATCGTTAGGAAGTAACTCTAACATCCGCGATCTGGCACCTTTTTACTCTGCTATACAGAATGGAAAATGGAAAGTTCAAAAGCACTACGAAAAAATTGAAATTTTTCTGGTGTAGCAAATGGTGATTGAACCCTTGTATTTGACCGTCCCTTATGGCTAGAGGGGGTGAAAGCGGGAGGAGGGGGGGCAGTGAGGGAAGAATGCTGTGACGCTTTTACACATTCTCAAACAAAAGAGAAAACGAAACTGTCTCTGCATAAGCACATGATTTCTTATATCCTCTGTGCCAACCGCGTATCTTTGTTGGGTACTTTAAATATGTTCCCGTTGGGTACTTTAAATATGTTCCCTTCTCATGCATCGATTCATTGACTCCTTGTCGGCGGTGTGGCAGCTAGCCATTGCAACACGACTCATAATTCGTGTCCATCACGAAACGGAACATTTCTGCTCGACATTTCTCGCGCGGCTTTCCATAAAAGCACCTTGTTTGCCTATCAGTTCAATGCAAGAATTTGTGTATGCCAATGCCACTGAGATGAACACAATGTGTGTAATTTGTCACGCCGTATGGTAGAGTACGCGATCGACCAAGTGGTGCAATTGTATGTCACGATAAAACGGTTCCTCATTCTGTTTCTATGTCAAGTTTGTTTTATGTTGCTGTCTCATTACTGGATTTGTAGATGTTGCTCTCGCTTCAAATTATATCATGAAATTTCCGTTTCGGGTGTTCAGATGCAAATAATTTACTATCATTTCACTTGAAGACCATGTCATTACACATTTCTCGGTACGTGGATATGTTGCGACATTCGTTCGCGCCCCCAGCTTTAAACGACTCTTGTCCCCCTTTGCCGGCCGTTACTTTCTACGTGGGTCAGAAATGCCAAATTGACGCATAATGCGTACTGCGGACTGGTCGTTTTCTATATCTCTACCGCCGGCGCCAAGTGAAGATCGGCATGTATGCCGAGCGCAGCGGCAATCAGCAGATGCAAACGACCGGCAGTGGCCACCGGCCAGCTTTCTACGCTGCGGGATGATGAGGGGCTCGGGACTGCCGTAACAGCGTATTTGCATTCTGTTGCCGGCGGAACGGAAGGCGCGCACCCATTTGGCACAGCAGAGACCGCCGGCTGCGTTTGCTGAGGACGCCTCGCGAGCTGTTTGCTGGCCACCTGCTGGAGACAGCAACCAGCGGCCGCCCAATTCAGCGCGAGGTGAAGTGCCGAGGGGAGAGGCTTCTGGGTTTCTGGGTCTCCAACACAGTGGCCGTCCACATCTCTGAACCTGATTGCTCGTGTTCCGAGCCGTCCTACTCTGAGTTAACACGTTTTCCCTAATTGCGATTCTCCGAATCACAATAGGCCTTTTGGGCCATCTTGAAGGACCGGAGATAACGCCCTGTACAAAGAACGCACGGTTTGAAAGTGAAGTGAGGGAGCTGGTGAAATCATCTGATTGTAGCCTCTATTACGGGCAAGAACCGCAGCTATACCCCGTGTTATAACACTGGGTGCCTTACCCCGTATCAAGTGTTCTACATTCATACTGCCCCCCCCCCCCTCTGTGATTTTTTACGTTGATGACCTGAACTTGGCACATTGGGTACTTTTTTTTCTGTTTCTGTTTCTATCAAATTTTAATCCCTAATAATACAAAAAATAAATGATAAGACGTAGACGTTAAGGAAAGTCGACAGCTGGGGTTCTGCCGCACAAACCCTAATCAGACACAAACAGAACACCAAAATTACGGGACCGGGCACGGGAGAACTTCAACATGCGACAACAGCAAATGGAGTAGACAACAGCCAGGTGGACAGCGTGTAGATGGTACTTATCTTAATAGTGTCGCGGAAGTTGGAAGCCGAGACCTTCGTCAGAACTTTGTAGAAAGGCGAGTTAGGTGAATAATATCAGCATCCATCCGTCATAGTCGGCCTTCCTGGGAGATGTAACAAAAGGATCTCCAACACCAGTATGGAATCCCACAGCCGGTGCTCGGTAATGGTTCACCAATATTGCGGGTAAACACCCGCAACCCAGGCGGCAGACGTCACCACACAGGCCAGACGTCGGAGCGTGGCCCGGCCGGATATGTGACAAAAGCACCCAGTGACATTTGCACCCAAACCCAAATCTGCGACATTTGCACCCAGTCTGACCTGTTTACTACGTGACGACCTACCTGCAGCCCGTACCCTCCTTAAGCCGTCCCTGCTTTCGCGGTAATGCCACGCCGCCCAGTCCTCGATCACCGGAAACGCTCTCTCGACACAGTCTGCCTGCAGTCCCGAGGAGTTTGTGACACTTGCGCGGAGTGACACTTGCGCGGAAAGGGAATTTGTAGACACTTGCGCGGAGACCCGGACGCTGCAGGTAGTGAACAGGGTGTTCCAGAAGTAGGGATACACCACCCCTACTCCTCGCCCTCCAGCCGCTACCTGTGCCGGTATTCAGGGAAAGGCCCACCGAGCGAGGTGGAGCAGTAGTAACGGCCCGGAGATATCACAGCCTCATTCAACAGGGAGATAACACGTCTATACAAATATCACTCGATTTACAATACAGCACCATGTGAAGAGGAATGTGATGAAATCGGAATTGAGCGCAACTGTTGCTAACTACAATTTCGGATTTACTGCATTTTGAGTCAGAATTCGCATCTATATTCGCATTTATCGCAAATGCGAATTTTTCCTGTCCCTAGTAATACCTCTAAAAATAAACAGCTGATCAAGGCACTGAAAGCAAGGGCAGATCTTTGGGTGTATTACTACAAATAACTAAAACACAATTTGATCGTGGAATTATATACAATCTCATTATAAAGGTTTTTGTAGGTGGTTTTGAGCAGCTTTTAAATATGTTAGGAATAGCATTATGAAATATAGACAGCTACACCTTATGTTTATTATGAGATATCTATTTCGGCTAATTTCAGGTCATCTTCAAGTCTCAAACAACAGGTGTTACTTATGCATTTTTCCAGTGGCACTCATAACCTTTAAGTGTTTACACACGCCGGCCGCGGTGGCCGAGGAGACTAAGGCGCTCCAGTCACGGTCTGCACGGCCACTACGGTCGGGGGTTCGAATACCCCCTCGGGCATGGATATTTGTGCCGTCCTAGTTCGTAAGTAGTTCATAAGTAGTTTGTAAGTTTAGGGACTGATGACCCCGTAGTTAAGTCCCATAGACTATACAAACATTTGAACATTTTGTTTACACACGAGGTCTAACGTTGTTAATCGCGTTAGCGATGAAACCAGAACCCAGAAACTTTGCGTCTAAATGATACATATATTGGTGTGATGTCTTATTTCGAAAAAACAGACATTACACCAACACATATATAGCTCTCGGTAAAGTGGAACGGTACGATGTCGTTACGTAGCACAGCACGGCGACTGGAAACGCAGGAGAAGTGCAAACAACGTTCTCTCCTCAGAGGTATGATTAGGTTCGACGTAGACTTCTACAACATACAGTCTACACGGCGAAGATTACACCAAAAAATTTAACGTTTCGTCTACTTTGGCGATAGCAACCAAATTTTAAAATCGTGTCTACTATGTAATGATGTAGCAACACAAAACGCTTCAAGTCCAAAACTTCACACTGATTTTCGAGTTCTGAATTTTTAATATGTTTTTAATGTTATTACAGAAAAAACATATTTGGGACTCACACTACAATTTTCATATGGCAGAATTTGTAGGTACATTCACAAGACATAAGTCAACGGTTGTGTGCATTCATCTCATGAGAAATATCAATCATTTGTTTTCAGTGTTTACTTCAAATTTCTCTTTTAATTTTCTTTAATTATTAGTACTTAAATGTGGTTATGAAATAAATAAATTACGTGTATATGTGTAGTCTTATGCGGCCAAACTACTTAGATCATTGGTCGCTAGACTTACACACTACTTAATCTTACTTAAAATAAATTAGGCAAAGTACAAACAAACATACCTATGTCCGAGGAAGGACTCGAACCTCCGACCGGACCGGTCGCGCAATTTGTGACACAAATTACATGTTTGATAATATTAATGCATAGAAGTATAAAATCACGTCAAGACTACTTCCTGCAAAAATTTCGTCAAACAAAAGTTGGCACTGAGTTTAGAAAAACAAAATTCTGGTTTATTGGATTTTAACATTTTATCAAAAATTAAATGTTACTACAAGAGATACAGCCATTCAAATTTATGGGCACCATAACGTTTTCCCTTCCTGAGTAAATGAGCTGCTTCTTATAGTTTCAACACCTTTTTCTTGAATGTTCTGAATATAAATCTTCACACAGACTTCTTGAGGAGGAGAGTGATACGGATATCTGACTGTAAACCACTGCCTATTACCTTAGACCTTTTTGACTGTACTGAACAGGAGTTCCGCGTATTCCGTAATTTATACAGTTAACAGGCAATGTAATTTATAACCAACTATTGGCTATCAATTTCGCTTCATTTTTCCTGGAAGTCTTGCAACTTGTTTCTCCCTGTTGGTTTATGCCAAGTTCGGAGTAAAAATGGTTCTATATGACGGTGATGGAAAATAGAATTTATCTTTAGCATTTTTCGGTGTGTGACATTCCCTTACACATTCCGTATTTCATATATTTCTTAGATGTATTTGTAATTCGAATACAGCCAAATCGTTTTGGGGTCTACGAATAAACGCTTTAAGTATGTAAAATACTCATTGACTTATTATTAACGTTTTTTTAATTGAACGTTTAAGGTTGCATCTCCTATTAAAAAGCATAGTAGCTATTTTTAAAGAGATGGAAGTTGCGTGATAGTGGGGTTAACTACATAGCGGTCAATTACATCAACGTATCTGTGCAGGATGCCTAATATATTTATTTCTTGCGCAGGTGTCTTGATATGCTTAGTGTTCTGAATAATATGCTTTTAGGAGGTATGACTGTGGAAAGTCATAGTCTTGTAGTAGCAGAGACTAACTCTCAAAAACATTATCACTATTAAAATACCTTTTTGTTTACAGGAGGAACACTCAACGGATTAATATGAAGTTAGAACAAGTCACTATATTGCTCTTCAGCTTGCAAAGGGTTGTGCAATTTCACTGATTTTCGTGTTATGTTGACAGTGTGGAAACTTGACAACAGCAGTGCTAGACTTCTTGGTGGGCCTGTACCCAGGAAAAGCGATTAGCCGCCCCAAGGGCCCCGGGTTCCGCGCAAGTGTCACTCCGCGCAAGTGTCACTCCGCGCAAGTGTTCCAACCCCGTCCCGAGTTCCTTGTCCACCTCAGCGGATGACTGCTAACTGTCAGTATGATTATGAAGATCGTAGTGTTCGGTTCGTGCAATTTGTGTATTTGTGCCAGCTGGGTACACATTTTCAGCTTTTGCCCATTCGCAATTGTCATATATTCTGTGAACATGTAATTTTTTTTTTTTTTTTTTTTTTTTTTTTTTTTTTTTTTTTTTTTTTTTTTTTTTTGTAACGTAACCACACATTCGCAAATTATCACTTATTCCGAAATGAAACACAAATATTTGTTTCTTCCTCTGTTTTCTAAACGTAACATACAATACTGCAGAATATCCTTTTCATATACAGTAAAAAGGCTTAGAACCAGAATTTAACGGTGTTGATAGTTTTCGACTTCTATCACCAATACATAGGCGATATATCGATGTTCAAACCATCGCTGTTAACATCGATGTTTTGGGGAAAAACGTCGATGTTTTCAAAACGTAGATTTATCGTTTGCATCCCTAGTCATCAGTCTTCTGACTGCATTGATGCGACCTGCCACCAAATCCTTAGCCAACCGTTTCATTTCAGAGTACCATTGCAACCTATATCCTCAATCATTTGCTTGATGTTTCCATTCTGTTTTTACCCTAGAGATGTAAAATGCCTCATTTGCAAGTTGGGGCAAATGCCTAGAATGAATGCTTAGGCGAATGCCCAAAATTCATAAATATCCAGGCATTTATGGCTTTAAATCATAAACTTAAAAGCAGTACCTACAAAAAAATTACTTGATATTTTGTACAACTCCATGAACTACATATCAAATGCTTCAATTCTCTTCTGTTCTCATTTCCCAGCAGTCCAAGTTACATACAATGTTATACTGCAAACTTATGTTCTGCGAAATTTCTGCCTAAAGTCCAGGGCGATGTTTGACAGCAGTAGATTTCTCTTTCCCGTGAATGCCCTCATTGCTTGTGCTAATCTACTTTTTATGTCCCTCTTGCTTCTTCCGTCGTTAGTCAGTTTACTGCAAAGGTAGCGGAATTCCTTGTCTTGGTGTACGTTGTGATCAAATTCAAATGTTTGTAGAGCTTATGGGACTTAACTAAGTGGTCATCAGTCCCTAAACGCACAAACTACTTATGAACTAGTTTATACTAAAGACGACACAAACATCCATGCCCGAGGGGGCATTCGAACCCCCGACCGCAGTGGCCGTGAAGACCGTGACTGGCACGCCGCAGACCACTCGGCCACTGCGGCCGGCTACAGCACTGCATTGTGATCACCAATTCAGATGTTATTTTCTCGCTACTTTTATTTCTGTTACTTCTTATGACTTTCATCTTTCCTTGGTTTACCTTCAGTCCATGGTCTGTGTTCATTAGTCTTTTCATTCTATTCAACAGACCCTGTAATTTTCTTTCACTTTCACAGATGATAGAAATGTCATTAGCAAATCTTATCACTGATATCCTTTTACCCAGAACTTTTATCAGAGCCTTGAACATCTTTATTTTCTACATTAAGTCTCTTCATTGTGCAAGTTGAACAGTGATGCCGACAGTCCACAACCATTTCTTACCCCCTTTTTAATCTGAGCACTTCGTTCTTGACTTTTGACGCTTATTGCATCGACTTCGTTCTTATACAAACTATGTATTTTCCCTCTTTCCCTACAAGCTTACACCTATTTTTCTCAGAATTGCGAACATCATCCAGCACCTTACATTATCGAAGACTTTTTTCAGGTCACAAATCTTATATGTCTTGGTTGTTCTTTAGGCTCGCTTCCATTATAAATTGCAGCAATGCTATTGCCGTCAAGTACGGCCTTGTGTCAATGCGACCTCACACCCTCGGTTCTTCTACCTGCCGAGCAGAGACCGGACGGGGAGATTAGCGGGCCGACCCTCGGCCAGAACTGGGTGCTAATGTCACTGGGTGCTTTTGTCACTGGGTGATTTTGTCACAACACCGGCCCGGCCCTACATGCTGCCCGGCTGAGTGCCGCTATCGACACGTTGAGGACTCCCTCGTACTCCTTCCTTACACTTGCAACACGAAAGCCATACTGCCCACTCTCGGCGAAAATACAAAGATAAGGCCTATCGCACTCTACAGAGGCTCTGTCAGCAAGGAATACAGCGAGCTCGTAAGATCGCTGCGCCACCAGCGTCGGGCGTGAATACACCAATCGATCCTATAGCGGCGCTAGTCTTAAGTCAGCGCAAGAAGCCCTACATAAGAAGGCGGAGCCGGCACGGCTCAATGTTTATATTAGTTTTTTTCTTTAGTTTTACTTACAGAATAACATATTAAAGTACATGCATATTTTGGGGAATCGCCCTATATATTTTGTGCAACGTTCGAACCGATTCGTACAAGTAAGAAGTATAAAGTAACGCGCTTATAAAATACCCCAACTGAGGCGCTCCAGTAACGGTCAGCACGGCCATTACGGTCGGGGGTTCGAATCCCCCCTGGGGCATGGATATTTGTGCCGTCCTAGTCCGTAAGTAGTTCATAAGTAGTTTGTAAGTTTAGGGACTAATGACCCCGTAGTTAAGTCCCATAAGCTGTACAAACATTTGAACATTTGAAAATACCCCAGAAAACAAGTTATCTGCACGTAAACCACGGACGGAGAACTTAAAGACGGTACAAATGTTCAAATGTTTGTATAGCTTATGGGACGTAACTACGGGGTCATGTCCCTAAACTTACAAACTACTTATGAACTAAGACTAACGACGGCACAAATATCCATGTCCGAGGGGGGTTTCGAACCCCCGATCGTATTGGCCGTGCAGACCGTGACTGGAGCACCTCAGTCCCCTCGGCCACCGCGGCCGGCAGAGACGGTACCATTAATCGTAGCCCAAGTGGCATCTTTTTAAAAAGGGTGCCAGCCTCGAGCAGTCATTGAAATTTTGCTTGTATACTGTAACATAGCTACAGTAAGACAGGTGTTCTACCATACAAATGAGTGCTGGTCAGAGCTGTAACCATTACTATTAAAAGCGTAAGCAGTGTTTTTTTTTTTTTTTTTTTTTTTTTTATGAATGTTAAAGGTAGTATGTGTGGGAACAAGCGTGTCACTGTTTGTGTTAAGTGACCGTAACCGCTAAAATTCACAAATAAATTTTCTGTTGTGGTTTTGGTTACAAAATAACTTGACTAAGCGATGCGACTTAGTACCTTCCTTTGCCCTGTTAGAATAAATGGCAACTGACATGGAATGCAATGATCTGACGTATATGTGGTTTTGTTTGATGTGCAACGGATAACACTTTAAACTATACAGTTGTCAATAAGTTAACAGTAATTAAACTCGTAATTGGTCTACACATTAATCTCGTGTGTGAGAAACATTGTGAGCAAATGAAACGTGGAGATCTGTTAGCGTGCACCATATACCAGTAGCCAGACTATACATGTACAACTGGACTGCGAGAGCCGACAAAACAGCGTGTTACTACTAAACAGGATGTCAAACAAAGAAACTGGACATTAATTTGATACCAAAATCACTGAACTTGATAATGTGCCCATCTGAACAACAGTTACAATACTGATTCAACGTAATAACAAGTGTCCTACAAATCTGGTAAAGATTTCAAGTATCACTTTCTTATCACTTTACATCATCTACGTCTCTTCTGATCAGACAAATCACTTTGTTACTAACATTAACTGACTTAATAATTTGAACTTTCATTAAATTCAAAAATTCAAATGTTTGTAGAACCTATGGGACTTAACTACGGGGCCATCAGTCCCTAAGCTTACAAACTACTTATGAACTACCTAAGACTAAGGACGGCACAAATATCCATGCCCGAGGGGGGATTCGAACCTCCGACCGTAGTGGCCGTGCAGACCGTGACTGGAGCGCCCTAGTCCCCTCGGCCACCGCGGCCGGCGAACTTTCATTAAGACTGAGAAAGTCTCTCATTATGAAGTTTATTGAATTTGTAAACAAACTACTTCCTACTCTCATTAATAGACCAATTGAGCATGGCAAAATGCCTACACTGAACTGTTATAATTAGCACATAAATTTACGAACACAATAATTATGCAACACTGTCACAAGAAAGAACGAGCAGAAAAGATTGCAATTCAAATTGGTGAAAGGAACGAGGAACTGGTAAAATGACTCAGGGTTAAATGATAAATGCAAGATGCACTAAACAGTATTCATTAGCAAAAGAAGACAAACACCAACTACAATAGTTCAAATACAGGCTACCATACATAACAATAGAAAAATACAAGTTTTACCTTATTTGCGAGAGATTAATTTCCATACAAAATTACAATCTGGAGGCTTGGTTTAAACTTTCGGGATTTTTATTCTTCGAGTCTAACACAGTCTAACAGACTAACTCGACAATTCCCCGACTGCTACTCATCACACGACTCCTCTCCACGAAGGTCACACAACGACTCATTGACTTTTTAAACGCAACAACCTCGAGTGGAAGACACACTCCAAAGATAAAACAAAGTCCTTGGTTTACAGCAAAGATATGAAAATAAGTACAGTATGTTATATCGATTAAAGAAATGACACATAGCTTACGTTATTATAACAAAACATGCTCAAGCTTGTATGACTGAGTGGGGTTTCGTACTGTCATGTAACGGCAGAACGTCAGATCTGAGAAGGAAAGGCCGCTTTTTCCGAAATACCTCTTTCAATTTCGGCAGGGTGGCACAGTACCGCCCAGCAGTGATGGTTGCATCCTCCAAAACGTCCAGCAACAAAACTCCTAAGGCGTTCCAGAAAACGGTGTGTAGCATTTTGACGACAGACAGAGCGCTTTTGAAATTCTTTCGCAGACGTGACGAGGAATGTTTCCATTCCACAGACGTTCAACCCTTCTTCCGATTGCAAACCCTGATTTTTTCTTAGGCGGCTTTTTGAAGTTTATAAAGCGGTTTGACAAATGTCTCAGTGTGCTTGGAAATTATGTTTGAAAAATAAAGATGTGTCTTAGCTTTAATGTCCCATTGTACTTTCATACACAACTTTGCTCACAGTCGACGGAGGAAACTTCTTTTCCTACTTACCCTTGTTTGTTATTGCGTAAGCTATAGGATAATTTTATAGTGAAGTTACAGTCGATTCTACAGGGAGGCAGAGCCTGGTATCCGACAGAACAGACACCACTTCTGTTTCAGAGCCATTGGAATGCATTGTAAATTTTTTTATCAACGGGTCGCCATTGATTAATTCCATTGCTCTATTGCCGCTAAAGTTATTCCTTTCCTTCTTCATCCTTCTTCTCCTTAGAATAAATAAAAATAAATTATTAAGTCACGGAGACTCATCTTCGATGTTCTAGGTTTGAATTTATGTGGTCGTTCGACTTCCTACGTAAATGTAAAGACAACTTCCGGTGATTGTTCTGTAATGGTCTATTCATACAATGAAGCGTCCTTTCTCTGTCTGAACCTTGCACTCGAACACTAATGAACTATTTGACTTTGCGACGTAGGTATTCTCCCTAATTCTTACTCTTGTTCCACGCACAGAACACGGGTCTCGCGAGGGGTACAAACGAAACGTGCGATTAACTCACCTCGACTCATCTCACCTGCACCTCGTCGTGACGTTATCGAGCCAGGCGATCGTCGGCTGTCAGACGCTGACAACTAATTTCGCCAGCGCGGCTCGGAGTGAAAGGGCATTGTTTATGAAACAGTTGAGCGACGAGCGGCGCCGCGGCGTCTGGAACCTGTTAGGAGGCCCGGACAGCAGCGAAACAATGAGAGCGCCGGCGCTGCAGCGCAGACGCGGAAGACGTGGTGTGACGTGACGCGATGCGGCGTGACGCGTGGCCGGCGAGAGCGGAGCAGGCTGCTCCAGAGCTGTACGGCGGGGGTCGCTTCTCTACCCGAGACCCGCAGCTGCGTGACGGCCGTAGTGGCCGAGCGGTCTGCGGCGCGCCAGTCACGTTCTTCGCGGCCACTATGGTCGGAGGGTTGAAATTAAAATGTTTGGAAATCTATCGGACCAAACTGCGTGGTCATTAGTCCGTAGCTTACAAACTACTTAAACCTAGGTAAACTAATCTAAGGACAACACACATACCCATGCCCCAGGAAGGGCTCGAACCTCCACGGCGGGCAACCGCGCGCTTCACAGCGACACGCTTTAGACCGCTCGACAACATTTTTTTTTATAGCTTATGGGACTTAAATACGGAGTCATCAGTCCCTAAACTTAAAAACTACTTATGAACTAATTACTACTAAGGAAGGCACAAATATCCATGCCCGAGGGGGGATTCGAACCCTCGATCGTAGTGGCCGTGCAGACCGTGACTGGAGCGCCTGTCCCCTCGGCCACCGCGGCCGGCCGCTCAGCTACTCCACCGCGGCTCGGGGGTTTGAATCCCCCCTCGGGCATGGATATTTGTGCCGTCTTTAGTATTAGCTAGTTCATAAAGTAGTTTGTAAGTTTCGGAATTGATAACCCCGTAGTTAAGTCCCATAAGCTCTACAAACATTTTTGTTGCGTGACGGACCCCGTAGAGGTCGTGTGGGCAGACGCGCAGGCGATGCAGATGCCGAAATATGCGCGCCTGTGCAACATCTTCTGCCTCGGCTTTCATCCAGACCCTATCGAGAGAGGCTTTCTGCTCTGGCTTTCCAACTTTCTGTCGTCTCAGAGGTAAACGGAATGGATTTTCTTTGGTGGTTGGCATAATGATCAAGACAATTTATTCTTATTTACGGATTGTGTGACATTAAGCAAGCTGCGAAGGTATGCAAAGAGAATTTTGGAGAGGGAATTAAAGTCCAGGGAGATGGAATAAAAACTTGGTGCTTTGCTGACGACATAGTAATTCTGTCGGAGACAGCAAGAGACGTGAAAGTGCATTTAAACAGAATGGACAGTGATTTGAAAGGAAGGTATAAGATGAACAGTAACAAGACTAAAACAAAGTTAATGGAATATAGTGTCAGAAAATCAGGCGTTGCTGAAGGAATTGGATTAGGTAATGATACAATAAAAGTACTATACGAATTTCGTTTTTTAGGTAACAAGATAACTTCTAATGGCCGAAGTAAAGAAGATATAAAATGCAGAATGACTACGGGGAGAAAAGTTTATCTGAACAAACAAAATTTGTTGACATCCAATATTAGTTTCAAAAATGTTTCAAAAGTTTGTATAGCTTATGAGACTTAACTACGGGGTCATCAGTCCATAAACTTACAAACTACTTATGAACTAGCTAATCCTAAGGACGGCAAAAATATCCATGCCCGAGGGGGATTCGAACCCCCGACCGTAGTGGCCGTCTAGACCGTGACTGGAGCGCCTCAGTCCCCTCGGCCACCGCGGCCAGCAATATTAGTTTAAATGTTATTAAGTCATTTCTGAAAGCACTTGTCTGGAGCATAGCATTGTTTGGGAGTGAAACGTGGACAATAAGGAGTTCAGAGGAAAAGATGATAGAAATATTCGAAATGTGTGCTACAGACGAATAATGAAGATTAGACAGGTACAACACAGAACTAACGAGGAGATGCCCAACAAAACAGGGGAGAAAAGGAGGCGGCGGTGGACTGGCCGAGCGCATTAAGGCGCTATGCTGCGATGCGCGAGGCCGTTCCCCGTCAGGGGTTTGAATCCCCCTTCGGGCATGGGTCTTTGTGCCGTCTTTAGTATAAGGTAGTTCATAAATAGTTTGTAAGTTTAGGAACTGATGATCATGCAGTTAAGTCCCTTAAGCTTCACAAATATTTGAACATTTTTTGAGAAAAGGAGTTTCTAGCATGTCCTGCCTAAGAGAAATAATAGGTTGTTGGTCCACATTCAGAGACATCAAGGAGTCGTCAACTTAGCATTAGAAAGTTATGTGTGGGGTAACAATCGTAGAGGGAAACTGAGGTACGAATTCATTAAGCAGATACAAAAGGATGTAGGTGGCCGTTCTTATTGTCAGAAGAAGAGGCTAGCACAGGACAGGGGAGCGAGGAAAGGTGCATCAAACCAATCTGCGGACTGAAGACGACAACAACACTTGAATTAACCCTTCGAGTCACGCAAATGTTCAAATGTTTGTACTGCTTATGGGACTTAACTACGGGGTCATCAGTCCCTAAACTTACAAACTACTTATGAAGTAACTAATAAATACTAAGGACGGCACAAATATCCATGACCGAGGGGGGATTCGAACCCCCGACCGCAGTGGCCGTGCAGACCGTGACTGGAGCGCCTCAGTCCCCTCGGCCACCGCGGCCGGCAGTCACGCAAATAACTTTGAATATGATAGGCACTGCAGTGATGTTATTTATCCTTCTCTATTCCCTTACTCGAGTACATTATAAGTACCGGGATTATACGGTGAGGTATCACACATTTTGCATGACCATCTCGTCCTATGTTTCCTGGTACAACGTTTCGATTTCTATGACAGGCAAATGAGGTACATTGGACTGTCTGTTGTTAACGAACAATTTCACTAAAAAAGTTTTTTTAGGACTTTAGGGTGAGACGGAGGTTTCACAGTAACTCGCACATGTCACAAGGGGTTAAATCACAGCAAAAAGTAGTTTCGCAGTGAAACCACTGTGACTCAAATGGCTGAACTGCGAATGGGAGAAGTAGAAAATGTGTACCCAACCGGGATTCGAACCCGGATCTCTTTTCTTTCTAGGCAGTTGTACTCATTCCTATAGTACTGGGAAAAATGAACAATGCGATCACCACACCTGCAGGGTCTACGCAAGCACCCCCAATGCCAACTATTACTCAAACTCGCGTTCTTTATTTTTTTCCCAAACTGACACTCCTGACAGTAAGGGCCAAGAATCAGCCGCGGTGGAGCGACCGAGCGCATTGAGGCGGTATGCTCCGATGCGCGAGGTCGTTCGCCATCGGGGGTTCGAATCCCCCCCTCCCCCCCACTCGGGCATGGATGCTTGTGTTTTCTTTATTAAAACTTTGTTCATAAGTAATTTGTAAGTTTAGGAACTGATGACCCCCGCAGTTAAGTACCATAAGATTAACAAATATTTGAACATTTTTACCTAGCAGTACCTCCGCACTGAAGAAGAGGTCATTGCCCGTCATTGGCAAATTGTATACATATACAGGATGAGCCAGCTGTCATAACACCCCTTGTGTCGCCCCAACAGTAATAGATACAAAGATGCTGTTTGGACAGTGATTTGCAGGGCCAGGGGCTACTTGAATACATGAAATTTCATGTTTGTGCTAATTTTTTATTACAGAGATAGGAGGCCATCTTTAGTTTTTTTTAATGTTAAATTTTAGCTAAGATTTTGGGCTTAAAAGGACGGTTTCGAATATACGTATATAATAATATTTAGGGGAATAGTTTTTGAGACACAGATATTTCCCCGTATCGTATTCGTTCATTGAAGCGGCATTGTTTATATAAGGACGGACTCGCAACGTTTACCGTGTAGTCTACACTAGAGGAAAGGTTCCATTGGACAGTGCAACTTCGAAGGTCGAATACGATAGAAGAAAAAATCTGTGTCTCAAAAACTATTCGTCTAAATATTATGATAAACACATACTTGAAAGCGTCTTTTTAAAACCAACATGTCAAGCTACAATTTAACGTAGGGTTTCATTTTTAAAAAATGGCATCATATCTGTGTAATAAAATAGTACAAACATAAAATGTGATGTATTTAAGTAGCACCTGTCCCAGCAATTCACTGTCTAAACTCAATATTTGTATTTATTACGGTAGGGGAGATACAAGGGGTGTCATGATGTCATGGCGGTGTCCTGACAAAAGCACCCAGTGACAAAAGCACCCAGTGACCTTAGCACCCAGTTCTGGTCGAGGGGCGGTCTGCTAATCTCTCCGTCCGGTCTCTGCCCGGCAGGTAGAAGAGTCGAGGGCTGTGAGGTCGCATTGACACGGGCCGTACTTTACGGCAATGCGTGGCCGCAGTAGCACTGCTGCAGTTCATAATGGAATCCAGACTAAAGAAGTACCAAGACATATTCATAAGATTTGTGACCTGGGAAAAGCTTTCGATAATGTATGGAGTCCGTTATTCTGAGAAAAATAGGAGTAAGCTATAGGAAAAAAAGGCGGATGTTATGTTGTTTGTATAAGAACCAAGTGGATACATTAAGTGTCCAAAGTCAAGAACAAAGTGCTCAGATTAAAAAGAGTGTAAGAAAATGTTGTGGACTGTTGCCATTACTGTTTAACTTGCGCAGTGAAGAACGTAATGTCGGAAATAAAGAAGAGGTTCAATGCTGTGATAAAAGTTCTGGGTAAAAGGATATCAATGACAAGATTTGCTGATGACATTGCTATCGTCTGTGAAAGTGAACTAAAATTACAGGATCTGTTGAATGGAATGAAATAACTAATGAGCACAGACCATGGATTGGAGGTAAACTAAAGAAAGACGAAAGCCATAAGAAGTAATGGAAATAAAAGTAGCGAGAAAATAAATCCGAATTGCCGATCACAATGTACACGAAGACAAGGTATTCTACTAACTTCACAGTAAACTAACTCACAACGGAAGAAGCAAGGGGACATAAAAAAATAGACTAGCACAAACAAAGACGGCACTCATGCGAAAGATAAATCTGTCAAACGTCACCCTGGCAGAAATTTCTCAGAACATACGTTTGCAGCACAACATTGTTTGTTTGCGAAACGTGGACTGCTGGGAGTATTTTAGAGAGTAGTAAATAAAATCACTTTTTTGTGTACTGCTTGTAAGTTTATCGTTTAAATCCATAAATGCCTAGGTATTTATGAATTTTGTCCACTAGCCCAGGCATTCATTCTGGGCATTTGTCCCAACTGGCCGCGTTAGAGTAGCCGAGCGGTCTGGAGCGCCACGTTGCGGATCGCCAGGCCTCCCGCGTAGGAGGTTCGAATCCCCCCTCGGGCATGGAAGTATGTGTTGTCCTTAGGTTAGTTTAACTTAGTTGAAGTAGTTTGTAACCTATGGACTAATAACCTAGTAACCTTAGTTGTAGCAAAATTATTAAAGCTTTTAAGGATATGATTTGACTTACTGCCTGCTGGCGTGTGTCTCCTTTTTTTTATGTCGACGTTCGATAATTAGATGTTTCGCCCACACAGGCGGCTCGCATTGCCAAAATTTCATCTTCCAACAGCAGTGGAATCGAAACTTCAACGTTGTAACCACAATTAGACTCTGATGCCGTGCTGTCGAAACTTCAGTTAAAACATCAAACAAACATCGGCCGAAAAATTCGAGACAGAAGACAAGTACCTTTAACACACAGATCTCCATTTCTGCTACATACATGTTTTTGTACATAGATGAATAGTCCTATTCGTTTTAAAAATACATACATGATTAAATAATAAATGATTGATACATAATGTTTAATTCTTCTCCACATCGACGGCTAAAAAACATGCAATACGTAATCAAAACGCAAGTTATTTCACACGTAATCAACACATCGATTTAAATCCCAACTCAGTCAGCACAATACGTTGCGAAACATCATTCCCAACTTTGCTTTCATTCAAATCTGCCATTTCGCTGTGTATTCGTAGCCTAGACAAAGGACATATCGAGGCACATATTTCACATTTTAATACCAAGTTACAAACATCCCGCCGCTAACGTCATGTATAAGTCGGGTTGTGTAAAGAAACAGGTAATTATTTCCAGTTCGTTTGTGTTTCAAAATGTCTCTGACAGCACACCTTACTTTCAGTTATTATGATACCGACAAATAAAACCATTTCAGTGCGCTTTCTATAATATTTCTGAAAAGTATGAAAAATCGATATTTTCAAACATCGATGTTTTCACAGTGATGTTTGTCCGTCTGAACATCGATGTATTTCAGAGAGATGTTGCATCCTTATTGATGACTCAAAAGTTTTGTATTGTTTCCACAGATGATTGGCTTGTCCTGAAACTGATCATAAATAAAAATTTGTGAGTGCATCAGAGAGACCATGTTCTGTCTACCGACTATTCGTAATAAACCTACTCCCATCACACTTTTATCCAGGCTTTGGACTGGCTAAAAGGCAGAAGTAAATTGTCATTTAGGCGTATTTAAAATCAGTTATTTATTTTTATGTAGGTTTTTTTTTTTAATATATATTTATTAACCTTTTTCCACGTTGTCTTGTCTAACAAGACACCTATGAAGTTACTTAATAGTGACCACATGTCTTTCCCTTGTTGGTCGTTAATATCTGCATATCGAACCTGCAAGCTCACAAACACACGAGTTGCACCAACCGAACACTACGATATTCATAATCGTACTGACAGTTAGCAGTCATATGCTGAGGTGGACAAGGACCTCGGGACTGCAGGCAGACTGTGTCGATAGAGCGTTTCCGGTGAGCGAGGACTCCTGGGGTGAGGGTGGCGCGGACACAGAAGCGGCTTAGCTGCAGGTAGGTCGTGACGTAGTAAACAGGTAGTTTCCAGTCAGACTGGGTGCAAATGTCACAGATTTTTGGTGTGGTGCAAATGTCACTGGGTGCATTTGTCACATATCCGTCATGACTTAGATAATAATTGTAGGATCAAAAGTGATGTCTGTTCTTCGGACAAGTTATACTGCTACTGCCGTATTCATTGGGGTTAATACAGTTTTCATTATTTTATTCTGTTTTGATTACGTGAAAACTTTGTGATCGAATTAGCAAAAAATCTAGTAAAAATAATTCCACTGAACCGAATAAATGGTGAATCCATTTTATATTTTAAAAAAATTGGAAATTATTTAGTAGGTGTTGGCGGCAATTAGCACCATTAAAAGTGACGGAGTTTACTTCGCAAATTTTCGTCATTCACAGCAACACGTTCGGATGAATATGCTGAAATAAAAATATGTCTTGTGATGTATTACGCGATTGAGTTTCGTGGAATTGAGCATGAGATAAATTTTAGTATAGTGCGCAGATGATAAATTCCGCTGTAAATCATGAAACTGTTAATTATCGGTCTTTGGTTTTAAAATATTACAGAAGAAACGCGACTGTATGTTCTAAACGTTTCGCCATCATTAAAACGGACTGATTTAAATAGAAGTTAACAAATTCGACAACAATGGTCAGCCGTAATGGCGTCCAAATCTGTTGCATGTTTTACTCTGATTGAATTACTTAGTTAGACCATTTTGAGACTAAAAATAGATAAACTTTCATATTAATTCCTTTTTAAAATAATGAATATTTATTTTATGAATTATGTACACTATTGTCAGATCATGTGTGGATGGAGGACCAGAGCAGACACGGACATTTATTTATCGGACGGAAGATAAAATCAGACAGAAGAAATCGAACGCTGTTCTCTCCGGAAAAAATAACATAAAGGTTCAGAGATGAACATGGGAGAGAAATCACTCATGATAAAAAAAGTATATATTCGATTTTTATCCATTCGCCGTATCGTTTCAATGTCTGAAAGAACAGACACCACCATATCATTAACAACTTTTCCTAGTTGAGAATTCTTTCGGGTAGACTGCTGCTTTTCTAAATATATAGTTGGAGTTTTTTTTCTCAACTGCTCGTAGGTGTTGTTATAAAACAATACGGACATATGAAGATTTTTACTGGAGCCGGGACTCGAACCGAGGACATCTGATTAGCAGGCAAGGTTGCGGACCGTTGTAGCGCTTAGGCGCACGGGTTCCACACATCAGCGCGGGCAGTTATTGATTTTAATTCACAATGTCGACGACTGATGCTTAGTCAAGTGCGGAAGCACCCTAAGACTCTTGCTGGGAGCACCAGATGTGAACCACATAGGAACAACGGTCAAAGCAGGAGGAATTTCGGTCAAACGGGATAGGTCCTTGAATAGTCCGTGCAAGTATGTGATGCTCGTGTGTCCGGGTGGCACACCTTCCAGCAGCTGAGGCAGAAATATCCAAACTACATCAAGAGTGTATTTTTATTTTTAAATGTTTTATTCGTGGCAGCAACTGTGGTTTATAGGTTAACTAGGTGCAAGTACCCGGATTTGCCCGGGTTTAAAATAAGGTTTTTTGTAGAAGCGTACAAAACCGTTTATTTGCATGTAATAAAAGGGTATATTTATGTTCAAAATGTTGAAATGTGTGTGAGCTCTCATGCGACCTAACTACGTGGTTATCAGTCGCTAGACTTTCACACTAATTACTTAACTAACTTTGGCAGTTCCATTTGGAGTATGTACAAAAAGATTTTCGTCTTTGCCCACTCTGGAGCAGGCCACATACAATTCTCCATGAGAGAAGCGTGGTGTCTGCAAGCCTATACCAGCAATTCCAAGAGACTGGCCCTGAGACTTGTTGATTATCATGGTGTTGTCTGAGGGAATGATAGGTATTCTTGGAATGAGGACATCCTCACCCTTAGCACTCCCTGTGAGTACAGTGGCTTGAATTACATTTTGCATCAGATTTTTCACAATTAATCTTGTGCCTTTGCACAACCTGGGTGCATCAGTATTTCTGAACAGCTTTACTGGAACACCAACTTTCAGAATCAAGTTGTGGGCTTGCAAATCAGGAATATGGATGGAATTAATAAAACTCAATGGGATATCGTACTGCTTCATAATCATTAAGGATGCAGTCTTGGACTTGTAGACATATTCTTGCCCTGGAAGCTGCTTCTGAATGGTCGCATTCAGCTTATCAACCACATCATTTCTGCTTGCCAGAATTGCTCCGTGACGGAGCCAATCCTCATCACTGAAGTTTTGATGAATGTTAGGATACACCTTGGACAGAAGTTCGTCAGGAGAGTTGACAATTTGACCATATGGCATAATGATGAGGCCTGTTGAAGGATATTCAGGAACTATACCATCTCCAAACTGGAGCAACTTATTTGCAAATTGTCCTGCAGACAAATCATCCTGAATGTGTGACCGCATGTTTGTCTGTAGGAGACCAGAATGAGGTTGGGATGGAACGTAACCCGTTTGAGAACCTTCACCCAATAAGATGATTGCTGGAGTTGAGGTCCATCCTACAAACATGTGTCTGGAGGGAGCAGGGTGGGGGTTCCTACCACCGTCTCCCCCCCCCCTCCCTGTCCCAAACTACACAAGTATGACCATCACTTTTACTTACATCGTCATCATCTCATCATCACCACAAAAACATTGAAAATCATTCTCAATACTTGCATGAAAAGGAATAAGCCATCAGTTGCAGGGTTTCAGATTGATTCACAATCGGTTTCTGGCAATTATTGCCCTTCTTCAGGTGTCTTTACAGAAAACAGTTCCAGAAAAGTAGAAATATTACAGAAAATTCGAAAAAGAATCATAGAATTAAAGAGCAAGGGGTACAATGTGTATAACTTATTCTTCAAAAATAACGAAATGTGAAATATTAATACGCTATTCTGCTACATTTTTATAAAAATAAGGAACTATACAAAGTAATAAGATCATATAATCGAAAATTTTTTAGTTAATTGCATTAATTGCGCCCTTTATGTTTATTCGGAGTATTGTGTAATAACACTGAACATCAAGTGTAGAAATTATGCTAGAACTTAGTTAACTAGTTCTAGCAAAATTTAGTAAGGGAATTATAAAAACAGAAATCTTAGTAGCCTGTTTGACGGCCCACTGCTGCGGTGAAGTGGCCGACTGGATTGAGGCGCTATGCGTCGATGCGCGAGGCCGTTCGCCTTCGGGGATTCTAATCTTCCCTCCTCGGGCATGGATGTTTGTGCCGCTTTAGAATAAGGTAGTTTATAAGTAGTTTGTAAGTTTAGGAACTGATGACCCCGCAGTTAAACTTTTACAAATGTTTAGGGAATAAAGTTTATAAAACTAAAAGGACTATTAGTATTAAGTAACATAAGAACTAAATATATAAAGGTATTATATATTATATTACGTCATCTGATATTTTTACTTTGTCTTCTAATAATAAATATTACATTATTTTTATACATTTTACGTTATATTATTTATATTTGTATTCTTTATCGTCCGAAATATTTATGAAGATCATAAAATTACAGGAAAGCCTAAAGTGGGCCGTATAACACGCTGATGCGATTATTTACCTGGGAACAAACAATCATAATAAATGGAAGCATCGTTTCAAGGTGATGGGTATCGATAAGTATTTCTCGGAATCTTAACACCGTCAAAAGGGTGCAGAAAACACCTGTTCTGAAGCCATGGTACAATGAGCGGAAGCAGTCTGATCCTTAGAAAACACGCCAAAGTAACTGATAACAGTCAAGATATTTAAGTAAAACAGTCACTATCAGATTTCTCAAACCATCTTTCTGAGGAGTCGTAAGCTCGAGGAGGTCACGAGGGAATTTGCGTTCTTGCCATTCAATTTCATGAAAGATAAGCAGGTTTCTAAAGAGACACGAAACTGATTTTGTCTTTAGCCATTTAGCAAAAGGTTGGCAACTTACGACGTCGGTAAAAGATGGTATAGGCTTCAGAAGGCCTGGAATTTATAAAAATCCGAGTGGGAATGGATAATTCGGTGTCGGCTTGACCGTGCGGACTGTTGAATAACGCAGTGTAGAACATGAGAGAACATTTCGCCTACGTAGTAGGAGAGCTCCCCGATAGCTGCACATGCTCCAGTAACGGGCACAGTATTTCATTTGATGAGACATTTGTCATTACAAGAACGTGTAGTTTCTGGGGCACTGACATCAAGGAAGCTATAGCATCAAGAATCTGTCAGAACACAACCGCGGCGGAGTGGCAGAGCGTTCTAAGGCGCCGGCCGCGGTGGCCGAGGGGATTGAGGCGCTCCAGTCACGGTCCGCACGGCCACTACGGTTGGGGGTTCGAATCCCCCCTCGGGCATGGATATTTGTGCTGTCCTTAGTTGTAAGTAGTTCATAAGTAGTTTCTAAGTTTAGGGGCTGATGACCCCGTAGTTAAATCCCATAGACTCTACAAACATTTGAACGTTCTAAGGCACCTAGCGTGGTGACTCTGTAATAAAATATTGAGCCAGAACGAACACGAAAGAACGACCACAAAAAATCAATCTAAAAAAGAAAAAAAAAAAAAGAAAAAGAAAAAAAAAAAAAAAAAACGGGGATGGGGGAGGGGGAACTGCGAAACGCGCCGTTGCTCGCCGTCGAAAGTTCGAGTTGTTTGTGTGTTGTCCTTGGGTCACTAATAACCAAAGAGGTTCATTCCCATAGATTTTTGGGGCCTGCAACTTAGCACGGCTCGGGACCCGGATATAGGAAGGTTGAAGCGAGCACAGCAGTCGCGCAATGTAAACGTCAACAAATGTCGATCTGAAGCGAGCACCAGCGTGGCAGATGACGGCGTTTGCCAGTCATCACTTGGCAATGGCAAAAGAGAAATCGGCCGAAAGATCGTGGAATTTTACCTCATTTGACACGGCTAGGAAGCAGAGAAAATTTTAATGTTCATATAGTTATTTATGATCATGTGGAAGTCCATGATAGATCAAAGGATAAAAATGCAGCCCTCGGTCGCAAAGTTAAAATTATTTATCTTGGTTACGGCAATAACTATGATTGCCTTCATCAGAAATTATAAATTAAAAAAAGTCACACAATAAAAGTTACAACTCAGCTGTAAAGCTTACGTCACAAAATTTAAAATGAAACTTTTAAAGGATACTAGCCACTATGGACTGCAGGCCTGCACGGAGGCATCAGACTGGCGTGTGCTAAGTGGAGTTGTAAACAGGTAGACGTTACCTCAGTAGTGCCATCTAGTAGCCGCAATTACAACTAGGCTACTGTACAGAAAGAAACAGTATTGAGAAAACAATTGCGACAAAAAGCTTTGTTTAACATGAGAGATAGGTGAGGCGTCATTTTGGCAATACAATATTAGTACAAAGAATTGACGAGTAGCAAAATCGTAATAAGCAAACCAGTTAAAAATTGGCTTTCGTAATACAAATTTTTTGGATAAAGTCGGAAGAAATATTTCGGACACTGCACGAATTACAACATCAACGACCGGGTAACGGCTGAATACCGTTAAAAAACTTCTATTCCGTAGTTAGATAAGTCCGTCCGTCATTACGAGAAAAATGTTTAAATATTTACAATTCCTCGAACACGTCTAATCTGTGGCCCTTTTTTCGGTATGCAAAATGTTCAGGTCATGAATGGCTTTAGGTGCGTGACCTGTAATGAGAAGATGCTCAGCAAAAGACGAGTTCTGGGTGTTAGTGTCATTCTTTCTCAAAATATGTTCTTAAACCTGATTTTAAAAGCACGTCTCGTTTGAGCTATTTAGTAGGAAGAGCAAGTATCACAAATAATTTTGCAAACGCCAGAATTAGCTAAGGGACGACAGATTTGATTTTAAATTGTGAATGACACTTGTATTCGAATTGTAGTTGGTGAAGAAGGCAACGCTGTAGTTATACACTTACCGGGTGATCAAAAAGTCAATATAAATATAAAAACTTAATAAATCACGGAATAATGTAGATAGAGATGTAAAAATTGACACTTATGCTTGGAATGACATGGGGTTAATTAGAACCAAAAAACAAAACAAAATTTCAAAAAATATCCTACAGATGGCGCTTCATCTGATCAGAAAAGCAACTATTAGCATAACAAATTAAGACAAAGTAAAGATGATATTTTACAGGAAAAGCTCAATATGTTTACCATCATTCCTCAACAATAGTTTTAGTGGAGGAATAAAAATGTTCAAATGTTTGTATAGTCTATGGGACTTAACTACGGGGTCATCAGTCCCTAAACTTACAAACTACTTATCAACTACCTTATACTAAGGACGGCACAAATATCCATGCCCGAGGGGGGATTCGAACCCCAGACCGTAGTGGCCGTGCAGAACGTGACTGGAGCGCCTTAGTCCCCTCGGCATCCGCGGCCGGCTCGAGGAATAATGTTGTAAGCATGACTGTGAAGCATGTCCGGAGTTATGGTGAGGCATTGGCGTCGGATGTTGTCTTTCAGCATCCCTAGAGAGGTCGATCGATCACGATACTCTTGGTCTTCAGGTAACCCCAAAGCCAATAATCGCACTGACTGAGGTCTGGGGACGAAAGTGGCGGCTGAGCACACGATCATCACCGAACGACGCGCGCAAGAGATCTTTCACGCATCTAGCAATACTTTCTTTTTTGTTTTGTTCTAATAAAACCCCATATCATTCTAAGCATGTGTGACAATTTTTATCTCTCTATCTACATTATTCCTTAATTTATTAAGTTTACAGATTTATACTAACTTTTTGATCACCCGGTATGTAAATATATAGATATAAAATAATAAGGGTACTACCACACTCACCTGGGGCACGCCTGACGATACACTCGTCTCTGATGAACACTCGTCGTGGAGACAACGAACTGTCTTCTATGACTTAAACAGTCTTCGAGCCAGTCATATAAATCTGTAAACGTATTCCATGTGCTCATATCTTTGTTAGCAGTCTGCAATGTGGCACCGCGTCAAATGCCTGTTTCGAATAGAGAAAAAAGAATCTACCTGTTGCCCATCCATGGCTCGGATGATGTCATGTGAGAAAAGGGCAAGCTGAGTTTTACTTGAACGATGTTTCATAAACTCGTGCTGATTCATAGAAAGAAGCTTTTCCATCTCAAGCAAAAATTTATTGATAGTGAAATGGTGAGATTACGAAGATTCACATCACTTCTGCTGTTTACAATAGCGCATCCACTGTTGGGTTACTGTCCATGCATATGTGACGGGATTCATCTTACCGTCGCTTCACGCTGTGACTGGCTTTTCAGTATCGTCGACGTGACTCTGCAGTAAGCTTTCAAACAGTGGTGTGGTGACTGCCTTGTGGCGCCCGCCTAGACACCACCGGAGCGTCGGGACGACAAGACGCGGCTCCGGCGCCGGCGTCGTGTAGCCTCGCGACGCCCGGCCGCCTCATTATGGGAGATAGGCATCTGGCGGCGGCAGATAGCATCCGCTCCTATTATGGCGCTATCTGATGTCAGGGCGCAGCGCGTTATTAATTGGCGCCCGAGGACGCGCCACGTGAGCGAAACGCAGGAAGCGGCCGTGAATGCCGCCGCTGCTGGGCTCCTCGTTTCTCTGAACTTGTGAGGGGGCGGCTGAACGAAAACCGATGGCATTAAACTGAACGACAGACAATAAATTAAAACTTATACTACGACCGGGGATCGAACACGGACCTCCTCCTTACTAGGCAAACACTAACAAGGAGACAACATGGGTGTCGGATTTTAGAACTTACAGAACAGTCAGTCAAGGCCACTCGTCGCACCTCTCAAAAATGCTCGACAAAATCGACTTTGAAGTATTGCAGGCACACGTAAGTAACAATAACTAAAGCAGTTGCATCATCTGTTGCTGTAGTTCAGGTGGTAGCGTTCTGGCCTCGCAACCATATGGTAGGTGGTTCGACACCTGCAGACATTGATTTATATTTTTCTTTTTCTCGTTGTAATCGAATACCTACACAATTTAAATATCTAATGGTAATTGTTATGAAAAATTCACGTATTTATATTTATTCGTAATTTTCTATATTTGATAAAATAATTATGATTTCAATAAAAAAACATACGTTACATTTTTTACAGTATCGGCTTCACAATTAATTGACGATGGTAGTCTTTGGTTGTTATGTTTGTGGAATATTTTTTCGTCGTTTTCGAATTCAGTTACCTAAAACATTTAGGGATGTCTAATTCAATATTTGTAAAGCTTATGGGACTTAACTACGGGGTCATCAGTCCCTAAACTTACAAACTACTTATGAACTAGCTAATCCTAAGGACGGCACATATATCCATGCCCGAGGGGGGATTCGAATCGCCGACCGTAGTGGCCGTGCAGACCGTGACTGGAGCGCCTCAGTCCCCTCGGCCACCGCGGAAGGCCTTGTCGAATTTAACGTGTTGTGTCAGTCTTTATGTGTGTGTAGACGAGCTCAACTTGTCGATGCCAAAAAGATGGTTATTTAGGGTAGGTGCTTTGAAAGCCATTAGTAACTATGGAGAATACTTTTGAAAAACTGTTGTAGCTCTTCACAAACTTAACAAACAAGGACTACCGTCGTCAACTAATAGTCAAGCCGATGCTGTAAAAATGTGAAACGTATGTTTTTTGATTGAAACCATCATTATTTTATAAAATATAGAAAATTACGAATAAATACTAATACGTGCATTTTCCACAAAAATTACCGTTACATATTAAAATTGTGTAGGTATTCGAACACAACGAAAAATAAGTAAAAATTTAAATCAGTTTCTGCAAGAATCGAACCATCAACTGTTTGGTTGTGAACTCAGAACGGTATCACCTGAACGACACCAACAGTTGGTGAAACTGTTTTACTTATTGGTACCTAAGGGTACCTGCAAAATTTTAAAGTCAATTTTCTCGAAATTTTTGAGAGTTCCGTCGAATGGCTTTGACTGATTGTTATTTAAGTTCTATACTTCACGTACCGTAAATATGAAAAAAATTCTAAAAACCGACACCCATTTGGTCTCCTTGTAAGACGCGGTGATCTAATGAATATAGCGATTTCACGGACTGTCCCAAAGCACTTCTCTCTCCACAAGACGAACTACATTTCTGTCTAATGATCCCTATATAAATACGTATCAACGTCGCGCTCTCCAGTAGTGGAATAGTACTCCAGCAAGAAACGTTAAAGTAAGACAATAGTCAGAAAAAAATCCCTTTTTCGCATAATTAGACACTAAGTTTTTTTTTCAACATTTATATGTGTATTTTATTCCTGTCCACCAGTTAGAACTGCATTTTCTTTTTAATTTTATGATATTTGTCACTCTGTAATAATTTACGCCCCTTTACGTAAAAAGGATTATACCTCCGGCACTTTTACAGTTAGAGATTTAGTTTTTTAATGTTTTGTACAGAAATTTACGTTTCATATGTTGGTTAACCTGCTATAGCGCATTTCGATAGTCAAATGAATGCAGGCGCGCTTGTAAAGAAAACAACATCGTGTGGATCTGCATCCCTAAAAATGTATATGTTGGTTACAGAACTTTACAAGTAGAAGTTTCAGATGCGGTGGTAACGTGGAACAATGGAAACATTGCGAGACCAAAAGTTTTAGAACAGTTAGACATATCACCCAGGCAGAATACTGTAACTATTCGAAGTGAACCTGACAGCTTGTGTATTGCCAAGTCAGATTTTGCTGCTTCTCTAATGTCTAAAGAGCCAAGAAGCAGGAAAAGGAAACATGAAAATGAACCAAAAGATAATGAGGACCCTGATCATGGTGCAGGCTGCTTATAACCACTTTTGGTGACAGATATGTCAGTTTTTCCTAGAATAAACATGTTGAAAGAGCTTTGGTGCCGGCCGCGGTGGCCGAGGTGACTGAGGCGCTCCAGTCACGGTCAACACAGCCACTACGGTCGGGGGTTCGAATCCCCCCTCGGGCATGGATATTTGTGATGTCCTAGTTCGTAAGTAGTTCATAAGTAGTTTGTAAGTTTAGGGACTGATGACCCCGTAGTTAAGTCCCATAAGCTTAACAAACATTTGAACATTTTTTTTAGAGCTTTGGTCCCATTTTCTCAAAACTATAAATTCTGAAACATTTTCCCCGTTTTCTCAGAAACTAGCAGAGTAACTTTAATGAAAATTTCACATAAACAACACTGCATTACAGCTGTGGAACTGTAGTCAAGTTGACACCACCAGTAATTATGCTGTAATAAAAATATTTATGACTTTTTTCACAAACAAATTTTATACATGGCAATTAAATTAATAAATATATTATTAATTACAATACCGCAGTGATTGAGATTCAGTGTGTTGCACAAAAATAATTTAATTTTCTGGGAAAATTTTAGACAATTCTGTACACTAGTTTCTGAGAAAATGGGGCATGATTTTCCACAATTTAACATTGTCCGTATAGGACCTACCGTGTCACCTAAATGGGAGCGATCCTGCCTTGTACCTCAGGCACAGTAATACAAATATCAAATAATAAATCAATGTCCTGAGACTTATTTTGTTTCGATGTACATCAAAGATATGGAATTGAAGCAGAGGCAATAAATTAATACATATATAGTTAACAAAATATGCCTCTAGAATTTGATTTATTATTTGAGACTTATATCACCTGTGCCTGAGGAACAAGGCAGGATCATTCCCATTAACGTTCATTGCTGGGGAGAGCCTCATAAACGTTGATACGTATTTGTAAAGGGGAAAATTAGAAGAATTGAAGTTTGTGTTGTGGAGGGAGACCTGCTTTAATACACTCCGTGCAATCACTATATTCAATAGGTCACGGTCTTTATTGGTTTCACCGATTCCATAATAAGCAGGAGGCTCCAGGTTCGAATCCCGTTCGTAACACAAAATTTAATTCAATGCCTCTCCTTCAGTTTAATATCCTTGATACATATCGAGACAAAATTACTTTACTCTTAGAAAACACAAATCCCGCCTCAGCGGGATGATGGGTTGCAATCAGAACTAACCACCACACGTGTTAACACATTTATCCGACAGTAACACTTGAGTAGGAAACGAGTGGGCATTCGAAAGATCCTTGAACTCTACGAAGACTTCATTCCGGTAATGCTGATTCAACGTCACCGGTGTCATGTTACTCCTTTACAAGTGGAGGGGAGGGACTCCACAACCTCGTGGGTAACAGATTACACAACGTCCAATCAGAGCACTCCTACCCTCTTCTCCTGTCCCTTGCCTGCATATCAAAATAAACAAGTACAGTAAGTCTAATTAGAGCAACCTGACAATACCATAGATGTCACATTACGGCTTTCTTAACGCCTACCCTTCCCCTTTCCCCCACTGGTATGTTAACCAATAGGAAGTAAGGAGTCGCCCTACCCCCTACTAGCTCTGAGGGTGTCGTATATCACTACGTTACACAATCATCATTTCCAGTCAGTTCCTCAGTGCAAGAGCATAAAATTATTATTATTATCTAATATTATCTGAGTCAGGCAGCAGCAACTGTCAGTAAGTGTAAGTTGAATCAATAATTATATTAGGAATAAAGTTACTTTTATTTGTAATTATACTTAAGACTCTGATTACATAGTAGTTGTTTCAGATGCTGAGCCGGTTCTTAACGAGGACATGCTGGAATTTCCTACAGTATACCAGCAGCAGTCCGCAGAATATGCTCTCCCCGCTTTATTTGACCTGGTCGCACGACACGAACGCATTTGGACGATTGGTGAAAAACTACCAAGGCCTTAAAACGGCGTAAACTTCCAGAATACCGGGAGGACCTTTGTCCGAAGAATAAAAGACAATCGCGTGTGACTCCTAAAATATTGGCAGGAAGTCAAGGAACAAGAACGAGCTCTAGACATTAAAATGAGGTTGTTTGTTACCATAAACACTCAACTCGATGTAGGGTATAAAAAATAAAATAAATTGGTGTGCTGATTTTAATAGACTTATTTGTTAATTTTGTCTCGGTAGCTGGATGGTCTCGTAATCATACGACATGGACATATGCAAATGTGGGATGGTGGGGTGGGGTTAGGGATTTTAATCCAAGACCTTCTACTTATTACAGTGACGCCAAACCTCTGCACCATTCCAGTCACACGAGCACAACACTCATGTATGGACTACATAAACACGTACCCCGTCTGGCCCAAACCCTCGCATGTCCTCCTACGTCGACCATTCTACTCCATGGCTTTCTACTAGCTTTGTTTTCCCGCTATGAGACCTGTCATCGTGTGCATCCGCACTGCCATGTGCGTCTATCCCGACTTAGAATTAAGGAATGCGGCGACATGTCCAAAAGAACAGACGTCGCAATTCCTAAGTTTGTGTATTTCTCACATATCAGCATTAGAAGATGAATCCAGAGGCATGACATAATTTCTGGCTGTGGTTTGTATCCAGAGTAGTTTTCCGAGCTGTGCCATCAGACTCACACAAAAAATGGTACGTCAGTTAAAGAGCTTTGCTTTTCGAAGCCCTTTTAAAATATAGATTTTGATATCATAATATTGTAAGTATCTAACTAATTTTCTCAGAAATGCTTTTCTAAGTAGGCCATCTGAGCTACTTCTGCTGTATACGGGCTGAGCCACTGTCTATTGCTACCAAAAATCACTACGAAAGTATGATAACAGCTAAAAAGTATCTGTGACAAAACTTGCTTGAGTCACCGGAGACCAGAATATGACACTGGATTTTTGTTGTTAGGGGCGTCGCTTCACAGATTATGAAGTCAACTTCTTTTTAATAGGATGCTATAGTTTGGTACTTTTCTAATAGTAGCTATAGAGACGTATCCAGTGATGTGTGAAGTAAGGTCTTTGAATGTCAACGAAGGTTGAAAAGGTGGCATGAACGTCCATTTGACAGAAGGTGATCGAAATGATGACCTGTGGTATCAGTTTAGCGCTGCGATCTTCTTATCATGGACTGAGTGGTATTCCGTATCATTTCGGCACATTCAGGCATTACCGTGACAACTAGAATGAATTTTTCACTCCCCAGAATGCCGCAAACGATCCGTCTAGCTTAGCGCTTGTCGCCATTCTAGCGCCACAGAACCGTTGGGCGCCTTCACAGTGCTCATTGCGGCCACCTTTTTCACCTTCGTTGACCTGAAAAGACCTTACTGCCACACATAATTGGATTCGTCGCAACAGCCGCTAGTAGATATTAAGTACCAAACTATAGTATCCCATAAAAAAATAAAATAGGTTGAGTTTCATATTTCTTAAGCGACTCCACCTAGCAACTAAAAACCAATGTCATATTCTGGCCAAATATATCCCATGCAATTTTTGTTCCACATACTTTCGGAGTTATTTTTGGTGGCAATAGGTACTCACCTTGTAGATCAGGAAACAGTGACGCGGGAAAAGATAGCAAATTGGGGAACTGATTCCTTATTTTATTACATTTTTAGATACGAAAGTAGTCATTAAGTGTTTGCCTGAAGTAGTTAGGCATGTGTGAATAATGGAAACAGAGTTTGTAGAGTTTGCGTATACAGTTATGGTTCCTGTCATGACAGAAAGTAATCCATTATCAGATTTTGTAACAATTTAAAGCACGGCGCTCGCAGAGTTGAGAGGTAAACGGACAGCGCTGCAAGGAAAATAGCAGACTGAAACATTTCGTGCCGTAAGCAAACAAGGCAGATGAAGGTGATGGAGCGGCGCCGGCCGCCGCTTGATTTACGACCTGCTGGCCGCTGGCCGCTATCGGCCGTGCATCACGACTTTTGCGGAGTTTCCAGCGGCCGCAGGGCCACCTGGGAGGGCGGCGCGCCGCTACGTCACGATCGCGGCCGCTTTGATGGATGCGGTGTCTCCGTCCTCCTACCGGCGCGGCCGGCCCATGATGAATGCCGGCCGCAGCTCCGAGCGGACACGAGGCCTGCCCCGATGCTCAGAGTGGCGCCTCCGCTGTTAATCTGAGCTGGCAGCGAGAGATTAAATGACACTCGATCTGCTCTCTTCTGCCCTGGGCAGCCACCGGCGATAGCACAACTGCCGCGAGGCACTGCCTTGGAGTGCTTGCTTGTGATCCTGTCAGTAATCCGTAGATGCCGGAATGAGATAATTTCCTTGTCATTCTAAAAACAAACAATTATTTATACGGTTTCCCTTCTTTTCGGACATATACGGAAGAGCCGATACCATTTGTTGACATCATCAGCCGTAATTCAACTGTTCAACTGTTTGTAGAACTTATGGGACTTAACTACGGGGTCATCAGTCGCTAAACTTACAAACTACTTATGATCTAGCTAACACTAAGGACGGCACAAATATCCATGCCCGAGGGGGGGATTCGAACCCCCGACCGTAGTGGCCGTGAAGACCGTGACTGGCGCGCCTCAGTCCCCTCGGCCACCGCGGCTCAGCCGTAATTCTACGGATTCGAAACATTCAAGCATTTCAAACGTTTAAGAACTCTGAAATAAATCAAATGGCAAATACGAAAATTTGTGCAGGATCTAGATTCGAACCCGAATTTCCGCTGTGGGCCAGCGGTCACCTTAAGCTATCCTGGCACTATTTCCTTCCAACGCAATTTCTTACCTTGTAGCACAGTGCCATTGTAGTGCCCCCTGCCATTTGATTCCACTTGCTTGCAGCTTATACTGGATTCCTGCAAGGAGTACAGCGTATTAATTCGTCCACATTGAAACTGTCAATTGCCTGTTAGGCAGATATACATTTATGTATATGATTTTATATGCGTCAGCAGCGTCAGTCACATAATTTTTTAAAAAAGAGCTGACTGCCATTTTACTGAAAGTTTTTTTTTTCTGTCTCATTATTTTAAATTAAGATGTGGGAAAAATGAGTCACCCATTTGATACTTCCGACATGGACTCAACTCCGATTATTATTATTATTATTATTACCATAACATAAGGAAATCTGCCTGACAACTTTTATCACAACATTTGAAAATGACATAAGGCCAAAACCAGGTTGTGACAATAATAATAATAACTTTCAGTCAATTGGCGGTCTGTTCTTTTAAAAGATTATGTATATGATGCCTATTGTTTTCGGGCAATCTTCGACATTAACAGCTGGAATTTTCCGAATTCGAAATGTTTAAACATTTTGACCGTTTCATGGCACTGAAGTAAATTCAAAAGCAAAGATGAAAAATTCCAGATTCGAATCTCGATCCTGCAAAAATTTCCATCTTTGCCATTGGACTTATTTCAAATCCTGAAACGGTCGAAATGTTTAAATATCTCGAATTCGTAAAATAACGACCGTCAATGTCAACAAATTGTGACTGTTCTTTCGTACATAGATACCTTGTAGATAATTGTATATCTGCCCGAAAAGGCAATTTACAATTTCAATGCGGGCTCAATCCTTTACGGGAATCCAGTAAATGCTGTTAGTTAGTGGAATCAAATGGCAGGGGGCACTACAATCGTAGTGTGCTACAAGAGGTGTAAGGGAAGCGTGCCTGGATAGCCTCATTGGTTAAGGCGACCGCTGGCCCAAGGCGGAAAATCCGGGTTCGAGTCACGGTCCAGCACAACTTTTCATCTGTGCCATTGGATTTATTTCAATGCCCTGAAACTGTCGAAATATTTAAATATTTCTAATTCCTAAAAAGAAACAAGTTCTGTACCCCGCCTCATCAACTACCGTTTTTTGCCTCTCAAGTGTAGCTGATTTATTATTCACAATTTCCATTTATTCAAAATAATCAAATTTTTATAGAGACTTTTACAAGTCACAAACTTCAACGATAAATACGTTAACAGGTATGCCTACGGCGTTTCCATAGTTAAAGACCTTAACATTATACTTTGAAGACACTCAGTACATGCAGTTCAGAACATGTAAGACGATTCCTTCCGGAATATGTATAAAATATGAAGAAGAGCAGCTAAAGAGGTTTAAAGTATTAAATTCAATTTGGTTATAAATACAGTTGGGAGGAGCACACCACAGAACTGCAGAAACGACTTAACAAATCTGTATTTGTAATTCGAATGTATCAGACGAGGCGACATAAAAATAACAAAAATTGCATACTTTTCTTACTTTGATTCAATAATGTTGTATGATATATTATTTTGGGGTAACTCTTCAAATGAAGCAAAAGTTTTCAGAGTCCAAAAGCGAGTAATACGCTTTATTTGTGGGGTAATTTCATGGACATTCCATGGAGCCTCTTCAAAGAACTGGGTATATTAACTACTGCCACTCAGTGTATTTACTCATGAATGAAATTTGTCATAAATAACATATACTGTTTTCCAACAAGCAGCTCAGTTCATACATACAAACACGTTAAAATATTTTTAAAACTAATGAACTAAACTGTTATGGTCATCAGTCCCTATACTTACAAACTTCTTAAACTAACTTTCACTAAAGACAACACACACCTATACCTGAGGGAGGACTCGAACCTCCAGCGAGTGCAGCAACCCAATGCGCGTCATGATGCCTTAGACCACGCGGCTACTTTTGCGCTGCTCATACATACAATACTAGAAACAAAACCGATCTACACAACTTAAGACACTTACTTTAATTCAAAAAGTAGTGTCTACTACTCAGCAATACACATTTTCCATAATTTACCAGCAACCATAAAAAATTCAACTCTAAGTAAAGATCAGTATAAGAGTAGCCTGAAATACTTACTACTTCTTCTACTCAACTGAAGAATTTTTGAAAATAACAAAATGTACTCATACTATTTCCATTATTGTATCAGCTTGTAAAAATAAATTAATAAGTAAATAAATTATAGTTACACATGTCGCACGTCCACGAGGATCTTCTCAGTGCGGATCTATGCTATGGAAAGAACAACTATTCTAATATAATCGAAATTGACTGGAACAAACAGCCGTAAATTTTTATAAATAATTTAATTTGCTACCAGTTTGGCAAATGGATGTAGGTTTCAGGTCTTATGAGGAGATGAAGAGGCTTGCTCAGGATTGAGTAGGGTGGAGAGCTGCATCAAACCACTCTCCGGACTGAAGACCACAACAACAACACAACAACCAGTTTCGACCTCCCATTGAAGACGTGTTCAAGCCTCTTCTAATAAAGATGATGGCAGTTCCTGATGACGTCAGTTTGATTTTTATATATCTTGACCAGACGCCGTATACAGCCCTCATTAATGATGGATCCAATAAAATGAATGTACGATACTACGTGTTGGGAACTAGTCGGCGGATTTATCAAACAGAAAATCCAAATGACGTCAATAACAACTGTCATCACCACGAACGGACGAAGTTGCTGAAGCCATTGTGCTCGTTGCTGCATCCGTGTATGCTCATTTCAGTACAAGAAAAATTCAATATGGTGTTCGTGTCTCAAAATCAAGAGCACATCACATTCAGCAACGCCATAAATTCCTTATGTACCATGTTCATATACTTAAAGAATTACATGAAAATTTTTTCCACAATAGAATTCAATTTTGTCGGTGGTGATGCAACTACTTCCGAGCAATCCTAAGCTTTTCTCTGATGGGCAGATGGGCGACATCCTCCAACAAATGAATTGTCAATATAGAGAAATATATGATTCTTCAGTTTCTCCCGGCGTATTTGATAATCAAAATTTCCACGGGTTTACTGCCGGTCTATAGTGTCCAACGGGCAGTAAACGCGTGGAAATTTTGATTAGAGAAATATAAATTATTAGTCCATCAACAACGCACGATGGTTCCAACAAGTAGAGTATCAAGGCTATGGAAAATTAATGTCTGGTGCGAAATTAGTGGATACTTAATTAGAGGGCCTTTCTTTGGAAATGGCACCCTAAATGTCAGACAATTTGCCATATTTTTACGACACACTGTCCTTGTGCTCATGGACACCATATTTCTGAATCAGAGAATGGTGATGCGGTATCAGCATGATTGATACACTGCACATTACCCGTACGAGCACGACGAATCCTCGACCGTAAATACTGTCGTGGGAGGATTCGACGTGTTGGATCAGTTAGTTGGCCTGCTAGATTTACGGAACGTACATCGCTAGAATTTTGGCCCACTTTATGTTACGGCAGTAACACTAAAAGTGGGCCTTTGCGATCCCCTTTTGAGAGCTTGAAATTTAAATGAAAATAACAGCTTAACCATTCATCTGAGATGAAAATTAAACAAACGAATTTGTAGAGGTGAAAAATCTCTACGCCGACATTCACCTCACCTACAGGCTTGCAAGGCTTTACAAGGAAAATGTATCCGAGAGGTTTTCTTACTGGCGCCTTCCATCCGCAAATACGTTTTACTCTGTGGACAGGTTCTTGAGGGTGTATGGTGCATGTGTAACTGAAACTGTTCAAATGTTTGCAAAGCTGATGGGACTTAACTAAAGTTACAAACTACTTATGAACTAACTTATACTGAAGACAACAGAATGTTTGTATAGTTTATGGGACTTAACTACGTGGGTCATCAGTCCCTAAACTTACGAACTACTTATGACCTACCTAACACTAAGGACGGCACAAATATCCATGCCCGAGTGGGGATTCGAACCCCCGACCGTAGTGGCCGTGCAGACCGTGACTGGAACGCCTCAGTCCCCCTCAGCTACCGCGGCGGGTAACATAAACATCATGCCCGAGGAAGGATTCGAACCTTCGACGCGGAAGGCCGCGCGAACCGCAATTTGGTGCTCCAGACCACTTGGCTACTCCCGCGCGGCGCATGTTTAGCACTTCCAGGATTTTTTGGTCGTGGTACAGCGTGGATGACGAAGGAAATGTGTTACAAAGTGTTACGGATGACCGAACAATACGCACAAGGTCTCTCACCACAGCGGTCGAAATGTCACTGTCTACTGTTACGCGAGTGATCCATAGAAACCATTACCATCCCTTTCACATGCAGAAGTTACAGGCATTACTGCGGAGAACCAGACTACCAGAGGAGGGTGGATTTCTGCAACTTTATCCTATGGCGTCAGACCCACGAGCATCATTTTTCACAAACAATACTGTTCAACGACGATGCCTATTTCACGAAGGAGGATAGATCAATTGCCGTATTTGGGACGAGTGGGCGGAAGTAAAACCCCACGGCACAGAGTTACGAGGGTACCAACAACGATGTGGTGTTAATATCTGGTGTGGTATTATTGATCACCATCTCATAGGTCCACATTTGCAACCACAAAGGGTTTCAGGAGAGCGGTACCTGCGTTTCCTGGATACTACGTTACCAGATTTGTTGGAAGGTGTTAGTTTGGCATCTCGTATGAACCTGCGGCACATTCATGATGGTGCCCCTGCTCACATCATCGCCACAGTGCGACGAAACCTGGACAATGCCTTCCCTTCGAAATGGATTGGTCGTGGAGGCCCTGTAGCATGGCCAGCAAGATAGCCGGACCTCAATCCATTCGATTGCTTTTTGTGGGGCCATCTGAAATCTGTGATTTATGTATTCAATGCAGAATACAGCATGTCTGTGATATTACGCAAACAGATACAACCATGATGGAACCTGTTCAGCAAATCTTTCCTGCGAAGAGTTCAACCTTGCCACACACACCGTGGCCGTCATTTCGAACAGTACTTATAAAACGCCACTGCAGCTTCTGGTCATGTGTTTCTATGTTAGTTTCGATTTATACAGCTGTATTGTATTCGTTTGTGTTAACTGATACATGCCTGTTTGGTACTTTTGTGTTCAGCATCTATGTACTCGTTTCTTCAAATTAAATCTGGGACACAAAAACAAAATTATAAAACATGCATGTACAGTAGTGCAGCCCCTCCTCAAGTTCCGTTCCCTATGTCAACTAGCCAAGATACATAATAACGGGCAGCGAAAACTGTGCGAGATAGATGTGAGCGCTGTCATTGCTCGCAGTGTCACGCAGACGGTCGCTTGACGCCGCATGGCTCGCCTTCTCGTGAGCGCCTAGACTACCTACAACGCTCGCATGTTGTGCCCTGTTGCCGGTCTGTCCCCTTGCCAATGTCGGCGCACAATAACACCCAAAAATCGACTTCATATTTCCAGAGTTTTACCATTCAATTTCATTGTCATTTACTGATGTAGGAACATGCAGAAAACGAATTTGTGTTTGTAGCTCAGCGTGTGACAATTGCACGATATATGTTTCCTCTTTTACGACTCACCCTGTGTATATATGTAAGATTTGCTATTTATTTAGTAATAACGTTTCACCATTATTCAATTTATAGAAATGCTTATATGATACATATTAAAAATGGAAATGCGTGCATTTACTAGAGCTTAGTTGCATCATACTCAAGGTATTCGCTCGAGAACTTTCGAATATAAACGACTTTGAACGTAACTCAAAACAAGTGTATAAATGTTTGTGGACCTTAACGGACTTAACTGCAGGGTCATCAGTTCCTAAACGTACAAACTACTTATGAAGTAGCTAATACGAAAGACGGTACAAACATCCATGCCCGATGGGGGATTCGAACCCCCGACGGAGAACAGCCTCGCGCATCGTAGTATAGCGCCTCAATGCTCTCGGCCGCTCCGCCGTGGCCTCAAAAAAAGACTCTAAGTTAAGCAGAAGAGTGATAGATGATAGGGGAAGGGCAGGAAACTGGCATAGAGAGGGAAGGAGAAATTGGACCAGATAAAGTTGGGAGGGAGGTGGAGGGAGGAAGGTGAACATGCACGGAGAGAGAAAGGAGGAGGAGATGGACTAAGACAGGCGAAGGAGAAGATGGAAAGAAAGAAAGGGGACAGATGTAGGAGAGCAGAGTCACTTCCCATTCACAAAGCATTATGCAATTACATATACGCAAAAACCTTGTTTTCCGGCCCCCATTTATTTATTTATTTATTTAATATCTTTTGCCGCGCCTCTATTGGAATACAAATCCAAAGGTCGCGGGCTCGATCCCCGCCAGATACTAGGATTTTTATCCGTCACTTTCCACTGCTTTCACCTCTGGCAGTGTTGCTCATGTGAAAAATACCGAGTAGCACAGTGGTTCGGAACCAACGTTAAACTGTAGGTCCCCCTACAACTGGCTGGGTAAGTCAGTTCGAAGGTTGCAGGAAGGCAACGGCTACTATCTCCAAACAGGACCGTGCCTAGTAAAGCACTGTGTTCAAACCAATTTCGGATTTACCTTGCCTTAAAATATCTGGTATAGTGTCATTACTGTAAAAGGCTGCACTGTATGTACCGTTATCATATTGGCGCTGCAGGCAACAAAGAGATTGCCAAGCCAACGCTTTCAGTTACATTTACATGGTGAATGTTGATCTGTTCCCTACCAGTATTGTGCTGTAGCGCAGTGATAGTGACTAAAGACAGATACTATAAGACAGGTACTATAATGAAAGCTAGAAATAAAACACTGAATGAATCATTCATTTGGTTCAGTGAGGAAAACAGAGCTTTTAGTTGCAATATCCGGTCTAGCTGTGGATGAAAATGCGCTAAAGTTACATAGAAAGCTACCCGATGATGATCACTGTCAGCCAGGTTTTGTTGGAAAGATGCAAATCTCGTCATTGACTACTTCAGCTGTCACTGACGGGTGAAACGTTTTATGTGGATACAGTGTCTACAAAAACTTCGGTAAGAATTTTGAGGTAATTATTGCCTCCGTAAACTCACTCCGACACTAGATTAATAAAGCCGACGAATCGGGACTTTTTTTCGAATGCTACCCAGATAGACGCCGATTTCCAAGGCATGTGATTCGGCAAGAGATTATAAGAGTTGTAAAGATTGAGTTTGTGACCTTTCCCTGGGTCCGATTTCTGCCTAAACACGCTTCACCATCGTCTATTGTATTCCTAGGATTTGTTGAAAGAGGTTTTTTTCAGTTTGATAGAGTTTTCGTAGAGGTGTACATCAAAGTTAAAAAATATATGTATTAAAAATTAATTGCGCTTCGTTTTCGTTACATACAGATGCGAAGCGCAACTGGAAGTTTTCAGAAGATGGTATTTATATTTTCCGACAAAAAATCTATTTCCTAGCTGAAATTTTTTACTTGCCTCTTTATGTTTACTTGATGTAATGCACATCTTTAAAAGTAATTAATACATCTCTTGACTTTGCTCCATGACATCAAATATCGATCGTTCAGTTCTACATGATATCAATAAGCGCGAAAAAAAATCTCTTGTGACAGTCTTTACAGCGACTCAATCTTTGCTCAGAATAAAATGTTCAAATGTTTGTTAAGCTTATGGGACTTAACTGCGGGGTCATCAGTCCCTAAAATTACAAACTACGTATGAACTAGCTTATACTAAAGACGACACAAACATCCATGCCCGAGGGAGGATTCGAACCCCCGAGGGGGATTGGTGTCGTGCATTGGAGCATAGAGCCTCAATGCGCTCGGCCACTCCGCCGCGGCTGATCAGAATAACCATAATGTTACCCAGCATATCGTTACAAGCAAAAATTGAACGAACTTGTCAAACACTCTCAGTACAAATTAAATACTTCATTTTCTTATTCTAACACGTATGTGTCATGTTATATAATTGTGAATGAATTTTAAGATTAGCGGTGTTAAGAAATATATTTCAACTCTAGTCAGTGGCGTAGTTTCTTCACTCAGTACTCAGTTCCTTAATTTACTTTACAGTTACATGAAGTTAATGTGTGATATTAGTTTATTATTTTAGCAAGTGTATTTTGGTGTAAGTATTTTATCGGTCTGTGATCGGACTTTTACGATGACTTGAGGCTTGCAGTTATATACCTAATCATTCGTTTTTATCGCTTGTTAGGTATTATTTGTGTTTGTGAGTATTTTATTCGTGGTCGTTGTATCATACCGGTAGTACTGAGCTACTAGGTTCCAATGGTATCTATATTTTTAAATGTGACTTTCGAATTTTCGTCATATGGGATTATGAATTGAAACTTGTAATTTAGAAACTTCAGTAAAACAATTTAACACAAATAAACAATCCCTGAGGCGGATTTTCGTCTCGAATAGTAGTGTGATGGTCTAACGATAACACATCCGCCTAGTAAGCATGGACGCCCGGGCTCGATTCCCAGCCGCATCAAAATTTTAATTCAATGCTTCAGATTTATCATTAATGTCCTTCAGTAAAACATGTATGTGTTGTATCTATACAGGATTGTCGGATATTCCCTTTACAAACGTCTAGGACTTGTAGAGGGTAATGAGTAGATAACATTTTGAATAGGAAGCTTTCGTTCCACGACGGTTTCAATTCAGGTGATTATCTCATCCACTCCTACTTGAGGAATGTAATTAGGCGTTGCCCAGTACAATTGTTGCAATCAGTTTGAAAAGAATACTGAATCTTTCCGTTATTACTTACGCATTTTCATTACAACTTACACCTTATGGTTTACATTACTCGACGACTACAAGAACCCAGCATTTACGGCACCAGCCGCAACGTACTAATGCATCACAACAGCGGCTGGATGTGGCGACCACAACGTAGTTACACACATTGTACCTCCGAAGCATGTTCTAGTACACTCTCTCCATACCACTAGGTGTCTCTTCAATGTCTTCTGTAGCGGCTAGAACTCGTGCCAGCAGACGTTGACTTACACATCTCAATTAAATCTGTCGTAGAATGGAAACGATACGTTTCCGGACATGGGTTCCCAATCAAAAGGTCATATACCAATTACCCTCTACAAGCCCTAGAAGTTTGTAACGGCAATTTGCGACCACCCTTTATAGTATGTAGATCAAGTGTCAAGTTATGGCTGTTTGCTTCCCATAGTATTTATTTCCTTTATTTTATTTTATTATTTATTTATTTTTTATGTGAGTTGTATGAATTGCCTATATGAGAGTATTAGTATAGATGTCTCAACTAACACAGTTGATCATATTGTTTTTATGTGTGCAGTGTCAATTACACCAATGCTAGAGCCTTTTGGGACTGGAACGTAATGAAATGGGGATTGAACTATTGAGAAAGTGTTATGGTGTGCGCTTATAGAAATGTTACAAGTGACAATTATGGCTTACATATGTATTTAGTGTAAGGTTTCCGGATTATCCAGATTTTTGATAATTCTGATTACTTCCTTTCCAACCTAGTCTGAATAAACTAGGTTAATGTGTTTAATTGATGTGTGACATCTATTTTCCTTTTTTCTTCCTTTTAATCTGAAATACGCCACAGCAGCGCGTCACTAGGTGGAGGTGTTAGATTCGTATTTAAATTTTTGTAAATTCAAGGGACTTACCTTTTGTGGTGGCGAGCCCCTAGGCTTACAAACTCCTTAGCCCCTTATGTTGTACACCCAGAAATCACGAGAAGAAAAATTAATATGTTACTTAAAATAAATGTGTAGGGCCATGTGAACAGATTTATACGTTTTTTATTTTATTTTATTTTATTTTATTTTATTTTATTTTATTTTATTTTATTTTATTTTATTTTATTTTATTTTATTTTATTTTATTTTATTTTATTTTATTTTATTTTATTTTATTTTATTTTATTTTATTTTTCAAAATATTGTTTCTGGTTTTTAAGTAACATTGCCCAAACACACTTCGAATGGTGGTACAGTATCAATACTACAGTGTTTTTCTTATGTCTGTAGACATTATTATATATTGGACTAGTCATTGAAACGTGTGAAAACAAGTCGTTTTTGATTTCCACATTTTACAGTCAAATATCCCTGAAAACAAAATTTACAAATTCCTTCTGGCCCGTAATCTGTCAAGTGACAAGATAGTGTCATATCTGTCACACCGTACATCATTGACTGGTACAGGAGATTCTGTTTCATTCTTCTTTTTCACTTATTGCTCAGTTTTTGTTGTCTACCAGGCCTCCTCTTCCCAATAAATATAAGTCCATTTTCAGTCTCTCGTATCAAAACTCGTCCGCAATTTTTAATAATAATTCAACTTCAAGGCTTCCTCCTCCTCTTTTATGGGCAGTTTTCCACGTATCACGAAAAATATCGTCACAAAATTGAAACAAACATGTACCTCGGTAACGTATGCTTGAAGAGTACGCTAAAGATTCAGTTTATAGCTAAACGTTTCGCAAAAGACAACGAAACATCACTTTATTGAAGAGCTTAAATTTTAATTTCAAGCACTGTTGCCCATCCAAGGATAGATTTAGATATAGATTTAGATAAGTTATTCGTTCCTTAGATCCATGTTGACGAGATCCTCGTGGATGTGGAACATGTCAAGAAACAAAATTTACAAGTTGAATAATATGTAATACTACTAAAATAAATACAGATACATACAATTTTAGGTGTTTTTTAAATAGATGATAATATAATAATAATATTATAGTACGAGTACATGTATCATTTTGTACAATTTAGAAATTCACTAATGACGATGAGTTCGCTTTAAACCATTTATTAATGATCATGAAAATATCATTAGCAGACCTTTCTATAACTATGCCTGACGTACTTTTTATTGCAATACTTGTATCATCTGCAAACAAAACGAAATCTGCTTCTAGTAGTGTAACTGATGAGAGATAATTAATGTACACAGAAAATGCAATGGCCCTAAGATGGATCCTTGTGGGACACCACATGTATTTTCTTCCCAATCCGTGATGACTGTTGGCTTAATTCACTAGTCACTTGCTCTGACACCCATTGTTTCCTTTTAGTGAGGTACGACTTGAACCATGAAACTTCAAACATGTTTCAGAAAACCACGCGCAATTTTGATGTTACTTGAGAGCAATATTGCCAAGTGAAGTCTTAAACTAACCTAAGGACAACAAATACATCTATGACCAATGGAGTTCTCGTACCTCTGACGGCACGCTCCAAAGCAAGGAACCTTAGAGTGCTCGGCTAATCCACCGCGGATAATATGGTATTGAATAAACTACGAACTGAAGAGCTATGAAGACCCACGTTTTAAATAGAAGGCTTCTATGTAAATTGAACTGAACTGGCGACAGCCTGCTGGTGTCGTAGGGTTCATAATGTTTATTACTCTCGATTACGTCACTGGAAATAGCCGTAAATACAGGTATGGGGACAAGCTTCCCGGACAGGAGATGCTGTTTCATTCTTCTTTTGCACTTATTGCCCATTTTTTGGTGGTCTACCAGGCCTCCTCTTCCAAATAAATGTAAGTCTATTTTCAGTCACACATATCGGAACTCGACCGCAATTTTAAATAATAATTGAACTTAAAGGCTTCCTCCTCCTATTTTATAGGCAGTTTACCATGCATCACGAAAAATATCGTCACAAAATTGAAACAAACATGTACCTCGGTAACGTATGCTTGGAATGTCCGCTAAAGATGCAGCTTATAGCTAAATTTTTCGAAGACAACGAAACATCACTTTATTGAAGAGCTTAAATGTAAGTTTCAAGCACTGTTGCCCATCCAACGATGAAACTTCAAACATGTTTCAGAAAACCACGCGCAATTTTGATGTTACTTGAGAGCAATAGTGCCAAGCGAAGTGTTAAACTAACCTAAGGACAACACATACATCTATGACCAATGGAGTACTCGAACCTCCGAAGGCACGCTCCAAAGCAGGGAACCGTAGAGCGCTCGGCTAATCCACCGCGGAAAACACATATTGAATAAATTACGAACTGACAAGCTATGAAGACCCACGTTTTAATTAGAAGGATTCGATGTAAACTAAACTGAGCTGGCGGCAGCCTGCCGGTGTCGTAGGGTTCATAATGTTTATTACTCTCGATTACGTCACTGGAAATAGCCGTAAATACAGGTACGGGGACAGGCTTCCCGGTTCGTCGTATCCGCCGGCAGCAACAGGTAAATGCGCGGCTCCCATCTCGCAAAATTGCGGGCCACTCGATCACGCGTTATTTATCGCTGATTGGCTCGGCGGGTAATTACAGCTAATGCGCTGGGGGAGGGGGGGGGAATCCCCGAGTGCGCGCGGGTCAGCATCCGCGGCGCGGGTCTCCCGGCTGCCGGAAGCTCGCGCCGCCCGCAGGACCACCGGTGAAATACTGCCCGCGAGCGCCGTAAAGCTCCTCTAAATGTGTGCTGATTGCGCCTGCCTGCCGATCCTATCTGCGGGGCAGCGATGGAGTCGCGGCGCAGCCGTCGTAAACGCCGCCGCGGTCGCCAGTAACTCAGGCGGCGTCGCCGTTCTGCAGGGACGCCGCTGCCGCCGCCCTGTCGCCGCGGCGGAGGACGCGTCGTCCGCCGGGCTGGGCTCCGGCTGCAGTTATTCCTGCTAATTGGTTTTTGATCCTCATCGCCGGATTTATCCGCCTGCGGCCGTGCTGTTATAGCGCCGTTACCCGGTCGCTGCCGCGGGTTTCCTATCAGCAGTTAAGATGTCGCGTCATATTTGTGGGTCTGCTAACGGCGCGAGGCGATTTCTCAGTGACACTGGTGACCGTACGGAATTCTAGGAGTCAGCCAACAGCCTTTATAACTGTTGGTGACCTCGCAGGAGTCGCAACCCGGCTGCAAGAGTCGTGAGAGAGGACGGCCAGCTTATCGCCGAATCTTCACAAATGAGCGGATCGATTCCCCAGATAACAGTCTTCGTATGATACGACGTGTACGTGCGTAAATGTACAAATACCAAGAGGAAAGTAGCACACCCCCATAAAATATGGCCACACGTTTCTAGGCACCATATTAGGGACTGCAGGGCTTCTAATGCCCGATGTTTGAATCAGCCCTCGGATATGTGTGAGTGTTGTCCTTATGATAGGCTTAAGTCAGTTTAAGTCCTTTTCAAGCATAGGGGCTGATGACCACAATAGTCTAGTCCCATCTACATCTAAATCGGATACTCTGCAAATCACATTTATGTGCCTGGCAGAGGGTTCATCGAACCACAATTATACTATTTATCTCCCATTCCATTCTCGAATAGCGCGCGGGAAGACAGAACACCTGAATCTCTCTGTTCGAGCTCTGATTTCTCTTATTTTATTCTGATGATAATTTCTACCTATGTAAGTGGGAGTCAACAATATTTTTTCGCATTCGGAAGAGAATGTTGGCGACTGGAGTTTCGCAAGTAGTCCACGCCGCAGCGATAAGCGCCGTTGTTGTAATGATTCCCATCGCAGATCCTGTATCATTTCCGTAACGCTGTCTCCCCTGTATCGTGACAATACGAAACGAGCTGCCCATCTTTGGACTCTTTCGATGTCCCCCGTCAAACCCACCTGATAAGGATCCCACACTGGGCTGCAATACTCCAAAAATGTACGGACATGCGCAGTGTATGCAGTTTCTTTAGTAGTTCTGTTGCATCTTTTAAGGGTTCTGCCAATAAACAAAAAAATGTTCAAATGTTTGTAGAGCTTATGTGACTTAACTACGGGGTCATAAGCCCCTAAACTTATAAACTACTATGAACCAGCTAATACTAAGGACGGCACAAATATCCATGCCCGAGGGGGGATTCGAACCCCCGACCGTAGTGGCCGTGCAGACCGTGACTGGTGCTCCGCAGTCCCCTTGGCTACATTTGAAAATTTTGTAACAGCACATTCTAATTTTTCCCCTTTTATATATGGTATCGGTAACTTCAGTAAAACTTTCTAACTTAACCTTGTCTCCTAGTACGTACCGAAACAACTATTCCTACTTTATATGAAAAACAAAATAAATCAATAAAAATTACAACTATACAATATACCATTTCATTGTTAGGAATTATCCTTCTCTTATTGTTGTGGTCTGAAGTCCGCAGACTGGTTTGATGCAGCTCTCCACGCTACCCTGTCCTGGGCAAGCCTCCTCACCTGAGAATACGAACGACAATATACATCCTATTGAATTTGCTTACTGAATTCGTCCCTCGGTCTTCATCTATTGAGGATGCTACCCACAAACTTCCTTATAATGCTAAGTTGACGACTCTTTGATGTCTCAGAAAGTGATCTACCAACTTATCCCTTCTCTTAGTCACGATATGCCAGAAACTCCTTTTCTCCACAAATCTGTTGAGCACATCCTCATTAGTTACGTGATCTACCCATCTCATCGTCACCATTCGTCTTTAGTACCACATTTCGAAAGCTTCTACCATCTTTTAGCTTGAACTCCTTATCGTCTACGTTTCACTCCCATACAATGCTACACTGCAGACAAATGCTTTTAGGAAGCACTGCCTAGCATTGAAACTAATATTGGACGTCAACAAATTTCGCTTCTTCAGCAACGCTTTTCTTCCCATAGCCATTGTGCATTTTACTTCGACCATAAAAGTCATATTGCTATCCAAGGAATTATCCTATTATAAGTAATTAACAGAAAGTAACACAGCCAAAATTTAAAAAATTAGGAAGAAATTCATCCAACCAAACCGAACAAGTACACAATGTAAACACCATTCTATGCTATAATGCTGCCGAAACAACAAATTTACTTGCAGCACTGAACATGTGAAATGGAATTAGGAATTGAACACAATACAACAAAGTAAACAAAACTGATCAACTATATTTTATATCTCACTAGAGAAGCTAATTGGACAGAGAGAAATACCCACTATTGCGTATTCTTCAAGATTTTTCAAATAAAGAATATAAACTTGTGAATGACATAAGTTGTGCCTCAGAATTACATTTGCAAGCAAATTTGTCTAACAAAACTAGTTACACCACAATTCATACTTTATTTTAGAAATGTTGATATTTAATACAAAATTCGAATACTTCATGACTATGTAAATGACTATGCAATTCTTGCAAAAATCTTCCACAGAACTAATATAACTATATCTTTACGTGTTATGAAACTAGTAGTTTTATTATAATGTCGAAAACAAAATAAGAAAGGACGATTAAATGGTCTTGGAGATTTTCCGAGATCACTGACTTTGAATATCAGACTCACTTGGTTAACAGTGTCGTCTAACGCACAGCTTTCGGAGACGGGGAGGCTAACGGCCCCGTTTCGAATCCGCCCGGAGGATTAATGAAGGGGCAAACCAGTACTACTGTGGTCGGAGTTGGCTTTTTATCTATCTTCACTACGATAATGCTATCACTGCGCTGCCCATAGTAGTTTACTATCATTTCAGTTTTCATATTCATTATTAGAGCTACTCCTGTAATACCTCCAACTGATTTTGTATTTATAATCCTGTACTCACCTGACCAGAGATCCTGTTCCTCTTTCCACCGAACTTCACTAATATCTAACTTCAGCCTATCCATTTCCTTTTTAAATTTTCTAACTTCCCTACCCGATTAAGGGATCTAACATTCCACGCTCCGTTCCGTAGAATAGCAGTGTTATCTTTCCTGATGATAACATCCTCCAGAGTAGTTCCATCCGGCCGCGGTGGCCGAGGGGACTGAAGCGCTCCAGTCACGGTCTGCACGCCCACTACGGTCGGGGGTTCGAATCCCCCCTCGGGCATGGATATTTGTGCCGTCCTTAGTCTTAGTTAGTTCATAAGTAGTTGGTAAGTTTAGGGACTGATGACCCCGTAGTTAAGTTCCATAAGCTATACAAACATTTGACAGTTGAATTACGGCTGATGATGTCAACAAATTAGAACATAAATTAAGGGGTTATACGGGGATTTTGAGATTAGTGGAACGATTTTAATGATTTAAGTTATGAAAGTATCTTTTGATAAAGACGAAAGTCGGCCTACGTGTATTGGAGGGGGATGCTACTTCGATTAAATCAAAACTATTTTTTTGAAGTCACGGTCTGCACGGCCACTATGGTCGGGGGCTCGAATCCCCCCTCGGGCATGGATATTTGGGCCGTCCTTAGTATTAGCTGGTTCACAAGTAGTTTGTAAGTTTAGGGACTGATGACCCCGTAGTTAAGTCCCATAAGCTATACAAACATTTGAGTAGTCCCAGCCCGGATAACTGAATGGGGGACTATTTTACTTACTGAATATTTTACCCAAGAGGATGCCATCGTCATACAGTAGAGTTGCAGTCCTCGGAAAAAGTAACGGCCGTAGTTTCCCCTTGCTTTCAGCCGTACGCAGTAACTGTGTGACAAAGCCACATTAGCTGATGTTACAATGCCAGCTCAGTCAATTAGACAGACTGCTGCCCCTACAACTACTGAAGATGCTGCTACCCCTCTTCAGAATCCACACCTTTGTCTGATCTCTCCACAGATACCACTCCGCTGTGGTTGCACCTACGGTACGGGTAACTGTATTACTAAGACACGCAAGCTACCCCACCGCAGCAATTGTGATTGATGGGGCTGACGATTTCAAACGACCTGAAGAAGTTGAACAATGCAAACAACACGCCATAAAGCCAGCAGAATATGGCATTGCTCACTGGGGGAAATCACGCACATGAATAACGTTTTGTGCTGTAGTTTAGCAAAGGTGCGAGACGAAGGGGATAGATGAACCTTTTAAATTCCTGAAATACCTCGCCTAAGTGTGACGTAGGGGAAGAGAAAACTACCGCGAATGATTTTCGATTAGACGATAAGTGGTGAACTAATGTGCAATATTGACGTAGTGGAGTGGATAAGCGGGTATGATGTCAAGTTTGAGGTTCAGATTCTATTCCCGTATCTACATAACTTATTTATTTACTTTTATTATTTCTTGCAATTTACACTTTTGATTGTGAAATTTAAATGTACTTAAGCAGCCCCTAAATTGCGTTACCATTCGTCAAGAGAAGATGTAAATTAAATACGTTCAGTCATACTGCATCAATTCAGTGCTTCCGTTTTCACCTCAGTCATTCAGAAAAATTGGTATGCAACAAAGTTGAAAGTGGAAAATCCTTCATTAAACATCTTGATTGATGTGACTTTTGAAGTGATGCATACAGCGGAAAAAAATTTCTTGTATAAAATTTGCATGGTGTGTACATGATTTGTTTTGTAACGTAGCTTCTACATACAATTAATTACTAGGATTTTTGTAATTCAAACTTCTAGGAATTATGAAAATTAAGTGTGTAAGTACGGTATAGTAATAAATTAAATAATTGTAACTAATTTGAACATAAATTCAGAATTTAATAATTAAATGTTTAGAACTGGATGGAATAATATGAACTGAAAAAATAAATAATGGGAATTGAAGCCGGGTCATAAAATTACCAGGTATTCGCTTCCCCATTGCACTACGCAAAAAAATGTTCAAATATTTGACAAGCTTAAGGGACGTAACTACGGGGTCATCAGTCCCTATACTTACAAACTACTTATGAACTACCTACAACTAAAGACGGCACAAATATCCATGCCCGAGGGGGGATTCGAACCCCCGACCGTAGTGGCCGTGCAGACTGTGACTGAAGCGCCTCAGTCCCCTCGGCCACCGCGGCCGGCTTGCACTACGCCAACATTGTAAATATTACCCCTGAAACTATCTTATAACTATACTATTTTTAGGTCTTAAACTTTGAATCCTAGCTTAGACACGCTCATTAATTAATAGATTAATAGAAATAAAATTACTTTATTTTGCAATCATTTTCCGTTAGAGAACACCACAGATGTTTTCGTAATAATGATCTAGTAAATAAACACTTCAACCAGCCAGAAGATTTTTATAAATCAATTTATTTCACCGTTACTAGTTTCCGACATGAGCCCATTATCAGACAGTAGTGTTAATTTCAGGTTTACATAGGTGTCCTATAATAACAAAGTTATGTGAATCCATTAGATGACAAAGTTAAATATTTTTATTCTATAGATAACAAAGTTTTCTTGCTTGTATTGTTTACACTATAATTAAGATTACATCTAGCGCTTATACACTGAACTTACTTCACAGAAAAGTCTTCTTTATACATTATTATAGGAGAGAGATATGTGTATTTGAATCTCTCCATGTTCATCTGATCAACATGGAGCGATACAAATACACATATCTCTCTCCCATAATAATGTATAAAGAAGACCACTGTTCCATAATCTAACTCCGAATTACAATCCTTGTCAACTATGGATCAACGTCCTGGTCACTTCCACAATCGCTCATAACACTCTGCAGCCACTCCAGAAAATGGGGATCATTAACATTCATCGACTGTGGCTGTGAATGTGCCACTTTTGACTCTAATAATGTCAATTACTTGTAATAAAAAGCATCACTAATGGTATTGTAAGATCACACGGATACAACGCTCCAATAATAATTGAAGAAAACTCAGTAACCACAGTACAACCACTTCTGTCAACAGTTCATAAGCTACGACCAGAAAGGTTATGTGAACCACAGCACCTAATAGTGGCCGCTATGGGAATTACAGAATAAACAAATCTGGTGCTCCAAGGATCCCACCATACTGGTTACGGAATACGTCAGTGCCATCTAAACATAAAGTAAGGAGATCAGAAAGCAGAATAACGTACTGTATCACACACAAATTACAATTCTAAGCTATATCTGAGTTAAATACGTACCATATGTGTATTGTGTGTGATATCTCACCTCCTCCCCTAATTGCTTTGAATAGTCTATGCCGGCCGCAGTGGCAGAGGGGACTGAGGCGCTCCAGTCACGGTCTGCACGGCCACTACGGTCGGGGGTTCGAATCCCCCCTCGGGCATGGATATTTGTGACGTCCTTAGTATTAAGTAGTTCATAGGTAGTTTGTAAGTTTAGGGACTGATCGCCCCGTAGTCGAGTCCCATAAGCTATACAAACATTTGAACATTTGAATAGTCTAAAATGATCTACACGAAATATCTGTGTAGCGACAAAGGTTGTATTTAACGCTAAATAAAGAAAATCTTTGAGTTCATCTACATTAGAACTATTGATATTCGTCAAATTTTCTTACACGACAAATCGCACTAATGAGAAGGCTGCCAAATAATTTAAATGCCGAGGAATTACTGTTTCATATAACATTAATTGGAAAGACTACACAGAAAATATTGCGAGCTATATGTACATCTATATTAATACTCTGCATCACACATTGAAGTGACTGACTGAGGGTTCATCGAACAGCTTTTATAATATTTCTTTACATTTCTGTTCTCTAATAGTACACGGGAAAAAGAAACACCCGAATCTTTCCGTTTTCAAACAAGTTCCTCTTATTTTATCATGATTATCGTGTCTTTGTAAAAGGTAAGTGCTAATAAAATATGTTGGCATTCGTGAAAGGAAGAATTTTCGCAAATAGGTCTCCCGCACCAAATAACACCTTTCTTTTATCAATTTCCACTGTAACTCGAGCATCATTTCCGCGATACTCTCTCCCCTGTAACACGATAATACAAAACCAGCTGTCCTTCTCTGAACATTCTCTGTATCCTCCGTCAGTCCCACTTGTTGTGGATCCCACAATGCGCAGCAGTACTCCAAAACAGGGCGATCTAGTGTAGGTGGTTTGTTTAGTAGAACTGTTGTCTCTTCTTAGTGTTCTGCCAATGAAACGTACCCTTTAGTTCGCCTTCCCATCGTAAATTCTACGTGTTCTTTGTAACTTAAATTGTTTGTAATTGTAATTCCTAGGTATTTAGTTGAATATACGGCCTGTAGGTTTCACTGATTTATAGTATAGATGAATTTAAATCTTTATTTGTAGGGCAACAACAGTCGAAATATCGCATATTCAAAAAAAAAAAAAAAAAAAAAAAAAAAAAAAAAAAAAAAAAAAAAAAAGTCCAATGGGACTGTTAAATTCCTATATTGAAGGAGACGCGAGCGGTTTCGAAATTTAAATTGCTGCATTAAATAAAGGAATTTAACAGTCGCAGCGGACCTGTTCTTGGAAATAAAAAGCATAAATGAATTTCCATAAAATCTCGGGCAGACTGCCGGATGTCCGTAACTTCTTGCCACGATATTTCGGCGCAGAGTCTTCTGGCCATCTTCAGGTGAGTACCGCCGAAGTACTGGCGAAGACGCACTGAGCTGTGCTATTTATGTCCAATTCAGCCGACATTGCGCATGCGCTTACCTAGCGTGCGCGTTCACTACAGCTACGTACGCTGCTCCGAGCGCCCTCCGTGGTGGAGGCTTGCCGCTTCGATATCAGATCGATTATCATCGTCATTCAGTTGCAGGAAACTACGCCGACTACGAAGTTTTTCAATTACAGGATTCTATGCAGCATTTATTTGGAAACCGCTGTCTCGATTGATAAGAGTCTCACTGTCAGACAATCTTATTTCCACAGCTTCATTAATAATTCAGCTCCAAAAGTTTGATGTGTGGGCCACAATTTTCGTTTCATTGTATTTCATTGAATGACCTGTGGAAATACAATGTTCGGCGATTGCGGATTTGGTGGGTTGGAGTAGCCGAGTATGACGCTGATGTTCCACGATGCGGTCCTGCACATTGCGCGTCGTGTGCCCTATATATGACTTGCTGCACTCGAACGGAATCCTGTAAACACCTGCTTTACGCAGCTCCAGATCGTCTTTGACAGAACCCAACAGCGATGAAATTTTAGGAGGAGGGCAAAAGATTACTCTTACTTTATGCTTTTTTAGTATTCTGCCTATCTGCGATGAAATGTTCCCAATATATGGGAGATAAGCAGTCGATTTGAAAGCCTCTTCTTCTTCCTTGTTCTGTCGTTTGGAGGTGTGCATCGCTCGATTTACTTGCTTCCTTGTATATCCATTCTTTAGGAATACTGTCTGCAGGTGTTCTAATTCCGTGTGAAGGCTGTCCGCATCAGAGATGGTATGGGCTCGATGGATTAGAGTCTTGAGGACGCCCCTTTGTTTGTGCTGGATGGTGGCAACTTGTAGCTTGTAAGTACAAATCTGTATGAGTGGGCTTCCTGTATACCGAATAACCAAGTGAGCCATCACTGCTGCGTCGCACGAAAACATCTAAAAATGGCAAACAACCATTTTTCTCGATCTCCATAGTAAACTTTATGTTTTGGAGTAATGTATGGAGTTAATATGATGTAAAAAGTCTTAGAGACGTTCCACGCCATGAGGCCACACTATAAAAGTGTCATCGACGTATTGCCAAAACACTGTTGGTTTAAAAATAGCTGACTCAAGTGCTCTCTCCTCAAAATCTTCCATAGAAAGATTGGCCACCAGGGGAGACAAAGGACTCCCCATGGCGACGGCGACTCCGTCGGATTGTTCATAAAACTCGTTGTTAAATAAAAAATATGTAGAGAAGAGCGTGTGCTCGAATAGCGCTGTAATGTCCTCACCAAACATGTTGCCAATGAGGTGTAGTGAGTCCACAAGAGGCACCTTTGTAAACAGTGAAACCACATCAAGACTGACCAACAAGTCGTTCCTTTGCAGCTGAAGTGACTGAAGTCTGCTGATAAAATCATTGGAATTCTTTATATGATGTGGTCACTTGCCTACTACAGGTTTGAGCAAAGACGCCAAGTATTTAGCCAGGTCGTAAGTGGCTGCTCCAATATTGCTCACAACTGGACGTAATGGCACACTTTCCTTGTTGATCTTAGGCAGTCCATATAGCCTAGGTGGAACTGAACTGCTTGGTTTCAGTCTCTTTATGACCTCCTTCGGTAGAGAACTACTTGATAGAAGTTCAGCTGTTTTTGGCACCACTCGGTTTGTTGAATGCTTGTCAACTTTGCGATACGTTGAGTCACATAATAAAACGTTGATCTTATTAATGTAGTCCTCCCGTGGCATGAGAACAGTAGCATTTCCTTTGTCAGATTTGAGTACTACTGTTCGTAAGTTCGTAAGTTAAACATCACAGCATAAATGAAGTTATTCTTTTAGTGCCATATGGATGAATAACTTCACACTTTTCATTATTAATGGACAATTGTCAATTTTTGCTCCATGCTTATATCTTATCTAAATTGCTTCGCAGTTGCTTTTCATATTCCGATGACTTATCAAAATAAGGAACAGCAGGGGCCCGATAACACTTACTTGGGGAACGCCAGATATCACTTCTATTTGTTGGAAGAACACTTCGAAGCTGCAACTAATCCACTACCATACCACTGTTGACCCTCTGCTAGATTAGGGGAAAGTCTGGAGAGCGTACGCAATTGGTATTTAAGCTCTTGTTTTTAGTAGGCGAGAAAGATTAAAACAAACTTTTTATACCAAATTATTGACGGTTTGTTTATTAAAATATATATCAGCTGCAGCTTTCAACTATATATCACAAACTTTATATATTAACAAATATAAAAGTACGCTCATTCGCCGCCATGTCGGAAATGAGTACGTAAGGTGTGGCAAAGAGTACGCACTAACATAAATCGCAAGAAAACTTGCCATGTTTTTCGAAACCCGTGCATTCTCCATGCCGCCATTTCGAGCATTTGTCGCACTTTATCCAGTCTCCTACGGTAGGCTCCTTGTAGACTTCACCACACCCTGGGCAGAAAAACACATGAGACTCATCCTTGGATTTGGAGCTGTTTGTTCCTGAAGCTGATGGAATGAACAAAATCCATATTAGACTTAGAGATTCTGTTTTCCCTTTTAGTTGTATTTTCTCTTTTTGTTTTTGTCTGACTTGGACAGTTTTTCTAATAACGCATTTTTGTACTGAGATTCGGAGAAAATATCGTATTTCTTTGTTTTGGTTTTATTTCCTCTTGAACGATCATATTTTGGAAATGAATATATTTAGAATAGTCCTAAGCCTAAACGTGCCTGTACATCAGAAGTCTTTTCATTTGTTTCATGTTCTTAGTGTTTTTCTGATGACTGTTCGTGCACATCAGCAACATTACCCATTGGTGTCCTGTTGAGCTGCTTAGTCTTCTTCAGATTTCGGACATTCGGCTCTCTCATTAATTTCTGATGGGGAAAAATCTTCTGCTGTGGAGACATACGCACTGAACTGGAATATTCCCGTTAGAGCATGTTAGAAACACAGAGAGTGAGTTGCGTACTCTTAACCGATGCATCAAATAGTGCAAAAAGCAACAACAGATGGTACTGACAGCTCGTAACATTGCTTGTTCCTTTTTGTTTTTGTTTTTCTGTGTTTTGTTTTGTTTTTTATTATGTTTGTTATCTTATGGGACTTAACTGCGGGGTCATCAGTTCCTAAACTTACAAACTACTTATCAACTACCTTATACTAAGGACGGCACAAATATCCATGCCCGAGGGGGTATTCGAACCCCCGACCGTAGTGGCCGTGCAGACCGTGACTGGAGCGCCTCAGACCCCTCGGTCACTGCGTCCGGCGCTTGTTCCTCACATAAGGATTATTCTTACGGCAAATATTGTTATTTTCTCTTCTTACGTATATAGTGCTTATTGCTTATGACATACAACATAAATGTTATATCATTTGAAACGAAAATTTATATTTTCCTGCTATAACCAATAAACCTGTCGAAGTTCTTCGGTTTTTCATGTGATTGAAACAACAATTAAATATAGTTTTTCAATGTAGCTCAGTGCTGCCAATTTAGAGAAAATGGCACTGCGTACTCTTACCCGACCTTACCCTATTTATGCCGAATGTGAGACCCTTATCAGATATTATTGACGAAGGACGACGAAAATTTCCAAATAACGGTACCCTGACGACTTCGTTGGGATGGTTGTACGCTAACGGGAAACCCACTGTACGTGTGGAACTCTATTTTACGCACATGTGTTGATAGTTTGCATGATTACATCGTGAATTCGACACAGGGAGGGAAAATAACGCTTGTAACTTAAATTTCGCACAGCTGTGTAGATTCGTGCTCAGAGCAACATTGATCGATGTAATACCAGGTGCTGCATCCAGTACCCTAAGTTTACCATGAGTAGGTCGCACGTTCCCCAAATTGAGATAAGGGTCGTAATGATGGCGGTATCACCGGCCTTCTTCGCGGTCCTTACAAACAGATTACAGTCCGGAAGCTGGAGATTTCAGTGTAATGGGGCTGACCTACACAGAACAGTGGCGAAAGTGAAAGACGATGAAATACGTGGTCAACGGCGATCAATAACTCCTCGATGTTATCCCAGGAGGCGCGGAAGAGGCTGTTAGCGGTACAGGGAAGGTGCAGATCGGAGCATGATAGACGACGGCGTCGGCGGCGGCGTCGGCATCGCGGGCGCAAAGTGTTTTACTTTTTTCGCTGGACGGTGGTAATTGCCGCGCGGTGAATGCCGGGAGCCGCGACGTCCCGCTGATGCTATCGCGGCCGCCTGCCCGCTGGTAATTGGCCGTCTGGCAGACCAGGAAGGCCCGCAGACCTTGCGCCGCTATCGCCGCATCTGCTCGCCGGCCGGGCTCTGCAGTCGCGGGTGCGAGCGTCAAGCTGTGACGGCCGCAGACTGAGGGGCGCGAGCCGCGCCAAAGTCCGCTTTGGAGGTGACACCAGTATCCATCTCCCCCCCCCCCCCCATCGAGAATTTACCTCAACCATCACCAGCAGCTTCGCGGTCTCAGATTTCTTTTTTTTTTTTCTCCACTTCTTCCGAACCTACATTACGTTCAAATGTTTGTATAGTCTATGGGACTTAACTACGGGGTTATCAGCCCCTAAACTTACAAACTACTTATGAACTAGCTAAGACTAAGGACGGCACAAATATCCATGCCCGAGGGGGGATTCGAACCCCCGACCGTAGTGGCCGTGCAGACCGTGACTGGAGCGCCTCAGTCCCCTCGGCCACCGCGGCCGACTTTCGAACCTACTCCAACACTAGATCATCCTTCTGTACTACAGGGCGACTTTTTCCACCCTGTATTAACCCGGCGTGGATGAGGTGAGAGCCGGCCGCGGTGGCCGAGGGGACTGAGGCGCTGCAGTCACGGTCTGCACGGCCATTGCGGTCGGGAGTTCGAATCCCTCCTCGGGCGTGGATATTTGTGCCGTCATTAGTGGTAGCTAGTTCTTAAGTAGTTTGTAAGTTTAGGGACTGATGACCCCGTAGTTAAGTCCCATAAGCTCTAAAAACATTTGAACATTTTTGAATGAGGTGAGAATTTTTTTTTATTATTATTTTATTTATTTATTATTTAACATGCCCCATTACATAGTAATATTACATGTTTGATGGTTAGATTCAGGCGTTTACATAAAATATTTTTGCCGACACAAGTACAGTATATAAGTTGACAGGGTTTACAAAGGAACAAGACGGCCGCGGTGGCCGAGGAGACTAAGGCGCTCCAGTCACGGTCTGCACTGCCACTACGGTCGGGGGTTCGAATCCCCCCTCGTGCATGGATATTTATGCCGTTCTAGTTCGTAAGTAGTTCATAAGTAGTTTGTAAGTTTAGGGACTGATGACCCCGTATTTAAGTCCCATAAGCTTAACAAACATTTGAAGTGCATGGCTTTCAAGCTATTATTTTATAGTATGGATATACAATTCATAGCAAAGATGAAGAATAACATGAGCGATACGAGGAGAATAGAATGCAGTCCACAAGGGAATTGTTAGACTTGTCATGCCGAAACATGTATTGATTTTTTTAGCACTATTAGTTAACATTGAAGGTAGTCTGTATGCAGAATGTTAGCTGCTGACATGACCTGAAAGTCACCTTAAAAAATCGCGAAAATGGCCGTTTTTCCTGCTTGGCGCTTGCGGTGATGGCTGGCCACCCCTGGAAATGGCGAGTCGCGAGCTGTTGTTATGGTGAGCGTTGTGCGCATGGTAGGGAGGTGCGGCTGTCTTATCGCGGCGTTCACTAAAGAAGAAAACGGAAACGAATATTCGTTTCTTCGTCATGCACTGCCTTTTCATTTATGGTATACATTTCGAAACATACCGTCCTGAAACTGGTTTATTTATTTATTTATTTATTATTTAACATGCCCCATTACATAGTAATATTACATGTTTGATGGTTTGATTCAGGCGGTTACATCAAATGTTTTTACAAACACAAGTACAGTATATAAGTTACAGGGTTTACAAAGGAACAAACAATTTTATACATTAGGAAATCTTATTGAATTACAAAAACTGTAAAAGTCTGTAGTGAATTTATGTACTAAGTCATATTTACTGACGGGCCATCCTCCTCCTTTGGCAGCTATTTTTTTCCTGAGATGGTCCCTCTCTTTCAATAAATTGCAGCAGTCAAAAAGCACGTGGTCAATAGTTTGGACAGCACTGTTACATGTGCACGTTCCGTCTTCAATTATTTTGAACCGCTGATAGTAGGCTTTCAGTTTCCCGTGACCTGTTAACATAGCTGTAAAATTCGGAGATATTGGAAGTTTAATCAGTATACGTTGTCAGATCGTAGGAAAATACGGTTTAGTGCTTCCCCCGTATGAGATACCCGAAACTCTGATGACGAATGTTTGATACTACAATCGTGTATTGAGTTTGGCCCACTTTAGGTTACGGTAGTAACACTAAAAGTGGACCATTGCGATCGTCTTTTGACAGCTCACAATTTAAATAAAAATAACGGCTTAACTATTCATCTGACACGAAAATTGAATAACCGAATTTGTAGAGGAGAAAATTCTCTACAACTTTGCTCTCTTACGTTTTTTTCATATCTCGTAGCGTTTCAAAGATATTTGTAAAAATAACGTCGATTCTGGGATGTCTGTCTGTCTGTCCGTCCGTCTGTCTATCTGTCCGTAACGTGTTCCATGTTTTTAAGACGAACCGTTCAACCGATCAACACCAAATTTTACAGACATGATTGTAGGTCGCCACAGACCAGTACCCGCTTTTTTCAAACTTGTCGTACAAAAAATACGGTAGTAAAAAAAAGCCGTTTGTAATATAATTGTAATTGCAAACGAACCGTTCATCTGACACGAAAATTGAATGACCTAATTGGTAGAGGAGAAAATTCTCTACAACTTATCTCCCTTATGTTTTTTCATATCTCCTATCGTTTGAGACATATTTGCAAACATAACAGAGATTTGACACCCTCCATTGAATTAATGAAAACCAGCCGTTCGGAGATGTCACGTGACATTCCACGCGTATTTGATGATTTTCTTATTGTAACTTACGGGTTATCATTTCAAAGCAACGGCACACTGAGGAATTAACAAAAACACATCGTTATTCGTACGATAAATGATAATCTAATGTCTACAAATGCCATATTTACATCAGTTAACAACGTCCATCAATAGTATGAGGTTTATGAACTCCTTTTTTTTATTCATATCCGTAGCGTAGTGGGCAAGGTGCTGCATTGTGACGCGAAAGGTCGGTGGTTCGAAACCCGCCACTAACTATTTTTTTTTCCTAAAAGGGTTTCAGACACTCTCATTAATTAATTAATTATTATTTTGGACCAAAATGTTTGCAAACACTTATAAAACTACAAATCTAAAGTGGGCCGTAAAACACGTCAGTGCGATTTTTTTTTCTACTTGGGATATTAATACTGCAGTCTGTTAAACAAGATGAATAAGTAAAATACTGTGTTTGCGAGGTACTGCTCATTATTTTCTGGATATTCCTTATTTGATTTTTTGTATGTAGAATTACAGTATCAACATAGTGTTTGTTATAAAAAGACTGCAACATTCAGTCTGTCTTTTGGCTTTGTTTGCAGCATCTTTTACGCCTGGAGAATTGATAATAATATTCTCTGAACGAATATGAACACTTTGTCTAGGAGTATCCTTTATCCATTTTGTACCATCCTTGGAAGTATAAAAAATCCCACGTACCTGAGATGACTGACTAAGAGACTGACTCCTCCAAATGATCCAAAATACACTCCTGTTCCGAATCACTTTCTTCACTTCTTTGAGAAACGTTGTCAATTTCTTTTTCACTCTCGGAGTCACAGGAACTACCGTTTGAACATTTTTCTAAAACTTCTTCTAATAGTTCTTGTGGCCGACGTTCATGTTCTTCGTAAGACATCCTGAGAAATTTAAATTCTAAAAATAATTCAAGGAATATTCCAAATAACTATGTATCACGTAAAATTTCTGACAGCCCAAAAATGTAACACCAACTATGAGCTCGGGTATGAAGTACCCCAGCCACAATTACACACGTGTATCTCCCTCTGACAATGGCGGAATAATAATCTCAACAATCCATCTTGCCCCCTTATCCATTACCTCCAGCTACTGTGACAGAAAGATCTGTGTGGCAACAATGACTTCCACTAATCAGCGCTTAGAAACACCTCGGGTATCAAATACCCGACCTCACTCACGCTGGGTTAACTCTAGGGATTGGCAGAGGAGAGAGTACGAATCAAAAACGGTCAACTGAATTTATGTCTGGAAGTACACGACTTTCATGCTATCATTTTTTATACTATGGATATACAATTCATTACAATGATGAAAAATATTAAGTGCAAATCGAGAATAATGGAATGCAGTCTAAGAAAATTTTGGAGCAGTATTATGTTCGAGTATAATGACGTTTCTAGAGACTGGTAATCTGCTCTGTAAGACCAGCATGGGTTTCGAAAAAGGCGATCGTGTGAAACCCAGTTCGTGCTATTCGTCCACGAAACCCAGAGGGCCATAGACAGGGGTTCTCAGGTAGATGCCGTGTTTCTAGACTTCCGCAAAGCGTTTGATGCAGTTCCCACAGTCGTTTAATGAACAAAGTAAGAGCATATGGTCTATCAGGACAACTGTGGGACTGGATTGAGGAGTTCCTAGATGACAGAACGCAGCATGTCATTCGCAATGGAGAGAAGTCTTCCAAAGTAAGAGTGACGTCAGATGTGCCACAGGGAAGTGTCGTGGGCCCATTGCTATTGACAATATATATAAATGACCTTGTGGATAACATCGGAAGTTCACAGAGGCCTTTTGCAGATGATACTGTAGTACATAGAGAGATTATAACAATGGAAAATTGTATTGAAACGCAGGAGGATCTTCATCGAATAGACGCATGACGCAGGGAATGACAAATTTGAATGTAGACAAGTGTAATGCGCTACGAATACACAGAAAGAAAAGATCCTTTATCATTTAGTTACACTATAGCAGGTGAGCCACTGGAAGCAGCTAATACCATAAATTATCTGGAAGTAGGTATTAGGAGTGATTTAAAATGGAACGACCATATAAAATTACTCGTCGGTATAGAAGATGCCAGACAGATATTCACTAGAAGAATCTTAAGGAAATGCAGTCCGAAAACAAAGGAAGTAGGTTGCAGTACACTTCTTCGCCAACTGCTTGAATACTGCGCACCGGTTTGAGATCCGTACCAAAAAATCAAATGTTGAATTGTTTGTTAAGCTTATGCGACTTAACTACGGGATCATCAGTCCCTAAACTTACAAACTACTTACGAACTACCTTTTACTAAGGACGGCACAAATATCCATGCCCGAGGAGGGATTCGAACCCCCGACCGTAGTGGCCGTGCAGACCGTGACTGGAGCGCCTCAGTCCCCGCGGCCACCGCGGCCGCCTGATCCGTACCAGGTGGGGTTGATAGAGAAGGTAGAAAATATCCAACGGAGAGCAGCGTCCTTTGTTACAGGGTCATTTAGTAAACGTGAAAGCGTTACGGAGATGATCGATACACTCCAGTGGAAGACTCTCCGAGAGAGACGCTCTGTAGTTCGGTTCAGGCTTTTGTCGAAGTTTCGAGAACATAACTTTACCGAGGAGCCAAGCAGTTTATTGCTCCTTCCTAGGTATATCTCGCGAAGATATCTTGAGGATAAAATCAGAGAGATTAGAGCCCACACAATCTTTCTTTCCGTGAGTGGAATAAGAGGGAGAACCGGTAGTGGTACTCAAGGTACCCTTGCCACACAATTTCAGGTGGCTTGCGGATTAGGGATGTAGATGTATGTTTAGAATCAGGAGGTACTGAAAGAATTATGTTAGGTAGCGAAACAATAAAGGGGTAGATGAGTTTTGTTACTTGGGCAGTATAATAACATATGGTACTTGCAGTACAGAGGATATAAAATACAGAATGGCAATGGAAAGAAAAGCCTTTTTGAATAAGAGAAATTTGCTAACATCGAATATTAATTTAAGTGTATGTCTTTTCTGAAGGTATTTGTGTGGAGTGTTGCCTTGTATGGGAGTGATACGCGGACTATCAACAGTTTAGACAGGATAGAAGCTTTTTGAAATGTAGTGCTATAGAATAATGCTGAATATTGCGTGGGTAGATCGCGTAACTAAAGTAGAGGTACTGAACATAATTGTGGAGAAGAAGAATATTTGACATAACCTGACCGAAAGAAGGTATCACTTGATAGGACACATTCTTAGACATCAAGGATTCGTACACTTAGCATTGGAGGGAAATGTTTGGTGGGAAAAAACCGCAGAGGGAGACCAAAAGACGAATACAGTAAACAGGTTCAAATTGATGTGGACTGCCAGAGGTGACCACTCCCCCCTCCCTCCTCCTCCTCTACCCCCCATCCTCCCCACAAACACACACACCAGAGATATTATGTCCTGTTTTGCGATTTAATGTTGAAATTAAATATATTTCACTTGACGGTTTGTAAAATGTTTCATAAAGTCCCCCGCTCCCAGGGGTTGCCGTTCTTATGAGGAGATGGAGAGGCTTACTTAGGAGTAAGGTAGAGAGCTGTACCAAAGCAGAATCCTGACTGAAGATCTCAACAGCAGCAAAATCTACATAATAGACAATTAACATTTATACATTACAAAAGTAATATGCAAGAGTTATGGTTACAAAATGATCTTAAAAAGTTATATCAAGAGAGACTGTCCACTTCAGTGTTGTTGGAGAGTCATCGATGATGTCATTCAAATCTCCATTGAAAATCTCTTGGTGCATTGCTCTACATTGTGTTCGATAATCTATTCTGAAGAACAATGGGGAGTCTCACGGTTACCCATTTGCACATGAAGGACTTTTCTCTTCCATGTCCACTACGATTTCTATTCAGTGGGGGCCAGGTTCTATTAAGCAGTCGGAAATCTGATGCACTTAGTCTTCGAGTGCCCAGCCACATATTCAGGTGTTGTTTTGAGGGCTCCTTCCACACCTTTGATCCTTAGTGGTTCCAACTCACGAGCTTTCCAGAATGGTTTGCTTGATTTGAGAAATATGCAGGGTGGAATGAGCACAATTCCTTTTGGTAAAGTCTACGTCATTAATCATTTTCTATTCACAGATCGCTGCCTCTTGACTTGTCAAATGGGGTGGAGCTATACTACTGAGAGTGGGCATCCAAAGTAGTGGTGAAGTTTAAATGGAGATCTACCTTACTAACATACACACTCCTAAAATGCACTGGTAGGCAATATTCAACCATAGAATATACGAAAACAACGCCCATATACGGAGAATGAGCTTGAGCCCCCCCCCCCCCCCCAGGTGTTACAGCTGGTTCGTGGATGATGTTGTTCCTGGTCTTTAACTTTTCTGCATGCGATATGAGATGAGTCCTGAATGCTACAGAACAGACCAGAGTGATTCCAAGGTAATTGAGATAAAGGTTGTTTTTAGCTGATTAGTGAAGAAAGTCGACTTTCTGGTGGAAACGTATCATTTCAGTTTTTGTAAGGTTACATTACAGTCTCCAGTTTCTGTAGACTTGTGTCAGAACATGGTTTTCATCCTTGATTTGAAAAGCAGTGGTGTAAGGCATCAAGAATTGTCAGCCTCCTTACATCCCACTTTTGAGTATTCTACTACATTTCATTTTGACTTGTTTGATACAGAAATAATTGCATTTCTTGTGCAACATATATTAAAGGAAAGCGCCATACAGATACATTTAAACTGCTTTACATCATTTGGGAGCTACTTTGCAAGGGAGCCAGCAAACACATGGAGAAACCAGCCTGCGCAAAAGTGGAAGGAGACCCTTACGGAGGCAGACACAGGACTAATGGGTGGTTAGTGACCCAACGTTCCTAAATTTGTTTTGTGCCTTGTATGACTCACATTATTGTCTAGCCACCCACCATCCGAAAAAACAGACACGTTCATGTGGTGTCTCCTTTCATAACACTGCTTCAGCATTTAGCGGGTTTCACAGGGGCATAAGATGGATTTTGCCTTTGGCCAACAGGAATAAAATAAAACCAGCTGGTCATTAGTAAGGCACTCCTTATTTGCTGTTGAATCAAAGCGAATTTTGGGGGAAATACCACCAGATACCTGTAACAGAACGTGCGGCAGACAGACAGAGACTTCCACCCTCGGTTGGAGGCGACCTGGAAAATAAAGTGTTCTTCTGTTTATAGATAATGGCTTGCTGTTGGGACAGTGGTGCACGGTGCCAAATCTTGAATTGCATGCATGACATGTAATATGGCACTTTTCAGATTGAGCAGTGGACACTGTTGACAGTTCACGATATTTAGTTAACATCTGAGGGCGATTAATGATTGGCATGTCGTTTCATAATCAGTATCTTTTGACAACTTGATTCTGACTAGCGAAAGGTGGCGAGTCTTCACTTTATCAAGGTCTGTAGGAAGTTCTGAGATACATTTCACATTAAGATCAGCAAGGCAAATTTTTGACAGTATTTTAGAGTCGCAGATGCAACCAGCAACCATCGTAACAAACGTTTAAGTGCGGTTTCGCAAAGCTTCTTTCAGACTTATTTCCTTACATAGGAAATGAAATCAGTGCAACATTATATAATTCATTAAATGCAACAGTCCCTATGGTTTAACTTCAACTGTAAAATCGATTATAGGCTTCCAATCTCAGGCACCCTCCAGTTTTTTCATGATAGATGAATTTCTTGTGATAAATTATTACATTTTCTTTATTACTATGGTTTGGAACGTCAAAGCGACACCATTAACATTACTGAAGTCTATCCTCCTATTTATCGAATATAAAGGTTAGTATAAATTTTGTATAATTCTTCATTTGCTATTCGCTTTCAGTTTAAAATAAAATAAATTCTTTTTAATTCAGCAGGAAACACTTTGACTGAAATACTGCTACAAATCCCATTTCTGTACTCAGTGAGGTCATTTAGCAGACTAATTTTTTACTGTGTCTCTACCAGAAGTGGCAGTTCGGTTCATTCTGAGCAACACCTCTAGAACCTCTTATCTGTTTTCATTTGAAATGTGATCTGCTTTCTGATGTCTAGCCTACACGTCACGGCAGACTTCTCCACCTTGCAGAGCAAACCAATCAGTATAGAGGTCCGCCTGATATGCAAAACATTTTTATTTTTTTATTTTACCCATGCATATTTCAGCGCTTTTGAGCTATCATCAGAGGGTTTATTTGTTTATGGCTGTGGAAAAATCAAAATATACATTGTTTTAGCACTAACGTATGTGTATTAAGCCTGAAAGTCTTATGTCTTATTTCTGGTTATTACCTTAGTTTTTAGGATATTACTCACTGGTGGCATTGTCATCTGCAACCAGATCATTTGTTTTGACAGTGTGACTTCTTAACCTGCTATTTCTCGTTTGAAAACTACTTAAACCAACTAAAATAACCTAAGGACAAGAAAACACACTCATGCTCAGAGGAGGGCTCCAACCTCCGACGGTGAGCAACCGCGCGCTCTGCAGCAAGCCGCCTTTGAACGCTCGGCAACTCCACCGTAGCTTTAGTTCTGTCTCGTCTGCTATCCTTAGTTTGGATGGACAAGCATTTACACCAACAATGTCCACAGGGTCCCCGCGTGAACAAAAGTCTCTATATTTCTGATAGTAATATTTCACGTCATTTGTCCACGCCCTGAGAGCACTCGTGAGAGGGAACCACTGTACAAGGTATTTAATTTCACTACGGCTCTGTGATTCCACTGATGTTACAATACTCAGGGTTTAGTACAAAACTTGCTATATATGGTAGGACGTGTCAGATGGCGTCCAAGTGCTACTGTGACAAATTACAGTTTCTAGACTCTGTATGACGTTAGATGTTTATTCTTTGAACCAAAACTCCTAACCTCTGACACTCGCTAGGGGCGTCGCCAGTTCCATACTCCTATCGAAACAATATTACTGGAGTACAAACCATCCCTTAAAATGATTAAAACACATAGGTCTGGTACCCACGATACACGTATTAGAGATTGTGTGCTAGAAGTATTGGATATTTGAAGTTCACTCAGACTGAAGACAGATTCTGACATGCTTGAATATTAGATTGTCATCAGTTGAATAAATCATGGTTGCATATTATTGATACACACTGTGCTCAAAACAAAGGAAAAACTGATGAAGTAGGCTTCGGGGAAGATTATCTTGGGTTCCGGAGAAATTGACATGTGGTACTGACCCTATGATGTACTTTACAAGGTGGGTTGAAGTCGTTTATGGTACTTGTCCATATAGATATTGTTATTTACAGTGTTTAATACAAATATTTCTTCAATTTTCTGAACGTAATAGAAATCAAATGTTTGTAAAGCTGTTGGACTAATCTACTGTTGTCATCGGTTCGTAGACTTACTAACTACTTGAACTAACCTAAGGACAACACACACACCCGTGCTCGAAGGACAACTCGAACCTCCGACGGGAACGGCTGCGCAGTTCTTGACGCGGCGCCTAGAACCGTAAGGCTGTTTCAGCACACTTGAACTAACAGAGGAAGAATATAGCGATGAAAGTTTTTGTACCAGTAGATTGCAGTTATGGTTGTGTACGTGAAAGCGAAGTGCTGGTTGGTAAGGAGCCGAGGCAAGTTATTCAGTTTGTGCATTGAAAAATGAATTATTGAAACCAAAGAGGAAACTAAAAATGGAATTAAATATACTAAAAAGAAACATTTTTATCCATTACAACGTATCTCTCTCAGCGACGGAAAAGGATTTGCAAGAGCAGTTGAATGGAATGGATATTATCATGGGAAGAGTAAGTACAGTGAAAAGCAAAAGGAACAAATCATATAACGGAATATACTGGAATTAAATCAGGCGAGGAAGCAATGAAAATATTAAATTATTCTGCCTGGGTAGCAAAATAACCAAAGATGGGCGAGTTACGTAGTATACAAATGCAGAATAGCTATAAGACGAAAATAATTTCTAATGAAAGGGTGTATTTGTTAACATCTAATATACATGTAAGAGGTAGGCTCTTTTTGTGACGGTCAGCAGCGTTGTACGGATATGAAACGTGAGCCATAAGCTGTTCACACGAGAAGAGAAAGGAAGATTTTCAAAAGTGTCGATACGGTATTCTACTGAAGATTAGATGGGTATTTAGAATAACTAATGAAGAAATACTAAACAAAAGTAGGATAAAAAGAAAGTTTTGGCACAAGGTAATTAAGAGAAGAAATCAGTTCCCCCGGCATCGTGAGACACGAAGGAATCGTCTATTGCACAGTGGAGAGAAGACTAGAAGGGGAGGAGGTGTAGAATGTAGTGGGAAACCAGGACTAGCGTATAGTATGCAGGTTCAAACGGATGTAACTTACAGCAGTTATGCGGAGTAGAAAGAGACTTTCGAAGGGTAGAGTACCGTGTTCATTAAAGCAGTCTCCATAGTTTGGAATGCAGAACACAACTTATCCTGGAAAAGACGTATCGTATTCATTTATATAAGTCGGTTTATGTGGTATAATTAAAATAATTCAATTAATAGTGAACGCGAAAACAGAAGTACCTTAATATTAATTTTAAAAGAAGCCAAATGAAATGTAACCGTTAAGAAAAGTAAAAGAAAGTATGTGTTCATACCTTTCCTGCCAGGCATTAAAGAGACCAGCAGTTATTATAAGTAAACGCCAAAAATTAAAGTCTTACCATCAACTTATGCCCTTCGATTAGTTGCTACGGAAAACTGGCACACGAAAGAAACAATCCATATTACTGTCTCGGTCTTCCAGTACATTTCAAATCATTTGACGTGGCTGGAGGCTTGAGAGAATTTTATCAGTAAAACTCTCCAAGGAACTATGCAGTCATATGAAAGTTCAAATGTTTGTTAAACTTATGGGACTTTAATGCGGGGTCATCATCTCCTAAACTTACAAACTACTTAGTTTAAATTACATTAAAGACAGCACAAACATCCATGCCAGAAGGGGCATTCTAACCCCCGACGGGGAAAGGCCTCGCGCATCGGAGCATAGCACCTCAATGCGCTCGGCTACTCCACCGCGGCCATATAAAAATAATAACGTTTAGTGAATTCACGGTCTAGGGAGGATCATGTTTAAATTGTTCATTTCCTATAACTCACGTTTCAGGGCAGATAAAGTACAATGCCACGACTTCTAGGCAGCGGAAATGAAAACATCGTTGTAACTAAGTCTGAAAATAACGCTGCTTTTTAGTGTCGTTAGTTTGTTTCCTTTTCAGAAAGATTAACTTTGGGGTTATTTTTTTACAGTAATCCCAAATTTTAAGCAAGTTCCTAATTTTTAATTTTTTGATTCTGAATAGCTGCAACAAAGGAAAGAAGACACGGACAGAGCGAAGATGTAGGAGATGGACAGAGAGAGGAGCGGGGGAGGGGGGAGAGACTTAGACAGAAGGAATGGAAGGGGCACAGGATTAAACAGGATGAATAGTAGGAGAAGGACATGTTCAATAAGTGAGGATGGGTAGCACACTGGCAATATCCAGGAAACAATCGCTTTTGTTCAGGACGTCCATCATACGTTGCACGCACAGTAGTCGGTAACCCTTCTGATCTGTATGTCTACGTAATACTTGACTAACAATAAAAGTCGGTCCACTGGTATCATGGTAAATAATGAGCTTCCGAGGAAAGATATTTCTTTCAACTATCCTTCCATTCCACATAGCCACAAGAACGCGAAGGTGTGTCCATATTGATTTGATTAATGACTTTTCTCGGTGAGTGTATGTTACCAATTATTCTTAATATACTCTCCTGTATTAAATATCAGATTGACTTACATGGATGGGTGTCCGAGTTTAGGTGGTCATAGTAAATTAAATGACTACGAGTTCCAACAACAGTTCAAGAAACAACGAATCAGTCCCTCGACGCAGTTGCTGAATGTGAAATGTGTGCTGAAATACTAGCGGCAAACAATAATAGATAAGGAAGACTTAAATTAAGGGCACAACCACCTGTTCCCCACGTTTATAATGTTAGCCAACACAATTACAACAGATCGCACAACTTATAACTGAAAAACATATAACTGGACTGTCCCATAAGCTACAGAACCTCATAGGATTGGTATACAATTTAAACAGCCGCGCAGTCTGTACCACCGAAACAGTGTATCAGCGTTACATCACACTATTCGGGGTCCATGGTCCAGTATTGACATGACACGGTCTCTAACCTGTGTACGTGCACCGCGTCAGACTTAGCAATGACTCCAGCTGCACATGTGGAGAAAACGGTTCTCCGCACATGAAGTATTATTCTGGACACAGTACACAATATATGTATAGGGGTGGACAAAATAATGTATCCACCATGTATTATACTACATTTTGTTGAAGTTGGTACCAGTTAGTACATGTTGCCACTGAGAGGCGACCGCAGTTCACAACTAACGTATGAAGTCATGAACGATACCCATCACTGTTATACGTTTTGTTGTTTGACGACGACCAGCACAATCGAACAGTGAAATGCCTTACCTCTCACACGTAACCACACGTGTGCTCCTCTGATTTTTCTTCGATTTGGCTATGTTTAAAAAAAAAAAAAAAAAAAAAAAAAAAAAAAAACCTAAGGGACATGTATTGTTTTTAGCGGAGGTAAAACATACCTCTTTGAAAGTCTAACACGTACACCTACGGAAGTGACACTCCGATTTTTCTGAAAATTTAATTTGTTGCGGTATATGAAAAAGCGAAGGTATCTTTTATATGACACTATAACATAAATTAAGGGGTTAAACGGGGATTTTGAGATTAGTGGAACGATTTTAATTATTTAAGTTATGAAAGTATCTTTTGATAAAGACGAAAGTAGGCCTACGTGTATTGGACGGGGATGCTACTTCGATTAAATCAAAACTATTTTTGAAGCAAAAAATTGTTCCCTTTATGAGTAGTTGGCTACGAAATTTTCACTTCTCTTCCAATATTCCTAGGCCCATTTTTGTCTTTTATCAAAAGTTAATTTCATACCGAAAATTGGTTCACTGTTCTATAAGTTATTGCAATTTTTCCGTTTTAGCCCCCTCCCCCCTCCATTTTTTGGGGGGGGGGGCGTTTCACCCCTTAAATTATGTTATAGTGCAAAAAAAAAAAAAAAAAAAAAAAAAGTTCCTTCGGTTTTCATGTACCATATTAAATTTTCAGAAAAATCGGAGACTGACACTTCCGTAGGTTTACGTGTTAAGCTTCCAAAGAAGCCGAGTGAGGTAATTGATGTGTTGGAACTATCAAGACACTTTACAAATATTTTGCTCGAAGAGTTGCAGCTGTTCTGGAAGCCAATAATCCACCACTACCTCATAAATGTTGTGTCTGTTTTAGAAGTTAATATTATTTACTCCACCCCCTGTACATGCTCGATTGCAGGACCACTACGATATTAAACAGATGATGGAAGACAAAGACAAGTGGCAAGTATTAAATAGAATCAGTAATGATCTGTCAGACACCACGAACATCGAATACATAAATCCACAAAGACATCACTGGGTACCACAACAAGAAAATACCATATTACCCGGTTCTGGAGTAATAGCGACCATGTCAAAACATACAGCGATGAAGAGCCCAGTGAAGACAGCAGTAATGAAGTGCTCAGGCTGAGCTAGACCACAGAAATTGTATAAATAGGGACTGTTACAATAACTAAATTTGTATGCGTAATACACAGAACAAGACAAGGTTAACCATTACCTCTTACAAAAACGCCGTTGAATGGTTGAGTGGTCTAAGGCGTCTTGCTAGGGACTGGACGGCCGTTATCGCCGGACGCTCGAGTTCTCCCCCGGGCATGGATATGACTTGCCCTCGCTGTATGTTAGCTTAAGTAGTTTGTGAAATGTGACGACAGATGAGGATAAAAGTTTCTTCCAATAGGTTTACAAACATTTTAATTTTTCCAGAATGAAAGTTTCATTCTGCAGCAGAGTGTGCGCTGATACAAAACTCCCTGGCAGATTAAAATTGTGTACCGGAACCGGGATTCGAAACTGGGACCTTTGCCTTCCGCGAGGAAGCGCTCTTTCTTGCAAAAGGCAAAGGTTTCCGGTTCGAATCCCGGTTTCGGCACACAATTTTAATCTTCCAGGAAGTTTCATATGAACATTTTCTTACATCAAATGCCGAACCGAGCCTGAAGGGCTCGATGTTTCACTGAGGCTTCCAGACCTGCCTAGCGAATTCAGACATACCACTTCCTGCACTGTCCCTACTGTCCCTTTGTCGGATCGTCTTTCTTTTTTATCTTCATAAAATCTGACTTTTAGTTCAATCATTTATAATTACACAACTCAAAACCAACTATGACCCTTCCCATTGTATATTTAAAGTTGTAAATATAAATTTTACCGTCTTCTACTCGTCTGTCTTCATTTAACATCCTTCTTAAATAAATACAGTTTTTTTGTTACCATATTATTATGTTAAATGACTGAAAAACAGAAAAGTATATATTATCGTACAAGCCACTTGCACAAACTGTGACAGAATAATGAAGAAACGATCCATTTAGTTATGTAGGTGATGGACCATCAATAAAGATAAATGTGAACCTACCCAGGGACTTCAGATGCTATTCAACAGAACACACAAACCAAAAATTATACGTTACTTCTCCACTTCTGAGGGAATTTCGAGAAAAACGGCTGGTTGGCCAAAGGGTTTCTGTCGTAGGTGTCTTACGATTCGATGATATCATAACATTTTCAGAGTCATAAAACTTATGACATCATAATTAGAGCAATTCAGAACGCACTGGCTTATGTGATTATGTGAAGCTAACAATCAATCACAGCTCAAAACCAACCCTACAGTTTGTACATACTTACCAGTTCACACGACTTACTTCTGATCTATGCAAACTGATTCACTTTTGAATCTACATCTTTAATGACAAAGGAATCACTATGCCACACGTACAAAAATATCGGGTGACGAAAGGCATCATATAACATTAGATACGATAACCACAAGGTGTCCATTGAATGTATGACGTTAACCTCGAATGGGTAAAGATGAAAACTTGACCCAAGCAGGATCGGAACACGAGTCTCCTGCTTTCTAGGCTGTTGCGCTGACCCCTACACCACTGGGGACACAGCGATTACACTGCACGGAATTACTCAAGTACGCCTTCCGTCAGATACAAATTCTCAACTTCACCCTGCCCGCTAAAACTCAAAATGGTAGTTTTTGTAAACTGATTCCCATTAGAGTAAGAGCCTAGGAGTGCCTCCGCACAGGAGAAAGTTTCATTCCCGTCATCAGCGTATTGTACAAGCCATATATATGAGGTGTCCGAAAGAACAGGCACCACATATATACACGAGGCGCGTCCAGAAAGTAAGTTCCGTTTGATAATAAAATGAAATTGTACACAGATACAGAAGAAATTTTTATTGCACAAAATTCTACAACTCTTAAACTACTTTTCCACATAACTGCCGAAATTTTATAGGCACTTGTCTAGCGTGCCACAAATTTTTGCATGCATCCTTCACAGAAGGTTGCCGCCTGTGTATTCAACCATATGGTAACAGCTCTTTATCATCGTTGAAGTGTTGACCACCAAGGACAGATTTTAGATGTAAGAAGGGATGAAAGTCGCTAGACGAGAGGTCCGAACTGTATGGAGGATGATCAAACAGGTCCCATTGAAATTTCGGTAAGAATCGCTTGGTCACATTCAGTGTGTGAGGTCAGGCATTATAGTGAAAAAAAAAAAAAAATCTTTTGACAGTAATCCCCTTCTTACACCTAAAATCTGTCCTTGGTGGACAACACTTCAACGATGATGACGAGCTGAAACAACATGTTACCACATGGTTGAATACACAGGGGGCAACATTCTATGAAAAAGGCACACAAAACGGGTCAATTCGAGCAGGGGATACCACTCGTCGTCTTTGACCCGTGACGTAGCCGTGTTGTGCTGTATGCCGTCATTGTGTAGCTGATGTGTCGAATATAAGTATATAACATCTTTGGAAATTTGTTATTAATTTAATTTCTTCGGATAAATTTTACTGCATGTAAATGTCACTTCTAAGTACTTTTCCTCAGGATACTTTGTCTTAAAATGCATGTTTTGGAAATATCTTTAATGCGATGTTTCATTTTCCCTCTAGATTTTCGTACTAAGTAAGATTAAATACGAAATCCGTCAAATACGGTACAGTACCTCACATAAAAGGTTACGCTACGCTATGTTCCTTTGTTACGCTAACTGAGCACAGGCCACGTGATGTAGGCAGCCAACCACAGCTCAATGTAATTTGCAGTAAAATATAGGTAGTTTTTTATTTTTTATTTTTTTAATGCACTGAAACATAAAGATTCATATTGTATTTAAACGCACGCGGTTTTGGAAGCGGTTGAAATTCTATCAAATTTATGGTTTTCCAAGGGCAGTGTTACACGAGGGTTAAATTGTACAACGCTTCTCGCCGGGCTGCAGTGGTTATGTTGGCACCAAAGGTATTGACGGCAACTCAGATGATCAATAAATGTTTTTTCGTGACAACTGCAATTAAAGCGAACATTATTATTTTCTGAACGGACAAGGGTACATACAAGAAACTGTCGACCATAGAGCAGGTACAGTATTGAATTTGCTGCGAGTGAAACGAGCAGCAATAACATTTACAATGTTGCTCGTGAAAAATATTAACGCAATTCTACACTTCATTGTTCATCTGTTGCCAACATAAGCACTGGAGCATGACGAGAAGTGTCGTAAAATTTTACCGAAGAGTATACAGCAAGCCAGTTTAGTTTATCGAGAAGAAGACGCATTTGTCCAAAACCAGATACAGTGTCACATCGATGTTCCATATTTCTCGGCTTTAGTTGACAGCTAGCCTTCACACAGAAAGAGATAATTTCGTAAAAAGAGACAATGAAGTGGTATGCAGAATAGAATGCTCTTATTAATTGTGATTCTAACCTTTAACAGTGCACTTAGTGTACTTTTTGCCGTGAGCTATATAGGTCAATTCGAGTTCACGATGCAATTTTGTTCGGCATTTTTCTTTACTTTTTCGCAGTGGTATCCCTGCCTGTAAGTGAGCTATATAGGTCAATTCGAGTGTCCGACACCGAAAACATATTATCTATCCCGTCAATTATTATTATTTGATTTTAAAAAACATCCATTTCCATGAAACAATTTAAATAACTAAATAAACTACAACTGGTATCATCTTCTCCAATTGAGCTATGTAGGTCAATTCGAGTTCACGATACCATTTTACTTGGCATTTTCCTTTACTTTTTCTCAGTGCTATCCCTGCCTGTAAGTGAGCTATATAGGTCAATTCGAGTTTTCGATGCTATATTTTTTTTTTTTAATTTTCGGTAGTGGTACCCCTGTCTGTAATTCAGGTATATAGATCTTTTTGACTATCCAATACCCTTTTAATCGATTTTACGCCATTGCAGCATTATTTTTATCTTAACCCTTTTTTAATATTAATATTCTCTTGGTATTAGTTTATTTATATCGTCAGTTTACCTATTAGAATGTTCCCGCCCAAAACCCCCATATTTCCGCGCTAGTCCCGTTAGTGTCATTTTCTTCATCAAAAAATGTTCAAATGTTTGTAAAGTCTATGGGACTTAACTACGGGGTCATCAGTCCCTAAACTTACAAACTACTTATGAACTACTTACAAACTAGGACGGCACAAATATCCATGCCCGAGGGGGGATTCGAACCCCCGACCGTGGGGCTGTGAAGACCGTGACTGGAGCGCCTTAGTCTCCTCGGCCACCGCGGCCGGCTTTCTTCATCATCCACAATGTATAGTGTGTTTAAATGTGTGCGTGATTTTGTTTTTCGTGGTTTTTCTTTATTTTTTTATTATTATTATTATTTATCTCCACATCCAAAATACCGATTTTATTGCGATATATTCGATACAGTGATTGAATTTTTTTTCCGTGTGATATTTATTTTCCACAATTTCATCATATGAATATCTACAATAAATTCATTGTATATATCGCGTATGTAATGTTAGCTTATAAAATTACGTTATTTCCAGAGATATATAAATATCTTTGGTTTCATCAATACTCAATTGTTCCGAACCACATACATACATTAATTTATGTCTTTCATTTACCTCCATGATGTCTTTGTTCCTAAGAGCATATATTAATTTCTTTGGTATACGTGCGATAGCCACGCATATAACGCCTCTGAATAATGACGTCATTGATAAAAGCTGACGGGTGGTATCCCCATCCCGAATTATGCCCACAAAACCTTGTGCCATGCTATGACAATTGCCTACAAAATTTCGGAAGCTATGTAGAAAAGTAGTTGAACAGTTGTAGATTTTTGTACAATCAATATTTTTTCTGTATCTGTACCCGTTAGTTTTATATAACCAAACGGAACTTACTTTCTGGGCGCGCCTCGTATATATATATATATTACAAGGTACTTACCGATACCGTAACATTCGTTTGCACCTCCCAAGAGGCTCATTTGTACCACCAGGAACGCTTCTTCAGTAGAGACGAGTTGCGAAATTTTCAGAGGGTCGCATATACGTAACTGCAGCTGCTGCAGCAGGCGCGCCAATTACGTTACTGCGCTGTTGCCTGGCAACGCTCTGACGATTCTTGGTCGCCTGAAGTGTTTTGTTTGTTCATGAGATCGCTCTTTGTCCTCTGCGATTGCAAGCAGCGCCTGTAATTGTTGGTCTCTCACGGCTACGGAAAGCTTCTGTAATTACGCGGATAAAAATCTTAGGTTAAATACAAAAACTCAGTGCAAAATGCTGAACTGCTGGACGATAAGACGGGAAACCTGAGGTGCTGAATGTGAGGTCGTAGCCTGTCAGAAGGCTCCGTTCTGCTGCCGCCGCTAACGAATGTGTTGCTGGGCTGTTTAATTGCTTGAATTTGGGTCTAACAAGGAAAATACTTGGGCTCGAGTAAACACATATGCACCTAAATCGTATGAGAGATAATGTAAAGATCCCTTATTGCACTAGTGATACTCCCGCATATGCAAAACTCTACAGTCGTCCGTTAGAGGCCTCTGCGTGTGCCACGCCGCATTGCACTTTGACCTGTCGGTTCGCCAGTAAGGACGGTGCAGTGTGCCTCCGAAGTTGCATTTTGTGATGTTATTTGTGTGGTGAAGCGTCAGATGGGACGGCGATTGCTAATCACTCCTGCTAATGTATTGGGATTAATTGAGATGAAGTTACGAAGAGCCGCGGTGGAGTAGCCGAGCGGTCTAAAGCGTCTCGCTGCGGAGCGCACAGTTGCTCGCCGTGGAGGTTCGAGTCCTTCCTGGGGCATGGGTGTGTGTGTGTTTATCCTTAGGTTAGTTTACCTAGGTTTGAGTAGTTTGGAAGCTACGGACTGATGACCACGCAGTTTGGTACGATATATTAAACAAAACAAAAAAAAAAAAAAAAAAATTTTATGAAGAACCTTTCTTTGTAAATATGGTATTAGTGTAGAATCATTTACATGCTTTCTCGTATCTGTTATGGTACAGAAATATGAGCATAAGTTAGATACTGTTGTTACAATCTCCTAATAATGATAATAGGGATAATAATGACGAATAACTCATTGCAAGCGGTAGTGCTACGGTAAGTGCGGGAAGAGGCGATGGAAGCAGTGGCAATAAATACCAACAGTCTTTCGGGAAGTAGGTTAAAGTTGCAACTATCATCACGGCTTTTGATGACAATTCGCTAGAGAACATGTACGATGATTATTTCATAAGTTATAGTTAAGATATCTGCATTACGTATGGCATCTACAATTACATCTACAGTGCTATCTAGAGCATGGTTGCAGAGCTTTGCAGAAAAACGACACCCACCAGCACACTGAGGTGTACGTAGAGATCCTGTAACCAAACGTTCATACCGATATGTTTGTTCGAGCCCATGTACTTTCCTTGAAAGTCACATAATGCGTTATCCGGACAATTATAAATGGGAGGTGTGTCATTATTGGTTCTATAAAATTTATATCTCCGAGATGCGGCAGTAGAAGGGGATGGTTCCGTGACTATCAAGGTTGTGGACAAAGTCTGAAACTGAAATTATTGATTCGTTCACATGTAATTTTGTTACAAATGGAAAGGATACTCAAATTTGGCGTTGTATCTGTGATGTACAATTGCTACAAACCGTCTGTAATGGCATCTTCTAAACCGGTCAGTAGTAGTGTTCAGGCTTGCGCTAACGTAGACTGCTGGCTCACTGTAGACGGATCTCCTGGAACTGTAGCACTCCCAGATCTGCTTCGTACTGACTGCTATACTGACTTTCGTGGCTGTGGCGCATCGTCATATCTTGGCGAGAAACAGGCAGAGGTGTTAAAATGTTTGTTTAACTTAAGCGACTTAAGTGCGGGGTCATCAGTACCTAAACTTACAAACTACTTATGAACTACCTTATACTAAACACGACACAAACATACATGCCCCAGGAGGGGATTCGAAACCCACGACGGGGAACGGCCTCGCGCATCCCGGTATAGCGCCTCAATGTGCTTGGCCACTAGGCCGCGGAATCAGAGAGGAACGAGACTGGAGGCGCTCCCGTAGGTCGAAGAATCATACAGCGATTTATCGCTCATCTTCTATTTGCGCGGCAACTTGCGCGGACCGCTGGCGTTGTAGAGAATTGCGGCGCCACAACAATAAACCTAATAATTAATTTCCAAACACGTTTAGCAATTCATAATGGACTCACAAACGGGTCAAATTTAGGAGTGTCTTGATTTCTGTGCTTTTTGTTTCCTTTTCTTGAATAATGATAAATACTACAGTAATGATGTGTGGCAATAACATCGGAATTTTCAATATGAAGTTTGTTCCTGGAAGCACTGTTAACTTACAGGTGTTGGTAAAATGATATGAACATCTCACATAGACGCGAAATTTATTTATTAACAAGTTGCTGAGCTACCACTAGCTTTGGATATAGCTGCAATTCTAAAAGGTACACCTTCTTCCCCTCCCCTCACTCCCCCCCCCCAGGGCTGATGGTTCGTTCGTATGTGCGTGGGAAGCATGGGGTCCGGAGCTAATACAGTATTCCACCCTTCTTTACTTCCCAGACTGAATTTCCTTTGCCCCCTCCCATCCTTTCCAATTCCCACTCCTTCCCCTCCCCATTGGGGAACTGATAACTTTATCAGTTTAGTACCAATATCCCAACCAAGCAACCCCCCGTCAAAACACAGATTCGTAAGGGATGTTTAACAGAACGTTATCGATTCTTCTAGCTAAACATCTGCAAATTACATCACTGTATTTAGTTCAACTGAGCCTTTATACTGTGTATAGGGTACTTTATAATTTTGAAATATGTCACGTGTTTGTTAGCTATGTGTTAGTCATACTGAACAGTTTGCTGTCGAGGATGGTCAAGAATTCATTCACAGTTATCCGACCATTAAGGGTAATGACAGAAACAGTAGAATTCCACTATATAGACGCCCAAATTATAATAACATGACCCCCCCCCCCTCATGCTCTCCTGTAGGAAGCAGGCATGCCGAATCGTAAGTTTCATGTGTGATGCAATGTAATTATTTATTGGACCACACCACATACTTACAGTTATCTAGTCTTCAAGTTTTATGTTCGTTGTCCAATTCCTTCGCAGATCTGCATCAGCTTTCTTTATTAAGTGCTTAGCAACTGAGCCTTTCCTTGAACGTTAACCTGCTGTTCGTATTGAAACAGTATTACTCAAGTGAGTGTTGAATTGTATGTTCGCTTTCGCCCTAATCGTTAGTTTTATGTTGCCTGGCCACAATCGCTCTTAGTGCTCGTCAGTCGTCGTCAGGTGACTTTGGGTGTTGCGCCGTATTCATCTTCGTCAGTGACGTTTTAAATTATTTTTTTCCGACAGTCTTTACAGATGATACCGTCGTTAGTGAAACGTTAAACATCGTAGGAACTTTCGTCACAGATGCTCCCATTAACTGAGCGCCTTCGAGTGAATCTTTTTGAAAGTCTGAGAGATCACGCATTTCATCGATAATTTATGTTGACAATAGCTAACAAAACGTACAATGCACTGTAAGCTAACTTCGAAGTCATCGTCAGTCAGTTGTGCGAAGTTGCTACACAATAACGCATGTATTTCAGTGTGTTCATATTATTCCATCCACCCTCTGTACTTGCTGTCAGTTCTTCAAAGCCCATCGCCACACTTTTGACACTATTAATCTCCTTATTCTGCCATCTGAAGCGGTTCACAACACTTATTCACCGCAAAGCAAAAGGCCAAAACATGATTAATTGTGTCAAAGTTTTGCAATTGAACTATAAGTTCTCCACGTAACCTATTATCTCATGGAAGGAAGATGCTCATTTCGGAAGAACAGGCAAAGAAACTAAATTAATAATTCCCCAATTAGCCATTAGCCAACAGACATGCCGCAATGGATACACCGGATCCCGTTAGATCACCGAAGGTAAGCACTGCCGATCTTGGATGGGTTACCGTGTGGGTCTGCCGAGTGCTGTTGGTAAGCGGGATGCACTCAGCCCTTGTGAGGCCAACTGAGGAGCTACTTGATGGAGAAGTAGCGGCTCCGGTCACGCAAACTGACATAACGGCCGGGAGTGCGGGACGCTGACCACGCCCCCCCCCCCCCCCACTTCCATACCGTATCCGTTGACGCCATCGGGCACAGGATGACATGGCGGTCGGTCAGTAGCCAGTGCGCCTCTCGAGGACTGTCGGACGGAGTTTAGTTTAGTTGTAATGACGCCTTTAACAAGAAAGGTGGAACGTGTCAAAATGGGCGTCTGAAAAGCTGTGTCTCCGAATTCCTTATACGTTAAGTCTTGAGATATTAAAATAAAACACTTTATTAACGTCATTCAGGTTTATTCTACGTGTATATATATTTATTTCTCCAAACGAGAGACCAGTTTTTGATACCGTCATTGATGAAGTACTTAAAACACCATTTCTTCTATCGCTGCTCCATCACTATCGAAATGAAGACATCGAATTTGTTTTGAAGTCGCGGTGAAGTTTCTGAGCAGTGTAAGGCGGTTGCTGCGGAGCGCGCGATTGCTCGCCGTTGGAGGTTCGATTCCTCCCTTGGGCATGGGTGTACGTGCTGTCCTTATGTTAGTTTACGTTAGCTTAAGTGGTTTGTAAGCCAAGGGACTGATAGTTAAGTCCCACAGATTTACAAAAAACTTGATCATTTGATTTTGTGTGGTTATTTTTTATTTATTTATTTATTTATTTTTAATTTTAATTTTGTAATAATATAGTAATCGGATGAGGTCAGGTAAGGACCGTGAGTACCAGTGACGTAGATAATTTCATCTTCGGGGAAAGAGAGCGGATTCATTCCTTTTCAAGTATCATTCTTATCAGAACTCTCAAGTAAGGGAAACAGTCAGGATTATATTAGGTGTACTTTTCCAGATGATCCAAGGATATCCTCTTAGCTGTAGAACACGTTAGAAATCAAGATACACAATAAATACCTACAAAATTGGATCAGATGTGTTAATATACCTTCTACAGATTCCAAATGTAATTTTTCTTGTGGATGTGGAATCGGTCAGTAGATACATAATCTTAATAATATTTACAATTTAAACAACTGAAAACTCGTTACTATATTCTAAATATTTAATATATTAGATTCATATGAAAATTCTTAGGCTATCTTTCCAAACTTATTTACAGTGATCTAATTACTGCAAAAGATTAGTACTGAAGTCAGACTGAACGCAACATTCAAATTTGTTAACGTTGTATGTATTAATGTACACATATCAAACGCTTCTGCTAAGAAGTTCATTAATGGAGTAGAAGGAGTTGGCCACCAAAAACACTTATAGACTCTTTTCAAAGAAAATTTGACTTATTTGTAGTTACATGTGTGGGTTATTCCACTGGAACAATTACTGACCCTGATAACCCCATCTTTTTCAGTGATATTTTTAATTTGCTTATTGAAAATTTCAGCAGCATTGTACATACCTTTTAAACGTGTGGAATCTACTCTTAATGCTCTGGGGTCATCATCTCTGGTCCCACAAGTCTCTTCCTTCACTGTATTCCATATTGTTTTGTTATTTTGTTATTTGATGTGACCGTAGTATTCTGCTTTGCTTTGATGCACGTAATACCATCTTCAATATTTTGCAGTATGTTTTGTAATGATCTAAAGCATTTACATTTGAACCGTTTTTGATTAATACGTACAGTTTTCTTTCTATCTTAGTGGAGACCTTTATTCCTTGAGTAAACCACGGTTTCTTTACATACTTCGATATAATCTGGGTTATTTATGGCCGAAATGTCCTTATTAGTATTAACATATAGGAAAAGAAAATGCGTGCCGTGGTCTGAAAAGCTACTGATTATTGATTTTATAGTAGAATTTAGGTCATTAAACATTTATATGAAGATATTATCAGTGGGTGTTTCCGAGTACCTAGCTATCTAGTCGGAACGTTAACGGTAGGTATTTAGTTGAATGACAATGCCCGTGACTGGAGTAAGTTTTTACTGGCAGAGTTTTCGACAAAGTCTACATTGAAATCACCAGATAGCATTAATTCAATCTTTTTGTTGTTGTGAGAGAGTCAATACAGCTTCAAAGTTAAAGATGAAGAAATTAAAGTTACCATTTGGTACTCCATGCACATTATTATACATTATTTAATATGGAATTCTACTGCTGTTTTACATGCTATTATAGGTCGCTCCAGGGAAAATTAGCTAATATCTATGTTATTAAATTGGTAGCAATAACTAATGAATGTATCAACTCCTCCATCTTCTATTTCCGCTCTAAATAAGTGAGAAGCTAACCTGATTCCTGTAAGACTTAACATATGTATACCAGTCGTTACATGATGTTCAGAGAGGCAGATTATGTCAAATGGGTTAGATGACTAATTAAAAAACGCAGGGAAGTATTTCATTAACTTTTACTTCTCAGTCCTCTAATATTCTGATGCACTAAAAATAGTTTGCGTTTTACATTGACTGTGATAGAACTCGGTGGAAATAAATTTTCGCCAGTCATTGAGAATTTTAAGCAATATAACTATTTGTTGATCTAATGTGTCAGAATTATGCTGTTTAGATGCTTTGTTAAACTGAAGGTTTGTTTCAATACTGACCTCTCTTAGAACTTTACTTCCTACTGTCCCACACATCTTAAACAAGAAACTGCTCTGACACCTGTAACCACTGGCATTTTACCACTCATGTCAATGCCTCCCACCCCTCCCTAAGTTTCCTGCTATTAGCCCAACCAGCTCACTCCTCCATTTACTATTGAGGTGTAGGCCACGTCCAGTATAATCCCACCCTCTGAGAAAACAGGGATCACACCAATATGTGACTCCGCAATTGATCCAAACAGCAATTCCAGCTCCAAATTAAAACTCGCATGGCAAAGAAGTACAAATAAGATCTGTACAGTCACTTTAGAAGTCTATATTGTAACTCAGATCTCTGTCGATATTTTTCTCCGGACCACCCACAATAACAATCGTGTCTTCCAGTGTGAAATCTTTCAAAGAGAACATTTACTGACTGAACTAAGGTTTCACCATAGGCACACACACACACACACACACACACACACACAATAAAATAAAATAAAGAGCTTATATGATTGCTCTCGTCGGGGGAAGACCATCTCTCCCCTCGCTACCGTTGTCCACGCTTCCTGATTAAGGAAGAAGATTGATGACACTGAACCCAAGGTGTCGTATTTTGCACACGACCTAGTGATCGTGTGTGGACTCGCATTGTCGGACAAACTCCTCGAAATCGTGCTTTCAGTTTTCGCGCTGTTCCTCAGACATGCCGACAAATTACATGTTGCAAAGAACTATGCATTTCATCTCTGATTACATCTTTAACATCGTGTGCTTTGCGAGTGAATTACTTTAATACTGCTTTGTGGTAAGCGACAAATTTTTGTTGGCGGTACCTTCGAAATAATACAGTAATTTTTTCTGTTACTTAAAATTAATTTTTCTACCACTTCTCGACCTAATCTCCTTGCAGCTGTAAACATTTCTCACAACGAAGACGCCTTGATTCCAAGGCAGCTGCGAACGCTTCTTTAGGACTCTGCTTCGACCAATGGAAAATCGCTCATGCAAGTGTAGCATGGTCAGTGAATGAGCGACCACGAGTAGCGTCTTTCATCGCTAGGAGCCAAGTGAGGTGAATAGGGAGTATGAGAGATCACTTCAAAGTTGTTGTCACGAAATAACTTGTGGTTATCCGTCAGCATTCGCGGCATCCACCTGAAGGGCACGTATTTTCAGGTCCTCGTGCAGGATTATGTGCACAGATCCCACGGAAATGTCAAATGTATCCTACAGTCCTTTATTGATCCACCGAAACAATCGCTTGATCATGTCGTCAGACCATCTGGCGCGAGGCCAAGATTACCTTGGTGACATGTCACAAGGCGTGCCGGCCTTCTCTGAACTGTCGCTGCCACTAACGCACATTGGACACTTCCGTTACACCATCACCACCTGTATTACTCAACTAGCGACGAATTTCACTCTGTGGTACACCACGCAAATGAAGGGAACGAATGATTACACACGTTCTTGTACTAACAACGTCGCTGTTTTAAGTATCAGGAGCGATCGTAAATATCTCTGCTGTCGGCGGAGTTCTATGTGCCGTTTAGTGCTGCCTTATCTACCACGCTTTAACAATACGTTGGCACGTATTTTAAAACAAACGAAATGTTTCTTTTAATAACTAGTATTGGAAATAAGAAAAAAATACAGGCTATAACTACTATGTGCAGCGCATTGATCGCATTACCGTATTCAAGGTAGATACGTAGCAAACCACAATAATACAGGTTTGTATGCCCATTAGTTCTGCCGATGATGAGGAGATCGAACAAATATATGAGGAGATAGAAGAAATTATTCAGACAGTTAAGAAAAAGGAAAACTTAATTGTGATGGGTGACTGGAATTCAGTTGTAGGAAAAGGAAGGGAAGAAAAAATAGTAGGTGAATATGGACTGGGGAAAAGGAATGAAACAGGAAGCCGCCTCGTAGAATTTTGGACAAACCTTAATTTAATCATAATATACGCTTGATGTAAGAATCACGAGAGAAGGTTTTACTCGTGGAAGAGACCAGGAGACACTTTAAGGTAGTAGATAGCTTTTAAAATGGTAAGAGATAGATTTGGGAACCAGGTTTTAAATTGTAAGACATACCCTCGGGCAAATAGAGACTCTGATCATATCTTATTGGTCATGAGGCGTAGACTGAGAAAACTGAATAAAGGTAGGAAAATAAAGAGCTCGAACCTAGATAAATTGAAGTAACCTGAAGTTCTTGACAATTTCAGAGGGACATTTAGGCAACAAGTGACGGAAATGGCGGAAAATAAAACAGCAGAAGAACAATGAGTAGGTTTGAGAGATGGAGTAGTGAAGGCAATAGAGGACCAAATAGGTAGAAAGACATGACCTACAAAAAATTGCCGCGCGGGCGTAGCCGAGCAGTCTGGTTCGCCACTTTACGGATCGCTCAGCCTCCCGCGTCGGAGGTTCGAATCCTCCCTCGGGAATGGATGTTTGTGTTGACCTTAAGTTAGTTGAACTTAGTTTAAGTAGTTTGTAAGACTAGGGACTTATGACCAACGTAGTTTGGTACCATAGAATTTGAATGTTTTTGAAACAAAAAGTTCTAGGATATCACAGGAAATCTAAATTTAATTAATGAAAGGAGAAAATATAAAAATTATGTAAATGAAACAGGCAAAATAGAGTACAGACAACTCAGATATGAGATGGACAAGAAGTGTAAAACGGCTAAGCAGGACTGGTTAGAAGGCAAATGCAAGTCTATAGAAGAATGTATAACTCTAGGAAAACAGATAGCCGGCCGCGGTGGCCGAGGAGACTAAGGCGCTCCAGTCACGGTCTGCACGGCCACTGCGGTCGGGGGCTCGAATCCCCCCTCGGGCATGGATATTTGTGCCGTCCTAGTTTGTAAGTAGTTCATAAGTAGTTTGTAAGTTTAGGGACTGATGACCCTGTAGTTAAGTCCCATAGACTTTACAAACATTTGAACATTTTTTTTTTTTTTTTTTGGATACAGATACTGTCTGCAGGAAAATAACACATTTGGATACAAGAAAAACAGCTCTATGAATATCGAGAACTCAGATGCAAAACCAGTTCTGAGCAAAGAAGGGAAAGCAGAAAAGTGGAAAGAGTAGATAGATGAGCTCTACAAAGGAAATGAACTTAGAGGCAATAGTGTAGGAAGGGAAGAAGAAGTAGATGAAGATGAATTAGGAGATACTGTTTTGAGAGATTAATTCGACAGAGCCTGTAAAGACGTATGTCGGAACAAGGCCGCTGGATGACATGACATTCCATCAGAGTTACTGAAATCTGTGAGAGACCCAGCCATGAGAAAACTATTTCGCCTATTGTGTGAGATATATGAGACAGGCGAAATATCCTCGGAGTTCAAGAAAAATGTCTTATTCCCCATTCCAAAGAAATCAAGCACAGACTGGTGTGAAAATTACAGAACCATCAGTTTAATAAGACATGGTTGCAAATATTTTAGCACAAATTGTTTACAGAAGTTTGGAAAAGCTGGTAGAAGCCTGAACTCGGGAGGAAATTAGTCTGGATTCAGGAGACTTGTAGGAACACGGGGCGTAATACTCACTTTGCTACTTAACTTAGAAGACAGGTTAAGGAAAAGCAAACATACATTTCTAGCATTTGTAGATTTGGATAAAGCTTCTGACAATATTGATTGGAATACACTCTTTCAAATTCTGAAGTCAGCAGGGGTAAAATACACGAAAAGGAGGGTCATTTATAACTTGTACAAAAGTATCTACTACTTGTGTGCAATAAAAATATCTTCTGTATCTGTGTAAAATTTCATTTTATTACCAAACGGAACTTACTTTCTGGATTAGATTAGATTAGGTTAGTTATTCGTTCCTTAGATCCATGTTGAGGGGATCCTCGTGGATGTGGAATATGTCAAGAAACAAAATTTACAAGTTGAATAAATGATAATACTAATAATATAAGTACAAATACATACACTTATAATATAAATATAGATACATAAATTTTTAAGGTTTTTTTCTGACATTATAAAATACTAATATAGTATGAGTGCATGCATCATTTGGTACAATTTAAAAATTCACTAATGGAGTAGAAGGAGTTGGCCACTAGAAAGTCTTTTAGGTTACTCTTAAACTGATCTTTATTTGTAGCTAAATTTTTTATACCTGATGGTAAATTATTGAAAATGTATGTTCCTGACAAGTGGACCACTTTTTGAACTAAAGTAAGTGCTTTTAAGTCCTTGTGTAGATAATTTTTATTCCTAGTATTGTATGTATGAACTGAGCTGTTTGTTGGGGAAAGGGATTCATTATTTACGACAAATTTCATTAAGGAATAAATATACTGAGAGGCAGTAGTTAATATACCCAGTTCTTTGAAGAGGCTTCTACAAGACGTCCGTGAATTTCCTCCACAAATAATACTTATTACACGTTTTTGGACTCTGAAGACTTTTGACTGACTTGAAGAGTTACCCCAAGATTTTATACCATATGACATAAGGGAATGAAAGTAAGCAAAGTATGCAAGCTTTGTTATTTTTATGTCTCCTATGTCTGGACGCGCCTCGTATAAGGTAGTTCATAAGTAGTTTGTAAGTTTAGGGACTGATTACACCGCAGTTAAGTCCCTTAGGCTTAACAAACATTTAAACATTCGATTTGAGCTAAGAATAGAGCAGGGTGGAGAACTGCACAAATCCCGTGTCCGGTCTGAAGACCAAAACAACAACAACAACTTGAATACAACTCTTATGGTCCAAGTCTCGTAGAGCTATGCTAGTTAGCAGTTCCATTCTTCCTTCGATTTGTGCAACCAGATATATTTGTAAGGGCCGACAAAAGTGTAAACATATATACATGTGGCGTCTGTTCCGAAAGAACAGACGTCACTTCTGATCCTGCACTTCTTATTATTTAATATTCATAGAATATATGACATCAACTGCTATTGGGCAAAGCTGAAAATGTGTACCCAGCCGGGATTCGAACCCGGGTCTCTTGCTTTCTAGGCAGTTGCACTGACCCCTATACGACTGTGGCCAGGATTCGAAACTCGGGACCTCCGACTTACTAGGTAGGTGCTTTAGACCACTCAGCTAACACAGCATTTACACCACTGGAGACTCAGAGATCACCGCACTTGCAAGGACTTCCTAAGCACGCCTCCCGTCAGATACAAATTCCCAGCTTCGCCCTGCCCACAGTACTCAAACTCGCAGTTATGAAACTAATTCCTGTAAGAGTAAGGACTTCAAACTTGCCCACCCCTCCCCACTAACGATAGGATCATTACCCGTCACCGGCATATTATGTATATTCATGTGGCGTCTGATCCTGCAGTTGTTATTATTTAATGCTGGTGATGGGCAATGATCCTATCGTTAGTGGGGAGGGGTGGGCAAGTTTGAAGCCCTTACTCTCATGGGAATTAGTTTCATAACTACAAGTTTGAGTACTGTGGGCAGGGTGAAGCTGGGAATTTGTATCTGACGGGAGGCGTGCTTAGGTAGTCCTTGCAGGTGCGGTGATCACTGTGTCCCCAGTGGTATTATAAGTGTATGTATTTATATTATTAGTATTATTTGTTATTCAACTTGTAAATTTTGTTTCTTGACATGTTCCACATCCACGAGGATCCCCTCAATATGGATCTACGGAACAAAATAAATAATCTAATCTAATCTAATCTAATCTGGTGTAGGGGTCAGCGCAACTGCCTAGAAAGCAGGAGACCCGGGTTCGAATCCCGGCTGGGTACACATTTTCAGCTTTGCCCAATCGTAGTTGATGTCATAAATTCTATGAATATTAAAAGTGTAAACCTTTGCTGCCCCACGCGGCGCGCTCCGTCGGTGTGGGCGCCACTGCAGGCACGGCTAGACGGTGGGAAGTGTGTGCTGTGGCCGCTGCTGGCGGCGCTATTACGGCGCCGCGACGTGCTGCTCGTTTTGCGCCGAGTCCACAGACCTGCGACAGGGTGGCGCGACGGGCCGGGACGGACGGGACACCTCGTGTTCTGAATTAATGCGGCCGCCTCGCCGCTCCGTAGCCCCGGGCGGCGTACACTCGCGGCGCCGCCAACTGGCCACCGCCGACCGCCTGCACCGTCTGGATACAAGGTTCACAACACATCCGAGTCACGTCACACCGATAGGCCGCCATCGCAAGCTCACTATGTTGTCACCTTGTCGCCATTTGTTGTATCAATCTCTCTGCCATTTCTTGAGTACTCGTCCCGGTCTACGTGTCAGGATAGGTACTGTTGCAGGAATCGATGGTCAGCTAAAACATTTCTATTGACTGAAGATACAATGATAATCAACTTTATAACATATGTCTGTTTCTTCTCTCCTCTCGCGGCGTCGTTCGTATGATGCTATCTGCGCTGACTGCTTGTTTCATAGCCGAGTTCTGACCTAGTAACTGCCTGAGTTCTGACTAGTAACTGATGGGCCGTCCAGACGTATGTAGAGGGCGCGCATCTTCGGTTTACTCCCTCCAGGATGCGCGGCGCCTACTTGCGATTGGCTTTCGGTCGATCGCGCCCTTCTCCACGATCGTTCTCTTACGTCTGGCGTGTGGCGCTGACTTGACGCCACAACACACTGGATGGCGCCACGAGGCAGTGGGCTGTGGCCCAGCGGCGAGCCACTCAGCGATGGCAGCCTATCAGTATGCTGTGACACGGCCGTGTTGTGAGGCCTTGTATCGAATGGTGTCAGCCCAGCTTTAAGATAGAAGTCATCAAACTGCAAGACGCGGGCCGCATGGGGCCCGAATAGAGGTCCGCAAGATTCAGTTCAGAAAAATAGCACCCAAGCCTCATGGTCATTTAAAGCCCTCGGCACCCGGAGCAAGTACCTTATGGTGAGCGGTCAACGTACCGAGTTCATGACGTCACAACGTGCGAAACGCACGTTGAGGAGGCTTTCCGAGAGTCATTAAGTACATCAGATACCATCATCGTGCGTCTCAACGTTCACTGATAAAATAGAACGCCATGTACGTAATACTCTGGCTACCCACCCGCTCCTGTACAGAGTCGAAGATGCTACAATTTATACGGTGGCAGCAGAAGCACAAACAATTCTTTTTACGAGATTTTCATGTTTCAAGTCATCAGGGCACTGAATATCAATAAAATTACGTTGCTCTTTACATCATTTGTTACCATTACTTCAGTTAACAACGTGTCTCCGATTAGGATATTCAGCACGCAGTAAGACGTAAACATACAGGCGATATCTTCTAGCAATAGCCGAGCGCAGCCTCTAGAGTTGCGGAATACGAAAGTGAATATAATAGATGGATTTGGTTCGCATTTCGATGTGTGCACATATCTTTTAATTTGTGAAAACATCATGGACAATCAGCGATCAGAATGTTAGAATTCATTTAAAAGTCATTCAAGATCGATATTTATTTAAAGGTTGCCGCTTACGACTATTCAAATGACCATCCTCAAACCACTACAACCATTCTGTCGTCCAGGAGCAGCGTGAATGCTAGATGTCGACATCTAGCAACCAGGCACTTCCTATTCAACGTACCCAGTGACCAACACTATGATTGTAATGATCTTAAGATGGCTGTTTAAATGTTCGAAACAGGTATCCTATTAATTGCGATCTTAACTGACTTTTAAAGTAAATATTTTTTGTCATATTCGCGTTTGTTGACAGCTTCAAAGATTGCCTTCTTAGTTAGATTGAAGGATACGGCATAATATGCGATGTTATATAAATATAGACTACCTGCGCGTCCTATACGAAGTGAGTTCTTTCGGCTGGTTTTATGTACATGACAGGGTGAACCTTACTTCGTTAAAATATAGATCTTATTGTACCAAGTCTTGTATTTTCCATGTTCTACACAGGAACTGTGATCAACGAAGAATGACCTTTGAGTTTCACGAAAATGTGAAACAGACGAAATAGTTTTAGTCGTACGTGAAAGCCTATTGTAATTTTAATCTCACTATTTCTCATAATACCGGGTGTGGGGTGGGGGATGGGAGAAGAGAGGACGTTCCTCCTGGGATAGAGGTGGATGGGGTGGAGGCTTCATCAAGGTAGTAGGACAGAGGGATAGTGCTTCAAAGACGTCTATATTTCGCGGAGAGTTCACAGCGGCTGAAACTCTATTAAAGCATAACATAGAATGTGTTGAGATGACAGCAAAGAGGGATACATTGATAGAGGCACACTAATGGTCCGGATTCTCCAACGTGGGGCAGACAAGAGGGTGTTGGGGACCTAGTTTAGGCGAAGCATACGAGAGACGTTCTGTGTACTCGAGAGACGTGGGAATTTGAAGTGTTAGAAGGTTGGGGTAGCAGAAGTCCGGTATTGATGAAGGGAAATGGATGAAGGTGACGCAGATAATCGGCGTATTGACAGTTTCAGTAGGCTTAGCCGACTTGGCGTTTCTTTCGATGGTTAGTTAGTATATCTCTTGCAAGAAGTCTTGGCCCGAGTGCAGAAACGCATTCTCGAGATGTGCGCAGGGCGAGTCCATTCCTTTGTTTCTGAGGAGCGGCAGGCTCATTTGCACGTTGCCTGCTGCGCGGTACGCTTCGTCTGTTAAGCTTGCGGTCAACTGCACCCCGCGGCAACACGCAACTGGAGAGGACACCCAAAGGAATGGCCTCACCCCAGCACCCAAGTTGAGAATGTAGGGGTCACGACTTCTTGCACGAGCTATAGGTTGATTCCCAGATTAGTTTTCGTTCGATGGATAGTCCGAGGGATTTAATTGTATTGAAGACGCTCGGGTATTGTGAGGTAGAGGTCAGGGGGCCCGAAGGACCGGATGTTTATTCCCCACAATGTGTTTGAGGAAGGGATGTGTTTTGGTGTGGCAGCAGTTGGTGGCGCAGGTGTGGGACTCGGTGTCACAGGCTGCAATCAGGGCGCGCCACCTGTCGGAGGGGAGTGTCGGCGCGGCGCGGCGCGACAGGCTGCTAAATGCGAGCCGCAGATTGGCCGCTCGACGTGACGGATGGCGGCCTGCGGGGCCAGCTGCGCCCGCCAATTACAGTGCGGCGACAGCCCGCCGACCGATGGCGTCACGCGCGCGCAACATCCCTCACCGCGACGAGCCGCGCGGCAAACGGGGCGCAGCCGTCACCGCGCGCCACCGCACACCACCACCTAGAGAGAAGTCCGCGCCGCTCTCGTGAAACGGGCAGAGTAGGTTGCGCGTGCGTAGCTCACTGGCTCGCTGCTTCGGCATAGTGGGCCGTGCCCAGCGGCTACCCATTCAGTTATGCGCGCGCAACCTACTCTGCCTGACGCACAAGAACACCACGGCCTTCTCTCTAGGTGGTGCTGCACCGCACCCTGCCCGCGGTTTCCCTGCCAAAGGTTGCCGGTGGGTCGGCGCGGAGACCAAGAGGCTGCCTAGGGATGGCGCACTTGACGGATTGCGTGACCGCTTCCCTTTGGTGGTTCGAATCCTCTCACGAGCATGGGTGTTTATTGACCTTAGCATTAAGTTAGTCCAAGTAGTCTATGGCCCGAGCAGGTTCGTCTGTCGTAGAGAAGCATATGAAAGCGTTGAAAAAAAAAAAAATCCTGTGCAAGCCTCTCCATCTTCGAATAAGAAGGGCAACCGACATCCATTTGAACTTCCTTACTGTATTCCTGTCTTGATCCCTCTTTATGATTTTTACCCCCTCCCCTATTGCACAATTCCCTCTAATTCTCGCCTTAATGCGTCAGAATGTGTCCTAACAATCAATCCCTACTTTTGGTCAAGACATCCAAGAAATTTATTCAGATCTCCTGTAAGTCATTATTTTATCGAACGACGTGCCACAGTGTTTCGTGTGAAACGACACGGCCGATTTCTTCGCCCATAAGTAGGAATTTGTTTATTATTATTATTATTATTATTATTATTATTATTATTTACTTGACATGCTAAATGTTCAAATGATTCTTAAGCTTATAGGACTTAACTCCGGGCCAGCCGCTGAGGCCGAGCCGAGGGGACTGAGGCGCTCCAGTCACGGTCTGCACGGCCACTACGGTCGGGGGTTCGAATCCCCCTCGGGCATGGATGTTTGTATCGTGTTTAGTATAAGATAGTTCATAAGTAGTTTGTAAGTTTAGGGACTAATGACCCCGCAGTTAATTCACGTAAGCTAAACAAACATTTGAACATTTAATTTTTTATAAATGAAATTTTGGTTGTACAAGGTTTATCGCTTTACCTAAAGAAACCAAACGAGTTTTACACAGCAGGAAATGTTATTAAATTACAGAAGTTTTACAAGTCTCTATTGAATTTATGTACCAAGTCAAATTTACTAAAGGTGCAACCCTCCTCCTTTGTCAGCTTTTCTTTATTTATCTATCATTAAAAGTTGTCAGATCGTAGGAAAATACGGTTTCGTACTTTCGCCGTTTTTTGTTCTTTGCCATTCAATCTTCCAAGTGTACTTACACTCCTCTCGAAATTTTTATTCTTGTAGGTATTTTGATGTACCGTATTGATTTTCGTGATTGAGCCTCTCGTTTGGCGTGATTGTCAGCTGGTTCATTTCCCAATATCCCTCTACGTGCTTTAAAACATTAGAAATGCATCTGTTAATTGTGTGTTCGCAATAGTCTGATTTAGCATCGTATTTCTTCAATGAAGAAGTTGAGGTTCTTCGGATTTCCTAACGAATCTAACGTGCCGGCCGCGGTGGCTGAGGGGACTGAGGCGCTCCACTCACGGTCTGCACGGCCACTACGGTCGGAGGTTCGGATCCCCCTCGGGCATGGATATTTGTGCCGTCCTAGTTCGTAAGTAGTTCATAAGTAGTTTGTAAGTTTAGGGACTGATGACCCCCTAGTTAAGTCCCACAAGCTGTACAAAAATTTTTTTGAATCAAACGTCATTCTGCTATCGGTGTGAACTATTTTAGCTCTAATTATATTCGAGAGATTGGTTATTAAGTTAAGGGTGTTGAGAATGGCAAATTGTTTCGCTTTGTTTGAGCATTCATTAGACAGTTTAAGTTATAAATGACAAGTAAGCTTGTTATTGACACATATTTCTATTTCCGAACCCACTCCATCGTCTTAATTGCTTTTATTTGTGTATACTTCAACAGGGCCGAAGTCTGAAAGTAACTGTTTAGTCACGTAAATTAATTGAAATGATTGAAGGTAATCTGAATATATTAATACCACACTGATAAACTGAATTGTTCAATCATATTTAAACATTTCTTTAGGATCGGAATACAACTGTAGAACCTGACGAATTCCATATGTAAAGTATCCACCGTCATGCACTAGCCAAAATGTCATGTGACAGTGACCTTCAGGTCAAGTGTAGAGCAAGTGTCCAAAATGTCATGAAGATTTTAGGATGAATGAAGTGTTCTTCTTCGCATGTAGCATGGTGCCTCAGGTTTTAAAACATATAATTGTTTATGACGTCATATCTCGTAAACTATATGCCGTCATCAGTTCTTACCCCTACGTGAATTGTTACCTCATGGAAGGAATATGTGTACCAAATTTGACTAAAATCGGCACAGTGGTTTAGAAGCAAACGTCGCATGATGCAACACTTTTCCGCGCATTTCATTGTTTATTACGTCATATCTCCTGAACTATTTGTCGTACAGTCATTTAAAGGTGCCTACGACTATCCCGAAAGTGCAAGCTATATACTGACAAAGTTTCATCACTATCAGTTGAACGGTATGGCCGCGCATAAAATACGCACATACAAACATTCATTTTTATATATTAGATTTTGTTTTCACAGCAATCGAAGAAGAATATTTCCACAGAAGCTCTACAGGGTTTCCGTTGTGACAATTGATCTACACCCATGACGTCACATCCAAGGAATTCTGAAGGTCCAGTCACTCCCCCACCAAAAACCAGCATACTGGTAAGAGTCACTGTCTGCAAACTCCCTAACATATTATTATTACCAATAATCATCTTCATCATCATCACTATTATTATCATAATACCAATATGTGAATAAATATCGTGTATGTTCATACCCATCAAGAGTAATAAGAAAAGTAAATGCTTTCATTTGTTAAACTCTGATGTTACCTCATTAAAATCTCCAATAATAAAACATGAACGTCAAACCTTGAAGTGCTCCTGACTTTTGACATGTAAATCAATCTGCTGCTATAAGGGAACTGTCATACGAAGTAATAACATTTTGTGAAATCACATTCTAGGTACGTTCATGTTCATTGCAGTCACACACACATACTGGACACCTCCAATCCCACAACTGCTATGTCAATCAACTTGCAAACAATGGAAATCAGAACTTCTTAGTTATGGACTCTATAAATACAGTTGTTTATTCACTTCATTATTTCAGTGATTTTTTTCTGTTCTTTTCTTTTCCCCCGGTTAATAATAACTTTCTGGTCATTATGAATAGCAGTGTTTGTCCGTCTTTCCAACTACAATAAAAATGCGATTTTTCTCACCAGACGCGTTTCGATTTAATTACAGTAAAACATCTTCCGTGGTCTGTAATAATAAAAATCTACAGTTTGATTTGTTTTTAGATCGAAAACAATTCTTTAACGGAACATGAAAAGTAGGCCTAACGTTTTGTTACTTAAAAATTTTGTTCTTGTTTTCGCTTCACATCATGGCATGCCACTGTGTTTCATGCAGTACCGCCGGTTCTTCATGCTGTGTCGTTTTTTCCACTACTTCCACTGTCACTTTTTCACTGCCCATAATTGTTTTCACAGATCAGACGTGTTTGTTTTTGTTTGACTGAGTCTGTACAGTGTGTTAGTCGAGTATTGCCAGCATCACGAATGTAGCTCTTTTTCTATGTTTCATAATAAATTATGTTTTAGTGTATTTAGTTTTGATGTAAGCGGACTGGAATTATTGGCAAAGTAATACACACGCACGCACACAGACACACACAAATATAATTATTTATTTATTTAAAGGAGACGTTTCTATTTATTTTATATTATTATTGTTGTTATTATTATTGGTGGGGGATTAAGTAGTAGGAAAAGATTACTGAATGGTGGTTGGATGTGGTAAGACGGAATGTGAAGTGAGATGGAAGACAAAAGTGATGGACAGGAGGTGGGGTGGTGGCTGCTAGAGGGGAGAAATTTGTCAGTTGGCTTTTATTAAATAATTAAGGTACTGTATGTTCATTGTGAAGAAGTAACAGTAATATTGAAACTTATGGGTAGTGTTAATGCAAGTAGTGTGTATGTCTGTGTGTGTGATTGAGTCTGTGTGTGTGCGGTTTGGAGGGGGGGGGGGAGGGGAATTGGGACTTGTGTTTTTTGTTGAATCTAGTATGTGATGTAGTGTAACAGTGAGAGGTTCGAAGTTGAGTAGTTTTTAACAAGGAGCGAGAAAGTTTGGGAGTTTTATTTCAATATGCGTGACACGTTTGGACAGCCCCATATTTAGCGGCGAGTTGAGTATGTGATTTTATTTGACATTAGCTTTGGAGTGTTGATAGTGTTATGGGGAATGAGATGTGGAAAGTAGACTGAGATAGTTAGGGGCATGAAGGGGAATGTCTTACCTGATTTTTTCTATTATTTTATATAATGTTTGGTTTCCAATATTTATTTGGTCATTTAGTAATTGTTTGTTGTGCGAAAGTACTTTGTGAATGTGGCGGTTTTCTTGGAAAGGGTGAAGGTGTCTGTCTCTACTAGTCTGTATGATTTCCATATCTTTTTCTATGGTGCTAGGCCTATGCTGTTCTTGTTTGAATGGTTTGTGCCATACTTCCAAGCTCTGGTGTGCTCTTTGTATCTAGTATCAAATGTTATGCCAGTCATCGCAATATATACAGGGTGTTTCACTAAGTGTGTTTGCCTCTGTAACTTATAAAATAATAGGTGACGGGAAATTTTAATGTGGTAGGTCAACACAAGAAATGTTACACTTCCTGCGGAGCTATGAACATAGTTTATTGTATCATTTTTCAAAAGATTTACACCACAAACATATAATTTTTTAAATGGAACAATAGTTTTTTCTATCGTGTATTGGATTCGTTGAAACCAGCTGCGTCCAAATCAATTTAAACTACATTCCTATCACTGTTAGTTAGGGAGCTACAACCCTTCAAAGTTTCAGGGGCAGATACCACAAACGCTGCGCATAATGCAATGCCCCTTCTAAAAGTGGTGCGGCCGAGTTGTAACGTCGCCGGTGTCACGGAGCGAGAAGCTTCCTCGAAGCGGTGTTAGACTGCCGACTGTCGCCGCACTCGGCCGTATATCCGACAATTGGAGCCACACAAACAACCGGGGCTCTATATACCACAGTTACTGACATCAGATGACGATAGCATACACGAACAACGAGTACGTTGACATGTTGCTGATGCTCGGCGAGTGCCGACACGATGCCACTGAAGCAGCCACGGCGTATGCCGTGAGATATTCTAGGCGAAGAGCCCCGGCAGCCATTACGTTCTTACGTGCCGAACGACGACTTCGGGAAACAGACAGCTTGGTATTGCGCCGCAGTAACAGGCGAAGACCTGCAAGAAGTGAGGAGACGGAGGTGTTTGTTTTAGCTGCACTACACCACGATCCTCATGTCAACTTACGAGCCGTTGCTGCAGTCGTTGGTGTCAGTCTCACATCTGTGTGGGGTATAGTACACGGTCACAGGTTTCACACGTACCGCCTGTCTCTGACCCAAGAGTGACATTCTGTGAGTGGGCCATGCGTAATTTCACGCTGGAGTCTTTTCAAAGTGTTATGTTCTCTGGTGAGTCCACGTTCACAAATTATGGTGCAGTTAATCGCCATAACATGCACTACTGGGCCGCAGACAATCCTCGGTGGGTACGACATATCGACCGTCAACGTAGGTGATCTATTAACGTGTGGTGTGGAATCCTTGGGGATGAAATCATCGGTCCACACTACTTCCCACAGACAGGTGAGTTATATCGCGCTTTTATAGCCAACAGTTTGGGTGGTCTCCTTGAACATGTGTGTCTACACACGAGAGTCCATATGTGGATGCAGCACTATGGTCACCCAGCCCATTCTGCGCTTGCTGTTGTGAAAGAACTAAACAACAGGTTTGCAGGAAGATGGTTGGGGCGCCATGGTCCTCATTCATGGCCCGCAAGGTCGCCCGATTTAACACCAGTAGATTTCTTTTTGTGGGGTTATCTAAAGGATCGTGTTCATGTCACTGAGCCCACATCCCCAGATGATCTAAAACGGCCCATGGAGGGCGCATGTCGCTCCGTCACACCGGCGATGTTACATCTCGTCCGAAGATCCTTTCGACGGCGCATTGCATTATGCATTGAGGAACATGGACACACCTTTGAACATCCCATGTAAATGAACTTCCCACCGCCATAATATCCATCACCCACCACACAGCCATGTATTACGTACAGCGTGTAGTATCTGCCCCTGAAACTTTGAAGGGTTGTAGCTCCCAAACTAACAGTGATAGGAATGTAGTTTAAACTGATGTGGACGCAGCTGGTTTCAAAGATTCCAATGCACGATAGAAAAAAAACTATTGTCCCATTTGAAAAATTATATCTTTGTGCTGTAATTCTTTGCAAAATGATACAATAAACTATATCAAAGCAAGACCTATTGGTCTTCAAGGAGTTTCTGGGATGGTTATATGAATAAAATTCTTGAATATCGCTTTTATTTTCTAAAACATGACCGGTTTCGGGACAGCTGCCCATCTTCAGATCTGTTAAACAAATGTTACAACTGAATATAAGCTACTATTATTCTCAATAAGTAATTATTGACTTACATATAAAAGCAAATCTGATCTTTTATATGTAAGTCAATAATTACTTATTGAGAATAATTTTAACAAAAATGATCCCCACCAATCAGATGATTTTAAGTACGTTATATAAAGCCTCAGGAAGCTATTACGTTTTAGTAACGACTGTGAACATTCGTTCATCACAGGACAGGTTAATCTGTAACTTCAAAATTTGGTACGTTTTTAATGTTTTTCCTTTAACTTTATGATATCATACTTTGTAAATAGTAGCTTATATTCAGTTGTAACATTTGTTTAACAGATCTGAAGATGGGCAGCTGTCCCGAAACCGGTCTTGTATTAGAAAATAAAAGCGCTCTGGAGACGGATATTCAAGAATTTTATACAATAAACTATGTTCATAGCTCCGCAGAAAGTGTAACATTTCTTTTGTTGACCTACCGCATTAAAATTTCCCGTCACCTATTATTTTATAAGTTACCGAGGCAAACACACTTAGTGAAACACCTTGTATATGTTATCACAGTCTGGTCATTTGCACCAATACCACGAAGTCTGTTCAAATGTTCAAATGTTTGTAAAGCTTATGGGACTTAACTACGTGGTCATCAGTCCCTAAACTTACAAACTACTTATGAACTACTTATGAACTAGGACGGCACAAATATCCATGCCCGAGGGGGGATTCGAACCCCCGACCGTAGCGGCCGTGCAGACCGTGACTGAAGCGCCTCAGTCTCCTCGGCCACCGCGGCCGGCCACGAAGTCTGAAGTAAGTTCGCCGGCCGCGGTGGCCGAGGGGACTGAGGCCCTCCAGTCACGGTCTGCACGGCCACTACGGGCGGGGGTTCGAATCCCCCATCGGGCATGGATATTTGTGCCGTCCTTAGGATTAGCTAGTTCATAAGTAGTTTGTAAGTTTAGGGACTGATGACCCAGTAGTTAAGTCCCATGAGCTTTACAAACATTAGATTCTGAAGTAAGTTCACAATTTTTCATTTCTTTATTTCGAATAGCTGCAACAGGTAAAGAGGAAATGGACAGGGAGAGGGAGGAGCAGGCGAAGCGTTTTCGCATCGCAGGTGCGTAACTCAGCAGCATCCGCCACGCCGCGAAGCACCGGTCGGTCTGCGCCCCGCTGAGTTATCGTCGATTAGGAGAACCGGTGTGCGGCGGCCGGGCTTTTAATTCCGCTATTAATGCGACTCGTCCGCCGAAAGCGCCGGCGCATTTCTCAGCCGCGACCTGCCGGACGCCACGTCGATTAGGTATTTATCGACCGGCGTTCCTGGCCGAGACGAACAGCGCGGCGCGCCAGCCGTTTAGCTGCGTCACGTACGAGCGGCCCGGCCGCACTCGCCGCTCCTTTTATTTTCCTCCGCTGCCGTCTCTTCTGCGCTCGCTGCCTCGGAGAGACATTGGGAATGTTATGCGCCCGCGACGTGGCCCAAGATGTATCGGCGGAACCTGTGACCCCTCTCGAGTATGTGTGGAATAAAAGAATCGCTAGAGTCGCCGCCGCCTGGCGTGCCCTGTCTCGATTGGGACTCTCGAGACGACAATCGATTGTCAGTTGTAGATTTGAGAGAACACGGCCGGAGTATTCGATCGATAGTGATGTCCGGCATGCTGCACTGACAGCCACTAAAGTATTCTCGTTTTTCAGCGTACCATTTGCATTAGTACCTGCAGCCAAAGGTTTTCATACCTGCTTTGCTTTCTTTGCGTCCCTCTGGCTGCCGTACAGACAGAACATTACCAGCGGTCCTGCAACGCGCTGACGTCACATGGGGATTAGGCTACAACACGTTGCAATACGAACTCTGTAGTAACCACGTGGACGTGAGATTAAGCTAATCTTTAACTGACGCATTTCGGGAATAATTGGCATGTTTTCATCTTACTTACTACGTGACATTGTGTGACAACGACTAAGGAACAGAAACTTTGTTGAACAGAAAAGTTGAAGCCGCGGTGGAGTAGCCGGGCGGTCTAAAGCGTCTCGCTGCGGAGGTTCGAGTCCTCCCTGGGGCATGGGCATGTGTGTGTGTGTGTGTGTGTGTGTGTGTGTGTGTGTGTTTGTCCGTAGGTCAGTTTACCTAGGTTTAAGTAGCCTAGTTTGTAAGCTACAGACTGATGACCACGCAGGTTTGTCCGATAGATTTACAAACATTTGAACATTTTTAGAAAAGTTGAATGGGCCACGCTAATATTCAAGAAATGTAATAGCAGTAATCCGCAGACTTACGGACTTACATCATTCATGTTGATTTGCAAAACGTTTCTGGAAAATATTCTGAGTTCGAACGTTGAGAATTACTTCGAACAGAACGAGCAGTTGACCTACAGTCAACACGGAATCTGAAAGTAACGGCCGCGACGGAATAGCCGTGCGCTTTGTGGCGCCGTGCTGCGGTTCGCGCGGCCTTTCTCCGACCGGGAGTTCGAGTCCCTCCCCCCCCCCCCCTAGGGCATGTCTGTATGTGTTGTCCTTAGGTTAGTTTAACTTAGTTTAATTAGTTCCTAATAACTAATAACCAAGCAGTTAAGTCCCATAGATTTACAAACATTTGAACATTTTTGATAGTAACGTTTCGTCGAACAGGGACCTAAGACCGAAGGATTTCGACGTGGTACCTCACAAAAGGTATAAAACTGCGTCCTTACGGAATATCAACTCAGATACTGGATTGCATTAGAAATTTCCTGTTGGAGAGGACACAGTTCGTAGTAATTGATGAAAAAGGCATTGGCGTTCTCCAGGGTAGTGTTATTGGTACTCTACTCTTCCATAACTCTATGTAAGTGACACGGGATTGACGAAGGACATTGAAAGAGTGAAAAAAATTACAGGTAGTTTTGTATTATCAGGATACAGGTGTCAAGGTTCACAGAAGTGATACATTGAAGAGGGAATCGTTAGAACAATGACTTTTTCGTTGCGGCGAGATCTACTTAATAAAGTCAATCACCGTCATTGTCTTAAGAAAACAAAAATATAACACTGAATCTCACATTCATAAGAATAAATGATATCCAATTAAAAAGAAGAGAGATTAGCTCTTAAATGTAGAGATTTGGATGTTCCCTCTTCCTGCGTGATACTCGAGAATGAAATCGTAGAAAATTAGTATGAAAGTGAATCGATGAATCTTCTGCAAAAAATTGAGCGTGAGTTTCAGAATAACCATGTAGGTAACGCTGGACGACAGGCAACAAAATACGAATGTAATAGACGTGGAACGACATGTTTGCAACGAAGCAAGTAATAGATGTCACCTAATGGGAACGTAGCACAGCACACATCAATAACGTTCACGTTCGACAAAACGGAAAGTAAGGTTAGGGTTTAGCGTCCTTTCGACATCGAGGTGATTACAGAGCTGTCTACCATACTTTTAGATCACCTTGGGACATATTGTATCAATGCGATCTCAAGGCGATTTTAAGCTCCTGTTGTGTTCGGGGAGATATTTTCGTTGAGAAACGTGACTGCCAAAATCATCTCAAGCACTCTACAGGGTGCATGAATATCACTTCATACGACCAGTAGCTTGACTTTTCAGAGTGTCTGACAGCTCATCGGCTCAATGACGACGTGCATTGTGGAAAAACTTTAATTTCGGAGCTACTGTGCCCTTACACAGACAAAACTAATCGAAAATAGTGTCCCTGCAATACTCATATCTTTAACGGTATCAAGTGCGAAGACAGCAGCTGTGTCAGACCGTTGTGCACACTGACTGCCCACGACATAAAGCCCAGACCACTCGGAAAACGTCAGTGAACATTTGTGTTGCGTGTAACGTGTTCACCTCTCTCTCCATACCAACTGGTGTCAGAATCACTTGCCACATTACTCTTGTGCACTGTTACTCATTCTAACAGAGTTCGATTCGGTAGAATAGTGGACACCGTGTTGGATTGCCACGCAAGAGCTCCGAGTTTGATTCTCGGTCGGGTCGGAATATTCTCCGCTCTGGGACTGGGTGACGTGTCGTTCTCTTCATCATTTCATCATCATCCACCCGCAAGTCGCTGAAACGGTGTTAGCTAAAAAGCCTTGTACCAGGCAAACTGAACACGACTCCAGTTTACGACAAACGGCTATAAATGCTACACGATAATTAAATCAACAAAAATGCCCGCTTCAACGACGAACTCTTTCTCTACCTGAAGGACAAGCTCCAATGCATCTGTGTTCACCAGTCTCATTTAATAGCGGCAAAACTGGTTCTGACTTAGACATATAATCCCGTGACAGCAGTGATCTGCAAGGGCTTATATGTCTATTTTCCTTCGCCACTAGGGGTACCTATCAATTGTGAGCTACATGAAATTCACACGACGAATAAGAATCCACCTATCAATATTTGCTGCTTTACGTACAATAAAGTATATCTCTGTATCCTACTCTCATGTTTTAGTCGGTTTAGTTGAAATCAGTTTCAGATACCGAAATCATTTAGTATTGGAAAATGTAATGAACATGTAGAGGAAGAATATTTCCTCTCATACGACTCGAGATCAATTTTTCAAAGTTAGTGGACACTCTGGTTCCCGTCAGGTCACCGAATTCAAGAATTGTCGGGCTTGGCTAGCGCTTGGATAAATCTCCATCCAGGTCTGCCAAGGAGGATAACACGGCAGCCTGTTAGACATGTTAGGCCTTTCAAGTCATGGGGGTCGGAATTCACAGTTCGTAGTATTTGAAACCACAGTTTTCCATATAGAAGACTTCGAGGACGATTGTACGACATTTCCCTAATTTATGAAGCGTAAAACAATAAAATAGCGTCCCTGAGATTCAGAAAACGATAAATATAACATCTTTTAGGTAGATTCGTACTCACGCACGGGAAAAGACAGTGCAGGTCACAGAACAACAATACAGAAAACATGTAAAGTCTGTATTAGGATACAGAAAGAGAGAACGACAGCAGAGCTCTAAGTGACGAGTAGGAGAACTTCGAATACGAATGGTGCAAAAATCTGTATATTTTAATCGAAACAGGCGATATAGATGTCATTATTTTTCATTTAAACTTCATGGGTTAAGCTATTGTCTAGTAGTTGCGTGTATCTGTAAAGTGAAAAATCTTTTAGATCTTTTATTACGCTGAAAAAATATAAAGGTTCACATCAATTCTGATACACTTCGAATATTTTGTAGTCTAGATTGAAATAAAAACTTTTTTTATTTTTTTTTTTATTTTTTATTTATTTATTTATTTATTTATTTATTTTTTTTTTTTTTTTTTTTACATGCCCATATGGCCTTAGAAGTCGTGAAGATCCATCAGAAGAAACCGCAGTTTTTATTTTTCTGATAACATATCGTCGAAATAGTAAGAGACGTAAGGAAAAAAAAATAAAGATAAAACAATGCTAAAACATTATTTCCATGATTGCCACTGAACACTTCAAATGTAAAATGACATTTTTAAACAGTATGCTATATTTGGAAATCCTCCCCTTACCTTACAATTTTTGAAACGATAAACATTTGACTTGAAGTAATTGTAACAGGATATTTCAGAACAAATTTAAAAATATGTTATAGACTTTGTTGAAGTCGCGGTAGTGAGGTATAAGTTGGGAGTTCCCCTCTATACCGGTAGTTGCGCGCTCGGTCAGTCGTTAGTTTGGTTAGTTTGCGTTAGTTTGGTTTGCAATTACTCAGTGCAACCATGAAAGACGGGCTCCTGAAGTACTTAATTAAAAAAATAATAAATAAATAAATAAATACTGACGAATCCATGAATAACCAACGAGAAGATGGCGAGGGGCTATTTGCGTTTTATTTCCTGATAGTCTTCGTTTTATTTCTTTGTTTTGTTTCGATTCTTTGATGGCTTGATTAAGGCTATTACGTCCGACATCTTTGTTATTATTCGATATTTGGTTGTTTCGCATTGTCACTGATAATGTTATAATAAGGGGACGTTGCATTATCCATTGCAAAGTAGTGCTGCATACACATTGTGAACTACGCAATCAAATTATTGTAATATTATTGGACAATTTACAACATCTATCAGAATTTTAAAAATCACAATTAACGTAAAGTTCACATTATCGGGTTTTCCGTGATGTATCCGCTCTTGACTCACGTATACCTGTACATGTTCACCAATTGAAGGGAATTTTACGGTAATTATTCCTCAGGTGCAAATTTACATCGTGGGCATATTGTAGGATTACATATGAGAACTATATTGAAAATTCTCCCATGAATGTTTAAACATCAAAATTTCTTCGGGAAATGTTTGTCTTTCAAGGCCGTAAATGCAGGTATTGAAAGTAAAAAAATGGAAATAATTTTACGTTTCATATTAAAACAAAGGAATGATCGGGTTTAAATCATCCCGAAAGTAATGCACCGGCGAGCTGTTTATGTACCGACGTATGAAGCTCAAATTCCACATGTCACAGGAGTAGCCCTTCCTGGATCCTCATTTTCTGTAACTTCTCTTTTCGCAGAAAATGCACATGGACTAGAAGCTGAAAGAGCTGCAGTTGCTGAATTCTTGAAAAAGGAAGTGTGCGGCCTTAAGGACAGTCACAGGAGGCTGAAAAACATCTACGGAGACAATATGATTGACAATAACATTGTTCAGTGAGGGGTGAAGAAGTTCAAAGAAGAGAAACCTACACTGATGACAAACCACACAGTGGAAGGCCTGCAACTGAGATCACTGATGTCAACCGCCAACGACTGGATGATATGATTCGTGCGGACAGACGAATCAGAGTTTGTGAGTTTGCTGCACAATTGTACTGTGGCCATAATTCTGTGAATGAAATTGTGACAGACGTACAGTAGCGAGAAGTGTGTGCGAAGTGGGTACCTAGGCATTTGATACGTGACTTGAAGGGTGTAAATCTACTCAGAACTACTGCAGCATTTGAAGCTAGCGAGATACGTTTTTCTCTAATCTGGTCACAAGACATGAAACAAGGGTGTACGCTTATGATTCAAAAATAAAGAATCATTCGAAGGAGTGACATCATACCTCCAAGACTTAAAATGTTCAAAAGCCAGTGATCAGGAAAGAACTCAACGCATTTTTTTTTTTTTTTTTTTTTTTTTTTGATAACTGGTGAGTCATTCTGTTGATTTTTGAACCACGATTGTACTGTGAACAGCAACAGTTACATTACGACACTCAGGAAGCTTCGAGAAACCGGAAGAATGAGGAGAGCAAATAAGAATTTGAAATCTATCCATATTGGTCATGAAAATGCAATATACCACAAGTCAAGAGATTAACAAACTGGGCTGGTTAGTGGTCCCCCACCCGTCATACGGGCAAAATCAGCACCTTCCGGTTTCTACTTTTTTGACCGAATGAGGAACAGCCTGCGGGGATTGCACGTCCAGGTCAAAGATGAGGTGAAAGTAGTAGTGAAGCTGTTGGTTCGACAATGCAAATCTGAACTTTCCCAAAGATAATTAGAGTGATGGATTCAGCGATGGCAGAAATGTAGTTTGTAGAGGAGTCTTCATTCAATATTTCCATTGTGTACAGCAAGAGTTATTTTAACGAAGTGTATAATTTAGAAGGCTTCCGCTATGTTCTCACTCAAATGTTCGAATATTTCGTAATGTCATCATTCCCTAGACTTACAAACTACTTAACCTAACCTAATGACAACACACACACACACACACACACACACACACACACATACACACACACACCAATGCCCCGGGGAAGATTCGAACCTCCAACGGCGAACAACGGCACGCTCCACGGCAAGAAGCCTTAGAGCGCTCGGCTACTCCACCGTGGCTGTTCTCACTATTTTACGCCCACTCGCGCTTTACCTACGGAACGACCGCCATGCCACATTCAATTTAAAACGTGTTCACAATCTGTAATACACGGATGAATTACTGTCTCTGCCACTTTATTAGTATACTGTCAACATCCATATTTGCTACATTCATGTTTCTGCCCGTGCCTTCAGAACAGCGCCTCGTTCATCGCTGCCCCTTCCACCACCCACAGCTGACGGTCTGCTTAGGGTCTGGAGACCGTCGTGCCGCCCAACTGCAGACTGGTTTTCGAGACGCGAGGTCGCAGCCGCGCTCGTCTCGTCACTGAAATTGCAGCTCGTCACCGTTTCCTTGTGGCCTCTAAAGCCCACTTGTAAAACTGGATACCTTGTGGTTTCGTTCCGAGTACGCGGGCATAAATTCGCGAAATAAGTGTCATTAGGGGCAATATAAAGCCGCGAGTTCTTGCTGTGGCGAATGTCACCTTGAGCTGCAGCCGTTCTTCTCTAAACTAATGCAGAATCACGCCCACCTCCCCGTTTCCAGATGACCGTGACGTAACTGACGAGTGAGGAACGACAGAAAAAAAAAACCTGGTGAAAGGAGGTCAACACAGAGAATCATCATGAGTGCCTCGTTGCTTCCCTACAACTAATAACGGTTCACCGTAACACAGTGTCTGGCGAGTGTAAACAGTCTTTATGTACTCTGATCAAGCAGTAGGCGCCTATTTTATTACCACAGCTGTATTAATTGGTACACAACATCATCATCATTATCATCTTCATCGTTTCTGGAGCCATAATGGTCTCATCATGATCATGACCCTCATCATGCGCAAGGTAACCATTATTATCATCGTCATCATCATCCTACCTACTATCCACAACATACTAACTTTCTTCATAAAGTGCCTTCTTCTAAGGGAGAATCTTGTAAATATTGACATCAGTGCTGTTGTTATCACAGTCATTATCGTCATCATTGACGTCACTGTAATCATTATCTTGTCACGAACATATCAGTCTCATCACCAGTCTCGTGATCACAATTTTCACGCGATATTGTTATCAACTTGACTGAACTGTTATCTTGTAGAGTAATTTCATTTAATTTCTAAATCACATATTTTTGGAAACATTCTTGTTTCTCTATTTTTGGGTCAACAGCACTCTATTTAAATTTATTAATAAAGAACAGTCTAGACTGCACTAATTTATTTCACTCAACTAGTTTCAGTCTTATTTAGACCATCTTCAGGAATTTGTCTCTACACTGCGTGTGCACTGGAAGGCTCCTAGCTACCTGCCAGCTCCACAACATCGATGGTGACATATTCCTGAAGATGGTCTAAATAAGACTGAAACTAGTTGAATGAAATAAATTAGTGCAGTCTAGACTGTTCTTTATTAATAATTTCTAATCCATCTACGCCTTAATTTCTTCACTTACTCCGCTCGTTTTGTTGTCGACTTTTTTTACGATTAAAATTTTCACTATGGTGCCCAATCATTTAGGTGGCATACATTACCCACAAAAATTAGTTCGAGAGGGAGTACTCATAAACGAGAAATTTTTTACCTGATTCTCGCCATGCTAACATCGTCTGAAGATAACATATATCTTTCTCATTGGAGTTGCCAAGAATGGAAGGGAAGTTGTGATTTAAATTCCCGTCGAAATCGTGGTCATTAGAGTCGGATCAAAAAGCTCTAATTGTTTTGATAAGAATGACGAGTGATATGGGCCGTACCGCTTCAAACGAACAATGCCGCCATTTACCTGGGTTCACTTAGAATAATACCGGAAATCATAAATCTCAGTAGCGAATCTGAACAGCCATTGTCCCAAACGTGACTCTGTTGTGTTAACATAGTGCCACAGTGCCACAAAGATCGGTTTTCAGTTGCAAGATGAGTTCCTTGACGGTTGCAAGTGACATGTATGCGTTTGTAATACTACATATGAGGCAGCGTCTTCATTGCTCATCGGTGGCTTTGATACATTCTTCGTCTATCCATAAATGATTCTGACGTAAAACATTTCTTAGATATTTATTTAGCGACATTTAATTTACGTAAGAAACAACTTCCTAAGATCAACCAACACTCCAAAGCCACATAACGAAGCAGGACTAGATTATCAGCCAAGTGTTGATAACGAAAAAGAATATACTATAAGGATTTGCATGCCGGAGGCACAGCTGTTTGTCGATAGATTGTTTGTCGAAGGGGAAGTGTACCAGTAATTAACACTGTCCGAGTAACTGGCAGTTTAATTTTTTATTTAAAATACGCATTTATTTGCTAAATAGATTCGTCATTTATAATGAAGATTTACGTCCCATTGGGAATAAGTAGTACGACACGGTGCTGATGGCAACGTATCGGCACATTTTGCACTGACGGTGCAGGTACGAAAGGTGCATTTTACAAATGTAATTATTTTAAATTGAACAGACTGTCATTACGACGACTTGTGCATATCCATACGAAACAAAATGGATTTATGCGGCTTGTCACAATAAGTTAGAACCAACATTGTAAAAATAATAGGATTTACACATGATATTTATTGTGAATCCCCTTAAGGTGTCGTTTACTATTACACTTACCCTACTGATGTGTTGTTTGATTACTAAAGATGCAGGTTTGTTTTAATTCACTGAACACACCTAACAATTTCTCATGCCTTTATATTTAACTGAACCATTGATAAATTATAAAAGTTTCGAATTCATGTCATTTGTGTACAGTAGTAATATCTCTATTATAGCAAGTACATTCCAGTGAAATTATTTGACCGTGTTGACTTGTTGGGTATATCGAATTCTCCGATAACTGACTTCGTCAGCAGCCCTGTCCAGTTCCATTATAAGCTGCATACCTGTCTCTCTCTCTCCCTCTCTCCCTCTCTCTCTCTCTCCGTTTCGTTAACATCACCATCCTCGTCATAACGTTTGCTCTTATCATCTTCACAATAACTGTTATTACGATCATTCAGACTGCAACTTCATCATCGTAAACTCCACCGTTTTTGTAACTAGCTCCACCTTTCTTCTGATCCATCCATCCCTTCAGCACATACTTGTCATGGTCTTTCTGCTTCTCATTGTCATCTTGTTTTGGGTAATCTAAATTGAGCAACACACTGCTCATAATCTTACTTATTTTATGGTGACCCCTACCAGGTACTTTAATGTGGCTTGCTGAGTACGTAATTAGATGTGCCGATACATTAAATGATTGAATTTCTCAAATGTTCAAATGTTTGTTAAGCTTATGGGACTTAACTACGGGGTCATCAGTCCCTAAACTTACAAACTACTTACGAACTAGGACGGCACAAATATCCATGCCCGAGGGGGGATTCGAACCCCCGACCGTAGTAGCCGTGCTGACCGTGACTGGAGCGCCTCAGTCACCTCGGCCACCGCGGCCGGCATTGAATTTCTGATCAACTAATGAGTCACCAGTTATAGGCTGTATTTAACTTAGCGTCATTTATTTTCATTCGCCTGATGTTGTGGTTTCTTCATATTTAGACAGTAGAAAAATAGCTTTGACATCTGAATTAGGTAGATGGCTACGTTTTTAATTAGATATCTTAGGTTACAATAAATTGAGTTTAAGATTAACTGCAATTATTGTTAACATAAAATGGAGTATGAAGCTGTTTCTCGTATAGTTACTAGTTCAAGATAAAGTTGTAACCTAGCGTTATCATCGATTTGTGGACTCTAATACTGGAAATTCTTTAAATCGGAAAAAATACTCTAGTTGTACAACTTAAGGAAACAGTTCGGCAGAGAAACCTAATTAAAACAGGCCCCAAAATGTGCAGTTTTCATGAATTACGGTCTCTGGATAAATCCAAGTGATCCTAATTAAGACCACGCCAAGCGTTCACTAGAAAATCACATAAAACTGATATAATTCTCTTAATCACTTTCTAACTGAATATGATACAATCCGGTTGTGGAATTCATCAAGTGCGTTACCTGAAAGAGAATATTACTGAAAAAATTACTCATATGAACTTCCTATTTATTACAATCAAAATAATCCACAGCAGGACTAACATAAAGTAAGGTCTGGATTAAAATGGCTGATAATTATGTATTACTTAACAATTAACTAGAATCTACTTTTGTACTTCGTATATATCACTGTCTCAACATCTGCTATAAAACTTTATTATCCCTTGCACTGTCCAAACTCTTTAACCAAAAAGTGATATCATTCGTAATAATGATTTCATATTTTTGTAGTTTAGTTAAAATGGAGCACCATAGTACAACGTAGTTATAAAACCAAGGACAGAAAATAACAGTCCCCTCATGAAAAGCAACTGCAAAGTGTCCCCTTCGAACAAAATCTGAAAGAGCACGTGCTGTATAATTAAATAAAGGCTATTTGTGCAACCTATCATCTCACCATAATCCAACAGAATGTTGCTTCACTGTGACCCTTACAACATCGTAAGATAAGCATCTATAGAAAGTTGTTAGGCACGTTCCAGCAGTAAAGCTTAAGAGATTCTCTATGATGTAAAACATGGAAGAGAACCAAATGTACCAATTGTAGCTACCGCAAATCTCGAAACATAATTTTCCCGTGTATGTGGAATGGGAGAAAAAACTCTTTAAAATTTCCATTTAAAAGGTAATAAAAACTTGGTCACATAATATGTGAATGTTTTGATAGATATTGGGGGATATCTAAAACGTTTTAATATTCCTAACAGCTGAGGTCCGCTACATGTTACCTACACCTAAAGGTACAAGTGTCTCCTATCCACTTAACTCTGACAGTTGGTCAAACATAGTGTTCGAACGCAATGTGAAACCATCTGAATTCCTCTCCTTCCTAAATAAATGTTATGCAACTGCGAGTTATCAATTCCCAGCCCTCCCCCCCTCTCCCTCTTCCCTCCTCCTTTGCATCCTGCAAAAGATCTTATGCTCCGTTTCCTCTATTGGCTTATTCTTGCTGAAATTCCAAAAGAGGATCGCAATAGAATGTCCACTGGCATCCCTACTGCACCGCCTCCCCCCCCCCCAAATGAAAATACTTGGTACAAGGAAAATTAGAATGAAATTAAATCTTAGAAAGAACGGTTATTCCTTATGTAAATTTGAAAAAAAAAAAAAAAAAAAAAAAAAAAAAAAAAAAAAAAAAAAAAAAAAAAAAAAACAAACGTATAATTTGAAGGGAAATGTAGTACCAAACATCCTACCTCGAATATAAATTCGTCTGACTTGGTAAAGGTCGTTTGATTGGACTCCTCTTTGGTGCCTAAGGGGACTTGTAGTTTGTAATGTAAATCTATGGAACTTAACTAATCTGGTTATCTGTAACCTGTAGTTTATTATGGAATCCGAACCACTTTTCGTTTCTGTCAACTCCTTACATCTATGAGATGTGAAGGCTTGGTTGAAATTTAAAGTGAAAGAAATCCATGATCGCAGTGAGTTTCGAACCCGTGACCTTCCCCGCAACATCCGCAATCTTTACTGTTGCCGCAGCCTTCCCCCACATAAACATTTCAGATTACGGGATACATACTCAACTTAGTTAAAAATGTTTAATTTCCAATAAAATTAATACTGATGTAAATACTCGAAATAAAAACTAGCCTATCTTACAAGTTATAGCAACTTACACATACTGTGCAAAATTTAATTAAGATCAGGTAAATAGTTTCGGAGTTCATCGTGGACAAACATCGTGACACGTGATTTTCTTTGTATAGAAACAAAGGTATCAAGGTTTTTGTCTTCATTACGTATTAACTGAAAATAATAGAATTACTAAATGATTTAGACGTGATATGAAGCACGGTTATTACGTATGTAAATAAAAAACGTGTAATGGGAAATAAAAAGTAGTATCAAACATTCTACATCGAATCGAATTTCGTGTGTCTCACTGATCTGATTTATATGTGGGACTCTTTAAACTAAAATGTCAGAAAGTAATCAGATTTTATTGGATGTAATTTCGGGTTCACTGAGTACTTTTTTACTCTATTGAAATGTTTCTACTTGAAGACAGTTATGCAACCAGAAAAACATCGTAAATCATATGTGACTGGTAGGTTGGATCAATGCGTGAGTGTTACCGAGACTCTTCGGGGACTCGAATTGAAGTCGTTGGGGGGAAGACGACGTTCTTTTCGAAAACTGAAGAAATTTAGAGGGTCGGAATTTGAATCGGACTGCAGAAAGATTATACTGCCTCCAACTTACATTTCGCGTAAAGACCACAAAGATCAGAGAGATTAGGGCTCGTAAAAATGCATACAAGTATTCGTTTTTCCCTCGTTCTATTTGGAAGCGTAACAGGAAAGGAAGTAACTAGTAGGGGTCCTCGGTATCCTCCGCCACGCACCTACGGGTGGACTTCGGACTATGCACACAGGTGGACAGAAGTATTCACACACAGTCTTGTTTGTAGAATATCCTGCCTTTGTAATGAAGATGATGAACTGTCTATTGTGTTATGTACATTATTCATGCAGTGTGCCCCAAACGTTTGCGTGTACAGAAATTAATTGAAATCCAAAGCATTGTTTAAACGCTAGAAACCTATACGCTGATAGGTGTTGTAGTTGATGCAGACAGAATTATTCACACACCGGTGGTAAAATGCAAACACATTGCCATAGTTCCAATCTAAAGCCGCGGCAGATCGGTCGAGCGCATTAAGGCTCTATGCTACGATGGGTGAGACCTTTCGACGTCGGGGAGTTTGAATCCGCCCTAGGGTATAGATATTCGTGTCGTCTTTAATATAAGGTTGTTTATAAGTAGTTTGTAAGTTTAGGGACTGATGACCCCGTAGTTAAGTCACTTAAGCTTGACGAACATTCACTGGGTGAAGACAGCAGCAAGGTCAGTGTTCCGAACTCGCAAATACCCCAGTGACAGCAACATGGGTAGAAAAGGAAAGGAAACAACTCCAGAGGAAAGAACGATAATGGTATCGATGCATGCAGAGAGTAAATAATATTCCGAAATAGCAACGATCGTTAAGAGGAGCCGTTATACATTGCGCAGTGCTGTTAACAGGTAGAAAAAAAAAGTTTCAAATGGAAGAACCACGACTTCCAAAGAAAAAACCCTATATTAGCAAGGCAAATAGGAAGAAACGGTTGTAATTTGCAAATCAATTTGTGACCAAGGAGGTAGAGTTCTGGAAGAGAGAGATTTTCTCTTACGAGAGCAAGGTCAACGTTTTCCATCACGATGGACGTATTTTAGTGTGGAGAAGTCGAAATTCCAAGTTAGAACCTGCCAATATGGCCTGTACCGTAAAACATGGTGGTGGCGGTATCATGGTCTGGGGGTGTTTGGCTGCGTCAGATATGAGGAACTATCGATCAGTGTGTGTACATGGGTATTTTAGAGAATTATTTGAAAGTGAGTGATGAAAAACTAGATTTGAATACTTCACACCATTTCCATCAGGACAATGATCCAAAACATACAGCTTACAATGTGCGTTTGTGGATTCTGTGTAATACTCTCCACACCCAACAAATACCGACTCAGTCCTCAGATATTAACCCTATTGAACATTTGTGAGACCACTTAGAAAGAAGAATCAGAAAACATATTTCCAGTAAAACACAACTGAAGGAAGTGATTGTTCAAGAATGGGGGAAGATAGACGCAGCAGTAAGAAGAAACCTAGTACAATCAATCCAGGACAGGCTTAAGGCTGTTATTAGAAACAAAATAATGAATACTCGCTGTTAGAGGTATGCAGCTAAATCAAATAGTGCAACATAAGTGAGTGTATGAATACTTATGACCGTCCAATATCACAGTAAAGCTATAACTTTTTTCGGAACTGTATTAATAATTATTTATGTATCAGTGTGGTTAAACGGATATACATGGACAATAGATTGTTTCAATTTGGTCGCTTGTATTCACAAATATTACAAATAGTCCGAATGTTGTTGTTGTTGTGGTCTTCAGTCCGCAGACTGGTTTGATGCAGCTCTTCATGCTACCCTGTCCTGTGCAAGTCTCTTCATCTGCCGGCCGCGGTGGCCGAGGTGACTGAGGCGCTCGAACCCCGGTCAGCACGGCCACTACGGTCGGGGGTTCGAATCCCCCCTCGGGCATGGATATTTGTGCCGTCCTAGTTCGTAAGTAGTTCATAAGTAGTTTGTAAGTTTAGGGACTGATGACCCCGTAGTTAAGTCCCATAAGCTTAACAAACATTTGAACATTTCTCTTCATCTGAGTATACATTCGGCAACCTACATCCTTTTGAATCTGCTTACTATATTCGTCCCTCGGTCTCTCTCTACGATTTTTACCCCACAAGCTTTCTTCTAATGATTAGTTGACAATTCCTTGATGTCTCAGAATGTGTCCAACCATTCTATCCCTTCTCTTAGTTAGGATATGTCACATACTCCTTTTCGCCCCGACTCGGTTAAGCACCTAATAAATTACGTGATCTACCCATCTAATTTTCATCATTCGTTTGCAGCACCACATTTCAAAAGCGTCTATCATGTTTTTATCTGAACTCCTTATCGTCCACGTTTCACTCCCATACAATGCTACACTCGAGAAAAATGCTTTCATAAAGGACATTCTAACATTTAAATTAATATTGGATGTTAACAAGTTTCGCTTCTTTAGAAACGCTTTTCTTCCCATAGCCATTCTGTATTTTATATCTTCTTTACTTCGGCCATCAGAGGTTATCTTGCTACCCAAATAACAAAATTCATCTACTACTTTTATTGTCTCATTTCCTAATCTAATTTCTGCAGCATCGCCTGATTTTCTGACATTGCATTCCATTACGTACATTAAATGTATGTATGATATATCCAAATGAGTGAATAGTTCCGTTCACCAGTGTAAGTAGATGTAGATATGTGTTGGTGATTAAAAACTGAAATAAACTAATGTTTAAATTGGGTATCGATCACTTTAGTGTATCATTTTCCTCTCATTACCTACAGCTTACTTATTGAGATGCCCAAAAAATAAAGTTTAAGTAGCTTAATCACGAAATGCCTTTGTTGCTCTCAACTAGAAATGAAGCTGCTATAGCTCACGGAAGTTGAAAGAGACAAGTGCTTATCGACACGTGATATGAATACATAGCACAGAAAATGGGTTTAGGACCGTCCACCGTCAGGTAAAATACGGATTAAAAGTGTACGCGTGGATGTTGGTCATTCGCCAGACCACGTCTGTCAGATGCGACCCGAAGAAATTAGTCTCATCTGTGGTACACAGAAGTCAGCGATAAACTATCCCCGGCGATTACCCGCTGTAAACATAGCAGCAGGAAACCCTATACAGTATTAGCCGTGTCATCTTTGGCGGGAAGAGTAATGGATATCCGGGGAGGCGTCACCGCGCGGGAAGTCCCACGCTGCTGACTTATTGGTTTGTTTGCGGCGGTAATGGGCGCTGGCGGCAGCGGCGATTTGCATTCTAAGCGCGGTCGCCTGGTCCGCGTGATGAAGACGGCCGGTCGGGACGAGCGTGGCGGCGCCATATTTCGTGGCCGCCGATCAGCCGCATGCTAAGCGCACGCAAGTGGGCCGGCGATTAGTCGGGCGACTCTCGTGGCCACTTCGGGTTTCTGCTCCCACGTATGCGGTAGACCGGGGCCCTCAGGATGCGAGCAGCGGCGTGTCGCACAGTGAAGACTGCAGAAGGCGGCTTCAAGGCTAGGCGCAAACAACACGATACCAATATGTAGACTGCACGCAGGATAAATTGGCGGGTAGATGCGCAAAATGCTGGGCGAGCTTGTGGAGACCGGTAGTGGTGGGGGTAGCGCCCGGAGCAGTGAAGGGGCAGTTCCTGATAAATCGGCTGTAGCGGAACACGTGTATCAAGAAGGTGACCGCGAAATAAAATTTAACGAGACGTCCGTCATAGCAAAGACGTCGAATTATTATGCGCGTTTGTACAGAGAGGCCATTGAGATTTTTAAACATCGAAATAATTTTAAGAAAACAGAGGAAGGTCTCAAACTTGATAATATATGGATGTCAACACTGCAACAGCAACAGCAAGACAATCGATTGATTTCAATCGAGGAGGTTGGCAATATCAGAGACCACAGCACAGTCGACACCACGTGACTGATAGGGGCGCCCTCTGTTTTGCCTAAATATACAACGCTTACTCGCGCTCTCGTTGCAGTACGCCTCTCTACCTCCGAGAATGCCTTCCGCAGACGAGGGCGAAACGTCAGAGAAAAGTTTTATGTACGGACCACGGATCTCAGCCCGGAAGCTTTAAGTAATGACGATACCTGCCGTGAAAGCCTTCATTCTATGATCTTGTGTATTGGGTTTATCTTTGCCACGTCACTGATGTAACCTCTTGAATGTAACTTTCAAACAAATAATATTACTACATAATGTGGCATGTCAAATAAATAAATAATAATGTGGCCTGGAATGTCAAACGGAATCCCAAAATAATATATTCTTGGAATCACAATTAAAAATTTAACATTATCTTCTCCTAGCTTTTTGTTGCAATATTCTTTGTATTGTGAGATCAAATATTGCGAATGGTCTTTGTAGTGTAACATTTATTGGATAGTATTTGAGTCCGAGTGAGGAGATAGTAAGATTACGGACGCAAATTGACAGACAAATTCTTTAACCATTTGTGTGCAGTGCAGCAACAACTGATCGTAATAATCTTGATCTTAAAATTTAGGGACTCTCTCTCCTGTTGATTCTGATGTAGACGTAACTTCTATTATTGTTCTGGTTGATCTGAATTTTCGATGAAGCAGAGATTTGTATGCTACCTCTAGATAATGTAATTGTCAACGAAGCGGCAATAAATCAAACTTCAGTTAGAATCAAAGGAAGTCTGCGACTATGCGTAATAATTTAGAAGAAAACGTAGACGTGCGAACCAAAACGACGACATCAATTTAATGAAGGTGAAATGTAATCCAGAACTCTGGGTGTTGAGATATACTAATCAGAAAAAAGCAAGTTCAGCACTTTACACTTGCACGAATACCCCATGGGTCTTTGGTTTGACTAATTTGGAAAAAAAAATTCGAGCTCCGTGTTGCAATGACACGAGTTCCCATACTGTCCCTGTTAGATTGATCGCAGCGTGAACTGCTTCACTACAGTGCTTTGCACGATAGGGAGTGTTTGTTGACATGATAATCAATACGTATGTGCGGGCACCTTATCCTCGCCAGCGTGCTTTGTGAAACATGGGATCATTCAGCGAATTTTTCAGACTCACCTTGTATTTATACCTAATGCTACAGGTTGAAGTATAACATAAGATGGACGTTCTGATAGTCAAATTTCGTCATAGAAGATGAAGCACCAGGTAACACAAACAACATATGAAACCACATTGTTGCTAGTTCAATTGCGTAAAAGCGCTGGCGCAGAGGGATTGACGCATATGCACAGCACCAAAAAAGAGTAGCGGACGACGGGTGTGCCCCAGGTGTAGGTGCTCAGGAACCTGACCCCGGATCATAGGAGATCAGGAACGAGGTTCAGCCTCTATCACTCTGAGCAGTACGCACGAGAGGGAAATCAATTCGTGCTAGATAAAGCTGTCGACATACGGAGCATGTGCTATGTTTCTGACGACACAACATGCAAACCGTTGCCAACGACACAGACAGGCCTCAGCGCACACGTCACGTCATGTGTACCAAGAGAGACTTGAACCACCGCGATCGCTAGATGATTGGCTGGCCGCTTTGAGACCGTGGGCTGTGCGTCAGAGACCAGCCAGTCAGTTATTGACTCCGATGGCTGAGGACTCTCTTGATCGCGTGATGTGTCGTACTCGCCACAGTTTGTCTTCCTAGTAGGCGTTTGAGCAAATTTCACGCTGGGGAGGCTTGTCGAACGTGCAGAGTAATATCAAGCATGTCAGATATTTTGTACATGCGTCTGTATGTTCGCCAATGAGATGAGAAAACGCCACCTACATCACACACAGGTTTTGAAGGCGCCGGCTCTTTTAAACACTGAGATGGAGTAGACGTATTGGCCGTCAGTGGAAGGACGTATTTGTTGGATATTGTACCTGTAAGCTGGGTCGTATGAATATATGCTGTTAGAAACTAGGGCAGTGAAACTGAATAAATCGAGGAGGCCAATTGGTTGGCTGATTGGCGTTAGCAACCGAGCAGGAAACTGAATTTGGTAATGGTGGTAGAACGTGTCTCAGCCTGTGGAGACATGGATTCCTCATATTCGCGAGGAACAGTGACCTTTGCGTTTTTCTAAAACGTGAGATTGATGCGTTGTTATTTTGCCCCATGCGTAAACTTATTCTCATTTGCTACTGCAGTCCTTTTTATGAAATTTTTTAAGTCGCTGTCGTTAGTAACCGCACATGTACTTTTCTTTAGGCCATATATTCATAGATTTTGAAGTTATTATTTATGTTTACCAAAGACAGAACAACATACTTAACATATGTACGAAGGTGGGAAGGTGCAGCTTAACAGAACTGAAGAAGGGCCGCGGTGGAGTAGCCGAGCGGTCTAAAGCGTCCCGCTGCGGAGCGCGCGGTTGCTCGCCGTGGAGGTTCGAGTCCTCCCTGGGGCACGGGTGTGTGTGTTTGTCCTTAGGTTAGTTTACCTAGCTTTAAGTAGTTTGTAAGCTACGGACTGATGACCACGCAGTTTGGTCCGATAGATTTACAAACATTTGAAACAGTGTGATGATGCAGCCCACAACTGTCGCTGGAGTGCGCTGCGATCGCGTATGCAGACGAGTCGTATGTATTGGTTGCAGCGTATCTATGTGTTCAGCAGCACTGTAAAGTCGTAACGCTAATCGCTCACGTTCAGCTGCACGATCCGTGTGCTGACGACTTAAGGATGGAGAAGTAAATCGGTCGCGCCCTGTGAAAGACCCTATCCATCCAATTGCCTGGAATGACTTATGGAAACGACGGAAAACCTAAATCCGGATGGCCAGAGGTGGATTTGAGCCGCTGTCCTCCCAAATGCGAGTGTAGTGTGTTAACAACTCTACAACATCAGTCGGTCAATTTAGACCAGAATATAACAGTACCTCGATGTCCTGAACCGTCTCAGTATACTAGTGAAGAAAAACTTCACTGTTACTCTACGCAGAGATTGTGGGCACAGTGTTCTGCGATACGGAACATAACGTAGGAAATGCTAATTACAATCCCCGGTGTCGCAAGTGAAAGTAGTTTCTTAAAACTGACTTCATGCTATGTGTCTCAATGACGATGCCGTGCGGGAAAGGCCGAGTGGTTTAAGGCGCCTTTCCACGGATTGCGCGGCAGCTCCCCGTCGGAGGTTCAAGTCCTCCCTCCCTCGTTTGTGTGTGTGTGTGTGTGTGTGTGGTACTTAATAAAGGATAGGTTAGTTTTAGTTATTTGTGGGTTTAAGGACCGATGAACACTGTATTTCATTACTTAGATTCATATACATTTAACATTTCTTGTTCTTAGCTTACTTGACCAGTATACCGGTCAAAACAATTGGGGAATTAGTTGAGTTATCTAGGTTCTGATGTATTGTATTCGGCAGAATGAACTAAAACTGTTCGATGTCATTACAGGAACCACGATAGTCGTAATACTCATAAAAGAAAGTTCCTGCGAGGGGGTTGGTGTTCACTTATTTTACTCTACCAAACGAATACGCAAGCAGTTGTATTCAGATAGTGTAAGAGCAGGTAGCTTAATGTAACAACAGCGAGACTTGCCCGAAACTATGGCATGGAGGGCCACATGAAGGTTGGATGCAGGACAGATGGAGGTGACTACGGATCTTCGACTGCCCGAAAGTGTAACTTTCAGTACCTGGAAGAGATTTCAGGTAACCGTTAAAAGAAGGCAAGGCTAATGTCGTCCACGGGTAACGTCATCAAGAGATGGCCATTATCTCCAGTTAACAGCCGGTCGAGACAGGAAGGTGAATGCAACTCAGCTGCAAGGCATCCTCCAGGAAGCAACATTACGCGCAACACAAACAGTCCGAATTCGAGATGGGGAATGTGGCCCCTATGCACGGTCTATGGTGTGTGTGACCCATTAAAACCAAAACCGTTTAGCCCGCAGAAACTGGGCGAAGGAAGATCACGATTAAAGTTGTAAAGAATGGCGCTAGATTATGTTCACAGATTATTTTGTGTTCAGTCGGAATATTGTCGTTTCCTTGTCTAGAGAGAACGTGGAACTGGGAACCTTCCTGCTTTTGTGTAGGGAACATCACCATGCCTTGGTGGTGGACGAATGGTGTGCGAACGAATCAGTATTGGCAGACGTACGGACCTCTATATCGTTCAGAATAGCGCTTTGAGTGCTCAGAAGTGTAGAGACGAAATCCTTCACAATTTTGTTGTGCCCTACGCTGGTGTCATAGGAGATGGGTTCCTTCTTGTGAACGATAACGCTCGTTCCCACAGAGCTGCACTGGTGGGCAACATACTTGAGGGATATGAAGACGATGTACGAAGCCGTTCATCGTCGGGGGTTCGAATCCTCCCTCTGGCGTGGATGTTTGTGCCGTCTTTAGTATAAGTTAGCTCATAAGTAATTTGTAAGTTTATGGACTGATAACCCCGAAGTTAAGTCCCAAAAGCTTAACAAGCATTTGGATGTGAACGAATGGCGTGGCCAGCTTCATCACCGGACTTAATTCGTGTGAGCATGTCTAGGATACACTTTTGCAGACGCATTACAGCCAGACCAGCACCTACAGCAATGGTTCAAATGTTTGTAAATCTATCGGACCAAACTGCGTGGTCATTAGCCCTTAGCTTATAAACTACTTAAACCTAGATAAACTAACCTAAGGACAACACACACACCCATGCCCCAGGGAGGACTCGAACCTCCACGGCGAGCAACCGCGAGCTCCGCAACGAGACGCTTCAAACCGCTCGGCTACTCCACCGCGCCAGCAATGATTGCAGAGCTTGTATTGCTCTCATGGGACGCTTCAACGACCGTACGCTTAAGAAATCTGACATACTTTTGAGCTTCGACGTGGTCTTTCTATTCACTGAGGTTTCGTTCACTAGACTTAAACCCGATTGAGCACGTCTGGGATGCACTTGCCAGACGTTTTGCATCCAAACCATCAATTCCCACAACGGTTGCAGAGCTGTATACCGCACTCATAGAAGAATGGCGAATGCTGATTGATGACCTTATATTGCCAATGCCGCGTAGGTGTGTGACTGTGCTGGCCGTCCGACGCGAACACAAACCATATTAGGGGCAACGAGATTGACTTTTTCACCATTATGGTAACCCTATGGTGCCTCGCTCTAATTAAACGCCATGTAAACCTCAGATAAAGAGTTGAGTAAACAAAATATCGTGCCGTATCAGACACAATTTATAACTGTAATCTTCTATATCTATAAATGTGAATGACTGTTCGGTGTACGTTTATCATGTCTGAACCACAAGACATAAAGAGCTAAAACAAATTGTACAGTTACTAATGTCTACCCGGGGAAGGCTTTAGGCACGGTTTCATGGCGATCGGATAGCTATTTATCAATACATATTAATGTGAATATCTCTTCGGTGTACGCTTGTCACGTCCGAACGGCAAGACGCAGAGACTTAAATATTTGTACATATACTAATTTATATCTGAGGAAGGTTTTGGGCACGGTTTTATAGCGATCTGATAGATATTTAGTATTTTATATAATATAGCGCGAAATGCGGAACAATAATTACTCTTTGAAAATTATATTTACTCTTTGAAAATGGTTTTATTGGTTGCATTGTTGCTTGAGGATTGGTAATGATAAAACGGTGGAGTATACTGGGATGGAAAATTATCGGTGTATATAAAATTCTACGAGTGTGTGTGTGTTAATATTTCGCTCTGCAGGGAAAACTACAGAACGCAAACAAATGGTCTATGTTTAATTGTTCTCCGAAGTCTCGCGTTGTACACCATAGCAGTTCCATACCGATAGATATAAGGGGGTAGAAGTTACTAACCTAAAACCCTGTATCCTCACAATATGGTGGTTGCAAGTCGTCAAATCATAAAAAAAATTCCGACTGAATGCCAGCGATGACGTTTGAGACTCTGTGCCACAGACCATATCTTTGGTCTATGCGTGCTACAATGTGTTCAGCTCTTTCTCTGTAAGAATAAGCATACGAATTAGGAAATATAAGGATAAGTAAATAAATAAACCAGTAAAAAAGAAATTTCTTTTAATACATGTCTTTAAAAAATCGATTTGACGTTTCGTGCATTACATCAACTGATCATTATTGTTTAATTTCGTGATTGGATTCTTCGAAACGAGTGCATTTTTACGTGTGATTTGATCTCATAGTACACTACTGAAAGAAAGCTTATCTATCATAATCAACGAACACGCAAGCGGAGCCGCGGGTTTAAGCTAGTAATTTATGTGAATACGTTAGCATATGTATATTGTGTATGATACCGCACCTGATCCCCTAATTTTTTTGTCTGGGGACGGATGCCCTCAGCAGTTCGGTCTGTACGCTTTACAAACATTTGAACATCAATGTCAGTGGCGACCACGTCGAAAAGTATTGCAAGGTGAGTAGTTCGCGATGACATTGTGCATTTCTTTAGGCAATAAAATTGCCGTGTAAAAAAATTACGACACCATATTTGCCGGCATATAAAAAGCACCGGCGTATAAGACGCACCCCACTTTTAAGACTTCTTTTTTAGGAAAAAAATAAATCACATCTAATACGTCAACTGAAAAAAAAAATTATAAAACATTTGTTTAGGTACATCAAATATCTAAGGCAGTGCCTTCAAGTAGTGTTCATAAACTTTACACAGTTGAGTTTCTTGTCAGTTTTCGCTTATTCAAACGGATATTTCGCCTATCGCATTTTTCAGTGCTCGCCGACTATTACGCGATGGCTGACGAGAACGTCGGAAAGGCTTACGACTTTGATACCTAGGTGGCTCTGCTGTGCTCCGATCAGACATGGCGTGCATTTATCAGTTCGGGAACTTCGCAAGACGATTAGGGGGTTTTCATGTTCAAAATAACGCATTTTGAGAATTTATTGTGAAGAGCAAACATTCAAATTCAAATGTCTGTAGATCTTATGGGGCTTAACTACGGGGTCATCAGTCCCTAAACTTACAATCTACTGACAAACTAGCTAATACTAAGGACGGCACAAATATCCATGCCCTAGGGGAGGGGGGATTCGAAACCCCGACCGTAGTGCCCGTGTAGACCGTGACTTGCGCGCCGCAGTCCCCACGGCCACCGCTGCCGGGACGCAAACATTTATGTAAGTATTTTTGTGATGTTCCATAAACTGTGAGAATGATGGATGATTTGCGTCTGTGTATTGGTCGGCGCATTGTATGGGACACAGCATGTTATAATCTCAAAAATACACGTGTGAGAAGCAGAAGCTGTGGAAACATCACAAAATACTTGTGTACATATTTGCACTTGAGAATACGAATAAATTCTCAATATCGTCTGGGGAGACATGTACAAATACGTGAGCAGCGTTTCATTTTCCAAATAAAGAATGACACCGTTACAGGGTAGCCGAAAAATCGATTAAGATGAATGAAATTACGTCGATAATTTCTTATTCCTATTAAGTTACCAGTTTCAGTTACGCTTGCTACTAAAAACAGTACAAAATTCAGAAAACTTTTACTACATAATAAAGTTCATATTGGATGTTTCGAAGAAAATATAAGAAAAGCTTGAAGCAAATTTTCCCGCTTAAAATATTATTTCCCCGTATTTAACACCATTTTTTGAAATACCTTAAATGAAATCGAAGTAGTAGGCACATACTTTAACTGAAAACCGTTTTATAAGACGCATCCAGTTTTTGGACTAATTTTTGTAGGAAAAATATGCGCCTTATACGCCGGCAAATACGGTATTTTCCGAAGTTTCTACATAAATGTTTTGTGCAGCCGTTAATGAGGGAAAAAATGAAACACGTTCCGTCACAGAGGTGACTCCACGTTAACCGACAAAGTCATCCGCACAAACACAACGTGACAAACAGAGCTCTTGCTAGTATTGAGTTCAGGAACGTATCCCTTTGCGAAGTAGTCCAGTTTTTTAATTGCTGTGTTGCAACGTATGATGAAACTTAATGCTACGTTTGTCTGAATCGTGCTTTCATTCAGTAGTTCAGAAAGGTATAATGTTGCACGCACATTAAGGTAATGGCCGTCGCTCTAAAGAAGCTGACCAGCCACCACCAGCGGAATGTACGTGACTTACACAGTGAAATTCTGCCGGCGTCTGCCGTCACGTAGGGACCAGTAATTACAGAGCAGCTCGGGCGCACGTCGTGTTATATGCTACGACTACGTACTGCGTCTTGTTTGCAGAGAACCTACTGCAGAAATGAGAGCGTCGGAATGTTTCCTGCATGTAAAGATGCTTCTCGCGATGGAGCTAACTTTGTGCTTTTGGTCAGAATGCGCGGAATGTGCCTGCGTCTCAGGACGCTTTCTTGTCGTTGGCTTGCTTCCTATACCGTAATTCGCGGCTGTCGACACATTTTTTAAAGTGTCTAGAGGAACTGAGTCCTTCGACACGTCTACCACGGTCTCATAGCGGATAATTCAAGAATTAAAAAAAAAATAAGGGAAATTTTAGCTGTTGTTATAAGAATAATTATTTATCCACTTTCGTCTCTTCTAAGTAACCTTACTCAGATTTAATAAAACTCTTGTTTCAGCGCCTTTACGATCTTGGAAGCAGTACGGTAACTCATTTTTTGTTGACGAGTTTTACTCCTTTATTCTGTTTTTGTCTCGTTAAATGTGACGGAACGACTTTCCTTCATTGTTCTCTTAAGCTATTGGAATCGAAAACGTTGCAGGGGCCCAGCGAGTACTGCCGGTGAGTTCACATAACAGAATTGATTTGTTGTCAAATAATCATCAACAAGAATTGAGTTCAGAAGTGGAGCATATCGTGATGCAGATGCCACGGGCGGTGATTCTACAATTTTGATCGTTTTTATTTATTTATTTTTACACAGACTTACAGGTAGTATTCCTTATTGTCCCAATTACCATAAGGCAGGAACTCTAGATATACTATACCTGTAATGGAAGAAAACAGTGAGAACAACATCCAAGTATGATCAAACTTGTCAATCCTTATTTGGTCTTGCCTCTTCACGGAATTTACATTTTGACCGTTGAGCCCTTTTTGATCTCATACCCATCACTCATTTGTACCTCCCGTAAGCTCTTGTCTTAATCATGGTAGGTTCTCCGAAAGCCACACTCAAAGTTTCAAATCCGATGCTGCAAGGTATACCATTTTTCCAGCAAACTTCATTGCCAAATTTGTTTTCCAGCTATTTCGAAAATAAAAATTCTCCGAGCGCTCTAAACACGTATGACATTTTCGACTGTCAACAATAAACTAAATATTCGGAGCAACTGGAAATCCGAACATGCTTCGGAAACATTTGTCCAAAGAAGAAACAAGAAATCGAAACTGGATGTATAAAGCCCACGGAATTCAGATATTCTCGTTACTTTTTGATCACTTCTCGTATACAGGCTTAATCCGTGATGATAGTACAAACTTTCAGGGAGGGTGGAGAAGAGTGGATCTATTTGAGGCAAGGACGCACGACCACAAATCTCAATTGGAATACTGAAACCCAAAAGTGTGATGATACGTTTTTCCAATAAATCCATCTTGGATTACGAAATCAACAATGCTGTAAATTGGCTGTTTATTTTGACGTAAAAATATCCAACCATCCACATGGTCTTTGTCATCTTCAAATAAAGTTTAAGATACTACGAACAGAAACACAATAATTAATGGTGTCAAAGAGTTTTAAGTTACTGGACAATTAATACGTAAGGCGTCTTATATCGCTCGACCACTCCACCACGGCTATCTTTGAGATTTTGCGATTTGGTATACCACCATTCGTAATGGAATCAGCTGCATTACTCGGAGGTGCATGACGGAAGACTTTTGAACACGAACGAGCAATATCACGCAACACAAATGACACGACAACTGCAAAATAATTATCTATCCAATGGGCCTACAGCATAGAATATACCTCTTAGAGACATTGTATGAATATACCAAATTGCTGCTCGTTTACATGTCTTTTTTTATTATAATGTTATGTATATATTTCAGATAAAATGCCTTCTTCACACAATATGCCAAATATGGGTACCACTTTTACATAATGTTTTATTCTCATGTGAATAAACTTTTAGAGATAGGCCCATTTTCGAGACACAAAATTTAGTATTTCTGTTCAAACCGATAAGTGGGCAATGACACGCTGCCATAAAACAATAAAGTGAACTTTAATTTCACACTTATGTCTTGTAATATTTTTATTTCACGTTTCAGGAATGGAATTGACAGCCTGATGTTCGAAGTGTTCAAATGTTTATAAATCTATGGGATTATGCTTGGTTATTAGTCCCTAGCTTACAAACTACTTAAACTAAGGTAAACTAACCTAAGGACAACACAAACGCCCATGTCCGAGGAGGGGGGGGGAATCGAACCTCTGACGGCGGACGGCCGCGCTCACCGCAACACGGCGCTCCAGTACGCGCGGCTAATCCGCCGCAGCCTTGATGTTAACGACAGTTGGACAAACATGTTATATGGTTCATATGCTACGGTATTTTTTTATACTGTCGACTCTAAGTATGATCAGTTTGGTAGACATAACGACTACAAAGGTTATTCATATATTTTAAAATAATAACATAACATAGCGTAGCAACTGTAACCATATAGCATCTTCGTCCAACTGTCACAGCATGAAGCTTACCACAGATAAACGTATTACGGGGAAACAGACATACATTGACAATGCATCGCCTTTGTAAGTCAACAGTCAAACGATATGATCCATTTCCACAGCTATTTTTTTATTATACAAAATACAACATAAATGTATGAAACATCATATAGACGTGAGTTAACAACAATTTTCCCCAAACAGAGAGACAGGAAAGATATCAGTCAATGCTCCACAGTGTGTGTAACGTTAAAATCTACAGCATCAAAACTATTAAGTTCTTCAGTTAATAGAAAATTATCATATATGATTTAGCAACTAACTTCGCTCAGTTTCTGCTCTGTAGCTGACCTGTAGGGTTCTGTTCTGTGCTTTAAAAATATTTAAAACTATCAACTCGCCCGCCGCGTGAGGTTCGCTCAGTGATATGGTTTTTGTCACCAAGGAACCTGTCTTATGCAGAAATTCAGCGACAGATTTGCGAAGTGTACGTTGATACTGTTATGAGTAAATGCAAAGTGCGTAAGTGGATACGGGAGTTCAAATATGGCGGTGTCAACGTCTATGGTGAGGACCGCTTCGGTCGCCCATCTTCGATTACAGACGATTTGGAGGTTTCAGCTGATGCGAGGATTCGTGAGAACAGGAGCTTCACAATATCAAGTCTTTCAAATGAATTTCCTGATGTGTCGAGATCAGTGCTTTACAAAACTGCAGTGAAATCTTGGTTATCGAAACAGGCTGAAAAATTGCATGAAGAGGATACTTTAAAATTGGTTGAGAGGCATGATAAGTGTTTGAAAAAACTTGGCAACTATTTCGAAAAATAGAGTAAAGTATGTACTTTCTGAAAAGAAATGTACTTTTTTGAAATAACTTTTCGTTGTGTACTTCTATTGAAACGGAACTATCTTAGAAAACGCGCCTCGTCGTTATCATAACAAGTGTATAGAAAAAAAAAACCTTAGTGACTGGTCAATGGTAAGACGCATGTGTCAGCAATCTGCACGTAAAAGGTTATCGCTAAGTCCCACATGAGGGACCTTAGGCGAGCATGGGCCAGGTGAGAGTATGGGCACTAATTGGCACTCCGCCGTGCCAGCTGCCCACTGAACTATGCAATCGTGGCCTACTCTACGTGACGTCAAACGAGAGAGCCGCTGCCTTTTCTTTCGGCGGCGTTGGTACTACCGGTCACAAGTTAGAAACCACTACGAGCTCGTGTAGCATTTTTAAGGAAAGTCGGATTTATTTGCTTAAAAATAGCAGAGAAAGATGGGCATTGACAAACAATCGGACATCGGAAAAATTTACGTGAAAAAAATTGCAGATTCTATGCCAAAAAAAGTTGAAATATACGGAATAAAATTTGAAAAATGGAGTGGCAAGCTACTCGAGATACATGATTTCAATCCAAACAAATCCCGAACCATCCAATGTCATAACAGTTCGACACAACTGAAAATACCTTCATGGATAGGGAGAGGAAATGGTTAGTTACCGTTTGCGACATTGTCGAAGATCTCGTAATTGAGCTGAAATAAAACTATTCGCCGACATTGGGTGGTGGTTCGGTCAATTTGAACTCAAGGCTCGTGTAGCAATTTTAATGAAAGACGGATTTATTTGCTTAAGAATTGCAGAGAAAGATGGCCATTGACAAACAATCGGACATCGGAAAAATGTACGTGAAAAAAATTGCAGATTCTATGCCAAACAAAATTGAAATATACGGAATAAAATATGAAAAATGGAGTGGAAAGCTACTCGAGATACACGATTTCAATACAAACAAATCCCGAACCATCCAATGTCATAACAGTTCGACACAACTGAAAACAGCTTCATGGATAGGGTGAGGAAATGGTAACAGTTAAATAAACGTTAAAAAGTATAGAACTGAAATTGACTCGGGGGTTTGTTAATGAGAAACAGAAAGAAAATAGTTTTCATCTTTATCTTACTTTAAATCCCAATGGTACATCGACTACACTGAATATAACAATGAACGCCGGCCGCGGTGGCCGAGCGTTCTGCGGTGCACCAGTCACCGTCTGCACGGCCACTACGGTCGGGGGGTTCGAATCCTCCCTCGATCATGGATATTTGTGCCGTCCTTAGTATTAGCTAGTTGATAAGTAGTTTGTAAGTTTAGGGACTGATGACCCCGTAGTGAAGTCCCATAAGATCTACAAACATTTGAACATTTTAGTAATGAACAGAGCAAAATACATCGAGCTGTTCTCAGGCTGCCGTAAGAAACAGAAGGAAATACACATGCTTTTGTCATACTTCCACGCAGGGAGGAATAAATAAAGGTAGTAATTACAAGTACTCTTTGATATATCAGCGTAAAATAATTACGTTCGCTATCGGTTACAAAAAATTACAATAAAATATTGCTGCGTTGCAGAATCTTTCTTACATTTCAGAAAATTGTTCTTTGCTTTGTTTAAAATTATGTGCGGGGGTTCTGTAGTATTGTAATCTATATCTATAAATGTGAATGTCTGTTCGGTGTACGTTTACCACGTCTGAACCACAAGACATAAAGAGCTAAAAATTTGTACAGTTATTAATGTCTACCCGGGGAAGACTTTAGGCACGATTTCATGGCGATAGGATAGCTATATATATATATATATATATATATATATATATATATATATATATATATATATATATATATATATATATTAATGTGAATGTCTGCTGCGTGTACGCTTATCACGTCCGAACGACAAGGCGCAAAGACTTAAATATTTGCACAGTTACTAATTTATACCTGAGGAAGGTTTTGGGCACGGTTTTATAGCGATCTGATAGCTATTTAGCAATTTGAAAAATATAACGCGAAATGCGGAACAATAATTACTCTTTGAAAATGGTTTCATTGGTTGCATTGTTGATTGAGGGTTGATAATGATAAAAGGGTATAGTATATTGAGATGGAAAGTTATCGGTGTATGTAAAATTCTTTGCGTGTGTGTGTTTTAATATTCTGATCTGCACCGAAACTACAGAAAACAAACGAATGGTCTGTATGTAATTGTTGTCCGAGGTGTCCCGTTGTACACCACAGCAGTTGCATGCCGACAGCAATGAGGGGGTGGAAGATATGGTGGTTGAAAGTCGTCAAATTATTAAAAAATTCGGACTGAAGGCCAGCGATGACGTTTGCCAGGAGGTTACATACAGCGAAACGTGATGCCAAAGATCACATCTTTGGCCTATGCGTGCTACAATGTCTTCACCTCTTTCTCTGTAAGGATAAGCATATGAAAAAGGAAATATAAGAATAATTAAATAAAGCAGTAAAAAAGAAATTTCTTTTCATACAAATCGATTTGACGTTTCGCGCATTACATCAAGTGATCTGTCTGTGATATTATTACAATCATTATTGTTGAATTTTGTGATTGGATTCTTCGAAACGAGTGCATTTTTACGTGTGATTTGATCTATACTACTTACTTTCCTGATAAACGGTAAGTGCATAGACTTCTGCAATCAGTTCCTTCAAAACCATTCTCATAGCACAGTACTGAAAGATTACGTATCTATCATAATCAACCAACAAGCGAGCGGAGCCGCGGTTCTCAGCTAGTCTTAAATAAGCCAGAACGTGTATACCGGCAGGTCGATTTGGGAGGGCGGTAGTTTTACGCGTCCCGCCAAATAACCAGCTTCATACTCCCGTATTGAACGAGTAGAAAGGCGTAATTTTCTTTCTGGCCAGAACAATGGACGCCTTTCCACAGGACGGCGGCTGCAGCCGTTGCGGTAATGACGGCCCAGCTTGTCGGCTACCGATGAGGCGGTCGCGGCGGCGGCGGCGGCGGCGGCAGGCCAACGCCCCAGCCGCGTCCTCCCGCAGCGCAATGCGGAAGCGCAGGCCAGACCGGGGGCTCAGTGAAAGGCGACCCAGATGCGGGGGCCGCCTGCCGTAGCAACGGTGGCGGCGTCTGCCGCACAGTGGCCGAGGGGTGCCGTAGTCGTGCCGTCGCCGACCGCGAGAGCAGGCGTGGGCGGTGCACGCGCATCCCTACCACCACCCAAACCGAAGGCCACCCACTGCAACAGCGGAAATCCATCACCTGAGCACGACACACAAGGAGCCGTTGCTACTGGGGAGACCGGGAAACTCGATCTCACGACACGGTACGACCGATCACAGCACTGTGCCGGATGAAGTGTTCGAACATATCGGAGCTATGTAAAAAAGACCGAGCGTCATGTATGAAAGGAAACAAGGCTTCGAGAATATGTTTAAGAGTGTGTAACGTTATAGGACCTAATTGCAGCCGTCATCGGTCCTTAAACTGACAAACTACTTAAACTAACTTATCCTAAGAACAACATCCTCTCATTTCCACGGGAGGACCGGAACCTCCGTCGGCGAGCGGTCACGCGCACAGCAAAAAGACGCTTTGGTGCGCACGGCTATTCCACAGTGATACGCTTTGAGACGAGCCACAATGGATGCAAAAACCTCAGCTCTCCAAACTGTCAAAGAGAGGCGAGAGCACGCACAGAGGAAAGAAGAAGAGCCGAATACCATGGGCGAGGATAGAAGGCAGCCAAGATAGTTGGAGAGATAGCCACAGCAACTCAACTTTTCGGTGGTTCCCCTCGGCTGTAGGCCTAAAGCGAATCCTGGAGGTTTCCCTAAACACTTAAGTCCCAACTGGCAACTGCGATACCATTTTCCACAAACAAAAGAAGTTACTTCCAATGCTCCATTGACCAATAAACTAAACAGACTCTAAACAGAATGCCAGTACCTAAGGCCGCCATGAGTCTGTGAACCTTTATCCGGTCACTCATCCTAATAGGTTGAAATATAAAATAAAATAAAATGTTTCAAATGTTTGTATAGCTTATGGGAAATAAGTACGGGGTCATCGGTCCTTAAACTTATAAACTTACTAATACTAAAGACGGCACAAATATCCATGCCCGAGGGGGGATTCGAACCCCCCGACCGTAGTGGCCGTGCAGACCGTGACTGGAGTGCCTCAGTCCCCTCAGCCACCGCGGCCGGCAATAAAATAAAAACCTGACATATCAAACGTTATGTGATAGGCGCTTTCTCTGATCCTGCGAACTGCATGACATCGTGGAAGTACGTCCTTTGGTTCTGAGATTGACTGAAAGTGAATATGCAAGTCCCTAGAACACCTCTCGCCATAGCTGACACCAAATCGTTTGCAGAGCGGGATCCAGTTATCGTCTGTTCGTGGCTGCAGGATCCATGGCTTGGAGCCTGTGTTACATGGCTTACAGGATATCCTGGATGGGTTCAAATCGGGGCTCCGGGATGGCCATTGATTCTTTTCATCTCCCACGTATGACCCTGGAACCATTCTCGACTGGCGTGATAGCGATGTGTTGGCGCATTAGAATCTTGAAGTACCGCACAACCGTTGCGGAGCTCGAAGGGGAAAATATTAATGGAGATCGTTCCGGAAAACATCACCATACCTTGGACCACTTTTCATTATCCATTTTGAATCATATTGCGGCCTGCTGAAATGTCATAACAAGCGAGCAAAAACCATGATCCAAATTGTACAACATTCGAAATATGGGGATATGGTTTTACGCATCGGTTATAAGCCAATTCTAGGAAACAGAAATTATTGTGCTGTATTCCAATCAAATCCTGTCCTCACGATCCCTACGGGAACAATATGTAGGTATGTAGGTTTACGCATTGCCAAGGAGCAAAAAATAAATTTTCCGCCGGGTGGAGTTCAACCCGCGACCTTCTCAATACGAAGCCTATCTTTTACCGCTTTATTTTATTTATTTATTTCATTTTATTTTTTATTTATTTTGTTCTTCTAGTAGATCCATGCATGGCGGGCGTTGGTTCGTTCGTTCTTTGTTATTAGTTAAATATTTTGCTCAGCTTTTTTTTTATTACAGAGAGCGTTTAGCCCCCTCACCGGACGCGCTGAGCCACGGCGCCCGGCGTCGCTGAGACAAACACAACTTCCTAAACACGCAGGGACAGTTGATAAGATGTATATGATGATAGATTCGTATCAAAGTTACTTTTATTTCTTAACACTTGGCCATCTCGGGTTCCCACTTGCGGGACTTTCCTTGTTAAATCATGTGATTTCTATACTTGCTGATTCAGTTTGCCGAAAACTGAGGCTGCGTTGGCTATACGAGCTGCAATTTCTGTTGTCAAGCTGTTGTCGCATCTACATATACAAGGGATAGTTTGCATATCACATTTAAGTGCCCGGCAGAAGGTTCATCGAATCATCTCCCATTCCATTCTCGAATAGCGCGCGGGAAGAATGGACATCTGAATCTCTCCGTTCGAGCTCTGATTTCTCGTATTTTATTCTGGTGATCATTTCTACCTATGTAGGTGGGAGTCAACAATATATTTTCGCATTCGGAGGAGATTGTTGATGATTGGAACTCCGTAAGTAGCCCACGTCGCAGCAATAACCACCGTTGTTGTAATGATTCGCATCCCAGATCCTGTATCATTTCAGTGGCGCTGTCTCCCCTGTATCGTGACAATACAAAACGACCTGCCCTTCGACCTGATAACAAAAGAAATTCAACCATATGCATGAAATATAACTTTCATGACCAGATACTTCCTTGATTTACGAGTAAATTCTCATAAAAATAAGACGAAGGATATGTTATATTACTGATTAATTAATTACTCGTGGAATAAAACCACATAAGATAACGCATAAATTACTAACTGGTGCATTCCAGCATGCAACAAGAATTCGATAAGCATTAAATTACGGCACTTTACCCTTGATATCTAATTCGCCGTTCGGCTCTCCAGAATGCACCAATTCATCATGTAAATCACAATTAGATGGCTGATTTACTTTTTCTTTATAATAATCGACATTACTTTTGGTAGCAAAACCTTGACCTACAGACACATTCATTTTTTTTCCTTTACATCGAGATTTTTTTTTTTTTTTCTTTTTTTAGTAACACGCTTCTATGCACCGCGGGCGACCCGTTTATTCTTTTCTTCCACGCTGTTAGTATGCCCAGGGAAGCGTACGCCATCTCACTGTGGTTAAATCCCGCTGCTCCAGAGCGTTCACATGAAAACATGCAACAATAAAAATTACTAGGTATAAATATACCATTTACATAAACAAAACAATTTCGTCAACCTAAGTTGTATGCAATATACTCTCGTTTTGCTATCGTCCAGAAGTCATGATGCACTCCAAAAAATTTCTGTACTGCTACAGTGCCCTCCCCTTAGCATCAACTTAGGTTGACAGGAAACACTGTGTTTTTATGATATAAAGAAATTCTTTACTTGATTCTTGACCAAGTTTGCTAAAAGTAATCAGTATTTCCTATACATGAAATGATTTACTCTAAATTAAAAACATCACTGCAGTCAATTCCATAAAAAATCTTACACTTAAGTACAAAGAAATGAACTCTCAGTTTCTAACAGTCTGACACTATCAAAAAATTACTATAGTATTTCAACTATACATATACACATATAATTTGTGTTCTCATGCCCATTTTGCCTATGATATCTTTATTTTTTCTTTTTCACAATGCCATTTTTGTCCTTAATTTCACAGCATGTGGCACAATCTACCAAATTTTTACTAGCCTTCCAATAATAATACATCTCCTGATTCATATTGTTATTAATTACATTAAATGTACATTGTAAATTATCTTCCTTTTTCATTGTTGTATTCTTTCTATCTTGAATTTGTGTTTCACCCATATCAGTAAATAATATCTTCATATTCTTTAACACGCTATCAGAATCTAACTTACAAAAACTACTCTTCACTGGATAATATATTTTCACATCCTTAATATTATATTTTCCTAATACTTGGTCAGAATTCGGTCTCTTCACAATCACCGTTGTGGGATGGATTACCTCTTTAACTACGTAAGGTCCTTCATATAAATGTTCAAATTTTTTCATCCTTTTATTTAATTTGCTACTCTTATAATGAGTTCTTATCAGGACATAATCACCTTCTCTTAATTGATCTTGCTTTCCATTAACTGAGCATTTTCTAATTCTCGCTTGAGCCTTTTTATGTAAATTTACATCCGTAAACTTAAACAGATTATTTTCAAAATCTATTCCCTTTGGAGGAAAATTAACATATTCCACTAACTTATCACACTTTAGTTGTTGTTTAATCAATTCCTTTGGAGAAAATCCAGTGCTACCATGTGGTATCTCATTCATAATATTTTCAAAATAACTAACATACTGGGGCCAAGATGTATGTCTCCTGTAACAATAAGTTCTGGCTAATCTACCTATTTCTCTCATTACCCTTTCCGAAGGATTTGCCTGAGGGTGGTAATAGGCGATTAGAAGATGTTGTATGTTATTCTCAGCCAAAAAATCCTTAAATTCATGTGATGTAAAAAGGTTTCCATTATCGGATATTATTCTCCGAGGTTTTCCAACCAGCGGGAAATAATCTTTACTTAAAATTTTGATAATTGTTTTACTATTGGCCACACGAATGGAATAAAATTTGACAAACTTCGACCATAATTCCAATATAACAAATATAAACCTCACTCCTCCAGCACCCTTCGGAAGAGGTCCCATTATATCCATAGCACAGATATCCCACATATTCTTTGGTACTATAGGATACAACTGGGTTCTTATTCCATAGTTAACAGGTTTGGTTTGCTGACACACCAAGCAACCTCGTAACTCTTGTTTTACTACCCGGGACATACCCTTACAGTAATAAAATTTTGTCATATGCATTAAACATTTTTCTGCTCCATAATGTCCAAATAATTTATGTATGTACCAAGTTAGTTCTCTCAAATACTTGCTGGGCACACACACTCGCCATCTAACCACATCTTTCATTGATTTATGGAAAAGCACATTATTATACAATACCCACTGTCTTCTCCTACCATTCCTCACATGATTAGGATTCTCCAATCTATCTAAGACTTTCCTTATCCATGGACCTTCTCTCTGTTCCACACCAATGTTTCTAAACACTTTCCTTAGCTCTTTATTCGCTGTCTTTACCATTACTGGATAAACCTTAAAATTCTGATCTAAATCAATACTCAATCCCTCTTCTTCAAAACCTACTGGTAATCTAGATAAAGCGTCAGGTATCGTATTCTCAGATACCTTAATATATTTAATCTCAATATCATGTTCCTGTAAGGCTAACGCCCACCGAATCAGCCGTTTATGAAGCAATTTACTTGTCATAAGGAATGACAAAGCTCTATGATCCGTGAATACAATCACTTTCCTACCATAAATCAAATACCTAAATTTCTTCACAGACCACACAACTGCTAATGTCTCTTTATCCGTAGTTGAATAATTTCGTTCACATGGGTTTAACATTCTACTTGCAAATCCGAGGGTAACTACTTCTATATCATTTCCTTTCCTATATTCCTGAAACAGATGACACCCAATTCCATATCCTGATGCATCAACTGCTATACAAAATTCCTTGTCTAAGTTTGGATGACCTAAAATTCTAGGATTATCCATTGCCTGCTTCAAAGATTCCCATTCCTTCTGACAGTCATCTGTCCATGCCCATACAGTTCTTGCTTTTAATAAATTATTCAAATGAATGCAATTCATACTCTCAGGCGGAATAAACCGTCGATAGAAATTAATCAACCCTATAGCTGATTTCAATTGTTTCTTGTTCCTTGGAGTGGGACAATCCCTAATTGCCTTTAACTTATTCTCAGTGGGTTTGATTCCCTCTTGATTTATTACATGTCCAAGAAACTTCATTTCACTACATCCAAATTGAGCCTTCCCAAATTTTAAAGTTATTCCTTTCTCTAACAACCGTTCAAACAGATCTTCCAACAAAGATAAATGCTCTGACCACGACTTTGTCACCACCATGATATCATCAACATATATAAAAACCTTTTCTAACAATCCGGGTCCTATTGCTGAATCTAATGCCCGTATAAATTCTGATACAGATATGTTAAGCCCAAAAGGCAGAACCTTAAATTGATAACATTTTCCCTCAAATAAGAAAGCTGTATATGGTCTTGACTCTTCTGCAAGCTTTATTTGCCAGTACCCCGAAGTAAGATCGACACGACTCATGTATTTCACATTTTCAAACCTTGCTAAGATCTCCTCCATTGGTAATGGCCTATCTCTCTCAATTTCAATAATTCTATTTACAGTTCTAGCATCCAACACCAACCTGATATCCCCATTGGGTTTCTTCACCGCCACGATGGGGTTGCCATAAGCACTAGTTGAACGCTCAATTATTCCCCATTCCACCATACGATTTATTTCTTTCCGTACGGCTTCTCTCATACTAAGTGCTATGGGATAGGGTGGTCTGAAAAATGGTACATGTTCTTTAATCTTTAACCTACATTCATAATCCTTAATGGTACCAGGTTTACTATCAAAGAGCTGTTCATATTTTAATAGAACCTTCTCTAAATCCTCCTTCTCAATATCAGTCAAACTACTGGCTTCCTGACACCTATTCCTTACTTGTTCTGACCAGTCCGACCGTTCCTCACAACTAACCTCTTGTAAATTCTCTGAATAACATACAGACAAATTACGTGTATCTAATTGTACTTGCCATGAATCTTTCCTATCCTTCATACCTTCACAACTATCACTTTGATTGATGTTAATCCACACCAATCTATCATCTACCAATAACCTCATTTTATTATCTAGAAAATCAAGCATAACCTTCTTGCTCACAAACCAATCCAAACCTAACAATATAGGTAAATTGATATTGGATACAACTAGCATTGACTGCTGTATCGTAATTCCTCCTAATTTAAATGTTAACAGTACCTCTTCTTCTACCTTTCTCCCTTTTGAACCTGTCAAACCAATTACTTGTACATTGGTAACAGGGAATGTGGGGCATTGCCACACATGTTTGTTTTTCTCCCACACTTCTTTTGCCAATAAGCTCACTTGACTACCTGTATCTAATAAAAATTCCATAGTTTGTCCACATACATCTCCCTTAACTACTAAAGTTGATATGTTACTTTCCTTTTCCTCCTTTTCCAAAAGTAATTCCTCCTCTATTGGTAAATCTCCTTGGTATCTAAGAAATGCCGTCTTAAATCTTTGTTCATTACTTGAGTTACTAGTCAACGGATTATTATTCTTTGGATCCATTTCCTTTGATCCTACCTTTTTTTCCAGTACCTCTGATTTCACTTCTGAAGTACTACCCTTATTACTATTGTTGCCAGAATCTCCTGTAGACCCCTCCTGAACTTTACCCATTTTAACCTGTCCATTCCCATTTCCTCTGACTCTTCTACTGTTATCATAATATCCTCTACCATTACTATTGCAACATCCTCTGTAACCACCTCTATGATTATTCCATTTCTCTTGTCTCCCATTCTGATGTCTAAAATTGCCATTATTGACACATTTATCACCATCAACATTATCATTTATATTTACACAACATGCAGTCTTCACTTTTGTGTTTTCTCCCTTATTCACATGGTCAAGTTGCCCTATATATTCCAAAGTCTCCTGCACCTTCGACCAGTCTCTCCCTGCTAACAACTCCTTCATTCTATTAGGTAACTTAGAAATTAGAACTTCCATTAAATGTTCTTCCCCAACAGACTTATCTAAAAATAAAGCTTGATTTAAATGATACTCCATAAAATTCCTACATCCTCCCCACTTTTCACTATAAGCTACTGGACTAAACAAATCAATTCTTAACTTTCTCTGTTCTTCCTCTGACCAAAACTTTGCTTTAAAAGCTGTAGAAAATGCCTCCACTGTTTTAAACCTATGACGATTCAGTATAGCCCACTGACTAGCATCTCCTTCAAGTTGTCCTATGATGAATCTTACTTTTCTTTCTTCATCCCAGCTACTTGGAAGTGAATCCTCAAAAGCCTTAAGAAAAATTACAGGATGTACTTCCCCCTTTGGTTTAAACTTTGGGAACTGCTGACCACCTGTTTTCATTCCAATTTTTATTTCCTCTGCTAAGTCATACTTGTTTATCTCCCTACAATATCTAACATCTTTACTCTTATCTGGTGATACCATATAACATACCTCCTGACTGTGTACATCTCCTTGAACTCCCATATCTCTCTTACTTTTAACTGGGGTTATTTGATGAGAACTAACCTGAGCTCCCAACCAATTTGCCTCCTCTTGATCAGTGTTCACAGAAGAATCTGTCACCTCTTTACCATCTTTCAATTCAACATCTCTTAACCGTTCCGCTAACCACCTCTGCACTGGAAAAATATTTTCCTTTACTTCCTTACTTAACGCCTGAACCTGCGATTTCAACTTCGAATTACATTCACTTATTTCTTCCTTCACCTCCTTAACAACTGTTTCATAGACTACTTCGGTCTTCTCGTGTATTTTTCTGTCCATATATTTTAATAACCCATCATACTCGGCTTGTTTCATTTCTTTAAACCTTCCTCCAACGTCAGACAGCACTCCCAAATCATTCAATGTATATTCTACCTGTCCCAATCTCGAATCTAGTTTAACATAACTCTCAGTAACATCTTCTTGTACCTTCTTGATAGCTTCTATATCTCTGTCAATTACTCCAAGTCTAGCCCTCATTTCATTTCTACTCATCCTTAACTCCTCCGTTACCTTCTCCAAAGCTTCATCATGCCTAGACTCACTCTCTGCTAAACGTTTATCTAATCTTTCGTAACCCGCTTTACATTCATCCTTAGATTCTTGAATCTGCTTTGAAAGATCACCCTTCTGTTCCAAAATATCATCTTTTAAACTATCAAGCCTCTCCAATAACACTCTTAAACTTTCCTCGTTCATGGTTATAGTAATTAATATACACCCTAATACAATAAAAAATAATCTTATAACACTCTACCTCAGTCTAAAAAAAAAAAAACCACTTCTGTAGTCAGTACCTTCCAAGTTTATACACAACTAGATACGCTAATACACCATAAACATTCACTATTATATGTGCCCTTCTCAATAATTTATAAAACAATTACACACAAAAAAGAATCTTATCACTAAACCTCGTACCTTGTTTTTACCTCAGTCTACTCACAAAATCGATAAACAGCACATGAGTTCTCGTAGTCTTGAAAGATAAAGTGTTGCCCTTGGATTAGTTTAGCAGCACTCTACCCCACTTTGTCTCTCTCTGTTGCTCTCTGTGCTCACAGTCCTAAGAATTGTCAGCTCACTCGCACTCAGGATGGTTCACTAGCCGTTAATAGTCTCAATTCTTCGCCTTAAACACACACCCCTCTTAAACAAAATTTATTAGAACTGGATGTATAGTTATACTATACCTGCCTAAATAACCAAAAATTAAAATTAAAAAATATCTCTTATTTCGTACGATTCTCACAATCCTGGACACACAGGGTCGACAAATATGTAGCAGTTCGTCGTGACCTGTACTAGAAATCATAGGATAAAGTTCACTACCATAGATTCTCAGTTCAAGTTAATAAAAAAAATATTTTGTATTGTCCTCAGTGTTCAGTGGTACAAGTCTCTGAACGCCTACAATCTCTGTTCCGCTGTAACAATCGGGAGAAAATATATATTTTTTCTTTTTTTTTTTTTTTTATTACCAAGGTCGAATACACCGTTACCCTTGCTGAGTGGAGTAATATTTACTTAAGGTGTTGCTCGACTTAGGTGGTAAAGTTTTCAGCCCTGTGTCGCCATCCCGATAGTCTTTCGTTTCAGCGAACACATAGATATAAATCGCTGCGCCACCCAAATAAAAGTCAACGCATCTGATAAACAAAATATATAATCAGAAGAACTCAGTTCAGTGGGCCTTTTTGGTCGCAGCGTGTGTCCAGAAAAATTGTGTCTAATCATTCGAACATAGTTCATTTAATCGTTATCTTCAAAGAGTAATATATACTAATAAAGTTGAAAAATTCTGAAATTCGACACACTTTTATTGTTGCTGCGGTCGACCAGTAATACTGCTCGATCGCAGTAACAAATAATAATAAACTTTTAATATAGACAAGAAATATTACTTTTACAAATTACGCTCGCTAATGATACTTCCACGTAGCATTAGCGATCGTAGGTCAATTATTTGTAAACTAATACAATAAGTTACACTGCAAGTTTACTTTAAATTCGACCACAGGGATCGATTTATTTAAAAGAAAAGTCTTACATTTTTCAATACAAATCCTGGCCAGACTCTAAATTTGCAAATACCTATCCTCACTGGTTATGCTATCTTTTTACAACAAAAACAGAAAATAACCTACAGTGCCACCACCACTTTCCGGACACCTCTCATAATTAAAATTACAAAATAAAGGCGAGGGCCGTTTTTCAGGTGTGGGCGAAATTAATCATTCAAAAGGTCTGGTTTCCCACAACCCATAGAGTCTGCCTGTTGATCTTTAATAACAGCCTATGGAAAAACAATGAATGTAGTCGTCAATAGGTAAGGTTTTACTTTAGTTACTACCCAAATGGAGTACCGTAATTACTTTGAATAGAATAATCACTGTTATTTTGTTCTGTAGACCTTATGCGGCATCTAATAAACAAAAACAACCTTTCGCTTTAATAAGAAAAGCTTTGTATTGGTCATGAAAGTAGCTTTACATTTACTTGCCCTTCTTGCTCTTAGCCGGTGAATCATACTATTTCCACGCATTATTTTTTTCAAATATGGACCATAAGCAGTATAGATCCAACTTATCAATAATAAATATGAGTGGAACTCCGTCACACTCACGATACTTCGGACAACACGCAGCCTCCGACAGTATCTACCATCCACACTAACTCCCAACTACAAAAATCAGACTATCTGATATGTCCAAAAATTTTAATAAAATCAACTTACCACTGTTTTATACAGGGTAACTATTAAATTACATTACGAATAGATCGTAATTATACACCTGGCTAAGAGAAGTTATTCTGTGGACCATCAAACTGATAACAAAAGAAATTCAACCATATGCATGAAATATAACTTTCATGACCAGATACTTCCTTGATTTACGAGTAAATTCTCATAAAAATAAGACGAAGGATATGTTATATTACTGATTAATTAATTACTCGTGGAATAAAACCACATAAGATAACGCATAAATTACTAACTGGTGCATTCCAGCATGCAACAAGAATTCGATAAGCATTAAATTACGGCACTTTACCCTTGATATCTAATTCGCCGTTCGGCTCTCCAGAATGCACCAATTCATCATGTAAATCACAATTAGATGGCTGATTTACTTTTTCTTTATAATAATCGACATTACTTTTGGTAGCAAAACCTTGACCTACAGACACATTCATTTTTTTTCCTTTACATCGAGATTTTTTTTTTTTTTTTTTTTTTTTTTTTTTTTTTTTTTTTTTTTTTTTTTTAGTAACACGCTTCTATGCACCGCGGGCGACCCGTTTATTCTTTTCTTCCACGCTGTTAGTATGCCCAGGGAAGCGTACGCTATCTCACTGTGGTTAAATCCCGCTGCTCCAGAGCGTTCACATGAAAACATGCAACAATAAGAATTACTAGGTATAAATATACCATTTACATAAACAAAACAATTTCGTCAACCTAAGTTGTATGCAATATACTCTCGTTTTGCTATCGTCCAGAAGTCATGATGCACTCCAAAAAAATTTCTGTACTGCTACAAACTCTGCTTTAGTAGCACTACCATCGGAGGGATCGACATTTTATCACATAGTGAAGGTATTGTTTGTGTTTTGCCTATAGTATGTTTGACATATGACCAAAATCTCTTTCAGTTTTCAGTCAAATATCGAGAAAGTGTTTCGTTGTGATAAGTATTGTAGCCATCTCGCATTGAGATCCTCGTTAAATTTTGAGCTTCTGTGTAGGATCGCCAACCCTGGGAATTTTGAGTTCGTTTAAATTTAGTACGCCCTTCCGAGAAGACTTCTTGTTAAGTGATTACAGGTACTTCACTACTCCGATGATATCTCCTTCTCCGTTACTCATTCTGGCCTCAGTTCGTAATTCGAAATCAGGAATATTGGTTTCGTCTTCTTTGGTAAATGAATTTCGAAAAGCTGTGTTTAGTAACTCTGCTTTAGTAGCACTATCATCGGTGCGATCGGCATTTGTATCACGTAGTGAGGGAATTGTTTGTGTTTTGCCTCTAGTATATTTCACATATGACCAAAATCTCTTTGGGTTCTCATTCAGATTGGCTACCTAATTTGGCTACCCTGATATTTAAAGTGTGAGACGTTTTCCAAAACCTTGCTGTCTAGATTTGCATTCTGGAAATCTAGAAATAATATTGAATACTGAAGATTTGTGTGACCTGTGAAACTTTCCAGGGTTTTGGCACAGATCCTTCTTTGAGCGAGCGCTTGTATATGGCTGTTAAGTAAGGAGCTATCGCATAGAAAGCTAGTGGGTATACAGTCCGGGCCAGAAGACTTGTTCTTGTTTAAGTGATAACAGTTGCTCCACTACTCACTGAGGCGCTATGCTACGATGCGCGAGGCTATTCCCCGTCAGGGGTTCGTATCCCCCCCTCGGGCATGGATGTTTGTGTCGTCTTTAGTATAAAGTAGTTCATTAATAGTTTGTAAGTTTAGGGACTGATGACCCCGCAGTTAAGTCACTTAAGCTTTACAAACATTTGCACATTTGATATTTAAAGTGTGACACGTTTTCCAAAACATTGTTGTCCAACTTCATACTGCAGTCGACTGTATTGGGACCAACTGATATGTTAATGTTGTATCATCACTACACGTAGCAAGTGAAACTCAATAGCCGTTGTCGAAAGAGCTGTAACTCAACAGCCCTTGTTAAAGCAACGGCTACTTGTACCCGTGGCCTTCGGCCAGCGTTGCCTCTGCTCGACCCTCAAAGCCAGCCGCTATCCGCAGCGCGCGCGGCACTGGGTCGGCCTCCCTTGCGCTCGCCTTATATAGCGAGTGTTGCGGTGTCGCGCGAGCGCGGCTGCGGCGCGCCGCTCTCTCTGGTTACCGGCGCGGCCTGACAAACGGCCCGCGTCGCGCGGTTCACACGCGCTGCCGCCCACGCGTTGCCATGGCGACGGCGGCCGCGGCCACGGCGACGCGGCCAGCGCCTCAGACGGATGGCGCAGCGCGCTGCGACCCGCGCGGTCGCTCCGCTCTTGTCGCGGCTCGCGCTGCGATGTAAGCTCTCCCGCTGATCGATAGCGAACGCACCGCGGCATCTGATTACGGCCGCGAAACGGCCCCGGGAGATGGATCGCGCGTTTCTTTCGCGTCTGCTTTGTCACCGGGCCGGCGGACAACCCGACTGCATTCTACGCGAGAGCTCTCGCTAAATGTCTCTCGGATCGCGGAGGTTGAGAGACGCAGTTACTGTCCGCGCGTATCGGGAAGTCCCATCTGCGCTTCATAAATCAGTGTCCTCCGGACGCAGAAGGTAGCAGTCGCGGGCACTTTCTCGCTCTGCCCGTCCACCGACGACTCCATCTGGCCTTTGGGCAGAACACGGAAACTCTCCGACGCATCCATTTTACGAACACGGCAGGATGTCGCAATGTTTACGACACTGAAGACATAATCGACCGATTACATTTCCCACTCATTCATTCTGTAACATGTTGTCCATTGTTTCCATAAATTGAGGACTACGGTCTTAAAATAGGGCACAAGCGATTTCTTTAAGGGGGGAGGGGTGTTAATGAATAAAAAAGAAAACCCTATTTCAAAGATGACCAAAACCACAGTTTTGGAGTTACGGCAATGAAATTTTGTACCACCCCCTAGATATAGGTAACACATTTACATATAAAATCCATACTTCTGTTTTCTTTTTATTATATATATATATATATATATATATATTCAAGAGGAATGTCAAAAATTTCTCTGTTTCATCTCTTTACATGTTGTAAACTTCTCGCATAAGGTTTCTGGAATAGGTCAAATAGTAGAATTTTCATAATTTTTTCATTATAATTCCACATGTATAATTTTAAATTCATGCAAAATTCCAAGCACTTTGCCCTCTAGCTAAGCTTGCAATCAGAATTTCAGAATTTTCTCTTGAGACAACGTTTACTAGGTTTACAGAAACATGTGTACAAAATTTCATAATATCAGCATTCATAGAATCTGAGGAAAAGATACATAAACTTTAAAAAACAAAATTTCCAGGAAAGGCAATTTAAAGTCCACCTTAATTTTTTCCTTATTTCACTTGGATGCGATTTCGACATTGAAACTTTGGGAACTTTTGGCTCCGAGTTGTATTAAGAAATAAAAAAATAAATAAAAAGTTGACAATTTTTGTCAATTGCATCAACGTCCCCCCTTAACCGTCCTTATTTAATGCACACATATTAATTAATTAATATCCGATCCAAATGGTAATAATGTGTTAAATAAGTCAACTGCAATTTTTGGCCTTCACATTACATTTTCGAAACGTATCTGAAATTAACTTCGTTAGTACGTACTGAGAGGAACATAAATATCTTATAATATAAAATGCTATTTACAGTATCCTGGACTTTCTGTTCCAAGTGTCTTACCTCACGATTTGTAGCGAAAACTAAATCTTAATTTTCAATATATAAGGAGATTATTGTCGAATTTACAAATTAGGAATGGTATTATAAGCTACCTAATTCAAGTTGATTTTATGTAATAAGTTTTTTCATATTAATGCAAACATAAACTATTTGTTTGTATTGGAAAAACGCAATTTAAATATTAATATTAACATTATGATTGTTTATTTAACATGCCCCTTTACGTAATAATGTTAAATGTTTAAAGGTTAAATTCAGGCGGTTATATCAAGTACTTGGGCCAGTCGAACACGATACATAAAATTGAAGGATTTACAAAAGAAGACATTTTGGCTATACAAGATTTAGTGAATTTGTGTACCAAATCGAATTTATTGATGATCAATCCTCATCCTTTGTCAGTTATATTTTTTCTGAGATGGTCCCTCTTTTGCAGTAACATTCAGCAGTCGAAAAACAAGTGGCCAATAGTTTGTATATCTGTGTTTCATGTCCATGCTTCGTCTACAGTTATTATGAACCGTTGATAATAGGCTTTCAGTTTCCCATGATCTGCTAACATTGCTGTAAATTTCGAAGACATTTGGAGTTTAATCATCAACGTTGTCAGATCGTAGGAAAATACAGTTTAGTGATTTCCCCGTTTTTAGTTTTTTGCCACTCAACCTCCCATTGGTTCCTAAACTCCTCTTCAAGTTTCTTCTTCACCGCACTTGTAGGTATTTTCCTGTAGAGTATTGAATTTCGTGACTGAACTGCTCTTTTAGCGTGATTATCAGGTAGTTCATTTCCCCATACACCTGTATGTGTTTTAACCCATCCGAAATACACCTGCCAGTTGTCTGTCTCCAATATTTTGATTTTACATCTTTTTCTGCACTCAATAAGTTGTGGTTCTTTAGAATTCGTGACGAATCCAAAGTGATCCTCCTATCGGTGTGAATTACTGCAGCTCTTTCAATATTCGAGAGAATGGAAAATTGTTCTGCTTGATTGTTTGAGCATTCAATAGAGAATGTAAGTTGTATTTGAAAAATAAGCATTTCATTAACAAAATATTTCCATTTCCGAAATCACTCAGTCGTCTGACTTGCTCCGTCTGTGTATACTTCAAATGTTCAAATGTCTGTAAATCTATCGGACCAAACTGCGTGGTCATCAGTCCGTAGCTTACAAACTTCTTAAACCTAGGTAAACTAACCTACGGACAAACACAGACACCCATGCCCCAGGGAGGACTCGAACCTCCACGGCGAGCAACCGCGCGCTCCGCAGCGAGGTGCTTTAGACCGCTCGGCTGCTCCACCGCGGCATGTATATTTCAACAGGGTATCTTTTGCTTGCGTCCTTCTCAGTTATTCTCATAATGTCTGCCGAGTATGCCCATCTTCGATACTCTACGGCGATGTCGATTGTCTGTCTGACGTCTATAGTTTTGAGCAGGTTATAATATTTGGCCATTTTCTGTATCTTAAGAGTTACGGGCGAGAGGCGTGATAAAACACAGAGCGCTTCACTGGGTGTCGTTCTGTAATCTTTAAATTGATTAACCGTTAGACTCTATTAATTTTGGTACGAATGTATTGTCGCTCCAGTACTATTATCCACATCGGTGATATAGACTGTAGTCCTCCTTTATAAACAGTTCTCAGACCTCAGATTAGCTGATCTTCAAAGAACATTGATTAAGACCTTGCACTTATCTGTAATGTGCTGAATGTAAACTGACTCTCGATTATAACAAGATACTTTTGACTTGTGAAAGCACTTCGTTTTATCGTAAATTCCGACGTCGATCAGGCACATTTCCTTTTTTCAGGCGATAAGCATAGCTTTTACTGTTTTTGCTACATTGAGTTTCAGATGACAGATCCTGTAGTAGATATGAAGCTGCTCCAAATAAGAATTTAGGCCTGATTCCAATTGTTCGAATGACTCACCCTGCAGAGCAATAGCCAGATCATCGGCATTTGCGAACTTCCGTGATTTGAGTTCCGGCATCTCAGAGATGTACAAATTAAATAATAAAGGAGCTAGCACAGAGGCTTGTGGTTATTTAGGATTCGGGCTTTGCTTGTCTTTCCGTGAAGATGTACTCTGCACTTTTTTGCGGATAGCATATTATAGAAGAGCTTTAATGACTTTTTATATTTGACTACTGTAGCAAGCTTATACTATAATCCTTTAAGCCATACTGTGTCGTATGCAGCTGAGAGATCTATAAATACTGCACCAGTCTTTTTTCTCCTTCTGGAAAACCACGTTCAATATGCGTGGTTAGTCCCAGGGCGTGATCGCAGCAGCTCCTCTTCGACCTGAAACCAGCTTGCTCCATGGGTATCGCTGCATCTATTAGGTGGGTGACCCACTTTAGGAGATTTTTTTTCGAAAAGTTTGTATATCACACACAGCAGAGAGAACCCGGCTGATCGTGTTCCTGACTTCAACCTCCCTCGAAGAACCTGGGTGGTATTAAACTGAATGAGAACTGGCGTTGTACATGCAAGGACCTGATGGCCAAGTGGGGCTACGTGGACGACCCTTACTGTGACTGCGGCGAAATACAGACGATGAAGTTCATAACTGATTGTGAAACTCATGACTTTCCGGATGGTTCACTAGAGAATCTGCATAGACACAAAGACACTGCCATTTTTTGCCTGTACAATTTAAGTGTTTTCGTTTCATTGTTAATTATTTTGACAGATTACTACACGTATGCACTATAGGTTGATAAGCAATGTAATTTGTATAACTAAATTTGTAATCAATAACGTTTTGTTATATTTGTATGTTAATTTAGTTTCCCATTTTGAATGTGTGTAGTACTGTCAGTCATCTGGTATATCGAACGCAAAATGAATAAATGAAATAACATAGCTTTTTATTTCTATTTGGTGGACTGGAGTTTGTTGTTACTGGCCCAAGTAATTATTAGCTACACGTTTGCGTTATAGATGTTCTCAGTGGTAAGTGGATCTCTCCTTTGGTTAGGAGAGTGTCCTGAATAAGGCAATTTAAGCTGCCGTAGCGAGTTCTGAGGAAGATGTAGACCAGTATAAAGTGAGAAAATTCTGATTGCAAAGTTCACTGTAACGTGAAAACGAGTGCTACGCGGTCTGAGGTAGGCAATACTATTGTTCCAGTGGATGTGTCATTAACTGTTTTTTGAAGCTGAGCTGTTTGCTCAGTTCTCGAATTAAATTACATAGGCCATTCCGGAGTTGGATACCTGCCACTGATATGCGAAAGAAACTACTTCGTTGTGGAACGAATCGGAAAGGGTGTTGACTGAAAAGAGTGTTTTTTTACTATTTTGTTGGGACAGAAGCGTTAAGATTGAACAGAGATATCAATGTTGTTTGCGTTGGGTAAGACAATAGAGGAGAGAGAATGTATGGAAATCACTGTGCTTGCCTGCACGTAAGCAGCATAGCTGTACATAACATGGTTGACAATGTGCAGCTGACATGTACAAGGAAAACAGCCGCAGACAATAGCTGAGCAGTGCTGCCAGCATAACCTGCACAAAGAACGACGTGTCCGAAGCAACAACTCTCTTTCATTTATTTCACTGCTGAAACGTTTTACGTCATTCGACGTGTTGCTGTTCGGGTACATAAACGTTACGATAGCATTGTAGACATTGATTTGCATGCAACATGGTACGTAACGTTTAGATTCTTTTCAGCACTGTCTGCAAGTAATTTGACTATCTTTGCACGTCGAAAAAGGACAATGAATTTATAGCTCTCTCTTAAGAAATTTCCAGGTTTTTCTCTCTAGAATTTTGACAGATAAAAGCTATTTGGTTTGTATAAATCTTAAACAAAAAAAACTAAACAAAGATACTCATAAGGTGTGTAATGTGAAGCCCTGTATGAATGCTACCTGTTTCTCATTACAAGTGGAATTTTCTGTGTCCATTCGGCAGAATAACTTGAGAATAGCCTTCTCGAACTTCAATTTAGTGAGACATATTTATTTTCAAATACATGAATATAAGAAATATTAATTTAATAAGGATAATACCAAACTCCCTACAAAAATGTTCGTCTAGCAGCGACACACACACACACACACACACACACACACACACACACACGTATAAGGGACATTCATGCTTTCAATGCTTTCGACTATTATCCTTTGTCAGAAAACAAACACATACTACCCCATTCACTCAATCACACACCACACTTCACAGACACACAATCGTTATCTCCGGCTGCAACGCATATCCTAAGCTGCATCTCCTTACACCCATGTGGTACATACACGCTCCGTAGGCAGGGATGGCAACCTCTGAAACTTAGAAGTCCCAACCGGGAACTCAAAATACCCCTTTCCTGCTTAAAGTGTCCCAATGCAAACAAAAACACGTGCTTCATAACATTAGGCCAATATGACGATGTCTAATTTATTGCAATTTTTTCAGTCTCTCATTTGTACGACTGTATACTTTTACTGTTCATTGCCACATCATCCTTAACATGATCCGAAATGAATTCATTGCATTGAAATAGTATCTTAGCGCCACTTCACCATATGTTTTTGCCAGTTGCCAGCTCATGTACAACATATAGGAGTGAAGTGTGACACCATAAAAGACAGTGTTTTAATATTGCTATATTTCTTCAAAATATACAAATTTGTTGCATATCTTTTTTTTCATAATTGTATTAATGTATATGTACTAGTGGTCTATTGATGAGGTGTCTTTGTACTCATAAAAGCTTTGTACATTTTCATATTTTATTAATGTATTTTAAAGATGCGTGATTTAATCTTGTTTGGATTATAATGTCAATAATTTTGAGATTACTTTATTGTAATAGCTTTATAGAGGATCTGACTTATGGATTCTATAAATATATGGGTTACGTTAAAACCTGTGGGAAGAACTAAAAAACGGAAGAAGAGTGCGTGAATGGAAAAGGTGGGAAAGCGTGCCAAAGCAGCGCTGGTGCGCGCTACGAACATTCTAGTGGAAAGAGTAGTATCTGGGCCTCCGACGGGCAAGCAGCGTGCAGCTGAGGCAGTGTTTTATCAGGCCAATATTGCCAAATTTTATGGAAATGGCCTCGGATGACGAACACTACATATTGTGGGAATGTCTCAAATATTTGTGGCTTAATTGTTTTGAATTTCCGACGCCAAGAAAACTGCAAAAGCCACAGCACTGTATGAGCCCATACTTGTACGATTGCGCAACGGCAAACCGCGCACTTGCAATTTTCATTACTTTTGCAAGCCAGATACTCACATTTTTATGTATTATGAATAACAACCAAATATCATTTTAACTTGTGATCCACCCGTTATTTTCCTAAGTCACTGACCTATGTAGGTTCCTAACTCTATAAGTGCAAAAGATTATCCGAGTATCCTAAATGTTTAAGAATGCCGTGAAGAAACTGATTTTATTACTTATAATTACATTTGCAACAAAAATACGCGTGAATTTTCTCAGACAGTTTAGATAAAAGTTTACATTAACAGATTTTGGTAAAGAGTAATTATTTCAATCAAAAATCAGATTATAGCTAGAATTCTTCATAATAATCTTGGTATGTAAGGTATTCACAGACAGTGTTATATTTATGAACAATCAGCGTTTTAATTAGTTTGTACAGTGAGCTTTTTTAGTGTTTACTGATTCATAAAATAACTTACTCAGTTGAGGCTTTAAAAAATAGAGAGAGAGAATAACATAATAGTCTTTTGTAATTCATAATCTGTTCAGATTTGGTATATAAGTGTAGACTTTTCTGGTTTACAAATTAATCATCCTGCAGTTATTGGTTTTAGTGATAGGTAAAATAAAATTATTTAAAGATAATTACAGTCTTATTCCGCAACTATTTAGCCTGAAAGTAATCTTATTTGAATGAAATGAAAAAAAATTTGTTCCATATAAATAAATCATTAATGTAGGAAAAGTGTTCTATTACTAAATTACGTAGTCAATATGAAAATATTCAGTTGCCACCCATTGATACTAACAAGTTTGCAAACAGGCAAATTAGGGCTAAAATATACAAAGTTTGATATTTTCTACAAACCACTTAGATTTACTTCCAAATATTTGGTACAACATCTTAAGAGCATGGTATACTATTGTGGGACATATTTTTCACTTTCTGATTACAAAAATTTACTATAAAGTTAATTATTTTCAATCTCACTTTCATAAGAGTGTGCCTACTTGATACTGACAGCCTTTGTTCTTTTGTATGACTATTCCAAAGTTAAAAAATTGTTCACATAGTTGTTTCTACTGCTTATAAAATCATTTGAAACATTAATTTTACTGTATAGTCTGGCGACCGTAATTATTACTAAATTTCTTGATACCTCACCACAAGGAAACATTAATTTTCACATCAGTAGTGTATTAGTTTCCCTTGTATGAACTCTTCGAGAGACGAAACATTTGATATCCTTAAGCATTAGTAAGCACACGGTAATCCTCTCGAGGAGCGCGTTACTTTTCACGAACGTTGCGTAATTGTGACAAGCGTATGGGTACGGTGCGGTAGATGGAACTTTAACGGTGCAAAGTTATTGCACATAACTTGCCGTTTTCCATAGATTGCTTCAGAGTATCCTGGATAGGAGGGGCGTTGCTGAAGGTTGTCTTTTTTTTTTTTTTTTTTTTTTTTTTCCTTTTTTTAGGCTGATCCCTGATAACCTGTAATTCATTATTTCTTGAATCATGTGGTACAGGTATTCTACGTAAAGCTAAGAAATAAATGTAATGATTTCATTGTGTCAATGTGTATTGCAACTTGCAGGTTTTCAATTAGAAATGCTGTACTTCCGTGCTAATTTATCTTACAGTTTCATTTCATTCCTACGTCTAACATTACTCTGTGTATAATGTGAAGTGTAGATAGCCCTACCACTTGGCTCACTGAAGCGTCAGTCACAATATAATTTTAATCCGGCTATAAGTTACATTCTGTGACGCATTCGACAATGTTTCAACGCGCATCTCGTTCATAAATAATGCTGCATTTATGTCGTACAGACTAAATGATATTTCAACTAAAATAGCTACTACAATGGAAGTGCAGTGCCTAGTTGAACAAACGACAGCCAGCAGGTGAGCTATTTTACATTATTTTCACATTATGTGGGAACAATACCTACAATGGTGCACGTGTGCACCGGTTGTACAAGGCAGTTACCGGATGTCTTGTACTTCACGTCCGTGAAACGTTTACCTTAGTTGTTCTGTGTACCATAAACATTACTACACAGTCTTAGAGGCAGCAATTAAATGTCTCACATTTTGCAAAGAAAAAAATATCCCTTTGTCTCTTCCTAAAAATATGTCCCACAATATGGGACAAATCCCACGAGTTGGCAACACTGTCCATTAGGCTGCGTTGTATCCACCCTCACCACCGTTTGTCTCCACCCTGTTCCCCCTTCCCGCCCATCCAATCACCGTAGAACGTGACTCGGAACGTTACAGCCGGAGATGACGGTTATTTGTCTCTGAGGTATGTCTGTGTGATTGTATGGATGATAGTATGTGTTTCTTTTCTGACGGTTCGACTTACGTACTACATTTATTATATTGTTGAACTGCAAACCTGGCCTTTCCGTTCTTAAATATAAGAAACTAGCTAAAAATCCGGCTTTTCCCAGGTATTTATTTATTTATTCCTGCCTTGAGTTAGTACTTCTCATATCCCTTAACTCTCTGTCCATCTCCTTTTTTATAAACGCATGATGTATTTATCGGAGAATAAATAAGAAATAAGGCTGTCACACAAAATTGTAAGTGCAGTATCCAAACGAAGATAGTCATCAAATGACATATAATATGCACATGATATCATATTTATTGAGTTATATGTTGTACAATTGTTTAATTTTTCAGGTATGTATTAATTTGTATAAGTGCTGTATGTATGCAAAATCTGTTGTGAATACAATTCGTAGTAAGGAAGTAATCGATTAAAACTTGGGGCGCGATAGGGCGATTTTGCATAAGCGTTACTGTTTATGTGCTGATATCTCATGAACTACGTGTCGTACAGTGATACAATTTCGATGGTAAATTCATCTGTATATGTGTACACTGTCTGTAAAATTTGCTTCGGCTTCAATTTGTAGTGTGGAAATTATAAATTGTAACGTCAATTCGAATGCCGTGGTTTTAGGCCATGAACAGCAGAAAAGTAGTAAGCGAGAAACTTCTTTCCTTTCAGTATTTTGATGTAGTTGTCAGCGAGAAAAAATTTAATGAATGTCTGGAATTATGTATCAGTTTTCCGAGCATCTCATTCTATAGGACGTCATATCTCATGATCTATGTGCTATACGCAATTCTTACACTTACGGCGACCGTACTATTACATTGAAGCTTACGTGTACACAGTTTGAAAAATATTGGATAAAAACTGTAGATTTGTATGCAATACATACACACAAACATACGGACTGTCTGCTTTATATATATAAAGGTATAACACATTCATTTGTTTATTATTATCACTGTTGATAGTATCTTCTGACTCTGATGATTTTACGTTGGTTGTGTTCCGAGAGAATTGTTTATTTCTGTTTGATACCGGTATATTGTAGTTACAAAAATGGATTATCCTAGTTAAAATGCGCAGCGCACAACACATTCTTATTAGGTGCGAAACCATTCACAAATATTCCTCAATAAAATTACAAATCATACATCCAGTAGTCCTCCTCAGCTCAATGCAAAATATATACTCAACATCTACTTTTTTGAACCAACAGAACTAGACACTAGGTCTTACATCTAACAAGAGTTCAACACTACTGATTACTCATTTCTTGCGACTAGTATAACAGACGCCGGCCACTGCCGCTCTAAGTCAATCTCATCTAAGATCGTTGACCAAAGTCTATGACAATATCAAAATAAGTGTTGCCACTACTACAATGGCTGCTGCTCTTTTTCATAAACCACACGTTTGTCTGGCCTTTTCACTGATACCCCTCCGCTAAGTTTTAACCTAATATGTATCGTTGAGACACATAAGACCGCCCCCCTTCCTCTCCCACACATCAGCATTGTCTGTGATACATAGGGGTGGATAGAGACAGTGGATGGAGCCAGTATGTCTCGACATTCCTGCAAGGGACTTCTAGCAACTTACTCAGTCCATATCATGTCTACTTTCCTAAAAATAAATAAAGAAGAGGTCCGGCATGATTTTAGAAAGATCCCATGCTAGGTCACCACAGCGTTATTTTAACTACTCAGGAAAAATCTAAATTTTAGCACATCTCTTCAAAAAATACACGTTGGTCTGGCCTTTCCACAGATAAAAAAATGTTCAAATGTTTGTAATTCTGTAGGACCAAACTACGTTGGTCATTCGTCCCTAGCCTTACAAACTACTTAAACTAAATTAAACTAACCTAAGGACCACATGCACATCCATGCCCGAGGGAGGATTCGAAACTCCGACGCGGGAGGCCGCGCGCTCCGTAACGTGCTGCTCCAGACCGCTCGGCTACTCCCGCGCGGCTTTCCACAGATACCCCTGCACTAAGGTTTAACCCAAGGTTCGGCTATCTGCATAGTTAAGGTACACAAGTTCCCCCACCTCGGCAATGTTTGTGGTTTGTGGGGATGGATAGCGCCAGGGGATAGAGCCATCAAGACTCAATATGCCTGAAAGTAATTTCTAGCAACTTACTGAGTCAATGCCATGTCGATTTTGCTATAAAAATAAATAAAAAAGAGGTCAGACATGATTTTCGAAACTTCCTGGCAGATTAAAATTGTGTGCCGAAACTGGGACTCGAACCTGGGACCTTTGCTCACGATGCCGCCTCACAACTTTACTTCCGCCAGTACCTCGCCTCCTACTTTCCAAACTTCACAGAAGCTCTCCTGCAAAACATGCAAGACTAGCACTCTTGGAAGAAAGGATATGGTGGAGACATGGCTTAGCCACAGCCTAAGGGATGTTTCCACCATATCCTTTCTTCCAGGAGTGCTAGTCTTCCATGTTTCGCAGGAGAGCTTCTGTGAAGTTTGGAAAGTAGGTGGAGAGGTACTGGCGGAAGTAAAGTTTTGAGGCGGCATCGTGAGTCGTTTCGGGATAGCTCATTCACGAAAGAACTACCCAGCAACAAGAAAACTAGAATTGACAAAGGGATGAAAATGTTTTAACGTACACACTGACGAGGAAAGCATAACGTGAACGATAATTTTAAAAACAAAAAGAAGAGACACGCATTTTTTGCATTACAGTTGTGAAGCTCGCCAAAGAAGGCATTGCTGCAGAGCGCAAGGACGGGCTAGAAGGGGAGATGGGAGGCCCGAAAAAATACAAAAATAAAAAGTCGGTAGAGCGCTGGCCCAAGAAAGGCAAAGGTCGCAGGTTCGAGTCCCGAATCCGGCACACAATTTTAATTTGCCAGAAAGTTTCATATCATCGCACACTCCGCTGCAGAATGAAAAATTCCCATGCTAAGTCACCGCAGCGTTATTTTATCTAGTCAGAAAAAAATTCTAAACTTTAGCACATCTCCGCAGTGTTCATTAAAACACTGAGCACAGACGATGTGGAGGGCTATAAATCCGTTTTGGTGGAGGTAAAAGAAACGGCCGCGTGTCGGATTACGTGGAAACCTGGGAGCTAAAGCGGCGTGCGGGGCCGCCAGGTGTCTGGTAGCCGGGGAGTGGCGGGTTGTGTATTCCGGCCGCAGACGCAGACGCACACACATCAGGATGTGGCGGTGGCGGTGCCGGCGCCGGCTCACTCGTGTTACACGCGACAACCCGCGTGGGCGGACCGGCCGAGTCCCGGCTTCAGATCCCGACGCCCGATAGCGCCTCGGCCGGCTCTGACAGCCATACACGTGTTCGCTTCACGGCCGCGGCTTCGCGGGGACAGTTAGTCAGCGGTAATCACGGGCAAATGCAGCCAGTCCGCGGGTCAGGGTCCCGCAAAGTGGCCTACGCTGTTGAGATCGTGGCGCCTGTCATGGTGGTTTCCCTTCGACTCTCTAGCTCTGGATGGCGTCTATAGGTAGGATTACACAGGTACTAGGGGCGTTTGAAAAGTCCGTGCAAAAAATTAAAAAAAATAATAATAAGAAAAAGAAAAAACAAGGCTAGTTTACACGTCTCATTAAACTGTGATACTGGCCAATGCGCATGCGCGGCAGGCGTCAGCGCAACTCGATGGCGAAACTAAAACAGTATTATCACCTGCCAACTTTGGCCAAACTATATGCGCGAGTATTTAGGTTAGGTGATAATCAAAACACAAAAAAGTACAACATGAAGTGAGGCACGGAAGAAACTGTTAGGTTTTTGGATATATATATATATATATATATATATATATATATATATATATATATATATATATATATATATATATATATATATATGTGTGTGTGTGTGTGTGTATGATCCATAGTTGTTTATGGGCTTTTAATGACGAAAATGTCTGGAATAAGCAGTGGCGTGTCAGTGCTCTTGAATCAATCATTCGTGAATTAAATATTGATGGCTGAACGCTAGGTAATTTACAGACTAAAATACAGGGTGTCTCACGAAAGACGCCTGCCAGGTATCCGCGGATCGCGTGGTACGGCTCCCTGGCCGCCGCCACCGCATTACCGGCCACGGCAGCGCCCGATTCTCGGACTCTATCGTGCCGCACTGAGTTAAAGTCTAAAAAACTTTGCCATATGAGTAACCTATTATTTGCAGTAGATGTTCAAAATGATGTCTCTATATGGAAAGAGCGGCCTGACATCTCTTTAACACATTAGCGAACATTCGACGAATTTCGGTTGTCGAAATCTGAGAAATGACTAGTCGAATGTTGTTTCACGAAACAATAAATTCCGACAGGTATGTGAACAATATCCTCCATCCATTTTTTCAAGAACTTTAACCCAAAGAAAAGCTGTACGGTTATTTCATGCAGGATAATGCAAGACCACGCATTGCCAATGCTTCTACGGCAGCAATACGAAGTGTTTTTGATGATAGGATAGTTGGCTGGCCTCCTCGTTCTCCAGATCTAAATACCTGTGACTTTTATCTTTGGGGAATGTTGAAAGACAAGGTGTATGCAAGCAATCCCCATTCACTCGAAGAGTTGGAAGACAGGATTCGACTAGTCATTTCCCAGATTTCGACAGCCGAAATTCGTCGAGTGTTCGCAAATGTTTTCAAGAGATGTCAGGCCGCTCTTTCCATAGAGGGCCATCATTTTGAAGGTAAGCTTAGGTTACTCAGATGGCAATGTTTCTCAGACTTTAACTCAGTGTATAAGCCCGCGGCCGGGTTTTGCCGTGGCCGGCGTATGTGGTGATGGTGGCCGGCAGCCGTACCGTGCGATCCGCGGACGCCTGGCAGCCGTCTTTCGTGAGACACCCGTACATTCAATTCAAAATACTTATACGAAGAATCATCTGGGCATTGAACAGCGCAATATTACAAGACCAAGATCCCGTCATTTGAACTTGAAGACTTTTTTTATGAAAAATTGTACACAGAAGAAAACGCTTCACAAATCTTTTAAGCTGAATTCTTTTAGTTTAGATTATTTGTTTAAAACGTGACAGCTATCACATTCACAATTCTTTGTAAATATTTATTTCAAACCTGACAGCGATTTACAATCACTTTTTTGTAAATACCTTTAAACATACTGATAGTGACACGATACAGATCCCTCCGCAAGCAAATGGTTAGCTAACCATTCTCTTCTTAATGCAGCCTGCTTTGAATAATTATCGTTGCCGGCATGCAACGTTACATCACTTAGTCCAGCAGTATTTGTCTTTCCCCATATTCTTCGATAGTAAACTCCAGTGTCCACATTCTCGTGGTTAACCAGTTGTGGATTTCGGAAAACGATGCAGGTAGTGTAGAAACAAATATGAATCCCCACTTGGCAGAAACGTAAGGCAATTTTGTATTTTAGTTCTGGTGACAATGTTTTAACATAATAGTACCTTGTTTCCTTAGTGTATTACCATTTTTAAATAATCGTAAACTGCTCTGGTGGTATTATAAGATGATTAAAATAATTTGTAGGGTCTTCAACCACAATCTCTTTCAGCGAGAACGCTGATAAACCGAGCTGACGTCTTTTTCTAATCCATTCACTAATCGAAACACGTTTCTTAGCCTGTTTATGTTTAGTCTTATGAAATGAATTCGCACAGAGAAGTAATAGCTATGCCGCAACTCTTACAGAGGACAAAATTTTCATTTTTCGACGACAGTGGCGCTCACAAAACAACGGAACTGAAGTGTATAGTTTTGGTGGAAGAGATGCACGAAACCAGCTGCGTGCAACTCAATTCACGGAACGAGTGTCGCAACTTGGTGTAGTCGTGTAGACTAGTCATTAGTTTCTGCAATCACCTTTATTTGAATGAAATCTCCGTACCGCCAGCCATTTCTTCAAACTGAGGAATAAATAGGAGACCGAGGAACCCAAGTCTGGAGAATGGGGATGGGACGGTGGGGTGGAGCGGGATTTTAAAAGAGTTAGAATCCTATTTCCAATAATTTTGGGACCACAACTGCCGAGATGTGTCCTGGAGCATTGTCGTAAACTAACCTAAGGACAAAACAAACACCAATGCCCGAAGAGGTGGATTAGGACCCCCGATGGCGAACGGCTGCGCGCACTGCAGCACGTCGCCCCAGTGCTCACGGTAATCCGCAGCAGCGAAAGTATACGTATGGCTTTGAAACAGTGAATAAAAGAGTGTGTTTCGATAATTTAAACGCTTTAGAGACAGAAAGGAAGGTGTCGAGGATGAGCCACTTTCAGGTGACCGTCAGCAATCAGTCCCAGGTAACAACGAACGAGTGCGACGGATGCTTGCGGATGATCGGCTGCTGTGTTTGCTTTGAGAATGATAGCGGGCGAGTAGAAGATCAGCAACGGTTGCGAAGATCCAACAACGTATGACCTCAGTGCTTCGAGCGATGCCACAAGAAGCGTTTGCTGACAGTTTCCACCAGCTGTATAACGTCAGAAGTGTAATGTAGCCAATAGAGACTACTTTGAAGCCCAGGAAAGGTATTTTGTTTGTAAATCTTGTTTCTTACATTTCATGAGACCATTAAGTGAACTTTTCAGACGCACCTTGTAAAATTATCCACTGAAAGACGTGTTAAATAACACGCCCGGTGATGCATTGTACCATGTTCTTTTGCACTAGTGCCTTTCTGTAAACATGGTGATCCGCCTAGGATTTCTACAGTGATGGTTACAGAAGGTGGGTGGTAAGGTCGGTAGGTTGTCTGTTGTTAACTGTAATATGTTGAATCAATCATTCACAATACAACCAGGACACAATTGAACATCTAGAGTCGAGTTGCGGTTGTACTAAGAACATTGAATTTCCCTTGCGTCGAGCAGCGTTCTGACGTTTGTCATCTTACGAGGACGTTGCATGTTGCACAAATCACTTGCAAACCAGGTCTCAGAAGGTTTCCTATGCAACTGCAGCAGGCACAGATGTGTTAGGATACATAAACTCTACACCTACATCATCTGTGTTCCACTGCCCCAGGATATTTTCTGAGTAGTCGTATGCATCTGTCACGTCACGTAGATGATTGTCGACAGCATCGTCAACTTTGTTCCGTTGTGTAGCTTAGTTGAGTACGTTCTGGAAATCATAACAGTAATGTTCTATTCGGCTATTTCCGTCATCAAAAGAGTTGAAACTTCCTGGCAGATTAAAATTGCGTGCCGGAACCGGGACTCGAACCTGGGACCTTTGCCTTTCGCGGGCAAGCGCTCTACCACTGAGCTACCCCGACACGACTCACGATGCCGCCTCACAACTTTACTTCCACCAGTACCTCGCCTCCTACTTTCCAAACTTCACAGAAGTTCTCCTGCGAAACTTGCAAGACTAGCACTCCTGGAAGAAAGGATATGGTGGAGACATGGATTAGCCACAGCCTAGGGGATGTGAGGCGGCATCGTGAGTCGTGTCGGGGTAGCTCAGTGGTAGAGCGCTTGCCCGCGAAAGGCAAAGGTCCCAGTTTCGAGTCCCGGTTCCGGCACGCAATTTTAATCTGCCAGGAAGTTTCATATCAGCGCACACTCCGCTGCAGAGTGAAAGTTTCATTCTGGAAACATTCCCTAGGCTCTGGCTAAGCCATGTCTCCACCATATCCTTTCTTCCAGGAGTGCTAGTCTTGCAAGTTTCGAGGGAGAACTTCTGTGAAGTTTGGAAAGTAGGAGGCGAGGTACTGGCGGAAGTAAAGTTGTGAGGCGGCATCGTGAGTCGTGTCGGGGTAGCTCAGTCGGTAGAGCGCTTGCCCGCGAAAGGCAAAGGTCCCAGGTTCGAGTCCCGGTTCCGGCACGCAATTTTAATCTGCCAGGAAGTTTCATATCAGCGCACACTCCGCTGCAGAGTGAAAGTTTCATTCATCAAAAGAGTTGTTTAAAATTTGCGCAGCAATAGGTGATGCTCGTAGGGGAGGTACGTAGAGTAGTACAATTGCTGTGTGCAAAAGAAAAAAAAAGTGGAGTGATCATTCAGCATCGATGTACCACCAGTTAGGGTGAGGAGCTCCTGGAGCCCATCAGTGAGTGACTGGGTAAGCACGTGGCAGAGTTTTAAGCAGAAAGAGATGGAAGCTTGTGGAGTGGTGTGACAGAAACTGGAATGTGTACGGCAATTATGTTGAAATACTCTTCACGGATATGTAATAAATCCCACCAAAATAAAACGTTTTCTATAAAACTCATCGTAATTTACTTTCTGAATCACCCCCGAATTTCAGTGATTACAAAATCTAGTCCAATTAAAAAATGTACTTGACAGTAACGAGACTTATACGGATGGTGTTGCGCCCTCTTTGGGCTGGATGCACATACTGATTCGATGGGGCGAGAGGCTGTATCTTCTCCTGAGTTTGGTGGTCCCCAATACTTATTACTGACACACGGACAGACAAAACAGTTACATGAAGCCAGAAGTTTTATGTTCGGAGTTGACAGAAAATACTAAGAAATTGTGTTCTTGTCTTACATCAAGAAACGAATAGGAACCATACGCTCAGACACTCTCTGGCAATAACGAAGCTGAGTCAGAGATTAATACACAAAATGCGTGAATGAAGCAACCACTTTCTCTTGCGTCGTTGATTCCCAAACATTTCCTAGTCGAAAACGACGTTCGCAGCGCGAGGAGTAACGTTGACACTGCTGAAATCCTTTGCAGAATCGAACCCGAAATCAATGTTCAAATGTTTGCCAAGCTTAAGGGACTTAACTGCGGGGTCATCAGTCCCTAAACTTACAAACTACTTATGAACTACCTTATACTAAAGGCGACACAAACATCCATGCCCGAGTGGGGATTAGAACCCCCGACGGCGCACCACAACACAGCGCTCCAGCACGTGCGACTAATCCGCCGCGGCCAACCCGAGATCATCTTGGGGCTGTAACACCATTGTATTTCATCTCACCTCTTGCAACCACAATATTTGTTCTGACCTGGCCTGCCAACGAGAGATCACTGAAAACGAATAGCCAAAATTTGAACGTGATCTGAAGTAGTGAAGGTTGTTTGTGTAATTTCAGTTCTGTTTTCGCTCTCCTGTGAAATGATGACGGAGGGTGGAGAGGCCTATGCGTGTAGGTGAGTAGGGGCTGCAGAATTTCTGACACATATGTAAATAAAAGTGCAAAGGGTAAATTTTAGACACCCGCCCCTCCCTTCTCCGACCAGATGCCCTCTTAACACCTACCCGCGTAACATCTGTATACACTTCGAAAATGTACCTGTGCACAGATACGACAACGATTCAACTGACTGGCACTGAATTCCCACTATGGTCGGAAAGTGATCTATATTGGATGTCGAAATTTTTGCCTGCCCTCTGACGTCTTTTGTTTTCTGTAATTTTTCCCCAAGCGTTGACAATTTATCGTCTGAAGTGTTGTAGGGCTCCACACTTTACCATTAAGAATGCAGGGTACTTTTAAATAGTGAAAAAACTATTTTTATTACTTTATTAATTTCTGTAGTCTTTCCTGTTTATATTGATATATACATTACAGGGTTTCACTTAAAAAATTACCTAAATATACCTAATTTTCAAGTTGTCATGCATTCCGCCACCAAAAAGCAAAAGAATGTAGTCAAATATACCATCATAAGCATTCTCTTCCTAAGCCTGTTATGAATGAAATAAAACCAATTTTCAGCGACCTGAGTGACCCTGTTTTACTTATTAAATGTCTTCATGGGGACACTCAGAATACAAATCAAAGTTTCAACCATTGCATGTGGGAAAGATTACCCAAGAATGTTTTTGTAGGACTAAATACATTTAAATTTTGGTGTACCAGATGCAGTGATTTGTTTCAGTGATGGAAAGATAGGAAGGATGGAAGTTCTGAGAAATTTAGGCATAAAATGTGGCTCCAATATGGAAGATCAATTGCTTGCGTGTGACAGACAACAGGTGCATGGAGCTGAAAGATTCGCCCTTCAAGTTACCAAAGAAGCAAGAAGTGCTAAAACGAATGCCAAAAAGATGATTAAATGCTGCAGGGTGAAGTCTATGCTTCAGGAATGTCCTGAGGCACAGATTAATTGTACTCTTCATTCGCAATTTTCCGAAAGTTGTATTTTTCAGCATTCGGGTACTAATATTTCTTGAAGTTTATCAAGCATTTCACTATTTTTTTCTGTAACTTGCAATAGAATGGGTAAGTTGACAAAGGTACACATTCCAAAAACATAAACTTTCGACAAATTAAAAATACTGTTTTTTGAGAAAACTAGTTGTTATACAGAAAAAAATCACCTTTGTGAATGTGTACATTTAAGTGTAGCACATTGCACATGATACCTATGTATAAATATTTGTTATATACCATGTAACTGAGTAAATATGTTCAGGAATATGTACCTTTTTCAACTCAAAGTTTTTAAATGTACAAAATTCATCCGAATTTGTGGATTATGCTTAAAAAGGTTTCAATTATAAGCAAGTAAAATTATTCCATCTTTCCAAAACGACAAAAAAAATGAATTTAAAAACTGTTGGCTACATATATTCCCACCCCCACCCCTCAAAATAAATAAATAAATAACTTAATGTTTTAGGATTATACATTTTTCATTATTTTACTTTTCATAGTAGACAGTCGAAAATCTTCTTATTCTAGTTGATCAGCAACCGAAAAAAAATATGTTTGAAAAACATTATTAAAAAAATTTCTTTTTTATTTTGACTACCATTAGTGTTTTTAGTTTTATTTGGTAGTATGTGATACAAGCCCATAAATGTTATTTTAAAATATGTTTTTATTACTCTCACCTTGTAGGTGGATCACTTAGTCATAAACATCACCTTCATTAACGTTCCTTGTACCTCTGGTTGGCCAAGAGAGTCTTTCATCAAAAAATGTTTGATGCTGATCTGGGATGTAGTGTATAACTTTATGGAGATCCTGCAGTTTCTATTTATTTATGGGTATGCTTGCCGTTGGATATCATTGATGTCGGGATGATCAACTGTGTTTGTTTCCTTCAGCTTGAAGATCCTGTGGATGCGCCTCTGCTTCGAATGACCACCACACGAGCGATGTAATAAGTTTTGAATCTGAGTCTTCGTGTAATTTGCATTTTCAAAAGCGAATTTCAAAGAAGGAACATATCATTTGTTCTTCACAAGAAATGCACGAAATGAAAAATATTTGTAAATACGAAGGGTGCAACTTCAGTAGTGGAAACTATTTATTCACAACCGATGCAAAAGCGTTACATATTTGCACCTGTTACTGTCCTTCAAAGTAGTCACCAGCATTGTGCAGAACCCACTTAAAAAAAGAAATTTTTGTAAATGTTATGGGACTTAACTGCTTGGTCATCAGTCGCTAAACTTACAAACTACTCATAAACTAGCTTATACTGTACAGTACTGACATCCATGCCTGAGGGGGGATTCGAACCCCCGACGGGGAACGGCTTCGCACATAGCAGCATAGCGCCTCAATGAACCCGTTGCAGCGTTGTGTAAGGCGTAGTACAGCGTTAGCAGAGCCTGTTCTGTTGATGGTGCGTATGAAGCAGTCTACTGGCTGTCGAGTCTCAGGAACAGTTACGAAGCGAATGCCACGGAGTAGTTCCTTCATCTTCGGATTCAAATCAAAGTCACAAGGACGTAAGTCTGGGGAATATGGTGGATAGTAGAGTATTTCCCAGTCCGTTCGACCGAACAGAGCAGCCAAAGCTTGCGCTGTATGCGGCCGCGCATTCTCGTGCAAAATGATGTGGGCGTTGTACAGGTAGTGTTGCCACTTCTTGCGCAAAGCTGATCGCAGTCGATACTCCAGAAACGAACAGTAATACTGTGCATTGACGGTCCTGTTTCAAAACGTAGTGACACTGTTACATTAGACCGCTCGCTCACAAGTGACTGTGTTTTCCTCGATTGTGCCAACGCTGGTAACGTGGGACGGGCAAGTCCATTTGCTCGGAGGTAACGACTAAGGTATGTCAGTAACGTGTGCTATCATCGACAATAGTAGCGTCCATTGCATAGTGTCTCCACAGCAGTATTACCTTTATTTATGTTTCAAACCTCAAATATGGGACTCTTCTGCTGTGGTTCTCAATTCCTAGGGTGATGAACTACTTGAACTTAACTAAGGACAAAACAAAAAAAAAAAAAAAAAAAAAAAAAAAAAAAAAAACAAAAAAAAAAAAAAAAAACACACACACACACACACACACACACATGCCCAAGGGAGGACTATAACATTCGGCGGGGAGCAACCGTGTGCTCCGCAGCAAGGCGCCTTTAAAGCCCTCGCCCATTCCACTGCGGCACAAGTTATGACTCCTGCATTCCATTTTGGAGGTATCATTCATTATTTACATTGGTTTAATGTAATTCAGAAAGCGTTTACGCGTTGTCTTCATTTTCTTCGGAGGTCTGTGTAGCATCTCGCCTGCTCTGATTGTTCAACGTATCTGCTTGCGATGGTTATACATTTTCACCACGTAAACAATTTTCTATAATCTTTGTCTAGTATGATAATTGCCAAGAGTACAGAAAGAGTAAAGACATAACTGTACGGAGATTTCACAATTTTATTAATAGAAAAGATTCAAATGTGTGAGATTTGAAGACATATCTCTCTCATAGTAGTACAGCACCGCGAGAAAATAACACAACGTCGCGGCTCTTTCAGTATGCTTGATATTGTAAATATTTAGATGGGACGTTTCACTATTTCTATTTTGCCCCTATCATCAAAGGTAATCAGGGTACGATGAGGAATCAAAACTACTAGTTTAAATATGCGTCATCAAAAATATAACATTTTGCGAATAAGATTTCGAGCAGTGGACGAGGGATGAAAATAAGATAAATTTGTAGACCTGCAAAAGGTTGCAGACTAAGTGATCACCTACCGTCGTTGAAATATTTCTTACAGACTTGCGCCTTACTCAACGTTAATCTTGTTGGCATGTGATGCGTTGGAGCTGGTGTTCAAGTTTCCACGACGTGTAATATCTAAATCGCTAATACTGTAAAAGGCTCGCCAAGATTACTGTCTTTGCAGATGTTGGTAGAGATGATCTATAGAACGACATTTCTTACAACTGTATTGCTCTGCAGCAGAGGGTATAATCCTATTGATCCAGCTTGCACTAATGGCCCTCGTCGTGCAAATGCATCACAAGATTACACCCGGGGCCGTATTATTAATGTGTTTGTCCTCTCTCCTGCTGCCGGGAGACTTAGTCTCGCACTCACACGAAAAAAGTCGCCGCTGTCTGCACGTAGCTGTCGTTATGGATTAGTCGCGCCAGACCGCAGCGCGAATGACGCCCACCGCCAACAACACTTGAGGCAATTTCGACCTACATAGTGTCGCATACTCCACGACTGGCCATTCGTCTCGGAGCAGCAAGATTGTCGCCTTGGAATTACGTCTGTCTCCGTTATTTGTACGTGCTTGCCTATTCCGCAAATACGCTCGCTAACGATTATTTACAGTCGGTACAATACATCACACGACAACCTCAGTTACAAACACACTGGTCGTTACTGCGTTACACAATGCATTGCTGTACTGGTAGATCTTTCGTAGGGAGTGTTTGGTATCTTAACATGTTATCTGTTGGTTGTACGGGTAAATAACACAGAGTGAAAAATTTGTGCTGGAACCAGGTTGCAGTCATAAGAGACGTAAAACGTAAAGACCTCTTGGCATCATCTGTTCATTTTGGTGGACGACAATGCGCCAAATAACCGGGCATAGCTCTTCGCGACTGGTTAGAAGAACATTCTAGGCAGTTGAAGAAAATGATTTCCCAACCCCGACTGCCTGAAATGAACCCCATCAAACTGTTAGAGGACTTAATTAAAGATCAGATCGTGCACAAAATTTTGCAAATATAGACAGCGTGGCTAAGTAGTCATGCAAGGAATTTACACCTACGTCAATAGCGTGGAGATGTTGCACTTCACCGGAACATAGAAGGCCTATTCAAATAATGGGACGTATAAGGTCTACCACGATTTACGTATAAGGTCTACCACGATTTACGTCATCGCACTGGAGTTGCATTTACGCTGTTGATAGGTCTAAAATGTGTTGTAATGCGTTGTTCACAGAACAGCAATATGGATCATTCTGTTGACATAGAGCCATGGGAATTGTTCATTACGACAGCTAAAATGAGGTTGCCTCCTTTTCCTCACTTGTGGCTCGTCTCTTGTGGAATAATTTGTTCTTATTTAACCAACTGATGTTGTTAAAACCGCGGTGGAGCAGCCGAGCGCATTGCGGCGCTATGCTACGATGCGCGGGGCCGTTACCCGTCGGGAGTTCAAATCCCCCCTCGGGCATGGATGTTTGTGCTGTCTTTAGTATAAGTTTGTTCATATGTAGTTTGTAAGTTTAGGGGACTGATGACGCCGCAGTTAAGTTCCATAAGCTTTACAAACATTTGAACATTTTTTGATGTTAAAAATGTTTGTAAAGCTATGGCACAAACTGCAGCGGTCGTCAGTCCTTGGAGTTAAAAACTACTTAAACGAACTCATGTTAAGGACAACAAACACACCCATGCCTGAGGGAGGACTCGAGCCTCCGACGGGGAGCATCCGTGCGCTCTGCAGCAAAGCGCCTTAGATCTCAAGATCATTGTGGCTAACAATTGATTGCATATTTGTTTACATCACCCATGTTCTGTGCAACAGAAGTTTAAATAACGGAGTTTGATGGCTCTCTAATATGTTGTAGAGGGACTTACCCTGCGTATGAAGCTATCCATTATTTTAGCGACGGGACTTTGTTTTCGAGAAAATTGATGTTGAACTTCACTGCGCGCAGTAAAACGCGTAACGTTAGCCATGTTCCGACCAAGTGATCGTGGCGCTGCAGTCGCGGTCTACAGCTACCCCGTTGGAGGTACCGAGTTCGGGTCCTCTCCGTGATATTTGCTTCTTTTATTTATTTATTTTTAAATGGACCGACATTTTCTGTTTTATTTTACGCAATATCAAGAAAGAGTCTACATTGTGAAAAAATTAGTAAGAAATGTTCGATTTTGCCGTTGTAATTTAATTTTCACGTAATTATTAGAAAATCATAATCGTTATCGCCTGCACCGCTTGCTATGCCCTTCTTGAATGCAAATGAACAATGTTTTCTGGTATCGATATTACGAACTCCGTGCGACTGCAAGACAGTAGCTTTTATGAAATGTGCTTGGTGCTGTAAACTGTTGTGTTTCGGTTGCTTTTACGTCAAATATCTGTTGTGGCGCTGCAAGCGGCGCAGGCGGTAGCGAGTGAGATACTTTAAAATGTTCAAACGTTTGTTAAGCTTATGGGACTTAACTACGGGGTCATCAGTCCCTAAACTACTTATGAACTACTTACGAACTAGGACGCACAAATATCCATGTCCAAGGCGGGATTCGAACCCCCGACCGTAGTGGCCGTGGAGACCATGACTGGAGCGTCTCAGTCACCTCGGCCACCGCGGCCGGCGAGATATTTTAATAATGAAGTGAAAATTAAATTTTTGCGGTGAAATTGGACATTTATTGCTAATTTTTTCACACTGTAAAATAAAATGGGAAAATGTCGGACTATTCTGATTTAAAAGAAAAGCATAGACATGGAGATAATTCGAACACGGTACCTCCAGCGGGGTAGCTGCAGACCTCGACTGCTGCGCTTCGATCACTTGGCGGAAAGCAATGCCTGTCTCTAAAAAACCGAAAAGCCTCATCTCATGGTATGCCCCTCTACAACATTTCCGAGACCGGTCGAAATCCGTTATTTACATTTCTGATGGTCCCCTCGTAAGTCCCCTCAGACGGCTCTTTCTGTGGCACATTAAACAAACTCTACACATTGCTGGCCACCAAGAAGAGCCTGAGACATCGCAGCCAAGTTTAAATGGGAAATAAACTTTTGTGCAAAGATCACAAGAATGGAAAAACAACCCCACGTGAAGTGGAGGTGGCGAAATTCCGATAGCATTGATGGAGGTGTGAGCTGCAAAACTCCTCGTTATTCAATCAATTTATTTTATTTTATTTTTTTATTTTATTTTTTTATTTTATTTTTTATTTTTTTTATTTTTTTATTCGACAGATATCCACGCTGCTTTCACATATTGGTAAAGTTGAACTGGTGCCGTCGTTGCGCGATCAACGATCAGACGTTCATAATTGGATAGAGACTGGGACGAGAAGGAGGCCAAGGCAGAAGAAGACGACTTGAACATTGCGTGCCCCATGGGGCTGCGCATTAACTACTTGCAATCTAGCCGTCGGAAAGCTTTAAAGATTCGGAGAACAGCTTTATAGATTTACTAGCAATGCATACTAGGGGCTTTGGCTGTCGAATCCGCTAAAATTACAAACTATAATAATTGGTGCAGGACCATTATGGCCAAACGTAACGCAACGGTTAGTCATACTCTTACCTCAGTTTTCAAAATGTTTAAATGTTTGTAGTGCTTATGGGACTTAACTACGTGGTCATCAGTCCCTAAACTTACAAACTACTTATGAACTACTTTATACTAAAGACGGCACAAATATCCATGCCCGAGGGGGGGATTCGAAATCTCGACCGCAGCGGCCGTGCAGACCGTGACTGGCACCACGCAGACCGCTCGGCCACTGCGGCCGGCTTACCACGCTGTCTCCAGCCTCGAATCCGACTGTCATGGTGCAGGAAAAATCGGAATTAGTAGTTGAATAGTCGTTGCATTCCGTTGTCTATATCCGTCGTTAAGGGCAGGAAGTGACGACTCGGGAGCATGTGGGGTGGCTGGCCGGGCGGCGTCGCTCTGCATCAGTCGGCATGTGGACCTCGAAGTGGAGGTTATAGATTTGTGTGTGGCATTCGCCATGTGTGGTTGCTCGTCGTAGACTGAACCAAGTTGAATCGAGTGCTACTGTGTGTTTGTGAATATTTAGCCGGTGGAACAAGGTGTGCATCGCATTGAATTAAAGTGACTGTGATTTGTTAATGTAACACGTGTCGTCGCATAGGCATGAACATAAACGGTGTTTGAGACAGCCACATGGTGTGAAAACAATTTGCGACAAGTATTCATTTTGTCTGGGGGCTCACGAGCTATAACTTTATTTGGTAAATGTGTCGACGTACAGACGTATCAGCCACAGGGTTCTAATATTGTGAAATAAACAACATAAAGTGAACTTTTACGTGTTTTCAAAAATAGTAGTTAGTACACCCTTTTCTCTCATGAACTTGATTTTAGTATGAATTTGTTTTGTTAATCATATGCAGGGAAGGAAAGCTGCGAAAGTGTGATATCATCCCCTAGAAAACGAGTCAAACAGTCGCAATCACAGTTTCAGTGTTTTTGCATGTTTAGGAATTTGGTTCGCAGTTGGTGGTTGTGAGTTTTAAAAATTAATCTTTCCCTATTTTAAACTATCACCCCGATCTTTACTCTCGCAGTATGTTGTGGGAATACTTGTGCTGGGGGATGGTTGAGCAGAGCATCTGGTCCTGTCCAGCAGAGCGAAAGCTTTGGCCGGAGGAGGAAGCCCGCGGTGACAGGTTGTGTGTCGGCCGAGAAAACGTCGGAGCGGCGAGGTGCGGCAAGAAGCGCTCTGCCGCCGTGTCGCCTCACACCTCGCGGCCGGGACTGGTTCTGGTCTGGCCGCTGGTGGCGCAAAAAGCCGGTGACCCGAGCGACGCGCCACGCCGCGTGTCGCAGCCGCTTAAGCGCTCCAGGGAAAGCGGGCACGGCAGCCGGAGAAACCCGGACACAGGTGCGCTGCCGGTGTCACTGCAGAGCTACACGCCGTGCCAGGGAATTCCCTGCGGGCCTATTAGCGCAGCATCCACACCGACATCCACCTTACCTCATCGACTGCCCTAATGAAATTTACGAGCGTTGAAACTTAAGAAGGGGAGACCGGGGCACGTTGGCCACATTTTTCTTTTAATATTAATTTATTTGACATATTTACATTTATGAAATTATTGTTAAATCTATATCTATAAATGTGAATGTCTGTTCGGTGTACGTTTATTACGTCTGAACCACAAGATATTAAGAGCTGAAGTAGACTAATGTCTACCCGGGCAAGGCTTCAGGCACGGTTTTATGGCGACCGGATAGCTATTTATCTATGTGTATTAATGTGAATGTCTGTTAGGTGTACGCTTATCACGTCCGAGTGACAAGACGCAGTGACTTAAATATTTGTACAGTTTATAATTTATACCTGAGAAAGGTTTAAGGCACGGTTTTATAGCGAACTGATAGATATTTAGTAATTTGAACAACATAACGTGAAATGCGGAACAAGGCTTTAGGCACGGTTTTATGGCGATCGGATAGCTATTTATCTATCTATATATATATATATATATATATATATATATATATATATATATATATATATTATTGTGAATGTCCGTTCGGTGTACGCTTATCACGTCCGAACGACAAGACACAGTGACTTAAATATTTGTAGAGTTTCTAATTTATACCTGAGGAAGGTTGAAGGCACGGTTTTATAGCGATCTGATAGATATTTAATAATTTGAAGAATGTAACGCGAAATGCGGACCAATAATTTCTATTTGAAAATTATATTTACTCCTTGAAAATGGTTTTATTGGTTGCATTGTTGTTTGTGGGTTGATAATGATAAAAGGGTGGAGTATATTGGGATGGAAAGTTATCGCTGTATATAAAATTCTACGTGTGTGTGTGTTAATATTTCGCTCTGCAGCGAAAACTACAGAACGCAAACGGATGGTCTGTGTGTAATTGTTGTCCGAAGTCTCCCATTGTACACCGTAGAAGTTCCATGCCAATAGCTATAAGAGGGTGGAAGATATGGTGGTTGAAAGTCGTCAAATTATTAAAAAAATTTTTGACTGAAGGCCAGCGATGACGTTTGTTACTCTATAGCAAGGAGGTTACACACAGCGAAACGTGATGCCACAGACCATATCTTTGGTCTATGCGTGCTACAATGTGTTTATCTCTTTCTCTGTAAGAATAAGCATAAGAATAAGGAAATGTAAGAATAAATAAATCAGTAAAAAAGAAATTTCTTTAATACATCACTGTAAAAAGGTTCGCTTTGACGTTTCGCGCATTATCTATCATAATCAACTAACACGCGAGCGGAGGCGCGATTTTAAGCTAGTTGTTAAATATAAGATAGATCTTTACCGAATCTGGTTGGCAGTTATTAAGCTTGAAAATATCTGTTAAAGTATTTTAAAAAATTAATTACTGGACATACTGGACATACGTCTAGTGAGCCAATCTGCCCCTACCTCAGGGTAAATTGGCCCAGAGGCTAGGGAATGTTGACCCATGTAGTACCATGTAGTCTTTTGGTAAGTATAACTACAAAATAAAATTAAAACTAACAGTTATCAAGAAATATACTTTAATGTACAAATATAAATTTGAATATTGACTTAAATGCGTAACATTGAGGACTATGACATGAGAACAGGTTAAACTGATTACGATTTATAGTGTCTTAATACAAACCAGTCAACTTTAATCATTGTCCAGTTCCAAAGGATCAGCACAGTGTTAACACTCCTAAAATAGTCCACGGATTCCATGTTTCACGGATCTCTCCATTTTTCACGGATCTCTGATGAGCCCAACACTTACAGTACGTGAACTGACTTCCTTTTTCTCCAGTTCACTGGCACTGTGACTCTTCCTCATCGTCATTGTTGTAACCATCTTTCCTTTTTGAAAAAAGGGCGTTTCTAGCCTGTGATCTAATTTTCCTTCTTTATTTCTTTACAATGCTATGATCCAATGGGAACGGTTAAATTCAATTTCAATATCCTGAGTTTCAATTAGCTGTGAAAACTGACAGTACCTCAGTAGGATTTTCTTGGAATCCCAGCGTCTTCGCTAACAGTCCTCTCACATCATTCTTTTCCTTTTACTTCTAAAACTGCTCTTAGCATCGTATCTTCAGAAATTATTCCTCTTTCATTCTTTTATAAATTCGGATCATTTTATGAATCTAGAAATAAAACAAAGGTTTAAACCAGAGCCGTAATTCATGTTTTGAAAACAAGGAAATGAACGGGATTCTGACTTCTCGGATCACTGTTTAAGATTAAAATAAAATTTACTGGTTTGCGTTTATTAATCGCTTTTTATCTCGTGAATATGACGATATTTTAACCTCTGAAACATATCAAAATACGTTTAACTACAACAATTATGTTAATACTTATAAACGTTCTTATTATTAAAAGTAACAAAACTTTCATAGAGTTTAAAGAAGTACAGCTCCTATAGGACGTGACAGGTTGTCTCGGCTGGCCATAGCGCCCCGTCCTCTCTGGGCCAACCTGCCCCAACGCAAAATTTACAATAAATTCTATTATTTATAAAAGTCAGTGTAGCAATTAAGTCTGTATGCCATATAGAAATAATCGTTAAAGTTCGACCTTTTACTATGCTAGTCATCCCGTTGCGTCTAAAGCAAGCAAAAGTTAAATAATACACATTAACCGACGAGTAGAATTTTATTGAAATACGCACAAAAACAATGTAGGACTACTGCTTGTCCAAAACTTCGCCGCCTGCAATACTGGTCCTGTATAAGAAGACAGCCAGTGCTACCTGCTTTCTGATTGATTCCTTGGACGATCTATCTTCTATTCTATAAACTAATTCGACTGGGCCATCCTGCCCCTATGGCCAACATGCCCCGGTCACCCCTACTGCAACAATTTATTAACAATATATTTATATAGGCGAGAGAGTGTTACAGAAATGATGCGACGAGATCTATTTGCGAAACGTCTTTCACCAACTTTCTCTTCCGAATGCGAATATATTTTGTTAGCACCCACCTATATAAGAAGACATCATATGAAAATAAAGTAAGGGAAATCAGATCGAAAACGGAAAAAACGGAAACGGAGCTATTAGTAAAAGGAAACGATTCGAGGACCCTCTGCCATGCACATCAATGTGGCTTGCAGAGTACATTTGTAGATGATGTGGAACCGATACAAAAGCGTTACATATTTTCAACCGTTACTGTCCTTCAAAGTAGTCACCAGCGATGTGGAAGGCGTAGTATACCGTCAGCAGAGCATCTTCTGTTGATGGTGCGAATGAAGCGGTGGAGCCTTCGAATCAACTGTTCTGAAGCGAATGCTACGAAGTGGTCCCTAGATACACTTTTTACTCGATTATATGATATGCACAAACAGAGGACATCAAAACAGAGGAGCAGAATATACAGACAACACAACAAAATGTTTGTATAGTCTATGGGACTTAACTACGGGGTCATCAGTCCCTAAACTTACAAACTACTTATGAACTATTTACGAACTAGGACGGCACAAATATCCATGCCCGAGGGGGGATTCGAACCCACGACCGTAGTGGCCGTGCAGACCGTGACTGAGGCGTCTTAGCACCCTTGGCCACCGCGGCCGGCAGACAACACAACAAACCACACAACACCAGAAAACAGAAACAAATGGTACACTAACATACAATAATAAAACAGTACACAATATTAGAAAGATTAAAGAAACAAGAGATTCCAATAGTTTTCAAAACGAACAACAAAGTACACCAAAGGCTGAGAGTACAAACAAGAACTTCAGACAAATACAGAAATGCAGGAATATACCAACTCACTTGTAACTCTGTCACATTATTGTACATTGGGCAGACATTCAGAAATTTCAGAACACGCTACACTGAACACATAAGGGCTTCGAAGAGTGAATTACACTTTCAACCTTTGCAGAACATTTGATATAAACGAGCCACTATCACACAACAATTGTAAATGACCTATAAATCATGAAAAACAGCAATATCTATAACTGCAAACTTACGATAGAAGAAAATTATTAAGTTTAAAAGGGCATAAAGCAAGGTAAAAACATACTAAAAGATTACACAACACTTCGCAACAACGCACTCTCACTGCATTAGATGAACTAACACAGAATACAGGGCGTCAACAGCGTGCTTACACAAGATTTATATCTTTGACGCGAGAACATCTATCCAAGTCCATCCAGAGAACCGTCTAATTAATATGTTCAAATGTTTGTAAATCTGTTGTTATTGTTGTGGTCTTCAGTCCGCAGACTGGTTTGTGCAGCTCTCCACGCTACCCTGTTCTGCGCAAGTCTCTTCATCTGATAATACGTTCGGCAACCTACATCCTTTTGAATCTTCTTACTATACTCGTCCCTTGGTCTCCCTCTACGATTTTTACCCCACACGCTTCCTTCTAATGCTAAGTTGACAATTCCTTGATGTCTCAGAATGTATTCAACCAATCTATCCCTTCTCGTAGTCAGGATATGCCAGAAACTCCTTTTCTCCCCGATTTGGTTAAGCACCTCCTCATTAGTTACGTGATCTACCCATCTAATTTTCATCATTCCTCTGTAGCACCACATGTTAAAAGTTTATATCATCTTTTTATCTGAATTCCTAATCGTCTACGTTTCACTCCCATACAATGCAACACTCCAGACAAATGCTTTCAGAAAGGACTTCCTAACATTTAAATTAATATTGGATGTTAACGAGTTTCGCTTCTTCAGAAACGCTTTTCTTCCCGTAGCCATTCTGCATTTTATATCTTCTTTACTTCGGCCATCAGAAGTTATCTTGCTACCCAAATAACAAAATTCATCTACTACTTTTATTGTCTCATTACCTAATCTAATTCCTTCAGCATCGCCTGATTTTCTGACATTACATTCCATTACCCTCGTTTTACTCTTGTTAATGTTCATCTTATATCTTCCTTTCAAGACACTGTCCATTCCATTCAGTTGCTCATACTGTGACGTCCATATGGACGTGTATTGTCTTCCTGGAAAACGGCACCTAGGGTGTCATTCATGACGGGTATGACTACGTGTGAAAGGGTGCGTAGATGAAACTGGTCTAATTGTCCTGGGCACGCATAAGCTCTGATTTGTGGTTGTACCCAACAGTATCCCACATCATAAGGCCATTAATTGGCGCTCTGTGTCTTGCACGAATGTAGTCACTGAAATTCCGCTTCCCCTGACTGCGCCGAACCATAACGCAACCTTAATTGTCAAACAAACCACGCGGATTTCGCTGAAAACACTGTCTGATATGTGTGTATACAACTTTGCCACGTCTTTTTTCTCTTTTTTTCACCTCATTATGTCCGAGGGCTGGAACTTAAATAGTTGCAACACTGCTGCGTATACACTATGCAGTGGAATCTACTATAGTCGCTGATGATACACGTACCTACCTAACTCCCGAGCAAATGGACTCGCCCGTCCCACGACACCGGCGTTCACACTATCACAATCGACGGATAGGCAGTTACTTGTGAGCGAGTGGTCGGACGTAAAGGGTTCACTATGTTTTCTAAACAGGAACAACGGAGTTGGGTCAAGATTGAATGTGGTAGAGGTCGTACAGCTCAACAGTGTCATCAAGGTTTTCCACTGGCTTTCGAGGAATAGGCATGCTGTATAGAGCAGTGGCACGTGGGTAAAAGCCTTCAACGTAGGTCGGCAAACTGACAGACATGCATCGGGCAGGTCGTCCTAGAGTGCATACTGTTCCCGTATTAGTGGTCACTGATCGATACCAGACGATTCGTGAGCTCGTTCACGAAACCCGATTAGCTCATCCACACAATCAATGAGAAAGAATGTTTGGGATAAAGTAGCAAGATTCATTCACTCAACAAAAGTAAAGTTATATAACATTATTTAAATATTCACCGAAAATTGAGAAATAAGTGTAATGTAAAATAAAAATATCGACACCCGAAATTAGCTTCTTGATATCATAAATCAATGTTTCAACCAAGAAAATATATCGATATTTATCGATTTTTTTAAAAATGTATCGATAAATTGAAATTTCATCAACATCCCTATACTGTACCATCCACCATACCCTCCGGACGTAAGTCCTTCTGACATTGATTTGATTTCTTCATCTTCGAAATCAAATCCCTAAATTTTGGGCGAAATAAATGACATTAGTTTCAATATGTAGCCAGTTTTTTATAACTTCATTTTTTCACTTATCCTGTCTATGGCGATAGAAAAAGTATATTGAACATCACTTACACAAAATAATTTTGTTTCTTGTACAGTATAATAGTGTCATAGAGAGATCTACACGCAGAATGATGTTATGAAACGAAGGCGAGATCTGTCTCAGATTATAGTAGTAGCATAGTCCGCCTCCGTAGCTCAGCGGTAGCGTCGCTGACTACCACGCAGGAGGCCCGGGTTCTATTCCCGGCAGCGGACTGGGTGTTGTGTGTTGTCCTAATAATCATCATCTCATCATCATTGGCACGCGGCGTGAAATAGAAAGACTTACACTAAGGCGGCCGAACAATCCCGCCAGGGATCTCCCGATCAAGAAAGCCATACGCTCATTTCATTTCCAGTAGTAGCGTATTACTTAAACTCGACAAAGATTACATCAGAGGTGTTACAAGTATTTATATGAAGTTTTATCATATGAAATATACATGAAACTTAATTATTAAATGACTGGAGCAGTAAACATTGGACAATGGAAATGTGATATAAAAGCTAAAAATTAATTCTGAAGTTTTGTTTCGAATTAATTGGATATTTATTACAAGAAATTAAAAAGACGATGATCACAATATTTATTACATAAATGTACCTGATGTCTTGCTGTACTACTAATCAGATGATAACACACGACTAAGGTGTTCCCTTGACTGGCTCATAAATTACGAAAGTGGAAATGACTTAATACAAGGTTGCACACATGCTCAGTAATTAATTTAACATTTGACAAGAGAAAGAAGAAAATTAAGACACATACGTAATGCACTACTCATGTCTAAAGACAAGAAGAGTTCCACTGATCTATCGCAACATGCAAAAACATGGGATAGACTGTTCACGAGTAATTCGGATTAATGAGGGATACAAGGTAAAAGACTTTAATAATTCTAACGGCGATTCAACCAATCACGGGCCCAAGTCAGAGTCAAGACATTCAGAATTGTTAATTTTTTAAAGTTTATTTAAATTGGTAGATTGACTACGCCATATCCAAGGGCAAAGCATGGTTAACTGAAGCTCTTTACTTTACATTATACTCGCAATTGCTAAATTTGCGCAAAATGTTCAAATGTTTGTAAATCTATCGGACCAAACTGCGTGGTCATCAGTCCGTAGCTTACAAACTACTTAAACCTAGGTAAACTAACCTACGGACAAACACACACACCCATGCCCCAGGGAGGAGTCGAACCTCCACGGCGAGCAATCGCGCTCTCCGCAGCGAGACGCTTTAGACCGCTCAGCTATTCCACCGCGGCTGCTAAATTTGTCAGCCTTTGCTGCTGTACTGAAGATGGACTACCAACTTTCGCGAGCGGTCGCCTTCACCTTCGGGGTCGCCACACTGATCACCTGAATTAGAGCAAAGGTTCACAACTTCAGGCACGACAGCGCTTCGATCAGAGGAGTCAAACCTCTCTGCCCGTCACTAAGGCAACAAAAGGTAGGGTAAACTGCCACAGAAGCAGACCATCTACGAGACAAACAAAAATCTGTTTTACATACGCATTCAATAGTTCAGTCATTCTAAGAGGGAAGAACCGGTAAAGCACAATATAAATACGTTATAATGGAATGTAGTGGCGGCGTAGGAAAATCCGACACATGATATATAATAAAATAGATGTCAGATATAGACTAAATATTAATTTAGTTTGTTGACTTCCGGTTGACTGGAACGAACTCAACTACTAATTCTTTTGCCTGCCAAGTTAAAAGTATGCACCGAAGATTATAAATGTAAAAGGACGCCTGAGGGGCTGTTTTCGAGACCTTTCAAGAGTTTCGCGAATTCCCATCGATGACCAATATCCCGACTGCAGAGGATATTTCTTCCACCTCTTTCAGCAGTTACACAGTGCGCGTTTGATATGGGCAGAAAATTTCTTTGTAACAAAAGTGTAAAATATGAGTCTATGTTGTCATATTCATCATTAATTTTTATTATACTTCATAAAAAACACCTATTTTATACGTTGACAGATGGAAACCCTCATTAGCAACTTCAGTGAGAACTTATCTTCTATCAGAAGCTAGAGATTATATGATTACAGAGGGCGATAAGAAAGAAATGAAAGAAATGGAGTTGTATTGTGCTAACATCTCTATGTGTGTGTGTGTGTGTGTGTGTGTGTGTGTGTGTGTGTGTGTGTCACACACACACACACATACACACACACACATATACACACACAAATAGCGCGCAGAGATACGCATCATCTTTCTTTCTAGAGGGTAATAATCAGGACTGACATTCTTGCTCCCGGAAGACGGTTTGAGTGCTGATTAGCAACTAAGAAAGGCCGTAAAATCGACAGACAGGTTTCACAGGCAGATCATTCCTACCAGTTTACTTTCCGCAGGGTACACACTTCGCTCTTTCAGTGGTGATACAAGCTAGGTGCGTAGGAGAAACAAAAACTGGTCGCAGTAACTAGCAATCGCACTGCTGGTGACTTCCGCAGCGAAGAAGGAAAGGCGGGACGACCTGTCTGTATGTCTGTCTGTGTGTGTGCGTTTTCTCTCACTTTCACAAACATGTCTCATAACCGCATACAGCGTACGAAAGAGACTACTTTGTACTAGTATTAAGTGAATTTTGGTGCTACTCTACTTGTAGCGTGAAATTTCTTCAAATGTAATCTAAACGAGACTAGCAAACCACCGGTGCCATTTAGTGACCTTTAACTATTTCCAATCACCAAAATTTTTGCGGACATAAAAACGTCTATGTTAACCCTCCCCCTCCCCCATTTCTCACAGAAAACCCCTCGACGCTCTGAAATGTAGAACATATCAGCGGAAATCCGGATGTATGACTGTGCTGTACTAAGTGCTGTTACTGCGTCGTGCACCGCGTACAACCTGATGTCTAAAGTAACAAATTCCGTAATAACTGTACATCACCGGGTGGAGAAGAAACGCAGATCGGGATGAGGTGCACCTTGCTACTTGTTGAGCAATATTCCCAGATACAGTATCTCTCCAGGAATCTATAGAGATATTACACTATAAGTAACATATATTTGACACTGATAAATGTATTTGTCTTCTGTTGTTGTGATATATTTTCAGTCTTGTCAATAGTTTCAAAATAATTTCTGTAGAAGATACCGATTGTACAAACAAAGCTGTAATCAATTATTTACATTTTAATGAAAAAGTTATGAAAGAACATTATACTACACACGCAGGGAAGGAAGGGTTTTGTGTGTGTGTGTGTTTGTGTATAGAGAGGAAAAGTATTATCGCTGGTAGCACGAATAGGCGTGAACAGTGGCTGGGCAGTCGCTGTTCCATGTTCCAGAGTTGTAACTACATTGCTGACCATTAAAATCGCTACACCAAGAAGAAATGCAGATGATAAACGGGTAATAATTGGACAAATATATTATACTAGTACTGACATGTCATTACGTTTTCACGCAATTTGGGTGCATAGATCCTGAGAAAACAGTACCCAGAAAACCATACCTGGCCGTAATAACGGCCATGATACGCCTGGGCATTGAGTCAAACAGAGCTTGGTTGGCGTGTAAAGGTACAGATGCCCATGCAGGTTCAACACGATACCACAGTTCATCAAGAGTAGTGACTGGCGTATTGTGACGAGCCCGTAGCTAGGCCACCATCGACCAGACGTTTGCAGTTGGTGAGAGATCTGGAAAATGTGCTGGCCAGGACAGCATTCGAATATTTTTCGTATCCAGAATGGCCCTTATAGGACCTGAAACATGTGGTCGTGCATTATCCTGCTGAAATGTAGGGTTTCGCGGGGATCGAATGAAGGGTAGAGCCACGGGTCGTAACACATCCGAAATGTAACGGCCAAAGCAGTCTGCGGCGCGCCAGTCACGGTCTGCACGGCCACTACGGTCGGGAGGTTCGAATCCCCCATGGGAATAGATATTTGTGCCGTCCTTAGTATTAGCTAGTTCATAAGTAGTTTGTAAGTTTAGGGACAGATGACCCCGTAGTTAAATCCCATAAGCTCTACAAACATTTGATTTGTAACGGCCAATATTGAAAGTGCCGTCGATACGAACAAGAGGTGACCGAGACGTCTAACCAAAGGCAAACTAAACCATCCCGCCGGGTGATAAGCCAGTATGGCAATGACGAATACACGTTTCCAATGTGCGTTCACCGCGATTGTCGCCAAACACCGATGCGATCTTCATGATGTTGTAAACTGAACCTGGATTCAACCGAAAAAATGACGTTTTACCATTCGTGCATCCAGGTTTGTCGTTGCGTATACAATCGCAGGCGTCAAGGGTAGCCGCAGCCATGGTCTCCGAGCTGATAGTCCATGCTGCCGCAAACGTCATTAAACTGTCCGTGCAAATGGTTGTTGTCTTACAAACGTCCGCATCTGTTTACTCAGGGATAGAGACGTGGCTGCACGATGCGTTACAATCATGCGGATACGATGCTTGTCATCTCGACTGCTGGTGATACGAGGCCGTTGGGATCCAGCACGGCGTTCCGTATTGCCCTCCTGAACCCACCGATTCTATATTCTGCAAACAGGCATTGGATAGTGACAACGCGAACAGCAATGACGCGATACGATAACCGCAATCGCGATAGGCCTTCATCAAAGTCGGAAACGTGATGGTACGCATTTCTCCTCCTTACACGAGGCATCACAACAACGTTTCACAAGGCAACGCCGGTCAACTGCTGTTTGTGTATGAGAAATCAGTTACAAAAGTTCCTCGTGTCAGCACGATTTTGGTGTCGCCAACGGAGCCAACCTTGTGTGAATGCTCTGAAAAGCTAATTATTTGCATATCACAGCACCTTCTTCCTGTCGGTTAAATTTCACGTCTGTAGCACGTCATCTTCGTGGTGTAGCAATTTTAATGGCCTGGAGTGTATTTGTGATGTGGAATTGTAATTGCACAACATAAAGGAAGTTTGTCGGCCAGGCAATATTTAATGTCATTATGGACACAGTTCAGAATTATCAAGAGAACATAAAAGTTAAAAAGAGTAGTCTGAGCCCAATGTTGTTGGCAATTAATCACCGCTAAGAATGGCCTGTTGCAAGTCGTTATATGCCAATAATGCCCTACTCTTCCTTGTGTCTATAAACGATTTAGGAGACAATATGAAAAGTTCCCTTAGACTGTTCGCGGATGATGCAGTCGTTTATCGGTTAGTGAAGTCAACAGAGGATCAAAAGCAACTACAACGAGATTTCGAGAAAATTGCTACATGCTGCGAAAATTGGCAATTAACCCTAAATAATAAAAAGTGTGAAGTATTACATATGACCACTAAAAGAAATCCGCTGAACTTCAATTACACGATAAATCAGTCAGACCTTAAGGTCGTAAAGTCTACCAAATACCTAGGAGTTACAATTACGAATAACTCAGACTGGAGAGAACACACAAAAAATGTTGTCGGAAGGCGAACCAAAGGTTACGTTTCACAGGCAGAACGCTTCGTAGATGTAACAGCTCCACCAAAGAGACTGCCTAAATCACACTTTGCGTCCTTTCCTGGAATGTTGTTGCCTAGTGTGGGACCCTCATCAGGTGGGACTGATGGAAGACATTGAGAAGCTTCAGAGAAGGGCAGCTCGTTTTCTTTTATAACTTTACAGGGAGGGTGGGGGGCGTCACGCAAATGTTGCACGATTTGAGGTGGAAATCATTAAAAGAACGGCGCTATTCGTTGCGGTGAGATCTTTTTACGAAATTTCAATTACCGACTTTTACTTCTGAATGAGAAAATATTTTGCTAGAATCCACCTACATATGGAGACATAACCATTCCAATAAAACAAGAGAAATCAGATAGAAAACGGAACGATGTAAGTGTTCTTTCTTCCCGCGCGCTATTAGAGAATGGAACGGTAGAGTAAGGTTATGAAAGTGGTTAATTAACCGCCTAACAGACACTTAAATGTGATTTTCAGAGTGTCTATGTAGATGTATTGTGCCATGTAATAGCGCAGTGAAAGTTTGTTTATAATTGTCATTACAATTATCGCAATTGACCACCAGAAGAAAAAAATGTACTACCCTTGTAGAAGATGTCAATTTTGATCTGATTTTGGCAGGTATCAACTTGGGGAAGAGCCGTAAGGCTCGGTGTGATTATCGACATGTGTAGCAAATTGACACCATGCCATTGCGACGCAGACATACGTCCTACAGCCAAGTGTGGGACTTTGAAAAGTGACAAATTGTGACCTTCCATTCTCTGGTTCGTACTTTCGGAGAATTGTCACACAGTTTGGACATACAGCGTCAAATGTAGGACGATGCTGGTAGCAATTGTCACGTGAACATACCCATTCCCGTTGACGAAATTCTGGACCTCCATGCAGCAAAGACATCCCCCAAAATCGTATTACAAGGGAAGCTGTTGCATACCTTACAGCTGTCTCAGCACAGATAAGAGGGTTTGTGAACCGAGAATTGTTGCCAAACAGTTATTAGCAGTGGGCTATAGGCGTGCACACCGCTAGACCGTTACCCACTCAGGCTACGCTTCGCTGTGCTCGGCTCGACTGATACCGTCAGAGGATCATCACGAAAGGTGGACCGCGGTCTTCATCGATGGAGGCAGACTCTGCTTGCATGCAAGGGATGGTCGTTTGCACATACTACTTCGCGAGCCCTCTCTTGCAGAGTGCATTCGTTGAAGACACACTATCACTCCCGAACCCTTATGTCCGGGATGCGGCAAACTCCTGTTCACCCATGGTGTGTGATGAGGGAACTCTGACTATCCCAGTGAAAAGTATGTGCAGAATGTTGTAAGGCCCGTTCTTTGGCCACTGTTACAACGCTAATGTGACGTGTTGTTGCTTTTGTGGAATGACCGTGCACTCTAAACGCTTTCCTGCGGAGCGCGCTGTTGTTCCCCGTCAGAGGTTCGAGTCCTCCCTCGGGCATGCGTTTTGTCCTTAGGTTATTTGAAGCAGTTTTTAAACCTAGGGACTGATAACCACAGTAATTATGTCCCACAGATTTATAAACGTTAGTCGTTCCAATAGGATAACGCTCAGCCACACACAGCATGAAATTTAACGTGCTTTGCATGGCGTTCAGCAACTTCCCTAGCCACAACGAACTCCGTGAATACGTCAGTAAGGCGTGGAATAATGTGTCCCAACACAGTATTCGCCACCTGTTTGATCGAATTGACTACAGAATCAGCTCCTGACGTGGAGGCTGCACCACATCCTATCATTGGTGTTTCAGCAGTACCGCTTGAACTATTGATCTGTAGACATTACCTGACATCGCAGGTTCTGGAGGCAGTCTGATAGATTAGTAACCTTCAAAAGTGAAAAGTCAAGATTGCTAAATACTTATTTAATTTTATGATGACCGGTTTCAGTGGGCGGCTCACCTGTAGATGCCGCCCGTCGGCTTTGACCCGTGACGTCATCACAGCGAGATAGTTTTGAGGTGCGTGCGTGATTGTAGAAGGCGTGAGTGATTATGTGGTGCTTGAGTTAAAGACGATAGTTTGTTTACAAACAAAATAGATTAATATTTTGTTTTTAAAAAGTGGTCTTTAGCTGTTCTCTGATGGTTAGGTGTAGGCTAACAGAGAGGTATTTTTTTTTCGTACATGAGCGCCGAAAGGGCGAATTTTTGGACTAAGACCTGTGATCTATGGTACATTCTGTTATCTACATTACAGAAGTATTAAGATATCCCGTATATTGATTTTCCGTCATCTTGATGACGTCATGGGTCAAAGCAGACGAGTGGTATCCCAGTCTACAGTTATGCCCAGTTGGCTATGCCACCATCATCTCGTCAAATCAAATTTTACAAACTGGTCATCTTACGTAAAAGCTGGAGATAAAATGGAGAGTAATTCCGCCTACTGACAGATACCTTCTTTGTTTCTTTATCCCAAAAATATGTTTCGGCGCTTCTTGTGACAATTAGGTTGAATATATCAGGCCGCCATTTCTTTACATGCCTGCGTTTGGGTATTTGAAGGCTTTTGAAATTTATCGCATTTATTAAAGTACTTTTAATATTATTATGTCGTACATAATACGATACAACATAATGAATGCAACGCTTACACAAAACGTCAACGTCTTCAAACCTCCTAACCGATTTCGATGACATGTGAATCCTGCATAATTTACACAGCGGTTCAGTCACGATGTAGCAAACAGAATTTCTTTTCGCATTTAATGCTGTCTCTATTTTCATCTCGATAACGGAGGACAGCATTTACCGCCGTAATACGTACGGTTTCTATTTAAACCGGAAAATTGGGAAGTGTCATATTATCCTGATGATCGTGGCCGTAACATGAGAAAGTTAATTGTCTTACTTCCGATGGCCTTTGACTCGTATGCAAGGACATCAACGAAAACAGAGCGGCGGGTTAAACCTATATACGAGGTATCTCCACACAGTAAGTTTCGTTTTATTATATAAAACAAACGTGAACAAATACAGAGAAACTATTTATTGTACAAACTGATTTTCTACATAGCTTCAGAAATTTTGTATGCACTTGTCATAGCATGCCACAGGTTTTTGTATGCCTTCTTCATAGAAGGTTGCAGCCTGTGTATTCAACCACGTGATAACATGTTCTTTCAGCTCGTCATCATCGTTGAAGTGTTGACCACCAAGGACAGGGACAGATTTTAGGTGTAACAACAGATTAAAATCGCTAGGAATGATGTCCGGGCTGTACGGAGGATGATCAAACACGCTCCAGCGAGATTTCCGTGATAGATGTTTGGTCATATTCGCCGAGTGAGGTCGGGCCTTATCGTGAAAAAAAAAAATGCAACAAAGCAACACCAACCTTTGACCGTAATCTTTGGCACTTGCTCTTCATTGCGCGGCGGAATTTCTTAATGGTCTCGCAGTAAACATGTGCATCGATTGTTCTGACCTCGTGGTAAGAAATCAATCATCAAAATGCCATTTCTGTGCCAAAAAACGATGCACATCACTTTTCGACGTCTCAAGATTTGTTTAGGCTTAAACTTCATTTGAGATGAAGTTTGCCTCCATTCCACTGATTGTCGTTTTATTTCAGCGGTGTCGTACGATACCCAATTTTCATCCCCTGTGACTATTCGAGAAAAAAACTAACGCCTTCTTAATTGTAACGTGTCAAAAACTGAACTGCACTGCCCATTTTTGTATGTTCAGTAAGAATTTTTGTACCCAATGTGACCAAGTTTTCGAATTTTAAGTTTTTCAGAAACAATTTCATGAATAAAGGATCATGAGATTTTTGGGACCTTCCATAGCAACGGCACTAAGTGTAAATGTGTGGTTGTGCATAATATTCTCTTCAATTGTGTGAACCAGTTCGTCAGTAACCACAGACGGGCGTCCGCTTCTTTCTTCATCATGCACTTGATCAAGTCCTTCATTGAACAGTCTGATCCATCTACCATTCACTGAATCACAGATAGCACTTTGTCAGTAAACCTCGCAGAATTGCCCTTGAATTTCCTTTGGTTTAACTTTCTTTGCATTTAGAAAACGAATCACAGATCTGATTTCACAAGCAGTGGTTATTTCTAATTACGGCTGACATTATAAAGAAGCACTACTAAGCACACGTCGGCAGCAGCGATCTGAAAATGACGTACATGTCTTATCCTTGAGTCAGAGTAAGTGCTACGCACGCTCGGAACTGCGATCGTAGCGCTGCCGCGGACAGAAATAGAAAAGGACCTTACTTTATGAACGATTCTCGTGTACAGAGTGAATCACCTAACACTTGCACTGCAAATATTGCGGAAACGGAAAGTGCGATTAATGTGCGGTTTTCACAAACTGGATTGGAAACCAGGGGCTCGTATTTTTAGGCAACGAATAAATTGTAGTATTTTCTGTGCAAACATATGGTTTTTTAACTGGGACAATAGTCGTAGCTATCATGCAATGGAATTTTTGACATCAGATGTGTACAAAGAATTTTGAATGATATTTTTATCAAGTTTAGTTTGGCAGCTACAACCATTCAAAGTTTCGGGGGCAGAGGCTGCGATAGAGTCGCTGACTGGCCGAGTGGCTAGCCCCTGGGGCACGGCCCACTGTCTCATGATCACCAGCCAGTGAGCTACGCTGTCATAGCCTCCGACCGCAAAACTTTGAATGGTTGTAATTGCCAAATTAAACGTGATAAAAATGTCATTCAAAATTATTTGTACACAGCTGGTATTAAATATTGTAGTTCATGATAGAAACAACCATTTTTCCATTTGAAACATTGTAGGAGAAGGTTGCCGATATTGGATCACTTTCTTTTATTTTGGGATCCAAAGTTTTGGATTTTCTATCTAATCGAAACAAAATATGCTTTAAAAGAAGCTATATGTTGTAAACTTTCATCTGCTAGCTTTATACTGTGAATAAAAGCAAAGCATATAGGGATATTATTTAAAAATGTATAAACGGTCCAAGTTAGGAAACCGGTTGCCTAATTTGGACCTTCAGTTGCTTAAATTGAACCACACGGTAAAACAATGACTAAGAAGGAAATAAGACCTGTAATATTAAGAAAAGCTTCATTTAAATATCTCGCCATTGATATTCCTTCTGGCTGACGGGTCGGCCGCGGTGGCAGCGGGGACTGAGGCGCTTCAGTCACGGTCTGCACGGCCACTACGGTCGGGGGTTCGAATCCCCCCTCGGGCATGGATATTTGTGCCGTCTTAGTTCATAAGTATTTCATAAGTAGTTTGTAAGTTTAGGGACTGATGATCCCTTAAGCTGTACAAACATTTGAACATTTTAATTTTAGCTTTTGGTACTCGGTATATACTAGCACACTCGCTAAGGTCATGGTTACCGTTTCTGTAGGCTTCCACAGCTACGTTCAGTTCATCTTCTGTCCATTTCCCATACATTCTCCTTATTGCATCTACCAAATCTAAAAAGGTTACCATACTTACTCCTTATTTTTTAAATTGTTTTGCAGCCTAGAAAAATGAGCCTAAGTATGTAACATCTTCTTATTACCTATTGTTAAATGACATTAAGTATTACTTGTTACGAGTGATCCCTAAATTGGACCGGTCCAAATTAGAAAACAGCATTTGGTCCAACTTCGGCAACTCGACGCCATATAAGTAAAGATAACGTTGAAGGAACAAAAAACTCTGAATTCTAGCTTTACGATATTAAATTATTAGCTAATGAATGGCACTTTGAACTATAGTGCTGATGATATTTTTACTTACTTTTAGAGCAGAGGAAAGCTTATGATATGTAGCAGAAAACTTACAGCGACATCGAAGAAACCGCAATGACGGAAACTGTTCTCACTCCAATGACTATTGTCGACTGACTACTGAGCCACGTGACTTCTACAATGCTTGTCACCAGTTGCGCGAACTTAGAACTTTAAGTTACCAACACAGAATGAAATACATAGGTAGTCCAACTTAGGCAACGGTCCATCTTCGGCAACTTTCCCCTATGTTTGCATAAAAAATACACTTTCTAGGTATTTTTACAATCTGTGTATTGACTAACATTACGAGTCCTTGACATTCTGTGAAAACTGCACATTAATCGCACTTTCCGTTTCAGCAATATTTGCGGTGCAAGTGTTAGGTGATTCACCCTGCAGGAACCCAGTTAATCGCGATGTTCGACATAGGTTCTAACGTCGCAACTATACAAAAGATACAGACGAATATAACGTCCCCAAACGACACTTCAGAGGAACGTCTGAATTCAATTTAGGACACGGCCGCTAATCCGGGTGCGAACGCTCCAGCCTCTCCCCCTCCTCGTCAAATAGAGGCGACGAAAATTCATTGCTGCGGCAGTAATCAAAGCGGCTTTATCAATCCGGAGTGTAACCGCGCTGGGCGGCGCGCCTGTATTAATCAGCGCCTTTAATGCGTCGGCGCGACGTGACGGATGGGCGGCGTGCCAGGGCCCGCGTGTGCGTGCATTACGCCGCGGCCTGTTCTGCCGGCGGAGCGGCCGTGTCACTGTGAGCCATGCCCGCCATTTAACTCCGTCAAGGACGCGCGGCTGCCACGGGGACTCGTCCCACATACTCCAGGCCGCCCCAACCACTGACAACTGCCGCTGTTGGGTCGCTGCGCCCAAACAGCGTGCGTAGCACGTGAACACTACGGCTGCCACAACAAATACGGTGGCGCGTCATCGCCAATTCCACACATCTTGGGTGCAGCTGACATCACGTTTGACTGTGTTGTCATGGTAACTAAGAACGTGTGATTGTAACCCTTCACTTGAGATACATTAGACCCGCCGGCCGCGGTTGCCGAGGGGACTGCAGCGCGTCAGTCACGGTCTGCACGGCCACTACGGTCGGGGGTTCGAACCCAGCCGGCCGCGGTGGCCGAGGGGAATGAGGCGCGCCAGTCACGGTCTACACAGCCACTGTGGTTGGGGATTCCAATACCCCCTCGTTAATGGATATTTGTGCCGTCCTTAGTCTTAGCTAGTTCATAAGTTTGTAAGTTTAGGGACTGATAACCCCGTAGTTAAGTCCCATAAGCTATACCAACATTTGAACATTTGGTTCGAATACCCCCCTCGGGCATGGATATTTGTGCCGTCTTTAGTATAAGGTAGTTCATAAGTAGTTTGTAAGTTTAGGGACTGATGACCCCGTAGTTAAGCCCCATAAGCTATACGAACATTTGAACATTTTTGCAGTAGACCTAAGGTATTAAAATGGCCCGTACAGTATATGTCACGTTCTACATCTACATCTACATACATACTCCGCAATCCACCGTAAGGTGCGTGGCGGAGGGTACACTGTACCACTACTAGGCATTTCCTTTTCTATTCTACCAAATAGAACGAGGAAAAAAAAGAGTGCCTATATGCCTCCGTACGAGCCCTAATTTCTCTTATTTTGTCTTTCTAACCACCACGCGAAATGTATGCAGGCGGCAGCAAGATCGTTCTACACTCAGCTTCAAATTCCGACCCTCTAAATTTCCTCAACAGAAATTCACGAAATGAACGTCGTCTTTCCTCCACCGATCTCCAATTGCGTTGACGGAGCATTTCCGTGACATTCGCGGATTGGTCGGACCTACAGAGGCTGCTCGCCTCTGAACTGCCTCTATGTCTTACTTTAAACTGATCAGCTGCGGGTCCCAAACACTTGAGCAATACTCAAGACGTGGTCGTACAAGTGTTTTATACGCGGTCTCCTTTACAGATGAAGTACATCTTCCCAAAATTCTCCCAATAAACCGAAGTCTTCTGTCCGCCTTACTCACAACTGTCCTTACCGGTTCGTTCCATTTCATGCCGCTCTGCAATGTTACGCCTAGATATTTGAACGACGCGACAGCAGCAAGAAGCTCACTACTAATGCTGTTTTCGTACATTATGGGATTGTATTTTCTACTTATGCGCATCACCTTACATTTCTACATTGAGAGCTAGCTTCCTTTCTTCGCACCAACTAGAAATTTTGTCTAAGTCATCCTGTATGCTATTACAGTCAGTTAGAGACCACACCCTCCCATGCACCACAGCATCATCAGCAAACAGCCGCAAATTACAACTTGCTCTGTCCATCAGATCATTTATATAGATAGAAAATAATAGCGATCCTATCACACTCCTCTGGGGCAAGCCTGACGATACACTCGTTTCTGATGAACACTCGACGTCAAGAAGAACGTACTGCGTTCTATTACTTAGGAAGTCTTCCAGCCAGTGAGAAATGTGTCAACCTATTTCATAAGCTCGTATCTTCGGTAGGAGTCTGCAGTGTGGCACCGCGTCGAACGCCTTTTTGAAGTCGAGAAAAACACAATCCGCCCTTTGACCTTCATCCATGGCTCGCAAGATGTCATGTGAGAAAAGGGCAAGCTGAGTTTCACATGAACGATGTTTCCTAAACCCGTGCTGAATCATAAAAAGAAGCCTTTCCGTTTCAAGCAAATTTACTATATTCGAACTGAGAATATGCTCCAAAATTCTACATGAAACTGATGTCAACAATATTGGGCTGTTCCTGATAGTCTGGGAAATGTACAGCTTCGAAGAAAGATACTTCCATAAATAAGAATTAATACACCGATTTACAGTTTTCTAGTTCACTTTAGATTTATTGCTGTAACTGTGGCTATTCAGTACATTAAAATGACTTTATTTACCGATCAATAATCAAATTGAAAAGCCAGCCGGTCGCGGTGGCCGAGGGGACTAAGGCGCTCCAGTCACGGTCTTCACGGCCACTACGGTCGGGGGTTCGAATCCCCCCTCGGGCATGGATATTTGTGCCGTCCTAGTTCGTAAGTAGTTCATAAGTAGTTTGTAAGTTTAGGGACTGATGACCCCGTAGTTAAGGCCCATAGACTATACAAACATTTGAACAACTCTTTTTTTTTTTTTTTTTTTTTTTTTTTTTTTTTAAAGCCAACGTCGCAAAATACTTATTTAATTTGATGACGAATGACTTCAGTGGACTATGCGACCATCATCTGAGTATCCTGCTATGGCGCTGCCACCATGCGCCATTATCTATACAACAAACCTCGACGCTGTCAGTCTCTTTCAAGTTGTTGATGTTTTAACGTAATGTACATTTATATTTAAGTGCGATGTCGTTCTATTACTGAATTCGTAATTTTGGAAAATGTAACATTTATTGAGATTTACCTGATCTTTTACAATTATTTTCAAATCTGCTAAATTACTCTCAATTGGGGTAAGATGACGTAAGCAGGTGGTGACTTGATGAAGGAAAACAGAAGTTGATAAACTTTAAAAATCATTATAATGCCAGAGGACGCGAACACACCCGGTGCTCCCGATACAAGCAAAATGGGGCCTATTTATGACAGCACTACTTACAGTAGTCGTTGCAGATTTCCCATTCTCTAACGAAATCATAATAGGCATCGTCTTAAACGTAGCTGGCATATGGAGCAATCTGAAGAACTTTCAGTTCATTATCAGGTTTAGTTTTTCTTCTGCCTTTGGCTCTCTTTTGACACTCAGTTCAACTTTTCTTTTAGATTTCGTCTTCTGTTAGGCTTTTTTCCTCAGCCTGTTTACCTTATAAGACCTTATGACACGGCTGCTTGTTATGTGCATATGCACGATAAGGTCATTGATTCTCGTGATCAATGCCGAGTGCCGGTCTTTTTCTAATTGTTATCCACGTTTAATACTGCAGATTAAATTGAAAAACTCATTACAATGATTTACCTGTTGTTCGAATAAGACAACGACTTTGTCTGACCAGTAAATTCTTCAATTTACCAGAAGCGGCAATCTACAACTTTTCCCAAATACGACCTTAATAAAATTCTTCTACGAGAATTCTATATGAATTATGAAAGAGCTTAGTTTGTAGTTCACGAAAAAACTGAAACCAGGTTGGAAATTCTTAACGAACGTTGTCCAGCTGCTATTCCAATGCACTGAATTAGTGCAATGAACATTTCCATAGACAAAAGTGATACCTTCTAAAAGTTCTAAATGATGACATCTTTAGTTCGTATTCTAGCACAGGTAATAGGACAGTCCATTACGAAGGCAAGATTGAAACGTAGCTATCTTCCAATAATCCTATTAAATCAATGTTCCCTCATCCTAGACTCGTCGTCATCTTACCCTCCCTTCCCTTAAGTTTCCTCCTAGTGCGCGGTTGACAGCTGGAGGAAGGTCGTTGATGCACGTGCTCGTTCTCAAACCATCCCACACGAGCTTGTTGAGGTTCAAGTCGTGGAAGGGAGCAAGACAGTCCACAGATGTCGTCCAACTGAGCTGCTGGACGCGGTCGCGAACAGACATCAACACAAATTGTTAGAGTAGAATGCACTCCTGTAAACACCGACATGGGGAAGGAGCACGTCAAAATAATTCTGAAAGACTTGCGTTAGGCTACAAGCACTGTATAACTGTAAAATCTCTTAAGAATACTAAAGAACTAATTAATTAAAACTTTGTGCGTGATAGAGCAGTTTTCCGTGAAAGTTACTTCTGGTAGTACTTTAAGATGTATCCGATACTGTTTTACTGAGACCCGAGCAAACCTGACGTGCTAATAAACGTCTCAGAGGTAATTAAAGTTCTTCCTTTCTCGGCGTCGCTCTTAATGTATCGAGAACGCTGCCCCCTCTGCGGAAGAGTGTGCCGAGACGATTATCCTTCACGTCGCTCCCTCGCAGACGGCTGTCGCGCGGTTATTTCCCCTGGAGGGCATCTGGCGCTGAGATTAGGCCGCATGCGTCTTCCATTAAGGAGGACGCGTCCTCGGCTCCGTTTTAATTCTGCCTGCAGGAGGGCATTAATGAGCCGCCTATGGTAATCCGTGGCGGGGACCGCGGGCAATTACCTCGGCAGGCACCTGCGCCTCCGCGGTCCATCAGCGGCGACGGCCTAATGGCCCCGCAGGTCCTTCCGGAACAGGTGGCTGCCCGCCTGTCAGGCCGCCTCTGGCCGCTCACCGTCGACTCGCCAACGTGGACGTGCCAAAACCAGTGCGGCGATCCAATGCAAGGCTTCATCACTATTTGTTTTATACCCACACTAGCTTAAACACGCGGCTCCGCGTGTTCGTTGATTATCATAGATAAGCTATCTTTCAGTAGTGTGCTATGAGACTGGTTTTGAAGAATGAAATGAAATACAATACCTTCTTTAGAAAGAAGCAGTTTTAATCAACATTATCAGGAAAGTAAGTAGTGTTGATCAAATCACACGTACAAAAGCACACTATGCTTGTCCGTCCTGTTTTGCTGTATTGCAGCCCAGTGTGGGATCCTTATCAGGTGGGTTTGACGGAGGACATCGAAAGAGTCCAAAGAAGGGCAGCTCGTTTCATATTATCACTACAGGGGAGACAGCATTACGGAAATGATACAGGATCTGGGATGGGAATCATTGCAACAACGGCGTTTATCGCTGCGGCGTGGGCTACGTGCGAAACTCCAATCGCCAACATTCGGCTCCGAATGCAAAAATATATTGTTGACTCCCACATACATAGGTAGAAATGATCATCAAAAATCAGAGCTCGAACAGAGAGATTCAGATGTTCATTCTTCCCACGCGCTATTCGAGAATGGAATGGGAATGTGGTTCGATGAACCCTCTGCCAGGTACTTAAATGTGATTAGCAGAGTATCCCATGTAGATGTAGAAGAATCTAATCACGGAATTCAACAATAATGATTGTTATATTATCACAGATGAATCACTTGATGTAATGCGCGAAACGTCAAATCGATTTTTTAAAGAGATGTATTAAAAGCAATTTCTTTTTTACTGCTTTATTTATTTATTCATTCTTATATTTCCTTCTTCGTTTGCTTATCCTTACAGAGAAAGAGCTGAAGACATTGTAAGCACCCATAGACCAAAGACATGGTCTGTGGCATCACGTTTCGCTGTATGTAAACTCCTTGCTATAGAGTCGCAAACGCCGGCCGCGGTGGCCGAGGGGACTGAGATGCTTCAGACACGGTCTGCACGGCCACTACGGTTGGGGGTTCGAATTCCCCCTCGGCATGGATATTTGTGTCGTCCTTAGGATTAGCTACTTCCTAAGTAGTTTGTAAGTTTAGGGACTAATGACCCCGTTGTTAAGTCCCATAAACTAAGCAAACATTTGAATTTGAGAGTCGCAAACGTCATCGCCGGCCTTCGGTCCGATTTTTTAAAATAATTTGACGACTTTCAACCACCATATCTTCGACCCTCTTATAGCTATCGGCATGGAACTGTTATGGTGTACAACGGAAAGTTGAAATTACTAAATATCTATCAGGTCGCTTTAAAACCGTGCCTTAAACCTTCCCCAGGTATAAAAGAGTAACTGTAGAAATATTTAAGTCCTTGCGTCTTGTCGTTCGGACGTGACAAGCGTACAATCAACAGATATTCACATTAATATACATAGATAAATAGCTATCCGATCGGCATAAAACCGTGCCTAAAGCCTTCCCCAGGTAGACATTAGTAACTGTTCAAATTTTTAGCTCTAAATATCTTGTGGTTCAGACGTGATAAACGTACACCTAACACACATTCACATTTATAGATACAGGTGATAGAAGATAGAAATTATTATAAGATGCAGTCCGACATCTTGTGATGCTTGGTGGTTGAGGATTTGGCATTCTCATCAAGTCGTATATCCTAAACCGTCGTTAATATTATCTCTATGTTATACTGACTAGTAATTCGGATTATAATGGTCTTCTGTTTTGTTGCAATTATGGTACATGAAGTTCACAAATAAAATAACAATCAACCAAAGCCATTCGTAACAGCTATCAAAAATCCACGAGGAAACTGACTATGATCCACAGAAAAAGAGAGTGCTATTCTAACATTTAAAGGTGTTCTAACATTATAATAATAATAATTTTTTGTGGCTCATTGGCTTGGAAGAAATCTTTCAATTGGACGCCACTTCGGCGACTTGCGTGTCTCTGGTCTATCCCAGTTATCCAACCGGGGAAAGGGGACCTACAGCTTAACGTGGAATCCGAACCACGTGTCTTTTCTGGCGACTCCTCACATAGTTGAGAAGTGAAGGAGGGGTTAAAGTGCAGACTGAAAAATTCCGAGGTCCTACCGGGTTTTGAACCCGCGACCCTTCGATTTTCAGTCGAGCACTTTACCCCAAGACCACCGGGGCCGATATTCTAACATTACTATGTTAGATATTGTTAAATATGCTGTGTGTGTACCTGGGGAAAATTAACAGATATTATATATACAGGATGAGTCATGAATGAGGAAAAATATATCGTGCAAATTGTTACACACTGAGCTACAAACATAAATTCGTTTTCCGTATGTTCCTATGTCAATAGGATGATTTGACACAGTGTGTCTGTAATGGGTTCCCACTATTTTAGGTCGCCCAGTTCAACCGATAGGCACCAAATATTACATACGTTTTTGATAGCCTTTGTGACAACAAGAATTTTTATTGCAAATAACTCCTTAAAATTTGATCTGCAACGAAAATTGATTAACTGTGTTTGTAAAGGAGGAAATTCGCTACAAATTTGCTGTCTTCTGTTATTCACTACGGTCGGGGGTTCGAATCCCCCCTCGGGCATGGATATTTGTGCCGTCCTTAGTCTTAGTTCATAAGTAGTATGTAAGTTTTGGGACTGATGACCCCATAGTTAAGTCTCATAAGCTTAACAAACACTTGAACTTGAACTCTTCTGTTATTGTAACAACTCGCACCATTTACGGATATTTGCAAAATAGCGGCAATTTGAGACTGTCACTTCATTTTACGTAAACCAGTACAGGAAAAGGGAATACTTGAAAAACGGACTAAGTACCACGGCAAGACAGGTCATAATATTTTAACAGAAAAAGATAATAAAATATGGGAGAGATATTACAACAATAGTTCGAGGAGGTAAAAGTTGAAAAAAAAAAAAACAAAAAAAAAAAAAACAAAACGAATGTTTGTGGAAATATCAGATAAATTTGGCTGTTAAAGTACGGTCAGCCAGCACATTAAGTGTAAAGTGCGTGGAAATTTTCACAATAGTCGAGTCATAATCGTATTATCCATAATTTTTACTTATTTATATTTTTGTTATTTTGTCAGAAATGTTTGCAAAAAAATCATAAAATTACACGAAAATTTAAAGTGGGCCGTAAAGCTGCCCAGTGCGATTTTCTAGCTGCACTTTTACTAGGAAAGTTTTTTTTTTTTTTACTCATCCGCGTCGTACTTGGATGACATTAAGATCGCGTGACACGGTCATGGAGCTCTTGATGAAGGTCGCGAGTCCAGCGACCGAAATATCATGCAAGGATGATAGGGATTATCGGCAGAAAAACCGATTTTCGAAGGTGACAGGGCTTAAAAACATTCGAAAAATTCAGCGCACCGTTTAAATACGACGATTTGATATTCAAAACAGGTTCGCGCCAATGAGTGCGGCAACACAATCGCGGCCAGCTGCAGACACGCCTGCCTCGCTGTTTTAGCGTGGCGGAAAGACAGAGGCAAAATCGCGGGCAGGAGCGGCGTGAAGCGCGCGGCGTAATCCGCGATAATGCAGACCGGATTCGATTCGCAACGTTTGATGGCTGCGGACGGGCGCGACTGACGATAATAGGCTGGCGCCGATCCCATTGTGTCGCGGCCGCTGGAGCGCGCGGCCTCCATTGTTCCAGCGCTGCAGCCGCGAGGCACGTCACGTGACGCTCAGATGCACCGCGCGCGGCGCCCGTGCACGCCGGAAAACAGACCGGGTTTTGTGGCAGGCCCTGCAAACGCGTGCCTCTGGTGTTACTGTTGTCTGTCCTCATGTTGCAGACCTTCAGGGGCACAGAACTGTAAGAGGTATTATCTCCAAAAAAACTAAATTTTATAGGAGAAGCGAAAAACTGATTACTCGTATTCCATTCATGGTGACACATTACAGTGGTCTAATAATTTTGACAAAATTATTCGCAATTGCGATATTTTAACAGATACACTGTATTAGGTGTAGATGTTATACGACATGATGACATATGAAAATTGTGCCGGGCCGGGACTCGAACCCGCGTTTTCCGCTTTTCACGAGCGGTCGCCTTAACCACTAGGCTACCCGAAAACGACTCAAGGACCGACCTAGAGTAGCCGAGTGGTCTAAGGCGCCTCGCCCTCGGAGGTTCGAGTCTTCGCTAGGGCATGGGTGTGTGTGTTGTCCTTAGGTTAGTTTACCTTAGTTTAAGTAGATTGTAGGCCACGGACTGCTGATCACGCAGTTTGGACCGGTAGATTTACAAGCATTTGAACATTTGAGGACCGACCCAAACCTCCAAATGCCACATTGACTACGTATATGAGTCAATTACATTCATTCCTTAGCACTCGCAGCCCAATACGCATAATACAGTGTAGCTGTCAAAAATCGCAGTTGCGAATAATTTCGTCAAAATCATTAGGCCACTGTAATTTGTCACCATGAGTGGACTGTTAGAAATGCCAAAGCGAGGCAACCACAACAACGTAGGGTAGTGCCTCGTTATTTCATTCTCCCTGTTGCGGGGATAGAGTACTGGCTGCGATTGCTAAGGGATGAATGTAATTGACTAAAAAAAAATGTTCAAATGTTTGTTAAGCTTATGGGACTTAACTACGGGGTCATCAGTCCCTAAACTTACAAACTACTTATGAACTACTTACGAACTAGGACGGCACAAATATCCATGCCCGAGGGGGGATTCGAACCCCCGACCGTAGTGGCCGTGCAGACCGTGTAATTGACTCTCATATACGTAGCCAGTGTGGCATATGGCGGTTTGGATCAGTAGTGGAGTCGTGTTCGGGTAGCTTAGTAGTTAAGACGACCACTCGTGAAAAGCGGGAAACCTGGGTTCGAATCCCGGCCCGCTACAAACTTTCATATGTCACCATTTGGTAAAACATATAGGCCTTATACAGTAAAAAAAAAATGTAAAGCAGTCAACAATCCGAAGATTGGTTTGAACACCTCAGTGCTTTACTAGGCATAGTCCTGTTTGGAGGCGGTATGCCGTTGCCTTCCTCCGACCTTCGAACTGACTTACCCAGCCAGTTATAGGGGGACCTACAGTTGAACGTGGGTTCCGAACCACGGTGCTACTCCGTATTTTTCACATTAGCAACACTGCCAGAGGTGAAAGAAGTGGAAAGTGACAGATAAAAATCCTAGGACCTGGCTCGGAATCGAACCCGCGACGTTTGTAGTCTGGCGCTCTACCACTGTGCTGTAAGAGGTATAATCTCCAAAAAAACTAAATTTTATAGGAGAAGCAAAAATCTGATTACTCGTTGTCCATTTATGGTGACATATTACAGTAGTCTAATAATTTCGGCGAAATTATTCGCAATTGCGATTTTTTAACAGCTACACCCTATTAGGCGTAGAATTTTTCTCAAATGGTGACATATGAGAGTTGTGTCAGGCCGGGACTCGAACCCGGATTTCCCGCTTTCCGCGAGCGGTCGCCCATAACTACTAGGCTACCCGAACACGACTCCAGGACCGATCCAAACCTCAATATACTATATTGACTACATATATAAGAGTCAATTACATTCATTCCTTAGCACTCGCAGCCTGTACTGTATTTCCGCATCAGGGAGAATGAAAACAACGAGGCATTACTGAATGTTGTTGTTGTCATTACCTCGCTTTGACATTTCTAATATTCCATTCAAGGTGACGAATTACAGTGGTCTAATAATTTTGTCGAAATTATACGCAATTGCGATCTTTTAACTACTACACTGTATTAGGCGTGTTAGGCTGCAATTGCTAAGGGATGAATGTAATTGACTCTCATATACGTAGCCAGTGTGGCATATGGCGGTTTGGATCAGTACTGGAGTCGTGTTCGGGTAGCTTAGTACTTACGACGACCACTCGCGAAATGCGGGAAACTTGGGTTCGAGTCCCGGCCCGCCACAAACTTTCATATGTCACTATTTGGTAAAACATATAGGCTTTATACAGTAATAAAAAGCTAAAGCAGTCAACACTCCGAAGATTGGTTGGAACACCACAGTGCTTTACTAGGCATGGTCCTGTTTGGTTCAAAAAATGTTCAAATGTCTGTAAATCTATCGGACCAAACTGCGTGGTCATCAGTCCGTAGCTTACAAACTACTTAAACCTAGGTAAACTAATATACGGACAAACACACACACACACACCCATGCCCCAGGGAGGACTCGAACCTCCACGGCGGGCAACCGCGCGCTCCACAGCGAGGTGCTTTAGACCGCTCGGCTACTCCACCGCGGCCTCCTGTTTGGAGGTGGTATGCCGTTGCCTTCCTCCGACCTTCGAACTGACTTACCCAGTCAGTTATAGGGGGACCTACAGTTTAACGTGGGTTCCGAACCACGGTGCTACTCGGTATTTTTCACATTAGCAACACTGCCAGAGGGGAAATAAGTGGAAAGTGGCAGATAAAAATCCTAGGACCTGGCGGGAATTTTGACGAAATTATTCGCAATCGCGATCTTTTAACAGCTACACTGTATTAGGCGTGTTAGGCTGAGAGTGCTAAGGGATGAATGTAATTGACTTTCAAATACGTAGTCAGTGTGGCATATGGAGCTTTGGGCCAGTCCTTTTACCATTTGGTAAAACAACCACGCCTAATACAGTTTAGCTATTAAAAATTGCAATTGCGAATAATTTCGTCCAAATTATTAGACCACTGTCATTTGTCACTATGAATGGAATATTGTGTTGTTGTTGTGGTCTTCAGTCCGGAGACTGGTTTGATGCAGCTCTCCACAATACCCTATCCTGAGCAAGTTTCTTCATCTCCACATAAGAACGGCACCCTACATCTGTCTGAATCTGCTTACTGTATCCATCTCTTGGTCTCCCTCTGCGATCTTTATCCCATACACTTCCCTCCAATGCTAAATTCACAATTCCTTGATGTTTAAGAATGTGTCCTACCAATCTATCCCTTCTTTTAGTCAAGGTAAGCCAGAAATGGAATATTAGAAATGCCAAAGCGAGGAAATGACGTCAACAACGTTGGGTAATATCTCGTTGTTTTCATTCTCCCTGGTGCGGGAATACAGTATAAGCTGCGAGTGCTAAGGGATGAATGTAATTGACTCGCATATATGTAGTCAATATAGCATATTGAGGTTTGGATTGGTCCTGGAGTCGTGATCGGGTAGCCTAGTGATTAGGGCTACCGCTCGCGGAAAGGGGGGACACGGGTTCGAGTCCCGGCCCGTCACAATTTTCATATGTCACCATTTGGTAAGACATCTACGCCTAACACAGTGTAGCTGTTAAGCATCGCAATTGTGAATAATTTTGTCAAAATGATTAGCCGTAATCTGAGAAACATTTCACAAATTTTAAAATTATCCATTTGTTTTATTTGAGGTGTACTGCTAGGTAAGAGAAAAAGTAAAATAAATTTCCTGTTGTGATCTTCATTTTTAAATAAAATGTGTTGGACTTAACATGCTTTGATCCAATACTTGCAAAATATACAAATAAAAACCGATTACTGTGGTAAACATATAACTAAGCATTTATTTTTGTTTCCTTATGGAATAACATTAGCTGTTAAAAGGAAATTATAACTTTAAGTTACACATTATAATTTACAACATGTTTATAAGGTCCTTTTTTTGTTGCCAATTGACTCCAGAAACATTTTTATTACACAATAAAAATGTAACGTTAGTGATTTTATATCAAATTCACAATGTCTTTCTTCTGTAATCTTTAATGATGCACATTGTTTTTTAAATGTTTAGCAGGGCCAGGTTGACGTTTGAAGTGAGATTTATAAACTAAGTACTCTTTTTTAAACCGTATACTTACGTACCTTGCCTTTGATGGGCATGTTTGGTTTTCTTCGCTCTCTTTCGGCTACCCGTTGAATAATCACCAGCAGCAATTTATTTCTCCATAATCTAAAAACTACTCTTACACAAAATTCAGAATATAAGTGTGATTATTTAATGCATAGCATTGTTGAATATAATTTTGAAATACGAGTAGAAACAACAGCTACTTTACAGACGCAATTTAAACTGTTAGTGATTCCGGTTTGTTACATTCTGACTTGACAGCATGGAAGATCGCTATTCAGACTATTCAAAAATGTATCAAATTCAATTTTGTCCACGGGTGCACTTAATACGATATGAAACGATAATTCTCATTGTCTGTCAATATGAGATAAGCGACCCAGTTTCGAATACGACACAGTCGGAAGTAATTAGCAAAAATCGTTCTCCTATCCCTGTCAATGGAATAAATATGCGAGTACTCTTACTGGTGGTCGTAAGTCAGACAATTCAAACGGGTAGTTGGACGATGAGGTGAGTAATTCTAGTATACATTGAGGTGACAGAAGTCAGAGGATACCTGTTAATATCACGTCGTAGCACACACAGGTAGAGCACATCGAAGTAAAGCAACTCGATGAATCAACGACTCAGCACTATCGCACGGAAATACTGACCATGCAGTATCTTCCCTCACCTACCGGTTATTTTTCTATTAATCCAAATGAACCGTATGAAGTGTTGTGCAAAAAAGACAGACAAGTAATGTAGAGTTGTCACAACGAATTATCCTAACAGGTAACCCGTTCCACCTATTCTACCCTTTGTTGGTTTAACCAGATGAACCTTGAAAAAGTTGTAGTCGAACACGTAAGTATTGATGTGTGTAGGAAAATTGGAACACACAAAGGCAATAATTTTTTTTTTTTTTTTGAAAATTAACTGTAGAACATGATATTAGTTATGGTAATTAAATAATCGCTTTGGTGAGTGGGCGCAACGGAAGGTTGTCACATATGTGTACCACAGTACAACACTTTCTACGAAAACAATGAACTGAACTTACTGATTTTAAGAAAATTTAATTGACCATAATTTGAAAAATATTCGTTCTCAGTGAGTGAATTTTGATTGATCGGTGGTAAGAAAGGCACGTAATAATTCACGTCGCCTCAAGTTAACACTTTTTCACCTTTACGGTATAACTACGTTTGCAGAGAAACTTGAGTTTTATCAACTTGCAGTTTAATTAATATTGAGTTAACAAACAATTTATCTGAGAATATACGATGGAATCACAGCACATGAACAACCCCGACATATGAACCAACGAACAAGTTCAAGAAACAGTACAACATATACAAAATTTAATAGCAAGAATTTTATCCTTTATGATTTTAGATTTTCATTAATGCCAAATTTCAGTAACAAGAAACTATTTTTATTTTCTAACTAGCTGAAGTTCAGATGCCAATATTGAGTAGCCAATTAATGAAGTACAGTAATGAATTTTTAGTTTCTAAAACTATTATTTTAACAATTTGTATAGGTTATGCAACTGTAAATTAGTCTACCTGAGACCAGACGCGTTTCGCTTTATTTTAGAGTATCATCAGTGGTCAACTGTACAAGAAATGGTTGGTTTTACATTATCGATAACAGTTCCCATGCAATATGATTGCCCGGCGTATTAATTGATCAAATTCTTCACGGGTCTCCAGCCGGGTCATTCTGACATCTGTGCACAACATTTCTGCGGTCTAACGGGGCAACTGGCCAACTCCCGTGAAGAATTTTGTCAGGATTGTTTTGATTCCGAGTAAAATGGAATAAATTTTAGTAGCTTGGCACTTCAAATAATTGTTCGTTTTGTAACGACATTCGGGTTTCTCTTCATTGGACGGGATAGGACCCTGCACAGATAATAATGACTCGATGTAATGAATGGGTGATTATTACTTTAATTAATGTCAGAAACACTAAAAACAAGATTTATGGGTGAAATTCTCACAAACTGCCTAAACGCTTGTGTGTTTGAGAATAATGGCCCGGTCTTACAGTTCTTTCTCGTTGTTGAGAAGTCTGCCACGCTGTCGTCGACAACGCAGAACGTGAATATGTGGGAACACTTCCATCTGGAGGGAATTTACAGGGCAGAATCTTGAAGTAATTAAATACTACGACGTCTTCCCTCACTCGTCACTGGATAACGAAACACAAACTTGGTTCTCCGCCAACATAGGTCTCGTAACGTTGGAATTGTGGTATTACAAGTTCCCGCCTTAGCGATCACTCATCTCACTTCAAGCGACAGCACCCCCTCTCTTTTGGGGCATCAAACTCCGCACGATGCAAATCTCTGTCAAATATATTGTTTCTATTTTTTCCTGGAGACGTTTACCCAGTACAGTTACGTTATACATGAATAAGTTAAACGTTATTATACAGGTATCATATACAAGCAGATAATTATTCACACACATCTGGATTATAGTTACAACCCAAGCTGCCTATAAAGATTTCTACAATCGCTGAAGTGTTACCGAAGCAGGATTTTGTGTACGAACTGACCTCTCAATTTAATCCATAAATGTTCGATGCCATTCTTGTCGTGACATGTCGGTGGTCTAATCATTCGATGGAGGTGTCCAAAATGTTCTTCAAACCACCAGTGACATGCTGCATTGCCGTGCACACAAATTCCAGATTTGTTAGGGAATGTGGAGTTTATCAATGGCTGCAATTATTATTGAAGTAGCCGGACATAAAAATTTCCGTCATCTATCGGTTTAAATGAATTGCAGGACAGACCGTTCCAGTAGAAATACAACACAGTCTTATGGAGTCACAACCAGCTTGCAACATGCAACCGAATACGAAAGTGTCTACCGTGAAGCGTATAGTGAAACTATTTCATACTATCACATCCTATCAGTTCTCATTACAACGTTACACCAACAGGGGTCTATGCGCGGTTTTTATCTTCCAAGGAGTTCGTCTCAGACGATGGTGGTGTAAGCCTTTGTAATGACTTTGTACAGCGATTTTCATTCGGTGTTCAGGGTGAAAATTAATGGTTTGTTTGAACATTTCTTAGATGTCAACGATGTTCATTTTGTGACGCGTAATAAATACATCTCGTAGAAGGTTGATCTCTGCACCTCTCATAACTCATTTTCCGTCGCTCCTTCATGTATATGGCAAGTCGATAATAGCGAATATTTTTTCCTGTCATAACTGTTAACACAACATTTTCAACTGAGCTTTAATAGCGACTGAACTTTCGACCTCCCATTCAAGTGGTTCTTTATAACAACTTCGTCACCTACAAGACGTTTGGAAAGGTATATTATTAATCTGTTCAGTTTCTTATGACATTGTTCTTCTCTAAGAAAGACTACGAGGTACTTCATTTGCCTTTACGCACACCTCCTGGTTATCTGGCATGCACTCACTGCTTTAATTCGCTGGTAACAATAGTAAAGTGGTTGATGGCTGTACCACATGTGCTGCGGTGTCTATGATGTTGGAAAGAAACAAATGAATGAACACTCAGTACCATGCATCTCTTGATAAACACATTCATTGTCTCCTCGGACATTCTCCATTCGATTTCATTATACGGAGTTATGAATTTGAATTACGGGGGTTGTTTTCCATATCGTGCATTACGCTTGTGCTTAACAGAATTTGGGTTGTTGGGTTCTACAGAGATAAGACTGATTTTATTCGGCACTCTACACTCCTCTGTTATATCCAACACTCTTCGTCCGAATAACCATACCAAACCACACCCACTGGCTATTGCTTACTGTACTCGTCTAATGGCCATTATCTGGAACTTATACCTTCCTTCCCTCGTACTTAAATAATATATAATTAACTGGCATTTCGTTGAAGTCTCTGAACGTCTTATATCAAGTAACCCGTTCTTTTAGTCAGATTATGCCACAAATACCTTTTCTCCGTAATTCTATTAAATACCTCCTCATTATTTACGTGATAATCACACCTAATTTTCAGCGTTATTGCGTGACACATTTCAAAAGTCTCTAGTCCTAGCAATGAAATTATGTTAAATGCTGACAAAGTACCCTGATTCAAAAACGCTCGTCTTGCCATAGATATTTTATATTCCACATCCTCTTTACCTGGATCACCACAACATAGTTTACTACCAAAATAGCTGAACTTATCTACTACTTTAAGGTTTTCATTTCGTAATCTAGCCTCCTCAGCATTTCCTGTTTGTATTCGGCTACATTCCATTACCGTTCTTGTCAACTTTTAGAGTTCATCCTATATAATCCTTCCAAGACACTGTAAGCCCCGTTAGACTACGTTGTTTCGCGTTCGCTGTTTCCAACAGAATTACAATGTCACCAGGAGACAGAAAAGCGTCAATTTTTTCCCTTCATGTACTTGAATTCAACCTCGAAAGTTCTCCTTGATTTCCTCCACTGCTTGTTCAGTGTTCAAATTTAATTATATTGGGGCAGATTATAACCCTGCATCACTCCCTTCTCAGTCAATGCGTCCCTTATTATTATCCTTCGAATTTTATACCTGCCTTCTGCTTTCTATTCAAGTTGGGTTCAGCTTTTCTTTCGTTGTGTTTTACGCCAACTAAATTCAGATAAGCAATGTGTTTAATCGAGTAAAAAGTAATTAAAAGCACTTCCCAAATAACATAAATGCGTAAACATAAGTCTGCCTTTCCTAAGAATATCTACTGCGATAAGTATTGTCTAGCGGGTTCAATGATCTCTCCAGAACCCGAACCGATCATCCCTAGGTATATTTTATATTTGGTGTATCAGCCGGAATAGTAGGAACATCAATCAGAATAATTATTCCAACAGACTTAGGACAACCATGAACAATAATTGCAGATTGCGACTTTCCTATCGATATTCACCAATAAGACTTGAGCAATACATAAATCGGGTAGTAAAAGTTTATGGGTCGTTGTCTCTGTACATAGGGGCGTCAGCTTCTATGCCCTAAACAGCTGGCCAATCTGTTTAAACAAGATCAATAATTAATATGTAGTTTAGCCAGTCTATTAATCTGCATATAATGACGTGAAAATATATTTAACAAAATAAATTAAATCTCTGAATGACCAACAAAATGGATTCTAAGATAAAGAAGTGATTCACTCACGAAGTAATTCTTTATAAATTCTTATTAGACATGAAACGCGTCGGTGGTTCTACTTTATACATCGGTAAATAACTAAATATTTCCCCAAATATTGTTCATGAGAGGCACGATAAGTATTAAAGGCACTCCAAAGTAAAAGTTCCAAATTATCACTCGTAAGTTAGAGTAGTCCATCATACTTTGCAGTTCCAAGTTAATCCGCGATAAAAGTATATGTTATAAAACACAGTTTGTTCTCACAAGAATAAACGATTGCTGAATTATCACGTCCCACAGCCCTACTACCGTGCATAGTTTATCACTTTTCAAGCAGAGAGTAAGTTCTGCAGTCACAGTCCCGTAAATTTCCTAAGTCAACACATACCTGTCTCTTCATATCACAATTTCTTAACGCCGCTTCACACCACCCAGCGTCACAACCTTTCACCACCATGTCCAAGTTAAAAGTCCCTTCCCCAGCGTTCGAAAGCGTGCTCCCTCTCCTCCTAAATTTGTATCCTTCGGCGCATCGTAATGTCTCATTTTTAAAATATAATTTCCCTTCCAAAATATTATGTATTTGAATATCACATAATTAAATGCTTTGACCACCTACCTACAAATGTTGTTTACATTTAACAAACAAATATATTTAACAATACTAAAAACGGTTGATACTGAAGCTATTTGTTCAGGTAGCGTCTCACTGTTCAAGTATACAGCTGCCGTCGAAAAATAGTTACACAATATTTAATTTATCATGGCTTTTTTTACAAATATATTCCGTTATTGTCCACAAATAATTATAATTGTTTATGTATAAATTATCTGCAGCATATCTATTAATTTTAGTCAGCCATGAAATATTTAAGCGGCAGTCTACATTATAAAAATGAACGTTACTAAGAATAATATTAAATATAATAAAATACATATATAAATTTAATGCGCTTTTCTGGGTTAATGTTTTGTTTTTCTGTGGTGGAATCTATGTTCTGACAAAAGAATATTACTACCTCAACGAAAAGCAGAATAAGAGAGTAAAAAAAAGTTTATTGAAGAATACGGAAGTAACGTGGTATGTATTTTGAGATACGTAGCGTGGTTCAATGCTGCCCACTTGCTTCTTTTATTGTTACTGATAAACACTACGTATCAATAATTGTAAATATAAGTGTTATAATAATATTATTATAGAACTGATATTTGTCGGCTTTTCATCTGTAAGGGATAGTGAAATTTTAATTATGGCATAATCAATTCATATAATTATGTTTGTCGTATGATCATTCCCTGATTTTTTATGGATTTTTAGAATAATGTGTGTGGCTATATTGTATTTCAGTTGCATTGTGGGTTAGCAGCCGTCGCTCGTTCAAGAGCGTTGCTTTTGGTTTCCAACCACATTAGGACAACCTGACTACCTGCTGTATCCCTTTCACTAGGTACAAACTGGTAGCCGGCCGGCTGGGGAACCCAACAGCCTGGAAAAACGCGCCTTTCACATGGAAACAATCAGCTTCTCCGTGTATCTGTAAGATCACAATATGATCAAATTTACAATGTAATTATTACAGCATACGAATTTATTATAATCTTTTTTATAGTTATACCAATTATAGCTAATGGGAGGATTTGGAATTTGACTTGATCCATTGATAACTGGAGCACCAGATACAGATTTTCCAAGAAAAAAAGAATATAATATTTTGATTATTACCACCATCATTAACACACCACCATTTGCACACTTTTCATCAACTGATTTCTTTGGAATTCGGATTATCATTGGAGCTCGACTTCTTGCATGATATCCGCACGTATTTTTTGGCGTTCATACACAATGAATGTACTTACTGATCCTATGATCCATATGACTAGAGTACTGTTCTGCATACCCCTCTAAAGTGTTGTCGCTCTTTAATAAAGTGATATTTCTAACTAACTGGAGAAAATCACTAAATGACTGAAACCAGTGAAGAAATAATATCAAATAAGCAACTGGTGGTTTGTTCAACAATTACAGTATTTATTTAAAATATTATACAATCAATGTAATATCCACATAGGTACCATAATTAATTTGCTTCCTGAATGTAGATTTCACTGGGGTATTGACTATTTGGAACATTCATCGTATACACAGCACATTCATGTATAACTTCTGTTAGGTTGTTTGCTGAAACATTGCGTACGCTTTTATCTGTAAGCCATCCTTGCAAAATTTTATAAGCGTGTCGTCTCTCACATTTCTCTTACCCTAAACAAATCAGTGACTACTTGGTATTATAAATTTTCGTTGTCTACAATTCCATTCCATTACCTGAATCCTATAATATCAATATTTTCATTATTTTTCATATCCCCGGTTTAATAAACATCTATTGTCAACACCTGGGCCGCAGTGGATACATCATAAAACGTAATATTCCTTCCTCCCAATGAAAGAAGGCACAGAAAGTAATTAATATAAATCAAAGTGCATGAAAGGAAGCACTGGTTAGGAAGGAGTAAGACAGGGCTTCTCCCCTATACTATTCACTGTGTACATTAAGCAATCTATAGTGGAAAACAAAGACTAGTTTAGAGAAGGGTTTAAAATTCAGGAACAAGAAATAAAATTCTGTGGTTTCCTGATGATATTGAATTCTGTGGAGGCACTTAAGGAGCTGGAAGAGCAGTATAACGAAATTAACATGATCTTCAGAGTATCAGATAATCATTAACAAAAGTAAAACATGGGTAGGAATGTTTTCTAAGGAAAATCAGGCGATGCTAAAAGAATTAGATTAGGTGACGAAACAATAAAAGTAATAGTCCTGTTTTGTTACTCGGTCATTAAAGTAATTTCTGAAAGCCGGAGTAGATAACATTTAAAGAGGGGAACGGGAATGGGGAGAAAAGAATTTCTGAAGAAGAGAAATTTGTTAACATCGAATATTTATTTAAATGTTAGGAAGTCTTTCTGAAGGAATTTGTACGGAGTGAACGCTTTTGCGGGAGTGAAAAGTGGAGGATAAATATTTCAGTGTAGAAGAGGATTGAAAATTGTGAAATGTGTTGCTACAGACGATTGTTCAATGTTGGAGGGGTAGATCGCGTAACTATTGAGGAGGTACTGAATACTATTGGCGAGGTAACTAATTTATGGCGTATCTTGACGAGAGGAATTGATCAATTGATAGAACAGATTCTGAGACAACAAGTAATCTTCACTTTAGTGTTGGAGGAAAGTATGGAAGGTAAAAGTCGCAGAATGAAGCCAAGAGACAATTATAGTACGTTCGAATGAAGTTAGTTTGTCGTTCTTATTAGAGATGAAGAGGCATGCATAGGATATATGTACAGGATTTACATAAGATCCGGGAACACATTCAATTGTTTACTGCACAAGAACCAAACATTGTACATATACCTCACAAATGTCATTTTGAAGAGAAACCCTGGAAGTTTTCTTCATGTATACCGCAATAGCGTTATTTGGTAATTTGCCGACTGTCGCAAACACGGCGAGTCAGGTGCGGACCGAGCATTCTGTATGTTGGAGTTCGACCCAAAAATTGTGCTACAGCTGTTCAACGGATGTTTACAACCAAGTACGGAAAGAAACCACCAACAAGTCAGGCCATTTACCAATGGTGCAACGAGTTCATTACCACTTTTGCGTGTGCCCGGTAAAGAGAAGCGGCGTCCCAATGTGAGTGAAGTGAATGGGATCGCGTTCGAGAGACATTCATACGGAGTCCAAAGAAATCTGAGCGTCGTGCATCACGTGAACTCGAAATAGCTCCAATGACAGTGTGGAAAGTTCTGAGGCAGAAGCTGTCGATGAAACTATTCAAATTGGAGCTAGTGGAGAAACTTAATCACGACGACAAAGACAAGCGTTTTGCGTTATGTAGTTGTAACAATTGAATGAAGATTGGAATGGCATTGTTGATTGCCTATTTTTTTGCGACTTTTCACACTGAGGGGATAGTGAACAGGCATAATTGTCGAATCTGGGGTACAAAGCATCCACACGAATGCACTGAATTTGAGAATGATTACCCAAAGGTAAATGTTTTTTGTGGCTTGTCACGTCGAAAGATGTAGACGTCATCTTTCTTTCCCGAGAGCACTGTACTGGATATTCCTACTAGGACATGTTTCAGTCTCTTGAGAACATCACTATGCCATGACTGTTGCCTATCGACAGGGGCCGCTCCATGGCGGGAATAGCACCTGAACTCGCCATTTATGCGACAAACGCTATCGGCAAATTAGTAAACTACACTGTGACGGTGTACATGGGGAAAAAACCTCTAGGATTTCTCTTCAAAATGACATATAGCTATTCGTATATGACATGACATATGTTCCCGATTATGTACACCTTGGATTAGTAGAGCTGGATGGGCTTTGCTAACAATCAGTGCTACACCTGCTGACTACCGAACATGTGAATGGTGTAATGTGCCACTTTAACCATGGCAGACGTATTGCTACTAACCTGTCATTCAGTGCCATCTATCCAGATTATAGTAATTATGTTCAATTTTGCGTCAAAATATTTTCTCCTGTGGCAATAACATACTGTTTAAAATTGACGTCATTCAGAGCGGTGGAACTTTTTTTGAAGCGTTCTGAAACGTGAATTTTAATAATGGGCACGACGTGTATCTATAGGTCAGCAACAGTGAATGCACGGTTGCTCCAGTAATGAAGGACTAGGCGTCCGTTGCGCCGCCCAACGATTCTCGCAGAGCACGTCCCGTTCGTGTGGCTCCGCTTTCGTGCGTCTCCATCCGGGTGGACACGCTCTTGACGGTGCCCGGCATCAGATCCGGGATGGGCGGAGGAACGGCGAGGTACGGCACGTGAGGCGAGGCGAGGCGGCCGGTATCCGCGGCTAATTAAAGTAGGCGGGGTTAATGGGGCCGCGACGGCCGTGGGAACCCAGGCGCGGGGTCGGCAGACACGCGAGGCGACAGGCCGCAGGCTGGCCGCGGGACGCCACTGGGGATGGCAAGGGCCGACCGCTTATCACCAACACCTAGAACTGTGGTCTGAACAACCGGAATACCTCGGTACTTACACTTTGTGATCAAGAGTACCCAGACACTCACAAAAGCGTACGAGGTGGATTGTGCTGCCATCTTACTACCGAGTACTCCATATCAGCGACCTCAGAAGTCATTAGACAACGTGAGAGTCAGCACGGGCCGGCCGCGGTGGCCGAAGGGAATGCCGGGCGCCATGGCTCAGCGCGCCCGGTCAGGGGGCTGAACGCCCCCTGTAAAAAAAAAAAAAAAAAATAAATAAAAAAAAAATTAAAAAAAAAAAAATAAAATAAAAATAAAAGGCTGAGCCAAAGAACACGTAGAACCAAAACGAACAAACACGATCAGCGTCCGCAAGGACAAGAACTACCCAAAGAGAAAAAAAAGGGGGGGGGGACTGAGGCGCTCCAGTTACGGTCTGCACGGCCACTACGGTAGGGGGTTCGAATCCCCCCTCGGGCATGGATATTTGTGCCGTCCTTAGTATTAGCTAGTTTGTAAGTTTAGGGACTGATGACCCCGTAATTAAGTCCCATATACTTTACAAACAGTTTTTTTTAGACAGAACGGGGCGCTCCATGGAATTCGCGGACTTCAAATGTTGTCAGATAAGAAGCCTGCGTGCGAGAACTCACACTCTTAAACATTCCTAGGTTCACTGTTTCTAATACGAGACCCGTCCAGAAAGTGAGTTCCGTTTGGTAATAAAATGAAATTGTACAAAGATGCAGAAGAAATTTTTATTGCACAAAATTCTACAACTCTTAAACTACTTTTCCACATAACTTCCGAAATTTTGCAGGCATTTGGCATAGCGTGGGACCAGGTATTGTATACCTTCTTCATAGAAATTTGCCGCCTGTGTCTTCAACCAGTTGGTAACAGTTTCTTTCAGCTCGTCGTCATTGGTGAAGTGATGATCGCCAAGGAAAGACTTGAGATGTAAGAACAGATGAAAGTCGCTAGGAGCAAGGTCAGGGCTGTACGGAGGATGGTGAAACACGTCCCAGCCAAATCCCTGTAGGAGTTTTTTTGTCACATTTGCAGTGTGTGGTCGTGCGTTGTCGTGAAGCAAAATAACACCTTTTGACAGCAGTCCCCGGCGTTTATTATGAATTGCACGGCGTAATTTCCGAAGTGTATCGCAATAAGCATCTGCTTTGATTGTTTGACCACGCAGTAAGAAGTCAATGAGTAGGGTGCATTTCCAGTCCCAGAACACTGTGCACATCATTTACCGAGGTGTCATGATTTGCTTCGGCTTTACCTTTGGTGGGAATGAAGTGTGCCTCCATTCCATTGATTGCCGCTTACTCTTAGGGGTGTCGTAAGAAACCTACGTTTCATCTCCTGTGACTATCCGTCTCAGAAATTCTTCGCCTCTTTCAGCATAACGAGTCAAAAACTCAAGTGCACTACCCATCCGTTGTGTTTTGTGCTGCTCAGTGAGAATCTTTGGTACCCAACATCAGCAAAGTTCACGGAATTTCAGTCGTTTGGTAACAATTTCATGCATCAGTGATCGTGAAATTTGGGGGAAGTCCATAGCGAGGCCGACCGCGGTGGCCGAGGAGAATGAGGCGCTCCAGTCACGGTCTGCACGGCCACTACGGTCGGGGGTTCGAATCCCCCCTCGGGCATGGATATTTGTGCCGTCCTTAGAATAAGGTAGTTGATAAGCAGTTTGTAAGTTTAGGGACTGATGACCCCGTAGTTAAGTCCCATATACTTTACAAACAGTTTTTTTTTAGACAGAACGGGGCGCTCCATGGAATTCGCGGACTTCAAATGTTGTCAGATAAGAAGCCTGCGTGCGAGAACTCACACTCTTAAACATTCCTAGGTTCACTGTTTCTAATACGAGACCCGTCCAGAAAGTGAGTTCCGTTTGGTAATAAAATGAAATTGTACAAAGATGCAGAAGAAATTTTTATTGCACAAAATTCTACAACTCTTAAACTACTTTTCCACATAACTTCCGAAATTTTGCAGGCATTTGGCATAGCGTGGGACCAGGTATTGTATACCTTCTTCATAGAAATTTGCCGCCTGTGTCTTCAACCAGTTGGTAACAGTTTCTTTCAGCTCGTCGTCATTGGTGAAGTGATGATCGCCAAGGAAAGACTTGAGATGTAAGAACAGATGAAAGTCGCTAGGAGCAAGGTCAGGGCTGTACGGAGGATGGTGAAACACGTCCCAGCCAAATCCCTGTAGGAGTTTTTTTGTCACATTTGCAGTGTGTGGTCGTGCGTTGTCGTGAAGCAAAATAACACCTTTTGACAGCAGTCCCCGGCGTTTATTATGAATTGCACGGCGTAATTTCCGAAGTGTATCGCAATAAGCATCTGCTTTGATTGTTTGACCACGCAGTAAGAAGTCAATGAGTAGGGTGCATTTCCAGTCCCAGAACACTGTGCACATCATTTACCGAGGTGTCATGATTTGCTTCGGCTTTACCTTTGGTGGGAATGAAGTGTGCCTCCATTCCATTGATTGCCGCTTACTCTTAGGGGTGTCGTAAGAAACCTACGTTTCATCTCCTGTGACTATCCGTCTCAGAAATTCTTCGCCTCTTTCAGCATAACGAGTCAAAAACTCAAGTGCACTACCCATCCGTTGTGTTTTGTGCTGCTCAGTGAGAATCTTTGGTACCCAACATCAGCAAAGTTCACGGAATTTCAGTCGTTTGGTAACAATTTCATGCATCAGTGATCGTGAAATTTGGGGGAAGTCCATAGCGAGGCCGACCGCGGTGGCCGAGGAGAATGAGGCGCTCCAGTCACGGTCTGCACGGCCACTACGGTCGGGGGTTCGAATCCCCCCTCGGGCATGGATATTTGTGCCGTCCTTAGAATAAGGTAGTTGATAAGCAGTTTGTAAGTTTAGGGACTGATGACCCCGTAGTTAAGTCCCATAAGCTTAAGAAACATTTTATTTATTATCCATAGCGAGAGCACTAATTCTAAACCTACGGTTTTCGTGGATCTTGGCATCAATCGCGTGAACCAGTTCTTCTGTAACCAAAGGTGGACGCCCACTTCGTTCTTCATCGTGCACATCACTAAGCCCGCCATTGAACTGTCGGACCCATCTTCTCACCATCGAATCACTCATCGCATTTGGTCCGTAAACATCGCAAATATGCCGATAAATTTCACTTTGTTTCACTTTCCTCGCACATCATAAACTGAATCACCGACCTGATTTCACAGGCGGCGGGATTTTCAATCAACGCCGACATTTCAAACAAGCACAACAAAGCGTACGTAACTGACAGCGATCTCCAAATGGCGCACGTTCTTCTCCTTGATACACATCGTCTACAGCGCATGTGCAGAACTGCAATCGCAGCGCTGCAGCGGAGATAAATTGAAACGTATCTTACTTTCTGGACACGCCTCGTAATATGACAGTGAAGTGGAAACGTGAAGAGACAGGCACAGCACAAAAGCGTACAGTCCGACCTCGTCTGTTGACTGACAAACCGCCGACAGTTGAAGAGGACGCCAAAGATGTCATAATACTCGAACATAATCAGCGTTTCGAAATTGAGGGGTTTGGTGCAAGAAGGAGGCAGCTCCACTTTCTCCAGTTTGCGACAAACAGGAAAAAAAAAATTAAAATTAAAATTCAGTTTCCAGCGAAAAGAAAAAACTTGTCTGTTGGGGTATATAGTACCGCTGACGAGAACATACACAAATGCATGCACTCAGGTATGTGCAATCATCATCATAAACGAAAGGCTATGCCTTGTCGATTTAGCCACGTCCCTCTCTCCATTGTCATTCTCTTCAATTCTCCATACGATTTTATCCCCATATCTTCTTTGCTGTTTCCTGCAAAACCCTATATTTCAGCACGATAATGCACGACCGCATGTTGTAGGTCCTGTACCGGCCTTTCTGGATACGGAAAATGTTCGACTGCTCCCCTGGCCAGTAGATTCTCCAGATCTCTCAGCAACTGAAAACGTCTGGTCAATGGTGGCCGAGCAACTGGCTCGTTACAGTACGCCAGTCACTACTCATGATGAACTGTGGTATCGTGTTGAAGCTGCATGGGCATCTGCACCTCTACACGCCATCCAAACTCTGTTTGACTCAATGCCCAGGCTTATGAAGGCCGTTATTACTGCCAGAGGTGGTTGTTATGGGTACTGATTTCTCAGGATCTATGCACCCAAATTGCGTGAAAATGTAATCACTTGTCAGTTTCTAGTATAATATATTTGTCCAATGAGTACCCGCTTATCATCTGCATTTCTTCTTGATGTAGGAATTTTAATGGCCAGTAGTGTAGTATTTCGCCCCTTTAAGTATCATCCTCCGTTTCAACTCCATTACGATTGTAGCGTGTCTGAACATATGTTAACCGATTTCACTCAGGACCAGCATATCTTAGAATATTCTGCCTAGTTGGTACACCGAACTTTGTTGTCCAAGTCTTTGAACGGCACTCGCATGCCCAACCTTACACTAATTTTGGCATCATATGAGGTCTGCTTATCTGCATGACTTTGAATTCGTTTATTTTTGCAGGAATGTTCACATTGCTTTCGTAATAGATTTGTAAATCGATTTTTGAACCACGGTGAACCTTCCCAAAGCTTATAATTTTACCCGGCAACACCGCCACTGTTATAAAGGAAGTGGCGTGTAAACAAAACTGCTTAAAAACCTAGTAATGGTTAGTCGTAAAATTTCGGTAGGTTTGAAATATTGTGTGGTTAATGGTAATTGGAAAAGTAGTAAGTCCTATTTTAATAATAGTGTAGTCAACATAATAATCGGCACATGTTTGCTGAGACAACGATTTACCTGTTGCCATATAGCGCGGCCTGAGAACGTGAGAATGCAGTATGTGTAGCTCCTACCCTGCCTGTGTTGTAGCCTCTCGCTCTCATCTTCTGACACTGACTGTATTACAGAATGACACCATAACTCCGGACATGCTTTACAGTGCTGTTCACAACATTATTTTTCGACTACAGCTACTGCTGAGGAATGATGGTGAACATATTGAGCATTTCCTGTAAATTTGTTATGCTAGTTATTGCTTTTGTGATCAGATGAAGCGCCACCTGTCGGACATTTTTTGAACTTTTTTTTTCTTTGTTATAATAAAACCCCATGTTATTCCAAGCATGTATGTCCATTTTTACCTTTCTATCTACATTATTCCTCTATTATTAAGTTTTCAAATTTATGCCGACTTTTTGATCACCCGGTATTTTATGAAGTGTGATAATAATAAGACTTCATATACATTTGATAATAACTGCAGTTTCATTGATGTACTTGTAACAACTGTCTAGTGGTAGCTTAAGATGATAAATTGATAAGGTCCAAAGGTGACACTTCAGCAAAGTTCTCCACATATGATGCTCAGCTTGGAGCATCGTCCCACCTGCATACGTCACCATCATCAACACCATATCGATAGAGTTCTTCTGATACATGCAGTCATAGAAGTTATTAGGTCGAAGATTACATATAACACCTGGTTTTAACGGTGAGCTTAAACTGAAAACTGAAAGAATTGGTACCACCGAAAATTAATTGTTCCAGCAATATCCATATTAGTAGTCGCGACCTCGCCAGAAGTGGAAAGTAGGAGTTGAAGTACTGACAGAAGTAGAGTTGTGAGGACAGACCGAGCAGCCTCCGGAATAGCTCAGTCGGTAGAGCGCTTGCCCGCGAAAGGGAAAGGTCCAATGTTCGAGTCCCGGTTCCGGCACACAATTTTAATCTGCCAGGAAGTTTCATATCAGCGCACACTCCGCTGCAGAGTAAAAGTTTCATTCTGGAAACATCCCTTAGGCTGTGGCTAAGCCATGTCTCCACCACATCCTTTCTTCCAGGAGTGCTAGTCTTGCAAGGTTCGCAGGAGGGCTTCTGTGAAGTTTGAAAAGTAGGAGTCGAGGTACTGGCGGAAGTAAAGTTGTGGGGTGGCATCGTCAGTCGTGTCGGGATTGCTCAGTCGATAGAGTGATTGCCCGCGAAAGGCAAAGGTCCAGGTTCGAGTCCCAGTTCCGACACACAATTTTAATCTGCCAGGAAGTTTCAACCAGTGTTTTGTTTCACAAGAACGATACTTTCTGAATCCGTGTTGACTATTGGACTATATCGTTCTCTTCGAAGTAGCTCAGAATTCGAGGTTGGAAAGGTAAATTGCTAAAGACTGTACAAAATGGTTTAATAACCGGCACTGAATACCCGTGCACTTCGAGACCACCAGTGATGGCAGTCGCCGATCGGAATATTTCAGTTCCCACGGGAAGTTGGAAAACAGAAATTTCCCAGTGAAAAGGCGGATGGCTATTGCCTCGTCTTTCTGGCGACTGCTGGCACGCGCTTCTCACGGAAGGGGTGTTGGGAGGTGGGTGCTGTGCCCGGCATCCCGTGACTGCAGACGGCGGACTACTGCGCCGGCAGAGCTCGCTGGGGCGACGGGAGCGGTTTTTGCGGCGCGCATCACTCGGGACCCGAAAGGCGTGCGTGCGGAGCGGGCAGGAGAGCTGGCTGCCCGCGGTCACGCCACCGGGCCAGATCAACGGAAAAACGCCGGCGCATCTGGGCGCGTCATGCTCTCATTAGCATTTCTCGCGTTTTAATGGAAACGTCACGTAATGCCGCCCTGCTGAAGCATGATATCTCCGTGGGAATTAGTCGTCTTTTATCCAAAAAGGCTGACAGTGGGGAAACTAATACACTACCTGTAGTGGGACGGATTATTGTCTCCGCTACATATCTCATGTTAGCTCAGTTTTGTGCAGGATAACTTGTTTATATTTGTGTTCTTAAATGATTTTTAAGTAAATGTTTAATGTTATATGATTCTCAAAGTCGTTTTTTGTATGTTTCTTATGTTTGATGCGCTGTGAGGCGATTCAACCAACGAGGGCAACATCTTCGACGCCGATTCCAAGGAGTAAATATCCGGCCACATCAAGTCGCGGGTCGACGGCCACGAGACAAGAAGATGTTAATCTCTGCGGTTGTCGTCGCCAGAGTTGACATTACTATCGAAGTTTTATGTTAAAACAACAAATTTTAAAAGTCAGTTTCCTTTTTTTGTCTGTCAATGACTACATATGTAAAGTCATAGAAAGCAATAAATGTTATTGTGTTTAAACTTGACAAAAGTGTCAGAGTACATCATTTATGAAGAATTATTTTACGATAAATAATATATTAATGAAACGAGGAGATGATTTAATTTAAATATTATTCAATCTGAAGGAAGATTTTTTTATGAATTTTTATTAGCGGGAAAGTTACGTCAAGAAGACATCGATAAATGTTTCTCTCTCTCTCCCTCTCTCTCTCTCTCTCTCTCTCTCTCTCTCTCTCTCTCTCTCTCTCTCTCTCTTTTTTTTTTTTTTTTTTTTTTTTTTTTTTTTTTTTTTTTTTTATTTAGAACTTTGGTTAAATGATCATACACATCGATCGATAATCATTGAAGAAATATTATTGTTTTATCTGTGGTTATAGCAACGACCACAAACTGAAGAATTTCTTTTGACAGTCTTATCTATGAGAGAACTTAGAAATATTTTAACAAAAGACTTCTTCCCTCGGCGCAAGAATCTGATTTTGAAATATTGCAACGTATAAAGATTTTACATGAACATATTTCATTTTTTCTTATTTTTATGGGCGAGTGGACACCTCAAGAATTACGAAGTCTGACACGGCCATATTCAACCCTAATCATACAATATGAGTGTTTTTGAAGATAAGGTTTTAGCACACGTACCGCCGTACGAAGAGGTCATTCCGTCGCATACTCAAAAAGTTTGGGAATCAGGAGAGAGATAATACATAATATACATATGATAACGTAATTTATACGGATTTTGCTTATAACTGCAGACCCGCTATGTTAGCCGGGTGCTCTAACGCAGCGCTTTCCGAGACGTGGAAGCGTATAGGGCCCAGTTCGGTGGGGGTCGGAATGCCGGCCAGCCTGGATGTGGCTTTTAGGCGGTTTACTACATACCCCTAGATGATTACCGGGCTTGTCCCCAAGTCCCGCCAAAACTTTCAGATGTCAGACACCTGAAGAAATTATTCCGTGTAAAAAATCAATTACCTGTGCAAAATACGACCTGTTTTAGCATCTAGATAACAGGTCATTGTAAAAGACAGCAAAATAAATAAGTAAATGTCAGACACTCAGATCAGTACCAAACGTTGTATATCGGTAATCAACGGAAACTTCTATAAAATTCGTGCTATTTGCGGCCGTCCAGGAGAACGTGCGTAAACGGGGAATAATATATGTAGTACCTGCCCTAAAGAGGACATGAAAAGCGTATCTGTAGAGGTCTGCCGCGCTGAACTCCCATGGGGTAGTTGGTAGAGTGAATATTAGTCTTTGCAAGGGTCTTAGGTTCAAACCTTGGGGTGGGATTTTTTTTCCTCTGTGTGGCCTTGCAAATTGTTCTACGTCGACAAAAAATGTTCAAATGTTTGTACAGCTTATGGCACTTAACTTACAAACTACTTATAAATTACCTAATACTAAGGACGGCTCAAATATCCATGCCCGAGGGAGGATTCGAACAGCCGAGCGTAGCAGCCGTGCAGAGCGTGACTGACGCGCCGCAGACAACTGGGCCACTGCGGCCGGCCTACGTCCACAAACATGCACCGAGTGTTACATGGAACAACATGATCCTGAAATGTAAAAGGACTGTTCGGATTTCATAGCACTGTATAATCGGCAGTTTGCTTCTGCTTCGTTTTATTTGAAAACCTGTAGGGTATATTCGTAGAAGAAAGAAACAATTGCACCTTACGTGCGGAAGTACTAAGGAAATAACAATAATAATAGTAGTACTAATAAATGACTGCTAGATAGGCAACACCGCTATTCAGTGGATGTGAGTGTTGTGGCTAGAGTGCCGAGTCTTTGCCCATACCATCAAGTGGGGCTGGCGTTGCTGTTCAATCCGCACGCTACTGCTACTGCTGCATCTGACAGTGCTGTTATGCGAAATGATCCCGTGGAACGACATAGACATTCTCTTTTAACAATGTTCAACGTACTGCAGTTTAAAAAATGAAAGGCTTTACGCGAGGCTTGCACCCACACCATCTGTCCGATGAACTGACGCTCTACCAACTAACCAACGGTAGAGCAACGTGATAAGCTCTCACAGTTACGCTTTTCTTCTACTCCGTATGTTAGGTGTCACTTATTATTATAGTTTACGCACGTTCTCCTGGACGGCAGCACATAGCACGAATTATATAGAAGTTTCGGCTGATATTCTATCGATATACAACGTTTGGTACGGATCTGAGTGTCTGACATCTGAAGGTTTGGGTGTTAGTTACACGATTCTCAAACATTTCACCTTCCGCCAAGTCTCGTCGAACTACATCATTGCGTCGACTGTGGGCTGCAGTTCCTGAGATTGGGCTGACAGACTCACGAGGGTTCTGCCTGTCATAGCCGGAAGATTGGTGCAGTACAGTATTCTTTTGTACTCCTTGGGTGCCTTGAAGAACTCTCACAGGAGCATTCTTGATGTTCCTCAACGTGAAGCTCAGGGAACAGGCTGACTGGTACTGGGTGAAGAAGCTTAATTTAAACAGGGCACCAGGATGGGAGAAATGCCGCTATCAGGCTAAGAGTGGAGAAACTATGGCAGGAATTCTGGGACAATGAGGATACAGGGAGATAGGCGCACAACTGAGCAGGGGAATACTTATTTATTTTATTTATTGGATTTTTTCTGTTCCATAGGACCCAATTTAGGAGTGAGACTCCATGGCCATGTAACAAGTCAGTACATTAATTGTTACACAAGAATTGTAATAGAAAACTTTTAAGTTGTCCTTAGCACACGACAATCTTAAAAAAAGTGAAAAGAATCAATAACGAAAAAAAATCAGATTAGCTTAATTGTTTAATTTTTCTAGGAGTTCCTCGACAGAATAGAAAGAGTGAGCCATGAGGTAACTCTTCAATTTAGATTTGAAAGCGTGTGGATTAGTGCTAAGATTCTTTAGTTCTTGTGCCAACTTATTGAAAATGGATGCCGCAGAATACTGTACACTTTTCTGCACGAGTGTTAAGGTGGTGTGATGCAAATGTAGATTCAACTTCTGTCTAGTATTCACCGAGTGAGAGCTATTAACTCGTGGGAATAAGCTGATATTATTAACAACAAACGACATTAAAGAAAGAAACGTATTTTGACTCCAGAGTAAAAATTCACAGACTACTGAAAAGGGGTCGACATGACGTTCGAGAACTTACACCAGATATTGCTCGAACCACCCGTTTTTGAGCCAGAAATATCCTTTATGCATCAGGCGAGTTAACCCCCCCCCAAAAAAAAAAAAAAAATGCCGGACGTCATAAGTGAGTGAAAGTAAGCGTAATAGACTACTTTTCATGTTGAAAAATCACTTATTTCAGATATTTTTCTAATGGTAAATATAGCAGAATTTAGTTTTGGAACAAGATCCTGAACATGGGCTTCCAATGACAGCTTACTGTCTATATGAACACCTAGAAATTTGAACTGTTCAGTGTCACTTATCGCATGCCCATTATGTGTAATCAAAATGTCAGCTTTCGTCAAATTATGTGTTAGAAATTGTAAAAACTGAGTTTTACTGTGATTTAACATCAACTTGTTTTCTACAAGCCATGAACTTATCTCCTGAACTGCATTATGTGATACTGTGTCAATATTAGGAGCAACATCCTTCACTACCAAGCTGGTATCATCAGCAAACAAAAATATTTTACAGTCACCTGTTTTACTCGAAGGCATATCATTTTTATAAATAAGAAACAGAAATGGTCCCAAAACAGACCCCTGGGGCACCCCACTGCGTTTCCTTACAGGTTATGGACTGTATCTGATGTATCTATGCCAGTTTGGGAAAGGTGCTGGATTACAATAATAATAATAATTACAATGGACAATTAAAAAATTCAAAGTAAGTTTGGTACGAGAATTTTGCCTCTTTTAGAAAGGAGATTACTGATGCCACAGTGCACACACGGAGGAAGTACGTGAGAGATTGGCCATCACTGTCACCACATTAGGTAATCTCGGTCGAGAAGTGCGCGGTGGCTGTCAGATATTCCCGCAGACGCAGATTAGCGGAATGAGATGCCTCCGGTATAATAAACTGCCTCCGGGCGCTTTAAGCCCGCAGACAGGACCGTCACAGGAGAGGCGGGCTTTCTCCGGGGTTTCCGAGGGCGGCCCACCGCCCGGCCTGACGGGACAGTGTCCGGGAGATGAATGCTCGCCGCGTAATGAAGTGCCAGCGGGTTATTGATACGCAGTCGCAGACGCCCCCCGCCCCCTCGCGGTGTCCATGAATAAATTTGCCAGCCGCGGCGCGCAGACTGTCTGCTGTCTGCTGATCGCTCACGCCGCCCGATACATATTCAGGGCCGCAGATCCTCTGGGAGCGACGAGTCAAGTTTTTCAATACATCCTCCCACCGGAAGACTTTATGGACGGGAGGGGTCGTCCGTTATATCGCCAACTCGTGCGGCCTTCTGGTGGCGGGGGTATGTGGCCCCAAAGGCGATTGAATCTGCGACGTCCTCCCGAATTGGGAAACCCCACTTTTGTTGAGAAATAAAGTTTCCAAAGATTATTAGATGACGCACGCAGCATGCAAAGTTTCTTAATTAGGAGGTGCCTGCATCGTCAAGTGAGCGTTATTTGACTAGCAAATGGACGAGAGGTGTGGGTTTCTGTTCTTCATAACCTTTCACTTTGTAGGGACCAAATATCTATACTCTGTTCATCGAAACGAGAGACGGACTGTAAACACAGTGAGGCGCGTGACCAGGGGTGGACAAAACAGGGGCTCTCACTCACTGTCGCCGTATACGTTCCAGGTGTAAAGGCGCTGTGTGTGTTGTTAATAGCGGTGATATTGGAATCTCACTGGAAACTTCATCTTGAAGGGTCACTTGCTTCATAGTGGCGTAAGTGTTGTTGTAATTTAGAGGGTACTAAATTACGAGGCCACAAGTCTCCTGAGTGGCGTAAGTATTAGAGTTTGTAATCACATTCAGCATTCATAATCTGTTCAAATATTTGTAACTCTGTAGGACCAAACTACTGTGGTTATCAGGCCATAGGCTTACAAACTACGTAAGCTTACCTAAGGACAACATACGCACCCATGATGGATGGAGGACTCGAACCTCCGGTAGGAGCGGCTGCACAGTCCCTGACATAGTGCCTAGTATCACACGGCCATTCCCATGCGGCATGCCATCCTCCATTTTGATTCCACTTAAGAAGCGAAATCAGTAAGATCTTCAGAGTATTCTAAATTCTTAGAGTGCATAAAACGAACCTATTGTGTCCAGAAATCAATGACGGAGATTATTATGGAAAGTGTTGGATCTACTGGCGTTGTTCGTTCCTCAGTGTATCAAGCGTCACGTCAGTATCAAGCCACACACTGTTTGATACTAAATGAAATGCGATGTGGAGAAAAGTACATGACTTTTTTTCCTGAATGGTTAACAACTGACAAACAGCTTGTTGTGCTAAACGTACATGATAGTTTGGGAAATTTTGTAAATTATTGAAAGAAATGAATTTTAAATATGTACTGTTTCTAAAATCACAAAACTCACAGCGACCTTACACCTGAAACGGACGAGGCGATATTGAGCGAGCGTCCACGTCTTGTCCACCCCTAGTCACGTGTCTCGGTGTGTTTACATTTCGTCTCTCGTCTCGATGAACTGAGTATAGAGTGTAGGGCAAGCTTTCAAAACATCAGAAATGTAAGATTAACATTTAAAAAACACAGCTAATCGGTTGGAAAGCTAGTAATTGCTTACTTGACCATGGTTTCGGCTAGGACCGGGAGGCGTTCGCCGCGGCGGACTAGCCGTGCGCACTAAGACGCCTTGCTGCTTTGAGCGCGCTCATTCGCCGTTGGAGGTTCGAGTCCTCCCTCGAGCACGGGTGTGTGTATTTTTCTTAAGATAAGTTGGTTTGTAAGTTTATGGAACGATGACCACTGCAGTTAGGTCCCATAACTTCACAAACATTTGAACATTTAAGGACGACTTCATAAGAAATAAAAATTGATTTACATGTCATGGTCAGGAATTGGCTCTTGAGGAACGGAGCTCACGTTAAAGCTACAAACTTAGTTTGCACATAAGAAAATCTAAAAATATAACTTAATTCAGCACTGTAGATGGCATCGTACTGACCTGTTCTGTGCAAACTACGTTTGTAATTTTAACATGAGCTCTGTTGCTCAAAGAAACATTTTCTGACTGTTCATTACATGTAAATCAATTTTTACTTCTGATGAAGGCTTCCCAAGTCGTAGCCGAAACCATAGGTCAAGTATGTAATTACTAGGTTTGCAATCGATGAGCTGTGTTTTTTAAGCGTTAATCTTGCACCTCACAAACGGTTGCTGTCTTAACAGCTATATTTAAAATTGTAACATCAAAAATAAATCTCTGCTTCGTTGATATCTTTGCTTTGAAACCTCTCGGGAAAAAAATGTATACGCGACTTAGCAATAGATGATCACATTCAACCTTTACTGAAGTAAGTTAAGTTACGTCCCAATATACTGTCGGACTTTCTTTTCCCTGGAGAAGTATGGCCGGCACTAAAACAGTTGTTGGAATGAAGAGCGTCTATAGTCGCTCGTAATGGCGAAAGTTTTGCCTGTGCAAATGTTTTTGTACGAACTGACTTACAGATTACGTACCTAAACCAAGGGTGGGCAACCGGCAGCCTGAGGGCCTGATCTGCCCCACGATTGCTTTCAATCCGGCCTACGGAAGACTCGTGGAAGAGAGAGAGAGAGAGAGAGAGAGAGAGAGAGAGATAATAGAAAGTGTAAGTTGATAAATAATGTTCAAGATGCGTTAATGAATTTAAAGAAAAGTGAACTTGGGTACTATCAAAAACATCTCCTGTGAGATATACTTTGGTGGCGGATCGTGTTAGGAAACAAATGCGTCACGATCAGTTAAACTGGCAACCCACACGCAATTGAAATACAGGGCGTGTTTTTTTTTTTTTTTTTTTTTTTTTTTAAAGTAAGTACCGTTTTGAAATTAAAAATAAGACGTGCTAAGATATCTCAATAAGTTTATTTTTACACGAAAGACTGTACTTTTATATACTTTTCTGCATAATTTCCGTCAATACAGAGGCATTTGTCATAACATTGTACTAGTTTTTGATACCCTCCTCTTAGAAGTCTGCCACCTGACTTGTTAACTACTGCATCATACCTGTTTTGACTTCGACATCGTCTTGCTCGGTCACAATGCCATAGAAAACACTACGAGAAACGTTAGGAAAGTCATCCCGCAAGGAGGAAATCGTAAAGCGTCTGTTTTATCTCACCTTATTGTCCACTTCCTGCTCAAAACTTTCATTAGCGACCGAAGGACGCCCACTCCGTTGTTCATCATGCACATTTGTGCGGCTATCTTTAAGTGCTCTCACCCACTTTCTTACCATTCCATTACTCATAATTTTTCTCCGTAAACTGCACAGATCTCACGATGAATATATATCGCTTTTAGGCCTTTAGCACTAAGAAATCTTATAACAGCCCGTACTTCACAGTCGGCGGGACTCACGATTATCGGAGGCATCTTAAACACTCAGTACCAGCGTAAACAAGGGAGAATCAGACCTTAATGGCGTCAGTGCGTAGGCGACAGATGTATGTACCCAATGCGCATAAAATTATTGAGATATCTTAGAACTTCCTTGTTTTTAAATTTCAAAACGGTACTTAACTATAAAAAAACACGCTTTGTATTTTAGACCATATAGCTACGAACAGGCCTGACCTTATTTACGATGTCTGTGAAGAGGCAGGAGTTAGTGATCATGATATCGTCATAGCGTTAATTTTGACCAAATTTCATAAACCAATGAAGAAGGCTAGGAGGGTGTTTTTGTTAGGAAGGGACGATAAGCTATTATTAGGATCGCACTTAGAAAATGAATGCACGCTGTTTAGTTCCAGTACAATGGATGTAGAGGAATTGTGGACTAAATCTAAATGCATTGTAAAGAAAGGGTTAGAATAATATTTGCCTGTAAAGTCGATTAAGGATGGAAAAGGTCCACCGTTGTATAATAATAGTGTTAGAAAGCTACTGAGAAAGCAAAGGCACTCCCAGATTGATCATTTAGTCATGGACATTGGAATTGGCTAAGTCCGCAACTAGCGTTTCTGCTCGGTACGACGGAGGCTAATATTTCGGGTGAGATTCTCTTGCGTCCCGACTGTACATATTATCCAAGGACAAAGAACAAGACCGTTATTTTGCTAATCGGGCATTATATTCATTACATGCTAATGAGTACGTTTGACACAGATCCTTGTGCCTTCCCTCAATATATGGTCACGGCCCATTGAAAATGGTGTAAGATGCTACACCATCATGAGCTGTTTTCAAATATGCTTGACCTTGTCTTTGATCAACAAAGAGTTGTTTGAGTTGGAGCCTCCATTTTCGTGTTCGTTTTTCACATATGTAAAAATAAGAAAAGAAAATTACATCAATGAAAATAAAATAAATTGGCAATAAAAGTAAATACAGAAATGTTCCTCTCAAGCGCCTTCCTTTCTTTTGTTCCTTTTCGCGTGTATAGGTAGTTTCCAGGGGTAGTGTTATTCAGGGGCCAAAGACTGAAGAGATTGGGGTCCTTTTTTTTTAGGGATCAAAGTGGCGGTGGTACTTTAGTTATCTTATTTTGTAGTTTATTTCTTCCCTAAAGATAAAAAAGAAAAGAAAAACGGAAAAATGTTGTGGGTTCGAGACCGAATGCAAGTAGATTTTTTTTTAAAAGCGAATCTTCTTGATAACAGATACGGAAACAACAATGACTTTTCTATTGTTACTTGCAACATATCTTGGGCGTTTTAGCAAATGTGTCGCGATTTTGAGGGTAAATGTCACTTGTATTCTTCGTTATAACAAATATTTAAATGTTTGAAAAGATTGGGGGAGAGCAGCCTTTACGCATGCGTAAGGTTAGGAGGGAGTGCTGCTTACAGTGTCACGTGACCCGAAGGTAACTTGTCTCTTCATCGTAACCTGTTCATTTAGTTACTGTCACTTAACAATGTAATCAGTTACTTACTGTAGTTTAGCGTTAATGAGCATATTCATATATTCTTGGCGTTTATTATCAAAGAAAAATTAACAACGTTCAATATCTTTTAGAAACAAATTATTCAGCTTTAAGCTTGGAAGGAAAGTGTGATAGAAAGAATCTTAATATGCCGACGCCTCAGCTCGAGTTGAAGCAAGTGCAAACAAGAAGTAGTAAGACATTCTTCAGATCTTTTAACGAAAATATTTCTAAAAGGAGAGGGGGGGGGGGGGGCTAAACGTGGCTCTTTTCCCCGGCGCCACTTACAGAGGTGTGACAAATAGTTTCTTTGGACGCCGAGCGGGGGGAGGGGGGGGGGGTGACTTTCGCCACTATTAAGATCCGGCACTGCTGAAAGAAGTGAACCCCCAATCACCTGAAGCCACTGTTGTTGCATAAGTTACTGGTTCAGAACTTAATGACATCACTAGCGTAAGCTGGCAGCTGAACCGTGGTCTCAGAAACACTTCATCTAGTCGAGAGGATATGCAGTCGTCCCGCCGCTCTTAGGGAACATGCGTCCTGCGGTCTTCTGGTAGCATCTCAGTAATGCGTTTTGAATGGTCGGATCGCGTTAAGACCGCAGACGCCGCCGCCAGCCCATACGCACGACTTCCGATACGAGGAAGGAAGTGCCCTTGAGGTTTCATCGCGCCGAGTGCCCGTCTGCGTGACAAGCGCGCTCGTAACGGCCGCCATTAGGCAGCCAGTATATTGGAAACGCGGCTTTATGTGGCGGAAAGGCGCACGCGTGCGGTGTCTGGCGCCCCACATGTCGCGGTGATTCCCCGCGCAGGCTGCCACGGCGCGGCGCGCTGCTAACTGCCGCTGGCGCCGGGGTCTGGTGGAATACTGCCAGTGCGGAAATTATTACAGGCGCGTGCCAACGGCGACAAATTCCAGGGCTGCGCGATCTGCTCAGGCTCTAACGTCTACCACAGACGTGAATTCCTTTTTTCCTTTTTTATCAATTTACATTCCGTTTTCCAGATGCCAGTGAAGGGGCTGTTTGAGGGCCTTCGCTTAGCTTTGTGTGACCATTCTTAACAGTCCCATTTTGTACGTTTTACACTATAAGACAGTGGTTGTCTACTTTTTATCCAGACCAGGGCCGAATTTGTATTCCTTGTTGTGAGCAGGGATCAGGGAAGTGAATCAAAATAAAATGTGTCGTTCTAATAATAAAAGTTATATATGCGGTGTTTCACTAAGTGTGTTTGCCTCTGTAGCTTATAAAATAATTGGTGACGGGAAATTTTAATGCGGTAGGTCAACACAAGAAATGTTACACTTTCTGCGGAGCTATTAACATAGTTTATTGTATCATTTTCCAAAGAGTTACAGCACAAAGATATTTTTAAATGGAACAATAGTTTTTCCTATCGTGTATTGGATTCGTTTAAACCAGCTGCGTCCAAATCAATTTAAACTACTTTCCTATCACTGTTAGCTTGGGAGCTACAACCCTTCAAAGTTCCGGGGGCGGAGGCTGCGATAGCGTAGCTGACTGGCCGAGTGACTATCCCCTGGGGCACGGCCCACTGTCTCATGACCACCATCCAGTGAGATACGCTGTCGTAGCCTCCGCCCCTTAAACTTTGAAGGTTTGTAGCTCCCAAACTGACAGTGATAGGAATATAGTTTAAATTGATTTGGACGCAGCTGGTTTCAACGAATCCAATGCACGATAGATAATACTATTGTTCCATTTAAATATTATATCTTTGTGGTATAACTCTTCGGAAAATGATACAATAAACTATGATCATAGCTCCCCAGAAAGTGTAACATTTCTTGTGTGGACCTACCGCATTAAAATTTCCCGTCAGCTATTATTTTATAAGTTACAGAGGCAAACACACTTAGTGAAACACCATATATATATATATATGTGTGTGTGTGTGTGTGTGTGTGTGTGTAAATTGAGGTGTTTGTGCCTATATTTCACTCTGTTGCCAAAACTACACATCGCAAACGAATAGTGTTTGTATGTGATGGTAGGTACCAGTCACATTGTGCACTACGCTGGTAGAGGATTGATAACGACTAGGTGGTGGAAGATGTGGGAGTTGAAAGTTACCGACTCACATAAAATTCTACGTGCGGGTGTCAATATTTTGCTCTTAAGCAAAAACTACACAATGAAGACGAACGATATATCTGTGTTGTAGTAGAACAAAGTCTCCCGTTGTACACCATAGCAGTTTCGAATCGATATCTATAACAGGATGGAAGATATAGTGGTTAAAAATCGTCAGCTTATACAAAAATAAGACCGAAGACCAGCGATGACTTTTAACACTATGTGCCCTAATAGCGAAAAGATTATATAATTCGAAACGTGATGCACATTCTTCAGTTGTTTTTCTCTAACAAGCCTACGAATGAAGAATAATAAATTCATATTGCAGTTTGGAAAGTCAAACTACCAAGAAAGATACCAAAGCGTAAGACAGAAATTCCGCGTTCTCTATCCACTTCTAAAAGACAGAAAACGGTGCTGATCAAATCAAATGTTTTTAATTCTTATGGGACCAAACTACATCGGTCATCAGTTAAACTAACCTAAGGACAACCCACACATCCATGCTCCAGGAGGGATTCGAACCCCTGATTCGGGAGGCCGTGCGATCCGTAACGTGGCGCTCCAGACCGCTCGGCTATTTCCGCGCGGCAAAACGGCGCTGAAAAGTTAATTTACAGACGATAGAAACTTGAAATATGTAGACTCTTTTTATCTTACACTGTAGCCATCGGCGATTTTTCAATATATATATTTAATACGTTGCTTTTCAGGCAATTTTTGGCAAGATATACGAAACTTCGGATTTAGATTTTTGATTGGAATTTTAAAAACAGTTGTTTCGATACTTTTGGAAATTCAACCATTAAGCCGGTGAAATAAGGGAAAATCTCTTAAGGGTTCAACTAAAACTTTTTTAATGCTAGAAATGCGAAAATTTGCATTTGGTACCACGGTTGGAATTGCCATCAATAGTGCAACAGGGGGTGGCAAGTTGTATCAAAATATTTGATTAGGAAAGAATTTCTAAAACTAAATCTATGAAAATTTATATTTAGAAGTAGAAACAACCAACGCAGACCATCCACTCCACGCGTGCGAAGCAGCGGGAATGAAGCCATTTAAAAACGGCAAACAATTTTTTAAAATCAAAAGTAATATTTATGTACAGTATTACTATAATAAACTCTTCAAAACAATTAGGTGATCAGTTCAGATTTCAAGGTTCTAAAGTATTGTCATTGGCGGAATGGATTAAAAAAGTTGGACGTCTTTCTGTCGGTTCTACGGGGTGGAAACAACAAAATTACGGTACCGAGACAGTGGTAATAATAGAATGTTGCTGCAGAGGGAGTTGGTGTTGACTCGTGTTTACTCTATCAAATGAATTACGCAAGCGTTTGGGTTCAGATAGTGTAGTGACCACGTAGTGCAATGCAACAGCAACGTATCTTACCCTAAGATATGGCATGGAGACTTAAAGGAAGGTTAGAAGCGGGACTCACACAGCTGGGAGGTCACTGAAGATATTGGAGTGTCCAAAGGTGGCATTTCCATGACCTGGACGCGATTTCAGGCAAAAGGATATGTTTTTAGGGTTTGTTAAAAATGGGGCTGCTTCCTTTTATAGAAGCGAAATACCAAGACTATTTCGGAATTTTTTAACTATGGTCGTAGAGTTTGTAAATCATTTATTGCCACTAAATTCGTCACAATGTTCTTAACATTGGAAGAAACAAGAGGATGAAGTTTCTTTAAAGTACAGAACATATGACATATAGGGATAGCCACTGGGATACTTGCCAGAAGTGAGAATATGATCGAATACAAATTCTAAGTCTATAACAGTAAACATGTAACATAAACATAGTGACTTAGACTGCCGTGGAAAATGGTGTAAAGTTGAAAACTTTTGTGTATCTCTATTGAACTGATAGTATGAACTTTCCTAAAGAGATGGTGTCATTCTAATTTCAGAATCAGTTACCACTTCATGGAACGACTACAGTGTTGCCCCTCAAAATTGTAATAATCACTTGGGTACCAAATAACAAAATTTAAGTTATTCTACAGTACTGTAGGAAGAATGTATCATAAAATTTGGGCGCGGCGGAGAAGCTAAGCGCATTGAGGCGCTATACTCCGATGTGCGAGGTCGTTCCCCGTCGGGGGTTCGAATCCCCCCTCGGGAATGGATGTCTGTGTCGTGTAATGTAGTTCATAAGTAGTTTAGGGACTGATGACTCTTCAGTTAAGTCCCTTAAGATTCACAACCTATTTGAACATATAATTTGAACGTGTATTGGACGGATTGAAAGTGCGGAATTTAGTACCGGGTGCTGCCAACTCGCAGGAACAGTTACTCCAACATGGCTGGATACAGATTTCATTAATACTTGGATGGTATTCCACGATGTTTGAGCTCTGTGTTGTAGTCCATAAATTAGCAGTAAGCTCATTTTCCGCAACATACTCTTGATATATTAACCAAAGGATGAAATACTTTTCTGCTTGTGTGCTTTCATTTTCAAAAATGTAGTTCAGTTTTCTTCAATTGATTGTGAAACTATGGTGGATTTTGAGAATAATTCACTTTATTTGTATATCTGTACACACGGTAGAAGTGAATTCAGTACATCAAAACCTTTTCTTGGTGACTGGAAGTAGTTGTATGCCATATGTTAGCTGATTTTCCTTAACTGCCAAAGCCCTGGGAATTCTTTTGTTGACAAAAATCATTGAAAAGGCATTTAGTGTGTTATGATGGTCACAAATAACAATGACAAAATAAAGAAAAAAATCTTTGTTGCATAATTTTGATACAAAAGGTGGGGTGAAATTTCGGAAATTGGAACTCAATGTATACACTAATTAAAGATACACATTTTACTAATGTGTCCAAAATACAAATATTAGTGAACATTACACATTGAGTAAACTGTTTTAATCTGTGTGATATTTAGCATAATGATTCCGTTTTGAAGTTAGGCATAAAAACATCTTTCATTCACATTAGGCATGTGACCAGCTATAGTCGTTCGCCTAATTTTGCTTGGCTGCGGAATGAATGAATTTGATTGTCTTCGTTATCTTCAGAGGAATTAGATTCCTCATTTTTCTCATTTCCTCTATTTTTCTACCGCTTAAATCAGTCTTTAAATACTATAGAAAAGGTACCCGAAAGCAAAATTATTAAATAAGTCAATATACAACACCCATGCGCAAATTTCGTGTTAGTAGTTATTGAGACCCAATGTTCTAAAATTGACACCACTCATTTCACATCTGTCTACCGTCTAAACGCAAAACGGTACAAAATTTGTTCTTGTGGCAAAATAGTCTTCATAGTTTAATTGAAAGAAAGATAACCAAATATTTAAATTAGTAAATTTATCATTTACCTGGGTCCAAGAAACGCGTGTTCCGTTTTGCGCGCGCCACCATTTTCATATGATTACTGTGGAGACAACTATGAACCATCTACTGAATGCTACTAACATTTACCGGCACAACTGCAAACGTCGTGCACCGGTGGCGCTCGTCGTAGTGGCCCCACGAATTATGCAACATTTTGTGTCAAATTTCACCCCTTAGGACTTAGGAGGTTAAAGACAGCCACCAGTACACGGCAGAATGCAGTTGGCTTAGTGTACCGGAGACACGGCTAGTCCATCAGCTGAAGAGCGCTGGGATACGTGCGACCTGGCCAGAGCAAGTCAGCAGCTGTCAGCAGCAGCGAGCGGCTAATTAGGTTGCTGACAGCCGGGCTCTGCGGCCAAGGAGAGCGGCGAGACAGGCGTCGGGAAACAGCGGCACAGCTGGGCTGGCTGTGTCGCAGACGGGCGCTGCCAGCACTGCTGCTACATCCTGTCATACGCATATATTTCACCCACTCTCCAAATGGTGATATTTGAATACTAAAATCTCACGTTATTTCACCTGCGCTCTGTTTGGTCCGTAGACTTACTTACGTAAATTACATTAAAAATCTGAGTTATGAAACTTTATTCCAACTCCGTCTAGGATCGTAGTCCAAGCTGAAGAATAATTGTTAAAAATCCTATTTTATTTCATCTGCCGTACCTGAACCATTTAATGATTATTAATTTGAATAAACCACGAAATAGCGTCCGGCGACAGCAGTTCAGCGATGATGAAAATTCTGAAAATGCTTGTTTGGGTGATGTTAAAACTTGAAAACAAATCTCTTTGTTCATTTCCTGCTTCCCGCCATTCTTCATCCATCTCTGGCTTCCCTGTCTCCCCTCTGCTTCTCTGCCATTCATCTTGCTCATTTACTGAACTACTAGCTGCTCCGCGCGGTGTTACCCGCGGTTCAATAGTCAGACATTAAAGTGCCAAGAAAGGGCGTAAATAACTACATGACTGTTTGCGAAATTGTTAGCACGGAATAGCCGTCTTGGAACGGATGGAGAGCCAAAAATCTATTGCAATACGTCCCTGTAAAAGACGTTTCGAGACTTCTTGTTCTCAGAGTATACGTAGAGATTTCTAGCTCTCGATACACGGGAGCAGCCTACGTAGAGCTGTCCGTACGAGAAACATGGGGTGGCCACATGAATTCCTGACACTTTTAATGTTTGTCCTTGACTCTTGTTTATAGTAATCGAGAAGGCCACTTTAAATGGAAACTGTAACCGATGAACCTGAAATGGCAAGTTTGTTGGGATGATGGCAATTCGTGGTATTAATTCAGTCTCTCTCTTGGCTCCACCGGTGATGATGGTGGCCTGCACGATATGCCTTCTCAGGTCCGTGATGCGTAACCTGGTGCCATTGCATAATCGTGGTGCATCCAAACTACGCATCAATAAACCAGGCACACCCACCTTCAGCTCCAACTTGTGGGATGGCACCCCTGACAGTAAGTAACTAAAATAACAACAATACAGTAATCGAAAACAAATGCCAAGTAAAGGAACAAAATAAACAGCAAACCTAACGGAGAAATGTAACGAAATGAACAAACCTAACGGAGAAAAGTAAAGAGATAAAAAAGACATCTAACGGAGAAACGAACTGTTGAGATCCTACAAATGCAAAGCGAACCAACAAAAGAACTAAATGCAAACGTTCGAATGCTATAAATAATCGAAATCACCAAAGAAACTATTATTCATTGAAATCCAAAGAGAATACAATTTTAAAGAATTACGATAACATCATAATTTTCGAACATCTATAACGTTTCATATGTTAACTGCAGCGTACCGCCTGCCATCTGTTGAGTGCATTTGCTACTACTTTCGTTGCAGTTTACGTACGCTATTTATACGTGGCAGTTCGCGCTTTGTACTCAAAATCGGGCTTGGTATCTAGATCCCATTCTACACAAAACGTCAATGTTTTTTCTTGCCGTGGTACTTAGAGCATATTTTATTTAAAGTCTTCAATTTATATACATACTTCCTTCATTTGTTACAACAAATGAAAATGAATGCGGCATAAACGCCAACATTCAGATTTCTTGTGTATGTAATTATATATCAGTTAAGCCGTTTTGCAGTATCCAAGAATTTTTTTGTATATTCGAAAGTAAAAAAGACAACAATAACAAAGAAAAAAAAATTTCACTATAGCAGGACCCGAACCATTGCCCATAATAACGGAAGTCTATTGCGTTACGCGATAATCCCCGAGGCTAAACATGACATACCGTACAATGTCCTTCTGCTCTTGTATTAGGAGCTTCTCACAACCGTTACGTATTTCTATGGATATATTTCAGATAAATAACTTGTAATAAACATTTTGAAAAGTAGCCTATGTCCTAATTCAAAACATAAGAAATCTCTATTTGAAATTTCATCTAAATCTGTGCTGTAGTTTTAGCGTGATGCGGTAACAAACATAGAAACTTTCGCATTTATAATATGTATAGGATTGTGTTATTCATCTTGACTACGATAATGCGATCACTGTGTTGCTCATAGTAGTTTACCCGCATTCCTATTTTCTTATTCATTATCAGACCTACTCCTGTAATACCCCCAACTGATTTTGTATTTATAATCCTGTACTACTATGAGCAACACAGTGATCGCACTATCGTAGTCAAGATAGATACGAAGCCAACACCGACCACAGTAGTACAGGTTTATATGACAACTAGCTCTGCAGATGATGAGGAGATCGAAGAAATATATGAGGAGCTAAAGGAAATTATTCAGACAATAAAGGGAGAGGAAAACTTAGTTGTTATGGGAGACTGGAATTCGACAGTAGGACAAGGCAGGGAAGGGAAGATAGTAGGTGAATATGGTCCGGGAAAAAGGAATGAGAGAGGAAGCCGTCTGGTAGAATTTTGCACGGGACATTATTTAGTTATAACAAACACCTGGTTTAAGAATCACAAAAGAAGGTTGTATACGTGGAAGAGACCAGGAGACACCGGGACATACCAGATAGATTTTATAATGGTAAGACATAGATTTCGAAATCAGATTTTAAATTGTAAGACACATCCAGGGGCAGATATAGACTCTAACCATAACTTGTTGGTTATGAACTGTAGGCTGAAACTGAAGAAACTACAAAAAAGTAGGAAAATAAGGAGATGGGACCTGGATAAATTGAAGGAACCTGAAGTTCTTAAGAATTTCAGAGGGAACTTTAGGCAACAATTGACAGAAACTGGCGAAAATAAAACAGTAGAGGAGGAATGGGTAGCATTGAGAGATGACATAGTGAAGGCAGCAGAGGACGAAATAGGTAGGAAGGCAAGACCTACAAAAAATCCTTGGATATCACAGGAGATACTAAATTTAATCGATTAAGGGAGAAAATATAAAAATGCAGTAAATGAAACAGCCAAAATGCAGTACAGACGACTAAGAAATGAGATCGACAGGAAGTGCAAAATGGCTAAGCAGGAGTGGCTAGATGGCAAATACAAGGATGTAGAAGAATGTATAAATAGAGGGGAAAATAGATACAGTCTACAGGAAAATAAAAGAAACATTTGGAGATAAGAAAAACAGCTCTATGAATATCAAGGACTCTGATGGAAAACCAGTTCTCACCAAAGAAGGGAAAGCTGAAAGGTGGAAAGAGTATATAGAGAGACTCTATCAAGAAAATGAACTTAGCGGTAATATTGTAGAAAGGGGAGAAGAAGTAGACGAGGATGAAATAGTACTATACTGAGAGATGAATTTGAGAGAGCACTGAAAGACCTAAGTCGAAACAAGGCCCCTGGAGTAGGTGATATTCCCTCAGAGCTACTGAAGTCTCTGGGAGAACCAGCCATGACAAAATTGTTTCACGTGGTGTGTAAGATGTATGAGACAGGTGAAGTACCATCAGACTTTAAGAAAAATGTTATAATCCACATTCCAAAGAAAGCAGGTGCAGACAGGTGTGAAAACTACAGAAAAAAAATGTTTGTAAATCTATCGGACCGAACTGCGTTTTCATCAGTCCGTAGCTTACAAACTACTTAAACCTAGGTAAACTAACCTAAGGACAAACACACACACCCATGCCCCAGTGAGGACTCGAACCTCCACGGCGAGCAACCGCGCGCTCCGCAGCGAGACGCTTGAGACCGCTCGGCTACTCCACCGCGGTAAAACTACAGAACCAACAGTTTAATAAGTCATGGTTGCAAAATATTAACACGAATTATTTACAGAAGGATGGAAAAGCTGTTAGAAGCTGACCTCGGGGAAGATCAGTTTGGGTTCCGGAGAAATGTAGGAACACGGGAAGCAATACTCACTTTACGGCTTATCCTAGAAGATAGATTAAGAAAAGTCAAACCTACATTTCTAGCTTTTGTAGATTTGGAGAAGGCTTTTGACAATGTTGATTGGAATAAACTCATTCAAGTTCAGAAGCAAAATAATAGGGAGCATAAGGTTATTTACAACTTGTACAAAAACCAGCCAGCGGTTGTCAGAGTTGAAGGGCATGAAAGGGATGCAGTGGTTGTAAAGGGAGTAAGACAGGGTTGTAGCCTTTCTCCAATGTCATTCAATTTGTACATTGAGCGAGCTATAAAGGAAAGCAAGGAGAAATTTGGTGAAGGAATTAAAGTTCAGGGTGAAGAATTAAAAACATTGCGTTTTGCCGACGACATAGTAATTCTGTCAGATACAGCAAACGACCTGGAAGAGCAATTGAATGGAATGGACAGTGTGCTGAAAGGTGCATATAAGATGAACATTAACAAGAGCAAAACTAGGGTAATGGAGTGCAGTCTAAGAAAATCAGGTGATGCTGAAGGAATTAGATTAGGTGACGAAGCAATAAAGGAGGTAGATGAGTTTCGTTACTTGGGCAGTAAAATTACAAATGATGGTCGCAGTACAGAGGATATAAAATGCAGAATGGCAGTGGGTAGAAACGTGTTCCTGAAAAATAGAAATTTGTTAACATCGAATATTGATTTAAGCCTAAGGAAGTCCTTTCTGAAGGCATTTGTGTGGAGTGTTGCCTTGTATGGGAGTGAAACATGGACGATAAACAATGCGGACTGGAAGAGGATTGAGGCTTTTAAAATATGGTGTTACAGAAGAATGCTGAAGATTAGGTGGGTGGATCGCGTAACTAATGAGGAGGTACTGAACAGAATTGGGGAGAAAAGAAATTTTTGGCATACCTTGACTAAAAGAAGGGATATATTGGTAAGCACATTCTTAGACATCAAGGAATTGTGAATTTAGCATTGGAGGGAAATATGTGGAGTAAAAACCGCAGAGGAAGCCCAAGACATGGATACAGTAAGCAGATTCAGACAGATGTAGGTTGCCGATCTTATGTGGAGATGAAGAGGCTTGCTCAGGATAGGGTATTGTGGAGAGCTGCATCAAACCAGTCTCCGGACTGAAGACCGCAACAACAACACTTGTGAATCCCACATTTCTTCTGAAACTACTGCATTGATTTGGTACACATACTGTTAGCAACACGAGAATGATAACCATGGGCTTTTATAACCTCTTAGCTCTAACATAAACGGAGATAGGGGAAAACGTGTTTTTGTAGCCCCTACAGGTGTCAGAAGGGATGCCTTTTTTAGGATAGGGAGTGGAGAAAGAAAAGCAGATTTGAGAGAGTTTGTAAGACACCCTCCAATAAAAAAGCCAGATTAATAGGAGATAGATCTTAGCAAACAATGTTTTACAGAAAAAAATCAGAAACTGTCAGAAAATGTTAGTCAAACCATTAGTATGCAATACCAGTTATCTTTATTACATCTAAATATTCCAGGATTCAGAAATAAAATTTATGAACTACTCACTTGTATTGATGAAATAGATTCCTCTAACCCAATTGACATAACTTGCCTTTCTGCTGGTAGAAATATGTTAAAGATTCCAGGATTTAATTTAGCTTCGCACTTCTGTAGAGTAGATATGGATGGAGGAGGAGTTGCCACATTCATTAATAACTGCTATTTATTCAAGGATGTTGATATAAATAAATTATGTCAAGAGCTGCATTTAGAAGCTTGTGCAACAGAAGTAGAGTTCCATAACAGATGCCATATAATAGTAACAATTTACCGAGCATCTACAGGATATTATAATCTATTCGTAAATCATCTAGAAGCTCTATTGGGATATTTAACAGGAAGAAATAAAGAAATCCTGGTTGCTGGTGACTTTAATACAGATTTGCTTATGCAGTTCTCCAGTAAAAATTTATTGCAGTTAGTAAGTTTGCCTTTCAACCTAACTCATACAGTAAACTTTCCAACGAGGATAACGAAAACCTCTAGGACAGCAATTGACAATATTTTTATAGACAAATCAAAGGAACAAAATCATATCGTAAAACCAATAATAAATAGCCTATCAGATCATGATATGCAGCTCCTTGTTACAGGTATAGATTCCAAAAAGAGATTATGAAGACTACAAAACATGCATACAGGAGAGTAATCAACCCACTAAAAATTGAAAATTTTAGAAAACTCCTTAAAGACGTGGACTGGAAAGATGTATAAAGTCCTCAGAGCATGAATGAAAACTATAACATATTCATTAATAACGTTAGTATCAAGTTTGAAAATTGTTTTCCTCTAAAACTAAATCGAATTAAACAGAAGTCTATAATAAAACCATGGATTACACAAGGAATATAGATTTCATGTAAGACAAAAAGGAAAATGTATCTATCAGCCAAAAGTAGTTGCAATGATGATGATTTAGCTAAATATAAGGAAAACTGTAAAATATTTAAAAAAAGTTATTCAGGTATCCAAGCAAATGCACTATGAAAAGAAGATAGCAAAATCAGGAAACCAAATAATGACAATATGGGATATCGTGAAAGAGGAGACTGGTAGAACTAGAAAGGAACAAGAGGAGGTAGTATTAAGAGTACTTGAGACATTAGTAACTGATGGGCATGGTGTGACAAATCTATTTAACAAGCACTTTATCTGTTACTGATAGTATGAGATTGTCTGGGTCAGTTTTCTCCTTTAATCGATTAAATTTAGTATCTCCTGTGATAGCCAAGGATTTTTTGTAGGTCTTGCCTTCCTGCCTATTTTGTCCTCTGCTGCCTTCACTATTTCATCTCTCAATGCTACCCATTCCTCCTTTACTGTTTTATTTTCTCCCGTTTTTGTCAATTGTTGCCTAAAGCTTCCTCTAAAATTCTTAAGAACTCAGGTTCTTTCAATTTATCCAGGTCCCATCTCATTTTCCTACCTTTTTGTAGTTTCTTCAGTTTCAGCCTACAGTTGATAACCAACAAGTTATGGTCAGAGCCACTTTAATAATACATATACAACAGCTTACTTCTTGCAGCCTGATTGACTATTACTGATATGATGCGCTTGTGGTAGGTGAATCGTCGCATATTTAAGTCACTCCCTTCTTCTCCGTAACAATAGATGTCTGCGACAGATGCTGTGTCTTCTGGGATCACATACAATTTTGGGTAAAGCCCTAATAATGTTATTCATATTTCATGTGTTTTATATTTCATTGTTAGACTTCACTCTGAAATCACTATACAAGGTATTTCAGTGTATGAAAGTTAAATATGGATGCATTGTTGACCGTGATCGGAGAGCAGGTAATAAAAAACAAATGTGCCTTCAATAACAGTTTCTACTGATTTATGTTAAATCCATTTTAGATTGTTGTATAGTAGCGATCTTTGATGATTTATGACCAGTTTGATTTCAGTCATATTCGGTGTTACAGTTAAAGTGAAAAGCACAGGTCAAATAGAGTAATAATAAATACTGGACCTAACAGTATATAATACCCAAAATCTATATAACAGATACGATAACGTGACATGTAATTTTAGAGTGTTGACACTACATTCAGGTACACATAAAATGGAACACAAACAAGTTTTTAATGTTACACTAGGCTGATACGGCAAAATGTAGTCCACAAATAAAATTGTGAGCGCCCTCTGTATGGGAGAACAGTACATTTTTTAAATGAATGTTTTATTGTAAGACAATATGACAAAATACTAATACAGACATATTTAATTTTGATATTTTTTTACAATGTCAATAATTGGTATAGTTTTATTACAGAAAAGAAACAGTTATCTATCCAAACGGATAAAATCATAAGATACTGCAGCTGATTTATAAAACGGTTGTGAATATCATTTAAAAGTTATTCACAAAGGTGTACGATTAAGTAATATCATTTATAAAACTATTTTCAAATTTTTTTTTTTTTTTTTTTTTTTTTTTTTTTTTTTTTTTTTTGATTGCAGATGGCAAAATAATAAACCTAGTATAAAAGTTTAGCACCATCTATGGGTGGTGGAGGAAATGCATGTGTTCCATATTAAAAACTTGAAACTCTGATATTTTCGTAAAATGAAAATAACGATAGAAAACAGTTATCGTACGAAAGGAGACCCTTGCACGAAACCATACAAGATAACTGTCTTGCCGGCCGCGGTGGCCGAGGAGGCTGCGGCGCTTCAGTCACGGTCTGCACGGCCACTACGGTCGGGGGTTCGAATCCCCCGTCGGGCATGGATATTTGTGCCGTCCTTAGTTGTAGCTAGTTCATAAGTAGTTTGTAAGTTTAGGGACTGATGACCCCGTAGTTAAGTCCCTTAAGCTTAACAAACATTTGAACATTTGATAACGGTCTTGAAACAGCTGCAAACCAATTTTACACTCAAGAAATAACAACTTTCAAAGTAACACAAGAATTTTTAGCAAAATAACTTTTTATCTTTTCACTAAACTTCAGCGTTATAGAATTGCAATAAAACTTTAATGGTTTTATGGAGTGGAAAATTTAATTGTAAATAGAAATTCAACAGAAAAAAGATTGTTAGGAAAATATTTGGTCTAAATTACTGATGAAGAAACAATGATAAAGTAAAATACACAGACACCAATGGTGACGTGAGAAAACGAAAACTTCTATTCTATGGGCAGATTAAAATAATGGCACCCACTAATTATTATAAGGAGATGAAGAGGCTTGCTCAGGATAGAGTGGAGAGCAGCATCAAACCAGTAGTTGATTTAATTTTGAAATAATTAAGTAGAACTATTTTATTATGGAGAGATATTAGAGACTGTTATAATACAGTGGCAAAACACAGTTTTCTGATCTTTTATATTCATTCAGATTAATAACATTGTAAAATAGCATCAGCCTTTTTTATTTTATATATTCTGAATATATTAATGTCTAATTCTTCAAAAATAGTGGATTTTACATTATTATGGGGTCCCACATTATTCGCGCTAAAACTTTTGCTAAAGAGTGGAAATACACGCATTTATTTTTGTTTTTAACTAAAATCAGTGTACAAACGAATATTTCGTTTATTTCCTTAGTATTTATATGAAAATATTCTTAAATTGACAAATGTAGGGGCACCTATGCCCAAATTTTCTTTGATACTTGTAAATCTTAAAATTGTTTAAAAAACTTACCTCATATTTAAAATAATATCTAGCTGGTTAACAAAGTGTTTTGACATTCCTTGTCATTACAGTTGCTTCTGATATAATTTGTGGAATTTTACTTAGCCAGTGTTAGAACAACTGTTGCCAGTCATTGCGTATTCATTACTAATGACAAGTCATTGCAATACAGATTCAAACAGTAACCAGTAGCAAAGATAATTAATGCATAATTAGGCTGTTGACTGTATATATTGTAGACTAAACATGTACACTGCATACAACATTCATTATTTTCCTGTCGAGCTGAAATTAATATTGCTAGTGAAATCATATGACTGTGGGAGATATCTTACCATTAGGTACACACACATACAGTTAATTTTAAACGGCACCATAGGTGATGACCTAACATATTTTGGGCCTAGTTATACTAATCGTGATAAATGAGTACACGTTGGATATCTCGATTAGATGACGAAAGAGGTTAAAGGTTGACAAAACCCAAAGTGCAAAATTCTAGGTAATCAGGAATAAGACCAAACCTGAGGTAATTAAACGGTTCACTACGATTAAGGGGGATGTCATAGTAGCCAGTAAAACTTTGGTACTGGTTTCAGGCATAAACACATTCAGACAAAAGGTATTTGATTGGAAAGTTGGTCAGAGAGATATTAGAAAAGTAACTTAAACACCATGGTCGGATGAAAGAAAGAGACTTCATTCTGAAAGGATGAAACAAATTTGGGGAAAAAAGACAACTATCGAAAGCCACACTGATTGATTGTATTTGGTTCTGTTGGGCCTATACGACAACAATAATGAAAGGAGATGCGGACGTTCAACAAGAATGGCTTGCCTGTCATTGGAAAAACAACTGGCGGCACGTTACCACGAGGGTATCTGGAAAAGATTGTCAGCAGGTAGCACTATCACGAAATCGATAAAAATGACCGTACACTATGGGAAACTTAGAGTTTATAAACGTCAATGAAACTCAAAGGAACAAACAAATTGTAACACCATGTGCAAAACAGTCATATATAGTTCCCATTTAGAATTAAGGAAAGAAGTTTACGGTTTAACGTCCAGTCTACAGCGTGGTCATTAGACACGCAGCTCACACTCGGATGTTTTGGTTCAAAAAATGTTCAAATGTTTGTTAAGCTTATGGGACTTAACTACGGGGTCATCAGTCCCTAAACTTATAAACTACTTATGAACTACTTACGAACTAGGACGGCACAAATATCCATGCCCGAGGGGGGATTCGAACCCCCGACCGTAGTGGCCGTGCTGACCGTGACTGGAGCGCCTCAGTCACCTCGGCCACCGCGGCCGGCGATGTTTTGGTTAATGACTGGGAAGGAAATCGGTCGTGCCGTTTCAAAGAAAGCATCCCGGCCCCATTTGTGTAACTATTACCTGTCGTTCCTATACCCAAAAAGTTACCATTATATCTATGAATATTCTACTGAAATAACCTAAAGGTCAGCCGTTTGTCACCACGGCACGTAATTGAAAAGATCTCAGTAATAATGTTAAATTAATACAAACTCCTCACCAGACTTAATAGACGCTAGACGAGACAAGAAGCAGAATAAAGCAGAGTGACTCCCAAATGGAAATTAATACCATAACAGGACAGAGAGTGGCGCAAACTCATTCGAAACCACATTGCCTCGCTGTCTCACACCCGCGGACGGTTCGATAGGTCAAAGTCCTTAAAATACATCCAAAGATAAGAAATGCATCATCGGATACACACTGATATCGCTCAAAGTTTTCATTGATCGATGCAGATGATGGAACATATTGTAAGATACCTGCTACGTAAAGGTATATATTTCATATTCAAATGTACCGCGAATTTGAGACTAGTGTCAAGCTAGTCAGGCATGGGTCATTTATCTTTAGTTGCAGGCTTATTTTTCGATGGCAGTACTATCGATATTGGAGACGGTGATAGTATTGTTGCCGGGAAGTAAGGTTGTGATTATTGAGAATGCAGACACTTTGCTAGGCGCGCGCGGATGAGATGGTAGAAGCGTGGGGATCATGGCTGTGTGCAGTTGTCGTTCCAGCGGGATAGCCGAGGAGATGACATTTTGATACTTCAATGCTGAGCTAAGCAGTTTGTTTAAGATATGGGGACGAAAGGTATAGATGACGTTGGAGAAACGATCTTTTGAAGTTTTTATAAGGTAAGGTTCTTCATGAAATACTTGGCATGTTTCTATGGCACAACTTTGCATGGTTAGGCTGAACTGGTGGTAACAGTAACAGTCGGGAAAGATCTTGCTGTTAGCTTGTGGTCTCACGATTAATGCTAGGGACCCCTTTCTGTGTCAGGAAAATTATTTATTGTAATATTTTAGTTTTGAGATTGCGTTTTTTTTATTTTATTTTTTTTTTTTTAATAAATTGGAATTTCATAGCTAGTGTTCTTGAAATATGGTATTGTTGTAACATTGTTTGTGTAAATCGAGATAAATTTATTAACAGTAAAGAAATGTTTATCTTTGTTTAAAAATAATTTTGTAGGCAGATTAAATATCTGAGTTATGTTTTTCTCTGAAAGATTTTAAAATCAAAAACATGAAATTGTTAGTAATTTTCGTGAAGTTACATCAGTTAGAAAATAAACCAGATATTTCATTTTTAATAATTAGTTCGAGTTTCTTAAACAAATTAGCAGTTTATCCCTCCTCACATTTTTATTAAAAGTGCCATAGATTTTTCTTTTGTTACTTTTCCAGTAGTTAGTACAGCAGGAAGCAGTTTGGTGTTGTGCAAATTTATGCAGTAAGTGAAGGTGAGAAAGAATCATTTTTGTCAAGCTTACTGGTCAGTATGATTTACAGATTTCAGGTTAGGACAAGTCATACAGTGTTCAGGTTAACAAGTGTTTGCACTGAGTCATATTGCATTGATAAATATTGTGTTCGTTACAATCCGTTAAAGATTGGTTGTTCAGTCAGAAACAAGTTTGTAGGGCCAGAAGTATTAACACGGTGATTTTTAGTATCAGTACTTTTCATACAATTAACATTGTTACGACATTTTCATACAGAAACAATTAGCAGTTTGTGTCTCATTAGAATAAACATTACGCAGTCAGATAGGTTTTGCAATTCCTTTACATTCACACAGAATACAGTTAAAAATACGCAGTCAGATTAACATAACGTTGTACAAAGGCATTCAGCTAGAACAAGTTCAAACACAGAGCAGACGGAAATTTTGTAAGAGAGAAGGAGAAGTGAGAAACTCAATATCTATACTAATAATAAATCCATAAATGTAGGCCTATCGCTGTTCCCTTCAATCTTCAAAACTACTCGACGAATCATCATGTGGTTTTCACAGGAAACATAAGAAACGTTCGGGTCAACATATAGGCATAATTTTATTAAAATCGGATCATGATAAATAAAAAAAAAATAAAAAAAAGAAGAAGAACATATCGTAATTTTAAGTTTTTTCAGTAAGCGTCGTGTCTGTTGTTTCTACTCTTAAAAACCTCTTATGTCCAAATCTACTTCACGAATTTGCATGGGATTTTCACAGGTAAATTGAGCGTAACTGGACAATATATAGACTTCGTTTCATAGAAGTCGGATCACGGAAAGAAAGAATATCGTAATTTCAATTTTTTTAAATCTAGGACCGTTATGTCTGTAAGTCTCTTTGAACAACTATATCTCCAAAACTACTTGACTAATTTTCACGAGGTTTTCAGACGTAACTTGAGAACATCTTACGGTTACATAAAGGCTTCAATAATTAAAATCGGATTACCGAAAATAAAAATATCATAATTTAATCATTTCCTTATAAGCCATCGCGTATGTCTATTTCTTGAGGGTAATCTCCAAAAGTACTACACGAACTTTCATGGGTCCACAGGTAAATTGAGAATAGTTTGGAGAGTAACAATGGCTTAATTTCATCAAAATCGGATTAGACGAATGAAATATATCGTAATTTTAAATTTTTGTGTATATTTTGCTTATAAGTATGGTTTAGTACATCAAATCTCCAAGAGTACTACACGAACTTTCAGGGGGTTTCATAGATGAACTGAGAGTACCTTGGCGCAACATATAAGTTTCATTTCATCAAAATCGGATCAGGGGGAGAAAAGATATCGTAATCTGTAGTTTCTGGTGTATGGTATGCTTGAATTGCAACGTAGTATAGTAAAGATCCGATAGAGGCGCTGTTACTGACATTGAATGCCAAATAACTAATAGATGGCGATTCTGCGTTGTTTATTCTCATAACTAAAGCGTAATACACTAAAATAAGGGTTATGATTTTCTTTACGGCAGCGGTGTAATGTTTGATTATGGTAACGGCCGTTGAATCCTTTTTGAAATAAAAAATCACGTACAATGAGGGGAATAATTCCTAGTGTTGATAGTAAAATAAATAACTAATGTTGTTCTGATAAGTAAATTAATGATCCCCCTAAAGCTAATATTTCGTTACCAATGTTAACATACTAAATCGCTGCCACTGCAAGTAAAATTTAACCCAGGTTACCATGCAATTATATGGAAAACAGTGATTTTTTCCGCGGGTATCATTTGAATTTAAAACATAACGACATTACTTCGCTTCTATCCATGCTCTAATTTACGTAAGAATTCTTTGCAAGGAAAATGGAATTTGTGTAGTTTCTGATTTCGGTGTATCCTCATTACATTTAGAGTGGGCTCTGTTTAGGAATTCCTCGAAAACGCCATAGTAGAGGAAAGAAAAAAGTGAGGCGACGTTAGTTACATATTAACCCAATAACTAATTATGGCGTTTCTGCGTTTTTTTTTTATTCTCATAGCTATGGTGTCATACATAGAAGAAGGGGTACAATTTTACTTAGGTGGGGGCGTTGTGCGCTGATGTTGGCAACAGTCGTTGAATGCTTTTCAAACATCAGTCACGTAGAATAAGGGGAATAAATTTTTATGTTCACGATGAAATAAATAATTTATGCTGTTCTGGTCCGCAAATTAATCATCCTCCTAAAGTGAATAGTTGATTGCCACCGATAACTAATTATACTGCTGGCACTGCAAGTAAAGTTTAGCCAAGGTAGGACACAAAAATATTTATTTCTTCCTAGCTGTATCCCATATGCTTTGCAATGTCATGGAAAGAAAAGGAGTGCATCTTTCGACGGGTATAATCACTAAATTATACATAGAGTAGAAATACCTACGGAGTGGCTTCTGTGCATCTTCTCAACGTTAAGCCGGAATTAACAAGTGATACTGATGTAAATCCACTCTTTCCACACATTTATTTGCTTTTAAGATTGGTTTGTACCGCATTGGCTGCAAAGAAGCCCCACCTCTTTTCGCAGAGCAACCACGCAACATGAAATAATATCTACATAAATGTGTCACATGAAGGGGTACAAATTTTTCTTACGGCGGCGGCGTTGTGTGCTGATGTTGGTAACGGTCGTTGAATGATTTCAAAAATGTTCAAATGTTTGTTAAGCTTATGGGACTTAACTACGGGGTCATCAGTCCCTAAACTTACAAACTACTTATCAACTACCTTATACTAAGGACGGCACAAATATCCATGCCCGAGGGGGGATTCGAACCCCCGACCGTAGTGGCCGTGCAGACCGTGACTGTAGCGCCTCAGTCTCCTCGGCCACCGCGGCCGTCTTGAATGATTTTTCAAAAATCAGTAAGCCATTTACATATAGCCAACTGAACAAAAATGGACCAAGATAAAGTCAGCGAGTAGTAGATTTTTCCCAATATCACGTGACATTTCCACCTTAATGTTGAGGACAGAAAATTTCTTCTGCGCATTTGGATGCTCACCCCAGAGATATTTCTGCTCTCTACTTGGCCCTAGAGATAATGTACACACGCAAGCGACAAACTCATCAGAAACCTTCCTGCTTTCATAATTGTTCGGTACAATATTGTGATTAAAATTTGTAATTACTTACTTTTGGTGCATACTACATTAAGATAGAGAATGACGTCTAATTTTGCAGAGACAATTGTACTTAGAGTTATAATCCGACTTCTGAATATATAGTTATGTAACACAAAAATTGATTTCATCTTCGTGCATTACAAAGTAATCACTGCAGAACGTGGAGACGTGTATTACCTGAAGGAGTGACCGATGCTGCTAACACAGTCAAGACAATTCACTGGGAATACTATTAATGGAAAGTTCTATACAGACGATCAACTGACGCCATTCCTTCAACGATTACCCAGACTTACTTTATCGCACATTGACACCACCATGATGTTAGTTAAACAGACATGAACTGTCCAATTGATTGAATTACCAGACTATCAGTATTCGCCGACTTTTCGATAATATGGAGCACTGCAAACAGAATAACTACATTGTCCCCAGTTCAACACTGCAATATACTAATACTTCAGTATATACTCACTGTGAGAGATAAAGTTTAGTACTACACCATAGAACCAATACATGGCGCTAATATTATTATTATTATTTCTCATCTCAACGATAGAAGTGTTTTCAGAAGTTTATGTCAGACAGACAATTACACACCTTAATCTTAGCATTATGAACCCAAACTAACAATGAATTTACATCGTTCTGGAGTACGGATTTAAATTAGTTTTACTTTTAGTATGAAAAACTTTATGAACATCCATCGTTTTCGACAATGACTTCTACTTAAGCTTGACATCTTGGCTAGGAGAACTGAGTTTATTGACAGAGCGATCCAACAAGAATTCGATTTTTGCTGACCTAGGTCTGGAACCCCCAAAAAACATGATATACACAGGTTCTTCTTTAACAACCGTTGCGAAGCACGGGCTTCATAAGCTAGTACATAATAAATTTCAATGATAAGTTCGCCTATTAAGAAAAGTAAAATCTTTGTGGGTGGCAAGTGGAAGTGCTATTGTTTCTGCCTGTGCTTATTCTTGGTGCCGGACGTGAAGTAGTTAATGGACAGATATGCTTTTCAGTAGCTTGGAAATTAAACAGATTCCGTGAAACCGGAATAATCTCTGATGCGTTTATCCTTAAGCGCACTGTTCAGTTTCGTCTCGGCTTTCTGCGTCTCTGCTGAGTATTTATAGAGTATTTCCGCGAAGAGACATATCTAGAAATATCTGTTGTGTTGTGTTTAGCGCGGTCGTTAAGCAGTGCTTCAAAATTCGGTTGTTTACGAGAGTTTTCTGGAAACAGCGGCCAACATCAGAGTTACAAGCTACTGCTTTTCGCCACTTCTGAGGATTCGAACGAAACAAATTCACTTCTGCGTCTTGTAGATGGTCTCTCCGCAGCTTTTGATAGAATATTCTGAGTAGGTCCTGAATATGAAAGGTATTTTAAAACAGCGTGGCTGACCATGCTAATGCAGACCTTATTTTTTTGGAACATATGCATAATAAAAAAAAGTAGGATGCTTACTAGACACTTCGAAAGACTTTTAAAATAACCTAATTTAGGAATCAATTATTTTTCCCTTTTATCGGTCCGCAGTCTCTTGGATTACTCGAGGGAAGTAATGTTATTGCGTATGTTGTTTTGTTTTGAAATAACGAAATCATTTAGTGAAAGTAGACTATCCCGGCATTCTACAACGATAAAATCACTAGTAGTCGGTGGGAATGATAACTCATCGAAAATCACGCATTTTGATTGCAGCCATCAGATGGAAGACCAAGAAGATTTAATCATTAGATTATTTTATTACTTGAAAAGGAGCTGCTGTCACCGTATCAGAAACCTTGTGCTTAAAAATTACGAGTATTTAGGGCAGCTTCAACAAGGCCATAATCCTTGCAGGACATATACGGAATAACAAACTGTGGCCAGTCTCTGGACGTCAAATTGCGGTCCTGACAAGCACATTCCAGCTCTCGTTGCTGTTGAACAACAGTCCAAAAAGAACAGACACCATATAAACAGTTGTATATTTACCCCACCAGGCAACTGATAATTTCAATGCGGACGCATTAATACGCTCGATCCCTTGCGGGAAACCAGTATAGGCTGCGAGCAAGTGGAATCAAATGGGTATGAGGCACCACAATCGTAGTCTGCTACAAGGTACGAATATGGGGCGAAAGCGAAGCGTGCATGGATAGCCTAATTGGTTAAGGCGAATGCTGACCCAATTCTGGAAATCCGGGTTCGAATCCCGGTCCAGCAAAAATTTCCATCTTTGCATTGGATGTATTTCAATGGTCTGAAACGGTCGAATGTTTCAATATTTCGAATTAGATAATTATTGCATGGCGTTCTCAATTAAATGCTGACATCGGCGTATACTGTTCACGCGCCTGTATGCGAGGCAAATCATTTCTCCAGCTGTCCCGCCATCGATATGTTCTATCTTTGCCAGCTCAGCTGTGATATTATCATACAACGTCACACATTCATCCATCGGACACCACAATTTTGCATTTCGCGTCGATAAGCTCGATTGCGCAGTGGTACAGTGTCAAACATTAAATCCAAAGGTCGCGGGATCGACTCCCTCAAGGTCACAGGGCTTTTTTCTGCCGTTTTCCACTCCTTTCACCTCTGACAATGCTGCTGATATGAAAAATATCGAATATCACTGTGTTTCGGTATCTGCGTTAAACTGTATGTGCCCCTGTAACTGGCCGGGTGAGTCAGTTCGAACGTCGGTGGAAGGCAACGGCATATCACCTCGATACAGGATGATACCTAGTAAATCAGTGCGGTATTCAAACCAGTCTTCGGATTGTTGACTGCTTTACCTTTTTAACTGATGTAAATAATTCATATCAAATTAAATGTTTGTAAATCTATTGGACTTATCTACTCAGTTTATCAGTCCCCAGGCTTACAACAACTGAGTCTAAGTTAAACTAAACTAAGGACAAACACATATCCGTGCCCGAGGGAGGACTCGAACATCCCAATGTGAGCAACCACGCGCTCCGCGGAAAGGCCCCTTAGAGCTATCGGCCACTCAACTGCGGCTAAATTTTTCTTGTTACTATGAAATGCCACTCCTTCAGCTATAATAAATTTTAAAGTGTTCCCGGATTATGAAATATGTTATTCATATATATGCCGCCAAAATTTTGTAGCTCCGTTGGCGTTATATGGCGTGGCAATCGTCTAGCCGTTATCCACGATGAATATTTATTATTGCATTACATGAGTTATTTATGAAAGAATAGTAATTTTCAGTATTATTCCTACTGTTTGTTTGTTGAACACGATAAAGTCTAAAAATACTAAACGAGTTATCATGAGGTTTTCACAAGCATCTTGAGCATACCTTTGGATAACTTATTTATATTCTTTATTTCGTCAAAATCTAATTATAGAAAAAGAGGATAGAGACTTTGCAGTTTTATCAAAACCCATTAGCCTAATGGCCATAACTGTTGAACGAAATGTCGCGGGAATTTTCAAGTGACGTGACCGCAGATTCGTTCAATATATAGGCGTAATTCCTTGAAAATCGAAGTACATAAAAATAACACTATTTAATGTATTATCAAGAACCGTCATGTGCGCCCGTTTCATATGATCAATTTATTATATTTATTTTTTAATTCACTCAGAGACAAAACGAGTTTTTTCGACTTTACTCCGTAATATCGGTGCCTGTTTATATAATTTTCATTCCATTTTCATTGCCCAAATCCAGCATATTCCTATGAATGTACCAGTTCGCTTTTTACAATTCCGTATGAACTTCGTTATTCCCTGAACATAAGGAAGCACATAATCATATGCTGTATGTGGCGGTCGATGATCCAGCTTATTAAATTAAATGCATCTGCACCAAGAATATTAATGTTAAATTGTTTCAGTCGACATTCGTTTGGATCTGAGACTGAGGCGCAACCGAGCGGGAACTGCTGGGCGCTCTAAGGCGCCTTGTTTCGGAGTGTGCGGCTGCTCCCCGTCATCCCGTATGCTATTACAGTCAGTTAAAGACGACACCCTTCCATACACCACAGCATCATCAGCAAACAGCTGCAAATTACAAGTTATTCTGTTCAGACGACATTTATATAGATAGAAAATAATAGCGGTCCTATCACACTCAGCTGGGGCACGCATGACGATACACTCGTTTCTAATGAACGACGAGAACAACGTACTGCGTTCTATTACTTAGGAAGCCTTCCAGCCAGTTACAAGTCTGTGAACCTATTCCATAAGGTCGTATCTTCGTTAGCAGTCTACATTGTGTCACCGCCTGAAAACGCCTTTCGAAGTCGAGAAAAACACAATCCACCAGTTGCCCTTCATCCGTGGCTCGCAAGATGTCATCTGAGAAAAGGGACAGACTTTCACTATGAATTGTTTACATTTTACCCAATGTGATTTTTGATGCGAAGATTCTTTCAGCGTGTCTTGACTGAGTATATATGTCTGCAATTAAGTAATTTCCGGTGCCGTTGTGCTGTTAATACCGTTACACAATGCAGAAGATGAATACAGACTGTTCATTGTCCCTACAAAACCAGTTCTTGACAGGTACATCAATACTTTTTGATAACATTATTATTTAATGTTAAGAGCCAATAGTTTTCATGTTTTACGTTTTGGCTTCACTGTACGTGGCACTAGTCATAAAATATAAAAGCTTGTATTATATTGAAATCGGTCATTATGGATACAAACCGATTTCAGGTATCTATAAAAGCACGACAAAACATTTCGCATGTATTATTGAAGAATCGTATTAAAGCTGATGCTGCTTGTCAAACTGGTATTTATACGCCTGTGTAAGTTACAAAATAAAAGACTTACAGTACAACAAAAACAGTCATTCGTTTAAGAACTGCAATTTTGTTTCTTAGTAAAAGAACTATGAATACATTCATCTATGCACAGGTAAAAATGGTAACTGCTGCATTGAAATTGCGAATTGCAGAGAATTAACGCCCAATGTACTACTGAATGTGTAATAAGAACGCGATAAGACGATTTATTGTCAAAATGTCCACTAGCAAGAAGAAGAAAGGCGACTCTGAGCTGCACTTCACACTGCTTGTAAAGATGAACAGCGTTTCCTGCCCCGAGTTGCGTGACTTAGATGTTGGTTTCAGTATAATGACGTCACGCGCATTCTGCCTTATCTCTGGTCTACGTCTGTGATCCATGATTACTTGAATGGCGGGCTGTTTACTTGCTTAACGAATCCCCATTGCTGCCACCTGCCCACGATAACACCCCCTTTTCCGTAAAAATACATAATTACCTTACTAGTTACGTGTGGGAAGGCAACAACGCCGTTTCCTTACAATTCCATGCCCCTGAGCCCATATTTAGCACGGTGATGAATAAAATTTCAGGTTCGATGCCATGGATTCGGGGCAGGCTAACACGTATTGGAACACGGGAGTATTAAATACAGTTGGTTACTGTCTGAAACCGAGAACATAATATTTTAATAGCAAGTAACCGTCAGTGCGCAACACGCGCGGTCTGTACAAAACTGGCATAAACTACAGCTCATCATTTGCTAACTATAAAAAGTTCTAAGTTCAACTTAGACAAAATGATACTAGCAGCAATCCATCCAATTCCAAGTAAAAACGACTGCTGGTAGATCTCAGCAGCAACTGATAACGACCGAGAGCTACTGACAAAAATGCTGTCGCCTCAGCAGCCCACGTGAGCGCTCACACTCGCGGGCGGAGTTTGTGACACTTGCGGGGGTGACACTTGCGGGGAAAGGGAATGTGTAGACACTTGCGGGGAGACCCGGACGCTGCAGGTAGTGATCAGGGTGTTCCAGAAGTAGGGATACACCACCCCTACTCCTCGCCCTCCAGCCGCTACCTGTGCCGTATTAAGGGAAAGGCCCACCGGACCGGTCGCGCAATTTGTGACACAAATTACATGTTTGATAATATCAATTTAATGCATAGAAGTATGAAATCACATCAAGACCACTTCCTGCAAACATTTCGACAAAAAAAGTTGGCACTGAGTTTAGAAAAACAAAATTCTGCTATATTGGATTTTAACATTTTATCAAAAAATGAATGTTACTACAAGAGATACAGCCATTCAAATTTACGGGCAACATAACGTTTTCCCTTCCTGAGTAAATGAGCTGCTTCTTGTAGTTTCAACATCATAGTAGCCTTTTTCTTGAAGCTCTGAATATAAATCTTCACACAGACTTCTTGAGGAGGAGAGTGATACGGATATCTGATTGTAAACCTTTGCCTATTATCTTAGATCTTGCCTTTCGCGGGCAAGCGCACTTCGCGAAAGGCAAAGGCAGGTTCGAGTCCCGGTTCCGGCACACAATTTTAATCTGCCAGGAAGTTTCATATTAGCGCACACTCCGCTGCAAAGTGAAAGTTTCATTCTATATTTATACAGTTAACAGGCAATGCAATTTATAACCAACTATTGGCTGGCAATTTCGCTTCATTTTTCCTGGAAGTCTTGGAACTTGTTTCTGCCTGTTGGTTTATGCCAAGTTCGGAGTAAAAAGGGTTCTATATCACGGTGATAGAAAGTAGAATTTATCTTTAGCATTTTTCGGTGTGTGACATTCCCTTTACACATTCCGTATTTCATACATCTATTAGATTTATTTGTAATTGGAATACAGGGAAATCGTTTTTGGGTCTCGAATAAACGCATGAAGTATGTAAAATACTCATTGACTTATTATTAACGTTTGTTGATAGAAGGTTTAAGGTTGCGTCTCCTATTAAAAAGCGTAGTAGCTATTTTTAAAGAAATGGAAGTTGCGTTCAAAATGTTCAAATGTTTGTTAAGCTTATGGGACTTAACTACGGGGTCATCAGTCCCTAAACATACAAACTACTTATGAACTACTTACGAACTAGGACGGCACAAATATCCATGCCCGAAGGGGGATTCGAACCCCCGACCGTAATGGCCGTGCAGACCGTGACTGAAGCGCCGCAGTCCCCGCGGCCACCGCGGCCGGCGGAAGTTGCGTGATAGTGGGGTTAACTACATAGCGGTCAATTACATCAACGTATCTGTGCAGGATGCCTAGTATATTTATTGCTGGTGCAGGTGTCTTGATATGTTTAGTGTTCTGAATAACATGATTTTAGGAAGTATGACTGTTGAAAGTCATCGTCTCATAGTAGCAGAGAATGTCTTAATAACTCTCCAAACATTATCACTGATAAAATACCGTTTTGTTTTCAGGAGGTACACTCAACGAATTGATATGTAGTTAGAACAAGTTTCGTGTTATGTTGACAGTGCTAGACGTCTTGGTGTGCCTGTACCCAGGAAAAGCCTTTAGCTGCCCCAAGGGCCCCTCAAGTATCACTCCCCGCAAGTGTCACTCCCCGCAATTGTTCCAATCCCCGCGGGCGCCCTCTGGCGGCCCGTATCGCGACCGCTCACTTCGACCACTATTTTCGACCTTTCCAGAGATGTTGCACCACGGCTGCCGCTACTCGTTTCAAATGTTTATAAATCTATGGAAATTAACATCTTTGGTTATTAGTCCCTAGCCTTACAAACTATTTGAAGTAAGTTAAATTAACCTAAGGAGAACACACACACACACACACGCACACACACAGACACACACACACACTCATGCCGGAGAGAGGATTCGAACCTCTGACGGCGAACAACCGTGCGCTCCGTAGCAAGGCGCTTTATAAAACTCAGCCACTCGACCGCGGCTCCTCATTTCAACCATTCCCGTTATTCTGTGCAACCTGAAAAAAGTTATATAACGGACATACAGCCAGTAAGTAATAAATTTGGGATTTGATGTGTGACTATTGCGCTGTAGAGTGATGGGAGAAAAAACAATATTGTATTGCTGCGCATTCTTTAAAACAAGTGTTACGGACATTTTCAGTGTATCAAGACACCAAGCGCCAGATAGCTCGGGTCTGTTGCGGACTAAAAAATCATAAAAGCAATACGAGGAGGGATAAAATAAGAGGCGAGGCCGGAGGCGGTGTTGCCTAGTGGGGAGGGGGTGAGCCGGCGCAACCCTCAACTTCCGGCGAGTCCGCCCGTCTGGAATCGTGGGCCGCCTTCCCTTTGTGTATTCACGGGCGGGGCCGCTTACCTTTGATACGCGAATTATCGGAGTGGAATGTTATTAGATTACGGAAACCGTGTTAACATTGGATCGAGCATCGCGGCCGCCGAGTGTTGTGTTTCCGCCGACTGGACTGCCGGTCTAATTATTTCCCGCCTCCAACTTGTGAGTAAATATTTAACACCGCGCCCCGCGCCGCTCGGCTGGCTGCGGCAGGTAAACGCAGCGCCGCCGCGCTCTGGCATAACAGCCACGTACACGCGACACCTCGCCGCCGACGCGTCTGCGAACGCGAAACCGTGCCAGGCATGGTTTTGTTCTGGCTACCGTGAAGGGTGTGAAGGATATCCGAACGCGAGTCTTCCGGGCTTCCGATTGCGTCTGCATGTGCAGGGTGTATCCGACTTCTACCAATGAAACACTGGGGATAATCTTCAGAGTATTTTCATAAAAGAAACCTGTGGTGTTGTATGGCGAGATGAGGATTCGGAATATGGTCGACAAGGGTTTAAATTCACCCACACCTTCCGCCACCGAGACCTCTTCCACAGAGTAACATATACAGAGAAACCCCCCCCCCCCTACACGACTGTCCTACGCACTCCTAGTAGTTCCGTGGTTAATACTGGTAGACCACACTATAGGTGCTCCTGAGGGTGCCTCTCGCACAGCAGAGGGTAGCGTGGAGGGGAGGCTGAGGGGAGAGCTCATTCCACCTGCCACAAGGCCACGGTTGTTTCCGGTGTGCCGGCGTTTGAGGGGAGCTGGCGGTGGGGACAGTCGCTACCAGCCGCCTGCTTCTGACCTCAGTGCCATCATGGGTAATCTTACAGAACTGCTAAAACATCCCCCTCCCCGCACGCCTGCGCATGTGACCGTTCCCTTACGGAGGTTTCCCGTCTGCATATTTTTGTATGTGCGTCTACCCAACCCTCCATGACCGTCCCATCCCATAAGCCTCAAGTACCCAGGCCTCACCCTTGATCGCTCCCTTTCCTCGAAACATCTTCAAACATTCCGTCAAAATGTCCTCTCCCGCCTCAAGCAGCTTAAGCTTCCTTCCAGTCGGACTCAACCCCTCCACCATCCTATATACCTACTGTTCCTTAATTAATCCCGTCCTATGTAGTTTCCAGCCCCTTGCGTCTCTGTTTCCCCTGTCCACTACCTCAGATACATGAGCACCACGCCCCTCTCCTCCCATCTCTATTACCGTATCCGCCTACTCCCCCCCCCCACGTGGATCTTCTATGACCTCATTCCTTACCCACATCTTCTCAAATTCCTGGAGCACATCTGCATCTTCTACGTTTCCCGAAAGGCAGAGTCCCGGTTTGCCAACTCCTCTTCAATCCTGCATCTCTGCCACGCAGTTACCAAATTATCCATTCCTCCTCCCACCTCCACACTCTCAACATCCTCCCCTAAGGTAACTTCCGTCAGCTTCCACCACCGGATGACGCTCTCTGTTCTGATATCTCTCCTTCTTACCAACTTTAATCCTTCACCGTAAATGAGCGTCCCTCCGTCCATCTGCCCTCCACTCCCTCCCTCATTTGGTTCTCCCTTCCTTTTCCTATCCTCTGGAGGCCCAATACTCTCCTGTATCCCTCTTCCCGGCCCCTCCCCTAACTTTCCCGTCCCTCCGTGGCTCCCTTTCCTCACTAATCCCCTGCAGGGTTTCAGTACTATGTCTTTAACACTGCGTCACAAAATGTTGTGACAGTGTATGTTTTTCTTCGTGTGCTTTTAAGACATCAGCAGCCGCCAAACAGGAAAACAGTATGTTGCAGTTTATTTTAACAGTGTCTCCAACTGCGTGATTTGTATAAAGTCAGTGTTTTTAGCCATGTGTCAGTTTTATATCTGAATGTTTATGTTTCAAATCGCCCTTTATTGCGTTTTATTCGCCATTTTATCGCCTTTTTCAAGTTTTAATTCTTTACGGTCTCGTGTTGTGTTTTACTTTCTACTTATCCATGTCTTGTAGCCTTCATTTGACCAAAGAGTGGCATCGGACACTGCTGCCAGCCTGCCGACAAGAGCGTGAAATAAAAATAAAGAAAGAAAGGCTTAAATTCCACCCAAACGCGCGGAAATTGTGTTGAGGCATCTACCAGGGGTGTTTTATTTAATTCACTGGAACATGACGTCGACACAGGATTTAATCCCAATTTTCATACTGGTCTATACACGAGACAAATCAGAAAACCGACGAGTACTCACTAGTACCATCAACCAAGTGCCACTCCTTGATTCCAATATACACTTCGAATATCTTGCAAAATATGTCAAAATAAGAAACACGTATTGATTCATATTTTCTTTTACTTTTTCTGTGTTGGGGGGCGGCTGGGGGCGCGGGGAGTTTATGACGAAAATCTACAGACGTCATTAGCGTCCGATTGTTTTATACGTGTCCATGCAGCCGATGAAGTGGAGAAAACCCTCCTGAAGAAATCACGATTATCTTTGTGAGCTATCGTCATTTCACCAGGAGATATAATTTTAATGGTTGCTACTCTAATTTATAACTGTGAAATCGCATTTTTAAACATTTTTATAGATTTAGAAATTGCGGACAATACTATCGCCACGTATGAGAAGCATCATACGGTGGACTGAGAGTGCATGTAGTGGTATATAGAACTACTTCCAACTGACTACTGCCACTTCCAAAATTGAATTAATTTTAAATTTCTGATCTCATTTACTAAACAAAATATTTAGTTTAAAAAATCGTGCGAAAGGCGGGATTTTGAAATATATAAAAATGTTTAAAGATGGAAATTATGTTTCAGTATTGACATGGTGTGAACAGGATTTCTGCCAGCCGGTCGCGTCGTTTTGGCACGATATTTCGGCGGCGTAGCTCGCTACCCTCTTCAGGTGCTCCGCGATAATGCCATTTTGGAGGATCAAGTACAGTATTTATGCCCTGAAGGGTTAAGGTGCTTCTTAACCGGTCCACTCCGGCCAGACAAAATTCCAATGGTCCTCATTAGTTGTTGGTGCTCCGTCTGCCGTCCACACACAGTTCGGCCGTCCTCTGGGACCCAAGATGTTAGCTGAAATTTGCGCTGCGTCGTGTGGTCCCAACGCGGTCTGCGCCAAACTGTTGTTGTTTCAGAGCTTCGTATTCATTACTGATGTTCCGAAGATGTCTGCGCCTGCCTCGGACGTCATCTGCGACCGCGGTGTTCATTTGAGGCCTAAGTAGCGTTGGGCGCTCCGTTCAAATCAACCACTGACCGTCCAGATTTATCTTTTCGTGATATCCTTTAATCACTTCAGACGAATGCCGGGATGGTTCCTTTGAAAGGGCAGAATTGATGTTCTCTCCATCCCCACCCAAAAAAATGTGTGTGAGCTCCACGTTGTAGACGAGGCGTTTAAACATAATATTCCTTCCTTCCTGCATATACAATTTACGTCTGTCGTAATAGTAATTACTAGGTATTTAGTTTAAGTGTGGCCTTTAAATTAGATTGATTTATTATGTAGACAAAGCTTAGTGGGTTTTCGTACTCATGAGGTGTTTACGCTTTTCATTATTTAGGGTTAATGGGCAAATTTTGCACGATAAAGATAACTTATCTAAGTTGTTCCGCAGTTCGTATTTATCGCGTGATGGCTTAACCTGACCATAAATTTCAGGATCATCTGAAAATTTCCTAAGAGCACTGCTCATATTTCCTCATAGATGTTTATATAGGTAAGGAACACCATAAAACCAATAACACACCCGCCGCGCGGGAGTAGCCGAGCGGTCTGGAGTGCCACGTTGCGGATCGAGTGGCCTTCCGCGTCGGAGTTTCGAATCCTCCCTCGGGCATGGATGTTTCTGTTGTCTTTAGTATAAGTTAGTTATAAGTAGTTTGTAAGTTTATGGACTGATGACCCCGCAGTTAAGTCCCATAAGCTTTACAAACAGTTGAACATTTGAATAACACAACCCTGGGGAACGCCAGATATCAAGATATCACCTCTGTTTTAGCCGACCCTTTCCATCAGTTCCTAAGAACTGTGTCTTCTCTGACAGAAAATCTCCAATCAAATCATATTCACAGACGATATTTCGTAAGGACGTAATTTGATTTGAAGGCATTTAGAAGTACCGTGTCAAAATCTAAAATAAGGAATTGATCTGAGGTCATTTTTCTATAGCATTCGTCACTTCGTGCGAGTAATGATTTAGTTGTCATTCACAAGAACGAAATTGTCTAAATCGTTGTTGACCATTGGTCAATAACTTGTGCCACAAGTTCTCAACAAAACAGAATTTGACAGCTACCTCTGCAAACTAAACAAGCCTGTCATGCGCCGCAGAGGATGCCTTAGCAATGAAAATGAGCGTGAAGTTACTAAGTACTAGCAACGATGGAATAACCGAGTGCTCTAAGGTGCCTTGCTGCGGAGCGCGCGGTTGCTCCACATCGGACATTTGAGTCCTCCCTGGCGCATGTGTGTGTGTGTGTGGTACTTAAGTTAGTTTAAGTTATTTTAAGTAGTTTTTAAGCCTAGGGACTGATAACCGCTGTACTGAAGTCCCTAAGAGTTACATCGGAGATTTGAGTCCTCCCTGGCGCATGTCTGTGTGTGTGTGGTACTTAAGATAGTTTCAGATATTTTAAGCAATTTTTAAGGCTAGGGACTGATAACCGCAGTACTGAAGTCCCTAAGAGTTACAAATGTTTGAACATTTTGAACTAAGGAGAAACCAAGTGGATCCCATGTAGCACTTTCAGAAGCTCGCATTCCACCAAAACTATACGGGCACATACTTACTTGTATATGGGGAGAGTGACAGCGATGCAATGTTTCCAACTGCGTGGGTCGGTCCTAGTCCAGTATGAATATCATTGGTATATGAATGACAGAAACTACTTCCAAGTGCAGAAATACAGGAGTAGGGTTATAACTAGTCGGGCTTTGGATAGCGTGAGTAAACATCTATTTTCATAACTACAGGTGCCCAAAGTAATGTGATTGGCAGGAGCGTTGAACTAAGTACTGAGTATGTGTGTGTGTGTGTGTGTGTGTGTGTGTGTGTGTGTGTGTGAGAGAGAGAGAGAGAGAGAGAGAGAGAGAGTTTTCGAATGTGTTGCTTACCTGTAGTTATGAAAATAAATCACCTTAGCAGTGGTTTAGCGAAAATAAATAGCACCGAAATCACGATACTTTGTAGCTATACTAGCACTAACCCTGTCCTCCTGCCCACCTCCTAGTAATTCAACTATATTAATAAACCAATGGAAAAATTTACAATAAATACGAAAAGATCATATTCCAAATCAGTTTTTGAATTTTACTAATTTTTAAAATTACTTTTAAATGTTTATAACTGTATGTTCTGTGCAGCATCATGTGGTCATATACATTTTATAAGCTGGTCATCCAAGATACTCTTATAAACTGTCATGTTTTAACTTAGTGTATTTTATATGATTCTGTTTTAATATTTACGTCAGTGTAGCTGTATTTAAATCAACGATTTGTGTTTCAAAATCACATTTTGAGTGCGTCTAGTTAATGCAACTACTTTTAACAGAATGTAAAATGATTAACAATGTCGCCAGTATTTCAATTCTATTCCACATTATCACATTCTTCAAGATAAAGTAAAGAGAAAAAAGTAGCAGAATGTTGGTTTTGCGCACGAAACGCAAAATCCGTAATTCACTATGAAAATCGTTACGTTACCAAGCAACTACGCTACATGCGAACTGAGCAGATAACCTAACGACATTGATATACGTAGATTATGCAAAACTCCGATCGTTATTTTCCTTCGAATATATTTAATGGTGACAACTACGACAGAATACTTTTCCTCTCTTTTTGCATCCAAAGTTACGATTTAACCTCTAAAGTTTATATGTAACCAATAAGCACAAAAAAGTGCGTACTGATATTTCGAAAGTGACAGGTACGCAGCTGCGCACTTATGTATTTTTTACAGTGGCCACTAATATCATTGTTAACTTAAAACTGAAATTTTATGGTAGGGAAACGAAAACAGAATGTATGATGTAATGCTTATTTACACATGTTTATCGTGTATAATTAAAAAAATGTTCAAATTTTTTTAAATCTGAAACTTCCTGGCAGATTAAAATTGTGTGCCGGAACCGGGACTCGAACCTGGGACCTTTGCCTTTCGCGGGCAAAGGTCGCAGGTTCGAGTCCCGTTTCCGGCACACAATTTTAATCTGCCAAGAAGTTTCATATCAGCGCACACTCCGCTGCAGAGTGAAGTTTCATTTTTTAAATCTGTCGGACTCCAGTCAGGGATTCACCCACGGCCACGTGCATCTCAGCACGGCACCCTAGTGCGCATGGCTAATCCGCGGCACCTAAAAACCGCTTACAAACTGGTCGACACTCCCACCCATGTCGTTAATCTCCGGGTGGATTTGAACCTGTTCCCGGAAACAGCTCTTTAAACCTCACAGTTAACTGGACAAGTTAGTCCTTAACCGGTATATGATCAGATTTCAGTAGCTTACAGTCAATGAACAAGTGCAGTAATTATTTTCTGAAGTTTGGAGATACTTTAAAAACCTTATCGTAATTAAATCAGTAACATTATTCAGTAACAATACCGGTATACACAATTTCAAAGAGTGCGGATACGGCCATCAGTCACTAGACTTACAAACTATTTAAACTAACCTAAGGACATCACAAACACCCATGCCCGAGCAGAGACTCGAATCGCTGACGGCAAACGACCACGTGCATCTCAGTACGGCACCCCAGTGCGCATGGCTAATCCGCGGCGGCTGTGTATAATTAAAGGTATGTTTATACTAGGGGCAAAACACGCAACTGTTTTGTTTTTATGTAAGTACGAGATAATTCATTTGAAACTCAGTTTTCACCTTTCTTATTCCGGCCAATAAAAAACCCATGTTGGTTTCAAACAATCAAGACACTGTAAACCGTCAGACTTCAAAAAAATAAATAAATAAATAAATAAATAAATAAAAGTAAATAAAAAATAAATAAATAAAATAAAAAAATCCATTCTTACATAAATGCTCTAAATGCGTTTTACGTAACAAAAATAGTATGTAGAAAAAGCAAGTAAAAATTCAATAAAATAAAATAAATTCACCTTTAGTCACAAATTGTGTTTTATTTTACACATTGCATTTCGAACCCTGAGAGCTCATCATCAGTTGCCTGGACTAATCTAAAATTGGTGCTCAAATAAGTCTGGTGCAATATGATAATTGCAATACATTTCTATGTAGAAATAATCACTAATACAAACATTTCTCATCTTGGCATAACACTGTGGAGCAACAACCCCACACTGTTATCTCAAGATGAGAAGTGTTTGTGTCATTGATTATTTGTACATAGTTACGTATTGCAGTTATCATACTGCACCAGACTTATTTGAGCACCACTTTTAAATGAGCCTAGGCCTTTGAGCCCGTATAATGAATCATAAAAGCACCTGATGATGAACCCTTAGGGCTCGAAAAGCAGTGTGTGAAATAAAACACAATTTGTGACTGAAGGCGAATTCGTTACATTTTACTGAAGTACAACAGTCACGGAACTTCACTGGCAATAATAGAGAAAATTTAGAGAAAAATATGAATACCTCTCACTACCACTGCTGCAACACACATTTAGCTTCGTCTTCGTCGTGTCACATAACGTAGCTAGAGCTTCAGTCAATGATAGTTTTCGACCAAGAGACATAAATTTTAAAATTTAATGATTTTCAAGCTCTTTAATTAAAAGAAACAGATGATTTGTAAGAAAAATGACCTAAAATACTGTTTGAAGGATAAAATAGTTCAGAATAAAAGCAATTGGAACCATTTTAAACATAGAAAAATCGCCTATTGGTGAACATAAATATTTTCTTAAGGGGGGGGGGGGGAGAGAATGCCGGGGTAGCAACAGATAGTGCACCATGCCGTGTCTTAATTCAGCAAGACCAGATTCATAGTAATAATCAGAGATAGGAAATGTAGTTCCGTTTACGGAATCGTTCATGTTGGGACAGTTCAATGACCCAGATCCAATGATTCACAAATAACAATGTTCAAATGTTTGTAGAACTTATGGGACTTGACTACAGGCTCATCAGTCCATAAACTTACAAACTACTTATGAACTAGCTTACACTAAAGACGGCATAAACATCCATGCCCTAGGGGGGATCCGAACCTCCCCCCCCCCCTCAATGATTCACATAGTTTACTTTATGTAGTTCAGACGAACTAAATAGTACACTTTATTTTCAGAAAAAAACTTTCACCCATTATTTCATCCTCTTACAGATCAAATTTCCAAAATCATTACGTATTTTTTAATGTCTGAATGAAAAACCGTACTCAAATTATTGTTATTCTAGATAGGAAATTGCGTTAATAGACATACTTTTCACCCCATTAGTATATGAGGATTAATAAAAAAATCTGACTGACATACTCTCTCCTTGTAATTGAACTATCAGAACTGTTTCGGCCTTTTCGATCTGACGTAGTTCGCGCAGTTCGGATAGTTCATCAACTGAACTATTTCGGTCTTTTGATACGACATCCTTCGCACAGTAAGGAACTAGTTCATCAATTGAACTAAATGACCTCGGTCTTCCGATCTGATGCAGTTTATGCAGTTAATGTCAGGACTTCTGAAGAGCGGTACATACTTTTAGATCCTTGGAGTGAGTTGGACTCAGTATCAAGCGAAGGGATATTTGGACATGCGCCTTCTAATTGCCAGTAGATCGGGAAATCAAGGTGTAAAAGAACTATAGTTCACCAAAGTAAACTGCAATGAACTATAGCTCACTTCAGGCAATAGTTCTACAGAACTAGTTAACGAACTACACATCCCTAGTAACAAGCTGATCCAGTGTCAATGATTGGGATAAGGGGAAAGGAAAGAAGAAGCTACCAGTTACCGGTTAACGTGGTGTCGGTGGCTCCTGAAAGCTAAGTGACAAGAGTATCAGCGGCTGCGGAAGGCGGCTGCGAGATAGATGGTCGCCAAACACTTTGCGGTCCCGCGCAGCGGCGCAACGACGCGTTGCGATCTCCAGCGCCCCTGTCGGGTAGGCAGCCCGCGTCTCACGATGGATGGCGCGCGCGCGTAATGGGACGGAAGGCCGCGAGGAGCGGGCTGGGGTGTGATTTGATAAACGACGCGCGGCCATTCATCACGGCGTTTGACGCGACACCGACCTCCGGCAGCGGCGGCGCCGGCGCCCGTAATGGCCCGGAAAATGGCGCGCACGGCTTTTGTTTTCCGGGGGTAACAGTTGCTGTTGGCACGACAGCCGCGGGAGGGGCAGCGCGGAGCGGATAGTTCCAGAGACCGGCGCCAGGGGAGGCCTCGTCTCTGTTCTCAGCCAAAGGCTAGGAACAGTGCTCACTTACTGACTGGTCAGTGGAACGGTTCTGGCTTCAAGACATTATTTTGCTGTGTTCTTGAGTAAGGAGTCTCTCCACTTTACCCGATCCTGATCACGCCTTTTCATGAAAACGGCAACCAATATCTATTTGACTCGGCTTATTATATTCGTCTCTTGGTCTCCCTCTACGGTTTTCACTCGACACACGTCCTTCCTATGCTAAGCTCACGACTGTTGTGACGGGAATGATCTGCAGCGATGTAAGCTTACCACCCTCCGCTATCCAATGTTACCAACCTGTTCCGGGTGTAAAAAGATGTCAAAGCAGATCTTAGTGCCCTGATTAAATAAATGACGCGCAACGGAATTCGCCTTACGGAAAATATGGCAACTAATTGGATATCTGTGGCAGTAGCTTATCTCAAGAGATGTGCCTAAAATGATTAGTATAAAGAAAGCAGCATACTCACGTCCGTCCTCAGCCAGCCCAGGAAACATTCTGCCGAAATATGGCTGCCCTCTAGCGTAACCGTCCTTCTCGTTCAACTTGGCCGGAGCCATCCTTCAAATGGCCAGTCACCTAACGGGACCATCCTGCCAACTTGCGAATCGTGGAGGAATCGCAAATCACACACACCCGTGGACCACCTCCCCCCAGGACACCTCTCTGTCCAATACAGAAATAATGTTGGCTAACCTTCTGACTATGAGCATCTCTCTCTTCCCAGCTGCAGCCTCAGACACACGAAGACACACACACACACACACACACACACACAACACACACACACACACACTTGGTAGGATGGGGAGATGGGTGCTGTGGAGCAAAGCTCCTTATGTGAGCGGGTCTCACTTATTATGCCTGTAATTACAATAGCAATAATAATCATCATGTATTTTTGTCTCCACTGCTGCTAGCACTAGTCCCGAAATGAATGATTAAGGTGACACGAAAGGTCAAACACAAAACCAAAATTAGAACGTAATGTACACACAACACTGTGGCTTGCATGAAACAAGTATAAATTCAAGTAAGTCAAATGAAATGATACTACAGTATAGTTTCAGCGATTTAATTGCTGTTTCGTATTTTTATTCTGTAATATCTTATTACTATGTTGGGAAGAGCATAGCGTAATACGTGGTGTGAGTAAACCATAGAAAAAAAAATGTTCAAATGTTTGTAAAGTCTGTGGGACTTAACTACGGGGTCATCAGTCCCTAAACTTACAAACTACTTATGAACTACTTACAAACTAGGACGGCACAATTATCCATGCCCGAGGGGGGATTCGAACCCCCGACCGTAGTGGCCGTGCAGACCGTGACTGGAGCGCCTTAGTCTCCTCGGCCACCGCAGCCGGCTAAACCATAGAGCATGGAGTTCGGTGAACAAGTATCCTGTGGGAAGACACCTCCCATGTTTCTTTCTAAAGTCTGATTGGCTCTTACTAGTAACCTGAGTCCTCCAAAAGCCTCCAGGATTTTAATTAATATTTAATGTACCGCGATTAATTTAAAAATGTCTGTGTGTAAAATTAATTATCTTGAATTAAGCTATTTTTCCGTTGTTTAAAAAAAATTAGTTTAGTTGAAATATGACAGATTTAACACTCTAGAATGTTCCGTTGGCGCCGAAATGTAGCCACAAGCGCACGGTGAAATTCCTGAGGCAGTCAGTTGAGCGGTGTGCTTCAGCGGTTAACAACTAAGTCAACTAAGCGCTTCATTTTTGCGTGTATTGCGTATATTTTGATATAAAAATGCTGAATACTATGAATTTTTGAAAGTTGTGGCTTTCTGTATAGGAACAGTGAATCATTTTTAAGAGAAGGAAAGCCACCAGCATCCCTTGCTGAAACCTAGCCACATTACACAAATATTTCAGCCGCACATCAAGAAACAACGGATCTACGACCTAAGTGCTGCTTCTGCGCAGCAGACAACAGCAGCGAAAGAAGATATCAGGATAGTGAAAAGACATTTTCTTCATAAACTGACAAGGTACGATGCAATACGGCCCCTCAGGTGCTGTTCTTTTTTCTATCACAAATATAATACGAAGTAGTCTTCGTAACAGGACCAAGGGTAGAAGATTGTGAAAAAAATCTTACGTACTTACTCCCAAATAATTAACTTTCTCGATCTTTAAAGACATTACCTCCATCTTTTTCTCTTTTATCTCGCCGTACTGTTTGGTGTTCAAATGTTTGTACATCTAAGGTACTTAACTACGTTTGTTACCAGTATCTAGGCTTACAACCTACTTCAACTAACGTAAAGTAATTTTTTGCTAAAGATAACACAAATACCAATTCCCCAAGAGGGATTCGAACCTCCTACGGCGCGCTCCGCAGCAAGGCGCTTCAGAATGCTCGCCCACTCCACCGCCGCACTGCTTGATGTCGAAGAATATGTCCCATCAATCTAGCCTTTCTTTTTGTCAAGGTACTAGAGAATTTCCTTTTCTCTCTAATTTTGTTCAGCACCTCTCCATTAGTTATGCGACCAAGCCACATATTCTTCAGCATTCTACTGTAGTGCCACATTTCAAAAGCCTCTATCCTCTTCCTTTCCGAACCATTCATCAACCATGTTTCACTAACGTAAAAAGCAAAATTCCACAAAAATACCTTTAGAAAAGACTAACTGAAATTTAAATTAATATTCGATGTTAAAAAATTTCCCATTTTTTGAAACGTTTTTCTTCCCATTACCATTCTGAATTGTATATCCTTTGTAGTGCGACCATCGTATGTTATTTTACTGTCCAAATAACAAAACACACTTACCATTTTTATTGTTTCGTGTTTCGTTACATAATTTTACTCCTTCAGAATCGCCTTATTCTATCAGACTGCTTTTCATTAGCCTTGTTTTGCTCTTGTGTAAGTTGATCAGTTCATCTTATACGCTCCTTTCAACACACTGTCCATTCCGTTCAATTGCTCTTACGGTCATTTGCTGTCGCCGACAGAATTACAATGTCATCAGCAAAACTGTTGATATTATAAATTTTATTTGAGCAGTATATGAGTTATAGTACGACAGGTTCTCTCTGCATCGAAGTGTGTGCTGATTTGAAACTTACTGGCATATTAAAACTGCGTCCGGGACCAGGATTCTAAACTGAGACCTTCCGCGGGCGACCGTTCAACCGGCTGAGCTATCCCGGCCCGCTTCATCTGCCGTTCTCACCGCCTTACTTCCGACAGTACCTCGCTTCCTACTCTCTAAACTTCACAAAAGTTCTCTTTGCAGGGGTGGCACTCCTGGAATAAAAGATATAGGGGAGAAACGGTTTAGCCACAGCTTAGGACATGTTCCCAGTATGATATTTTCACCATATATCGGAGTGTGCGCTGATATGAAACTTCTTGGCAAATAGGAGCCGAGGTTCTGGTGGAAGAACAGTTGTGAGGAGTGGCCGTTAAGCGTTCTAGTATAACTCTGTTGGCAGGACGCTTGCCCGAAAAAAGTAAAGGTCCCAGGTTCGAATCCCACTCCAACACAGAGATCTAATCTGCCACGAAGGTTCAGAGTTCCAGTAGCTTTGAGATTACTGAGCCGACGGTAGTAGGTTGCATCATATCTATTTCGTGGGAAAGTGTGCCAGTTTAATTATAGATGTGATATGATTGTCAGTAACTAAACATAGCCGCTGTATCCATTACTTATAATTTACAAACGATAATTTTTAAGTAACAATATTAAAGAAAAAGTCTCTCGATAACAACCTAACTAGCGCATTTTTTAATTTCTCATTCAGTATAAATTTTTTATCAACACAACAATAATGAAATTAATGTGAGATGTTCGACGACCTTCCTATACCACCACAAATGCTCATAGGAGCTGCAAACACTCTAGGAGCTGTAAACACTCCAGTTCCGACAGACACAACGTACGGCTCCTGCCCGTAATATGGAATGAGTTATACACGATTGGCAGTTCAATCAACATCTGAATAGCGTGTCAAAAATGTTTAATAACGCGTTAGTACTGTACAGTATTCTATCATTGTGAGTATAAAAGTTCTTTAATAGTTATTTGAATGAATAGATTGTAAAGCGTAGAATGGGAATCGTATTGTAATTAGTATGTAGATGTAATATGTCTCAAGTGTTGTATTGCCTAAAGCTGCTGGAATTCCAGATAAATGAGAGTGGATTTTTCAGTAGACTTCAGAGCTCACAATTTTCTTTGAAACTTACAGTCTGATTTCTGGCGAAATCCATCTGCGCTGGGAGAACTAAATATGATAAAACATCAGGTTAGGGGAAAACTATATCAAACAGACGCTGTCAACTCTCCTGAAGCGATAGAAGAGAGCCAACCCCAAATTTTCAAATTTTTTGTAAAGCTCAAGGGACTTAATTGCGGGGTCATCAGTCCCTAAACATATAAACTACATATGAACTAACTTATACTAAAGACAGCATACACATCCATGCCCGAGGGGAATTCGAACCCCCGACGGGGAACGGCCTCGCGGAAAGGAACATAGCGCCTCAATGCGCTCGGCCGCTCCGACGCGGCAGAGCTAACCCCTTCAAATGTTCAAATGTTCAAATGTTTGTAGAACTTATGGGACTTAACCACGGGGTCATCAGTCCCTAAGCTTACAAACTACTTATGAACTAGCTAAGACTAAGAACGGCACAAATATCAATGCCCGAGGGGGGATTCGAACCCCCGACCGTAGTGGTCGTGCAGACCGTGACTGGAGCGCCTCAGTCCCCTCAGCCACCGCAGCCGGCGCTAACCCCTTCTGGTGTTCTGCATGGCTAGTACAACAGCGACAGGCGCACTTAGATTGTGGGAACACAACTGATGGAAAGGCGGGGACAGACCAAGGATGCAAATGTTTTGGTTGGAAACAGATGAATTTCCGTCGAATTTCCTAAAAATTTATTCCACCAAGCATTTTCAGTCTCCTGATTCATTCTCAGCCATGTTCAGCTGAATCAGAAAATTGTGACATTCAGTGTTTTTCTCCCTCCTCTTTGACTGTGTGACTGCGTTGAAATACTGGTGATTTTTATTAAATTTGTAAAGAATAGTATCGCAGTGGTCAAACGTCTTAAAATTAGAGACAAAGATTATATTTTGAATTTTGAATTTTACAGATTATTACATATGGTTTCTCCCTCCTCGTTGACTGTGTGACTGCGTTGAAATACTGGTGATTTTTAATAAATTTGTAAAGAATAGTATCGCAGTGGTCAAACGTCTTAAAATTAGAGACAAAGATTATATTTTGAATTTTGAATTTTACAGATTATTACACATGGTTTGCCTATATATATGTTCACAATAGTACTCCTGTAATACCAATGGCAAAAACTTGACGAAATTACACCTCAGAAAAGAACTTTACACTTGATCGCCAAAATTCTATCGAATATTGTTGTTGTTGTGGTCTTCAGTCCGGAGACTCGTTTGATGGAGCTCTCCATCCCACTCTATCCTGAGCAAGTCTCTTCATCTTCTCGTAAGAACGGCAACCCATATCCATGTGAAACTCATAACGATATTCGTCTCTTGGTCTCTGCGATTTTCCCCCATACACTTCCATACAACGCTAAATGTACGATTCCTTGATGTCTAAGAATGTGTCCTACCATTCGATCAGTTTCTTTAGCCTCGGTGCAACTGTTTTATTTGTAGGATCCAACGTAAACGATGATTTTTCGAACCATACCGCATACTCCCAGTCGTGAAGTGTCCTGGTTTTGTGATCTAGACACCACTTCGCACAAACCTTTGCGTTTTCTACCATCATTAAGGGTTTAGCAAAAGCAACCCATCCACGAATTTTAAACTCCAGCCGTACTACAGTGTTTATCAAAATAAAATTACGGAAGTGAGTGATTATTTTTCAGAAGCTTTTGCCCAGGTAGTATTGTTTCCCGACGTCAGTCGTCTTTAATGTTTGTCAGACGTTGCCAGATAACTTCTGGTTACGCCCTCTATCCTCTTTACTAATGTCATTTTAAATTTTTAATTTAATTAAATTAATTAATTAATTTTTGTTGTTGTACGCTGTCGAGGAGACTATCATTAGTGAAACGTTACACAGTGCAGCCGTCTTCGTCAGAGACTCTCCCACTAAATGTTCGCCATAGAGTTGGCCTCTTTGAAAGTATGAGAGACAATGCGTTTCACCCATCATTTGCGTTGACAATCGGAGCAAAAAATTAAAACATACTGCAAGGTAACTTCCAAGATATTGAACGGCAGTTGTGCACTGCGATCGTGTCTTAACGTTAACACGTATGCAGTTGAGCCAATTGCATGATGGTGATGTAATTTTGCCAATTCCCTGTGGAAGCTATTCAGAGATGGTCTGCTTGTTTCGACCGACACAATAATGTTTCCGAGATTCTCCGAAACCTCAAATACGGATTGCTGAAGGAAAGATGACATCCACTTCGAGACACACTGGTAAGGAAATTTAGAGGTTCGGAATATGAAGCTCACTAAACAACGGTACACTTACGTCAACTTACATTTCGCCTGAAGACCATAAAGTTAAGAGCAATTAGGGCTAGAACAGTGCGTACAAGCATTCAATTTTCTCTTGTACTGTCTGAGAGTGGAATAGAAATAAAAATAGGAACCCCAACCGAGCACGTTACAGTGAATTGCCGCGTATGTATGTAGATGTTGTTATATAAGTATTGACAAGTGCTCACATCTCTTAAGGTGTCTATTTGAGTGCATATATTTCCTGAAATTTTTCGCTTGTTTTGGTCTCTACTACCTCGTTATAGAATAATGAAAACAATTAGCTAGCGGTAAAACAATGTTGATTATTATAATGGGTTTTCGTTTTATGTTGGCAGCTGTAAGGACAAGTTTTGACACCAGATGCGTTTCGCGTTTTATTTGTAAAGCATTTTTTGTGGTATTTCAAATATGGAAAAAGTTTGTTTTGCTGAAACTGAGTGTTTCTTTAATTTTTTTAAAAGTTAACATGTAATTTACTTCCGGTGTAATGCCTCTTCACTTATCACGCACTAAAAGTTAAATCGGTTCTAATCTATATATGGAAAAAGTACTAACCTGGGTATCGCAATTTACAACTCCAAGGAAAAAAAATAAAATGCGAAACGATATAGTGTCAGAAAATTGTTCAAATAGCAGCCAACCTCAGAAGAGAAACCTATTATAATTACACTGGTGGAAACAATTAGGGGTACATTTGAGATATCTAGGTTATGAAGTACCGTCATCGGCTAAATAAACTAAAATAGTTCGACGACTTTGTCAGTTCTACGGAGTGGAGACAATGACGTTATGACTACCGTATAGCGCTAATAACAGAAAATTGCTGCAGAGGGATTGTTGTTGACTTGTTTTTACTCTACCAAACGAATTACACAGGCTGTTGGGTTCAAATAGTGTATTGAGCAGGTAGTGAAATATAACAACAACTTGAATTATCCGAAGTTACGGCTTGGAGAGTCAATAGAAAGGATGGAAGCGGGACAGGCACAAAATAAGGTGGGTACAGCTATTGAAGTGGTGTAATTTACAGGACCTGGACACGATGTCAGACGACAGGAGCCGTTAAAGAAGAAAAGACCAAAGTCGTCCCTGGGTAACATGAGCAAGAAATGACCGTCGCAACAGGAGGCTGAATGCAACTCAGTTGTCGCGCATCCACAGGGAGCGACAGGACACGTAATATCAACGCAAACAGTCGAAAAAAAAGACCTTCGAAATCGTGGCCTCTATGCACAGAGGCTAGTGGTTTGTGTCCCATTAAAACCACGACACAATTTAGGCAGCAGACACTGACCAGAGGATTATCAAGATCGGAGTTGTACCGAATGGGGCCGGCTTCTATCCACAGATGAGTCAAGTTTTTGTGTTCAGCCGGACAATCAAGTTCCCTCATCTGGAGAGAACGCGGAACTCTGAGAAACCCTGTTTGTGTCAGGAAACATTGCCATATTATTGTGGCGGACGAATGGTGTGGGAAGGAGTCAGTATTGAGAGACGTACGAAGCTTTATGTCGCTCAGAGTGACACTTTGACTGTTCAGAGTTATAGTGACAATATCTTTCGAACTTTCGTTGTGCCTATGCAGATGCCATTGGAAAAGGGTTCCATCTGGTAGACGATAGCGCTCGTCTTGACAGAGATGTACGGTGGACAACATGCTTGAAACTGAGAGAATTGAACGAATAGATCCGTCAGTTAAGTTCTCCGGGCTTGAACGCGATTTAGCATGTTTGGGATGCACGCCACTTGACAGAATCATTACAGTCAGACCAGCACCTCCCACAACGGTTGCTGAGCTTGATTTTCCACTCATGGAAGAAGGGCCAAATATGCCAGAAGAGCTGATTAATAACCTCATAATGTCCATGCCACGCATTTGTGCAACTGTACTGGCCGTCCGAGGAGATCACACATTGTATTAAAGCGGAACAAGAATGTCTCTTTTTACTAATGTGATAGACACATGGTGCCTTGGTCTTCGTAAACGCCATGTAAACGTAAAGAAAATAGGAGAATAAAATATCGTACTGCATCACACACAAATTATAGTTGCCACTATTATTCGAATAAAATATGTTACCATACGTATAATTTGAGCAATGTAGTTTTAATAGCTGCTGCGGGGTGTTGATCAGTAAATAGCAGACAGAGTGTGGCGGTCTCTTGGATTGTGATTTGGCTAAACACCTGATGATGGGATTTAACATGCCCGGAACCGTTCGTATGTGACATGATAAAGCAAGTAATGACAACAACAAATAAGACCACCGTCAGCTGTATTTTCATACTGTCATTTACTGGAAACCAGTTTCGATAGAGCAGGCCATCATCATCATCAGGCCCTTAAAATAGGGCAAAAAGTCCCTGTTGATCCACTTTATGGTTAGGTTCCATGATTGTGTGACACCAGTTGTTTTTGATGTTTTTTAATGCAGCAAAATTCAGTTTGCCCTATTTTAAGGACCTGACGATCGAAACAGGTTGCCAGTAAATGACAGTATGAAAATACAGTTGACGGTGGTGTTATACATTATTTAAATTACTAATATGCGGATGAGGCCCCAACATCCATACATAAAATGGACAAAATCAATCTAATAAAACAAGTGTGTAAATGAAGCGGATTATGGCTCTCCTAGACTCAAAGTTCAGGGAGCTCTTCACAGTTTGCACAGATCTCAGGGCGTGCTCGGCTCCCTGTCTCCCTGTAGAGTTCCGGAATGTCATCCTCGCACCTGGCTGGAAGCCGAGGCGGTGGGTGGGCGTGACGACAGGAGGGCCTCAAAGGGAAGCCGCTCCGCGCGGGGGACTCACAAATTGGTCGCGCCTAATGGGCCTCCCGGAGGGAGCCAAATGGAATTCATGAGTCAGTAGCGCGGTCCCAAACTGCGCAATTAATACGCCGCGGGCCGAGGTCGGGCCTTTGTCTCCGTGGGAGGACCGCGGCCACCCAGCGGCCGCGCACCGTATACTTAGCGATGTTCCTCGGACGTCTCCCCGGCCGTCGTCGGCCGACCGTGTCCGAAGGAGGACCCGTCGGCCGATATTTGCAGACACCTCGGCCGGCGAGAGGGCCCGGCCGTAATGGAGCGTGACAGCCGTCGCGAATCGCGACTCCCTCCTCTCTCTCCGGCGACGCGGCCGGCGTCCTGCCCGTGGCCAGGCAGCGGCGAATTACTGCGACCACTGGCGCCGCCTTAGTTGACTTTCTAAGGTATGGCATGCGTAGATAGCGTAGTATACAACACTGTAGTATGGCACTCTACTGCACACCGCCGAGCTCTCGTAACGCTTTAGCTTGGTGAAGCATGAAAGACACGTGCCGAGACCGCAGCATCTGTCTACACCAGTCACCAGACAAGGGAAGAGAGAGCTGTACAAACAATACTTCATTTGTGATCACAGATTCTATTTCCAGATTCTTTTCCGTGCAAACGGATGACCGACCCAGACTGATCAATTAATTAATTAATTAATTAATACATGTACTGCTTTAGTAATCCAAAGATGACGTTTTACTATGTTCTTAATTAACTGCAGACGAAAAAGAAAACTTCCAAGTCTTTATCAGAACAATGTAAATTCTTTGACAAATGAGTAAAGTCTGAAGATTCTGTATTACGATGTTGTTCTGAGAACCGAGGGAAGAATGAGTGAAAACGATATTGAGAGAAAGCCCATGACGTATCAGGTCTTTCTAGTATTTTCCACTTCAAACAGAATGTACATACGACGTTACTAGCGAAGCTATTTCTTAGGTCACCAAACACCATAAACAAAGATACACCAGAAAGACACAGTCTTTTATTATGACCTTATTGGTAACTGTTGTCATGTCGTATATATAGTGTGCAACACACGTGCTTCTTAATATATTTATATCTGATTTACAAAATGTCAGAATGAATGTTTTACATGCTAAAGTAAACTTTGTGTGGTCGTGATCTATGTTGAGAACTATCAAAATGTGCAGACATGCAGTAAACATGTTTTTTTTAATTGTTTTATTTTTTATTGACAGTATAATATATAAATTGGACAACATTTATACACGGTATAAATCATTACATTAAATTATATTGCAGAATCACAATTTCTTATACTCTTTGCATGTTAAATATTAATTTGTAGCAGTATGTGATCCTCAGTATTGTCGCTGTGAGTAAGTAACCATTTAACTAAAACTACCCATCTTTATCTAAATGATCAGTTACAGCTAAGTAAAACCTTGCTATTAAGCTTCGCATGATGCAATTCAGTTAGCCACTTTGTACAGACCATATTGACAATCACATTTTTATCTCCTTTGTATTAATATACTACAGAAAACTGTGGTTGCCAGTTAGCTGTTTCCAAAGGTTGAGCTACTAGGGCACAAAAGTAGTTCAAAATAAGTATAAATTAGTCGAAAAAAAAGTTTGTTTTCAGTCTTCAGTAACAAATTTTTCCCGGAATATGTGAGGGTAGAATACATAAATAAGGTAATTCCTGCGACTGATTTAACCACCCAGATCAATCGACGTGCATCTTATACAACATTTATGTAGTATAATCGAGAGTTCAGTTCGTGCAAAAAATTATGCATCATTAATATTTTAGAAACCATGGACAGATACAGAGACAACGTATCTCACTATTCCTGTAGGGGACTTCCATTTAGTTTGTGCGTCATGGCACATCACATTGCTTAATTTAGCTGGGCATAATGAGGTTTGACACGATAAGAAAGTTGAAACAAACGTTATTCATTCACTCACAGATTGAAAACAGAAAAAGTGCATCCTTGGGACAATTATTGTTGTACGATTTAAAGGTAAACTAATAAACAATAATAAATAAATCTAATGGCGAGGGACAAATCTGAAATACACATATAACTGGAAAATATACGTGTCTAATATTTTAAATAATTAACGATTTCAATAAAATAATCAACTTGACGGGACTGCCGAAGAATATTTTAAATAGCTTTCTATACAACTGAAGAACCGCATATTTGGATTATTTATGTGCTTCAGTAACTTAAAAATTAATTACACGTGGAATATGATGCAGTTATCAGACTGAAAATATCGAGAAACGACTCTAGCAAACATAATATTCTGCGAAATGTAGGCAACTATGAATATATTTGAAGAAATTGATTTAGTGATGACATCATACAGTGCGGAAGGCAATGGAAATGCCGGAATAAACTTTAACTATGAAATGAAACACTTTACCTCTACACCTTCTTAATGAACTATTTTAATAACCAGTTATTTGACTCGACTACTAAGGGAAGCAAACAAAGAATAAACTTTTACGATGAACTCAAAAATGCACACGTGTAACACTTTAAAAAATCGGAATTCCAATAACATAAATTACTCAACCAGACTGCTGAAGAACTTTTGTAATATTATCATTGCAGTCAACTGTAACCGTGAACTGAAAAATTGCCGTGCGATTTGGGACACCACATTACAGATCGCGTGGCAACTTCGGAGGATCGAGACCTTTTTCGGTAATGTGTGTGTGTGTGTGTGTGTGTGTGTGTGTGTGTGTGTGTACGTGTGTATGTGTTGTCGTTAGTTTTAAGTCAGTTTAAGTAGCTCGTGAGTCTAGGGACCGATGACCTCAACAGTTTGGTTCCTTAGGTTTAAAGATGTGTGTGTACTGAAATACGTTGAATAAAATTTCTTCCAAGTCTTTATCAGATCAACGTAAATTAATCTACAAAACAGTAAAGTCTGAAGATTCAGTATGATGATGTTCTACTAAATCCGAGGGAAGAATGAGTAAAAATGATATTGGGAGAAATGCCATGACTTGTCAAGTCAGTCCACTGTGTTCCACATCAAACGGAATCTACATACAGCGTTACATACGACGTTACTGCTTCTTGATCAGCACTGGCGCTACCGCTTGCACCAGAACTGAAGCACCCCGTAAACTGTGTAATTGGAAAACGCTGCAGAGGTTAAGTTGGGCAAACCCACTGCGGTCACGTCGGCATTCGTCTAGACTCAACGCAAACGCATTTTCACATGCGTAGCGTAATAAACGTTGAAACGTACCTCAGAACAGTAACAAAAATTTTTAATTTTGCTAATTCCTCGCGTTGTCATGGACGGTTATGTTTTCCGGGCTTTCCTGGGCGCGCGGCTGTGAACAGCGGACGGTGGCCTTTCCCGGGCGAATTAAAAAGTTCCCCCTCTGCGGACGAGCGCCGGCACTGCACGGTGCGCGCCGACTGTAATTGTTTTCCGCGGAGAGCTTTTCAGAACAGTTAATTTAGCACAATGCAGTTAGTTCATTAGCAGTCCTGGCGCTAGCGAGTTGCGTCAGACAGCAGCCGCGTCGGAAGACGCCGGCTCGTTTGTCGACGCCCGTCAGCCGGCCGTGGCCAGAAACTGCTCCCAGCTAACACCGAGCCGCTAAGTGCCTCAGCGCGCGTAAACGCCTACCTGCCGACTTCATTATAAAGATCTAATATATAAAGCAGAGTGTCCGTATGTTTGTACGTGTTCAATACAAATCTACAGTTTTGTTCCAATCTTTATGAAATTTTTTACACGTAAGCTTCAATCGAACAGGACGGCCGCCGTAAGTGTAAGAATCACATACGAGATATGACGTCATAAACAATGAGATGCGCGAAAAACTGCTGCATTTTGCGACAATGCTGCTCATTTTCTCCTAAACCTTTGGACCGATTTCAGCCAAATAGGGTACACACATTCCTTACCGTGAGGTAATAATTGCTGCAAGGTTAAGAATCACATACGGCACATAGTTCAAAGGATATAACGTCATAACCAATAGAAATCGCAAAAAATGCCATATAATGCAGCGAGAATTTCGAAATACACTGTATGAGAATGACAGTACATAGCGACTTGCAACGAAGTTTAAACATAATTTCAAACCTTTATTAATCTTTTACTCGCTGGCAACCATAATAAAATGATGAAAGGAAAACAGTTTCTCGCTTACTACTTTTCCGCTGTTTATAGAGTAAAACTACGGCTCTCGGTATGATGTTACAATTTATAATTTGAACACTACAAATTGTAGACGCAGAACATCTTACAGACGTTATACACATATACAGCTGAATGTAGCTTCTAAATTGTATCATATTCCGACACGTAGTTCATGATATATGATCACGTAAGCAGTAATGCACCGCTGTTCAAAAAAAAAAAAAAAAAAAAAAAAAAAAATAAATTATTCATATATTTGTATAGTCTATGGGACTTAACTACGGGGTCACCAGCCCCTAAACGTACAAACTACTTATGAACTACTTACGAACTAGGACGGCACAAATATCCATGCCCGAGGGGGGATTCGAACCCCCGACCGTAGTGACCGTGCAGACCGTGACTGGAGCGCCTCAGTCTCCTCGGCCACCGCGGCCGGCTCCGCTGTTCATGGAATAACACTACGGCATTCGCTATGGTGTTGTAATTTATAATTTATACACTACAAATTGTAGGAATTTTATGGACAGTATGCGCGAATATAGTTGAGTGTACATTCTAAATTATGTCACAGTACGACACATAGTTCATGAGATACAAACACATAATCAGTAACATTCATGGAAAACCGTCCCATCACACACCAAGTTTTATTCTAATACTACTAATTGTATTCCCAAGAGATTTTACGGACACACAGCCCTTATACAAATGAATACATACCAGGAAAATGGCAGGAATAAATAAATAAATACCTGGGCAACGCCGGGTTTTCAGCTAGTAGATTATAAAATTTATGCTCACCGGCCAAAATGTCACATTACCAAACGGAATACCAATCCAGTTCCACACAGAGCTTGCGAAAGAACTTGCCGCAATTCCAGTAGAGATATTTCGTATATCTCTAAAGGAGCGAAACGTTCCATATGACTGGTAAAGACCCAGTTTAAACAGAGCCTAACGTAATAGTAGCGACACTCCCCGTGATTTTCTGTATTCAAATGTCTTTTAAGCTTATGGGACTTAACTCCAGGGACATCAGTCCCTAAACTTACAAACTAATTATGAACTAACTTTACAAAAGACAACACACATATCCATGCTCGAGGGAGGATTCGAACCCCCAATGGGGAACGGCCTCGCGCATCCGAGCAAAGCGCCTCAATGCGCTTGGTCACTCCGTCGCGGTCCAGTAATTTTCAGCTAACCGGCTGAAAAAAAAATCAAGAAATTATAGTGTATTGATAAATAAATATTCGTACTTCTGCTACCAGTCACTTTATTTGTTAGTGTTTAACATAGCACAACTCGTTCCCAGCATATTTTGCTTATCATCAGACGCTTTTTATACCTGCAGAAATGGTTATGTTACTTATAATTTACTTATGTGTAGTCCTTTTATTATTATTATTGATGGTCGCGGTAGTTTTCTTTTTTTATATTGGCGGGGGGGGGGGGGAGGGGGCAGTGGATGGCCATAAACTAAGAGGTAGTGCTGTTTCTGCTGGCATTCCTGTTGTAGTGTGACGAACTATTGTCCCCGCTACTACCTTATATCAGCTCAGTTTTGCAGCAGACTGTGTTTGTATTTATGTTTAAATGATTTTTCTATGTAAATATTTTTGGTATATGATTCTTAAAAGAGTGTGTATGTTTTTTATGTTTCATGTGCTATAACGGCAATCCAACGTACGAGAGCAATATCTTCGACGCCAACCTCAAGGAATAGAGCATGTGGCCACTTCAAGTCGCGGGTCGACGGCCACAAGGCAAGAAGATGTTGGTCTCTTCGATTATCGTCGCCCTTATTTACATTGTCAACGAAATCTTCCTAAAATTTGAGTAAATACATTATGTCAGTTCTTTCTTGACTTCCGATTTGTAAATATCAAGTGTCATAAATGTCGTATTTAAACTTTAACTACGTGTTTGCCAAAATCATTTATTTATTTTGAAGAGATCTATCAGTAATATTACATTAACAGGAATTGAGAATTATTTTCCGTTAAAGTTTCTACGATTTTTTCAGAAGATATTTTATTTGAATTTAATTGATGTTTGACAGTTAAGTCAAAGGAAGACTTCGATAATTTTTCAGTGCTTTCTTCATTGATCGGCTACATCGATCGATTTACTGTCAACAAGATATATAGAATCTCTGTGGTCAACACGGCGTTTATTAGTATAAACTTCAGTTTGACAGTTAAAACTTGACAATAATTTAAAAAGTATATCTGATTAGCAGCGAGAGTGTAAATAAAAGAAATTCTTCTGACTATGCTTCTTTGAATGCGCAAGGACCTGATATAGAAGATCCTGAACTTGGAAAGGTGTTTTTTTTTTTTTTTTTTTTTTTTTTTTTTTTTTTTTTTTTTTTTTTTTCCGAACTTAATAATTTTTATGTGAAGATCGGACGACTCGAGGATTACGGAGTCTGACACGGCCACATTTAAAGCTTAAATACTCAGAGTCGTTCCGCCTCACTGAATGGTACGGTTTGTTTCACCACCTGTGTGGGATGTAGACAGGAATGCAATAGTTTTCAGATTTTCGAGTGCCAAAGATAAGTCACGAAAATCGTAAGTGTGCAACTGACTACCAACATAAGTTTATCACACGACCGTTCCAACACACCTGATGCATTCCTGTCTACATTCGACACACGGGGAGAAACAAATCGCACCATACAAGAATACCAACAAAAAACAGCACTACATCTTAATTTATGGCCATCCACTGCCCTCCTCCCTCCCAAACTACCCCGAACCACCAGTAATAACAAAGGGACTATACTTAAGTAAATTATAGGTAACCTAAGCATTCTGTATTTTTAAAAAGAGCCTGATGATGCGCAAAACTTGTTCGAAACGTGTTGTGCTATGTTAGATTAAACAGTAACAAATGAGATGAGAGGTAGCAGAGACACGACTATTTATTTATTGCTTCACACAGTCACGGTTTCCGAACTTAGCCATCATGGCTACAATTAATTGTGATTATGTATTTAATGTGTAATAGGAGAGCAGCAGCACATTCAAAATACCATCGAATTTAGGACTATTTGTGGCGCTAAGAACTGTAGCAGCTATCGAAGTATATTTCGGAAATCTCTCATTTGCTGGGAAGTAATAGAATAATGTTTCAAATGGTTACGGTGGTTAGTTACACTTTTAGACATGGGCGAAAACGTTTGACAATGTATTCCCTTCGAAACTTTCGCGCTTAATGAGAATCGCAAATGCACAACGCCGAGTTCATAACACTACTGCTGTATAAAACTTAAGTCTGAACGTTTCCGATTGCAGTTAATCAACTATTTTAAGAATAGCCTGGTTAGTTTCGTACTTCAGCTTCATAAAAAAATATAAGCCTGTATACCGACATACTTTGGCGGATACCTACTAGTTTTAAAAAGTGAAAACGTAGCTACAAATCAATAACATGTCCACGTATAAACTGTTAATATTTGCACAACACGTTCTTGAAGATATTCAATTTCATACCTGACAATTAGTTAAAAAAATAATTATAGTTAAACACAATGCACATGAAGAACCACAAAATGAAAAGTGCTTTTATAAGGAGATGTAGAACTTAGTCTACAAGAAGTCTCACTTCAAAAGTATTACAATGTTCAAATAAAAATATTTAAATGTTTGTATAGCTTAACTGCGGAGTCATCAGTCCCTAAACTTACAAACTACTTATGAAATAACTTATACTGAAGACAGCACAAACATTCATGCCCGAGGGGGATACGAGCCCCGACGGGAAACGGCCACGCGCATCGGAACATAGCGCCCCAATGCGCTCGGCTGCTCCGCCGCGGCAGTCTCAGAAATCTGCTTAAACAAAACTCATGGAAGTGAAACTACGTACCGATCACGCGAATATAATAATAATCAGCATATCAGGTTACATTTCGTTTCTGCTCTTAAAACGTTTTTGGACGATACGATTACGACTTAGGTATTGTGAGCTGCATGAGTTACACTGCACTGACAATTTATTATTACACGCTGCCACTACCAAAAGCAGTGACATTACTTGAATGACGTTTTCATATTCATATTGCAAAAATCACAACAGCATCTAGTGATTATGAAATATGAAAGTAACGGAATAAAAACCAGCAACTAACAGTATTGTCTAGTGCCATTCATCTGCTACTCACTTCTGACCGCTTCAACAGCATTTTGGCCCTAGATAGTTTCGCGACTGTATTTCACTATGGTGCAAGAATAGGCCTACTGTTATATTGTTGCCTGTTCTACGGAACCTTTTTGTCGATTGTTGAATCGCTGACGTGCAGCCTCGCAGAAGACAGGGTCTGGCGAATGTGGTAAATTCAAAACAGGTAAATATTGCAACGACTCTTCCGACAGCATGCGTGGTGCAGTGATAAGCTTCGCAGATCGCTGTGCTTGTGGTCCCCAGTTCAAATACCGCTACGGGCAGAAGAAAATTTATTCCTTTATTTCTAGAATGTTCTACATGATTCTTATGTTTGTATGTACCTGTAAGTTCCATTCAGGAGCCAGTCTGTACTGAGGGTATGGTTGTGCTCGCAATAAACGTGTTGTAAGTTTGAAGTGTTGTGCTCTATAACGAACCAGCCTTCGAATTTCGCACCACCTGCAGTTTGCAAGTGACAATATTCTTTTTAGCTGACAGTCGAAAATCTTGCCTTTTTTCCCCTTATTGCTGCGAACGCAAATAAATAATCTAATTTAATTAACTGAATGCACATTTTGATTAAAACATCACTGGTCAAACAAGAAGCTTCAGTAACTTAATAACGTGGTTAAGTTTTTGGTTGAACTTTTAGAATAGAAAGATTACTAAATATTTTAAGGCAGGTGTAAAATATAGGGAGATGAAGGCTATTTACAAGAAAGCAGTTATTAGATTCAAAGGTCACAAAAGGGTAACTTTGTAGCATTTCCCGAATGTTATTAAATTTATACATGCATCAGTCCCTATCAGTACCCCAACCTGTCCAAGTTATACCTGCAAGTTATATCTGTTTCACGAACGAAAACTTTAAAATTTAAAACCCGTTCTTCATTAAAGGCGACCATCTGATTGTCTTCGTCATAATTTACACATTGAATACATATGCAGATATCTAGCACACGTACAAGGAAAAAGACAAAAACTTACTTGTCTCATTACGCTCCAGATTTTACAATATTGTTTTTCAATAATTTTAAATTTCACTCTCAGTTTGCAACATTTTTCTATAAAGACATATCTCCTGTCTGCCTACGAAAATTATTTTTGCCTTAAGCAAACACAATTAATGTTTTTTATTCACCCAAACGTGTGTCAAAAGTTTCTCTGTCAGCTGTGGGATTTTTTTATTGTTGCATCTGTTAAATCACATATAGAAACTTTTATCATTATGACACCTGACAGTGTTTTTAAGCGAAGCTACTTATGTTAATGACAGCTTAAACAGAGATTACAAGAAATACAATACACAGATTTCGTATTTCTTGTGGCTGCCTGATATTTGTAGTTCAGTTTTAAATGTCATCTGGAAATCGTAATGGGTTTTCAGAGTTTTGTTACATGCCAGTAAGCTAAGTAAATTGAGACCTAATCGGAACATATTGGTTTCTCTACTCCTTTTTAAAAGTGTATCTAAGATATATTTGTTGTCGATAGTTTTTTTTGTGAAGTTCTACGGGATATTCTCATATACAGGTTACCTGTCAAAGAACTTAGCTTATAGGCATGTAACAAAACCTTGAAAATCTGTTATTAATTGCAAATGACATACTGTATGCCATTTATAACTGATTTACAAATATCAAGCAGCCACAAGAAACACGAAATGAAGTATTAATGTGTGTGTTATATCTCCTGTAAACTTTATAAAAGTTATCATTAGTGTAAGCACCTGAGCCTCAAGAAACCGTTTAGATATCATAATGTTAAAACTCCTTACATGTCATTTCGACTGATTCTTTCGTTGGTTTATGGTGTAACAACATCGTACTGAATTAAAAATAAAAATTTTGAGCATGTTCCACAAGTTTATTTTAATTCGCGAACCAGTTTTCGACTTATATGGTCATCTTCAGACTTTACTGTTTACCTCAAAGGAGTTTTAGTGTTTTGATACAGACTTGAAAGATATTTTGCTCCTTACACGTATATTCAAACACCTAACAATTATCATCGAAGGTTCTACTGTGGTAGTACAATTAAAATGTTCCAACAAAACAATCATTAATCAATATATGGGAGGGGGAACCAAGAATTAATTTCAACTGCCGCGGTGGATAGCCGAGCGGTTTACAGCGTCTCGCTGCGGAGCGCGCGGTTGCTCGCCGTGGAGGTTCGAGCCCTCCCTGGGGCATGGGTTGTGTGTGTTCGTCCTTAGGTTAGTTTACCTAGGTTTAAGTAGTTTGTAACCTACGGACTGATGACCACGCAGTTTGGTCCGATAGATTGACAAACATTTGAACATTTGATTTTTTAATTTCAATCTCGAACATTTATATGTAAAAATTTTTAAACAATTAAAACGCAGCAGAGAGGTTGTGTTCAGTTGCGTTTGGTTAATTTCACTTACTGATCCATGTTTTGTCAAACCCGTCTCCAACCATAGAGTCTATCCCTATCTCTGCATTCATTTCCCACAATATATTCATGTTTATTCGCATAAGTCAATAATAATTTAAAATGTTTCACAGATATATTCCAGTTAAAAGTCTAATAGATCAATATATTTGATATGTATATTAATTGATGAATTCTGTTATACTCCTCCTGATTTCGTGGCTGCAGTCATCATCAGAGATCTGGGAACCGAGATAAATGAACGTGGACACCACATCCATGGATTCTCCTCCTATATAACATGAATTAATAAGTTAAAAGGTAAAGCAGTCAACAATCCGAAGATTGGTTTGAAAACCACAGTGCTTTACTAGGCATGGTCCTGTTTGGAGATGTTATGTCGTTGCCTTCCTCCTATCTTCGAGCTGACTTATCCAGCCAGTTATAGGGGGACCTACAGTTTAACGTGGGTTCCGAACCACGGTGCTACTCGGCATTTTTCACGTGAGCAATACTGCCAAATGTGAAAGAAGTGGAAATTGACAGATAAAAATCGTAGAACCTAGCGGGGATCGAACCCGCGACTATTTTTTTTTTTTTTTTTTTTTTTTTTTTTTTTTTTTCAGGTAGGTATATTATGTGCGGTCGTTTTTCATTGTTCGTTCTTGGTCGTTCGTTGATCATTTGGCTCAGCTTTTTTATTAGTCCTCTGACCGGGCGCGCTGGGCCACGGCGCCCGGCTATCCTTTGGAATTGTATTGTGGTACTCTACCACTGTGCAACCGAGTACGTTAGTTGCGAGAATTTTTAATTTATTCACATTTATCCTGACCAGCCTTTTCACTTTCGTTTTTTACCTTCAGCAACGGAGTCTTTAACTCTTCTTCATTTTCTAGGAAAGCAGTATGTTATCATATGCATATCTGAGGTTGTTTATATAATAATGGAAAGTCCAGGTTGGAATTAATTATATAGTGAGGACAGTTTACAACTTACCGCAAAGACGTGGCGACGAGCTGTGATAGGCACATACAAAAGACACAAACATACAACACATTCAGCTATCGGCCATGGCCTTCTTCAGAAAATTGAACACTCACGCAATCACACAGGCACGCAACACAGTCATACAACCATCACCTCCGACTGCCGCACTTCGAATATTTATATTTATTCCAGCTATTTTAATTCGTGACTCTTGTGGTTTGGGTGGGGCCCAGCGATATGCCGATAACAAAGTAGCCGCAGCTACCCGGAGCTCGCAGACTCTGCCTCGCCAGTGGCGCTGAGCGGCTGGCGCGGCAGCGCGACTGGCGCCAGCGGTCGCTGCGCGGCTTGTTCTCTTTCGTCCTCCCCTTTTTTCCTCGGCCGCGTCGCCGCCGCCCCAGACCGCGGCCGGCGCGGCGGCAGGAAGGAAGGAAGAAGTGACCGGCCATCGATCACGGCGCCGCCTGCCAGCCGTCCCGGTAATTACTTTCCCATCGGCGCGGTGGCGCCACACAACACAGCAGGGCGGGCGGCGGCCCCGCCTCATTTGCACCCAAACGAGTAAAAACAACAGCTTGGAATGTCACTTGGGCATTTCTCATTTCGGCGCTGTTTGCCGTGCCGGACGCCTGTCCGTCCGTCCGCCTGACGTCACGGCCCGGCGCCTCGCCCGCCCCCTTCCTCTTTTCCTCCCGACACCTCCCCCAAACCAGTTCCCGGGGACCACCTACAGACACACTACCTGTCTCATCGATATGTATCTTGACTAAATCACAGCTGGCTGTTGACGAAGAGAGACTGGCTCATCAAATACGAATTACACTCTTTGTGCGCTTCGGTTGCACAGTGGTAGAGTGCCACACTACAATTCCGAAGGTCGCGGGTTCGATCCCCGACAGGTCCTAGGATTTTTATCTGTCACTTTTCACTTCTTTCACCTCTGGCAGTATTGCTCATGTGAAAAATACCGAGTAGCACCGTGGTTCGGAACCCATGTTAAACTGTAGGTCCTCCTATAACTGTCTGGGTAAGTCAGTTCGAAGGTCGGAGGAAGACAACGGCATACCACCTCCAAGCCTAGTAAAGCACTGTGATGTTCAAACCAATCTTCGGACTGTTGACTGCTTTACTGAAACTCATAAAAAAAGGAAAAAGAGCACTATGAATTTGTGGGCCCAGTATAGCGTAATTTTATTGACACATTCTTGAGGATTTATACACGATCACACATGTGTCGCACGTTGTCGACGCTAGTACCGTGTATACCCTCCTTTTTCAGCAATGCATGCTACAATTCTCTAAAAAATGTTTGGAAATATTCGGGACTGATCTGCTTGGTTATTATTTCGTAGATTACTTAACTACTTACGAGATAAGTTAATCTAACCTAAAGACAATACAAAAACCAATGCCGGAGGGAGGACTAGAACCCACTTACTGCGAACGCCGCGCGCATCGTAGTTCGGCGCCTAAATGCGCACTGCTATTCCGCCGCGGCTGCAGTTCCCTCATGGATATGACCTATAAGTGTCTAAAGTGGTATTTTCGAATGGCCTGCCTTTATTGCTGCCTCAGTTGGGACAGAATTCGTGTCCATCGTGTTCAAATGTTTGTAAATCTATCGGACTCAACTGTATGGTTAATAGTCCGTACCTTACAAACCACTTAAACTAACGTAAATTAACCTACGAACAACAGAAACACGCCGGCCGCGGTGGCCGAGGGGACTGAGGCGCTCCAGTCACGGTCTGCACGGCCACTACGGTCGGGAGTTCGAATCCCCCCTCGGGCATGGATATTTGTGCCGTCCTTAGGATTAGCTAGTTCATAAGTAGTTTGTAAGTTTAGGGACTGATGACCCCGTAGTTAAGTCCCATAGACTCTACAAACATTTGAACATTTGAACAGAAACACCAATGCCCCAGGGCGGGAGGGGGTCTTGAACTTCCGACGGCGAACGGCCGCGCGCACCGCATCATGGCGCCCCAGTGCTCAGGGCTAATCCGCCGCGGCATGTCGGTCGTACAGACCGTGCAAGAGGAATCCGCCCCCTAACATGCTCAACGGTGGGACAGATCGCCGATCGTGCTGACAAGGGTAGCTTACGTACTCTTTCAAGAGCACGTTGGGCTGTACGGGAGACATGTGAACTGTATTAGCGTGTTGGAAAAGCACATCACCTTCTTGGTGCATGAACGATAGCGAGACGGGTTACATGATGGTTTGGATGAACCGTACTTTGTTCATGGTTCCTTCGACGATCACCAGGGGAGCACTTCTGCAGGATGTGGCTCGCCATATCCTGATGCCAAGTGTTGGCACCGTGTGCTATACAGTCCACATTTCAGCGCTCCTCTGCTCGAGACCACACACGAGTACGGCCATTTCTGGCACCAATTCGTGTCCGTTAGTCCTTTCATAAGCCCCTATAGGACGCCACTGGAGGAGGGCTGAGAGATGTTGGGGCTTGATCGCAAGAAGCTCTATCGCGACGCATGATCGTGCATCATAGTGTGGACAGCCATATCCTACACAGGCCGTTCTCCTCTGGTGTTGGTCGAGGGAACATTGAATAGTCACGGCACAATAAAACCATCATTCAACCCGATTTGCTACCGTTCATGCACAAACAAAGCGATATGCTTTTCCAACGCGACAGTACACTACCATATATAACCCGTTCCACCCAACGTGCTGTTCAGTGTATACATCAAATTCCCTGGCCAGCACGATCCGCAGATATGTTCCCCATTGCGCAGTTTTTAGATCCGATGTAACGTCATCTTGTGAGCTCTGCACGATCGGTACGAAATCTAGCCCAACTGAGGCACCAGGTGGACACTATATGACAGGCCATTCCGAAAGACTACATTCGGCACTTCTACGATCGTTTCCAAGGGAGAATTAGAGGTTGCATTGTTGCTGACGGAGGGTATACACGGTACTTCAGTCGATAATGTGCACGCTCTGGTGGCTGTTCTCGCGTGTGGGTCTGTCTGTGTGATCGTGTGTTGTATACATTCTCAAGAATGTGTCAATAAAATTACTATCTGCTGAATCGACGAATTAATGGTGTTAATTCTTAATTATGAGAAGCACGCCGTTGTTCGCCGTCGGAGGTTTGAGTCCTCCCTGGAGCATAGGTGTGTTAGTTTACCTTAGTTTGTAAGCCACGGACTGATGACCACGCAGTTTGGTCCGATAGATTTACAAACATTTGAATATTGAAACATACAGTGCCCGGGGACAAGGCGCCTCAAACCACACCGCCGTCCCACGTGGCTTTCACTTAATTATTACTTCACTACAAACAGCTCTACGTACATATTTTGCAGACACATGCACATATGCCACTGAGTGTGCAACTGAATTACATCTTAGTACGAAACAGTTCAGGAATTATGAGGTCATAAACAATGACATGCAAGAAAACCCGTCCTGTCACGCATCACGTAGAAACTTATTACGTATGTACTGCCAACACTAATCGCAACATACGTCGTAGACATGTTCCGTCTATCTGTACATTTCACTCTGTTTCATTAAAATGATAATAATTTGTGAATAAAATCAGCTTCAATGCACTGTGACTAAGTCTGGCAACAGATCGCGTAATATCGCTAACTGTTGTGTGCGACATTTACGTACAGATAAACGGAATACACTATAACCTGAAAGTTATTAAATCTATTCCAAATGTTAAGAGTTGAAATGTGGAACTGACAATTTTTATTTGATTCTGAAATGAAGTTAATGAAATTTTTAATTTAATGTACCAAGGCCAGATCTGTGCAAAATCTAGTTACTATCAAAGACAAGCTTTGACGTTAAAAAATCCTTGAAACTGATTACTCATGAAACATGACGTAATACAGAATCTTTTTAGTTTGATACTGGTCATAAAATTGCTTGTGAACTTTTCTTAATATGGTACGTAGACGTACGCTACGTAATAGCAGCTATTCCGTAACGGACGTCGGCGTTCCTTTGCCTGAGCTGAAAATCTATAAACTACATATTAAATGACAATGACGGGGTTAGTAAACTACGAATAACAATAAGATCCATATTTAACATATCTATGTTTGGCCCAAACGTACCTTTTAGTTATAAATCTTTCACAAACTAAGTATACAGATGATACAATCCGTGACATAGCTCGTCACACCAAAAATCTAAAATAATTAGACGACGGCCCAAAGAGAAAAACAGAGAGAGAGAAGAGTATAATCATTCAGTCCTTGATATAAAAATACAGAGATTTTTCATATCAGCGCACACTCCGCTACAGAGTGAAAGTTTCATTCTGAGGACAGAGATATGTTTCTCTCTCATATACTAAGATTATACAGCTACCATAAGATACGGTCTTTGTATTTTTACACAACTTCAGAGTTTTTTGCGTTCTCATTTTTATAAAATCATTTTAACAACAAATGTCTTGTTTGCACCTTAGACCCTCTACACAAGTTCCTGATTTTCAGTCTAGTCTGTGGAAAATTATAGTATTGTAGGAAACGTCGTTCAACAGATATGGCGAGATGAGTTGAAATCAAATGACACCAGACTGACAAGAAAAGTACTTGGACTCGAATAAACGTATCTGTATGAACATTTGCTTACAGGATCTCTACGTTCACCTCAGTGTGCCCGTGGGTGTCGATTTTATGCAAAACTTTGCAATCATGCTCTAGATAGAACTGTAGATGTAATTGTAGACGTCATACTTAATGCAGATATCTTAACTATAACTTATGTAATAATCATCGTACATGTTCTCTAGCGTATTGTCATCAAAATACGTGATGATAGTTGCAACTTTAACCTTCTTCTCGGAAGACCGTTGGTATTCACTGGCACTGCCTCCATCGCCTCCTCCCGCACTTACCGTAGCACTACCGCTTGCAATGAGTTGTTCTGCGTTATAATCCCTATTATCATCATTATGTGTTAGTGTTACAACAGTATCTAACTTATGCTCATTTTTCTGTACCATAACAGATACGAGAAAGCATGCGAATGATTCATCTTCTACACTAAAACCATCTTCACGAAGATGGGTTCTTCGTGACTTTATCTCAACCAATCGCAATACATAAGCAGGATTGATTGCCAATCGCCGTCCCATCTAACGCTTCATCACACAAATAACGTCACAAAAAACAACTTCGCAGGCACACTGCACCGTCCCCACTGGAGAACCGACAGGTCAAAGTGCAATGTGGCAAGGCACGCGCAGAGGGCCGGCCGCGGTGGCCGAAGGGACTGAGGCGCTCCAGTCACGGTCTGCACGGCCACTACGGTCGGGGGTTCGAATCCCCCCTAGGGCATGGATATTTGTGCCGTCCTTAGGATTAGCTAGTTCATAAGTAGTTTGTAAGTTTAGGGACTGATGACCCCGTCCCATAAGCTATACCAACATTTGAATTTGAAAACACGCAGAGGCCTCTAATGGACGACTGCAGAGTTTTGCAGATGCGGGAGTATCACTAGTGCAATAATGGACCTTTACATTATCTCTCATACGATTTTGGTGTATATGTGTTAGTTCTAGCCCAAGTACTTTCCTTGAGAGAGGGGACAGAAGGCGATGGACAAAGGGAGAAGAAGGACTTCGTCAAACAAAAGATATGAGTAAAAATAAAAACACACGGGCAAGGCAAGGAACTGGTACTAGTATTAGTGGTTTGTACACTACTGGCCATTAAAATTGCTACACCAAGAAGAAATGCAGATTATAAACGGGTATTCATTGGACAAATATACTGGAACTGACAATTTGGATGCATAGATCGTGAGAAATCGGTACCCAAAAAAATCACCTCTGGCCACAATAACGGCCTTGAAACGCTTGGGCATTCAAACAGAGCTTGGATGGCGTGTGTAGCTACAGATGCCCATACAGCTTCAACACGATACCTCAGTTCATCAAGAGTAGTGACTGGCGTATTGTGACAATTCAGTTGCTCTGCCACCATTGGCCAAACGTTTTCAGTTGGTGAGAGATCTGGAGAAACTGCTGGCCACGGCAGAAGTAGAACATTTTTCCGTATCCAGAAAGGTCTGTACAGGACTTGCAACATGCGGTAATACGCCCTTATGGCGATGACGAATAGACGCTTGCAATGTGCGTTCACCGCAATGTTGCCAAACACAGATGCGACCATCAAGATGCTGTAAACAGAACCTGGATTCATCTGAAAAAATGACGTTTGCCATTCGTGCACCCAGGTTCGTCGTTGCGTACACGATCGCAGGCGCTTCTGTCTGTGATACAGCGTCAAGGGTAACCGCGGCCATGGTCTCGGAGCTGATGGTCCATGTTGATGCAAACGTCGTCGAACTGTTCGTGCAGATGGTTGTTGTCTTGCAAACGTCCCCTTCTGTTGACTCAGGGATCGAGATGTGACTGCACTATCCGTTACAGCCATTCGGATAAGATAGTCATCTCGACTGCTAGTGATACGAGGCCGTTGGGATCTAGCACGGCGTTCTGTATTGCCCTCCTGAACCCACCGATTACATATACTGCTAACAGTCATTGGATCGCGACCAACGCGAGCAGCAATCTCGCGATACGATAAACCGTAATCGTGATAGGCTACAATCCGACCTTTATAAAAGTCGGAAACGTGATGGTACGCATATCTTCTCCTTACACAATGCATCACAACAACGTTTCTCCAGGCAACGCCGGTCAACTGCTGTTTGTGTATGAGAAATCGGTTTGAAACTTTCCTCGTGTGAGCACGCTGTAAGGGTCGCTACCGCCGCCAAACTTGTGTGAATGCTCTGAAAAACTAATCATTTGCAAATCATAGCTTTTTCTTCCTGTTGGTTAAATTTAGCGTCTGTAGGACGTCATCTTCATATTAATGTGCAGGAGTGTATTTGCAGCTGCATTCCGCGGTAGCTATCTCACTAATGTATGTTAGAAAGCTGCTGAGAAATCAAAGGCTGTAGCACTCTCGATTCAAAAAAGAATACGCAAATGATGACAGGCAAAAGTTAGTAGAGATTCGTGCGTCTATAAAAAGATCGATGCGCGAAGCATACAATAATTATCACAGCCATACCTTAGCAAAAGATCTTTCCGAGAACCCGAAAAAATTCTGGTCCTATGTAAAATCGATAAGCGGGTCAAAGCCAACTGTCCAGACACTCGTTGATCATTCCGGGGCAGTAATAGAATAAAGCAAACGGAAAGCTGAAGTTCTAAATTTAACCTTTAAGAAATCTTTCACGCAGGAGGACCGCACAAATGTACCATCATTTGATCAACATACTAATTCCGAAATGGGGGACATAGCAATAGGTATTTCCGGTGTAGAGAAGCAGCTAAGAGAGCTGAATACGAAAATGTCTGCTGGTCCGGATGGAATACCAGTTCGATTTTACAAAGTCTATTCTGCGGCATTGGCAACCTACTTAGCTTGCATTTATCGTGAATCTTTAATTGAGTGCAAAGTTCCTAGTGATTGGAAAAAAGCGCAGGTGACTCCCGTTTATAAGAAAGGAAAGAGAACTGACCCACAAAATTACAGTCCAATATCGTTGACATCAGTTTCATGTAGAATTTTAGAGCATATTCTCAGTTCGAATATAGTAAATTTCCTTGAAACGGAAAAGCTTCTTTCCATAAATCAGCACGGGTGTAGGAAACATCGTTCATGTGAAACTCAGCTTTCCCTTTTCTCACATGACATCTTGCGAGACATGGATGAAGGGCAACAGGCGGATTGAGTTTTTCTCGACTTCAAAAAGGCGTTCGACGCGGTGCCACACTGCAGACTGCTAACGAAGATACGAGCTTGTGGAAAAGGTTCACAGATTTGTGACTGGCTGAAAGACGTCCTAAGTAATAGATGGCAGTACGTTGTTCTCGACGGCGAGTGTTCATTAAAGACGAGTGTATCGTCAGGCGTGCCCCAGGGGAATGTGATAGGACCGCTATTATTTTCTATCTATATAAATGATCTGATGGACACAGTAACTCGTAATTTGCGGCTGTTTGCTGATGATGCTGTGGTGTATGGGAGGGTGTCGTCTGTAACTGACTGTAATAGCATACAGGATGACTTAGACAAAATTTCTAGTTGGTGCGAAGAATGGCAGCTAGCTCTCAATGTAGAAAAATGTATGGTGATGCGCATGAGTAGAAAAAACAATCCCATAATGTTCGAATACAGCATTAGTAGTGCGCTTCTTGATGTTGTCGCGTCGTTCAAATATCTAGGCGTAACATTGCAGAGCGATATGAAATGGAACGAACATGTAAGGACAGTTCTGAGTAAGGCGGATAGCCGACTTCGGTTTACTGGGAGAATTTTGGGAAGATGTACTTCACCTGTAAAGGAGACCGCGTATAAAACGCTTGTATGACCACGTCTTGAGTATTGCTCAAGTGTTTGGGACCCGCAGCAGATCAGTTTAAAGGAAGACATAGAGGTGGTTCAGAGGCGAGCAACTAGATTTCTTACCGGTAGGTTCGACCAATACGTGAGTGTCACGGAAATGCTCCGGCAACTCAATTGGGGATCTCTGGAAGAAAGACGACGTTCTTTTCGTGAATTTCTCTTAAGTAAATTTAGAGGGCCGGAATTTGAAACTGAGTGTAGTACGATCTTGCTGCCGCCTACTTACTTTTCGCGTAAAGATCACAAAGACAAGATAAGAGAAATTAGGGCTCGTACGGAGGCATATAGGCATTCTTTTTTTCCTCGTTCCATTTGGGCGTTTAATAGGAAAGGAAATGCCTAGTAGTGGTACAGTGTACCCTCCGCCACGCAACTTACGGTGAATTGCGGAGTATGTATGTAGATGCAGATGTAGATGTTTTATCATAGAGATACGGAAAATCCACCTCTTACATTGGATTTTTTCGTTCTGCAATACCGAACATGTTTCGCCTACTGAGTAATATGCACCTTTGTTCTCTAGCCGGCTATCGATTTAGAACAGGAGTCAGCAAACTTGTTTCGCAGTGGGACGTATAAAAGACAAACTGAGACAAATATACGAGTATAGACCTCATCATCATTTTGTATAAATTTGGCAAATCGCAACTAAAGCTCTGGTAACGAGAAGTAAATTCAACATTCGACATTAAACATCTATGAGTGTTACGCAGCGCATAGAAAATGAATGCATCCAACATATTTATTATCCACAAAAATGAATGGAACAAAAAGAACTTAGAAAAATGAGATTGACATCAGACTAATTCTGCATAGATCCGAATCTGACAAACTAACCAACAACGGCTTCTGCTGATATTTTTATTCAACAGCAGGTAAGATTTAACAAGTTTTTCCTACTCTTTGTTTGGTTTTCAACAAGTCATTTACTCTCAAATCATTCAGCCTAAAATGTAACCCATTGGTATTCGTTACACATTCTGGGACACAAGAACGTCATCGCAGTTATATCAAGATCTCATTCGTGTCTCCAAAATTCTTCTAGTCATGAGCAACTATTTTCAGAAAATCAATGTTAATTTCTTTGGGAATTTTTTTGCAGGTTCATAGTAACTAATAATATGCGATTGTGCATAGTGGCACTTTTGTTAGTAATCAGAGAAATCATATACCATTTCAAAGACGAAGATAGTTTTTTATACATCAATAATGTATTACAAAAATAGTTTCAATATGAAACCTCTTTGCTTTTAGTAGATCAATAGTTTTATTGTTAACGAAATAAGTTTCTAAACGAACAGGATAGTATCACTTCATAGTATATCAATAATTTTATTGTTGTGAAAAAATTTCTAAATTAACGCTGTTTTTTTCAGAACATCCGTAATTTCAATGTAAAAAATCCAAAATTGTTTCTAGTAGGCCAATGATTTTATTGTTAAAAATGTCAATATTGAAAGGTGTTAGTTTTTTAATTAATATTTATAAATACTGTGTTGAAAAATAAAATAATATTTGTTTTTATTATGCCAATAAAAGAAATTTATTGTTAAATAATGAAATGGGCTGTGTTTAATTTCTTCATGAGAACTAAGTCACGCGTCAACAAAAAACATATTAAAAATTGTACCATAAATGTCGAAAAGTGTAGTGTCACTTCGTGTATCAGTAATTTTATTGTTATAAAATTTTCAAAATGAACTCTGTTTGTTTTCAGAACACCAGTAAGCTCATTGTAAAAAAATCCAAAGTTAAGGATGATTGTTATAAATATCAAAAAATGTCGAGGAGGTATTGACTGATTTCGTCCTACTTTAATACCTTACCCTAATGAAGATTCGATGGAGGTAGCCTTTTTAACTGGTAATGTATGAAGTATTTAAAAAGTAAAATAAGTAGGAGCAATATCATGAAAAGATCTAGACCCCTTTACCTGACATACATGGAAATGGAATAACATAGGGATGTGTGTATCAATGGAAAAAGTAAATAAAAGTAAAAAAATAAACCGTCATTCCTTACATTCTCTATTCAGAGGAGTGGAGTGGGCTCTTTGTGGTACGACCCATTGGGAGCCGCCAATTATCAGACAGTGTAATAGTTGGGCTAAGGGGGATACAAATTGGAAAGAAATAGAAAAGACTTGCTGGTTCCGGCATACGCCTTACAAGCAAAGAAAACCTCCTAATATTTTGGTCGGATATGTATTTTCAAAAAGAGAACAAAAAGCGTTAGTCCTTTCGTTTTCCACTCATAGGAGTAGCTCGGGATGTTTGCTGGACCAAGGAGTCACGTTCTGTTTAACGAATTATCTGACAGGTGGGGTAAAGGGGAATCGCAATCGGGATTCCGTACAGCCAAGGAGGACCTTGGTCGGAACCGAGAGATTAAGGCCAATTTAATTTATTTCTGGGACACTGCACAATCGTAAGCATAATCATCGGTATAGCGCGAGATAAGATCATGGAGATCGGCCCAACCACGAACTGAAGGATTGAGGCCAATTTAATTTATTTCTGGGATTTTGTCACAAGCATGAGTATCATAGTCGGGATAGAGAGAGTGGTTCATTGGAGGTGTTGCACACGGGAGCGCTATACTCTGTGCTTCATTCCTATGTGCATTTTCATCAAATTCTCTGTTAAAACTGGCTGAGAGAAGAACAACTGTTTTGTATTGTACAAAGATTGCCGTCCTTACCGATATATCGAGACCATCTCCGTTATCAATCTTATTGTTTCCCTATTCCGGCTTTTTTGTATCGATTTTATAAAATACTGTTACTGTTACTAGTATGGTTCAAGAACTGAATTTACGCCATCTGTTTGTGCTACATATTAGTGTAGCAGCAGTTACTTTTGCTTACGTCAACAAGTTTATGATCCGAATTTCATGTCACAGATGTACCTAATACTACTTCTGTAATTGTGTTTTAAATAAAAAGTAATTATTTTAAATTAATTTATTTACTTTATATCTACACCTCCATGTAAGACTGTATTAACGAGGTCCCAGCTATATAGGACAACGCTAGTTGTGCTGTGAAAATTCGTAATTTCTTTTCCTTCTTGTTGTTAGTTCTCTTTGCTAATGGAGGCATGCTAATCATTAGACGAACTTTTTCTCTGATGAATGTTCTTTCGCCAGACATATAATTTCAAATAGAAATGTGGGCACCACAAATTGCGGTTTTCTCCTTCCATGCTATAAAGCTTACTAAAGGCAGAAAAAATGATGTCGGACTATGATTACAATTCCTGAATCGTCCGAAACCTTGTAATATTACAACTTCACACATAAAAACTACGCAAGATATTTATCTGAAGCTACTGTCTTCAAAGAAGGAGCACCTGTATAGACTTCAAATACATGCTATAGACGAATAAAGCCAACCGATTTACACGTTCCAACAGGTGACTTTCATTTACAATCAAGGAGTCGTTTGCAATAACAATAAACAATGTTCAACTTCAGGGCGAGGAACAAGAGAATACGAGGGGAGTGGAGAGGTAATAGAAATACAAGGGTGAGGAGAGGAACAAAGGGAGAAGGAGGTGACGTAAAAAGAAAGAGCTGGACGAAGTTTCTGGAGGTATATCCAATTCCTATACACATTTAGCAATTTGGAAACACTACTGTGTTCTCTAGATTAATATATAACGTGTAACAGTTACAAATACAAATATTTCTAAAGGTGACTCAGGACAAAGTATCGGACAAGATATTATATGTAGTGTTTTGCAATTTGGAGACTTTGATACCGATACTAAAGGTTGCTTGTTTTCAAATTAGGTTGTGCCTCAGCGAATACGTAGCGCCAGGATGCCTATATTCCCAGAGATCCGGGGTGAAGTGGTGCTGTACGCCTCGTGATAATGACATCTCAGATAGATCATCGTCCAGCGATAGACGCCAACATAGCTGGACGACGTTTGCGGCCGAGGTATGGCAAAACCGAATATATTTAGTTGTAACATTGGTGTTTCTTGTGTTGCGTAACGATACGTTGCAGAGAAAAGTTAACCAACACATTGTTACGTGTACGTATTAAGGTACGACATACAAAAATATTTTCAGGTGTACATGTTATATCCTATATTTAAAATTACAAATTATTTTGTTGCTTTAACAGTGAAGTTTTCTTACTATTCACTAGGGTATGACTTAACTATTAAGTTTTTCCATACTTTTGTAGCGTTATGGCAAAATTTTATGAAAGCAACAATAAATGTAACAGAGTCTTTAGTACCAATATATTCGCCTTTGTTATTTACAACAGTTCGACAATTCTGGAGTAATTTTTTGATTGCCAGTTTATACAAATCACACCCTTTTGTTGCGAAGAACGCGTCGAGCTTTGCACTGCACCATCAAGGATGCGGGATATTCAGCTACCCGGAATTTGGTGACCACCCATAATATTGGAATTTTACCATATACTGACAACAGTGGATATCGTCCTATAGTGACAGCTCATTTTGAAGACAATTGCGGCCTAGTGCTCAATAATCTTTCCTGGACTGTTGTTCATCTCCGTTTCCTGAACTGAGAAGGACATCGTTGAGACCACTTAAATTTAGACCACATATCGAGTTGTTGTACTGAACTTTAACACACTCGATGAGGAGCCCACGATTGTCCTGGTCCGTAACTCCCGTCATATTACGGTTAATATACTAAGAGTCAACCCTACTGGTTTTTCAGTACAAGATCGCTCTAGCAGCGAAAGCTGCCATGAGAATCATCCCATGAATTCTGACATGCAAGCAAATGTCAGTTTATCATCTGTTGCTAAATTTTGCACTAGAAACTATTATGTGAGGTAAACGTTTAAAATATCACATACATGCGTGGGTTGCCCTATACACAGTATAACATATAACACCTGTATGTAGCAGATTACTTATTCACATAACAGTACTGGTACGATAAAGCGATTAAGTAACCCAATATTACGTACCTAAAGAAAAATTCTGTTTCTGATAAAACTATGTGTAATTTAAACCTAGAATTAGTGCCCAACAAATATTTCCGAAAAATTTCTCCCTTTAAAAAAAAACATTTCATTGTCACTGGTAATGTTTTGCCAGACACTTCTTTTAGTTACTTTAAAGCTCAGCTAAGGAATTGAGCATCAATGCTCCAAGTCAGCAGCAAGGTCGCTGCTAAATTACGATGAGTCATTCAATATTAGTGAAATTTTTATATAAATTGTTTGTCAGGACGTTAAAGTACTTTGTGTTTAACGTAAACGCGCTTTGCCCTAGTGCGTTGAAGCTGACTGTTTAAGTATTAACGCATTATTGTTCTGTATTGTATTGCTGGGTTACTTACAAAGTCACAATAGAACCATGAAGACATTCGAACATCGACAACTTGTCACCTTTCACCTTGAGAAGGACCACTGTCACAAAAATCTTTGATTGAGTGTACACAGATGTTAAACAATTTTTGGGACGAAAAAAAGGCGAGCAGAAAGTTTCGTCATGAAGACAATTTCTTTTATTCGAACAGTGAGAGAGACTACTTCCATTGGTAGCGTTTAAGAGGAATATCTCAAATTTGTACAGCAGCGCTAGAAAATTTGAGATTAGTTCCAGATTAAAAAATTACCAAGACAACTACCAAAAGCATGTGTCATGATTTTTATAGAACAATATTTTCACTCTGCGGCAGAGTGTGCATGGTTTTTGTTACTGTTCCACAGTAATTCACATATGAACACAGCAGGGAGTTTTTGGGACGAACTGAAGGATTCACGCAGTCAGATAACTGGTTATGATTAAAAAGATACTATGGGAATTGTGTCTTGGAAGTAGTTTATTCAGTGACTATTACGTTAATGCTTCACCCCTATTTTGTGCTTTAGCAAAGTTGCTATCGTGGTTTATCTGGTGATGAACTAATTGATTCCCATATTGTTTCCTGCTATGTAGACGGGCATTAATGCCAATGATACACTGGATTTCAAGAGCTGGGAAGAGCGGAATTACAAGAAGACTGGTTTTTCAGTTGAAACTTACCAAAAAGTGCTCCAGGTGATAGGAAAATCCACTTTATTCTAATTGTATTTGACTACTGAACGAATGTACCTGGATGTGCCGCTGTGTAACATTTTATTGGCTTAATTGTAACACAGAAGGTGATGTTGGAAGGCCGAAATTGTAATTTCCTGCTAATAATCCCGTGAAACAGGAAAGCAACCGCAAATTATTGTAAAACTGCCAGTTACTCAATAACTAATGAAGTACTAATCACAGGAAATCTTATAATTTTACGAATAAATATTGTAAGTGATAAGCGGTAACGAACCAGAGTAGGGAGCAAGTGAGTGGTAAATCAGAGTCTCCCGAAATTCTTCTAACAAATTTTGTAATAAACATGTAGCTGAATTTATTTCGACTCAGGATTGGTGACAAGTATCTCATTAATTGGATAAAATGGCTTCAGAGTTGAACGAAATATTACTTCAAGAGACTCAGTCATTTCTTATAATAATGTAGAAATATAGGTTGCAATGCATATTTTAACAAAAGAATAACAGCGGAGTGCCAAATAGCTTATTATCATAACCAATAAAAAATTATATGACTTAAAACTTGCTTCTCATTCATTATTATACATACATTGCATATATTAATGTATCACTGGCAATATCAAGAAATCTACGATCACTTACATTACTCACCCTAGACCTAAACGTCGAAAACAGCGGATATGTGGGTCAAATAGTTGCTGAAAATAGAGACGAATTATATGTTAAGTAGAAGATGGAAATATCCAGTTACAGATGTTTTAAAATATTTGTTTGAATTCCAGTATTTACATTCATGTTACATAAGGTATGCAGACAATTCCTATAAACCTATTAGTTTAGCAAATCTCCATAGTTAAAATAAGCTTTTCTCAGCCGTAAACTACATTCATAACACCGCAACACCAAATTTTACCAATTTGTCGGGGGACGGTCACAACGCCCGTCTTCATGTGTGATATTCTATGCTCCCCCTAACCTTCTCTCCAATCACACTCATAATCTCTCCCCACCGCATCTACAGCCACAATTTTAGTACGCCCCTGTTTTAACTCTAGCAAATGAATGATGTTGCTATACGAAGCACTTTCGGAATAGTTTAATGCTGATTCAGTGTGAAACAAAGAGTGATAAGTCAATGTTTTCTCCTACGTTTTCTAATACTGTTTAAATTAGTTCATATTATTAAAGCCCCTATTAAAATCACTTGTTAATGAAAAAGGTAAAACTTGTAGGAAATGCTGCAAAGTGCATAAAGTACTTCATTCACCGATGTTTACATTTTTTTATTCACACAGGTTTTATTTCTTCACTTTGAGAGACGAAAAAGATATGTACAGTAATTATATGCATCAATGTGATTTACTTTTTCTGAAGAAAATGAAGCTTGCGAGCCACAATCTCTACGATCGTTTCGAAGTAAATTACTTTGGAGAGACTTTGAGTTTCGACTTTCGACAAGGATTGAGATGTTGAGTAGACCGACCTATCGGTTGACTGACTAAGGCCTTTTTTGGGTGGTTGCAGTCCAATTAAGCTAATGCTGAATAATAAAACGTGACATTATCATCATGTGTAAAGCCACTGACGAAAATATGATTTTGTTATGATACTAAGGCATTATACGTCATAGTTTTGGTACATAAAATGAATGTAGAAAATTAATCTTCTTAATGTTTGTGTGAGAATGAATCCCATTGAAATTAATAACATAGATAAGTTGCTGAATATTACTAAAAGGATCTGGTGGAAATTCACAGAAACATCGTAATAATTGACACAACTGGCAGAGTTTCCACTTGTAGATACAAATCGTTGAACATACCTATGGAAGTCTGACGACCGATCATTATCTGCCCGAGGAGATAACAGTGATAGTTGCTCCTCAACTATTTCACGATTTCATAATTGGTGTCATCAGTTGTAGATATCATGTGGATCAAATTTCTGTCCCAGACATCATTGCTCACAGCCATGTTACTTTTTCATTTACGTTGCCTAGATATGAACTGACAATAATACCGTAAATATAAGCAGTAAAAGCGTGTGACATAAGGAAGTTTATCTTGTAACTTACTACCAATAAAATGTTACTGTTAACTTTTTCATTTAAGTACCCGTTGTCTGAAAGATTTTGCGTAACATAGTCAATCAGATGCTGCAGCGTTGTCGAGTCTCTTCAAGATACAAGCGACAAAAATCAAGAAATTCATAATACAATTGTGGTACTTATCAGTCAGAACATTAAACCGAGTATTCAGCACCCTGTATGTGCACGTTTCACACCGATGGGAGCGACTACGTGTTTATGCATGGAAGCAATGAAGCCTTCTTGCAATATCGTGGCGCACTGGACACAGACGAACCAAACAGATAACCATAGCTGTACCGATGTGCTGTTTTGACGGCATTTCTTTTACATTCACGACATAAAAGTAGTATAATCGATCTTCTACTCACTGTTTACATATCTGCACTTAACGAATGTTGTCGGCTACCTATTGGTGTGGGAGGGTGTTATGCAGTGTTATAATGGATGCTTAGTTTGGCAATACTGCACGCCGCAGCGGATTAGCCGCGCGCACTGTAGCGCCGTGTTGCGGTGCGCGCGCCCGTCTGCCGTCGGAGGTTCGAATCCTCCCCTCGGGCATGGATGTTTGTGTCGTCTTTAGTGTAAGGTAGTTCATAAGTAGTTTGTAAGTTTAGGGACTGATGACCCCGCAGTCAAGTCCCTTAAGTTTAACAAACATTTGAACATTACTGCACGGATACTTATAAGGTTCTGAAGAAGAGCATAATGTATTCCCGAAACTACTAATTAAAAGGCCTAAAATAACGGATAGTGGCTTTTATTTGTCAAATTAATACATCGCCGTTGTCCCATCATCCGTCTAACCAAAGTGGATACACGGAGTTAAATCAGATTGGTCGGAGGCTTTTTTTTATTTTTGTATTTATTTTATTTTATTTTTTACGACACCTTTCAACACCAAGAATAACAACGCTATAGCACTATAATTGTCTTATCAAAAAGTATCCAGTGCAGTTGTGAAGAGAAGATAAATCCAATAAAGAAAAACGAGCACTGGCAGCTCCACGTTCTGACTCGACCGCACAATGACTCTCAATCGGAGTTCATGACTCGTTGTCAGCAGACAGAGCATTTCCATTTGCAAAATGTTCAAATATTTACAAAGCTTCAAAATGTTCAAACGTTTGTTAAGCTTAAGGGACTTACCTGCGGGATCATCAGTCCCTACTACTTGTGACCTATCTTATACTAAAGACGACACAAACATCCATTCCCGAGGGGGGATTCGAACCCACGACGGGAAGCGGCCTCGCACATCATAGCATAGCGCCTCAATCCACTCGGCCGCTCCGCCATGGCTTTCCATTTGCCTGGTGTATTCCTAAGTACTATAAATAACAGAAATCTACACCGTAAGACATGCGTACATTTCGACTGCCGACGTTAACCCTAAAGACATAAAAACACCAAGGTGATATGTAATGTTGTTTTACACAACTTGCAAAAAACTGTAAGATACAAGCGTAGGGTACACTGTTTATTACCTTCACGTGTAAACGTGTGACAATCTTTTTCTTTTAAGAAGGAATGGTTCACATTGATTAACGAAATTTCAACTGAGTGTTGAATATCACGTCTAAAATCGGGTAAAATTTATTGCCATTTATTAGCAATCTATCATTAATCTGAAAAGGTACTGCATGGCATTTTCGAAATTTATGACATTCGCTGCCGGTACGCATTAAATTAAATCAGAGGCGAAATTTTAAACTTTGTTGTTGGCCGGGAATCGAGCCCGGGGCTCCTACTTACTGGGCAGTTGCGGTGATATCTATGCCTTCCGGACACAGTAGTCACTAATCATAAACAGACTATCCTAGTCCAATTCTACAAAAAAGAGTTCTGTTGAGTACTCTATTATAATGCCGGTAAACCGTCACTAGTCGCGCAAATTAAGTTGACACTTGATGCGCCGCGGCGGATTAGCCATGCGCACTGAGGCGCGCTGACGTTCGCCGTCGGGGTTTCGAGTCCCCATTCAGGCAGGGGTGTTTGTGTTGTCCTTAGGTTAGTTTACCTTAGTTTAAGTAGATTGTAAGCTACGGACTAATGACCATGCAGTTGAGTCAAATAGATTTACAAACATTTGAACATTTTTGAATACTTGACGCAGTGTGTTGTGGAAGCAACCGTCAACACAAATGTCCAACAAAATAGAAATAAATCTCCAAAAGAATGTTCTTAGAAAGTTATTCTGCTCAAAACAATTAGGGGATCAAGTGAGATTCCATACGCAATATACATATGGTACCGTATTTTATTTATGTATTGGTTACAATTGTAAATTGTGTGTGATAAAGTACATTATTTTGCCGTCTCAAAGGTTTAAATGGCGTTTAATTAGAGAGAGGCTCCTTGGAGCTACAGTAATAGTGAAAAAGTCATTCTCCTTGCCCTCTAATATGGTGTATGATCACCTGGGATGGCCTGTAAAATTGCATAGCTGCCTGACATAGACTGTTTTGAGGTTATCAATCAGCTCTTGAGAGATGTTTGGCCATCCTTCATGAGCGCAATATCCAGCTCTGATACCTTTGTGGTAGGTGCTGGTATGGCTGCAATACGTCTGCCAAGTGCGATCTAGACATGTTCAAACGAGTTTAAGTCCGGTGAACAAGTTGTCAACTCCATTCGTTCAGTTCCCTCAGCTTCAAGCATTGTTCATATCTACAATGGCACCAGCGTGGGCAGCAAGTAACTGTCGAAGGATCCAGCCTTTATACCTCTGAGCAGTCAAATCGCCATTCTGAACGATTTACCCACACTATTCGTCCACCACCATATCATGGTGTCATATAAGCAGGATTGTTACGACTTCCACATTTCCTCCGTATGAGGGAACGTCGATTGTCCGACTGAATACAAAATTTTGACTCATCTGTGAACAGAACCCAGAGCCATTCGTTAACACTCCAATCCTAATATTCCTCAGCCCACTTTCTGCAGGATTAACTGCTCACCTCTGATCAGGGATGTTTATTTCACCTCTGTCTATTAATCTCTGATCAGGACGGAGGAGAACAATAGAACCTATCATATTTGGTCACTTTTTCTATGAACCGCCAGTAGAGTCAGACGTGCTGATGCCGTTCTTCTTCTTCTTTGTTGCAGAAAATGTTGTGAGTTGGTCATGGTGTATTTAAATGAAGTACTTAAAGATTATTTTGTGGAATCATCATTAATAGAATTGCTTTCATCCCATTTTATATGCCGCCATTATAATCGCAATACGTTATCAATCATAAATATGGGGCGATAGATAGAACGTATAATTTTCTATTATTTTCCGAGTCCGATTATTACTATTATTCTTATGAAAATGCCGCAAGTATTTTGTTATGTAATGCACGGTCTTGGCATAGACCAGATATTGTTGTGATTGGCGTCCAAGTTTTTTATTACGACAAATTCAGCTTTTCTTCGTAGGTAAGTTACATCACAAAATCAACATTTAAATGGAGTAGATATCAGCTCGTCGTATTTTCTATGTCGTTATCTACCAAAACCCTTTCATTAAAGAATGCAGATTATTACGCTTTAAAAAACATTTATTCTACCCCTTTCTGACGATTCTTATCACTATTTTGCAATATATTGTTTATCAGATCAGTCATTTGACAAATTAGATTGCGCGGGAATTTCTGATTATTTATTTCCGTCCAGTTAGCTCACGTAATCAGGTAACGACATAAGATGCAGTTAGGTTCGATCCCTCCATCCACGGCACGAAGTGTCAACTTAGTTAGCGCGATTAGTAACTATCTCTAGACAAGAATAACGCGACTTATACTTGTCCAGTTAAGAATTCATACTGGAAAATGCGTATAGGGATAGGTGGGGTGCTTCCCGACCCTCTTCATCCCTCACTGCATCACCTCCGTCTCCGCGCGCACACCGTTCACTCCCTCAGATCCTGCGATGTGGGGCAGCGGTGGTCAGGCGCAGGGTGCTTGGGTTCCGCGGTGGCAGCCACCAGCCACTGCGCTATCACTTGGAGGACGCGGCGGCCGTGAGTGGACCGCGTCGTTAGCGTAAATCAGTGGGGCTGCGCGATGGTCCCCGGCAGGCACATTCCGCCCTAAGAATGGCCTCCCCCTCCAACTCCCCCTCATGACGTATTCAGGGCCGGCGGCCGGCCGCCGCGGCCGACATACGGCGGCCGCTCCGCGTAAACATGGCGCCGGCTGCACTAAATGTCCCCTGCAGAGGTGCTACTTCTTGTCGCTTTGCCACTAACGTCGTTTCCCCTGTATTATCTGGCCCCTGGGAGGGCAGGTGCCCCGGAGACCGAGCCGATAAGACGGAGAGGACTCGCATCTCGCCCCTACTGGAAAGACGAAACTCAAATATTCACCGCAGTAATTTACCTGCAAACGATCGTAGAGATTGTGGCTGGCAGTTTCTGATCACCAGACTATACTGATGAAGCATTACGAGCGGCCTCTGGCGATCCCACAGAGATAATTAACCGTTGTTTGCCTTCTCCTTTTTTTATCATTCAATGATCGTCATTTTTTTCTATTGTAAAAAGGTAGGAGAAAACGCCGCTTTGGTCTTAGTCAGTAATTAATCTTCGAATAATTAAAACGAATCATTGATAGGAATATTCTGTCAAGGCCTACCCGGATCTCTTTATGTCTAATGATATAAACAGATAAAATGATATGTAAAGTATAATAATTTGATTATCATATTTTACTATATTATTCCTCAGTAGTTTTATTATAGGTTCTCTGGAATCTTGTCGACGCAATTTCATTGTAACAATAGTTATGGGTAAAGTTTCATTTCTGAATCATTTAATAATTGAGAATGACTAGTAATCACCTTTCATTTTTATTACGTACGAACCTGCAATTAGCCTTTCTGAAATTTTACGGCATTTTCCCTGTACGCTTGATTCAAAGATAGAAACTCTCCACCAGCAACGAACATCCCCATAAAAAATTAATGCCGTATTATAACATTTCCCTGTCGCCCTGCCGTTTTGCAGATATATAAATTAGAAGTAGAGGGTGAAGAATAAATTATTGTTATCCTTTCCTCCATTTTCTAATAAAATAAGATAAACTTCAACCAGGCAGAGGACGTTATACTGCACACAACAATTTGTAGCGAGTCTTCTAGCAGTTATTAAAGAATAAGGGCACGAAAGGGACGCAGTGGTTTGGAACGGAGTAGCGCAGGGCTGTAGGCTTTCCCAAATGTTTTTCAACCTGTACATTGAGCAACTGTGACGTACTGGAAGAAGAAATTTGAAGAGAGATTTCAAGTTCAGGGCATATATATATATATATATATATATATATATGCCCTGAACTTATATATATATAATATATATATATATATATATATATATATATATATATATATATATATTTCTGTTTGCCGATGCCATTGGTATTCTGTCTGAGCAAGAACCTGGAAGAACAATTCAACGGAATAGACAAGGAGGGTATAAGATGAACGTTAACAAGGGTAAACCAAGGGTAATGGAATGTAGTGTTAGAAAATCAGGTGATGCCAAGGGAACTAGGTAATGACTCAATAAAAGTAAACTGTGAGTTTTTATGTTTCCTTGTAGAAAAAAAAAAAAAAATAAAATAAAAAAAAAAAAAATAAAAAAAAAAAAATGATGAAATGTTTGGAAATCTATCGGCCCAAAGTACAAACTACTTAAGCTAACGTAAACCAACCTAAGGACAACACACACACCCATGCCCCAGGGAGGACTCTAACCACCGACGGCTAGCAACCGCGCGCTCTGCAGCGAGGCGCCTTAGACCGCTCAGCTACTCCACCGCGGCAGGGCTTCTTCTAGACAACCTTAAGTATTGTGATATGAGTGCGAGATTGCACAAGTGGTTTAAATCGTACTTAGCTGGAAGAGTGCAGGAAGTTGAAGTAAGCCGTTCACATGATATAGAGGAAACAATTAATTCATCTAATTTGGGAGTTATCAAAAATGTGTTCCCACGATGTTCGGTCTTTGGTCCTTTGCTGTTCTTAATACATATTAATGACTTGCCATTCTATATTCACGAAGATGCTAAGCTAGTTATTTTTGCTGACGACACAAGTATAGCTATCACGCCTGATAAACAGATATTAACTAATGAAATTGTAAATGACGTCTTTCAGAAAATTATTAAGTGCTTTTCTACAAATAGACTCTCATTAAACTTTGATATAACCCAGAATATAGAGTTTCATACAGTAAATGGCATGACACCATTAATAAATTTAGACTTTGAACACAAATCTATAGCTAATATAGAATATTCAAACATTTTAGGTGTTTGCATGACGAGGGACTGAATTGGAAGACATGTATTGAAGATCTGCTGAAACGTTTGAGTTCAACTACTTATTCAATCAGGGTCATTGCAAAATTTGGTGATGTACATCTCAGTAAATAAATTAGCTTACTACGCCTGTTTTCATTCACTGCTTTCACATGGGATCATATTCCAGGGCAATTCAACATTTAGTAAAAAATATTCATTGCACAAAAGCGTGTAATCAGAATAATTGCTAGAGCCCACCCAAGATTATCTTGGGGAAATGTATTTAAATATCTAGGGATCTTCACTGTAGCTTCACAATATATATATATATATATATATATATATATATATATATATATTCACTCATTAAATTTGTTATTAACAGTCCGAACCAATTCGAAAGTAATAGCAGTGTGCATTGCTACGACACTGAGAGAGGGTGATATTCACTATTCAAGGTCAAATCTAACTTTGGCACAGAAAGGGGTGAATTATGATGCCATAAAACTCTTCGGTCACTTACCAAGTAGCATCAAAAATCTGACAGATAGCCAATGGCATTTTAAAAGAAATTAAAGGAATTTCTGAATGGGAAACCCTTCTACACTTTAGAAGAATTTATTGATAAAACTTAGTAATTTCGCTAAAAATACATAAAAAATAAAAAAATAAATCTTTAAAATATTGAGTGTCATGTATAGACACCATTTATGAAACTGATATGTTCAACATCATTGCGAAATGTCATAAATATGATCAATGGAACAAGTACTAATCTAATCTGAAATTAATCTATAAAATGCAGAATGGCTATGGAAGGGAAGTATTTCTAATAGGGTAAGTGTACCAGTTATCGGCATCTGAAGAGAATTCACATTTAGTGTCATATGTAAATCCTATTACTTCTACGATATTGGTTGTAACTTACCGTGACATGCCACATAAATCCATCTAGGTTCATACCGATACGGGAAAGTCCTTGTAATAATAATCAATTCAATTTAAAATAATTACATTAATAAGATGCACCTTTGGTATCAGTGATCGTAGTGAAAATTGTGCCGAAACATTGTTATCGACACTTAATCGAACTGTTTATCGTCAAAGAGACGTAAATTTTTATTTCGTGATGAAAAATCTATTTAGCGACTTCAAACGTAAAATCAAAGTGCTGATTACTCGCACAGTGTCGATTATTGGTACACTTACCCTTTATATTAAATGTTCAAAAAATTTTCAAATGTTTGTAGAGATTATGGGACTCAACTACGGGGTCATCAGTCCCTAAACTTACAAACTACTTATGAACTAGCTAATACTAAAGACGCAAAAATATCCATACCCGAGGGGGGATTCGAACCCCCGACTGTAGTGAACGTGCACACGTGACTGGCGCGCCGCAGACCGCTCGGCCACCGCGGCCGGCTATATTAAATATCAGGAAACCTTTTCTGGAAGTATTTGTCTGGAGTGTAGCATTGTACGGGAGTGAAGCGTGGACGATAAGGAGGTCAGACAGAAAGATGACAGAAGCTTTTGAAATGTGGTGCTACAAACGAATGCTGAAGATGAAGTGGTTAGATCACGGAACTAATGAGAAGTTAATAAAACTCGGGAAAAAATATTTGTAGCATATCTTGGCTAAGAGGAGGGTTAGACTGGTGGGTCACATCCTGAAACCTGGAGGAATTGTCAATTTAGCACTGGAGGAAAGTGTGCGAGGTAAAAATCTTAGAGGGAGACCAATCGATGAATACAGTGAGCAAGTTCAAATGGATGAGAGCTGTCGGTCTCATTCAGAGACGTTTGCGGAAGACAGGGTTGCATGGGAGCTGCAACAAACGTGTCTGCGGAAGACCACAATAACAAGAATCCAGTCATGTGTGACTCCTCATCTCTATAAGAACTGGCTTTAAAAAAAAAAAAAAAAAAAAAAAAAAAAAAAAAAAAAAAAAAAAAAAAAAAAAAAAAAAGAGCCTCAGAGAGAGCAAAATTAAGATTTTGATGGCCTGGAAATGGAAGGTGTAAGCTATGGGATACTTAGTTATGCAAACAGAGCATCTTTTATGAGCAGGGGATTGGTAGGGGGATACAGAAACGGTCGCCAAAGTAGCAAGTGAAGAATAACTACTGATCGTGAACTAAAAGCAGAGCAAGTGCATAACTAACTAGGCTCAAGACCACTTTACATATGACATTTCACAGTTCAAGTGTACTGATCACTAAAAATATCTAAAAATTTGGTATTACAGTTATCAGTAAATACTCATAGCTGTAAATGAAACAATTTCTGCTGTCTCCCGATGTCTGCATGCTGTCGGAGGTACTTCGTAGTCCAACGTCACATCGCGTTCGGCGACACTGAAGCTCTACACTGACGCTATACCCCGCACTGTCCTCTGTTGTTCAGGAAGGTGGACACGGAGTGAAAGGAAATGGCAAAAGTCTCTGTCACTAGAGGTAATGCTAATGAGATAGGGCTGCGACCCTGGTAGAGCTGTAGATACTCGAAGGGCAAGAAAGAATAATAATAATCATGGAACAGAAAACCGGAGACCTGACTTCCTAGGTACGTTTCCGTTACCACATTTGAACAGAGAGACCACTAGGCAGGAAAGCTGTATTTTACATGTCCAGGAAAGTTTTCACCCAGATTGTCACCTAATTTTCATAATGGGAATACCTTCATCTAATCTTAGGGAAAGAGGAAGGCAACTTCTCTACCCTCTGAAAATTATTGCAATCTTGTTGCAAATTCATTCCTAAATAGTGACATAAAGTTTGAGAAATCTGAAATGTCTATTTCAGAAATATTTTTACACTTAATAGTTGCTGGAAAATTAAAAACTATTAATTTAAAATGTTTTTCTTTTTCATCGGTATTCAGCCTTGGAAGGAAAGAAGGCACACTTTCCATTAATTTTAATGTCCTGGGACCCTTGCCCGCGAAAGGCAAGGGCTCAGGTTCGAGTCCCGGTTCCGGCACACAATTTTAATCAGCCAGATAGTTTCAACATCTGGTAGAGTTGGAGATGACACTGCTGGATTTATCACGAGATTTGCAAGTATAAAGTGACATGCATACGTGCAAGTCGAGATAAAATTTCGCACAGCTGTGCGGCTTGCGCGTTGCGACTTCAGCTTGTTCTTCGCTTCCTTTTATATCGTACACGTTTCCTGTTTTCCTTTCATGCTGTGATATACGACCGCCATAGGGACACGTACGGAGTGCGGCCATATTACGCACAAACAGCCTCTGTGCATTTACGTCGTTAATTTCCTCCTCGCGTTCTGCCGATGCGTCGTTTTGGATCCGTCCTGTCGAGATTACGGCCGGAGCGATTAATGGTCAGCCGCGCGGCGTCATGTGGCGCTACGGGAGGTCATTAGCAGAGGAGCCACGGCGAGGAACTTCAGCCATCTGCGGTGCTCCGAGACGGGTCGTAATTATTCGCACTGATGCTGCAAGAAGCTATCAGTCGTAAGACATCGCACGCGTGAGGGACACTGGCTCCTAGTGCAAGGGGAACCGCTGCAGCCAGATTACCGTCATTCGTAACTAACTGTATGGTTAATATAGGGCAGTTTTTGTGAGAGAAAAGAGAATATATGTCATTAGTTCGTCTCGTTACAGTGAACAATACTGTCTGACTAGGAGAGCATGTGACATTCGGATTTTTGTGAAGATTATAAGTCAAATAGCAATCGACCAAAGCCATTCGATACAACTCCCAAAATTTCTCGAGAAAGTAGGCTTATGATCTTCAAGGAAACTTTATTATCTGTAATAAAAGCCAATTCCCCGCGGTTATCTTGACTCAATCAGTAGCATCAATTGACAATCAAGTTATAGTAGGGACAGTAGGTAGTTCGAATCCCACCGTATTCTAGCGTGTTTAACTCTGTGTACCGCCAACCTTTCTCTACAACTTCTTAGACGATTTCTTCCACCTTGTATTACGCGCAAGGATTGATACCCTAAAACGATTGTCTCTGCACGTGGAACCAATCTAACGTGACACTAGGATAGACATCAGGAAGCAGTTCTTGTTTCAATCCAACAGAGGTAAGAGGTTCTAACTTTGCTCAAAATGAGCCGAAAGTCTGCTCTTGTATGTAGACAGTAAAATAGTTATATCTACATGACTTACCAAGTATGGGAATGTGGTATTAGGCAGTCTATCAGTAAACGAAAAGTGCTGTTCTACAGAGAGGTAAAGAGTCGGAAAAACAAATATAAATGAAATTGTGTAAAATAAAACAAGTGAAATTAATAATAAACACAGTATTCAACCGTTATTGGCATCGTTTCGATATCCCAAAAAGCAAATATAAACAAAGTAATTATCAGAAGAAAAGTATACATCCGAGGGTGGACGAGAAGTCGAGCCTACACTTGATTTTCCAATTCAACTGAGACAGATGAGCTATTGTGGTAAGTACATTGAGTAATGTCGTACTGGAGTCCATGCCGTTGCACGCAAGCAACCTAGCACATAAAAAATAAAAAAAAATAAAATTGTTTTGCGTAAGCATACGATTAACGTTCGCTGCGATGGCGGCGGCTGCGTCCGCGAGTCTAAAACTCTATCAAAACTAACTGGTTCCACATGTAGCAGAAGTAAATCAGCCAAAACCTACTACCAATTTTGATAAAGTCAAGACTCACTAATTTCTCAGTACTATTGGACACCTGCGTGGCATGGCAGTATGAGGTTATGAATCAGCTCATGTGGGGTATTTGGCCATACTTCTACGAGTACAATATACAGCTGGGCAACGGTCGTATAACACCCCTCTGCGGAACGTCAAATATCACTTTCACGTCTGAAGACTTCTCTTTGTTGAGAATGACATGCTACGCTCTCTTACTTAGAAACTCTTCTATTCAACTACACTGTTGGTTTGATGTTCTATAAGCTCGTACCTCGTTCACAAGGTGAAAGTAGAGAACGCAGTGCGCAAGTCATGAAATACGGTGTCTATTTGGGAACCGGCTTCAACATCTACATCTACATGGATATTAACAATGAAGTGAATGGCAGAGGGTTCGTTGAACTACGTTTATGATACTTCTCTATAATTCTATTCTGTATAAGCTCGCGGGAAAAAGGAATACCTAAATCTTTCTGATTTTGATCTGATTTCTATTATTTTATTATGATCATCATGTCTCCCTATGTAGTTGGGTGCTAACAATATATGTTCGCATTCGGAAGAGAAAGTTGGTGAAAAAAAAATTACAAATACGTTCCTGGCCATTAAAATTTCTACCCCACGAAGATGACGTGCTACAGACGCGAAATTTAACTGACAGGAAGAAGATGATGTGATATGCAAATGATTATTATTTCAGAGAATTCACTCAGGGTTGGCGCCGGTGGCTACATCTACCACGTGCTGACATAAGGAAAGTTCCGAACCGATTTCTCATACACAAACAGCAGTTGACCGGTGTTACCTGGTGGAACGTTGTTATGATGCCTCGTGTAAGGAGGAGAAATGTTTACCATCACGTTACCGACTTTGATAAAGGTCGGATTGTAGCCTATCGCGATTGCGTTTTATCGTATCGCGAGATTGCTGCTGGCGTTGGTCGCGATCCAATAACTGTTAGCAGAATATGGAATCGGTGCTGGATGCCAACTAGCAGTCGAGGTGACGGGCATCTTATCCGCATGGCTGTAGCGGATCGTGCAGCCACATCTCTATCCCTGCGTCAACAGATGGGAACGTTTGGAAGACAAAAACCATCTGCACAAACACTTCGACGACGTTTGCAGCAGCATGGACTATCAGGTCGGGGACCGTGGCTGCGGTTACCCTTGACAGACAGGAGCACCTGCGATGGTGTAAGCAACGACGAACCTGGGTGTGCGAATGGCAAAACGTCATTCTTTCGGATGAATCCAGGTTCTGTTTACAGTATCATGATGGTCGCATCCGTGTTTGGCGACATCGAGGTGCACGCACATTGGAAGCATGTATTCGTCATCGCCATACTGGCGTATCACCCGGCGTGATGGTATGGGGTGCCATTGGTTACACGTCTCGGTCACCTCTTGTTCGCATCTACAGCACTTTAAACAGTGGCCGTTACATTTGAGATGTGTTACGACCCGTGGCTCTACCCTTCATTCGATCCCTGCGAAACCCTACATTTCAGCAGGATAATGCACGACCGCATGTTGCAGGTCCTTTGCAGGCCTTTCTGGTTACGAAAAACGTTCGACTGCTGCCTTGGCCAGCACATTCTCTCTCCTACTGAAAACTGTGGTGCCGTGTTGAAGCTGCATGGGCATCTGTACCTGTACACGCCATCCAAGCTCTGTTTGACTCAATGCGAAGGCGTATCAAGGCCGTTATTACGGCCAGATGTGGTTTTTCTGGGTACTGATTTCTCAGGATCTATGCACCCAAATTGCGTAATCATATGTCAGTTCTTGTATAATATATTAATTGTCCAATGAATACCCGTTTATCATCTGCATTCTTCTGCAATTTTAATGGCCAGTAGTGTACATATCGCCCCAATAAATAAAACCTTTCTTTTAAATGAATTCCATCGCAACTCGTGCATCATTTTCATGATACTCTCTCCCTATATCGCGATAATAGAAAACGTGCTGCCTTCTCTGAACATTCTCCAAATAGTCAGTCAATCCTACCTGGTGTGGATCCCACAATGTGCAGCAATTTTACAAAACTGGATGCACGAGTGTAGTGTAGGCAGTTGCTTTAGAAGTACTGTTGCATCTTCTAATTGTTCTATCAATAGAACGTAGTCTTTGGTTCGCCTTTCCTACAATATTTTATGTATGTTCTTACCAATTTAATTTGTGCGTAATTCTTGTTTCTAGCTATTTAGTTGAATTGACGGCCTCTGGATTTTACCGATTTATCGAGTAAATGAAGTTCAACGGATTTTTTAAATTCTTTTATATTTTTAGTGGCCATATGGATAACTTAACACTTGTCATTATTAAGTGTCAGTTGCCAATTTTTGCACCATACATAAATCATTCTGCAGTTGCTTTTGATCTTCTAGTGTCTTCACTAACCGTTAAATGCACAGCATCATACGCGAACAGTCTAAGAGAGCTAGTCAGATTGTCTCCGAAATCGTTTATAAAAATAAGGAACAGGAGGGGCCCTATCACACTTCCCAGTGGAACGATAGATATCACTTCTGTTCTACTCGATGATTTTTCGTCAATTTCAACGCACCTGTGGACTTTTTAAGAAGAAATCACGAATCCAGTCGCAAAACTGTGGCGATATTCCCTAAGCACGCAATTTGATTAATAATCGCTTATGAAGTGCAGTGTCAAAAACTTTCCGAAAATCTAGAAATACGGTAGTTCATAAAAGGAATGTTAGTGATATAGGCCTGTAATTCTGCTGATCACTCCTATTGTCTTTCTTGAATATTGACCTGTGCAACTTTCCAGAATTGGGTTGTTTGGTTGGGAAAGGAGGACTAAACTGCTTGGGTTATCAGTCTCCCGGTGGATAGGAAAGGAGGGGGAAAGGAAATGCAGTCCGGGATGTAAAGAAGGAAGACTGCATTAGCTCGGGGCGCCATGTTCGCCACGGACGTACTCACGAAAGAACCGTGAGCCCCCTGCGAGGGGAAACTTTCTCGTCTTTGAGTACGGAACGTACGCTGAGGGCGCGGTTGTATGTTACAGCTAGGTATGGGGCTATGGCATCAGCATACACTGAAAGCTACCCAATTGATATACAAGCGGGACAGAGAGACTTTAAACTGCCTCCTGGTTCTCGTGGATGACAAGCTGAGCTGGGCTTCCATGATTGTTGCTTTCGGAGCCCATATTGATTCCTAACGTGGTAAAAAAAAAAAAATAAAAAAATAAATAAAAAAATCCAGCGATCACATGCCCTGCAGTCCACGCGTTTGCTTTGACTTCAAGTGCCATTTTCGCCTGTCTTCCTTCTGGCATACGGGCTACATGGCTCACCCACTGTATTCTCTTGCTCTTATCTTCTGTAAAATATTTGAATGTCGCATCAGAAGGTAGATTTCTTCATTCGCCATCCTCCTCCATTCTCCGTTATCCCAAGTTCGCCCCCCTATCTTCCTCATTTCCTTTCTTCCAAATATTAATAGTCCTTCCTTGTCCCGTTTAGTCATGTTCCATGTTTCTGAACGTATATTACCGCTGGGCAAATCACCGTGTTGTAGATTTTTATCTTAGTGTTCACAGACATTAATTTGTAGCCGAGTCTGTCTGTCAGGAAATGGATGCATTTCATTCCCACTGCTATTCGTTCCTTGATGTCCATTTCTATTTTGTTGTCTGTGGTAAACCAAGATCCCAAGTATTTGAAATGGTGTACTCTCTTGAATCTCATGCCATTTGTCCCAAAAATTCTTCTTGTTCTTGTCTTCTTCCTAATTGCATGAACTCTGTTTTATCTTGGTTAATTTTAAAATCAAACTACTGTGCACAGCTGCCCATTTTTGGTACATACCTTTCAACTCGTGCTTAGATTCACTTAGCAGGACTATGTCATCTGCATGTGCGAAACAGTTGAAGTCGCCATCCATCTGTACTCCAGCCCACTCCTGTTGCCTACACTCTCTTATTACTTTCTCTAAGATGGCATTGAACAAAACACACGAGAGCGCGGCCCTTGTCTGAGACCTGTTTCTATCTCGAATGTTTCTGATGTAACTCGTCGGAAACATACTGCTACCTTTGACCCTTCCATACAGGTCTGCACCATTCTCACTAGCTTTTCAGGTATTCTGAGGTCACGCATTGCATTGTAGAGGCTATTCTAGTGCTGGCCCGCGGATGCGGCTAATTGCCGGGTAAATCGAAAGTGCGACTTGTGCGCCACATCCGTTGATTTCCGGTATTACCGTAGGAGGCGCTAGGCTAATCGGAGGCTGGCCGGAGGAAACGGAGGCGCTACGGAATATCGCTGGCCAGAAGCCGAATCCGACGAATGCGCTCCACACGGGTATTTCTGGTGCTACCGCATAGGTAACACAAATGCGGTTGTTTTGGAGGGAACGTGTCCTTACATAGTTCTGTGTTACACACAGAAGCACTTATTTTGAAGATAATTAATGTTCACAAACTTTTCCTAATCTGAGAAAAAGAATATCATTTTTAATCATTAAAATAGTGTTTCTAGATATATTAAAACGTAGATCAGATGTGCGGTAGTTTTTTGAGAGCGCGGATGATTATGCTAGAAGGCTGCATGTAAGTTGTGTGGACGACTGTACGCCGCAGGCAGAGGAACATCTAATCTTTAAGACTATTTAAAAAGATTTCATAAAAATTCCTAAAGTACCAAGGGCAAAACAATATGAAAGTGGTTAAGAATGGTAAGTAAAGTGTCGATAAAAAGAAAAAAAAAAGAAACACGATACCTTCAACCTTGATACATTTCATCATTTCTACAATGAAACCATCAGTAATTGTGGAAGACATGGCGAGGCAGCTGCAAAGCTTTCCTTCGAAATTTTACGTTGAAACTAGCACAAGCAAAGCGACAAAGAACGATGATAGAACACTAACACCACTCGTTTTTTTATTATTTTTATTTTATTTTTTTTTTTTTTGTGGACAGACTAACGTAAGAGGTCTACAATAGCTTGCAATGAGAAAGTTTCGGTTTTAATATGGTTATGTATAGAAACTTGTCTTACGCGGTAATGACATTTCACTGTGTTCACTGTCTTCAAATTGATATCATAAAACAAGAGACAAGTTAATACGAAGACGGAAGGACACTGTGTATACATTAACAGATTCGAGAGTTTTTGACAGAAAGCTATAGGAACACCATTTGTTAAATATATGACAAGTACAAAAGCTTTACCTCAAATAATAATAAGCATTTATAGTAGAAGTAAGGAAGAGAAAGAAAATTCGACAATTACAAAAATTTAAAATGTTCGCATTTGTTGGTAATCGAATACAGGACCTTCTATTCGATAAACTAACACGCTACTACCTGACCTATGCTGCACTGAGCCAGTGTCGCTCTACGTTTTTGTACTTCGTTAGTCTTATAAGGCCATCGTGAAACTTTTATCAATAATTGAACGTTCACCCAACTTTTACTATAACAAACTCGTATTAGAATACTTCGATTTTGGTGTACATTTATGGAACTAATGCTGGGAAACGGCATCTTTTCCTGCTACGCAAAATACACTGCCAAATCAAACAAATCCGGCAAGGTTCATCTCCAAAATGGCGTCTTCTCGATTTGACACGTCCAACCGGAGGTAGCCGGAGGCTCCGAGTGAAATGGCGCGAAATCTCCGCCTCCGGAACAACCGCTCCGTTTCGAGCAGCCGGCCGCGGTGGCCGAGGGGACAAGTTTAGCGACTGATGACGCAGTAGTTAAAAAAAAAAAAAAAAAGAGGGAAGTGAGGCGTTCCAGTCACGGTCTGCCCGACCACTACGGTCGGGGGTTCGAATCCCCCCTTGGGCATGGATATTCGTGCCGTCCTTAGTATAAGGTAGTTGATAAGTAGTTTGTAAGTTTAGCGACTGATGACCCCGTAGTTAAGTCCCATAAGCTTAACAAATATTTGAACATTTTTTTCGTTTCCAGCACTAGGCTATTCATGTGTATCCACAATATCAAATGTTCAAATGTTTGTAAATTTATCGGACCAAGCAGCACGGACATAAGTCCGTAGCTTACAAAGTACTTAAATGTAGGTTAACTAATCTAAGGACAACACACACATCCATGTCCCAGGGAGGACTCGAACCTCCACGGCGAGCAACCGCGCGCTCCTCAGCAAGACGCTTTAGACCGCTCGGCTACTCCACCGCTGCTATCCACAATATGTTGTCCACCCCAAGTAAATAGGTTTTTTGAGCAGAATTGGCATATTTATGTCTCTCCAAACGACTTGCAAACGGAAAAATAAGCTGTGAGTAAGCCGACCTTACGCAACGTCCGTAGCGTAACGGAAGCGGCTGGCACGGAGGCAGCTTCGCGTGACGCTTAGACGGACCCGCGCCGGCAGCCCGCTCGCTGGTAGCGTGACACGTCGCGCGAGTGGCGACTCTTTGAATTCGCCGCGTGCAGTCGTTCCGGAACTCGCGCCGATGGAATTATGAGCGGCCTGGGCGGCACGCGAGCAACGCTCGCGCCGCTTCGCCAACTATGCGAGGTCTCGGCGCTCACTCCAATTACCGCCAGTGATAAATTCCGCGGGAGCTTTGATTTAGAGCCCCGCAGGTGAGAAACGCGCCCTTTGGCGAGCCGCTCGGCCGTGGAAATCCCGCCGGCGGCGCCCGAGGGTCGCCGCTGTTCCCACAGGGCCGGGCCAATTTACACCGAGAGCCGTTTTATGCCTAATTTCTCACCTTAAACGTCAGATTCGTTCCGCGCTCTCTGCCGGAAAATCTGATTCTTCCGAGTTCATGAAACGCGTGGAGTCCAGTCACGACAAGTCTGTGACTGCATTTAACAATTAATCACGAAATCAGGAAAGAAAAAAAAAATCAGATCGTACGGCTGCTGAGCTAGAAAGAAGATTGCAGCGTAACTCATTAAGAGGATTTTAACCCTTTATGATCTGACGGAACTTCAAATTCCCACTTCATAAAAATGAGAGTAACACATTCTTCGCCGGCCGCGGCGGCCGAGGGGACTAAGGCGCTCAAGTCGCGGTCTGCACGGCCACTACGGTCGGGGGTTCCAATCCCCCGTCGGGCATGGATATTTGTGCCGTCCTTAGGATAAGCTAGTTGATTAGTTGTTTGTAAGTTTAGGGACTGATGACCCCGTGCCGGCCGCGGTGGCCGAGGAGACTGAGGCGCTCCAGTCACGGTCTGAACGGCCACTACGGTCGGGGGTTCGAATCCCCCCCCCCCGGGCATGGATATTTGTGCCGTCCTTAGTATAAGGTAGTTGATAAGTAGTTTGTAAGTTTAGGGACTGATGACCCCGTAGTTAAGTCCCATAAGCTATACAAACATTTGAATTTGAAAACATTCTTCGTCATTTGAATTGCTGCAGAAATGTAGCGCGCCACTTATTCTTGATTTGGCATATTGTTAATGCATCACAGTTCTTTCATTGATGTGATAACTGTGACGCCAAAGCAATTTGAATTTTAGTACGTAGAAAATGTTGAAATGTTTGTAGAACTTATGGGACTTAACTACGGGGTCATCAGTCCCTAAACTTACAAACAACTTGTCAACCAGCTTATCCTAAGGACGGCACAAATATCCATTCCCGAGGGGGGTTCGAACCCCCGACCGTAGTGGCTGTGCAGACCGTGACTGGAGCGCCTCAGTCCCCTCGGCTCAGTACGTAGATTCGGCAAGTAGACCTTGGATTATTTAGTTGTATACGGGTGATTGTTCAGTTCGGATTCTGTGAATTTCCTGTGGGAGAAAGCTTTCTTCATAATATTTTCGCGTTAATTGGTAAGTCAATTTATGATTATGATTGGTTAGGAGCAGATTATATTATATATCCTCGGAATAATTTTGTAGTATAACTTTGTACTTGTAAGTCTCTTCAGGTCTATATAATATAATTTGATTTTGTTTTTCTTTATACCAAACACATTTCCCAACAACTAAACTACCACAGAGAAAATTCGAAATATCAAAGTGAAACGATAAAAATTCAGGCCATAAAGGGTTAAACGTAGCTGCAGTTCAGCAACGGTGGAACACTATCCCAAAGTCAACAAAATTTCAGCCGTCCAGTTTTATAAATTGACCTTTGCCCAGCATTTGCTCGTGGCCGATCATGCTCCTAGATCGTCGGAAGACACTGCGATTTTGCATAGGGAGGCCAAGGGAAGAAAGATTTATCGGAAGAATATCAAATTTTCAAACACCTCATCATCAACGATTGCATTATGCTCAATGACAAACTGCAACTTGCACGTAGACAATACCTAGAAGGTTTCAAACCAATACTATTTGTAGATATTTGTCAATGCACTACTACTTGTTCCTACATGATGTTTATTGTCTTCATACTTCTGTTAGTGCACTTGTTTTTATTTTTCTAATGTTTTGCATAGGGAGGCCAAGGGAAGAAAATTAGACTTATGGGAAGACTATCAAATTATCACTCACCTAATCATCAACGATGGCAATATGCTTAATGACCAACTGCAACTTGTAAGTAGACATTACCTAGAAGGCTTCACACCAATAATGTTTCTGGACATTTGTTAATGCAATACTTGTTCCTGCACGGTATTTATTGTCCTCAGAATTCTGTTAGTGCACTTGTTTAAATTTTTCTAATGTGTGAAGCATGATGTGTATCCCCCTTCCCTTCCCACCGGCTACGTGTTGTTTATTCTTTGTTTGTGTTTCATGCACCATATGTCTGGCCGCTGTGTGTGGCCGTGCTCCTCAATTTTATCTTGTAGACATATTTTAGATTTTACATTTTATTCCATGACATAGAGCCAGCCACATATTATTCAACAACTAGGCCTATTTTAATATGAACTTAATGTAAGTACATTCTCATCCAATGGTGTAATTTCAATTTCTAACTTTTTTTAGAAACTTTTATGTATTTTACTTTTATTCATATGATAAAGGTATAATATTTTGTTAGGAAGTACTTCTGAAGGAGGCAAAATTATTTTTGCCGAAACCTAGGTCAAGGTTTATGCATGTGAACCATTTGTATGCGACTGGTCGGCTGATATTTTGTTGACTTTTGGATCATTAAGAGGACGATAATACAACCAGAAAGATACCACGGAATGATACTGTTCCATAACTTCATGCGGTTCCAAACCGCTTCCAGTCATAGTGATTCAGATTTCCCGTCATTTTCCTGAATCACTCCGGGCACCTTCCGCGATGGTTCCTTTCAGATGCTTGCAGGATCCCCCTCCCAGTAACTAAATATATTTTGAAAGTGTAGGCGTTGATAGGAGTCCTTAGAAGATGGTGTAGGGCGCGAGCGGATTTAGCGGCCCGCACTGTCCTTCCGGGATCTGCTAGTTAAGATGAGCCACCTTGGAGCCAGACTTCTGAGCCGACTTGTAGGCGTTCCTGCAACCTGTTTTGTAGGAAATGCTCTCGATGATGTAGTGCCTTTGCTGTTAGACACACACTGGAATATTGATGGAAGTACTAATAAAAGAGCTGAAATGCTAACTCGTTACGGGTAGGTATTTCGTCTAATTAAAATCCGGAATGCCAATAATGGAGCTTTATTACTATCCTCACCATTCCACAACACAGTTTAATTGACTTTGAAATTGACAGTTATAGTTTTGCGGCTAATGCTGAGAGCGTGGTCCCTATGACACACGGCTGGATTAAGTCGTAAAGCCGACTGACTACCGCGGCGCACAGCGGAGACTTCCTGTACATCTTCGGAAGTATTCGTAGATGTTCGTGAAAAGCGTTGTGATTCATATATCTATTTTATCATTATTGAATAAAACTAAATGATCAGCACCTGTTGACCCCTGTATGTCAGCAAAGCATTGTTAAGTAAAGAACATTAAATAATTAAAGATGTTAGATTCGCGCCATATTCTTCGTACTTTCCCGGCTTAGAGGTGCGACAGCCGCAACAGACGATCCCACGGAAACGGCGTTCTGGAGCTTTTGCTACCCCACTTCGTCTACCAACGCCATATGGTGCGACTCGGGAAACTACAATGGCTCTTACTGTCAGTAAGCTGCCTAGCCTTTCCTAACTACATTTTATCTGCCGCCCCGTCTCACGCACAAAATCTGCTGATAAACTTGTGAAATAAAATAAAATAAAAATTCTACCTCGATATAGTAACGCATACATGCTAAAGCCGATTTTCTTCTCCATGCCTGAAAAACATTTTCCCTTTCAACCATTGACTCTTCGGGTGGCTACCCTTCCGCCTTTCTGTTGCCTGCCCGGAGTTCGGTCCTTTTCCTTCTCCGTTGCAGTTAACTACGCGGAGTGTGTTCGTTATTTTGGTAGTGTGTGTGTTGGGGATGTTTTGCTTCTTGTTACACATCCTTTCTTTATCTGTGAACATCTCGGTTTAGTTAGTGTGGGCCGTTTGTAAGTGACGACTGAACGTTTCGTTGTCATTCGTGTATCCCCAAGCCGCTATCTTTCTGCTTGCTGCTGTTACCCACCTCAAGACGTGGTTGAAATTAGGAAACCTGTTTTGATTGCTTTCATCTACCCATCGGAGATCTATACATAGAAATACCATTAGATTGGCCCTAGTAAAGAGCAGGTTCCGGGTATTGAGCAAGACTTGGTCTATCGAGAAATGTAGTGCACGCAGTCTAGAAGCAGTAGTTTCTTTTTCCGGGCACCATCGTGTGTACTATCTGGAACTGAAACTTTTTAACTTTTATTAGTTGTTCCCAGCAGTTGGAAGCTTTAGTGTGTTACCATGGTATGCCCGTTATTAATTGTCTAATTAACTGTTCACCATTTTAAAAGGCAAATTTGTATTAATTGGATTTTTCGATATTGAGCTCGTGATTCTAAGCTAAAATTTGGGCTCGTATTTCATTTCAGTAATGGTTTCCGTACTTTCCGTGTTTCTAAAAATTTAGCTCCTAAGTAAAAAAAGATTGGACTCGTATTTCATCTACACTACTGTTAGAGGGTAATCGTCCTGAAGGTGATACAAGGCCGAATGTAGGACATTCATTTTAATATAAGTAATCTTGTTACTTGTAAGAAATCTTTTGAATTGTGCCTTAGGTCTAGTTGTTGTGTTTGGAAGGCACATTTCTGAAGTGGTATCTGTACTTGAGGGCCTCCTGTATTTTAACATGTAACTTTTAGCTTCCTTGCCCCAAGTTGCGTTTTGAGGTTAAGTCCTCACTCGAACAGCATTTCTGTTACATTTAGATTGTGTGATAATCTCTGAGTTTTAATTAGAATTTGAAAATATTTAAGAATGAATCTTTTAACTCTTTTTGGAAACAAAACCTCAGCAAGTAACTTGTTCTCTTGAGTTTATTCTTGCCTCTGTTAAACAAAAGCGTGATCGTAAACATGGACTGACTGTCATTGGTGTACCCACCAATTTCTTCCATGTCCTCTCTGTTTGTCGTTTCTGAGAATTTATAATTAAGGAAAATATTTTTAATATATTTAAAACACCACCAATCCCGTCCCACTTACCATCAACTTTTACCAACTGAAATCAGGATTCATCTGATGAGGACACGGTTTTCCAGTCGCTAACGGTTGAAGCGATGTGGTCATGAGTTCATGAGAAGCACTTTAGGTGATGTCGTCAGTGACGGATCTGAGGGGGGAGGGAGGAGACAAGGGGGGCAAGCTGCCCCGGGCGCAGAGTTCAAGGTGGCGCCAAAATGGTTAAACGCTTTAGTATAACTACGATTGTTGAAGAGATAATTACATGAACTAAATCAACTTTCCCGTAAGCTATAGTATAAATTTCGTTACTTTAGCAATAAGTAATTATAAGAACTTTTTGTTGCATTCCTAGTCTTTTGCAACTATTAAATACATAAGGTCTCGGCTGCCCCTGCTCCCGTGATAATTAGATTACAAACGTGGCTATGTAGACTTTCCCGGCGTATTAATTGATCAAATTCTTCACGGTTTTCCACCCGGATCATTCTGTCATCTGTACACCATATTTCTGCGGTCCAACTGGCCACCATCATCTGGTAAGGAAGCTAAGCCGCGGCGCAGAAATATTGTGTGCAGATGTCAGAATGATCCGGCTGGAAACCCGTGAAGAATTTGATCAGATTACAAAAGTATTAGCCAGATTTTACCGAATGTGCTGACCACGATCCATTTAGTACGCTTATACAGTAGTGTTGCGACACCTGCACCGCAGTGGCAGAAAGACGAACTGCGACTTTCTTTGATGTAATCTGTTTAATCGTGTCAGTGTTTTCTTTGCTGTCCCTTCTATGTTATACTTTTCACGAACGCATTTGAAGTTTTTTAAACTAAAAGATTTATGACTGACATAACTCTGATTATAAGTATCAAGTATCAGTCTATTATTTAAGTGTGGACAGATGCCAAAATAACAATCTGGAGCGGCATTCAGAAGGACAGCCCGCGAAAAGAAATGCGAAACTAAAAAAATCTTCTCAGTTTATTTCATCTTGGTTGAGAGGAAGGTGAAAGGTGAGTTATTAGATATACGTTAAGATAGAATCATGTTTTTCACTCGCCTCTTAATTCCAAATGTTTTTTTTATAGTCGTAGAGTTATCACACATTTCACAAATATATCTGAAATGCAGCAGTTGTATTTACTATTCTGAATGTATTACCGTACATCTTTGCAAAAATCAATTTCTCATAAAGCTAGAGGCATACTACCTCTACGTTTTGTTGATTTTCGTTCTAAATCTAACTTAAAAAGAACACTTTTCACAATTTACATCAGTCATGAATGTTCAGTGAAGTTGTTACAAACTTTATGCTGGACCTGCCGTGGCACCAGCTCTTCTATCTGATTTGTGGACATGACGATTACCTTTACAAAAATGCTGAAACTGCTTCCACCGCTGATATCCGAAGCCCCATATCATTATATCTGCAACATTTAACAATATGATCATACGCTAACAGGGTGAAAAGCGTAATTATACATAATAATCAATAAATTTGAGACTGCTGACAATTTAAATTATTTATCCATTGTTGCCTGCCCAGCCAGCTATTACAAAGTGGAATAAAAACTACAGGTTACAGTTCTTGTTGACGCGGTGGAGTGGCCGAGCGTTCCAAGGCGCCTAGCTGCTGAGCGCAAAGCTACATGCTGTCGGAGGTTCGAGTCCTCCCTCGGGCGTGCGTGTATTTGTTGTCCTTAACATAACTTAGTGTAAGTAGTTTTTAACCCTGGGAATGATAATCGCAGTAGTTGAGTCCCATGGATTTACGAACATTTGAACAGTTCTTGTTCATACTGATTCATTATTTCAGTAAATATTTCATGATTTTTCTATCACATATTATACTAAGAAAATTTGACTTTTTAATCTGCATTTATGTTTTATTTAAAACTAAATATTTAGCATTGCTTGCGAAAATCTTTTGGTAAAACTTTTTCATTAGTTATGCCTAGGCCTCCATTTTTTTAATTTATTTTTTATTTGCGTTTATATCTGTATTTATTCATGACTCCATTGATACAGTATATGTTCTCCAATATAAACTCCTTTAAATCTCATACTTCGTCTTTGCGGGGAGAGGGGGGGGGGCGCAAATGACAATCTTGCCCAGGGCGCCGAAAAGCCTAGATCCGTCCCTGGATGTCGTGCTTTTAGCAATGGCAGATGACGCGGCCGTCCCATTAACGCCAAACTGCGTCGAACTGTCCTAACGGATAAGTACGATGGCTGTCTCACATTGATTTCTTTGGTTATTTCAAACCCAAACGCCACTGCTCTCAGTCATTAAGTGCAAGCCTTTGGCACCCGAATTGTTCGTAGTGAGGGGCAGTGCCTGATATTTAACTTACTCGGCAAATTATTGATCTTTTGGATTTCCAAAATGGCAGATTCCATGAGCCTATTTGCAACTAACATTCCACGTTCTGCTCTTAATTGACGTAGTGCGGCCGTTATTACGTCAGAAACTGTGCAAAATGAATCATTGGAGAACATGGGTGTGGGTGAAAGTTTCGATGCCGCGAGGTTAAGTAGCGGTTAGTGCCATTTCCTGGCGTCTCGAAGTCAAATCTTATCAATAATTGATATTTGCTGGCCGCAGTGGCCGAGCGGTCTGCGGCGTGCCAGTCACGCTCTGCACGGCCGCTGTGGTCGGGAGCTCGAATCCCCCCTCGTGCATGGATGTTTGTGCCGTCTTTAGTATAAGCTAGTTCATAAGTAGTTTGTAAGTTTAGGGACTGATGACCCCGTAGTTGAGTCCCATAAGCTTTATAAACATTTGAACAATAATATTTGTTTTCTCTCTTAATGTCCACAATATTTATATTACTGATACACAGTATTTGTATCAGTTACAGCACCTCCATCCATGAGCTGAGCTGCACTTGTTATTGTAAGAAATACACTTCCAGTGTAAGTGTTCTATACTTAAGAACCAAATAGACTGGTGTAGTCATACGTATGCAAACACAGAGATATGTAAACAGAATATCGCAGTGCAGTCAGCAATGCCTTTAGATGACAACAGGTGTCTGTCGCAGGAGGTTACTGCTGATACTATAGCAGATTATCGGATTAGAATCTGAACCTGGTGTTTGAGTCGGCGCACGAGAGATACGACACAACATCTCCGAGGTAGCGATGAGGTGGGCATTTTCCGTACGAGTGCAAAGTGAATATCTGAAATCTGGTAACATATCAAATCTCCGGCATCTCTGCGGTCGCGGAAAAATCCTGTGACACTGGGACCCACGACGACTGATAGAATCGTTCAACGTGGCGAAGTCACCCTTCCTGTAATAGTTGAGAATTTAAATGCTTGACCGCCAACAAGCGTCAGCGTGCGAACCATTCAACGGGAACCGACAGCCCACTCGTGTACCCTTGCTGACTGCCCGACAAAAATCTTCAAGACTGGGCCCGACAACACCGACATTGATCTGTTGATGCCTCGATAGATTTTACCTGGTCTGATGAGAATTGTTTCCAATTGTATCGAGGGGATGGACGCGTATTGCTGTTGAAATAGCCTCATGAATCCATGGACCCGCTCTGCCAGCAGGCTCTGTAATGATGTGAGGAGTGTGCACTTTGAATGTCGTGAGACACGTGATACGTCTGGATACGACTCTTAAAGGTGACACGTAAATACGCATCCTGGCAGATTACCTGTGTCCTTTCATGTCCATTGTGCATTCCGATGAGCAATTCCACAGGACAATTCGAGACCCCACAAGTCCAGAATTGCTACAGAGTGGCTCCAGGAACTTTTCTGAGTTCAAGCATCACCTCCAAATTCTCCAGACATATTCATTACTGAGCATATCTGGGATGCCTTGAAACGTGCTCTTCAGAAGAAATCAGATTTACGGTTTTATCGTCAGTCATGAGGGATGCATGGTGTCAGTTTTCTCCACGTCTAATTCAGACATTAGTCGAGTCCGCGCCACATCATGCTGGGGTAGTTCTGCGTTCCCGACGATCCTACACGACATTAGCGAGGTATGTCTGTTTCTTTGCATCTTCAGTGCATAATCGTGACTCGAATGCGATTACGTTGCTACAGTATATATAAACATTTGAATAGCTTTCTTAAGCCACTTTCGAAAACGATAGAAGTTTCCTTTCCAAAAATTATAGCTGCCACTGTAAGTAAGAACGGTATTACACTATTCAATTTATTAGACAAAACTGTTTTGTCCAGTATGTTGGACGTAGAGTAAGAGGGACTCGCCTTTCATTAAATTTCTTTGAGCAAATCTAACGCTTGGTCTTAGACATAATCAAGGAAAGCGTTCGTCGTATGTTTCTTGTAATGAGACAAACAGCCGCTTGAAGCGCTAGCGTTAATCTAAGTATTTGACACCTGCTATGATGAACATGGCTGAGAGATGCCAAGTTTCCTTGTTGTGGTCATCGACTACATAACTGATAGAAATGTACGATGCATGTCAAAAGTTCAATTATTTATAACAACCAGAGTGCGATCCAAGAAATAAATCTTGTGTTGGTGGGCAGATGGTATTATGTTACCGGTTTCGTTCACCACTGGCTCTGAATTTATCCAGGCTTCATTCTAGAAAATAGACTCTTAGAAGAACACAATATTGATGACGTTTTTGTAGTTCTCGATTCTGATATATTTGTACTCAAGATGCCGCAAGTGTTCATCTGTTTCCTACATTTACACCAGTTCTGTAGTTCAAAATGTGCAAATGTTTGTGAAGCTTAAGGGACTTAACTGCGGGGTATTCAGTCCCTAAACTTACTAACTACTTATGAACTACCTTATACTGAAGACGAAACAAACATCCACGTCCGAGGGAGGATTTGAACCTCCGACGGGGAACGGCCGCCGGCCGCAGTGGCCGAGGGGACTGAGGCGCTCCAGTTACGGTCTGCACGGCCACTACGGTCGGGGGTTCGAATCCCCCTCGGGCATGGATATTTGTGCCGTCCTTAGTCTTAATTAGTTCGTAAGTAGTTTGTAAGTTTAGGGACTGATGACCCCGTAGTGAAGTCCCACAAGCTATACAAACATTTGAACATTTGAATTTTGGGAAACGGCATTGTGCATCGGAGTTCTGTAGTTGGTGAAACAGTAACATTACAGTCTAACATATACAGTCGCGACACTCACTGCTGTAATAGTTGTTACCAACTGACAGTTGCAACGAAACTAGTTCTCCTAGCGGTGGGCAAGCGGTCGAAGCAGTGATGTTTGTTTATAATTATTTTGGTTTGTAATTAACGAAATAGTATACTTTTTGCTTTACAAGCATTACTAAAATTCAGGAGATATACATAATACGGAAATTAATTATTCTTGTATACAGAACTACCCACTCCCATGAACCACAGACATTGCCGAGGTGGGGTGGCTTGCGTGCCTCAACGATACAGATAGCCGTACCGTAGGTGCAACCACAGCGGAGGAGTATCTGTGGAGAGGCCAGACAAACGTGTGGTTCCTGAAGAGGGGCAGCAGCCTTTTCAGTAGTTACAGGGGCAACAGTCTGGATGATTGACTGAGCTGGCCTTGTAACATCAGCTAATGCGGCTTTGCCACACAGCTACTGCGAACGGCTGAAAGCAAGGGGAAACTACAGCCGTTATTTTTCCCGAGGACATGCAGCTCTACTGTATGAACATATGATGATGGCATCCTCTCGGGTAAAATATTCCGGAGGTAAAATAGTCCCCCATTCGGATCTCCGGGCGGGGACTACTCAAGAGGATGTGATCATCAGGAAAGACAATACTGGCATTCTACGGGTCGGAGCGTGGAATGTTAGATCCCTTAATCGAGTAGGAAAATTAGAAAATTTAAAAAGGGAAATGGATAGGTTGAAGTTAGATATAGTGGGGATTAGTGAAGTTCGGTGACAGGATGAACAGGATTTCTGGTCAGGTGACTACAGGATTATAAATACAAAATCAGTTGGGGGTATCACAGGAGTAGGATTGATAATGAATAAGAAAATAGGAATGCGGGTAAACTACTATGACCAGCACAGCGATCGCATTATCATTGTCAAGATAGATACGAAGCCAACAGTAGTACAGGTTTATATGCCAACTAGCTCTGCCGATGATGAGGAAATCGAAGAAATATATGAGTAGCTAAAGGAAATTATTCAGACAATTAAGGGAGAGGAAAACTTAACTGTTATGGGAGACTGGAATTCGGTAGTAGGACAAGGAAGGGAAGGGAAGATAGTGGGGGAATATGGTCTGGGCAAAAGGAATGAAAGAGGAAGCCGCCTGGTAGAATTTTGCACGGAACATAATTTAGTTATAACAAACACCTGGTTTAAGAATCACAAAAGAAGGTAGTATACGTGGAAGAGACCAGGAGACACCGGGAGATACCAGATAGATTTTATAATGGTAAGACATAGATTTCGGAACCAGGTTTTGAAGTGTAGGACATACCCAGGGGCAGACATAGACTCTGACCATAACTTGTTGGTTATGAACTGTAGGCTGAAACTGAAGAAACTACAGAAAAGTAGGAAAATAAGGAGATGGGACCTGGATAAATTGAAGGAACCTGAAGTTCTTAAGAATTTCAGAGGGAGCTTCAGGCAACAATTGACAGAAACAGGGGAAAATAAAACAGTTGAGGAGGAATGGGTAAAATTGAGAGATGAAATAGTGAAGGCAGCAGAGGACAAAATAGGTAGGAAGGCAAGACCTACAAAAAATCCTTGGATATCACAGGAGATACTAAATTTAATCGATGAAAGGAGAAAATATAAAAATGCAGTAAATGAAACAGGCAAAATGGAGTACAGACGACTAAGAAATGAGATTGACAGGAAGTGCAAAATGGCTAAGCAGGAATGGCTAGAAGGCAAATGCAAGGATGTAGAAGAATGTATAAATAGGGGAAAAATAGATACAGCCTACCGGAAAATAAAAGAAACATTTGGCGATAGGAAGGGCAGCTCTATGAATGTCAGGGACACTGATGGAAAGCCGGTTCTCAGCAAAGAAGGGAAAGCTGAAAGGTGGAAAGAGTATATAGAGGGGCTCTACAAAGGAAATGAACTTCGAGACACTATTGTAGGAAGGGAAGAGGATGTAGATGATGATGAAATAGGAGATATTATACTGAGAGATGAATTTGACAGAGCACTGAAAGATCTAAGTCGAAACAAGGCCCCTGGAGTAGATGATATCCCGTCAGAGCTACTGAAGTCTCTGGGAGAACCAGCCATGACAAAATTGTTTCACATTGTGTGTAAAATGTATGAGACAGGTGAAGTACCCTCAGACTTTAAGAAAAATGTAATAATCCCCATTCCAAAGAAAGCGGGTGCAGACAGGTGTGAAAACTACAGAACCATCAGTTTAATAAGTCATGGTTGCAAAATATTAACACGAATTATATACAGAAGGATGGAAAAGCTGGTAGAAGCCGACCTCGGGGAAGATCAGTTTGGGTTCAGGAGAAATGTAGGAACACGGGAGGCAATACTCACTTTACGGCTTATCCTAGAAGATAGATTAAGAAAAGGGAAACCAACATTTCTAGCTTTTGTAGATTTGGAGAAGGCTTTTGACAATGTTGATTGGAACAAACTATTTCAAGTTCTGAAGCAAGCAGGAGTAAAATATAGGGAGCGTAAGGTTATTTACAACTTGTACAAAAACCAGACAGCGGTTGTCAGAGTTGAAGGGCATGAAAGCGATGCAGTGGTTGGAAAGGGAGTAAGACAGGGTTGTAGCCCTTCCCCAATGTTGTTCAATTTGTACATTGAGCAAGCTATAAAGGAAAGCAAGGAGAAATTTGGAGAAGGAATTAAAGTTCAGGGTGAAGAATTGAAAACATTGCGTTTTGCCGACGACATAGTAATTCTGTCAGATACAGCAAATGACCTACAAGAGCAATTGAACGGAATGGACAGTGTGCTGAAAGGTGCATATAAGATGAACATTAACAAGAGTAAAACTAGGGTAATGGAGTGCAGTGTAAGAAAATCAGGTGATGCTGAAGGAATTAGATTAGGTAACGAAACAATAAAGGAGGTAGATGAGTTTTGTTACTTGGGCAGTAAAATAACAAATGATGGTCGCAGTACAGAGGATATAAAATGCAGAATGGCAATGGGTAGAAAGGCGTTTTTGAAAAAGAGAAATTTGTTAACATCTAATATTGATTTAAGCCTAAGGAAGTCCTTTCTGAAGGCATTTGTATGGAGTGTTGCCTTGTATGGGAGTGAAACATGGACGATAAGCAGTGTGGACAGAAAGAGGATAGAGGCTTTTGAAATGTGGTGCTACAGAAGAATGCTGAAGATTAGGTGGGTGGATCACGTAACTAATGAGGAGGTACTGAACCGAATTGGGGAGAAAAGAAATTTTTGGCATACCTTGACTAAAAGAAGGGATAGATTGGTAGGACACATTCTTAGACATCAAGGAATTGTGAATTTAGCATTGGAGGGAAGTGTGTGGGGTAAAAATCGCAGAGGGAGACCAAGAGACGCGTATAATAAGCAGATTCAAGTGGATGTCGGTTGTCGTTCTTATGAGGAGATGAAAAGGCTTGCTCAGGATAGAGTAGGGTGGAGAGCTGCATCAAACCAGTCTCTGGACTGAAGACCACAACAACAAAAACACAGAACTACTTCGTCATGAACAAATACTTACGAATATGTAATTGCAGTTTATTCCGCTGAAAGTAAGTGGAATATAATCATAACAGAATAAAAAAATCTGTTATGGTCTTTTCTTACAATGATAGGAATTTCTTTGACCTGTATCATTTCGATGTGTAGTCTAATGATTCGCACATTTTTGCAGCTCACTCGTCTTTCTTATACGTATATATTGTGTTGACTGTAATTACTTTAACTTAAAAAGCCAATGTTTTGATGATACTTTCCATGTGTGGTTCAGCTGTAACAACAATTGTGGAATTGGGTTCTTCTCTGTTGGAAAACATATTGATTACTTTTGTCATTTTATTAACACGTTTGTGGCGTTTTTGTTTCAGCTACAGCTCTTGTAACTGATTCGGTACGTTAAATACTGCAGTTATTGCATTATGCATACGTTTATTACGTTCCATTCTCAATCACTTCACTGGAATTGTAATGAAGAAATGTTAACGTTCCTGCATAGAAAAGCGACGTCTCTCTGCTAAAGTTCAGGTCTTTTGATGCGTCCGAGCCATTTTTATTTTAAATTTTTAATAGAAAATGAAATTATTCAATTAAAGCGAGTATGTTGCAAGATAACTGTAAAGAAACTGTCCTGTAATGTACCCTCTTGAACTTTGTCAAGATCTTAGGAAACTTAAAAAAGTCAATAGTGGATCTATCTTTTTTTTATGTTTGTAAATCTATCCGACCAAACTGCGTGGTCATAAGTCCATAGCTTACAAACTACTTAAACTAAGGTAAACTAACCTAAAAACAACACACACACACACACACACACACACACACACACACACACACACACACACACACACACACACCCATGCCCTAGGGGGACTCGAACCTCCAACGGCGAGCAACCGCAAGCTCCGCAGCGAGGCGCCTTAGACCGCTCGGTTACTCCACCGCGGCGGATCTATTTTTAAATTACTCATATTTTTCCTACTATAAAAAGCATGTTGAAATCAATATAAGTGATACTATCGCACTCATTCAATATCGTATTCAGGAATGTAGTTTGCCGGCCGCTTGTAGCGCTTCTGTCCAAGCGTATAACAAAAATCTGTGGGAATTTCGTGACTGTGGTCACATTTAAAAATAAATAATAACCTTTCTTAATGTCAGTATACTGGGCAACAGATTTATTCGCATTACAATTCCTCTTTCAGTGTTTTATACAGACCTTCACACCTTTATGAGTCGCACGGAATGGCCGTGTCGTCTAAGACGTCGTGCAACGTACTGGGTGGCCGTTACCGCCGGAGGTTCGAGTCCTCTCTCAGGAATAGGTCCTCAGTATTAAGTTACTTTAAGTAGCTTGTAAGTGTAGGGAGTGATTAGCATAGCAATTTGGTTCAATAGGTTTACAAACATTTGAATATTTTTTCTTTTATTTGCGTCAATGCACACTGCAGTATTTGAATGTTAAGTGTAAACAAGAGAAGCCTTCTCCTACTGCAAGAAATCGTAGCGTTACGGAAAGCGTTTTTGTATATTATACTCTTTAAGTGAATTTCCTGCTTCTTAATATGAAGAACTGCGGAGCTACTTCCTTGGGTTCAAGCTAAAACAGGATCATACGTGGATAAGTGTTACTGAAGCACGCGACATCGTCCATCATCTTTTACTGGACGACGCGATCAAAGCGCAACCTACCAGCGCCTATAAACATGAATGGTTGGGAATAAGATTGCAAAAATTTATGGATGCATATTTGTGAGAGTAAATCATATTGCTATCAGAATCAGTCAGTTAATTAATACATTAATGAGACAGTGTTTAATATTCCCATTTATTCCCGTTAGTGTCCTGCATCTTTCAGTAAATATTTATGTACCTAAACTACTTTTAGACTTATAGAAGGACAACGAAAATTGTATCCCTTCAGAAAGAAGCGTTAAAAATTACTTTCGTTATTGATATTCCAAAATGTTGTTATTTTATGCATTTCTCGCGCCTTTTGGCAGCTAATTAATAAGTCATTTACATTTTAGTCCTACAGAAGTAAGATCTAATATGTCAATAGTCAGCAATTGACATTACTAAATGATTTTATTGTTAAGATTCTAGAAAATAAGTAACTAAACAATACACATTTCACTAACGTGCTGCCACATCGATAAGTGATGTTTGTTATCACAAACCATTGTAAACGATGAATGCATAAGCATATCATCATTTTTCATTTAATTAATTAAATAAAATCGCAAAACAAAGTATTCTAAAACCCTGTAGTGTAAAAAGTGTAAATGAGGGATATAGATGATGTGGTTAACACAGAGTGGAAGAGAATAACATGAAAACATCTAAAACAATATTTTAGATTCAAAATCACTTTCGCACACAATCAATATCAAAAGACACAATAATAACATTTTCAGATAATGACATACGTACTGGTTGGTCATAGTGATAACGTGAATTCTTCCAAGCAAGTTGTGTCACATGATACTGAAAATATATCATAAATTACAGTATAAAGTTTGATGGTAAAAATAAAGATAATGTATATCTTCATTTTAACCACTTCGAAATTCTACATTTGTACTCTAAAAACTAATATAATCACAACAAGATATATTTGGTATGAGTTTTTTGCGCTATTATTTAACAAGAAGGGTTTAGGCACTATGGATTGAAAACCAGTAATTACTAGTTCAAATGTTCAAATGTTTGTAAATCTATCGGACCAAACTGCGTGGTCATCAGTTCGTGGCTTACAAACTACTTAAACCTAGGTAAACTAACCTAAGGACAAACACACACACCCATGCCCCAGGAAGGACTCGTACCTCCACGGCGAGCAACCGTGCGCTCCACAGCGAGACGCTGAGACGCTTTAGACCGCTCGGCTACTCCACCGCGGCTAATTACTCGTAACATCGTTGTTGATCCACAATACTCAAAAATATGTACGGAGAAGTCCTTTCCCTCCTATATATACTTGGTACTTTGCTTATCTCTATTAAAATGTAATTGTGGGAGAATGCAATGTTTTCCATGGAAATAAGACAGGCGACTGATTATTTTAAGTAACCGTGTATTATTATAAGAAAGGTTTCAAGCGGATCCGAGCGTTTGAAGTGTTGTTGTTGTTGTGGTCTTCAGTCCAGAGACTGGTTTGATGCAGCTCTCCACCCTATTCTATCCTGAGCAAGCATTTTCATCTCCTCATAAGAACGACAACCCACATCCACTTGAATCTGCTTACTATACGCGTCTCTTGGTCTCCCTCTACGATTTTTACCCCACACACTTCCCTCCAACGCTAAATTCACAATTCCTTGATGTCTAAGAATGTGACCTATCAATCTATCCCTTCTTTTAGTCAAGGTATGCCAAAAATTTCTTTTCTCCCCAATTCGGTTCAGTACCTCCTCATTAGTTACGCGATCCACCCACCTAATCTTCAGCATTCTTCTGTAGCACCACATTTCAAAAGCCTCTATCCTCTTTCTGTCCACACTGCTTATCGTCCATGTTTTACTCCCATACAAGGCAACACTCCATACAAATGCCTTCAGAAAGGACTTCCTTAGGCTTAAATCAATATTCGATGTTAACAAATTTCTCTTTTTCAAAAACGCCTTTCTACCCATTGCCATTCTGCATTTTATATCATCTATACTGCGACCATCATTTGTTATTTTACTGCCCAAGTAACAAAACTCATCTACGTCCTTTATTGCTTCGTTTCCCAATCTAATTCCTTCAGCATCACCTGATTTTCTTACACTGCACTCCATTACCCTAGTTTTGCTCTTGTTAATGTTCATCTTATATGCGCCTTTCAGCACACTGTCCATTCCGTTCAATTGCTCTTCCAGGTCATTTGCTGTATCTGACAGAATTACTATGTCGTCGGCAAAACGCAATGTTTTTAATTCTTCACATTGAACTTTAATTCCTTCTCCAAATTTCTCCTTGCTTTCCTTTATAGCTTGCTCAATGTACAAATTGAACAACATTGGGGAAAGGCTACAACCCTGTCTTACTCCCTTTCCAACCACTGCATCCCTTTCATGCCCTTCAACTCTGACAACCGCTGTCTGGTTTTTGTACAAGTTGTAAATAACCTTACGCTCCCTATATTTTACTCCTGTTTGCTTCAGAACTTGAAAGAGTTTATTCCAATCAACATTGTCAAAAGCCTTCTCCAAATCTACAAAAGCTAGAAATGTAGGTTTGCCTTTTCTTAATCTATCTTCTAGGATAAGCCGTAAAGTGAGTATTGCCTCCCGTGTTCCTACATTTCTCCTGAACCCAAACTGATCTTCCCCGAGGTCGGCTTCTACCAGCTTTTCCATCCTTCTGTATATAATTCGTGTTAATATTTTGCAACCATGACTTATTAAACTGATGGATCTGTAGTTTTCACACCTGTCTGCACCCACTTTCTTTGGAATGGGGATTATAACATTTTTCTTAAAGTCTGAGGGTACTTCACCTGTCTCATACATCTTACACACAATGTGAAACAATTTTGTCATGGCTGGTTCTCCCAGAGACTTCAGTAGCTCTGACGGAATATCATCTACTCCAGGGGCCTTGTTTCGACTTAGATCTTGCAGTGCTCTGTCAAATTCATCTCTCAGTATAGTATCTCCTATTTCATCATCATCTACATCCTCTTCCCTTCCTACAATAGTGTCTCGAAGTTCATTTCCTTTGTAGAGCGCCTCTATATACTCTTTCCACCTTTCAGCTTTCCCTTCTTTGCTGAGAACTGGTTTTCCATCAGTGTCCTTGATATTCATAGAGCTATTTTTCTTATCGCCAAATGTTTCTTTTATTTTCCGGTAGGCTGTATCTATTTTTCCCCTATTTATACATTCTTCTACATCCCTTCATTTGACTTCTAGCCATTCCTGCTTAGCCATTTTGCACTTCCTGTCAATCTCATTTCTTAGTCGTCTGTACTCCATTTTGCCTGTTTCATTTACTGCATTTTTATATTTTCTCCTTTCATCGATTAAATTTAGTATCTCCTGTGATATCCAAGGATTTTTTGTAGGTCTTGCCTTCCTACCTATTTTGTCCTCTGCTGCCTTCACTATTTCATCTCTCAATTTTACCCATTCCTCCTCAACTGTTTTATTTTCCCCTGTTTCTGTCAATTGTTGCCTGAAGCTCCCTCTGAAATTCTTAAGAACTTCAGGTTCCTTCAATTTATCTAGCTCCCATCTCCTTATTTTCCTACCTTTCTGTAATTTCTTCAGTTTCAGCCTACAGTTCATAACCAACAAGTTATGGTCAGAGTCTATGTCTGCTCCTGGGTATGTCCTACACTTCAAAACCTGGTTCCGAAATCTATGTCTTACCATTATAAAATCTATCTGGTATCTCCCGGTGTCTTCTGGTCTCTTCCACGTATACAACCGTCTTTTGTGATTCTTAAACCAGGTGTTTGTTATAACTAAATTATGTTCCGTGCAAAATTCTACCAGGCGGCTTCCTCTTTCATTCCTTTTACCCAGACCATATTCCCCCACTATCTTCCCTTCCCTTCCTTGTCCTACTACCGAATTCCAGTCTCCCATAACAATTAAGTTTTCCTCTCCCTTAATTGTCTGAATAATTTCCTTTAGCTCCTCATATATTTCTTCGATCTCCTCTTACGTAACATCGAAGTGAAGCTCACAACAACAGTACTGAAATCAACTCTTTGGAACTTCAGCTAATTTGTCGGACAATGTAAGGAAAAGTTTCGACTGCAGTATTGTTGATCGCTATTTCATGAGTGCACAAACTTCGTAAAGGAACATCTTGTCCCATTAAAATACAATGCCGGAAATAAGAACAATTAGAAAACCTTCGCAGAATTTTCCTATTTACTCAAGATTAATGTTGTTTCTAAGCGGTAGTCTACAGTCGCATTGTACTTTGAAAAACTCCTATTTGTCCCTTTTGTATCCCAGCCACGTCGCCACTTTTGTGTCTTGTTTTCGCCGGTTGTCTTCGGTGTCGGTGGCCGAGTAGAGAGAGACCGACACAGGAAAATAGGATGCACGCGTTTGCAGGTACGGAGGTGACCAGCCAGTGGGACAGCAGAAACTAGAAACACTAGACTCAATTAGAATAAGATATATATTTCGTGGAGTCTTGGTAATACTTAACTTTTACAAAGTTCGTGACTGCAGAATGCTGATCATAGTTGACTAGAGAGGCCTGCCTACTGATGATTCCTAGTATCTATCCGATAGCCAAGTCTTAACTGGTGACTATCTGATTCCCAAGTGTTAACGTTCCTATCTCATTCCCAAGTGGCAGATGCAGTCCAGCGGCCACGAGCGGGTTTGCAGCAGAGGGCGCTCGTGGCTGACGTCGTAAGAACGCCGCGCCGTGCTCGCATGGCGGCGCGCGGCGTCAGTACGTGGCGCGCACTTCATACTTCTGCGACAGTCCCCGTTGTTATTGTTGTGGTATTCAGTCCGCAGACTGGTTTGATGCAGCTCTCCACGCTACCCTGTCCTTTGCAACCTTCTTCATCTGAGAATACGAATGGCAACCTGCATCCTTTTGAATATGCTTACTGTATTCGTTCCTCGGTCTCCCTCTACAATTTTTACCCCAGACACTTCCTTCTAAAGCTAAGTTGACGATTCCTTCATGTCTCAGAATGTGTCCCACCAACCCATCCATTCTCTTAGTCATAATATGCCAGAAACTCCTTTTCTCCCCAATTCTGTTGAGCACTTCCTCATTAGTTACGTGATCTACCCATCTTATCTTTGTTAGTCGTCTGTAGCACCACATTTCGAAAGCTTCTATCATCTGTTCGTCAGAACTTCTTTGTTATCGTCCACGTTTCACTCCCATAAAATGCTACATTCCAGACAAATGCTTTCAGAAAGGACTTCCTAACATTTAAACTAATTTATATCACTTGGTTCATAAAACCATCCATTCTTGTTGGACACGCGACCTTACGTTGGCATGTATGAAAAAATTGTTGAAATGTCTTGGTCGCAGTTAGCTTTATTTCATGACGCGTTTCGAGACATCATCATCAGAAAAAGATTTTAAAAAACGATGGGAATTACACCATCTTGGTATAGATTCATGAATACAAATTTAAAATACCATCATGGATGTCTGGCGAAGGTGTTCAACCAGACTTACATGCTCAACTGTGAGCATTTAAACTAATATTGTATGTCAACAAATTTTCGCTTCTTCAGAAACGCTTTTCTTCCTGTAGCCATTCTGCATTTTATATCTCCTTTATTTCTGCCATCAGAACTTATTTTACTACCTAAATAACAAAACTCATCTACTGCCTTCATTGTCTCATTACCTGATCTAATTTCTCCAGCATCGCCAAAATTGACACTACATTCTGTTACTCTCGTTTTAGTCTTGTTAATGTTCATCTTATACCTGTCCATTCCGTTTAATTGCTCTTCTAGGTCCCTTGCCACCTCCAACAGATTTACTATGTCATCAGCAAACCGTAAAGTTTTTATTCACTCTCCCTGGACTTTAATCCCCTCTCAAATTTCCCCTTGCATTCTTTCATAGCTTTCTCAATGTACAGATTGAACATCATTTGGGAGAGGCTAGAATCCTGTGTTACTTCCTTTCCAATCAAAATAAATGTTTAAATGTTTGTAGAGCTTATGGGACTTAACTACGGGGTTATCAGTCCTTAAACTTACAAACTACTTATGAACTAGCTAATACTAAGGACGGCACAAATATCCATGCCCGAGGGGGGATTCGAACTCCCGACCGTAGTGGCCGTGCAGACCGTGACTAGCGCCGCAGTCGGCTCGGCCACCGCGGCCGGCCCTTTACAATCACTGCGACCCATTTATGCCCTTCGACTCAAACAGTTTCTGTCTGTTATTTGTACAAACTGAGTAGTACTCTTCGCTCCCTATATTTTACCGCTGCTAGTTTCAGAATTTGAAACAGTTGATTCCAATCAACATTGTCAAAAGCTTTCTCCAGATCTACAAATGCTAAAAACATAAGTTTCGCTTTCCTTAAGCTGCCTTCTAAGATAAGCCGTAATTTTTCGTGAATCCAAACTTATATTCTCCAAGGTCGGATGCACCAGTTTTTACATTCGTCTGTAAAACTTAAGTGTTAGTATTTTCGAACCATGACTTGATACACTAATAGTTCTGTAATTTTCACTTTTGTCTGCGCTTTCTTTCTTTGGTATTGGAATCACTGTATTCTTCTTGAAGTCTGAGGGTATTTCCCTTGTGTCACACATCTTGCTTACCAGCCCAGAGCTGTAAAATACTTTTATTTGCTACGCTCGACCGGTTTCGGCAATTGCTGCCATCAACAACAGATTCACAAAATATTTTACATTAAAAACAAGAAGGTAACATGTTTTCTGAATACGGTAACGTCAAATTTATAGTAATTATTGTGACTGTTTCTAGAAAACGTTTCATTTTACGTAATTTTACTAACATTCCTTCACTTGATTCTTAACTATGTGTTGTTAATATTGTAAATATCCTGTTGATGGCAGCAATTGCCAATTAAAAGTATCGGATGATGAAAAAGTCAGTACAAATTTGAAAACTTAAGAAATCACGGAATAATGTAGATGGAGAGGTAAACATTGACACACATGCTTGCAATGACATAGGGTTATGGCGCTGGGGAGTAAACCGTAAGAGACTGCTACTATGACGGATAAGAGGTACGCCGATATGTTACAGAATCGCATCATCCCCAGCCTAGCTGATAAACACCTGCTGGAACGAACGATTTTTATGAAGGATGGCTCTCCATCTCATATTTCTAGACGCGTGAAAGATTTCTTGCGCACGTCGTTTGGTGATGATCGTGTGCACAGCCGCCACTTTCGTCATCCTTGGCCTCCCAGGTCCCCAGACCTCAGTCCGTGCGATTATTGGCTTTGGGGTTACCTGAAGTCGCAAGTGTATCGTGATCGACCGACATCTCTAGGGATGCTGAAAGACAACATTCGACGCCAATGCCTCACCATAACTAAATGTTCAAATGTTTGTATAGTTTATGGTACTTAACTACGGGGTCATCAGTCCCTATCACCATAACTCCGGACATGCTTTACAGTGCTGTTCACAACATTATTCCTCGACTACAGCTATTGTTGAGGAATGATGATGAAGAAATTGGGCATTTCCTGTAAAGAACCTCGTCTTTGCTTTGTCTGAATTTGTTATGCTAATTATTGCTTTTCTGATCAGATGAAGCGCCATCTGTCAGACATTTTCTGAATTTTTTTTCTGGTTCTAATAAAACCCCATGTCATTCCAAGCATGTGTGTCAATGTTTACCTCTCTACCTACATTATTCCGTGATTTATTGTTTTCAATTTTATACTGATTTTTTTGATCACCCGGTATTTTACATCTCAAGGCACAAAAATGGTTTTTTTCGAAATCACTCAAGATTCATTGTTGCAACAGTGTTTATGGAGTACATATAACTTTTACATTTACAGATCAATATCTCAAGCGTTGCTGAAGTAACATGTGTCGATCTTTACTGAAACATTGACATAAGTACTCGGTGTAGCCTCCACGGGCGGAAAGGCAGGTCCTGATTCTGGTGTCCATTCGATCAGAACATGACAAGTACGGTTTAGGACTACATTACGCCACCTGTTAACGTAGTTCTGCAAGAGTTAAGAGTTGACCATTCGCACCTGTCGTCGTCCCATCATATCAAACAGGTGCTTGATTGGAGACAATTTCGGAGATCAGGCTGGCGAGGGAAGTTTGTGCACATCTTCCCAAGCACGTTGAATTTTATGCCCAGTATGTGCGTGAGCACTATGCTTTTGTAACAATATATCACTTTCTTGTTGCAAGTATGGCAAAAGAACTCGCCTTCTACTGTGTCAGGGCTCGATCAATAGCACCTGCAAGACCAGGCCTTAGAACTGGCAGTTAAAGCACTACATATACCGATCTGAACAATACGCCATTTTGAATCCCAATCCGACCACAATGTTGTAAGATATGTATGGTGCAGCGAAGTGAATCAGCGAATATTTCGTGATTGTATTGTTTCAGAGTGTGAAATGGTTGGTTTAGCTGCTCCCAACTGGTCAAATAATAGCAGATATTGTCGCTGTTAATTTCGTTGGTTTCCTTCAAACACAGATGGGCGTAAATGATGCCGCGGCGGAGCGGCCGAGCGCATTAAGGCGCTATACTGTGATGCGCTAGGCCGTTCCCCGTCGGGGGTTCGAATACCCCCTCGGGTATTGATGTTTGTGTCGACTTTAGTATATGGTAGTTCATAAGTAGTTTGTAAGTTTAGGGATTGATGACCCCGTAGTTACGTCCCTTAAGCTTAACGAACATTTGAACATCGTAAATGGTGGCTCGGAAATTCCAGACGCCAAAATCGATAACTTTATGTGTAATGTTAATAACATAACTCCTTTTTCTTATTTGTATTGGAAATAGTTACTCACACAGAGAGATAGAAATGAAAGTATAGGCTTATATAACCAATGGTTTATTTTAATTTTGCTACAGGTTATTAACATAACACGACGTACAGCATGTTTGAAGTAAACTGCTTTGCTTGATTTTTTTAGACCAACTAAGGAGTTATGAGCAACACAGTGATCGCATAATCGTAGTCAAGATAGATACGAAGCCAACACCGACCACAGTAGTACAGGTTTTTATGCCAACTAGCTCTGCCGATAATGAGGAGATCGAAGAAATATATGAGGAGCTAAAGGAAATTATTCAGACAATTAATGGAGAGGAAAACTTAATTGTTATGGGACACTGGAATTCGGTAGTAGGACAAGGAAGGGAAGAAAAGATGGCAGGTGAACATGGTCTAGGCAAAAGGAATGAAAGAGGAAGTCGCCTGGTAGAATTTTGCACGGAACATAATTTAGTTATAACAAACACCTGGTTTAAGAATTACGAAAGAAGGTTGTATACGTGGAAGAGACCAGGAGACACCGTGAGATACCAGATAGATTTTATAATGGTAAGACATACATTTGGGAAACAGGTTTTAAATTGCAAGACACACCCTGGGGCAGGTATAAATTCTGACCAGAATTTATTAATAGGTCATGAATTGTAGGCTGAAACTAAAAAAACTGCAGAAAGGTAGGAAAATAAGGAGATGGGACCTGGATAAACTGAAGGAACCTGAAGTTCTTGAGAATTTCAGAGGGAGTTTTAAACAACAATTACGGGGGAAAATAAAACAGTAGAGGAGGAATGGGTAGCATTGAGAGATGAAATAGTGAAGGCAGAAGAAGACAAAATAGGTAGAAAGGCAAGACCTTCAAAAAATCCTTAGATATCACAGGACATACTAAATTTAATCGATGAAAGGAGAAAATGTAAAAATGCAGTAAATGAAACAGGAAAAATGCGGTACAGACGACTAAGAAATGAGATTGACAGGAAGTGAAAAATGGCTAAGCAGGAGTGGCTAGGAGGCAAATGCAAGGATGTAGAAGAATGTATAAATAGGGGAAAAACAGATACAGCCTACAGGAAAAAATGGGAGATATTTGGAGATGAGAGTAACAGCTCTATGAATATCAAGAGCACAGATAGAAAACCAGTTCTCAGCAAAGAAGGGAAAGCTGAAAGTTGGGAAGAGTATATAGAAAGGCTCTACGAAGGAAATGAACTTAGAGGTAATGTTGTAGGACGGGGAGAAGAAATAGATGATGATGAAATAGGAGATACTATAATGAGAGAGGTAATGTTGTAGGACGGGGAGAAGAAATAGATGATGATGAAATAGGAGATACTATACTGAGAGATGAATTTCACAGAGCACTGAAAGACCTAAGTCGAAACAAGGTCCCTGGAGCAGATGACATTCCCTCAGAGCTACTGAAGTCTCTGGGAGAAATAGCCACGACAAAACAATTTCCCAGGTGTGTAAGATGTATGAGACAGGCGAAGTACCGTCAGACTTTTAATCCCCTTCCAAAGAAAGCTGTCGGAGACAGGTGTGAAAACTATCGAACCATCAGTTTAATTAGTCATGGTTGCAAAACATTAATACGAATTATTTACAGAAGGATGGAAAAGCTGGTAGGAGACGACCTTGGGGAAGATCAGTTTGGGTTCAGGAGAAATGTAGGAACGGCAGGCAATACTTACTTTACGGCTTATCCTAGAAGATAGATTAAGAAAAGACAAACCTACATATCTAGCTTTATTAGATTTGGAGAAGGATTTTGACAATGTTGATTGGAATAAACTCTTTCAAGGTCTTAAGCAAGCAGGAGTAAAATATAGGGAGCGTAAGGCTATTTACAACTTGTACAAAAACCAGACAGTGGTTGTCAGAGTTGAAGGGCATAAAAGGGATGCAGTAGTTTGGACGGGAGAGAAACAGGGTTGGAGCCTGTCTCCAATGTTATTCAATTTGTACATTGAGCAAACTATAAAGGAAAGCAAGGAGAAATTTGAAGAAGGAATTAAAGTTCAGTTTGGAGAATTAAAAACATTGCGTTTTGCCGACGACATAGTAATTCTGACAGAGACAGAAAAGGACCTGGAAGAGCAGTTGAACGGAATGGATAGTGTGCTGAAAGGTGCATATAAGATTGAAATTAACAGTAGCAAAACTAGAGTAATGGAGTGCAGTCTAAGAAAATCAAGTGATGCTGAAGGAATTAGATTAGGTAACGAAACAATAAAGGAGGTAAATGAGTTTTGTTACTTGGGCAGTAAAATAACAAATGATGGTTGCAGTACAGAGGATATAAAATGCTGAATGGCAATGGGATGAAAAGCGTTCTTGAAAAAGAGAAATCTTTTAACATCGAATATTGATTTAATCTTAAGGAAGTCCTTTCTGAAGGTATTTGTGTGAAGTGTTGTCTTGTATGTGAGTGAAACATGGACGATAAACAGGAAGAGGATAGAGGCTTTTGAAATGTGGTGCTACAGGAGAATTCTGAAAATTAGGTGGGTTGATCGCGTAACTAATGTGGAGGTATTGAACAGAATTGGGGAGATAAGGAATTTCTGGCATACCCTGACTAAAAGAAGGGATCGATTGGTAGGGCACAATCTTAGTCATCAAGGAATTGTGAATTTAGCGTTGGAGGGGAGTGTGTAGAGTAAAAACCGCAGAGGAAGACCAAGAGATGGATACAGTAAGCAGATTCAGACAGTTGCCGTTATTATGTGGAATTGAAGAGACTTGCTCAGGATAAGGTATCGTGAAGAGCTGCATCAAACCAGTCTCTTCAACAACACAATGAGTTATTCTAAAGGCTTTTAATTGTATTTTAAGTGATGCATGAGTGCATCTGGCTTTACTTAGCTAGTTATTTTTAAATTATTATTTCGCATTAGTTCAGTCTTTAATTTAAAGGTGATTCTTAACAGGGGAATATGTAAGCCTAAGCGAAACTATGATCAAGATGTCTGAAAAAAGTAATAATAATAAATTGAACTTCGCAAAGAATGGCAACAAGAAAGAAGACGTACTTGGAAAGCATGAAATTGAAAACGTAGTATGCAACATTCACTTTATTTCAATTTGCATGCTAGTGGTGCGACTTCATTTAGTCGTTATCTAACGAAACCAAATGTTCAAAGTTATTAAACACATTTTTGACGTAACTCTTCTCTGAAATATGTTGTGTATAAAATACGTCACACATTAAAGATGAGAAGATGGGAAGTACAGTATTGCAATTTAACATTATTCCTTAACTATTTTTGAATGTAACTCTTAGTCGCTGTAAAAGTATGTGGAAGTACTATTTATAACACAAAAAATACAATAATTGTAACGTATTTTAACTGTATTTGGTAAGTATTTAGAATGGCAACATATGCCTTAATATGAAATGTAAGTGAATGTATCATATCTCTAAATATCCATCTAATCATTAACTTTAAGCTACTTGCCTCTTACAGTGAAATGTAATGCAATAGCTTTTACTATTCTCTACTTTTTTTAGCGTTAGGAAAGTATGTTTAATGGCCTTAAGAGCATATTAGACAGCGTAAGTATTCCGTAGGCCTTAAATGCGCGCCTTCAACGTGAGATTCAAAATGGCGGATTGTTCCGCTTGTACTATACAGTGCTTATACTGGCAGTGCCTACGTCACACCGAGAGGCCGCGAACGCTAACTCACTGGCCGGCCGCTATGAGGCGGTGGGCGTTCCCCAACGGCCAGCCAGTTAACAGCAGGTCGCGGCCTCGCAGTGTGACGTAGGCATGGTTAGTTGTGAGGCCTTGTGGTGTTGGCTCGATCTACAAACGCACAAGGTGAACGTGAGTTGTAGTTTATGGCAATCGAGACATAAGATTTGGGGTGAGGCGAGTGTGTCTTGTATCAATTCACTGCACGAGGCAGCTCTCGTGGTGTCTACGTCATATGCACGAAAGCGATCATCGACGGCACGTTGATGCTGTTGCGTGAGTGGACGGGCTAGAGGTGCGTTTGTCCGATCGGCCACAGTGTTGACATTCGTAATTCCTGTGTGTGTGTGTTTTTTTTTTTTTTTTAGGGTGCACAACGTAATTCCTGTACGATCTGCTAGTGCTGCCTTTACGCCGTCTGCGCTGTGTGGACGTCCAGAATCTCCTCTACGGGCGCAAGAACGTTCACTTTAAAATCCAGCAACTGACGCAACACGTTCAACTCCTGTGTCAGTTATGAGTAACGACCAACTCGTCACTCACAGGGCCACAGTTTTACCACTTTCAAAGTCGCTCAGTTGCTTTAGCTGCGACAACACGTGGTATGGGGTCTGTTGGCTACACGTTGATGTCACACTGATCCTTATTGACATAAACAACCCTAGTGAAGTGTACATATAGATGACTGGCAGCGGACGATGATGGAACCGTTAAACTACTACGCCCACGGTAGCATCTGTCGTCATCCGATAAAAGACGACGTCCCAAATACAAATAAATTTATGTTATTGCCAAGATTATTGAAACTTTTACTTGGTTTCGACCGGTTTTGGTAGATTTTGCTGCCATAATCAGAATTAAAATAAATAAATAAATAAATAAATAAATAAAATAAAAAAAACAACAAGAAAGAAGATCAATAAATGCACCAGCATCACTAACGTCAGCAACCGTTACAATGCTGTTTACATACCTGAGGAAACGTGATTGCCCAACTATTATACATTTCCTCTGTCTGTACGGCGTTTTGCGGGTTTGTCAGTTACATACAAAAGCTGTTTATCAGATGATAAAATGTACACTTCATTGCCCTCACAACATCTATTACTATAGACATGCGTCTTTCTGGCAGGATACTGTCAGGCCTCATCACATACATCTGTGCGACCTCGCGATTTGTTCACAAACAGACAGTTATCTAACTGATCGCTACGTCGCCAACATGAGTCGTGATATCTTTCATAATTACAAGAATATCTCGAAGTGGGCGGGGGGAGTGGAGGAGGTGCTGATATTATAGTAAATCATCAAAACTGCTGAAGAAATTGTTGTGTACTCTTTCCAGTTGATCGTTGAGCACAGTTTTCCTTTGATGTTATAAATGTTTATATATCTGCATACTTTCTAAAATATTTCTTTCGTTTTGGAGCTTTGTGCAAGATCTAGATGCTCTGACGAATGTCTTGGATTGTGTACTTTCTCATCCATATGTGTTCTCCAACGGAAGTTCTATTCTAGTTGCCAGTATGCCCACGAACATTGCAAAGAATGGCCTACCCGTCTGCCCAAAATAAAAGCCTTCACAATCCCCACAGTGTAGTTTGTACACCCCCGTTTTCCCGTAGTTATCTTCGTTTGTCTCAACTCTCTGGAGCCACAGTGGAGTACTGGAGCGGTCTAAGGCGTCTCGCTGCGGAGCGCGCGGTTGCACGCCGTGGAGGTTCGAGTCCTCCCTGGGGCATGGGTGTGCGTGTTTGTCCGTAGGTTAGTTTACCTAGGTTTTTTTTTATGGGACTTAACTACGGGGTCATTAGTCCCTAAACTTACAAACTACTTATGAACTACTTACGAACTAGGACGGCACAAATATCCTTGCCCGAGGGGGATTCGAACTCCCGACCATAGTGGCCGTGCTGACCGTGACTGGAGCGCCTGTCACCTCGGCCACCGCGGCCGGCTACCTAGGTTTGTAGTTTGTAAGCTACGGACTGATGACCACGCAGTTTAGTCCGATAGATTTAAAAAAAACCTCTCTGGAGTAGTTTTATAGTTTTATTTGTAGCTTATTAGTTGTTCTATGCCAGGAAGACGGATGTCTATAGTGATAGATGTTGTGGAGGCAATGAAGTGTATATTTTATCATCTGATACACAGATTTATTATCTGACAAACTCGCAACACGCCGTACAGACAGAAGTAATATATAATGGTTGAGAAATCTTGTTTCCACAGGAATGTAAACAACACTGTAGAATGTGTTTACCAACTAAGATCAACGATTGCTGACGTTAGGGATGCAGGTGCATTTATTGACCATATTCTTTATGTTTTTATTTCTATTTTTATTTTTTGTAAATTCTGATTATGGAGGCAAGATTCGCCTAAACCAGTCAAAAAAAAATTTGAATAAGCGATCCTGGCAATAACATAAGTTCACGTAATAACAGATCGCGCCCAGCAATAAGTCTAAATTGTATGATAATTAAATTTGTTTCTGACGGTTTATACAAGGGATGGGCGTTTTATTCACTCAGTTCAAGGTCATTCCTTATGACTGCCGAAAAACATAGTTCTGATTTCTCGACCTGTTCGCGAATCAAAACTGGCAGACGTTTCAGCTCTATGATTCTGCGACAGCTTTAAGGTTGGAAAGTACCCTTGCTCGCTTGTACCTGCCCTGAAAATGAGCACGTCACGTTCCTAAGCGAGCGCACAGCTTCATCTGAGAACGACCTTAGCCTTGCAGACAGCGCTGGTGCCTCTCTCCTCCGCTTGACCCGGCATCACGTGTGTTCCCTGTGCCGCCCTCCTGTCAGCTCCCCAGACTCCAGGCGAAGTCGGGATTGCCCCAGAACCACCTGCTGGACCGAGCTTCCGGCTGCCTCAGGCCCGCGTCCACTCAGACAGCTGGTTCTCCTTGCCACCTCGCATTCCCCAGTAATTACGACTCTAACGTATCCAGAGCTGATACTATTTTATTTTAATGGACGTGCTGCAAACGTGAGTCAGACCCTGGTATGCTTCGCGCGGGGCAAAAATTCCGTGCCGCGGCGAATGTCGCTCGCGGCAAGCGGCCCTGGGAAGATACGGGCGCGAAGATATTTATGTGGGAGTGCAGTGCAGTTATGGCCGCGACTGGACAGCGGTAAATTACTCGTATAAACGGGAGCAGTCACGAGAGCGCACTGCAGCAGTGCAAACTGGCTGATGCACGCCGCTCTGGAACCCATCATTCGCTGCTTCGGTGGCTCTGATTTCTTATGTTAACATCTCTTTGGTCCATAAGAAGGTAGTAAAAATGATTTGCCCGTGAAGGGAGCAATTTCATTCTAGACGCCCCAAGTTGTGAATTAGCAACTTCTGCAGGGATGCTCATTGGTTTTGCTATTTGAGTTCGTCCTGCATCCTTTGTCAAATTTAGAGCCTATACCGAATTACGGAATCACTCCATGCCTTATTCATACAAGACAGTGTTCACAAGAAGTAATAATAAATATTATCATGTCTGTTCCAAGGAAACAGAAGTTGGCGGTGATCTGCAGCAGAGATCAATATATCCATGTATATGCTTCGCAAATCGCGAAATTTCCCGACGTCTGCTGCTCCTCTAAGATGGACAAACGATCTGCAACACGTGAAAATTGATCTCTGCTGCGGATCACCGCTAACGTCTGTTCTCTTGGAACAGACGTAATAATAAACGCCGGCCGCGGTGGCCGAGGGGGCTGAGGCGCTCCAGTCACGGTTTGCACGGCCACGACGGTCGGGGGTTCGAATCCCCCCTCGGGCATGGATATTTGTGCCGTCCTTAGTCTTAGTTAGTTCATAAGTAGTTTGTAAGTTTAGGGACTGATAACCCCGTAGTTAAGTCCCATAAGCTTTACAAACATTTGAACATTTGAATTTAATAATAAACATTAACGCCTGACAAGCTTACGGTGGTAGAATTGTGTCTCTCCCTCTTGCGGGACTCACACTATAACGTGTGCGAGCATGTGAGGGAACGAGACAAGTGCAACACATGGACGTTTGGGTTTGGCCGGGGAGCGTGCACAGGTGGCCGAGTAGTTAAGGCGACCGCTCGCGAAAAGCAGGAGACCCGGGTTCGAGTGCCGATCCGGCACAAATTATCATGTGTTGCAGATCGTTTGTCCATCTTAGAGGAGCAGCAGATGTCGGGAAATTTCGCGATTTGCGAAGCATATACATGGATATAATAATAAATAACTTACTTCTGCGCAGCATAAATAACTAATGCACTATCAGCAATCCAGAAACTGATGCCTTGTCGGCGATCACGAAAAGCCCTTACTTCCGTAATATCTGCTACAGTCCTTTTTGGGCGTACAACCTAAGTAAATCACATGCTTGTTGTTGTGGTCTTCACTACGAAGACTGGTCTGATGCAGCTCACCACGCCACCCTATTCTGTGCAAGCCTCTTCATCTCTGAATAAGTTCGGCAACCTATCTGCTTACTGTCTCGTCTCTGGCCTCCTTCTGCCAGTTTTTACCCCACACACGTCCCTCTAATGCAGAATTGACACTTCCTTGTTGGTTCCCAACAAGAGATCTCTGCTTTTAGTCAAGATAAGCCTTTTATTTCTCTTGTCCCCAGTTCTGTTCAGCATCACCTTCAGTATCACCTACCCAATCTTCAGTATTCTCTTGTACAACTAGATTTAAAAAGCTTCTAGCATCTCTCTGTCTTAACTTCTAATATTTCACTCCCGTACAATGCTACACTCCAGACAAATGCTTTCAGAAAAGAAATCCTTACAGTTACATTACGTTTAGATATTAACAAACTTCTTCACTAATGCTTCTCTTCCCATAACCATTCTGTATTTTACATCTTCTTTACTACGACCTTCAGAAGTTAGTCTGAGACCTAAATAACAAATTCATGTAATCCTTTTATTGTCTCGTTATCTTCTGATTTACTCTACATTTCGTTACCCTTTTTTTTGCTCTCGTTAAAGCCCATCTTATACAGACAAGACATCGTTTGATACAATTAGTATGCTATCGGCAAGCCGCAAAGTTTTCATTTATTCTCCTTGACATTTAATTCTTCCTACAAACTTTGCCTTGCTTTCCTTCATAGCTTACTCGATATACAGATTGATTAACATTTGGAAAAGGATGAAACCGTGCCTTACTGCCTTCCCAATTATTGCTTCCCTTTCATGCCCTTCGACTCTAATAACTACTGCCTGGTTTTTGTGCAAATGGAATATTATTTTTCGTTCCCTAACTACTTTCAGAATTTGGAAGATTGTATTCCAGTCAACATTGTCAAAAGATTTCTCCAAATCCACAGAGGCTAAATCGTAAGTTTGACTTTTCTTAGTCTTTCTTTTGAGATAAATTCTAATGTGAGTATTGCCCCACGTGTTCTTACGTTTCTCCTAAACACAATCTTCACCGACGTCAGACTATACTATTTTTTCTATTCGTCTGTAAATAATACGTGTTAGTATTTTGCAATCATGAGTTACAAAACTCATGGTTCTCTAACTTTCACGTCTACACCTCCATTCTTTGGAATTGAGATTATTACATTCTACTTAAAGTCTGAGAGTATTACGCCTTTTTGGTACTTCAACACCAGGTGGAATAGTTTTGTGATAACTGACTCTCCTAAATACTCGGTAACTCTGAGGGAATTTTGTACACTCCAGGAGGCGCTTGTTTCAAATTAGGTCTTTGCTTAATACTGGTTTTCCATATGAGCTCTTTGATATTGATTGGCTGCTTTTCATGTCTCGAAACGACTTTTTTCTAATTTCCTGTAAGCGGTATGTATCTTTACCCTAGTTATACATTCTTTTACGGACTTGCATTTGTCCTGTAGCCACTTATGCTTACCCAGTCTGCAGCTCTGTAAACCTCATTTCTTAGTCGACTGCACTCCCTTGTCCGCACAGGATAAGTTGGATGACCACTTCCGCCTGCCGGCCAGTGAGCTGAGCACTTCCCCTCCAGTGTTCGCTCACGGCTCTGGTCGTTACCCCTATCACTACCGCTCTCTCCACACTTGCCCAGCTGTCTGCTCATCTACCGGCCAATTTATCCTGCGTGCACTCTACCTACTTCACCTCTACTTTCATCAATTAACCATGTAATGTCTATTACTTTATCCATAATTATGTCGATAAGCGCATGGACAATCCTCGAAATCGTGAGGCACTCTGTCCAACTACGGTTTCTCCTTGATTTAATTTGAATGACAGCACTTCTCCCCTCAATATTTTTGGTGAACTCTTCCATCAGATATTTCGATTTCGTACTTAGTACTCTTACCCTACTCATATCATGCACATTTTAATTTCCTTTCTTCTTTGCATGTGCTTGGACGCGCTTCATCGTTTACTTTCTCGCATAATCTCTACGTCGTTTTATGACAATTTTATCTCTTACACTGCACTACATTTCTTCTTACATTACACATTAGATTATGTATTCTGGCATTAGCTTAGAAACTTAAATACTACTGCTTTTTGACAGACACGCCAAATAACACGAATGAACAATAGACCCAAACATATCGTTGCTAACAAAATTGTACAAAAAGGTAATACTTAATCTCAGTCTTTCTAGTGTTTAACTCGTGATTTAACATTTTTATCTTACTCAGCGATAATGTATGTGGCTTATGTGTTGCCACCACTCACCTGCTTCATTTTCACAGATTTCAGTTCGAAGGCATTTACGCGGTGTTCTTCGAATCCTAACCGTACCACGATTCATTGCAGTTCCATAACTATTTATTTGAAGTAGATAGCTCTACCCGGGACGTTATGCGGTTGTTAATTTAAGCCATTCCGCATCCTTAAAAAAAATGTTCAAATGTTTGTTGAGCTTATGGGACTTAACTACGGGGTCATCAGTCCCTAAACTTACAAACTACTTATGAACTACTTACAAACTAGGACGGCACAAATATCCATGCCCGAGGGGGGATTCGAACCCCCGACCGTAGTGGCCGTGCTGACCGTGACTGGAGCACCTCAGTCACCTCGGCCACCGCGGCCGGCCGCATCCTTCTCCTGTCTTGATGTGAGGGACTGGGATTCACGTCTTCCTCTCTCCATTTTGATGGCCTGGTTTCAGAGATTTCCGCCTGCTTTCCTTCCCTGTGTTCATTGGCGACGAGTAGCAGCCTCTTTACTTCTTACCGTCTTTGATTCTCCTGTCTACGGTCGTTTAATGTGTATGCCCATTTTCGCGATTATTCTGGTAACGGATCCCATTCTCTCGGTAATAGGGTTGCTATCAGTCATTACCATCACTTTTGTACCGGTACTTAAAACTCCCAGGGCGTTAGTCTGACTCATAGTTCCGCCTAACTGTTGGTTATTACTATGATTTTATCCTTGACCTCTTCCACTTTTACTTGTACTGCTTACCTCAAACGCCAAATCTAGTTCTCTTACTGGACTTCTAAGCTGCCACATTTTCCCAATAAACACTGCTGATATTGCAGTGGTAAATTCATGTAAGAGACTGCAGGTAGGATCCAAGAATTTCTTAACATAGTTTCGGAATACTTTATAGGGCTTTTAGAACCCGATGTCTCAATATCGGTAAACATGCTTTATGCTCTCGAGTGCTGCTTTCAATCATTAACAGTCCAAGAACGTTTCCTTTTAACTCTTCAAATGCGAACGACATGCTTCTCACTTTCTTACCTGTAATTTCTTCGAAGCAACTGAGAACGGATACTCATTTGTACAGTAACGGCCAGCTGGTTGGCTGTCGGTTCCCAAATTGGGAAACAGATACTTTCGGATGCAGTAAATTTCCGGAATCTTTGTATTTATGAACTTTCTTGATTGATGTGAACGGTTTCATGTCAAAACCCTCCCTTTTATTATTCTCATGGGAATCTGTTATCGTTTATATATTTTTACTGAATTTGCCTCTGTTTACGTTCCTCTGCAGTGGCAAACAATGTTTTGTTGAAGAATTTTTTACAGTGTTCGTTCTGGGACTCAACGATTCCATAATATTCACCAGTTTCTCGAGGCCTTATCTTTCACCCTATTTGATCCTCTGCAGTCTTCATAGCTTCATCTGTTAATGGGACTCATTCACCTCCTCATAGATTTAACCCGTATCAGTCAATATTTACCTAATACTTCCTCTGAAACTCACAACAATCTCGATTTATTCAGATTTCATCTACTTACTTTACTAAATTTTTCCCAGGTTTCTTTTTTCAGTTGAAATCTACATTTAATGACCAATATGTTTCGGTTAGAGTTTATATCTGCCCTTAGATATGTCTTACAATTTAAACCTGAATCCAAAATCTATATCTAACAATAGAAAACAATTATGAAAAGGTATGGTGTCCTCTGGTCTTTTATACTAAAGCAGCCTTCTTTCAAGATTCTGTGGAACCAAGAAGTTTCCCATCTTAACACAAAGGTTCCCGTCTTTATGACAAAGAGAGTGTGCATTAATTGAATAGTTATTAACTTTCTGATTGTCAATTCAAACAGTAGAAGAAATTACGACTCGATAGACCTTAGACAGTAACGGTTTGCATACACAATGGTAGGCGCGATCAGGTTAATCATGCTTTCGTTATAGCACTAGTGCTGCTATTCATTATCTTGACTAAAAGATAAGTGAAGTATTCTCTTTAAGTTCAATCTCTCTCAATAAGGACTGGAAAAGTCAATAGAACCATAATTTTCAGAATATAGTACCAATTATTTTAAATGAACTGATCGATTTCTGGTTAGTCTTTCACTGATGCTACCATTTTTATCCATTAAATAACACTCACAAACCTCTACTAGAAGAGTGGAAGTTCGATTCTGGCAACGGTCATAGCAGCAGACACTTCTCAGGTAAGCCTGCCTGTTAATTGGGCAGCATAAGTTGGGCATGTTTATTAATTCTAGCAACTTCATACCTTGACGAGTAACGAAAATGGCAACAGCTACAATTCATTAATTGTTTGTGATGATTAAATTGTGCTCTGTGCAAAATTCTGACTGGTGATTTATAATTTTATTCCTTTTCTCCAATCGATATTAACCTCCTATTTTTTCTTCTTCCTTTCTTATTATAGAATTCCATTTTGTAGGAAAATCTACTTTTAACATTTTTTTTTCAATCGCTTCGTCATCGGTAGAGCCAGATGATGTGTCTACATCTATGTCTACATCTACATAAATACTCTGCAAGTTACATTGAAGTGCATGGCAGATGGTTCATCCAACTGCTTTTAAGATGTTTCTCTACAGTTCGATTCTCTTATAGCATGCGGAAGAAAGGAACACCTTAATTTTTCCGTTTTCGGTTTGATTTCTCTTATTTTATTTTGATGATCATGTCTTCCTATGTAGGTCGGTGCTAACAAAATATGTTCGGATTCGGAAGAGGAAGTTGGTGAAAGAAATTTCGCAAATTGATCTCATCGTAACGAGTAACGGCTATCTTTTAATGATTTCCACCCCAACTCGTGCATCATTTTTGAGACATTCTTTCCGCTACATCGTGATAATAGAAAACGGTCTGCCCATCTCTGTACTTTCTCTAAATAGTTTTTCAGTTCCACTTGGTGGGAATCCCACAATGCTCAACAATACTCCAAAATAGGACGCACAAGCGTGGTGTAGGCAGTTTGTTTAGTATAGCTGTTGCATCTTCTAATTATTCTGCCAACGAAACGTAGACTTTGGTTTGCTTTCCCTCCAATATTTTCTATATATGTTTTTTTTATCGTGTAAATCAAATTTAACGGTCTGCTTTTAGTGGTCATATGGATGACTTCAGACTTCTTATTATTAAGGGTCAATTGCTAATTTTTGCACCATGCTCATATCTTATCCAAATGATTATGCAGTTGCTTTTGATCGTCCGGTGATTTTACTAACCGATAAGTGACATCAACATCTGCGATCAGTCTAAGGGAGCTACTCTGATCGTCTCCTAAGGAACGGTAGGGGCGCTATAACCCTTTCCTGGGGTCACTTCAGTTCCATTCACTGACTTTCGATCAAGTACTGTGTCCTTTCTGACAGGAAATCACGAATCCAATTGCACAATTCTGGTGATATTACATAAGCACGCAGTTTGGTTAGAATACGCTTGTGAGGTACGGTGTAGAAAGCCTTCTGAAAATCTAGAAATGCGCAATCTATTTGACTTCCCTTATCGATAGCACTCATCACATCATTTGAGTAATGATGTGTTTCACAAGAACGATGTTCCAATAGGTCGTTCTCTTCGCGGTAGTTCGTAATATTTGAGGAAAGTATATGTCCTAAAGCCCCGCTGCAAAACGACGTCAATGATATAGGCCAGTAATTTTGCGGATCACTCCTATTGCCTATATTGAATATTAGCGTAATTTGATCAACTTTTAAGTATTTGGGTACGGAAAGTTCGCTGAACGAGCGGTTGTATACGATAACTCGGTACGGGGCTGTTGCATCAGTGATTTAAGTTCCTGTAATGCACCAGAGGTATCAACTTCTAAATTATAAGTGTTGGCAGCTATTCCTGATACGAATTCTGGAACATTTGCTTCGTCTTCTTTCGTGAAGGAATTTCGGAAGGCTGTCATAAGCAATTCTGCTTTAGCGGAACTGCCATCAGTAGCATCAAAGTTACTATCGCGTAGTGAAGGTAATGCCTGTGTTTTACCGTTAGTGTACTTTACATACGACCAGAATTTCTTAGCTGCTCTACCAAATTAAAAGACAGGGTTTCGTTGTGGAATGTATTATAAGCTTCTCGCGTTGAAATTCGAGCTAAATTTCGAGTTTCTGTAAAATATTGCCAGTCTTGAGGTTTGGCATGCTTTTTTCTTTGCTTTTGGAAGAGTGACCTAAGCTGTTTTCTGTACCACGGCGGGTCAGACCCACATCTGATGTACAGTAACATTGTCAGTTTCGAAAGTCTGGAGGTTTGAATCTAATTTTTATCTCCTTTTTTGAATAGATATACTTTTCGTTTATTCTTGGTAGGTTTTGGAAATCCGATATTTATTCTCACTACGACAACTGTGTTCACTAATCCTGTGTCTGTTTATTAGCTCCGAATTATTAGTTGCTGCGAGGTATTGTGATTGTAGGCTGCGCGAGTATCATGGATGCGATAGTGTATTCACTATGCTGTTCCTAACAGCTTACCAGCATCCCTAGCTTATTATTCCAACTGTTGGTTTTGTATTTATAATTTTATCAGAATCACGGAATAGCGGAAAGAGCAGTAATCACGGAATAACGAGAAAAGCCGAAATCGCACAGGGATACATTTCGTGAATTCCTTCAACAGTGATTGTAGGATCAAGGTGATCTAAAAGTAGCGATCACAGAAATCACTGTTATTGGAAAATCACGGTTTAGCCCATCTCTACTGTGCATACATCTTCTGGCGGACTCTGTAGTTTACAATCTGAAGAGTAGGTCTACGGAAGAAAAAAAAGCAGTAGCTGTTACTCGACGAGAACACACACCCAAGCCCGATGGAGAGCACGGGAGCTCCGACACGAGCGAGCGAATATTCGTAACGTGGTGCAAGCTGCTGTAAACCCATTTGCAAGGAAAGGAGGAATATTCTACCGAAATCATCAAGTACTAAGGAGATTCAAATTACTCTGAATACACAAAGTATGAAAGTAATATGTGGGACAGATCTGTTTCTACATACTGATCCTGACAGAAACATTGTAGTATTCTGTGAAGTTAAAACCTTACATCATACATAGCCAGTACGGTACTAAATACAGGATGATTACAATTAAACTATCAAAACGCTGTAAAAATAACACCACTGGTCAGAATGAAGTCAAATTGCAACGAAATATCAACCGATAAGAAGGAATATGAAAATGAAAATAGTGCGCACGACCAATTGAAATTGTTATAATCAAGCCGGGTACAAATGTTTTCCTCATTTTGCGTCTGAAAAGGAGACCACGTGGTTATAGTTATGGTACGTGAATTTCAGAACTTATATAACAATCAGCCAAAGCTACTCCACACAACTCTCAAAAATTCTCGAGAAAATTACTTTGAAGTATTGCAAGTACACGTAAGTTCCAATAATGAAGACAGTGACAGCATTTGTTGGTTTAGCTTAGGTGGCAGCGTTCTGGTCTGGCGATCATAGAGTCCGTGGTTCGAACCTCACTGTGACAGACATTATTATTATTATTTCAATTTTCGAATTCAGTTATATAAAACATTTTGGGCTTTCTAATTCCACATGTTGTGTCAGTTTCTAGTTATGTCTTTGTAGACGAGCTGCACACACAATGCCGGTCAATAGCTCGTTCTCTTGGAGATAGTTCATAATATCTGAGCAAAATATATGATCTGAAAACCTGCTGCAAACTGACGTCAGTGATATAGGCCTGTAATTTTGCCTGAGTAGTTAGCTCCTTGTAATGCCGTTAGGAGCTATGGAGATTACTTTCCAAAAACAACGACGTAGCTCTTCACAAACTGAACAATCAAAGACAACCATCGTCCATACTGAAGCTAATACTGTAATAAATGCAAGTTATGTTTTTTTATTGAAACCATCATGATTAACAACCTTTTATAAAATATAGAAAAAGTTCACTTGATTTTTTTTATTGTCATACAAACATATTCATAGAAGAAAGGTAAATTGCATCATTTCTAGACTGATAAGACTCATCAGGAGAAGAGAACATTCTTTTGTGAGAATTCTCTAAAATGACTGCGTGAGAAAAACTTTTATGCTCTGTATAATTAATTTAAAAAATTTCTTACCTCTCTTCTATAAACTCATTCATCTCATAAAGATTGGCTCAGGATCGTCATCAATCATATTCCTCAGATTGTGTTAAAAAGGTTTCATCAGCGTAACTTTACCTTCATCAAATAGTGACTAAACACGTTTCATCGGCCTAACTTTTACTAGTCCCATCATGTTTGGTAAACAGTTGTGTCCCATCTCGTTTGTTAATCGTTCTGTAGAAAACTAGATAATTTCTCCTAAGGCATCTCCATCATCTGTATTATTTCCTACTGGGTATGGAATGGAACTCAGTTAAAAACTGCCCAAACCCAGTTTATTTTGGAGTCACATCAGATTGAACATGGTGCTACAAGAAACATGTAAAAGAAAGTAGAGCAAAATACCAACACACGCAATGGTATAATCTGCAAAATTACCAGCTCACACTGGGGAACAAGGAATGAAATTATATGTACATCATCCTTGGCGTTGTGCTTTGCTCCATCTGAATAAGCACACCTCATATGGAGAGGATCGAAGTTTGCCCACAAAGTAGATGCACCACTGAATGATTCATGTAGATTAATTACGGGATGCTTGTAGCCTACAAACCGTGTTTCCCTTTATATGTGTTCAGGAACAGTCATCCCCCGTTCGCCACAGATCTGCCGGCAAGCGTTGGTGACGGATGAACGAAGCAGGCAGTGTGGAGACATAAGACAACCCCTGTGCGGCCATCAGCCAGCAGTGGCAAGACTTAAATTAAGGAAGGATTTTATTAAATCTGAACGTCCACAAATCGAAAGTCAGTCAACAGCAAGAGAATTAATATGGAAACAAATGTGATAAAGCTAATTTGCAAAGTTGCCACATCGAAGAAAAGCTTCCTGCTGAATCTCAATTACAACGTAGAATCTGGAAAATCCTAAATAGACTCATGTGTCGAATAGGAAGATAGAAGGATAACCTATTCAAGTGGGTATATGCCATTAAAGAACCCTGTCAGTGTGGAGAACAACACTCGAAGAGTGCACTGGACTCGCATTCGGGAGGATGGTGGTTCAAATCCACCTCCGGCCATCCAGATTTAGGTTTTCCGTGATTTCCCTAAATCACTCCAGGCATATGCCGGGATGGTTCCTTTCAAAGGGCACGGCCGATTTCCTTCCTCACCCTAACCCAAAAACTCCGAGCGTTAGCTCCGTCTCTAATGGCCAAGCTGTCGACGGGACGTTAAACCCTAAGCATCCATCCATCCATCCATCGGTCCCCTGTAACTTACGAGACCTGTGGATGACAACAATGCAGCAGTGAATTGTGCCGCACTGGAAAGAGATATGAGCCTGCTTTAGGCAATAATGACTTGTTATATGTCAACATAATGAATGTAAAATTTATGCATGTATAACTATTATTTTGAGTTTATTTGTAATATTATTATGCTTTAACCTATTGATTAATTACAGATGTTGCTCAGACACGATTAAATAAATAAAAAAATCACTCCCCTTAATCGATTGCAACCCTCCTAGAATAATTGGGCTGCGCCAGCGATGCGCGACATCTACATCTACATGGGATACTCTGCAAATAACATTTAAGAGACTGGTAGAGGGTTCATTCGAACCACCTTTATACTATTCATCAACCATTCCATTCTCTAAAAGCGCGCGGGAAGATAGAACTTCAGAATCTCTCCGTTCGAGCTTTGATTTGTCGTATTTTATTCTTATAATCATGTCTACCTATGCAGGTGGAAGTTAACAATATATTTTCGCATTCGGAGGAGAATGTTGGCAACTGGAGTTTCATACCTAGACCACGCCGCATCGATAAACGCTATTGTTATAATGATCCCCATCCTAGATCCTGTATCATTTGCGTGACGCTGTTTCCCCTGTATCGTGACAATACAAAACGAGCAGCCCTTCTCTGGACTCTTTCGATGGCTTCCGTCAAACCCACTTGAGAAGGATCTCAAACTGGGCAACAACAAATCAGGACGATAAACGTAGTGTATGCAGTCTATTTAGTAGTTTTGTTGAATCTTTTCGTGTTCTGCCAATAAAACGCAGTCTATCGTTCGCCTTTCGTAAGACATTATCTACGTGTTCTTTCCAGTTTAATTTTGATGTAATAGTAATTCCTAGGTATTTAGTGGAGTTTATGGCCTTCACATTGATTTAACTTGTCAACAAAGTTTAACGGATGTCTTTCCGTACTCATGTAAACGACTTCACACTTCTCATTATTTAGAGTCAATTGCCGATTTTTACACTATAGAGATATCTTGTTCAGCTCGTTCTGCAGTTGGTTTTGATAGTCAGATGATTTTACTAGATGGTAAATGACGGCGTCCTCTGCAAACAACCTAAGAGAGCTGCTTAGATTTTCCCCTAAATCGTTTATGTAAGTGAGGAAAGGCAGAGGGCCAATAACACTACCCTGTGGAACACCCGATATCACATCTGTTTCAGATGTTACCATCGATTACTACGAACTGTGTCGTCTCTGACAGAAATCCCCTATCCAGTCACAAATTTGGGGCGATGTACCATAAATGTGTGGTGTCGCACAAGTACAAAGTGCGCGCCACCTACTTTCGCCGCGCGCCGCCATGCATGCACGGCGCGGCGTTCTTCCGACGACAGCCACGAGCGCCCTCTGCTGGGACCCCGCTCGTGGCCACCACTGAAAAGACACCGGGCACTTCGGACTGAGATAGCAACGAGTTAGGACCTTCGTAAACAGATAGGCACCAGTGAAGACTTTGCTATTGTACAGGCACTAGGCAGGCCTCTAACAACTATGTATCAACATTCTGCAGTACTATGTAAAAGTTAAGTATTGTTACATTCTGTGCAATATATCTCTTTCTAATTTACTCGAGTGTTTATAGTTTCTGGCTGCTCCCCTCCGTACCTGCACCAGCGTGTCGGTTTCAATCCACCCGGCCACCGACACCTACGACGAGGCTGGGACACAAAAGCGGCGACGAAGTCGGGACACAAAAGTGGCGACGAGGAGTGATAGAACCTTGGACCAGCCCGCTTGCAGCAGCCAGACAGCAGCAGTCGGAGCACGCCAAAAATTGCTCCCGCCCACCCACCCTTATAAGATTTTTGGGGGAACATATTCTGTTACGTATTTTGTGGACTTTTTTGTTGCAGAGCGAGTCCTCTTTCATATTGCATTTGTGTTTTGTTATAAGTTACTTGTATACGCGGCGCCTAATCGGTCAGCATGGCCACTACCCCGAACCCAAACTTAATGGAAATTATTCAGTTACAGACGGCGCAAATTACCCAGCTTCTCCAGGCCGTGTCGCAGTTGACACAGGCTGCTCACCAACAACAACAGTCGTCACATCAGCAGCCCACACCTGCCGCCGCACCGCTTCCGACGTTCCGCCAGTACAACGAACGTGAGGAAGAATGGAGCGACTATTTCGCGCAGTTTCAAGAACTCGTCGCGGCTCATCAAATTACAGGTCAGAGAGTGAAGAACCTTTTCTTATCGATTGTGGGCCCCCAGACTTTCGTACTATTGCAAAAACTTTTCCCTCTCGCATCTCCTCGTGATGTAGACTTTGAACAAATTGTAGATGCACTGAATGCTCATTATGAGAGAAAAGTTCTTGTAGCCGCTGCGCGGTACCGATTTTTCAGACTTAAAAAATTACCGCAGCAGTCACACCAAGAGTGGATTACGGAATTGAAGGGCTTAACCCGCCAATGTAAATTTACTTGCTCTTGTGGACTTTCGTATAGTGACGTGATGTTGAGGGATGCGATTACGCAGAATATTCAGGACCCCAGAATTAGAGCAGCAATTCTGAAACAGTCTGACCCCTCCTTAGACAGTGTACTGCAGCTTATAGAAGCGCATGATACTTTTGACTTAGCTGATGTAGAAATGCAAAGCCACAGTGTTAATTCAGTGCGCCGCAACGGACGCTTTCCTAGCCGTAGTTCTCAGTGTAGCACTAGTGATTCTTTAAATTCTACAGGCCGTGCTGAACAGACAGTGAACAGTAGCCAGTGTAAAAGTGCGACGCAAAGGTCGCCCCGTCGTGTTAGAAACAGTAATTTGAATAACGGGCGCCAACGTTCATTTCAGAAAAATGTTCGTAAGTCTTGCCCCCAGTGTGTATCTCGCCACAAGCGTGCACAATGTCCTAGTCGCAACGCAACCTGTTATCAATGTGGCAAATTGGGACATGTGCAGTCTGTGTGTATGCAAATTAAAAACTCAAAGAACAGTAACGTTAGAAACAGTGCTTCGCGGAGTGCGGGAACAGTTCGTTCTGTGAATGTTGTACGGGCTGTGGAATTGAACAGTGCTTTCCTTGGATCTCAATTGCAAGAAAGTAGTTCTGCGCCTATGGCACAACTATGTAGTGCACCACGTAGCAAGCGCCGACGAGCGCGTAAAACAGTGCAACGGAAAAGGGTTCGGGACAAGCAAAATGACTATGAACAGTGCATTCCTGTAGTGAAAATAGTGCCTTCTGCAACTGCTCCTTGTAATAGTGCCCAGTACTGTGTCGCTAGTGACAGTAGACATCAAGTAGCTACTCAAAAGTTTAGTGCAGTAGTTAGTGACTCTGTAGTAGCCTCGCATTGCGCGGACGCCGATCCGGCGGTAGTGCCATCTAGTGACAGTGTTGTTAATCCGCTGCGTGCCGAGTCTGCGCCGCTCACTTCACTACGCGGCCCGCGCAAGGGCAGTAAACAAACCGTAGCAGACGTGGCCCACATTCGCGCACCTGTCGTGCGCCAGAAGCACAAACTTTTTGTAAATCTCTCCATAGAAAATAAGACTGTGCAATTTCAACTTGATACTGGTTCCGCTGTTACATTAATAAATAAAGATACTTATGAACTTCTGGGTTCGCCAAAATTGTCGCCGTCACAGCAAGTGTTAACAGCTTATACAGGTGAAAATATTCCCGTGCTAGGAACGTGTAGCCTGCCTGCCTCTTTTCAAGGTGTAACAAAAACAGTTGCTTTTGTAGTTCTTCAGGCCAAATCGACACAGAACATTTTTGGACTAGATGCTTTTGACTTGTTTGGTTTATCAATTCAAAGAGATGTGCTTCAAATTTCGTCAATAGTGCCTCAGGATAAAATCAATGCATTGTGTGACAAATATAGTGACTTGTTTTCGCCGGAACTAGGTTGTGCAAAAGACTTCGTGGCACATGTAACTTTAAAAGACTCTGCAGTTCCAAAATTTCGTAAAGCTAGACCAGTGCCTATCGCATTGCGTGATACAGTTGCCGAAGAACTTAAACGTTGGCAAGATAGTGGGGTGATTTCTCCTGTTTCTGCGAGTCAGTGGGCCTCGCCTATAGTAATTATACCCAAGCCGTCAGGAAAACTTCGTCTCTGTGCGGACTTTAAATCAACAGTGAACAGTCAAACAATTGTGGACACTTATCCCCTGCCCAGACCTGAGGAACTGATGGACAAATTAGGACAGTCTCGCTTCTTTTCTAAGATTGATTTAGCAGAGGCATACTTACAAATTCCGCTTGATGACGAGTCAAAAAAATTTTTCGTCATTAATACTCACATGGGCCTTTTTCAATTTCAACGCCTACCCTTTGGCAGTTCTTCCGCCCCCGCTATTTTTCAGCGTTTTTTGGAACAGCTGACAGTTTCGGTACCTTGTTGCTCGAACTATTTAGATGATATTGTGGTATCCGGACGTACAGTTGAAGAACATTTAGCAAACCTGGAGTGCCTTTTCAAAGTTTTGACTGCAGCAGGTCTACGTTGCAATAAAGCAAAGTGTTCGTTTTTTCAAACTGAAATAGAGTACCTAGGCCATGTGATTAATGCCCAAGGAATCCATCCCTTACAGTCACATCTTCGAGCAATCAAAGACTTGCCTCCTCCTAAGAATGTGCACGAATTGCAAGCAGTGATGGGAAAGCTGAACTATTATTTCAGGTTTATTCCCAATGCCTCTCAGATTGCAGCTCCACTGCATCGCTTACGTAGGAAGAATGTTCCTTTTGTTTGGTCCAAAGATTGTCAGGTTGCCTTTGACAAACTAAAGTCTGCACTACTCAGTGATGCCTGTTTGATTCCCTTTGACCCCCAGAAGCCTGTAGTGCTAGCAGTTGACGCCTCGTCGTACGGTGCGGGTGCAGTTCTGTCACATCGTATTGGATGTCATGATCGTCCTATTGCCTTTGCATCCAAGCTACTGACGCCAACGCAACAGAATTACAGTCAGATAGAAAAGGAGGCCTTAGCAATCATTTACGGCGTCACAAAGTTTCATCATTATCTCTATGGCAGAAAATTCTATTTGTTGACAGACCACAAGCCTCTCACGTCGTTGTTCTCACCCACAAAGCCAATTCCGCCACGTACGGCACAAAAGCTTCAGAGATGGTCCTTGATATTGTCAAATTATCAGTATGAGATTTTGTACCGACCTACCACTAAACATGCTAACGCGGACACACTTTCCCGACTTCCGGTTGGCCAGGATGTATCATTTGATTCTTCAGAAATGGCATGTTGTCAGATAGACTCCAGAGATGCTTCCGCTGTCGCAGACTTTCCTTTAAACTCTCGTCGGGTTGCACAGGAAACAGCTGCGGATGCAGACCTAAGTGTGGTAGCACGTTTTGTTCGCTCAGGGTGGCCTGCCAGAGCCAAAGACATTGATCGGCCTCTGGTTCGACGTTATTTTGCACAACGTCATGCATTATCTTTAAGTCAGGGTGTACTGTTGTTGCATACCGACAACGACCAAGCAAGAGTGATTGTTCCTCGTTCCCTGCAACGAGAAGTGTTACGCCTCCTGCATCAAGGACATTGGGGCATTGTTAGGACAAAGCAACTGGCCAGATGTCATTGTACCTGGGTTGGTATGGACGCTCAGATACAGAACATGACGTCACAGTGTACTGTTTGTGCGGAGCATCAGGCGGCTCCTCCGCAACGTTTTTCAGACTGGCCACGCCCCAAGGGACCATGGCAACGTTTACACATTGACTTTGCCGGACCTTTCTGGAATACGCGATGGTTAATTGTTGTAGACGCTTTTAGCAAGTTTCCTTTTGTGATTGCCATGAACTCAACGACGGCGTCTAGTACAATCAGTGCCTTAACATCAGTGTTTTGCATCGAAGGCTTGCCTGAAACTATCGTCAGTGACAATGGACCTCAGTTTGTTAGTGCGGAATGTCAACAGTTTTGTCGTGTGAATGGCATTCAGCATATCACCACCGCACCTTTTCACCCTCAGTCCAATGGTGAAGCAGAACGTTTCGTTCGAACATTCAAGTCTCACATGGAGAAGATGAAAGGTCAGCACTCCAGGCAGCAAGCTCTTCAAATTTTCCTGTCTACGTATCGGTGCATGCCACGTGACGGCCCGTCTCCTGCCGAGCTGCTACACGGCCGCCGTCACCGCACTCTCCTTCACCTGCTGCAGCCTCCCACGCACCGAGTCGGTTCGTATGGCGCTACGCGTTTTCAGGTTTCCACGCCGGTGCTGTACAGGGTGTTTGCTGGAAACAAGAAGACATGGTTGCCGGGCACCATTCAACGCGTGCTTGGGCGCAATATGTTTGTTGTACGTTCTTCCACAGGGTCGGAGCTGCGGCGCCACGCAAACCAATTGCGCCTGCACAGACCGCGCGATCCTGTCTCCGGTTTCTTGATTCCAGACCCAGTTCACCGCCAGGGAGCACAACCACATCGTTCGTCCCCGGACTACGAGATCCCTATGGACGTCGACGTACATCCGACGCAGTCGTCGCCGCCGCTGTCGCCGCCGCAGATGACAGCGTCACCGAGAGGGACTCCGGGACCGTGCGGCCCCCCCCAGCTTGGGCCACGCACCTCAGAAGAAGATGACCTGCTCCCTCTGGGCGGGGGCGGGCGCCCTTCCCCAGGTTTCGGCGGGTTCCCTGGAGGATCGCAAGGCGGATGCCGGGGCGCGGACGGCGTCTCGATCCCGGCCTCCGCTACGACGCCCGTCCCACCAGTAACGCCCCCGCCCAGGCCCTCCTCCCAGTGCCGTCGCCGTGGCCCTCAGCCCTACGCCACGACGGCGCGGCGGTTTGGGGGGGAGGGGTGTGGTGTCGCACAAGTACAAAGTGCGCGCCACCTACTTTCGCCGCGCGCCGCCATGCATGCACGGCGCGGCGTTCTTCCGACGACAGCCACGAGCGCCCTCTGCTGGGACCCCGCTCGTGGCCACCACTGAAAAGACACCGGGCACTTCGGACTGAGATAGCAACGAGTTAGGACCTTCGTAAACAGATAGGCACCAGTGAAGACTTTGCTATTGTACAGGCACTAGGCAGGCCTCTAACAACTATGTATCAACATTCTGCAGTACTATGTAAAAGTTAAGTATTGTTACATTCTGTGCAATATATCTCTTTCTAATTTACTCGAGTGTTTATAGTTTCTGGCTGCTCCCCTCCGTACCTGCACCAGCGTGTCGGTTTCAATCCACCCGGCCACCGACACCTACGACGAGGCTGGGACACAAAAGCGGCGACGAAGTCGGGACACAAAAAAATGTAATATCTTACGTACTGTACATCCTTATTTATATCGGTCTGCAGTTAGTTTTTGAAGAAAATGTTCAAATGTTTGTACAGCTTATGGGACTTAACCACGGGGTCACCAATTCCTAAAATTAAAAACTATTTATGAACTAGCTAACACTAAGGACGGCACAAATATCCATGCCCGAGGGGGGATTCGAGCCCCCGACCGTAGTAGCCGTGCAGACCGTGACTGGAGCGCCTCAGTCACCTCGGCCACCATGGCCGACCGGTTTTTGATCTTCGGATTACGTTACTGGACGATAAATGACGGCGTCATCAGTAAACAAGCCGCGGTGGAGCCGCCGAGCGCATTGAGGCGCTATGCTACGATGCGCGAAGAGGCCGTTTCCCGTCGGGTGTTCGAATCCCTCGTCGGCCATGGATGTTTGTGTCGTCTTTAGTATAAGCTTGTTCATAAGTATTTTGAAAGTTTAGGGACTGAAGACCCCACAGTTAAGCCCCATAAGCCTTACAAACATTTGAACATTTGAATTCAGCAAACAACCTAAGAGAGCTGCTCAGATTTTCTCCCAAATCGTTTATGTAGATAAGGAACAGCAGAGGACCAATAATACTACTCTGTGGAACGCCGGACAGCACCTCTGTTTTAGTCGATGCCTTATCATCAATTACTACAAACTGTGTCCTCTCTGACAGGTGGCCGAGGGGACTGAGGCGCTTCAGTCACGGTCTGCACGGCCACTACGGTCGGGGGTTCGAATCCCCCCTCGGGCATGGATATTTGTGCCGTCCTTAGTTGTAGCTAGTTCATAAGTAGTTTGTAAGTTTAGGGACTGATAACCTCGTAGTTAAGTCCCATAAGCTCTACAAACTTTTGAACATTTCCTCTCCGACAGAAAACCCCCTATCGAGTCACAAAATGAAAGTCACTCAGACAGACATTTCAGTAGTAACCAGCGTTTATGTTGCGCGTCCCACATACTCGCCAGGGGCAGTTTTTTGTAAGACGTGTTTAAAAAGAATGCGTCTGCACCACAAAGCCGGCAGCAGCGCCCCTTACACTGTGACGTAGTCGTTATGCGGAGACTTCTGAAGCCGGCATGACGGGTAGAACACTGTGCGCAAGGCGACTCAGTCCGTCAGCGGCGTCGGCGGCTGACGTTTAGGGCGGCACAACTCGCCCACTTTACGAGCCGCCCGGCCGCCTAACTACCGCGCACGATTTCCCGCGCAGCCCTAAACCACTCGCCGAGGGCGATCTCTCTCGGCCGCGAAGTCGCCTTGCGCCATTTCGAGGTTCAGTCGGCGGTCAACGGCGCCGCGTTTCAGCGGCAACATCAACTAGGAGATATATTAACTCAATTATGCGGTCTTGGGCAAGGTGCGGGTCCCTGAGAGGCTTACAACGACAACTGGTGCTGTGTCACTCGCCACGCCATTGCTACTGCTCGCGCCGAGTACGCGCCGAGGCAGGTGCAAAACGTTTGAGGAGCGGCTGTAAAACTTTTCGCAACGTTTGTTCGCGAGGCACTGTAGACACATTTTCGCAAGGTGGTTATTTTTATGAGCTGTGGAGCCTTCCTTGTAGCCCCACTCCGCACAGTAAGTTTCTCGTATTATTGTCGGAACCCAGCGCCGCATCTGAACTTGTTAATGCAATGGAACTTGACTCAACAGTGGTCATTCGCAATATTCCAGTTAGTGACTAGCTGGCAAAGTGGCCAGAAGTGGTTGTATGAAGTTCTGATTGAACTGTCAATGCACCAGTGTTTCTCAACCAGTGAGTCGCGAATCGCAGGGGGATCGAAAAAGTCTTGCTATGGGGGAGGGGGGGCACATCGGCTCCATTGGAGGAAGTACGTGCACTATATAACAACCAGTCTGGAGCTAGCATGAATAGTACGGTTCCGAAATACAAAAACATACGCCTTTGGAAGGTGAAATGTATTTTATATTAAAATTACGCAATTCGTTGTTGCTCATGAGTTATCAGATGAATAGGACAAAATCTCTATCTATATAAAAGCGAAAGGACATTCATTCACCTACTCGCTCACTGACTAAACACGAAATCTCAAAAGATACTTCACCTATGAAGCTGAAATTTGACAGGAATGTAGCTTATATGTAGAAGACGACAGCTAAAAATGGATTTTGCGACAGGGCCGTTAGTTCAGGAGATATGACGTCATAAACAATGAAATCTTCCCCGCCTTGCGGCACGTGATAGTGTGACTTTATCAGTCCAATATTTGAGAAGGAGAACACTTAGGGACTTGCAAAAAATTTAAACATAACTTCAAACCTTTGAGTACTTTTATTTTTTCAGTTGAATTGCGGCATTTTCCATGACGTTAGCCGCGGCGGAGGGGCCAAGCGCATTGAGGTGCTATGCTCCGATGCGCGAGGCCGTTCCCCGTTGGGGGTTCGAATCCCCGTCGGCCATGGATATTTGTGCCGTCTTTAGTATAAGTTAGTTCGTAAGTAGTTTTTAAGTTTAGGAACTGATGACCCGCAGTTAAGTCCCTTATGCTTAACAGACATTTGAACACAACATGACGTTATTGGTCCACTTTAGTTTACGGTAGTAACACTAAAAGTGGGCCTTTGCTATCGTCTTTTGACAGCTCGAAATTTAAACGAAAATAACGGCTTAACCATGCATCTGATACGAAAATTGAATAAACTGAATTTGTAGAGGAGAAAATTCTCTACAACTTTGTTCTCTTATGTTTTTTTCAAATCTCGTATCGCTTCAGAGATATTTGCAAAAATAACGGCGATTTTGGGATGTCTGTCTGTCTGTCCGTAACGTGTTCCCTGTTTTTAAGACGAACCGTTCAGCCGATCAGCGCCAAAATTTGCTCACATAACCGCAGGCCGCCAGAAAACAGAACCTCAATTTTTAAAATTTTTCGGACAAAAAATACGATACTAATACCAAAAAAAGCCATTTGTAATACAATTGTAATTGCAAACGAACCGTTCATCTGACACGAAAATTGAATAACGTAATTGGTAGAGAACCAAATTGTTAGAGGGGAAAATTCTCTACAACTTCACTCTATTATGTTTTTTTTTTCATATCTTGCATCGTTGCGATATATTTGCAAAAATAAGGGCGATTTGACTATGTCTGTCTGGCTGCAACGTGTTCCCACTTTTTAGGTCAAACCGTTCAACCGATCGGCACAAAATTTTGCAGACATAATTGTTGTCAACCAGAGACCAGAACCTCGCTTTTTGAAATATTTCGGACAAGAAATACGTTAGTAATGCAAAAAAAGCGTTTGCAATGTAATTTTAAATGCAAATAAACCGTTCATCTGACGCGAAAATTGAATAAACGAATTTGTAGAGGAGAAAGTTCTCTACATCTTTGTTCCCTTGTGTGTTTTTTTTTTTTTTTTTCCTTATCTCATATCGTTTGAGAGATATTTGCAAAAATAACGGAGTTTTGACACCCTCCATTAAATTAACGAAAACCAGCCGTTCGCAGATGTCACGTGACATTCCTCGCCCAGAACTGTCTCTGGCATACGCCATCTTGCGTTGCGTATTTGATGATTTTCTTATTGTAACTTACACGTTGTCATTTAAAAGCAACGGCGCACTGTAGAATTAACAAAAAGACGTCGTTCTTCGTGGGATAAATGATAATCTAGTGTCTACAAATGCCATATTAGCATCAGTTAACAACGGCCATCAATAGTATGAGATTAAAGAACGCAATTCCTAACTGTTAGCTGTAGCGTAGTGGGCAACGTGTTGGACTGTGACGCTGAAAGTCAGTGGTTTGGAACCCGCCAGTACCTCAAATTTCTTTTCCTACAAGGGTTTCAGACACTTTTACTAATTACTTTTGTATTATTTAGATTATTATTTTGGTCTAACATGTTTGCAAAAACTTATAAAACTACAATTCTAAAGTGGGACGTAAAACATGCCAGTGCGATTTTTTATCACTCGTACACTATTAACTGGAATCGCGAGAAATGTTACAGAAAGTATATAAAAATACCACTGAACACACAATCGAAACACACAGTTCATGAGATATGGAGTCATAAATAATTACGTTCATGAAAAATCGCCTCATCACGCATGACGTTTAGATTTATTACGCCTTTCCATCTAACTCTATTCGCGACGTATTTTGCAGACATTTTACATATACACCACAGTATGTACCTTCGAAATAATATATTATTACGACATAAAGTTCAGGTGCTATGGCGTCAAGACAACGAAATGCATGGAAATTTGTCCTAATAAGCATGAGATTGTAATTTACTACGTATCCATTAAATTTTACGACACATTTCGCAAGCATTTTCCTAATATTCCACTTTACGAACCTGATAAATAATGTTTTTGTAGAACACGTGATTCAGGATATATTATGTCATAAACGTGACATCCATAAATAGGTACTTCATAATGTTTGACATTTTGTTAAGTGTGTTTTACTCCGTTAAATAATGTTTCTCTTTCCTGTACTAGAAATCAATGCTGTGCATTATGCAGAAGAGTTTCTACAGTCCCTCGACTCACCTGGAATGTCACCTCACACATTTCACCCGAAAATCGCTGCTCCAATCAATTTGCTACGCAACCTCAACCATCCTAAGTTACGCAATGGGACTAGGCTTTAAGTGAAAGCGCTATTAAAAATGTGAGGCAATTATGTTCACTGGCGTATATGAAGGACAAGTTGTTTCTATTCCAAGGATTCTATTAATACCGTAGAATTTCCAAATTCGATTTAAACGTCTCAAATGCCCAGCGATATTATGTTACGCAATGAATATCAGTCAGGCTTAAGGTCATACGTTAAAATTTGGTGGAGCAGATCTGAGTAAAGACCTTTTCTTCCACGGACTATTGTATGTGGCATGCTTCAGTGTAAGATCGCCTGAGAGTTTGTATATTCTGCGCCGGAAAATGAAACTAAGAAAGTAGCTTAGTTATTGAGGCTACATAAATACAATTTTCTCTTAAGTTATTTCATATGTTACATAGAAACAAATATTTTGTCTTCCATAGTCCAAGATGTACTTCACAAAGCATCTTTAGTGCTGTGGGGCGGATGACTGGAAATTGATAGTAATTACCTTTGCTCTCTTTTTGTATCATTGATTTTGCTTTCGTATATTTCAAGATGTTTCACTATCTAATAGTATACAGCATCACAATACAACCAACTTTCTAAAATCTCCAGGTTGACCATCACTTCACAAGTGATTCGTTGTCAGGTTCATAGTAACTAATAATATGGATTGTTCATACTGGCACTTTCGTTATTAACCAGAGAAATCATGTACTGGTTCAAAGACGAATAAAGTGTTTCAATACCTCAATAATTTATTGAAAAAAGTGTTTCAATGTGGAAGCTGTTTGCTTTTAGTAGATAAATCATTTCATTGTTAACGAAAAAGTTTCAAAATGAAAAGTGTCACTTCATAGTATGTCAATAATTTTATTGTTATGAAAAATTATCAGAATGAACGTGTTTGTTTTTAGAACTCCAGTAAGTTCATTGTACAAAATCCAAAATTAAGGGTGATTGTTTTCAGTATGGCAATGATGTGATAGTCAAAAATTCTCATAAATGAAGGATGTTTGCTTTTAGTTTGTTAATAAATTATCTGTTAAAAATAAAAGAAGTTTCTTTTATTATGTCAATAAATTGGTTGTTAAATGAAGGAGCAATAGACTGTATTTAATTTCCTCGAAGCGAACGAAGTCGCGGTAGCAGCTAGTTTATAATAAATACAGCGTGTTAACAATAAGTGAACGAAAGACCTGAAAACTACATTAAGGTACCAGGCGATTGCAAAATTTAAGAGATACAATAACTACTTTTGAGAAATTTGGGATCTTCCTCAAAGATCATAATTCGCTTCTGAGTTTTACCTGCACTGCGAAACCTCGTCATGCAACATATCAATTTCTGTCAGAATTCAAGTAATAATAAGATCTGTTGCGTTCAGAAAGATGGGCTAAAATTATCCTATAATGTACAAGAATGTTTATATTTTTTTATTATTTTTTAGAATAAAATTAAATTCGTTGTTTTTGAAAGTACGCATGTAGATGTAAATGTTTTATCCACGTTATAAAAGAAAATAGCCACCAGTTATGCGGTTGCAGATTGATTCACGACCGGTTTCGAGCAGTTGTTGCTCTTCTTCAGGTGTCCGTACAGGACACAGTTAAGAATAATATTCTACAAAATACAAATATTGCACAAAATTCGCAGTAGAATCACGGAATTTAAGGGGCAAGAAGTACAGTGTTGCTTATGCTTTCTTGAAACGTGACAAATGTGAAATATTAATACGCTATTCTGATTTATTTTATAAGTTCATTGATCTTGTGAACATATAAGACGCGCCGCCACTGGCCACCATGATGTGGTATTTGCAACTCCAACGAATTTGAATACTAATATTGTGTCACAGTCGCCTAACGATGTTGGTGGTCGCCACATCGAGCCGCTGTTGTAAAGCATCAGTACGTTGCAGCTGGTGCCGTAGACGCTGGGTTCTGCCAAGCAAGTGCTTGGGAGCAGCCTTCCAGTGCTCCCAAGCACCTGCCCAGCTCCACGACATCAATGGAGTTGTAGTCCTGAAGGTGAAAAGAAAGGAGCGAAACTAATTGATATAAAGAAAAATCATTGCAATCTAGACAGCTTGTTACATATAAATTTAAATGAAAGAGTGCTATTATCCCAAAACTGGAACAAAAATGTTTCCAAAAATATATTCATATAAATAGCCTCTACAAGTCCTAGAACTTTGTAATGGGATTTTCCGACCACCTTCTATACACTGTTAACTGTATATGAACTTCATGTTACTAACTGTTGGTTACTTGCCACTGCTTTTCACCAGCAGATGTAAGATGAAGGGCGTATTCCAATGACTAATCACAATTCTAATTTCAATTTTGGTTTAACGTATTTGAAAGAAATGATTTCTTGTAATAATTGACGTGCAGTATCTTCCACAATCTCATGTTGATGTCATATAGTGCCTAAACCGGTACAGGCTAAAGAAATATAAATATTGTAAAAGAGTTGGCATAAGGATGGTGTTTTTTTCTAAATAGATTACAGTTTTAGTTTACAACTTAAATACACCCGTATTAATGTTCAAGTATTAGTCGGACGAGGATTCTGCAGGGCGCCGTATTAGCAAGTGGGCAAAATTTACCAAAAATTCTTCTAATGGAACTCTGTTAGGAATCCTCCTCACCTGGTAAACGTTTTAGGTGGTAGTTTCACTATTAACACCTACGAAATGTCAATGAGAAACCTCCGACATTAATTTTGTGACGTTCCAGTTCAGTGTGTAATATATGTAGGCGGATATACAATGCTCAAAACGATTACAGGATCAGGTGCTATACCATGCACAGTATACAAATCGTAAAATTTTTCATTTAGATATTGGTTAAATTTGTAAATTTATGTGTGATATAGTACATTATTTTGCCGTTTCAAATATTTACTTGAGGTTTACAGAGCGTTTACTTACAGTGAGGCACCATGGGGCTAAGTCATACTCGTTAAATACGGTGTGTGATCACCTCGGACGGCCAGCACAATTACACACCTGCGTGGCTCGGGCAGTTATCAATCAGATCGTGAGGGATATTTGGGCATTACTCCAGGAGTGCAGTATCCAGCTCTGTAACTTTTGTGGAAGGTGCTGGTCTGACTGTATTCAATCTGCCAAGTGCATCTCAGACATGCTCAGTTGGGTTTAAATCTGGTGAACAAGGTGGCATTCGTTCAATTCCCTCAGATTCAAGCATGTTGTCTACCAGTGCAACTCTGTGTAGCCAAGCGTTATTGTCCACCAGAAGGAACCAATCTCTTATGGCACCAATGCAGGGCTCAACAAAGGAATGTCGTCAACATATCTCTGAGCATTAAAAGAGCCATTCTGAACGACATAGAGTTCCGTACGTCCTCCAATACTAATTCCTGTCCGCACCATTGGACCAAAACCACGATATAGTGATGTTGCCTGCATATAATCAGAATTGTTAAGAGTTCCACTTTTTCCCCAGATGCCGGAACGACGATTGTCCGGTTGAACACAAAATCTTGACTCATCTATCAACAGAACCCGGCGCCACTAGTTAGACTCCTGTCCTGATGTTCCTCAGCCCAGTTTTCGCGGACTAAATGATGTCGTTTTAACGAAAGAAACACTATCAGTCTCCGTACGTAGAGGCTACATTTCCGAACGCTATTTCGGACTTTGCGTTGATATTGGGCCTTGTTTGCTGCCTGGAAGGTGCGTTAGTGCTGAGTTGTATTCAGCCTCCTGTCTCGACGAGCTGTTAACTGGAGATAACTGCCGTCTCTTTCTGATGTAACCCGTGGACGGCCTTGGCCTTGCCTTCTTTTAACGATTCCTATTGTCTGAAACCGCGTTCAGCTCCTACAATAGATGCATCCACCTCCCTCTGCGTCTGTCCCGCTTCTAAAGGCTCTCCAAGCCATAGCTTTGTGTAAGTCACGTTGTTGTTGCATTTCAGTATTATTTATTTATTTATTTTGCGTTCGATATGCCACATGCCTTACGATACTAGACACATTCAAAACGAGAAACTAAATTAACATACAAATCTAACAAAACATTTTTTCATTATGAAATGAGTTATACTTATTACAATGGCCTGCCGCGGTGGCCGAGGAGACTGAGCAGCTTCAGTCACGGTCTGCACGGCCACTACAATCGGGGGTTCGAATCCCCCCTCGGGCATGGATATTTTTGCCGTCCTAGTTTGTAACTAGTTCATAAGTAGTTTGTAAGTTTAGGGACTGCTGACCCCGTAGTTAAGTCCCATAGACTTTACAAATATTTGAACATTTATTACAATGCTTATAAATTAAGGGGAATTCAAATTTGTCAAAATAATTTACAACTAAACGGAAACTCTTCAAAAAACATTGCAATAAAGTCCTGGATTGCTGTTTATGTTCTATTTAATAGTGCTACAGCTGTTTCGACAGTTTGTCATTCTCAAGCGCGTCTACGATGTTTGGACGTTAAATGTTGACATCTGGCGTAACTGTTGCATAAACTATATGGAAATACACAGGTACTTAGTTGTTGTATACGGTTTTTAGCTGTCAGGTATTATGCGCTTTTTACGTTACAACCTTAAATTAAAGAAAACATTTATATTTTTTTTCGTAATTAACAACAGCTTTGCCAAAGATGTTTTCATTTTGTTTACACTTTGGCAAAGCTGTTGTTAATAACGAAAAAAATATAAAAGTTTTCTTTAATTTAACGTGATAACGTAAAAACCATCCCATGAACCACAGACATTGCCGAGGTGGGGTGGCTTCCGTGCCTCAACGATGCAGATAGCCGTACCGTAGGTGCAACCACAGCGGAGGGGTATCTGTGGAGAGGCCAGACAAACGTGTGGTTCCTGAAGAGGGGCAGCAGCCTTTTCAGTAGTTACAGGGGCAACAGTCAGTATGATTGACTGAGCTGGCCTTGTAACATCAGCTAATGTGGCTTTGCCACGCAGCTACTGCGAACGGCTGAAAGCAAGGGGAAACTACAGCCGTTACCTTTCCCGAGGACATGCAGCTCTACTGTATGGAAATATGATGAAAGCATCCTCTCGGGTAAAATATGCCGGAGGTAAAATAGTCCCCCATTCGGATCTCCGGGCGGGGACTACTCAGGAGGATGTTGTCATCAGGAAAGACAATACTGGCATTCTACGGATCGGAGCGTGGAATTTTAGATCCCTTAATCGGGTAAGAAAATTAGAAAATTTAAAAAGGGAAATGGATAGGTTGAAGTTAGATATAGTGGGGATTAGTGAAGTTCGGTGGCAGGATGAACAGGATTTCTGGTCAGGTGAGTACAGGATTATAAATACAAAATCAGTTGGGGGAATAACAGGAGTAGGACTGATAATGAATAAGAAAATAGGAATGCGGGTAAACTACTATGAGCAGCACAGTGATCGCATTATCATTGTCAAGATAGATACGAAGCCAACACCGACAACAGTAGTACAGGTTTATATGCCAACTAGCTCTGCCGATGATGAGGAGATCGAAGAAATATATGACGAGCTAAAGGAAATTATTCAGACAGTTAAGGGGGAGGAAAACTTAATTGTGATGGGAGACTGGAATTCGGTAGTAGGAAAAGGAAGAGAAGGAAAAATAATAGGTGAATATGGACTGGGCAGGAGGAATGAAAGAGGAAGCCGCCTGGTAGAATTTTGCACGGAACATGATTTAATCGTACTAAACACGTGGTTTAAGAATCACAAAAGAAGGTTGTATACGTGGAAGAGACCAGGAGACACCGGAAGGTATCAGATATATTTTATAATTGTAAGACATAGGTACCGGAACCAGGTTATAAACTGCAGGACATACCCAGGGGCAGATATAGACTCTGACAATAACTTGTTAGTCATGAACTGTAGGCTGAAGCTGAAAAAGCTGCAGAAAGGTAGGAAAATAAGGAAATGGGACTTAGATAAACCGAAGGAAAGTGAAGTTCTGGAGAATTTCAGAGGAAGATTTAGGCAACAATTGACAGAAACAAGGGGAAATAAAACAGTAGAAGAGGAATGGGTAGCATTGAGAGATGAAATAGTGATGGCAGCAGAGGACAAAATAGGTAGAAAGGCAAGACCTACAAAAAATCCTTGGATATCACAGGAAATACTACAGTTAATTGATGAAAGGAGAAAATATAAAAATGCAGTAAATGAAACAGGCAAAATGGAGTACAGACGGCTAAAAAATGAGATTGACAGAAAGTGCAAAATGGCTAAGCAGGAGTGGCTAGAAGCCAAATGTAAATCTGTAGAAGAATGTATAGCAAGGGGAAAAGTAGATACCGCCTACAGGAAAATAAAAGAGACATTTAGGGACAAGAAAAGCAACTCTACGAATATCAAGAACTCAGATGGGAAACCAGTTCTCAGCAAAGAAGGGAAAGCTGAAAAGTGGAAAGAGTACATAGAGCAGCTCTACAAAGTAAATGAAGTTAGAGACGATGTTGTAGGGGGGGAAGAGGAAGTAGATGAATATGAAATAGGAGATACTATACTGAGAGAAGAATTTGACACAGCCTTGAAAGACCTAGGTCGGAACAAGGCCCCAGGAGTAGATGACATACCCTCAGAGCTACTAAAGTCTCTGGGAAAGCCAGCCATGACAAGACTATTTGAAATGGTGTGTAGGATGTATGAGACAGGCGAAATGCCCTCAGACTTTAAGAAAAATGTAATAATCCCCATTCCAAAGTAATCAGTTTGATAAGTCATGGTTGCAAAATTTTAACGCGAATCATCTACAGGAGATTGGAAAAGCTGGTAGAAGCTGACCTCGGGGAAGATCAATTTGGATTCAGGAGGAACATAGGAACCAGGGACGCAATACTCACTTTACGTCTTATCTTAGAAGATAGATTAAGGAAAGGCAAACCTACATTTTTAGCTTTTGTAGATTTGGAGAAAGCATTTGACAATGTTGACTGGAATACACTCTTTCAAATTCTGAAGTCAGCAGGGGTAAAATATAGGTAAAAGAGAGTTATTTACAACTTGTACAAAAGCCAGACCGCAGTTATTAGACTCGAAGGACATGAAAGGAAAGCATCAGTTGGGAAGGGAGTAAGACAGGGTTGTTCAAATGTTCAAATGTTTGTATAGTCTATGGGACTTAACTACGGGGTCATCAGTCCATAAACTTACAAACTATTTATGAACTACTTACGAACTAGGACGACACAAATATCCATGCCCGAGGGGGGATTCGAACCCCCGACCGTAGTGGCTGCGCAGACCGTGACTGGAGCGCCTCAGACAGGGTTGTAGCCTTTCTCCGATGTTATTCAATTTGTACATCGAGCAGGCGGTGAAGGAAAGAAAGGAAAAATTTGGAATAGGGATTAAAGTTCAGGGGGAAGAAATAAAAACATTGCGTTTTGCTGATGACATTGTAATTCTGTCAGAGACAGCAAAGGACCTGGAAGAGCAGTTGAATGGAATGGACACCGTGTTGAAGAGAGCATATAAAATGAACATTAACAAGAGCAAAACAAAAATAATGGAATGCGGTGTTAGAAAATCAGGCGATGCTGAAGGAATTAGATTAGGTAACGAAACAATGAAGGTGGTAGATGAGTTTTGCTACTTGGGTAGTAAAATAACATGCGATGGTCGCATTACAGAGGATATAATATGCTGAATGGCAATGGGAAGAAAAGCATTTTTGAAAAAGAGAAATTTGCTAACATCGTATATTAATTTAAGGGTAAGGAAGTCTTTTCTGAAGGCATTTGTGTGGAGTGTTGCCTTGTACGGGAGTGAAACATGGACGATAAGCAGAGCGGTCAGGAAGAGAATAGAGGCTTTTGAAATGTAGTGCTACAGAAGAATGCTGAAGATTAGGTGGGTAGATCGCATAACTAATGAAGAGGTACTGAACAGAATTGGTGAGAAAATGAATTTTTGGCATACCCTGACTAAAAGAAGGGATCGCTTGGTAGGACACATTCTTAGACATCAGGGAATCGTAAATTTAGCACTGGAGGGAAGTGTGTGGGGTAAAAATCGCAGAGGGACCAAGAAACGCGTATAGTAAGCAGATTCAAGTGGATGTGGGCTGCCGTTCTTATGCGGAGATGAAAAGGCTTGCTCAGGATAGAGTAGGGTGGAGAGCTGCATCAAACCAGTCTCCGGAGTGAAGACCATAACAACAACAACGTAAAAAGCTGCATAATACCTGACAGCTAAAAACCGTATACAACAACTAAATACGTGTATATTTCCATATAGTTTATGCAACAGTTACGCCAGATGTCAACATTTAACGTCCAAACATCGTAGACGCGCTTGAGAAAGATAAACCGTCGAAACAGCTGTAGCACTTTTAAATAAAACATAAGCAGCAACTTCAAGAACGCGATAAATCAGTCAAACCTTAAGATCGTAAATTCTACCAAATACCTAGGAGTTACAGTTACGAATAACTTTGACTGGAGAGAACACATAGAAAATATTGTGGGAAAGGCGAACCAAAGGTTACGTTTCATTGGCATAACGCTTCGAAGATGCACCAGCTCCACCAAAGAGACTGCCTACATCACACTTGTGCATCCTCTCCTGGAGTACTGTTGCCATTTGTGGGACCCTCACCAGGTGGGACTGTCGGTAGACATTAAGAAGGTTCAGAGAAGGGCAGCTCGTTTTGTCTTATCACGTTACGTGGGGAAAGCGTCACGGAAATGTTGCACGAATTGGGTTGGAAATCATTACAAGAAAGACGTTATTTATTTCGGCGTGATGTGTTTGCGAAGTTTCAATCACCGACTTCTGAATGTGAAGATATTTTACTTAGGGAGACATGACCATTCCAATAAAATAAGAGAAATCAGATCAAAAACGGAACGATTTAGGTGTTCTTTCTTCCCGCGCGCTATTAGAGAATGGAACGGTAGAGAAAAGTTATGAAACTGGTTAATGAACCCTCTGCCAGGCACTTAAATGTGATTTGTAGAGTATCTTTGGACTCTTTGCAAAATCCGAAGAATCACAACTTGTTGATTGAAGAAATAAGATGTCAAATCAGAAGGTTGCAGACACACAACTGGCTGGTGCATTTCGAGTGGGTTAAGGCACATCAAGGGATATGGGGAAATGAACTAGCTGACAACCTTGCTAAAAGAGCAGCTCGATCACGACAATCAATACGCTACAACAAAATACTTACAAGTGCCGTAAAGAAGAAACTTCGAAAAGAGTTTAGGAACAAATGGGACATTGAGTGGCACAGAACAAAAAAAGGGGGGAGTACTAAGCCGTATTTTCCTACGATCCGACAACGTTTACTGATTAAACTTCCAATATCTCCGAATTTTACAGCTATGTTAACAGGTCATGGGAAACTGAAAGCCTACTATCAGCGGTTCAAAGTAATTGAAGACGGAACGTGCACATGTAACAGTGCTGTCCAAACTATTGACAAAGTGCTTTTTGACAGCTCCAATTTATTGAAAGAGAGGGAGCATCTCAGGAAAAAAATAGCTGCCAAAGGAGGAGGATGGCCTGTCAGTAGAGATGGGCAATCTGCTCCTGAACTGATTCAAAGAGCCAGATCCTTCTAAGGAGTGAGTGATGGATGAATCCAAAAGAAAAAAAAGAGTGGTAGTTCATCTGATCCGAAAAGTCCCTCTGGTGACAGCAATGAGCTGCATAAGCACCCCTTGCCACATGCTTCAGAAGTTTCCTAAACCCCTTGCCACATGCTTCAGAAGTTTCCTAAGCTACAAAATAAATGTACTATAGACCATGTGCAAGTATAAAACGCAAAAAATGAGCGCCTAAACACATGCAGCGCCTTCGCGCTGCGAGTCGAGAATCGGTGAGTCGCGCAGCAGCATGGTTCAATGAGCGCGCGGATCCAGACTACCGCTGACTCGCTGCTCCGCACGACTCCGGCGATCGAGGCGATCCGACCGCCAACTGAGTCGGTGAGTTAGCTGGTTCACCGGTTCACCTCTCCCCACCACTCTCCCGATTCCGCTCACTTGCAGAGCCGCCCGTGTGGCGCGCTGCTCATTATTCCCCCCACGCCTCTGGCGAACCGCATGGTGACGAACAAATCAACTCCGCGCATTTCTCTGTTCTCTCGACTCCTGTGTTCTGATAAAGCTTGCAGCTCACTTACAGAAACGATCATCTGAAGCAACAGAAACCGTCATCTTCCTATTTCGAAAAGTACTCGAGATGAAACGTATTTATTTAATGTTACATGATTTTTCTTAATAACAGGAAATCTGCAGTCGGTAGCAAAAACGCGTTACAGTACAATATTAAACTATATAAAATTTCTGCGAAAAAGATCCTACTCAATTTTTCTCGAACACTTGTAGTTTGCATGAAGGGAGCAAGAGTGACAAAGTCTTGTGCACTGTGCATTCCGTTGCTTAAATTTTGTAAGCCCATATCACGCAGTTTCCTGACTTGATAGACGAGTGTCCTGTAACAAATTATGCATCTTTTATGCATCTACATTATTTTGGCACGTTGAAAACAATGACTATATAATCGAATAACAAAGAAAACAACAATGTTCATTAATGTTTTCTAAATCTGAAACCATTCAGTTTCGGGAATGTGTCCCTTTGACATTTTTGCTGCTGGTGTCAAATCTTTGACAGTAACAACAAACTTATTTTCGAAGAGAGAGAGAACACTAGGATGTCAAACGAGATGTCTATAATTACGTTTCTGAGTAAAATATCTTGCTATAATGTTTCATTACGAATTTAATGTGTTTGGTACAGTAGGAGGTGTGTGTTTGCAATTAAAAATAAACTATATTGGGAAGCACTTAAAAAAATAATTCGCATTGCTCTGTATAGAGAATATATAAAACTTTGCACAAATAACAGGTGAAAGGGTTGTAGTTACAGGAACTAAAAATATAAGGTGGAACGGAAATCTTACCAGCAACTGCAAAACTTAGAATATAGGAGCCCAGAACGCTACCCCTGTACTACGCCGAGTGTAAGAGTATCACCGCAGTTATTTACCTAATTATTTCTTTAGCTAAGACTCTCTTCGAACTTAATCAATTGTTGATGGTTTGTACTCACAAAAGAAAAACTCATTGACGATATAGTCGAAAGTATCTGTACTCGTTGTCGTATTTTCGAAGAATTTGGTTGGAGATTTTCACAGTCTTTTTTTCGTACTTGAAGTTACGAATGAAATAGTCCACGAACATTTCTCGCTTTGTAAATTTAATGGACATTACTCTTTTTGACGCCTTATTTTCGAAATTAAATAAAACTTTATTGCTTACTCTGGAGCTATCATTATTTTACTGTTTATGGGTGCCAGACTTTAGTTTTTAGATAAAAATTATGCGTTCTAGCGGCCATCTTGTAGCGAGAATCTGTCGCGCTCACGTAAGACACCCGGCCGTGTCGCCGAATGTTGCTGCTTGTAGCTGCCGTGTCGCCTCGCAGAATATCGCGCGCTGTCGCTCGCTTTTGTCGCTCACGTAAGACACGGCCTTATGGCGCACAGCTATTCCGCTGCGGCAGTTGACAAGTTTTGCACGGAACTCTCGCGATATATCACGTTTCATTCAACTCTCTTAAACTACTCACTGCATAAATACGGAACTAGTACTTTTATTCTGCAAAATATTGTATTTTTTAATGAAAGTATATAAAAAAATAATATGTTTTTCTTTTTCCAATTATTTCACCTGCAAAAATATTTAAATTCTGTTATGACATGTTTAATTTTTAATGTAGGTGTAACTAACAAATTTTAATTCTCGAAGCTACTGACTTACAATAAAATAATTACTCTTCTTTCTTCTTTCACAGTATGGTCAAATGAGATAAAAGTATAGTTACAAAAAAGCAATGTGACATCGTTTTACGTTTTTTATAAGTTGGTGAGTCGGTGAACCAAGAAAAAGAACTAGTTAATCCCAGTGAATGACTATTTCTGATCCGATCTCTGAAAAGATCGGTTTTGCCCATCTCTACCCGTCAGTAAATATGACTTATAGTAGATACATTCACTAGAGACTTTTACAATTTTTGTAATTCAATAAGATATCCTTATGTATAAAATTGTTTGTTCCTTTGTAAACCCCGTCAACTTATATACTGTACTTGTGTTTGCAAAAATATTTGATGTAACCGCCTGAATTTAACCATCAAATAAATGTTCAAATGTTTGTAAAAGTTATGGGACTTAACTACGGGGTCATCAGTCCCTAAGCTTACAAACTCCTTATTAACTAGCTAAGACTAAGGACGGCACAAATATCCATGCTCGAGGGGATTCGAACCCCCGACCGTAGTAGCCGTGCAGACCGTGACTGGAGCGCCTCAGTCCCCTCGGCCACCGCGGCCGGCTAACCATCAAACATGTAATATTACTATTAACGGGGCATGTTAAATAATAAATAAATAAAAAGTAAAATATGTAGATGTAGATTTCGTAGACAGACAGTGGGTCCAGAAGGCTGTGTACAGAAGACGTCAGCGTGTTATGGGTCAGCGGAACCGACCTCCGGACCGCCCGCCCTCGAGTTGTGCGGCAGCTGCCCTCCCCAAACAGAACGGAAGCCGAAACGGCGGCGGGCTTCCCAGAAACTGCGGCGCGCGCTGCTCGCGATTATTCTGGGAAAAGTCATCAGCGGCCGACGGCGGCCGTTAAGCGTTTGGGAAGCGCGGCCACGCGTCGTTAGGCCCGCGGTCGGAATATCTCGGCAGTAAGGCGGCCCATAAAAGCCGCGAGCAGCGGACAGCGGCTCGCGCCCTGGACACGCCGCAGCTGGCGGCCGCCTCGCCTCGCCTCTGCCAGCACGGCGCAGGGGCCTGCCACTCGCCGGCACCTGCTGTAGCACGCCGAAATTACTAAAAATTTCCGGACTGTTACGCCGTGGTCTAGTGGATTCATTATTAAAAACCCAACGTTTCGTCCCCGACTGCGGAGGACATTCTCAAGGGTGATCGTGGCACTTTTGTATGTCCGAGTCACACCCTGGCTCGCTACTGACTGAAGCGAAATTCCATTTACGAGGGCTCGCGCGCAGTGGTGCGACGTCAGGTGTGTTTGATATGCGCGCGCAATTCGTCGTTGCCGGTTGCCTCCGTGCCGGCCGCGGTGGCCGAGGGGACTAAGACGCTCCAATCACGGTCTGCACAGCCGCTACGGTCGGGGGTTCGAATACCCCCTCGGACATGGATATTTGTGCCGTCCAAGTTCGTAAGTAGTTCGTAAGTAGTTTGTAAGTTTAGGGACTGATGACCCCGTAGTTAAGTCCCATAGACTATACAAACTTTTGAACACTTGATTGCCTCCGTCCGTTAATATCGTCCCATGGTGGAAGACTGTTACATTTCTTCTTCAAAACCGGAATCCAGATTTCATTTCGTTTCACTCCCTCCTCCATCCTATTGAAATTATTGGGGTGTTTTACAGTTTCTATAGCCTCTCTGTACAGTATTTCGTGGAATCCATTTGTGGCTGCTAAACCGTGAGTCTTATCAAATTGAACAAGGTGTTCCCCCGGTTGAAAAACATGTTTTTTTTTTTTTTTTTTTTTTTTTTTTTTTTTTTTTTTTGTGGTACCCAATAATAACTTCAATAGGATGAAGGAGGGCGTGAAACTAAATGATATCTGGATTCCGGTTTTGAAGAAGAAATGCAACAGACTTCCACCATGGGACGATATTAACGGACGGAGGCAATCGGCAACGACGAATTGCGCGCGCATGCCAAAAACATCGGGCTTCACACCACTGCGCGCGAGCCCTCGTAAAAGGAATTTGGCTTCATTCAGTAGCGAGCCAGGGTGTGAAAGTGCCAATATCCCCCTTGAGAATGTCCTCCGCAGTCGGGGACGAAACGTTGGGTTTTTAATAATAAATCCACTAGACCACGGCATAACAGACCGGAAATTTTTAGTAATTTTGACCATTCCGGCCGTGAAAGTTAACATTTTACAAGTAGCATGCCGGTCACCATCAATGGAACTCTAGTCAAGTAGTTGCCAAATTTAAACAAACAGAAAAGTCCCTAAGGCTGGCGATCGTACACAAAATCATTTTAAGTAAGTTAGTATATTATGGTGTCAGAGGAAATGCTGCAAAATGGTTCTATCGAAATCTGCATAAAAATGAGCGAAGATCGCTATTTTCAAATTCGCAACATCAAAATTAAAATTAGAATTGTGAATTTTAAACATGGCTGCAATTCAGCAACGGTGGAACACGATCAAAATTCAACACAGTTTCAGCCGACCAGTTGCATAAAATGTTTACATGTATAAACTTTGACCTAGGTTTGGGCAAAAGTCATTTTGCCTTCTTCAGAAGTATTACATAAAGCTCACATTAAAATAGTTGTTAAATAAAATGTGGCTGACTTCATGTCAATAGAATAAAAAGTAAAATTTAAAGCAACGTCTACATCATAAAAAATTGTGGAGCACGTTCACACACAGGTCGAGTGCTCACTGTTCTTGAATATGGATATGTTGAAACTGAAACATTTTTATGCCTGTGATAAAATATGTTACACCCATATCGCAAACTCAACACTCAGAATGTTTGTTTACAAATAACGAAAGATTAATACAATGGACTATCAAACATTTTTTATAAGAGATACATGCATTACAAAATAGCTGTATCTTGTAGAATTACGGCCAGTGATACCATATCTTAAAATAACTTACGTAAAATAATGAACTCTTGATAGTGGACGTATTGCAAAAGTACAATTATCTTGTATTTACCTGGTCATGGATAAAGTTTACCCTTTATAACTCTCTTTGATTTTATAAAGTCATAGATAAAATGAATCATAAAAGCACTACTAACAATGTCTCAGAATAAAACACTTTTATTTTGTATCATAACAAAATAATATTATCAGTGTAAAACTGTGCTCCATTTATGTATGGAGTCATTAAGTGATGGATACAATAAAAACATCTATTAATATTATCTAATAATGGTGTTATAAGGAGGTATATTGTATTTCTGATAATACTGAACCGGCCGAAGTGGCCGAGCGTTCTGCGGCGCGCCAGTCACTGTCTGCACGGCCGCTACGGTCGGGGGTTCGAATCCGCCCTCGGGAATGGGTGTTTGTGTCGTCTTTAGTATAAGGTAGTTCATAAGTAGTTTGTAAGTTTAGCGAGTGATGACAGCGCAGTTCAGTCCCTTAAGCTTAACAAACATTTGAACGTTTATAATAATGATAACATAATTGAATTTTAGTACTTACAAAAAAGCCTAGATTTATGTCCGTTGTCACAAAAAAAAAAAAAAAAAAAAAAAAAAAAAAAAAGGTCTTATGGGTGGTACCGTATTGTTACTGCAGATCTCATAGTTGTTAAACTTTATGTTTTTTATGCTTTTCAATTTTGTTAACGACAAATTACATAAGTGAAAATTTATACTGTGAAGTTACTGTGAGGATACCTAAATCCTTAAATAGATGTTTGCAGGACGATCTTGGTTGGGCTCCAGCAATTATTCTGATTACACGCTTTTGTGAATGAATAATTGCGTACTCAATGATGAATTTCCTAAGAATATGATGCCATACGATAGCAATGAATGAAAATAGGCGTAGTAGGCTAATTTACTGAGATTCTTATTGCCAAAATATGGAATAACCCTAATAGCATACGTAGCTGAACTCAAACGTTTTAGGAGACCATCAGTGTGTTGCTTATAGTTTGATCTCTCATCAATGCACACACCTAAAAATTCTACCTTAGCTACAGCCTTCTGTTAAAAGTCTATACTTATTACTGGAGTTGTGCCCTTTACTGTATGGAACAGTATATACTGTGTTTTATAAAAATTTAATGAGAGTCAATTTGCTAAAAACCACTCAATAATTTTGAGTAAAGCTTAATTTACGACTACATCAGTTAGTTCTTGTTTTTTGGATGTGATTAATATACTTGTATCATTAGCAAAAAGAACTAACTTTGCACCTTCATCAATGTAGAATGGCAAGTCATTAATGTATTTCAGAAACAGTAAAGGACCTAAGACCGAACGCAGTGGGACCACATTCATGATAGCTCCCCATGAGGAACCAGCTGACATTTTGACATTACATGAACCACTTACCTCAACTTCCTGCACTATTCGAGTTAAGTATGAATTAAACCGTTAATTCACAGCTCCATTCCCAACATAATGATTACGCTTATCTAGAAGAATCTGACAACCTAAGTCACATTTGGTTAGGAATTTGTTTTTACAAAAATGGGACGCTAACTTTCTCAAAAATTTTCGATAGAGTTGTCAGAAGAGAAACTGGATGGTAGTTGTTGACATCTGATATATCTCCTTTTTTATGCAACGGTTTAACAATGTCATATTTAAGTCTATCGGGGTAAACACCCTCCTTCAGAGAGGCTACTTATACGGCTCAGAATCCTACTTATCTGTGGGGAACAATTTCGTAAGAACTTTTACTTTTCAGTGATTTTAATATTTTACTGATTTCAAGGAAGAGGTTGGTGGAATTAAGAACTGTATGTTACTGTACAGGTATAACCCCTTATATTAGTGGTCTTGCCTCTTCTAAGGAACATCTAGAGCCCATTTTTTACAGAACGTTTAGAAAATATTTATTGAAATTATTTTCAATTTCTGACGTTTTACTAGTAAAGTTTACATTCTGTTGTACGGTTATAAAGTCTTCCTGTACTCTTGGTTGCTCAGTTTCCCTTTCAGTAATATTCCAAATTGTTGTAATTCTATTATCAGAGGTACTCATTTCAGACATGATACATAGGGTTCTGGACTTTATAATAACGTTTCTTAGTATTGCACAATAGTTTTTATAATACTGAACTTTCGTTAGTATTGCACAATAGTTTTATAATAATGAACAATTTCTGAGTTAGTACTTACTCTTGCTGTTAGATACAGTTCCCTTATACGGTTAAAAGATATTCTACACATTTACTTAGCCTTGGATTGTACATGTTTTCTTAGAATTTTTTAGGTAGTAAATCAGTAAGTGTTTACTTTAGAAATCCGATATGAAGAGTCTTCATTGGACAGAATATCTTATGGGGTGGGGGATCGATATCAGAATACTCTTGTCAATGAGTACAACAACAACAAGGATAAGTGTGAACCTAGTGGCAGGTTGAGAGTGAGCCATACTGAGTGACCCGCTGTCATCAGCGCAGAGTGACTACTGTAAAAGAGGCATTCTGCTGGGCAGTGCTGCTAAATGTAAACAAATTGTTCAGATGTTTGTAAATCAAAGGGTCTTAACTGCTGCGGTTTTGTCCCTTCTTAAAGTATCTTATGCTGACAACACACACACACACACACACACACACACATACCAGAGGGAGGACTCGAACCTCCGACGTCGAGCAACCGCACGCTCCGCAGCAAAACGCCTTAGAACGCTCGGCCACTCCACCGCGGCAAATGTAAACAACAACGAGTGTCAGGTGAGGAGGCTGGCGACCCTCGGCTGGCAGGGAGCGCCTGCATCCGGCAGGCCGGTCGCCGTCGCCGTCGCCGCACACCTGTTCCGCCGGCCGTCGTTCATCACGAGTCTCGCGGCCTAATTGGCCCGTCTGGTGGCCTCGCCCGGGCTTATATTCCCACAGCCGGCGCTCACTAAATCAAAGCAGCAGCAGGCCGGGTCCGCTCGCACTGCCTATTAAGGCGGCTGACAAAATTTTAGCGTGTTCCCGAGATCCCGCCCAGCGGCGAACCATCCTTTCTGGCAGTCATTTGTCGACCTCTGAGGGCGTCAACCGACCGTCTAGGGAGAGGTCCGGTATCCCGAACGGCCAACATATGAGGTACCTCGTGCACCTCATAATACATAACAAAAGGGTGGGACATAGGTGATACACACTACTCAAAACAAAAGGGGATCAGGTGAGATATCATACACAATATACATATGGTAATGTATTTTATTCAGATAATGGTTACAATGGCAATTTGTGTGTAATACAGTGCGATATTTTGCCGTCTCAACTCTTTACTTAGACGAGATTCCATGGAGCTACCATTATAAGTGAAAAAGTCATTCTCATTGTTCTCTAATATGGTGTGTGATCACCTTGGACAGTTACACACAATTGCATAGTTGCGTGGCATCAGTCAGCTCTTCTTCGGGGATATTTGAGCATTCTTCGATATCCAGCTATGCAACCGTTGTGGGATGTGCTGTTCCGGCGGCAGTGGCAATCTGTCAAGTGCTCAATCTCTTTTAAATCCAGTAAACAATCTAACCACTCCATCCGATTCCCTCAGCTTCAAGGATGTTGTCCACCAATGCACCTCTCTGAGGAGGAGAGTTATCCTCCACCAGAAGAACCCATTTCCGGTGGGACCAGCGTAACTCACAACAAAAGTCGACATATCTCCTCTCAATACCTCTGAGCTTTCAGTCATTCTGAACGACATAGAGATCCGTACGTACCCCAATACTGACTGCTGTCCACATAATTCACATACACTATCATGATATGGTGATGTTTCCTGCACATCCGCAGGATTGTTCCACGTGCTCTCCAGATGAGGGAACGACGACCGTCCGGCTCAACACAAAATGTTGACATCTTTGAATACAACTTATCGCCATTCGTTAAGACTCCAATCCCAATGTAACTCCGCCCAGTTTCTGCGAGCTAATCGTTGTCGTGGTTTTAATGAGACACACTTCACAGATCTCCGTGCGTAGAGTCCACATTACCGAAGACGATTTGGGACTTCGTGTTGATATTGCGCGTCCCGTTGCTAACTGAGTGTGCGCTGCAGCTGAGTTGCATGCAGCCTCGTGTCTCGACACGAGATTACGTTCATCTCTTCCTAATGTTACCCGCGGACGACTTCCTTTAACTGATCCTCTTGTGTGCTGAACAGTGATTTTTTTAAATCTTAACATCATCAAAGAATTTACGTAAAAATAGGGAGAGGTTAGACATAGAATTTCAAATCGAGTAATATTCAATTTATTTTCGCGGTAAATAATGTGGAAATGTTTTCTAAAAATACTTCCATAGTTAAAACCCTACAGAAAAATTTAGCCCTAACAGAGTTAGCTAGTAAACAAATAATCAATAAATCAATAATGAATTAAATAATATTAATATAACATTAAAAATAGAGAGCAGTATTTTTACAAGCTGCAGCCAGTTACCTTCCTATGGCTCTCCATGCCATAGCTTAGGGTAAGTCACGTTATTGTTGGATTGCACTGCTGCTTACTACACTATCTGAACCCAATTGCTTGTGTAGTTCGTTAGGTAAACACAAGTGTCTCTGCAGAAAGTTTGTTATTACCACTATCTCGGTTGCGTTAATGCTGTTGTCTCAATTCCATAGAACCAACAGAAAGACGTCTGTCAATGACAATACTTCAGAACCTAGATACCTCATCTCCTAATTGATTGACTAGTGCATTTGTAGCTGCTGGGAGATTACAGCGAGAAGTGACAAAAGTTTGCGTGTGATTAGTTTGTGAGAAAAAAAGTCGGAGTTGGGTAACTTGAATTCGACTGCAGAGCTTCATCCGGTTGGAGCAGTCGGCAGGAGTCGGTCGCCCGCGGTGACCCGCCGCCTTCCAGACAGACGGCCCGGGCCACAGCGGCTCGTTAGTGCGGCGGCCGTGGGCCCCGCCTGCCTGATGTACGGCCGTGTTTATAAACAGCGCGCCGCGCTAAACAGCCATTTGTCGGGGGCGACTGCGCAGGCGCGGCAAATTGCCGCGACACACCGGGCGCGACGCCGCCTGTCCCACGCAGAGCGGCGTGCGCGGGCGTGGGCCAGGGCACCAGTGCAGGCAGCTGGCTGGCCTACTCGCGAAGCTTGCGCGAGTGACGTAACGTGTCCCGTAGTGTAGGGGCCGCGTACTGTGTATTCGAGGAACAAACCTGCGCCCACGTACACTACCAGATATATAAAGTACACCTGGAAAAAATGCGTCCATTTATATCCGATGGCGGCAGTTGTCGCCTGGGGCATAGTATGTGTACTGACTATTGTTTTACTTCATAGTAAAGACGTAGGACATAGTAATAGGTATTTCGGGTGTAGAAGAGCAGCTGAGAGAGTTAAATACGAAAAAGTCTTTTACAAAGAGTATTCTGCGTCTTTGACCCCCAATTAGCTAGCATTTATAGCGAATCATTAATTCAGCGCAAAGTTCCTAGTGATTTGAAAATGATTGTACAATTTCTAGTTTCCCTACAATTACATTACGTATATACATGCTTTATACACTATCCCCAGAAATCAGAATAACTTTATCCTAGTGATTGGAAAAAAGCGCAGGTGACTCCCGTTTATAAGAAAGGAAAGAGAACTGACCCACGCAATTACAGGCCAATATCGTTGACATCAGTTTCATGTAGAATTTTGGAGCATTTTCACAGTTCGAATATAATAAATTTCTTTGAAACGGGAAAAGCTTCTTTCTATGAATCAGCACGGGTTAAGGAAACATCGTTCATGTGAAACTCAGCTTGCCCTTTCTCACATGACATGTTGCGAGCCATGGATGAAGGGCAACAGGCGGATTGTGTTTTTCTCGACTTCAAACAGGCGTTCGACACGGTGCCTCACTGCAGACTGCTAACGAAGATACGAGCTTATGGTGTAGGTTCACAGATTTGTGACTGGCTGGAAGACTTCCTAAGTAATAGAACGCAATGCGTTGTTGCGACGACGAGTGTTCATCAGAGACGAGTGTATCGTCAGGCGTGCCCCAGGGGAGAGCGATAGGACCGCTATTATTTTGCATCTATACAAATCATCTGATGGACAGAGTAAGTTGTAATTTGCGGCTGTTTGCTGATGATGCTGTGGTGTATGGGAGGGTGTCGTCTTTAGCTGACTGTAATAGCATACAGGATGACTTAGACAAAATTTCTAGTTGGTGCGAAGTATGGCAGCTAGCTCTCAGAGTAGAAAAATGCATGGTGATGCATATAAGTAGGAAAAACAATTCCAAAATGTTCAAATACAGCAGTAGTAGTGAGCTTCGTTATGCTGTCGCGTCGTTCATGTATCTAGGCGTAACATTGCAGAGCGATATGAAATGGAACAAACATGTAAGGAAGGTTGTGAGTAAGGCGGACAGCCGACTTCGTTTTATTGGGAGAATTTTGGGAACATGTACTTCATACGTAAAGGAGACCGCGTATAAAACGCTTGTACGACCACGCCTTGAGAATAGCTCAAGTGTTTGGGACCCACAGCAGATCAGTTTAAAGGAAGACATAGAAGCAGTTCAGAGGCGAGCAGCTACCCACATTGTCCCCTAAATCGTTTATAAAGGCAAGGATAATGATTACTTTCTGTCAAGTACAACGTATTGTGTCCTTTCTGGCAGGAAAACACTAACCCAAACCACAACTGTGATGATATTTGATTAGAAGACGGTTTTGAAGTACAGTGTGAAAAGCGACTAGCAGCTAGGTTTGTTACTGGGCCGCGGCGGAGCGGCCGAGCGCATTGAGGCGCTATGCTACGATGATCGAGGTCGTTCCCCGTCGGAGCATGGATGTTTGTGATATCTTCAGTATAAGGTAGTTCATAAGTAGTTTGTAAGTTTGGGGACTGATGACCCCGCAGTTAATTCCCATAAGCTTTACAAACATTTGAACATTTGTTTGTTACTGGTAGGTTCGACCAATGCGCGAGTGCCACGGAAATGCTCCGGCAACTCAATTGGGCATCGCTGGAGGAATTACGACGTTTTTTTCGTGAATTTCTATTGAGGAAATTTAGAGGGCCGGAATTTGAAGCTGAGTGTAGTACGATCTTGCTGCCGCCCCTATACATTTCGTGTAGTGATCACACAGACAAGATAAGAGAAATTAGGGCTCGTACGGAGGCGTATAGGCATTCCTTTTTTCCTCGTTCTATTTGGAAGTGGAATAGGAAAGGAAATGCCTAGCAGTGGTACCGTGTACGCTCCGCCACGCACCTTACGGTGGATTGCGGAATATGTATGTAGATGTGTTATTAAGCTGCGTATACAGGAGTAAGTACAGTCCGAGTACTCAGCTTAACCACACACATAGAAGCTGGATTATGACAAAACCTTAAAACAACACTTTTTGTTGATCTCACTGCTGCCTACGAAACAGTATAGAAACAAGGATGCCTGTATGAACTCGCACGTGTTATATGTGCCAAACAATAACTAGGCTCACAAAAGACATGTTATCTGAGAGATATTGCCAGTTGGTCGTGTCAATCAACTAAACCGACAAGAAAATAATAGTTCACCTTAGGGCTCAGTTTTGGCACCAATACTGTTCAAGCTAAACACGTCTGACCTCCCTGAAACAAAGTCAATTTTTGCATACGATCTGCCTTTCGCCACCCAACAGGGAGTTCTTGAAGCTGGTGTAGAGATCCTTTCTGCAATCCTAAGAACAATGTAGGAATCCTTCAATACGTTGAGACTAACACCAGACGCAACAAAGACCGAAGTTAGCTGCATTGACCTTCTACATCTACATAGGATACTCTGCAAATCACATTTAAGTGCTTGACAGAGAGTTCATCGATCCACTGTTATTCTATTTATCTCCCATTCCCTTCTCGAATAGCGCGCGGGAAGAAAGGACTCCTGAATCTCTCCGTTAGAGCTCTGATTTCTCGTATTTTATTCTGATGATCATTTATACCTATGTAAGTGGGAGTGAACAATATATTTTCGCATTCGGAGAAGAGTGTTGGCGATTGTAGGTTCGTAAGTAGCCCACACCGCAGATCCTGTATCATTTGCGTAACGCTGTCTCCCCTCTATCGTGACAATACGAAACGAGCTGCTCTTCTTAAGACTCTTTTGATGTCCTCCGTCAAATCCACTTTATAAGTATCCCACAATGGGCAGCAATACTCCAAGAAAGGACGGACAAGCTTAATGTATGAGCCTCTTTAGTAGTTCTGTCGCATCTTTTCAGGGTTCCGCCAATAAAGTATTTGGTTCGTCTTTCCCACGACAATAGAGTCATCTTTATCGTTCAGGTCCTTTACCACCAAGCCTGACCAAAATTTTTAGGATAAATTCTTCATAGAATCCTCTCTTACAAGAAACAGAGATAACACCGCAGCGAAACTAAGAACACGTAGTAAAATCAAACATACGCTTAGTGAAAACTCATGGGATGCAAGAGCTACGACACTGCATAGCTCTTCCTTAGATCTGTCTATTCTGCTGCCGATTACAGTGCTCCAGTGTGGCTCAATACATCATAAGTAAAAAAAAATGACATAGACCTACATGCAACAATGACAACAATAACATGTTGCATCAGATGTACTCCTGTTCATTAGTTAGCATCTCGCATTGAACCACTACATCTTCGAAGACAAGATGTCCTTCTCAAGGAATACAAAAGATCACCAAACAGCGATACACTTACAATTCACTCTCATGTACCTACACTCTGAATGAACCGATTAAAATCTAAGCAGCCATCTCACGTGTTGGAAGGATTGATCGAGGTGCCATGCCACGGAGACGCAATCTTGCTTCCTTAAGTCAACTGACATAGTTTCAAGGGGGCCAAATTGTGGCTTTTCCAGTGGCAGGTGTAGTGTCGCACAAGTCTGAAGTGCGATGCGCGCCATGTACTTTCGCCGCGCGCCACCATGCAAGCATGGCGGGGCGTTCTTACGACGTCAGCCATGAGTGCCCTCTGCTGTAACTCCACTCGTGGCCGCCATTGAACTGGATCAGTCACTTGGCAATAGGAGAGGCACTAGAACAGACACTCCTCAGTAGGCAGGCCTCTACCTAGTTAAACTATGTATCAGCATTCCACTATACTGCTGCCTTCCAAGTTCAGTAGTGTATTATTTCTACGAAACAAATATCTTATTCTAATATAGCCTAGCGTTTCTAGTTTCCGCTGTCCCACCGGCTGGTCACCTCAGACTCTGTACCCGCACACGCGTGTATCCAACTTCCCTGTGTCGGACTCTCTATTTGGCCACCGACACCTAGGACAACCGACGGCAACGAGACACTAAAGTGGCAATGAGGAGCAATAGAAGAACCTCGTAGCACACAGAAATTGCTCCCACCCACCCACCTTTATTATAAGATTTTTGGGGGAACATTCTGTTCTGTGTTTTGTGGACTGTTTTGTTCCAGAGAGACATATTTCACATTGCATTTGTTTTGTTCTAATTATTCAGTTGCAGAGGGCGCAAATCACGCAACTACTCCAAGCGGTGTCCCAGTTCAAGGCACAGGCAGCTCAACAACAACAGCCGTCGCACCAGCAGCCCACACCTGCACAGCACCGCTTCCTACTTTTCGTCAGTGAGGAAGAACGGAGCGTTTACGTGGCGCAATTTCAAGAAATCGTCGCGGCTCATCAACTTACAGGTCAGACAGTCAAGCATTTGTTTCTCTCCGTTTTTCAGAGATTTTTGGAGCAGCTGACAGTTTCTGTGCCATGCTGCTCGAACTATTTAGATGATATTGTGGTCTCAGGGTCCACAGTTGAACAATATTTATCAAACCTGGAGAGCTTTTTCAAAGTGTTGACTGCAGCAGGTCTTCGTTGTAATAAAGCAAAGTGTTCATTTTTTTCAAACTGAAATCGTGTACCTAGGCTATGTGATTAATGCCCAACGAATCCATCCATTACATTCTCATCTTCGAGCAATCAAGAATGTGCACGAATTGCAAGCAGTAATGGGAAAGCTTAACTATTATATCAGATTTATTCCAAATGCCTCTCAGATTGCAGCTCCACTGCATCGCTTACATAAAAGTACGTTCCTTTTCTATGGTCTAAATATTGCCAGGTTGCCTTTGACAACTTATAGTCTGCACTACTCAGTGATGCATGTTTGATTACCTTTGACCCACAGAAGCCTGTAGTGCTAGCAGTGGATGCCTCTTCTTTCGGTCAGAGCGCAGTATTGTCACATCGTATTGGATCTCACGATTATCCTATTGCCTTTGCATCCAAGCTACTGACGCCAATGCAACAGAATTACAGTCAGATAGGTAAGGAGGCCTTAGCAATCATTTATGGCGTCACAAAGTTTCATCATTACCACTATGGCAGAAAATTCTATTTGTTGACAGACCACAAGCCTCTCACATCGTTTTTTTTTTTTTTTTTTTTTTTTTTTCACCCACAAAGCCATTTCCGCCACGAACCGCACAAAAGTTTCAGAGATGGTCCTTGATATTGTTTAATTATCATTATGAGATTTTTTACAGACCTACCACTAAACATGCCAACGCGGACACACTTTCCCGACTTCCGGTTGGCCAGGATGTGTCGTTCGATTCTTCAGAAATGGCATGTTGTCAATTAGACTCCAGAGATGATTCCGCTGTCGCAGAATTCCCTTTTAACTCTCGTCGGGTTGCACAGGAAACAGCTGGGGATGTGGACCTAACTGAGTAGCATGTTTTGTTCACTCATAGTGGCCTGCCAGAGCCAAAGACATTGATCGGCCTCTGGTTCGACGTTATTTTGCACAACGTCATGCATTGTCTTTAAGTCACGGTGTTCTGTTGTTACATACTGACACCGACCAAACAAGAGTGATTGTTCCTCGTTCCCGACAACGAGAAGTGTTACGCCTCCTGCATTAAGTACATTGTGGTATTGTTCGGACGAAGCAACTGGCCAGGCGTCATTGTTCCTGGGTTGGTATGGACGCCAAGATAGAGAGCATGACGTCACAGTGTACGGTTTGTGCGGAGCATCAGGCAGCTCCTCCGCAAACTTTCTCGGACTGGCCACGCCCTAAAGGACCGTGGCAGCGTTTACACATAGACTTTGCTGGACCTTTCTGGAATACGCGCTGGTTAATCGTTCCAGACGCTTTCAGCAAGTTTCCTTTCGTTATTGCCATGAACTCAACGACGGCGTCTAGTACAATCAGTGCCTTAACATATGTGTTTTGCATCGAAGGCTTGCCTGAAACTATCGTCAGTGACAATGGACCTCAGTTTGTTAGTGCGGAATTTCAACAGTTTTTTCGTGTGAATGGCATTCAGCATATCACCACCGCACCTTTTCACCCTCAGTCCAATGGTGAAGCAGAACGTTTCGTTGGAACATTCAAGTCACATATGGAAAAGATGAAACGTCAGCACTCCAGGCAGCAAGCTCTCCAAATTTTCCTGTCTACGTATTGGTGCATGCCACGTGACGGCCCGTCTCCTGCCGAGCTGCTACACGGCCGCCGTCACCGCACTTTCATTCACCTGCTGCAGCCTCCCACGCGCCGAATCGGTTCGTATGGCGCTTCGAATTTCAGATTTCTACGCCGCTGCAGTACAGGGTGTTAGATGGACGTAAGAGATGGATGCCGGGCACCATTCAGCGCGTGCTCGGTCGAAATATGTATGTTGTACATTCTTCCACAGGGTCGGAGCTGCGGCGCCACGCAAACCAGTTGCGCCTGCACAGGCTGCGTGATCCAGTCTCTTATTTCTTGATTCCAGACCCATTTCACCGCCAGGGAAAAAAGCCACATCGCATGCCGACGGGTCCAGCATCCTCGGACTACGAGATCGTCCCCATGGAGGTAGAAGCGCCTCCGATGCAGTCGTCCCCGCCGCCGCCGCTGTCGCCGCCGCAGCTGACTGTGTCACCGAGAAGGACTCCGGGACCGTGCGGACCCCTCCAGCCCGGGCCACGCACCTCAGAAGAAGAAGTCCTGCTCACTCTGGGCGGAGGTGTGCGCCCTTTCCCTCGTTTTGGTGGGTTTCCCGGGGCGCGGACGGCGTCCCGATCCCAGCCTCAGCTATGACGCCCGTCCCACCAGTAACGCCCCCGCCCAGGCTCTCCGAGTGCCACCGCCGTGGTCTACGCTACGACGGCGCGGCGGTTTGGGGGGAGGGTTGTGGTGTCGCACAAGTCTGAAGTGCGCGCCACGTACTTTCGCCGCGCGCCGCCATGCAAGCATTGGCATGGCGTTCTTACGACGTCAGCCATGAGCGCCCTCTGCTGCAACTCCGCTCGTGGCCACCACTGATCTGGATCAGTAACCTGGCAATAGGACAGGCACTATAACAGACTCTCCTCAATAGGCAGGCCTCTACCTAGTTAAACTACATATCAGCATTCCACTATTCTGCTGCCCCCCAAGTTAAGTATTGTATTATTTCTACTAAATATATATCTTGTTCTAATATAGCTTATTGTTTCTAGTTTCTACTGGTCACCTCAGACTCTGTACCCGCACACGAGTGCATCCTGCTTCCCTGTGTCAGTCTCTCTCTCTCTCTACTTGGCCACCGACACGTAGGACAACCGCGGCAACGAGACACAAAAGCAGGTTGGTCCTTTTGGAAAATTGCCACACAATTTCGACGTGCTGCCGCAGCTGTGTATTGTTACTGGTTTCAACGGTCCGCTCAACACTCTCACACCCGCGACAAAGACCTGAATGTCCGCGCAGCAAAGACGTCCACCAAGATCGTCGTATTGTATGGGCAGCAATGGCAATCGTACACCTACCACAAGCCAGATAAGATGGTTTGAGATTCAGAAAGCACAGCACGAACTATTGCCAACCAGTTACAAAACTCTAGCCCGTGTTCCACTAACGTCACAGTATTGCCGTGCACGGTTCGACGGGATCACTTGAAATGTTGTCTTCAGGATAAAAGTAGATTCTGTCGTCACGCAGGTGATGGTTGTTTTCGCGTATGGCGTCGATCTGCATACCGCTATATTGTAGGGTCACCTTCTTCCAAAGCAAGCTGACCTCACACCAGTCCTTATGGCCTGGAGCATGATAGGCTACATCTCTCGTTACTGCTTGTTGAGGGAATTCTGATCAACTGTAAACGTTTTCGAACTGTTCCTACTCTTCCTGATTTTGGCGTTTACTTAAGAGAAATTATTTCACCGTTTCGCTATTTTGCTTATTTTCTTTTCGAACACACTGAGCAGTAGGTGTCTCAAACCTAATTACAAATAGATTCATATGAGCTGGTTATGGTAAGATCCATATTTAGCCACAGAATTGGCTTGTCGATAGCACTCATCAGTTCGTGTGAGGAAAGAGCTAGTTGTGGTATGCATGAATGATATTTTCTAAATCCGTGTTGACCTTGGGTCAAAAGATCATTTTGTACGAGATAATTCATAATATTTGAAGACAGGATATGTCCCAAAACCCTGCTGCAAATTGACGTCAGAGAAATAGGCCTGTAGTTTTGTGGGTTACTCCTACTGCCTTTCTTGAATATAGGTGTGACCTGTGCAACTTTCCAATCTTTAGGTACAGATCCTTCTATGAGAGAGCAATGTGTCTCCTGCATACTCAAGCGTTGACGCTTGGCCTTAGCTCCTGCCCTCTACGCTTCTCCCATCGCTCCTCCTCTATATGCGTAAGCGCCTTCCAAAGTGATGCGAACTATAGTTGTGGCATGTTTGATGTTTTTGCACAGAGAGGATGGAGTCGAAATATTGGATCGTAGGTGGAGTTTTATGGGGGCCTCCCTTTCTCATTTTTCCCGTTACACCAGATTATCAATCCATATCCGATATCGTAATGTCTCACCCTTTTGCTACTTTGCTAATTTTCTTTTCGAACACATTGAGCAGTAGGTGTCTTAAATATAATTATGAATAGATACATATGACCTGTTTATGGCAAGTTCCATATTTAGCCACAGAATTGGTAAGACGTAAACCGAGAGCTTAAATGTAGCCTTTTGGACATCCCTTCGTTATTTTCCCCTTTTGAATGCGAGCTGTTTTTTCATGTACACAGTATGAACAGCAGTCCCGGGAAAGAAAGTGGAAACCAGAGGCGTGAACTGCGTCGGCGGTGACAGGTTCCCTGGGCGGGCGGGCGGCTGTCGCCGTGCGTGGCACGCGCCACTCGCGCGGGTATTCTGGTCGCGCGCCTGCGGCCGACAGTTGAAGCCATGTGTTCGTCTATTCTCAGGCGGAACGGTTTACACGGCGCGGCGCCTCAGCCCAGTAAACGTCTCGGCCGTCCCGTCTCCGCCCGCCCGTCTGCTCTCGTCTCGTGTCCCTGTCGCCGTCCACCCGCAGTCGCCAGGAATAGACGACACCGCCAGGCGCCCACACACGCACACACGGGCGAATACACGGCTGCACGGCCCGGAGCACATCTCGCGCCTGACGTCATAAACTGCCTGACACCGGCCGGGGCTCGGACGGAACGCATTAACACGCTGTCATCGCTTTTTTATGTCCTGCCTTATACTCCTGGGGCTTCATGCAAACACCTGCCTACATACCGGATGGTTATAATTGAAGTTTCCCCATTTAACACGTTATAACACCGAAATTAACTGCCGTACGAAAACCATACTTGGCATAATTAATGTAAAGGACATTCATTCATAGCCAAATGTTCAAATGTTTGTAAATCTACCGGACCAAACTGCGTAGTCACCATTCCGTAGCTTAAAAACTACTTAAAATACGGTAAACTAACCTAAGGACAACACACACACACAAACCCATGCCCTAGGGAGGACTCGAACCTCCGACGGTGAGCAACCGCGCACTCCGCAGCGAGGCGCCTTAGACGACTCGGGTATTTCACTGCGGTTAGTCAACACGGATATCCTTCTTTTGAAACAGTGAAGATGTGGTGAGTACTATCGGCAAGCGATCTCAATTCGATACACTACTTCTAGGTTTTTGGAAGGCATTTCACACTGTACTTAATAACCGTCTTCTAATCAAATTTCCGGCCATCCAGATTTAGGTTTTCCGTGATTTCCCTAAATCGCTCCAGGCAAATTCCGGGATGGTTACTCTGAAAGGGCACGGCCGATTTCCTTCCACTTCCTTACCCAAACACTCCGAGCGTAAGCTCTGTCTCTAATGACCACGCTGTCGACGGGACGTTAAACTCGAAACTTCCTTCCTACTTATAATCAAATTGCGTGTTTGTGGAACATCAGCACAGTTGTGGATTGGGTTAGTGCTTTCCTGTCAGAAAGGACACAGTACGCTGTAATTGACAGAAATTAATCGTGTAAAAGAGAATTGTTATAGGGACCCTACATCTACATCTACACACATACTCCGCAATCCACCGTAAGGTGCGTGGCGGAGCATGTACTGTACCACTACTAATTTCCTTTCCTATTCCACTCCCAAATAGAACGAGGAAAGTAAGAAAGCCTATATGCCTCCGTATGAGCCCTAATTTCTCTTGTCTCTGTGATCACAACGAGAAATATAAATAGGCGGCAGGAAGCTCGTACTACACTCAGCTTCAAATTCCGGGCCTCTAAATTTCCTCAACAAATTTCACGAAAAGAATGTCGTCTTTCCTCCAGCGATCCCCAATTCAGTTCCCGGAGCATTTCCGTGACACTCGCACCTACCATTAACATACCTAGCTGCTAGTGGCTTTTCACAATGTACTTCAAAACCGTCTTCTAATCAAATTGCGTGTTTATGGAATATCACCACAGTTATGGATTGGGTTATTGTTTACCTGTCAGAAAGGACACATTTCGCTGTAATTGACAGAAAGTAATCGTATAATATGGAATTGTTAAAGGGACCCTTGTTATCCCTGCCTTTATAAACGATGTAGGGGCCAATGTGGGCAGCTCTCTTAGATTGTTGGCGGAAGATGCTATAATTTATCGGGTAGTAAAGTCACCAGAACATGAAATGCAACTACAAAACCATTTACATAAGCTATCTGCATGGTGCGAAAATTGCCAATCGACCTAAATAATGAAGAGTCTAAAGTCATCCAAATGAGAACACTTCATTAAATCAGTCGAATCTACAAGCCGAATGTTAAACTAAATACCCAGTAATAACGTATACGGACAACTTAAATTGAAAAAACACACAGAAAATAGTGTACGGAAGGCGAATCAAAGGCTACGTGTCACTGGCGAACATTAAAAGATGCAATAGTTCTACTACAGGAACTGTTTACATTACACTTGTGCGTCCTATTTGGAGTATTGATGCGCATTCTGGGATCCACACCAGGTGGGACTGGAAAAAATTTAGAGAAAGTTCATAGGACAGCTCTTTTTCTATTTTCGCGATATAGGGAAGAAAGTGTTACTGGTATGATGCACGAGCTGGGGTGTAAATCATTAAAAGAAAGGCGTTGGTCGTTGTGACGGGATTTATTTGCGAAATTTCGGGATACGAACATATTTTTAGCACACACCTACATAGGAGGATATGAGCGTCATAAGAGAAATCAGATATAAAAAGGACAGATTTGAATATACCTTTTTCTCCCACGATATTAGAGAATAGAGCGACAGAGAACTATAAGAAAAGTGGTTTAATGAACCCTCTGCTATGCACTTCTATGTGATTTACAGTTTACGTAGGTTTAGACATTGAGAAGAGAAATAAAGCATAATCCATACAAATGAAACACTTTCAATGAGATTGAAAGATGCTACATTGGAGCTCAATATGACGCTCATCAGTGTCCATAAGCGTTTGAATGTACATGATTTCATACTGCACAGCAGAACTATATCCATAGGTATGCTGGTTACCTCTCTTGATATGCTGCACTTTGGATTGCGCACTGCTCGATATTGGATAATTGCGTGTCTAGTTGTCTGCCACAGCAACAACGATTTCATCCGGTCGTCTGCCTCTTCTCGTAGTGTCGCCAAATTCTCCAGTCGATTCGAACTTCTTCATCAAGCTTTCGTAATCCTTTCAGCTAGCGATATTCTCGAAGTGCCCCTGCAGAATTACCAATGATGCCCTGATCCTTTTTGCCAAAGCTCATGTTGAAACGTCAACAAGGTGCGCTGTGACTGGTGAGGTGTGTGAGATTATGGATCACAGTGACTGATCAGGGCATCTCATGGCGGAGGCACCGCGACGCGTAGAAATTATGCACACCCAAATTGATCATTAATCCTACCAAGTTTGTTAATCGTATGGTAGTCCCAATTAGTTTCAGTATTATAATGTGTTATATACGGAAAGTGTAGCAATAACCATAACTTCTCAAGCCATTGCACACAATGAAAGCTATTTCCTCCCAATAATATACCGGTTGCTCAAAAAGTCAGTATAAATTTGAAAACTTAATAAATCGCGCAATAGTGTAGATAGAGAGGTAAAAATTGACACATGCTTGGAATAACATAGGGTTTTAAAAGAAAAAAAAAATCAAAAATGTCCGACAGATGGAGCATCATCTGATCAGAAAAGCAATAATTAGCATAACAAATTAGTACAAAGCAAAGATGATGTATTTATAGGAAATGCTCAATATTTTCACCATCAGTCCTCAACAATAGCTATAGTCGAGGAATATTGTTGTGAACAGGACTGTAAAGCATGTTCGGAGTTATGGTGAGGCACTTGCGTCGGATGTTGTCTTTGAGCATTCCAAGAGATGTCGGTCGATCACGATACACTTGCGACTTCAGGTAACCCCAAAGCCAATAATCGCATGGAATGAGGTCTGGGGACCTGGGAGGCCAAGCATGGCGAAAGTGGCTGCTGAGCACACGATCATCACCAAACGACGCGCGCAAGAGATCTTTCACGCGTCTAGAAATATGTGTAGTCACGCATAAAAGTCGTATGTTCCAGCAGGTGTTTATCAGCCAAGCTGGGGAAGATGCGATTATGTAACATATCGGCGTACCTCTCACCCGTCAAGGTAGCAGTTACAAAACCAGACTCACGCGCCATCTGTAGGACATTTTTAGACCTTTTTATTTATTTATTTAATTTTTTAATAAAACCCCATCTCATTCCACGCATGTTTGTCAATCTTTACCTCTCTATCTACATTATTCTGTTATTTATTAAGTTTTCAAATTTATACTGACTTTTTGATCACCTGGTCTGGTGGTTGTCTTTGGATCGAAGCGCTGCATTGTCTTTTCACCATAGCCCAAACATTTTCGACAGGCTATACATTGGTAATCTGTCGGACCAGGGCATAACCCAACATCCTGTGATGTCACGAAGACGAGTGTTCGTACAGTAATATATGGTCGTGCATTGTCTTGCGGAAAAATGGCGTCAAGGATACTGTACAGAACAGGTATAGCTTTGGGTCGCAGGATTTCATACAAATAGTTTAAACAACACCCCCCACCACGAGGCCTTGAGTAGACGCCGTATGTCTTACGTGAATGCTGTCAGTGTGATGGCACTCCTTCTAACAGCAGCGATCCAAAATGCGACCATCGTTTAGGAATTAAGGAAACCTGGACTCGTCTGAAAACATCATTTGATGCCATTTCGTCTGCAGTGCCGTCCGTCCAAACACTATTGCCCTACAGCTTATTTCTGCACATTACTGAAAAACGGTTTGTGTCAGAGACGAGGAGAACGCACCTCGGTCTGCAGTGCCTTTCGGATGAAGGGAGAGGTCTTTTACAGTAATTGCGACACAGGTAGTCAGTTCTATAAATTCGCTAGCCAGCACTTGCAGCATGGCGGTGCTTCGTGTATATAGAGAGGGGTCCAAAGATGTATCCACTGTTTAAAAGTCGATAACTTGCAAACTAAATGACGGAGTTGTCTCATCTTTGGTAGAGTAACAGTTTGTAGTTCCGGCAATCGTCACACAATCGTTGAATTGCGTTGTTTTGTTTTGTAAGATGGTAGTGCCGGATAGTTTTGTTCTTATTGAAACTAGTTACTCGACGAAACATGGCTTGCGCAAGGCTTACATTCAATGAAAGGAAGTGGTATTTTAAGTACGGAAACGTTAATGAGGTTCAGCGGTGATGACGAAATATCAAACAGAGCCACCGACACGTTTTACGATTCGTTGCATTCGAGACGAAATTGAAGCCGAAGGCTGTGTTAAAGATGTACACAAACAACTATCTGGACGACCTGTAACAGTAACAAGTCTAGCTAACTCCCGTCATGTGTTATAACAATTCACCTGCTCAGCACAGAAGTCCGTGAGAACAGTGTGCCCGTGAAACTGGAGTGAGTCGCTCAAGTGTTCGGCATATTTTGACGACAGCAAAGTGGAAGTGCTACATCCCGCGATTGCTACACGCAATCAACCATGACGCTAATATCGTAGAATGGAGTACTGGTTTACTAACATGGTGCGCAACGATTAAGAGTTTACAGAGATGCTTGTGTGATCTGATGAAGCACAGTTCAAACTTAATGGTACAGTAAATCGCCACAATTGCATTTACTGGACCGCCGAAAATCCGAACGTCCATGTAGACAAAGCCGTGAATTTGTCAGGTGCAAATGTGTGGTGTGGATTGTCTTATCGGGGCTTGATTGACCATTCTTCTTTAACGGAATAGTTACCGGTAAGGTGTACCTTCAGAAGCTTCAGACATCCATTTTACCTGTCATCCGTGGCTTGTTTGAAGACGGAAGATTTTACTTTCAACATGATGGTGCCCCCACCCATTACCAAAATCATGTTAGGGCTCATCTCGTCGAAAATCTACCAGGATATGGAAGGCCGTAAAGGTGCTGTGGAGTATCCAGACTTAACTCCTCGGGACTTTTTCCTGTGGGGAGCACTGAACGACGTCGTTTGTCGACAAAAGCTACGCACATTGGACGAACTTCGAGAATCCATCGTACACTCATGTTCAAATATCCAACTGAACACGTTTCAGTCTGTATTTCGTGCTGCAGTTCGGCGGCATCGTTTTTGTGTGGATGTTAATGGTGACCATTTCGAACTCCTACAGCGATATCTTTAAGTTGGACTTTAAGCTACACTTTCATAAAAAATGAGAGAACTACGTCAATTAGTTTGCAAGTTACGGACTTTCCACGAGTACATTATGGTTTTATCTTTGACTATCCATCATCATAATTTTCAGACAGTATGTGCAGCTCTTCAGAACCCGCTCGGTTAGTCGTGTTGTCGAACGCCCCGCCTTCAGAGACGGGGAGGCGTACCGGCCCGGGTTCGAATCCGCCCGGCGGATTAATGAAGAGAGTCGGAGTGCCGAGCAGCCTGGACGTGGTTTTAGACGGTTTTCCACATCCCCCTAGGTGAATACCTGGCTGGTCTCCGAATCTCGCCTCAGTTACACGATTCTCAAACGTTTCATAACATTTTACACTTTCACACTTATAACAATATACTATTATTGAATTTGTTTGATATGACTATACAATTTGTAGTTTCCTTGTAATTATATTACGTAAATATATGCTTTATAGAATGTCCCCAGAAATCAGAAGATAATGCCTTTCAGTATCTAAACCGGTCGTCTTGTTCAAATAAATAGGAATATTGCGATCTTGGCATGTTCCTTACCGTATCTTGATATAGAATCGATCCCTAACAGCCGGCCGCGGTGGCCGAGGGGACTAAGGCGCTTCAGTCACGGTCTGCACGGCCACTACGGTCGGGGGTTCGAATCCCCCCTCGGGCATGGATATTTGTGCCGTCCTAGTTCGTAAGTAGTTCATAAGTAGTTTGTAAGTTTAGGGACTGATGACCCCGTAGCTAAGTCCCATAGACTATACAAACATTTGAACATTTTTTTTTATCCCTAACATGAACAAATAACTTTGATGTGTATGGTGTGATCGGCCACTGATCGTTGAAGATACGTTCTCCTTGTCGCCAGAAGATGATGCCTTCAGTATCTAAGCCGATAGTCTAAATAAATTATTGCGATCTTGGCATATTCTTTATCATATTCTGCAATAAAATCGTTCCCCACAATGTCATGGTGTGATGGTCAGCAACTGATCGTTTGTAGAACTTATGGGACTTAACTACGGGGTCATCAGTCCCTAAGCTTACAAACTACTTATGAACTGGCTAACACTAAGGACGGCACAAATATCCATGCCCGAGGGGGGATTCGAACCCCCGACCGTAGTGGCCGTGCAGACCGTGACTGGAGCGCCTCAGTCCCCTCGGCCACCGCGGCCGGCTGTCGCCAGTGAGACTTGCTCGCCGCAGCCCAGTGGGCGGCCGCCTGCTTCCGGGACCGGCGTATCTCTCATACAGCGCGCGTAACCCCGCCTCGCCTGCCCACAGCCGTGTAGCGCGACAGGGCAGACGTCAGGAGCGGCCGGTGCCGCTGGACAGCCCCGGCTGTCGGCCGCGCCAGATACCATCAGCAACCGCCGCCGCAGCCGTCGCTTCTGAAGCTCACCGCCCGCCGACCTCCGGTCTCGCCGCGACACAAAGGACCCCGGAGTCGCCTTCCTCCCCCGCACCTGTCAGCGCGCCGACAGGCCGACACGGCCGCGACGGACGGCACCTCGCGCAGAATGACTGACTGCGCGAGGCTCCTGCCGGCTCCTACTGCCGCTCTCTGCTCCCTCACTCCTGGCCGCACTTGTCTCTCCAGTAGCCAGTTCTCCACAATGAATCTTGCCTTCTGCATAAGTTGTAAAAAGAGAAAAATTTGCATTGCCCTAAACTCCTATCAAAACTACTCAAAACATTTAGTAGATCAGATGACATCATAAACAATATACACTCCTGGAAAATGAATAGGAGAACACCATGAATTCGTCGACCCAGCAGAGTGAAATTTAATTGACACATTCTTGATGTTGTATGTCGACTGTGGTGAGGGTTGCGTATGAAAGGAGAAAAAATAGAATGAGACATTAAAGATAAATTTCTTTATTTTTCTACCTAATTTCCAAGTACATTCAGACATTTGTCATACCGCTTTATAAGTTTCAAAAAGCCGTTCAGGAAAAAATCATGGCCTTGCAGACGAAAGAAGCATTGCGTGTCAGAAAACACTATACCTGCAGATGAAGAGCATTTGAACTTCTTTCCAACAGGTGATGAAGGATGTTTCCACTCCATGGATGCGGCCTTGGATTCGGGCGTGTACTGGTTGCTCTACGTTTCATCCCCCATCACAATCAGAAACAGGAAGTCATTGCCGTATTTATGGTCGACCTCTACCCAATGCTGTGTCGGTGTCTTGCACGTACGCGTTCACCTGCTGTGTCGCCTTTCGCACTTAGCCGTTCAACGCTTCTTCAGTGTGGAACGTCCTGATTTTTTCATGGACGGCTTTGTGATGCTTGTAAAGCGGTTTAGAAATATATCAACGTACTTGGAAATTAAGATGAAAAGTAAACATATCTCTTATCTTTAATGTCTCACTCTATTTTTTTACTTTCATATACAACTCTTCCCACAGTCGACAGGGAAAGCTCCACCTCCCGTACGTTATTAACTGTACACTCGTGGATAAACAGAAAAGAAACCCATGAATTCGTCAACCCAGCAGAGCGAAACTTTATTGACACATTCTTGAGGTTGTATATAACACACGATCACATAGGTAGAGCCGTACGCACGTGAGTACAATCAACAGGGCGTCCGCAATGTAAGGCGTTCATACCGTATATACCCTCCTTTTGCAGCAATTCAAGCTGTAAATCCTTCATGGAAACGATCGTAGAGGTACCGAATGTGGTTACGTGGAATGGCGTGCCATGCAATTTCAACCCGGTGCCTCAGCTGGGCCAGATTTCGTGCCGCTCATGCAGACCATCCAACACGACGTTTCATGCAGTGGCAAACATGCTCAATGGGGGACAGATCTGGGGATCTTGCTGGTCAGGATAGTTGACGTAAACCTTGAAGACAACGTTGGGTGGTACGGAATACATGTGGATCTGCTTTGTCCTGTTGGAAAAGCATATCACCGTGTTGGTGCATGAGTGGTAGCAAGAAGGGATAAATTATGGTTTCACTGTACCGTGTACTGTTCAATGTTCTCAGACGATCAATAGAGGAGGATGACGAGTGTAGAATATCGCTCCCCTCACAATGATACACCATCATGTGTGCCATTAGAATGTCCTCCGCTCACGCCCCAACATCGTTCAGCCCGCCTCCAATATCATGGTAGGCTCTTATGAAGGGACGAATGGAGACGTGTCGTCTTCCGTGATGAGAGTCATCGCTGCCTCGCTGCCAATGAAGGTCACACGCGTGTGTGGTGTCGTGCAGGGGATTGCGAAAATCTGGAGTGTACACTACAGAGATAATGGTGTCGGGAGCCATATTCTACACTGGCCATTCTCCTCTGGTGTTCGTTGTTCAAAATTTGAACTGTTCACGGTACATTGAAACCATTATTCAACCCATCTTGCCACGGTTCATGCACTAACAAGACGATCTGCTTATCCAACAGGGCAATACACGTCCACACGTATTCCGTACAATACACCGTGCTTTTCTAGGTGTACGTTAACTACCCTGCCCATCATTATCCCCAGATCTGTCCCCGATCGAGCCTGCCTGCGTCCGGATGAAACGTCATCTCGGCGCGGTCTACACAACCGGCAGTTGATCTGGTCCAACTGAGGCATCACATGGAAATTCCTTGGCAGGCCATAACATAAGACTTCATTTGGCACCTCTACGATCGTCTTCATGAGAAAGTTGCACCCTGGATTGCAGCAAAAGGAGGGTATACACGATTCTAGCGTCGATGTTGTGCACGCTCTGGTGACTGTACTGACGTGCATATGGTTCTGATTGCGTGATCATATGTTGTATACAACTTCAAGAATATGTCAATAAAATTTCACTCTGCTGCTTTGAGGAATTCATGGTGTTCTTTTCTATTTTTCCAGGAATGTACATTTAATAACGCACGAGGGGGAGTTGTGTATGAAAGGAAAAAAAAAATAGAGTGAGACATGAAAGGTAAGACATATCTTTATTTTTCGACTTAATTTCCAAGTACATTGATATATTTGTCAAAATGCTTTATAAGCTTCACGAAGCCGCCCATAAAAAAATCAGGGAGTTCCATATTGAAGAAGCGTTGAACGGCTATGGGCGAAAGACGACACAGCAGGTGAACGCGTACGTGCAAGACACCGACACACCATTGGGTAGAGGTCGACCATAAATATGGCAACGACTTTCTGTTTCGGATTGTGACGTACGAAACGTGGGTCCACCATTACACGGCCGAATCGAAGGCCGCATCCATGGAGTGGAAACAACCGTCATCACCCGTTCGAAAGAAGTTCAAATGCACTTCCTCTGTAGGTAAAGTGCTACTCACTGTTTTCTGAGACGCGATGATTCTTTCGTATGCAAGGCCAAGATTTTTTTCCTGGACGGTTCTTTGAAGTTTATAAAGCGGTATGTCTCAATGCACTTGGAAATTAGGTAGAAAAATAAAGAAACGTCTTATTTTTAATTTGCCTAATCGTCCAGGTTGCGAGGACGGTACAAACCTTTATAAAACCTTTAATGTCTCATTCTATTTTTCTCCTTTTATACGCAACTCTAACCTCAGTCGACAGCGGAATCTTATTTTCCAACTCCCCCTCGTATTTTATTCAGATATTGGTAACAACTGTAATTTGAGTGCGATGCAGTATGATGTTTTGCTGCCTCAACTCTTTACTTGAGGTTTACGCAACGTTTACTTATACCGAGGCACCATGGGGCTACCACAATAGTCGTTTTGCTTTACCACCAACTGATTTTGTATCTATAATCTTGTTCTCACCTCACCACAAATCCTGTTCATCCCCACCATATCTAACACCGACTGATCCATTTCTCTTTTCAAATATTCTTAATTACCTACAAGGGTTTCTTGATGATGTCCTGAGTAGTTCTCGCACGGAGAACCAAAAGGGAGACTATGGTGCCTCCAAGATATTTTACCCAAGAAGACGCCATTATTATATATTCAGAGAGTGGAGCTGCATATCCTCGGGAAAAGTAACGGCTGTAGTTTCCCCCTGTCTTCAGCTGTTCGCATAACTGCTTGGCGAAGCTACTTTAGGTGATGTTACAAGGCCATCTCAGTAAATCATCCAGACTGTCGCCCCTATAAATACTGAAAAAGCTGATGTTCTTCTTCAGGAGCCACAAGTTTGTATCGCCTTTTCACACATACCCCTCCACTGTAGTTGCACCTACGGAACATCTGTATCTCTATCGTTGAGGCACCCAAGCCACCCCGCCTCGGCAATATCTGTGGTTCATGAGGGTCATACCATTGATGAATGAGTAAATGATCAGATTTTCACGGGTCTGTAATGTGTATAACGCCTTCAAATATGCATCCTGATGTCTCCGCCAATTTGCTAGCAGTCAACTGTCTTGAGTCAGACAGGAATGGAAGTACAGTAATTAACACACCAATGCCTCGCAAACGATTTATTCGGCAACAAAAAGAATTCGACGGAAGCCGATTTGGCGTACTTCGTAGAGTGGCAATATCATGCATTTTCTAGGAATGTCGGCCATTCAGATAGTACAGTGTGGTCTCGATGGGTACAAGATGGCGCTTAATCACGTCGGGTAAACTAAAAAGCAACCCAAAGGAGAACCGTCGTATGATGAACCGCCATCCGTGACCGCTATTCGTGAATTCGTGAACATGTGGCGGCGTCCTCAGTAAATCGTGTTTTCGCAAAGTGTCTCGACGATTTCGCCGGGGAGCCTACCGTTGGACATGCTGAAAGTAAAAACACGATCTCAAATGAAATTCAGTTTATTCGGAAGACAACCAACTTTTACGACTGAGATGGCAAAAATTGTCGCTGATCACTTTCTTTTATCTGGATAGAGGTTTTTTGGATTCACAATCAAAGATGTTCGTAAACTTGTATTCTAGATAACAGAGAAAGGTGAACTTCCTCATTTTTTCAACAAACAAAAGAAAATGGCGGGTAAAAGTGGTTTTATTCATTTATGAGACTTAATCTACAGCTTTCCCTCTGTCAGCCAGAAGGAACATCAATGGCCAGATGTTAAAATGAAGCTTTTTTTCAATATTACGGGACTTATTGTTTTACCATGTGGTTCAATTCAAGCACCTTAAGGTCCAAATTAGGCAACCAGATCACCAAATTTCGGGAATGCAGCCGCGCAAAATCTACTTCTTACACCGATATTTCGGCCGCTTGCCGTCCGGCCATTTTCAGAATGAGTCCAAGAGTATTGACGAGGAGCCGGGCGCGGTCTTATAAGCCTGATTGCGGCGGTAATGCGCGTGCGTGTCACAGATGCTGGTTTACTGCATATCGAAATATTCACACGCGTGTGCCCCCCGTGCCGGAAGCACTCCGGTGTTCATTTATCGATATATGCCCGGCGGAGGCAACACCTTGACGTCTTCTCTTGAATTTAAGTACCGGTTTCCCAATTTGGACCGTTTACACATATAAAAATTTTATATAATATCCATTTATGCTTTATGTTTATTCAAAGTATAATACCAACTAATGAAACTGTAAAACATGTAGCTACTTTTACAGCATATTTTTTTCGATGGATAGATAATGTAGTCTTTGGATACCAAAATAAAAAAAATGGTCCAATATCTGCAACGTTCCCTTATATTGAAAGGGGCCTCTTTTCCGAAATAAACCTGCGGGTTTTGAAGGGACAGCCGTTAACAACTGTAGACACACTCGGCTCAGACAAGGATCCGAAGACTATTTGCCACCATTCTGAAGCCCATACGAACAAGATGGGGTGTGACGCCCTACTGACCTCTAGCCAACGTTACACACGTTGTTGACAAGAGTCTTTCATCTTATTTTGTAACCAGTTCAAATAGCATAGTCTTCCATTATAGTTTCATTCGTTGAGAACCACTACTGGTGGGTGCATCTTTCATCTTGTCTTGCAGTGTAGCCTTAACATTGGATACCATCATCCCTACGTTTGTCTCGAGTTACTTGTGAAGAAGAAAGGAACTAATTTAATTATTGTAAACTTTTGCGGTGACTACTCGGAATCAAGGATTTTCTCGAAACGATCCACCGCTCAGCTAGTGGAGGAGAAGCATTACGACAAACTTGTTTCGATGAGATCTGCAGAAGCTTGCGCGGTGCGCGACAGTAATTTATATCCAGTTGGCTGGAATTGCTTTCTGTACTCTGGACGGCGGACTTTTACATGTACGACGAACGGGATGAAATATGCGGTATGTGGTCTCCAGTTTTTTCTTTCCAAGCAGAAAGCCATCTCTGTCGTTCTGCGAAGTACCGGCGTGCAGTCGTGAAATGGCATGGCATTTCGGCGACGTAGTTTGCGTTTGCTGATGAACTCCAGATACCTCGCGGCAACATCAGGCTGTTTGCGACATTTCAGGTTTTTCTCAAAGCCCATACGACTTTGTTAAGTAGCGTCACAGCATTCCTACGTTTATCATACGAAGAAACGGTTTGTAGATGTATATGGTTCTGCATTTTTTACAAAACACAGATACTCCTTCCTCTTTGTGTGAGTATATATACCCAGTGGTCGCACAAATAATATGAAAACTGCGGCCGCGGTGGAGTGGCCTAGCGCATTGAGGCGCTATGCTCCGATGCGCGAGGTCGTTCCCCGTCGGGGGTTCGAATTCTCCCTCGGGCATGAATGGTTGTGTTGCCTTTAGTATAAGTGAGTTCATAAGTAGTTTGTAGCTTTAGGGACTGATCACTCCGCAGTTAAGTTCAATAAGCTTAACAAATATTTCAACATTTGATTTTCGAAAACTGCAACGTGCTACAGGATAACATATATGTGTCATTTGGTTATTACAATTATTTTTGTAAATGAGTCATCAACTTATTGTTTTCAAGGATCCAAAAATAACGGAAGGACGACTGAGAAAACAAATAGCAAAAGTAGAAAGAAAAACATACAGAGTGGTCCTAAAATAAGTGTTAAAATAGAATAGAAAATAGAGGGGACGAAAATAATCAGATTTCGTATAGTTATGTGTGGTCGGTAATGACGCCTTCAGCCGGTAGAGTGCGCAGTCAACAAGCGCTTTGCCAGCTGGAGTCATTATTTCTCACAAGGTTCTAATGACGCTTTCAGCAGACAAAGTGCGCAGTTTACACATTCTTCGCTCTGGATTAATTATTTCTCGCAATTTATCGCACCGATCTTGAGGAGCGCGCATCGTTTCACCAATTCATATCTGACCGACGTACAATTCATGTATTGGGCTGCACAAGGAATTGGACTGGCTGCTCAAAGGATGTACAGGGATCGATTCCTAATAGGCATCAGCCGGATCGTCGCGCATTCGAGCGTCTTCGTTTTATGCTACCGGGCGTGGAGCCGGCATTAGGAGAAATCGCAGAACTACTGTTTTGGATGAAACACTATTCGTCACAGTAGATAATAATCCTTCGTCAGGTTCGAGAGACATAAGACGTGCGATTGGTGTGAGTCATAAAACTGTTTTGAGGACATTACATAAAGACAGAATGCAGCCGTACCAGAGAGTGTAAGGAACAACGCTTAATGATGATCTTCCTCATATCAAATTTACTCGTTGGTGTCTATAGCAGGCTGCAGCCCATCGCCGCCTGGAATGACCACGTGGTCTAAGGCGTCATGCTACATACTAGGCGGCCCTTCCCTCCAGAGGTTAGAACCCTCCCTCGGGCGCGAGCGCGTGTGTGTATGTGTGTCGTCATTAATGTAAGTTCGTAAAAGTAATACGTAAGTCTAGGGATTGCTGACCATAGCAGTTTGGTCCAATAGGATTACAAACTTAACATGCTGCCAACCACACCTTCCCTGTCGATGTTTTATTTACGGATGCGGCTACTTTTACGCGGTCGGTTGCATTTAACATCTATAATTCTCATCCCGTGGTAATCCATATGGTACAACAGTACATGTCTACCAAGAACAGTTTTCCATTAATCTTTGGGCAGGTAATCTGAAAAATAACTTAGTAGAGCCGTACTTTCTACCTAGTTGTATAAATGGCTGCTCATACAAAATATTTCTACAGAGGTCTTAGCTGAACTGTGGCTCCAGCACGTTGGAGCCCCAGTGCATTTCATTGTAAACGTTGGGAATCACCTGGACCAGTCTACGGCCAGCAGTGGATGAATGAAACAAAAGTAGTTTATGGTTATCTTTGCTGTATGATCACAAGTAGTTTCAGACTTACGTAGCAAGTATTTCTTTCTTATCTGCAATTCGATTGTGATGACAACTATTACAAAGGAAAGGTTATTCTATTTGAAAAATTTATTTCGGTTATGAAGGTCGTAAAGCCGGTATAGGATGTTATCGTGTCTCCATTCTGTTTTTGATGTGCTAGTGAAGAGCAAACGTGAAGGGACACATACAGCACGAAAGGTACAGACTGACCTCTTCGACTGGCACAGACTGCAGACAATTGAAGATGGTCCTACAGTGTAATAGGCGGCAGCTATCTGAACTATCACATAGAAATTACAAACTGTACCCGAATTTTAAAATTTTCCCAGCGTATTTCTTCTTCCAATAATTTTCGGGTGTGCAGCCGGATCCCATTGACATTCTGCAACGATATTTCGGCCCAGAGACGTCCGGCCATCTTCAGGTGAGTAGGCAACTACTGAAGAGCGCAGGTACGTTCGCGGTATTTATACCGAGTATTGCGCATGCGAGATACGCTGGAGTCTTACTGCGCATGTGTTAGATGGTGACATGCGTGGTACGGCCGAGCTGTGTGTGCTGCCCACGGTGGTGAAAGTGAACATTCATCTAATCATTGAGAATCGAATGATTCCGTCGATTCCGCTGTGCCTCAATAGCTTTAAGAACAGGGTTCCAATTTTTATCCAGCTGAAAGCCGTTGTCACGATTTATCAAATTGTCAGCAAGGCTTATTTCAACCGCTTCTTTGAAGACTGAGTTCCAAAAGCCGGAAACTGGAGCTAAAATTTTAGTTTTGTTGTATTCCATGGAGTGTCCCATGGAAATGCAGTGCTCTGCTACAGCTGATTTCGACGGTTGCAGAAGACGGGTGTGTCTTTCGCGCTCCGTACAGCGCTCTTGAACTGTTCGAGTCGTCTGACCTATGTAAGCAGAACCACACTCGCAGGGAATTTTATAAACGCCCGCTTTTATCAGTAGCAGATCGTCTTTTACAGATCCGACTAGGGCTATATTCTTCGCTGGTGGACGGAAGATGATCTGGATTTTATGTTTCCTTTGCAATCTGCCTATTTTAGAGGACACATTGCCAGCATAAGGAAGGAATGCAACTGATTTGTAATTTTCTTCATTGTCCTCTGTGCGTTGCTTCATGTTGTTATGATTACGTATGGCGTGGTGTGTAGCCATTCTCTTTGAACACTTTCTCCAAGTGTTGCAGTTCTGCAGGAAGATTTTATTCGTCCGATATCAAGTGTGCTCGATGTATTAGCGTACTAAGGACACCAGCGGTTTGCGCGGGATGATGGCAACTGGACGCCTGGAGGTATAGATCTGTGTGCGTAGGTTTCCTGTACACAGAATGTCCCAAAGAGCCGTCATCCTTGCGTCGTACCAGCACGTCCAGAAATGGTAAAGCTCCATCTTTTTCACTCTCCATGGTGAACTTGATATTTTAATCTATTGAATTTAAGTGACGGTGGAATTTCTCCAGTTCCTCTCTACCATGAGGCCATACAACGAAAGTGTCGTCTACGTAGCGCCAGAACACAGTGGGCTTTAAAACAGCAGACTCAAGTGCCTTCTCCTCAAAGTCCTCCATAAAACGATTAGCCACCACAGGGGACAAGGGGCTCCCCATGGCGACACCGTCAGTTTGTTCACAAAATTCGTTATTAAAGAAAAAGTAGGTTGAGGAGAGAGTATGCTCAAACAAAGCTGTCAAGTCTTCACTGAAAATGTTACCAATGAGATGTAATGAGTCCATTAAAGGCACTTTTGTAAAGAGCGAGACCACATCAAAGCTGACTAGTAAATCCGTGCTGCTCAACTTAACTCTCTTCAGGCGATTCACAAAATCTCCAGAGTTACGTATGTGGTGACAACACTTGCCCACGTACGGCTTGAGCAAAGAAGCCAGATGTTTAGCGGTATAAAAGGTCGACGCACCAATATTGCTCACTATTAATCGTAGTGGGACACCATCCTTGTGAATCTTGGGAAGGCCGTAAAGTCTTGGTGGTACTGCACTGTGTGGTCTCAGCTTCTTGATGACTTGTTTTGGTAAAGAACTAGCATTCAACAGTGAAGCGGTTTTCCTTGATATGCGACTCGTTGGGTCCTTTTCAATTTTGCGATACGTAGAATCCGATAGCTGGCTATAAATCTTCTCGTTGTAGGCTTCCCTTGTCAAGAGACCGTGGCATTACCCTTATCTGCAGGGAGCACGACTGTGCCAGTATCTTCTCGTAAGCTGCGGAGAGCCGCTCTTTCAGCTGGCGAGATGTTACTTCGTTGTGGAGCACACTTCAACAGAGTTCGGCAAGATTCAAGTCGAACGTCGTCTGCAGAATCCACAGAGAGAGGTCTTATGGCTTCCTCAATAGAACTGATGAACTCCGTAAAAGGAGGCGAAGTAGGCGTGGGCGAGAAATTCAAACCCTTCGCAAGCACAGACATCGTCGCATCGTCAAGAGATTTCTCCGTTAAGTTCACCACGGATCGTCCAGGAACATCTTTTTGCGGTTCTTGTGCTGCGAGTCGGCCAAATTTTGCACTCTGTCTGTTTGTACTATCCCTGTGAGCTCAATCTGCCTTGGACCAGGACACACCGTCAATCCAGTCCCAGCTGAGGGAAGAACATCTTGCTGCAATTTCCAGATGTAAATAAAATAAGTCCCTGGGAACAGTATCCAACTCACGACGTGTAAAACGTATTCGTTCTCTGACCAAGGCTTAACTTGCCTTGCGTTTTATCTTGTTGGCAGCCACACTATTTATAAAATGTACAACTCTGGCAAAAGTGGGAATAAAATTATGGTCTGTACATTTAAGTAAAAAATTCAATGAACATAGTAACCTGGCTCTTTTCTCAAGTAATTTATCCAGTCTGTGGATATCCTGGACCATCTCCTCCCCGTAGAGGAATCTGATGTGACTTCTAAAATTTTCCCGGCGTATTTCTTCTTCCAATAATTTTCGGGTGTGCAGCCGGATCCCATTGACATTCTACAACGATATTTCGGCCCAGAGACGTCCGGCCATCTTCAGGCGAGTAGGCAACTACTGAAGAGCGCAGGTACGTTCGCGGCATTTATACCGAGTATTGCGCATGCGAGATACGCTGGAGTCTTACTGCGCATGTGTTAGATGGTGACATGCGTGGTACGGCCGAGCTGTGTGTGCTGCCCTCGGTGGTGAAAGTGAACATTCATCTAATCATTGAGAATCGAATGATTCCGTCGATTCCGCTGTGCCTCAATAGCTTTGAGAACAGCTGCAGGATCAGAATGTGACGTCTGTTCTTTCCGAACAGACGCCACATGTATATATATAGTATGCCGGTGACGGGCAATGATCCTATCGTTAGTGGGGAAGGGTGGGCAAGTTTGAAGCCCTTACTCTTACGGGAATTATTTAAACTACTAGTTTGAGTACTATGGGCAGGGCGAAGCTGGGAATTTGTATCTGACGGGAGGCGTGCATGGGTAGTCCTTGCAGGTGCGGTGATCACTGTGTCCCCAGTGGTGTAGGGGTCAGCGCAAATTGCCTAGAAAGCAGGAGACCCGGGTTCGAATCCCGGCTGGGTACACATTTTCAACTTTGCCCAATAGCAGTTGAAGTCATATATTCTACGAATATTAAATAATAACAGCTGCAGGATCAGAATGTGACTTCTGTTCTATCCGAACAGACGCCATATGTATATATAATTTGAAGACTGAGTTCCAAAAGCCGGAAACTGGAGCTAAAATTTTAGTTTTGTTGTATTCCATGGAGTGTCCCATGGAAATGCAGTGCTCTGCTACAGCTGATTTCGACGGTTGCAGAAGACGGGTGTGTCTTTCGCGCTCCGTACAGCGCTCTTGAACTGTTCGAGTCGTCTGACCTATGTAAGCAGAACCACACTCGCAGGGAATTTTATAAACGCCCGCTTTTATCAGTAGCAGATCGTCTTTTACAGATCCGACTAGGGCTATATTCTTCGCTGGTGGACGGAAGATGATCTGGATTTTATGTTTCCTTTGCAATCTGCCTATTTTAGAGGACACATTGCCAGCATAAGGAAGGAATGCAACTGATTTGTAATTTTCTTCATTGTCCTCTGTGCGTTGCTTCATGTTGTTATGATTACGTATGGCGTGGTGTGTAGCCATTCTCTTTGAACACTTTCTCCAAGTGTTGCAGTTCTGCAGGAAGATTTTCTTCGTCCGATATCAAGTGTGCTCGATGTATTAGCGTACTAAGGACACCAGCGGTTTGTGCGGGATGATGGCAACTGGACGCCTGGAGGTATAGATCTGTGTGCATAGGTTTCCTGTTCACAGAGTGTCCCAAAGAGGCGTCATCCTTGCGTCGTACCAGCACGTCCAGAAATGGTAAAGCTCCATCTTTTTCACTCTCCATGGTGAACTTGATATTTTAATGTATTGAATTTAAGTGACGGTGGAATTTCTCCAGTTCCTCTCTACCATGAGGCCATACAACGAAAGTGTCGCCTACGTAGCGCCAGAACACAGTGGGATTTAAAACAGCAGGCTCAAGTGCCTTCTCCTCAAAGTCCTCCATAAAAAGATTAGCCACCACAGGGGACAAGGGGCTCCCCATGGCGACACCGTCAGTTTGTTCAAAAAATTCGTTATTCAATAAAAAGTAGGTTGAGGAGAGAGTATGCTCAAACAAAGCTGGATAAAAATTGGAACCCTGTTCTTAAAGCTATTGAGGCACAGCGGAATCGACGGAATCATTCGATTCTCAATGATTAGATGAATGTTCACTTTCACCACCGAGGGCAGCACACACAGCTCTGCCGTACCACGCATGTCACCATCTAACACATGCGCAGTAAGACTCCAGCGTATCTCGCATGCGCAATACTCGGTATAAATACCGCGAACGTACCTGCGCTCTTCAGTAGTTGCCTACTCACCTGAAGATGACCGGACGTCTCTGGGCCGAAATATCGTTGCAGAAAGTCAATGGGATCCGGCTGCACACCCGAAAATTATTGGAAGAATGTACCCGAATTCATTCCATGTTCTTTGACCGTTACGCGTTTTATGGTCTAGCGGCCGCCCATAAGCCACACATCACGCACGTCAATGTCAAACGACATCTCTCATCATATTTGAAGCGTAAACATTGGACGATTGAACAGTGAAAAACGTTGTGTGGAGTGACGAATCACGATGTGGCGTGGTGATCCGATGGAAGGGTTTGGGTATGGCGAATGCCCTGTGAAAGTCATCTCCCAGCGTTCGTAGTGCAAACAGCAAAATTGTGTTTTACAGCCCTTGATGGTTTGCTGGTACTATCGCATCAGGCCTACATAGATGATTTAAGCATCATTTTGCTTTCGTTGCACAAGAGTAATTCGAAGATGGCGATTAAATCATTCAACACGATAGAGCACCTGTTCGTAATGCACGGCCTGTGGCGGAGTGATTACACAATAGTAACATCCCTGTAACGATCTGGCCTGCACAAAGTCCTGACTTCAATCATACAGAATACCTTAGGATATTTTGAAACGCCGATTCCGTGCCAGGCCTCACCAATCTACATCGATACTCTCCTCGGTGCAGCACTCCGTAAAGAATTGGTTGCCATTCCCCAAGGAACATTTCAGCACCTGATTGAACGTATGCCTGCGAGAGTGGAAGGTGTCATCAAGGTTATGGGTGGTTCAACACCTAAGGATGGCACCACGAGCTTTTAAGTAATTTTCAGCCACGTATCCGGATAGTTTTGATTACATGGTGTACATCACTTTTTGTACGCATTTCATCTTCCCAGTTCCTTTATCTATCCCATTCCCTCTTCATCAATGCCCAATTTATCCTCACCCCTCCTGTCCATCTCACTTGTCTCTCTTTGTTTCTCTCTCTTTTTCTACAACTCTCCTTCCTCCTCCTCCTCTTCCTCCTCTCTAACTTTGCGTCTTCTCCTCCCGAGTCTATCTGATACTAGCCTGCCCAGTATCACATTCCAAACCCCCTTGTGTCAATCTCTTCCTCGCAAGTCTCGTCCTACCTACCAAGTACGCCTACACCTCCTCTTCCGTTTGTTCCATCTCATCGACTCATTTATCTATGTCCTCATCCACGTCTCTCTGCACATATCCTACATCTAAATCTACGTGTGTATATTTTCTCCTTTTATCTATCTCTTCCTCCCCTTACACTCATTCTATTTCCTTCGCTCTGTCCCCTCTCCGTCTGTCCAATTCTTCCACCTCATCCTTCTCATTTTCTCTGTCCATTTCGTCCATTTCTCTAACCGTTTCATGCCCTTGAAATGTCGACTTCACTGGAGAGCTGGTACATATGGTAGAACACTTAGGGTGCGCAAGGTAGCCTATGTGGCAGGGGCTGGAAAACTCGTATTTGCCTGCTCATATGGGAGTTAGGAAGGAACGAAGCTTAGGGTTTTACGTCCCGTCGACTTCTTGGTCATTAGAAACGGAGCTAACGCTCGGAGTTTTCTGTAAGGATGGGGAAGGAAATCTACGGTGCCCTTTGAAATGAAACATGGCGGCATTTGCCTAGAGTAATTTAGGGAAATCACGGAAAACCTACATTTGGATGGCCGGAGGTGGATTTGAACCATCACGTTTCGGAATGCGAGTCCAGTGCGTTACCATTGCTCCACCTCGCTCGCTGGTAGTTAGGCGTTTATTAAATCCTTGGTGCTGATCTCATATTGCAAGCAGCATAGGAAATGTGGAACATACATACACGTGTAAATACTAGCTTAATACCGGCTACTTCGCACGCGTAGACTGGATGGTCTGTAAAATATTCATAGATTTAGCTTCAAAAATGCTTTCCTAATCAAGTATTTTGATACAATTTGCCACCCCCTATTGCGTCATTGATGGCAGAAATGAAGAGATCCCGAAACACATTCTAACCAGGGTTACAAATCCAAATTTTCTCATTTCTAGCATCAAAATAGTCTTAGTAACATCCTTAAAAGATTTCCCCTTATTTCGCTCGCTTAATGGTTGAATTTTTTTTTTAAATTCCTATCAAAAATATAAATCCGAAGTTATGTGTTTTAAAATTCCCCTAATAGCAACGTATTTTCAAAAAACAGTTCATCCCCTATTTCATCCACTTAGGGATGGGAATATCGAAAAATCACTAATACCTAAAGTGTAAGATAAACAACATCTACAATTATCAAGTTTCTATCGTCTGTAGATTTACTTTGCAGCGCCGTTTTCTGTTTTTTAGAAACGGATCGAGAATTTCTTTCTTACGCTTCGGAATCTTTTTTGGTAGTTTAACTTTTCAAACTACAATATGGTCGTATTTTTCTTTATTCGTACGCTTGTTACAGAAAAACAAGTAAAGAAAGAGCGTCACGTTTCACTGTATATAACCTCTTTGCTATTATAGTGTCTATAGTCATCATGGTCTTCAATCCGATTTTTATATATGCTCACGACTTTCAGCCACTATATCTTCCGCCCTCTTACAGCTATCGACACGGAACTGCTATGGAGTACAGCGGGAGACTTTGATCTACAACAACACAGAGAGATCGTTCGTCTCCATTGTTTAGTTTTTGCTGAAGAGCAAAATATTGACACCCACAAGTAGAATTTTATATAAGTCGCTAACTTTCAACTCCCATATCTTCCACTCCCCTTATTGTTATGACCCCTATACCACGATAGTGAACATACGAACACTATTCGTTTGCGACGCGTGCTGCTGTGCGTTGTAACGTCTTATATATATATATATATATATATATATATATATCAGACGTTACAAAGCACAGCAGCACGCTTCGTTTCAGACTGTTCTAGAAAGCGAGATATTGTCACAGAGGTGATCGGGAAACTCTAGTGGCAAACGCTGCAAGGTAAACGTTCTGTATCTCTGCACGAGCTTCTGTCAGTGACTCGAAAAGATAACATTTCGTGAAGAGACAACCAATATATTGATTACACCTAAGTATATCTCGCGAAAAGACCACGAGGACAAGAACCCGTTGGGAGAGATACCGGCAATCGTATCTTCCGCGATCCAGAGGTGTCAGCAGTAAGACGGACAGTGGTACCCAAATGACCGTGAGGTGGTGTGCGGAGTGTGGTTGTAGAAGTACTAGACAACTGGACACATGCCAAACCGATGTTTCAAGCTATTCTGTTTTTTGTAAACGCGATTGTGCAGGAAGTCTTCTGTAGTTCAGATGTTCAAATAATGGTGAAGCTTAAGGGACTTAACTTCGGGGTCATCAGTCCCTAATCTTACAAACTACGTATGAACTGAAACTTCCTGGCAGATTAAAATTGTGTGCCGGAACCGGGACTCGAACCTGGGACCTTTGCCTTTCGCGGGCAAGCGCTCTACCGGCTGAGCTGTCCCGACACGACCCACGATGCCGCTCCACACCCTTATTTCCTCCAGTACCTCGCCTCCTACTTTCCGAACTTCACAGCAGCTCTCCTGCGAACCTAGCAAGACTGGCATTTCTGGAAGAAAGGATATGTTGGAGACATGGCTTAGCCACAGCCTAAGAGATGTTTCCAGAATGAAACTTTCACTCTGCAGCGGAGTGTGCGCTGATATGAAACTTCCTGGCAGATTAAAATTGTGTGCCGGAACCGGGACTCGAACCTGGGACCTTTGCCTTTCGCGGGCAAGCGCACTACCGACTTCTACTTATGAACTACCTTATACTAAAGGGGGGATTCAAACCCCCGACTGGGAGCGGCCTCGTTTCTTTAGTGTTTTGAGAAAATAGATATAATCAATGCTGCGCTCTTTTTGAATGGCCTTAAATATAACTTGCTGCTGGCTGGGCAGTGGCACAGCAGCAGGGCGAGGTAGCGGCGCGCGACTGCCCAGCGCGTTCCCTGGCGACCGCCGTGCCCCGGACCCCCGCCGCTCACGATTGAAGGTCCAGTGGGGGCGGCAGTGGGGGCGGCAGGGGGGGCGTGTCGCCGGGCGGCGGTGTGCGCCGCTATTCATCAGGCGGCACGTGCCGCACCTGCAAGCGGCCTGCTTGGCCCCGCTGCCCGCCAAACGGCTCCCCGCGGCCCGACGCCCCACACGCCGCCGCCGTCTCCCGGGCCGCGAGTTACGCCGACCGTCGTGGCCCCCAAAGTGAAACCCGCAGGCGGTTCGCACTCGTTAGTAACGACGCTTTTAGGGGATTACCGCAGCCGTCCCGATCACCGCTGCGGTAGTCGTCATCTGATAAACGTGGCAGGGAGAATCTGCCGCTGCTTGAGGAGAGACGCCTCGGCCGGCCGCGGTGGCCGAGGGGACTGCGGCGCTCCAGTCACGGTCTGTACGGCCACTACGGTCGGGGCTTCGAATCCCCCCTCGGTCATGGACGTTTGTGCCGTCCTTAGTGTTAGCTGGTTCTTAAGTAGTTTGTAAGTTTAGGGACTAAAAATGTTCAAGTGTTTGTAAAGCTCATGGGACTTAACTACGAGGTCATCAGTCCCTAAACTTACAAACTACTTATGAACTACTTACGAACTAGGACGGCACAAATATCCATGCCCGAGGGGGGATTCGAACCCCCGACCGTAGTGGCCGTGCAGAACGTGACTGAAGCGCCTCAGTCCCCTCGGCCATCGCGGCCGGCGTTTAGGGACTGATGACCCCGTAGTTAAGTCCCATATTTTAGACGCCTCGCCGTGCCACCTACCGAGTTAGTACCACATGCACTGGACGAGAGAGCAACGGCCGTGTTGAAGTAACCAAGCGGTCTAAAGCTCCTCGCTGTGGAGCGCGTGGTTGATCGCCGTCGGAGGTTCGAGTCCTCCCTGGGGCATGGGTGTGTGTGTGTGTGTTAGTTTATCTTAGTTTAACTAGTTTGTAACCTACGGACTGATGACCACGCAGTTTGGTCCGATAGATTTACAAACATTTGAACATTTGACAGAGCAGCGCAACGGAAATGTTATCGACGTCACAGTCGAGTAGTGCTGTGTAAACCCTATCGTCTACACAGTATCGCTTTGCTGGGTTACGAATGCTCAAAATCTACATCTACATGGACACTCTGCAAGTCACATTGAAGTGCATAGCAGAGGGTTCATCGAACCACATTTATGACATTTCTCGATAGTTCCATTCTCTAATAGCTCACGAGAAAATGGAACACCAGAATCTTTCCCATTTTAGATCGGATTTCTCTTATTTCATTTGGATGATCATGTGTTCCTATGGTGGTTATGGAATATCGCCCCAGATTTGTGACTTGATAGGGGATTTCCTGTCACAGAGGACACAGTTCGTAGAAATCAACGGTAAGGCTTCGACTAAAACAGAGGTGATATCCGGCGTCCCACAGGGTAGTATTATTGCTCCTCTGCTGTTCCTTGTCTACATAAACGATTTGGGAGAACATCTGAGCAGATCTCTTAGGTTGTTTGCAGATAACGCCTTCATTCATCCTTTTTTTCAGACTCTTCTTGTGGCTGGTTATTTGCACACTGAAGAACCTTGAACATGGATTCCTTTTCAAATTCCCTCAATTGGATATGCAAGAGACCCTTCCTTTTCTTCTGTTATTTGTCCATTGATAACTATTTCGTATACCGAGGACAGAAAATGGAGACAACCTTAATTCTTCCTAACGTGTGATTGTAGTTATGACATTCCTATAATATGTCTCATTGGTCATTGTAATATAGAAGTGCTGCAATCCATGTAGTCTACTACTAACTGCCGTCAGTGTGACGTCGTTAGAGCGCTTAGTAGCACAATTTAATTTGTGTACATTTCCATAACCAGTCGATTTCATTTTCGTTTGTGCTTCTGTTTTTAAGAGGTCTATTCTCGCGTACTTGGCAGAATCGTTTGTGCTGCACACTACGTAATTCAAGTATTAACTGTAATTTTCTTACTTGTCACTTGTTTATTTAGTGTGTTTTAGATTTTAGAAAGCTTTTATTCTCGCGTATTTTTTTATAGTGTGCCCCATAGATTTTTGTGTTTATTTTGAAAACAGCCAGAGACATTTACTATAGTCAGCTGAAGAGTCAGTGTCATTTTACCTACTGTCTGCTTCACATCTTCAATGTTGCAGGCTATGTAATGTAAGTGTTAACTGTATTATTCTTGAAACTTCCTGGCAGTTAAAAATTGTGTGCCGGAACCGGGACTCGAAATTGGGGCCTTTGTCTTTCGTGGGCAAGCGCTTTACCACTGAGCTATCCCGACACGACTCACGGCCCTTCCACACAATTTTACTTTCCAAATTTCACAGAAGTTCTCCTGCGAAACTTAGAAGACTAGCACACCTGGAAGCAGCGGTAGAGCGCTTGCCAGTGAAATGCAAAGGTCCCAGGTTCGAATCCCGGTTCCAACATATAATTTTAATCTGCCAGGAAGTTTCACAACAGCGCACACGTATTTTTCGTCTTTGCCAATTATTTATTGCCGCGGTGAATTAGCCGTGATGCGGTTCGCTTGCCCATTCGTCAAAATGTTCAAAAGTTTGTCAAGTTTAAGGGACTTAATTGCAGGGATCATCAGTCCCTAAACTTACAAACTACTTATGAACTACCTTATACTAAAGATGACACGAACATCAATGCCCGAGGGGGGGGGGATTCAAACCCCCGACCGTAGCGGTCGTGCAGACTGACTGGCGCGCCAAAGACCGCTCATCCAATGCGGCCGACGCCCGTTCGTCGTCGGAGGTACAAGTCCTCCCTTGTACATGGGTGTATGTGTTGTCCTTAGATTAGTTTAACTTAGTTTGAGTATTTGTAAGCAAGGACATAACCAAGCAGTTAAGTCGCATAGATTTACAAACTTTTGAATATTTCAACTTACTCACTTCGTGTGTTTCGGTATTAGAAAGCTTTTATTCTCGCTTATTTGATAATAGTATGCTCCATAGATTTTCGTGTTTATTTTGAAAACAGTCATTGACAGTTTACTTGATTTTGTCAGTATAGTTACCATCGACAACATTTCAGCTGCCAGGCGCCTATATTTAAGTACTAGATTAGTTAAAAGTTGATTATTTTGTTTTCTACTCTTCGCAATTAACTGTATCGTAGGATGGATAGGATTTGTGCCTGCTGTGTGCGGACGCAGGAGGAGTTAGCTGTAGTTCGTGAACAGCTGAGCGCTGATGGCTATGGTCAGCCATCTTCAGGCTGCTGCCTCGGGGTGGGAAGTCTGGTGGTCGAGTGGAACATGTTTCGCCCTCTGTCCCTGCTGTCAAAACACCTTCAGGTGTGCGGAAGTGACCGAGCCGCACTCTCTGCGTGGAGAGAGATAGATACAAGGCTCACAACAGCCAGTGTCACGTCACACCGACCAGCTGTCAGCTATGAGGCAGTGGGCTGTGCCCGAGCAGTCAACCAGTCAGTTGGCTATGCCGGTTGGTTGCTGTGACGTGACACGATCTGTTGTGAGGTGGTGTTGGTTGAACGGCGTTCGCGCCGCTCGACGCGGAAGGCCAATGTGGAGGCTGGTAGTCCGGCCACACCCGTGCGTCCTGTGAGTGGGCATGTGGTCACATCTTCAGCAGTACCCGAGCTGGTGCACCGGGGTAGGGGGAGGGGCTGATGGGATGGTGCCCTTTAGGAAGACAGCGTCGAGATCCGGAAAGAATTCCAACTTGTACTCGAGTGTCTGCCGGGGGCCTTCACCCGAAATGTGGAGGCGGCCTTTCCGGCGGCTATCGAGCGTACGGCGTGCGGTCGGCTACAATTTGTGGCTCACGTTGGTACCAATGACGCCTGTCGCCTGGGTTCTGAGGATATTCTCAGTTCCTACGGGCGGCTGGCAGAATTTGTGAAGATTGCTAAGGCCGCACGAGGGCTGCAAGTGGAGGTGTCGATTTGTAGCATTGTTCTCAGGGTCCTGGTTGTCCCTTTGGTTTGGCACCGACTCTGTGAGAGTCGCGACCGCAGATCTGCGTTATGGGGATGGAAAATTGTGGGGTGCCCCTAGGTAGCTCAGGCGTGCACTACAGTAAGGGAGCAGCTACTCGGTTAGGATAGTACTTGTTGGGTGCACTTTATTATTATTATTATTGTGCTCAGATAGTTTTAGGCATCGAAACCTGGCTAAATCATGATGTGGGAGGCTCGGAAATGGAAGACGTGAAATTTATGTAGCAAAGACAGATCAGACGCAACTGGGAATGTTCAGTGCAGTGGACAAAGATATTGTTTCTACCGAGGTTGAGAGTGACTGTGAAGTTATCTGGACACAGGTCTAAGAGGAGTAAAGTTGGGAGTTGGTTGTTTTTACAACCCCCCTCCCCTCCCCCAGTGCTGCTGTAGCAGTTTTAGAGCCACTCAAAGAAAGTCTACGCCAGGTAGTACGTAGGTATCCGGACCACGAAATATTAGTCGGGGGAGACTTCAACAGTTAGGGTCGGGGGTTAGAATCCCGGACTTAGGCGCTTCAGTCACGGTCTGCACGGCTACTACGGTCGGGGGTTCGAATCCCCCCTCGGGCATGGATATTTGTGCTGTCCTAGTTCGTAAGTAGTTCATAAGTAGTTTGTAAGTTTAGGGACTGATGACCCCGTAGTTAAGTCCCATTAGCTTGACAAACATTTGAACATTTTTGTTCGAATCCCCCCTCGGGGATGGATGTTTGTGTCGTCTTTAATTTAAGGTAGTTCACAAATAGTTTCTATGTTTAGGGATTGATGACCCCGCAGTTGAGTCCCTTGAACATTAGAACATTTGAAGACTTCAACCTTAAGAGTACAATTGGCACCTTTCTAGTTTCATTTCAGGTGGTACAGACAAGCCGTCTTGCAAACTACTATTGAAAACTGTCTTGCGCAGTTAAACCGACAGCCCACATGCAATGAAAATATTTTTGATCTTATATCTACAACCGATATTAGTGCAGAGACAGGAGTTAGTGATCATGATACCGCCATAGCGTCAACGGTGAATAAAGTTAATAAACCAATCAAGAAGACCAGGAGCGTGTTTCGTTAAAAAGAGCCGATAAGCATTTGTTAGTATCACACTTAGAAAATGAATAGACATCGTGCAACAATCAATGTGAATTTCTTCAATTGTTGTACGGCCTTTTGTTGGCATTTATAAGTTGTAATTAGATGCCTGTTGGTAATTACAGCTATTGAGAAGCACATAAATTGATCCGAAAATGACTCAAAAATGTTCAAATGTTTGTATAGCTTATGGGACTTAACTACGGGGTCATCAGTCCCTAAACTTACAAACTACTAAGGAACTAACGAATACTAAGGACGGCACAAATATCCATGCCCGAGGGGGGGATTCGAACCCCCGAACGTAGTGGCCGTGCAGACCGTGACTGGAGCGCCTCAGTCCCCTCGGCCACCGCGGCCGGGAAAATGACTCAGTAGATCATGTTGATTGTAATAAAAACTCAGGAATGAGTTGAAATCGGTCATCATTATTAATAAATTTGCGGTCAAGACCACAGGTATTGTGTCGACATTTTTGCCCATCCACAAAAATTAGATGATGTCTGCGCACGAATGCGAGAAGGCAAGATGGTGGACTGCTTTGTTGAATCACTGGTAGTTTCGTGACAGTATTTCAGAGTTGCAGGCCATGCCCAATTCAGCACTGACAGAAGGCTTATTTTGTTTCTGAAAAGTCGCTTCCATCTAACGGCGCTGACATCAGCACAACATTATATTTCATTTACAGCCTCTGTTAGTAATTTTTTTTTTTTTTTTTCAATTGTAAAGGCAAGTGTATGTGCAGATGCATTGACCCTGTGATAGATATTTTTCTTCTGATATTTTCTATTATTTTCATCGAAATGATATCATTAACGGCTGCATCCTGTCCTCTTTTAATTATTTTGAATTAATCTAATTTCGTTTTTGTCCTTCCAGAAGATCGAGAACGGCAACTTACTTTTTCAGTCTTGTATTTAAGAATTCGTGTACAGTGTCATATTTTATTTCTGTGAGTAACCTACTCCCTTTGCAAATCACTTTTAGCTTCTATTGTTAATTTCAAAGTGGTTTGATACGACTTCGAAGTTGAGGTTCATACAGAAGGTATTGAATACTTCCTCGTAGTTGTATTTCTTGGCCATTATTTAATTTTTGCGATGTTTATATGTATATATAATATTTTAATAATAATACTTCACGAGATTAAAATTCTGAAAAATTCGTTTTCACGTCCTTACATAAAGAAGGGAACTCAGCAGATCAATCCTTGAGCGCAATACAAAGTGGAAGAAATCGTCTGTCCATTTTCTACGCACGTAAAATGCAACGGCTTAGTAGGTCATTAACGCTCGTAATAGCAAGCTATTTTCAGTAACATGTATTACCAAGTGGTAGAGGTGATACTTTGCGCGGACGATAAAAAAATGTAAAGAATAAATAGTATTCATTAATGTTTCTTGAAATACTAATAACATACTTTTGAAACATCTATTAATGGATAATCAGGATCCAGAACCTGAATATTTCATGTAAAACTGTTTTCAATAATGATTTAATAACTTTCACCTAATTCGACCTGTATGTATACTATCTTTGTCGACATTCTCGCGCACAAGACATTCATCTTCAGGTTCACTCACTACACTGTCAGATTCAGCAAATTCTATTTCAGAATCGTAGATCCTTCGAAAATCTGTGACATTTCCGTGTCATTAAGTGACTGTCTATAAATTTTCAGTCACAGTTGTATCTGACATTGGACTAAGTGCCACTGGACAGGAAATAATAAAGAATGAAAGGGAAATGAATCATTCTTGAGAACATTGTTCCTGTCAATCCAGAGAAATGTAATGTCCGTGTGTTCTAAGGTTACGTAATGCTATTATCTGTGGAGTAAGACGACGGTTGTGAAGAGTCGCATCTACTACCCAAAGGGGGAAGCGGGGTTGGGGGAGGGTAAATCATGACCAACTCCCTTAAATTTTTTGATTAAGCTTAAACGAGAAAAGTAAAACAATCATAGAAACTGAGAGAAGACTTCATATATATATATATATATATGTGTGTGTGTGTGTGTGTGTGTTTGTGTGTGTGTGTGTGTGTGTGATAAGAAGGACAAGTTAGCTGATGCACAAAATGCTGCCCCAGCATTAACATATGTAGCTAGAGAGACAGCATTGTTTAATATTCATGCATAGGACTTGGAAAGAGTCATCGAGTGCATGTCACGGTGAGTGTTTTGTCGTTTCCAGGGCGGGAAGAGGTATTCGCTGTGTTTTGTCAGCTGAGTGTGTTGGAGTGGGCTGCTGTTAATCTGCCTCTCCCTGGTGGAGGTGTGGAACACGGTTTAGCAGGCCGGCCGCCCTGCTGGCTGTGGAGACAGCGGCGCTTGTCGTGGTCGTGGCGCTGGCCCAGCACCTTTAATTGGTGGGGGCGGTGATGGGTGAGCTTGTCGCCAGGAGATGGAGCGCCCCCCCCCCCTGCTCGTTACCGACCGCCGGGCTGACCGATGGCCCGCATCTGTCCGCTGTCCCACGGCCGGACACAGCCGGCGCGAACGCGAAATGCCATGCCGATAGCCGACATCCTCTCCCCTCACACAGTGCCCCCGCCGTTTTTTGCCGCTGGCAAGCGGAGCAGTAGGGCTCTGCCTGGCGTGTCCACCACAATAACAGCGCTGTTACTTCTATGTCAGTGTATGGTATGTTGTAGGATGGATGGCTCATGACCCTATGTTTTGATTTAGAGCTGCAGCGTACTGGCTTAAAGTGGGAAATCTAGAAAAAGTGCATGACATAACGGCCACACATATCGTAACAATCTGCCAACTGAGAACATAGCAAACGGACACATGGAAAAGAAATGGAAACGTAGACTACACACACTACAACCAGACATCAGAGAAAGAAATAGGATGTCGATCCCAGGACATGGCCTATATCCCACTCATCTGTTCTGATTGGGACTGGGCGACACCAACACTGGCACTTGCCGAAACACATTGTCTTCCTCTGCAGACGTGACACATGTCAGAGACACATAGCAGCTTGACTTTACAAGACACTATACGACATATGAGAGACGAAGAAAACTGGACACAACACACTAGCAGACATCCAATGCAATCTATGAAGAATACAAAATGTCAGGGCCCTATAGGAGGCCTGCCAATATGTCCTGCAAAGTGGACAGGTATAGTTGTGAACAAACAGATGAGGAAGAAGACGATGAAACTTTCACAAATGAAGGAAGTGCCACCGATGAGACTCAGCACTGACAGGGAAGCAATCTCCCACTGTCATCATCCCTAACCAGACTACTTTAAATTAATATGGATTCTAACACCTGAGACACAAGAAAGAATAAACAATATAAAGAAAACGGACTACTACACCACAATCATGGAAACTGTGCTGGGCGATTGGTGGCTTGAAGGAAACACTCCAAGCTACTCTACGCCTGGCATAGTACTATGTAACTAGCCACCAGGACAGAAAATCCCCTTATTTCTAGATATATTTCTTTTCTACTACGTTGTTTTACATTTCTGAATACACTGAATTTCGAAATGTGTATAACAACCATGTAACTAATCATGTTTTTATGTCCTCCCCCTGGAACTAATTTATCGCAAAATGCTCGAATTGTAATTTGTTATAATTGTAGCAACAAATGTATGCAATCGTGTACATATATTTTTTCTTTGTTTTAATTTTTCCTCTTATCTCTATCTATTTCAAATGCTTAAAATATGTAAAGTCAATAAATAATGTATAATACGAGGCGCGTCCAGAAAGTAAGTTCCGTTTGATAATAAAATGAAATTGTACACAGATACAGAAGAAATTTTTATTGCACAACGTTCTACAACTATCAAACTACTTTTCCACATACCTGCCGAAATTTTTCAGGCATTTGTCATAGCGTGGTACCAGGTTTTGTATACCTTCTTCATAGAAATCTGCCGCCTGTGTCTTCAACCAGTTGGAAACAGTCTCTTTCAGCTCGTCGTCATGGGTGAAGTGATGACCGCCAAGGAAAGACTTGAGATGTAAGAACAGATGAAAGTCGCTAGGAGCGAGTTCAGGGCTCTACGGAGGATGGTCAAACACGTCCCAGCCAAATCCCTGTACACCCGCTATTGAACTGTCGGACCCATCTACTCACCATCGATTCACTCATCGCATTTGGTCCGTAAACATAGCAAATATGCCGATAAATTTCACTTGGTTTCACTTTCCTCGCATTCAAAAACCGAATCACCGACCTGATTTCACAGGCGGCGAGATTTTCAATCATCGCCGACATTTCAAACAAAGCGTACGTAACTGACAGCGATCTCCAAATGGCGCACCTCTCTCCTTGATACACATCGTCTACAGCGCATGTGTGGAACTGCAATCGCAGCGCTGCAGCGGAGATAAATTGAATCGGAACTTACTGCCCGGACGCGCCTCGTATAACTTGTAAAACTGCAAATGTACGTCTTGCTTTATATTAAAAGGTGAAAGGATTATAAATGAAAAATAAATAGCCGCGGGTATAGCCTATCGGTTTGAGGCGCCACGTTGTGGATCGCGCGGCCTCTCGCGTTGGAGGTTCGAATCCTCCCTCGGGCATGGGTGTTTGAGTTGTCTTTACTACACGTTAGTTCATAAGTAGTTTGTAAGTTTAGTCCCATAAGCTTTACAAACATCTGAACATTTTTTAGAAATAAATAAATTAAATATGTATTGAGCTAGTACAAAATTTCATAACTAGTAGATCAAGTCATAAGTGGTAAAAGGTGACATACGGTGTAACTGCGCTAGTACTACCTAAACGTATTTTTATTGGCTGCCCCTATTTCTGTGTGAGACCCCTCTCTATGATTTTTTAAATTATAAATATTAGATAAACTATTGTATAGAACTGAATGTGATTTCGTGTAATTGATGTGTTTACGTGATGATTTGCTGTGGTATGTTTCGTTTATATAATTATTGTCTAGTTAACAAAGACAGTTGAATGCAGAAATCCTAAAAAGTGCACTTCGAGTCCAAATTGGTGGTCCGCGGGAATACAAAAGAATAACATTGCCATTGCAGCCAGTTCAGCACAGACGGCTCTCGGTTTAAAACCTATGACAGTCGCGCTCTTAAAATAGTCTGTCAGGCAGTTCAATCTTAATAATTTTAAACTACAGTAATTAGAATTCAAGTGTAAGAAGATCATGGACAGTATTACACATGTCTTTTGTTGTTTCACGACATATAACAATTAATATGAGATAATTGGCATCCGTTCTTATTTGAAAATTTGTCACAGTTATAAAACCTCCACAGCACTTCAAGATAAAGGATCAACGACCTGTGCGCTGCTCCTGCGTGGCGACCACAACGGAAAAAAACAAGCCAGGTTTAGTGAACAGAAACTTTAACTGCACGCACTGACGATGCATGTAGATGTAGTTCTACGACCCTCACGTGCAGTGCTACGTAATTAAACCTTGCGACATTGCCACGCATGGGTTGGTAACACCACCGAGGGAAACTGTCAGAGAAAGTGTTAGACATATAAATTATATAATATTTCAATCACTTTTATCAACCTCTCTGTCCACCTTTTAACTCAGACCCCGCCATAATATCCGACACTCCCCATATGATTCTGCAGCCAGTATGAATGAACACGCAAAGGAATTAGTATTTGCTAAAAATGAGCACTGAAATACGAAGGTGTGGAATTCTATGCCGGCTCTTCTCCTTGCCCTTTTATTTGGCATACCCAGAAACAGGGCAAAGAAAAAAATATGAAGTTACTGAAATTAGACATATATGGACATATGATGAATTTTACACGATTTTTATTTTCGGAATATAGTAACCTGCCTTTAAGCAACATTGACAAAAAGACGCATAGCGCTACAATATAAATACTATAGTTGTGTTCCTCCGGCTGTGAATGTTGTTGAATTTTACAAAATTTTATGTGAATTCTCTGTAAAAAAAGTCCTTTTTGGGACAAAGAACTTGACTTTCCTACAGTGAAGTATCTGTGTAGATAATGCCTCCTTTTTCCTTTGGGCCCATAATCTGGCAATTGATTCACTCAGTCATATGGTACTTCTTGCATTGGTACAGAAGATGATGTTCTCATCTGGACTGGTTGTCACTTCTATAGTGGTCTTCCAGGCCTCTTATTCCCAGAAAACGTCAGTCCATTTACAGTTCACTAACACTTTTGTACAATAACTCAACTTCGTTTCCCTTTTATATGTTCAAATGTTTGTTAAGCTTATGGGACTTAAATGCGGCGTCATCAGTCCCTAAACTCACAAACTACTTATAAACTACCTTACACTAAAGACTGCACAAACACCCATGCCAGAGGGGGGATTCGAACCCCGACGAGGAACGGCCTCGCGCATCAGAGTATAGCGCCTCAATGCACTCGGCCACTCCAACGCTGCTTCCTTTTGCAACTAGTTTTCCTTGTATAAGAACAAAAAATCGCCAAATTATCAAAAGTAACTATTATAGCGGTAACGTATGTTTGCACGTCTTCAAAACATTCAAAGCATTGGGAGAGTTTTTATAAAAATGGAACATTGTTGCAAACACCATTGGATATCCGAGACTTGAAACATGTTGCAGAAAACAGTAAGCAGTTTTTGTGTTTCTTGTCAACTACATTCTCCAATAAAGGGGTTAAGGTCCTTTCAAGTAGTCTTACCGTATCTCGAAGTACATTTTCTGAAGGAGTCATTGTATGTAGTACGTAACATGAGATACGTACCCTTCAAACCGAGGGCTACGTTTTATGACCTCCGTTTTCTCTCTCTTCTTCTAACCAACACAGTGCACGATTTATGGTGCAGTGTTCTGCGCATAATGAAGCTGATATTCTCAGCGACACGCATATCGTATCCAGAAGTAGCTGGAAATCAGCTGTTTCACGGCTGGATGCAATGTCACCTATGGCAGTCTGAAGTCATTACAAATTCAAATGTTTGTTAGGCTTATGAGACTTAACTGCGGGGTCATTAGTTTCTAAACTTACAAACTACTTATAAACTACCTTATACTAAAGACAGCACAAACATCCATGCCCGAGGAGGGGATTAGAACCCCCGACGGGGAGCGTCCTCTCGCATCGCAGCATAGCGCCTCAATGCGCTCGGCCGCTCCGCCGCAGCGAAGTCATTACATTTTATTACGAGGTACGTACGTTGTTATTCGAAAACATAGTTCAAGATACATATCCCGTGTGAGAAGACCTTTCACAGGTAGTTGCGCTATCCGCTGCACCACCCCGACTCAGTGGAAGGAAGAAAGGAAGGCTACCGTTTAACATCTCGCCCATCTTATTACAAATGGGTGCGGCAGAATACTGCACACCTTTCTGCATAAGAATCAAGCAGGTTTGATCCAAATGCTGATTCGATGTCTGTCCAGTATCGAATGAAAGCTTCTAACTTTTGGGAATAGGCTGATATTGTTAACAACAAACGGCATTAGCGAAAATATTTATTGGGAGGTCAGTGTGAGAAGTCCCAGGTTAATCGAGATGAGACTCCGCGAGCCTGCACCTCGTATTATTTGATTAGCCCGTTTCTATAAAATAAATACCGTTTTTAAATCAGATGAGTTCAGCGCTCACATTTTTAACCGTTTTAACGAGAACGTGAACGTTTTGTAGCGTGAACGATGGGGAGTTGCTTAACGGCAGACACGTTTAAAAAAATATTATACGCACTTGATGAGACTCCTACAAGACTTGAAAACGGTTGTGCTTTTTAAATGAAAGTGTATTGCAGTAAGAGCGAACTTAATTTCCATAAAAAATAACAATAGTATCACAGGCCTCATGGACGAAAAAAATCAAAGTAGACTACTTTTCGTGTTGAACTATCACTTGATTCGGATACTGCTCTAATGGTAAGTAACGCACATTTAGTTTTACAACATGATACTGAACTGTGCTTTCTACGACAGCTTAGTATCTGTATGAAAGCCAGAAAATTTGCATCATTCAGTATCTTTTGTCAAACTGTAATTTTTTGTTGAATTATGTGTTAGAAACTATGAAAACTATGAAAACCAATCTACGCTCATTTCTTTAAAAGCATTATCTGGCACTTTGTCAAAATTGTAAACAGCACCCATCACTATGAAACTGATGTCATTAGCGAAGAAAAAGTTTTGGCGCACATGTATAACATGCGTGTAAAACCGTGACATGAATACCAAAACTGTTTCGCTAGTGAGATCGCAAATTTTTGTAATGCTCTTGTCAGTAAAAATATCCGTTTGAGAATTAGACATTCATACAGTATAACTACAATTGATCTATGGCCGACAATACTTATTCTTTGGAGACTAGTCAGATTTTTCCAGTAACTTAAACAGCGACGAATGCAGATCAAGTCAAAGCGAATGCAATTGGCAGTTAGAATAGAATTTAACCGGAAAAAATAGAAGTTATCATAGCGGAAGCAAATTTTCAGACAAACATATCTGCAACTCTCCAGAACGTAATCATTCTCGTATCGCTATAGATAACACAACGTAATCATTCCAGTGTCGCTATAGATAACAGGCAGAAATCTTCAACGTTTCCTATTCCTGCCGAGGATGAACCGCCTATATAAATAATAAACTTAGTATGGAGTCCTCAGTGCGTGAATCATACTTTCACATGACCGGATTTCCTTTTATTTGACGGCACAGTAGGATCGTGGCACTATAGACTGTAATTTCTTCTTTGTTATCTAAAGATGATCAGAAGGTCGCATCCGATAATAAATTAGTATTTTATTAGAATATTTTGGCTTTTTTTTTTTTCAATTTGTGTTTCTCAGACATAACTTTCTCATAACCATATCTGTTTTTGAATGCTTCTGTAAGTTTTCCTAGTACAGAAACCGTTATTATAAAGGCAAAGTCTCAGGCCCGATTGATTCATATATGTATAGTATATTTGAACATTTATTGTAATAGTTGTGGGTCAGGTTCAGAACAAATGCATTAAATTCTCTTACTATAACTACATTTAGTAAGCAATCTCAGTGTCAAATATATAGAGAGAGTGCTTGATGTTCACTGAGGCTGACAGGTGGCGTTGGAAACTGTTTTACAACGGGAAGAAACGATGAATCATTTCTACCGTAGCTCACATACGTGCGACAGCAAACGAGGTTCAGGGCTTTATTACATCTCTCATTCAGACATTTACGACTATGTGAGATCTTAGCCGTAAACTAGCGAAGGTAATGATGTAGTATAACACAGGTTGTTACAACGCCTAAACTGAAATAAGGAAGAATAGGGAACTTCTGCGCTACCACCAACTGCATTTTGTCTCTTCAGAGTATTAATTATGAACTGTCTCATTTCTAAGATCTGGCATTCTGCTTCTTAGTATTTGGTATGTCGACAAGACGTCGGGCGACTGACGGTTTTACTCTGAAAGAAAATGCCATCCAGCCACATAGCAATTTCATTTTACTGATTACTGTGGTGTAATATTATAGTATAATAATTCATCTGAAGAGTAATTCAGACAGTATATATTCCCTTTACGTACCTTCCTAGACATCAAAAGGAGGAATGCAGCCTGAAGAATATTGTACTTGTAAATTAGTTCCTAGCTCGATGGATCACATGCAAATACCACTGCCTGGAAAGTATACTACTGAGCAACTTAGGCGTAGCATAGGCGCCCTCTGTGTATGGCCGCAGAAGTTACCATAATTTACAAGGATAAAAAGAACTCAACGGCGAGTTAGTTAAAACATTTTCAATAATGGGAAATAGTTGTCAGACGATAAAACAACATATTTCGAACCTATATCTCTAATTTTTAAAGTACATTCTCCTATACCAACATCGTCATGAATATGGCGGATATAAAATCTCTCCATAAGAGGGGAAGAAGTAAACGAACCACCAATATCTAATCAAAGGACAAACAACAGAATTCTCCGCACAGGAAGAGAGCACAAAAATCAGTCATTCAAGAAAACCTAGGTTATGAAACAGATCGAATTACCACTGTCTGGAACCGAAAATTTGGCCATTTATTAACCATTCTTTATTATTATAACTAGTCCAAATTTCTAACTCTTCAAAGATGTCTAGGGTAATATCCTTCGTACCAATATGCAAAATAGACAAATCTGCGTCTATATTTCGTAGCTTATGGTTTCTTTCCCTTAGGTGATCTCCTAAGCACCTTATAATTGTAAATGGAAGAGATTGGTTTAAAAAATATTTTTTTTTTTTTGGACTTTGTAACTATTTTTACCTATATATACTGTATCCTGTACTTTGTCACCAGGGGCTTCGAAGATGGGCTGAGCCCGAAACGCGTAAGCGTAAAGAGAGAAATAAAGTATTTTACAACCTCTACAACTGCTTCATTACTGCAGCCAATCAGCTTTTTTAGAATCCTTTGTGTTGTCATTACAGTGCTGCCAAATGCCTCCCACCTTTTCGGCCACCTTGGCATCGATGTGGCGAAACTGAAATGACGTCATCCAAGATGGCATTGCATCCGGTTCTGGACCATACCCCTCTCCTTCGACACCAACTATGACATAATCTAAGTGTCATCCACTGAGAAATTTCAGTGGCGTATTTTACTTTAAAGCTATTGCCAGTAGCCCATAATTTTTTGGTAGGAAGCTAGATGTCATCACGACACAAGGACCACACCCCCGAATCCTTCTTTCCCAATGATGCAATCATAAAGTGCGACTGCTGGGAAATTTGAAATTTGCTCGCTTGCTATTGACAGGTGCCTAAAACTTTTTGGGTGGGGGTGCTTTTAATTTATACCACTAGATATCAGTACCACAAACTCTTCCCTCACAATGAAACTGATGGGAAAACCCATGACTCTGCTCCGAGTCACAGCCAAGTGATGACACAGTCATCAGCACCAGCAGCAATGCCACCATGGACATAAATATTGTTTATAAACATTTAGAACTATTGTTTAAATTGTTTAAGTAATTATCATTGATGTGAAACATTTTAGAGTTAACTATGTTACCATTAACTATTTCCAGAAAGTATATTTCGTTTCTCAGATACCCTCTAATGATTTAATCTCTAAGGGCAAGACTATACTGCAAGTCCATACACTCAGTTTAGGTAACGTAATACAATGTACATTAATTACCAGTCATATTGCATACAAAATTGCATGAATTTATAGATGGGACATAGTGAAATAATGCCATAGGTATTGTTCAGACGATCTGAGAGTATTCTGGTGACTATCCTATAACTGTGAACAGTTATAATTCACATATTTTTGGAAACATTTTCGTCTCACTATGTTTGGGTCAACAGCACTCTTATTTAAATTTATGAATAAAGAACAGTCTAGAGTGCAATAATTTATTTCATTCAACTAGTTTCAGTCTTATTTAGACCATCATCAGGAATTTTGACTCTGAAATATATGACAGTTACATTTAGAGGAGTTTGGAGCAATATACATTACTGTCAAAGCTAACCTAAGTTAATAAAGAGAAATAGAACTAAATAAAATAAACGATGTTATAGCCATCGATGTTGTGGAGCTGGCAGGTAGCTGGGAGCCTTTCAGTGCGTCACTGCTGGCTGGGGCAAGGTTGGCTGCTCTTAAATATCTGAGGCTCCACACCTTTGCCAGCTCCATCCACCTTTGATAGCCAATGAAAAGATTACATAGATGAAATTAGCCAAAAAATATAAAATTATAATTAGCCACACATTTCTTAATGTCTAAGATAAAATAATTACAGTCGTCTTACTGGTATTTAAAATAAAGATTAAAACATTAAAATACTGACATGAATTGCATCACATTCTATTCAATATTTTCAAAGATATTCTATAAGTGGTTCTACAGTATCTACAGTGTTGTATGTAAGTTTACTGGGATTACAAATTTTAACTGTGAAATTTATTTAAAATATACAGAAAAAAAAAAATCAGGATATGACACCTTGCAAAAACTGTATGGTTCGTTTGTCATTGAAATTTATGTAAAGCTATTGTTTTCCTTTTAATGTACAAAGATGGGTGGATCTTACTTAATTACAATGTTGTTATAATAAAATTTAGTCCAACAGATACAGTTGCAAAAGTGTCCTCCCTCCCGTTCCAATACAGTGCCAACAGACCATCAGTGAAAGTTGTTGCTGACTACACCTCATGCGTCACTCTACTCACATCTCTCATGCTGCCAAGACATTAATCTCCAAGGAAGCTACATAAAGTCTTACTGCCCATTATATACACGTTTTATCCTGCTATCTATTGTGTAGCAATCTCCATCAGAAACATCAATGAAATCTTATTAATCATAGACTTAACGTGATCCAAGTGACATCACATACGTCAACACCTTCTCTCGATACATCTGATAGAGTCCAGTTTGATTGTCGTTTTTAGAAATTGCATCCATCGTACTCTTCATGTACCACGAGTCAGCGGTTGCCCAAGTGCTCGGCTCTGAGTATAAGGCAGACGAGGATGCGGGCTACATGCAGCTGATGTCATCAGGTGGCCATATCTGTGTCATCCCGTTGAGTTCAGACACACTTGTCCACATTTTACGAATGTGGTCCATAAGTGTTCTCAGCTCACCTGCACTCTGTAAGTGCTTGTACTGTGCCACAAAATTATGCAGTACATATTATTTCACAAAACTCTGGCAGCAATGAAACATGATTCTCTTCAAACATTATTATTTTTATTTTATGAATTTCTCTTTCCTATTTCAAAGCCACCCTAAAATAAATAAAGGTACTACATCTGAGAACAGTAACATTACAAGTACACATTTGTTTTTCATGCACTCATAGTATTCTTTGAAAGTAATTATTCAACTCCAAATACTTTGAAATTTGTTAGTATCTACCGATGAAACAATCGCAAACTACCCATCTGTTGAAATCTACCTGACTCGTCAAAACTAATTATGGAACTCCCCATATTGAAATTATTGGTCTCTGCAAACCAAACGGAAGTTCAGCACAGCCGTCGCTTCAACAAGCTTATTCTAACACATGTTGGTGTAACCCTATACACTATTTTGAAACTAATACAACCTAACACATCTCAGAATAAGAGTACACAGTATTTTTCGAAACTTAATACAGCCTAACAAATATCCGAATAACCTTATAGTTTAAAATTGAAAAGATTCTGGAAGTGAACTGTATGAAACAGAATTTGTTTTAATATAATTTGCTATAGCAGAAACTGTAGCCCCACAAATTACTTTAAAATAATTGAACTTTACCTCGATTTCGGCAATGAGTAAGGGCCTTTTCATCAGAAGTAAAACTAAAACGAGGGCATTTATCTCTATGTTATAGTTTCACTTCTGATGATGACACTCTTAACAGTAGTCGAAATCTAGACAACGTTCAATAATTTTAAAGCAACTTGTAGAGCTGAATTTTCTCATACAGTAAATTAAAATTAAAATTCACCATTAAGCAAATTATCTTGAGCTCCAAACACTTAGTCTTCATCCATCATACAGATGTCAGTGTGCCAGTCTGTTTAAAGAGCCTAACACACATCAGAGACTTACACTTTATTGTTTAAATACACAACATCTCGATCTACGTAGCACACTTATGCAAAATGGTAATTTTGCAAACAGCAAACGTGTCACAGTACACGATTCTCAATTTCTTTCGCCATTGTGTGTATATACTTTTTACATCATATATTTAACAGTAAGTTTTGTAAATACATCTAACACCATGTACATTCTGACGCTCAACATCAGTCGTTACTCTAGATAAATGACTGCAATATATGTTAGATACAATCACTAACATACAAGCTCAGCCTACAAAACATGGGTAATTTTCGAATTTTGTAGGGTCTCAGATCTAGTAACAACTACACGTACATTACAGACCCATAAAAACATTCGTTTTTGAGGGCTAGATGTCACTGATTTTATTCTAACCCACCTTGCTGAATATTAACATCACACAGGGGAAGAAACCTACGTCTTTTGGACTCATGACAGCCCACACCAAAAGAGATGCAAAGAGAGTAATTTGTAGAGGTAAGTCACAATACATCACGTCCTTTTAGCCATCCAGCTACCAGAGAAACCATCACGATAGTTCGTTAAACTTGACAGAAGGAACTCAAATGTTCAATGTTCAAATGTTTGTATAGTCTATGGAACTTAACTACGGGGTCATCAGTCCCTAAACTTACAAACTACTTATGAACTACTTACGAACTAGGACGGCACAAATATCCATGCCTGAGTGGGGATTCGAACCCCCGACCATAGTGGCAGTGCAGACCGTGACTGGAGCGCCTCAGTCTCCTCGGCCACCACGGCCGGCACAGAAGGAACTTACTGCCGACAATGCACTCTCCAGCATGCACATACGCGCATCTAACACTCATTTCTAAACCGTCACACCAGTTGTCCCATTCTACACTGCAAATAACCAATTTAATGAATGAAGAACAACAACGTTAAAACTTAAACCATGATTCTGTGCAGTCGGCTTACTACGACAGGAAGACACTGTAAAGAATACTACTCAACGTTTCTGAATACCAACAAAATTTTACTAGCATTTACCTTCTGAACACAATGGCGTTATTTGTCTCAGTCGTAGTTATTCACGTCATCCTTGTGTTTGTACAAATAATTTTCTAGCCAAAAAAAAAAAAAAAAAAAAAAAAAAAAAAAAAAAAAAAAAAAAAAAAAAAAAAAAAAAAACTGACACCCAATTTTTATTTTTATTTAAACTTTTCCGTGTTTACATGTACATGTTCTGACAAGTTGCCATTTATTAGAGCTGAAAATTAGAAATTACAGATTATCGTGCTACCACCAATTAATATGGATGAACATATCTCGTAGGTACAATATTTTATGTTTAATGATACCTGAATTACTTGAATGTAAGGCTATGAACGTTTTTACAGTTTATTTGATAATAGAGTGAGCAGTTTCTATCTACTCCAAGATTATCATTAACGATGACTCGGTCTGATGATGATCTCACAGTAGATCGAACTGGTCACTCCATTATCAAATAAATTGTACAAACATTGTGCGAACGGGACTATTATTTTTATTCTGAAACATATACCAGTTCGCTGACTTTCCAAGAGGAAACCATGTTTTCCAAACTCCTTAACTTAGTAATGTGGTGAAATCTGTGTGTGCCATGTGAGGGCAAAAGTCAGACACGGGTCCAAGTTTGACCGACGATGGTAGACGGCAGGCTACTGACAGCATGAATAAACAAGGGCACGATAATAAACCAGCCTTTTCATAAGAACACACACTGTCAAAATCGAGGAGTTAATGGCTAGGAGGCATCGAAGGCAGTTATGTTACACAGTTCGCTTAAGATGTTAAGTGTGGTTTTAGTGTAACAGTGAAGGTCAGGGGAGAAGGTAAGGTTAGAAGTGACAATAAAAGTAGTCCCATAAAATACAAAAGTGTGTTCTATATCGTAAGTTGAAATGAGAACAATAACTAATCACAGTTACGCAACCATTTCTGAAAACGCAAGATTGGTGGCTTTCAGAAAACATTTCTAAATGTGACGGATTTTTACATCTCTATCAGCAGCCTCAAGTAAACAGCGCCCTGTCACAAATTGCGGCACATAATGAAAGTATTACAAACTGTCGCATTCATTGCGCCTAATCTACACTACTGGCCATTAAACTTGCTACACTAAAACGAAATGCAGATGATAAACGGGTATTCATTAAACAAATATAGTTTACTAGAACTGACATGTCATTACATTTTAACGCATTTTGGGTACATAGATCCTCAGAAATAAGTACCCAGAACAACCTCTGGCCGTAATAAAGGCCGTGATAAGCCTGGGCATTGAGTCAGAGCTTGGATGGCGTGTACAGATACAGATGCCCATGCAGCTTCAACACGATGCCATAGATCATCAAGAGTAGCGTTTCGTAGGAATCCAATGAATGGTAGAGCCACGAGTCGTATCTGAAATGTACCGGTCACCTGTTCAAAGTGCCGTCAATGCGAACAAGAGGTACCAGAGACGTGTAACCAATGACACCCAATACCATCACGCTGGTTGATACACCAGTATGGCGATGACGAATACACGCTTCCAATGTGCCTTCGCCGCGATGACGGGTAATACGGATGCGACCATCATGATGCTGTAAACAGAACCTGGATCCATCCGAAAAAAAAATGACGTTTAGCGATTCGTGCACCTAGGTTCGTCGTTGCGTACACCATCGCAGGCGCTCCTGTCTGTGATACAGCGTCAAGGGTAGCGGCAGCCATGGTCTTTGTGCTGATAGACCATGCAGCTGCAAACGGCCTCGAACTGTTCGTGCAGATGGTGTTGTCTTGGAAATGTCCCCATCTGTTGACTCAGGAATCGAGACGTGGCTGCAGCCATACGGATAAGATGCCTGTCATCTCGACTGCTAGTGATACTAGGCCGTTGGGATCCAGCAAGGCGTTCCGTATTGCCCTCCTGAACCCACCGATTCCATATTCTGCTAACAGTCATTGGATCTTGACCAACGCGAGCAGCAATGTCGCGATACAATAATCCGCAATCGTAAAGGCTACAATCCGACCAGTATCAAAGTCGGAAACGTGATGGTACGCATTTCTTCTCCTTACACGAGACATCACAACGTTTCTACCAGGCAACGCCGGTCAATTGCTGTTTTTGTATTAGAAATCGGTTGGAAACTTTCCTCGTTTCAGCACGTTGTAGGTGTATCCACCGGCGCCAACCTTGCGTGAATGCTCTGAAAAACTAATCATTTGCATATCACAGACTCTTCTTCCTGTCTGTTTCATTTCGTGTCTGTAGCACGTCAGATTCGACGTGTATCAATTTTAAAGACGAGGAGTGTATATTCACAGCTATTGTTACATCAGAATTACACATCTCACTGATCGTTTATCGAGATCTCATTTCAGTATCTTGAAACATGCACGAAAAGTGTGACGTTACATCTTATGGAAAGCCCCCCTGAATTAGTCGACCCGGAGGCTTACACTTGCGATTCGACAGAGACCGCTATCAGTTTGAGACTATAAAACGGCGCCCACGAGTTGCCTGCCCATCTGGGCTGTATCAGCGGCTGGTGGGCGACTTCAAGGGGTGCGGCGGGTCACGGGGTTGTCGGGGACACCGCGGCTCGCGCGCTCGGACTCTGCCCGTTCTGGCAGATTTATGGAGCCGGCGATAACGTAAAATATCTGGCCGCAGCCTTGATTTACGCCGTGCGAGGCCTTCGCAGGCGTCCCCTGCTCCGCGGAGATATTCACCGCAGTAAATAATGGCGCCGCAACTCCCTCAACACTTGGGCCTCACCCCTCACCACAACCACCCCGCTCCACCCCCGACCACCGCCGTCATCCTTACAAATGTCGCCCCAGCACGTGAAAAAGTCCTACTGCTGAATTTTATCGCGGAAGTATCCCGGGGTACATCGGCCGCAATATTTCACTCGTCATATCGCGGACCTCTGCTCCGCGTTGTCACGAAGGGGTCAAGGCGCCGTGTGTCTCTGCGAACGTCTCCCCAGCGCTTAGCTGCCGCCCCCTTCCGCGACGGTAGGGCCACTTCCGGACTCCTGAATGGGCAAGATCCACGAGGAGATTGTGACGGCCTGAGATAGTAACTGACTTATGGCGAAACTGCGTGCACACTACTAAGCATAACACTACTAAGCAGCCCGCTTATAACTAACTACTTACTTATAAAAATTTTCTTGTACGAGGCGTGTCCAGAAAGTAAGTTCCGTTTGGTAATGAAATGAAATTGTACACAGATACAGAAGAAATTTTTATTGCACAAAATTCTACAACTCTTAAACTACTTTTCCAAATAACTGCCGAAATTTTGCAGGCATTTGTCATAGCGTGGCACCAGGTTTTGTATACCTTCTTCATAGAAATGTGCCGGCTGCGTCTTCAACCAGTTTGAAACAGTTTCTTTCAGCTCGTCGTAATTGGTGAACTGATGACAGCCAAGGGAAGACTTGAGATGTAAGAAAAGATAAAAGTCGCTTGTCATCAATCGTGTGAACCAGTTCTTCTGTAACCAAAGGGAGACGCCCACTTCGTTCTTCATCGTACACATCACTACGCCCGCCATTGAACTGTGGGACCCATCTTCTCACCATCGAACCACTCATCGCATTTGGTCCGTAAACATCCCAAATTTGCCGATAAATTTCACTTTCCTCGCATTCACAAACCGCATCACCTACCTGATTTCACAGGCGGCTGGATTTTCAATCAACGCCGACATTTCAAACAAGCACAACAAAGCGTACGTAACTGACAGCGATCTCCAAATGGCACACGTTCTTCTCCTTGATACACATCGTTTACAGCGCATGTGCGGAACTGCAATCGCAGCGCTGCAGCGGAGATAAATTGAAACGGAACTTACTTTCTGGACGCGCCTCGTATTTTCACATTTCGAGCATACATAGTCTTCAACGTTTACAGCGCTTTCCTGCTACTTCTTGTAACAGAGCGATACGTACACTTACGGCTACCGATGGAGATGCGCAAATCCGTTACATCACGAATTGTTTGAGAAAGACACTAACATTTAGTTTTCAGAAGTGTGTCATAACAGCTGAAACGGATTCATCGGTCGCTGTCTCGCTCAGAATCGGTGGATGAGGTTTTAATTTTGATAAGTGGTATAACTTCTTATCTATTCACCTTCCGGTACGGACCAGGGTGACCAACTTAGCGATTTTGTCTCTAGATCTAGCGATTCTCAATTCCCTCTAGAGAAAGAAAAAAAGATTTTTGGTATTGAGACTTGTGTCATTCCTAGTGATTTTAAGGAGCGTTTCAGTGCCAAATATGGAGGTTTTTTTTTTCTTTTTTAGACGGCAAATTGCAAGTTACAGTTGGCATACAATGTAAAAGAATTGCACAGTGATTAGATATAATTTTTTCTTTCTTAGTTAGCAGCCACGAACTATGATTGTTGGGTCTCATTAACACGGTAGGCAAGTCACGTCATCTCAAATCTGGTCACGGCAAGATATTCCGCCATGCTTTTTCAAACGGTACCGTTCAAACGGGGGGGGGGGGGGGGGGGGGGGGGGAGCGTCACGTCTGCCTCAATTGGCAATTTATTGCAGTCTGATTTCTTGATCCTACACTTAATGCAGACAGTTAATTGACAAATAGTCTGGCTATTATGAGGGTTTTTTTTTATTTTTTTATTTTTTTTTATTTATTTTTTTTTTTAAATTGTCCTTAAGTTTTTTATACAGTGTGTTTGCCTTACATGAATTTCTGCTTTCTTTTCTCGTCATCTAAGGCAACTGCAGGCATAATTAATGCTTCAACACTGAACATAATATTTGCCGTTCCCTTTTGTGTACAAATACCGTCGGTATTGCGTGTTTACAATTACTGCGCGGAAATAGTGCTTCATTTTTGACCTCTCTTGACGTTCCGTTCCGTCCAATGGGAAAGCACTTGCAATTTTGATGGTTTGTGGCGTCAATGTTGACAATGACATGACGTTTTCCACCGTGTGACCCCTGATTTATAGAATGTCGGAAATCTAGCGAAATTGTAGGCATTTTTCATGTTCTAACTAGCAACAATTTAAACTCTCAAATTGGTTACCTTGGTAAGATGCACCCTCTATATGTATTTGAGAATGCCGCACTGCATCAACACGTCTACTCGTACACTCTTGCACCGTCCTTCAGTGTTAAACAGAAACACTTATCACCAATTTATTTTGTCAATACCAAAAGACCAAACTCTAACATGACCGCTCCCGATGACCTCCGTCAACCCAGTTGCTTATCACGATCGCTTTCGGTGCCTTCTAACATTCCAGCTGCTTAATATGAGCGCCTGCGAGGTATAACCTTGACCCTTCGTCCTCGTCTCGAAGCCGTATCTGGCAATCTGGCTACAAGTCTGGCATCTACCCCTGTGGGCCAATCATGGGCCGGTCTGTGACTCATGCCTTTATATGGAAGCCTCAGCCTTGCTTCCGCGTCTCGCTAGTTGTGTGACCCCTTATTACACCACCCAACGAACTTCTTACTGCGTATTCACCGGTTAGAAGTTTCGAAAGATCCTTCACTCAAAGTATTGCGTCACTTGCCACATCTACATCTACATCTACAACCATACTCCGCAAGCCACCCGACGGTGTGTGGCGAAGGGTACCTTGAGTACCATTATCGATTTTCCCTCCTATTCCAGTCACGTATTGTTCGCGGAAAGAAGGATTGTCGGTATGCCTCTGTGTGGGCTCTAATCTCTCTGATTTTATCCTCACGATCTCTTCGCGAGATATACGTAGGAGGGAGCAATATACTGCTAGACTCCTCTTTTGTGTCCCAACTTCGTCGTCGCTTTTGTGTCCCAGCCTCGTCGTAGGTGTCGGTGGCCGAGTGGAATGAGCCCGACACAGGAACAAAAATAGCACGCTGGTGCAGGTACGGAGGGGAGCAGCCAGAAACTATAAACACTCGAGTAAATTAGAAAGAGATATATATTGCACAGAATGTAACAATACTTAACTTTTACATAGTACTGCAGAATGTTGATACATAGTTGTTAGAGGCCTGCCTAGTGCCTGTACAATAGCAAAGTCTTCACTGGTGCCTATCTGATGACGAAGTTCCTAACTCGTTGCTATCTCAGTCCGAAGTGACCGATCTCGTTCAGTGGTGGCCACGAGCGGGGTTGCAGCAGAGGGAGCTCGTGGCTGTCGTCGTAAGATCGCCGCGCCGTGCGTGCATGACGGCGCGCGGCGAAAGTAGGTGGCGCGCACTTTGTACTTGTGCGACACCACACCCCTCCCCCCAAACCGCCGCGCCGTCGTGGCGTAGGGCTGAGGGCCACGGCGACGGCACTGGGAGGAGGGCCTGGGCGGGGGCGTTACTGGTGGGACGGGCGTCGTAGCTGAGGCCGGGATCGAGACGCCGTCCGCGCCCCGGCATCTGCCTTGAGATCCTCCAGGGAACCCGCCGAAACCTGGGGAAGGGCGCCCGCCCCCGCCCAGAGGGAGCAGGTCATCTTCTTTTGAGGTGCGTGGCCCAAGCTGAGGGGGCCCGCACGGTCCCGGAGTCCCTCTCGGTGACGCTGTCATCTGCGGCGGCGACGGAGGCGCGTCGATCTCCATCGGGACGATCTCGTAGTCCGGGGACGAACGATGTGGCTGTGCTCCCTGGCGGTGAACTGGGTCTGGAATCAAGAAACCGGAGACAGAATCGCGCGGCCTGTGCAGGCGCAATTGGTTTGCGTGGCGCCGCAGCTCCGACCCTGTGGAAGAACGTACAACAAACATATTGCGACCAAGCACGCGTTGAATGGTGCCCGGCAACCATGTCTTCATGTTTCCAACAAACATCCTGTACAGCACCGGCGTGGAAACCTGAAAACGCGTAGCGCCATACGAACCGACTCGGTGCGTAGGAGGCTGCAGCAGGTGAAGGAGAGTGCGGTGACGGCGGCCGTGTAGCAGCTCGGCAGGAGACGGGCCGTCACGTGGCATGCACCGATACGTAGACAGGAAAATTTGAAGAGCTTGCTGCCTGGAGTGCTGACCTTTCATCTTCTCCATGTGAGACTTGAATGTTCGAACGAAACGTTCTGCTTCACCATTGGACTGAGGGTGAAAAGGTGCAGTGGTAATATGCTGAATGCCATTCACACGACAAAACTGTTGAAATTCCGCACTAACAAACTGAGGTCCATTGTCATTGACGATAGTTTCAGGCAAGCCTTCGATGCAAAACACTGATGTTAAGGCACTGATTGTACTAGACGCCGTCGTTGAGTTCATGGCAATCACAAAAGGAAACTTGCTGAAAGCGTCTACAACGATTAACCAGCGCGTGTTCCAGAAAGGTCCGGCAAAGTCAATGTGTAAACGTTGCCATGGTCCCTTGGGGCGTGGCCAGTCTGAGAAACGCTGTGGAGGAGCCGCCTGATGCTCCGCACAAACTGTACACTGTGACGTCATGTTCTCTATCTGAGCGTCCATACCAACCCAGGTACAATGACGTCTGGCCAGTTGCTTTGTCCTAACAATACCCCAATGTCCTCGATGCAGGAGGCGTAACACTTCTCGTTGCAGGGAACAGGGAACTATCACTCTTGTTTGGTCGTTGTCGGTTGACTTATAGATAATGCATGACGTTGTGCAAAATAACGTCGAACCAGAGGCCGATCAATGTCTTTGGCTCTGGCAGGCCAACCAAAGCGAACAAAACGTGCTACCACACATAAGACTGCATCCGCAGCTGTTTCCTGTGCAACCCGACGAGAGTTCAAAGGAAAGTCTGCGACAGCGGAAGCATCTCTGGAGTCTATCTGACAACATGCCATTTCTGAAGAATCAAATGATACATCCTGGCCAACCGGAAGTTAGCATGTTTAGTGGTAGGTCGGTACAAAATCTCATACTGATAATTAGACAATATCAAGGACCATCTCTGAAGCTTTTGTGCCGTACGTGGCGGAATTGGCTTTGTGGGTGAGAACAACGACGTGAGAGGCTTGTGGTCTGTCAACAAATAGAATTTTCTGCCATAGAGATAATGATGAAACTTTGTGACGCCGTAAATGATTGCTAAGGCCTCCTTTTCTATCTGACTGTAATTCTGTTGCGTTGGCGTCAGTAGCTTGGATGCAAAGGCAATAGGACGATCGTGAGATCCAATGCGATGTGAGATTACCGCGCCCAGACCATACGACGAGGCGTCAACTGCTAACACTACAGGCTTCTGTGGGTCAAAGGGAATCAAACATGCATCACTGAGTAGTGCAGACTTTAGTTTGTCCAAGGCAACCTGACAATCTTTAGACCATACAAAAGGAACATTCTTCCTACGTAAGTGATGCAGTGGAGCTGCAATCTGAGAGGCATTGGGAATAAACCTGAAATAATAGTTAAGCTTTCCCATCACTGCTTGCAATTCATGCATATTCTTAGGAGGAGGCAAGTCTTTGATTGCTCGAAGATGTGACTGTAAGGGATGAATTCCTTGGGCATTAATCACATGGCCCAGGTACTCTATTTCAGTTTGAAAAAACGAACACTTTGATTTATTACAACGTAGACCTGCTGCAGTCAAAACTTTGAAAAGGCACTCCAGGTTTGCTAAATGTTCTTCAACTGTACGTCCGGATACCACAATATCATCTAAATAGTTCGAACAACACGGTACAGAAACTGTCAGCTGTTCCAAAAAACGCTGAAAAATAGCGGGGGCGGAAGAACTGCCAAAGGGTAGGCGTTGAAATTGAAAAAGGCCCATGTGAGTATTAATGACGAAAAACTTTTTTGACTCGTCATCAAGTGGAATCTGTAAGTATGCCTCTGCTAAATCAATCTTGGAAAAGAAGCGAGACTGTCCTAATTTGTCCATCAGTTCCTCAGGTCTGGGCAGAGGGTAAGTGTCTACAATTGTTTGACTGTTCACTGTTGATTTGAAGTCCGCACAGAGACGAAGTTTTCCTGACGGTTTGGGTATAATTACTATAGGCGAGGCCCACTGACTCGCAGAAACAGGAGAAATCACCCCACTATCTTGCCAACGTTTAAGTTCTTCGGCAACTGTATCCCGCATTGCGATAGGTACTGATCTAGCTTTACGAAATTTTGGAACTGCAGATTCTTTTAAAGTTACATGTGCCACGAAGTCTTTTGCACAACCTAGTTCCGGCGAAAACAAGTCACTATATTTGTCACACAATGCATTGATTTTGTCCTGAGGCACTATTGACGAAATTTGAAGCACATCTCTTTGAATTGATAAACCAAACAAGTCAAAAACATCTAGTCCAAAAATGTTCTGTGTCGATTTGGCCTGAAGAACTACAAAAGCAACTGTTTTTGTTACACCTTGAAAAGAGGCGGGCAGGCTACACGTTCCTAGCACGGGAATATTTTGACCTGTATAAGCTGTTAACACTTGGTGTGACGGCGACAATTTTGGCGAACCCAGAAGTTCATAAGTATCTTTATTTATTAATGTAACAGCGGAACCAGTATCAAGCTGAAATTGCACAGTCTTATTTTCTATGGAGAGATTTACAAAAAGTTTGTGCTTCTGTCGCACGACAGGTGCGCGAATGTGGGCAACGTCTGCTACGGTTTGTTTGCTGCGTTTGCGCGGGCCGCGTAGTGAAGTAAGCGGCGCCAACTCGGCACGCAGCGGATTAACAACACTGCCACTAGTTGGCACTACCGCCGGATCGGCGTCCGCGCAAGCTTGCGAAGCTACTACAGATGCACCAACTACTGAACTAAACTTTTGAGTAGTTACATCAAGTCTATTTTCACTATCTACACAGTACTGGGCACTTTTACAATAAGAAGTTGCAGAAGGCACTAGGTTCACTACAGGATTGCACTGTTCATAGTCATTTTGCTTGTCCCAAACCCTTTTCCGTTGCACTGTTTTACGCGCTCGTCGGCGCTTGCTACGTGGTGCACTATATAGTTTTGCCATAGGCGCAGAACTACTTTCTTGCAATGGAGATCCAAGGAAAGCACTGTTCAATTCCACAGCCCGTATAACATTCACAGAATGAACTGTTCTCGCAATTTGCGAAGCACCGTTTCTAACGTTACCGTTCTTTGAGTTTTTAATTTGCATACACACAGACTGCACATGTCCCGATTTGCCACATTGATAACAGGTTGCGTTGCGACTAGGGCAATGAGCACGCTTGTGGCGAGACACACACTGGGGGCAAGACTTACGAACATTTTTCTGAAATGAGCGTTGGCGCCCGTTATTCAAATCACTGTTTCTAACACGACGGGGCGACCTTTGTGTCGCACTTTTACACTGGCTACTGTTCACTGTCTGTTCAGCACGGCCTGTACTATTGTAAGAATCACTAGTGCTACACTGAGAACTACGGCTAGGAAAGCGTCCGTTACGGCGCACTGAATTTACACTGTGGCTTTGCATTTCTACATCTGCTAAGTCAAAAGTATCATGCGCTTCTATAAGCTGCAGTACACTGTCTAATGAAGGGCCTGACTGTTTTAGAATTGCTGCCCGAATTCTGGGGTCCTGAATATTCTGCGTAATCGCATCCCTCAACATCACGTCACTATACGAAAGTCCACAAGAGCAAGTAAATTTACATTTACGGGTTAAGCCCTTCAATTCCGTAATCCACTCTTGGTGTGACTGTTCCGGTAATTTTTTCAGTCTGAAAAATCGGTACCGTGCAGCAGCTACGAGAACTTTTCTCTCATAATGAGCATTCAGCGCATCTACAATTTGTTCAAAGTCTACATCACGAGGAGATGCTTGCGGAAAAAGTTTTTGCAGTAATACGAAGGTTTTGGGGCCCACCACGGACAATAAAAGATGCTTCACTTTCTGACCTGTAATTTGATGAGCCGCGACGAGTTCTTGAAACTGTGCGAAATAGTCGCTCCATTCTTCCTCACGTTCGTTGTACTGGCGAAACGTCGGAAGCGTTGCGGCGGCCGGTGTGGGCTGCTGATGCGACGGCTGTTGTTGAGTTGTCGTCAACTGTGCCACCGCCTGGAGAAGTTGTGTTATTTGCGCCGTCTGTAACTGAATAATTTCCATTAAGTTTGGGTTCGGGGTAGTGGCCATGCTGACCGATTAGGCGCCGCGCATACAAGTAAATTATAACAAAACACAAATGCAATATGAAAGGAGGGCTCGCTCTGCAACAAAAAAGTCCACAAAACACGTAACAAAATATCTTTCCCCAAAATTCTTATATTAAGGTTGGGTGGGCGGGAGCAATTTCTGCGTGCTCCGACTGCTGCTGTCTGGCTGCTGTAAGCGGGCTGGTCCAAGGTTCGTCTATCACTCCTCGTCGCCACATTTGGATCCCATCCTCGTCGCCACTTTTGTGTCCCAACTTCGTCGTCGCTTTTGTGTCCCAGCCTCGTCGTAGGTGTCGGTGGCCGAGTGGAATGAGCCCGACACAGGAACAAAAATAGCACGCTGGTGCAGGTACGGAGGGGAGCAGCCAGAAACTATAAACACTCGAGTAAATTAGAAAGAGATATATATTGCACAGAATGTAACAATACTTAACTTTTACATAGTACTGCAGAATGTTGATACATAGTTGTTAGAGGCCTGCCTAGTGCCTGTACAATAGCAAAGTCTTCACTCGTGCCTATCGGATTACGAAGGTCCTAACTCGTTGCTATCTCAGTCCGAAGTGACCGATCTCGTTCAGTGGTGGCCACGAGCGGGGTTGCAGCAGAGGGCGCTCGTGGCTGTCGTCGTAAGATCGCCGCGCCGTGCGTGCATGGCGGCGCGCGGCGAAAGCAGGTGGCGCGCACTTTGTACTTGTGCGACACCACATCCTCAGTTCTCGAAACTTCGACAAAAGCCCGTACCGAGCGACAGAGCGTCTCTCCTGCAGAGTCTTTCACTGGAGTTTAGCGATCATCTCCGTAACGCTTTCACGATTACCAAATGATCCTATAATAAAGCGCGCTGCTCTCCGTTGGATCTTCTCCACTTCCTCTATCAATCCCATCTGTTACGGATCCCACACCGGTGAGCAGTATTCAAGCTGTGGGCGAACAAGTGTACTGTAACCTACTTCCTTTGTTTTCGGACTACATTTCCTTAGTATTCGCCCATTGAATCTAAGTCTGGCATCTGCTTTACCGACGATTGATTTTATATGGTCGTTCCATTTTAAATTCCTCCTAATGAATACTCCCAGATACTTTATGGAATTAACTGCTTCCAGTTGCTGCCCTGTTATAGTGTAGCTAAGTGATAAAGGATCTTTCTTTTCTGTGTATTCGCAGCACATTACACTTGTCTACATTGAGCTTTAATTGCCTTTCCCTGCACCATGCGTCAATTCGATGCAGATCCTTCTGCATCTCAATACAATTTTCATTGTTACAAACTCTCTATATACTACCGCATCATTCGCAAAAAGCCTCAGTAAACTTCAGATGTTATCCGCAAGGTCATTTATATATATCGTGATCAGCAATGGACCCACGACACTGCCCTGTGGCACGCATGACATAACTCCTACTTCGGAAGACTTCTATCCATTGAGAATGACCTGCTGCTTTCCGTTATCTAGGAATTCCTCAATCTAATCACACAATTGGTCTCATAAACCATATGCTCTTACTTTGTTCATTAAACGTTTTTGGGGAACTGTATCAAACGCCTTGCGGAAGTGGAGAAACACAGCATCTACCTGAGAACCCGTGTCTACCTGAGTCTCGTAGACGAATAGCGCGAGCTGGGTTTCACACGAACGCCTTTTTCGAAATCCATACTGATTCCTACAGAGCAGTTTCCTAGTCTCGAGAAATGTCATTATATTCGAAAATAATACATGTTCCAAAATTCTACAACTGACAGACGTTAGAGATATAGGCCTATCGTTCTGCACATCTGTTCGAGGACCCTTTTTGAAAACGGGGATGACCTGCACCATTTTCCAATCTTTCGGAACACTATGCTCTTCTGGAGACCTACGATACACCACTGCGAGAAGGGGGGCCAGTTCCTTCGCGTACTCTGTGCAAAAACGAACTGGTATCCCATCAGGTCCTGCGGCCTTTCCTCTTTTGAGCGATTTTAATTGCACGTCCTTACTAACAGTTCGCAACCCTAGGCACTTGCTCCTGCAAAGTCTTGTTATCCATCAAGTAAGCTCAGTACGAAGTGCTTGTTCTCCTTTTTAGAGAGAGTTGGTGTTATCCGGGAGATGGCAGCCAAGAGCCCTCCTATGCCTGTCCCTATCTTCTCTGCGACCGTCAAAACTGTTCAACCAGTGGCAAAGATTTTCATCTCCCTTTAAAAACTGAAGTGCCCATTTAGTAGTTAAAAAAGGAAATCAGTCAACAATCCGAATAATGGTTTGAACACCATAGTGCATTATTAGGATGGGCCTGTTTGGTGTGGTTTGTCATTGCCTTCCTCCGATCTTTGAACTGACTTACTCTTACACAGTTATTGCAGTCCTACAGTTCTACGTGGATTCCGAACCACAGTACTACTCAGTATTTTTCCCATTAACAACGTTGTTAGAGGTGAAAGAAGTAAAAAGTGACCTACAAAAATCCTGAACGGAGATCGAAACTGCAACATGTGGATTCATAGTCAAGCACTCTCCAAGTCTTCCACTGAGCCACACTCCTCAAGTACTTTCCTTACCCTTTCATCTTCTACTTGAGACATAGGCATGTAAGTCTGTACCACAACCATTGTTGTTGGTTTACTACGGAACGTATTTCCTCGCCAATTACTCCACGAAACCCAATACATTTAGGTTGAGTCTTTGCATTTCAGTTTTTCTTTTTTCTTTCTAGTTTCCCCTTCATCGCTTAAAATTCCGACATTGCATACTATTACTGATAGAATGTTATCCCCTCGCTGGTTGCTTCATGTTTTTCTCGTGGTCGCCTGCCCCTCTTGGAGATCCTAATACGGGACTAACCTGGAAACTTTTGCCAATAAAAAAAATCGTCATAACACTCTTCATTCACAGGATCGATCTCCTGTGAATATCAATGTATGTCTTTAACGCAGCGTTTTCCTTTTGCATCCTTATGCCGTTTTTCTACACTAATTTTTACGCCTTTTAGCGGCAATTCCCGACCCGAACGACAAGATAGTGGCTCCAACGTCTACCGGCTAATCCGCCCTCTGAGATAACGGCGTTGACTAAACGAAGGCGATTGTTAGGTCGGATGTGTTCATCCATCATTGCTGATGATTATTATTCATCATTTACTTGCCTCGAACCCGGACCGCGTTTTAATTAATACTCAAAGGCGCTACTCCTAGACCTTGGCTGACGGCTGAATAGCACAGGTATGTAGGGCGCTTGGTATTATTAGAAGTCAATGAAATATCAAACAAACGCCTTAATTTGACTTAAAAAAAGTCTTTTGAGAGAAGCCTCATCTGAAGCGTAGCGTTCTTTGGACGCTGATGAAATTGGTAAAGACGGAGATCGATGCGCTTGAGGTAGGATTTTATAGAATGACGCTGAATAGTGGGTCGACTGATTAGAAGACGAAGAAGGAAATTTTCAGCAGAATCAGAGAGGAACGGAATACTTAGTAACCACTGACGAGAAGAACGGGCAGGACTATAGACGAAAATTTCACGAAAGGAATAACATGCTTCCAACAGAATTTCGGTAAATCGTCTGTCTTTAAAAGATAAAGCGACATATGACATTTTCTAATATAAACATTTTATTACTCCGACAGAGAATTTGCTGATATTCGTAAGAGATACTCAAATTGTGGAAATTATGTATTGGCTTCGCATTTAGACAAAGTTGCTTTACTTGTACCAACAGAAAATAACAAGCTATTTCTCGTATAATGTAGAATGATGTAACGTCAAAACAGCATAGAAAATGAAAAAAAAGTACAATATGGCAATAAACTCTCTGAAATTGGTAATTGAAAACCTGGAACTCGAAATAAACAAATTAAAATTAGCAATAGACACGCTAAAATCGGCAATGCTCAGGAAATTGGTAAACGCAGAATTTCAAAAGATACAACAAATCTGGTGAAAAAGTGTAATCTGGCAAAAAACAAAAAATAAATAAATAAATAAACAAAAACAAAAATCAGGCATAAAGACGAAAGCAACAACTAATGTCACAATAGATGTTGTGGAAACTAGCAAAATAGCGCCGAAATTGTAAGAAAAAAACTAATTTGGTAAAAGAAACAACAAATTTTGAAAAAGTATCACCGAAAACAGGATATAACACCAACACTTGCCAGAAATATCAGCAAAATGGGAGAAAAAAATTAGTAAAATTCCATTGTTACCTTGCTCTCTGTTCTTTCTCTCCATCGTAGCTTTGAATCTTACCATTATATTTCTGTTCCTCTAACCAATCAACCTCTTCTATATATCTCTCACCACATTCTATTGTTTTCTGTCTCTGCTTGTGAATAACTCACAATTTGTAAGAACATAACGAGGCAATTCTTAGATTGTAATAGGGCTGAAGTTCACAACATGAAACATGCTTACTGTACTTCGCAGTCATTATTATTATTACTGCCACTATTATTATTATTATTATTATCTTCACAATTTTTGATTCTTATAAATTATCGCAGTATTATTGTAAAAATTATATTCTATTAATAATCTGTAATTTAATTTTTTTATTATTTCTTTAATACTTGAATTATACATTGACTGTCTATAATGTACTAAACAAATTGTTCACCTTCAGTAAGCCTGGTTAGGTGTAAGAGAGGGCCTGGAGGCACTAATCTGCCAAGTAAAATAAATGTATAAATAAATAAAATTAACACTAAATATAGAAAAAGGTTTCAAAATTGTCAATAAGTAACAAAGTATTTGCTAAAAGTATTAAACCGATTTTGCCAACAAATTAAACCCAAAGCTGCAAAAAAATAACACTGTAATCGCCAAAACTAATAACCAATTTGGAAAATAAATACCAACGAATGTGACAAAAAATTAACACCGAAACCATAAAAAATAGCTCCGCAGTTCACAAAAAATTCCACCGATATTTTAATAACGGATTTTAGCCATAAAATAAAATATATTTCCTCTCCCTAGATCTACGGCAAGGAAACACGGAATAACTTCCGCTCTAGTTGAGGTAGCTGCGGAACAAAAAAAAAAGTGTAGGGGAGGATAGAGCCTGGAGTATTCCTACATATAAAACCTAGAACCCTACGTGTAGTTGTTGCTGTTACATGAAGAGTGCTGTGATCACAGGAGGCCGTGACGTGCCGCATGAAACTGTTAGAATGATGCTACCAAAAAAATGTTTGTATAGTATTAACTACGGGGTCATCAGTCTCTAAACTTACAAACTACTTACGAACTACTTACTTACTAGGACGGCACAAATATCCATGCCCGAGGGGGGGATTCGAACCCCCGACCGTAGTGGCCGTGCAGACCGTGACTGGAGCGCCTTAGTCCCCTCGGCCACCGCGGCCGGCAATGATGCTACCATTCTGCCCCTCAACATCCCCACCCCACCTACGTACCCCGGATATCAGAGTGAAATGTCCAGAGGGAAAAACTTGCTTGTTTAGCTCGTGTGTGCTAACGCGCTTCCTCGTGGCAGGAGCGAGCTGACAGGTTCCGGTGATGTGACGCCAGAGCCGAGTCTCTGGCGTAGACAGCAGTCACTCACGGCGACCGCGGGTTCAACTGAGGTCAACACTGTTGGCTCTCCAGTTTACGGCCCGGCGTGGTCAAACAGACGCGCTTGCGGCGACTCGGCCGCTCGCGTCACATCGCTGTCGCCGGCAATTGCTGTGGGATAGCACAACAGCACAGCGCTGCCCGAAGCTCGTGGCGGGCTAGGCCGCAGTTCAGTGCAGACCCGACCACGAAATACAGCGACCTGCCTTCTAAAGCGTATCCTGCTGTCATTGTCATCTGGCAGATTACCAGTACCTTGAATCCCACCAGGGACGTAGTCAAAGGGGTGGGAATAGGGAGGGGGTAGGAATAAAGAAACATATGAAATGTTCAAATTATGTGAAACCAGTTGACGAAACAGCTATGGTCATCAGTCCCTAGATTTCACTAGCTGAAAACCCAGGTAGTTATTTATTTCAATTAGTATCTCTCTCCTTCCTTTTTCTCTCTCTGATCACTTCCTGTTTTCTTCTCCCTCTGTTTGTCTCATCTCCTCTTACTTTCTCCCTCTATCTCCTCATATTCCTTCTGTCGGTTCACCTTCCCCTCTCCCCGTTCCTTCCTGTCCCTTCCTTAGTCAATTTACACCTCCCCTCCCTCTGTTCATCTCTTTTTACCTGTCTGCCACCATCTCCCCTCTTCCATTCTCCTCCTCTCCCCTCTTTCTCTTCCTCTGCCCTCTCTCTGTCCCTCCTCAATCTGTCCGTCTCGTCCTCCACCTACTCCTCTCCCTCCTATATGTGAAAACATACACACATGTCGTAGTTAAGTGACACATTATGCATATGGAGAGCGATCTAAATGTATATAAAACACACTTACTTCAGCCAAGATAGCTAGTTGGTAATTTATTTATTTCTTATTTTTATTTATTTATTTATTTTTACGTTTCTCCTATTTTCAATAAAATAGTTACTTGTGAAAATGAAATATAAGAAAAAGAACATTGTCAAACGATTAAAATTTGCATCACCAAAGTGGATCGTCATCTGTATGACATTTAAAAAATGTGTGTGTTCTTGCCACATGTAACAAGGAGACTCATTTTTAAATGTGCAATACAGATGACGATCCACTTGGGAGATGCAAATTTTAATCGTTTGACAATGTTCTTTTTCTTATATTTCATTTTCACAAGTAACTCTTTATTTTATTGAAAATGGGAGAGAATTGTATAATTTTAATAATTAATAATTCTGAAGATGATGACATAGTTCTTTGACACCGGTACAAAAATAAATAAATAAATAAAAACATAGATCTTGGCTGAAGTAAGTGTGTTTTATACACATTTTTGCCAGGTTTCATGGTGACTGGTCTGATGGTGTTAATGTCATAAGGTACCCTCCGCCATGCTAACTTCACTAGCTTGCAGATTATAAAAACTCCTTCATGAAAACATATATTTGTGTCTTGACTTTCATGGTGACCAGTCAAACAATTTGGATGTTTGTTGTAACCATGTCATGCATTGTACAGTGGCTACCTAAAGGTAGGTCATACGCTAATTCTGTGTATAAGCTATCCCTGCAGTTGTTTCTGCGTGAAAAGAAACATAGTGACCCAATGTAAGGTACCCTCCACCACGCACCGTCCAGTGGCCTACAAAAGGTAGCCCATGTATTACTGCAGGGTATAACCTACCCCTGAACAAAATGTCATTCATACCCGACCAGCCATTTCAGCGTGAAGACGTAAAAAACGAATTAACTAAGTGTAAAGTACCCTCCGCCATGCACCATACGAAGTTAATTTTAGTGTGCCTATAACCTTCACGCGATGTCAAGCAATGAGTTCACATTCATCCCAATCTGATGTACGATATGGTCGTGCGTAAACAAAAAGACAAACAAAAAATTAATTTTTATATATTAGATTTATGTATTTATTTTCAAATTCGCATTAAAACCACACGTTAGTAACAACAAATTCCTTCTGTCAGTGGTTTCCACTCCAATGATTCGGTACGCTTGGTATGCATCAACGCTGACAGCCAAAAAACCCTCATTTAAAAATCTGAATGTATGCTTTCCACAGAAGCATATTTTTAAAAATTTTCTTACTTTAGATTCTTTACATAAAATTCACTTGGTGTGAACAATATTAATGTTTAAATTGTTTCTTTGATAATTATCACCCTGAAAAATGTAACATCTTCCAGAAAGAGCTGCTAGAATTTTCAAAAATTTTATGTCATTCTAAATTTCACCGAAATCCGATAAACAGCTGTTTAGTCACGTTAATTAATTCAAATGATTGTAGGAAATCTGAAAATATTAATACTGCACTGATAAACTGATTTGTTCAATCATATTTAAAAATTTCATCAGGATCGAAATACAACAGTAGAATCTGACGAAGTCCATATGTAAAGTATCGTCCGTCATGCACCATCCAAAATGTCTTGTGGCAGGGACCTTCCTCATGTGTTGGAGGTCAAGTGTGCAGAATGACATGAAGAATTTAGGATGAATCAAGTGTCCTTATTCGCATGTCGCTTGATGCCACAGTTTTTCAACCATATAATTGTTTATGACGTCGTATCTGCTGAACAGTTCGTGAGCAGTTCTTCCCCTACGTCAATTGTTACCTCATTGAAGGAATCTGTATATCAAATTTGGCTGAAATCGGTACAGTGGTTTCGATGCAGAGGTCACATGATGCAACACTTTTCCGCGCATTTCATTGTTTATTACCTAATGTGCTGAACTATTTGTCGTATAGTCATTTAATGGTGACGATGACCCCCGTGAAAGTGCAAGCAATATGTTGACAAAGTATCGTCCGAGAAATGTCCAAATATTTGTAATTCTATGGGACCAAACTATGTGGTCATCAGTCCCTAGACTTACAAACTACTAAAGCTAAGTTAAACTATCCTAAAGACAACACACACATCCATGCTCGAAGGAGCGGCTACTTCCGCGCGGTAAAGTTTCATCACAATCGGTTGAACAGTACGGCCGCGCATAAAATACGAACACTCAAACATTTTTAATACATATATTAGATTGTTCCCGTAGAAAATAAATACGGATCAAACATTTTCTGAATTATATAATAATTTCAGCAGATCGCAGAATCTTAATTTATTTAATCCGTTTCGATCTTATGTGGGTTATCTTCAGAAACATTTATACAGCCCATGTGGCTGGCAGTGACGTTTCCAAGCCTGCCGTGGCTGCACTCTGTGGCTGCTCGTTGGTAACTGCAGATGACCTGAAACCGATCGAAACCGGTTAAATAAAATAACCTTGTGCGATCAACACTGGTTTTTGAAACATAAATACAGCCCTGAATCCCACGGATTGTCGTTTGTATTGTTCACTAAAACTAAGTTTATTCTTGGCGTGGTGGCTAATGAATGTGACTGTTAACGGAACATCCAGTCGACCACCGCTCTGAGTTCCAGCTTCGTTTACGCGGACGGTAAGTGCGTACTAAAAAAGGAAGTGCACTACTTTCACTAGGAGTGATAGTTAAAGCCCGAACCTTTAATCTATGCAGTAAGTCTGAATACTTATGAACAAGAAAACAATTTCGATACGCAATATAAGATGTAATCTTTGTATGTAAAAGTGATACCTATTTCCCTTGCTTACGCCGTAACTTTTGACCGGCTCTACACTTCATTTTTCGTTATATTACCTATGAAATGTAATATATATATGGACAGCGTTAAGCGTCACTAGACCGAGCACCGTTTCTTTAACATCTTATTTCAGTTCATTCCGCTGGGAAACAGCATAACCTGTTTGGGAAAAAAATCACCGCTGACGTCGCAGCAACGTTTGCCATTACACATTAGGAAAGTCGAAGTACCACTTCACGTATGTTTGATTTTGAGTTTTGCATCATAAAACCACAATCTACAATCCAGACTGATCTTTTGCAACAGTAGACCAAGAACCCCTGGCCTCTGATCTAGTGATGGTTAACGGAAAATGTGGCAACGCTCGTTCACAAACTCGGTAAAACACCAACAAGGCACAAAATGCGAAGAAGGAGACATGCTTCTATCCAAGAATAATCCTAGCGTCCTTGAGTTTTGATTTACAAAAATACCATGCTTAGGTCTAACATTTATAACAACGTTGAATACTATAAAAGACAGCTGTGTTTGTATAATTTAGGTATTCGGTGGCAAGGACGCCAAAGGCAACTGCTATATATGGGTTAAGGGTGACGCTGCCCTAGGATTAAAGGAAAGGTCTAATGTACAGATGTAAGAAAATTTTGCTGTTCACGAACTTATTCTTCGGTCAGACTCGTGTAGAGGCCAAATCTGTAACATAAAAAAAAGTGCTGGGACTACGTTCGAAAATCACCTCACATTACAAAATACTACTTTGTGCCATGTCCTTCCAGGGCAGAGTGAGTTTGGAAATATGTAGTGTGTAGTGAAGGTACAAAACGACTATACACTCTTGGTAATACTGCAGATGTCATAAAAGTAATCAAGGAAAAAAATGCTTTGAATGTTTTTAGAGTCGAAGAAATGGAATTCGTTAGAACTGAAATGCAAGAAAAACAAATAACAAAATCCAAAAATTGACGCACAAAAACATAGTATAAATTGGCTTAAAATAATGATATTGGTCTAAGAAAAGAGAAACATCTGAGAATTTTCATGGAAAAATACTTTGGCAAAATAAATAAATAAATAAACCCGCAGCTGAAGTAACCGTTCAGAAAAAAAAGCAGAGGAAGGCCTATTTCTAATCCACTTGGGTGAACAGTTAACTGCCGGGATAAAAACTGATTTCTCAAGGAAAGCTTAAAAACTTGAAGTTCTTTCTATCGCTGATCCAGAAAGATGCAAGACAAACGATCCAGTCTTTTCAGAGTGCTGTTAATATGAATAAAGGACATGGGTGGTATCAGAGACAAGTTGACTTCGAAATAGAATACGAATAATGATAACCAATTGTAATTTTTTTTATTCATCGGACCAAACTGCGTGGTCATCAGTCCGTAGCTTACAAACTATTTAAACCTAGGTAAACTAACCTACGGGCAAATACACACACCCATGCCCCAGGGAGGACTCGAACCTCCACGGTGAGCAACCGCGCGCTCCGCAGCGAGGTGCTTTAGACCGCTCGGATACTCCACCGCGGCTTGTTTCTGTTTCATTTAATTTTACTGAGTTTATACAGTAGGCCCTGTTGTGATATCCGATTAGTAACAGTTTACTTCCATCTCGAATATAAGGAATTCTAGCTTTAACTTTTTAAGTATTTATTGCTACGTTGTTTGCATTGTTGCTGTTGTTTTATGTTTCACAACAGTCAATACAAGCTATGTCCAATCACAGATTCAATTTTGATACTCCTAAATTTTATTCTATCAGCGATTTTTAGCTATCGAAATATATTCTGGTGTTTATTTAAGTTTCTTTTCCATTACCGTGTGGAATCCATATAGTTTAGCAATTGTTACAATTAGCCTAACACATTGCTCAGTTATGCAAATGAAAACGAAACGACTTCTAAGTCGATTTTGTCTACTGATGCAGAACAACAGCTCACAAGAGGCAACTAAACATAAGTAGACCAAAGTTTTCTCTACTTTTTAGTCTTGTTTACAGTCAGTTAGGTAGAAGTTCCACTACTAAGCGAACTGTAATAAATTCTCCGTAGAAAAAAATTGAGAAATTCGATAAAAAAAATAAAAAATAAACTTTTAAGGGAACGGAAACTTTGGGTGCATTTATCTCACGAAATTGAAATATTAAAACATTTCGACCATTTAGGGGGGGTTGAAATCAATGCAACAACAAAGTTGAAAACCGTATTCGGGACAGATGTCACTTTAACCAATTAGGCTACCCAGGCACGCTTTCTTTCCAAACCAAATTCTCAACTTCCAGGCCCGTATCCATCCATTGCTCTTGCTCGCAGCCTATAATAGATTTCCACAAGGGATCGAGCGTTTGAATGCAATTACTGATATTTTGTCAGTTCTTTTCTGACATGTTCGAAAAGAGCAGACACCATATCAATAATTGTAAATATGCCCACAACATACAATGATAATTTAAATGCGGACCGACTGATAACCAACGTAGTTTGGTCCCTTAGAATTACAAACAATTTTAAATGCGGAAGCATTCAAACGCGAGATCCCTTGTAGAAATCCAGTATAGACTGCAAGCAAGATGAATCAGTGGGCAGCGGCTAGAAGTTGAGAATTTGAATTGGAAAGAAAACGTGCTTGGATAGCCTAATTGGTTAAAGCGCCCGCTGGACTGAAGCGGGAAATCCGGGTTCGAATCCCGCTCGAGCACAAATTTTCTACTTTGTCGTTGAATTTATTTCAACCTTCAAAACGGTCGAAATGTTTCAATATTTCGATTTCGTAAATCTACGGCCGTTACTGCCAACTAATGGTGTCTGTTCTTTCAGACACACCCGAAAAGAAGAGACACCATGTAAATAATAATTTATTTCAATAATGGCATGTTGGTGTTTGATCTAGTTATGTATAACACTGTCATATGATAAGAGCAGTGTTGAAGAAATATAAAAATAAGAACATTCGACGGTATGAGCTAGGATCTAACTGGCGATCGACCATCTGAAAAGCCAGAACGCTAACCAACTTCTTTTTTCCCAGGTAGATTGATGGTTTGCCGTCGTTTGTTCATGTTGGTTCTGGTTTGTTCGTTAAGTATTTGACTCAGATTTTTATTACAGAGAGCGTTGAACCAATACCGCCTAGAAGACAAGGCCTCACAAAAGGCCGTTCCACGTCACACAGAGAGGCCGCGAACACAAACTGACTGACCGGTATAATGTTACAGCCTGGCTTTTAATGTCTGAGATTAACAAATTTACAGAAGGAATAGGTTTGGAGTTAGAAGCTATGCAAGATCCCAATCAGAAAATTACGGGAAAAAAATTAGGAAAATTATTACATGCATTTAAATGAAATGGCAAGCTAATTAACTGTGGAGTGTTGTGCAGGCAGAACATTACAAAAAGAATCGACGAGCTGCTACATTTAACAAGAGATCCAACGGAGGTTGAAATTAGGCTGTAAATTAAATTTTAGCCACGGTGGAGTAGCCGAGCGGTCTAAGGCGCCTAGCTGCGGAGCGCGCGTTTGCTCGTCGTCGGAGGTTCGATTCCCTCCCTGCCGCATGGGTATGTGTGTGTTTGTGTGTGTGTTGTCCTTAGGTTAGTTTACTTTTGTTTAAGTAATTTGTAAATTACGGACTGATAGCCACGCAGTTTGGTCCGATAGATTTGCAGACATTTGAACAAACATTTGAATTCAATTTTCATAACATAATAACCACTCGCCGAACAGTGGATGGCAGTTTGCCAATATCAAACTATGCCTCGTGTAGCAGACCGTGAAGTAAGATAAGTGACATGATGAAATTCGGATAGGAACATTACGTAAGTGAAACACATCGGGCTTCCAAAAATGAACAAGAAAAAAAATTCTATCGCCGGGAAATGATAATAATATGCAATAAATTTTGAAAAAGAATGACAGGTTACATGAAATATCACCATTCGATATTAATAAAACAGTGTCATCCATTGTTGCGGTGATGCAACAAGGCTGAAAAAGACATTATGGCCGGAGGGAGGAAAAGGCAAAATTGTTAATAAAAATTCATAAGTGCAAATTTAAGTGAGACTTGGGGTTTATTGATAAAAGAAATATCCGAGCACAAGACATATATTTATCTTTGCTGACAAAAATCCACATAACAGTGGCACATAAAATGATAAAAAACAGCTCTCGTCTGCAAGATGCAATCGGTACGGAGTACAAGCCAAGAGTAGTTACTATCTTCTGTCTTTATAACAAATTGAAAGTGATGTTCTTAAATTTCATATATATTAATTTTTACAAGCCGAAATTATTTTAAAAAATTCCCAAATTTCCTTTTGAAACTAGCGGGAAAGGGAAACCGTGACATTATACCGGTCACTAAGAGGCGGTGGAAGTGCCCCAGATTCCAGCCAGTCAGTTGGCGGCCGCGGCCTCTCCGTGTGACGTGGCACGGCCTATTTTAAGGCCTTGTCTTCTAGGCGGTGTTGTTTGAACTATATGACCGAACGCGGTCAGCCACCGCGCCCGGCGAAGACCACCGCTTTTCTTGCATATGATTTACTTACAGCTGCAACACAGGGTAATATGTTCGACGTGTGAAACTACGTCTTCGACATTCTCCCAATCGTTTTAGTGTTGCGCCCTACTCCTTGCACATTAAGTTGTCCTGATGGTCGTTTGAAGAAAATCCGTGATCCTAACGTCGCGGCCTCCTCTTGTAAGATACGGAACAACATTAGATAACTCCGAAAGAGCTGAGGAGTTCACACAGTTTCCACCGGACGGGCAGTGGCAGCCGGCTCAGGTTGCATGCCGGCGCGGCGGCCGGTCAGATAGCCGCGACACGTTAGGCGTGAACGCTTCGTGACCGCCGCGCCCGCTGCGGGATTAATTGCGGCAGCGGCAGGTGGCGACTCATTTGCTTATCGTCGCGCCGCTGAGCCGCTGCCGCCTCTCCTATCGCCCGTCTGACCGCCTTCTCTTCCTTTTTGCGTAAAATTAAGCCAGGCTACAGCGATTGCGGGTAATTGTCGGGCCATTAGTGTTGTTGGCCGCGCCTGACGTGTTAATCTAAAGGAGAAATACGTCAGGTCGTACATCAAGAAATCTGTCCTGAGGGGGTTTATGGGAGGAAGTAGATACCATCGGTATACGGCGTAAGGGTATGATATTCTGGTACGATATCTAGCTTCCGGCAAAATAACAGACTGCCAAATTCTAAAGGCAGTTTCGCTCTGTTCTGCGACCATCGTGCGTTATTTTACTGCCCAAGTAACAAAACCCATCTAGCACCTTAATTGCTTCGCTACCTGATCTAATTCCTTCAGCATCGCCAGATTTTCTAAGACTGCATTCCATTACCCTTGTTTTGCTCTTGTTAATGTTCATCATATATGCTTCTTTTAAGACATTACCCAATCTGTTGAATTACTCCTCCACGTCCTTTGCTGTCTCTGCCAGAATAACCATGTCATCAGCAAAACGCAAGGTTTTTATTTCTTCGCCCTGAACTTTAATTCCTTCTCCAAATTTCTCTTTGCTTTCCTTTACAACTTGTTCAATGCACAAATTGAACAACCTCTGCATCCCTTTTATGTCCTTCAACTCTGATAACTGCTGTTGTAAATAACCTTCCGTTCCCTATATTTTACTCCTGATGATTTCAGAATTTGAAAGAATGTATTCCATTCAACATTGTCAGAAGCTTTCTCCATATCTACAAAAGCTAGAAATGTATGTTTGCCTTTCCTTAACCTATCTTCTAAGATACGAAACTGGTCTTCCCCAAGGTCGGCTATCAGCTTTTCCATTCTCTTGTATATAATTCGTGTCAAAATTTTGCAACCATGACTTAGCAGACTGATCGTTTTGTAATTTTCACACCTGTCTGCACCTGCTTTCTTAGGAATGGGGATTATTACATTTTTCTTAAAGTCTGAAGGTATTTCGCCTGTATCATCATCTTACACACCAGGTGGAATAGTTTTGTCATGGCTGTCTCTCCCAGAGAGTTCAGTACTTCTGAGGGAGTGTCATCTACTCCAGGGGCCTTCTTTCGACTTAGGTCTTTCCGTGCTCTGTCAAATTCTTTTCTCGGTATAGTATCTCCTATTTCATCTTCCATTCCTACACAATATTTTAGAGCGCCTCCAACTTTCAGCTTTCCCTTCTTTGCTGAGAACTGGTTTTCCAACTTAGTTCTTACGAACTTCCTTATACTAAAAACGACACAAAGAGCCATGCCCGAGGGAGGATTCGAACCCCCGACGGGGAACGGCCTCGCACAATGCGTTCGGCCACTCCGCCGCGGCATAATATTTTCTCTGTATTTGAACTAACAACCAAAATTATTTGATATTTGTCTTTATATTTGACAAACATGTTCCTTATTTTAAAATTTTCCTATTTAAACTGTTATTTTTAGTAACTCTCTCACAGTTTCATATTTTTCCGTTGAATTATTATCACACGTCTTGCCTTAGTAGTTTGTTCAAAGTGTATTTTCTTTGCCTGTACTGGTTACGAATGACTATAGCCTGGAAGGATTGTAGCGTACATTTGGCATTCGGAAGAGTGACTATAGCGTGATGGAACACAACGTACATTTGGCGTTCGGAAATCAGTCACGTAACATCCCTCGCCCTAAACTCTCTTTCGCATACGCCATCTTGCTTTCTATATTTGACGATTTTCTTATTATAGCTCAAGCGTTGTCATTTCAAAGCAATGGTGCACTGAAAATTATCAAAACAACGGCGTTCTTAGGACAATGAATAAAAATCTAATGTCTAAGAACGCCATGTTAGCAGTTAACACCTGCCATCGATGGTATTCTCGCAGCTGTTCGCCGTAGCGTAATGGGCGACGAATACGGATAGACAGAGGGGTAGGAAAGCCTGACACGTCTTGCTCGGTCCAAAGGTCACTCTAAGTCTTTTTAATAAGAAATGATCAAATGTTTTTAAATCAATGGTACCAGGCTACTGCAGCCATCAGTCTCTAAACTGACGAGGCACTTACACTAACTTACACTAAGGACAACACACATTCGCATGCCCGAGGGAGGACTCGAACCTCCAGCGCGATTGACCTCACATTCCCTGACATAATGTCTAGAAACAAACCGCCATTCCCGCGTGGAAGTTCCAATATCGGTGATTTGAGATCACCTGGGTACTAAGTAAATTCCTTTAGATGTAAAGTATATGGGGTTCCACTAGTTGTGTCACGTTTTCATTTTACATTATGGCAATTCATTACGTGATAATGGCAGACACAGAAGAGTCGTGGTTACCTGGGGTAGAAGGACGTATTTCTTTCCTGACTTTTTTACTCTTTTCTAGATATGTATAAATTCATTTTGTCACTCTTTCCCATGTCTGTAATGTGTGTCTTTGACTTCGTTACGCGATGAAAATTTACGTGTGTTTTAATTTTGTTTACAGGTGGAAACCATCTTTCAACAGTGTCAGTTAAATTAAATGTGTTGCCATACTGTTAACGAAGTAATGAAATTGTTATTTGCAGAAAGACGTGTGAATATCAGCATGCACGTGTCACCGACCTCGTTAATTTTTCTGACACGGTGGATTGAACACTCTTTTGTAAACAGCAGTGCAACACGTCGACAAGGAATGTCATTAGCGACTGACAGGACGTCTGAAATTAATGAATAAAATATCATACACGTGCCGAATGGAAAAGTGTGGTGTTAAACGCTTTGTCGGAACCTACATGCGCTTTGCAACCAATTATTTGATTGGCGGAAGCGTCTTGTTTGACTGGACACACTGTAGTGTATCCGCGTCAGACTCAGACGACAGGATTCCCTCCCTAGCGCCTCCCCCACCTCCACTCCATCTCTCAGTCATACAAGTGACGTAGAAATCTCTATATGCCACATTTTAATTCAGTAGTTAGTACATTGTGAACAGAGGACAGAAGAAAATTTAAATTAGTGTCTGCCTTCAATTTAAGCTGGTGAGAGCAACAACGCTTTTAAAACTTAGCATTTAGAGATTTTAAAGTGGTGTGTAATCTCGTAGCCTCTTTATTCCATGATGGGTAATCGACGTAATCGCAGCGCAGCGGAGACAGAAAACCTCCAGTTTTAAGTGAAACCGGCTTCTCGTTAGAAATGACATATTTTGACTTTTCTGTGCAGCTCTTGTTTCAGTTCTTAAATATATCGTATGCTCATGTGTATATTAGAATCAGTTTCGCGTTAAGTATCTGGTTAGTGTATTGCGCAGCCGTCTTATGGTTTTGTTCCGAACCGAGTTACAGTTGGTTTAGTACTGTCAACTATAAGGCAGGAAGCACCGACAACGTTACTTTCATTTACTCGTCTGCTTTGTATTCTATAGACCCACTCTGTGTGTGTGTTTTTTTTTTCCAATCTTGTATCTCATAGTTGTGCATTGCGTCAGTTTTTTCCGATGGTTTGTAACCAGCACTAGTCATATTGGTTTACCTTCTAACTCATTGTAAAGTGTACATGACGTCTTTTCAGACGTTCGTTTTTGGGGGTAACTTAGCCATCGATAAGTACTGTGACTACTGTGTGCAGATGCAAACTGAATTGGTTTCACTTTACTCCCAGCTGCATGCTATGTTAATCTCGTTTGCACAGCTGGAGGCTGCGATATAGGGGTGCCATTGTTGTGAGCCGATATTGGAAACCAACGTGCTCGTATGTCTGTCGCATCGGCGTGTCCTTCGACCGGCCCGCGGCTGTTACTGCTCGCACTGAGGCAGACACCCCACCCATGGTCACGTTGGACGTCGCCCCATGGCGTGGCAGGCAGCTAAGACTACCCGGGACCCGGGAGATCGATATATAAATCTCCCCAGTGAGCCTTACCAACATGTTTGAGGCGCTATCTATACAATGTTCATGAGCCAGATAGTGTCGCTAGTCCTGAGGTCTCCTCCCAGCCTGCAAGATCCAGGCTATCATAGAGGGAGTTCCAATGTTAGGCGCTTTATGGAGCCCATGAGGTATATGCCTGCTAGGGAGAGGAAGAAGGTCAGGGTGCACTCCGTGTGCACATCGGGTGCAGTCATTCCAGATGTACAATGGGTCCTTCCAGTTGCCATTAAGAATACAGGTTGCAGCCAACTGCAAATTGTGGCTCCCGTCGGTAAATACGATGTCAGTCGCTTTGGATCCAAAGATATTTTCTCCGGCTTTGAGCGACTATCTGCCAGTCTTGCTAGCAAGATGAAGGCCGAAGTCACCATCTGTATCATGGTCTGAATCAGAAGTTCAGACAGATCTTGTAGGCTTAAGATTCCTCGGCATGTGCCAAAGGGTGGAGGGATTCCGAGTTCCACTGATTTGGTCAGGCGTCCATTACACTCAAGAAGCTTCTACACTGGTATCTGGAGCTGTGTGGGGATGTGATGAGTGCGATGTGATGAGTGCTATAGACAGAGGATTTCAAATAGATACCGTGTTTATAGATTTCCGGGAGGCCTTTGGCAGTATACCTTATAAGCGAATTCTAATCAAATTGCGTGCTTATGGAATATCGCCACACTTTTGCGGCTGTATTCGTGTTTTACTGTCAGAAAGGACAGAGTACTATCAAACTGGCGGAAAGTGATCGAGTAAAGCAGAAGTGTTCCTACTGTTTCATATCTTTTTAAACTATTTAGGAGACAATGTGAACAGCTCTCCTAGACTGTTGGCGGATGATGTCATCATTTATTGGTTAGTTAAGTTACCATATGATCAAAAGCAACTGCAAAGTGATCTACATACGATATCTGCGTTGTGCAAAAATTATCAATTGACTCCTAAGAATGATAAGGGGGAAGTAATTCATATGAGTATTAAAATAAATCCTTTAAACTTTAATCATACTATAACTCAGACAAATCTATAGGCCTTATATTTAACTATTTAGAAATAACAATTACGAATAATTATTATACTGGTGTGAAGTCTATTCTTTCGGACATGACCGAAGGAAGAGACATCACACAAATAGGCTGTAGTAAGTAAAACGGCGTTAGCAGACCGGTCATACGTTCGACCTTGCACGGAAATCCTTAATGGCGTATGTAAGAGGGCATGGACGATAGGGGCGCTACAGCCATAGCCTGTGACTTGTGGAAGTTTGAGACGGACGTGTGGGAAGCACGTGGTTAAGGCGACCGTTGGCCTGGGGTGTGAGACCCGGGTTCGATTCCCGGCCCAACTCACATTTGTCACCATTGTTTGAGTTCAATGCCCTATTTCAGCATTGTCAATCCTTCTTCTTCATAAAAAATAAATAAATAAAAATAAAAGAAATAAAAAAATTAAAAAATTTCACAGAAAACTTATAAGATGCAACAGTTCTACTAAAGAAACTGTCTACACTTGGTCGTTTTATTTTGGAGTACTTCTGCGCATTGTGCAATTCCCACCTAGTGGGACTGATGGACGATTTATAGTAAGTTCAGAGTAGGGCATCCTTCTGTATATAATTCGTGTTAAAATTTTGCAACCATGACTTATCAGATTGATCGTTCTGTAATTTTCACACTTTTCTGTGCCTGCTTTCTTTGGAAAGGGAATTATTACATTTCTCTTAGTCTGAGGGTATTTCGCCTGTATCACACATCTTACACACCAGGTGAAACAGTATTGTCACGGCTGACTCTCCCAGAGACTTCAGTAGTTCTGAGGGAATGTCATCTACTCCATGGGCCTTGTTTCGACTTAGGTCTTTCCGTGCTCTGTCAAATCCTTCTCTCAGTATAATATCTCCTATATCATTTATATCTAATTCCTCTTCCATTCCTAAAAGTTCATTTCCCTTTTATATACTCTTTCCATCTTTCAGCTTTCCCTTCTTTGCTGAGAATTGGTTTTTCATCTGAGTTCTTATGAACTACCTTACACTAAAGACAACAAAACAACGTCAAATATAGTAAAATTTGAGATGAGTGATAAGAAATGCGTCAAATTTCGTTTACAAGATAAGTCACACGAATCTCATAGTTGTCAGTGTAACAAAATACCTAGGAATTACAGTTACGAAACCTTAAGGAAAGATGATATTGTGGGGATGGTGTGTCACAGAATGGGTTTTGTGGCAAAACACCAAGAAGATATAACAAATCAACTTTAGATAACACACTTTTCCAGCGTCTGTTATTGTTACGCGGATGGGAATCTTCCCAGACAGGACTGAAGGAGGACTACGAAAATGACCTGAGAAGGAAAGCACGTTTTGCATTATCGCACTGTAGGGGAGAGAGTGTCACACAAATGACGCAAGGGATGGGGTGATAATTATTAAAGCAAATCCGTTCTTTGTTTCGGCGGGATATATCTACGAAATATAAATCTCCAACCTTTTCTTTCGAAAGTGAAAATATTTTGTGACTCTCTCAAAATATGGAAAAATGATTCATATACTGAGAGAAAAGTATTAAGGTATTAGTTTTTATTGCGTACTGTTTGAGATTGCATGGTTAGAGATATAGTCTGGTCCGATGTACTCTCTTCCAGGCAATTATAGAGCCGTTCTGTATATGCAGACGTAGACTCTTAAAATCTCGCTGTGAGGCACTCAAACCAACACATTTCCATCAATCTGTGTACCTAGGTAACCTCATGTTATCCACGAGAACGGGATAACAGTAAGAGAGCTGGCCTTGAATACCAAGCCCAAGACAGTATCACGCTCTCTAATCGTGCCAAAGCTGCAGTGATCGTGCAAGCACATTCAAAATGATACATGCAGTACTAAATTTTCATTTGTAGCGTTCAAAGACCACACGAACGTCTATTAACTCAACCTGTATCTGATTCGTAGTCCGCTGTCTGCCAAATAATGCTGTCTTGTGAGAGCACAGCTCTAGTTTTTATCTGTTCTACAATCGGTGACATTAACCACTTCGTGTAGCTGTAAGCACAAGATTTTCCAATGTATCCATTTAAACAGAAGGAAACAAGAATCATGCTCACCAACGGCAACGTAGCTTAGAAAAACTTCTCCACTATTTCGTAGAATAGTGGTAGTTTATGTCCAAGGAATATGTTATGCATATTTTGTTGATCTTACGAAACAATGAGCGTTTGGGTTTGAAGAACTTGTTGTTTTTGTTGTTGTTGCGAGCTTTAGTCCGGAGACTGGTTTGGTGCAGGTCTCCACCCTCTCTTGAGTAAACCTCTTCCTCTCTAAATAAGAAAGCAACCCACATCCTTTCGAACCTGCTTTCTGTATTCATCGTTTGGTCCTCTTCTCCATTTTTACTTCGCACACTTCCTAACAGTCAAATTAACATTCGGTGTTAAGAAATTTCTATTTTTTAGAAATGATATTTTCCCCGAATAATTCTACATTGCATACCATCTGTTCTGCGACCATAGGACGTTATTTTACTGCCCAAGTAACAAAACTCATTTAACACCTTTATTATCTCGTTTCCTAATCTAATTCCTTCAGCGTCGCCTCATTGTCTTCGACTACATTCCATTGCCCTTGTTTTGATACTGTTCATAATATTACAATATCAGTTCCTTCTCCAAATTGCTCCTTACTTTCCTTCACTTTTTCTCAATAAAAGAAGTTTACAGCTGGCTGGATGGCTTGCTGGCTCTGTCTTTACTCCCTTCCCAACCAATGCTTCCCTCTTATGCCCTTCGACTCTAATAATTGTTGTCTGGTTTTTGTACAAGTTGTAAATAACCGCCCGTTTCCTGTATTTTACCCCAGATGACTTCAGAATATAAGGGATGTGTTCCAATGAATATTATCAAAACCTTTCTCCAAATCCATAAAACCTAGACATGTAGGTTAGCCTATCCTTAACCTATCTTCTAAGACAAAAGGTAAGGTATTATTTCCTGTATTCCTACATTTCTCCTAAATCCAAAATAATCTTCCCCGAGGTCGATTTTTCTTGTCGACATAGCTTTCATATAGGGATCATTTGCAGTGAATTACCTCACTGCTGATCAGTAAGTTGTTATAGATAAAACTAAGACCCAAGTTAAAAAAGAAAAAAAAGCACATTTTAAGTAGTTCTGTCGAGTTGCTGTTGTACCTACTTCTTCAGGTGTTAATACAATCTATTGTCTTCAGATTATTAAGGTAATCCCCCCTTTATTTCGTTATTCCACTGATTGATCTATACTCTCACTTCGTACTGTTATCTATACTAACACATCAGCTTAAATGCTTCGAGCCGCGACGGAGTGGCCGAGCGCATTGAGGCGCTATGCTCTGATGCGCGAGGACGTTCCCCGTCGGGGGTTCGAATCCGCCGTTGTGGATGTTTGTGTTGTCTTTAGTATAAGGTAGTTTGTAAGTTTAGGGACTGATGATACCGCAGTTAAGTCACATAAGCTTAAGAAACATTTGAACAAATGCTTTGATGTTCGCTTATATTATGCACAGTAACGGGAACTAGATATGTGGGATTAATTTAAGTCTAAAACTGGCTGACGTAGAAACTAATCCTTGACTGTACCATCGAACATTTATACAGTGGAACTACTCAAAAATTAGTTACTGCGTAAAATGTGTACAGTGCTATGATATCATGAAGATAAATGGTCCCACGCATGTTTTCCAGTTATTAGGGAGTAAGTTACGACGTGCTGAATATGGAAGTGACATCGGGGCCGAGGGAATGGAGTTCGCGAATATATTATGTAACATAATAATTCATAAATATAATGGCAACGACAGCCTTACGCTGAATAGATACACGTAATTTGATGAACAGTAGGAACATGAACATGAAGGTAGCTTTTCAATCATTACATAGCAACTGGAACAGTCCAGTCACAGTGAGTACAAACCCCCGCTACCCAAAAAGAAGAAGTCCAGTGTATTAATAGATATTGATGACAGAGTACTAGAGAACATTTATGAGGATTATTACAATCGTGACTTCAATTCTTATAGTAAAATAATGAAGCGCTATAATTCCATCAAAAGTAAATAAAATTACACATTAAATCTAAAACACATGTCTAGGACACGGGGAGCAGATGTACGTTTCAAACGAAATATCATAATTAGAAACTATAAAAGGGTAATCAAAATATCCACGGGTGTACTGCCGGTCTATAGTGTCCAACGGGCACAATATTTCGGCGATCATACATGTCGCCATCATCAGGTGAACTGACGGACTGAGCTCCTGGAAACGCGCCGGCACGGAGGTCCGCACGCAACGGCTGCTCGAAGGGAACTGGGTTCTAGCCCGGTAGCGGGCCATTTAAATACCCGCGGCCCGCGGAGCGACCCCTCCGCGGTCCGCGCCCCGCGCCGCGGCCGCGCAGTGGAACCGATTGCGCCGGCGTCTGAGAAGACGTCGGTGTGAGGGCTCTGTCCGCCGTGGTCGTCACTTCGTTACGTTTACTAGATTTACTCTTAATTAACCCAATCGCTGGTTCCCAAGCTTTGCTAAGATTATAGCTAGAGTCACGGTTTATGAGGTCGTCACTTGTGCGAATTTCAATGGCCTCTCTAACGACGCAGTCCCAGTATCTCGACGTCTGTACCAAAATCCTAGTGTGTTCATACTCCATGGCGTGATTCTCCGACAAACAATGTTCAGCGACCGCCGACTTGCTCGGATACATCAATCGTGTGTGCCTCTGGTGTTCAACGCATCGATCCTCGACGGTGCGCATCGTCTGTCCAATATATGACTTTCCACACTGACACGGAATCTGGTACACGCCCGCCTTCCTCAAACCGAGATCATCTTTAGCGCTCCCCACCAGTGCACGAATTTTATTCGGCGGACAAAAAACAGTTCCAACCTGGTGTTTTCTCAAAATGCGGGCGATCTTCCCTGAGAGTGCGCCGGTATATGGAACGAACGCAGTGCCTACATCCTCCCTTGCGTTCTCATCCGTTTCCACAGGTTGTGTTGTAGTGGTTGGGCGGAGAGCCCGCTGAATCTGCCACTCTGAGTACCCATTTTTTCGAAATACAGTTCTCAGGTGTTCCAATTCCTGGGGTAGACTCTCTGCGTCGGAGATAGTGCGCGCCCTATGTACTAGAGTTTTAAGTACCCCATTCCTCTGTGAAGGGTGATGACAGCTGTCTGCGTGTAAATACAGATCAGTGTGCGTTGTCTTCCGATATACACTATGACCCAGGGTGCCGTCAGCTCTTCTCTTGACCAAGACGTCAAGGAACGGCAATTTACCCTCCGTTTCAGTCTCCATTGAATTTGATGTTGGGGTGTATGGAGTTCAGATGTGTAAGGAAGTCAAGGAGTTTATCCATACCATGTGGCCAGATGACGAAAGTGTCGTCCACATAACGGAAAAAGCAAGTAGGTTTCCAGAAAGATGATGCAAGGGCTTCCTCCTCCTGGGATTGGATTGATGGTGTTACTTCGGTTGCAGCCGATTCCGCCCATAAGAAGGCAACGGGACGTCAAACAGCTAAGTTCTCACGCCTCCTTGACAAGCCACCTCTGCAGGTTCCGTGCAAGACCGTCATCAATCTGAGTGGCATGGAGTTGAGTGATGATGCGGTCTCAGTTTTAGAGAAAGGACTCAACTTTGCTCCTACCCCCAAGTTCACACCTGTCGCAGAAATTATTAGTGCTGTTGAACAGGTTGCAGCTCGACTTCCGCCTGATTCAGCTGAGGAAATACGTCGTGAAACTTGTCGTGCATTGACGAAATCCAAGCCCACGAAGTCAAACATCACTAGTAAAGAGAGGGCGGCCATTCGTGACCTGAGGGAGCGCCCTGATATTGTTGTCTTACCGGCTGACAAAGGCAATGCTACGGTTGTTGTCTCCCATAAGGACTACACTGAAAAGATGCAGAGCCTGCTAAATGACGATTCCTACCGGAAGATCAGCGTTGACCCCACAAAGAAGGTGGAAAACAAGACGAGGGCGCTTCTCAAGGATGCGGATTTACCGGAGGGTGTCGCCAAGAAACTTTTACCTCAAGGTCCGGTACCGCCAAGACTTTATGGACTCCCTAAAGTCCACAAAGATGGGGTGCCGTTACGTCCCATTGTCAGTAACATCAGGGCACCTACATATTTGTTGGTCAAATACTTGACGGGAATATTAAGTCCTTATGTGGGTAAATGCCCTCATCACATACGTAATTCCGTGGATTTTGTGAAACGCCTTGACAACTTCAGGCTGGATGAGTCGGATATCATGGTAAGTTTTGACGTCGTTTCGTTGTTCACGAGGGTGCCCCTTCGAGAGTCACTAGATTTGATTGGTCAGAAATTTGACGAGAAGACCACCGAACTTTTTAGGCATGTCTTGACCTCCACATATTTTCTTTTCAATGGCGAATACTACGAACAAACGGAGGGAGTCGCCATGGGTAGCCCACTCTCCCCTGTGGTCGCAAATTTATACATGGAGAATTTCGAGGAGGAAGCCCTTGCATCATCTTTCTGGAAACCTACTTGCTTTTTCCGTTATGTGGACGACACTTTCGTCATCTGGCCACATGGTATGGATAAACTCCTTGACTTCCTTACACATCTGAACTCCATACACCCCAACATCAAATTCACTATGGAGACTGAAACGGAGGGTAAATTGCCGTTCCTTGACGTCTTGGTCAAGAGAAGAGCTGACGGCACCCTGGGTCATAGTGTATATCGGAAGACAACGCACACTGATCTGTATTTACACGCAGACAGCTGTCATCACCCTTCACAGAGGAATGGGGTACTTAAAACTCTAGTACATAGGGCGCGCACTATCTCCGACGCAGAGAGTCTACCCCAGGAATTGGAACACCTGAGAACTGTATTTCGAAAAAATGGGTACTCAGAGTGGCAGATTCAGCGGGCTCTCCGCCCAACCACTACAACACAACCTGTGGAAACGGATGAGAACGCAAGGGAGGATGTAGGCACTGCGTTCGTTCCATATACCGGCGCACTCTCAGGGAAGATCGCCCGCATTTTGAGAAAACACCAGGTTGGAACTGTTTTTTGTCCGCCGAATAAAATTCGTGCACTGGTGGGGAGCGCTAAAGATGATCTCGGTTTGAGGAAGGCGGGCGTGTACCAGATTCCGTGTCAGTGTGGAAAGTCATATATTGGACAGACGATGCGTACCGTCGAGGATCGATGCGTTGAACACCAGAGGCACACACGATTGATGTATCCGAGCAAGTCGGCGGTCGCTGAACATTGTTTGTCGGAGAATCACGCCATGGAGTATGAACACACTAGGATTTTGGTACAGACGTCGAGATACTGGGACTGCGTCGTTAGAGAGGCCATTGAAATTCGCACAAGTGACGACCTCATAAACCGTAACTCTGGCTATAATCTTAGCAAAGCTTGGGAACCAGCGATTGGGTTAATTAAGAGTAAATCTAGCAAACGTAACGAAGTGACGACCACGGCGGACAGAGCCCTCACACCGAAGTCTTCTCAGACGCCGGCGCAATCGGTTCCACTGCGCGGCCGCGGCGCGGGGCGCGGACCGCGGAGGGGTCGCTCCGCGGGCCGCTGGTATTTAAATGGCCCGCTACCGGGCTAGAACCCAGTTCCCTTCGAGCAGCCGTTGCGTGCGGACCTCCGTGCCGGCGCGTTTCCAGGAGCTCAGTCCGTCAGTTCACCTGATGATGGCGACATGTATGATCGCCGAAATATTGTGCCCGTTGGACACTATAGACCGGCAGTACACCCGTGGATATTTTGATCATCAAATATGCCGGGAGAAACTTAAGAATCATATAAAAGGGTATGTAATATCGCAATTTCATGGAGGAAGGAGATATGGATCTGCAGTTCACTATTGCCACCTGCAGATGTGGGCACTAGAAAGGCTAAAATGAATGGCTTGATCAATTTCATAGCGTCTATCTGCTTTATCCACTATCTCAAGGCTGAATATGACATTCCACCCCTACGCATTACTACATTTGTCACGCGTAAGCACATAGAAGACGATAACATTATACGTCAGAAGGCACAACAGTTTGTGGAGGAAGTGAACACGTTTATAATAGAGTTCGTGTGGAGAAAAGCAGATGTTTGGAACAGTGACCAGAGTAAATTACAGAATGAAATGTATTCAGCATCAACACTGTACTACAGAGGAGAGAAAACTGCAGGTATTGGGTTCAGTCTATACATAGCTCTACCCACAGCTACACATCTGATGTGACTTTATTAATGACAGGAAGACTAGCAACAAGTTGTACATCTGTTTTCACGAGACATAAGGCTCTTTAGGTTCAAATGTTTTAAAGAAACCCGAAACAACCTGTCCACGAAACATTCCTGTGGAGGCAAGCAAAAGTGGAAAAATGACTAAAGTACACATAAACGTCTTCTAACTTCGACCCTTGGCGAATATATAAAAAAATGAAAAGAGCCTATTATTGTGTGATTAATGGGTGAATTACACAGATCGTACCCTTCTAGAAGCATGTTTTCCAAACAAAGATGTTACGCTGAAGATCTTGTCACAACACAATATTGCCAACCACTTGATGTTTACTTCTTTCGGCAATATAAAAGCTATATCATAAGAATTACCGATTTCGTAAAACTACAAACTGCGAAATCACAAGTGAAGGTACAAGACTGTTATTTCGTCGTGAAACTTCACTCTCTGATGTACAATCAATTTGCTGCACCTACATATATACCTAAGTTGAAATATGCTTGGTGCAATTGACATACAAACATCACGTGTGAAAATGTAATTAGTGTGACCTTTGATATTGGACTGTGTGAATGCAAAAGTGGTATAGAATGTTATAACGTGTCTTTGGTGAGGTGTACTCATTGTTCTTTGTTTTAACCACTTCATGCAGTTTGAGGACTAATATAAGCACTTACAGGTGTATAATAGTGCTGTATTTGTGAGTTTAGCGCCATTATAAGAACTTTAAGCAGTGAGTTTTTGACGCTGCTGATTGAATATGTAATTATACAATGACGCCATTAAATTAAATATAATTTCCTTCGTTTGATATTGATACCTTGTTACTCTGTTTCTCTCTGTTCATTTGTTACTTGAGGTACAATGAGACGATTTGCATAGAAATGACGCACATCACTGTCCTGTTTATGACTGCCTGTTATTCCAAGTATCGTTTCGTGCCTTTCCAGGCGTCCGAGGTCAAAGGTGTCACTTGTCAGAGATACTACGTGCACCGTGGTTGTGCAGCCATTCCCCATTAGATGATACTGCTATCGCCTAGAAGGGGTTTATATCGATCGTAGTGCGAGCGTGAAGGTCGGGATGAGAGTTTAAAAATAGGAAAAGATTAATTTTTTTAAACTCACAACCATCAGCTGCGAAACAATTTCCTAAACATGCAAAAACACTGGAACTGTGATTGCGACTGACTCGTTTCCTAGGGGATGATATCACACATTCGCAGCTTTCCTTCCCTGCATATGATTAACAAAACAAATTCATAATAAAATCAAGTTCATGAGAGAAAAGGGTGTACTAACTACTATTTTTGAAAACACGTGAAAGTTCACTTTATGTTGTTTATTTCACAATATTTGATCCCTGTGGCTGTCGCGTCTGTACGTCGGTAAATTTACCAAATGAAGTTATAGCTCGTGAGCCCCCAGACAAAATGAATATTTGTTGCGAATTGTTTTCACACCACGTGGCTGTCTCAAACACCGTTTATGTTCATGCCTATGCGACGACACGTGTTACATTAACAAATCACAGTCACTTTAATTCAATGCGAAGCACACCTTGTTCCACCGGCTAAATATTCACAAACACACAGTAGCATTCGATTTAACTTGGTGCAGTCTACGACGAGCACCCACACGTGGCGATTGCCACACACAAATCTCAAGTCACCACCTCGAGATCCACATGCCGACTGAGACAGAGCGACGCCGCCAGGCCAGCCACACCACGTGCTCTCTGGAATCCTCACTTCCTGCCCTCGCGCGCGCGTGCGCCAGAACTCAACTGCCGGGGTTTTTTCCCCTACGTCATCAACTTCCCCATGTAAGCTGTTGTAACCGATTTGCCAACGTACAGCGCTCAGCCAATACATTTCTAAAACTTTACTTAAAATCAAAATAATTACACTACACATTAAACAAATATTTTCTTACGTTTTTATATTAATATAAACATCCTTTGTACTGTTTATCATAATTGTGCAATTTCTTATACGACAGATAAGTGATTTAACTGAATACTTCAAGATAAAATACAAAAGATTAATTGAAAATAAAATGAGAAGTAGTTAATATATTATTTTTATAAACAAACATTGCCATGCTAGTTGTGTAACTGTCTTGTCTTCGTTGGTAATTTATTACTTTTCATTGTCAATTAAATATATTACGTTCGGTGTGACTATATTAGCTAATGTATTGTTTATTTATCACCAGGCTATTTTGTAATGAGGGCCTTAAAGGTTCCTAACTGCATCGTATTACTTCAAATGCCAGTAGTATTACAATATTTGTGCACTGCACTGTGCCTGGCACTCGCCATTGTCCCTCTCTCCCCTCACCGGAAACGAACTGTAAAATCCTAAGTTGGAACAAGCCACCAACATCGGCCTGCTCGCTGGCCTCCCGTCAGCTACAAGCACACAGCAAATCTCAACGTGGAGAATTTCTACCTATGGCCTAACTATAAATGTTGTCACCCAACTGTGTACATACATTGCTACCATAATTAATAAGATTAAAATTGTGTAACATTTAGTGCATTGGCATGGTCAATGTTTGCAGTGAACTTCATACTGTTTAATTATCAAATGCTATTAATTACCAGTATTTCTATTGGGCGGTAATCTCACAGTAGGTTTTTATAATGTTCTAATCGATCAGAGTAAAATGACTTAACGTAACTCATCACGGTTTATTCATTGTGTAGTGAAATTTTTAATTATGCATAAATATGTGTCTATACTAACTAAACTCACTAGTCACACCGGACTTGAAAGACAATTAACGCAACTACACGGTTTCGCCATCTGTCCCTGTCTCGCGGTATATCCTTCCAGTCGCCTTCAATACCCAGGCTTCTCAAATCGGCCTCCCAGCCTCCCATCTACGTCTCGGTCTCCAAAAATTCAAATGTTTGTAGAGCTTATGGGACTTAACTGCGGCGCCATCAGTTCTAAACTTACAAACTAGCTAATTCTAAGCACGTCACAAATATCCATGCCCGAGGGGGGATTCGAACCCCCGATCGTAGTGGCCGTGCAGAACGTGACTGGCGCGCCGCAGACCGCTCGGCCACTGCGCCGGCTCTCGATCTCCCCACAGGACGTTTCCCTACTAATAAATACTGTGCTCGCTGCCCTGTCTTCATCCCATCGCAGCCTTCGTGATTTAATAACAGGTTTTATGTCATGGTTTGAGTAAAATTCTTGAACCTCTTCTTCTTGCAGTATTCGCTGCTCCCCGCTAATGTCACCCCTTTTTCTCTCCCATAATTGCCCACAAAATTTTGTTTACAAATGCTCGAAACCGTTTTTCATTTTGCTAAATGAGAGACCAAGTCACACACTCATACAGCATAACTGGAAGACTAATAGTTAAGTATATTTTGATCTTTAAGATTCTAGACAATAACCGCGATAAAAGTAATCTATTTAGTGAGAAGGAATAGGCATTGCCAACCCTTTTTCTTGTGACATTACAGATAAAGGGGGAACCTGATTGTTTTCCTGTGAAGGGCAGGTTTTGGCGGGCTGCTGGGTTCCCCAGCCAGCTGCCTAACAGTTAGGCCCTAGTGAATGGAATATAGATCGTTAATGAAACCCTACCATAATCTGCTCGGAAACAGGAAACGGTGGTCTTGGTTGAGCGAGGGCGGCTTTTCCAGATTGCAACCGAAATACAATATAACCACACACATTATTCTAAAAATCCGTATAAAATCAGGGAATGATCATATGGCAAATATAATTATATGAATGGATTCAGGAGACTAGGGAGAATCAAACGCTGTAATTACAATTTCAATATCCTTACAGATAAAAAGCCGATAAATTTCAGTACTACAATAATAATATTATGAGACTTATATTTACCATTATTGATACGTAGTGTTTATCAGTAACAGTTTTAGAAGCAAATGGACAGAATTCCTTCATCAGTCTTCCAGTTATGCTGAATGGGTGTGCAACTTGGTCACTCATTTTGCAAAATGAAAAACGGTTTCGAGCATTTGAAAACAATTGCTTAAAAGACGCACCACGTTTTTTCCGTATTCCTTCAATAAACATTGTTTAACTCTCTTGTTCTGCTTCCCGTTGAGGTAGTAATATTTTTGTATCAGAACACAGATTCCACCACAGAAACACAAAACATGAACCCAGCAAAGTGCATTTATTATATTTAATATTATTATTAGTAACGTTCGTTTTAAATTGTGGACTGGCACTTAAATATTTCATGACCTACTAAAAATAGTAGATATGCAGCAGATAATTTATACGTAAACAATTATATGTATTTGTGGACAAGAATTGATTATATTTGCATAAAAAGCTATGATAAATTAAATATTAATTGTGTAACTATATTTCGACGGTGGCAGTGTATTTCAACAGTGAGACGACACGCTTAATAGCTAGCTGAGCAAACAACATCAGTCTCAACCGATTATAGTATTGTTAAATATGTATTTGTTTGTTAAATGTAAACAACAATTGTAGGGAGGTGGTCAAAGTATTTAATTCTGTGATATTCAAATGTATAATATTTTGAAAGGAAATCTGTATTTTAAAGATGAGGTGTTAGGTTACGCGGAAGGATACAATTTTGGGAGAAGGTAGGGCACACGTTCGAGCGTTTGGGAAGGGACTCTTAACTTGGACGCGGTGGTGAAAGGTTGTGACGCTGGGCGGTCTGAAGAGATAGGCATGTGAGGAAAATTTTCGGTACTGTGACTAGTGAAAGGTTGTGACGCTGGGCGGTCTGAAGAGATAGGCATGTGAGGAAAATTTTCGGTACTGTGACTGCAGAACATTTGAACAGTTTTAAATAAAATTATTTCTTCTTGAATTACTCCAATAACATATTTCTGAAAGATCTTTTAATGCATAAATTGTGGTGTCTCACAAGTCTAAAGTGTGCGCCACCTACTTTCCCCGCGCGCCGCCATGCACGCACGGCGCGGCGTTCTTACGACGTCAGCCACGATCACCCTCTGCTACAACTCCGTTCGTGGCCACCACTGAACGACATCGTTCACTTGGGACTGAGATAGCAACCAGTTAGGACCTTCGAAATCAGATAGGCACCAGTAAGGACTTGGCTACCGTACAGGCACTAGGCAGGCCTCTAGCTCAACTATGTATCAGCCTTCTGCAGTACTATGTAAAAGTTAAGTATTGTATAAATTCTGTTCAATATATATCTCGTTATAATTTACTCTAGTGTTTCTAGTTTCTGGCTGCTCCCCTTCGTACCTGCACCAGCGTGCTATCTTTATTCCTGTGTCGGTCTCATTCCACTCGGCCACCGACACCTACGACGGAAACGAGACACAAAAGCGGCGTCGAGGCTGTGACACACAAAAAAAAAATAACATGCGATGGTCGCAGTACAGAGGATATAAAATGCAGAATGGCAATGGGTAGAAAAGCGTTCTTGAAAAAGAGAAATTTGCTAACATCGAATATTAATTTAATTGCAAGGAAGTCTTTTCTGAATGCTTTTGTGTGGAGTGTTGCCTTGTATGGGAGTGAAACATGGACGATAAGCTGTGCGGACAGGAAGAGGATAAAAGCTTTTGAAATGTGGTGCTACAGAAGAATGCTGAAGATTAGGTGGGTAGATCGCATAACTAATGAAGAGGTACTTAACAGAATTGGTGAGAAAAGGAATTTTTGGCACACCCTGACTAAAAGAAGGGATCGCTTGGTAGGACACATTCTTAGACATCGAGGAATCGTAAATTTAGCATTGGAGGGAAGTGTGTGGGTTAAAAATCGCAGAGGGAGACCAAGAGACGTGTATAGTAAGCAGATTCAAGTGGATGTGGGTTGTATTTCTTATGAGGAGATGAAAAGGCTTGCTCAGGATAGAGTAGGGTGGAGAGCATAACAACACATAGTTAGAGGCCTGTAAAGAAACGGGGACAATAGGTGAGCGATAACCAAAAGATCAATACTCTTTATTATGTACTGCAGCATCCCATCTAATCATCTAAATGAACAGAAGGAATATCACATCCCTAACCTGATATTATCTCCTAGATGTCACGAATAGTCAGGACAGTATTATCGGATTTCTTTGACAATTATCTTTGATCAAAGAGATTTCGTGAAAATTCTGACATCGTACCTGAGAAGCTTGTGATAGAACTCAAATCAGTGAGCTATGATCACTGTTGTAGATTGGACGTAGTTTTGGTTGAAATTCAACATGTTTCCTACTTTTTTTAATCATGTTTCAGTTGATTAAATAGTTCTCGGGTTTTCGTTGAACGTCAAGTGTTTAAAATTCCACGAGCCTTCTGCCAAGCACTCTTTTTCCATTGTCAAATGGCATAACTGTCTATTGGCTGCTAATAGCCGCGCGGAATGACAGCGTGGTGTAAGGCATCAGTCTACACACTGGGCGGCCGTTTCCGTCGGAGTGTCGAGTCCTCCTTTGGTAATGGGTGATGCGATCTCAAGAAAGACGAACGGAACTACTGACAAGGAAGAGGACAAGGAACGTGCTTTATTGGCGCCTGCTAAAGACACAAGATCAGTTCATTCTTTAGACCTCCGATGAAAATACGGCTACTATTGAGAATAGTTAAAGACGGAGCAGGCCTCAGAACACCTGGGGCCTACAGGATACCGTGTGAGAGTGGCGAACCTTATATCGGACATATATTATAAACTGTCGAACAACGAAGGACGAAACATGGAAGATTTTATCGTTTACGGTTAGAAATCCGATTTAGCTGAGCTTGCTAAAGTAAACGGTCATCGAAATAAAATCAAAAGAAATCTCAGTAGTGGCTCCCACTAACGGGTTCTGGGACTGTCTAATTAAAGAAGCCATCGAAATTCAAACCACTGACAACACCCCTATCAGAGACGACGTCCTGTATGTTGCCCGTGGGATTCCGCGGTCGCGGAACTGAAGCGGCCGCATCGAACACCCAGTCAATGCATGCCCTTATATGGTGATGTCGGGAGCCACCAGTGACGTCTCAGCCGGCAGCTAGTGTATATAAGGCCGTACTTGCAGCCACTAGGCAATCATAGCTCTTGACAATGGTCATCGATTTTTTGGCCGTAGGTTCGTGGAGCTTTAATCACTTGGCACGGACAAAAACCCAAGAACTTTTTATCAGACTATCGTCGCGATACTGTGCATTCTTACATCTTTCATTTGATTATAACCTATAAAATGACCACCACACTGACAATTTACGAGTGTGAAAAATACGATATTCGTCGTAACATCGAACCCATTTTAAGTTGGTTGTTATATATTGTTTCATTTATTTATTTTCTTTCAAAGACACTATAAATGCATTTTTACACGTATTGCTGAGATATTTAGTAATTGAGTATATTGATTTTCTTAATTTATTGTTCCATATTTAGTAGATATTTGCTTGCTCCACTTACCCATTGTCACACACCGCCACTAAACTCTCTTATTAAATGCATCTGACCAAGAGCCATCCACCACTACGTCTACTAGTGCGTGGCAGTCTGTCAGGACGTAAACACTCAAGTCTTATATGTGTATGTCGCGCAACTGCAGAAATCAAGAGATCGACGTTATTGCATCAGTCATCTCGGAAATAGATAATACATACAGTGGAACATCGTTAGAACTATAGTTATACATAACATCGCTAGAGGATAGACGCGCCTTTATGGAAATATCAGTTATTGTCATTTAGGTTGGAAAGAAGGCCGTCGTAATTGTTAGATGCTTTTTTCTGTTTAGTTAGTGAAGTAACGTATCCAGTGAAATAACAACGCAAGTTATGAAAACTACGAACTGAAAATTATTATAGCTGAAATCCGGGATGCAATAACGACGTAGGTGTATATTGTGTGATTATTTTCTCGGTTTTCTGGTAACTACTATGTCATAATCGTGATTAGCGTCATTGTTTTCTCAACGTTCAACTGATTTTTTTTCTGTCATAACTGTTCTTCGCGTCGTTGTTGATGTTACGAAAACTGCTTAATACATTTAGGTGTATTTCATTTTTGTTTTGCATGGGCAAAAATGATTGACCGAGTAAAATAGATGATACACCTTGCTCTTGAAAGGCTAATGGAGGCTAACAAAATGACAATTAATGTTAATTATCTTCAAGCTCATACTGTGAAATGACAACAAGTGAGCAGGCTGAAGCGACAGTCATCGTTAAAAGATTAGCTACAGACAATCTGAATGGGGACAATTTCAGTTCAGAGGTAGAAAGAAGCGTTGAACAAGGAATATAAATGATAGTAATTTGGATTTGAATCTGTGTTCTACTAGGAAAATTAGATTCTCTGACAAAAAAAATGCAAGATTTAAATAATTAATTGAGTTAAAAGCAATAAGGTTCCTAAATATTACGAAGAGTTGTCCGATTCTCTTTTCCAAATATGATTTTTTATGTCAAATGTTTGGCAGTTACTTATTTCACACATTGTATTATTTGATGTCATTTCTAAGATGAAAATAATATCATAATAAAACAATGAAAATCTGTGAGAGTGATAGATAAAACGTGGTTTATAAATTCATTGACTTTTTCACATATAACATTTCTGGGCATATTTGTTATTTTGACCAGTGAATTCGGGCGAACAATGACATATTTGTCGAAAGGGTTGCAAAGGGCTGAATGGGGTGCAATTTAGTAGAAATAATTTTTGTATTTTGTAGGTAACTCTTTATTGTCACACTTAGGCCTGTTTTTAGATACATAGATAATTTTACCGTTGTTTGGTTACGTTTTTTAACAATGTCGTTTGGTTTTCTGTATATTCAGTAAACTTTTAATTTTGACAATTATGTCACTGTTCTTTCCGAACAACCGATGTATGTACAGACTTTTCTCTCGACGCCCAGAAGACGGTTCAAGACCTGCCAAGTGTTTCGTCTGCTGACCATAGTGTTGTCAAGCGGAAAGGTCGCTCGGAAAGCCATGTTCTGAGCATGCCCGTATACTTTTCTATTGCGCATGCACGGATCCAGAGCAGAACAGTTAGGCTTATAGTTCTCCCCGGCGGACAAACTGACAGAATGGTAGCTTGTCGCAGCGAAATAGCCGTTCACACTAAAGCGCCTTACTGCGGTTCGCGCGGCAGTTTGAAGTCGAATGTTCCAGTCCTCCACCGAGTATGGGTATTTCTGTTGTTTTTAGGATAAATTACACTCCTGGCTATTAAAATTGCTACACCACGAAGATGACGTGCTACAGACATGAAATTTAACCGACAGGAAAAAATGCGGTGATATGCAAATGATTAGCTTTTCAGAGCATTCACACAAGGTTGGCACTGGTGGCTGACATTAGGAAAGTTTTCAACCGATTTCTTATACACAATCAGCAATTGACCGGCGTTGCCTGGTGAAACGTTGTTGTGATGCCTCGTGTGTAAGGAGGAGAAATGCGTAACCTCACGTTTCCGACTTTGATAAAGGCCGGATTGTAGCCTATAGTGATTTAGTTTTGACGTATCGCGACATTGCTGCTCGCGTTGGTCGTGATCCAATGACTGTTAGCTGAATATGGAATCGGTGGGTTCAGGAGGGCAGTACGGAAAGCCGTGCTGGATCCCAACGCCTAGTATCACTAGCAGTCGAGATGACAGGCATCTTATCCGTATGGCTGCAGCCACGTCTCGATCCATGAGTCAACAGATGGGGACGTTTGCAAGACAACAACCATCTGCACGACGGTTGCAGTAGCATGAACTATCTGTTCGGAGACCATAGCTGCGGTTACTCTTGGCGCTGAATCAGAGATAGGAGCGCCTGCGAAAGTGTGTGCAACGACGAACCTGGGTGCACGAATAGGAAAATGTAATGTTTTCGGATGAATCCAGGTTCTGTTTACAGTATCATGATGGTCGCATTCGTGTTTGTCGACATCGAGGTGAACGCACATTGGAAATGTGTATTCGTCATCGCCATACTGGCGTATCACCTTCGTGATGGTATGGGGTGCCGCTGGTTACACGTGTCAGTTACCTTTTGTTCGCGTTGACGGCACTCTGAACAGTGGCCGTTACATTTCAGATGTGTTACGACCCGTGGCTCTACCGTTCATTCGGTCCCTGCGAAACCCTACATTTCAGCAGGATGATGCACGATCGCATGTTGCAGGTTATGTACGGGCCTTTCTGGGTACGGAAAATGTTCGACTGCTGCCCTGGCCAGCACGTTCACCAGATCTCTTACCAATTGAAAACGACTGGCCGAGCAACTGGCTCGTCAAAATACGCCAGTCACTACTCTTGATAAACTGTGGTACCGTGTTGAAGCTGCGTGGGCATCTGCACCTGCCGTCCAAGCTCTTTGACTCAATGCCCAGTTTATGGAGGCCGTTAGTACAGCCAGAGGTACTGGGTACTGATATGGGTGAAAGTGTACTCACATGTCAGTTGTGTAATTTATTTGTCCAATGAGTACCCGTTTATCATTTGCATTTCTTCTTGGTGTAGCAATTTTAATGACCAGTAGTGTAGTTGTAGTAGTTAGTTTAGGGATCGGTGACCACTGCAAGTAGGTCCCATAATTTTACACACATTGGAACATTTTTAGAGTAATACCTTCTCCCATTCTGGCGCTAGGTGGCCGGCTGGCTACAGCTGACTTGTCAGGAGTGTCGTGTGGCCAGTACCGGCCTTGGGACTCTTCACGGGCAGCGGGAAACCCCATCAGGGCAGCGACCAGCGCTTCGTCACGGCGTCGTCCCCAGAAGAGCGCGGCCGTTTCTGTGTACGGCCGGCGGCGCTCCCAGAAGCCTCCCTTTGTCAGCAGCCCTTTGTCGACGCGGCATCGCCCGGCGCCGCTTTATTAATCTCCCTCCCCCATTGTCTGGCCCTGATAGGTCCGGCCTCTGGCGGGAGCCTACCTGCTGGACGCGCCCACTCACTCCATCACGAGGCGTCACGCGCCGAATGACTTCACACCGGCTAACACTTGCGCCCGTACACCACATTCAATTTCTAGCTCCCCGATAACAGTCTGTATAAACTCGACTGAGGCGCTGTACGTGGCTGTGGCTAAATAGTCCTCGAGCACAATGAACGGACGGAGAATGGAAGGTCGAATGGACATTCCGTGCAGACTAAGCGGCGTGTACGTAAAACTGAATCTAAGGTAACCACGGAAAGCTACCAAACACTGTATAAAGAATGAACTACACATACGATCGAGAATATAAGCAAATTACTATTTTAAAACTGCATTAATAATGCCCAATTCAAGTTCAGGTGTTTCAGGGCGGACGTTGATGAAACACACAGTATTTAAAAAATGCACCAGACCCATAGTTTTGAAGATATGACAATGAAATTTTGTACCATGCTTTACATAAATCCTTCGATTATATACATTTAACTTTTGTAAATGAAATTTGAAGTTTTCTTTTCAATAAATTATGTATGTTCGTTTTCTCAGAAACTATTCAAGAGATTTCTACAAAAATCTCTGTTTTATCCATTTATATACTGTAAGTTTTTCTCATGAGGTTTTTGGAATAGGTCAAACAGGAGAATTTTCATAATTTTATAATTATAATTCCACAAGTACAATTTTAAATTCATGCAAAATTCCAAGCACTTTGCCCCATATCTCAGCTTGCAATCAGAATTTCAAAATTTGCTCTTGAGGCAACGTTTAATAGATTCCCAAAATTTTGTGTACGAAAATTTCATAATTTTAGCATTCATAAGATCTGAGGAAAAAGTACATAAACTTTTCAGGAACGCAATTTAGAGTTCAACCTAACCTTTTTCCTTGTCACATCTTCAGAAGGCACTAGATTTGTATTCTGGATCGTCTTTCCCTTCAACGCTTCTCTTCCCGTTTCTTGTTGTCTGTCTTCTTTCTTTTACTAGGTCTTCAACTGACTTTTCAGCTACAGAGGCGCCCTGTAAATCTATTTTTCTCAGGATGTCTTGGGTAAAATTCCCTATCTTGAAGCCATTCTTTCTAAAACCTTCATCCTCACGACGTTCCCAAACATTGCTTCATACGTTGCAATTCTGACAACAGCGGCAGATGCAAATGTGGTTTTAGGGCATCATTTCCATATGAGTGAATTTGAGACTCATTGTCTGGGTTTTGCTACGAACACACTATTAGAGAAGTGCAGGATCGGCCAGAAACCTGTATGTGGCCTTACTTGTCTCTACTTGTGAATGTAGGGATTGTTATCCCAATAAGCTTGTAGATATTTACGCCATCTAATGCGACACAAACGATGAATAGGGTGTTCATCTTTTCACAACATGTGGAAATATGTAGCCCCTACTGCACTTTTCAATGTCATTTACACTGGATAGGTTCTGTCTGATGAACTGAATGAATAAAGAATCGAACACTTGTATAAATCTCCGTGAGTATCACAAAGCAAAAAATAAATAAATAAATAAAATAAAATAAATTGCTTCGTCATAAACGGTGCAGCTAGTTTGTTATTGTTTATTATATACGAAACAGAGTCAAAGATTATCTATAGAACCAAAGAGTATGTATCACTTACTTCTAGATGTATCTGGAACATGTTTGGTTGAAAGTAATATACAGAATCCTTGTTCAATGAGCTGGTATTGAACTGCTGCTTCAAAACGTGGGCGTGGCAGGGAGGCCGTGTCACACTTTTAATTAATTTTCAGGCACTTCGGATGCGATTTCAACATTGAAACTTTGCGTTCTTATTGTCCATTAGTTGTACTAACAAATAAAAAATAAATCGAAAATTGACATTTTTGGTCAATTTCATGAAGATCCCCTCTTAACACAGGGGTCATAGAAGTCCTGCTTTACCCACTGCTTAAACACTAAGTTGTAGCGTCTAATTAAGAAACTGAAGGCTGAGATCGTTTCAAGAGTTAAAGGGAAATTCCGATCTCACTGTAATGTATTTTGAATACATAAAGTACACAAATAAACACATGTGGGAGACCGGTACTCGGACTTCAACTTAATACGAGCGTTGCGTTGCCACTTCGTCCATCGTGACACGTATCCCGTCTAACTCAAAGTCCCATATGTGCGAGGCCTGTGTAAGAAGTATCCAACCTGTGGCCAGAACAAGTATTTCGAATACCTGACAGAGATGGGACCCTAATCTCCTTCAAAACAGGCCCCTTGTGTTTGCACACACTTATCTCACAGATCCTTCCACTTGAACAAATACCACTGGAAGTCTTCTTTTGGAATGGTGTTCTGATCCGTCGTCGAGTTTCACATTCTCTCTTCTCTACTCCGAAAACGTGATCCTTTCAGTAGCGTCTTATATTTTGGAAGTCGCCAGGATCCATGTCTGGAGAGTAGGGAGTTTGGCAAATGGATGTAATTCCATTTTTGGCCAAGTGGGACGAATGGGCGGGGGCGTCTTCGTGATGCAGTTGTCAGTTTTTCGCCGTCCACATGTTGGGTCTTTTGCGCCGAAAAGCGTCACAGAGTCGCTGGGTAACATCTTGATACTACTCCTTTGTCACAGTTTGTCCTTCCGGTCCGTATTCGTGATGCTCAATTCCATGCACATCAAGGAAGACAGCATCACCCTGATTTTGCTTCGCACCTGCCATACTTTCATAGGCTTTGGAGACTCAAAATGCTTCCAGTGCGACGCCTTTCTGTTTCTTGGTTGTACCTGTACACCCATGACTCATCCCCAGTTATCATGGTTTTCAGAAACCACAGGGTCAGTGTCGGCTGTGTTCTGTGCAACGTCAAAACGGAGGGCCTTTTTGTACCGGCGACAACAACTTGAGCACGACTTTCGCAGCCACTCGGGGCATGTTCAAATCATCAGGCAAAGCTGCATGTGCAGAATCTTTACTCACTGCAACCTCTTGGGCAATATTTCGCACGGTCAAGCGACCATCTGCCACCATCACATTTTACACTCTCTCAACAACAGATGCACTACGAACAATTTGGAGCCTGTCAGAACGATGGTCACTGTCCGCTGATATGCGGCCAATTTTTAATCTCTTAAACCACTCCTTAAGTTTTGTTACACGCATTGCATCTTCTCCAAACACCTGCTGAGAATCACCAAGGTTTTGAGAAAATTTGATGCAGTATCTTTGCTCAACACGTTCAGTCATCTTGAGAGACACAGTAATCCGATGAACACGCTGTGTAGCACCCCAGTCAGCGACCGACAGACGCGCTGGAATGCTAGGACAAAATTCACGCATGCGCATAAAGGTCTCTAGTTTTACCGTGTACAGTGGCTGCACTCTATGGTCTCTATTTTCCAGAGGCAAATCAAAGGTCGTATACACTTTAGACAGACGTAGTAGGCTTAACGCCAAATTGTGGGGCTGTAGAATCACCCTGGAGTGTCCGTTTATTCGGAATTTTATTTTGACAGAAGTGACACTACGAAGAGTGAGCTAAAGTCCATTAAACTAAATGTTTCAGTATAATAAACTTCAAAACACTACCCAGCCGAGGGCCTATAATTCCCAGACAATAGGAAATGGAGATGGTAGCTCTAGGAATAAACAGCGGAAAGCTTACACAATGCTCAGCCAGTGCCCTACACCTGGTGAGGACTAATGCCTCAGAATAAATTTCAGCACACTTTAGTTCTTGGCATGTGAAATTCTCTAATAGTTTTCCTGATGGACTGTCCCATGCGTCTCCCATTCCAGTTTCTAATAATTCCCGTCGCGCGACCACAATGACGTCAGAAAACTTTCCACGTATATAACTATAACGGCGGCTATGCCAATGCACCACCTTTTCACATCTTGTGTTGTCTATACTACCAGTGTAATGGCCATGCTAAAATTTGGGAATTTTTCTAGCTACCATTTCTAATAAAGAAAAGTAAATCCCACTTTTAATGAGTTTCAAACCAATAAACTGTCCGAAAAATGAATCCATTCTTCTATTAAATGTAGTTTTACTGGTCCAGAAATATATTAATAAATAAAGTAATTACAAAAGTCTGTACATTGGCCGTATCAGGAACATGCGCATATGATATGTCCACCTTTGTTTCATATAACTTATACATATCGCGGTTTCTTCATATTCTCGTCAGCTTCTTATCCTATAATCAGACAATTCTGATGCAAGATGATATTAAGTAATACACTGTAGTACCACCTTTCTGTTTCTGATAGAAATATTCCTCTTTCCAAATTTGTTCTTTGAGTTGTTGATAAACACTTGTTGTTGGGCTACCTGGATGGTCATAATAGGAGTAGGTCAGTGAAGGGCAACACCGGTCAAATCAGCGTTAAAAACTGCATAGAGTACGATTATTTCATTAAAAAGAGCATTAAAAAACTCATGCACAAAGCACGATACGCGAGAAAAAAATTAAAAAACAGTCCCACCCAGATATAAACCCCGACCTGGATGGCTGGGAATAATCACCTCACACACTAGGCAGCTACCCACACTGAATGCTGATGACATTTTTATTTAATTATTTATATTTTCAACCATCATATTTCGTAGGACTCAATTGATGAGGTATTCTCCATGGTCGTGAATCGAGTCAGCACATCAAATTGTGAAAAAGAGTATCAATAAGCCTAATCATAAGTAAAAAGAACATCTAACACAAAATAAGCTTTTTTTTTGTTTCAGGAATTCATCGACAGAATAGAAAGAGTAAGCAATCAGGAAACTTAGCAGACTAGCCGTGAAAGTCCGAGGATTACTAATAAGCATTTTGAATTCTTTTGGCAGTTTACTGAAAATGGATGCGATAGAATACTGCAGACCTTTCTTCGCAAGTGTCAAGGTGTTGTGATCCAAATGCTGATTCAATTTCTGTCTAGTATTAACAGAGTGAAAACTACTGAATCTTGTGATAGCAGACGATATTAGAGAGAGTATGTAATGAGAGGCTAACGTCAGATTTCCCAGGCCACTAGGCACGGGTCGACAAGACGTACGCCAACTTACATCACATATTGCTCGAACCAGCCGTTTCTGCGCAATAAATACCCGTTTTGAACCAGAGGAATTACCCAAAATATAACGCCATATGTCTTAAGCGAATGAAAATAAGCTCATTAGACTACTTTTTTTGTGCTGAACTGACACTATTTAAGAAACTGTTACAATGAAAAACAATGCAGCATTTAGATTTTGAACAAAATCATAAACTTGGGTTTTCGACGACAGGTTACAATCTATCTGAAATTTGAACTTTTCAGTCTCACTTATCAAGTTCCAATTTTTTGTAATACAAACGTCAGCTTTTGTAGAATTATGTGTTAAAACTGTGAAAACTAAGTCTTACTGCGATTTAGCATCAACTTCTTTTCTACAAACTGTGAACTTATTACTTATTTCTTCAACTGCACTATTTTATTCTGCACCTATATTGCAAACGGCCTGCTTCCCCCCCCCCCTCCCCCTCCCTCACATGTCTGGGCCAACATCACAGGTAACACTCAACGAATCACCTTCTGCTGTTTATTATTAAAGTATGAGGTGAACCAATTGTGAGCTACTCCCTTACTCCACGATTTTTCAACTTCTGCAGCCATATCTTGCTATCAATTGATCAAATGCTTTTACTAAGTCAAAGTATATGCCTAGCGTTCACTGTTTTTTATTTAATGCATCAGGTGCCTCAGGGAGACAAGAGAATGTAGCAGTTTCGGTTGTTAATCCACTTGTGATAGCAAACTGCGTATTGGAAAGCAAAGTATGATGACTGAAATGATCAAGTAACCTTGAATAAACACCCTCTTCAATGCTCGGAAATTAGTCTAAGATTCTCCGAATTATACCTTTCTTTCAAGTTGTTTCATTACCGAGTATTTCAGTTTTTCAGGAAACTGACCATTTCGATCGGAAAAAATTACAAATATGGCTAATTCCTTGGCTAAAGGATATCTTGCTTGATACCCCATCATATCCATTAGAGTTCATAGTCTTTAATGAATTAATTCTTGTAATTCTTGTAATTCTCTCCCCTGTCAGTATCACTCAGTAATACGTCAGGTAATAGTCTCAGAATGCTATATTCTAAGAGAGTTATTTGATTACATGTAGCAGGAAACTAAGAGTAACTCCGAAAGTATTCTAGGAACTGAACAGGTTTGTTGGACAAAAGTTGCATGGTACACCGGGGGACAGAGTATGACGTTTGCAGTTGTTGCTAGTCGGGGTCGCTTCGGAGATATAAAGGCCATTTTTTCTTCTTTTTTATAGAATGGTGTAGTTTGGTATTTATTTTATAATAGCGACTATAGAGACGAATCAAATTATGTGTAACAGTAAGGTCTTTGAAGGTCCTCGAAGGTCAAAGAGGTGGCAGCAAAAATCATTGTAAAGCTGCCTACCGGTTCTTGCTAGAATGGCGAAAAGTGGTTGGCAAGACGGGTAGCTGGCGGTGTTCTGGGGAGTGAAAACTTCATTCTGATTGTCATGGTAATGGCTGCAAGTACCTAAGTGATAAGAACTACCACTCAATCAATGATAAGAAGACTGCAGCGCATAATTGATACCAATGGTCATGACTTCGAACATCTTCTGTAAATGAATGTTCATAATTCTTGACCTCCGTTCACCTTCAAAGGCCTTACTGTGACGCATGCCGGCCGCAGTGGCCGAGGGGACTGAGGCGCTCCAGTCACGGTCTGCACGGCCACTACGGTTGGGGGTTCGAATCGCCCCTCGGGCATGGATATTTGTGCCGTCCTTAGTCTTAGCTAGTTCATAAGTAGTTTGTAAGTTTAGGGACTGATGACCCCGTAGTTAAGTCCCTTAAGCTCTACAAACATTTGAACATTTGTGCCGCATCATCGGATTCGTCTCGAAAGCCGCTATCAGACAATAAGTACCGAAGTATAGCATATAATTTACGAAAATAATGTTTACCACATCTGTGAAATGACCCCACATAGCAACAAAATACCAACGGTATTTTCCGTCCGCCTGTCCGCCTTCGTGGTCCAGTGGACAGCATGGTAGGTTGTCACGAAGGGGGTCCGGGTTCGAATCCCACTCGGGTTGGAGAATTTCTCCACTCGGGAACTGGGTGTTGTGTTGTCCTTATCATCATTGCATCATCATCGACGCGCAAGTCGCCCATGTGGCGTCACCTAAAGTCTTGCACGAGGAAAATCGAACACGATCCCAGCTGGCGTCTAATGGCCCAAAATACCACACAAAATCATGATCACCTGTCCCCCGTTGTCCTGTGCAACTTCTGTCCCACAAACTTTACAGCTCCTATCATACTTTCGGAGTTATTAGTGCCAATAGTTACTGACTTGCCCTATACGTGACATATCACAACAGTTTCTATTACACTCTGGCTTTATAACATCAACTTTGTGCTGCTGACAAGATAATTCCTTCGCGACTGAGTATGTTGAGTTTCTGTTTAAGCTGAAACGGTAGTCCCTATAGCGACAATGTTAAATTAAGCAAATTCATGCCCCGTTTTCTCAGAAACTACGTAACAGACTTGTCAGAAAATTTAGCTGAAAATTAAATGATCTTTGTGCAACTCACTGAACCTAAATCATTGCGGTATCGTAATTTATAATATATTTATTAATGTAATTGCCGTGCATTAAAATGTTTTTATTAAAAAGTCATAAATACTCGCATTGCAACAAAAGTACTGGTGCAATCAACAAGATTGCAGTTGCAAAGCTGTAATGTAGTGTTGTTTACAATCTGTGAAATTTTCATTAAAGTTTCTGTGATAGTTTCTGAAAAAAACGGGGCAAATATTTCGGAATTTATAGTTTTGACAAAATGAACTTAAAGTTTAGAACATGTTTATTCTAGGAAAAACTTATAGATCTATCCCCAAGAAGTGGTTAGAAGCAGCCTGCACCATATTCAAGGTTCTAGTTATCTTTGAGTTCATTTGCCTGTTTCCTTTTCCTGCTTCTTGACTCTTTAGACATTAGAGAAGAAGCAAAATCTGACTTCGCAATACGAAAGCTGTGAAGTTCTCTTAGAATAGTTACAGTATTCTGTCCGGGTGATATACCTAACTGTTCTGAGACTTTTAGTCTGGCAGTGTTTCCATTGTTCCACTCCTAGTTGTAAAGTTCTCTAACCTAGAAACACATTTTTAAGGATGCGGGTCCACACGATGTTGTTGAAGGCCTCATTTACGTCTTCAGTTTTTCTATACAAGCACTTCCTCAGAAGATTAGGGTGGGCAAGGTCTCTATAGATCGGTTTCATTTGATCCCTAATTGATTCAGGGATAGAGCGCTTGTGGGTGAATGTGTTGAGGTTACCAGCTGCCTGTGCCTTCCTAAACTTGCACCACGTTTGCGGAGATGGTGGACATAAAGGATGTGTTGGCTTCTCGTCAGTGGATATACGGTGAAAGAAAGTGGCCCACACTACTTTATTCATTGTCTCCAGATCTCCAGAATTCTTCCTAAAGTCATTCCCATAATATTCCTGCAACTCATCGATAATCTTATCTAAATATTCAAATGTTTGTAAAGCTTATGGGACTTAACTACGGGGTAATCAGTCCCTAAACTACTTATGAACTATTTACGAACTAGGACAGCACAAATATCCATGGGGGATTCGAACCCCCGACCGTAGTGGCTGTGCAGACCGTGACTGGAGCGCCTCAGCCCCCTCGGCCACCGCGGCCGGCTAATCTTATCTGTCAACCTAAACTTCGTAGACTTGCCATGAGAGAGCTTTGTTCCACGAATTTTGCTGTTGAGTGTAATAAGGCGGGTTAACCAATATATGAACCGTCCTTTTCTGCACAAAACACACAAAACACCTAACACTCTAATTGTAAAAGTGCCGGAGGTATAATCCTTTGTACGAAAAAGGGCGTAAATAATTAGAGGACAGATGCCATAAATTTTTTTAAAAATGCAGTTCTAAATATTCACACAAGAATATTGTCTTCCCTTAAGCCGTCGGCACACGAAGCGTGTGTCTGAACGTGTGCGGTGAACGTGACGAATCCAAAGTGCGGCTGAACGCTCGGAGACGGCGCAACTTGTGCATACGAGATGTGTGCCTTAACAAGCTACAAGGCAACACTCTCCAGCGATTGTTGTTAGCGGCATCACGTCCTGGAACCACAATGTTTACGAAATAAAAGAAATGGAATTGCTGCTTTATTTTTTTGCGTTCGTCATATGTTCGTCATGTTCTGTGATGTAGGCCTACAAGTAACAACGCAACATCTATGAACTTAAGACTCTTAGAAAAGTTACATGGTTTGTCAATAAGTCCAGCGACTTATAAAAGCTTCATGACAAACTTTGCGATATAAAATTACACTAGGCCTTGACATAAGACAAATATTTTTGCAACAGTCTAGCTTTTTAGTAAGACCTAAAAGACATTCTTCGACGGTCATGTTACTATTTAGTAGAACAATGTTAAGAAGGTGCAAAATGCAATACGTGAAACAATAAAGTGCGTATTTTACTCTAAGTAAGGAGCAAACTGTCTTGTTCATAAAACGAATCCAACAAACTCACTCCTCAGAGGATGCGCAATTTTGTTTACATAGAATCGAATAATATGCAGTATATTTTTGTAAAATGCATGGGAAATTATTCCAGTCTATTATGAAACCAGAATAAAAAACAAAAAAATTTAAAGTGGGAAACGCCTTGAACCAACGGCGTTTTATACTTTACATTTCACAGTCCACGACTTTGCTGCCTACGCTACAGCCACTAAATTGTCTATGTTTCTTCGACGGCGGAATTAGATGTGTTCTATACACTTCTGGTAGATATGTCGGTTGCCGAAATGTAATCACAACAAATGATGTAAAGAACAATTCGTGTCAATAGATCTTCAGATCCCCCTTGCCTTGAAACGGCAGATTACTGTAATAAGGACTTTTTTGAACACATATAAGACGTTTCCAGTCATTTATTCCAACAAATAATACCTCTAATGACCGATTTTCGAGAGATTCTCGCCGGCCGCAGTGGCCGAAGGGACTTAGGCGCTTTAGTCACGGTCTGCACGGCCACTACGGTCGGGGGTTCGAATACCCCCTCGGGCATGGATATTTGTGTCGTCCGAGTTCGTAAGTAGTTCATAAGTAGTTTGTAAGTTTAGGGACTGATAACCCCGTAGTAAAGTCCCATAAGCTTTACAAACATTCAGGTCAGGTCGAGAGATTTTCAATTATTTACTTTTACTTGCTTTGCAATGTCATACATTCCTAAGACCCCATGAATTACGATGGTCAATATGGCGTCTTCCCCTTTGTACCGAAAAGAGCTGCCCCAGTCCCCGGATAGCCACGGAGTGTGACGTCGGTGGCGTTATCCCAAATTATTGGTGATCGTTCAGACGCACGTTGAGAATGTCTAGCATACTTGATACTGCCTTACACGTTCGGAAAGCCTCGCCAACGGGCGGTTCGCACGTTGTGATGTCAGAAACTCGCCACGTTGGCCACACTCGTTCAGATACACGCTCCGTGTGCCGATGACTTTTCCTAACTCACAAGAGGTGTGTGGCTGATTAACAACATGGCCATAACGCGTCCATACACTTTAGCTATATGTTCAAATGTGTGTATAGCTTATGGGACATAACTACGGGGTCATCAGTCCCTAAACTTACAAACTACTTATTAACTAACTAATACTAAGGACGGCACAAATATCCATGTCCGAGGGGGGATCCGAACCCCCGACCGTAGTGGTCGTGCAGACTGTGACTGCCGCGCCTCAGTCCCCTCGGCCACCGCGGCCGGCCACTTTAGCTCTCCCATGACTTCTCTCGCCTCAGTGTAATGCTGTGGTTCTTGAACTACATTAAGGCTACAGTGATCAGCTGGTCATCGGAGGCCACCTAGTGAAGAGCGCCGTCACGGCCGGACCCCCTGGCCTCGTTAGGTCGGCGGCTGACGGACGGCGAGACCACCAGGAACTGTGGCCGCGTCTGAGGCGGACAGCAGAGTGGGTAATTGCGGCTACAGTGCGGCCGGTATCTGCCAGCGGCCATCGGCGGCCGGCCGAGGCGGATGGATCCGCTAACGATGCGAAGCGGACGCGACTGGGCGCCTGCAAGCGCTGTATGGATCCGTGATGGCCGGCGTGGAGCCCGGGCCCGGCCACAAAGGCCCAGGGTGGCACATCCGGGAGGGTCCCAGCCAGTGCCGCGTGCCGCTGCAGTCAGCAAATGCGCCGTAAACGTGAATCGCGTGCCATGTATGGTTGGGGGACCCAAGCGGCAGGTTGAGTCACCTAATTGAATTTTTTTTTTCCTGTCTCTCGCGCAAATGGACACCTTTCCTACACCAGCTGTTTGTCATCTCATATTTGTTGATGACTGTAACAGATATGTGTGTGCTATGGTGTCATGATCGCACTATACTTACCGGGTGATAAAAAAGTCAGTATAAATTCGGAAACTTAATAAATCATGGAATAATGTAGATAGAGGGGCAAAACTTGACACACATGCTTGGAATGACATGGGGTTTTATTAGGGAAAAAAAGGAGTATTGCTAGACGCGTGAAAGATATTGCGCGCGTCGTTTGGTGATGAACGTATCCTCAGCCACCAGTCATGCTTGGCCTCCCAGGTCCCCAGACCTCTGTCCGTACGATTATTGTCTTTGGGGGTTACTTGAAGTCGCAAGAGTATGGTGATCGACCGACATCTCTAGGGATGCTGAAAGACAACATCCGACGCCTATGGCTCACCATAACTCCGGACAGGCTTTACAGTACTGTTAACAACATTATTCTTCGACTACAGCTATTGTTGAGGAATGATGGTAAACGTAGTGAGCATTTCCTGTAAATAACATTATCTTTGCTTTGTCTCAGTTTGTTATGTCAATTATTGCTTTTCTGATCAGATGAAGTGCCATCTGTCGGACATTTTTTGAACTTTTCTTTTTTTTTTTTCTTATCATACTCCATGTCCAAGCAGGTGTGTCAATTTTTACCTCTCTACCTACATTATTCCGTGACTTACCAAGTTTTAAAATTTATACTGACTTTTTGATGTATATACCGAAAATACATGTGGAACTACAATAGAAAGAGGAGACTGTTAGGTGGCATATAGAGGACCGAGCGAGGTGGTGCAGTGGTAACACACTGGACTCGCATTCGGAAGGATGGAGCTTCAAATCCACCTCCGGCCATCCAGTTTACGTTTTCCGTGATTTCCCTAAATCACTTCACAACCCAGGCAAATGCCCGTATGGTTCCTTTGAAAGGGCACGGTCGATTTTCCTTCCACATCCTTACCCAAACACTCCAAGCGTAAGTTCCGTCTCTAATGACCAAGTTGTCAACGGGACGTTAAACTCCAAGCTTCGTTCCTTTCTCTGCAGATAGAGGGCAAAGGGAAAGGCTTGAAAAATGTGTTGCCTGGAATTTGAGACTATATGGGGCAAACACGCTGAAACGAGAGAATGAAAAGGTTAGAAGCTTTTGCAACGTGGAAGTAGAGATGAATGGAGAAGATAAGCTGGATGGAAAATGTGAGTAATGAAAGAGTGTTGTAAATGGTTGGGAAGAGATGTCTGCTGAAGGTTATAAGAGAAAGACAAAAGATCTGGTTGGAACATTCGTTGAGAAGGTAGTGCATGCTACCAGATGCCTTGGAAGGAGTGCTTTATGGGAGAAGACTGAGAGGAAGAAATACAAGATGATAGATGATATATAGGGAAGAGGAAATTATGCGGACATGTAGAGGAGGGCAGAAGATCGGGCAGCCTTGAGAACTACCGTGTGAAAACCTGCCTTTTGGCAGAACACTGATGATGACGACGACAATAGATAATAAAAAATGGGTTTCGCGGTCATGATCGTACGGAAGGGGTTTATGAAAGTAAGTTATATCAGACAAATTAACACGTAAAATAGTGGAAAAAATATTTTCAACACAAACTGTTATATTTAATGGATACCCATATTGTTTTTAATGCAATAAATAGCTCGAAAAATCACAGAAAAACTGGCATTTATTGCGCCGCAATAACTCAGTTGCATACAAGCGGGAAGCTAAGATGACGTTTGAAATAAATGTAACGCTCAGCTAGTGCATCCCGGTACTCTTCGCTTCATTTCTCATCTGTGTGCCCATGAAGTCCTTAGGAGCTTTTTATAATTATTATTTATGGGTAATGTTTGTCCGTCTATGCAACTACAAATAAGGTGCGACTTTTCTCACCAGACGCGTTTGATCTTAATGACCATACAATGTCTTCAGTAGTCTGCAATCATAGACATCTACAATGTGTTTTGGTTTTTGACCAAAAACAGTTCGTAGCAAAACATGTATTTTTTTTTTTTTTTTTTTTTTTTTTTTTTTTTTTTTTGTTACTTACGGAAATTTTAGTTTTTTTTTTTTTTCGCCTTACATCATGGAGTGTCGGTTTGTTTCATGCTTTACAGCAGATTATTCTTTCTGCGTCACTATTTTCGCACTGAATGTGACAGTCTGCACGCTGTGTTGCAGTGTTCCAATATCGCGAATGTATTTTTTCATTTATTTATTTATTTATATTTTTAATACTACATATTAAATTATATTACACTATATTTATTTTTTATGTAAGCGAAATGCAGTAATGGCGAAATGAAAAATCTGTGTGATGAGGGAGGGAAATGGCAGGGAAAAGAAGAGTGAACAGTGGCTAAAAATGGTGAGTAGTGGGATGTACAGTGAGATGGAAACAGGAATGAGAGCAAACGTAGATCTCGCCTCGCATTTTCTCCATATCTAATTAACTTATTGCGATCTGTTTATCATTTTTCATGCTATTGATTATCCATGGGTATTCATTACAAAAAAAAAAAAAAAAAAAAAAAAAAAAAAAAAAAAAAAAAAATTAAGTTTGTGAGGAAATTCCAGTGCGCACTGGAAGGCTCCCAGCTTATCTGCCAGCTACACGACATGGATGGAGTTACAATTCCTGCAGATGGTCTAAAAGAAGGACCGAAACTAGATGATTAAATAAAATGGTTGCACTCTAGTTATTTATATATAAACAAAGATAAGATCAGAGAGATTAGCGCTTGTACAGAAGCATACAAGCAGTTTTTATCTTTTATTTATTTACCTTTTATTTGTATATGGGAGTGAAACAGCAAAGGATTTAAGAAGTAGCGGTGTTTTATAACCTCCGCCACGCAGCTTTGGGCGGATTGCAAAGTATGTATATAGATGTAGATGAATGCCTTCTTTGCCTTTGTTGGTATCTAATACATAAAGCAGAGTGTCCGTATGTTTGTACGTGTTGCATACAAATCTACAGTTCTGTTCCAATCATTAGGAAATTTTGTACACGTCAGCTTCAATCCATGAGGACGGTCATCGTAAGTGTAAGAATCACAAACGATATATAGTTCACGAGATATGACGTCATAAACAATGAGATGCACGAAAAACTGCTGCATTTTGCGACAACGCTGCTCATTTCCTCGTAAACCATTAGACCGATTTCAACCAAATTTGGTACACACATTCCTTACCGTAAGGTAACAATTGCTGCATCGTTAAGAAACACATACGGCACATGGTTCAAAAGATATTACGTCATAACCAATAGAAATCGCAAAAAATTCCATATAATGCGGCGAGACTTTCGAAATACACTGTATGAGTATGACAGTACTTAGCGACTTGCAACAAACTTTAAATATAATTTCAAACGTTTATTAAGCTTTTTCTCGCTGGCAACCATAGTAAAATGATGAAAGGAAAAAAGTTTCTCGCTTACTACTTTTCCGCTGCTTATGGAGTATAACTACGGCTCTCGGTATGACGTTACAATTTATAATTTGAACACTACAAATTGTAGCGACAGGAAATTTTACAGACAGTATCCACACATGTAGTTGAATGTACCTTCTAAAGTTTATCACAGTACGATGAATAGCTCACGAGATATGAGCACATAAACAGTGGAAAACCACCCCATCACGGGGCTTATTTACTACTAATTGCATTCCCAAGAGATTGTACAGACATACAGCCCTTATACAAGTGAATATATACCTGAAAAATGGCAGGGATAAGTAAACAAATACCCGGGCAACGCCGGGTTTTCAGCTAGTCCTTTTATACAGGGTGTTTCACTAAGTGTGTTTGCCTCTGTAACTTATAAAATATCCTGGGTTTTTTGTCTGTCACTTTCCACTTCTTTCACCTCTGGCAGTATTGCTTATGTGAAAAATACCGAGTAGCACCATTGTTCGGACCTCACGTTAAACTGTAGGTCCCCCTATAACTGGCTGGGTAAGTCGGTTTGAAGGTCGGAGGAAAGCATTGGCATACCACCTCCAATCAGGACCATGCCTAGTAAAGCACTGTGGTGATCAAACCAATCTTCGGATTCTTGACTGCTTTACCTTTTACCTTTAGGTGACGGGAAATTTTAATGCGGTAGGTCAACACAAGAAATGTTACACTTTCTTCGAAGCTAGGAACATAGTTTATTGTATCATTTTCCAAAGAGTTACAGCACAAAGATACAATTTGTTAAATGGAACAATAGTTTTTCTATCGTGCATTGGATTCGGTAGAATCATCTGCGTCCAAATCAATTGAAACTACATTCCTATCACTGTTAGTTTGGGAGCTACAACCTTTCAAAGTTTAGGGGGTGGAGGCTACGACAGCGTAGCTGACTGGCTGGTGGTCATGAGACAGTGGGCCGTGCCCCAGGGGATAGCCACTCGGCCAGTTAGCTACGCTATCTCAGCCTCCGCTTCCGGAACTTTGAAGGGTTGTAGCTCCCAAACTAACAGTGATAGGAATATAGTTTAAATTGATTTGGACGCAGGTGTTTTAAACGAATCCAATACACTATAGTAAAAACTATTGATCCATTTAAAAATTATATCTTTGTGGTGTAACTCTTTCGAAAATGATACAATAAACTATGTTCATAGCTCCGCAGAAAGTGTAACATTTCTTGTGTTGACCTACCGCATTAAAATTTTCCGTCACCTATTATTTTATAAGTTACAGAGGCAAACACACTCAGTGAAACACCCAGTATATGGGAGTGGAGCAGCAAAGCATTTAAGAATTAGTGGTGTTTGGTACCCTCCGCCATGCAGCTTTGGGCGGATTGCGGAGTATGTATGTAAACATAGATGAATGTTTTCTTTGCCTCTGTTGGCATTTTCTATCTATACAAACGATCTGATGGACAGAGTAAGTTGTAATATGCGGCTGTTTGCTGATGATGCTGTGGTGTATGGAAGGGTGTCGTCTGTAACTGACTGTAATAGCATACAGGATGACTTAGACAAAATTTCTAGTTGGTGCGAAGGTTGGCAGCTAGCTCTCAATGTGGAAAAATGTAAGGTGATGCGCATGAGTAGAAAAAACAATCCCATAATGTTCGGATACAGCATTAGTAGTGAGCTTCTTGGTTCTGTCGCGTCGTTCAAATATCTAGGCGTAACATAGCAGAGCGATATGAAATGGAACGAACATGTAAGGACAGTTGTGAGTAAGGCGGACAGCCGACTTCGGTTTATTGGGAGAATTTTGGGAAGATGTACTTCACCTGTAAAGGAGACCGCGTATAAAACGCTTGTACGTCCACGTTTTGAGTATTGCTCAACTGTTTGGCACCCGCAGCAGATCAGCTTAAAGGAAGACATAGAGGCAGTTCAAAGGCGAGCAGCTAGGTTCGTTACTGGTAGGTTCGACCAGTGCGCGAGTGTCACAGAAATGCTCCGGCAACTCAATTGCCGATCGCTGGAGGAAGGGCGACGTTCTTTTCGTGAATTTCTGAAGGAAATTTCTTGAGGAAATTTAGAGAGCCGGAATTTGAAGCTGAGTGTAGTACGATCTTGCTGCCGCCTACTTACATTTCGCGTGATGATCACAAAGACGAGATAAGAGAAATTAAGGCTCGTACGGAGTCATATAGGTATTCTTTTTTTCCTCGTTCTATTTGGGAGTTGAAAAAGGAAAGGAAATGCCTAGTAGTGGCACAGTGTACCCTTAGCCACGCACCTTACGGTGAATTGCGGAGTATGTATGTAGATAAGGGTTCGCAAATCGATTCCGTATTTCTTGATTTCCAGAAGGCTTTTGACACCGTACCTCACAAACGGCTTTTAATCCAATTGCGTGGTTATGGTATATCGCCCCAAATTTGCGACTGGATAGGAGATTACCTGTCAGAGAGGACACAGTTTGTCGTAATCGATGGTAAGGCATCGACTAAAACAGAGGTGATATCCAGAGGGTAGTGTTATTGGTCCTCTGCTGTTCCAAATAAACGATTTGGGGGAAAATCTAAGTAGCTCTCTTAGGTTGTTTGCAGATGACGCCGTCATTTACCGTCAAGTAAAATCATCTGAAGATTAAAACCAACTGCAGAACGATCTGAATAAGATATCAGCATGGTGTAAAAATTGGCAATTGACTCTTAGTAATAAGTGTGAAGTTGTCCACATGAGTACGAAAAGAAATCGGTTAAACGTTGTTTACAAGATAAATCAATCAAAAGTGAAGGCCGTAAACTCCACAAAATACCTAGGAATTACTATTAATTCAGACTTAAATTGGAAAGAAGATGTAGATAATATCGTGGGAAAGGCGAACCAGAGACTGCGTTTTATTGGCAGAACCCTTAAAACATGCAACAGAGCTACAAAAGAAATTGCATGCACTACGTTTGTCCGTCCATTTTTGGAGTGTTGCAGCCCAGTGTGGGTTTGACGGAGGACACCGAAAGAGTCCAAAGAATGGCAGCTCGTTTCGTATTGTCACGATACAGGGGAGACAGCGTTACGGAAATGATACAGGATCTGGTATGGGAATCATTACAACAACGGCGCTTATCGCTGCGGCGTGGGCTACTTGCGAAACTCCAATCGCCAACATTCTCCTCCGAATGCGAAAATATATTGTTGACTCCCACTTACATAGGTAGAAATGAACATCAGATAAAATACGTGAAATCAGAGCTCGAACAGAGAGATTCAGATGTTCTTTCTTCCTGCGCGCTATTCGAGAATGGAATTGGAGATAAATAAAGGTGGTTCGATGAACCCTCAGCCAGGCTCTTAAATGTGATTTGCAGAGTATCCCATGTAGAAGCAGATGTAGCAGAATACCTTCGTTGGTAACTATTCAGTGGAGACACGGTACCGAGGCGCTGGGTGAAGGACCTGACACGGTCGGTGCGCCGGAGCCGATTGTGTCACTGCCGGGGGACGGGGCGGCAAAGGTTGCGACGTTCGCACGACATTTGGAGCGCTGCGCCGCGCCGCCGCAGGCACCTGTCGCGCGGCAGGTGGGCGTGGCCCGGAGCGGCCCTGATCCTCGCCGCCGATCGCCCCGCAGATAGCGGACGCCGCAGGTGCGTTGCCGGCCGGCCGTGTCAGCGCTAAACGCCGGCCGGCCCTCCGCAGGTCGCCACTTTACTGCCCAGCGGTTTCGCTTTCGGCTGCGATAGCGCTCTGAACAGGCCGCTCTAGCCGTCGCTCGGTTTCTCCTGACCTCTGGGCAGACACTGCTGTTCACCTAGACCGCGCCGCATCGCCAGCGCCGCTTTTACTTTCTCACTAGCCAGTTGAAGGTAACCTCCTGGCGGTGGTTTCTGCGAAGCAATAAACTAGTCGATGAACACGGCGTATAACCTCCGGAAGGCAGTTAGCGATGGTAGAAGGGGGAGGGGGCGGAGTTGTTCTCATCACCTTGGATTCCGCGTTTCAAATGTATAATTACGACTTGCAGTCATCATCATTACAGGTATTCTAACCTATGGTATTTCTTCTCTTATGAGGGGCGTTTCGGCGTAGACTCCTTTCGTCCAAAACCGTTGTAATTTGTTGGTTCCTTCAGTATAATAGGAATTGTCCAATCCTGAAAAAAAGATATTAGTTTCTGCAATCACCTCTTCGTTTGAATGAAATCTCCGTCCCGCTATCCATGTCTTCGAATTGGGGAACAAATAGTAGTCCAAGGGAGCCACGTCTGGAGAATAGTGGACTGGGGTGGGGGGCGGATTCAAACAAGTTGGAATTCTATATCCAATAATTTTGCGACCACAACTGGTCAGGTGTGTCCTGGTGCAGTGTCCTGATGGAAAAGTACTTTTATGTGGGACAATCACCGGTTTCCTTCAAGCAGTGCAGGTCGGTTTTCAAACGGTTCAATAACGAAGAATAATATGCAGGTGTAATAGTTTTAACCTGTTCCAGATAGTCGATTAGGAATATCCCTTGCGAATTCCAAAAGGCCGGCCGCGGTGGCCGAGGGGACTAAGGCGCTCCAGTCACGGTCTGCACAGCCACTACTGTCGGGGATCGAATCCCCCCTCGGGCATGGATATTTGTGCCGTCTTAGTTCGTAAGTAGTTCATAAGTAGTTTGTAAGTTTATGGACTGATGACCCCGTAGTTAAGTCCCATAGACTACACACACACACACACACACATATATATATATATATATATATATATATATATATATATATATATATATATATATAAAGTTCGTCGCCATAACCTTTCAGTCCGAAGGACCGGTCTCCGCCATTTTGGTGCAGATCCTTCCTTGGTAACCCCCTGTTTAGATTGGTGTCAGGAGTATAGTAATGTATCCAAGTTTCATCAACAGTGACGAAACGACCCTTGAAGTCCTGCGGATTATCCTGAACAGCTGCAAACCTGTCGCGGCGTAGTGGTCGCGCACATTGAGGTGCTTTGCGCGAGGACGTTCCCGTCGGGGTTTCGAATCCTCTCTCGGGCATCTATTGTACTTTCTTTATATAAAGCAGTTTGTACGTTTAGGGACTGATGATCGCGCAGTTATGTCCCATAAGCCTAACAAACAAAAAGCTACAAACCTTCCTTCCAACATTACATACGATTCCATTTTTGGTCAATCGTTAGCAATCGCGGCACCCATCTTGCGGACAGCTTTTCCATGTCTAAATGTTGATGCAAAAATTATGTGGCTGTTCATTAGAGATGCCCACAGCACTCGCAATGTCACTAACCTTATCTCTTTTGTCATCCATCACTAAATCATGGATTTTATCGATGATTTATTGAATCGTAACCTCCACAGGGCGACCAGGACGTTCTACGTCATGTGTGCTCATATGATCACTCCGAAAATTTTGAAAGCACTTTAAACTGTTCTAATCGAAGGGGTAGAGTCTCCATAATATTTTTCAAGCTTTTCCTTAGTCTGCTGAAGCGTTTTGCCTTTCATAAACTAATGTTTAATCACCACACGGAATTCCTGTTCGTCCATACATTGACAATCACTCGACTTCATTGATTCACACGAAAGGCAAACACAAAGAAATAGACCACTAAGGCTGAAACTTGGTGGGCGTTCTTTCTAAATAACTAAACAACACCTCGATACGCGCCGGTGATTCCATGTCTCGGACTTTGCAAGGACTTTTCAAACGCCCCTCGTAGAATAAATCTTTTCCGCTTTTCAGAACTGCGGCGTATGTTCTTCCGAACATGTAATCAACCAAGTCGAGGTTTTATGAATATGAGACCCTGACATTATCGGGAATACAGGTTTAAGTGCGACCCATGGAGTGCAAGAGCAAGAGTAGGAGGACATAGGCCGTACAGCTGTGTGAATCCAGTGCGCCTGGGTGGAGCAAGACTTAGCGCATTGCCTAAAAAGCACGATGCCTGGGTTCGAATCACGGCCCCGGTACGAATTTTCATGTAACCGTATTGTATTCTTACAGCACCTACATAAATTTCCGTACGAAATCTTCTTCTTCTGCCACGCCATAGGATTTTCATGACCAAATATTTCCTTACATTTTACATTTTCTTTCCTCTTCCTTTTCGGTACCCAGTTCCTCGTTAAATGATGCCATATCGAGTTCGTTTGTCTCTCTGTAATGATTTTCAACGTAATTCCTTCATCTCCAATTCTTCTTAACATTTTTGTCATTCCTTAACCTGTCCCCCCAATTCATGCCTACTGTTCTCCTACTGTCCTTATGTAACGTCCCTGCCTATGAACGAAACAATGCAGAGCTCCAGACATAACAATTTGCAAAGCCGTTTCCTCAAATATTTGTATGGTGGTCCACAAAAATATCAGAACGGCATGACCTCATGACTTCAATAACAGCTCAGAATGATGTCGTTCAACTTCAATGCATTAGGCAATACGCGTAACGAAATTTCGCTCAACAGCGAGTAGTTGGTCTTCAGTAATGTTCTCACATTCATTGACAATGCGCTGACGCATGTTTTCAGGCGTTGTCGGCGAATCACGATAGCAAATATCCTTCAGTTTTCCCCACAGAAAGAAATCCCGGGATGTAAGATCAGGTGAACGTAAGGGCCATGGTATGGCGCTTCTATTACCATTCCACCTGTCATTAACTATTCCATTTAAGGCCGCTTCAGCTGCAAGCGAGCCATGTGCCGAGACATTCATCATGTTGGAAGTACATCGCCATTCTGCCATACAGTGAAACATCTTGTAGTTAAAATCGATAGAAAATTACGTAATAAACCAGTATACGTTGCACCATTTAGATTGCCACCGATAAAATAGGTGCCAATTATCCTTCCTCCCATAATGCCGCACAATACATTAACCCGGCAAGGTCGCTGATGTTCTACTTGTCGCAGCCATCATGGATTTTCCGTTGCCCACTAGTGAGCGCATATTATGCCGGTTTATGTTACCTCACTTTGTTAATGACGCTTCGTCACTAAACAGAACTTGTGAAAAAAAAATCTGTTATCGTCCCGTAATATATTTTGTGCCCAATGGCAAAACTATACACAACGTTCAAAGTCTTCGCCATGCAAATCCTGGTGCATAGAAATATGGTACGAGTGAAATTTATGTTAATGTAGAATTCTCAACACCGACGTTTTTGAGATTCCCGATTTTCGCTCACTTTGTCTGCTACTGATGTGCCGATTACCGCAACTGCAGCTAAAACACTTACCTGGGCATAATCATTTGTTGTAGGTCGTGGTTGACATTTCACTTGTGGCTGAACACCTACTGTCTTTAAACAACGTCATTACCCGCAAAAGGTCTGGGCACTTGGATTATTTCAGGATAACGATCAACATTTTGATCACAATAACCATACATAAATACCATATGGACCTTTTCTGCAGTTGGTAAACGGTCCATTTTAACACGATTAATGTATCCCGAAGCAATTATCGTCCGCACTGGCGAAATGTTAAGCGGATACCACGTACTTATACGTTTGTGACTATTACAGCGCCCTCTATCACAAAGCGACAAAAGTGTTTCAAATAAAATATTCATGTTTATTTACGTACTAGACGAATATGTAATGAAAAATTGGGGTACATTTAAAAAAAATGCAGTTGATATCCGTTTGACACATGGCAGCGCCATCTAGCGGGCCAACCATAGCGCCCTTTATTTTCCCCCTTCAAGCTAGAAAAGTTTTGTAGTTTGTAATTTTTTCGTTTGATGCTTATTTCATGAGATATTTGGTCTGGTCACTATCAATGGACCACTCTGTATTGTACTGTTGACGCTGACTCATATTGCCCAGTCCGAATATATTCTTTCTAAAACACAGAATAATGTAATATGCACAGAATATATGACATCAACTGCGGATGGGCAAAGCTGAAAATATGTACCCAGCCGGGATTCGAACCCGGGTCTCCCGTTTTTTTTTCCGTTAGTGAGTTCACGTCATTCTTGGTTGTTCGTTGATCATTTGGCTCAGCTCTTTTTTATTACAGACGGTGTATAGCTCCCTGTCCGGACACGCTGAGCCACACCGCCCGGCACCACTAGGGACACAGTGATCACCGCACCTTCAAGGACTACTTTAACACGCCTCCCGTCAGATACAAATATAAAAAGAATAATTGTTGAATCCTCCAACACATATAATAAAGCTCGAAATTTGCTGCTAAGTTTAGATTTATTTTTATTTCGTCAATGCCGACTGTTTCGGCGCATTATTCCCATTTTCAAGTGTCGTATAGATGGAATGATGTGCATATATCATCGTATTGGCCTCTCTGGTGGTCGTCAGTTACCTTCTGATTTTATTAAAAAAAAGTTATTAAGTTCCGATTGTATATGTTTACAGATTATATATATAATCGGAACTGTCAAACGGTATTCATTAACACTTTTTATAATACCAGAAGTAATTGACAAACATCAGACAGTCCATTACTATGATATATGCACGTCATTCCATCTAGACGACACTTTAAAATGGCAATAATGCGCCGAAACAGTCGGTAGTCACGAAATAAAAACAAATCTAAACTTAGCAGCAAATCTGGAACTTTCTTTAGTAAAAATGTCATTATATGACCTTTATTGTGCTGCAGGCCCCAAAGAGCAATGACGTTTGATATATAATTTAGTTCATTTACAAAGGAGCCCGTGAATTTGTTTTACTACATCCTATCATATGGTTAACACCTGTTTTGCGCCACTTGTCTAACCGCTTCCAAGATGAAGGAAAATTTTATCTTCTGTAATTCGCATAATTATTGCCGGATTTTAAAAGTTTATAATTTTGTTATACCTTTCATAAAGATAATAAGAAAAGTATTACAATTAGAAACATTGTGTTCTTCTTGAATCTCATGGGTCTCAAATATACCAAAACATATTTTCCCATTACTCACAAACGATAATACTAAATTACCTCCCTCAAACTTCTTATATAATTTCCAAAATTTAGCAAACATTCTCTAGCTGATACCTCCAACAAAATGATGGAAGGACATAAGTTATTTCTGTTCATGCAGTCATCCTTTATCATTTGCTGTGACTTTTAAGTTATTATTTTCTAACTATTAACTCTATTCACAACACACATCGTACAGAGTATCCATACGAATCACCGAATAATGTGCACGTAGTTCATGAGAAATGACCTTCTGCTTACATTGTCGAGCAGTAAAACTTCAGAATCAGTAGGGACGTTTCAATGTATTACTTTCTTCCATTTTACAGATACATATCATCTAATGTAACTGCAAAATTATGGGATGGCACGAGATGTAAGTCAAGAGAGAGAACGTCACAAACATTGAGATGCGTAAAAATTTAGCTTTTACCTAAAGCAGAGCGCAAATTACAATATATCTAGTGTTTGGTAATGAGAGCACTTGGTGGTTATCAACAAGCTTAAAACACAATTTGAAACAAATTCCAAAATTTTTCGCGATCATGAGCTTCAAATTAAATATATACCAAATCAAGACTTTGTAAGCCAGTCAGACGTTTGAAGCTGTTCGATAGATAGAAATTAGAAGCTGTATATTACTTAGATTAGTACTTGCTCCATATATATTTTACATGACGTGGAACATGTAGGGTTAATAAAAGGTATACTTTTATTTATTGAGATGCGTACAATTTCTTTTCTTTTTTAATTCATTAACTTTTACTTACAAAAGAACTGATGTATAAAAATCCATCCACTGCGTAAAATTGTAGTCATTCAAGAAATCTTTTAATTTACTTATAAATGGTAGTTACCTATCTGTCAGAACTTTGATGCTATTTGTCAAGTGAACAAACACTTTTGTGACAGCGCAATTAACCCCTTTCTGGGTCAAGCATTCAACCTTGAATAGTGAAGATCAATCTTTCTCCTAGTGTTATAGTTACACATTTTTTCCTAGTAATGGATCACTCCAATATGTGTTTCTATATGGAAGAAGGTCATGATTATAGCAACAGTAAGGTATTATACCAAATAAATTGCAATAACACTAATTGGACAAGTAGCTGAACTCAAACGTTTCGCCAGATCAATAATCTTTTTATACCAATTCAATCTCTCATCAAAGAACACACCTACAAATTTCTATTATTCTGATTGCGACTTTACAGGCCTTCTCGTTTTGACCACACTAAATTGTATTGGCCGAACACAACATTCACTTATTGTGTGCTATGTACACCTTAGCAGATGAATTACAGCACCATGTAGTCTACGTGCTGAATCACACATGTCTGCTTTCATGCCCAGCAACTACAACAGCTGCAAATATTACCTTATATCAGTGATCCTCCACTGAGACACATTAATCATAGGCTAACATATGCGAAATAATAATGATATGTAAAATATAGGTATTGACTAATAAATAAAAATGTTTGCAAGTGATGTACGCAACGCCGGAAAAGTCAGTTGAATAATGTTTACTCAAACTCAATATTTAAATGCTGGAAGTGTTACTATACAAATATACCTTTTAATTGTCGGAACAGATGTTTTAACTGAGTTATTAGACTGGCAGCAAAATCCCCAATTAAGTAACCATTGACGATGCTTTGTCACTGTATCCATTTCGAGATCACACAACACAAAATAATCTTCATTCAAATTGATTCAAGTCTTACTCCGACAACAACATATTAACATTAGTAAATACTCGTGTAGAATCATATACAGATTCAGTTCCAAAATGGAATCGCGAAAAGGATAAGTTCTTAACCGCCACACATTGGCCTTTGGCAAACTTTGAGTCCTGAAACGCATTAAAGGTCCGACAAAGCGGACGGTTGCCGCGCAAACCAGACGGGTCGGCCTTCTTCCAAGACGAAACGTTAAGTCTTCCTCCAATCCTGAAGGAGCTCTTTTGATTTAACTTTCACCACTTCCACACTAACTTACAATTTGTCAGTATTAAACCGAAAATTTATAAACATTCAATCACCTTGTTACCATTTATCAGCAGTACAAATAACGTAGGAAATAAATAAATGAACAGCCAGCTGTTTTGTTCTTGACCTTTCACAGTGCCTACTATTTACGTAAATGTTTCTTCTTTCTATCTTCATACTGCTTTGAACCAAACTTTTTATCCACTCGTCTTGGAATCCTTCCATTTTCAATACATTTTAATGAATCGTTTCTCTGTTATATATAAATCTTCTGTTTTTACCTAGTTTCCTTCTAAATCTTTTTTACTTCATTGACCTGATTATTGTGCACTTACCCAACATATACTTAAGAACCTTACCAGTTAGTCTACTGTCTTACATTTGAAATAAACGTATGAAATACACAAGTCCCCTTTTTCTCATTACGTTTGAAGTATTTTGTATATTTTGGCATATTTCGGCATTACTCTGTAATTTCCGACCTTCTGTTTTTTTTTTTTTTTTTTTTTTTTTTTTTTTTTTTTTTTTTTTTTTTTTTTTTTTTAATAAAATTTTTCTCGTTATCAGCCTTCTTAATACTTCCAATTTCACTTCAGATTTAATGAAGCCACTCATTAGAAAATGTGATGGCGGTTATTTAGCCCAATTATTCATTTCATAGGATTGGGTGTTAAATTTTGTAAGTAAACAAACTATTAATATTTCGAGGCTGCTGAATGACGCTGGCAGCATCTTTATTATTTGCCCAATTTTCTGTAACCAAAAATTGAAATTACACGGAATATAGTTTTTATTATTGTTTATTTATTTATGTTTCCAAAACCCATTTCGGGTAATTTAGTCCAGTTTCAAGTAAACCAAATTAAGACCTACAACGAGACTGTTGGTCACATAATTCTTGTTGGTTTTGTTCATAGGTCTCTGTGTGTTAAAACGTACATCAAACTACTCACAAGAACCGTTTGGTCAATGATGTTATTGTAAGACTTACTTTGGTTGATTATGGAAAGTTAGTGAACATATTAATAGACTATATGAGAATTACTAACCAATTTGTTAAATATGATTTATTGTTTCTGCACTTTTACGAGTGATAATCAGTGCTTTTTTGTTCTAAGTATTTTTATTCGTCTTTAGTAACAACTTTCCTTTCATTGTATTCTTTTTCTGGTTTTATACGGAACAACAGTGTTTTGTCACTAGAACCACATTTTGCAAGTTTTTTTGGCTTTATTTCTGTTAGGAGGATGGTTTGAAAATCGTGCCTGGTGTTGAATGAGAGCTGCGAAGAACATAAAGATGCCTCCTTCAGGTGTTGTACCTCGGCTGAGAGGCTTAACTGGTCGAAAATGGTACGTGTCCTATGCACAAGAGAGGTAAGCGCTGCCCTTCAATGCGCTGATGAAGCCAGCTTATTGCTGCTTGGTCGGTCTACATTTTATAATTAAAATGAAACAATGGCTTCTTCGTCTTCTACTACTCTGTTCACTGATTACTAGCTGAAAGCTCGGCGTTGCCTGTTATTTATTTATTCCATACTCTGGCAACTTTCTAACTCTGTCCATCTCTTCCTCTTCCTTATCTTTGCTCGTCTCCCGCTTCCCCTCTTTCGGCCCATCATTACTTCTTCTCTCCTCTTTCTGTTCATTTCAGCCTTTTCACTTCATCTACTCCTACCTCTGAGAAACTCCCACATAGCTGTTAACTTCCATGGTGATCGGTGAAACACTTTCAAAGTTTGTTGCAAGGTACCATTTGCCAAGCTCCATACGCTGCCATGCGAATCATAAAAACCCTCTCTCTGGAAACATTAATGCATGAGAATCCTTGCTAGTAAATAGTAAACCGATGTGAAAGACTGTTATATGGTACTCTCTTATTTTGATAGTCAAATGTGCAAAACGTCTTCAAAATGAGAGGAAAACTGTAGATATTTGTCGCAATCTGTAAGTAAAGTAGCCTCCGTTATCCACCACAAGAAATTCTATGTGGACAGTGATATTTCGCTTGTTTTCATCAAAGAGGGAGCAAAATTTAATCGAGACATAAAAAGTAGTGTTCTCGAAGTAGTAAGTAACGTACCGTGCACCGTCCACCATACGAAATTTTATGGTGGCAGCGGTTATAACGTTCCCTGCCTGGTACTAGCAAAATGCCGCAAAAATTTTCTGAAAGACTAATTGCAGGGTCTTGCGCATTAATAATGAATGCTGATTACTGTTAGATTGTAATAGCGTCCACAAGATTCCAAAGAACCTACAATAAAACTACTGAGGAATAAAATATTAAATAATGATAATCAAATTATTATCCTTTATATATCATTTTAGCTTTATATATGATTCGACAGGTCACACGTCAAAAAATCCAGGTAAGTCACGATAAAATAGTCCTCTGAATGATTCGTTTTAATTATTCGAAGAATAATTGTTGATTGAGATAAAAGCAGCGCCAGAGACCGCTCGTAATGTTTCATAGCCTTGGCATTGTTTTCATGATTATTTTTGCAAAATTATTTGAAACTGAGTGTATGTCTGTAATTGTAATTGCCCCGCCATACACCATACAAAACTTTTTGTAAATGTTTTCAAATGTTTGTATAGTTTATGAGACTTAACTACGGGGCCATCAGTCCCTAAACTTACAAACTACTTATGACCTACTTACGAACTAGGACGGCACAAATATCCATGCCCGAGGGGGGATTCGAACCCCCGACCGTAGTGGCCGTGCAGACCGTGACTGAAGCGCCTCAGTCCCCGCGACCACCGCGGCCGGCAAAACTTTTTGTAGACAGTGACCTCCCTCTCAGTTTGAAGTTCAAATATCCAAAATTTCACCGATTTCGAAATGAAAATGTAGATTTTTATGAATTGCAAAATAAATAAAAAATTAGTTCTTTCGTCTCGGTATTCAGAAAACACTATGGCTGCAGCACGTTTGACATTCGAGCAACGAAAATGCATTGTGGTTCTTCAATAGCGCCCTTCGAGTCCTACGTCAGTGGAGGCATAAGTTTTAAACATACCGCCAACCCGACTAACAATTAAACGCATTATGGACAAGTTTGATTTGCTGGGAACGATTTGTGATAATCACAAAGAAAGATCATAAAAACAGCGTTCAGCTAGAAGTCAAGCTTCGTTGGCTCTCGTGTTGGAAATGGTTGTTACTTCCACACACAAGTCTGCTATTGCAGAGAGCACATTAAGTGCCGGTTAGCGGTGTAACCGTTCGAAGAATCCTGAAAGCTGCGAAGTGAAAAGTTTACATTCCACGTTTACTGCACGCGATTAATGATGACGATCCTGATCACTGAACGCAATTTTACGAGTAGCATTAGCAAATGGTACTGTGACGAAAAATTTGTGAGTAAGGTAGTGTGGAGTGACGAGGCACAATTTAAACTTAATGGAACCGTGAATCGACTTAACAGTGTCTACTGGGCACCGGAAAATCCGCAAGGTTATGTGGATAAGGAGGTCAATTTACCAGGGGATTCATGTGTGGTTTTGACTGTCATCTAGGGGCTTAGTAGGACACTTTTTGATTGATGCTACTGTCATTGGAGAAGTTTACATGGAAATGTTACACACATCAATTTTCCAGGTATATATGCGGTTAGTGGAGTTCATGAAGAGGGCTTCCAACAGGAGAAGGGACGCCACCACACTACTACCTAGCCGTACGGGCTTTCCTCGATGATAATTTTCAGACATACTAGACTGGACGAAGATGGCCCATTGAGTTCCTCCACGGTCACTAGATCTAACACCTATGGACTTTCACTTATGGGAAACTGTGACAGATAAAGTCTATCTCATAAGCCACGCACTGTGGAGAAACTTCGCCAGAAGATTACAGCGACATGTCAGTGATCTCCGTTGAAGTATTGACTGAGTAGTTGCGGCGACCGCTTGTAGTTCCGCTATGATAACTTTCTGCAACTTTAGAATCAGTAACCATGCGAAGAACTGAAAGTTGTAGAACTTGTGTGACCAATTATAAAATGTAAAATAAGAAACTAATACTTTCGTTCCGTAACGTGTGTACTGAAAATGAAGGTAGGATGACAACAGCAAGCTTCCGAAGTTTTTTATCGCTTTATTTTAGACATGCCTCATAGATTAATATTTCACGGAAACCATTATAGTTTTCTTTCCAACTACAGACTTCGTAGTTTTTCATAATTTAACATTTATGGCGATCACCTTTACACTTTTTCAAACGTTATCAGAAACGTCGTGTTTCCCGCGTTCGCAGGTAATATGACTTTGGCTTGTAATTTGACGAAGGACACACTATCTGATAAACATAAAAAATCGTTTTATTTTAAGCACAGAAGTGGCGTACACTTGGTTTACGAATTTTATCTGCCTCAGTGAGCTCGGTACAAGTAGCATGGGCCCAGTTACGGTAGTAAGAAAAAGCATACAAAGCTTGTAATTTACGTGATTTTACAAAGTTCTTCTCTAACAAAATAATTATCGTTGTCCTATTCGGTGCAGTTGACTGATATTAAGGAATCTTCCAAAAATAATGCCTCATCGCATTTGCGTTTTTCTTCTCCCCTTAGTCCCCTACTTGTTATTCAATTTGGTACTTTTATCTTTTCGGTTTGGCTTCTGTTTGTAATGTGCAACGAGGACGAATTTTTTTCTCTGTTTCCTTTTCGATGTTGCATACACCACTGCACCGTCGTCTCTCTCCTGCACAGCAATTGTTATCGATTCCACTGGCCATTGCTATCTGTTTATGCTTCCTCTATACTTGCTACACGCTTTCAGTATTGCAACTTAGCACGTGAAGCTCATTTCGAAATCTCCGAGTAAGAATAACTTTTCATTAAATTCTCCTTAGAGTTTAATGTATACACTGAAAAAGTATTTTTGAACCTTTTCTAATATGGGACCCCCTTGTAAGTAAAAATATTTCGGCGACTACCTCCCAAATAAAAATATTCTGGCGATTCTCCCACCTCACGAACCGTGATAAAACTATTTAAAAAAATTCTTTTGCTTCAGCTTTGTTTTAAATTGTTGGGCGAAGATTTTTTGTGTATTTTTGAGAATAGAACACATTATCCTCTTTTTACGTGATTGTCCTCAGAAAAATATAATTTGTTTAACTACTGTTTCGTATTTCAGGCAAGACTCAGCTGCTAATTATGCTCATTAAGAAAGACCCCACTGTACAGACAATTTGTAAAGCAGTAGATCTTTTCCTCGAATTTCTCAGAATTACTTGTTGTGTCAAGTTCTTTTACCTATCGATTGGTTACTGGAAACATTTGTCACATTTTGTGCTTATTCATCATTAACACACTGTATTATAAAACAATCTATGATCTATTCAATTTATAAATAATGTTACACAAGGAACTCCGTAATTTTAACATTAAATAAATTTTAGTTATGAATATATTTTTGTATTACTGATCCCCTAGTTATCTTGAAACGTAAAGTAGTCAACAATCCGAAGATTGGTTTCAACACCACAGTGCTCTACTAGGCATGGTGCTGTTTGGAAGTGGTATGCCTTTGCCTTTCGAACTGACTTACCCATCCAGTTAAAGGGGAATCTACAGCTTGACGTGGGTCCCGAACCACGGTGCTACTCGATATTTTTCACATAAGCAACACTGCCAGAGACGAAAGAAGTGGAAAGTGACACATAAAAATCCTAGGATCTGGCGGGGTCGACCCCTGTAGCGATCAACAGGTTGAAACAATGCATTACAGAAACAGCATTGTTCATAGTTCACGAATAAACTTAAACAAATATGGAAAAACTTCCCACACGTCTTCCACATGCTATTTCGCTGCCCTGAAATATTACAAGCAACATGTATGTAAACATATATCGTAGCGTCTCAGTGCTAAATGATGACGGTTTGCTTTAATACATATTGTGGCACACGTAGGTAGCCAATCGCTAGCAAGAGAATTCATTCCACTGCTCTATTTCGACAATCGCATTACCCTATCTTTCCTTTGCAATTTTCTGGCGGATATTCCCCCCCCCCCCGCCCTTGGTCTCCTACCACCCCTTCAACCCATCCGATCACTAGGAAATTCAAAAGCAACAGTTGTATATAAATTGTATATAAACATAGAAACTTCCTCTGCCACAAAGGGGAAGACCCAAATCCTTCCATTATATCTATCATCATATTACCAACTTCGTGGATTTTCTACTAAAACTTCTTCCTTGGAAGACAACAGTGATGCAATACAATATGAAATCAAACGAACCATTACACTTCACAGATTACATTCGCTATTCCCTGTAAAATGATCAGTATTTAGTTGCAGCCAGTTCATTTCACGAGGGAAGGTGGCTTGCGCAGGTTCAGGGAATTCAGCAAACAGTTTCAAACAATGGGTGCTAACTTATTTCACTGTCGCTCCGAGTAACCACTGAGCGCTTCTTGGCTCACACAGGGTGCGTCACGTCGCATGTGCAGAAAAAGAACTCCATTGTCGTCGTTAGTGGTGTGCATTGTACATTATTGTGATTTCACGACTTCATTTGTGTATAACAATGCCGAAACCAGAATATATGCAAAAGTCACGGGGTTCTTGGATTGAAGACTCACATTTAAAAGATTGGCTTCAAGTTATTGAAAGTACAACAGGTCAGGTAGCGAAGTGCAAATTTTGTGGTACAAATTCATGGAGTCCGAGATTTGAAGTCACATGGAATGCCAAAGAAGCATCTACAAAATAAAAAAGGTAAGCAATCTTTCTTTTGTTAAATTTTAATTCCTATACCGGCGGCCTTACGTGATAATATTGGCAACGGATGCTGAATCCCGGCAAAGTTAATGGCGTGAGAACGCGAATATTTTGTTACGAAATCTTCGTTTTACGAAGAAAATGAACAGTTCTATAAGAACTTTTTGTATGTTCTTTAACCTTGAATTGCTAGTTTATTGTACATTTAATGATTGTGAATGTTTTATTACTTAAGAATAAATAAAATTAATTACTAATATACTTATAGTTTTCTTTCACAATAATAAAAAAAATCGCACTGAAGTGCTTTACGGCCCACTTTAGATTTGTAGTTTTATAAGTTTTTGCAAATATTATGAACTAAAATAATAATCTAAATAATAAAAAATTAATTAATAAGAGTGTCTGAAACCCTTTTAGGAAAAAAAGTAGGTAGTGGCGGGTTAGGAACCATCTTTTTCTTTATTTTTTACCGACCTTTAGCGTCATGGGCCAACGCCTTGCCCACTACGCTACGCCATCAATCAAAAGATGAATCCTTTAATCTCATACTATAGATTGCCGTTGTTAACTAATGCTAATATGGCATTTGTAGACACAAGATTATCATTTATCGTACGAAGAACGATGTGTTTCTGTTAATTAGTCACCAATTAGATTATTCAATTTTCGTGACAGGTGAACGGTTCGTTTGCAATTACAATTATATTACAAACGGCTTTTTTGGTATTACTACAGTATTTTTTGTCCGAAAAATTCTACTCTCTGGCGGCCTACATCTACATGGGATACTCTGAAAATCACATTTAAGTGCCTGACAGAGGGTTCATCGAACCACAATTATACTATTTATCTCCCATTCCATTCACGAATAGCGCGCGGGAAGAAAGAACACCTGAATCTCTCTGTTCGAGCTCTGATTTCTCGTATTTTATTCTGATGATCATTTCTACCTATGTAAGTGGGAGTCAACGTCAACAATATATTTTCGCATTCGGAGGAGAATGTTGGCAATTGGAGTTTCGCAAGTAGCCCACGATGCAGCGATAAGCGCCGTTGTTGTAATGATTCCCATCCCAGATCCTGTATCATTCCCGTAACGCTGTCTCCCCTGTATCGTGACAATAGGAAACGAGCGGCATTTCTTTGGACTCTTTCGATGTCCTCCGTCAAACCCACCTGATAAGGATCCCACACTGGGCTGCGATACTCCAAAAAGGGACGGACAAGCGTAGTATATGCAGTTTCTTTAGTAGTTCTGTTGCATGTTTTAAGGGTTCTGCCAATAAAACAACCATGTCTGTAAAATTTGGTGCTGATCGGTTGAACGGTTCGACTTAACAGGGCACACGTTACGCACAGACAGACGGACAGAGACAGACAGACATCCCAAAATCGCCGTTATTTTTGCAAATATCTTTGAAACGCTACGAGATATGAAAAAAAAGAAAGAAAAAAGAAAACATGAGAGAGCAAAGTTGTAGAGAATTTTCTCCTCTACAAATTCGGTTATTCCATTTTCGTGTCCGATGAATAGTTAAGCGCCGGCCGCGGTGGCCGAGGGGACTGACGCGCTCCAGTCACGGTCTGCACGGCCACTACGGTCGGGGGTTCGAATCCCCCCTCGGGCATGGATATTTGTGCCGTCCTTAGTGTTAGCTAGTTCATAAGTAGTTTGTAAGTTTATGGACTGATGACCCCGTAGTTAAGTCCCATAAGCTATACAAACAGTTGAACATTTTTTGAATAGTTAAGCCGTTATTTTCATTTAAATTTCAAGCTGTCAAAAGACGATTGCAAAGGCCCACTTTCAGTGTTACTACCGTAACCTAAAGTGGGCTATATTTAGTGGAAATTTTAGCGATTATCAGAGTAGGGGCATTTTTGTTAGTGGTTTTCTAGTGGTTCTGCACTTGAAACTGGTGGGGAGCTCACTTTAACTGTTGGCAACAATGACTATTAGACTATAATGTAACTCAATAACGTTGCCCTTGCTTCGTATGATGCCATAATTGCTGAAGTAGATTCCGCGATTATATTTTTTGGACAGAGAATTGATGGTACCGAATGTTTGAATCGGAAATAAGTTAGTTAAAGTACAGCACAAAATGAACATTAAAGCAAATAAACCGCGGGTTGCATTTTATAGTCGGGCACCATACAAGCAACAGCATGTTATAAAACTTACGGAAAGCATCTAGGTGGATCCTGTGCTTCGTATTGTAGAAGCTGGAAATGACAACTTTTTTTTTTTTTTTTTTTTTTTTTTTTTTTTTTTTTTTTTTTTTTTTAATCTGTGAATGTTCGAGATACTTTCCGTTGGAGATCAATGGTCAGGCTGCTCACTTCGCTTTTCATTGTTGTGTGACCGTGGTTAGAACATGAGGTTACTGGTAATGATAAAATAATTAAAAAAAGGGATCGGAATTCGTGAAATTACAAACGAAATGACTGCAGGTTCTAAAATCAAGCAAAGTATTGTATAAGGATGACTGATTGAAATTTTGCAGACAATGCGAAGCGATTGTAATGACGTCTGAACATTAAACTATTACGGAGGCGAAGGAGCTGAAAACCTTAAGAAACTAAATATTTGACGTGGAGGTGTTTGATTTAAATGAAAACCAAGGAGAAGGAATGATTTTAAATTTAAATAATATATTTTCAACAACAGCTTGATTCTTCTTACCTAAGTGGATACAGGTATGAAAGACGTCTTATCACATCAGATACAGACCAGACAGTGAGTAAAACTAGTATCACGGTTCCGTCTTCTCGCTTGTTTTTAAGTAAAAAATGACAAACGAAATTAAATTAGTTGCATTGCGAGTCAGAGGGAACCGGAGGCGATAAGCATCGCTGATCAAAGATAATAATAATAATAATAAATAAATAAAAAATTATGTGTATCGTTACAACTCAAATATAAAATCAGTAGCAGAAAGGGGTAGACAACTTCAATGAAGACATGTCACAAGTGGAGACAGTGGGATAGGAGCGTCGGAAAGAGCGCGCTGTCGTCCGCCCCTCATTTGGGAGTCGCTGGTCGCGGCGTGGGCGTCGCTAGGCAGCGGGCGTCGCTCAGGGCCACCACCGCCACTTTGCGCTGACGCAGGCCGGCAGCGGTGGGCCGGCGCTCTGTCACAGCCGCGCGCGGCGTCGCTCTCGCTCACGGTCCTCCCAGCGCCGTGTCGGCGATATTTCATGCGTCCGCCCACCGCGGACGCCCACTCGCTAGCCTCGCAGCCACTGCGTCCTCCCGCAATCTCGCTGAACGACCACTTACACATTACGAAATGGCTTACCTGTATTACTATTGTGAACACTGTTATTCTACGGCACTGCAGAAAAGTAGCAAAATAAGGAGGTGAGACATAGATTAATTGAGGGAACCTGAAGTTCTTAAGAATTTCAGAGGGAGCTTTAGGCAACAATTGACAGAAACGGAGGGAAGAGGAGTTGGTAGCATTGACAGATGAAATAGTGAAGGCAGCAGAGGACAAAGTAGGTAGAAAGGCAAGACCCACAAAAAATCCTTGGATATCACAGGAAATAATTTAATTGATGAAAGGAGAAAATATAAATATGCAGCAAATGAAACTGGCAAAATAGAGTAGAGACAATTAAGAAATGCGATTGACAGGAAGTGTAAAAGAGCTAAACAGGAGTGGCTAGAAGGCAAATGCAAGTCACTAGAAGAATGTGTATATAAGGGAAAAATAGATACAGCCTACAGAAAAATAAAAGAGGCATTTGGAGACAAGAAAAGCAACGGTATGAATATAAAGAACTCATATGGAAGACCAATCCTCAGCAAAGAAGGTAAAGCTGAGAGGTGGGAAGAGTATATAGAGGGGCTCTACAAAGAAAATCAACTTACAGACAATATTGTGATAAGGGATGTGGAAATAGATGAAGATGAAATAGGAGATACTGTACTGAGGGAAGAATTTGACAGAGCCCTGAAAGACACAAGTCGAAAAAAGGCTGCTGGAGTAGATGACATTTCCTCAGAACTACTAAAGTCTCTGGGAGAACCAGCCATGACAAGACTGTTTCATCTGGTACTTAAGATGTATGAGACAGGCGACATACTCTCGGAAAAATGTAATAATCCCCATTCCAAAGAAAGCAGGTGCAGACAGGTGTGAAAGCTACAGAATCATCACTTTAATATGTCATGGTTGCAAAATTTTAACAAGAATTATTTACAGAAGGAAGGAAAAGCTGGTAGAAGCTGACCTTGGGGAAGATCAGTTTGGATTTAGGAGTAATGTAGAAATACGGAAGGCAATACTCCCTTTACGGCTTATCCTAGAAGATAGATTACGGAAAGGGAAACCTACATTTCTATCTTTTGTAGATTCAAAGAAAGCTTTTGACAATGTTGACTGGAATACACTCTTTCAAATTTTGAAATCAGCAGTAGTAAAATATAGGGAATGGAAGGTTATTTACAACTTTACAAAAACCAGACAGCAGTTATCAGAGTTGAAGTTCGTGAAAGAGATGCAGAGGTTACAAAGGGAGTAAGACAGGGTTGTAGCCTTTCTCCAATGTTATTCAATTTGTACGCAGAGCAAGCTATAAAGAAAATAAAGGAGAAATGTGGAGAATGAATTAAAGTTCAGGGTGAAGGAATAAAAACATTGCTTTTTGCTAGGGCCGGATCTAGGAAGTATGGGAAAGTTTAAATTTGCCGCCCCTTCTTTCACCCCCCCCTGTAAGATTCGACTTTTTGACACTAGTTGGGTTACATATTTCTAAATGAATGTCACAACCTCACAACGTGAACTTATTTTATTGACTGGATTAAGATAAAAGGAAAACAGAACACTTTTAATACCTACAAAAATATTACAAGATTACTCGTCGTACAAAAATCAATTAAAAATTTCGCTTTTTCCGAGCTTTTTTGCTGCAAAACTTTTTTTGATATCATCGTAGTTTAGAGAAGCAGCTCGTTTGTGCTCTATGGATATTATACTCAGATTTGTTAAGCAGTCGTGCTCCCCAAGTATATTTAATTAGTTGCAGCTTGCTGAATCTTCTTTCTCCAGACGAAACAGAAACTAGAATGGTAAGATATATTTTAACGCTGTAGTAAGGTTGGGATACCCCTCTACCAATTTATTTTTATAAATTAAACTTAATGTTGATGATGCAGTGGAATCTTGCAAGACTCTGTCTACTGCCAGCACATATTGTCTGAAACTTTCAACTTCAAGTTCTTGCTCGCTAAGATCTTCTGCCAGTTCCGCTGCTTTGGCCTTCAAGTCCTCCACTTCCATTTCTCGAATTTGCACATCACACAGATAACTAATTTTTTCACCAATTTTCTCAAGTGCGGTAAACCTGGTACTAAGCTCAGTCAATTATTGCCTATTTCTTCTGTGAATGTTGGATACTTCATCCTCACAAATGTCATCGGCCATTTTCTTCATTCTTCGAACCCTTTTTTCGGAGAATACCATTGATACCTCATTATCTTCTGCTAGCACTTTGGCCTCAGAAATAGCTTCAGAGGTCAAGAATCGCGGGAAGTTTTGAGAAAGCCCAAAAGTCCCTGAATGTTTCGAACAGCTTTATCAATTGTAAATTATTAACTTCGCAGAAACTGATTAACATGAGCAATTTATTTTAATATTGCATCCCAGAAACAAGTTAAAAGTAATGAATTTGAGTTTTCTCATATTTTTTAAAAATAGATCGTGTCTCTCATTTTGTTTCTGGTGTGGACAATTTATAAGTTTCAGTTTCTTCCAGGCCCTTCAAAATTTTATGAAAATGCTTGTAAACAGCTTCAACCGCATCTACTCTTGCAGATCACCTAGTCTTGCTGAATGTCTGCAGTATTTGCTCCTATAAATTTAAAGAGTGAGCAGCACATGGTACGAAATAGGCCAGTTCATTCTTGACTGGCCCCCTTTGTACTTTCCAGCCCTGTTTGCCCCATTCTCATGAGACTGCCCCCTGCAGTACTTAATGTTCAGTCCATATTGTTCCAATTTTTCCAGTATCTCTTGACTAAGGCCTTCTCCTGTTTTGTCTGTAACTGTAAAAAAGTCAGTACAACTTTCCACAACCTCTGAGTCATTCGACAAGACATATCGAATTACTTGTGTAATCTGCGCGTTGTGGCTAATATCTGGAGTGCAGTCAAACATCAGTGAAACGTATTTAGCAGCTAAAATATCTTTAATTATATCTTGTTTTATTTTGTCAGAAATCAAGTCATGGAACTCATCTTGTATATTTTTGGAAAAATGGCTAATCTGGCCTTTCTTGTGGCGTTCAATAAGCAGACGAAGGATAGCATCAATAATACAGTGATATTCCTCCTGTTTTATCTGGTCTTGCTGCCCAGAGTGCGATACGTTTCAGTTGGGTTTGACGGAGATCATCAAAAGAGTCGAAAGAAGGACAGCTTGTTTTGTATTGTCGTGATACAGGGGAGACAGCGTCACGGAAATGATATACGATCTGTTTATTGGTGCGACGTGGGCTACTTACGAAACTACAATCGTCAACATTCAGCGAATGCGAAAATATATTGTTGTCTCCCACTTACATAAGTAAAAAAGATCATCTGAATTAATACGTGAAATCAGAGCTCGAACAGAGATATTCAAATACGTGAAATCAGAGCTGGAACAGAGAGATTCAGATGTTCTTTCTTCCCGCGCGCTACTCGAGAATGGAATGGGACATAAATAGTATAAAAGTCCGATGAACCCTCTGTCAGGCAGTTAAATGTGATTTAGAGAGTATCCTGTGTAGATGTCTATCAATTCCACCACTTCCATCCTTAATGCTTTTGACTTTCAATGAGAAGTGTGCGCACCTGAAATTTTTTTTTTTTTTTTTTTTTTTTTTTTTTTTTTTTAAGGACTGGAGCGTTATTCAAATTCACCTGTTTTACAAGTATTACCTTGATATGAAATATGAATATTCATTTATCTGAAAAAGGAAATCTATGCAAATTAATAAACATTGTGCATTTACTCATGCAACAACGCAAACATCTCCCTCATTCTGGCTAATATCTAGTAGATTTTTAAAGTTTGATTAGCTGAAGTAGAGATTAGCTGTGAGAGGGCAACACTGAAGTCAGCAACCAGGAATTTTAGTGTCATTAAATGATTTCGGTATTTCTTGCAGTCATTTTGCTTTTAATAATTCTGTGTCAGTTAATTTTATTAAATTATACCAGAAAGAAATATTCCGTAAAAAAAAAAAAAAAAAAAAAAAAAAAAAAAAAAAAAAAAAAAAAAAAGAAAAAGTTTGTCGAAATTTGCCGCCCTCTAAATTTAACTGCCCCCTTTGCCCCTCCCTAGATCCGGCCCTGCAGTTTTTTCCCATGACATTGTAATTATCTCAGAGACCGCATAAAACATGAAAAGCAGTTGAACGTAATGGACAGTGTCTTGAAAGGTGCGTAAAAATGACAATTAACAATAACAAAACGAGGTTAACGGAGTGCTGACTAAGAGAATCGGATGATGCCGAAGGAATTAGTAAAAAAATAAAGTTGGTAGATGAGTTTTGTTACTTGGGCAGTAAAATAACATGCGATGGTCACAGTACAGAGGATATAAAATGCCTAATTTCAATGGGAAGAATGCGTTTTTGAAAAAGAGAAACTTGTTAATATTGAATATTAATTTAAGTGTAAGGAAGTCCTTTCTGAAGGCATTTGTGTGGAGTGTGGCCTTGTATGGGAGCGAAACATGCATGATAAACAGTGTGGACAGGAAGATGTTCAAATATTTAAATGTTTGTCAAGCTTAAGCGACTTAACTTCGGGGTCATCAGTCCCTAAACTTACAAACTACTTATGAACTACCTTATACTAAAGGCGACACAATCATCCATGCCCGAGGGGGATTCGAACCCCAGATCGTAGCGGCCGTGCAGACTGTGATTGTCGCCGCAGACCGCTCGGCTACTGTGGTCGGCGAACAGGATGAGGATAGAGGCTTTTGAAATGTGGCGTTACAGAAGAATGCTGAATATTAGGTGGGTGGATCGCACTGGACAGAATTGAGGAGATAAGGAATTTCTGGCATACCTTGAATAAAAGAAGGGATCGATTGGTAGGACAGACATCAAGGAATCGTAAATTTAGCAATGGAGGGAAGTGTGTGGAGTACAAAACGCAGAGGGAGATCGAGGGATGAATACAGTAAGCAGATTGAAATGGATGCAGGTCGCAGGTCTAATGAGGAGATGACGAGGCTTACTCAGGATAGAGTAGAATGGAGAGCTGCATCAAACCAGTCTCCGGACTGAAGACCACAACAACAGGACACTGCAATGTTATAGAGGCTTAACATACCAACACACTCCTCAAGAACAATTAGATCAGATGAGATATCATACACAATGTACGTATGGTAAGGTATTTATTCAGATATTTACTGCAATTGTAATTCCATACTTTACCGTGTCAAATCTTTATTCGAGATTTACATGGCATTTGCTTAGCGAGAGGCACATTGGGCCACCATAATAGTGAAAAATTATTTACCATAGTTCTCTAATATGGTGTGAGATCACGTCGAAAGGCCAGTACAGTCGCATGGACATTATGAAGTTATTAGTCATGTCTTGAGGGACATTTTGCCATTCTTCCATGAGTGCAATATCCAGCTCCGCAACCGTTGCGGAAGGTGCTCCACTGGCTTCACTGCGTCCATTCCAGACATACTCAATATAGCCGGCCGCGGTGGCCGAGGAGACTGAGGCGCTCCAGTCACGGTCTGCACGCCCACTACGGTCGGGGGTTCGAATCCCCCCTCAGGCATGGATATTTGTGCCGTCCTAGTTCATAAGTAGTACATAAGTAGTTTGTAAGTTTAGGGACTTATGACCCCGTAGTTAAGTCCCATAGACTACACAAACACTTGAACATACATACTCAATAAGGCCGGTGAACAAGCTGACCATTCCATTCGTTCACTCCCCTCAGCTTCAAGCATGTTGTCCACCAGTGCGACTCTCTGGGGACGAGCCTTATCGTCTACCAGAAGCAACCCATCTCCGATGACATCAGCGTAGGGCATAACAACACGTCGAAGGATCTCCCGTCTATACCTATGAGTAATCAAACCGCCATTCTGAAGGACATAGAGGTCCTTACGTCCGCCAAAACTGACTCCTGCCCACACCATTCTTCCACCACCATGGTATTCAGAGTTCCACGTTCTCACCAGATTAAGAAGCGACGATTATCCGGCTGAGTGCAAAATCTTCACTCATCTCTGAACAGAACCCGGTGTCATTCTTTACGACTCTAATCCTCATTTTTCTCCGTCCAGTTAATGCGGGTCGTGGTCTTAATTGATCACACTCCGTGTGTAGAGGCCACATTCCTGAAAGCTATTTCTGTCTATATGGTGATATTGCGCGTCCTGTTCCTGTCTGGAGGGTGCATTGCAGCTGAGATACATTCAGCTTTCTGTCTCGACGGGCTGTTAACCGGAGATAACGGTCATCACTTGTACATGTTACCAGCGGACGACCTTTGCCTCGCCGTCTTTTAACGATACTTCTTTCTGAAATCGCGTCTAGGGCTTGGATATTACACTTTGGGACGTTACAATAGATGGAGTTACCTCCTTTGCTTTAGTCCCGCTTCCAAACTTCCTAAGGTCCTACATGACATTGCTTGGTGTAAGTCATGTTGTTGGATTGCACTATCTGAACCGAACTGCTCGTGTAACTGGTAATGCAAACACAAGTCAACACCAACCCCCTCTGCAGAAACTTTCTGTTATTACCACTACTTGATTGCCGTAATGTTATCGTCTCCACTCTGTAGAACCCACAGGAAGACGTGGAATAATTTTACTTCATTCTGCCGCTGACAGTACTTCAGAACTATACATCTAAACTGATGCCCTAGTTGTTTTGACCAGTATATGAGTGCTGGACCCTACTAAGAAGCAAGTTTGCAAGAATATGTAACGAGTCAGAACATGAAACTGTAATAGAATAGTAGTAGTAGATAAAATCATAGGTTTAGGAATCCTATGGAGATAACAGCCCTAAGCATACATAGGCTGCCGTTCCCTGTGGGGGGTTCGAATCCTCCCTTGGGCGTGGATGTTTGTATTGCCTTTAGTGTAAGGTAGTTTATAAGTTTAGGGACAAAAGTCCCCGCAGTTAAGTCCCGTAAGCTTAACAAACATATGAAGATAAATAGACTACATATGACGGATAACGTACCACAGGAATTAAATCGAGATTTTTATTATTATTCCAGGTGCTCAACAACAAAGTATCAACAGTGAAACATAAGGTGACTCTTCAGTTTGGACTGCAAACTGCGTGGATAACTGTTAAGATTGTCCAATTGCAGTGGAAGCTTATTGAAAAGGGCTCTAGCAGAATACTGCAAGGCTCTTTGTACAAGTATGAAGGAGATGTGACTCAAATCCATATTGGATATCTACCTAGTATTCACAGAGTGAAAGCATGACGCTCTTCCGGGTATAAACCAATATTAATAACAAAGAAAGACGTTCCAGAAAATAATGAGAGGCCAACGTCAGAAGCTCAGCCTACTGAACAAAAAAAAAAAAAAAAAAATAAAAAAATAAAAAATAAAAAAAAAAAATAAAAAAAAAAGATGCATATGACATAATCGAATGAAAATAAGCCAATCAGTCTATTTTTCGGGCTGAAATGTCTCTTGTTTCGGATTCTACTTAATGGTGTTTAAAGAAGAATTAGTTATTCTCTCCCTCTCCTCCTCCCCCCCCCCCGGTTAAAGAAAAAATTATGAATGAAAAACAAAGTTCTCATCGATTATTGTTTGTACTAGTAAACCTATACAAAATAGTTGTTAGAAAAAATACCATTGAATGCAATTAGAAAATTATGTGATTTTACGGCATATAGTTATTGTTATATGACGTGATAGACATCGACATTCGTGAGAGACTAGGTTTTATATAAATTTGAGAGCAAATTTCCGTGGATTCATCTAGTGTTTGGTATTGACAGCACTTAAAGACTTCCATCAAACCTAAAACAAATTTTCAAACAATTTTCAAACTTCGTTTCAATTACATATTTAGAGTAAGTATTTAGCCCATCAGCTCGATTTTAAGGTAACGATTCGTGATAAATGTAGTTCTATACAATAAACTGGATCGATATGCAACCATACCTATACTACTAACACTAACAAATGTAGTCAGAAGGTAGCCCATTCTCTCCATTTGCGAGGGACTAGTACAGTTCAAGATAGCCAGTTCATTACGCTCATTGGAACATGTTAAACCTATGAAATAAGAGTATTCGAAAGGTAACTGCTTTATAGGTTAGAATATTTCGTTTGTAATCACAGCGTCTGTTTTTGTAGGTATCCTGATAGTACTAAGGTGAAAATTTACGCTCTATCCGAATATAACATATATTATGTTCAATCATATTTGGCTTTGAAGTTGATGACAAGACAACTACGATATTTTCCATTCAGTGTTTTGTCGTTTCCACATTGATTAGCAATTCCGAGACAGCAAGGCAAACTGAAGTTCACCTTCACCATTTCTTCTACAGGGTGGAAGACGTAATAATGAAGTAATATTACTCTTCAGAAATCGAGTAGATGAAGTAATTATTATACTTCACACCGACGTCCAACATAATAACCTCATTAATGATTAATACTGGTTCTTATAGAACTACAGGCCACGGTGGAGTGGCCGAGTGGTCTAAAGCGTCTCGCTGCGGAGCGCTCGGTTGCTCGCCGTGGAGGTTCGAGTCCTCCCTGGGGAATGGGTGTGTGTGTTGTCCTTAGGTTAGTTAACCTAGGTTTAAGTAGTTTGTAAGCTACGGATTGATGACCATCCAGTTTGGACGGATAGATTACAAACATTTGAACACTTTGAGCTCGCCGTCGGAGATTCGAGTCCTCCCTGGAGCATGGGGCTGTGTGTTGCCCTTAGGTTAGGTTACCCAAGTGTAAGTAGTTTGTAAGCTAAGCACTGATGACCACACAGTTTGGTCCGATAGATTTACAAACATTTGAACAATTTTTAACCACAAATGGTATCTGATTGGATCACATTAGATTAACATCTGTGCCATAGTTAATGGATGCAATACATGGAATTGTCCCTCAGTTTCATAACAAAATATTGTTTTTAATTTTTATTTTTAAAATTAATTTTGTAGAAATACTAATTTACATCTATAATTTCATGTACTAAGTAGGAGGAGTTGTCTTTCAAAATATTTTTTAATTTCTTTTTTAAATGGTAGTTGGATCTATGTCAGACTTGTCATGCAATTTGGTATGTGAGCGAATGATTTTGTGTCAGTATAATGCACCCCTTTGTTTGTCATAAATTACTTGTCGCTTTGAACAGTGTAGTCATGTTATCCTACTGCTTTTAAATACGTTGAGTTATTAGTAAAAAAATCATAAGGGGATCTATATATTCTGAAGCTTATCTGAAGATCACTAGATCCTTAAATAAATGTCTGCAGGATGATCATGTGAAGCTGAAACAATTATTCTGATTACACACTATTGTGCAATGAATGATTGTCTACTCAGTAATGAATTACCCCAAAATATGATGCCAAATGAATGAAAATATGTATAGTAAGCTTATTTATTGAGATATACGTCACCAAATTTGCAATACCACCAATATCACATGCAGCTGAACTCAGAAGTTTCAGCAAATCACCAGTGTGTTTCTTCCAATTCAATCTCTCATGAAAGCGCACACCAAATTTTTTTTAAATATTGTACCTCAGCTACAGATTTATGTTAATGTTTATATGATGCTGGCAACAGTCAGAGCAAAATGCCTCGGATCTTTTGAGGTGACGGAGTCACACCTATATCTAATAGACCGGGGACTCATCGGATACCTCTTGGCAAAAGATCTGGAATGAGATGGGGAGCGATTAATATCAATGGCGATTACACTGGGAAGAACGTAGAGCTGACAGAGGCTTCAAGAAGATGGAGTCAGATGTTTTAGCTGTTAGTGACGTTAGTGTAAGGGGAAAGAAAAGAAAGAGGACAAAGTCGGAAAATACAAGGTCTACTAATCAGGAGTCAAAGTAGGAAGAGCACAGTGGGGTGTAGGGTTTTACACCATGAAAAAATCGAACCCAGGGTAATTGCAATAACATATGTAAATGAACGACTGATGTGGATAGATTTGGCAAAGAATTTATAGCATTTTCTGTTGGAAAACTTATCTCAAAACTAAACTGACCGTTTGTGACTACTTCATTTTTGCAAATATGTGAAGCTAACCTACAATACTTCATTGCTTAAGAAGTCTGCATAAAACTGTCAGAAGTAAAATTTGACGTTAGCTTTTGACATCAGACTTACTTCCTTTTTTATGCAATTCCTATACGACAGCATACTTTACTTCCTACGCCAGAGAGCAGTTTCACATGTGGTTCAGAATCTTATTTAGCCCTATGGAACAAACTTTTAGTACTCTGCTAAAATACCATTAATTTCATAGGAATTTTACGTTTTCAGACACGTTATTATTTTCCTAATTTTTAAGGTAGCGGTGGGAGAAATTTCAGGTGTATCAAATTGAATGGATATGATCTCTTCTAATGAACTTCCATCACCTGTTTTCTTCACAACATTTAAAACATAATGTCTAGAAACATTTCCAATCTCTGACTTTTTTATTAACCAATTTTTCATGCATTTGATACAATACAGTGTTTATTTCTTCTTGGTTACCCAGTTTCCGTTTCATTCATATTCCAAGGTTTTTTTTTTTTTTTTTTTTTTTTTTTTTTTTTTTTTTTTTTTTTTTTAAATTTTACTATTATAGGTTCTAATCCCAGACATGATACAAATATTTTTGTACGTTTAAATAACTTTCCTTAATGTAGTTTTTAAATATTTGACTGTTTCTGTTTCATTACTCCTTCTCGGTCGGATAAACTTCCCTTTGCTGGTTACAAGATATTTTAACGCCTTCGTAAATCCGTGGTTTTTAACTTGGTTTCTTATAATTATATATATATATTTTCTTGGATAAATACTTTTGAAGCAGACTTTCAAATGTGCCACGAAATGAGTTATATTTTAAATTGGCATGAGGTTTCTTGTACACCTCATTCTAGTTTTACTGCTGTAGGCGTCCCCAGAAATTTGCAATTGTTAAATTATTTATTGAATGAATTGCTTTCGTGCATTAGTTTGAATTATTGTATGGAGCTAGGTCATGTACTATTACTAGCTCTTAACCATGTATGTTGTTCAACTTACCTTGGCGTACAAAATATTATCTACTGGTATGCTGCTGTTTTTCACTACCCGAGTATGAAAGTCAATAACAGATGTCAAAAAAAACAACCAAGTAATGCTTCAAGTTCAATCTTCTCACTACAAAAAAAAAAAAAAAAAAATGGCACTTCACTACTGTGTTTATAAGTCCCTAGGCTTACAAATTACTTAAACTAACGTAAGAACAACAAGCACACATACACACACAGATGGGGAACAGAGAGAGAAAGAGGGAAGAAGACGAGATGGACAGAGAGAGAATTAAACAGAAGGTGAGCAGGAAGAGAAAACGGAAAGCGAGATGTTTCATTTAAGACTGGTATAAAAAGGTGCCCGGGCGAAGCCGGGTTTTCAGCTAGTATTTTTTTTTTTTTTTTTCACATTGCTTCCCGTGATTATTGTCACTTCATAAGAACAATGCGAGAATAAATATTCGAAACGTCTCTCAAACTTGCGCAGGAAAGTTCAAGAATTTTATACTAGTGACTCAAGTAAATTATATCTTTCGATAAAGCTCTGTCACTGGTTGCACTTTGTCTACCAATATCATACGTGTTTTGCTAGTACCTGGAAAGAAAAATAACTTTTGATGATAAAAGTGAAATAATAGTGACACACTGTGTATAGTACCTGAGGTTCCCGTTATTAGGCTAATTGTAGAGCAGATGAAGGAACCGGCAGACAGCAGAATTCTTCATAACGCAGTGGAATTTAATGGCGAGGACTTGTTTTGTTGCCGATCTACGATAGCGACGTGATTTGTTCACAAATGCGGCGCGCTGGCGAGTAGATCACGACGTACAGTTATGCTTGCACCGGCTGACAATGAGGAATGGGCCGGAAAGCGTGCGCGGCCCCGCTCGGCTTTCATTTCGCGTCCATTAGTTGCCGGCCGCGTGTCGGCCGTGGCTTATGAGGCGGATCTAATTTATTGGATTCGCCGTGCGAGGACAACTTCTCTATCTGTCTCTCTCTCCCTGTGCGCGCGCTTGTGTGTGTATCACTATCCTTCTTCCCCGTCGCTGTTCAGGGACAGAGATAAGCTGATCTTCTCGCTTGACGGTATTCACCCCTACATCTCGTAATGGAAAGGGTAGAACTTGAGCGTTTAGATTACTTCGTCTGAACACCAACCACATTCCACTTGCCGCAGTGGAGTGGCCGAACGTTCTAAGGCGCCTCGCTGCCAAACGCGCGGTTGCTCGCCCTCAGGGATTCGAGTTCTCCCACTGGTAAGGGTGTTTGTGTTGCCCTTAGCATAAGTTAGTTTAAGTAGTTTGTAGGCCTAGGGACTGATAACCAACATAGTTAAGTCCCTTAGATTTACAAACATTTGAACATTCCACTTCCTTAATTCGCACTGTGGAAAGGAACTTGCCCCCTAACCCCCCCCCCCCCCCCCCGCTTCTAACTGCATGACTTGGTTAAAAGCGCAAGGCCATTCCCGATTTTAAGAAGGGTTGTCGAAAAGATGCTTAAAACAATATGCTTATACCTTCGGACGTCGGTACTTTGTAGAATTCTGTGACTTTCTTACATTCCAAAATTATGATATTTCAGCAGAGAGGAAATCTTTTCAGGAGCCTATATGGATTCCGAAGCAACGATTATGAGAAGTCCACCTTTCTCTACTCCTGTACGACAGCTAGAAAGCAGTAGATACTGGTTCTCAGGCACACACCGTGTTCCTTGATTTCGGAAGGCGTTCGATGCACTTCCGCACTTTCGCCTCATGAACGAAAATATGAGAAATCACCGTAGTTTTGTACCTCGACTAAACAGTTTCTACAGTTCCTAAAATATTCCTTTCTGTTGAACCGTACTCGGATGGATTTATTATTGAAACCTCATATATCGTCACCACCTCCGAAGAACATTGTCATTGGGGAACGTATCTTCTTTGGATGTCTGAATCAAACCATATCTTGCTACTGAAGAAATACTAGCGAACACAGAATGCAGTTTTCCATGAAGAGAAGTCTTATGATAATCATCATCCGTATTTCCTTCCAGAAAGCAGCGCAGGAATTTTCTGAACAGTATGCATCCATTGACTTCTGTCCTCCTAAAGCTATTCTCTCTCCACAGCATCCCACGTCACACCTCCCATTTTGAGGTAATTAGTTCCTAAGTGGGCCCTTTCCTTCTATTTACATATACAAATTCTGACGTGGACTTCGAATCAGGTGCATTCACGTCCCATAACTTAACCTTTTCAATTTCCCAGCCCTCAATCTTTTCTCCACAGTCCAGGTCATCTGAAGGTCCCTCCTTACATTTTACTTCCTGACTACCTGTAGAGCTGACCTACAGTACTACATTACACATGCTTGTATTTTATTCTCTTCTCTAACTTGTATGACACAGATTTCCATAATATATCAAATGTTTGCAAATCTATCGGACCAAACTGCGTGGTCATCAGTCCGTAGCTTACAAACTACTTAAACCTAGGTAAACTAACCTAAGGACAACACACACACACATGCCCAGACAGGACTCGAACCTCCATGGCGAGCAATCGCGCGCTCCGCAGCGAAATGCTTTAGCCATAATATATGTGAATACTGGCAGGAAACATGTTTTATACATATTTTTAGATCTTAAAGGAACTCAATTAGCAGATTCACTTTTGTGCTTGGTTCAAGCAGCTGGACCTTTTCCATACTTGATGTCAAAGTAATTTCTAACGTACGCCAGTACCACGCATGTACATTTAGGTGTTAAGTCTTTTGTTTACGCAGTGCAGCTGCATGGGTTATAGAAAATGTCCTATTAGGAAGTTCACCATCCAGCACCATATGCATGTCTTCAGCCTCTGTATAATATTGAGGATAAATTTGTACAACCTGCGTCCCTTACTGCTTCTGTCCCATTCATCCTGTCGAGTATGCAGTCGCCATTGCTGGTGCTCCAAAACTGTTGGTGGGCGGGTCATGGCGCTTACCAATCTCATCTTCAGCTCATAAAAAAGTCCGCAGATTTATTTAATGGTCACCGGTTTTGATTTAAATGGTCATCTTCAGACAACTACATCCATACTGTCGGCCATTGGAGCTGAGTGGAGGATTCCGTCAGCTTCTCCATCCATAACAGCCTTTATTACCATCTTTTCGCCTTTGCTCCTCGCATGTCCGTACAGTCTTAGTCTTTTAATTTTCACACTCGCTACGATGTCAGACAGCATTGTCTCTGTTTTTCCTTATTCTCCACTACTTTCTTCCAGTCGTCTATGTATTTTTCTCAGTACTTTAATTACAATCATAATCATTTCTCTATTTGTCAGGGTCCATGTCTCACTTGCATAGCACACTATTGGCTTGATGATGGTCTGATATAGTCTTATTTTTGTCTGCCTATTTAGTAACTTCGATCTTATGATGTTGTGCATAGCTCCTAGACATCTTCCCTGAGCTTGAATTCTTGTCACTATCTCTTGCTATATAAGGTTTTGTTGGTTGATGTTGACACCGAGATACGTGAGTGTGTCTGTCTTCCGTATAGATAGATTTCCGAATTTTAAATGGCTGTGTTCCTAAATGAGCTCTTATTCCTACTTCAACGATTTATTTATTTATTTATTTATTTTGCTTCCATTTATACTTAGACCTACTTCTTCCATTAGCATAGTCGCTGTTTTCGTATCACCATAATATCATCCGAAAAAGTCATGATTTTCTTTCCTGTGGTGAATGGTGCATTTTTACATGTTACTCTCCTCAGGGTGGCCGCGGTGGAGTGGTCAAGCACTTTGAGGCGCTATGCTACGATGTGCGAGGTCGCTCCCCGTCGAATCCCCCCTCGGGCATGGATGTTTGTGCCGTCTTTAGTATAAGGTAGCTCATAAGTAGTTTTTAAGGTTAGGGACTTATGACACCGGAGTGAAGTCGCTTAAGCATAATAAACACTTCAACATTTCCTCAGGGTGTTGCTGAGGGCCAGACTGGACAGGTTTGGTGATATAATAGCTCCCCGTCTCAAGCCAGGTTTTACTTCAAATGCTTCTGAGAACTCGCCCTGTACGTTTACTCTACACGTTTATTCTGTCACACACATTTTAGTTAGCTTTATCAGCTTGTCAGGTATCGTCCACTTTTCCTCTTTTACTATGTTGTTCAAATGCTTGTCATCCTATGGGACCAAACTACGTTGGTCCTCAATCCCTAGTCTTACAAACTACTTAAACTAAGTTAAACTGACCTATGGACAACACACACATCCATTCTCGAGGGAGTATTCGAACCTCCGACGTGGGATGCCATGCGATCCGTAACGTGGCGCTGCAGGTCGCTCGGCTACTTCAGCGCGTGCAGGGGTTCGATGCGTGTAAGAAGCTTACCATAGGTTCTTATCTATTCCTGAGAAAGAGTGTTTTAGGTCGGTTGTGGTTTCACCTATGTTGTGGTCGTAGTTACCCAGATTAAGGATAAAGGGGTTGTTCGAGTGTCTAGAGTGTTTGTACAGTCGTGCGGTGTGTTTTTTGAATACCCCCGTGAGAATAACAAGGCGGTTTTCATGGTGAAAGTCCGCTGTGCGCGTGTAACGTGGAGCAAAAAAAAAAAAATGTTTGTGAAGCTTGTGGGACTTTACTACGGGGTCATCAGTCCCTAAACTTACAAACTACTTATGAACTACTTACAAACTAGGACGGCACAAATATCCATGCCCGAGGGGGGATTCGAACCCCCGACCGTAGTGGCCGTGCCGACCGTGACTGGAGCGCCTCAGTCACCTCGGCCACCGCGGCCGGCTAACGTGGAGCATTGCTTATGATGCATAGTACCTTGCTCCGTATGAGCTGCAAGCGGCGTAGCCGTGCTGGTGCTGCGTAAGCCCAGCATGAAGCACCATACGTCATCAGAGGTCTAACAAGTGTCGTGTAAGTCATTAATTAAAACTTCCGGGCTAAGTTGCCGTGGTCCATCCATAAAACTTCTTACTCCCGACGTTTCGTTGCCTATTCCGGGCAACATATTCAAGGGTGAGTCGACGACTGCCTACTAGGCGCTGGAGGTCCTGCTTATATAGATGGCATAGATGGCGCCACCACTTGTCACGTGCTGCCGACTATGAAGTTATCTTTGACCAACGTCATGTCTCTCGATTACAGGTAATCGATTTTCATACCTGTGGTTCAAAGTTCACCGCCAAATCTTATCTAATTTCAAACCTTATTTCCTGTTAAAATTATTGTGGTGTTTTTGTATTTCTATGGCTTCTCTGTACATCCGTATGTAATAATGCGACGTCCTGGCTAGCACGCTCGTTTCACTAAATTTGATTTCATGGTCGCCACGTGTAAAAACATGCTTTGCCACAGCTGACTTGTCTGTGTGACCTAGACGACAATTCCTTTTGTATTCCAATATGCGAGTATTAACACTCCTTTTTGTTGTTCCTATATACATCATGCCACAGCTAAGGGGAATTTTATACACCCCAGGCGTTGTTAGGGGATGTCGCGCGTTTTTCACCGATCGTAAGCATTCGCTAATTTTCTTGGTAGGTCTAAAGACGGTCTGAACTTGAAACCTGCCCAAAACTTTCCCAATTCGGTCCGTAATTTTGTGGATGAAAGGAAGAAAAACTTTTCCGGCCGACAGTTGTTGTGGTTTGTTTTCGGACCCTTTTCTTCTTGGATGGAGAGCTCGATCTATTTCGACTCACCCTTGAAGATGTTTCCCGCAGTAGGCAACGAAACGTCGGGAGTAAGAAGTTTTATGGATGGACCACGGCAACTTAGCCCGGAAGTTTTAATTAATGAAGACGCCGGCCGTGAAAGCCTACATTCTATGTCGTGTATGTGTTCCTCGACAACCGCCTTTTCAGTTTGCTTTGCCTGTTGAGCATTGGATAGAGTTGTTTTTGAGCCTCGTGTTTGCCCGGTTGGTCAAGTATCGTATGTGGTCCCCCCAAGTGAGTTTCCGGTCCAGCCAGACACCAAGGTACTTGACTTCCTCACGGAAACGTATTGGACGTGTGTGTAATGTGACTGGTCTGCAGTGTTGGTGTTTGTGCATGTGCTTCGGTCTTCTAACGAACAATACTGCTTCGTACTTGTCGACGTTTACTTTCACACGACATCGTTCGAACCAAGACTCCGCGGTATTCAGTGCAGTATGAAATTGTGAGTTAATGTTCGACGGTTTCCAATCTTGAGCTCGATGACGCGTAGATTGCGACCGTCGTGTTATATGTGGTTGGAAAGTCATTAATGTAGAGGTTAAACATCAGGGGCCCCAGGGTACTCCCACTTGTGTACCGTGTCGTGTTGACAGTTTGCCCTGAATGTCAGTGTTGAAACATCTGTTGGAGAGGTATGAGTTTATGAGACGTACGAGTCCGCCGGAAAACCCAGCATCGTTTCATATAAGGCCGTTGTGCCACAGACGATAGAAAGCTTTCTCAATGTCCAGGAACATAGCCCCAGTGGCTTTGGCTGTGTTGTATCCATGTGTAATATGTTCAACTACGCGGAGGAGTAGTTGAGTGGTGATTCCTGAAGCCGAATTGCTCCGGTCTCAGGGTGTCATTGCTTATGCAGTGCCTAGTGAGTCGTTTGAGAATTACCTTCTTAACAATCTTACTGAGCTCGCTCAGTAAGCTAATGGGTCGGTAATTTTGTGGGAGGGATTGGTCTTTCCCCGGCTTCCTGAACATCAGGACCTTGGCCGATTTCCAAAAGGCAGGAAAGTGTATGTGTTGTAAGATAACATTCGTAATGTGTGTGAGGTATTTTACAGCTTTATCCGTTAACTCCTGAAGGACACGTTTCTGAATGCCATCAGGACCAGGAGCTTTTCTGGCAGTGGTGTGCTTAATAACCCATGAGATTTCGTTTGCACCAGTGTGTCGGATTGTATCGCGAGTAGGCTGGGATATAACTCGCGTAACCTGATCCGTTTCAAGTGTAAATGCTGGGTCTGATGGAGCCAGATTAGGTGTGAAAGACGCTGCTAGTGTTCGGACCACCAGTTCCGCCTTCTCTTCCGCAGAGTATGCAGGTCCATCCGGCCCTCGTAATGTGGGTGTGTAGTGTTTCTCCCTGGTGAAATGTTGAGCAAGTTGCCACACAAGGACGAGTGGTATCCAGCCCAGTTTCTGTTGTGATGTTCTAAATGTTTATTTTCCCCGTATAATTTCCTGGAGCCTCCTCATGTGCTGTTTATAGAACAGACGCCTGGTACGCTGCCAGCGGAGGCAAGACATACGAATGGTTAGCTGAACTGATAAAAGAGGTATGGAGAAAAGAAGTGATGCCACAGGAATGGAAAACTGCTGCTATATGTCCCATATACAAGAAAGGAGAGAAAATGCTGACACAGAAGGAGGAGGAAGGAAGGAATCTTAGAGTTTAATATCCCATCGACACCGTGGTCATTAAGACGGAGCTTAAACTTGGATTTTTGGGGAAGGATGCGGGAGGAAGTCGGCCGTGCCCTTTGAAAGGAACCATCTCGGAATTTGCTTGGAGTGATGTGGGGAAATCACGAAAAACCTCAGTCTGAATGGCCGGAGGTGGATTTGAGCCACCATCCTACCGAATGCGAGACAAGTGTCTTACTTTGCGTCACCTCGCTCGGTCGCAGAATTACAGAGGTATATCTGTCCCATGCACATGCTATAAAATAAGAATTATACTTAACAGGCTCAACCCATACATTGAAGAAGTATTAGATGCAGCAAAAGCAGGATCAAAATAAGTAAATCAACAATCGACTAAATATTCACACTAAGGCAAATATTAGATAATAACTGGGAGCACAATCATGATACTTTTTGCCTCTTTAAAGTTTTCAACAAAGCAAACTCTAGACACTCGAACACCCCCTTTATCCTTAATCTGGGTAACTAAGACCACAACCATAAGTGGAAGCACAACCGACCTAAAACAATCTTTCTCAGGAATAGATAATAACCTATGGTAAGCTTCATAGACGCCTCGAACCCCTGCATCACAGTACAACTGACTGGCAACGCCAGATGAGCTGTCACCGCCGACAAATCGACAATCGCAGGGAACAGGAACAAGCACAAAACAGAAACAAATCCCACACTAAACCACACACTTAGATGCCGATTCCAAAATCGACCACTTATTCGTCAATCTTGATTGTTGCAGCCAGCCGCCGCTGATGATGGCCCAGGAGACATCCCCAGTGCCAGCTGCAGAGGGGCGACTCTTCAAACCGGGTTGACAGACTTATGACAAACACGCAATGAAAATGATACCGAGCTTGCACGATACCCAGTAACTAACATAACCAAACCCTTGCGTGATCTGTCGCAGATAGCAAGAATCCGCTACTGCTCTTACTACCCGCTCCTGACGGTCGCAGTAGTTTTTTCCCTTGGTACTTTCTACCCTCTGCCCTTAAAACCGCCCTTGTTTCAAGTGCTTTCGACCACTTCTATCATCCTAATGGACCGTATTGATGGGTAATATTACCCACACGTACGGCACACATCACAGTTCCCGCTCCTGTGAATCCTACATTAGAAATATAAACACATGCAGAGGTGACACTACAGCTATTGAATTGGTCGCCATGCTAGTACGACCGTGGAGGAGCTCCACTCCTTTATAAAAAAATCGCACTGAGGTGTTTTACAACCCACTTTAGATTTGTATATTTATAAGTTTTTGCAAACATTTTGGAGCAACACAATAATCTAAATAACAAAAATTAATTAATAAGAGTGTCTGAAACCTTTTTGGAAAAAAAAGAAAGAAACTATGTAGTGGCGGGTTCCGAACCACCGCCCTTTAGCGTCATAGTACAACGCCTAGCCCACTACGCTATTTTTTTTTAAGGAACAGAAAGAAAGAAAAGGAAGGGGAATGTGTAGGAGACAAAACAAGTAAATTCTCTTTATTCACATTACTATGATTTTATTTCATTATTTTTATTTATTTGTTTTTATTTAATAGATCTTGATGTTCGTTGTATAGTTCAGAAGATCTCGGTTCCCTGCGGCTAGGAAGTTCAGTCACGGCTTCTCGTAGAATGTGCATTCCGTTGAACAGTTCAAGGAGGGACAGCAGTTCAAACATTTAAAAGTCTTCTCTATTGACTGAACACATTCCAGCTGCGTGGAGGGTCGTTGAAGGTACTCCCAAGGAAGTTGGAAAAGTATTGTCGGTATTTAGGATGTCGTACAACTCTGTAATGGCGATCCGTGAGATAAGTCCAAAAATCAAGTTTCGATTTTGCGTTGTGTCCAAAAAGATAGTGTATGGCATGTCCACGAATCCAATTCATCGCATTGGTCTTAGCCTTTGGAAAATACACTCGGTCCGGAAATAAGAACGAATGAGGAGTAACACTCTCTGGAATAGTTCTCGTGAGGAAAGCTATAATACGGCGAATCAGTTGCCAAACGTCAGCAGCAGTACCGCAAACAAAACGATGTTCGTCAGTGTCAGCCACCCCACACCTGGGACAGAGAGGTGATTTGGTGAGGTGGATGCGATGAAGGCGAAATCTGCAAATATGCTTACGATTGACAGTAAGGTACCAGACCGACTGTACATCAGAATCAAGAAAAGAAGCAGATATAGAACGCCAGATGGAGCGCCAGTCAAACTGAGGAAATTTTTGTTCAATCGGGTTTGATGGTAGACTTCTTTGTAGAACATCATAGACAGCTTTAGTTTTGCATAAGTACGGGTTGAACAAGTTGAGGTGGAGATAGCTAAGCTCGAGAATAAAATATCTGATATAATGGAAAGGAACTGGAATAACCGACAGCATGACCGGAGCTGACAGCGAGGCCGGCGTATAAGTCGACAATAGAAGACCAGTAAGGCTCGTCGGGCAACGTGTCCATATCGTCATCTGGGAGCTAATAAAGAGGGCACGAGCTCTGTCCGGTATGTGATACAGACCGAGCCCACCACGGTCGCGGGGAAGGGTGAGCGATTCATAATTAACTTTGAACAACAAGCCATTGCTGACGAATGAGGCCATCGCTGCTAACATTCGATGGGCAATGGTGAGTGGAAAGGGGAAAAACCTATGCGACTTGGGGAAACGCGGGATGCGATATAGACATTGACATATCGAACTCGCTGAAGAATATCCAGGGATCTTAGCCGATGATCAATAAGAGCAGCCCTCATTTGCTGAAGGAGGCGTCGGCAGTTGGAAGCGGCCGAACGCCGAAATCAGCCGAAAAGTCAATTCCTAAACAGCGGATGGTATCTTGGGTGATGAGGGGCGCAATGCACACAGCAGCGAAACCTGTGCCGATAAACATAGCGTGCGACTTACGGACATTGAGAAAGCTATCCGAAGTCTCGCCATATGTCGCGACCCACGTCAAGGCTGCCTAGACTTCATCAACATCACGTATATAGATGACTAAATCGTCAGCATAGGCTGTACAACAGAATCGGTAGCCATCAATGGGGAAACCCCATCAAACGATGCCGAAGGCCACAGAGCAAGGGTTCCAAGGCGAAGGCATACTTGAGCGCCGAAAGCGTGCAACCCTGTCGTATAGAGCGACCAATTACGATCGGTGGGGTTAGTCTGCCATTGTAAAGGACTCTGGATGAAGCATCCCTCAGTAGGCGTATCACCACCGTAATTATCACGTCTGGGAAACCCATATGACGTAGGACAGTCGTATGAAAGGAATGATCTACTCGATCAAAAGCCTGGCTGAAATCCAACGACGCAAGTACACCGGAGAGGCGTTGTGCCCGTGCCACGGCGATCATATCCCTGTATCGACATAAAGCGGTACGGATATTATTGTCTCCTCGCAAGGATGCTTGGTCTGACGACACGACATATCGAGCAGCGTGTTTGAGGCGCGCGGTCAAAAGGCGAGTGAAGATCTTCTTATCACTGTTAAGGAGTGTGATGGGGCGATAATCACTGATGCCGATACCGCCAATGGGGTTGTGGACGGGAACAATGATCCCTTCCGTAAAGGCATCTGGAATGCGCACCTCCGGAGACTTCAGCTCCTGACAAATGGAAGTGAAGGTGGGTATAAGAATATTGCAGAACGTACGATAAAATTCAAGCGGAAGACCGACAGGTCCTGGAGAGCGATTAACGGATCCTGCCCCTATCGAATTGAGGACTTCATAAGAAGTTACGTCCGCAACCAGTTCCATTGCCTCTTCTTCTGGAACAGCACCGAAGGTGAGATGTGATACTTCCTCAATCAGCTGTGGCGAATGTGGAACTTCTGCATAGAGCTGTCGGTAGTGAGTATAAAGCGCATGTTCGATGGTAGACTGTGTATCGTATCGTCTCCCTTGCTCGTCCGTTAGGGCATAAATCAACTTCCTCCGTCGATATCGTCGGTCCTTGAGTATATGGTACATCGATGGGTGTTCGTGAGGCATACTATCAGTACTACGGGATCGTACTACCGCTCCGTCCAAATGCCATCGCATGAGAATAGATATCTGGGCTTTAGCACGTTTCATCATTATCTGGCCCTCTGGGGAGATAGGCATCAATGAACAGTCCTGTAGGATCCTGTAGTAAAAGTCAATCGTGCTTTTTCTCCAATTTGCATCTTTACCATATCGCATCAGAGTTTTGCGGATAGCGGGTTTTGTACACTGGACCAACCAGGATATGGTTGACGGATACATTTGTAGGCGACGTTGACATGTGTCTTCTATTATCCGACGACATTCTGGCGAAGCAAGAAGTGCTACGTTCAATTTCCATAATCCTATTCCGTGCCACACAGCCTGCCGACTGAGAACTACATCACAAAAATAAGCCTCATGATCGGAGAAAGCAACAGGCCATATTTCTGCCCGTCGAATTCCACTATCAGGGGTCTAGAGATGTAAATGCGATCCAGTCGGCTCGAGGAATGTGCGGTGTAATAGGTAAAACCCAGACGATCACCGTGGACATGGCGCCATGTGTCGATAAGTGATAGGCAATTGAGGATAGGTTTAAGAGTGGTGTGGTAATTGGTCCTGAGGTCGCTGCGTAGAGTTGAAGTCACCACATAAAAATAGTGGCGTAACCTCTTCTGCGAAGAAAGTATTTCGTTCCTGGCTGTGGCTGGAACCTGATGGTGCATATACATTCACAATGCGTACACCAAAGAGCGTGAGAGCCATACCACTGGCGTTGGGCAGGTACATAACATCTGCAGCTGGGAGACCGTCTCGAAGTATGATAGCCACACCACTACCGTTTTCCGAGGCATGTGAGATATAAGTCGTGAACCCATATGGCGACGTACACTTATTGAAGGAGTGCGATGTCAATATCTGCACCATAAATCATATCGCAAAGTAGTTCCAGTTTGTGGTGGCGACGTTAATCGTGGCAATACGATAATGCTGACAAGGTGTTCTAGATGGTACAGGACGGGCTTCGCCTTCTGCAGACACGCGTCGCTGAACATCTGGGATTGCTGAAGAATTGGCCATTACAGGGAGTGTTTAGTGGCAGGCGCAGCCGACGGGAATGCCCCATCAGCAGCTCCATCCACTCCCATCATATCTACCTCTGTATCTTCTGCCCAGGATACAGAGGCGGTGGAAAGACAGATGCCATATGCATCGGCCGGTTGATGACAGGGGTCTCTCATAGCCTCGGAGTGATGTACATCATCAGCCACCTGTACTGGAGTCAGCGGCTGTACGAACGAGGGAGCGGACATGGAAAGCGCCTGGGGCGCGCCATCTGCATCAGACACCTTTCCATCGGTCAGCTGCTCGATGTCTTCCTCGTCAGCATTTCTGGTATCCATTCTAAAAGGAGAATCATCAGAAGAAGTACGGCTGCGTTTCTTCCTCTTCCTTGGCGATCGTTGTTTACGAACGTGTTGTTCATAATTCGACGGTGCGCGGCTGTCATCAGTCACCGGACTAGTCTCTAGGAAGGCAGAGGTAGGCACAACTCTCGGATCAACTGGCATCGGAGCTACAGGAGCGTCCACTATACTCGGAAGAGTCGACTGTGCAAGATCTGACACTGGCGGCGTTGAGGAAGGTTTCTTTCGGTATCTTCCGTATCCCGTGTGGATGTCGGGGACATATCAGAAATTACTTGAGAAGTAGCACTCGCATCATGGACGACTTTGGCATAGGTGACAGGGAGTGGTGTGGTCACAGCTTGGGATACTTCTCCGATCGGTGTCTGTACAATGCGCCGTTGCATGCATTCTGATCTGACGTGGCCTTCCTGGCCGCAGCCTGAACAAGTTCGGGGTTGACCACCGTACATAATTATGGCTCGCACTCCACCAATTTTTAAGTACGACGGCACGTGTTTCTTTAATTCAATTTTTACCTGTCGCACACCATTGAGAACACGGTATGTGCTGAAGGTTTGCCATTTTTCTTCTAGGTAACCGATAACTTTACCGTATGGTTCGAAAGCCGAGACGACGACTTCCCGTGGGAGTTCAAAAGGAAGTTCAAATACTCGAATCGTACGAAGACCGTACTCTGCAAGTTCGAGTGACACCTCTCCTACGTGTCCATCAGAATATTTGAACTTAAGACCATTGGCATGTCTGCGAATAACGTCCTGACACACCTCGGCATTCGTCATTTTAATATAAACGACACTGCTCGTGATCGAAAAGTGGATACCAACAACATCACGAGGTTCTAAACGAATTTCTTCACGTATGAACGTTTCAACTTCATGAGCACGGGGTCGCACGTGATCGGCAAGAAAGGAAACTTTAAGGGTCGCTCGGCTATATGTATGCGCCATGTTGTTCGCGGAAGACGGGCCCAAGACTTAATACGCTACGGCGCGACGCGACGCGGAAGTAAACAAACACGCGCTAGCGGAGCAACTCGGCAAGCCGAGCCGACCCGCTCACGACCACGGCTAAAATGCCGACTGCGCTACGGCTATCAAACAAAACACGAGTCCTTTAATCTCATTCATGGCCGTTGTTGACTGATGCTAATATGGCATTTGTAGACACTAGATTATCATTTAGCGTTTGAAGAATGATGCGTTTATGTCAATTCTTTAGTGCTCCATTGCAATGAAATGACAACGTGTAAATTACAATAAGAAAATCATCAAATACGCAACGCAAGTTGGCGTATACCAGATATAGTTCTGGGCGATGAATGTCACGTGACATCTCCGAACGGCTGGTTTTCGTTAATTCAATGGAGGATGCCAAATCTCAAACAATCCGAGATATGAAAAATACATAAGAGAGGTAAGTTGTAGAGAATTTTCTCCTCTACCAATTAGGTTATTCAATTTTCGTGTCAGATGAACGGTTCCTTTACAATTACAATTATATTACAAAAGGTTTTTTGGTATTAGTACCGTATTTTTTGTCCGAAAAATATGAAAAAGGGAGGTTCTGCTCTCCGGCGGCCTACAATCATGTCTGTAAAATTTGATGGGGATAGGTTGAACGGTTCGTCTTAAAAACAGGGAACACATTACGGACAGACAGACAGACATACATCCCAAAATCGCCGCTATTTTTGCAAATATCTTTGAAACGTGACGAGATATGTAAAAAACATAAGAGAGGAACGTTGTAGAGAATTTTCTCCTCTACAAATTCGATTTTCGTGTCAGGTGAATAGTTAAGCCGTTATTTTCATATAAATTTAGAGCTGCCAAAAGACGATCGCAAGGCCCACTTTTAGTGTTACTACCGTAACATAAAGTAGGTCAAAATAAATCTCCCCTTCTTTCACGAGGCTTGCTGATATGTCTATGCCAGATACTTACCATTTTTTTTTCAAATTCAAATCTCTGTAAATCTATCGGACCAAACTGCGTGGTCATCAGTCCGTAGCTTACAAACTACTTAAACCTAGGTAAACTAACCTAAGGACAAACACACACACCCATGCCCCATGGAGGACTCGAACCTCCACGGCGAGCAACAGCGCGCTCCGCAGCGAGGTGCTTTAGACCGCTCGGCTACTCCACCGCGGCAGGTGCAACTTTAGGCTCAGTCTCTAATGACCACGCTGTCGATGAGACGTTAAACTCCTTCCTTCCTTCCTCATCCTTCTGTAGTTGTGTGTCAGCATTTTGTCTCCTTTCTTGTATATGGGACATATAGATACTGTTTTCCATTCCTCCAGCATCACTTCCTTTCTCCATACCTATTTTATCAGTTCAGCTAACCATTCGTGCGTCTTGTGTCCACTTCCCTGAGGTCTGCTGATATGTCTATGCCAGTTGCCTTACCACTTTTTAGACTTTCTATCGCCTCCTTCACCTTCATCAAAGTTGGTTCCTCGACTAATGGCTGTACGTTCTGATTGTTTTCTGCTTTGTATTTATGTTTTGTGTTACAGGGGTTTAATGCTTCCAGAGAGGCGGCGTTTTAGGCAGTGGGACATCCAGTTCTTCGCAGGACGCCCAGTCCGCACCTCCTGAGAGGCTCCACGCGCTGAAGACCGGCCCGTCTGTTGGGGCGGCGCTTTCCCGGCCGCCACCTCTGTCGTACGGGGCGCCCCATTTATCGCGGGGTCAGGGGTCCGCGCCTGGAAACAAAGGCGCCCGCAGGCGGACAGAGGCGAGGCGCTGGCGCTGCCCACGCCTCCCGGCCGGCTGTACCCGCGCGCCGCAGCCATCAATAACAGCGCGCAGGTTTGCGCAACGCCGCGCCGCTTCCTTTGATGGCGAATACCTGGCGTCCGCAGCCGGAGGTCGCGTTCCCGCCGACCCCGTCCCGCCTGTCGCATTGACAGCGCATGCGCGCGCGCGTACACGCCGCGCTCACGTAACCGGCGCCGCGCACTTCCTCCGCAAAAAAAAAACTGTTCCGCAAGGATAACGCCTCTCGGCGTTGGAACGTTTCGCTGAATTCTCGTTGCTGTCGTCGTCAGCACGAAGACTTGCATTATACAGCTTCCGACGATATCACACGCCCCCTTGTGATCTAACGGGAATAAATTTTTCCTTTCGACATCAAGGCTGCTGGAACGGCCGGCCGCGGTGCCCGAGTGGTCTGCGGCGCGCCAGTAACGGTCTGCACGGCCACTACGGTCGGGGATTCGAATGCCCCCTCGGACATGGAAATTTGTGCCGTCTTTAATGGTTCGGAATCCACGTTAAACTGTAGGTCCCTCTATAACTGGCTGGGTAAGTCAGCTAGCAGGTCGGAGGAAGGCAACGGCATACCACCTCCAAACAGGACCATGCCTAGTAAAGTACTGTGGTGTTCAAACCAATCTTCGGATTGTTGACTGCTTCACTCCCCTTTTTTTTATCTTTTTTTAGTATTAGCTAGTTCATAAGTTGTTTGTAAGTTTTGGGACTGATGACCCTTTAGTTAAGTCCCATAAGCTTTACAAACATTGAATATTTGGAACAGAGTGTGGCTGTTCTCGATTCTGTAGAGGAGCGACTAAATACAGCCCCAGTCGCACATACTGTACGAATTTGGACTGCCGGAAGAACGCGTCGATTTTGATCAGTTGATGGCAGATGCCACATAGGTGCCAACTTATGTCCTCATAATGGTTCCGCCATCCTCCAAAAGATATCGTAATGATACAGCTGCTCCCGCGCTCGAACGGCACATTTTTGACACTCCCCCCCCCCCATCTTTTTTTGTGCTTTATATACGCCCTTTTTTTGGTGTGCTCTTTAGTTTGCCTTTAAAAAGTCAATTTGTGTTATGGCAGGTGTAAATTATTTGGTGGCTTTACAACTTTTCATATTGGCTCTAAAATGTAGTAGTACTCATTGTTTTGAGGGCGTCAGAATAGTTGTTTTAACTCTGAAATGGAGCTATTTGCGTTGACTGTTAAATCTAAATCTATATCTACATGGAATACTCTGCAAATCACATTGAAGTGCCTGGCAGAGGGTTCATCGAGCCACCGTTATACTATTTATCTCCTATTCTATTCTCGAATAGCCCGGGAAGAAAGTACACCTGAATCTCTCAGTTCGAGCTCTGATTTCTCGTATTTTATTCTGATGATCATAGATAAAAAAAATATATTAAAAAATCTCGTACGACCACCGATGTTAAGCAACTTCGGCCTCGATTAGTACTTAGATGGGTGACCGATTGAGAACACGGGATTAAGTCTGCCTAATTTTTTTTTTTTTTTTTTTTTTTTTTTTTTTTTTTTTTTTTTACGTGGTTTGGAACTTAATGGCAACACGTCTGTGAAGACGCTATGCAATGGAATCTACTATCGTCGCTGATAACACACATTGTTTGCTTACCTGTCTTACCTCCAAGCAAATTGACTCGCCCGTACCACGGGACCGGTGTGCGCACAATCGAGGGAAAAACAGTATTTATGAGCGAGCGGTCTAACGTAATGGTGTCACTATGTTTCCGAAACAGGAGCAAGGGAGTTGGATCAAGGTTCAATGTGTCAGAGGTCGTACAGCACGACAGTATCATCAAGGTCTTTAACAGGCGTGCGCGGAATCGACGTTACCGTTCAGAACAGTGGCACGCTGGGTAAAAGAATTCAACGAAGGTCAGCAAACTGTGCCAGACAAGCATCGGGCAGGTTGTCCTAGCGTCTCTGAAGAAGAAGCGCATACTTTTGCCACGTTAGTGGACAGTGATCGACGCCAGACGATTTGTGAGCTCCCCCACGAAGCCGGATTTGCGCATACGACTGTGATGCTTAACCTGAAGGAACGTCTGGGCATGCGAAAAATTGCATCACAATGCGTTCCGCATGTAATATAATGCAGAAAAGGATCCGTTACGATACTGCTCAGATGCACTTCGAGCGCTATGAGCTCAAAGAAGAGACAGAACGCCGTATTGTAACACTGGATGAGACATGGGCCACATCGAACGAGGCAAAATCAAACGAATGACTTCATTATGGATCACCGCGATAATCGAAAGTGCGTCAGAGCCCCCGTAAGGTGAAAGTTATGGTGATTCTCATGTAGGACTATGATTGTATTAACCTAACGCTTACGTTCCTCCACGACGCATCGTTTTTGGAGCATCACCTGCGACCATCCTTGCGAAAGGAGCGGCAATACTTTCTGCGCAATCCACTCATCATTTTGCACGCAAATGCGTTGGCGCATACAGCGCAGGCTGTGGCTGCTCTGTTCGATCGATGGGACTGGAATGTACTGTACCATCCATCATACTCCCCGGACTTAAATCCTTGTGACTTTGATTTGATTGCGAAAATGAAGGTACCACTTCGTGTCATTCTTTTCAGAAGTATTCCAGGAATTCGATAGGCAGCAGACTGCTACATTCGCACCATAAACAGAACAGGCTCTGCAAACGGTATACTACGCTTTCCACATCGCTGGCAACGGGTCCTACACAACTCTGGTGACTACTTTGAAGGAGAGTAACAGATGCAAATATATAACGCTTTTGTACCAATTCAAATGTTCAAATGTTTGTATAATCTATGTGACTTAACTACGGGGTCATCAGTCCCTAAACTTACAAACTACTTATGAACTACTTACGAACTAGGACGGCACAAATATCCATGCCCGAGGGGGGATTCAAACCCCCGACCGCAGTGGCCGGGCAGACCGTGACTGGAGCGCCTCAGTCTCCTCGGCCACCGCGGCCAGCGCTTTTGTACCGGTTATGAATAAATAGTTGCCACTATTTAAGTTCCAACCCTTGTATATACTTTTCATAAAAGTGGCGGTGTGCTCTTGGACTCGTGTTATGGAATGCTATGGCGCTACTGTCGACGGTTAAGTCCTTCCTTGGGCAAGGATGTGTGTTGTCCTTAGCATACTTTCTTTTATTTTATGAGCTTGATGATTCTAAAGATCAATGCCCTTACCAATCTCTTACGATTACCAAAATTTGAATTTTTGGACATACTCGCCAGAGCGCCATGGTGTGTACCATAAGACAGACATAAGACTCAGTACTATATCGACGAGTGAAGCACACTGGCACCATGCCACGGAGAAGCACTCGTGCTTCCTTCAGCCAAATGTGTGAGTTTGAAAGGGGTCAAATAGGGGCCTTGAGAGTGCCCAGACGCTCCTGTCCGATAACTGCCACATAAATAGGTACAGCTTCAGTTGCACAAACAAACATTGTCGGTGAACATATTCACGTCCGTGGAAGAGGTTCTCGTCAACGCCCACGAAGCCAAGACGAGCGTCATGATCGTCACCTTGTAAGGGCAGCAGTGGCAGACCAGCTACCACAGCAAAGAGGGACTGTGAGTACAGAAGTGTCAACAGAACAGTTGCCAAACGGCTACTAGGAGTGAAAACACGGGCACACACACCTCTAGGCCCTTTACTACTCACAACATAGCATCGACGTACATCAGTCGACTGGAGTCGTCAGGAGACTACATGGCAGGTGAAATAGCAAGCCGTTGCCTTCAGCGATGAAAGCATATTTTGCCTGCCCGCAAACCATGGTGGTTCGCGCGTACAATGTAGACATGCGAGTGCTGTCTCGTAGCCTGTATTTGTCCAAGACGCACTGGCCTCTACCGACTCTAGTGCTTACGGTCTTGAGTGCGGTAAGTTGCAACTCTATTTTACCTTTGCTCTTTGTGGAGGTAAGGCCTAGATACTTGAGGGCTTTGGTTTTCGGGATGGAACGGAGCGTGAGGTAGAGGTCGAGGTAGCGGAAGGATGGGGTGGTGCGACCTTTAATGATTGCCTGGGATTTAGTGGGGTTAACGGTGAGGACCCACTGGTTACAACAGGTGAAGAATTTGGAGAGATGGGACTGAAGAAGGTGTTGGGATCGGGTGAGGGAGGGGGCAAGGAGGAGGAAGTCGGTGTTGTCAGCATATTGTAGGAGGTAGACAGGAGGCTGGGGTCGTGGCATGTCTGCCGAATATATCGGGCAGAGGAGGGGAGGGAAGACGGAGCTTTGAGGCACCCCAGTGGAGAGGTAAAACAAACAGGAGTCGTAATTGTTGACAGTGACAAAGGGTGAGTGGTTGGTGAGAAAGAATCCAATGAAGCGGACATAGTTAACAGGAAGGGCGTAGAATTGGAGTTTGGAAAGGAGACCCGAATGTTGAGCGAAATGAGAACAGCGGCACTATGGGAGTTCATCTGGAAGGAAAGGAGGTAGGTAAGGCACAGGAGTTGGTCATAGTTCGTAGATGTAGTGAGGCAGCATTGTTTCCAGGACCTGCTGAACACTGAGGTGAGGCTGATAGGACGATAGGAAGAGGCGTCAGAGGGTGGCTTGCCGGGTTTAAGAAACATGAGGATACGGGACGTTTTCCACAGGTCGGGAATGAAGCCAGTGTATAGGATGACGGTGTAGAGGGAAGCAAGGGCTGTGTGGAAAGAATGGGGGCAGGCTCGAAGGTGCCTGTAGGTCAGGTGGTCGTGGCTGGGAGCCGTGTTGCATTTCATGTGAAGTGTTGTTTCGAAGTCGATGGTCATGATTGGAGTGTTAAATTCTGTGAGGGGATACTGTTCAAGTACTGAAAGTTGGGTGCTAGCGGCGGGATAGAAGTATTGGTTCGCTCATGGATGTCCGGGAAGAGGGAGTAATAACATCTGGGATTGTCAGGGATGGAGAAGGTATCGTTAAGGTGAGTGGCGAAGTGCCTTACTGGCATTGTCAGGGAAAGTTAGGTCATTATAGAGTAGCGGGTAGTGGGGGGGGGGGGGGAACAGTAACTACCTGTAAAGCGGTGGAAAGCACGCCAGAAATTGGAGGAGTTGTGTGGGAGAGAGACATTGAGAGAGGTGCATGTCTGGGGCCAGTCCTGGCGTCTTTTTGCGTTCAAGAGGTTTCGTATGTGACTTTGGATTTGCCAGTGGTGACGGAGTGTGTCCCAGTCACGGGTCCACAGGAAGGATTGGTAGAGGCAACAGGATTCTTGCAGAAGGAGTATGGCCTGTGTAGGTAAGGAAGGACGATATCGGTGTATGGTTTTGGTAGGTATGTGGGAGTGGATGGCGTCAGCAATAGTCTGGTGTAGGAAGGAAGCGGTGTGGTCAGTATCGACAGGGGTGCGAAGGGGCATGAGGTGGCTGGCAACCTAGATGTCTATGGAGTGACAGTAGGCACCCCAGTCAGTGCGGGCGTAATCATGGACTATCTTAGGAGGGGGCTTGAGACGGGGAGTGCAAGCCTCATGGCCGCAGGGGTGAGGACTGCCAATGAGGTCGAGGACTTCCGCCTGCAGGCGGCCCAGGAGGTTAGGAGTGGGTTGCGGCAGGGGAACGGAGTTGCCGCGGAGCTGGGAGAGAAACTTTTGCCACCGCCGGAGTTCGGCGGCAGAACGGTAAGAAAGGTTCAGATCGGTGCCAGGCATATAGGTCGTGAAAGATTGGTCTATGTGAGATAGGAAGTCATAGGGGAGGTGTGCAGTTTTACGAGTGTAAACGGTGGTGAGGGTGACTGTTAGGAGGGAAGAAAGAGGCTGAGGATGAGTTGTTCCGTAGTATCATTGAGGAGCGATTGTGGCCAGACTGGGTGGTGACAGAGATGGCCGATCGCCACTTCATCTCGAGCGAGCGGAGGGGGCCATCTGTACGGTGGAGGGTGTAAGGAGTTGATGAAGTGACGAGTTTGAAGGAACGCTTCGTTGAGGAGAAAGGCGTCCATGCGGTGGTTAGAGAGGAGATGTATAAAGAGGGGTTTATTTGTGAGTAAGGGTAGAGGAGGGTACAGGAAGGGCGTGCCATGGGGAGCTTTGGGGGGCGACAGGAAATGGGTTAAGGGTGCTTTATATGAAGGTAACATTACGGGAGAAGAAGATGTGGGAGTGGTTGCAGGAGAAGGTGGCAATGGTGTCAAGTTGGAAACTGGAAAGGGCAATGTGGGCAATTTGTTGAAGAGTGTGGGGACGCTAGAAATGGGGGGGGGGGGATGTTCTGGAGGTCTGTGCTGACAAAGCAGAGGGAATTATTGGGGTGAATAGGGAGATCGATAGAACAGACGGGGACAGTCAGCTCAGGATTCTTGGGGGCGTACGAGCATGACACTTGTAGTAGTTCAAAAATGTTCAAATGCTTGTCAAGCTTATGGGACTTAACTATGGGGTCATCAGTCCCTAAACTTACAAACTACTCATGAGCTACCTTATACTGAAGACAGCACAAACATCCATTCCCTAGGGGGGGGGGGGGTGGGGATTCGAACCCCTGACAGCGAACGGCATCCCGCAACCGCAGCATAGTGCCTCAATACGCTCGCCCGCTCCGCCGCGGCGCTTGTAGTAGTAAGTGGGATGGAGGCCACCATAGGTGTTGCAGGTGGGGATGGAGCGAGGGTGGGACGTAGCTTGAGGACTTGGTTGGACTTGCAATGTGAACTGGTGCGGGGGTTGCAGCATTTTTCTGTGAGGTGATCGTTGTGGCAAGATATCGCCCACAATGATAGCACTGAGAAGAGGAGAAGGAAGTGTGAGGGATTCACCTTGTAGCGGTGATCGTATATGTACGCCCCCTCGGTGAGGAGGCAGTCGATGGAGGATGCGGACTGCATGAAGATCCGTATCAAAAAGGGAGGGCCATAGCGGAACGGATGGAGATGTTAGTTGAGTTGCTCTGACACCTCAGCCTAAGCTTGATAATCACAGCGGTGAGGGTGGGCGGTTGGTGGGGAGCTTGTGGTTGGGGAGCAGCTGAGGAGGTGATAGGTGAGGGTGGCGTGGGGGCCAAAGAGACTGAGGGGATCTTGTGGAGAATGTCAGAGTGAAAGGTGGGAGAGGAGGACTTGATAAGGACACTTTGCGGGGGATGAGCTGTAGGATGGAGGTGGTCGGGAAGTATTTATGCATCTCGAGCGAGAGGGCGCGATTGTCTAAGAATTTGGGGTCGAGGCAGGAGATAAGGTAGGTGAAAACTTGAGAGGTGGCAGCATGGAGGGGAGAGGTTTCGTATCCATGGCGAGGGAGGAGGTGGCGGTAGTGAATGGGGCATTTTTGGTTACGCCATGGAGCTGGAGCGTTTGGGGGCGACTTTTTTGGTGTTGGTGTGGGAAGGCGCAGGGAGGGGATGAGGGATGGGGCTGATAGGAACGTGGCGAGGAGCTGGTGTGGCCTGCGCCTTGTGTTCCGGGCTGGGAGACGACGGAGGCTCAGCCACTGTGGCCCTGCGTTATTGTATTTTTGCTGTTGTGAATAGCTCACTGGTGGCGGGGGGGGGGGGGGGGGAGAGGGCGGGTAGTACGCAGGGAGTGAGGGAGAAAGCTGATGGGTCGCGGTAGTGGAAGAGGAGGCGGTGGCTCATAGCAGGACGGAGAGAGGCATAGGTGATTGGGAGAGGGAGACACTCCACATCGTGGATTTTGAGGCCTGTGAGGGGGTTGGATACAGGATGACGGTAGTGGTAGTGGCGGTGGGGCTGGTGGCCATAGGAGTGAGGGTAAGGACAAGAGTCCAAAGAGAATGGTCGGCGGAACGACTTGAAGTTCTCGAGGTTGATGCCAACGGGGTTGTGGGCGAAGTGGAGGGCTCCGACCCTCTGCCGGTGGTCGACGGTCCTTGGCCGGTCGGCGTCGGCAGCGGCGAACTGGGGACGGCGAGCTGCGGCGTCGGCGGCGGCGATGTGGGGAGCTGCAGAAGGGCCGGGAGGCGCTCCGGTCGGCGGCTGCAACGGTGGCGTCGGCAGGGCTGGGCAGCGCCCAGCTGCGTTGGCGGCCGACCCGGAGAGAGGACGGCGATCCAGCGACGATCGGGAGAGCGTCGTCCGGCAGGGGCTGCAACTTGGCGTCGGCGGCCAGGGGATCTGCGGCGATGCGGCGGCGTAGCAGCAGGAAGGCGACGTCCATACAGCGTCCACTAGACGAAATGGTCCGATCTGGACCCAGCAGGGAAACTATTGGTTAACTGCCAGCAAAAGCCGTATAAGCGGTAAATATAGGCAATGCCTGTATCTAGGCGGGATGAATGTTACTCAGAAAATAATAAACATGGAAATTCACGGTATGTCTTAACTGCTTAGTCGAGAATCTGTTGTTACATCGCATCATTGTAAATTAAATAAATAAACTGTAAACTTATTTTAAAAATCGATCTTGACTAGAAAACAGTCATTTTATGGTTATACAATGTTTTGCGTTAAGCTTGCAACTGTGTAAAGCAGCTACCTCATGTAGCCTGTAGCCGCTAGGAGATGGCGCTACTGCCGGCACACTCCACACCTAAGTCTGATGCCGCCCTTACTGCCATAGCAGCTAGAAACTTCACTTTTAATTTTCTCAAACAGTTAGTTTGTAACTAGCATGTGTTTTAATTAAAGAACTTATTACGACATGAGCATATTAGACTCAGATTGTAAACGTTTCATATGAGCATGTATTTTGACCTTTCACATTATTAATTTTCAGTTATTAGTGAATTATTTTGTGTTATATTTCCTAATATATTATTTGTGAGTCATTTTTAAGTCATCATTTGGTTTTTTGATGAAGACACTCATAGAGGCGTCGAAATTTAGATAAAGTACAAATATTTTTAAAGCAGCTTCTGGGGCTACAAACCACGCAGCAGCTTTCCTGGTCAGAAAGATCTCTGGACCTGTTAAAAATGTTTGTAATGGTAAGGGACCAAACTGCTATAGTCATCGGTCACTAGACTTTAACTAACTTATGCTAAGGACAATTCACGTTTCCATGCCTAATGAGGACTCGAACCTCGTGTGGCAGCGGCCGTGCAGTTCGATGAAACTGACACTTGCAAAGTAAAGTATCAATAATAAAATCTTCATATTATTGACACTCGACTTCGCAAGTTCAGCGATTTTCCGATCAGTTTATGGCAGATACCGAAACGAAGTTCTAAATAAATACACGGTTTCGTATTGTTATTGAGGACAGTATTCGTCATCTCCTAGATGGGAAGGACGCTAGAATCAGCAGCATCGTTGCCTACTTTGGATGGATGGACAGCTTGTGGCTCGCTACCGCCTGGCTTATTGAAACTTATATAAAAACAATCGAGGAAGAGGTGACAGGGGCAATGACAGATGAAAATGTTCAAATGTTTGTGAAGCTTATGGGATTTAACTACGGCGTCATCAGTCCCTAAACTTACAAACTACTTATGAACTACTTATGAACTAGGACGGCACAAATATCCATGCCTGAGGGGGGATTCAAACCCCCGACCGTACTGGCCGTGCAGACCGTGACTGAAGCGCCACAGTCTCCGCGGCCACCGCGGCCGGCTGACAGAAGAAGAGCAGGAAGATGATATCAGTATAGAACCATCATCACGAACAGAGATCGAAACGGTCATTCAACAACTAAATAATGGCAAAGCGGCGGGTATGGACATCACAGCGAAGGGCTTGAGAGTGGATTGAGTACCTTACTCGAGAGTGTGTTCCCACGTTTGAAAAAATTTAGGAAGATACACGCAGATTGGAAAAAAGGTCTGCTGATTAAGCTTCCGAAGAAAGGAGATTTATCAGAATGCGATAACTGCAGAGGACTTACCCTCCTTCCAATACCAAATAGGGTACTCTCAAGAGTAATTTTAGAATGGATGAAAAACAACTCAAGGCTGAGAAAAGTACAAGCAGGATTTGGAGAAGGTTTCTCCCGTATAGACCAGATCAACACGCTGCGATAATTTTACAACAATGCACGGAGCTACACATTGTATCCATTCTTTTCAGATTTTGAAAAGGCATTTGACAGTATAATGAGGAAGAAGATGTGGAAAGCCATGCAAGAGTTTAGGATCCCTAATAAAATTATAAATATAACACAAGAAATCTATGAGAAGTACACATGTCAAGTTTTACATCAAGGGACGCTGTCGGAACACATCCAAGTAGACACAGAACAAGGATGTTTGCTGCCAACTATTCTATTTCTGATGGTGCTGGATGTTGTGATGCAGAAGCCAATGAATCGCAGAAGAGGAATTCAATGGGGATTTACAGGCAGGTTGGAGGACTTGGATTTTGAAGATGACCAGTGTTTGCTAGCCAGCAGTTACAAGGATATGGAAGCAAAGCTGAATGATTTAAAAATACAAGCGTCAGAGGTTGGGTAGGAGATGAATGGAAAGAAAACTAAGGAGATGCGCTCTACTAACTGAAATGAAGCACTAATTTTTTTTAGAAAATCAAGAGATCAAGCAAGAAGGGTTTTTGATAACGTCACCTCACTGCAATATTCAAGAGAGGCAATAGGAGTGATCCACAAAATTACAGGCCTATACCATTGACGTCGGTTTGAAGCAGGATTTTAGAATAGATACTTTCTTCAATTATTATGAACACTGTAACTCACAAGTGTCTTCTAATCAAATTGCGTGCTTCTGGAATAACACCGCAGTTGTGCGATTGGATTCGTGATTTCCTGTCAGAAAGTACACAGTACATTGTAAATGACAGTACGTCACCGAATAGAACAGAAGTGATTTATGGCGTTCCCAGAGAAGTGTTATAGGCCCTCTACTGTTCCGTATTTTTATAAAATAAAACCCACCGTCGCTCGGGCACTAATTAATTTCAAAGTTAGTCCATCTCTCCTTCCCTTTTCGGTCTCTATTCACCTTCTTTCATTCCCTTTCTGCCCACGTCCTTCTTTACAATTTCTCTCTGTTCATTTTCTCATCTCCCCTCTCTCTCTCTGTTCATACCCTCCTACCCCTCTCTCTGTCCAATCTGCCAATCAAATTCTTGTGTTTCTGTGGAGCTCTTCCTCCCTCAGTTCATCTCCTTTCACCTGTTAGCATCTCTCCTCTCTCATTCTCCTCCTCTGTTTGTCTCCTCTCACGTTTCGTGGTGACTGGTCAAACGGGTTCAAAGTCGCAATTCAGTGGCTTGCAGATTATATAAATTTCCTTCATGAAAACATACATTTATGTGCTTAGGTCCATGGTGACCAATCAAACAATTTTTATGTTTGTTGTAACGTACTCTCCACTAGGCACCTACGGAGATTTACGAAACGTAGCCCATGTATTAATTCAGGGTATAAACTATATTAATTCCACATTTTTCATTCAAATCCGTCCAGCCGTTTCAGCGTGAAGATTAACAAACGTGTTAACCGACTGTAAGGTACCCTCTGCCATGCACCGTACGGTGGCTTCCTAAAGATAGCTCATGCGTTAATTAACGGTAAAAACGATCGGCATTCCAAATTTCATACAAATCCGTCCAGCTGTTTCAGCGTAAAGAGAAACTATCGTATTAACTTATTGTAAGGTACCCTTCGCCACGCAACGTACGGTATCCCACGTATTAACAAGGATGTAAGCTACCTGTGCTCCAATTTTTAATTCATATGCGTCCAGCCATTTCAGCGTGAAGGCGTAAGAAACCAATTGTACAGTATTCACCGCCGTGCATAATACGACGTTAATTTAAATATCCCTATAACATCCGCACGAGTGCAAGCAATGACTTAAGAAAACTCGAACAAAAGACAAACAAAGAAACATTAATTTTTATATATTAAATTTAGGAGTCAATCTGAGTAGCTCTCTTAGACAGCTTCGTGTTGATGTTGTCATTTATTTGTTAATAAAGTCACCAATAGATCAAAAGCAACTGCAAAATTATATAGATAAGGTATCTGAATGGTGCAAAAATTGACTATTGACGTTTAATAAAAGTAAGTGTTGAATCATCCATTTGGCAAGTAAAATTCGTCAACTCTATAGGCCGTCAATTCAACTAAATCCCTAGGAATAGCAATTACGAACAACTTAAATAGGAAAGAACAGAAAGAAAATATTGTAGGGAAGGCGAGCCAAAGACTAGGTTGGCGAAATAGAAGACGCAACATTTCTACTAAAGAACGTGCCTATACTACACTTGTGCCTCCTATTTTGGAGTATTGCTGCGCATTGTGGGATCTACACCGGATGCAACTGACGGACGATTAAGAGAAAGTTCAGAGAAGGCAGCTCGTTTTCTATTATGGTGATATTAGGGAGAGAGTGTCACGGAAATGATGCACGAGTTAGGCTGGAAATCATTAAATCAAAGCGTTATTCGTTAAGGCGAGATCTATTTCCGAAATTTGTTTCACCAACTTTCTCTTCCCAATGAGGACGTATTTCGTTAGCAATAAAGAGTTCAAATGTTTGTAGAGGTTATGGGACTTAACTACGGGATGATGAGTCCCTATACAAACTATTTATGAACTAGCTTATACTACAGACGGCACAAACATCTATGCCCCAGGGGTGATTCGAACCCCCGACCTCAGCGGCCGTGCAGACTGTGACTGGCACGTCGCAGTCCGCTCGGCCACTGCGGCCGGATTTTGTTAACACCCACCAACATAAGGAGACTCTGTTATCATTATAAAATAAGAGAAATCAGATCGAAAACAGGGAGATTTAGGTGTTTCTTTTTCCCGACAGTTATTAGAGAATCTAACTCTAGAGAACTATCGCCGTGGAGTAGCCGAGCGGTCTAAAGCTTCTCGCTGCGGAGCGCGCGGTTGCTCGCCGTGGAGATTCGACTCCTCCTGGGGCAAGGGTGTGTGTGTTTGTCCTTAGGTTAGTTTACCTAGGTTTCAAAAATGTTCAAATGTTTGTAGAGTCTATGGGACTTAACTACAGGATTATCAGTCTCAAAACTGTGTGTTTGTCCTTAGGTTAGTTTACCTAGGTTTCAAAAATGTTCAAATGTTTGTAGAGTCTATGGGACTTAACTACAGGATCATCAGTCTCAAAACTTACAAACTACTTATGAACTAGATACAACTAAGGACGGCACAAATATCCATGCCCGAGGGGGGATTCGAACCCCCGACCGTAGTGGCCGTGCAGACCGTGACTGAAGCGCCTGAGTCGGCCACCACGGCCGGCTTACCTAGGTTTAAGTAGTTTGTAAGCTACGGACTGATGACCACGCAGTTTGGTCCGATAGATTTACAGACATTTGGACAGACAGATAGAGAACTATCATGAAAGCGGTTTTTAATGAACCTTCTCCCATGCGTTTCAATGTGATTTACAGATTAGATGTATAATTTGGGCCGGTCGCGGTGGCCGAGGGGACTGAGGCGTTCCAGTCATGGTCTGCACGGCCACTAAGGTCGGGGTTTGAATCCCCCCTTGGGCATGGATATTTGTTCCTTCCTTAGTATTAGCTGGTTCATAAGTAGTTTAGGGACAGATGACCCCGTAGTTAAGTCCCAGAAGCTCTACAAACATTTGAACATTTTTATAATTTGGATTACAATTGCACGATCCATTACCAATCGCTGACCCAACGGACGCTCCGCTATACAAATAGGGTCACGAAACGCAAATACAGAGAAGTACACTGCACCGTCCCTACTGGTCCCTACTGGCGTATGGGCAGCCCAATGTGCAGTGCGGCATGGCACACGCAAGGGCCTGTAATGGGTGACTGTCAAGTTTTGTAAATGCGGAAGTATTTCTAATGCAATTAGGGACCTTTACATTATCTCTTAAACGATTTCGGTGTACTTGTTCGAGGCCAAGTAAAATGATTCTCCGCTTTCGCCTTCTCTCTCTCTGTGCCTCTGTCTCTCTTAGGATAAACCGGACGTGTCCAGCGTGACACTTTTACATAAACACAGAGCGGGCGCCCCAAGAGATGACAGCTCCGGCCCGTTCCGGCTGTCAGCTGCCCCCGCCTGCACAAAAACGTGCGACCCGCCGACCCGGGCTGTGGAGTCAGACCGGCCTGACGCCACTGTGCCGTCGAGGGCCGCGTCCAGTGTTTCCAGGGGAGCAGAAAATAAAGGAGAGAGCGGGACAGGCGGCCGTCCGCGCCTAGGCGGCCCGGCACGCCACGGCGTCTCGCGCTGACAGCCGAAACCCCAGGGGGCCGCGGGATCCTGCAGGCACCGGCCTGCCCCTGGGGCGTGCGCGGTCGACTGCCCGCTGCCCAATGCCGGCTGCTCCACTCATCACCGCCGCACAGTGGGACGGAATCCCCAAAACGTGGCCAAAACCACGTTTAATTCACACAACACTCATTTCACGGGGGTTTTTGAGGTCGCTTATTACGAATTTGATAGTAAAAATTATCCAAACAAAATAGGGGAGCTAATACAGCACCGTGACCCATGAAAATCCATAATAACTTCAATTTGTATAGGTTATGGGACCGACTTTTGCAACTGTAAATTAGTCTACTTTAGACGAGACGCGTTTCGCTTTATTTTAAAAGCATCTTCAGTGGTCAGGAATTTTTTTATGTTTTTGTCTTCATGTGTGGTTTGTAGCACATTGTCACTTGCTGTCACTGCTTATATTTACACTATTTTACACTTTTTTTTTTTACAGTTATACATGGTTTTGATACATAACATGGTTATGTTTTAAAACCTTCGTAGGAAATGTTACTGTAAAAAAAAGGTAAAATAGTGTAAATATAAGCAGTGTGCTACAAAAAATGTTCAAATGTCTGTAAATCTATCGGACCAAACTGCGTGGTCATCAGTCCGTAGCTTACAAACTACAAACTAACCTAAGGACAAAGACACACACCCATGCCCCAGGGAGGACTCGAACCTCCACGGCGAGCAACCGCACGCTCCGCAGCGAGACGCCTTAGACCGCTCGGCTACTCCACAGCGGCAATGTGCTACAAACCACACATGAAGACAAAAACATAAAAATATTCCTGACCACTGAAGACGCTTTAAAATAAAGCGAAACGCGTCTGGTCTAAAGTAGACTAATTTACAGTTGCAAAAGACGGTCCCATAACCTACACAAATTGTATAACTGTAACTGCGGAAGACGAGGCCAAAAACCGAAGAAATATGCATAATAATTTATGCGGCACCGTGATAGATAAGCTATCTTTCAATAGTGTGCTATGAGACTGATATTGAAGGATGAAATGAAATACAATACCTTCTTTAGAAACAAACATTTTTAATCAACATTATCAGGAAAGTAAGTAGTGTAGATCAAATCAAACGTAAAAATGCACTCGTTTCGAAGAATCCAATCACGAAAGTCAACAATAATTATTGTAATAATATCAAAGATCGATTACTTGATGTAATGCACGAAACGTCAAATCGATTTTCTTTAAACAGATGTATTAAAAGAATTTTTTTATTGATTTATTCATTTATTCTTATATTTCCTTATTCGTATGCTTACTCATACAGAGAAAGAGCTGAAGACATACACCAAAAATATGGTCGGTGGCATCACGTTTTGCTGTATGTAACCTTCTTGGTATAGAGTCATCGCTGGCCTTCAGTCCAAATTCTTTTATAATATGACGACTTTCAACCACCATATCTTCCACCTCCTTATAGCTATCGGCATTGAACTGCTATGGTGAACAACGGGAGTCTTTGGACAACAATTACAGACCATTCGTTTGCATTCTGTAGTTTTCGCTGCAGAGTGAAATATTAACACACACACGTAGAATTTTATATACACCGATAACTTTCCATCCCAATATAATCCACTCTCTCATCATTATCAACCTTCAAACAACAATGCAACCAATAAAACCATTTTCAAAGAGTAAATATAATTTTCAAAGAATAATTATTGTTCCGCATTTCGCGTTATATTCTTCAAATTACTAAATAACTATCAGATCGCTATAAAACCGTGCCTGAAACTTTCCTCAGGTATAAATTAGTTAACTGTAGAATTACTTAAGTCTCTTTGTCTTGTCGTTAGGAACGTGATAAGCATACACCGAACAGACATTCACATTTATATATATAGATAAATAGCTATCCGATCGCCATTAAAACGTGCCTAAAGCCTTCCCTGGGTAGACATTAGTAACTGTAAAATTTTTTAGCTCTTTATGTCTTGTGGTTCAGACGTGATAAACGTACACATTTATAGATATAGACTAGCTGAAAACCCGGCGTTGTCATGGTATTTATTTATTTATTCCTGCCATTTTTCAAAATCAAATGTTTGTTAAGCTTATGGGACTTAACTACGGGGTCATCAGTCCCTAAACTTACAAACTACTTATCAACTACTTACAAACTAGAACGGCACAAATATCCATGCCCGAGGGGGGATTCGAACCCCCGACCGTAGTAGCCGTGCTGACCGTGACTGGAGCGCCTCAGTCACCTCGGCCACCGCGGACGGCTGTCATTTTTCAGTCATATATTCATTTGTATAAGGGCTATACATCTGTAAAATCTCTTGGGAATACAATTAGTAGTAAAGGAGTAATAGATTAAAACTTGGTCCGTAATGGGACGGTTTCCCATGAACGTTACTGTTTATGTACTCATATCTCATAAACTATGTGTCGTACTATGATACAATTTAGAAGGTACACTCAACTATATGCATGTATAGTGTCTATAAAATTTCCAGAGGCTACAATTTGTAGTGTAGAAATGATAAATTGTAACATTATACCGAATGCCGTAATTTTAGTCCATGAACAGCGGAACGTTACTGTTTATTATCATGAACTACATTCCGTATGATTATACAGTTTAGAAGGTACACTCAACTATATGTGTGTATACTGACTGTAATATTTCCTGTGGCTACAGTTTGTAATGTACAAATTATAAATTGTAACGTCATACCGAACGCCATAGTTTTACTCCATAAACATCGGAAAAGTTGCAAGCCGGCCGCGGTGGCCGAGGGGACTAAGGCGCTCGAGTCACGGTCTGCACGGCCACTACGGTCGGGGGTCCGAAACCCCCCTCTGGCATGGATATTTGTGCCGTCCTAGTTCGTAAGTAGTTCATAAGTAGTTTGTAGGTTTAGGGACTGATGACCCCGTAGTTAAGTCCCATAGACTATACAAACAAACAAAAGTTGCAAGCGAGAAACTTCTTCCTTTCATCATTTTGCTATGGTTGCCAGCGAGAAAATGTTTAATAAAGATTTGAAATTAAGTTTAAAGTTTTTGCAAGTCGCTAAGTACTGTCATTCTCATACAGTGTATTTCGAAAGTCTCGCCGCATTATACGGCATTTTTTGCGATTTCCATTGGTTATGATGTAATATCTTTTCCACCATGTGTCGTATGTGATTCTTGACCTTGCTGCAATTATTACCTCACGGAAAGGAATGTGTGTACCAAATTTGGTTGAAATCGGTCCAGTGGTTTAGGAGAAAATGAGCAGCATTGTCGCAAAATGCAGCAGTTTTTCGCGCATCTCATTGTTTATGACGTCATATCTCATCAACTATGTATCGTACGTGATTCCTACACTTACGGCGACTGTTCTCATGGATTGAAACTTACTTGTATAAAATTTGAGAAAGAGTGGATGAAAACTGCAGACACGGACACTCTGGTTTATATATTAGAAGATAGCGTGTATATAGTATTTAGACAATAATAATTAATTTACTGCAAACGTGATTTGTTTATTACAACAAAATAACAGTATATTTGTCGAAAATATATCGAATAAATCCTTCGATTCTATACACATTGTAATTCAATAATATAATGAAACAATCTTCAAAGTCGGTGGTAGAACACAAGTAATAAATATAATAATAATCAACGATAGAAGTAATAAGTATAGCTAATAAAGACAATCGTTCTTTGCATTCGACGCTGCATCGACCATGTTGTGCTACGAAATATCGGCCGCACTGGCACTTGTAAATATTCATTATACAAGAGAAATAGCAGATTTTGGCAGCTGATTCTTGTCAGTTCCATCAGATAATAAATCAATCTATAGTCTGGGAGTTGAAATTCCGCGGTATATGCTACTTTTGCTCTGGTTGAAAATGAAAGTTCGGCAAAGCATGGTCGTCTTGCACAGGCATCGGGAAAAAAATATAAATATGATAACCATTACATTTATATTGACTTAGTGTACGAATATTTTTAGAGACCTGTAGCAACCGTTTCCATAGCGTTTCACTTCACCACCAAAAAATTCACTCGCAAACCGAGAGTACATTTGCTTTGCCTTCACAGACCCGCGTGTGCGCTCGACGAAGATCACTTTTGAAATGACGTAACTCGACAGGTATCTAAGGTGGCGACCTCTTCTTCTGGAATGAGATGCACCAATCTTTCCCCTACCCAACCAACAAAACGAAATTCCGAGAATCGAAAATTGATTTTCGTGGTTTTGGCCACGTTTTGGGGATTCCGTCCCGCTGTGCGCCTGTTTCACACGTTCGTGGCGATCCTCTTTCTTTCTCTTTGGCCATGTTTCCGCACATGCAGGATCGGCTTTGTTAAATCCGGATTTGGCCTGTTAATATTTACATGGTGACCGATTGCCCTTCCTGTCGCCACCCCATGCACCCCCCCCCCCCCCGACCCCCTTCGCCCAGCTCCCCGGGAGAAAATGTGTACACCAAATGTTGTATGTGTGAAAGTGTAAAGTGTTACGAAATATTTGCGAAACGTGAAACTGACGCGGGACTTGGCGACCAGGATGTCGAAAACGGCGTAAAAACCACATTCAAGCTGGCCGACACTACGACCCCCTTTGTTAATCCACTGAGCGGATTAGAATTCGGGCCGGTATGCCTCCCCGTCTCGGAAAGCGGTGCGTTAGACCGCACGGTAAACCGAGCGGGTAATTCGTGACGATCGACTGGTGACTTATTTTCGCCTCTGACGGACTATTACTTTCATTTTAACTCAGTTCAAATGTTCAAATGTTTGTTAAGCTTATGGGACTTAACTACGGGATCATCAGTCCCAAAACTTACAAAATTCTTATCAACTACCTTATACTAAGGACGGCACAAATATCCATGCCCGAGGGGGGATTCGAACCCCCGACCGTAGTGGCCGTGCAGACCGTGATTGGAGCGCCTCAGTCTCCTCGGCCATCGCCACCGCAGTTAAAAACTGACATAATTTACGCAACAATACAAATACACTATGAAAAATTTAATGCCACAATTTTGAAAATATCAATCTTGTGCTTAGATCTGTATAATATTTTTTATTCGTTATACTCGACTAGCTTCGGCAATTGCTGGCTTTAATAGGAGATTAACAAAATATTGTACATGAAGAACAACAAGTTAATACTATTGAAAAAATCATTCTTATGCGTAAATCTGTATAATATTTTTATTCGTTATTCTCGAAGGGCTGTGAATTGCCAGTTGCGTAGGGAGTCGAGATGGACACTGACATGGTAGACATTTAGATATAAGAATAACCGCCCACGAATACCCCCTATACACCCAGAGATACCCTAGACATATATGAGATATTAATTTCAATTGTAATTTGAACGTGATACAGTACGATATTTTACTGTCTCAACCTTGCACTTGAAGTTTCCGTGGCGTTTACTTAGAGCAAAACTCAGTAATAGTAAATAATCTCGTTTCCCTCTAATATGGTGTGTCATCACCTCGGACAAACAGTACAGTTACACAGTAGCTCTGTAGGAACGTTATTGTCCATCAGAAGGAACCCTAGTCCTATGACACTAGCGTAGGGCACAACAATAGGTCGAAGGATCTCGGCTCTACAAATCTGAGCACGCAAAGCGATTTCATATTACGATTGGTTTTGTTGCTTGGAGGGTGCATTGCAGCAGATGAACAGTGGTGGAAGAGGAGATGGACACAGAGAAAGAGAGAGTGAGAGATAAGGGATGGGGAGAAGTACTAACTCAAGACTGGAATAAATAAACACCCAGGCAACTCCGGGTTTCCTGGTAGTTTAGTCATATAAAACAGTATATCGAAGATCGGTTTTACTTATTCGGTAATTCTGAGTTGTTATATTGCCCCGTTCGTTTTCATTGAACAAAATAAAAATATACACCAGGCGGTGAATAACAAAACTTTTCCATTATAGTTAACTTTGGGTAACCGCGCAACTCGTGCCACATGAAACAGAAAGATACGATAAGCATCACTTAGACTTTAACCAACATGAAAGGCATGATAGAAACAGATTAGCCGGTCATTAACCTATTTGTAGCAAGTTTAATTTTGGAAAAAGAAAGTTTTTTTGCAATACAATGGAAATATAAGCAGTTATGATGCCAAAATCTGAGGAAAAGAAAAGTTTATTTGTAAATACAAGAATATTTTAATCCACAATCACATAAAGATTTAAGAATTTATAATTCATGATAAGAACAATGAAATTTAAATCACAAGTTCTTTAAGTTCATCATACTTATATCGGTTCTCTTCTTCCACAGCGTGATTGTCGGGAGTGTCTGAAGCCTTAACGACGCTTCTTTAATATCCTTGATCACAGATGTTTCTTCAATTCATTCCAAAATGGTTTTTCAATAAATTGTCGACACCAAACGGCTTTTCTTTCTTGACAGGCATTTTGATTTGTAACTCTGCCGGTTTGATAGGAGATATGCTTCTCCTTTCTTTACCCGCTCGGTTAGCCGTGTTGTCTAACGCACCGCTTTCCGAAACGGGTAAGCGTACCGACCGAGGTTCGAATCCGCCAGGCGGATTAACGATAGGGGTCGGAGTGCCCGACAACCTGGCTGTGGTTTTTAGGCGGTTTTCCACATCCCCCTAGGTGAATACGGGGTTGGTCCTCAAGTCCCGCCTCAGTTACACGGTTCGCAAACATTACGTAACGCTTTACACTTTCGCACACTTATAACACTATACACAGACATTTGGGGGTTCACATTTACTCCTGGGGGGCATAATGTGGCGGCAGGAAGGGCATCCAGCCACCCTGTAAATATTACCCTACGCCTAACCGAGTTTAATAATGTGCCGACCCTGCATGTGTGGAAAAAGGGCCAAAAAGAGATACATGATTTCCATTTCTTTACAACAACTTCAGGAACTCCAACATCAACATTATTGAAAAAATGTTTGTATAGTCTATGGGACTTAACTACGGGGTCATCAGTCCCTAAACTTACAAACTACTTATGTACTAACTAAGACTAAGGACGGCACAAATATCCATGCCCGAGGGGGGATTCGAACCCCCGACCGTAGTGGCCGTGCAGACCGTGACTGGAGCGCCTCAGTCTCCTCGGCCACCGCGGCCGGCTTTATTTATTGAACTTCACCTTGAATTAGGTATTTTATATTCTTGTCCTTAGTAAAAACAACTCACTCGTCTTGGCAGAATCTGAAGTACCAGGAACCTGGATGCTTTATGCAGCGTCGTACGTAAGATTTTCAATCAAAATCTATTTCTATTCCTAGGTTTTTTCCCTGTATCAAATTGATCGAAAATATTTATGTATTCATCAGAGTTAATTAACGTTTTAGTTTTTCTGATGACTTTCTCAATCCTCCCAAAACACTGTCAGGTGGTAAAAAGTAATGACCTATAAGAGTTTAAATGATCACAACTTCCTTATTTAACCATTTGTCAAGCTTACGCATTAAAATTGTATTATTATTCTCTCCCTGGCAAACCCCCTTTTTGCAATCAGTTTTAGTGTAAAAAAAAAAATAAAATAAAATAAAATAAAATAAAATAAAAAAAATAAAAAATAAAATCACTTGAGAATCAAAATACTCATTCATTACTGTGCAGAAGTACCAAAAGAACAATAAATTATGATTATTTCAATTTTGTTGACAAGTGGAAAATGAGAGTTTTGTTATCGACTGGCCTCATATACAGGGTGCCCCAGCTCTGAAACAACAACAGCTGTTGTAAAACGACTTTCACCGTTATCAGCGTAAGGCTGGGATTCATGAATGTAAATATTTTAATCATTCTAAAACGAAAGCATATGTGTTTTTAACGCAAACTTATGTTTGTTAAATGGACACCCTATATTATTTGTTCAGAAACCTACAGCATGATTAATCACATAAATAATGGCGTTGATTGCATCCCAATACGCCAATTACATCCCGAGATATTGCGACGCTAAGTTGACGCTTGAAATATGCGAAACGCGCTGCTAGCGAACGTCCTGAGACTCAGGCGAGAACCGCATGCTGTTCAGCCTCTATGCTTTGCTGATATCTGGGTCGCTCTGCAGTTTCTGCTACTTCTGCGCAAGTGCGATTTTAGGCAGTGTTTGGTTTGATTATGTGTGAGCTGCGAGTGCCAGGCATGGAGTCAAAGCGAAAATGTCTGTCAATTGCTGAAAAGCGACAGTTAATTGATAAAGTGAAAGCAGGAATAAAGAAAAAGAAGGACATAGCTGCTGAGTTTGGGATTCCGGCAAGCACACTGTCAACAACAATGAAGAACGAAGAACACGGGAAAATCGCAGATGAAGGGACAGATCGGAAACGACAACGAAAGGCAGAGTTTTCAGATTTAGAAGAGTGTTTAGTTTAGTGGTTCCGTCAACGGAGTAATAATAATGTGAACATTGGTGGACTTATTTTGAAAGAAAAGGCAGATTACTTTGCAGCAGATTTGGGATATGATACGTATCTTGTGAGTAATGGATGGCTTGAAACTTGCATGTAAAGGCATGGCATTTTCTCCGAAAAATGAGTGGGGGAAGTGTTAGTGAAAATAACAAAGCCGCGGTGGAGCAGTCGAGCGGTCTAAGGCGCCTCGCTGCGGATCGCGCGGTTGCTCGCTGTCGGAGGTTAGAGTGCTCCCTGACGCATGGGTGTATGTGTGTTATCCTTTGGTTAGTTTAGTTAGTTTGTAAGCTACGGGCTGATGAGCACGCAGTTTGGTCCGATAGATTGACAAATATTTCAACATGTTTTTAGATAACAAAATACGTGATGTGTGCAAGATTAAACGGCATAATATCCTGCCCATTAAGTAATAAAAAATCGCGACTTTTTTCTGGAACACTCCGTTATATCAATTCGTCGATATACAAAATTCACTTAGTCTTCCAGATAGATTCAATTTATCGGCCTTTGACTGTATTATTTATCCGCTGTTGTAAGACATCTACAGAAATGAAAGAAAGAACATGATATGACGTTACGTTTCGTAAAACACCTAGAACAGACAATGCCGTAGAGAGACATGTTTCGACCCTTCCCCCCCCCCCCCCCGCCCTTCGCCACCGCTCTCTCACCACCCCAAATTCCTGAAGAGACCCATTTTTGAAAAAAATCGACTATGTCGCCGAGAAATTTTATTATTAACTTGCCTTCGATAACAATAACAAGTTTCAGATGCTTGAGTAATAAAGATGAATATTAGCATCTGGCTTACAACTCACGGACGAACAAGCCTAAATGACGACAAAAGGTCAACTGAGGCCCTGACCAGAGTGTTTCTTTTAACCTACAAGCCGGTCAGCATCGTAAAGGTGCGGGGGACGTTACGTAGCAGTGCGCCGGCAGTATGAACAGGCGGGCCGCGGTGGAGTGAACGAGCGTTCCAAGGCGTCTAGCTGTGCGTAGCTCGCCGCAGCTCGCCGTCGGAGGTTCGAATCCTCCCTCGGGCAGTGCTGTATTTGTTGTCCTTATCATGTTAGCGTAAGTAGTTTGTAAGCTTAGGGACTGATGACCAGAGTAGTTAGGTCCCATAGATTTACAAAAATTTGGAAATTTGATGCCTGATCTCGCTGCTCAACCGCAGCTGAAATGAAATGATCGTAATGTATCTTTGGTCGGGAGGTCCCGCGTGGGAGTGTTCGGCCACCTAGTGCAAGTCTTTTTACTTGACGCCACTTCGGCGACTCGCATGTAGATCATTATGAAGATGAGGACAATACATAGCACCCAATAACCTACTGGAATCGAACCCGGGTCCCCTGCGCGGTAGTCACCGACGCCGCCGTATGAGCTACGGGTAGGAGGGGGGAGGGGGCAGACTAATCCCCACTGTCCGCGTAGATTGCGCCATGCCTCTAGCCTGAAATCGCTAACTTCACAACCAACGGCTAGCTAAGAGATCTGAGCCCGATGCCCGATACGGGGCGGGGGGGGGGGGAGGGAATTACGAACGATCTGATCCGGCACGCACACTTCAAGGATCATAACAGTCTTGTAGACAAAGTTATCTTACAACAGTTCCGTTTGAGATCAGCTCTCTCTCAAAATTAAATCTTACTATTGACATGCTGCTGTCGTTGATTCCGAAAGTTCTTGCATCTAGCTTTCGCTTGTAGGTATTTCATCACAAACGATGGAAGCTAATTGATGTCAAAATATAACAAAGAGAAAAGTTGGTCTTGCGGTGCGAATGACAATGTAAAACACGGTGTTTTTTTTTAATGATAGTTTTGTTTGTTGTCACTACCTGGTTTCGGCCTTAGGCCATTTTCAAGTGCTGTGATAAAATTTGTCATTTAGGTTTCCTTAGATCATGGTCATAATAACAAAAACAATGAAATATACAGGGTTGAATCATTATAATATTTTTTTTTTCATTATTATGACCATGACCTAAGGAAACCTATCTGACAACTTTTATCACAGCACTGCCGGCCGCGGTGGCCGAACGTTCTGCGGCGCGTCAGTCACAGTCTGCGCGGTCACTACGGTCTGGGGTTCTAATCCCCCCTCGGGTATGGATATTTGTGCCGTCCTTAGTATTAGCTAGTTCATAAGTAGTTTGTAAGTTTAGGGACTGATGACCCCGTAGTTAAGTCCCATAAGCTCTACAAACAGTTGAACAGTTATCACAGCACTTGAAAGTGGCCTAAGGATGAAACCAGGCAGTGACAATAAACAAAACTTTCAGTCAAAAGGCGTTCAGCTCTTTTAAAAAAATTTATATGACTGTGGATCCTGACGCCTACAAAATCAAAACATATATGCTGTTGACGAATACGTCCTAGCACTGAGATTCACAACGAAAACATTGACGGGGAACATAATTTCTTCAGAAAGGGTGCGATACAGGTAACACTTCTTTGTTGTCTCGTGGTGTCTCTAACTCTGTGGCCCTGTGGCTCACCTGAAGTCGGATGCTGTACTGTGCGGCTACGCGTGTTAGCTACAGCAAGCTTTTACCTCGAACCGGACTCTCATTTATCAGATAATGCCAGTAAATCTGTTTTGTTGCGTGACGCACTGTACAAAAAGGTCAGTGGTTTTCACACAGAGCTTATAATGCGATATGATGAAGTGGCGTAATTGGGAAACTATGCGCGGAACTAGTTGAGAATAAAAAATTAATAGCAGCTTGTCAGTGACGAAGAGGAGAGGGGTTAATTGCGCTCTGAACTTCGTAATGTGATGCTAGTACCTTGAATCTTACTGTGCTGCTTTTGAGTAGAGCGTAGTACTTAATTTCTTGTCAGTGACCTTGTTCTTTATTTTGCCGACGACACACTTGCGTTTCTCGACCGTGCTCCACGTTCGCCCTTTGCCTTGCTTTCAAGGGAAATATGCAAGCTCTTATTTTCTGCAAATATATAGCACGCAAGTGATGTGTATCATAATTATCACGTTACTGACCCGAATTTATGCTTCTAATGCACCAGACTGCCGTTCATGGAATCCGGTTGCACCTCGGGGACTTGTAGAAAAACATGCTCTGTACATCTACATAAAGCACAATCATCCACCTCCACAGCATTCTGGATATCGTGTAAATGATGAAATACTCTATTGTCCATTTCATTCCGTAATGGAATCGTAAAAGGTTCTTAAACTGGGCTCTTTGATTATTGACGAAGTAAAATTCGTAACAAAGCGGATGATCGCCACGTAGATTCTAACGCTGCCGCAAACGAAGAACTTCAGCATCCTGGGAGGTCTTTCTTCCACAAAAAATTGACGTAAAGTGTTCCTATAGGGCCGAAGAGCTCTACTTACGAACCGTCAAAGTATTTGAGCATAGCAATTTTCTACCCTAGCCAGTCTCTCATTATCAGTTCACCATCCCCTACAAAAGTAGTGGTTTTCTTAACACTATAGATTTGTTTGGACTTTACTATTACCACTTCTAGACTAACTTAACATTTTGACAATATTAATCAGAAAAGCTACAAACATTAAGTCATTTGGAAACTTTATCTGCAGCACAAATAATTTATGAAAAAAGAAATAACAAGCCAACCTTCAGTAGTTACATCGCAACTACACGTAATATATGTAAACTTAAGGACAAAAAAGACAAATATTATTTAAATACTTACACGATCGTGATGAGAAGAGGGGCAATCCTGCTGCTTGCTATTTATGAGTTACGGTAGAGGATACGATAATCTGTAAGTTTTCTTATTATACATTGATATAACAAGTCTAATAAATCCTTAGTTAAATAGATACAAGTGTGTTACTTTCATTGTGATGTCTTGAGATTAAAAGCAATTATCTAAGATATAATTAGTTGAAATCGGATTTAGACATTCAGAAGTTGGTAATTTTAAGTTTAATTTTTCTATATTCATGTATTGCGAACATTAACGAATGTATTTATCAAGATATTAAATTTATTGTTCGTTCATGAGATGCGCCTCATATTCTTACTTCGTATATCCCTTCAGAATTTATGAGAAAGTAACACTTGTTTCTAAGTTAAGTGTCCACCTTGTGAAAAGCAGTCAGAGCGCCCATTAAGAGATTCGCTGTCTTTTGCTTGAGCGCCCCCAGCATGGGTTTATCTATTTCTGGCGATTCGCCATTCTCCACCAGGGTCCTACCTGGACTTAAGTGGTTGCTGGGCAAAAAACGTATCCTGATTGCTCGCTTCGCTTTCCCTAACCGAAACTGTAAGCTACACACGCCCTTCTACAGAATTCCAGAATAGAATTACTATGAGAGATACGGACTATGCATCTGTAATATCACACAAGTAATATGCGCGTTTGCTCTTGTAAGACACCAGTCCCTAAGCTACTCGGATTCTGCGTAAATGCACGAATTGGCCCAAACGCAAGACAGTGTGACTAGTTCACGCTCCTCACCTCCTGCATTCGGAAAACCTCCCTGAAGGCAACATCAACGCATAAGAAATGTTTCTGGCGCACTGAAGACGTATCAGAACACGTGGTAATTGCTAAAATGCCTTACAAATAATTACACATCAGTTCTAAAATCCTTCAGAAAATTCTAAGGTAAATCATAATATTGTTATCCGCGAATTGATAATTGCCGTGTTCATAAAGACATGACGTTCTGGCGTAAATGGAGGCTGGATAGCGCCCTGCTTCAAACTAAATTTCTCCCCGTTCTTAACAGATTCTGGATCCAGATTTGACTTTTGTATTGTTACCGACGCAAATGTTTGGCATTTTTTTCTGAATTTGTCGCCATTTTGAAGGTCAACGACGTTGATATTATTCGTTGTCACAAATATTTAAAGGCGTAGGCGTAGGAGAGCAGCCTTTACACATATGCAAGGGTACGTGTGGGTGCCGGTTACAGTTGCCTCGCGACCCGAAGTTAACATTTCTTCATTGTAACAACGTGATTTTCTTACAATAACTTAAAAGTGTATTCAGTTATTTAGTTTACTTCATTGTTTGTGTGTATATTCATCTGTTCTGTTGAAATGTTACAATTTTATTTGAGAACAAGCCTTATCGAGGATGTGGCATGTTTCAAAACTACACAGAGATATCAGTACTCAGTATTTTCTGTAACAAATGGGGACGAGTGTTGGATCGTTCAAGAATCTTATTTTGGCAAAAAAAGTGTAGTTGACTGGGTTTCGTGCTCTTTGATTGAATTATTTTGAAATGAGAATTACATGGTGCAGAAATGCAGCACGCTTCGTCTGTCTTGTGGATTCACTTCTGGCTACATGTTACCCGCATTTTATGGTTGTGTACTCCTGGGAAATTACCTCCTTTCCTCACATATACCTGCTCTGATCTTCCGAAAATTGTTAGTAGGAACAGCCTATTCTAAACTGGTCAGAATTAACCAACGCGAGTAGACTCCCCACAAATGCCACGACTCGAAGACTCGACATTTCGATCATGGAATCCTTCAATTGGCCCGGAATTTAGTTATCATTGTGTAGATAGGTATTATTCAGTTTAGTCACCGCATATTTCGAAAACTGGTGATCAGTCGTCTGTACAGTTTTCTCTTTGGAAATATTTGCATTATAGAGTTCCAAAAATCTGAAGTGCTCCATCCAGGACGAAAAAAGTGGTGTTTACACCCAAAATATTTCCCACCAAATGAGGGCCCTCGACTGATCCTGGTCGTGGTTCATAAATAAAATATGTTAAAGTAATTATCATGCCAAAGGGTTTTTATAATTGGTGTTGCTTAATTACACACATTAATAATAAGTAGCAAGTTACTGCATGTGTAGAGGAACACATATTATCTTAAATGATAAAACAGCCCTTTTTCCTTGTAAATGTAATCATCGTTCCCACTATTCGTATCACACTATTCTCTATATACCGAGTATTTTTAACCGTCGGTACTGTTGGATTGTAACTGAGCGTGGTGGCAGTTATTCAAATATTTATCTATGAGACAACTGTTAACCTACTTCTGAAAAAAAAAAAAAAAAAAAAAAAAAAAAAAAAAAAAAAAAAAAAACCTGACAAGCAGTTTCTGTAGAACACCCCTCTCCCCCTAATCATTGTTCACTCATCTGGGAAGTAGTTCAGAATCCGATCGTTAGAGGTACTCTGTTAGAAACTGTAAACGAAAGTTTTCCGCGCCTGTTAATCCTCTCCCGTGACAGCTCACCAATTCCGTTCAACAGTCCTATGATTGACTAATAGCCATTATCAATGCAGTACATCTTTTAACCTCTCCAGTCCTAGCGTCCCCTCTAGGGGACATAAAACATAAAAGTTTTGAAATAAATCTGGTGACAATATTCAAATGTTGGACACAATACTAAGCATCACAACGCATAAACGGGAGGTGGCAGCACATGATTTAACTTACAGTTATTATTTCAGTGCATCTCTATTCTTATAAATTGGGCTAAAGAATTCCAGTAAAATAAAATTATAAATAATTTTTGTTTAGACGCTTAATTCCATGAATTCGGAATTTTCCTTGTTGGGGCAATGGATCTCAAGACTATAAAAACTCTGATTCAAATATGTTACATGTGTAAAAAGTTACGTTAATTTTTTCAGTTCAAAATTCAAAAACTATGATCAAATAATACTAATTTTGTTGCGCCTGGAAAGCTGTTATACTTCTAAGATTGCACTCTTTATTTAATGTAAAATGAGCTTATACTATTATGAACGGCAATAAATATCAGATCATTCACATAAACTGCAAATACACGTCATACTGACTATTGTGGTACCTAGTGTCCTGATGTCTCGTATTGAATATAAGGAGGTCTGAATTTTTAACTATTTTAGAGGTCTTTTTAGAATTTTATGAATCATAAAATAAAACAAAAAGCAAATACTGAAAAAAATTCCCAGTACTGAGTAGGTTAAGCAATATCTGACGATGTACAATGTCAGACATCCATGCAGTAATTATATACGTCCTTACACGCTTAGTAATCTAGAGATGATAATATGCAGTCACGTATAGAGGAGAAAAAGTACGCGAACATTCGACTTTTGTACGGATTTCAATTACTAGTGAATGGGAAGAAGCAAATGACGTGACATTTACATCAACCCTCACGAGATTTCAAATGGCAAGTGCTGCACGACCAGAGGAAATCATTGCATCGGGCTACTGTTCCAATGAAAGTAGCAGGCAAACTGTTCGTGACGGATACTTCAGTGCAGCGAGTAATTTCCAGTAGACGTGAGTTACCTTCACGGTTTGCCCATTATGTTGGAAGGTCTGCAACAGTGTGCGAAAACGTAGCAATTATTTCACAGAATGTCTCGTGGCCGTCACGAAACAGTCGTTGTGGCATACGTATAATGGAGAACGAGTAAGTGAAAATTTTATGTAAATTCCTGCACCACGCAGCTTGTAAAGATCGAAGTACACGGTGGTACTCGTGTAATTAGAAATGAAGTTACGGCCTAGGCCACGAGTTAGTATTGGTAATACATCCATTTGTTGTCAGCTAAAGAAAACAACTATCGAAAACATTTACGCTGGTGGCTGCGACTTTATGTGGCTTTGCGTACTGGCCAAACTATGCTGTATTGGCGAAACATAGCGGACACGTTTTGGGTTATGAAGGGCTGTGTTAAACCAATATGGCTCGAGATAGCCTTAGGATCGAACCGTACAAGTTTGCTTTCACGCCCAGCAACTACAATAGTTGCAAATAGTACTCGTACCTTGTATCTGCGATGCTACAGTCAAACACTCCCTGCAGATGCAACATTTGCGAAATAACAAAGAAATAAAAAATATAAATAAAAGATTCATTAACATAAGATGTTTTATACTAACGTTTGCAAATGATGTAGGCAAGGACAGATAACTCAGTTGAGTAATGTTAATTCAAACACATTTGTAAAACTATCGGAAGTGATTTTACATTTTAAAAAAAACTGGTGAATTAAGAATACAACTTTTAAAATTGTCAGAACACGCGCTAACTGCGTTGTGAGAATGGTAGCAACCCTGACTAAGTTATCATTAACGATGCTTAGAAACTAAGTCCATTGCGCGGGCACACAACACTATACAGGGTAAATCACCTAACATTTGCGCCGCAAATATTGCGGAAACGGAAAGTGCGATTGATGTGCAATATTCACAGAATTGATTGGTAGTGAAAAAGTCTTATGGTTAGCCAATAAACAGATTGTAAAAATACTTAGAAAGTGCATTTTTTATGCAAACATACAATTTTTCAACAAACAATGGTTGTTTCCACTATGCACTGGAATTTCTGACACTACCTGTGTACAAAGAATTTTGAATGACATTTTTATCATATTTAGTTTGGCAGCTATAACGATTCAAAGTTTTGGGAGCGAGGCTACGACAGCGTAGCTCACTGGCTGGTAGTCATGAGACAGTGGGCCGTGCCCTAGGAGCTGGCCAGTCAGCTACGCTATCGCAGCTTCTTCGTACACAGCCTAAAAGAAGGAGATGCATATCATGATCTGATAGTCCGTTAATTATTGGTTTTATGGTATGATTTTGTTCCTTTGATATGTCTATAAAATATTATCAGTGGCTGTCCTAGAGGACTTAATTATCCTAATTGGAAAGTGCCATATAGTTGCGATTGACAAACTGTCAAGAAAAACCTACACTATGGATGCGATTGACAAACTGTCAACGAACACTTACACTATGGAAAAACTGTTAAGTACTTCAAAATGTAAAACGAGGTATATATACGAGGCGCGTCCAGAAAGTAAGTTCCGTTTGGTAATAAAATGAAATTGTACACAGATACAGAAGAAATTTTTATTGCACAAAATTCTACAACTCTTAAACTACTTTTCCACATAGCTGCCTAAATTTTGCAGGCATTTGTCATAGCGTGGCACCAGGTTTTGTATACCTTCTTCATAGAAATCTGCCGCCTGTGTCTTCAACCAGTTGGAAACAATTTCCTTCAGCACGTCGTCAGTGGTGAAGTGTTGCCCGCCAAGGAAAGACCTACGGTTTTCCTGGATGTTGTCATCAATCGCGTGAACCAGTTCTTCTTTAAGCAAAGGTGGACACTCACTTCGTTCTTCATCGTGCACATCACTACGCCCACCAATGAACTGTCGGACCCATCTTCTCACCATCGAATCCTCATCGCATTTGGTCCGTAAACATCGCAAATTTGCCGATAAATTTCACTCTGTTTCACTTTCCTCGCACTCAGAAACCGAATCACCGATCTTATTTCAGAGGCGGAGGGATTATCAATCAACGCCGACATTTCAAACAAGCACAACAAAACGTACGTAACTGACAGCGATCTCCAAAATGGCGCACGTTCTTCTCCATGATACACATCTGCTACATCGCATGTGCGGAACTGCGCTGCAGGGGGGATGAATTGAAACGGATCTTACTTTATGGACGCGCCTCGTATATCTATATATATACATAAATGTGAATGTCTGTTCGGTGTACGCTTATCACGTCCGAACGACAAGACGCAGAGACTTTAATATTTATACCTGAGGAAGGTTTTAGGCACGGTTTTATAGCGATCTGATAGATATTTAGTAATTTGAGGAATATAAAGTGAAATGCGGAACAATAATTAGTCTTTGAAAATTATGTTTACTCTTTGAAAATGGTTTTATTGGTTGCATTGTTGCACTGTTGCTGCAGCGAAAACTACAGAACGCAAACGAATGGTCTGTGTGTAAGTGTTATCCGAAGTCTCCCGTTGTACATTATAGCAGTTTCATGCTGTTAGGTATAAGGGGGTGTAAGATATGGTGGTTGAAAGTAGTCAGATTATAAAAAAAATTCGGTCTGAAGGCCACCGATGACGTCTGCGACTCTATAGCAAGGAGGTTCCATACAGGAAACGTGATGTCACGGACCATATCTTTGGTCTATGCAAGCTACAATATCTTCAGCTCTTTCTCTGTAAGGATCAGCAAACGAATAAGGAAATATAAGAATAAATAAATAAAGCAGTGAAAAAGAATTTTATTTTAATACATCTCTTTAAAAGCAATCGATTTGCCGGCCGCGGTGGCCGAGGAGACTGAGGCGCGCCAGTCACGATCTGCACGGGCACTACGGTCGAGAGTTCGAATCCCCCTCGGGCATGGATATTTGTGCCGTCCTTAGTTGTAGCTAGTTCATAAGTAGTTTGTAAGTTTAGGGACTGATGACCCCGTAGTTAAGTCCCATAAGATCTACAAACATTTGAACATTTGTAATCGATTTGACGTTTCGCGCATTACATCAAGTGATCGATCTGTGATATTATTACAATCATTATTGTTGAATTTAGTGATTGGTTTCCTCGAAAAGAGTGCATTTTCACGTGTGATTTGATCTCATAGCACACTACTGAAAGATAGCTTATTGTCACAATCAACCAACACGCGAGCAGAGCCGCGGATTTAAGCTAGTATATAATAGTCTCGTATAAATTTCTTATTTACAATACGAACTTACAATAAAACTGTAAAAACTAAACTATTTCTGTTGTTTAAGGCAATAGATGTACCCATTGTAGCTGCAACAACTGCAGCGAGACATGTATGGGCATATAAAAACAAAAACCAGTGTTTTGCTCAAGGCGAAAAGGTATCCACGCCTACGTCTGCTCAGTACGTCACCTACGAGAGAGCTGGGCGGCTTTTAATATGCCCCACCAGACCTGTTTGGAAAAGCATGGATAAACGTGGCGAGGTATGCCGAGTGAAAACTGGTTCCCCGCTCGTGACAAATTCGGTTTGTTCTAATGGATCGGCGGCGGCGTGACCTCCGGCCCGGCGCCCCGCGTCCCATGGTGCACCGCGCGTCCTCATACGGCGCGGACAGCTCGGCGGGGGTCCGGCGGCCGACGCGACGGCCGGCGTCCGACCCAAACTGGTTCTGCGCCCAATTTGCTCACGCCGGCCGCATTAATACAACGGCGTCGTGGCGTCGACGCGTTAACAAGGATGTTGATTTAGGGCCCGATGTGGAAATTGGGTCATAAGATTAAGATATTAGCGTAAAATGGAGCGGACTTTACGCTCGTAATTGTGGTTAATGCGGAACGGACCCATTGGCATAAATCGCCTGTGAGGCGTAGGCCCACGAGGCGTAAAAGGAGAGCGTGGCGTGTGGCCGTAGATGTTTTAAAAGCTGCTTTATCGGCACGGCCCCCAGGACGAGAAAGTCCGGCGCTGTTTAAAACACTCCGGAAGAAGAATGTAGTAAAAACTATAAATAACAAACAATGTTTATGTCCTACATGTTGACCGTTGGTCTGCCATATCTGTACAAGTGTTTTCATAATATCCGGTACGTTGTCGAAACTACAATTCACACCATTTCAATACTGGTCGCAGCAACTGATATAGGTGATGAGCACATATAGAAACTATTGTAAAAAGGTATGAAATAAGAATCACAATCACGAAATCCTTACCGTTCAGTCAGGGTAGATTTCCGATTTCCGGTAGAGAAACATACGACGTAAATACATACACGAGTTTACTGTCTCTGACAAAAAAAAAAAAAAAAAAAAAAAAAAAAAAAAAAAAAAAAAAAAAAAAAAAAAAAAAAAAAAACTTCAAAGCTTTTGACATTACCTGACATCGCAGGTTGTGGAAGCGATCCGATAGGTTGATTATTTTCAGAAATAGGAAGCCAAGACGAACTGTTTCAAGAGGGTGTGTCACCATCAATTGGTCATATAAAATTATATAAGGTGGTTATATTTCGTTATTTAAAAACAGGAGATTATATACTACGTGCAACATAGGCCCACATAAGTTAAAACAACAACAGCTTGTAAGAGTATTTTATATTTCGACTGTTATTTTTCAAGTACTATTTTACCTCCATGATTTAAATAACGTAAGATATATAATTTTACATGACCATATTATGAGAGGGCAAACGGCCGTGCCGCAGTTGTTGTATCTGTTCCCGTTAGGTCACCGACGTCCAGCACTATCGGGCTTGTCTAGCACTTGGATGGGTTACCGTCCAGATCTGCCAAGTGCTGTTGGCTGGCAGGGTGCACTCAGCCCTTGTGAAGTCAACTGAGGAGCTACTTGATTGAAAAGTAACGGCGCCGCTCACGAAAACTGACTTATCGACTGGGACTACGGGACGCTGACCACGTCCCAATCCATACCGCATCCGTTGACGCCTTTGGACACTGCGGCCGGTCAGCACCCAGTAGGCCTCTCCAATCCTGTCAGATGGAAATGATGGTGAAGCCGGTCGACATGAAATAAATAATTATTTTGTGATCTTGGATTTCTACTTTTGAAGATAACGAAAGGTTTTTTTAATAATTAATTATTTATGTTTAATGTACAGTGTCAGTAAGATGAGGAATAGGGTACAATCCTGAATCACTTCCTTTCCCCTCACGCTCCTCGATTATTATCACTGATGTCTTGTTTCTGTACAAGCTACGGACTGGACTGTCACTCCCGACGGAGATTTGAGTCCTCCCTCGGACATCGGGGTTAGTCTTGTCCTCAGTGTAAGTTAAAGTATTTTGTAAGTCTATGGATAGATGACTATAACAGTTTGGTCCAACAGGTTTACAAACATTTGAAACAACAATAATCTTCCGCTTTCTGTGTTTCATTTCCGCTAGCAGTAGAGTTGCAAAGAGTACCATTCCAGTTAAGATTGTTAGAAACTTCTTCAAAGTCTACAAATCCCACGAACGTTGAATAGCCAAATTTTAAATGTTCAGATTTTTGTAAATCTATCGTACCAAACTGCGTGGTCATCAGTCCGTAGCTTACAAACTACTTAAACTAACCTAAGGACAAAACACACACACACACACACACACACACACACACACACAGACAGACACACACACAGGTATGCCCCAGGGAGGACTCGAACATCCGACGGCGAGCAACTGCGTGCTCCGCGCGAGCCGCCTTAGACCGCTCGGCTACTCCACCGCAGCACCAAATTTTAGCATATCTTCTAAATGAAGTAGGATTAGTACTGCCTCATGTGTTCCAACATTTCTATGGATCACAAACTGATTTACTCGACGCCAGTGTGCAAGTGTTTTTTTCTACTCTTCAAAATGTTGAAATGTCTAAAGTTGTGGTGCCTAACTACCGTGTTCATCGGTCACTAAACTTACAAACTGCTTAAACTAACTTACCCTATGAACAACACACACACCCATGCCCGAGGGAGGACTCGAACCTCCGATGACAAATGGCCGCGCGTACCGCATCTAGGCGCCTTAGCGCGCACGGCTACTACGCCGCGGCTTCCTATTCTGTCAGTATTTTACGATCATGATTTTTTAAACTTAGAGGCAGTACAATGATTACCATATTTGTCTCGATGCCTGACTGTATTTCCCATTTCTAAGGGTCTAGGAAAGAAAGAAATCCTGGAAACTAGAAACACATTACAATCCTCAATAAGGTGTAGGAAAGTCGTTGACTCTTAAAACGGGTTTCTAGCCGATCAATACGGTTCGTCGGTAATTTTAAAGGTAATTACATATCAGTTTTGCTGCTCACATAATCTTCGACAGAAATGTGACCTTGTATAGCATGCTGTTCCAAGTCTGCTCCATGGAGGACAGGCGCCCGTAGGCGCTCACAAACTGGCCCGGTGAGCAGGTGTAGGATCCATTCCACCACACATGCGCAGCGCTAAGTTGTCTCATGTTCCGTTGTGGAAGTAGTGAACGAGTTTTAAAAGTATTGCTATTTTCGCCAAGTTGGGAGGAACTGTTTCTGGTTATTGAGAAATTTGTTTTGCCTGCGTGTGTTGTGAGTCTTAATGTCGTGTATACGACGCAGTTGTATAATATGTACCGTCAAAATATGCCTCTTCAAGCAATGCAGTGCGATGAGAGGATAGTTATGTACGAAAGTAACTTATTATAACACTGAAAATGTTCAAACGTTTGTAGAGCTTATGGGACTTAACTGCGGGGTAATCAGTCCCTAAACTTACAAACTACTTATGAACTAACTAATACTAAGGACGGCACAAATATCCAAGCCCGAGGGGGATTATAACCCCCGACCGTAGTGGCCGTGCAGACAGTGACTGAAGCGCCTCAGTCCCCTCGGCCACCGCAGCCGGTTGTGTAACACTGAAGGGCTAAGTTCAGCAACAGGGAAATTTGACGGGATCTTGCTAAATTCAAGAATAGCTTGACCAATTTCAATAAGTTTTCTTTGTTTTGTTCGCTTTGATATGGCGTCTTTTAGAAGGAAAGAGGCTGAAAAAATATTAAAAATCGAAAGTCATAACTTGTATGAGTCTCGCCAATTCTGTTTATATTCGTATTTTATGCGCTGTCATACTGCTCGTCCGGTTAAGAAAACAAATTTCACACTCGAATTCAAGAGGAATGGCACTGTTTACAGAATAATTCGCGCCATTCTCGGCGGAGGATACTTCACAACAGATTTCGACAGAAATCTACAGTTTTACTTCGATCTTAATGAAATTTTACGCATTTGAGCTTAAAAACAAGATAAACATCATTATATTCATATGGAATTTCCCAAATTATACAAGAATGCGATGATATATCTTTCCATCACCGAGCCAGGTGGCGCACTGGTCTCGTATTCGGGAGGGTGGTGGTTCAAATCCACCCCCGGCCATCCAGATTTAGTTTTTCCGTGATTTTCCTAAATCAATCCAGGCAAATGTCGGGATGGTTCCCTTTCAAATGGCACGGCCGATTTCCTTTCCCGTGCTTACCAAAAACTGCGAGCGTTCGCTTCGTCTCTAATGACCAAGCTGACGATGGGACGTTAAAGCTAAGCTTCCTTCATTCCTTCTTTCACTCAACGTATTGTTGTAAAAACACTTTTTACTATAATAAAGTGTCCAAAATGTTCAAATGTTTGTAGAACTTATGGGACTTAACTACGGGGTCATCAGTCCCTAAGCTTATAAACTACTTATGAACTAGCTAAGACTAAGGACGGCACAAATATCCATGCCCGAGGGGGGATTCGAACCCCCGACCGTAGTGGTCGTGCAGATCGTGACTTGAGCGCCTCAGTCCCCTCGGCCGCGGCCGGCAATAAAGTGTCCAGAAACTGCGGGTAAGTCCTAGCTTAGTAACTCATCACTTACGACTATTGTGCATGGAAACATTTCGAGGAGTGTCTCACAATATTTCATCAACCGTGAATAAACGAAATGTACTTCTAGAACTAAGTATAATGTTCTCACGTTTCTTATATTGAAAATGTAAAATATATATTATTAACACTGTATTTGCTTGTACATGTCTCTCACTAGGCAGTGTTTCGCACACAGCTCTGCATATCAGCTTCTTTGCCAGCCCTGGCCACCTTGTCACTGTGTCATCTATCTCGCTGCTGCCCGCCAGTACCCTCAGGCCACAGCTCTCCAGTTCTACAACGCGCCCTCGGTGGAGTAGCCGAGCGGTCTAAAGCGTCTCGCTGCGGAGCGCGCGGTTGCTCGCTGTGGAGGTTCGAGTCGTCCCTGGTGCATGGGTTTGTGTCTTGTCCTTAGGTTAGTTTACCTAGGTTTAAGTAGTTTGTAAGCTACGGACTGATGACCACGCAGTTTGGTCCGATAGATTTACAAACATTTGAACATTTTTTTCTACAGCGCGTTGCACAGCAACCTATTGCTCTTCGAACAGCATAGTATGCCTGCTAAAATCGATGCCGAACCTCTGCTAAGTTTCATTCTTGGGAGAAAGCTCGACCATAAATTGGAAACAGTCCGAAACAAGACACATATGGGAACATGTTATTCTACCACTGCTTAATAGTTGGTTTCGGCGCCACGTTTTTGTGTTTCGGGCATTAATCGTTGATTGGTAATTCTGGAGTTACATCTCTCCCTGCAATTCCCTGATTCTGGTGTTCCCTCTGCACAGCGTCAGTCATATTCCGCTTTGCTCTCACGTTTGCAGCTGTCTTTCATCAGAATCCTCTTGTGTTCACGTCTCTCTAGATTACTCGACATATATTATCGTGACTGTTGCGATTTATTGCGAGATAGAGTTCCGCTTCTCCTGTATACGCTATCGACCTTCGATACGGTGTCGTGAACACCATTCATTACGGCTACTTGCTTACCGAAGCACCGACCATTCGAGGAGCAACAATTTGTCCAGATTCGAATTCACTTAGATGAACCGTAATACACTCATAGCTACACAGGACAATTCTGGATATGTCCGAAAGAACAATTTTTGACTGTGAAAATATTATGAATAAAGAAAGAATCATAGGACTGCCTGAGGACATTGAATGGCATCAATGGGGAGAGGTGAATAGAACATTAATTCTTTGTCAGACCGGTATTCTAATCAGTGTCTTCTAATTCCAGATGTGCCACGATCATTACGCTATCCGCTATTAGCCACAGCTGCACGGACTATTCTAATGCTCCTCCCGTCGAATCCAAATTTTCAACTTAAGCACTGTTGTCACTGCCCAATATCTTCTTTAATTACGGCATTTCGGTGTTTTCCATTAAGAGCATGTGCAGTGAAGTTGCTACTGACAGTCATCGCTGTAATTATGTGTACTAGTTAAACCCGCCACTCTTCGCTGTCGGTTATTCTGATAGGAAATTAATGGGAAAGTAAACAAAATAATTATCGTCAACAAAGTTAAACTGAAAAATTGTATCGATCAAATCACTGCGTTCCTTCGATTTTGTAGAATACAAGAAAAGTCAAAAAATAGATCTTTTCTCAGAAAATCATTACTTATTGTTAAGCCAGAGTACTGACTACACTTTTTGTTAAAATGTTTGTAAACCTATTGGACCAAACTGCAATGGACATCAGCCCATAGACTTGAAAACTACTTAAACTATGACACTAACAACAACACACAGGCCCATACCAGAGGGAGGACTCGAGCCTCCGACGGCGAGCAACCGCGCACTGCGCAGCAAGGCGCCTTGGAGCGTTCGGCCACTTCACAGCGGTGCACTGTTTGTTTGTCCTTTCTCTGCGCAAACAAACCGCTGAAATGGTTTACCGATCATGCAGCAGGCGACGTACGGTTGCCCTGGAGGAGAGCAATCGCTTTCTGTATTCTGGCCACCAACTCCCCATTGTCACCCATCTCCTTCGACCACGTGTCTACTTCTACCTCGTTCTATCCATAACCCGCACTCTTCCGTTTCCCTTCTTCCTACCTCTTTCTGTCCACGTAATCCTCTATCTATCTCCCTATTTCCTATTTTACGCGTCGTATCTATTCAAAATCAAGATGTTCTATTCAGGAACTTGAAAGACTAGCATTTTGTTTGTTTATCTTTATTGTACTGAAAGTCAGCTAGCGGGTTATTTTCGCGTCGTGCGCCTTAGAGGTCTGCGAATAATTTTCGCAGGCGATGAAGACCTGCGGCATTGTGTCATTGAGTTTACATGGGCTCCCAAAACCAGATTTCGTAAACCGATTTCCCAATTCCGCTTTTGGTTGGTCATGTAAACGCTCCAAAATCTATTCTGGAAATCCGTTCCTCTAAAGCGGTTTTCCAGTTCCACAATCGATTTTCGTGCCGATGTAAACTCAACCGTTTTTGAAGCGTTCTTGGCTTGTCAGATTGTGTTTTCTTGTTATGAATTTTCGGCACATATTGAAAGGGTGATATTTTTTAATGTGAAATAAAAGTATAAATATTACAGTGAAGATAAATCTGTTTATTTAAATAAATAATAATAGCAATTATGCTGACTAAATCAGGAACTGAATCAGCTGTTTTTCAGCCGCCATGTCAAGTGGGCTAGGAAAACCGATTCAGGCTATGCCATGTAAACACGACAGCAAAAAACGGTTTACGAAAGTCGGTTTTCGTCTTCCGGAAGATGTGTTACATGTAAACGTAGTGTGTGTCGATGGCCGGTGTGTTAGGTCTTTGTCGGGATTGCAGTCTGTGGGGCAGAGGAGGAACATTGTTTGCTAGGGCGTCTCCGGTCCCTCCTGGAAAAGCCGACGCAGCCAGTGTTGGTTTGACGCTGAGGTTGGCTGTGGGCAGTCGCAGAGTTATTGTGGGTATGCTACTTTCTACAGCTCTCTGGGTGGTTTGGTGAATATTTACTACGCCATACTTCCCAAAATTTTCTATAGTAAGACTTCCCGTTTACTGGAATGCGGCGCTGCTCTGTCGAGCTGCTAAGAGCTATTGGTGTGGGTATCTGAATTAATTAGGCAAAAGCAGACGCGTACGTGACTGCCTTTGCTTTTGGGTCACTCACCTTGCGTGGGAAAGCTGCAAGTTCTGGCGGACCCTCGCGTAAAAGCGGGAGTGACGGTGATAGGATAGGTCAGGGCGTGAGGACACATTTAGCCATCCATCATGCGGGGGACACTATGTGATTGCCAGGAGCCTACTTGCTTCTCACGGATTGGCGTTTTTAGTTTTGTGTATGCATGGTTACGTTAGTTTTCAAAGGCAGCGGTGCTTGGGAGAAGTAACGGACGGGATCGGGTGGCTTGCTCCTGAGTGAGTAAGGCGTCCTGGGTGTTCTGCTCTGGTAAGAGTAGGAAGGACTTGGCATCTTGGTTCCCACCTTGGAAGTGGAGTTACCTGGAGTTCTGCTCTGGAGGAAGTGAAACTTTGGAAACGGGGACTTCCTCTTTGAGACTAATTCGACGAATGGCTGGAAACGTCTGGTTTCGCCAGCATTATACTTAAAACGTTCCACGAGTCTGCAGATGGCCTCCACAGCTGCACAACAGTGCACATAGGTTACGGTAACGTGCTGCTCGCTCAAGCTCTGGTGTCACAGGGGATCCTTGAGTTTTCAGTGACAGGAACTACGATTTGTGGTAGGATTAATCTACGCGATCTTGCCCAAGCTGGATTTGATCATTTTGTTTATTTAATTGTATCTACCAGTGCTTTAACCTGACTTGCCAGTGACTATCTTAAAACCTTAATTATTTGTTTATTTCAATTTTTTGTTATAACATTTCTTGCGATCTATTTTATGCAATAAATTGTTGATTTTACCTCTGGATTAGAACTTCCGTTACAATTTTCGATCCTTATCTCTTTATTTTGGAAGGGGTTTGTATATTAATTTGTTGAAATGAGCGACAATTCCATTAATAGTTTAGGAGGGACTGTTAATCTTATCCTTTATGTAAGTTCACTCTGATTGTTTTCCCGCTCACAACCTGACCACCTACACCAAAATTCTTGGCATAAACTGCCTGGCGACCTGCATTTCACCCTTTCGACTCATACCAAAAATCTTTTTCCTCCCCCACCTTACAAATTAACTTGAAGTTTTATGTTAAAGGAAGGAAATGACTAAGAAGTTATTTAGAAATTAAACGAAATAACAATAAACAAAGTTCATGCTATCACCGATGCATGAAATTGTTACCAAACAACTGAAATTCCGTAAATTTACTCACGTTGGGTACCTAAGATTCTCACTGAGCAACACAAAAGACAACGAATGGGTAGTGCACTTGAGTTTTTGAGTAAAATGCAGAATGACAGAAGGAAGAAAAGCGTTTCATAAAAGAGAAAAATTTTAATATCGAATATTAATCTAAGCGTAAGAAAGTCCTTTCTGGAGGTATTTGTGAGGAGTGTTGCCTTGTATTTGAGTGAAACATGGACGATAAACAGTGCGGACAGGAAGAGGATAGAGGCTTTTGAAATGTGGTGCTACCGAAGAATACTGAAGATTAGATGGGTGGATCGCGTAACTAATGAGGAGGTAATAAACAGAATTGGGGAGAAAAGGAATTTTTGGCATACCTTGACTGAAAGAAGGGATCGATTGGTAGGAAACATTCTTAGACTTCAATGAGTGAATTTAGGATTAGAGGGAAGTGTGTGGAGTAAAATTCGCAGAGGGAGATCAAGAGATGAATACGGTATGCACATTCCAGTGGATGTGGGGGACCGTTCTTATTAGGAGATGAAGAGGCTTACTCAGGATAGAGTAGGATGGCGAGCTGCATCAAACCAGTCTCCGTACTGAAGACCACAGGAACAACATAGTCAGATAACCGTATTCTCCATAGTTACTCATCAATTGCAAGCAGCCAGGTTTGTATCTCCCGTCCAGATTTTCATGCAACTATTTAATTACTTTTGGACTAACTTTCCAATAATTTACATAAATATTGTGTAGTGTGAGCGGGGAAATGAAGATTGGCTTAGTTATTATTCCATACATTTGTACTGGTAATAAATAGTCACATGGTAATTGAATGTTTGTAACTTTTTTATTTAATATTGCAAAATACTAAGTTAGTGAGGAAGTGATAGAAGCTAAGTCAAAACAAATCTCTTCTGTTAAGAAAGTTACTTTTGGAGTGGATGATGTTCTGCTAATGAGAGAGTGACAAGGACAGAACACTGCTGTGGCCGAGTAATATAGTTCGATGGTTCGTGCGAAGAGTCCTTTAAGGCTGGAAGAACACCGTGTGTCTCGTCTTGGAAGAAGGAGGACATCCTGGTTAGCTGAAGTGTTTCGTTTGTGACAGTGTTAGAAACTGCGTGACAAAGGCCGCTTTGTCGATTATTTAACGTTGATAAGGGATAGTGAATGTTGGTGTCATAACTTTAACTTCCTCCGTTTCCATTTCGAAACTGTAACTGAACAGTGTATGTGACTCTACTCATGAATTTAAGTGTGTTGATATGTTATTCGTGGGAGTAAGACTTGATCTATTTGGAGCTGACAATTATTTGCTGCTGTCTGATTGCGAAATGATCTTAGTATCTGATGACGTCGACGATTAAAAAAATGTTCAAATGTTTGTATAGTTATGGGACTTAACTACGGGGTCATCAGTCCCTAAACTTACAAACTACTCATGAACTACCTAATTCTAAGGACGGCACAAATATCCATGCCCGAGGGGGGATTCGAACTCCCGACCGTAGTGGCGGTGCATACCGTGACTGGAGCGCCTCAGTCCCCTCGGCCACCGCGGCCGGCTCGACGATTACTTAGTTGGCGTTTTGCTACCATTTGTATAACGCAGTTAATGCATCTGTTCTGATAATTTTAAAAGGTTTAGTTCTGATTTATTACTTTTGTTTGCTTAGGACCACTTTCATTAGATCAGTCAATGTGTTTGCATACACATTATTCAGCTGAGTTACCTGGTGCTGCCTACACCATTTGGAAACGTTAGAATAAATATTCCTATGCTAAGTAATTAACTGTTAGCTCACAGTACAAGATACTATTTGCAGTTGATTGGCATGAAAGCAGACATTTACTTTTCCACCCTAAGAGTAAAGGTCCGTACATAACATGTACAGTATGTTGTGTTTGTTTGGTTAACACGAGGAACCACGTTAAGTCGCGCGATGCTCCTACAAAATTATAAACTTTGATTTTTTCAGTTTTTCAGCTGCTCCTCCTTTCTTTTCCTATTTTTTCTCTAAACCACTCCTGCATTAAAGCGAACGAAACGAAAACAGAAACTAAAATCAGTTAAGACATTTCCCAGTTTTAGCGAGACTAGCGCATAGCAATTTTCCAACTATTCCGATGATACACCGTTGTGCTAAAGAAATACCGGGTGATAAAAAGTCAGTTTAAATTTGAAAACTTAATAAATCACGGAATAATGAAGATAGAGAGGTAAAAATTGACACACATGCTTGGAATGCCATGGAGGTTTATTAGAACAAAAAAAATTATTGCTAGACGCATGAAAGATCTCTTGCGCGCTTCCTTTGGTGATGATCGTGTGCTGAGCCGCCACTTTCATCATGTTTGGCCTCCCAGGTCCCCAGACCTCAGTCCGTGCGATTATTGGCTTTGCGGTTACCTGAAGTCGTAAGTGTATTGTGACAGACCGACATCTCTAGGGATGCTGAAAGACAACATCCGACGCCAATACCTCCCCATAACTCCCGACATGCTTTACAGTGCTGTTCACAACATTATTCCTCGACTACAGCTACTTGTTGAGGAATGATGGTGAACGTATGGGCATTTACTGCAAAGAACATCATCTGTGATTTGTCTTAGTTTGTTATGCGAATTATTGCTTTTCTGATTAGATGAAGCGCCCGCCATCTGTCGGACATTTTTTGAACTTTTTTTCCCTTAATAAAACCCCATGACATACCAAGCACTTGTGTCTATTTTTCCCCTCTATCTACATTATTCCGTGATTTATTAAGTTTTCAGATTTATACTGACTTTTTGATCACCCGGTATTTCTCGTATGCTATCACTGAGTAGGTCGCTATCTGACTTTTTCACATACGCAGCTGCGTTAATATTTAAAGAAATTCAAATCGCAGTCTGTGTAAATAAAGTAGCTCTAGGCCCCAGCACCCATGCGCAAAAAGCAAGAATCAACGTAAAAGTTCAAAGTTTTGGGACCAAAGTGCTACGGTTATCGGTCGTTAGACATACACACTACTTTAAAGTTAACTATACTAAGGACAACACACAAACCCATGTTCGAGGGAGGACTCGAAACGCCTGCGGGAGAGGCCGCGTGATCTGGAACCTAGTGCCGGCGACGCGGTCATCCCGTGTGGCAAGACTCAAAACTGTATGCATCACTAACACGAGCCACAATGGACAACTGAGTTTTACCCCTCTGTTTACGTTGGTCTAGTAGGGGACATGGTCCACTCGTCACATGCAGGTCCAAACATCATATCCAATCTTAAACGTTCGTCCCAATTAAATGAATTCAGAAATGTTTGTAAATAATTTCCGAAACTCACTGGGCTTTTAATTTAACTAAATCTAGCACGTTATGGGAAAAACATGAAAAATTTCAAGTCGGCACAGTAAAATATGCTCTCAAGAGCTTAAGGCGACAGTACTTACTATTTCAAAGACGGATTAAGACAAACTGTTTCCGAACCCAGATGGCTGCCAGAGTTTATACCCTCAGTAGAGCTGACAATATGAATTAGATAGTTATAGATAAATTTGTTGTAAAATATAAATTTTCTTATTTAAATAAATTTTATAGCCGAAATTACTAAATATAAAAACGATAATAAATTTTTATCCCATAATTCACATGTGGTTGAAGTAACTGTAATTCTGGAATCCTACAGATCCTTATGTGCTCTATCCATTGCCAAACCCTTTACAAAACTCAGTGGAGTGATTATTTAGTTATAAATTTTGAAGTTGGAGCCATTAAAAATTGCCTAATATTGAATAATTAAAAAATTTGCGGGACCCCCATTGTGCACTTTCACACTTTAATGCGCCGTAATTTTTCATTTTCTGTTGGTCGTACTGGCGTTCCAGTGTCCTAATCAGTTCATGGGTTATAATATATCTGATATTTTAAAGCATTGTGTCACTGTCTGCGTCCCCGTCATTACACACCAGCTACTGTTCTTCATAAGCGGCTACCTGCCCGTGAGATACTCCAAGCACAGGGCGCAGGCCGACCCCTGGGCGTGGCCAGGACGTTACGTGGTGCGCGGATCCCGACAGACAACTCGCAACTGCCTCGGCTGCACTCGCAAGGAGACTACCGATCTCGGAAATTCAGTTTACGATGAGACTACGAATGTTAGTAGTATACCTCAAGAGTGTTCAATCATGGAAGTTTTAAGGCGCACCATCCGGAAATTTCCGAAAAAAAGGGCTCTAAAGAGTAAGCGCAACTCATACATACGTTCTATACTAGACAATGAATACTCTACAGCAGGTTTGCAAAGTAGAGCAGGCAGACGCGTGCGGGTATGTCATGAAGATGATCAACGTTCGGTTCTACCTACCACGCACATTTAAATTTTTGTTTTAAAAATTTCAAGAATTTTCAAATATGATTATAAAAATAAATCATTATCAATTAAATCATAAACAACTTTATTTTAAATAATTGAAAACTTGGTATGTTGATGATAGCCCTTGCCTGTGGAAAAATTCCACCAGACAACGTCAGAAATTCTTGAAAAATATGAACCAGTGGCATTCAAACATTAAGGTTAACATGGAGTTAGGAGGTCCCACCATTAATTTTCTTGACATCAGCATACTAATAGAAAATAGACGCCATAAATTTAAGATCTTAAGGAAAGACACCTTTACTGACACCTCCATCCCAGCTTTCTCTGAGCACCCAACAGCATACCAACATGCAGCATTCCACCATATGATAAACTGACTCCTGCCATTCCAATGATCTAAGAAGATCATAACCAAGAACTAGAAACAATAAAAACCATCGTAACAAATAATGACTTTCAATCCTCCATAATTGACAACATTCTGGACAGGAAAAAGAAGAAACAAGCAAGATCCCTACTCTACCCAGTAAGCTCTACTGAAACATCAAAAATTAAATGGTGTTGGTTACCTTTCATAGGTTACCTTTCAAAGGAATGTTCAGTATATTTCTATGTCCCACATACCTTAGGTAAAAATCTGTTCAGAGGACAAACAGACAGCCATTATGAACAGTGGTGTATATAAAATCATTTGTAAAGAGTGCCAGTGCCAGTGCTATTATATAGGACAGACTGGTCTGTCAGATTGTATTAGGCTTAGGGAACACTACAGGAGCTGGAGATTAAGAACGCTAGATTCTGCCTTTGACCAACACTGATTAGAACAATACCACAAAAACGCCATAGATGTAGAAGTCTTACATGTAGAAGGTAAGCTTCAAAACTGACGCAACTAGAAATTTTGGATATTAAAAAACAGACGCTCACAGCCCCTATTTGATACTGAATGAACAGACAGAATTCAATTATTCACCTCTTTTAGACTATGAGTAAGTTCTACATAGTAGATAATAACAATACTACTAACCCGAGGCAGCCATCGGCAAGAAGCAAGGTCTTGCACAAAATACTATTCAATTTTTTCGAGGTACAATAATGATTAGGTATTTCAGTAATAGTTAATAGCATTAAATACAATGTTAGTACAATAGATATTATGATTATTCTAATGAGGTGATGCAAGTGTAATAGTTCCTAAATTGCAAGGTAAAAGTATTTTCTTCCAATGTTAAAATCGATAAACAGAGACCTGTACTAACGTAATGGTTTGTCTTCATTGGTGTAACATCTTTGGAAACAGTAAAGTACTTAAAAAATGGGCTCATAACCCGAAACTTAGGTCGTAAAATACAGTTTGTGAAACTGGGAAATAACAAGTGTTCAATTATTTAATTTGAAATGTTTCACCAAGAACGGACAGTAGAATCAATCACTTTATTTTCTTTACGAAATAGCTGTTGCAGTAAATTAATATTTAAATAACAATTTTTCTCTTGGAACAAGTGGAATAATTCCAAATGAATTTTACAATTAATGTAGGCAGATTAAAGGGATAAATACGCCTGCCATGACAATTTTATTACAAAATTAGTTGATTTGTAAGCTGTGGAGAGATTATGAGTACTCGTTGTACATTCGAGTAAGCGGTTCTTCATGGAAAAGCAGAGTACTGCTGTTGCTCTATTGTGTTTATACAAACAGTCAGACGGTCAGTATGAGCCAAGGCCCGCACAGGACTAATGGCGTGTCTTAGTTACTACAGTGCCAGTTCATTACTGACTTCAACAAAAATTGGAGTGTTCCGTACTGTGACATATTATCAGAATTTCTACAATATTGTGAATTAACGTCAGTCAATGAAGAAGTAAATAAAAAAACACGTTGTTGTCTCAATGTAGATTCTAAGCGTGATCGTCCAAATGACAGGTGGTCACGTTACCACCTGAGCTGTTCGACCGTGTTTCAACTAGCAATATTACTTTGCCAGTTAAGTTTTTGAGTTACGCATGTGCTTCGCTTAAAACTTTAAGACATATTCCTTCAAATTTTCTGGATAGCGTGCTTTAGTACTTTTGTGGCTGGGCACCCTTGAGATATAATACTATCTTGTGATGCTCCCCCTTTGTCAATGCAAAATTTATTATATTATTGGGGAGGGGGAGGAGGAGAGGTGTACTGTGACACTATATTGCACACGTGCAGTAGTTGTTTTTTTCTTAATAATATATGAGGAAAGTTTCCTTGTTGAATATATTATTTTATTTCAAATAACCAATTTCGACACTCTTAGTTGTCATCTTCAAATCTCTAAATTAAAAATAAATAAATACAAAAAAGGGAAATAGCACCTCTTATGACATAGTGCTTCATGCCTATATTATAGAAGTAATACTGATATTTTAAATGCACATATAAACTATATTTGTCGAATTTAAAATTTTATTACAAAGCTCGACACTGTAAAAAAAAAAAAAAATCAGAAAACACACTTTTTCTCACTTTTTTACACTGTAAAGGCTTCTACAATGAATGTATTGTCTCGTTTTTTTTTATTTTTTCATTTTATTTATTTATTATTATTTTCTAAGTGACGAACTATGGAGTAAAATCTTAAATGTGACAAATCTAGTTTATATGTACTTAACACAGTTCATTTAAATATGAATATGACTTCTATGTTCAAATGTTGAAGTATTTGTAAATCTATCGGACCAAACTGTGTGGTCATCAGTCCGTAGCGTACAAAGTACTTAAACTACGGTAAACTAACTTAAGGACAACACACAGACACCCATGCCCCAAGGAGGACTCGAACCTCCGACGGCGAGCAATCGCGCGCTCCGCAGCGAGGCGCCGTAGACTGCTCGGGTACTCCCTCGCGGCAATATGACTTCTATAACTTAGAAATTAAGCACTATGTCAAGTTATGTCATTTAAGGAGGTACTTTACTTATTGATTTATTTTAATTTAGATCTCGGAATAAAATAAAATATTCAACAAGCGAACTTGGCATATATATTCTCATCAAATAATTTCGAACGCCCCCTCGTAAGAAAAATGTCTAGTAGATACAACTATGGAATAGTTTTGTCGCACCTGACTGTAGAGCGAATAAAATCAGTTGTGAGAAGATGCCTCCAGTGATGGTGTTTCGGCCTGGACACTATATCACTGCGGTATTCAGACGTCAACAATACTGGTTCCCTGCGACCACTTTGCCGGGCGACGAAATTTTCCGTAATCACGCCCGCCACCTAGCGGCGACCAGTGTAGCGACTCGGGACGCACTTGTTTTTCGTGGCGCGCGCTCTTTACCGGGCGCTCGCCTTTTTTCCCCGCGTCGCGCCTTTTCTTTTTCGGTCGGCGACTGTCTGTGCGCCCGCGGCCGGGCGTGGGAAGCGATCCGTGTCGCACAAATTGGGCACTGGGCGCGCCGATCGCGTATCTCATTAAGCCACCCGGCCGCAACTGGTTCTCACACACACACCAGCGCGCGCACACACACGCGCGCCCTGCGATCGCGGGCCAGGTTTTTACGCTACTACAAGCCGGCGCCCAGCTGATCCAGCGCGGCCGCAGATGGTATCTCCGTCCGCGGGGAGTGGAAACAAGGATGGAACGACGGGGAGAAAGAAAAAGGACGCCGACGAAGGGGGACAAAAAGAGGAGGAGGAGCAGAAGTGGATGGCTCGCTAACTGTACCGACCGTGTTGTGGTGGCGCCGCAAGGACGTGGTCACGGCCGAAGCCGCTCGTTAGGCTGCACGGGACCCGGATGTGTCCGCAAATTAGCTTCGGGCGCTAGCGACATCATTACTCGGTCGCGAAATTTAATTTAAGCGCCACGGAGTGGCTTATCGCCGCGTCGTGATGGAGAACAGCGCAAGTTTCGGAGCAGGTGAGTTCGCTAGAAGTGACGCAACGTGTGGAACCTTGCGAGGTCGACTCCCTATTGTTTGAAAGTACGCTAATCAACTCCGACGTCTGACGTCAAAGAGCCAATTTGGACCAGCCGATCATCGTGTCACAATTAGCCAGTGGGTTCGTTCGGTATTGAGAGGCACGGGGTCAGTACACCGCTCTCCTGACGCTCTCCTGCGACGCTACTCACAAACAAGTGGCTCCTTAACGAGCCTCACAACGCTGAGTTCACATCTTCTGAGTCCACCTCCACTGTCAGTGCTTGGAACCTATCCGGTTCAACCACATCGCAACCAGAGAGGCTGACAACTTAACTATGCAGATATGCTACACTAATCAGCAAGTAAAAATAGGAGAAAACACAGGACAAGCCACTAGAGAGGTTGTGAGAGATGTGCTAATTTAAATTTTTTTTTTATTTGTTTTTTTTTTTTTTTTTTTGTTTTTTTTTTTTTTTGTTTTTTGAGAAGTGCTCGCCATTTTAGTTGTAAAAGCAAATGGTGAGTACTTTTGTGAAGACACAAATACTGTAACGGTAATTATGGTCCCCAAGATGGTATCCCTGTGTACCGAAACTGAAGTCAAATAAACTTTTTTTTTACGATGTTGGGATAATATGAACTTAAATTTAGATAGCCGATTTCTAATATGAGAAAATTAAAAGTAGTAGCAGTTTTAGAGTAGCTATAGTAGTATTGAATTTAGTTGCGCGTTCTAGCGACAACACTACTCGGCCGCGACTTTTAATTTAAGCGCCACGGAGTGGCTTATCGCCGCGTCGTGATGGAGAACAGCGCAAGTGTTGCTGCAGGTGAGTTCGCCAGGAGTGACACACTGTGTGGAACCTTGCGAGGTCGACTCCCTATTGTTTGAAAGTACGCTAATCAACTCCGACGTCTGACGTCAAAGAGCCAATCTGGACCAGCCGATCGCCGTATCACGATTAGCCAGTGGGTTCGTTCGGTATTGAGAGGCATGGGGTGAGTACACCGCTCTTCAGATGGCCGTTTCTCTCAGCCTCTGCGACGCTACTCACAAACAAGTGGCGTCTTAACGAACCTCACAACGTTGAGTGCACATCTTCTGAGTCCACATACGCTGTCAGTGCTTGGAACCTATCCGGTTCACACACATTGAAACCAGACAAGCTGACAACTATGGAGATATCCTGCACTAATAAGAAAGTACAATACGGGAAAACACGAGACACGTCACTATAGAGGTTGTGAGAGATGTGCTAATTTAATTTAATTTTTTTTTTTTTTTTTTTTTTTTTTTTTTTTTTTTTTTTTTTTTTTTTTTACAACCAGTTTCGGAACACTAGTGATTCTTCTTCTGGACTTTGGTATCTTTATAGAAATTATGTCTTTACAGAACTGATCGACATTTTAGTTGTAAAAGGAAATGGTATTTCTGTAAAGAAATACTGTAACGATAATTAGGGACCTGAAGATGGTACCCCAGTGAATCGAAACCGACCATCAAATAAACAATTTCTTTCTTTCTTCTTTTTTACAGTATTGGCATAATATGAACTTAAATTAAACTTGCCCATTTCTAGCATGAGAAAACTAAGAATAGTAGAGTTTTAGACTAACTGTGGTAGTTTTGAATTTAGTTTCGGGCTCTAGCGACATCAATACTCAGCCACGACATTTAATTTAAGCGCTACGGAGTGGATTATCGCCGCGTCGTGATGGAGAACAGCGCAAGTGTTGCTGCAGGTGAGTTCGCCAGAAGTGGCGCAACATGTGGAACCTTGCGAGGTCGACTCCCCATTGTTTGAAAGTACGCTAATCAACTCCGACGTCTGACGTCAAAGAGCCAATCTGGACCAGCCGATCGCCGTATCACGATTAGCCAGTGGGTTCGTTTGGTATTGAGAGACACGGGGTCAGTTCACCGCTGTCCTGATGGCCGTTTCTCTCAACCTCCGCGACGCTACTCACAAACAAGTGGCTCCTTAACGAGCCTCACAACGCTGAGTTCACATCTGAGTCCACATACACTGTCAGTGCTTGCAACCTATCCGGTTCAACCACATCGCAACCGGAGAGGCCGACAATTTAACTATGGAGATATGCTACCCTAAGAATCAGGTACAAATTCGAGAAAACACGGGACACGTTACTAGAGAGGTAGTGAGAGTTGTGTTAATTTAAATTAATATTTTTTTTTAAGTTTTTACAACCAGTTACGGTACACTAGTGGTGCACCTTCTCGTCTTTGGTATCTTTATAGCAATTATGTCTTTACAGAAGTGCTCGACATTTTAGTTGTAAAAGCAAATGGTGAGTACTTTTGAAAAGACACAAACACTGTAACGGTAATTAGGGACCCCCAGTGTACCGAAACCGATCGTCAGATGAACAATTTTTTTTTTTCTCTTTTTCTTATTTTTGATTTCATTTTATCGTATTTTATTATTTATTTATTTTTCTACGATCTTGCCATAAGACGAACTTAAAATAAGAATAGATGCCCATTTCTACTATGAGCAAACTAAGAATAGGAGTAGTAGTTTTAGATTAGCTGTAGGAGCTTGAAATTTAGCTCCGGGCTCGGCCGCGACATTTAATTTAAGCGTCTGGACAATCACATCGCACCCAGAGAGGCTGGCGACTACAGGGGTAGACTACACTGAAAGCAATTATAAATGCGGGAAAACACTGGACACATCACTAGAGAGGTTGTGAGACTAGTGCTAATTTAAAATAATATTTTTTTGTTTTGTTTTGTTTTTTGTTTTGACGACCAGTTTCGGTACACTAGTGATGCAACCTCTGGTTTTGGTACCTTTATAACACTTATGTCTTTACAGAAGTACTCGACTTTTCGTAGTTGTAAAATCAAATGGTGAGTCGAGTACTTTTGCAAAGACACAAACACCGTAACGGTAATCAGGGACAAAAGGTGGTACCCCAGTGACCGAAACCGGTCGTCAAATTAACTTTTTTTTTTCTTGGCCTGATTCTAATTTAAATTAACCCTTTCATTCCCTGTGTTGTTACTGGACAAAAACGTATTAAAATTCGATTTATACCGTTATTTTCGCATCAATCCTTGAAGTTGCATTTTTGTTGATGAACGACATGCTTCCAGTATGACATTTTGCCACTTGGCTCGGCATATAGCCATTTATGAGGCATTAATCTGTCCATTTTAAAGGTTTTGTTGCGTTGTCGTCTGTACGTGGCTGAGAGTGTGAGCTGGGTGTGGTTCCATTTATTTCTTCTGTGAATTGTCTTGTCTTTGGTGCTGTGGCAAAGATTATGGCAGCGTTAACTGTCAAAAAATACCGTCCTAGTAATAAAATGCCTCGATACAAACGTCTGTGTTGTTTATGAAAAACATGAAATAAAAATTATTAGTTCGAGCAAAAATTTTAAAACACATATTTTGATGTTTACTGTATTGTATTAATACAGAAAACACTGGTTTTGAATTATTCCAAAGCTGATTTCAGAATGTGGGACTGAAAGGGTTAAGAGACGATCGCCTATTTCTAGCATGAACAAACAAAGAGTAGTAGTAGTTTTGGTATAGGGTAGTAACAACTGGAGATCAAAATTAGAGGAACCTGCTGCGTGCAATGTAGGATCACGTCCACTAGGGTTAGCTCGGTACAGGCATGTTTATTGTAACACCACTCGCAGGCAAGTAGCTAATGGTTAGTTAACACAGTAAAAGTGACATAATAATTATCATTTATGGTTAATTATGCCATTCGGCGTTCACCCGGAAGTCAAACTCTTCCACGATCCCTTACTAAATCTTAACATTGATACCTTGTCTGATGTCAAGCCTGTTTCTTCAAAATCATTCGTGAGCGATTGAGCGATTTGTTCTATCTAGACTCCTCCTGCTCTTTACTCTGGAGCCCATGAGTATCTCCTTTCTTCTCCTATGCTTGTCTATGACCCCACCATCTCAACCTGTTCGATCTGCTAGTTCTATGTTGTTCATTCCTGCTTTTTCTTTGATTTTATCATTATGGGCACCCTCCTGCCATCTCTGAGTACTTAAAAATCATACACGACGAAAAAGCTTTCCATATTGGTCACAAATTAATATCTACGTAGTTATCGACGGAACGTTGAAGATTGCAAACTTTGGTGTACGATATGGCGCTACAGCGAAGTTCCACCGCGCAGCTGATAGGGTTAGAAAACAAGGGACATGACGAAGCCATCGCGAGTATCATTCCGCGCGATCACTTCTGTAGTAACTATGCCTAAGAGATAGGTGCAAGGAAATTACCTCATCAAAATTAGAAATATGCGTCTTAAGGCAGTTTCCACGATCCTTATTTGAATTAAACACTTCAGTGCCAGTATTAAAACACTTTTACCTCATAAATTACCGGCTTCGGGCCAGGTGCCCATCTTGAGATCATTTTTTTTTTTTTTTTTTTGTTTACATTTAGAGTAAGTTGTCCATATCTGGAGAAAATGTTAAGACAGTGAACACTTTGTTGTGAAAGGGTCGACTTACTCGACAACTGTTAAAAAAATTAATTAACTCAAGATCGTTAGCTGGTCCGAAGACGGTCATTTAAGAAATAAAAGCGTTCTAAAGACTGGCATTGAGGTATTTAAAATAAACTCAGTTGTCTGAATTTGAGAGTGAGAGTGGGAGCATGGAGCAATTGGCGTATCACTCGACAAATGAGTAAAACCATCATTCGACGATCGTGGCAGGAGCGGGTCAATATGTACAAATGTTCAGATCTTTGTAAATATGTGGGATTTCTCTGGTTATCGGTCCCTAAGCTTAAAACTACTTAAACTAACCTAAGGACAACACAAACACACCCATGCCCTAGGGGCGACTCGACCACAACAAAGGAGAGCAACTACAGGCTCCAAAGCAAGGCGCTTTAGAGCGCTCGGCCATTCAGTCGACGCGGGTGAATATGGGTCGACCTAGAGAAGCGTTATAATTCGAGGAAGGAGATATCGCCAGAGACGCACTCAGGGCCTCGGGTTCATCGTTGCTGTCGATCTGACGTGTAGTGCTTCAAGGAATGGTAGTAGGTGGCTCACGGAATGGGGCCTCAGTTCATGAAGCAACTAGCTCCGACTATCATGAACACCAATAGCACCGTTTGCAGTGCTGTGAGGCACATTCTGCCTGCAATCACTAGACTAGGATTGACTCCATCGATGAATTTCGCTGGGCTCCGACGACCAGCGAAGATACGTCTGGAGATGTCCTGAAAGTAGTGGGACACAAACTTGCTGTACCCTCCCCCCCTCCAGTAATGCTTGGCAACCAGGTGAGATGGTATGATATGCCACTTCATTTCATACCTGCTCCCCATTAGTTGTTATCTGCGGAGCCCTTACAGCATAGCGGTACATAGATGATTACTTCCCGTTTTGAGTCCTTCATGGCAAGCTAGAAAAAGTTTACACATCAACGATGCCCGTCCACAAATAGTGAGAGTTTGTACTGCTTGTCTTTGCTTACCAACCCCGCGTACTTCAGCAAATTCGCAGGCTATTTCTTCAATTGAGAATTTTTGGCCATTTTGAAAATTTGGAGGGATACTCTGAAGAGAATATCAGACAAATTTATCAATGAACAGAAAACCCAATAACTACTTGTTTAAAGGCAAGAGGGTGCATGAATACGTTTTTGAATTGCTGAATAACTCATCACTTTTTTTGTTTTGTTTTGAAATTGTAATAGTTTGTTTGTCCGTACATGATATAGCAAATTAATTAAATATAAACCAATTTTCATTAAACTATCGCCGCGGTGGAGTAGCCGAGCGGTCTAAAGCGTCTCGCTGCGGAGCGCGCGGTTGCTCGCCGTGTTGGTTCGAGTCCTCCCTGGGGCATGGATGTGTGTGTTGTCCTTAGGTTAGTTTACCTAGGTTTAAATAGTTTGTAAGCTACGGACTGATTACCACGCAGTTTGATCCGATAGAATTACCAACATTTGATTAAACTATTAGCCACAACTGCACAACCACATCTAAGTAGACAGTAATTTCTAAAAGTCAAGGCTTGGTTAAATAACAACTATATACATTTTCAGAATACCAGTAAGTAGGCAATCTCTGAGCCAATACATGTGATCCTTTGTGGCCCGTATGCCTGCAGGTGGTTACAAGACTGATTTAATATTCTGTCTGAAGCAGTGTTTTTTTCCTTTAGATGCTGAATTTAATGTTGGTTGTTTTCCTCTGTGGTAGATACATCCAGGAAATTTAGCTGACCTGATTATTATTTTTTTTCTAAAAAAAATCTCTGTCTCTTGATCTGTCTTATTCTCTGGTTCATCTGTCTATCAGGGGATATTATCCCGTTACCTCCACCAATATAGTATATTGTATATTCCTGGTAGCATTTCTGCAATATCCTTTCTTTGTTCATGTAGATGTTTGCTAACTCTGGAATCCTTAATTTTTCTGGCTGAATTCATTGTCGTATTTAAAACAGTTTTGTTCAGTAATGAGGTGTAGGAGTGCGCTTATCTCAATTTCTTGTTCTTGTAATAACCAATTGGAAGCATCGAGGTTTCGTTCTATTATTTCTTCGACTGCGTTTGTGGAGTACATTTTCCACATCAAATGTGTTTAACATAGTTCTATCACGGATATACAAACCGTTTAAGTAGTTTATGTTTGCTTGTAAGTTTTTAACTGTTCTGTCATTTTGTGTTTTATATTATTGCGTGACTGTATGACATGCAGTATACACCGTTAGTTATATTTATGGATCTGTCAAACACATATATAATAGGTGTTTTAATGAATCCATCATTGGTGGTGGAAACGGGACAGCGGCTGGTCAAGAGCCTGAAGGAACTGAGATACCAACAGCCGTATGTAATAATAAAATATTTATTGTATCACAACCAGTTTCGGCATTCCACTATGCCATCTTCATGTCCCTACATCGGAGCATAATATCCAAAAGTAGGGATACTAAAACTGGATTCGTGGACTTCTGTCTCTCCCCACTAAGAGACAGAAGTCCAAGAATCCAGTTTTAGTATCCCTACTTTTGGATATTATGCATGAAGATGGCGTAGTGGAATGCCGAAACTGGTTGTGATACAATAAAATATTATACTTACGGCTGTTGGTATCTCAGTTCCTTCAGATAATAGGAGTTGTCTCCAAAGTCTCTTGCAGCATCCAAATGAAAGCTTCAATTGGTACATTTCAGCTTGAATCCCCTGACTCGTGTTTTTCTTTTTTTTTTTCAGGCTGGCAGTGCTGAAGACAGGTATTATGGATTCGGTATCAAATTGCATCAAGGATGATACGATTCTGATATCATGACTGTGATGATTTCATCTGTACAGCTATTGATAACGGCGATAAACCGAAACACCGACAGCTGCAGAAAATGCTATCAAGGATCCCAGAATAATGGAAAGAATGAAAAGAGACAATGCGAAGAATTAAAAAAATAATAAATAAATACAAATAAAAGTGGCCAAATGGAATATCCAACAGGAATGCCGTATTCCTACACAATGAAAAGGTAAAAAGTTTGTCTATCTTCTATTACGATTTGCCGAACTTCAATTATTTAGGTACTCTTTTCCCCTAAATGACTGAAGTTAAGCTTAGCAAAGTTGTTATACATAATTGGAGTGTACTCATCTACTCTCTTACCAACTATTTACTAAAAATTTATATCATCATTTGATTGTTATATTTCACCCAAATTTTTAATACATTTCTTGTACTAATATAAAATACATTCATCTATCACAAATCACCCACAGAGGATTCAACTGCATGTAATAAATACTTACGTGAATCTGGATTTACGTTTTCTCGAACTTTGCAGTAATTTGCATCAAATAAAATTGTACCAAAGTGGAAAAACGTTCTGTTTTTATACTGTAGCTAACGTTATTTCAAAATGTTTGTGAAACGTATTTGACTTAACTGTGGGGTCATCAGTCCCTAAACGTACAAACTACTTATAAACTACCATATACTAAAGACAACACAAACATCCATGCCGGAGGGAGGATTCGAACTCCCGACGGGAAACGGCCTCGCGCATCGGAGCATAGCGCTTCAATGTGCTCGGCCACTCCGCCGCAGTAGCGTTAGTTCACGGAATGCATTTATTCCGCTCTTATCTACTTCTTCCGCCTCTGTCCGTCGCGTTCGGCCATTCTGCTTATTTTGGTTCTATCTGTAGCAAAGTATATCTGCAGTTTCGTATTCAACCAAATCAGTTAGAGGCGCCGACAGGAAAGATTCGTTGACTAAATTTCACTTCTTATGAAATATCTCTTGAACACTGTGCCCTACAATGATATACTCATACATGTGCGATTAGTAGATTGTCAGAAAACTGTCTGCGATTATTATTTCTTTTTTCTTTTGTGATTACAGTTAGTAGTAGGGACGTAACAATTGGGATATTTTATATGTAAATGATCGATTATGACATATACCATGAATTGTGTAGAAGTAATAAAATGTAACATAATACCGAATGAGGAAGCTGTGCTGCATAAGAAAGATAATGTTGGCGGTTGCTAAATCCTCTCTTTCCGAATAGTGGATTATTTACGAATAGCAGTAGGCATCAGCTTCTTGTGCGTCACATTGTTAAAGAAATCAAATATTAAAAAAAAAAAAAAGTTCAAGTGTTTGTAGAGCTTATGGGACTTAACTACGGCGTCGTCAGTCCCGAAACTTACAAATTACTTATTAACTAGCTAATACTAAGGACGGCACACATATCCATGCCCGAGGGCGAATTAGAACCCCCGACCGTAGTGGCTGTGCAGAACGTAAATGGCGCGCCGCAGACGGCTCGGCCACCGCGGCCGGCAAGTCAAATATCCTGAACTACAAGTCTTTATGTGGTGGTTGCCTCCAAACTCCACAGTTATTGTTGCCAGACGATGAGCAATACGTATTCCAAAATGTTTGGTAAAGGTGCAGTTTTCTCAAGATGACGTGTGGAACACACATACACAAACACATACATACAACAATTTTATAATATCTACTAGCAAACCGGGCCACGTTTGCTGTGACGCAGTAGTAAAAAACGTTTTATTCTTATTGTAGTGCCGACCGTAGTGGCCGAGCGGTCTGCGGCGTGCCAGTCATGGTCTGATGGTCTGCACCGTCGCTGCGGTCGGGGGTTCGAATACCCCCTCGGGCATGCATGTTTGTGCCGTCTTTTGTATAAGCTAGTTCATAAGTAGTTTGTAAGTTTAGGGACTGATGGCCCCGTAGTAAAGTTTCATAAGCTCTACAAACATTTGATTTTGAACATATTGTAGTAAACTGTTCGGTATGGTCATTAATATAAATAAAAACGTTGTAGACGATGCAACAACCCACAGTATTTCGAATGGAAAGTTACAAATGTTCAAATGTTGGTAAAGCTTACAAACTACTTATGAACTACTTACGAACTAGGACGGCACAAATATCCATGCCCGAGGGGGGATTCGAACCCCCGACCGTAGTGGCCGTGCAGACCGTGACTGAAGCGCCTCAGTCTCCTCGGCCACCGCGGCCGGCGGGAAAATTACATAAAAATATAACTTATTGGTAAAAGAGTTGAATTTAATCACGTTTTTTTCTTAATTTTATAGTTTTTTATCTGTATTCTAACTAATTTACGAAGCCCTTCATTGATAACATAAGAAAACTAATTTAAAAAAATGAGATAAATGACTTTCATTTGAATTTTCCACATTGTTTTATGTTTTAAATTATAACAATTAATTATTTTAAGTATTTGTTGAAAGCATTTTTTGATACGGCGATCTTAAAATGATACATAATTAAAATATGACGGTCTAGATTGCAAGTTGCTGAGCTCTTTATTGGCAACCGGTTTCGGTCCTACAGAATCATCATCAGGACTTTGACACCTACTTGGTAGACGATGGCTGTGGCCGGAGCAGGCGCCACCGCCACTGTCGACCATGGTGCCAAAGTCCTGATGATGGTCCTGTAGGACCGATACCGGTTGCCAATAAAGAGCTTAGCAACTTGGATCTAAATTGTCATATTGTAATTAACTATTTCAATCTAATTAAGTACTAATGAACATTGTGTGGCCATTAGAGTGATTTATAAGCCGCGAAAACCAAACATATAGGAAAATGAGGCGTTTTGAATGGAATAGGAGATAATGATGGAATCACTGCGAAATTGGCAACAGGACAGCATCTCCTATAAATTTTTCAGTAAAAATAGTTGTTTCAAGAACACTACCGATGATGCGTTTGATGACCGTTATATAATATAGGTCCATTAAAATTATGCGGCATTTCATGTATTGCTGGTATATCCAGGGATTAAAAAAATTAGTAATTGAATGTAATGAATCATATCATCAGACATCCTTAGTCCCATTGTACAATTTCAGACTGACCAGGTAGACGCTTATAGGCTCCTCTAAGCTTCTCAGAAATACTTCTGCCAGTCTGCCACGTTCTGCAGTCTTCTATCATTTTCCTCAATTACACTTCCCACGTTCTTGAAGCTTTCTACCTTCTTCAGCTTTTCACCTCGAAGTAATATTTCCCTCACTAATCTATACTTTTTCCTGGTATTTAAAATGAACTCACTGTTACGGATGTTCAATCCGTATTCTTCCACTGTTACTTTCCAAACGTCAAGCTGCTCCTGGATTTCCTTCTCCTTATTGCCTCATACCATCAGATCGTCCGCAAACACCATCTATTTCATTCTTTCTACCCCAATTTTCCCTACTGTTCCTGTCAATATACCATCCATGACCACAATGAAGAGAAGGGGTGACAATGCACTGCCTTACTTCATGCCGCACACTTGTTTCAATCATTTGTTTCTCCGTCTCCCACTTTCACACATGTCATACTTCCACAATGCATCTCCTTCAACCTGCTTCCAGGCTCTTTTTCCACTCTCCTAATTTGAAGGGCTTTCCAAACCTTTTTCCTATACACAATGTCATACGCCTTTTATGTGTCCAGAAAGACCATCAACAGGTCTTGCCTACATTCATAATGCTGTTCTTGGAGTTGCCTTACCGCAAATATGAGTTCCACTGTCGATCTTCCAGGTCGGTCAATGCTGCTTTTCTATCATTCCCCTGACTGGCTCGAATTCTACTTTCTCGTATACCTTCGCACTGTTTCTCATTCTTCCGCATGCCGCTACTGCAGATTTGCCAATTGCTGTTTTGAACTGCATCCATTCATCTCCTGTGTTTTTTGATTACCTGATAGCAGCTTTTCCATTATTTTCTTCTGTTATTCGTCGTTCCTCTTCCTTGAGACAAAAAGATGATAGAAGCTTTGAAAATGTAGTGCTACAGACGAATGATGAACATCAGATCGGTAGATCACGTAACTAATGAGGAGGTGCTTAACCGAATTGGGGAGAAAAGGAATTTCTGTCATATCCTGACTAAGAGTAGGGATAGATTGGTAGGACACATCATGAGACATCGAGGAATTGGCAACTTAGCATTAGAAGGAAGTTTGTTGGGTAAAAATCGTAGAGGGAGACCGAGGGACGAATACAGTAAGCAAATTGAAAAGGATGTAGGTTGCCGAACGTATTCTCAGATGAAGAGACTTGAGGACAGGGTAGCGGGGAGTGGTGCATCAAATAAGTCTGCGGACTGAAGACATTAGCAACAACAATCGTCGCCATTGTTATCCTCTTGATGTATCGTTGGTGTAGTCGAACTTGAAGATACCATACCGGCACGTTTGCCGAGATTCGCGGTACGCGTGACACTTTGTACTAAATTACGAATAACACTGGGGCCCACTGCGACGGTCATGGACACACACACAAACACAAGTCGGAAAAGTACACTACTGGTGATTGAAATTGCTACACCAAGAAGAAATGCAGATGAAAAACGGGTATTCATAGGACAAATATATTTGACTAGAACTGACACGTGATTACATTTTCACGCAATTTGGGTGCATCAGAGAAATCAGTACACATAACAGCCATCTCTGGCCGTAATAACGACCTTGATACGCCTGGGCATTGTCAAACAGAGCTTGGATGGCTTGCACAGATACAGATACCCATGCAGCTTCAACACGATAACAGTTTACCAAGAGTAGTGACTGGCTTATTGTGACGAGCCCGTTGGTCGGCAACCATTGACCAGACGCTTTCAATTGGTGAGACACCTGGAGATTGTGCTAGCCATGGCAGCAATCGAACATTTTCCATGTCCAGAAAGGCCCGTACAGGACCTGCAACATGCGGCCGTGCATTAACCTCCTGAAATGTGGAGTTTCGTAGGGAACGAATGAAGGGTAGAGCAACGGGTCGTAACACATTTGAAACGTAACGGCCACTGTTCAAAGTGTCGTCGATGCGAACAAGAGGTGACCGAGACGTGTAACCAATGGCACCCCATACTATCACGCCGGATGAAACGCCAGTACGGCGATGACGAATACACGCTTCCAATGTGCGTTCACGGCGATGTCGCCAAACACGGAAGCGACCATCATGATACTGTAAACAGATCCTGGATTCATCCGGAAAAAAGAAAGACGTTTTGCCATTCGTGCACCTAGGTTCGTCGTTGCGTACACCATCGCAAGCGCTGCTGTCTTTGATGCAGCTTCAAAGGTAACCGCAGCCACGATCTCCGAGCTGATAGTCCATGCTGCTGCAAACTTCGTCGAACTGTTCGTGCAGCTGGTTGTTGTATTGCAAATGTCCCAATCTGTTGACTCAGGGATCGAAATCAAATGTTCAAATGTTTGTATAGCTTATGGGACTTAACTATGGGGTCATCAGTCCCTAATCTTACAAACTACTTACGAACTAGCTAATACTAAGGACGGCACAAATATCCCTGCCCGAGGGGGGATTCGAACGCCCGATCGTCGTGGCCGTGCAGACCGTGACTGGAGCGCATCAGTCCCCTTGGCCACCGCGGCCGGCCACTTAGGGATCGAGACGTGGCTGCATGCGGATAATATGCCTGTCATCTCGACTGCTAGTGATACGAGGCCGTTGGTATCCAGCACGGCGTACCGTATTCCCCTCCTGAACCCACCTATTCCATACTCCGCTTGAATCGCAACCAACGCGAGCAGCAATGTCGCGATACAATGAACCGCAATCGCGTCATTCTACAATCCGACCTTTATCAAAGTCGGAAACGTGATGGTACGCATTTCTCCTCCTTACAAGATGCATCACAACAACTTTTCACCAGGCAACGCCGGTGAACCGCTGTTTGTGTATGAAAATTCAATTGGAAACTTTCCTCGTGTAAGCACGTTGTTGGTGCCTCCAAACTTTGTGTGAATGCTCTGAAAAGTTAATAATTTGTATATTACAGCGTGTTCTTCCTGTCCGTTAAATTTCGCGTCTGTAGCACGTTATCTTCGTGGTGTAGCAATTTTAATGATCAGGAGTGTATTTCATCACTCCGCCATCACGGCCTGGACACAACAGTCGATGCTTCACTTCTCGGAGATCCTACATGAACTGCTCTGCTTACTCACAGGTGGCACGCTCGGCGAATAAACAATCGATATACTGCACTCGAAAATAAGAGGTACCTACGTAAGGGGCGTTGTCCCGTTACATATGGACTGACCTGTCCAGAGTCTTGAATCCTATAGAACACCTTAAGGATGTATTGGAACGCAGACTTCATACCAGGTCTCACCGACCTACATCGGTACCTATCCTCCAGTGCAGCACTAAAGACTGGGCTGTCATTCCCGAAGAAATCTTCCAATTCTGTTTGAACTTATGCCTGCGAGAGTGGAAGTTGTTACCGATTGATGGCGCCACGAACGTGTAAGTCATTTTGAGTCAGGTGTCCGGATACTTTTATCATATAGTGTATCTCCCTAGACTACCTTTGAGACCATTAACACTCATGTAGGTGATGCTGAAGGAATTAGCTTGGGAAATGAAGCAATAAAGGAGGTAGATGAGTTTTGTTACTTGGGCAGTAAAATAACAAATGATGGTCGCAGTACAGAGGATATATAATGCAGAATGGCAATGGGTAGAAAAGCGTTCTTGAAAAAGAGAAATTTGTTAACATCGAATATTGATTTAAGCCTAAGGAAGTCCTTTCTGAAGGCATTTGTATGGAGTGTTGCCTTGTATGGGAGTGAAACATGGACGATAAACAGTGCGGACAGGAAGAGGATTGAGGCTTTTGAAATGTGGTGCTACAGAAGAATACTGAAGATTAGGTGAGTGGATCGCGTAACTAATGAGGAGGTACTGAACAGAATTGGTGAGAAAAGGAATTTTTGGCATACCTTGACTAGAAGAAGGGATAGATTAATAGGACACATTCTTAGACATCAAGGAATTGTGAATTTAGCGTTGGAGGGAAGTGTATGGTGTAAAAATCTCAGAGGAAGACCAAGAGATGGATACAATTAGCAGATTCAGACAGATGTAGGTTGCCGTTCTTATGTGGAGATGAAGGGGCTTGCTCAGGATAGGGTATTGTGGAGAGCTGCATCAAACCAGTCTCCGGACTGAAGACCACAACAACAACAACTAGCCCTCAGGTGGCACCTGTCGTCGCGGGTTCATAGTCGACGCTGTCTCTCCAGTAGTGCAATGTTTTTTCGTATATAATTGTACGATACTAGACAATCTTTTCACCATTTTAGACTTGTCATTCTTTAGATGCTAGGGTAATATGTATCGCAGTGATAGGTCTGGCTCGGCGGTGCGGTCGCGGCAGGCGGAGCCTCGCCGCGTAATGGCAGAGCCTGCCGCGGTGATTTAGGCCCGGAGCGCCACAATGGGCTCGGTGCTGCGCGGCGTCACGTAGCGGCGATCGGCGCACTTGTCGGCTGCGGTCTGCCGCCACTGTCGCAGCCCCATTACGCCGCTGCTGACTGCTGACCAGAGACCGTAATCTCCACTGCCTGCTGCCTGCTGCCTGCACCAATCTCCTCCAGCGTGGTCCCGTCATTATTACCGCCCGATGAGCACCGCCGCAGTCGGCATTCGTCCTCTGGTGTGTCTCCGACAGTCAGGGAGTAATTCCGGTCCAACTTCTCGAGGGGCAGCCTGAGACTACAATTGTCAATGACGGCGAAACAATCTTTGATATCATTACGGAGAATCGCAGACGATGATTACTTCAGTGCTCTGACAATACTGAGTTTCAGGCATTATTTTCTCCGTGGCATTACTACTTACAGACGTAGCTCAAAACTTTTACTCACAATTAGGGCTATTAGTCATAGCATTTCTCAGAAAATTACCTTTAGTGGTGGCAACAGTATTAGTCAATTTCCATATATCTAAAAATCTTGTGGCACAATGTTAGTCTGCAACAAACTCGAAAACTAATCACTAGATCTTGATTTGGTCAAATTAAAGAGACAGCATTTTGTTATTTATTTTGTAATATTAACGACAATATTTTTGCCTGGAAATTAACTAGCATGAAAGCAGGTTTGCACTCAGGCTGCTATTCCACTAATAAGTGATTAAATGGAAGACAGTGGTTCTAGACATTAATTATTTTTGATACTTGAGTAAAATTTACACTTGATAACGCGATCAGCAGTATCAACTATGAGGCACAGCGTGGTACATACATAAAATTCTGACATTCCCTCAGTAATAATGAGTGGTTTAGCACAGACTTAGAGAGAAAGCAGTTAGCGGCAGAATTCCACAGACAGAGCCTAGGAATGTCTATTGCAAGGGCAGTGTTCCGGACAAAACACGTAGAAGGACCGGACCTCTTCCCGGTCAATGTCGGCGTGTTTGCTGCCATCCTCGTCGAGATTAATAAACTATAGTGTCATTATTGTGAAAGGTTAGTCCAAAACACTGTAATGAACTGTATTATTTATATATAGCAAGATATTTCTCGGCGTTAAGTGCCATCGCCAGGTATTTCTGTAAAAACATTTTCTTTTAGCAGCATGTACCCGATTACTAGATAAATAAATTTACAAAAATAATTTTTTTACTAATTTCACTTATAAAGTGAGCAGTTCGTACGGTATTTCGAGGCCTTAAGTGCTTCAACTATTTATTAGGTGGGGTTTTATATTTCATTTCCGAATTGTAGAGGAAATGAACTTAGAGACAATATTGTAGGAAAGGAAGAAGAAGTAGACGAGGATTAAATCTATGTAGATGTAGAAATAGGAGATACTACACTGAGAGATAAATTTGACAGAGCACTGAAAGACTTAAGTCGAAACAAGGACCCTAGAGTAGATGACATTCCCTCAGAGCTACTGAAGTCTCTGGGAGAACCAGTCATGACATAACTGTTTTACCTGGTGTGTAAGATGTATGCGACAGGCGAAGTACCCTCAGACTTTAAGAAAAATGTAATAATCACCATTCTAAAGAAAGCATGCGCAGACAGGTGTGAAAACTACAGAACCATCAGTTTAATAAGTCATGGTCGCAAAATATTAACACGAATTATTTACAGAAGGAAGGAAAAGCTGGTAGAAGCCGACTTCGGGGAAGATCAGTTTGGGTTCAGGAGAAATGTAGGAACACAGAAGGCAATACTCACTTTACGGCTTATCCTAGAAGATAGATTAAGAAAAGGCAAACCTACATTTCTAGCTTTTGTAGATTTGGAGAAGGCTTTTGACAATGTTGATTGGAATAAACTCTTTCAAGTTCTGAAGCAAGCAGGAGTAAAATATAGGGAACGTAAGGTTATTTACAACTTGTACAACAACCAGACAGCGGTCGTCAGAGTTGAAGGGCATGAAAGGGATGCAGTGGTTGGAAAGGGAGTAAGACAGGGTTGTAGCCTTTCCCCAATGTTGTTCAATTTGTACATTGAGCAAGCTATAAAGGAAAGCAAGGAGAAATTTGGAGAAGGAATTAAAGTTCAGGGTGAAGAATTAAAAACATTGCGTTTTGCCGACGACATAGTAATTCTGTCAGATACAGCAAAGGACCTGGAAGAGCAATTGAACGGAATGGACAGTGTGCTGAAAGGTGCATATAAGACGAACATTAACAAGAGTAAAACTAGGGTAATGGAGTGCAGTGTAAGAAAATCAGGTGATGCTGAATGAATTAGATTAGGTAACGAAACAATAAAGGAGGTAGATGAGTTTTGTTACTTGGGCAGTAAAATAACAAATGATGGTCGCAGTACAGAGGTTATAAAATGCAGAATGGCAATGAGTAGAAAAGCGTTCTTGAAATAGAGAAATTTGTTAACATCGAATATTGATTTAAGCCTAAGGAAGCCCTTTCTGAAGGCATTTGTGTGTTGCCTTGTATGGTAGTGAAACATGGACGATAAACAGTGCGGACAGGAAGAGGTTAGAGGCTTTTGAAGTGTGGTGCTACAGAAAAATGCTGAAGATTAGGTGGGTGGATCGCGTAACTAATGAGGAGGTACTGGACAGAATTGGGGAGAAAAGGAATTTTTGGCATACCTTGACTAAAAGAAGGGATAGATTGGTAGGACACATTCTTAGACATCAAGGAATTGTGAATTTAGCGTTGGAGGGAAGTGTGTGGGCTGAAAACCGCAGAGGAAGACCAAGAGATGGATACAGTAAGCAGATTCAGATGTAGGTTGCCGTTCTTATGTGGAGTTGAAGAGGCTTGCTCAGCATAGGGTATTGTGGAGAGCTGCATCAAACCAGTCTCCGGACTGAAGACCACAACAACAGCCAGTTACCGTATCTGTCAGTGCCTCAGAATACTATACGTTTACAAAATCTTACAAATTTTTCTTTCAAAGAGAAAATATAGGATATAAAACACCACCTAATAAATAGTCAGTTGAAGCACTTACGACCTTAAATACCAAACGTACTGCACACTTTATAAGTGAAATTTGTAAAAATTTTATTTATGTAAAGTTATTTATCTAGTACTAGGATACATACTACTGATAAAAGAAAATGTTTTTGCAGAAATACCTGACGATGGCACTTAACGCCGAAAGACATCTTGTGATATATAAATAAAATAATTCATTACAGTGGTTTGGCCTAACATTTCACAATATGTAAATATGCGATATTTCTAACACTGTGGGCGCAAGATATAGTAAGTTATAGAGTCATTAGATGAAAATGTTCATGGGGGTGCGGCCGGATCATTGTGCAAAAGTGGCACAATATTTTGTCCACTAAACCTGTTGGCATCATCTGGTGCGCTGATAGCGTCGGAGCAGGGCGACGCTTTTATCTCCTCCCTCCTTCCGCCGTTTCATACGCCATCCGCAACCGAAACAGGACAATAACAAACGGGTAAATACATCACCAGAAACGAACATATTTGCCAAATTCTTTGTTTTCCCATAAACGCAAATGACACCTCTGTCCAGCTTCATGCATTTCACCTTGAAAACTGCAAAACTGCATATTTCACTGAAGAAAATGCTCTCCAAAGAGGAACTGAGTCATCAACAGCGACACTAATCAATTCTTTAGATTGTGTTAAAAACTTTATGTTTCAGGCCAGTTCTCAAAGACATGATTATATGCCGATGTTCCACGCTGCTTTAGGTTAATCAACACTGGTAACAAATGACAGCCACATAAACAGGGAGAACCATATACTTCAGTCGCAGCCATTTTTAGAGCAAGACCTCAGGACCTTTTGTTGCCTATGAATTTTCTCGGAGCAACTTCTTTCGAATTTTTGCGACTGTTTAGCACACATTAACATAGATGTCGCGAGTTGCGATTGCTGGAAGACGTCACTCATTGGGGCTTGATATCTGCTGTGAAATAATTGACGTCCACGCTGAATAATATTCTTTCTGGCTACAGTTCTTTTGACGGCATTTTATCTAACACAATCATTAAAGTTGTGGGAAAAATATAATAACTATTTAACTGCAGACATACTACACCGAGTTAAGCAAACAAACAAAAACTGTCGAAATGTTGATTAAACGTCAGAGATTTGTAATGAAGCATTAGTGTTTATCGAAAAATTTATGCATTTTAATTTCAAATTTGACAGTAGACATGGCATGGCATCACCTGTTTGCCCGGAGACCATCTTATTTAACAGTGATTTTAAATGAGAACAGCTCGTTTTGTACTATCGTGATATAGAGGTGAGCGTATCACGGATGTGATGCATGAGTTGGGGTGAAAATCATTAAAAGAAAGGCGTTATTAGTTGCTGCGAGATCTATTTACGAAATTTCTTTCACCAACTTTCTCTTCCGAATGAGTACATATTTTGTTACACCCACCTACATAGGGAGACATGACAACCATAATAAGATAAATCGGATGAAAAACAAAAAGATTTAGGTAATCCTCTTCCCAGCGAGCCATTAGAGAATATAACTTTAGAGAATTATCGTAAAAGCTGTTCGATGAACCCTCTGCCTTGCCCTTAAATACTCGCACAGTATCTACGTAGATGTAGAAAGAGTAAGATTATGTTTGCTTGACTCAAATTACTGCGAATAATGAGCCGTTACTGATTATCGAAAAATATTTATAATCGGATAATTGTGACAGTCGATGCTGAACAGGAAGGGTTTTTCTTGCATTGCCAATTCTACCGTCGGGTATTGCTGCCACCTAAAAATATTCATTTGCCGCGTTTGAATAAAGATCGTCACTTGAAAATGGGAATGGTCAGTTTGCGTGTTTTTTTTTTTCATATTAGTAATTGTAAGAACAAGGTTCCTACGAAAGGAAAATTAAGATTCAAAAGAGGTGAAGGGGTGTCTTGCAATAAACTTCTATGCAGACTGGTAGCATGAAAATTGTTATGTACCCCTTTATGAGATCTGTATTGCCATGGATCGCTTATTGATTTTACACGATGACTAGTTTCGACTCGTTAAAGAGTCATTATCAAATCTTAATTGTCCAAGCATGGTAATAAATATACTTCAGATGAACCAACATCATATATATGCCTTTGGGTCATGTTGTTCAAGACCCTGTGCTATACTATTACACACTACCTGAACATGTGCAATAGTATATCACAGGTTCTCGAACAACATGACCCAAAGGCATAGTCGATTGATGATGTGCATACAATTTATAACTTGCCACTATGATGTTGGTTCATCGGAAGTATATTTCTTACCATGCCTGGAAAATTAAGATTTGATAATGACTCTAACGAGTCGAAACTAGTCATCATGTAAAATCAATAAACGATCTATGGCAATAAATATCTCATAAATGGATTCATAACCATTACACTAAAGATCGCCTCCTAAATAACCTGAATAAGATGTCAGGTAATTATAGCATGAAAATTAGCGCATGGTTTCCATGGAGTCTTGTAAACTCTGCAAGCTATCGTCTGGAGCCACAGTGAACGTCATAGTATATTTCATTCAAACTGGCAGATATCTGTAATTACTTATCGTTAGGCGTGAGGAGGAAATGGACGGACAAGGAAAGGGGTCTGATATAGAATTCGGCGGCGTTAGAACGGGCAAGTTCCGGGAATGCTGACAATGTTTACCGAGTAGTGTGCCACTTGCCGGCTGAGCGGTGTCGCGTAGAGTGTTCCATGTGACAAACGCGGCCTCATGTACACTTGAGCCTGGGATCTACCTGCTTCTCCGGAGTCTTCAACTTGGATTAAAGCATCTCCGAGTAGTCTATCCAGGAATCCTGGCACGTCGTGTACAACTATTATTTGGACTTAGGAGTTAAGTAGTTGCTTTGCTGGGTCATTTCTAATTATTTGCGTTAGTTGGAGTCTTTCCCTCCTGGCTTGCCATGTACTTGCCTGTCTTTGTGTCCACGTCTTAGTTTAGGGTGGTTGGTTGAACCTCCTTGTGAATACATGTACTTTGATGGCCAATAGTGCTTTTGGTGGTTGATCGCAACTAGGGCTGTTTGAGCGGCTATTCGTCCATGAAAAATGTTCTTATATGTTTTCTTAATTGCTATTTGCTGTTGCAACATACTTAAGTATTATCTTCATCCGACATAGTCGAGTATGGGGAGCGATCTGTAAATATTTTATATACTTCACGTAGAAGAACACCTAGATCGCATATTTTACTTCGTACTTTATTACGAGATTAATTTCGACAACAAGTTGTCATTTTCAAACGTAAAATTAAAATTATAAACCAGAACAAAGGTGGAGTATTTTATGGTCTGTGTACACCGGATGCATGTGCCTTCCAACGTTTGTATACAGATTAATAATATTACGTTTGAAAATGACAACTTTTTATCAAAACTAGTCACGTAATAAAGTATGAAGTAAAATATGCGACCTAGAAGTTATTCTATGTGAAGTCTATATACTACTTAAGTATGTGTGGGGATTTTTCTGGCATAATTTACTCGACTGTTATCTCATGGTACGTCCGGGGGACAGTCGTAAGCAGGCCGCGGTGGCCGAGGGGACTAAGGCGCTCCAGTCACGGTCTGCACGGCCACTACGGTCGGGGGTTCGAATCCCCCCTCGGGTATGGATATTTGTGCCGTCCTAGTTCGTAAGTAGTTTGTAGGTTTAGCGACTGATGACCCCGTAGTTAAGTCCCATAGACTATACAAACATTTGAACATTTTGACAGTCGTAATCATGCGAGGAGTGTTTTGCTTCCACGGGCAAATTATGCGAACCCGTAGTCGCATTTTTTGGTAATGTTGTAGAACTTAGAGCTTCCTTTCCGTTTAAGGCTGTAGCTCATTAATTCTTTCGGACATTCCTTAAACCGTACCCTTTCCCTTGTCTTTTTTTCCCTGCAGTTACTCTTGCTGGAAAAGACATTACTGTTTTGAGTTTGCTACAATGGCAATTGATTAGTGTTTACCACTGATGTTGCTTCTCCTTTGCTGTAATTAGAAATTGTTATTTTATTTATGCCATTCAGGCAAGTTGAAGTACCCTTTTAATGGAACTTTTCAATGGTACTGATACTTTTTGTTTCTTCTTTCATTTCACAGAAATTTTAGGAATGATTTCGTTGTAAGAACCTGTTCCAGACCAACTGAATGACCGACATCGCCCAGCCTAAAGCACTGCAGACATACCAGACATGTAATAAAAATAACAATATCAGCTGATTGAACGCAAATTCATATTCTTCGTTACCAAACTGCATCAGTGCGGAAATGGGTCGGCTGTTAAACTTCACCTTCAGTAGCGGCCAGTGAGGAGTGGAGCCGCAGGGCCCCAGGTACCCCAGATACATGGCTCGCTCAGCTAGCGGGTTGTCATCAGAGAGCGCTTCCTGGTCGGTTGCATGCGACGTCTCCCGCGGCTGTGATGGCTCACTCGGGCGCCAGACCCGTAGTTTGCATGTCGGCCGGAGTGATGGCTGGGGTCAGCGGGACGCCCGAGGCTCGCGGCGGGCATCGGGGCACATAAAGCGAGCACTGGCCGGCGACACGCGGAAGTCACGCGGCCTGCCGTGGATCGCCTTTCCCAGCCAGGAGGCATCACTTTCAGCTGTACGGCTAATGAGGAAGTTTGTGCGAGATGAGGTAATTGGCGAAGGCTCGTCACTCGCTTTTGCTGCGTTGTTCGGTAATTTCCTAGACCTCGTGTACATCGAAGAAAACGGCGTTGCGATCGATATATATCGAATGTTCGATATGGTGTTTACGTTCGACGTAGTGTTTCTGAACCGGAGATTCGGGCGCTAAGCGCCCTCACGTAAAAAAAAAAAAAAAAAAAAAAAAAAAAAAAAACAACTTGTTTAACCTATACCTAACCTACCTTTGACTTTAAAACAGTGATCAGTAGCGTAGCATTAAGAAGGTTAGGTATAGGTTAAACAAGAAGTTTTTTTTTTTTTTTTTTTTTTTTTTTTTTTTTTTTTTTTTTATCTCCGGTTCACACACACTAAATCGTAAATGGTAGCGAATCCATTTGTTACAGCTTTCTCAGGATTATAAAGGATGTGGTTAGGCAGGAACCTAAGAGTACAGCATGTATAGCACGAACGAAACAATCATTTATTATTAAAAAAATAGTACACTTAACATTATTCCTGAGAAACACCTCCGTTACTATACGATAGTGGTAACATTCTTTCTTTCCCGTATCCCGGATAAACTTTGGCGATGTCTTTAATGAAAACTGGCAATTTTTCACGACACAGATGTTTTCCAATTAGTTTTAAATTATGGAAATATAAGTACTGAAACAGAAACAAATCGTCACTGTCTGAAGGTCTGCCCTCCTTTTTTAGTGTACTCTTTACCGATTTCCACATTCTTTCAATATTCTGCGTATGTATTGACGGGTCGTCAGAAGACACAAATTCTAAAGAGTGATTCACGAAGTGGTGGTCAAAACCCTCTTCCTTCAGAGAGTTGTACGACTTCCAGCCGTCTGTTATTACTTTACTGCCAGGTAACACAAAATGTTTTATAAGAGGAAGTAATGTTTCTGTTCCTCTTGACAGTACTTTCACAATAAAACACCTTCTTGACTCACGCTCAATTCCTCCAAAAACCCATATCTGTTCCGCTTCATTCTTCAGTAAGCGTCCTTTCCCATACTTTCGAGGCACTATGTGTGATTCGTCGATTTCAACAATTTTCCCTTCACCTCCTATAGGCACACTGTTGTTCGTAACGATGACACAACACACTTCTCGGCAGAAACTGAGAAAATCTACAACTGTGTTTACGTTCACTCCCGCCTCCGACGCTGCTTCTTCAATAGTATACCCTCTAATCCAGCAAGCGACAATCATAATACTTTCTTGGATACTCAATCTGGAATTATCGAACCAAGTGTTTGCAGTGATACTAGTTCTCCTCCTACATTTTTTGCACATCAGTTGATTTGGAATATTAGGGTGGTCGGATCTCTGAACTAATGACACACTTTCCTCTGTCCCGCAATGCACACATTTTCTTCGTTCTTTATCTGGCAATAAACCATATTTCCAACAAAAATTCATACACTTCTCGACGTCACTTAATTCAGAAATTAATTCCTTCCACGATAACGACATGGCTTCTCCCTCACAACTTCCAAAAGACGCACAACGAAATATCACTCAGTAAACAGTACACAAGATACGATTCAAAACCAGCGCTTCCATCTCTCACCACATCGACCATAGCGTAAGAGTCGAACATTCGGTATATATCGATCGCAACGCCGTTATCTTCGATGTACACGAGGTCTAGGAAATTACCCGTTGTTCTGCTGTAGATTGCCACTAGAGGTAATAGATAGCTGTTTTACGTACCAAGTGAGCACCATAAAAATCATCATAAAAAGCATGTAAAGTTGTATAAAAGAAAGCATCATCAAGTTGTCATTTTCAAACGTAAAATTAAAATTATTAATCTGTATACAAACTTTCGAAGGCACATTCATCTGGTGTACACAGATCATAAAAAGCATCATAAAAAGTTATCATCCGCTAACTACACTGCTGGGGATCAAGTGAGAAATCGTACACAATACACATATTTTATTCATTTATATTTTTACAGCAGTGATTTATGACACAGTGCGATATTTTTCTGCCTCATCCCTTTACTTGAGGCATGTTGCCAAACACTCTGTCTAAAGAGGAAGGAAAGACGGCATTACGGTAATAGCTTAGAGGATATATAATACGATCACGTTTACTCCATACAGGGCAAATGTGTATATGTGTCCTTTATCCATACATAGAAGTAAGGAAACATTTAGTGCAGGGATAAGAACAAAGGTTTTGCTGTTTGTCGTTAATATAATAATAATGTCAGAGACAGCGAAGGACTTGGAAGAGCATTTGAAGTGAATGGACTGTGTCGTGAAGGGAGGAACTAAGATGAACATTAACAATAGCACAAAAAGGGTAGCGGAATACACTCGAATAAAATCAGGCGATGCTGAAGGAATTAGGTTAGGTAACGAGACAATAAAAGTTGTTTTGGCCGACGCGGAGAAAATATGCAGAGTTTCACTTCTGATGAAGAGCAACTGACATTTAATATTAATTTAAGTGTTAGAAAGTGTTATTTCAAGGCATGTTTACTTAGGGCGAGGCACCTTGGGGCTACAGTAATAGTGAAAATGTCGTTCCATTGCACTGTACTATAGTGTGTGATCACCTTGGACTGCCAGTACAACTGCAAACCTGCGTGGCAGGGACAATTTGAGGTTATCAATCAGCTCCTAATGGATATTTGATCATTCTTCCATGAGTGCAACATCCAGGTCTTCAGCCGTTGTGAGAGGTGCTGGTCTGACTGCGATGCGTCCGACAAATGCATCACAGCAAGCTGGACACTCAGTTCGTCAGTTCCCTTAAAGTATGTTATCATCCATTAAAGCACTGTGGGGACGCGCTTTATCGTGCACGAAAAGGAATCCATCTCCTGTGACACCGACGTCGGACACAACAAAAGGTCGAAGGATCTCCTCTCTATGCCTTTGAGCAGATAAAGCGCCATTCCGGATGACATAGTTGTTCGTACGTCGCCAATACCTACTCCTGCCTACACCATTCGTAAACCACCACGATATGGTGATGTTTCCTGCACATAAGCAGGATCATTCCAAGCTCCACTTTCTCTCCAGATGAGGGAACGGCGATTGTCCAGTTTAACAACAAATCTTGACGGTTAAAAGAACCCGAGGTCATTTGTAACGACTCCTGATGTTCTTGCGGCCAGTTGCTGCGGGCTAAAGGAAGTAGTGTTTTTATTGGAATGCGCACCCCGTGCGTAGTGGCCGCAATTCAGAAAGCGATTTCGGGCTATTTGTGTTGATATTGCCCTCCTGTTGCTGCCTGGAGAGTGCGTTACAGCCGAGTTGCATATGATCTGTTCAAATCATATGCAAGTGTTCAGTATATGGCGAAAGGAACTAGCAGCACCATTTTGTTTGTGCTTGACTCGGAACCTGGGAAGATGGACATGGGACGGAAACTGCTAAAGGGTGTGTTGTTTTGCGCATTTTGTTGTGGTTGGCTTTAGTCCAAAGGCTGCTTTGAGGCAACTCTCCACGTTACCTTAATCGGCGGAAGACTCTTCATCTCTAAATAAAATGGCGGCCTGCAGTCCTTTGACCCTGCTTACTATATTCGTCTCTCAGTCTTCCTCCTGTACGAATTTTATTCCACCCCCCCACCCCCTCATACACGCAACATACAAAAGCCTGCCCTCCAGTTTGACAATTCCTTCATGTGTCTGTGTGCTAATGACAGATCTCTTTTTTAGTCAAGAAACCCCAGCAATTTTTCCCCAGCTCTGTTCAGAGGCACCTCATTAATTAAACGATCTATTCATAATTAATAAGTTGCGAAAGATACTGTAATTTTTATGTCCGAAATCTGTGTCATCTAAGTTTCACTCAAATACAAGACTACAGTCTAGATACATGCCTTCAAATAAGACTTCCCAACACTTAAATTAATATTAAATGTCAAACAGTTGCTCTTCTTCAGAAATGCATATTTTCTCTACGTCGGCCAAAATAACGAGCCTCATCTATTAATTGTCTTCGTTACCTAACCTAATTCCTTGAGCATCGTCTGATTTTCTTGGAGTGTATTCCGCTACCCACGTTGTGCTACTGTTAATGTTCATATTAGTTCCTCCCTTCATGACACTGTCCGTTGACTTCAACTGCATTTCCAAATCCTTTGCTGTCTCTGACATTATTATTATATTATCGAGAAACAGCAAAACGTTTGTTCTTTTCCCTACACTTTAATTCCCTCGCTAAATCTTCCCTTACTTTCGTGCATGGTTAAGGGACGCAGATACACATTTGTATGGACTAAACGTGATCGTTTTATATACTCTCTAAGCCATTACAGTAATTCCGTCTTTCCTTTCTCCTTAGATAGAGTGTTTGGCAACATCAGAGCTAATTAAGCACAGCCGATCTTGTTTCGCTTTTGAATCTCCGGGAGGCGGAAGGGGCGGTGAAAATCTCTCCCATCCGATTGTTCGAATTCACCGCGACCATCGAGGGAGTGGTCGCACGCCTGGAGATACGCTGCCTGCAAATTTCAGCTGTGCGATCAGGTAGCAATCTCTTTGTAACCGCAGCGCTACACGGGAATAAGGGGCCGGCCCAGAGCAAAGGCCAGCCGTGCGGTAGGCTAGGGCCTATCATCTTATCCGTGTAATTATCGCGCAGAATTGGGATCGCATGATCGATGCCGGCCGCAGAACCCGCGGGGAGGCTCCGCCCGGAAAGATTGATTCGAAGCACGCTGCGGATCGCCCGGACCAGCTAATGCCAAGTTAGTGCCGCACCTGCTAACCGTACGAAACCAAAATATCTGCTCTGCCTCCTCATTATAACCGCAGGCTAATGAAGAAAGCGTGGAACACGGGAGTTATCTAGATAGCGGCTCGAAGCAAATTTCTCGTGTACCGTTTATCAACCTCACTGAGTAACTTTGCTGCACCCTAATATTTCACAAGTACTCTTCGATAACCGTACTTGTTGCTACAGCTTGTATATGAAGTCAAAAGGGATGAATGTTCTGATGTGCAATTAACGCTTGTGATCTTTTAACTAGCAATACATTTTAAGCAACCATAGCTTTTTTTTATTTTTCTGTTTCATAATTATTCTTCAAGGCAGCTTCTAACTACATTGGTCTTCTTTCTGCACTTTTTCTCTTAAGTTACATCTCGATGTTTTATGCAATATTGTCTCTTGTAAATCTCTCATAATAGGATCTCACTTCTGCACTGTATTTTTTCTTGTTTTCTTTGAATACATTGTACACTATATTACTCAAAAGGAATTCCAATACATACTTTTCAGGACTTATATTCATTTTTCTGATATTTAATTGATTTTATTCAATGTTGATATGATTCTAATTTAGGGATTATTTGTTAACTTTCATATTTTGAATGTTTATTTATGTTAATTTCTTATGTTACCTAAATAGCTTATGGTTAGATTTTAACATTGAAGATGTTAAGGAAATAAATTTTTAAGTATTTATAAATATTCATATATTATTTTTACAGTGAGAATGTAATTTTTTGAAGTTAATATTCCCTGAACAATACCATATTACCATCCAAAATACGGATATCAATCTTCCAATGTGATGAGGAATTTTTCATCAGTCCTCCACCTTAGGGTTTAAACGACATTTGTTAGGTTATTACACGTTTCTCATAACCATCACACCACGATTATTAGAAACAGGCATTCTGATGTGTTTGTGTATCATGATGGGTCATTATCCGTCAATGTCTCCGTTTTTCAGTGGTCGAGAGATTTTCTGTGTTGTATGTTTGATGGACAACCTGATTTTTATATGGCTTTATCTTATTATTGTGTCTTTCTTTAACATCACCGAGCGAGGCAGTGCAGTGGTAAAGCACTGGACTTGCATTCGAGCGGTTGGCGGTTCAAATCTGCTTCCAGTCATCCGGATTAATGTTTGCCGTGATTTCCTTAAATCGCTCAAATAAAATGGTTCCTCCGCTATCGTTAACCAAACATCATCTAGTCCTTCGTCTTTAATGAACACGATTTATATAACATCCTCCTTCCCATGCGTGTTTCTGCATAACGTCTTTTGACGCCATCGTGTTTTTACAGCCTTAGGTAGCGAACAGCTAAATGATGAGAATCATAATATGTTATTTGTAGATTACCTTCCGGGTACCGCAATGCAAAACATACGAAGTGCAAGGGACATTTGCATCATGAGTTACGACTACATATGGAGAGAGTTTCGAACTCTACATATGTAGAGGCACCATCTGCTGGCTTTCGTAACACCATAAATAGAACGGTCGCCAGACTATATTATTAACGCAAATATTTGTTGAAGCACAACACAACCAGTTCGCCACCTCCAAAGATATCCATCAGCTTGGTACAATTTTCATCGCACGTCTCCATACGCATTTCATTCATAAATATTCACGTTCTTCACTATTTAGACATCACCTGTGGAAACAAGGCATTTATGCCTTCGGTGACATGAGGCAATCGACGAAGGAATTATTCCCCTTGCGCCACGTCTGCGTGAGTAATAAATTAAGAGTAATGAAAATAAAACCCCAATGAGCTGTGTGAATTATTTACAAATCACCATTTCAGAATTTATTTACTTTGGAAAACAGTTTAAAACTGTTCTTTGTAGACGCGACAAGTGAATGGTTGATTACAAGCAGTCAAACTTAGCCAGACAACGAGATAAAAGGTGTAAATGTCCAGTTTTGTCAGTGTTTGCAAGAACTGTTGAATTTTGTTTTTGCAAATGTGTACCGAGGGCTCTGATCTTCATTATTTACACAAAGTGTGACTTGCATTTGGCGAAACTTTGACGGAGCCGCGAAGTGAAAAGGTCTGACAACGCCTAATATACACAGTTAGTGCGTGAAACCTTTTTTTTTTTTTTTTTTCTTGAGACGCAACCCGAATTGATATTTTAACTTTGCAGCCGGGTGTGCGCTGATATGAAACTTCATGACAGATTGAGTGACAGATAAGGATTCGAACCCAGGCCCCATGCGATTCGTGGGGAAGCACTGTGTCTAATGTGTAGCAGTGCCTTGCTGTAAGAATCTGTCGGTACTAATCGTTGTCCAGGGATGTTCCGATTGCAATAATCACAATCTTCAGGGAGGCTTGTTCTTTGATCCCCAATACCCTACGCTCTGCTGCTAACGGTCTTGTGTATTCTATAGGGAAATACTGCGCACCAGTGTGGGAAAAGTGCGCCAAGACAACAAAGATTGACGTCCAGCTTAAAGAAGCCATGAGAATTAAGCTCCACAAGATCTAAGGTGGAAAGCAGCTAAGATAAAATTGATCAAGAATATCAAGGCTTCGATGTGACCTCCAAGTGGCAGGATTTCGGGATTGAATACCTACGGCTCACCTGCTCCAAGGGCCATCAAAGAAGGATACAAGACTCTATCTACCTCGTCAAACTTGGTCGAGGCTGAGCTGAATCAGGAATGGTCAAGGTAGGTGTGCTTACACCATGAAGAAGTGGGATTTCCTTCCATCTTCTGACTGGGACTGCGGAGGAGCAAACCATAGAACACATGGTCTAACAATGTCCGCTGCGAGCATTTAGCGGTGACTTGGAGAGTTTGCATCAAGCGACGAAAGGTAAGAATCGTGGTTTCGAGTCCCGCTCTGGCAGACAGTTTTAATATGATAGGCAAATGAAATCGATCATGTGATCTGCAAAAGTGTTGTTGGTTCTTAGTGTGTAGTAGATTGTATACCTACGGTACTGCTTGTATAGGAAGAAGTACAAATCACTGTAGATAGCAGAGGGGAGACGGGACGGATTGTTATATGGTTGTGAATTTACTGGTTGGCCCCTGGTAGTCAAACGTAGCAAGACAATTATTTTTATTGTAATTAATTATTAATTTTTCATTTTTTAAATTTTTATTTATTTATTTATTTTTATTTATTTATTATTGTTATTATTATTATTATTGGGATGTACATGTGTGCCGTGGACTCCAAGCGACATTATTTATACAAATTTTTATTTCAGTTTGTTGAATCTTTGACGCAGCAAAGTACATGGAGTCTAATAACGCACAACACATCGTTAGTGGACTAAGATGCATTTCTGTAGCACAACGGTGTACGGTTTGCAGCACGATGTCTTCGGGACGTGAAACTAATCGTCCTTCTCTCTCTCTCTCTATTAAGTTTCATTGCGCTTTCGTCTCTGCTTCTGGAGACTCCAATTATTTGTGAGAGAGCGTAGATGTTTACAAATGCGCGAATGGTAGTTGCTGAGACGCGTTCGCGGTAGTGGAGACCATAGCGACTGGCGGCTCGGAGAAAACGTTTCATTAGCCGCCCCACGGTCTGCCGTCGCGCGTGCTTGCCTCGCATCCCGAGAAAGTGGCCGGGGATGGTCTCCAGCGAGACGGGCGGCTGCATCACATGTGGGTCGTCACGGCGAACCGCGGAGAAAGCCGCAGCACGGAGCTTCTGCAAGCAGCGATTAGAGGCGCGCGCTCCAAAGCAGCTAGATGAAGCAGCAGGAGACACTGACTCATGGAACTAGACGGACGACGAGGGCTCTTGACTCTGACGAAAAGGAATGCACGCAGCATTCATTACTCTCTGATGACCACGTTAAACATCGGTTCAGTATTGTGGTATCCATGAGTAGAAGAAGAAGACAGCTCTTTTCAGCAACGACAAATCAAACCACATTTAAAAATACAAAAAAGTGTTCAAATGTTTGCAAATCTAAGGGTCTTAACTGCTGCTGTTATCAGTCCCTAGGCTTACAAACTACTTTAACTTATGCTAAGGGTAACACACACACACACACACACACACACACACACACACACACACACCTATACAAGACGGAGGACTCGACCCTCTGACGGTGAGCAAACGCGCGCTCCGCAGCAAGGTGCCTTGTAGTACTCTACCACTCCAACGCTGTCTGAAATTGTTTCTAGGTGCATTTTTCGCTATGTTATTGTGGACCATGTCTACATCTTCACAATTTACAGCTGCAAGCTACCTCACGATGTTTAGGGGAGAACGGGGCACGTTGACCATATTTATTTATTTTTTATTTTTGTTAATATTAATTTATTTGACACATTTAAATTTATGACGTTATTGTTAAATATTAGATAGGTCTTTACTGAATCTGGATGCAATTATTAAGCTTGAAAATATCAGTTAAAGTATTAGGGAAAAAAATTTAAACTGTGTTGATCCTTTGGAGGTGGACATAGATTAAAGTTGATTGGTTTGTATTGAGACACTATAAATGAAATAAGTTTAACTTGTCCTGTTGTCATAGTTCTTAATGTTAGGCATTTAACTCAGTATTAAACTTGATATTATGTACATTGAAGTATATTTCATATTAACTGTTAGTTTTATTTTGATTTCCTAGTTATACTTACCAAAAGACTACATGGGTCAACGCACCCCAGCATCTGGGCCAACTTACCGCAAGGTAGAGGCAGATTGGCCCACTTGACATATCTTCAGAAATCAATCCCATTTCATCCTGTTATAATTTCGGATCATTTTTATGTACTACAAATAAAACGAAGGTTTAAACCAGAGCAGTGCAGTGACTCTTGGTTTGAGAACAAGGAAATGGACGAGATTCTGACTTCTCGGATCACTGTTTAAAATTAAAATAAAATTAACTGGTTGGCGTTTCAACGCTTTTTATCTCTTGAATATGACAATCTTTTGACCTCTGAGACGTACGAAACTATGTTTAACTTCGCAAATTATATTAATAATTTAATAAACTCGAAGAATTATAAACGTTGTTATCATTAAAAGTAACAAACCTTCCATCGAGTTTAAAGAAGTGCAGCTCCTCTAGGACGTGACAGGTTGTCTCGGCTGCCCATCGTGCACCGTCCTCTTTGGGCCAACCTGCCCCATCGCCATCTTTACAGTAAGTTATGTTATTTAGAAAACTCAGTGGAGCAATTAAATCTGTATGCCATATATAAATAATCCTTAAAGTACTACCTTTTATTATACTACCCGCCCCGTTGCGCCTAAAGCATGCAAAAGTTAAATAACACACATTAACCGACGAGTAGACTTTTACTGAAATACGCACGAAAGTAGTTAACGACTAAAGCTTGTCCAAAACTTTGCCTCCTGCGATATTAGCCTTGTATAAGGAGAGGGACAGTGCTACTTACTTCCTGATTGGTTCCTACGACACTCTAGTGTCTAGTGTATGAACTTAATCGATTGGACCAACCTGGCCCTACGGCCAACATGCCCAGGTCTTCCCTACTTACTGTACCTCTGCCACTGCCCTCTTCTCCTGTACGGTGCGCGGTAAAATGTCTGCAGGTAAGCGTCTCTGCCTACATGTTTGTAATCTTAAGGAAGCAAATTGATGAGGTCGTCGGTCTGTAGACTGACAAAATACTGAAAGTATTGATTCTAACCAGTGGCGCAGTCAGGATTTCGTTCTGGGGGCAATAATGTTTTTAAAAATAAAGCCTATTTAATTTATTAATCTATGACTTATTTTTACACTCTTTATAATTTAACCAATTATACTACGAAATTGCACAAGAATTAAAATGAGTACGCTCGCATTTATTTGAAAGTAGAAGAGGAGCTATGTTGTGAGTGTATATAATCATCTCGTAAAATAATTAAGCGGCTTGTATGTTTCTAAACAAAGAGAATGGTCTTTAAAGTTTCATATGTTCAAATGTTTGTAATGCTTGAGGGACTTAACTGTGGGGTCATCAGTCCCGAAACTTACAAACTTCTAATGCACTAACTTATACGGTAGACAGCACAAACATCCATGCCCGAAGTGGGATTCGAACCCCCGACGGGGAACGGTCTCGCACATCAAATCATAACGGCTCAATGCGCTCGGCCGCTCCGCCACGGCTTTACTGCTTAATTAATGTTAGACCCTATGTGTAAAATTGAACTAAAATAACACTATTGCTGTTGATAAGATTCTACTCGGTGGCGCCGCTGACCTGCTGAGCAGTGGGTCGCCGCATATGAACAATCGGCTCGTAACTTCAAATGTTCAAATGTTTGTTAAGCTTAAGGGACTAAACTGCGGGGTCATCAGTCCCTAAACTTACAATCTACTTATGAACTAGCTACTACTAAGGACGGCACAAATATCTATGTCCGAAGGGGGATTCGAACCCCCAACCGTAGTGGCCATGCAGACCGTGACTGAGCGCCTCACTCCACTCGGCCACCGCGGCCGGCACTCGTAACTTCAGCATAGCAGTAACAATAGCGACGTCATCAAAGCTGGTCGCGGCGGCATTAAAACCGCCACAGTAACAGCAGCACACTTTCTCAGTGGCGGTATCACGCAGGCGCCCCACTGCAACGTTTAATTGTGCTTCACAAATTATAGTTACGTTGTGATTTATTACATGTCTACTGTTTCAAATTTTCGGTGTCGACCTGTATAAAAAAATATAAAATAAAACTAATAAAATTAAGAAATCTTTGGGAGATGCCAGAGAGGGGGTTTCAGGACCGAAATCGAAAAACTGCCACAACACAAATTTTAATTCAACTCCTCTCCTTATATTCCATACGTTTGGTAATGGATCTGAATTATTGTTGACAGAGAAACACAAGGATTGTCACATCATATTTCTTGCCGCGCGGGTGTAGCCGAGCGGTCTGGAGCGCCACGTTACGGATCGCGCGTACTCACGCGTCGGGGGTTCGAATCCTTGAGTTGTACTTAGGATAGTTTAACTTAGTTTAGGTAGTTTGTAAGACTAGGGACTGATGACCAACTTAGTTTGGTCCCATTGAATTACAAACATTGGAACATTGGAATTCATATTTCGTCCGAGGGCGAGTTTAATGAAAAATATTATTGATAATTTATAGAAATCAAGGCAACAATTTAAACCGTTGATAGTGGTATTTTTGATGAAGTAGAACAAAGTTCAGGTTCATATCGTTGAATGAATGCTCGTATTCGTTAAATAATTAATAATTTAACTCTATTACTATTCAGAGAAAACACTCATAAGAAACTGTTCTACCATGAATCTTTGGGTGGAAGCCTCAAATTAACTGCATGTTGCACGGCTTCTTAGCAGAATACTTTATCCGTCTTTCCCAATAAAACCAGAATAAATGTAAATAAGAACATACAAACTGTAAATATAAACATGCTACGTTTTTGTGTTTTCATCTACAAAAGCTATATTGATACACACAGAAGAAATTAAATTGTACTGTTCAAGAAACTTCGAAAAGAGTTATGTTCGAAAATAAATGTTTTACGCTATGCTCAGTGGCGTAGCTATGTCACTAAGGGCCCCGGGGCAGAAATGACATTGGGGCCCTCTTTAAAACTAGGCAGGGCAAAACTACTTATCACCAGGTCCTTACCGCCCGCTGTTCGACATAATAAAGCAAACCTAAATATTACTAAGGAAATTATTATGTGTCGTGCAGAAGATAATATTTAATCGTAGTCAATAATATACTTATAACTGTGATACTTCATTATGCTTTTACGCAAACAATACTGAGTGGATTTGGATAAAATTTTGCAGAGGAATAGAGTTGGACCTGGGTAGGACATACAGATAAAACGACCCCATAGTTTCCTAAGCTGCTTCATAGTAGGTGAATGAAGTCCCAAGCAGAAGCTAGTAAAAAAATAAACAATGAAGAAATATTACTTAACCACGGAAACATAATAATAATAATTTCGTGTGGCTCATTGGTCTGTTGCAAGTCTTTCAATTGGACGCCACTTTCGGCCCTAGCCAATCCCAGTTATTCAACCGGGAAAAGGGGAGCTTCAGCTTAACGTGGAAACCGAACCGCGTGTCGTTTCTAGGCACATCATTGGGAGGTGAAGGATAGGTTAAAGCGAAGGCTGACAAAATTCAAGGTCCAATCGGGTTCCGAACCCGCGACCTTTCACTTTCCAGTCACACAGACATTTTTATGCTTCTAAAACAGTGCTACAATGCGGGTTTTGTTATTAATGAAGACTTCGAATGCATACGAATGAGATACACCTGTCTGAAGAGAAGTGGCGAGGATTGTGTACTGTCCTCAGTTATTGCTACTTCCAAACAAAGGAGAAATTTCTGTTACATACTTGTGATATTTCGTGGTGTCATTGACAAGCAATATTTCAGTTTTGCTTTATTTATTTGAAGTTGTGCAGACATACAACACTTAACTTCCATGCTTTAAATAATGAAAAACTACACCAGTTGGGGAAGTTTATTGCTTTTCACAACGAGTTTCGAGGATTTATTCGCATTTCTAGTGCATTCGTTGACATAAGTACTTTTTCGACGTTTAAATGTGTGATTTCGTGACACAATTGCATTGCAGTTGTCTCTTTTAGGTTAGCTACTGACGTTGGGGTAAAATCTGACAGAATAAATATTGAGGTGCAGTGACGTAACTAGGACTTGGCTTTGGGGGGGAGGGGGGGAATAGATCTGCTTGACGAGCAAAATTTTAGTTAGTTTCCAGACAAACTACCATCTACCACTCCCATTGAAGAAACTAATTCACTCCCATCCAATGAAAGATTAGGTAAAACAACCCAAGTTTTCAATCTTTACACCTTTACCAGATTGCTGTTATACGATTTTTATTTATTTATTTTTTTTTTTGGGGGGGAGCGAGGTTCTGGGGGGGGGGAGTTTCTATCCCCCTCATCCCCCCCATAGTTACGCCACTGTTGAGGTGTGTGTTTTATCCTAATGTTACAAACCATAACTTTTTTCTGTCTGCTTAAAGATATTGTGCCTCTCCCATTACCCAGAAAATGCAACATAATAATCGCGATTTAGGCCTACTGTACCCTACCTGAGTACAAAAACCAGTGTAAGTAACTATTTTTGTGTTGTGACACCCAGTTTAATGGAGCAGACGTAATACCTGCAGGTATAGACAGACGTATTAATAAGTATGTAAAAAAAGTTGCCAAGATTTTATTATGTATGCTACGATTTCCCTCATTACAGTAGACCTAATCTCAAAAAAATGACATCTATGCAAGAGCTGCATAAAATCACACATGGAAACGTATCGACGTATTTATGTAAACAAATGCACTAACAGCGAGAAAAATTCTCGAAATGCGTGGTGCTGCGCATAAAAGTACATAATGGATGCAGTTTTTCAGTATTTAAATCCATGAAGAACACAGTTCTAGGCCACCCAGAAACATCCGATTATGATGAACGAAATGAAGTTACGGTACACTGAACTTCAATAACTGTCATTAAATATATTTGTGAAAGATAAGTGTGAAATTAAGAATAATTTTTAACACAAAAACCACTGAAAATCGGAAGCGCACGTAGGCCTGCACCACATTTGCAGGTGACTTCATAGAACAGACTCATCACCTTGTTAAAGAACGCAAGAACCAGTAATAATAATTTGTGGGCAGATAATACCCGATTATCACAGTGCAAAACAACTTAACAGAGCCACTACAAAAAACATTAAGATACGCCACAGTCCCGCACTGAGCACATTTTTTAGATTATAATTTACTCTTACAATTTCTGATACAGGATTTAACTAACTTGGAGTTTCCATTAAACTGTAATATCAGACCATAGTTTCCGAATTATATCCAGATTGTGATAGTCATCGTCTTCTGGGTGCCACAATCTCTTTCTTTATTTCACTAAGCATATCAGTTTCTCACTGTCCATATCTAGCATGTGAGAACGTCGGTCGATTTGACCGAAGAAAACAAACTGATCTGAATTTCACCGACTGTCGTCCGAAGTCCCTATGTTCGGGCGATGAGATCGGCTACACTGTGACCGTGCACATAGAGGAGTACTGATTTGAAACGCTCGGCCGTTTTCCGCCGGTGTTTGCCGTCGGTAAAACCCACCGATATCGAAGCCACTATGACCACAGCCTTAGCTCATTGCTCTGTATCTATCATCGTAATTTCGTTGGTGGCCCAGTCAAAGAAGGAAAATATGGGAAATATTCGTTAGGGTTGTTTCAGCAAAAAGTAAGTTGCCGTGCCCCTACCAGGCTTCATAAAGCATACGTTAGTGTCTGGCCAGGAAAAAGTAAAAGGCCTAAGTAAGATAACCAAGTCGACATCTTCGGTTATTATCGTGACATTGACATAGAGTGCAGCGTCTTGAATGCTCAATTCACTATTGTGACAAAGTAAACATATTTTCTCTTCTTCTTGCACGAATTTCAGAGTGCAGTTGCCTACAGCACTTCATTGGGATCTATGATTAAGGAGCACTCCCTTGGGGAAATTCACTACACAAACAGTTGAGTTACCATAATAACACTATTCTGTAGTAGTAAATTGTAGATACTGCTAATAATTCAGCGTCATTGACAGTTATTTCGCAAAGATTGGCAGCCATGGCAACTGTGACTTCAACCGACAGCATGCTAACGGTGGCAGGGTCCATGTCTTAGAGGACAAGCAATCGACCTTGTTATGTTTACATTCTGAGGTGGGAATAATTTTTTGATTTCTCTTCGTGCATTTGAGGTTTGTTGGTCAGGGTTCAAAAAGTTAAAAGTGGAAAATCTTTCACTCAACTAAAATATTGTATACAAAACGATGTTGATTATCCGAAGTAACTGGAGGACAGTTCGGATTATGCGGATAATCGAACAGTACACTTCTAAATATATTATTTATACAGTACTCGGAGGCGCGCGATCCTTCACGAGTGGCGTCGTGTGAAGGCCACATTAGAGGCAGTGTTCCGCCAGCCGGTGGCCCAGTGCGGCTACTGTGGGAAACTTGGTTTGAGGGGAGGAGGAGGTGATGGACGGTAGGATGGGAAAGTAAAAAAGTAGAATAAAAAATTCGCCCTCTACTGTAACTTTTTCCAACGTCGCTCACGGCGGCCGAGGGGCCCCTAGGGCTTGGGGGCCCCGGGGCACTGCCCCGCCTAGCCCTATGGTAGCTACGCCACTGGCTATGCTTATAAAATTTTTTTCTGCTCTTCCTTCCGTGCTTCATCTCTATTGTTGTTATTTAAATAAGCTGCTTTGGAGACATCGCAAATTGCTGCTCTTGCCTTAATTTTTTTAAACTGTTCAGTATCAAAGACAGAAACCTTTTTCTCCATTTCATTCGGCGTGACAACCAATCAGCTGAAAACACTAACAATGGACGCCGAGAGCCAGTTGCTCGTCTCACGAGCTCCCGTCCACATGCATCTATTTGACGGTGTGATGGGAACAGCAGGCGGTGCGCTAGACAGCAGGCGTGTCAGCTGCAGACAGCCGAAGCATCGGCTCACCCACGCCTGTCGAAACGCTCTCATGTGACTCCGTGTACCGTGCGTAAACAGTTCCAGCTCACTGCAGGCTAGTCGCAGTCTCCGTGTAAAGGCGGCTTTCAACAATAGACACACGCATCGTGCATCGGAACGTGAAAGTTCAGCTTGCCGAGTCCACAGTGCTCCTGAACGCTCACGAGTGCCCTAACGTGCTACATGCGATCACAGTACGCTCCAGTCACAGTTGCCGGCTGCATCAGGTACGCAAATCACACTGTTTACGAAATGGAGAAGCGAAAATCCTACTTTAACTCTATTTAGAAGCGCATTTACGCTATTGTGTATATGCTAGTCATGTTGTTCTGCCTGTTTTTATAGATAAATAATTTGATGACAAATACTGCGATATAATATTAACAAAGGCGTTCACTTAAGACAAACATTATCGCATTATGTGCATTTGCTGGATAATGAATATTTCATTATATTTGAAACGTGCAGGTGCGCAATTTAAATTGCTTCTGATATGGCCATGTATTGGCCAGTTAACACTCCGATGCTGGCGCTATATCTCACAGATCACTAGGTAGTGTTTTTCCTTGCCTAAGTCTCAGCGTCTACGGCGTTGTTCACCCCCTCTCTTCTTCCCTCCTGACTGCATAGACGAACGTGAACATCCAAATATGGCATGCAGAAATCTTTTTTCCGACCTCCCTAGTGAATTTAGTACTAGCGTGGATGGAATTCAGATATATTGAAACCGATGCAACTCATCCAGTGAGTCCAGACATTAGGGTAGGAAGAGAGTAAAATGTTAAATTAACAGAGAGAAAGAGAGGAGAGAAAGATAGAGAGAGAAGGGAAGAGAAGGTGGACAGAGAGAGAGAATAAGCAAATAGAGATAAACTAACTTAAGATGTAGATGTATAAGACAGAAATGAATAAGTACCAGCGGGACGCCATGTTTTTAGCAAGTATGGAATACAATGAATCAGTGAATATATAGGACTTGGATGACCACATTTTCAGACACAGAAAGCAGCATCTATGATTTAGGAAACATAATAGTATCTAATTTACGTCACCTGTCTTATTTGTTTTTTAAAATTGGTTAATGGAACTTGAAACAAGTATAATACCAACTCAACATCTTCACTGTAAATATAATGAATGGTGAAATAACAGTTATGGTGAATACTATGAGTATGACGAATCATAATCAAGTAATTATCCATTTGAATCGATTACTTATGACATTTTAAAATTTCTCAGAATTGTATCGTGGAACTCTACGCAGTTATGATTAAAATTTATTGTGTAATATTCAAATGTTAATATTATTGTTGACTAATTAGTAGTAGTCAGGTAAAGAATAAATTCTACAATGTTACCATCAATACGATCGTCAATATTGAACTCATCAAGTCTCGCAAATATTTTAACTATCCTAATGAGTTGTTTGTGACGTGAATTCCATTCCTTTGCTGTATTATTAGTAACATACTAATTTTATCAAACATTTTGTTCTATTAATTTCCTACACAATGTATTTAAGTGTAAAATACAAAGATATTTTAACATCAATCCACTTCAAAATACGTTTGTAAAGCTTGTGGGACTTAAGTGCGGGGTCATCAGTCCCTAAACTTACAAACTACTTATGACCTAACTTATACTAAAGACAACACAAACATCTATGTCCGAGGGAGGATCCGCAACATGGCGCTCCAGACCGATCGGCTACTGCCACGCGGGGAAACAGTCTACAACGAAAGCGTACGTGTCTTTTAACATAAATTTATGTGTTTTTAAATAGACGCCCTATATTATTTCATCAGTAATATATAGCATGACAAATCACATAAACAATGGCGTTGATTCCATCGCAATACGTTCGTTACATCCCGACATAGGGCGAAGCGGACGCTTGAAATAGGCAAAACGCAGGGCTAGTGAATGTCCTGAGTAGCATGGGGTACTCGCCTGAGTCTTGTATGTGCCTAACCGCGGGTTTCGCGTATTTCAAGCGTCAATTTCGCTTCGCAATATCTCGGGAGGTAATTGCCGTATTGCGATGGAATCAACACCATTTAATTTGTCATGCTGTACATTGCTGATGAAATAATATAGAGTCTCCTTTTAAAAACACAGAAGTTTGTGCTCAGAAACATACATGCTTTCGTTTTAGAATTTTTCAAAGTATTTACATCATGAGCCCCTGCCTTACATTGATACAGGTGAAAGTCGGTTTACAATAGCTGTTGTCGTTACAGAGATATTTTGGGTAGTCAAGATAAATGGGATACCAAATATTAACTGAGTAATTACTGATTTCTCTTGAATAAGACAATAATTGGAATTCATAGGATAATATAAATGCAGGATTTTAACCCTTTAATCTATAGTGTAGCTAATCAGCTACACACATAGTTTTTTTAATTATCTCTGAAACTGATTAACATTTTACCACAAATTCATTTGTAGCTGCTTGTATACATACTGTTACATTTGCAAGAAACAAGTCCCAGAAATTGTAAGTTGCAGATTGCTACTGAATCACTTCGACAGTTGTGTTGCTTGTAACATGTGCGTTTGTTCAGTGTATCTCCTTTGCCAAGTAGTCAATCACATATTACCGTGGCATTAAGAGTTACTTTATGAAAAGATCAGCGGCACAATAGTGACATTTACTGCATCGGGTACATCATGGAAGCACGATATGAGAGGTTCGTTGCTCGTAGTGCATAATAAAGTATTTTTTTAAAAATATTTTTCTCAGTATACACTCACTGTACATGGTGGTCCATTGGTAGTGACAGAGCCAAATATCTCACGAAATAAACATCAAACGAAAAAACTACAAAGAACAAATCTATTCTAGCTTGAAGGGGGAAAACAGATGACGCTATGATTGGCCCGCTAGATGGCGCTGCCATAGGTCAAACGGATATCAACTGCATTTCTTTAATAGATACCACCATTTTTATTACATACTCGTCTAGTACGTAAATAAATATGAATGTTTTATTTGGAACACTTTTGTCGCTTTCTAATTCGCGGTGCCGCTGTAATAGTCACAAACGTGTAAGTACGTGGTATCGCGTAACACTTCACTAGTGTGGACGATATTTACTTCGTGATACATTCCCCAAGAGTGTAATAAGAAGAATGACATGGGAGTCTTACTCGGTTCTTTCAATTTGACATCTGTTATTGATTTTCCTACAAGGGTAGTAGAGAACAGCAGCACTTGATAGACAATTTTTTTATAGACCAAGATAGGTTTAACAACATTAGTTCATGTCCTGTTGAGAATGGTCTTTCTGATCATGGTGCACAGCTAGTTACATTATATGATATACCTCCTTTCAGTAATTTGAATCAATCCTCCAAAGTTGTTCGTACAATTAATGATTCGACAATTAGAAATTTCACGGAAAGTCTACAGCAGTTAGATTGGGGTGAAGTGTACAAGGAATCTGATGCTAATTTAAAATACAATTTATTTCATAACACTTTTGTAAGGGTATTTGATAACTGTTTCCCCAAGAAATTAGTCAAATTTAATTGTAAGTAACCAAGCAAAAAACCATGGCTCACCAAAGGTATAAAAATATCTTGTAACCGGAAAAGGGAACTGTATCTGACAGCAAGAAAGAGTAGTGACCCAGAAATATTCAACTATTATAAAAACTACTGTTCTGTATTAAGGAAAGTTATTAAAAAATCCAAAAGCATGTGCATCATGTCTGATATTAGTACACCAAATAATAAAATTAAAACATTCTGGAATATTATAACAAGGGAGACAGGGCAACCAAGAACACAGGAAGACAGCATTACCATCAAAGTGAATGAAAAAATTACAAACAAGTCAGAAGTTGAAAACACTTTTAATAATTATTTTTTAAATGTTGTGGAGAATATAGGATCCAAATGTTCATTAGAAGAAGCGGCAGTTAATGGAACAGGGCGTACCTAGACAGTTTGATGCAATGGAAATCCCACCCACCTCTCAATCTGAAATTAGAAAATTAATAAACTCTCTCAAGAGTAAAAGCTCTCATGGCATTGATGGCATATCCAGCAGGGTTTTAAAAGCTTGTTCCCAAGAAATATGTAGGATTATTAGCCACGTTTGTAATAGCTCACTGGAGCAGTGTATTTTCCATGATAGACTGAAATATGCTATTGTCAAACCACTTCATAAAAACGGTGATACGTTGGATGTCAACAACTACCGCCCAATCTCACTTCTGGCTGCTCTATCAAAAATTCTTGAAAAAGTAATGTATTCCAGAGTAACTTCATGTTGTTGTTATGGTCTTCAGTCCGGAGACTGGTTTGATGCAGCTCTCCACCCTACTCTATCCTGAGCAAGCCTTTTCATCTCCTCATAAGAACGACAACCCACATCCAATTGAATCTGCTTACTATACGCGTCTCTTGGTCTCCCTCTGCGATTTTTACCCCACACACTTCTCTCCAATGCTAAATTTACGATTCCTCGATGTCTAAGAATGTGTCCTACCAAGCGATCCCTTCTTTTAGTCAGGGTAGGCCAAAAATTCCTTTTCTCACCAATTCTGTTTAGTACCTCTTCATTAGTTATGCGATCTACCCACCTAATCTTCAGCATTCTTCTGTAGCACCATATTTCAAAAGCCTCTATCGTCTTCCTGTCTACAGTGCTTATCGTCCATGTTCACTCACATACAAGGCAACACTCCACACAAATGCCTTCAGAAAAGACTTCCTTACACTTACATTAATATTCGATGTTAGCAAATTTCTCTTTTTCAAAAATGCTTTTCTTCCCATTGGCATTCTGCACTTTATATCCTCTGTACTGCGAACATCGCATGTTATTTTACTACCCAAGTAACAAAACTCATCTACCACCTTCATTGTTTCGTTACCTAATCTAATTCCTTCAGCATCGCCTGATTTTCTAAGACCGCATTACATTATTTTTGTTTTGCTCTTGTTAATGTTCATTGTATACGCTCTCTTCAACATACTGTCCATTCCATTCAACTGCTCTTCCAGATCCTTTGCTGTCTCTGACAGAATTACAATGTCATCAGCAAAACGCAATGTTTTTATTTCTTCCCCCTGAACTTTAATCCCTATTCCAAATTTTTCCTTGCTTTCCTTCACCGCCTGATCGATGTACAAATTGAATAACATCGGAGAAAGGCTACAACCCTGCCTTACTCCCTTCCCAACTGATGCTTCCCTTTCATGCCCTTCGAGTCTAATAACTGCGGTCTGGCCTTTGTACAAGTTGTAAATAACTCTCCTTTCCCTGTATTTTACCCCTGCTGACTTCAGAATTTGAAAGAGTGTATTCCAGTCAACATTGTCAAAAGCTTTCTCTAAATCTACAAAAGCTAAAAATGTAGGTTTGCCTTTCCTTAATCTATCTTCTAAGATAAGACGTAAAGTGAGTATTGCCTCCCGGGTTCCTACGTTCCTCCTGAATCCAAACTGATCTTCCCCGAGGTCAGCTTCTACCAGCATTTCCATTCTCCTGTAGATAATTCGTGTTAAAATTTTGCAGCCATGACTTATCAAACTGATGGTTCTGTAATTTTCACACCTGTCTGCACCTGATTTCTTTGTAATGTGGATTATTACATTTTTCTTAAAGTCTGACGGTATTTCGCCTGTCTCATACATCCTACACAACAGTTCAAATAGTTTTGTCATGGCTGGCTCTGCCAGAGACTTTAGTAGCTCTGAGAGTATGTCATCTACTCCAGGGGCCTTCTTCCGACCTAGGTCTTTCAGGGCTCTGTCAAATTCATCTCTCAGTATAGTATCTCCTATGTCATCTTGATCTACTTCCTCTTCCCTTCCTACATCGCCTCTAAGTTTATTTCCTTTGTAGAGCTGCTCTATGTACTCTTTCCACCTTTCAGCTTTCCCTTCTTTGCTGAGAACTGGTTTTCCATCCGTGTCCTTGATATTCATATAGCTGTTTTTCTTATCTCCAAATGTTCCTTTTATTTTCCTGTAGGCTGTATCTATTTTTCCCCTATTTATACATTCTTCTACATCCTTACATTTGGCTTCTAGCCACTCCTGCTTAGTCATTTTGCACTTCCTGTCAATCTCATTTCTTAGTCGTCTGTTCTCCATTTTGCCTATTTCATTTATTTCATTTTTATATTTTCTCCTTTCATCAATTAAATTTAGTATTTCCTGTGATATCCAAGGATTTTTTGTAGGTCTTGCCTTTCTACCTATTTTGTCCTCTGCTGCCTTCACTATTTCATCTCTCAATTCTACCCATTCCTCTTCTACTGTTTCATTTCCCCCTGTTCCTGTCAACTGATGCCTAAATCTCCCTCTGAATTTCTCCAGAACTTCACGTTCCTTCAATTTATCTAATTCCCATCTCCTTATTTTCCTACCTTTCTGCAGTTTTTTTTTTTTTTTTTTCAATTTCAGCCTACAGTTCATGACTAACAAGTTATGGTCAGAGTCTATATCTGCCCCTGGGTATGTTTTACAGTTTATCACCTGGTTCCGGAATTTATGTTTTACCATTATAAAATCTATCTGATACCTTCCGGTGTCTCCTGGTCTCTTCCACCTATACAACCTTCTTTTGTGATTCTTAAACCACGTGTTTGTTACGATTAAATCATGTTCCGTGCAAAATTCTACCAGGCGACTTCCTCTTTCATTCCTTCTGCTCAGTCAATATTCAACTACTATTTTTCCTTCTTTTCCTTTTCCTACTACCGAATTCCAGTCTCCCATCACAATTAAGTTTTCCTCTCCCTTAACGGTCTGAATAATTTCCTGTAGCTCCTCATATATTTCTTCGATCTCCTCATCATCGGCAGAGCTAGTTGGCATATAAACCTGTACTACTGTTGTCGGTGTTGGCTTCGTATCTATCTTGACAATGATAATGCGATCACTGTGCTGCTCATAGTAGTTTACCCCGCATTCCTATTTTCTTATTCATTATCAGTCCTACTCCTGTGATACCCCCAACTGATTTTGTATTTATTATCCTGTACTCACCTGACCAGAAATCCTGTTCATCCTGACACCGAACTTCACTAATCCCCACTATATCTAACTTCAACCTATCCATTTCCCTTTTTAAATTTTCTAATTTTCCTACCCGATTAAGGGATCTAACATTCCACGCTCCGACCCGTAGAATGCCAGTATTGTCTTTCCTGATGACAACATCCTCCTGAGTAGTCCCCGCCCGGAGATCCGAATGGGGGACTATTTTATCTCCGGAATATTTTACCCGGGAGGATGCCATCATCATATTTTCATACACTAGAGCTGCATGTCCTCGGGAAAAGTAACGGCTGTAGTTTCCCCATGCTTTCAGCCGTTCGCAGTAACTGCATGGCAAGGCCACTTTAGCTGATGTTACAAGGCCAGCTCAGTCAATCATCCAGACTGTTGCCCCTGTAACTACTGAAAAGGCTGCTGCCCCTCTTCAGGAACCACACATTTGTCTGGCCTCTCCACAGATACCCCTCCGCTGTGGTTGCACCTACGGTACGGCTATCTGCATCGTTAAGGCACGCAAGCCACCCCACCTCGGCAAGGTCTGTGGTTCGTGGGAGTGGAGTAACTTCATATATTAATAAAAATAAAGTTCTAACAAAATGTCAGTTTGGTTTCCAGAAAGGCTTTACAACAGAAAATGCAATACACATTTTTCACTAATGAAATATTAAATGCTCTGGATAACCGTAAATCATCCGTTGGGATTTTTTGTGATCTATCAAAGGCCTTTGATTGTGTTAACCATGGAATTCTTCTAGATAAGATTAAGTACTGTGGTATGAGTGGGAAAGTGCACAAATGGTTTAAATCATACCTAACTGGAAGAGTTCAGAAAGTTTATATAAGTAATTCACATAATATACAAAACAACAGCCGTGTCCTCAAACTGGAGAACTATCAAGCATGGGTTGCCACAGGGTTCGGTACTGGGACCTTTGCTGTTCTTAATATATATTAATGATTTGCCTTTCTATATTCATAAAGATGCCAAGCTAGTTCTCTTTTCTGATGATACAAGTATCGCTATCACACCCGAATCACAGGAATTAACTGATGAAATTGTCAATGAAGTATTTCAGAGAATTATTAGGTGGTTCTCTGTAAATGGACTCTTTAAATTAAAAAAAAAAAAAGTATATTACAATAAATGGCATCACACCATTAATTAATATTGCGTTCAACCAGAAATCTATAGCTAAGGTAGAATATTCATAAGTTTTAGGTTTATGCATTGATGAGGGGTTGAATTGGAAGAAACACATTGAAGATCTGCTGAAACGTTTGAGCTCAGCTACTTATGCTATTAGGGTGATTGCAAACTTTGGTGATGTACAACTCAGTAAACTAGCATACTATGCCTATTTTCATTCTCTGCTTTCTTATGGCATCATATTCTGGGGCAATTCATCATTTACTAAGAAAGTATTCATTGCCCAAAAGCGGGTAATCAGAATAATTGCTGGAGCCCACCCAAGATCATCCTGCAGACATTTATTTAAGGATCTACGAATCTTCACAGTAGCTTCACAATATACATATATATATTCACTTATGAAATTTGTTATTAACAATCCAACTAAATTCAAATGTAATAGCAGTGTGCATAGCTACAACACTAGGAGAAAGGGTGACCAACGCTATTCAAGGTTAAATTTAGCTCTGTCACAGAAAGGGGTTAATTATTCTGCCACAAAAGTTTTAGGTCACTTACCAAGTAGTATAAAAATTCTGACGGATAGCCAAGTAGCATTTAAAAATAAATTAAGAGAATTTCTGAATGGCAATTCCTTCACACATTAGATGAATTTCTAGATAAAAGTTAGTACTTTAGGAAAAAATTAAAAATAATATATATAAAATATTCAATTATTGAGTGTCATGTAATATTATGTATAGACACATTTCATTTAACTGACACGTTCCACATCATTACGGAGTGTCGTATTCATGATCTATGGAACAAGTATTAATCTAATCTAAATGGACCGTGTAGCAATTGCAGAAAATGTCGATATGGTATTTATGTGTGGCTATTGTAATCAAAATGCCCAACGGGCCTGTGCTATGTATGTTGATCGTCACTCTTGAAAACATCATCCACGTGTCCGGCCCTCTTCGGATACTTTCGTTATTTAAAGAGACAGGAAGTATTCAGCTATAAGTGTAACGTCAACCACGACCTGAAACAAATGATGATGCTCAGGTAACGGAAAATCTACGATGGCTGTCACAAGTGGAACATCAGCGACCTTGGCGGATAATATATAGTGGGGCATTATGGGAGGAAGGATAATTGTCCCGTCTTTGATCGATGGCAATCTAAATGGTGCAATGTATTCTGATTTCTTACGTTCTACCGATTTTACTAGAAGATGTTTCACTGCATGATGGGATTGGGATGTACTTTCAACATAATGGATGTCCGTCATATGGATCGCATGCAGTTGAAGCGGTCTTGAATGGAATATTTAATGACAGGTGGTTTGGCCGTAGAAGCACCATACCATGATCCGCACATTCACTGGATTTTACATCCCCGGATTTCTTTCTGTGGGAAATATTGAAGGGTATTCACCGACAATACCTGAAAACATGCGTCAGCGCATTCTCAATGCATGTGAGAACACTACTGTAGGCGAACTACTCGCTGTTGAGAGTAATTTCGTTACGCGTATTGCCAAATGCTTTGAAGTTGAAGTACATCATTTTGAGCATTTATTGAAGTCATGAGGTAATTACAGGTAATCACGCAGTAACAGCACGCATTCTCATAATGTGTGATAATTTCACAGAAGTACATGTATCACATTGTAACAACCGAATTAAAGTTCCAACGTACCTGCGTTCTACTTTTTAATTTAAAAAACCTACCTGTTACCCACTGTTAGTCTAAAATTGTGAGCATTATATTTGTGAATATTACAGCGCCATCTATCACAAAGCGAAAAATGTGTTCCAAATGAAACATTCATATTTATTTATATACTAGACGAATATGTAATAAAAGTGAGGATACCTATTTTAAAAAATTCAGTTGATATACGTTTGATATATGGCAGCGCCATCTAGCGGGCAAATCATAGCACCATCTGTTTTCCCCCTTCAAGCTAGAAAAGCTTTATTCTTTGTAGTTTTTTTGGTTCGATGCTTATTTAGTGAGATATCAATGGATCACCCTGTATATTAATCCTGGTAGTTTGTACATATTCAAATAAAAGGTTATGCATTAAATGGTTAAGTTTCTGTAACATCGTGCCGAACCGCAGTTTTAAAATCAATTAAGTATCCTGCGAAATTTCCTTCCCCCTCCCTCTCCACTGCGGGGCCTGCTCAGTGTTTTAATTGTGTTTCAGCGATATTACGTGTGTAGTGACTTGGTGCTTCGAGTGTACGTGTGTTTTTAAAACGTCAGCAACCGCCGCTAAGACAGAAAACACTGTGTTGCCATGTTTTTTTTTTTTTTTTTTTTTTTTTTTTTTTTTTTTTTTTTTTGTAGTTGTTTCTTTATTGTCGCCATTCACTGTGCAAAATCTGTGTTTTTTTGCCACCGTGGCAGTTTTTAATACTGACTGTGTGTTTTAAAGCCTTAATTTCATTGTATTTAGTTCGCCTATTTTCTCTCCTTTTTATTGTTAAATTCAACATTTATAACTCCTTTTTATCGTTAAATCAACATTTCATCTCCTGTTTTTAGCTACCATTCATGTTGTCAAATACATATGTACCCTGGGCTGAAGAGCAGCGTACGAGGCTGCTGCCAGCCTGCCCCGCGGGGCATTAAAATACAATAAAAGAAAAAAAAAATCCTGCGAAATGCAGGACATATGGTCACCGTTCATAGGACACTGGCAAAAGTTCAGAAAGCTTCCCCAAAGAGCGGCTTTTGTGTTATGACGCCAGAATCTCGACACGTTGACGGTACACGTCCAGTCACACGCTACGTGCGCCGACGACTTTCTACATCTACATACATACTCCGCAATTCACCGTAAGGTGCGTGGCGGAGGGTACACTGTGCCACTACTAGGCATTTCCTTTCCTATTCCACTCCCAAATAGAACGAGGAAAAAAACAATGCCTACATGCCTCCGTACGAGCCCTAATTTCTCTTATCTTGTCTTTGTGATCACCACGCGAAATATAAGTAGGCGGCAGCAAGATCGTACTACGCTCAGCTTCAAATTCCTGTCCTCTAAATTTCCTCAACAGAAATTCACGAAAAGAACGCCGTCTTTCCTCCAGCGATCCCCAATTCAGTTGCCGAAGCATTTCCGTGACATTCAAGCATTGCTCGAACCTACCAGTAACAAACCTAGCTGCTCGCCTCTGTACTGTCTCTTTGTCTTCCTTTAAACTGATCTGCTGCGGGTCCCAAACACTTGAGCAATACTCGTAATCGTTTTATACGCGGTCTCCTTTGCAGGTGAAGTCCATCTTCCCAAAATTTTCCCAATAAACCGAAGTCGGCTGTCCGACTTACAACTGTCCTTACATGTTCGTTCCATTTCATATCGCTCTGAAATGTTACGCCTAGATATTTGAACGACGCGACAGCATCAAGAAGCTCACTACTAATGCTGTATTCAAACATTATGGTATTGTTTTACCTACTCATGCGCATCACCTTACATTTTTCTACATTGAGAGCAAGCTACTATTCTTCGCGCCAACAAGAAATTTTTTGCTGTATGCTATTACAGTCAGTTAAAGACGACACCCTCCCGTACACCACAGCATCATCAGCAAACAGTCGCAAATTACAACTTACTCTTGAATGAAGATTCACTCTGCAGCGGAGTGCGCACTACCAACTGTGCTATCCCGACACGACTCACGATGCCGCATCACAACTTTACTTCCGCCAGTAACTCGCCTCCTACTTTCCAAACTTCACAGAAGCTCTCCTGCGAACAAGCAAGACTAGCACTCCTGGAAGAAAGGATATGGTGGAGACACGGCTTAGCCACAGCGAAAGGCAAAGGTCCCAAGTCCCGGTTCCGGCACACAATTTTAATCTGCCAGGAAGTTTTACAACTTACTCTGTCCATCAGATCATTAATATAGATAGAAAACAACAGCGGTCCTATCACACTCCCCTGGGGCATGCCTGACGATACACTCGTCTCTGCCGCGGTGGCCGAGGGGACTGAGGCGCTTCAGTCACGGTCTGCACGGCCACTGCGGTCAGGGGTTCGAATCCCCCCTCGGGCATGGATATTTGTGCCGTCCTTAGGATTAGGTAGTTCATAAGTAGTTTGTAAGTTTAGGGACTGATGACCCCGTAGTTAAGTCCCATAAGCTAAAAAAAAAAAAAAAAAAAAAAAAAAAAACACTCGTCTCTGATGAACACTCGCCGTCGAGAACATCGTACTGCGTTCTATTACTTAGGAAGTCTTCGAGCCAGTCAGAAATTAGTGAACCTATTCCATAAGCTCGTATCTTCGTTAGCAGTCTGCAGTGTATATCACCACGTCGAACGCCTTTTTGAAGTCGAGAAAAACACAATCCGTCTGTTTCCCTTCATACATGGCTCGCAAGATGTCATGTGAGAAAAGGGCAAGCTGCTTTTCAAATGAACAATGTTTTCTAAACCCGTGCTAATTCGAAGATAGAAGGTTTGAAGGAAATTTACTATATTCGAACTGAGAATAAGCTCCAAAATTCTACATGAAACCGATGTCAACGATATTTTCCTGTAATTGTGTGGGTCAGTTCTCTTTCCTTTCTTATAAACGGGAGCCAACCAAATGTTCAACTACAGAATGAAACTTCAGTCTGCAGCGGAGTGTGCGCTGATATGAAACTTCCAGGCAGATTAAAATTGTGTGCCGGAACCGGGACTCGAACCTGGGACCTTTGCCTTTCGCGAGCAAGCGCACTACCGACTGTGTGAGGCGGCATCGTGAGTCGTGTCGGGATAGCACAGTCAGTAGTGCGCTTGCCCGTGAAAGGCAAAGGTCCCAGGTTCGAGTCTCGGTTCCGGCACACAATTTTAATCTGCCAGGAAGTTTCAAATGTTTAAATGTTTGTAGAACTTATGGAACTTAACTACGCGGTCATCAGTCCCTAAGCTTTCAAACTACTTAAGAACTAGCTAATACTAAGGAAGGCACAAATATCCATGCCCGAGGGAGGATTCGAACCCCCGACCGTAGTGGCCGTGCAGACCACGACTGGGGCGTCTCAGTCCCCTCGGCCACCGCGGCCGGCAAACGGGAGTCACCTAGGCTTTTTTCCAATCACTTGGAACTTTGCGCTGAATTAAATATTCGCGATAAATGCAAGCTAAGTAATCGTATTTCTCGTTGGAAGGCTGTTCGCGTGTTTCTGGCTGCACCCCGCCAGCTGAAACGGGGCCGACGCGGCCAGAGCGCACGCGACCGTTTCCCAATATCGGCTTGGCCGCCCGGGGCTGCTGGCGGTTGCGCCACTGAGCGCGACATTCCGCGACAAGTGGCTCCGCGTCCCGCGCCGGCCTGCCTTTCACCGGCACACGCGCCCGCCGCGGCCGCGGCCGCATTGTCTCTGCGCCGGTTTCCCCTCGTATTTCGTGATTGTATCTCTGGCGCTGCGACAGGTTGTTGCACGACGCCGGAGATCTTATTCCCTTCCCGGAAAGCTCTTGCGTCCGATGCACAGAGAAGGTAGATTCCCCCATTCACATCCGCGCTCGTTCTTGTATAACGGACTGAGTCCGCGCCTATAACAGTTTCCCTCGACGGCAGTCGAAAGCATAAGACACGCCCCAGAATCAGGAGTTTGTGACACTTGCGGGGAGTGACACTTGCGGGGAGACCCGGAAGCTGCAGGTAGAGCACAGGGTGTTCCAGAAGTAGGGATACACCACCCCTACTCCACTACCTGTGCCATATTCAGGAAAAGCCCACCGAGCGAGGTGGAGCAGTTTTCCCTTCCTGAGTAAATGAGCTGCTTCTTGTAGTTTCAACACCACAGTACCCGTTTTCTTGAATGTTCTGAATATAAATCTTTCCAAAGACTTCTTGAGGAGGAGAGTGATACGGATATCTGATTGTAAACCACTACTCTTACCTTAGACCTTTTTGACTGTACTGAACAGAAGTTCCGCGTATTCCGTAATTTATATTTATACAGTTAACAGGCAATGTAATTTATAACCAACTATTGGCTGCCAATTTCGCTTTATTTTTTCTGGAAGTCTTGCAACTTGTTTCTCCCTGTTGGTTTATGCCAAGTTCGGAGTAAAAATGGTTCTATATGACGGTTCTAGAAAATAGAATTTATCTTTAGCATTTTTCGGTGTGTGACATTCCCTTACACATTCCGTATTTCATACATTTCTTAGATGTATTTGTAATTCTAATACAGCCAAATCGATTTGGGGTCTACAAATAAACGCTTCAAGTATGTAAAATACTCATTGACTTATTATTAACGTTTTTTAATTGGAGGTTTAATGTTGCGTCTCCTATTAAGAAGCATAGTAGCTATTTTTAAAGAGATGGAAGTTGCGTGATAGTGGGATTAACTACATAGCGGTCAATTATATCAACGTATCTGTGCAGGATGCCTAATATATTTATTGCTTGCGCAGGTGTCTTGATATGTTTAGTGTTGTGAATAACATGCTTTTAGGAGGTACGACTGTGGAAAGTCATCGTTATGTAGTAGCAGAGACTGTCTTAATAACTCTCCAAACATTATCACTATTAAAATACCTTTATGTTTTCAGGAGGAACACTCAACGAATTAATATGTAGTTAGAACAAGTTACTATATTGCTCTTCAGTTTGCAAAGGGTTGTGCAATTTCACTGAGTTTCGTGTTAGGTTGACAGTGTCGAAACTTCACAACTGCAGTGCTAGACTTCTCGGTGTGCCTGTACCCAGGAAAAGCAATTCGCCGCCCCAAGGGCCATGGGTTCCCCGCAAGTGTCACTCCCCGCAAGTGTTCCAACCCCCAGAATCAGTACCTGGAAATGGAAAATTAGCGTATGGCTTTCTTGGCCGGGAGATCCCTTGCGGGATTGTTCGGCCGCCTTAGTGTAAGTCTTTTTAGTTGACGCCGCGTGGGCGACTTACGTGCCAATGATGATGAGATGATGATTAAGACAACACACAATATCCACTCCCCTGCCAGGAGTCCAACCCGGGCCTCCTGCGTGGTAGTCAGCGACGCTGGCACTTAGCTACGGAGGCCGACACCAGTACCTGAAAAAGTTTGCTTATGTGTCTGTATCAAAGAGAAATACAGGTTGATTTATTTTGTGTCCCATCCTCGTCGCCGCTTTTGAATCCCATCCTCGTCGCGACTTTTGTGTTCCAGCCTCGTCGCCGCTTTTGTGTCTCGTCCGCCGGTTGTAGGTGTCGGTGGCCGAGTAGAAAGAGACCGACACAGGAATAAAGGATGCTCGCGTGTGCAGGTACGGAAGTGACCAGCCAGTGGGACAGAAACACTAGAGTAAATTAGAACAAGATACATATTTCATGGAGTCTTGGTAATACTTAACTTTTACATAGTTCCTGACTGCAGAATGCTGATACATAGTTTAGATAGAGGCCTGCCTAATGATGATTCCTAGTGCCTATCAGATAGCCAAGTCTTAACTGGTGCCTAGCTGATACCCAAGTGTCAACTGGTTCCTATCTCAGTCCCAAGTGGCCGATGCAGCAGTGGTGGCCACGAGCGGAGTTGCAGCACAGGGCGCTCGTGGCTGACGTCGTAAGAACACCGCGCCGTGCGTGCATGGCGACGCGCGGCGTAAGTACGTGGCGCACACTTCATACTTGTGCGACACCACAATTTACAATATGTGTCTAAAAAGTTCGGTGGAGTCCTAGCGATGAGGAGGCTTCCGCGAATACTCATTGAGACCATGTCCACAAGCGCCCACTATAGTGCAAAGCATTGCAGTGAAGTGGTGGTATAACGTTGCCCTTGCTTTCGTATGATGCCATAAGTTGTTAAAGTTGATTCCGTGATTGTAATTTAGACAAAGGATTGGTTGTATCGGAATTTTGAATTTTCAATAATTTAGTTAAAACACAGCACAAATTAATATTTCCAAACATTAAGGCAAATACACTGCGGGGTGAATATTAAAAACGGACACCACACAAAGCAACGGCATGTTATAAGAGTTACAGAAAGCATCTAGCTGGATCCTATGCTTCGTACTGCAGAAGCTCAAAATGTTAATCTTTAATATGCGATTATTCGAGATACTCTCCGTAGTAGACTAATGCTGAGACAGTTCACTTCGCTTTTCATTCTTGTATGACCGTAGATGAAACATGAAGTTAGTGATAATGATAGAAAGAGGAAAAAATGATCGGGCTTCGTAAATTTTGAAGACATGCGAAGCGTTCGTAATGGCGCCTGAACATTAAACTATTAAGGACGTCGAGCAGCTGAAAACATCAGAAAATAAATATTTGACGTGGAAGGATTCATTTAAATAAAAGCCAAAGAGAGGGGATGATTTCAAATTTAAGTAATATATTTTAACAACAACTTGTATCACAATTACTTACATTGAATGGATACATGAATGGAAGACGCCCGTACAGAACGAAAATAGACAAGAGAGTGATAAGAACTACGATCACGGTTCCGTGTTCTCGCTTGTCGGGAAGAAAAAAATGACGAACGAAATTAAGTCAGAGCCAGAGGAAAGCGGAGGCGATAAGAAACTCTGACCAAAAAAAAAAAAAAAAAAAAAAAGAGAGAGAGAGAGAGAGAGAGAGAGAGAGAAAAATGAAATAAAATTCGAGTGTATCGTTCCAGTGGTAAACGCTGCGACCTAGCTGACAGGATAAATATGATAACTCGTGTCATTGCTACATAGAGCGGAAAAAAGAGCAACACGTCAACATCAAGTTTAGTTTCAAATTAGGCGAAACGAGGACGGAGACACGTAGAATGTTAGTGTCAAGGTATGGTGTTGAAGCAGTGAGTAAGAAGTGTGTGTTTGACTGGTTTAAACGCTTTAGATACGGAAAGGAAGGTGACGAGGATGAGCCACGTTCGGGTCGGCCATCCACAATCACTGTCCCTAATAACACCGAACGAGTGCGACGGATGCTTGCTAATGATCGGCGGCTGTCTTTGAGAATGATAGCAGACGAGTTGAATATCAGCACAGTGAAAGCTCTAGTGTTCATGAACATTTGGGAAAATGGATGATTTCTGCCGCACATTCTAATAGGCGAGCAGAAGCAAACTCGAATGGAACCATGTTGAGATTTCATCGACATGTCTATTCGGAAATCGCAATTTTTGGAAACTATCATTACGATCCCGATACCAAGCAACAGTCAATGGCATGGTGTTCATCGTGTTCCCGGCCTCCCAAAAATATACTACTGTCCATTAAAATTGCTACACGAAGAAGAAATGCAGATGATAATCGGGTATTCGTTGGACAGATAAATTAGAACTGACATATGATTACATTTTCACGCAATTTGAGTGTATAGATCCTAAGAACAACCACCTCTGACCGTAATAACGGCCTCGATACGCCTGAGCATTGAGTCAAACAGAGCTTGGATGGCGTGTACAGGTACAGATGCCTATGCAGCTTCAATACGATACCACAGTTCATCAAGAGTAGCGAGTGCAGTATTGTGACGAGCCAGTTCCTCGGCCACCATTGACGAGACGTTTTCAGTTGGCGAGAGATCTGGAGAATGTTCTGGCCAGGGCAAAAGTGGAACATTTTCCGTATCCAGAAAGGCCCGTAAAGGACCTGAAACATGCGGTCGTGCATTATCCTTCTGAAATGTATGATTTCGCACGGATCGAATGAAATGTAGAGGCATGGGCCGTAACACATCTGAATTGTAACGGCCACTGTTCAAAGTCGATGCGAATAAGATGTGACTGAGTGGTGTAACCAATGGCACCCCATTACCATCACGCCGGGTGATACGCCAGTTTGGCGATGACGAATACACGCTTCCAATTTGCGTTCACCGCGATGTCGCCAAACTAGGATGCGACCATCATGATGCTGTAAAGAGAACCTGCATTCATCCGAAAACATGACGTTCTGCCATTCGTGCACCAAGGTTCGTGATTGCGTACACCATCGCAGGCGCTCCTGTGTGTGATGCATCGTCAACGGTAACCGCAGCCATGGCCTCCGAGCTGAAAGTCCATGCTACTGCAAACATCGTCGAACTGTTCGTGCAGATGGTTGTTGTCTTGTAAATGTACCCATCTGTTGACTCAAGGATCGAGACGTGGCTGCACGATCCGTTACAGCCATGCGGATATGATGACTGTCATGTCGAATGCTTGTAATACGAGGCCGTTGGGATCCAGCACGGCGTTCCGTATTGCCCTCCTGAACCCGCCGATTCCATATTCTGCTAACAGTCATTGGATCGCGACCAACGCGAGCAGCAGTGTCGCGATACGATAAACCGTAATCACAATAGGCTGCATTTATCAAAATCGGAAACATGATGGTACGCATTTCTCTCCCCCCCCCCCCCACCCCCCCGCCAGTCGCCACTTAAATAAATCAACAGAGCAAGCTGAAAATTTGTTATCAGTCAGCTTCGTGGCCGAGTATTTGGCAGTCGCGCTGACTACTACATGAGTGGTGGCACAGTGATCACTAAAGCTCAGACTTATATGCACTGAAAACTGTGAATATATGCATGCATCTATGCATTAAAAATCTTGTAAATATGCTCTAAAACATATTCTTAATAAATAACATTCCTTATTTCAATTTTCTCACATCTTTAATCTTGGTGTTATTAGAACAGGATTTCCATCAATCCACTGTCGAAGTAAATGAGCTTTACTGCTGTTATCCATCGGCATTGTGTAATATGGTCTCCTGCTCACTCTTCAGAAATCACACTAGTTACTGATGTATTGGTAGCTGACAATGGAACTTTCCTACTTTTGGTAATGTCATTTTTACTACCGCTTGCTTCGTTTGTTACACTATACAAACTGTGTTAATTATTTCTTAAGTATGAACTAGATGTGTACAATTTAAAATTATTTGTCGTTGTTCATCACTTAAAAAAAAGTAATTAAAAAAATCAGACACATTTTTTCTCGCTTGTTCATAGAAAAAGTATCATCTAAGAGAAAAGGAAATAATCATCAAGCTATCTTGGAATATACATTACCAAATAATTTAGAGCTGCCCCACGCTTGAAAAATGTCAGGCATATACAAACCATAACAAGTTGCATGAAGCGATGTGTTAATTATTTCTTAAGTATGAACTAGATGTGTACAATTTAAAATTATTTGTCGTTGCTCATCACTTAAAAAAAGTAATTAAAAAAATCAGACACATTTTTTCTCGCTTGTTCATAGAAAAAGTATCATCTAAGAGAAAAGGAAATAATCATCAAGCTATCTTGGAATATACATTACCAAATAATTTAGAGCGGCCCCACGCTTGAAAAATGTCAGGCATATACAAACCATAACAAGTTGCATGAAGCGATGGCAGGCTGAACTTTAAAAGGTCTTCCGCATGATTGTTGATAGCTATTTAGTTTTTGTTAAGCTGTCGAGCGGCATATTTTTTTATACTACTGGTGCTTCTCACAGGTTATTGGTGATGGTTTCGTTCGCCTCATTTTAGGTGCCCTCTCATTGATTTGTAAACATGATAGAGGAATTAAAATTAGCTCAGGTCTTACTCTTCTCCTTAAACTATCGTGAAGTACTTGTATGTCAAGAATAATTGCTGCAATAGTATATTCACAAATATGCATAAGTTATCTATGCAATAACCCCTTAAATATGCATAAATCCGAGCTCTAGTGATCACTAAGGTCGCGCGGGTTCCTGAAATGACCAATCTGAATAGTGAAGTGGACATTGTTATGTACGCCACAACAAATCTCTGTAAACAGTAACGAAATCAAGTACACAACATGTTCCGCTTTTTGCCATAACACCTTTCCAATCCACGGAGCTTCCACACATATTTACCTACATGCTGTATGTATGAACAGTCGTAATTCAACAGGAACATAAATAAGAGTATACTGGATAATGAATATTCCAAATTGTAAAGGACGTCATTAGTAGGGTTTATCTTATCGGCACAATAATTCATATTGTTCGTCGAAGGCACAGCAGTAAAGTTTCATACAAACTCAACGAGTAAAGTGATTTATTACATTACAAAGAAGACGCAGTGGTCATGTTCAAACGAAAGGAAGATATTTATGTATAGTAAATTTAAACTCCTTGACTAATTTATTGGGTCAGTAATCTGGAACAAAAATAATAACAAAAGTGCGGATTTGATGAAGAATATATGAGGACCACTTGTCGAACGTCAGAAATGGGTAAGTAAAAAACACAAGTCAATAGTGTTATTACATAGAGAACAAGACTACCCGCATAATTCGAGTGACTGGTAACAGCATAAGCATACTAGAGGAGGTAAGGTTGGGGAGGCGAGACGTAAATTTCTAGTCGACGACATCGTTATTACAGAAAAAGTACATGTCGGGACCGGCAATAATATGAGAGGAAACTATCTAATTTCTTCTAAAATGACTGTCCCATTATTATGACTAAACAATTTGAAAATCCACAGACAAGTACGCGCTTCTTAAGTATCTCACTTTGAAAATGTCAATCCAGTATTCAAAAACCTACGGGTATGCAGCCCGGTATGAAACTCGACATTGGCCGATTTTTCGGTAGGAACGCACCCTGGCATTCTCAAGGCAATACTGCAGTGAGGAAGCAATGTTAAACGACTTTAAAACCGGGGTACTCAATGACTTTGCACTTGTTATCTATCGAGTAGGCTGTTTTTAAACAACCTTCTGACTCTAAAGTGGAGGTTAGGAGAGAAGTTTGTCGTGTGTTGACTAGGGCATGTCCTCCTGTCAGTGAAGTAACAACAGCTGCGACAATTCCATTACTTTCACTTAGGGAGGATCTTGATATTGTTATTTTACCTGGGATTGTTAAAAATGTTGTGCTTACTTTCTGATTCAGCATATCGCATGATTACTGCTGACCACACAAAACTGTTGAGAGGAAGAATTAATAATCTCTTTAAGAAAAGTTCCTGGTCACAGGCGATTATCAAGAATCTTAATTCTTGTTGTGATGTACAGGCGGGACATAAGGAAGGATTTCCTCTTAGACCGATTGCGTCAAACATCTAGCTGGTCTGTTGAGCCCACTTGTGGTACATTTTGAGCATCACATTAAGAACTCTGCAGATGTCCTATGCTCATTAGAGAAAGGGCATTTGAATTACTCTGATATTTTAGTCAGTTTTTCTGTGGTTTGTCTTTCTACTCGCATACCTCTTATTCGTTGCAGTTAATTGAAGCTAGGTAGGATATAGAATTAATGAAATTATTTGATATGTCTTGACACCCATCATTTTATTTAATGAGCAGTACTATGAGTCAGCGGCGTTGAAATATACTTTTTTCAGATATGTAGACGATACTTTTGTTATTTGGCCTCATGGTGGTGAGAACATATAAATTCAATCCACCCTAACATCCGTTTCTTCATGGAAGTGCAAAATTATGGTTGCCTTACATTCCTTTTTGTGTTGGTTACGAGGAAGGTAGATGGTGCGTTTGGACTTGCTGTTTATAGGAGAATACACAGAATTGTATCTGCAGGCTGACGTCACCACAGCCCAGCATGAAGGCGTTCTGCATAGCTTAGTGCACAGGGCGCACGTCATCTCAAACCCGAAAAAATTGTCTACCGAGTTGCGCCATCTGGAGTTCACTTTTTAGCAGAATGGTTTTAGTGAAGGGCAGTATAAAAGAGCGTTGCGCTATCAACCAAATATGTAACGGGCGTGATGATAGCACGAAGGTGGCAACCAAGGGTCTTTCTGCCACACGTGGGCAGCATTTATACCAAGATGATCAAGATGAGGTGAAATGTCTGTTTCGACTACCTTATAAAACTAAGGCGCTGTTAGTGTCCGTTGATGATAATAGGGCTTGCGCAAGCCCGGTGTACACCATATCCCATGCAGCTGTGGTGTGGCATACATTGGTCAAACAATTAGGACTGTCGTGGACCGATGTATTGAGCACAGACATCACATATGTTTGCAACAATCTAACAAGTCTACTTTCCTCACCCTTGCTTGGACACAGACCACCGGATGGAAAACAACTTAAAGCTATTGTGTTTATGTTATTAAGGAAGCGATTGAAATAAAACTAGTGAATAACCTGTTGAATAATAATGGAGGCTTTTGCTTAAATTCGGCATGCAGTCATGCTCTTTCACTTGTCCAAAATCAGAGGGACAAAATTATTGACACTTCACTCGCTGAAAACTAATGCTTATTATCCATATTGCTGTTGGTTTTCAACTTTGGTGACGTGATAGCACTGTAGACGTGCTTGTTCGGTGTGTTTTATCTTTCACTGCGAACCGAGGTTTTAAATGTCGTTGCACATTGATTCTTCGCTGCCGTACTGCCTTGAAAATAGTAGGGTGTGATCCTGCCGAAATATCGCCCAATATCGAGTTCCATACCCGTCAGCTTTTTTAATACGCCGGGAGAAATTAAGGTATTACGTCAGTACAGTATTTTAACAACTCTCACGATTCCCTGAACATGGAGCGGGACAATTTTATTATTTCAACCTTGACCCTTTCTGACAAACACAGCGCTCCTTCTAGAATGCCCTTGGCTTCTGCAGAAGGTTCAACAACTATCTTCCGTCATTCCGTTCCAGGCGATGTAATGTCTGTCCTGAGGTAACGGATAGCTTGTAGGAATAACTTGTACACAGTTTCTTTTTTATCTGCTTGTGTTGCTGGGGCGATATCTCAAAGTTCGCGTTTGTTTACACGAAAGTCGTGACCCACTGCGAATGAAACAGCAACAAACTTCCACCTACCGTTTACCTCGCTCAAAACAACTGTTACAGGTTATGAGGCAATACCTCCACTGTTGGGCGAAGTAAATCTTCCAGCGCACATTAATTGTGATGCTAGAACTTTACTGAATTTTAATTTGAATGAAACATTTTCGACTACAATACCAGGGGCTCTGAAACGATGTGCATGTTTCTGTGTGTATGTGTTTGTCTGTGTGTGTGTGTGTGTGTGTGTGTGAGTGTTTCTTTGCGTGTAAGAGAGACTGAAAAGTCTCCTGACTTCAACACACGTATCCAGGCTCCAGAAATTTATTGTCATACGTTTCTCAAATTATTGTGGGTGTAGTATCCATTTTTGCTCAAGTGCTTCCTCCTTCTAAGACCAGGACATTACAGACCAACATTTATTATAGAAACGTATGTATGTATGTTCTACATCATCTTCTGATTACTGGACAAATTTCAGCAAACGTGGTACAATCGCTGTCGAGTGAAAAGGAGAAGTAACGTCATAAAGAATGAATTTCGCGGAAAACTGCCACACTGATGTGAAACTGTTGCTATCATCCTAAATTAAATTTGATACTGATATTCTTCAACGTCAGGGAACAAGAGCTATGGAGCTAAAAAACACCTACGATATATAATTCAGGAGATATGACATCAAAAACGGCCGGCCGCAGTGGCCGAGCGGTCTGAGGCGCGCCAGTCACAGTCTGCACGGCTGAAACGGTAGGGGGTTCGAATCCCCCCTTGGGCATGGATGTTTGTGTCGTTTTTAGTAAAAGGTGGTTCATAGTTGGTTTGTAAGTTTAGGGACTGATGACTCCGCAGTTAAGTCCTTTAAGCTTAACAAAAATTTGTTCATTTTTGAATATCAAAAACAATGAGAGTGAGAGAAAACTGACCCATCGTGTGACGTCTCAAAGACGAATTTTTATTGATGCACTATTTCTAAAAGAAAGAGCTTAGCGACTTGAAACAACTCTTCAGAAAATTTCAAACATTTGAAAATCCTCAAACGTCGATAACCCCGATAAATTGATGAAGGGAAAAAAGTTTATCTCTTACGATTTTTCCGCCATTCTTGACAATAAAGTTTATTACTTCTACAATACTAATTACATTACCAAGAAAATTTTGCAGGCAATATCACACATTCCATCGAATGTATCTTGGAAACTATCGTAGGGGATACACAACGAAATACATTAACATCAGTCTCTATAAACATGAGTTTGTAGTTAATTGCGTTTTCACTACTAACTCCATTCGCTATACATTTCGCAGACAGTTTCTAAATGTTCCACTCTATGAACGTGGAACACTATACAGGGTGAGTCTAAAATCCCAGTACACCCCTTTATATCGGAAACTCTGCAGGGACGCGGCAACCTCAATTTTCCAATACGGTATATGTAAGGTTGAATGGTGTAGTAAGGGAATGCATTGTTTAGGGGCAAGGATGCGAGGAAATCCTGGCACGATCCGAAAAATGAAAGGTGTAGTAAGCGAAGAGAGGCATGGGTCGTTAAGTGAAATGTGTTGTGTGAGAAAGGATTATATGGGGAAGGAATCGTAGCTTGGTTCGAAAAAATGAAGGGTGAATGTAAGAGGTCAATGAAGGTGTTTCTGGGTATTTTAAGACACAAGGGAAATTACTTACACGGAGTTGATGACCCCTCACATTGTTATTAGTAGGTTAGTGATATTAGTTCTTACAGATTATCCCATCATAAAGCATTGGACAACTATATTTAAGCCGTAATGAACCGTACATTATGATGATGAGGTGGCTTACGACTTTAATGATTTCGGGAAACTTCAGATAAATCCCCATATATTATATTAAGAACACCATATGTAAATCTGGGTATTCTTAAGAAAAAAATCATTACATAACAATTATTATAAAGACAACATTAAAGGACGTAGGCTTTCGCAGTCATTATTGTTAAAATTGAAAGTCTTCTGAGATATTTGCCGCGTTATGATATATTTCTCCAACGTTTCGGATTCGTTACAGGAGCCTTCTTCACCTATAACATCTTCACTGAATAAGGCTGAATGGCTCAGAAGAATTTCTATTTTAAAACGTTAAAGAATTTATAATTAAGCTCTTCACAGATTTGAGATTAGACTATCCCCATTAGTAACTAACTGGCAAGCTGTGGACAACAAATGATCATAATTTTATAACAGTCATTAAACATACCGGTGAAACTATTGAATTAGTTTCACTGAACATGATCTTTGTCAGAAGGCTCAATTCCAGTGTGACTCACGCCGTTTCTCTCTAGCGAGTGCTGATGCTGCTTTACTATACGCGGTCTACTGTTTGTCGAAACTCCGCCCCTGTAAGCGTGCGTGAAGGCTACTCACTCTAAGCTAGAATTCGCTATGGTCTGCTGTTATATCAGGCGTGGAACTCCTACTATGAGCCGCTGTGACCTCGGTAGGCCACAGTGTCTACCATCTCTTAAGTTCGGTTGTTGTTGTTGTTGTTGTTGTGGTCTTCAGTCCGGAGACTGGTTTGATGCAGCTCTCCACAATACCCTATCCTGAGCAAGCCTCTTTATCTCCACATAAGAACGGCAACCTACATCTGTTTGAATCTGCTTACTGTATCCATCTCTTGGTCTTCCTCTGCGAATTTTACCCCACACACTTCCCTCTAATGCTAAATTCACAATTCCTTGATGTCTAAGAATGTGTCCTACCAATCTATCCCTTATTTTAGTCAAGGTATGCCAGAAATTTCTTTTCTCCTCAATTCTGTTCAGTACCTCCTCACTAGTTACGCGATCCACCCACCTAATATTCAGCATTCTTCTGTAGCACCATATTTCAAAAGCCTCTATCCTCTTCCTGACCGCACTGTTTATCGTTCATGTCTCACTCCCATACAAGGCAACACTCCATACAAATGCCTTCAGAAAGGACTTCCTTAGGCTTAAATCAATATTCGATGTTAACAAATTTCTCTTTTTCAAAAACGCTTTTCTACCCATTGCCATTCTGCATTTTATATCTTCTGCACTGCGACCATCATTTGTTATTTTACTGCCCAAGTAACAAAACTCATCTACCTCCTTTATTGCTTCGTTTCCCAATCGAATTCCTTCAGCATCACCTGATTTTCTTACACTGCACTCCATTACCCTAGTTTTGCTCTTGATAATGTTCATCTTTTGCACCTTTCAGCGCACTGTCCATTCCGTTCAATTGCTCTTCCAGGTTCTTTGCTGTATCTGACATAATTACTATGTCGTCGGCAAAACGCAATGTTTTTAATTCTTCCCCCTGAACTTTAATTCCTTCACCAAATTTCTCCTTGCTTTCCTTTATAGCTTGCTCAATATACAAATTGAACAACATTGGAGAAAGGCTACAACCCTGTCTTACTCCCTTCCCAACTGATGCTTCCCTTTCATGCCCTTCGAGTCTAATAACTGCAGTCTGGCTTTTGTACAAGTTGTAAATAACTCTCTTTTCCCTATATTTTACTCCTGCTTGCTTCAGAACTTGAAAGAGTTTATCCCAATCAACATTGTCAAAAGCCTTCTCCAAATCTACAAAAGCTAGAAATGTTGGTTTGCCTTTTCTTAATCTATCTTCTAGGATAAGCCGTAAAGTGAGTATTGCCTCCCGTGTTCCTACATTTCTCCTGTACCCAAACTGATCTTCTCCGAGGTCGGCTTCTACCAGCTTTTCCATCCTTCTGTATATAATTCGTGTTAATATTTTGCAACCATGACTTATTAAACTTATGCTTCTGTAGTTTGCACACCTGTCTGCACCTGCTTTCTTTGGAATGGAGATTATAACATATTTCTCAAAGTCTGAGGGTACTTCGCCTGTCTCATACATCTTACACACCAGGTGAAACAGGTTTGTCATGGCTGGTTCTCCCAGAGACTTCAGTAGCTCTGAGGGAATATCATCTACTCCAGGGGCCTTGTTTCGACTTAGGTCTTTCAGGGCTCTGTCAAATTCTTCCCTCAGTACAGTATCTCCTATTTCATCTTCATCTACATCCTCTTTCCTTCCTACAATATTGTCTCGAAGTTCATTTCCATTATAGAGCCCCTCTATATTTTCCACCTTTCAGCTTTCCCTTCTTTGCTGAGAACTGGTTTTCCATCAGTGTCCTTGATATTCATAGAGCTGTTTTTCTTCTCTCGGTTGTGCCTGCCAAAGCATCTAGCGCATTTATTAACGTCATCACTGAGTGCACATGTGATCCAGGAATTGGGAGTAGATCGTGATTAGCGCATCGGTGCGACTAATATAGGAGAGGGCGACCCTGATCTCGCCATAAAAGAAACTCACTGTCCAATTTTCGAACCAAAGTCTGAAATCTGCTCTCTACTAGTGGGTGCAAGCAACTTCCAGCTAAATCTGAAGAACAACTGCTCTCCACCAGTGCCCCCAGGAAACACCCTAAACTCATCTCAGAACATGTTCCTTCTCTCCACAGAGTAAGAAAACCGCCCCTCGAAAACGTTGGAGCCAATCCTAGCGAAGATTCTGAGCGCCAACCAATACATGATCGTGCTTAGAAGATGTATAGCACTTGCTGTCTGTATAAGTCAAAACCAATCCAGTGTCTCCCATAGATATTTCACAGTGGGACGACTTGCCAAGTTAATTTTATTATAGTGTAAATATTTAGGTTATCCTTCTATGCAACTGATTAATAATATATTATATTGCCGTAGGCAAAGGAAAAAAAAAAAAGCGTCACGCACATCTCTCTCTCCCTTTCCTACCATCCCTCTTCCTCACTCTTCCCTGTCTGTCTCTATCTCCCTGTCTCTAACTCCATTTCTCTGTCTCTGTCTCTCTTTCTCTCCCTCCCTTCACAGAATGATTAAATAAATATATTTATTAATAAATCAGTATCTGGTGCAGTTCTCTATGCAATTACATCGAAAATACACACACACACACACTGACATAAAGCAAAGTTAGGATAGACACACATTCGACAGTTGGGAACACCAACCAAAACAAAAACACAGCACAAACAAAATTGCATGTGCCTAGTGGTTCTAGCTGCGAAGTGCTGAAAAAGCAAAAACGCAAAAGGAACATAATTGAAGCAAAACAACCGGAAGTCACAATTCAGCACTAAATGTAGGCAAAAATATTGTAAGTAACAACATCCTAATATCACTAACTATAATTAAATAACGCACCAGAACTGTCTATAACCTAAAATACTAAGACACGTAAATAGGAAGTATTGTAAAACATAATCATGTATATATTACAGGCCACTCATGATGCCTACCAAATAAAGGCGAAATGCATATGTCAATAAAATCTATTATGAATCACTTGCATAGGCGGATAACCCAAATATTTACTCTGTAATATAATACAGAAACTGTGGGAAAAACAGGACAAAAAGGAACTAACAATGTTGCTGCCAACTTAACATCTATAATGAGTTTTGTCTGTGGCTTTAAACTTACCACAGACCGTCTACCCTATTGTATACCCAAATGCCACTAATTTAGGACGCAGATGCGACAATCCAGGGACGCCCAGATATAACATCTCGTTATTTTCCTGGCATGTAGACCTATCCAGACACGACGGCTGTCCACTGTTATTAATATTGGGGCATAGTTCTATTGCTGCTCACAATGCTGGTGCCAGCAACTCAGGTGCCTGAGTTCATAGACAGTTTGTGAGGACTGAACTACAGCGACCACGCTGATTCAAAGCCACGGTCAAGGTATATATACCAAGTACGATCAGCAGGTGGATGCCCGTACTTCGGCTCCTCCACCAGCCAACCATGGAGGTCTGCGTTTCTCTGATTGGTCAAAGGAGTTCCACATTGTCTTTCTGCACCAAGAAACTGAGATCAGTAGCAGCAACGACCAGTGGCCCTTGACTTTGAGGCCAATATGTCGCACAAACTGCCCTGTACTGAAATCATACTCAATTGGCAAAATATTTATGATGAATAATCCTATATTTCAAGTAAGAAATGACCTCCCAACATCATCAAAATATTAGAGTAATAAATTAGATGGTCTATCTTTTATGAAATTTAACAAACATGGGCGCCATCTTGACATGGGCCGTTTTTTTTTATTTTTTTATTTATTTATTTTTTTTTTTTTTTATTTTTTTTCAATTTCCGTAAACAGTTTCGATTTCTACTCAGATGTTATAGTTCAACAGCTACAAAGATATTCCTGCTTCCATTTCTTAAAAAAAATATCCGTCACTGCTATCTGAAAATGCTACAAGAAGTGGTGTTCCCAAAGATCCTGAATGAAGATGGCAGGTTTCCCTGTTACTTTCAACTGGAAGATGCTCCACCATCCTACGCAGTAGTTGTTCGTCAGTGGTTAGATGGTCAGTTTGACATGGATCGCCCTGAACAGCTCTATGTAATGTGAACCAAAATCACCTGACTTCACACCACTTGTCTTTTATCTTTGGGACCATTTAAACCTTTAATACATAGTGTAGGTAATCACTAAAACTCCGTCTGACAGGCATCGAGAGGCCTATTGGGTACTGACCGGCCGCCGTGTTATCCTCTGCCAGAACGCGTCAACAGATGCGGTGTGGAAGGGGACGTGGTCAGCGCCCGGCACTCCCGGCCGTGTAGTCAGTTTTCGTGACAGGAGCAGCTACTTCTCAATCATGTAGCTCTTCAGTTGGCCTCACAAGTGCTGAGTGCACCCCACTTGCCAACAGCACTCGGCAGAACCGAACGGTAGCCCGTCCAAGTGCTAGCCACGCCCAAGAGTGCTTACCTTCGGTGATCTAACGGAAACCGGTATATCCACTGCGGCACTGCCGTTGCCAAGCTGATCAACTACATCACTTATTTTTACCATTATCTCTCAAACTGATCAACATTTTACCACAAATTCATTTGTAGCCACTTGCATACAAAGTGTTACATATGTTAGTAGCTCGTCCTATTAAATAAAAATTGTAAATGAGTCACTTTCTGGAAAGATGAGAGGCATAATAGTGACGTTTACTACATCGGTTACATCATGGAAGCAGCTGTAGATGTAGACCCTGAGCAAAGCACTGGAGAAGCGTATGCCAGCATTTCTGTGGACGTTTTTCTGGGAATACACGACGATGGGATACAGCTGCTTCAGAAGCATATTGACCAAGAGAGACAGCATGTTTGAACACATTATGTGGCTGTTATTTACGGGGAACAGTACAGTCTGTATCTCCAAACTAAATGTGTTGCAACTTTTGAACCATACGTGCTATGTGGGATTTGTTTCCAGGGATGAACTTGTTAGAAAATGCTAATGTTATGCTATATGTCAAACGACCCCCTATCCATTGTAAATAATAATAAAAAACTTACATTCAAGATGGACACGGCGGGAGCGGAAGGGGGGGGGGACAGGTGGAAAGAGACGGAATAACATAAAAAAAGGAATTAATACAAGGTCAGGAAACGCCGAGAACTAACACTAGTTTCTTCATGAATACGTTCGAGTGACGTGTAAATGTGGACACGCGTCATTAACAACGACAAAATTCGCAGGTGAAAAGTCAGTAAGAAGAAAAATAGGATACTCCAATAAATGGCAATAGAAATTCAAATTTTAAATTCATATATGAAAGCGCATATATAAGAGTATTTCACCAGGATTTGACAAACAACCTCGACCATCAACGAGCATAGTCTAAAGGTGGATTAATTTATGTATTTAGGCGAATATTTTGAACTTGTGGTAATATATGTGAAAATATTTAAATTATTATTAAATGTAAAACTAGTGTTCAGTAAGAGGACTAACAAAAGACAAGAACTGTGATAATTGATGACAGGGTGGAAATAGTACATACGGAAATTGGGAGGAATAATAATGTCGGGAAAATTGCCTCATTAACATCCATACTGTTTCTTGCATAACTTTGCTGCTCTGCATGTTTCCGTCAACGGTGCAGCGCGGTCGAAACCATACGGACACGCGCTAAAACCAGTAGCTGAAAAGCTTTGCTTATCCGTCTTTCTCAAAGGGAAATACAGGTTGAATTATTGATACACGATATCTTGAAGATATGACATACAGTGTAGCAAATTCTCAGATATTTATGAACCGGTGTGGTACTGTATCAGTTCTTCCACTGCTCACCAAGATACTGTGCCGTTTGCCACAGGAGAATTTGCCTGTGACCTGCAGAAGCTGATACGTTCTACCGAACAGTCAACACGCAAAGGAATTTACGACGCCAGCTGTCACTGGCCACTGAAGTAAAATATGGGGAACACTGACTCTCTACCATACTAGGCACTCGCGCTGACCACTTCGCCACTGGGAACATCGTGGTCACAAAGTCGCTTGGGATACCCTCGCACACCTCCCGTCAGATGCAATTTCTCACCTTATACACACATTACTAACGTACTCCTTTTGCCGAATATTGCTCTGGACATTTTGTCGATTTCCGTATGAGTTCGGTTCTAGTGTATAATCCGCATTAAAGGAAGGATCGAAAACGGATCTCAGAAAATACATACACCATACGTATGTGTGAATGATCATAATTTAACAGAAATATAATTGGACCTCCAAACAAGAGTGTACCGGAGAAAAAATTCCATATTCAGAAGTACTTAAGGAAATGTTGTATTTTAACGGCACTGTAATTTCATTTGTACATCGACGAAGCAGTGAAGTAAACAAAATATATCTACATGGCTAGACTGAATAATCTGCACTCACACACACACACACACACACACACACACACACACACACATACAGGAAGAGAGACAGTGAGGGAGCGGAGGAAGTGGCTGCAGGCTTCTCACGACCATTTACGAAGCTTCAGGACTTCTTGGATGATATAGGTGCATCATGGTATCAACATGTAGCGAAATAAAGATGTAATTTCTCAAAACGGTACTGTGTTGAGCAGCCAGACTTCCCTACTGATGCCGGACGTCATAGGCAGAGCAGACTGGTAAATCATAATACAAGCCAACTAATATATATATATATATATATATATATATATATATATATATATATATAGTACGATCGCTTGGCCGTAGGTATTCTGTGGCCTCATCGTTTGAGCAGAGGACTCTTCGTCGCCGTCGCTAATTTACGTGTCATGGTGTCACGAACTTCTTTTTAACTTGCAGGGAGACGTGTAGTCCTTGTTTAATACGTCATACAAGCTAAAAGTGTATAAAAATCAATACCAACTTTTTAAAATCTTCTTACCCTCTTACCTAGGATATGAACAATTTAATTACGTTGAATAATAAATGAATGTATCTGCAGACAAATAACTACTGCTCATTTACAATCATGTGCCATCACATGATGTGCCTCACACACCTTAGTTCGCGTGTTGATAGGTGTATGTAGATGATGAATCTGTTGATCTGAATTCCACCATGATGAACTACCTGTCACCTAACTTATGAATATAATGAACTCGTCCTTGGAACCGAGCGAGGTGGCTTACTGGTAACAAAATGTTCAAATGTTTGTAGAGCTTAATGGACTTAACTACGGGGTCATCAGTCCCAAAACTTACAAACTACTTATGGACTAGCTAATACTAAGGACGGCACAGATATCCATGCCCGATGGGGGATTCGAACCCCCGACCTTAGTGGCCGTGCAGACTGTGAGTGGCGCGCCGCAGAGCGCTCACTGGTAACACACTGGACTCACATTCGGATTGACAGTAGGTCAAATCCACCTCCGACAATCCCGATTTAGGTTTACCGTGAATTACGTAAATCACTCGAGGCAAATGCCGGGATATTTCCTTTGCCTGCATGATTCCTTTGAAAGGAATCGCCGGCAGCGGTGGCCGAGGGGACTGAGGCGCTCCAGTCACGGTCTGCACGGCCACTACGGTCGGGGGTTCGAATCCCCCCTCGGGCATGGATATTTGTCCCGTCCTAGTTCGTAAGTAGTTCATAAGTAGTTTGTAAGCTTAGGGACTGATGACCCCGTATTTAAGTCCCATAAATTCTACAAACATTTGAACATTTTGAAAGTAATCGGCCGAAATCCTTTCCACACCTTACCCGAGCGTCAGCTCCGTCTCTAATGACCATGCGGTCGACGAGACTTTAAACCCTAAACTTCCTTCATTCTATGTTCTTTTGGGTTATCCCCTTCTTTTCAGCTATGTAGTTCTAGTCATCCACGACCAATCACAATAATGAAACTGCCTACGAACCGCGCGTCAGATTCTGTGGTCGGTGTGGCTGAGGTCTGTCAGGGTGAGCAGCTGGTATGTGCCCGTAAGTGTCTGGTGTGGGCCGCTGTGCCCCCGGTGGCCTCGCTGAGCGGACCCCGCCAGCTGCCGCTCTAGCGCCCAGCTGCCGCCGCCGCCACCACCGCAGTGCCCGCCTATATAAAGTCGCGGACGGACGGACCGGCACGGCGCGGCGCGGCTCGCCATTACTGTAACTGCTCCTAATGACGGCAGCCGGCGGCCGTATGCCCGCGAGAAGCATAAACACGGCCGGAAATGGACGCGCCTAACAGCCCGCCCGGAGTGCACCGCGACCAATCCCGCGACCCTAATAGCGGCCGCCGCTTCCTGCTATTAGTTCTGTCGACATGTTCATCAGGAAATAATCCCCACCGGCTGGAGCGTCCTGCCCCACGTGCTGTCAGATTGGCGATGGCGCTCCGTCCCGTGAGTCGGTGACGTCAGCGCTGCATTCGCGGGACTATTTCTTCCCCTTTTATCAATTCATGGAATGGTTCCCTAGGTCCATTCTCTTCTGGCAGTCTCGTAATAGGTTACGACGCAAAATGAATGAACAGCTCCGCATCTTGTAAGTCACCTGGAAAATAGACTCTGATCCTGGGCCTCAGCTTCACTTACACTACTGCATCACACCCTCCCTTCATCTTCACACGCTCTACATCAGTTCCTAGGATAACTTCCGCATCCTTCCTCTGCAAGATAACGCCCACCGTCCTGAAATCTATCCCTCCTACCAGTTCTTTCTCCCCCCCCCCGTTCCCAATAGATACCACACTCCCTCTCCCCCGTTTCCTCCTCCTGCTTGTCATCCTCCACATCTTCCTTCCTTCCACCCCCTCTCTCCGGAGTCCTTGCGTTCCCATCCCGCTTATTGCTCTCCTCACCCCTCCACTGTCACGACTCCCTCCCATTCGCCATTCGCCCCTCTTCCGCCTTTTCCTCTGCGAGGCCTCCTTCAGCCCAGTATGTTATCATCGTAACAGTGCTTTGTGTGTTGTGCAGTGCTTTATCAATACGTATTTTTACGTAGTTATAACCGCCTTCCTGGCAGAACACGTCTTCTTTTTCTTCTCCTTCCTTTTTCTTTCGCGTTTGTTCCGCCTGGTGGCAGGGTCCTTTACAGTATTCAAGTCATTGTGCACGATATCGGCCCATCACTGCCTTGGCCGTCGCTTGAGTCTCTTTCCAAAGATTTCAATTGAGTAAGCTGCCATTAGTCTTGACTTGTCATCTTGCACGCAGCATATGTCCAAACCATCGCAGACTACCTTCCCGCATTTTCTTTTAGCGGGTGCAATTCCAGAAGGTTTCCAGATAATGTCATTTGAAACGTGATCCAGTCGAGTGACGCCACTGACCATCTAAGCATCTTTGCCTACATGACCCCTAATCGCCGTTGTGTCTCTTTTGTAGCTGGCCAGCACTCGGTACCACGTAGTGCGACAGGGAGGATGCCAGTCCGGTTAGATCTTTGACTTTAGGTATTCCTTCATTCGACGATCTCAGGTCACTCCAGTTGTCATTCGCCACTTCATCTAGGCTGCCTGTGTCCTTGCATTATCCGGTCTATGAGTTGGCCATCACTACTGATTGTAGAACCGAGATCAGTTTGGATATTCGACCTAGATCTTCTCCAACAACCTTAATGGTGACGGCAGAACAGGTGTGGCCAGTGTGTTCCAACTTCTGTCTCCGTTGTTACTCCGTGTCGAGTGTTTGTCTTTCTATGTGTGTTTTACCGTCACTGTGGTCTTTCTAATTTCTGAACATTTGTTCAAAATCCATTTCTTGTAGAGTCCAACGATTAATCAATTTGAAGGTGTTAAAAATTTACCGAACAATATGCCGTGAAGCGCTCTGTGTATTATCAGGCATCATGCCAATTACTCTTGATATACAGGAAATAGCCAAATATTATAATCTGGTCAAAACTAAAGACGTCAGACAGACAATCGACATCGCCCTGGAATATCGCAACTGGGCACACCCGACAGACTTTACGAGAATAAATGAGAAGCACGCAAACAAATGCTGCCCTGTTGAAGTGTACACAGACGGAAGCATGGTAGAATATGAAATGGATTCTGGAATAGCAATATTACTCTTGAAATACAAATACAACAAGCGGAACAATTTCCCATTCTCAATTCCCTAGAGTCAATTATCAATCTCTCGAACAGCAGTAATTCACACGTATATCAGGATGACTTTCTATTGCTTACAAAATCTGAAGTACCACAATTTCTTGATTGAAGAAATACGATGTAAAATCAGAAGATTACAGACACTTTTCGAATGGATTAAGGAGAAATGAACTAGCTGACAATCTCGCCAAACAGCTCGATCACGAAAGTCAATAATCTACAGCAAAATACGTACACTTGCAGTAAAGAAGGCACTTCGAGAGTGGTTTAGAAACCAATGGTAGACTGAATGGCAAAGAAATTAAACCGGGGAAAGCACTAAACCGAAGTATCCTACGATCCGACAACGTTTAATGATTAAACTAAAAAATCTCGTAATTTTAAAATAATGTCAATGGGAAGCTAAAAGCCTATTATCAACGGTGTAGAATAATTGGAAGTTAGGACGTGCACATGCAACAAAGATAACCAAACTGGTAACCACCTACTTTACGACTGCTGCAAATTACTGAAAGAGAGGGACAATTTCAGGAAAGAAATACCTGAGAAATGTGGAGGATGGGCCGTCAGTAAATTGGAAGCTGAGAGCGAAGTGTCACCATCTCAGACTGCATCCGCACACAGCAATGACAGTCCGTATTCATGAGTACAATACCCAGAAAACTAACGACTAGAAAGACGCATTGTAGAGTCGACAGAGGGTAACTAAGGTAAACGTAGACTGATAGAGCCGGTACTATCCAAAGAAAACAAAACAGACGGCTATTGGGATACAAAGGGCGGAAATTACACTAACGAGATGCTTAACGCGAAAATGAATCTAACGCACACGCGAGCACAAAAACAGAAGACGGCCGCGATTCACACGGCGGAAGAGTACATTAACTGGATATTTACGCAAATCTGAATCTAATATACACGCGAGCACAAGATAAATTTAATAAACCAAAGCAATAACGGTAAAGAACACTCAAAATATGTCGCGCCTAGTATGAAGCCGGTTACACTCAAAAGTACCGGTGTGCTCAGAACTGTTCTCTTCTCTCGGCAACGAACACGCAGTAGTTGGTTTACATTCCACTACTTGACTTATGTCCTCAACTTCATTAAGAGTTTGTTGTATAGGACGTTCAGGGAGAATATTTACGCTGGGATGAGTGCCACCGCTGATAACTCTTAAAAATGCAGTTTAGATTCCACGTTTTTTAGATATTTCTGGGTTACTCTGGCCCACAGTACTCCTTCCCAAAATTAGGAAAGCAAAGAGCTTGCAGTAGGAGAGATTTGCTTCATACTGTTGAAGATGAGGGAAGTACTCATTGCGCCAGTGTATGATATTTTCGGACTTTAGTTCCTATATAAAACCAGATCTACTAAAACTTCTATAGGAACTGACACCTCCTCCCCACCGCTCGCCTCTGGCTTCCAGTACTTAGACCACATTACTCCTTCAGAATTGAACCCACCCATCACCGCCCGTCACATAATTTACACTCTTCGCACCAAACGCAACACCACCCCCAGTCACGACCGGCTGACCTACCGACACCTCCGGGCCTGCTCCCCTTCTTCCATGAAGTACTCAGCCTCATCTCCGTGTTCAGGAAGGTCCTGGAAACCATCCTCTCCCGTCGTATCCATCAACACCTCCGCCGCCACCAGTTCCTCCCCCTCTCCCAACGTGGCTTCCGACCCTCCCTGTCTGCCGACGACCAGCTCCTTCGCCTGACTCACCTCCTATCCATCCAGCTTAATACCCGTCGCTCCGCCATCTTTGTCTCCCTCGATATAGAAAAAACCTACGACCGTGTATGGCATTCCGGTCTCCTTTTCAAGCGCCAGTTCTACGCCCTTCCTGTTAATTATATCCGCGTCATTGCTTCCTTCCTCACCCACCGCCCCTCCTATATCACTGTCTGCAACTCCGACACCCGTTTGTTCTACCCCTCCGCCAGGCTGCCTGAAGGTCCCTCCTCTCTCCTTTATCTTATCTATTCCGGCGATATGCCCCAACCCCAGCCTCCTCTCTATCTCCTGCAATATGCTGACGACACCGCCTTCCTAGCCCTCACCTCCTCCCTAGCCCATTCCCAGTTTTTGCTCCAGTCCCACCTCACCAAGTTCGCCTCCTTGTGTAACCTGTGGTTCCTCTCCATCAATCCTGACAAATCCCAGGCAATCATTATAGGTCGCACCACCCCTTCCTTCCGTCTCCCTGACTTTTACCTTACCCTTCACAACCATCATATCCGCCACACCCCCACCCTTAAGCACCTCGGACTAACGCTCGATCGATCTCTTTCCTGGACCCCACACCTCCGCACTATTCCCCAGAAAGCCCTCTCCCGTCTAAATCTCTTCAAAGTCCTTACCGCTCGGACGTAGGGTCTCAGCCCCTCCACCATCCTCTACACTTACCGCTCCCTTATGCGTCCTGTCCTCTGCAGTTTCCATTCCGCCTGGATTTCCGCTTCCCCTTCCTACTACAAAGCCCTGCAAACCCTTGAACGCCACGCCCTCCGCCTCGCCTATCGCATCCGGCTCCCCTCCCCCAAGCGGATCCTATATGACCTTATCCCGTTACCCCCATCTCCTTTAATACCTTAAACACATCCGGATCCTCTACACCAACCGTAAAATACCCTGGTCTATCCCATCCTCACTAATCCTGGGCCTCTGCCACGCCTTTGCCGCTGCATCCCTCCCTCCCTTCACCTCCATACTCTCCACGTCCTTTCCCAGGGTAACGTCCGCCACCTCCCCTTTCCTGATGACGTCCTCCGTCCCGACATATACCCATCCTACCAACCCACATCCCTCCCCATAGATGAAGTGCCCCCTCTCCCCTCCCCTTCCCCTTCCCCTTCCCTTCCACCGCTTGGCTATTCCCCTCCCTTCTGGAGTCCCTACACCTCCTCTTCCGCCTCCTCCCCCCCCCCCCCTCATCATCCGCGCTTTCCGCCTTCCCCTAACCCGCAGGGACCTGTGCTTCGTTCAGTGTTTTGTGTGAAGCGCTACAGTAAGTGTGTTTTTATCTGCGTCCACCGCCAACAAACAAGTGTCGCATCGTGTGTTTTAATATTGTGTCTCCGAGTGCTCGCCGTCCTGTGTTTGCTGGCATACTGTATGTTTTTAATGTTACCGTGGCTCTTCGTTTTAACAAATGTGCTTTCAATCACCTGTCAAGCTGTCTGTACTTCAAATTGTCACCATGTATACGTCTAAATTCACTGTTATTTTATCTCCTGTTCTATTTTTAAATGTCTTCGTGTCCTTATTTTTATTTCTCTCGGCTGAAGATCAGCCCATCGAGCTGCTGCCAGCTTACTGGCATTGTAAATATGTGCTAGTGTTGAAACACAATAAAGGAAAAAAAACTTCTGTAGGTGTGTAATATGAATTTTGAAACACCCTGTGTACTTAACTATGATGTATGTTTGTAGCTTGTATCACCTGTGAAGAGGAATTCATTTGCTCAATGTACCTTTTGTTAACCACAAGAAAACATCAGTTACATCCTTCTCTCAGTTTCATTTTCTGATTTTTTTTCTGTTGTGTTCATAACAGATTATTGGCATATGTAACGCATATGGCATTATACCATATGGAAAAAAATGGACGTTTATGTTAAGTTCAGAACGACAGGGTTGGATATCGTCTGTCTCCATAGCAACTAGCTGCTTTGCCATACTTATTTGAATGCACATGAAGCCAACTATCCCTATGGCCACCGGTAGAATCGTATTGAATACATTATCAACACAATACCTGTACTATAATTATTGACAAAACATGCATGTCAAATTAGTTTTATGCGTCTCCCATTGAATCCTAGACGTTTCTTATTGACTTTTCTTTTCCCTATTAAATTATTTTTTTTTTAAATAATGTAAACGTATTTATTGTACGATGTTACATGTTATACATACGATTTGACAGTAATTTTGGGCAGTACATGCATGTACAGTCAGTTTTATGTACCACCTATGACAGGCAATTCTTCTTAGATTAGACTCCTAGAAGCCTTTTACGGAATTTACCTTTTCTCTGTTTAGTTATTTAAAATTTAATGTACATGTAATTGTCATGCAACCTTTCACGTTAGACATACGCCATTTATAGTTTTTTTATTTTATTTTGGTTTGCTTCTTCACTGATGACTAGAGTTCTTTAAAATGCGTAGAATTCGCATACTGCTCATTAGTTTAAGACTGATTCACAACAACATTGTTCGACGTCTATGTGTGGAACCAGTTAGCGTAACTTCTGTAACTTAATTGTGTACTAATCTTAATAGCTGTGAAATTAATGGTCTCTCTCAGTGAATTTATACAAAATTTCAATCTCATCCACCACTTGGGAGGTGGTCTTGTACATAATGAAACCGGTCAACAGTGATGATGTATATCATCATTCGCATACATTATTGATGAAGGCAATTTCAGTGAAATAAGATAACGATCGCCGCAGTTTCCCACATCATTAGAAAAATTATTAATTCTGTAAGGTGACCTCAACCACATAGCTGCGTTACATGTAACGTGTACCGCCAGTTTCTGTTTGCTGAAATTCTTTTACTGCTCACAATCAAACGGTGAAGTCACGTTTTACAAACTGGCGCTTTGCCTTACGTGTTATTGTGTGCTCGCTGTTTCTGTCGGCGCAACCACGCAGTTACGACAGCGAGGAATTAACTACGTGCCGAGCTAGTTAAGAAGCCAGCGGTGATCAGGAGTGTAGCCGCGCTTGCCTCAACTCGGGACTGCACGATATGCCTGCTGGCTGCTGGACAGCGTGTTTCTTGTTCCGCGGCGTCAAGGACGACTCCCAGCCGTACCGAGGCGGTGGCCCGCTTGGGGCTTTATCGACAATGCATCGCCCAGTCGACGCCGTTCTACACAATAACCTGCAACAACGGCGGCGAACAATTTTCAAGTTGTCCGACAACTTTACTAACCAGGTCTCAGCAGCACAACATACGCTGATGTGTTAAAGCGCTACCAGTGACAACTCCTATAGAAACGCAAGAAAAGTGAATACGTTCGTGTTTAGAAAAAACTGGATTGAAACTGTAAAACGAGCTAATTCAGCCCTGTTTTACCTCCCTCGCCAAATGTTTTGGCACGCGAACATATTCGCGTTCTCTTAACGCACAGAATGCTAAAAACATTGTAAACTAGCATAAACCCGCGGCTCCGCTCGCGTGTTGGTTGAATATAATAGATAAGCTGTCTTTCAATAGTGTGCTATGCGACTGGTTTTGAAGGATGAAATGAAATATAATACCGTTTTTTAGAAACAAATATTTTTAATCAACATTGGAATAAAAAAATAAAATTATGTGAAGTGCTTAATGATTTACAATAAATTATACATACATTATTCCTTATAGCCTGTGTTGCAATATCTCAACACGTATGGTGAGAGTAATGTCCAAATTCATTTTATTTTCATTTTAGGGCATTCTAGTAAACTACGTTATTTGTAGCATTGTTTGAAGCGTAAATGTAGAGACTTTTTGGGTTGCCCAACCTTGAGCAAGCGACGTATAATTGACCACGTGAAAAACATTAGGGCTGTAAATAGATTCCTGCGATGTTCAATGATTGTCCTCGAGCTTTGTTGTCATGGCAAAAGCTAGACGAACTGGAAACTGAAGTCTTTAGAAATGAAATGGCATATCTGAAGGGATTAATTTGACGACTTTCAACCACCATATCTTCCACCCCCTTATAGCTATCGGCATGGAACTGCTACGGTGTACAACAGGAGACTTCGGACAACAATTACACACAGACCATTCGTTTGCGTTCTGTAGTTTTCGCTGCAGAGCGAAATATTAACACACACACAAATACATAGAATTTTATATACACCGATAACTTTTCATCCCAATATAATCCATCCTTTTATGATTATCAACCCTCAAGCAACAATGCAACCAATAAAACCATTTCAAAGAGTAAATATAATTTTCAAAGAGCAATTATTGTTACACATTTCGCTTTATATTCTTCAAATTACTACATGTCTATCAGATCGCTATAAAACCATGCCTAAAACCTTCCTCAGGTATAAATTAGTAACTTTAAAAATATTCAAGTCTCTGCGTCTTGTCGTTCGGACGCGATAAGCGTACACCGAACAGACATTCACATTAACATATATAGATAAATAGCTATCCGATCGCCATAAAACCGTGCCTAAAGCCTTCCCTGTGTAGACATTAGTGACTGTACAAATGTTTAGTTCTTTATGTCTTGTGGTTCAGATGTGATAAACGTACACCGAACAGACATTCACATTTATATATATAGATAACAATTAGGGGATCAGTTGAGATATCTAGGTTCTGAAGTATTGTCATCATCGGAATGATCTAAAATGGTTCGACGTCTCTCTATTGATTCTACGGAGACAATAACATTACGGCAGGCGAGGTAGTGGTAATAAAAAAAAAGTTGCTGCAGAGTGTATTGGTGTGTTGATGTTGACTTTACAAAATAATAATAACAATAATAATAATAATAATAATAATAATAAAATAAATAAATAAATACACAAGCAGTCGAATTCAGATAGTGTAGTGAGCAAGTAGTGCAATGTAATAACAACGGGAAGCTATGGCATGGAGAGCCATAGGAAGGTTGGAAGAGGGACACACTGACAGGTGGCTGCAGCTATTGGAGTGCCCCAATTGTAATTTCCATCATCTGGACGCAATCTCAGACAACAGGAATCGTTAAAAGAAGGCACGTTCAATATCCAACACGAGGAACATCAGCAAGAGATGACTTATCTTCGGTTAACATCCTGTCAAGACAGAAAGATGAATGCAACACAGCTACAAATAGTCCTAAATCGCTTTCGGGAATGTGGCCTCTACACACAGAAGCCAAAGGTGTGTGTCCCATTAAAACCAAGACACCGTTTAGCTGGCAGAAACTGGGCGGAGGATCATCAGGATTGGAGTAGTAAAGAAAAGCGCCGGTTCTCGCCACACATGGGTCAATATTTTGAGGTCATCCGGATAATCGTGGTTCCCTCATCTTGAGAACGTGTAACTCGAAAATATCCTGCTTATGTGCTGGAAACATCACCATATCATATCGGTGTGTCGTACAAAATGTCGCTTTGACTGCTCAGTGCTATAAAGGTGAGATCATTCGACCTTTTGTTATGGCCTACACTGGTGCTATAGGAGATGGTTTGCTTCTTGGACGATAATACTCGTCCCCACAGAGCTGCAATGGTGGACACCAAGCTTGAGGCTAGTGAGCATGCCTTGTATGCACTTGGCAGATGCATTGCAGCCAGGCCGGCACCTGTCACAACTGGATGTTGCATTCATGGAAGAATGGCCAGATATCTCTGAAGAGCTGATCGATAACCTCATAATGTCCTTGTCACGCCGGTTTGCAACTGTACTGGCCGTCCGAGGTGATCACACACCATGGTGCCAAGTAAAGCCAAGTAAACCTCAAGTACTGTACCACACACAAATAACACAAAATACGTTCCATATGTATATTTTGTATGATACCTCACATGATCATCTAATTGTCTGAGCGGTGTACTTTTACGTGCTCATCGCAATGTAGGTACCATACACTGCATCTCCCTTTCAGTATCACTTCCCTATTTTCTTTTTCACTGCCACTTTCTCCTGTCTGCAAATTTAAAATGTTCAGATGTTTGTAAATCTATGGGACTTAACTACTGTGACTATCTGTCGCTAAGCTTACAAACTACCTAATCTAACCCAAGGACAACATAGGCGCACACACACACACATACACACACACACACACACACACACACACACACACACACACGGGGCATTATGCTGTGAGTAAGGTGGACAGATGACTTTCCTTTATTTTGAGGGTTTTGGCAAGATGTACTTAATCTGTAAAGGAGACCGCGCATAAAACGCTTGTACGACCATGTCTTATGTATTGCTCTAGTTCAAATCCAAATGTTTGTAAAGCTTATGGGACTTAACTGCGGGGTCATCAGTCCCTAAACTAACAAACTACTTATGAACTACTATATACTAAAGACGACACAAACATTCATGCCTGAGCGGGGGATTCGAACCCCCGACGGCGGACGGCCGCGCGCACCGCAACACGGCTCTCCAGTACGCACGGCTAATCCGCCACGGCATTGCTCTAGTGTTTGGGACCCGCAACAGATCAGTTTAAAGGAAGACACGGACGCAGTTCGGAAGAGAGGAGGTAGGTTCGTTCCTGGTACGTTCGAAAAATGCGTGTGTGTCACGCAAATATTCCGGGAACGCAAAAGGGGATCGCTGGAGGAAAGACGACGCAATTTTCGAGAAATTCTGTTGAGGAAATTTAGAGGGCCGGAATTTGAAGCTGAGTGTAGAACGATCTTCCTGGCACCTACTTACATTTTCCGTAAAGATCACAAAGTCAAGAGAAATTAGGACTCGTACAGAAACATAGAGACATTCTTTTCTCCATCGTTGTATTTCGGAGTGTAATGGGAAAGGAAATGTGTTATAGTGGTACAGTGTACTCTCCGCCACGCACCTTACGGTGGATTACGGAGTGTATATGCAGATGTAGATGCCAGAGGGAGGACTCGAACCCCCGACACGACGGGAGGCAACCGCGCGCTCCGCGGCAAGCCGCCTTAGAGCGCTCGGCCTTTCCACCGCGGCCTTCCTGTCTGCCTCTTCTGTTACAGTCTTCACCTTAAACCTTTTCTCGCGATCATTCTTACCGCTATCTTCTTTCACATTTTCACCGACTATCAACGATTTCCTTTGTCGCAATCTTTTTCTTTCTCATGGCCACTGCAGTCTACTGTCTGCTGTCTGCTGTCTGTCTCTCCATTCACCATAGTATTCTTTCTACACATGTCCTGTCCTTTTATCTTCCAGATTCGGGGATCTGGCCATCCCCCACCCCCCCCCCATACTTTTATGTATGGTGTTCATTCATCTCTCTTTTTAATTTCCACTGTCTCCCCTCTCTTTTGCACTCACTGCTTCTGTATCCATTTATCTTTATTCATGACTGTGTGATCTCTCTCTCTCTTTCCCTCACACAGGCATGGTCTGTACTCTCTTCACGCACTCCTTTCTGCTATTCTTCTTCAGCCCCAAAATCGCGAATTTGTTCGGATGCCAAAATTTTTTGTTGAGGAAGGCAGTGTTTTCAGAGAGTTCTTTGATGACACAAATCATTATTTAACATGCAGTGAAATTGTTTTTGTGGTGCCAAAGGCGCAGAAAGGTCAATATGTAGAAGGATAATGGTGGAGAAACTTCAGGTCGCAGAAAGATACCAGTTAGTTCAGTAAGTTGAATGAAGTCATATACAGTCAGAGGAAGAGAAATGGACGAGCTACAGGGGAATATTACTGGAAGAGACTAGATAATGCCTTGGAACAGTAGTATGTAAAGGCAGGATGAAGGTGTTTCATAAATGGCCTCATAGTGCAACTCAGAGAATATTATGTTGAAGACAGAACAAAAAGTCAAACTGATAACTGCAGAAACTAAGCAAAAATCATGGGAAAACTTAGTAAATAAACTAGAAACTTCGCATAAAGCCGCGGGAATACCATTCTGTTGCATAATTAGCAGTCTTAGAAATGGAGGGAAGAAGGAATTGACAAGTGTTTTCGACAGGCCATTAAAGTTTCCTGTGAATCCTGTGGGTGGCTTGGGCAGATGGAGGAATGTTTTGGAGAGTTGCTCAGTGTAGGTGAAACGATTGGTGGTGGGTCAGATTTTGAAGGACAATAAGACAGGAATGATGATTGAAAGAGAATCACATTTGAGTACGTGGAGAGAATGGTCAATAGACTGCAGCGCAGTAAAGCCGCTGCGGCTGATAACATTAAGACGGAACTCATCAAATACAGTGGAATGGCACGTCTCAAATGGTTACACAGTATATTTGGTGGAAGAGTTGGGACAGGTTCCGTTTGACTGAACGAAAGCTGTAATCGCACCAATTCTCTAGCATGGAAACAGGAAAGATTGTAACAACTACAGAGTTATCTTCTCAATTACGGTTATGGGCAAAATATTCTCAGTTATTAGTGAAAGGAAGAGTGTGGTTATTGAAGTTGTATGAAAATGTATGGGATAAGGCGTTTTACAGGCTGTCAGGGCCGAATCTTTAGCTTACGGTAAATAATGGAGAAATGAGTGGAACAGGGAATTATATGTATGTTCATAGATATAGAAAAAGCTGATGACTGAGTTTCTAGGAGGAAGTTAGGTCTGCAGAGGTCTGCAGCCAATTAAAGAAAGGTCTTCTGCATTACAAATCTTCCTTCATTCGGTCGTTAGAAGTTATTTTGCTTTCCAAATAACAAAACTCATCTGCTACTTTTATTGTATCGATCCAGTTTCTTCAGCATCGCTTGATTTTCTTAATTCCATGACCCTTTTCTTGCTGTTCTTAATGTTCATCTTACACTCTCCTTTCCAGACACTATCCATTCAGTTCAACTGCTGTTCCAAGTCCTTTGATGTTTCCCACAGAATTACAATGTTATAGTTTAATCGCATAGTTTCTGACTCTTCTCAGTGGCTTCTTATTTTAATGTCTCCTTGCTTTTCTTCACACCTTGTTCAATATACAGACTAAATAACATTTTGAATAGGCTACAAATCTATCTTACTACCTTTCCAACAACTGCGTCCCTTTCTTACCTTTCGACCCTTTTAATAACTGTATGGTTCTCTTCTGAGTTATCTTTTCCTTTCCTGAATTTTACTCTTTACTACATTCAGAATTTGAAAGAGTGTATTCCAGTTATCATTATCAAAAGCTTTCTCCAAATCAATAAAGTACAAATTCATAGTTTTGCCTTTCCTTCACCGATGTTCTAAGATAAGTCTTCATGTGAGTATTGCCTTACGTGTTCTAAATTTTCTCCCTTAGGTCGAATTTTACCTGTTTTCTTTTCGCCTGTAAATAATTCTTGTTAATAATTGGAAACCACGAGTTATTAAACTGATAATTTTATATTTTAACACTTGTCTGTACTAGATTTGTTAGGAATCTGGATTATTACATTCTTCTCGAAGCCTGAGGGTATTTCCCCTGTCTCATATATCTTGTACACCAGGTGGAAGAGTTTCGTCATGATTGGTTCTCCCGAGGAGAAGATTTGTTCAGAGGAATTGTCAACTACTCCAGGAGCCATGTTTCTAGTCAAATCTCTCAATACTCTTACTTTCTTCTCGCAGTTTATAACTTACCTTTTCTTCATCCACTGCCTCATCCATTTTTTGCAACACTTCCGTCAACTTTATTTCTCCGAGATACATTCACTCTAATTTGATTTTCTTCCCTCCTTTCTATAGTTTTGGATTTCCATCTCAGCTCTTGATATGAATCCAGCTGCTTTTCTTGTCTACAGATGTTTAGTTTTTCTCTCGTAGTTATACATTTTTATGAGGACTAGCATGTTTCATCTACCCCGTGCTCAGCCAAAGTGCTTTACCTGTCAATCTGATTTTTAACCGTCCGTACCCCCCTTTTGCCTGATTCATTTTTGCATTCTTATATTTTCTCCTTTCGTACAGTACCTCCTAATCGAAGGTCTTGTTCTTCTACCAATAAAATCCTCTGCGTGTTTCACTACTTTATCTCTCAAACTAATCCATTCTTCCTGTTTCTATCTTACCTTCCCCCTTTTTGGTAAATCCTTGTATAAAGCAATCTCTGAATCTCCTGACAACTTCTGGAGCCTGAAATTTATCCAAGATACACCTACTTTTCTATATTTTCTGCAGTTTCATACTATACAAATCATAACCATGAAGTAATTTTCAGTCTGTAACTTCCCTTAAATATGTCTTACAGTTTAAAAGCTGGTCTCGAAAACTTTTGTTATACCATTATAAAATCAATCTCTGACCTGGCCGTGTCTCCTATACAGTTATACATAAACAACTGTCTTTCATGATTTCTTAAACCAAATGTCTGTGCTGATTAAACTGTGCTCTGTGTAGAATTCTACAATGCGACCTCATGTTTCATTCATTTTCTCATGCATGAATGTGTAATCACCTACTATTTTTCTTTCTTTCTATTTCAATTACCGAGTTTCAGTCCACCATCACAATCCTCTCACATAGAAGTGTGAAGAACTTGTTTTATCTCGTCATAGACTTTTGCCCTGTTTCCTCATTGGCACAGCTAGTTGGCATGTAAACTTGTGTTATCGGTGTTGGCTTCATATCTGTCTTTGCTACGATATTCAGCTTATTATTTTCTTTCTCATTAACCCTGCGTTACTCCTACAAGCTATTGTATTTATAAACATGAATTTATCTGTCCAAAAATCTTGTTGATCTTGACACTGAACTTCAGTGTTCTCCTTCCTATCTGTTATCAGGCTGTCAATTTTTTTCTAATTTTGTAACTTACCTGGCCGATTACAGGATAGAACATTTCACTTATAGATTTATAGAATGACTGGTTTATTTCTCCTGATGACTACATCCCGGAGTAGTTCCCGTCCCGACATCCAAATGGAAGACTACTTTACCTCCATAATATTCCATCCAAAAAGATGCCATCATCATATTTTTACGCTGTAGAGTGGCATGTCCTCGGGAAAGTTAACGACTGTAGTTTCGCAGTAACTGCATAGCCAACGCTGTTGTGATAAGGTCAGTTTAGTCAATCTTTCAGACTGTTGCCCTGTAACTGCTGAAAAGGCTGCTGCCCCTTTTAAGGAACCGCACGTTTGTCTGGGCTCTCCACTTATATCCCTCCATAGTGGTTACACCTTCGGTACGGCTATCTGTATCGTTGAGGCATGCAAGCCACCCCACCCCTACAATGTCTGTGGCTCATAGATGGTGGACCTCTACTTTCATAAGGCAAATGGCTTAGAATGTTCGTTTCTACTATGCCACACATTTAAGATGGGTGCACAGTTAGTACAGCACAAGTGATAAAATGTTTTGCATGATCCGCTAACTGGCCCGGTGGTCTGCCGGGCGCCATGGCTCAGCGCTCTCGGTCAGGGGGTCTAAGCGCCCTCTGTAATAAAAAAAGCTGAGTCAACCATTCAACGAACAACCACAAACTGAAACAACGACCGCAAAACTAAGATCCACCTGAAGGGAAAAAAAGTGGTTTTTGGGTAAAGCGTTTGACTCGAAACCGAAGTGTCACGGGTTCGAAACCCAGTCGGACCTCGGATTTTTAGTCTGCGTTTTAACCCGCCCTTCACCTCACAATGATGTGAGGAGTCGCCAGAAACGACACGTGGTTCGGAATCCACGTTAAGCTGTAGGTCCCTTTTTCCCGGTTGGATAACTGGGGTAGGCTAGGGGCACCCAAGTCGCCGAAGAAGTGTCCAAGTGAAAGACTTGCACCAGACCAATGAACCACACGAAATTATTATTATACAAACTTATTCCTTTTTTTATAGATATAATTAACTACTACCTAACCTAAATGTCCCTTCATTCCAAATATAGCATAGGGGATAATCTGCAATATTAATTCGTGAGACATTATATTCGTGTTAGAAATGCAAAACAGTTTCGTGCCATCTTTCGGAAAACAATCTAATCGCCGCGGCGGAGTGGCCGAGCGCATTCAGGTGCTCTGCTACGATGCGCGAGATCGTTTCCTGGCGGGGGTACATGGATGTTTGTGCTGCTTTTAGTACAAGTTAGTTCATGAGTAGTTTGTAAGTTTAGGGACTGATGATCCCGCAGTTCTCATATAAGCTTAACAAACATTTGAACTTTTTGGTTTCTCTTGGGCTTGCAGCACTATAAATGTCATTTAAAGACATTATGCAATAAATCCAAAATGCTGCTTTAAATATAATTGTTTTTATTGAACTATAGGCCTATTTCGGCTTTTAGCGCCATCGTCAGGTTATCAAAAAGCTGTCACATCACAACATCAATGTTAAATCATAAGAAATGTTGCAATAATTAAAATTCAGAAATATTGCAATAATTCATAGCAATAAATAAATGACTGACAGAAATAAAACCATCGATGTATATGGATGTCAGGACCAACAGACATCACCTGACGATGGCGCTAAAAGCCGAATAGGCCTATAGTGTATTAAAAATAATTGTATTTAAAGCAGCATTTTGGATTTATTGCATAAACATTTGAACAATCTAATCATTAACTGAAAACGATATCGAGAACGTTATACTCACTTCATTTTGATTAACTAACTTCTGATAAAGGGTTTGGACGAGAAACAATCATAAAGAACATGTATGAAAACAATTCAGAAGATGTGTGAAGTATGGTTTAGGAAGGAATGTAGGAGTCTGTTTTCTGGATTTTAACATGTAGCCTACCAAAATACCGACAGTCCATGAGATGGAGCAATGAATCATCTGGATTATGGATTTAAATCTTCGTCAACTGTATTACAAAATTGTTGACTCCAGGGCGGAAGGTCCCTACCGCCAAAAATAAACATAGAATGTAGTTTCTAAAAATTAAAGAGACATCCAGCGTTAAAGACCTTCTTTCCAGTCTGTCGATATCACACAAATATACTTTAAGCTGTTACATCGAGCATGGCATTAGTAAGTGATTTCGCATATTCGACCTGTACGAATCAGATTTGTTTATGGTACAATTCAGACCCGAAGTGAGTAGAACTCGAATATCGGCTTGACGTTGTAGGTGTATGAGAGAGGCTACATACCTTCCGACCTCAAGAAGGACGTAATGATTTCAACTCCAGTTCAACTATCAGTTTACAAAGTTACGGTTGATGACAGTGACATGGATTATTTAACATAAAAAGGGGGGAAAACTGGTATTGTCGATCTGAGGGGAAGATCTGTGAATTTAAGAGAAATTTAAGAACACGAAGAATCACAGGAAACAGGCTACTTTTATAGCTTTTGTAGTTCTGGTAAAGGAGTTTGACAATTTCGATGTGCATATAATCTTTAAAATTCTGAAGGTAGCAGCAGTAAAATGAAAGTAATGAAATGATATGTAAAACTTGTAAAGAGATCAGGCAACAGTTATAACAGTCAAAGGGTATGAGAGGTACGCAGTGGGTGGGGAGTAAGAGAGAGGTGAAATTGTTTCCCCAGTGGTATTCAATAAGTGAACGGTAACAAGGGAAAATTTGCAAAGAGGAAATTGAAGTTCATAAAAAAGAAATAAAAATATTACGGTTTGTCGATGTCATTATAATTCTGCCTGAGATACCAAAGGACTTGTAAGAGCAACTGAACGGATTTGACACAGTCCTGAAAGGTGGGTGTAAAATAAACAAGCTAATCATCAAGATAAGGTAATGAAATCTAGTCGAATTAAAGCAGCCGAGGCCGAAGTAATTAGATCAAACACCGAAACAGTATAATTACTAGACGAATTTGTTATTTTGGTGACAAAATAAATGATGGCCGAAGTAGAAAACATATATAATGTAGTACGGACTTCGTAAGAAAAGCATTTCGAAAGAGGATATGTTTGTCGACATAGAATACTAGTATCTCATACAGTCTTTTCTAAAGCCATTTGCCTGGAATGTACTCACGTATTCAAGTGAAAGGAATGCAATCAAGAAGAAGATAGAGAAGTTTGAAATTTAATTCTATGGAAGAAAGATAGGATTAGATGAGTCCATCGCGTAACTAATGAGGGTGTAGTAAAAAGAATTGGGGAGAAAAGACATTTGTGTTATATCTTGAGCAAAATAAGGAATCCATTGATAGGGAACAGTCTTATATATCAAGAAAGCCACGTGGGAATGGCCACGTGGTCTAAGGCTACGTTGCACGATCGCTCCTATCAGAGGTTCGAGTCCTGCCAGGGGCGCGCGTCTGCGCGCGCCAGTGTGTGTATGTGTGTGTGTGTGTGTGTTTTGTCCTTAAAATAAGTTCAGTAGTTTGTAAATCCCTTAGGATTAGAAACATTTGAACATCAAGTAATAGGAACTATAGTATTATAGGGAAATGTGGGAGAGATATAATAATCTCAGAGCGAGGCCAAGTAATAAACAGAAAACAGGTTAAACGGATGTAGGTTTCCACTGTTATCCGGAGGTAAATAGGCTTGCACAGGTTAGGGTAGAATGGAGATCTGCACCAAACCAGAAATAAAACTGAAGTTCACAGCAAGAACATTCTACGAACGACAAGTACTGTACGCACTGAAATTTTGGCGTAATTAAGAAAGTTTGAGAGTTGATAAAAGTTTTACATTAAAATCACGATGCTTTTCACTAATTCGAATAGAAATCAGTTTGTTTCATCTTTATACGGTTTTACTTCATTTACGCGTTTCGCGCATTTCGAGCATCTTCACACTGGAACAATAAGTTCAAATACAAGTACAAGTGCAGTAGTTCAAGTACGTGAACCTAGCTGGCAACAATTATGGTAAGGCTAAAGCTGAGAAAATTTGAAAAATTAAAACATACTTGGTTCAATGTTGATGGCATGGGGCTTTGTATGGCATGGCAAATATTCGTGGATGGTAGCTTGACAGTTAAGGTGTGGTAACCTACAAGAGCATTTACTTACTTGCTTACTTACTGCTAAGGCCATTTGAATCGCAACCGGTCCTTAGCCTCATGTAAAACACTGCGCTATTCCTCTCTAATTTCTTTTTTCATTCAATCCCATCTTCAGGAGGTTTTTTCTAACGTTATGCATCCACCTCATTCCTGGCCTTCCAGAGGTTCATTTCCGTCCGGTCTGCTTACCATCACATCTCGTACAATACTGGCATTTTTATACCACTCGTTACCTGACTTTTCAGTATGGCTACTACGTCTGACTTTTTCAACATGTCCTAAAGCTCCCAGTTTTGTCTTATCATCCAATATTTTCCGTTACCTTGTTTTGAAATGTGATCAACCTTCTCAACGTCTTCTGTGTCATTTTCCATGTTTCAGTGGCATATGTGACTATTGGTCTGATGATTGTCTTATAAATTCTCAGCTGTGTTCTATACGACAATAGTCTAAATCGGAGCTTTCCAAACTGGGTGTCGCGACACCCTTGGGTGTTGCGTGGTAGTATCAAGGGTGTCGCAAGACAAACAATTTTGGACTCTAAACAAAAAAAAAGTTGTCATAAAATAACACAAAATTTCCTTCTCTTCATACTACCCTGAAGACTCGCCTACAGCTAATCATCCTTCTCTTCATTCAGTGCACCACAGATCACGTATTAAAGGAGGAAGGAAGCTTAAAGTTTAACGTCTCGTCGACAGCATGGTCATCAGAGACGGAGCTTATGCTAGGATTTTCGGGAAAGGATTGGGAGGAAATCGGTCGTGCCCTTGGAAAGGAAACATTCCGGCATTTGCCTGGAGTGATGTAGGGAAATGACGGAAATCCTAAATCTGGATGGCCGGAGGTGGATTTGAACCACCATCCTCCCGAATGCGAGTCCAGTGTCTTACCACTGTGTCACCTCACTCGGTCTCACGTATTAAAGAAGTGATCGGTGCACATTAATTGCGTGCTCAGACGCTAGGCGGCATCTCTGCTTCAGCAGCAGTAGACACTACGCTCAGGGTTCGTTCAAGCAGCTGCCAGTTGCCAGATTCCAGCAATCTGCGCATGCTCAGAGCTGCTGCTGATACTCGAGAACCGCTCTTCCCATGCGCAGTTTGCTGCAACTGTCAGCTGCTTGAACGAACCTTCACTGTAATCTGCTTTCCTTCCCAAAAAGCTGCACCAGAGCGTTTCTTAATGGATTTTTCAAAGCCACGTCACCCTCGGTAGCGTTTCTTACAATTAAATGTCAATCAATGACACAGTGGCTGTAAAAGCTGTCACAGATTGTAAAAGCAGTCACAATTGTCCACACTAAAGCTGTTCAGTAGCGATGTTTAGTATGGTGTACGGCCAGGTGATTAACGGAGAGTAGTATTTTAAATGCAGTGATCGTTGGTTCGAACCCTGGTATGCCTTAATATTTTTTTCTCTCAGTTTCCTGTATGTAACAGATTGTGGGACCAGAAATGACATTCATACTCTTACTTGTTACAAATATTTATCCATTTTTTTCCGAATATGTCGGGACTTTCAGGGTCGTGGTGAAGCAAGAACCTAACAAGAGAACTTTGATAATAATTCATCACTTGTCATAAATACATCATCTTTATTTCTGAAAATAATGTGATAATATTCAACTGAAAGGGAACAGATACCGTGCTGTCTAAATCAGACATCCGAGAAGCTAATGTGTAGATGCCGTTTTCAATCGATCCAGCAAAATCGTATCTGGCCCTGACATGTACACACGACAGCGAAAAACGGTTTCCGAAATTCAGTTTTGTGTTTCTGAAGTTGGGTCGCATGTAGAAGAAGCAAGTATTACTGTGTGAGTTAGGTATTGTTGTCTGCGGTGTTACTCTGTTGTACATCTCCATAGTTCCTAATATTTCATTTTCTTGCGATGAGTGTGCGTAATTACTGCTGTCAGGATCAACATTAAACATGCCAATGCGTACGAGGATTTCAGTTGCGTTTACAAACTACATTTAAGAGATATTTTATTTCCGCCCCCCCCCCCCCTCCCGCTAGAACCGTCTAACTATAAAAGGGTGTCGCCATGAGGGAAAGTTTGGAAAGCACTGGTCTAGAATGTAACGAATGCAGCAAATGCAAATTTCCTGCTTGTATTCTTGTCGGTGTTGTTAACGATAACTCCTTAAGTATGTGGCACTGTCTACTGTTTCAAATTATAGATTGTTGACGTCTTCCGGCCGCGGTGGCCGCGGGGTCTGAGGCGCTTCAGTCACGGCCTGCACGGCCACTACGGTCGGGGGTTCGAATCCCCCTCGGGCATGGATATTTGTGCCGTCCTTAGTCTTAGTTAGTTCATAAGTAGTTTGTAAGTTTAGGGAGTGATGACCCCGTAGTTAAGTTCCATAGACTATACAAACATTTGAAACATTTGTTGACGTCTATACTGGATGGTACGTTTTGACCTTCTCACACTACTACTATAACTTCGTATTAACATAGTTTCTCATTAGTCCAATTTTTCCAGCTTGGTCAACTAGCTTCCTTCGCATTTCCCCCAACTCCATCAAGTTTTTACAAAGCAGAACGCATTATCTGCAAACACCAGTATATTTATCTTCCAGTCTATGTCTACTCCGGTGCTTCTATTTCTAATTCGTGTTAGGCTTCTGTTCGGTGCTATATTAAACAGCGTTTATTTAACTTTGATTCTTTTGTAGATGTCCTTTGCCATAACTTCATTGTCAAGCTGCTTTCCAGAGATGCTTGACATGACTTACAAATCCCAACACATTTAACACATCAGCCTTGACCGAGCGACGTGGCGCAGTGGTAACGCACTGGATTCGCATTCGGGAGGAAGGTGGTTCAAATCCACCTCCGGCCATCCAGATTTAGGTTTTCCGTGATTTCCCTAAATCAGGCAAATTCCGCGATGTCAAAGGTCACGGTCGATTTCCTTCCCTATGGTTACCCAGCGTTAGCTTCGTCTCTAATAATCAAGCTGTAGAGTGTAGGTTAAACCTTATGCTTCCTCGCTTCCATCAGCATTGAACCAAGTATATTTTACTTTTTCAAATGTACATGCCTTTAGCCTTACAATGCTTGTCGCCTGCTAGGTTCACAAACCTGAGCTGCATTATTTTCTGCTCCGGTCTCAAGATGTGCTTTCAGCGCGAAATCGGTAACTGGAATAAGGCAATTACAGTTTTGTGACAGGGACTGCTTGATTTCGGGTCATTCAAAATGTTCAAATGTTTGTTAAGCTTATGGGACTTAACTACGGGGTCATCAGTCCCTAAACTTACAAACTACTTATCAACTACCTCCATGCCCGAGGGGGGATTCGAACACCCGACCGTAATGGCCGTGCAGACAGTCTCCTCGGCCACCGCGGCCGGCTCGGGTCACTTCTTCACTATTTTTGTACTTGCCGTAGTGGAATGGAATGAAATTTACAGATGCTTGCGATAGTTTTAAAGTTGTTATTATTATTATTATTATTTAAAGAGGTGACGAAATTTGATTTATGCTCTGTATTTTTGCAGGACGAAGAGACGTTGTATCCTTCGTGTGAGGATAACGTATTTCGCAGTTGTTACCAAGACTCGTTTACCCGTTAACGGTTCTGGAAAGACGGTGGCTTCTTCCTCACGTGGTTAGCTTTCTACACAGCGTATCATGAAAGTATTTATTTCTGCAGTTTTACGGTAGTTGAAGTGTCGATAAACCAAATGAGTTAACAGGTTTGCTTTACGTATTTACACCAGAGCAGAACACCTTAAAGTACTCGTGTTTATTGGGATTTCGCAGGATCGGAACAAAAACACCATCACTTGCGCGAGGCCGAGAAGCCGTAGCATTCTTTCCGGTGGAACACTGCACGCAATGAAAGGTAGTGAGTGAAATGTTGGCGACGAAGGCCGCAAAAAAGCGGTAGAAATGCCGCCACTAATGTAAACCGTTGGTGGCGCGCCAGTAAAAACGCCGCACTGCCGAGAATCGAAACCGGCGGAATGCGGCTTGTCTAGTGCGAGTGCGGTGTCTGCGGTGGCGCTTCATCGCGATGCAGGAACGCCGGCGTCGCAGCCGCAGCCGCAGCCGCCACAGCCGCCCCTGTCCTCGCGGCTCGAGCGCCGCTGTCGTCGGCACATAAATCCGGGACAGGCCGCCTCTTCTATAGAAACTGTTCGCCGGCCCCTACACAGGTGGCAGTCCCGGACAGCTCGATATCCGCCGCTTACCTAGCATATAATTACACCTCTAGCCTGTGCTAGTTTATTAACTCTCCAAAGGTGCCGTGTAGTCTTTATATCAAAACACATTACTCACCGTACATGGGTGAAGGTGGGTCGCCAGCCACTGTAGACATCTCGTGATGTTTCGTTGTGCTGGCCCTAGCTGTTTCCAACGATCTCTCCGTTTACACGGGCTCCCAAGACCGGATTTTGTAAACCGATTTCCCAATTCCGCTTTTGGTTGGTCATGTAAACACTCCAAAATAGATTAGGAAATCCACTTCCCTAAACCGGTTTTCCAGTTCCACAAATGTGTTCAAATGTTCAAATGTTTGTTAAGCTTAAGGGACTTAACTACGGGGTCATCAGTCCCTAAACTTACGAACTACTTATGAACTACCTACAACTAAGAACGGCACAAATATCCATGCTGGAGGGGGGATGCGAGCCCCCGACGCCGGCCGCGGTGGCCGAGGGGACTGAGGCGCTCCAGTCACGGTCTGCACGGCCACTACGGTCGGGGGTTCGAATGCCGCCCCCCCCCCCCCCACTCGGGCATGGATATTTGTGCCGTCCTTAGTGTTAGCTAGTTGGTAAGTATTTTGTAAGTTTAGGGACTGATGACCCCGTAGTTAAGTCCCATAAGCTTAACAAACATTTGAACATTTTTTTTTAACCCCCGACAGTAGTGGCTGTGCAGACCGTGACTGAAGCGCCTCAGTCCCCTCGGCCACCGCAGTCGGCAGTTCCAGTTCCAGTTCCACAATCGATTTTCGTTCCCATGTAAACGCAACCGTTTTTGAAGCGTTCTTAGCTTGTCAGATTGTGTTTTCTTCTTAAGAATTTTCGGCACATGTAGACAGAGTGATATTTTCTAAAGTTTAATAAAAGTATAAATATTAGAATGAGTATGAATCTGAGTATTTAAGTAAAGAAAAATAGCGATTGTCCTGACTAAATCAGGAACTGAATCAGCTGTTTTTCACTCGCTATCTTAAGTGGGATAGGAAATCGGATTCAGGCTAAACCATGTAAACACGACAGCGAAAAACGGTTTACGAAAGTCGGTTTTCGTCTTCCGGAAGATGTGTTGTATGTAAACGTAAGGTATAGGGGTTACGACAGGCGACAGTGCACGGTCGGCAGTATTAGAGCCCGGGGTCGACAAGTTGACAACGCTGTAGCCTGTGACGTGAGTGGGCCCACTAGAACGAGTTGACCCGTCTGATGACAATTTAGATTTCGACAAGTGCAGAAGCCTTGCCGGCTATTCTAAACTTGTAAGCAGTTTCGTTTTTGGAGAATAAGGTTCCAACAGATGACACGGTAACTTTGGAAAGCTATTTCTTGCAGTAATATGTTGTCCTTATATTAAAATTACGCATTTTCTTCTCACTTCAACGCAACGATGAAGGTAGTTCCACAATCATACACATTATACGCTGACAGTTCTCCCTCTACTATATATATGAACTTACGTAACACAATTTTTAGAAAACGATTAAATAATCTCATAAATGACAAAATTTTCTTTCTTTAGTTTGTGTTTTGTGCAATCGGTATAACTGACCTCTGAAAAAAATAAAAACAGTCACATTACAAAAATAAAAAAAAAATAAAAAATAAAAAAGAGAGAGAGAGAGACAAATAATAAATAAATAAAATTAGGAAATCTCTCCTTAAGTGCAATAAAATGTTTCTCATCTCTAAGTAAGCTTTGGACTTACCCTTTTTCTTCTACAGTTATCAATAACAGACTGTGAATAGTTGATTTAGTTCATATGAAACTGTTCAATATGTTTTCACATCACAGTCTTGTGTTACTCACATGACGAACTCCATAGAATTGAGGAGGAATGCAATAATACTTACAATTTCATCCATAGAGGTACCTTGGGCTGGGAAAGACAACTATAAAGCATCATCTTACACACGAAATCTATAGCATATGCTTCTGCCCCTGCATTCCTTTCAGTATCCAGATTTTAATTCCCTCACTGTTAACAGTAGTTAATGATGAATCTTCCCAATCACAGTAAAGTATGACCTTTCCACTTCCACCTTTTTTAGAAATGTGCTCTTCAGTTTTATTATCAACTGAAGACTGAAATATTGCTGCTTTATGACCCAAGGCTTTCCTCGTTGTTAGACTTTGATGAATTTTCCCACTAGTATCAATTTTTTTAGAAATTAATTATACTTCTGAGATTATTAGAGCTGGATACGCGGTCTTAATACAAATTGTTAAATAGAATAGTTTGATATTGACTCTAAATTCGAAACTAGTCACTACTTTAAATACTTATATTTAATACCTTTGGAATAACGAGACAATGTTGTCTCAAGGAAATGTATTATTTGTTGATATTTAGTCACTTCTTTGTAAGATTTTACGTGCTCATGCTGTCTGGGTCCTTTTTAAAAAGTAGATTTCTTAAAACTTTAAGAATTTTTAGAAAATCTTTGTTTTTTATGTCTGGCAAATCTGACTCCATATTAAAATACTGTGAGTAGGAATAAGGCTGCCATTCATTTCTAATTTTCTATACAGATCCATGTTCAAGTTCTATTTATTAGCCAAAGTCGTCCAGATAGCAGAGTTGAAGATATACGTGTAAAACCGCTGCAATCTTTACACATTACTATACTTATATTTTATTTGATATTCACTGCAGTCTCGACTCTAAGCTACAATTTTCGTAGTATCCAGTATTTCACAATTCCAGTATATAATCGTGCAAAATTGACACCGCAAACATACATGAACAAACGTTGCCATAAAACGACAGGCACGAGTTAGGCCTTAACGCAACTTTGCCACATTTAAGCAATCCGGCCTCTTACAAAGGCGGCCGTAGCGGTGTCAATCCTTTGGTCACGGGGAAGACAGTGGGTGACGTTGATGTCGCGTATAATCATAAAATGTTCAAATGTCTGTCAATCTGTCGGACCAAACTGCGTGGTCATCAGTCCATAGCTTACAAACTACATGAACTAAGCTAAACTAAGGACAACACACACACACACACACACACACACACACACACACATGCCCCATGGAGGATTCGAACCTCCGACGGCGAGCAACCGTGTGCTCCACAGCGAGGCGCCTTAGACCGCTCAGCTACTCCACCGCGGCCCGCATATAGTCAGTCAATGGTCTGCTCCGAAGTTCATCTCCTAAGTCGCTGCGCCATGTCACAACGACTGGTGTATACCCACGTCTTACAGTGGCGAAAATGTGTTGTTCAGACGTGTGGTGACGTTAACGTCAGTGGCTTGGGGCCCGTTTCGTTCATCTAAGATGCTGATGCTGATGTCCAGAGTCACCGCAAATCGCACACCGGACACTGTCCTGGTTACCGAAATACGCCAAGTAAAGCTTCGCGCTGCTCCTTACATCTAAATTACTTCGCTTTCTGTAGAAACACATTTTATGAACGTTTACATTTCGTTTATTCACATTATTGAAAGTTTATCCTATCATTTACGACATAATTTCCCCAAACAGTTGATAACATTACTTAATTATTTATTTATTTTCAGCCTGACGAGATGTCGCAGCGTCATCGCTGGCCATCGGACTCGATGCTACAGGGCTGTTTCTTGGACGATATATACACCACTCACCTGCTGAATTCCGCAGCTCGAATCGACATCTTCAGGGGTTGGTGATACTGGGCCAACTGCGTGCCGTTTCGTGACCTAGCGCGGTAACGTTGTCCTCGATATGACAAGTTACTGACAATGATTGTCAGCTATTCTGTTATGACACTGTCCTAGTTCCTGAAATATGCGAAGTATAGCTTATTCTGGTTCTTCGCATCTAAATTACTTGTTTAAACACACTTTATGTATTATTTACAACATGGTATTCTCATTATTTACACTTTCACGTATTATTTACACCTCATTTTCTCAAAGGTGGAAGCTTGTATAGTTAAGAGACCAAAATATTACCGTCATCGGTCCCTAGAGGTAGCCAATGCTTTAAATTATGCTAACGATCACACACAAACACACACACACACACACACACACACACACACACACACACACACACACACCGACTCGAACCTGTGACGGGATGGCTGCGCATGACATGGAGCCTCCGACCGTTCGGCCATCCCTGCGTGTCCCTAATTTTCTCCAAAATACTTCTAACGTTATGTAGATTATTTACTGAACTATTACTAGCCAAAAGCTCGATATTGCTCGTCTGTTCATCCCTTCTGCTCTGCTGTTACTTCATCTAAAGTTCCTCGCTGCCGCGCGGGAGTTTCCGAGCAGTCTGGAGCGCCACGTTACGGATCGCGTGGTCTCCCGCGTCGGAGGTTCGAAACCTCCCTTGGGAATGGAGGTGTATTATCCTTAGGTTAGTTTAACTTAGTTTACGTAGTTTTCAAATCTAGGAACTGATGACCAACGTAGTTTGGTCTCATAGAATTACAAACATTTGAACATTTGAGTTCCTTGCTCTCGTCCCACCCCCGTCCGTTCTGTTCATCTTTTCCTTCCTCTCTACATAACTCGCCTCCTCCTTCTCCTTCGTCTTCTATCTTTCCCATATTACTTTCATTCTCTTCTTCGCATACAAAGAATGGTACCCGTGACTGCAAGAAACACATCATACATTAGATAAAATGTTCAAATGTTTGTACAGCTTATGGGACTTAACTACGGGGTCATCAGTCCCTAAACTTACAAACTACTTATGAACTACTTACGAACTAGAACGGCACAAATATCCATGCCCGAGGGGGGATTCGAACCCCCGACCGTAGTGGCCGTGCAGACCGTGACTGGAGCGCTTAGTCCTCTCAGCCACCGCGGCCGGCATACATTAGATATTTATTGCGTTATTTCTGGTGTAGTGTTAGCCTTTGGGGGCCATCTGAGAATTTTTATTTTTATTAATTTAATTTTTTATGAGAATGCATTGACTGACAAAATCCTCATTATCGATTTCGCCATATCTAGTCTGCAATCATTTATAACAGGATCTGAGAACATCACGCCTCGGATTGCGTGGTGGTTCCCGTCGGAGGTTCCAATCCTCCCTAGCGCATTGTGTGTGGCCTTAGTAGGACTATTGAAACTTAAATAGTGGCAACTATACAGAGTAAACCGAAATTCGAGCACTTGGACCTCATAGCACGATTCCTTACATGTCAGCAATAAAAAAAATATCTCTCAAGAAATTTCGTCCAGCGCATATTTCTGGCATTAAATGGATATCAAAGACTGAGATGGGTGTGTGTTCCATACTTCAGTGTGTTACAGAATCACACAATTACACCAACAAACTTCTAAGGGATGTAGGAGGCGTCTTGAGGAACAAAATAAGCATGGAAACCCATGCCTGGAAACGTCATCCAGCGACGCTACAGATCGTCGAAGTTGCTGGAGGGGATGTCCAGCGGCAGGTGCCGGTGCCTGTAACTTGGACTCTCCGTAGCGTCGTTGAATGGCGTTTCCGAACATGGGTTTCTATGGACATTTTGTTCCTCAAGAAGCCTTCAACATCACCTAGAAGTCTGTTGGCGTAATTGTGTAATTCTGAAGCACACTGACGTAAGTAACACACAGCCATCTCAGTCTTCGACGGCTGTTTACTACCAGAAATTTTGTGCAGGACGAAATTTTGTGATAGTTTTTTTTTTTTTTTTTTTTTTTTTTTTTTTTTTTTTTTTTTATTTCTGGCAAAATGTGCAAACAGCAAATTTCTGGCACATGTTTGTAGAGCTTATGGGACTTAACTACGGGGTCATCAGTTCCTAAACTTACAAACTACTTATGAACTAGCTAATACTAAGGACGGCACAAATATCCATGCCCGTGGGGGGATTCGAACACACGACCGCAGCGGCCGTGCAGACCGTGACTGGCGCGCCTCAGTCCCCTCGGCCACGGCGGCCAGATTATTTCTGGAATGTGAGAAATCTTGCTGCGAAGCCCTAGAGTGCGAATTTCGGTACACCCTGTAAAGTCACAACCGATACAAAATCGTCACATATTTGCACCTTCATAGTAGTCACCTGCGGTGTGTAGAACTCATTGTCAGCGATGTGGAAGGCGTAGTACACTATTAGCTTGTTCTGATGATTGTGCGAATGGAGCGGTCTACTGCCTCTCGAATCTGTGGAAGAGTTACTAAGCGTATGCCACGAAGTGGTTCCTTCATCTTCGCAATCGAATCAAAGTCACAAGGACTTAAATCCGGGGAGTATGGTGGATGGTACTTCCCAGTCACATGACGAGATGACTGTAAGTGAGGTACTCGGGTTACTCCAACTTACGCGTCGTAACATGCGTTGAGGCAATTACGACATTGCAACTTGCGTGTTGAATTGCGTTGAGATTGGTAGCTGGTGCACAATTCCATATCTGTCGTTTATGTAGTAGATGGTGCGCCTTACATATTCCTCATACCTCGATGAATGTCTGTCCCTGTTTGTCTTTCGACCGCAAAGAAATTAATAACAATACGTAGCCCCTTTTAACAGATTTGGTAATACCATCGTCATAGTTTATGTTTCCGCCGTTAGACCGTTGGCAAACGGACTGTGTATCTGAACGTGAACGTTGACCGAGTCGAGGCCTCCGTCCTGCTAAAGGTTCAGAAACGGTGCGACATGTGTATTCGAGAGGTATGCTTCAACGTGCAACAAGCGATGACGGCGCATTCCAGCTACAGTTGTTGTTTGCACCAGTTCTGGAATCACATTGCTTACGAAATGGACGGAGTGAAATTCTTGTTTTAGCTCTGTTACAACGTACATTTCCACTCTTCTGCAGAAGCTAGTAATTTTGACCTCTCTCTGACATACATAAGGTACAGCTCGAATATGTATGACCATAGGGCATAGTAAGGCATAGTAAGCTAATTTACTGAGTGTATCTCAACAAATTTTGTAATGACCCTGATAGCATAAGTAGCTGAACTCAAACGTTTCAGCGGATCTTCAATGTGTTTCTTCTAATTCAGTCCCTCGTCAATGCAAACACCTAAAAATTTTGAATATTCTCCTTAGCTACAGATTTATGTTCAAAGTCTAAATATATTAATGGTGTCATGCCATTTACTGTATGAAACTGTATAAACTGGGTTATATCAAAGTTTAATGAGAGTCCATTTGTAGATAACCACTTAATAACTTTCTAAAAGATATCATTTACAGTTTTATCAGTTTGTCAGGTGTGATAGCTATACATTTATCATCAGCAAAAAGAACTAGCTTAGCATCTTCGTGAATGTAGAATGACAAGTCATTAATATATATTAAGAACAGCAAAGGACACAAGACCGAACCTTGTAAGACCCCATTTTTGATAACTCCCAGTAAAACGACAAAGATTCTTAATACGAAAATTCTTTAATCACCATAAGACGTTGCCAGTCACTTTATTACAACAAATAGTATATATAACGGCTGTTTTAGAGATATCCTCATTTTACTAAACTATTTCGAATTGGTTCGAAATGACATATATTCCTAAGACTTCAGTTTTACATCAAAAACCCACCAAATATGTGCTATTTCTGATAAACAATATGACGTTCTCATCTCTGTACGGAAAAGAGGCGGGGGTAGCATTCTCCCAGTTCCGTGCTGAATTTTTAGACGCACATTGAGAATATACGACATGTTGCAGAAGCTTCCCCAGTCTGCAGTTCGCACGTTGTGACGTCAGAAACTTGGTACGTTCAGATACACGCTCCGAGTGTTGGCTGCTTCAGCGCACACATGTCAGAATGACACAGGAGTTCCTTGCCTACGTGTCACTTTTTATACACCTGCATCAAAGCTGCATCAACGACTTCAAATGAAAGCTTTTTTATTGTCCATTTTATTATTTCATATGGCAGTCAGTCTAGTTCACAAATGTTATTTTAATTTATTTATTTCATTTTTTTTGTTCAAATATCTGTTAATCTCATGGGTCTTAACTGCGGGGTCTTGGTTCCTAAACTTAGAAACTACTTGTGTACTAACATATACTAAAGACAGCACAAACATGAATGCCCGAGGGAGGATTTCGAACCCGCGACGGGGAGCGGTCTCGCGCTTCGGAGCATAGCGCCTCAATGCGCTGGGAAATTCAGCCGTCGCATTTTTTTTTTTTTTTTTTTTTTTTTTTTACATCTCTAGACAGTTACGAAACGTGCAAATAGTTCACTCCGCTTTGAAATACAACAAGGATTCGGTCCGTGGCAGATAAAAACTCGCTGGTGCGAGAAATGTTCCTTCCCCGTGGGTTTAAAGGTCCTCGGCTGACCGGCCGTCCGTCCAGCCTATTAATTGTCTGCTGTTTAATATCTCACAATCGAAAGAGCGAGTGAAAGTGTTTGTGGGCGGACGGGGCACGGCGACTGCGAAGAAGCGAGCACGGTTCAGCGTAGCGGGCGCCCGCGATCAAAATTACACGTTACACTTGTATAATGGAACAGGTCCAGGGGTGAAGCAGAGCGGTCGCAGGGAGAGAAAAAGAAAGAGCCGGCGAGCAGCCGAGTGGGGCCAGTGTCGCAACCAGAGCGGCTGCGGGTGCTGGTCGGGCCGACTGGACAGCTGAATCACCACCGGCTCAAGCGGGTTGCGAAACGAACTGCCTTGCGTCCATCCACGCTCGGCGACGTAGTTGGGATACTCTGACGCATGGATTATGGAAAAGCAGAGTATAGCAGTTTCCTTATTGTATGTATACAAATAGGCTGACGGTCACGAGTGTTTGCCTCTGTAACTTATAAAATAATAGGTGACGGGAAATTTTAATGCGGTAGGTGAACACAAGAAATGTTACACTTTCTGCGGAGCTATGAATAGTTTATTGTATCATTTTCCAAAGAGTTACAGCACAAATATATAATTTTTTAATTGGAACAATAGTTTTCTCTATCGTGCATTGGATTCGTTGAAACCAGCTGCGTCCATATCAATTTAAACTACATTCCTATCACTGTTAGTTTGGGAGCTACAACCCTTCAAAGTTTCAGGGGCAGATACCACAAACGCTGCGAATAATGCAATGCGCCTTCTAAATGTGGTGCGGCCGAGTTGTAACGTCACCGGTGTCACGGAGCGAGAAGCTTCCTCGATGCGCTGTTAGACTGCCGACTGTCGCCGCACACGGCCGTATACCCGACAGTTACATCCACACAAACAACCGGGGCTCAATATACCACAGTTACTGACATCGGATGACGAGTACGTTGACATGTTGCTGATGCTCGGCGAGTGCCGACACGATGCCACTGAAGCAGCCACGGCGTATGCCGTGAGATATCCTAGACGAAGAGCCCCTGCAGCCATTACGTTCTTTCGTGCCGAACAACGACTTCGGGAAACAGGCAGCTTGGTAATGCGCCGCAGTAACAGACGAAGACCTGCAAGAAGTGAGGAGACGGAGATGTTTGTTGTAGCTGCACTACACCACGATCCTCATGTCAGCTTACGAGCCGTTGCTGCAGTAGCTGGTGTCAGTCTCACATCTGTGTGGCATATAGTACACGGCCACAGGTTTCACCCGTGCCGCCTGTCACTGACCCAGGAGCTAAGATCTATTCTCTTCTGCAAGAAGTTAGTCATTACCAAGACTAAGCAGTGCACAGCTCTAACTTCGAACAACTTTGATGTTTGGAAGGAGAGCTGGGTGGATACAGATTACCTTATTACTAAGGTTGAGTAGCAGATATGAAAGTAGCAACGATGATTACGGGAACTGATAGGTGGGAACAGAAGAAGGAGGGTGTCCTTAATAATGAAAGGAACACCACAGATGAAGTAGAGCAAACAGGCTGAGATGGTGGGGGCACGTTATATGCATAGGAGAAGCAAGGTTACCTAAGAGGCTCACGGTTTCAGCAGTAGAGGGTTAAGAGGAGTCGAGGTAGACCAAAGAGAAAGTACTTAGATTCGGTCAAGAATTATTTTGAAGCAAAATGCTTATCATCAGACGAGGCATCAACGTTAGAATTGAATCGGGGATCATGGTGGAATTTTATTAGAGGAACTGTGCAACAGACTGAACGCTGAAAGGCATAATCAGTCTCTAAAACCGTCACAGATATCCATGCCCGAGGGGGGATTGGAACCCCCGACCGTAGCGGCCGTGCAAACTACGACTGGCGTGCCACACACCGCTCGGCCACCGCGGCCGGGAGAAATTACGGAATGGGAAACATAATGAAATATTGTTTGTACCGAACCTGCCTGCAGCTCCATTATTGTCCAATTAGAGCCCGGAGACACCATAGTTAGAGACTACTGAACTCTTGCCTTGTACGTGGTGTCTCTAAAAGTATGGTTGATTGCTATCAGATAACAAACAAGAGATACAAACAATTTTCTTTATTGCCGTTCAAAATAGTCACCATGAGCTACAAAACACCTTTCACAAACAACTGAATATACAGAATTGCTGAATTAAAATTTGTGCTGTGCGTGGGATTCGAAACCAGGACCGCCTACTCCGTAGCCAGACACTTTAGGCATTCAGCTAAGAAAACGTTATGGATTACAACTCTACACGACGGCCTTACGCACTTCTGGAAACGAGGTGGGTGAATCCCAGTATCGTTTAATCATTCCCTCCTGCATTCAGCGATTACAGATCCGACTCAAAGTTCCTTTATCACCCCATCACATATTTCTATGAATCGTAATCTGCAAGCCCTATGACGGTCTCTAAGACAGTATGTACAGCATCATTATCCTCAAGTGTGTGTTTGCTGACTGGTTAAGGCGTCTGCGTATTATGCAAGAGATCCCGGGTTTGAATCCCGGCCCAAACACAAATTATAATTGATCGCCTCTCCCTATACTTAATACTTTTATGTAATGAGACAATATATGAGCGAGAAACTGAATTATTGTTGATACTTATGACAAAGCTCATATCATTTTGTGACCTTCCTATCGGTATTCACCAATAAGAATTGGGCTATACATAACTCAGGATAGTAAAAGTTTATGGCTCCTTGTCTCTGTACAAAGGGGTGAGTAATGTACGTCAGCTTCAATGCCCTAAACAGCTACTCAATCTGTTTACACAAGATCAATAATTAATCTGTAGTTTAGCCAATCAATATGCATATGCTGACGTGAAAATATATTTAAACAAACATAAATCAAACATCTGAATAACCAACAAAATGGATTCTAAGATAAATACGTGATTCACTCACGAAGTAATACTTTATGGACATGAAAATGCGGAGGTGGTCCTACTTTATACATCGGTAAATAACTGAAATTTCCCCAATTACTGTTCATGAGAGGCACTGTAAGTATCACACCCCCTCGAGAGTAAAAGTTCCACTCGTAAATTAGTGAAGTGCCAAATTAATCCGCGATTACAGTATTTGTTATAAAACACTGTCATCACACGTGTGCACGATTGCTGATTTATCACATTTCCACAGCCCTACTATTGTGCACAGTTTATCAGTCTGCAGTCACAGTACCGTAAATTTTCCTCACATGCCTATCTCTTGAAATCACAAGTTCGTAACGCGGCTTCAGACCACCCAGCGTCACAACCTTTCACCATCACGTCCAAGTTACGAGTCTCCTCCCAAGCGTTCGAAAGCATGTTCTCACCGATCCCAAAATTGTATCCTTCCGCACACCCTAACGCCTCATCTTTAAAATACATTTTCCTTTCCAAAATATTATACATTTGAATATCACAGAATTAAATGCTTTGACCACCTCCCTACAAATGTTGTTTAAATTTAACAAACAAATATATATTTAACAATACTAAAAACTGAAGCTCTTTGCTCAGGTAGCGTCTCACTATTCAAGTATACTTCTGCCGTCGAAATATACTTACACAATTAATATTTAATTTATCATGTCTTTTTATGTAAATATATTCAGTTCTTGTCCACAAATACTTGCAATTATTTATATATAAATTATTTGCTCCATATTTACTATTTTTAGTCGGCCATGAAATATTTAAGTGGCAGTCTACAACATAAAAAACGGACGTTACTAAAAATAATATCACAAATATTAAAATACATATATAAATGTAACGCATTTTGCTGGGTTCATGTTTTGTGTATCTCTGCTGAATCTATGTTCTGACACAAGAGTATTATTACGTCAACGAAAAGCACAACGAGAGAGTAAAGCAAAGGTTATTGAAAGAATATGGAAATAACATCGTACGTCTTTTAAGATAGGTAACGTGGTGCAAAGCTGTCCATTTGCTTCTTAATCTGTTACTAATAAACATTACATATCAATAATTGTAAATATAAGTCTTATTATTATTATAGTACTGAGATTTATTGGCTTTTTATCTGTTAGGGATAATGAAATTGTAATTACGGCATTTGATTTCCACAAGGCTCCTGAATCAATTCATATAATTATATTTGCTATATAAACATTCGCTGATTTTATATGGACTTTTAGAATAATGTGTGTGGCTATATTGTTTTTCAGTTGCAATCTGGGTTAGCCGCCTTCGCTCATCCAAGATAGTTGCTTCCTGTTTCCTACCACATTAGGGAAACCCTGACTACCTGTAACCCATTCACTAGGTCCAAACTATTAGCTGGCTGGCTGTGGAACCCAAAATCCTGGCAAAACCCACCTTTCACATGGAAACAGTCAGCTTCCTCCTGTATCTGTAATATCACAACTTCTGCGAACTAGCATCAAAATTCTCCCATCTAAATGGCGCATAAGTATCGTGGAGTGTGCAGGGGCATTGTCATGGAAAACCATCAATTTTCAAAATTTTCCAGTACTGTGCTTTGGACGATTCGCTTTTAACGATCGGCTCAAAGTGGACTGGTAAAATGCAAAATTGATGGTTTGACCTGCAAGAAAAATTCTTTCTCAGTGATGCCGTTGTTGTCAAAGAAGGCGATCGACAGTGTTTTCACTTTGGATTATTGGAGACGGCAAGTTTTGGTTGCAGGGAAGACGGTGAACACCATGACATCGGTTTTCGGTTTGATTTCCGATCGAACTGGTAGCACCAGGTCCTGCCACCCGTGACGGCAATGGATCTTGGTCACACTTGGAAATGACTCACCAGAAATTTTCATCCGTTTTGATTTCCACATTCCATGTTTCTCTGTTGCAGTAATTCCCAACTTGTAGCAGAACATGATGTTTACACTTTGATCCATTCCGTTGTGGTACTTCCTCTCACACTACATTCAGATGTTCGCAGTCTGTTTACGCTGCCAGTCACATGGAGTGCATCTATTCTCCTCAATTTTCTTAAGACCCACGCACATGCACGCACACATCGCCTAGTTGCCGATACGATATTACACCATTCACCGAACTTTTCAGACACACTCCTTATTCTACTTGTGACAGTACGGTCCCAACACTCACATTTCTTTTCATAAAAGTTTTGCACGAGCACAGTCCGTGGCCGAGGTTTGTTGTTTGTCAAACGCCTTGCGCCAAGAAACTTAGGCTTGAACCACGTGGTCGGGAAACTCACTGGCACGAAGCTGCTTAGGATCACGGCGGTACGATATGGGAGCTACCCAGACACCAACACAATACTTTAGAATATCAGGTATAAAATTATAACCTCTTAACCGATTAAGATCATTGAAAGGGAAAATTACAAATGATTTGACGGTGTAAGTGCCGAATCGTTGTAACGCTTAGTTTCTGAATTAGTCAACATTAAATAAATCTTAACGGTTCAGGCTTTAAAAGTTAGTAACTACATAACCTAAGAACCGTCTTTTGTAAACGAAATGGTAACTGACCTATGATTCCATAAGAGTGTCGAAGCCAGGGTTTTCATTTGTGGCGGGCGGAGTGTCTTCGTTTCACAAAGTGCACCTGATTTCTAAACTTACAAACTACTTTATAAACTAGCTGACACTAAATGACAGCACAAACGTTCATGCCCGAGGGTGGATTCGAACCTCCGACGCGGAAGGGACTCGCGCATCGTAGCATAGCGCCTCAATGCGCTCAGCCACTCCACCGCGGCAATATCGAATTTATTGTAATATTAGATTAACAGATCCAGAAGAACAAAGCAGCTACTGAAGTTCTGGGGGAAGTCTTCAGCCCCATATTCTCCCTCCCCCCTTCCCCGTCTTCGCCAATGTTTTACATTTTGTCGTTAGTAAGTTTACTAATTTTAGCGATATAATTTACTTAAATCATATTCACAGATTATATGACATCAACCGCGAATGGGCAAAGCTTAAAATGTGTACCCAGCCGGGATTCGAACCTGTGTCTTCCGCTTTCTAGGCAGTTGCGTTGACCATTACACCACTGGAGACACAGTAATCACCGTACCTGCAAGGACTACCTAAGCACGCCTCACGTCAGATAGAGATTTCCAACCTTGCCCTGCCCACGGTACTAAAACTCGTAGTTTTGAAACTAATTCCCGCGAGAATAAGGGCTTCAAACCTGCCGACCCTCCCCACTAACGAAAGGATCATTGCCCGTCACCGGCATATTATATATATGTGTGTGTGCACCAGAATCGGTTTCTACGCGGCTTATTTTTGAAAAGTGATCTCGTAAATCGTATAAAATGGTCTCTATTTCTTTTGAAGGTAATTTGATCGAAAACATGGTGCGTAAGATCCAGCCCTGATTCTGTAATATACAAGTACTCAATTGCAGATCGGAATTTGACATCGGTGATTGATATCTGACTCAGAATGCGGACTTCACGTTTTTTGGCAATTTAGAAATAAAGTTAATGAAAGTGTCTGACCAATTAACTCCATCTATTCCTACACATATTTCCACAAATATTACAATAACAAAAGATTTAAATTCATTACTCCAATGTTCTTGTTGGCTGCTTTGTTGTTGCTGTCGTACCTTTTTTTGGAGGTTGTGGTGAAGACATTTTTTCAGCTTCAGTTTCATCGGCAATTTGATCAATTTCTTGTGGCTATCTTTTAATTTGTTGTTTCTTTTTTGGAGCATTCAAAACAGGAGAAGATTCCTCTTCATCGCTGATGAAGAGCATTGGATCGGTATCGGCAGCATTGGTAGTAGTAGATGTTGAAGTCATCTACAAAACAAAAAAAAAGATATTACTTACATGAATTTTTTTGAACCTTGTGGAGTTGCTCTAGTAATACCATGAGTAAACATATCTTCAATTCTCCACAAAACATAGGTTTTAAGCATATGTTACACCAACACAAATCTTTATATGAAATTAAAGTTTCAAAAAAGTTACTTTTACTGTAACAAGTGTATTCATTAAAGAAATGATCGTATTTTTGCTTTAAAGGAGCACCAATTTTAATTCTGGTCTTCAATAAAAATTTAATTTTAGCATTCACAAAACTATTTTCAGATTTTGCAACATTGTTTGGAACAGGATTAATACCAAGAGAAAAATTAACAGGTTCTATGGGCAAAACAGTGTTGCACATTTTTGAAAGAACTCCATTTTTCTCAATAAATTGATGATATTCATTATGTTGTTTCATATATCTAGGGGTAAACGGAACCAAAGTATTGTCCACTTGTGATATAGGTCCACCTGTACCACTAACTTCAAAACTATTTAAAAGATTATTATGAATCCTAAGCCAAGTACCACCTTCAGGCATAGGTGGATGAGGATAATCTACCTGATTTTTTAAAATACCACAAGCAAGTTTATATCTATAATGGGTTGTGCAACACCTTGCGAATGGTGTGGAGTATGGGGTACGTAGAGGTGTAATGAGGTACGAATTGTCCTTTGTGTTTGTATTTTTGTTAATTTTTGTGGTTTTATTGTAATTGTTGTGTTTGATATACGTGCAAGAGTTGGTCCTAAATGAGTTGGTTCGGACAATGAAGAATGGCATGGCGGTCATGGCGTGACAGAACGGTCGTCAACACATAGCTCGTCTAGATCATACTCGGACTGCTCAGCTGCGGCGTCAAATCCAGCGGCAAGTCGAACGTGAGGTAGACGAAGCTGTGCGTCTTCTGGAAGAAGAACGTAACCGCCAGCAAGGAATAGCTGCAGAGGAAGAAGGAGATTTGTGGCCTGCATGGGACTTTGGACAATGCTCAGAATCTATTGAGCGGTATTACCTAAGCTGGTCAAAGTGCTGCTATTGCTAGTCGTAATATTATTCGTGCTGGAGTCTTAAATCAAATTATTATAGACAGTTGTAATGCAGAAATTGCTGAAGTATTAGGAGGAATAGTTGGTGCATTCCATGGTCCTGCTGTTGGTCTATTTCAAGAACATAGTGCTCTTCCTAAAGACTTTGATCAGTTAGTGAATTTTCTGCAGACATTACCTGAGTGCGACGACTACTACAGAAAGTGGTGAAACACACCAAAAAATGACTGGTGCTGCTGGTTCTAGTGGTGCAAATACTGGTGGTGCTGCTGGTGCTATGGGTTCTCCTAGATTTATGATGTGGAAGAGTATGGAGAAGATTATAAATGGTGTTTTATAAATAACTCATAATCATTTGTTTTCGTCGTGGGGTTACCAGTACAAGTGGATTACTGACAAAAAGTATGACGAGGGTACTGTGTCAATATGTAATCGTATTGTTATGTCTGCTGCACAATGGTATTTAGATTCTTTACCTCAGTTTATTTCTCGAGGTGAGTTTGATGCCCTTCCTAGGTATGCTTATATTGAAGATGCTGAAATATGTTTGATTCCAGTTGGATTAGAAGCATCTTTTGCTACTGGATCAACATTAGCAGCTAGTGGTAGTATTACTCATGTTCCTTTTATAATTCATAATACTGGTGCTTCTCAAGTCCATGCTCATGAAACAGTTAAAATTACCCGGTACCGACAAAGACATGGCCATTAGTAGTATTGGTATTTGTGACTCACATAGTGTAGAATTTGAAACTTTAATATGGGGTGATTCATCACATAGTACATACCCGAGTTGTCTGACTGTATTACGTAATTGGGCTTGCTATGATTCTTGGATTGTACCTACTGCAGCTACTGAAGCTAAAACTACTTCAAATTATGTGTGTCCTTTGAGGAATCTTGTTCTTTCAGAATAGACGTCACATGTATGTATTTATTTGAATGATCATAGAACAGATGCGGCATTCCTTACTTGCAGTCCACGAAGTCGAGCTTTCTTGTTTATTTGGTGCGGATGCATATAAGTACCAGTCTCTTGGTGGAATCACTCAAGATCCGTATTATTCGATTTTATCAATCCCAACTGGCTTTGAGATATAACTAATGGACGCAAACTTAGAAAAACACGGAAGCGGAATTGCATCTCTAGGATGCTCCCTAGCTAAGGTTAATTAAAGATGGAGAATCTTCTCATCCGTGCTCTTCCATTAGAGTCGGTTCACTTGAGATTGGAGGCACGAACGAACGGCGCTCTCCCATCCAGCGTTCGCGGCTGCGGCGGCGGCTGCGTGCATTGCGAACCCAAGTATCGTCTTTGTCGGCGGACAGCGCCGGCTTGGAAATCATTTCCGCGTGTCGCACTCAAGGCAGGCCGGCGCAGTGAAAGTACCCGCGCCGCATGCGACAGTCGCTGGCTCGCGACGGACTCTGAAGCAATACGTAAAAGGATAGCGTAAGTGTGATTTAATGAGGGTCTTTAATTCAGAGAAATAGCGGCTGTCCTTTTCTGTAACAGTGGCCGCTGCCATGAGGCAAGATCGGCTTCGCTTTGTGGCGACTTTCATTCTGGGACAGTCCATTAGAGAACAGCTTTGCGGTTGCGAAGGTCAGCATTCGCAATGTCACAACGGACCGCTACGCACTGATCCCCGCAAGCGTGCGAAGGAACGCAATGTCACCTACTGGTGCCGTTACGCACCGAGTGATTTCGAATCCACTAGCAGTCACATACAAGTTCCATTATCATATTTCGTACCTGCAAAATACTGTGATTATAGGTTTGTTGGAAGTCGGTAAATCAGCAGTTCTTTCAAGAAGTTTTGCTTTGTTTTATCTTCTGTGCTTTCTCTATTACACTGAGGAGGAAGGAAGCTTCCCCGTCCGGAGATCCGAATCGGAGACTATTTTGCCTCCGGAATATTTTACCCGACAGGATGCCATCGTCATACATTCATACAGTAGAGCTGCATGTCCTCGAGAAAAGTAACGGCTGTAGTTTCCCCTTGCTTTCAGCCGTTCGCAGTAACTGCATGGCAAAGCCATGTTAGCTGATGCTACAAGGCCAGCTCGGTCAATCAAGCAGCCTGTACCCCTGTAACTACTGAAAAGGCTGCTGCCCTTCTTTAGGAATGATACGTTTGTCTGTCTTTCTGCAGATACCCCTCCGCTGTGGTTGCACATACGGTACGGCTCTCTGTATCGTTGAGGCACGCAATCCACCCAACCTTGGCAATGTCTGTGGTTCATGACGGTGGTGATAAAACATACGAAACTGATTTAACATTTTCGCAGTGCAGTTCTTAAAATAGTCATTTTCACTGAAGTTGTGTGGTCAAGGATAGTTTTCTCACTGTAGAAGACATTGAAATATCAAAAACCGAGTTTCAATCACTGACAACCTTATAAAAACAACATGAATCTTTTACAGTGCAACTGAGTTGCAAAGCTTTTTATGAAGAGATGGGGTATAAAAGCATGCAGCGTAATGTAAATTCATTTTTTTTAATTACGATGCAATAGCCATTAGACGTTATTTCTTTTCCATTCGATGGCACCTACGTACACTACATATCTTTAAGGCTACATTTATTAAATTGTCAAGCATAAGTTGTAGATATCGCATCGGTAGTATTATTGTAGTGTGATGCTATTACAACTGTAGTGCAATTTAATGTAGTTTCAATGTCGAAAGGCTGCCGTCGATCGCATACTATCGGCTGTCTTCAGTCGCCTTCTCGAGAAAGTTTTTTCTTATTTTTTATTCATCTGCGCCCGCAAGAGTGACTCTCTTTTGAATATTTATTTTTCCTTGGTATGTGAAAGGTAGACATAGAAATGTCGCTGTACGTATTATTTATTTGCGCTTTAAGAGGAAACTGGGGCACACTTTGAGGTCTCAGTTTATCAATGGAGATGACGGATTTCATTTTTTAGATGGTTGCTTGCGGGCTTTCATATGGCATATTGTTAATCCATTATATTTGGGATATCAATGGTGTGTTGTTCAAGGGGCTAATTTTCAAGATGGGTACCAGCAATCTAGTTCGTTGGGTACCACATATTTATGCCATCGTTGGGGGCGTATTTTCCCCACCAGAGGGAGTTGCTATACTTCTTCCTGAAGTAAGTTGACCTCAGCGAATACTATGGTGGCGTAGTCTTCAACCTTATCCTTGAGGTAGTGCTCCTGTAGTGTAGCAATGATTTCTCGTGTCCTCGCTCATCGAGGCGCTCCTAAAGTCCGTCGAAGGCACAAGTGACATCCCACGCTACGCAGCCGTAGTGGGTCTTTGGTTGTACCGTCGACCGAAAAAGCTGGTATTTTGTCTTCGCGTTGAGTTTTTACTCGTGAAGAACGGGAGTAGAACGTTCACCATTTTAAGGTGTCTTTTTTGCGTAGTTGGGAGGGGGGCAGTATTTGTCTAATGAGTTGCCCAAATATTTAGTAGATGTCGACCACAGGATTGGCTGCCCCATAACCCTCAACGGGAAACGTAGAATCGGAAGTCTTCGTGTGGTTCTTGGAGATCTTGTTAAATTGTGCCCATTCTTCCATGGCACCTGTTTGCCGTTGTGCTCTGGTGACAATCTGGTCAATGATGCGGTCAGGTGTGTAAAAGCTTTGCCGTCTGCATATTTGCCGCAGGTAACCAAAGGGATCGTCAGTAGATCATTGATTTAGAGGTTGAACAGCAAGGGTGATATCACCGACCATTACGAGGAAGAGAGTACGAGCTTCGCGCGCAGTGAGTCCGCATGATCGACATCAGGCACGCAGAGTCTCGTGGGCAGCTCATGTGACCTGCCCTCAGGTGGAGACTCCATGAGAGCTGTACTTGCAGTGAATTGAGTCTTCAGCTCCAACTGAAGAGATCATGGACTGCAAATGATTAGTCTACTTAATTGTGTATGCGACATTATTAGCAGATTATCTTGCACCGACTGCACTTTTGCAAGGAAGCTAGAGTTCATATTCCTACAGGGGACTTCCAGCGACTTGTTGAGCCGACGTCACGTCGAACTGCTGCACTTATCCGAGCAAAAAGAAATCCGAGACGGTATTAGTAGGTGCCTCATGACTCCGGCACTGCAATGTATGAGGTAGGTGTTATAAAAGAGCGTTTATGGGCCATGTTTCAAGTCTCAAGTGACACGGGTTAATTTGATTACGGCCCACGCAACGCCCCCGCGACCTGAGTCTCAGATGATATCTGGCTGGCGGCCCAGTGCCCCAGATTCCGATCAGTCGGGCGGGCGGTCGGTGGTGGCGTGTGTCGTTTGGAGCGCGGGTGTCGAGGCGAGCGGGTCGCGCTGACTTACGCCCCCTGGCCCCAGCTGGCAGCGCTAATGAAAAGTCGCCGGCCGGTGTTTTACGGGCCCGTCAGCCAGATAGCAGCTGGCGCTGCCGCCCGACCAGTTCCAGACGCTCTGGGCGGTCACGACGCAGACCGACTCACCTGCGAATTGGGCCGGCTGTGTGTCACTGGCGCGGCCTGTGCCGGTCCCGGCAGGCGCTAACGGTGCGCGCGGAACACGATATTAGGCGAAGAGCTGCAAGACTCCGTGACTGCAGTAGGGATACAGCGTACGACCTTATTTTCAGTCTTCTTCCGGAAGATACGGTCGAATATTAACATGCTTAAATATTGTGGTATGAGTGGAACAGTACAGAAATGGCTTAAATCATATTTAACTGGAAGAGTGGAGTAAGTGAAATTAAGCAGTGCACATAATATGTAAGATTACCTGACATAGTCGGGTCTGGAGGCGATCTAATCGTTTTATAGTTTTCAAAATGACAAGCCAAGATCGCACACTAACAATTTATTAAATGACGACCGGTTTCGGTGCACTGTGTCACCATCATCTGGTCTCATATATGTCATAATCTGGTCATCTTGTTAAAAAAATGGTATAAAATAACAAGTGCAACATTGCACTTAGTCACTATATAAAAAATAAGTTAAAACATGACAGCTTATACAATATTGTGTCATTTTTTAAGTTATTTATTTTTTATATAGTGACTAAGTGCAATGTTGCACTTGTTATTTTATACCAATTTTTTTAACAAGATGACCAAATTATGACATATATGTGACCAGATGATGGTGACACAGTGCACCGAAACCGGTCGTCATTTAATAAATTGTTAGTGTGCGATCTTGACTTGTCACTTTGAAAACTATAATATGTAAGAAACAGGTAATTGAAGTAGGGGTCCACAAGGTTCGGTCTTGGGTCCTTTGTTGTTCTCAATTTATTATAATGACTTGCCAACCTATATTCACGAAGATGCTAAGCACGTTCTCTTTCCTGATAATACAAGCATAGCTATTACGCCTAACATACAGGAATTAACTGATGAAATTGTAAATGATGTCTTTCAGAAAATTATTAAGTGGTTCTCCACAAATGGACCCAAACTTTGATAAAACCCAGTATATACAGTTTCATACAGTAAACGACAAGACAAGATTAATAAATGTAGAGTTTCAAAAGAAATTACTAGCCAAGGTAGAATATTCAAAATTGTTTGGTGGTCGCATTTATGAGCGACTGAATTAGAAGAAGCATATTGAAGATCTGCTGAATGTTTTAGTTCAGCTACTTATGCCTACTTTCATTCGCTGCTATGATATAGGATCCTATTCCGGGGCAATTCAACAATGAGTAAGAAATTATTCATCGGACAAAAGCGTGAAATCAGAATAATTGCTGAAGGCCACGTAAGATCATCCTGCAGACATTTATTTAAGGATCAAGGGATCTTCGCAGTAGCTTCACAATATTCACTCGTGGTATTTGTTATTAACAATCCGACCCACTTCAAAAGTACTAGCAGTGTGCATAGCTAGAGCACTAGGAGAAAGGATGATATTCACTATTCAAGGTTAAATCTAACTTTGGCACAGAAACGGGTGAATTATGCTGCCATAAAATTCTTCATTCACGTACCAGGCAGTATCAAAAGTCTGACACATAGACAACTAGTATTTAAAAAGAAAGTAAAAGGATTTCTGAATTTTTTAACAATTTTATATATCAGCCAACCGGTAGCGTAGTTTTAATGTACTTTACCTAGGGTTCGTTGTCGCTATGGACAACTTCATCATAAGATAAAAACAGTTGCATGAAACACATGACGTCAAAAATATTACGAGCAGAACTGCTCACGCCGATTATAATAATAAAAAAAAAAAAACTAGCATTCTTGCCGTGCAAGTAGAATGTATGGTGTGAAGGGCATGAAGGAACTCAATAGCAACTCCTTCTATACCGTAGATGAATTTTTAGATAAAACTTAGAAATTTCGCTAAAATAAACAAAAAATAAAACTTAAATAACAAATAAAAAGTATAAAAAATAAAAAATCATTAAAATATTGTTATGTATAGAAACCATTTATTAAAATAACACGTTCCACATCATTGGGAAATGTATTTATGATCTATGGAACAAGTATTAATGTAATCTACTGTCATCTGAATGTAACTTGGTACACTTTTGTCATAGTGCATAGTAAAACATACTGTATTGAAGTTACAGCTGTAAACATTCCTCCAACGACGACGTCATCTTTCCATGGATATTTTGGACACATTTTTAGGAGTCCTTTCAGACAACTGAAAAATCATCTTTATTAAGTTGACTGGCGCTTCGATCGAGGATTGATTGACGCCATTCATGTCTCATCCATTAACGCAATCATTAATATGCCCATGCATACCGTCATCGTCAGCGTTGACTGTTTTATTTATTCATGTCAGAAGTCCAAAAAGATGAGTATACACAAGGAAACCATACAGAATCAAACCACCTAAAATTGATAAATCAATCAAATGAAGTTGTTGCAAGTTGAAACAAAGTAAGACAAAAGGTATAACAATATCATTATTTACATAACTGACATTATTTGGACAAGTTTTGACCAGCATTTGGCAACATTGCTTGCGTTTTTGTCAGCATTTCAGGAGTCGCTATTACAAGTTACATTCATTAATTAGCAATGATTAGACGAGTAAGGATAATATATATTTCTTGATCTTTGTTATTTATTTTTCGAATTTAGCTGACTGATGACCATGGATTGTTTAGTAAATGAGGAACATTTGATATAAATATAAATACGAATTAAAACCAATATTGTTCACATGTTAAGTGCATTTATCATTATAAGTGCTAATTGGGCGATGATTTTAAAGATTTTATGGCTCTTGAAAAAATCGGAAAAGGTATCGATATGACGTAAGAGGCCTTGGTGTGGAAACGCTGAAGACCTAATATATCCGTGAAAATTTACCCCACTTTCGAATTAGCCTATCGAATATGTCAAACTACGTCTCTCAACTTTCAAACCCTGATACTGAATTTCAGGATATTTCCGTAAGAGCAACAAGAAATAAACGAGGCATAAAGATGCTCCAGTGGGCAATAGCAGGTAAAAAAACTGGAGCTGGAGAAGCCGAGTTAACGAGCTATGGAAGAAAACTTGTCTACCGCTGTGCCTCTCATTAACGTTTACCAATTTATTTAGAACTAACAAGCGTACAAATCTACACGTACAGATACGGAAATGGAATTAGGTGTCAGAATTGTAACTGCTTGTGACGTGACTCGAGATACAACAGGGATGTTGGGACTTTTGTTCACTGGTATCCTTCCATCGAGGATGATGTCCGTTAGTGTCACCAATTTGTGTAATACGTAGTGCAAATGTTACGTTCATTGTGGCAGTGAGGGTACTTGCAGTTAAATGTAAACACATTAAAGTGATTGTATTAGTATTATCCCCTTGTAAAACGGTAGGCTGAAACTTAAAAAATCTATTTTCAGTTTTTTGCATAATTAGGTATAACGTTCTTTTGTGAGATTTATATGTATTTTTCATTCCTGTCCATCAGTTAGAAATGCTTTTTTTTTTTTAAATTATGACATCTTCCACTCTGTAATAATTTACGCACCTGTTTGTGCAGAAATGTACGGTTAATATGTTGGTTAACCTGTTAGAGCGCATTTCGATAGTCAAATGTCTGCAGGTGCGCTTGTAAACGAAAGTTCTCTTGGATAAACGTGGTACATACTAAGTATTGCCATGGATGCTCAGTAACAGGGACAGATCGACACAGAATGGCTCTTCACAAACTTAACTGTGTTTAAAAGCTATAAAGGCTTAAGTGGGGGGATGGAAGTTTCTGCTGTTGTAGCAGTCTTCCATAAAACTGAATCTGACAGAGGCGTACGGTATACTGGATACTTAGGCGATGGATATAGCAAAGCAATGAATGCTGTCTGCCAGAATAAACCTTATGATGTTGCAGTAATAAAATTATAATGCGTGCGGCACGTTAATAAGAGGATGGGCACCCGCCTTCGTACTCTCAAGAGCAAACTTCGTGGAACAAAGCTATATGATGGCAAGTCTATGAAGTATAGAGCGACATATAAGATGATCAATAAGTTGTAGGAATATTATGGGACTGTCATTAGGAAGAATTCTGGAGATCTGAGGGCAATGAAGAAAGCACTGTGGGCCACTTTCTTCCACCATATATCCACTGACGAGAAGCCAACATATTTATATGCCCGCCAGCCCCTGATACGTGGTACAGGTTTAGGAAGGCAGAGGCAGCTGGTAACCTCAACACACACAAGCACTCCATCCTTGAATCAGTTATGGATTAAATCAAACCAATCTACAGAAACCTAGCCCACCCTGATCTACTGACGAAGTGCTTGCACGGAAAAGTTCAAAACGTAAATGAGGTCTTCAACAACATCGTGTGGACTCGCATCCCTAAAAATGTGTTTGTTGGTTACAGAACTTTACAGCTAGCAGAGTCCAGATGCTGTGATAACGTGAAACAATGGCAACATGGCCAGACTAAAAGTTTTAGAACAGGCATGATATAAATAACAAAACCACAACGATTTCTGTTCAGTGAGTTGCACAAAGATCGTTCAATTGTAAGTGAAAATTTCAGACAAATCTGTTCAGTAGTTTCTGAGAAAATGGGGCATGAATTTGCTTAACTTTTGTCCGTAAAGAGCCTACCGTCTCCCCTACAGCTAGCTCAAATTGTCCATTGGAGCAGCCCATATTTCCAGTCAAATTTATTCACACTCTTACGGAATTATGATTGAACACTCCATGACTTCATGTTCGAGAGACGAAAACTCGTCGCGGTATAATGACCGATCGCTCTAAGGCGCCTTGCTGCATAGCGCGTTTGCTCCCTGTCGATGGTTTGAGTTCTCACTCGGCCTTGGGTGTGTGTGTGTTGTCCATACGTTAGTTTTAGTAGTTTGTGAGCCTGGGAGCCTAGGAGCTGATAATCACGGTAGTTAAGTCACACAGATTTACAAACATTTACAGAAAAAGTCTCGCCGACCGCGGTGGCCGAGCGGTCTGCGGCGCGCCAGTCACAGTCTGCACGGCCGCTACGGTGGGAGGTTCGAATCCCCCCTCGGGTATGAATGTTTGTGTTGTCTTTACTGTAAGGTAGTTAATAAGTTTAGGGCCTGATGACCCCGTAGTTAAGTCCCATAGACTATACAAACATTTGAACATTTTTGATGACAACGCAGTTTGGTTAGATAGATTTAGAAACAAACACGACCCCGTCGTTAAGACCCTTAAGCTTAACAAACATTTGATCAAAAAATGTTCAAATGTTTGTATAGTTTATGGGACTTAACTATGGGGTCATCAGTCCCTAAACTTACAAACTACTTATCATCTAGCTTAGCCTAAGGACGGATTCGAACCCCCGACCGTAGTGGCCGTGCAGACCGTGACTGGAGCGCCTCAGTCCCCTCGGCCACCGCGGCCGGCAAACATCTGACCATATTTTTTTTTTTTTTAAAGTCTCGGTAGAGATCGGGACGAAAAGAAGTTTCTTTTTTGACAAACGAAAATCTCTCTCGCTAGCGTTAATTTTCCTAGACTGAGGTTTCTGAGTCGGCTGCTGGACGTTCCAGAATCACGCCCAGTAATAAAGGACGGCAAGTAGCTGTCCTCAGGGGAAGAGGTAAACGTCCAGAAGCGGTGACGTACGCCTCTCGCAATTCCCCGAGAGATGTGTTGAGAACGGCTGTATTTAATCCTGGACTGTTACTGTCCAGAATAGGTGGCGTTTGCGTCTTCGCCTTATCGAAGCGCGCCTCGCTTTATGCGCTGGTGAGTCGCAGCGTCACACATAAGGGCGCGCATTATCGTCGCGACTGTAAACGTCCGGGGGCAGATAAATCAACGGCTACAACGGCGACCCATTTGCCATGGGGAAGGGGGGGGGGGCGTTGCGCCTGGGAGGCGACACGTCAGCGCGACGCTAACGCTGCCACCGGACACTCGGCGAGTCACTGCCCTCGGCTGTTTTATGGGGCTGCCTGCTTTTCATGCTGTCCGAGGCCAATTTCAGCTTTCTATTTCGAATGATGTCAGTCACGCGGTCGCCGTCCAACGCTTTTAATGCCGTCCGCGTGTGAGCGATCGTTTGCGTTTGTGTCGGGACTGTCGTCAGGAAATCAAACATCCTTTGCTCTCTCTTAGGAGGCAAGAGACTGTGGAAGTAGGACCCGTTGCCTTTACTATAGATGGCAACCTTGAGAACAAATTAATGTGATGGTTATTGTGTAAACGAAGGCTCCCGCGGCCGTTGTCATTGTTGATAAAACTCTTCTGGGTATTGGACCGCATCGTCAATATATCAAATATTTCACCGACGTTTTGGCCACTATTGCAAGCGGCCACCTTCTGGGTGTTACGTAAACGAAACGTAAACGTGAGTCGTGTTGGGATAGCACAGTCGGTAGAGTGCTTGCCCGCGAAAGGTAAAGGTCCAGGTTCGAGTCCCGGTTCCGGCACACAATTTTAATCTGCCAGGAAGTTTCATATCAGAGCACACTCCGCTGCAGAGTGAAAGATTCATTCTGGAAACATCCCTTGGCTGTGGCAAAGCCATGTCTCCACCATATCCTTTCTTCCAGGAGTGCTAGTCATGCATGGTTCGCAGGAGAGCTTCTGTGAAGTTTGGAAAGTAGGAGGCGAGGTACTGGCGGAAGTAAAGTTGTGAGGCGGCATCGTGAGTCGCGTCGGGGTAGCACAGTCGGTAGTGCGCTTGCCCGCGAAAGACAAAGGTCCCAGGTTCGAGTCCCAGTTCCGGCACCCAGTTTTAATCTGCCAGGAAGTTTCATATCAGCGCACACTCCGCTGCAGAGTGAAAGATTCATTCAGTGATAGTTATTGTTGTGATGATTTGTTTGATGCAGATCCTTTGCAACCCCTTCTATCTCCTTTCTGTGAATGAACGCAAAGTGAGGTGTGTAATTACACTGAGGATTATCTACATCTACGCCCATACTCCTTGTATTCCAGTCGCGTATGGATCGCGGGGAAAATTATTACCATTAGGCATCCTTCTGGGCTCTAATCCCTCTTATCTTATCCTTGGGGTCACTTCGCGACATATAAGTAGGAGGAAGAAATATATTGGTTGACTCTTCATGAAACAGACGCTGTCGGAACTTTGAAAGAACCTTGCACCGCGATACAGAACGTCTCTCTTCCATCGTCAACCAATGAAGTTTCCTAATCATCTCATGAGCTCGAAACGAAGCGTACAGTTCTCCGTTAGAGCTTCCCTGCGTTTTTTGTCACCCTTACCTGCTGCGGATCCCACACTGATGATGGCCGAAAGAGTGTTTCATCATCTACGTAGTTTATTGACGGATTACACTTCTTGAAGATTGTTCCAATGAATTTCGGTCTGATATTTGCTTTATCTACGACTGATTTCATATGGACGTTCCATTTCAAATCGCCCCCCTTATGTCCACGGCCGGATATTACGTGGAGCCGGCCGCGGTGGCCGAGCGGTCTGCGGCTTGGCAGTACGGTCTGCACGGGCGCTGCGGTCGGGGGTTCGAATCCCCCCTCGGGCTTGGATGTTTGTATCGTCTTTAGTATAAGCTAGATCATAAGTAGTTTGTAAGTATAGGGACTGATGACCACGTAGTTAAGTCCCATAAGCTCTACAAAAATTTGATTTTTGTTGTTGTTGTTTTATCATCTATATAGTTTGTTGACGGATTACACTTTTTGAAGATTGTTTCAATGAATTTTGGTCTGATATTTGTCTTATCTACGATTGATTTCATATCGCCCCTTATGTCCAAGACCGGATGTTATGTGGAAGTAACTGCTTCCACTGTTTGTCCTGTTATTGCGTAGTTATATAGTAAAGGATCTTTCTTTGGACGTAAACGCAGTACTTCTATGTTGAGGCTCAATTGCCATTCGCTGCACCATAAATCAATACGGTTCAGATCTACCTGCATTTCGGTACCCTTCTCCAGTGTTGCGACCTCACGCTAAACTACAGCATCATCCGCAAACAGTAACTTCCGGTATTATCCACGAGGTCATTTACACACATTGCGAAAACAACGGTCCTATAACACTCCTCTAGGGCAAGACTGAGATCACTTTAACTATTGATGAACTCTCTCCGTTGGGAATGTCACAGTGGCGAATATATATATTCACTGTAGTATTTTTTAAAGAAAACGTCTTTTTCTACTGCAAATGAAGGGTTTTTATTATTACAATTCACCCATACGCGTTTCGCCATTTTCACAAGGCATCTTCAGTGGGTGGCAGCACTTACTACTTCATATCTCCCTCTTTCTGGCAACCAGGCCGAGAGGTTCAACTATTTTCCGAAAAACTTCCCAGTTTCATAGTTTCACTGCCATAACAGTGGACACAGTTATGGCTGTAGAGGGCAGTTGGGGGTTCGAGCTCCCCCTCTGGCATGGTTGTTTGTGTTGTCCTTAGATTAGTTTACTTTAAGTAGTTTGTAAGATGCGGACTAATAACAAAGTAGTTGAGTCCGATTTACATTTGAATATATTTTTGCTGTGAGTTTCTCTACCCTCCTTTTCCCGCTCGTGGGAGCTTTGGTGGTTTGGGTATCATAACTTCTCTGCCACGAAGTAAGTGCATCTTTATTATATTGGTGTGGTGTCTGTTCTTTCGGGCACGTCCGAAAGAAAAATCACGACACCAATATAATATTTACACGCGAAGACGGCGTTAGCTTCAATTGTTTCACAGCAGATGCGGACATACGTTCGACCTCGCATAGGAATCCGTAATGGCGAGTGTAAGAGGGCATAAACGATAGGGGCGCTAAAGCCATAGCGTGCTACTTGTGGGAATATGAGAAGGATTGGAGGCGAGCACGGGTAGCGCAACCGCTGGGCTGAAGCGGGAAACCAGGTTCGATTCCCAGCCCGGATCACTTGTCGCCATTGTTTTATTTCAATGCCCTAAAGTAGCCACTGTCAATCCTTTCCTTCCTAACCTTTCTTCCTTCCTCTCCTTTATCAATAATTTGCAAGTGCGTCTTTGTTTAGTCTAGGAAGGCCGTCAACAGCGATAGATGTGGAGAGGGCTGGCGGTAATACTGTTTTTGTGTGGAACGGCTTCCGCTGAGAATACTGTATCTTGAACCAGAGTCTCTTCGCAACGGTTGTCGTCGCCTTCGTACTTGGACATTTTAAATTGTGCAGCGTATTTAAACTTTTGCGTACCTGCCATCAATTGTTTGGTCGTGCGTGACTGCCAATTACTGCATTACTGTATTAAATTAACTTTTATTGGCAGACCCCCCCCCCCCCCACACACACACACACACACGTTTTTATTTTATTTACTTTTTTTATTTACTGCGTCGGAAGGCTTGTTGCCCTTCCAGTGCTGTACTAGTTGACTTCTGTAGCTTCTTGTTGTGGTGTGAAGTCGTCATTGCTCTAAATAGTTCATTCAGATTGTTAGTTATATTTTGCTTTTCTTCAGATAATAATGCACTTTTGAATTCCTGGCGGTTGCTCGCCTTTGGAGGTTCGAGTTCTCCCTAGGGCATGGGTGTGTGTGTTGTCCTTAGGTTAGTTTACCTTAGTTTAAGTAGATTTACAAACATTTGATTTGATTTGATTTGATTTGAATTCCTGTGTTTGGGACACGTTGAGAGCGGTTACCCGTAGAGCCGGCTTGCTGGTCCCGCTGGCGTATTATACTGCCGCTCGGTGTTCGTTGCCACAGGTTTACGTAAGACGTCCTACCTGCATTTACTGTAATGTAAACCTGTCGAGTATTCCTGCTGGCAATGACAAGGTTTTATTTATTAAACTGTTGGTGTTTTATTTGTCAAGCCTGTCCGAATACAGTTGCGGCTTTCGTAAGTTGCTGAATCATGTTTTCTCCCAAATTGCAGTTTTAAGTGAATGTTAATTTATTACCTAAGTTTTTTGTTAGGTATATTTCACGTAAGATTGATGTGGAGCCATATATTATATTGTAGCCTGTATGTGTTATTATGGAGAGTTTGAACTTGTTTTCTTGAGAGCTATTTCCTTCCTACTGAATCCCTGAAAGGCCACTTTGAAAGGTGGTTTCATTTTAAATCAAACGACAAACATTACTTTTGTTGACTTCAATTACCTGTCTACTCAGATTCTGTACTACCATCTACCAGACCCGAGGGTCGCTAGTGATACACACACACACACACACACACACACACACACACACACACACACACATTTCTATACTTGTGGGTCTGAAGTTTATTATTTTATTGTTTATAATGTTACTGGGCCTACGCCTCCTTAATGCCAAGTGTATTAATTAGTAATGTATTTTCTACACATATTTAACTGATTTAATAGCAAATTAGCTTCAGTTCTTAATTAGAGGCATACCTTCTTAAGATTGAATCAATCCGATTGATATATATTAATCTATTTTCAGGGCTTTGTTAAACATTTACTCATTGCAGGTCGTTCTTATTTCTTTTGTTTGTGGCTCATGTAGTAATTGCTAACTGATGTCTTGCTATTGGGCCAAGCATTTGTGGAAGGCTTTTCCAACAATATTGACGATTTAATTTGCTCACCTCACATCACAAGGGGAAATTTGCTTGTATCCACAGTACATTTTTTTTAATTGTAGTTCTTTTATATTACTGGTCCATCTTGAACCTCATTGTTAATCTTAAACATATATTTAAATATTGTTTGGTCAACAGTGTTCATATTGTTTGCCTAGAAGGTAATCGCTTCATTCTCTGCTGGTTCGTGATTCGAACCCGAATTTCCCGCTTCACGTCACTATTGCTTCAACCAGTTATACTATCCAGGCTCACTTTCCTTATAACCCAAATGCTCAACTTGATAATGGCCGTTACCCATTATTTCCCCTTGCTCGTAGCCTCTACGGGATTTTCGCAATGGATTGAGCATATCAATGTATCCGCATTGAAATTGTCAGCTGCCTGTTGCGGGCATATGTACTATAATTCATATGGTTTGTAATTATTACTATAATTTAACTATATAATATGAAATATAATTAAATTAAATCGCTGTTGTAATATTTATATATTTTCAAGCAATTACCATTTCGGCTACAAAGCCATCTTCAAGTTATCGTCAATTTTATGATACAAATTTCGTGAGACATTATAATATAAATATGACAGGATACGATAATTTTCACATAAAATTAAATTTTACATACTTCTCGTAACGTGCGTTTTCCATATAATTTTTTAGTGTTACGCCACCAGGTTGTGTGCAATTCGAATATACTGTAATTTATTGTTTTGATGACATTTGATGGTGTTTTTCAATGATATTTCATGGTTACAACAGCTTGTTTATATCTATATCAACGATTTATTATCAGTCCGAAGGGAATATCGTCGGTGTAGTGCGTATTACAAATTTTGTCTCTGATTGAGATAAGCAACGGGCAGACTGGGAGAAATTTCGCAACTAGATTCCGTGAACATGTACGACAAACTGATAGCAACCCATCCAATTTCTTCCATCATCTAAAAACTGAACACCATACAGCGACGATCTTGAAGACGCTATCGAGATATTACACATTACACCGAAAGGAATCGTAATAGACATTTTAGTAGAATTAGATTCTTTTTTACAACCGAAAAACCACATCTTGTAATAAATGAACAAACAGATCTCAAGCATAAAAGTTTCCTCGATAATTGTATTGAAATATTCAAAGCGGAAGAAGGTTGAAAACATAAGCACTGATTAAATTTTAACGCATATTACAGTAACGATACACCTTCAAAATTATTATCACATATCGTTGGTAAACAAACCGTTGGGGGGATACAGTATCGTTGTCTATCACTATTAGAGACAAATTTGTAATACACACTACACCGACGATATACCCTTTGCACTGATTTATATATCGTTGGTGTAGATATAAAAAAGCTGTTGTAACCATAAAATATAGTTGACAAACACTAATAAATGTCATCAAAGCAATAGAAGCCAGTATATTCGAACTTTACAAGACCTGGTGGCGTAAAAATAACTACATTATGTGGAAAAGATACATTACTGGAAATATGTAAAATCTAGTTTATATAATAATTATCGTATCCTGTCGTTTATAATATCTCACGAATTTTGAAACATATAACTGCAGATAACCTGAATACGGTTTTCTAGCCGAAATGGCCATTGTTCAAAAATATATAATATTACAGCAGCGATTTCGTTAAATATATTTCATGATTAATACGGTGTTTCTTCGGACATGTTTAGTAGTCTTTGCATTACATGCATGTTTTTCTTTTATTTATAGTAACAAATTAGTAAAACGTGCTTCCTATAAAGCATCTTACTTATTATGTCGCCATTTTATGAGACAATACGATACCAGCAACAAAACACGTTGATACTAGCGACATGAGCGCAATAAATGTTCAAATGTTTGTTAAGCTTAAGGGACTTAACTACGGGGTCATCAGTCCCTAAACTTACAAACTACTTATGAACTACCTACAACTAAGGACGGCACAAATATCCATGCCCGAGGGGGGATTCGAACCCCCGACCGTAGTGGCCGTGCAGACCGTGACTGAAGCGCCTCAGTCCCCTCGGCCACCGCGGCCGGCTGAGCGCAATGTGTCGGAGCTAAATATATTTCGCTTATTGCTGCATATCCATACAAATTATCTGGAACTGTAGTGAAACTGACGTTTTACTTAGATAATTCAAAAAGCCTGACCATAACTGCATCAATACCGTAGAAATATGAATTTAATAATATTTTTAAAGTTTTTATTACCGATCGGTAACAAAACTGAAACACGAAAATAATATTTACATTAAGGTTAAAATTTGTGGTTACACTCTGCGAAAATAAAATGAATTTACCCTACATGTGCCATTTACTAATAGTAATGGGAGTTTGAAGCAAGAAAACGTTCAACCAGATTGTTTTTTTCCCCACAGCTACTATCCTCAAATAAATATCATGTGCCATTCGTTATTGTGCCTGGCACGGTCTTCAAATTAGATAAGGTGGCGAAGCATCACCACACATCACTCCTATGACTATGAACTTGAATATAAACCACACTCGAAAGTAGCAGTACTTAAAAAAATCGGAGCTTGGTGCTACAACCACATACTAGAAATTGACCTGTACAAGTGTCTTGGTAACAGCTCTAGTCACTTGCCACCGAGACTCAACTTTTAGCGTCTACACTTACTGTTACTAAAGGTGGAGGTAAAACAACCAAATTTATTGCACCAAACGGAAAGCGATCAAGCGCATATATAGATTCGCTTTCACGTGATCACGGTTGAGGGTTTTTTTTTTCAAATATTTTTTTAAATAAAATCAAAGCTACTCCTCTTTTATTACGTCACTAACTACTTTATTCCGTTACTTTAAAAAAAAATTGGGGTATAGATGCATCGTTTTTGTCGTGTAAATGATGTGCCGCTGATCAGAATTTTTTCTACTTGGCAGTAGTGGCAATTATCTTTCGAAGAAAGAAGCTGAATTAAAATTTGTGTTGTAGAGGGAAATCGTACATATATTATTCCAAGGCGCTTTAGTCGATAGTGGTGTGGTAGTCTAACGGTTCGTGGCTCAGCGCGCCTGGTCAGAGGACTGAACGCCCTCTGAAATAAAAAAGCTGAGCCAAGAACAGAACGAACACAAACGAACAAATATGATCAGCGCCCGCAACGAACGTAACTACCCCGGCCGCACCACAAATTTTAATTCAATGCTTCAGATCTATCAATAATGTCTTTGACATTTTTGAGACGTAAATCCGTCTCTGGGATTATTTATTTGTATTAATTTTCTTAAAGAGATTCACGAAATCATGGTATTGACCCACATGAAGTCTCATTATTCACTGCTAAAATCAATAAATTTAGTCTTCTTCATCTTATAGAGTTATTACTTCAGTGTTCCGCGTCCTCTGACTTGAAATGTCTGACTGCAGTGAGAAAACTCGATTGGAAGAAATATGCCACTTGGCGTCTCCGCTTAATCACCGACCGGTTCCAGACAAAAAAATGTTAGAGTCTGTAGAGGGGAATATCTCAGGATGAAAGTTGAAACGCCAAGCATCTGGAGCCACAAACAGCAAACACATTAAACTCCACAGGATTATCACAATTTACTACAGATTTAATTAACTGCAACCAAAGCTCTTCATTCGATGTAAGCTTACTACAGCTACCCATCAATTTTAGAACATAAAGTGGAACTGTCGTCTGAAAAATACAACAAATTATGGGTAAAAAAACACCCTAGCCTTTCCAATGATCACTTAAACTTAATCTGCACTTGTGCAGTGCAGTGTCCTAGAATATTCTCTATCACTGTGCATTTGAATCCAAACTGCCTCGGCCTATCCGTGCTACAGTTGTCATTGGAAATTTAAACGTTAATCTTCCTTCCTTCCTTCGAATTACAAGACATTATTTATCTATTCACATATTTATTTCATGTCAGCTCTGCTTCTGAACTCTTATCTATTGTGGATCATCTGTAATTTAATTTCAACTGCATCGTTCTACACTTCATCTACCAACTTAGATGTAGCATTTCACCCCAAAATGTAACTTAAGATTCTTTAGGTTAGCCTGCGTTCACTCATCCGTACTAATTTAAAAGTCGACCACCGTACGTAACAAGAGCCTTGTTTTATCACTAAAATTAGTAGATGACGTCCGTGTGAACTACTGCTTACTCCCTGCTATAAAGCCTTGTTCCCTGGCCCAAACTAACAACTGTCTCGTTTCAAATTACTTCAATAACAGGAAGATAATACTACAGTGGTCAATATACATAGCAGCTCACACATTATTACACACAGACATTAATAAGCAAGCCACCACAATTAAAATTATCTTAGAAAGGTGGCTAGAAAACATTTATGACGCAACGGAATTTACACTTACATCTGAGTTTGTTCTCAGGACTTGTGAAAAACAATATTAAATAAAAGACGGAAGGTGCTCTGAAACTACAATTTATAGGCACCTTACGGATTATGCGGAACATAAACTTGTTTATTCAGATAGAAAACAAGCAAAATGGGGAACCAATTTCGTTAACACAATAAAAATGCATCTCTTACATGGATTAATGCGGACGGTGTCCAGCCTAAATTATAAACGATTTAACACTACTGGGGGGAAGGACTCACAAACAACAATCATTCTCTCACACACACGCAATGCCACAGCGAAACTCATCAAAAACAGCGTGCTAAAACGAGGCGGAAACAGGCGCCGCTATCGTAGGCGAAATTCAGCAAGTCGGAGGTAGCACAAATCACATTATACAAAAACACATAAAGCTGGCTATGGTCTGTCGTGCCTGTTTTGAGATGGTGCGTGTGTATACCAAGTTAAATTACACCTGAATTGGACCGCGAGCAAACACGCTAATGGAGACACAAGGCTACGCTACATGAACGCACTCCACTGAAGGTGAAGTGGTTGAAAGTCGATTCATTATACAAAAGCACAGTGGATTCTTAAGTTGCCGTCTGTTAGAAATCGATCTAAGTACTGCTTTTTATATGAGAAGTGGCGTGAATTCAGCCGACTAGCTGCGAACCCCGGAAGTCGGAACTCGGACCCACGTGGTTCCATTACCGGTAAAATTGAATAAATTCAGTTTCCGAAAATAAAGAAAATTAACTACAGCATACAACCCATAGAAATGATTAGAATTATATAAGGAAGCGAATGAAACACAGCTGCACGCAATAGGGGGCGATTACAGAGACGGATGAGGTCCTGTCTCAGGAAAACCACAAAAATGAAATAATTACAAAGTCGGAAAAATAAAAATAATAATTACGGCATGCAACCCATAGAAATGTTTAGAAGCTATTGAAGGAGGTTGTACAAGGCTCAGAGAGAATTACGGCCAAAGACAGAGTGCGTACTACCAGTCGGAGAAGAGACAGAAAAATTAAAATAGGCGGGGAGAGAAGATCGCGAAATATTAGCGGAAATCAGAAGGATACCCGCATAGTTACTTGCCTGATGGGCATGGAACAAACAAGAGTGGAACCTGAAGGCTCTGTTCTATGAACCAACCACGTGGAACACATATCAATCGCGGAAGGAAACGATGAGAAGATTTTTACATGCACTGTATAAAATCAACATATCACCTATTAGAAATCAGGCCCCACTAAGCTAGAAAGTATTAACACAGAGTTCATACACGGCCACATGATCACAAAAGGTTTCAACATACCAGGACGTTATCAAACTGCAACTAGAATCACACACAACGCGTTTATCTATTGGAAATCACTGAATTGAAAAACGAGAACACATTTCCGCACACGATCGGAAAAGATTTCCAAAAAATGATTCTAAGTTCATGAATCTAAGTTAAACGTACTAGTCAATGAAAAGCTGTCATCTCCAAAACCAAGAGCAGAACCAACCTTACCTCACCAGACCACCAGCACAGAGTGAAGATCCAGCTGTCATAAGGCGGGAAACTGCTACTGGACGCGGGAAGCCACCGGAAGGCGGAAAATCCAAGAAAACAGCGGTGGCGGGGACGGACAGCGAGATTCGCACTGGAGGGAAGGATCACTAACCACCTCGCAACCAAAGGGTGTAGAAACCTCTTTGGTAACCTCAGCAGCTATCGACTCTGAGCCAGAGAAAACGATGCGAAGCGAGCTATCACTCCCCACATTCAAACAGCCATAGATTCTGGCACACACTTAAAGGTAAAACAACTGCACATTCTCACAGGGACAGTTGTGTAGCGGAGAAGCCGTACTTATACCACATTAATTAATGTAATAATAAATCATTAACATAGCAAAATAAGAAAAACCTAGCGATATTAACTAATATTTTAACACGTGAAATAAAAATACTATTCCTTAAACCTTGAAAAGAGTGCGGTTCAAGTTTTAACAAAATTATAATCCAACGACATTAAAAAAATTATAACTTTTCTGAAATATACAAGAAATATATGGTGTGGTGTCGCACAAGTACAAAGTGCGCGCCACCTACTTTCGCCGCGCGCCGCCATGCATGCACGGCGCGGTGTTCTTCCGACGACAGCCACGAGCGCCCTCTGGTACAACGCCGCTCGTGGCCACCACTGAAGGACATCGGCCACTTCGCACTTCGCACTTCGGACTGAGATAGCAACGAGTTAGGACCTTCGTAACCAGATAGGCACCAGTGAAGACTTTGCTATTGTACAGGCACTAGGCAGGCCTCTAACAACTATGTATCAACATTCTGCAGTACTACGTAAAAGTTAAGTATTGTTACATTCTGTGCAATATATCTCTTTCTAATTTACTCTAGTGTTTATAGTTTCTGGCTGCTCCCCTCCGTACCTGCACCAGCGTGTCGGTCTGATTCCACTCGGCCACCGACACCTACGACGAGGCTGGGACACAAAATATGGAAGAAGGCAGAAGGTCGGCTTTCAAAGTCTGTGACCTTTCCAGTGTGCTCGTAGAGTCCTACATTTCATCTGGTCTTCCAAATCCCATTGGTAGTTTCAGTGGCCTTAGTATTTCCTCAAATTCTCCTTTCCTTCGGTGTTCTTGAAGTTTATCTTCTGTCTTACAGTAAGACAGTCTGAAATTCATGTTGCTTCAGATTTTACGACCGAGTTACAGTACCCAGGCCCTCCAGAATCCGATGGTGTGACATCATAAGGATTGACTTGCATGAGAACGAAACTAAATTGGCGCAGAAGGAGATGATCATAAAAGGAAATAGGAGATGCACTGGCAAAGGAATGGAACACGGCAAATCTTATATTGTGAGCTGTGGGCTGCTCACAGGGGGAGTGATTCTGCTCCATGAAAACGCTCGTCTACACGTCTCTAGGCTCACACAAAGTTTAAGTGAGAGCAGCTTAAGCATTAGCCCCATAGCGCAGACATGTTGCCATGTGATTTCCATCTGTTTGGTCTGCTAAAATGAATATTTCAAATGGAAGCGCTTAAAGTCGGATGGCGAACTGAAGGACACAGTATACGACTGGCACTTGTCGCAGCCAGAGGAATTCGAAGAACAGACAATCCTTCGGCTTGTTAAACAGTGGGCTAGTTAAGCTCAGGTCTCTGGTGATCACTTTTGAATTAAGACTTCAGTTATTCTCACAGTGTCGTTTCCTACATTTTCATTTGAACAGTCCTCGTATTATTTGAGTGGAGGAAGTATGAAACTTTGATCCCTCCCACCCCCCCCCCCCCCTCCCTGGTTCTAACGTTAGAAGGAAGCACAAGGGTTAACGTCCGGTCGATAGCGTAGCCTTTAGAAATGAATTCACACCGCAATTGCTTTGTCGTGGATGGAGGAGACCAGTCATCCACATTAACCCTTCCATTCTCAAATTAGCAATTCAGCTTTGGAAAAATTAAAATTTAGTGTTTTCTATATTAATAAAATGCACTACACATCAAAATATGTATTTTAAAATTTTGATCGACCTATTGTTTTTTACGTCAAGTATTTTATGCACAACACAGACGTGTCGGGTCAAGTCTAGGGCACGATACAACCCGTCGGCTTTGACCAATGACGTCATTAGTCAAAGATGTTTATGTATTTGTATGAAGATGATTTCTTTTTGTATCAAAGATATGGAATTATTTGCATACGATTGTTGATTCCATTAAAGATGGACAATTGGTATCTCGATTCTCTATTGATTGAACTGATTCGACGATTTTGTTAAAATTTAAAGATAAATATTTTAATTAAGAAATTGATTGCTCGACAGTAAGTAATATAGTTTATTGTTCGTTTTTATATTATGTTATATTATGTGCTTAAGTCAAGCATACGATACAGTTATTTCATGAAATAGCTTCATATGGTACCATTTAAAAATTGTATCGTAAACTAGACTTGACCTATTGTTTTTTACATCATGTATTTTAGGCAGAAGAAAGACGTTTCTATCGAGGTATTATATTGCTTGGGACGTTATTTCGTTGATAGTTAACACTGTGAGATCAATAATGCTAGCATAATCTTCGCCACAGCACCAAAGACAAGACAATTCACTGCTGAAATGAAATGAACTACATTCACGCTCATACTCTCATCCACATACAGACGACAACGTAACACAACTTCCAACACGGATAGATTAATGCCTAATAAGTGGCTAGACGCCCTAACTAGCGGCAATATGTCGTACTAGAAGCTTCTTCTTCATCAACAACAATGTGACATTAAGGACAGATACATAAAATACGGTACAAATCAACTTTTAATACGTTGTTGTCGAGGAACAACAATGGGAATGAAGGGGTTAAGAGGAACCATCCCGCTATTTTCCGGAGCTGATTTATCAAAACCACGGAAAACCATAACCTGTATTATATATTTTTGAAGACATTACAGCGTTCAAATTAATGAAATAAATCGCAATTTGCATCAGTTATGGCTTTACTGTACTAGGTTTAGATGAAATAACAAAGTGCGGCGAATGAACATTTGTGCCTAGCCGGGATTCGCAACCGGGGTCTCCAGCTTACTGGGCAGACGCATTAACCACTCCACCACCGAGGACACACTGACCAACGCTACTGCAGAGGACTCTTTCCTGCAAGAAAAAAGACAGCGTGGCGAATGGAGATTTGGGTGTGGCGGGAGACGTGCAGGGAAGAGTCTTCTGCAGTCGGGTTGGTCACTTTGTCCTCGGTGGCGGAGTGGTCTACGCGTCTGCCTAGTAAGCAGGAAATCCCGGGTTCGAAACCCGGCCGGGAGCAAATTTTCATTCGCCGCACTTTGGTATTTCATCTAAACCTAGTACAGTGAAGCAATCTGATCGCAAATTGCGATTTATTTCACTAATCTGGATGGCCTGAGGTAGATTCGTATGACCGTCCTACCGAGTGTATCTCTAGTGTGTTGCCACCGCGGTACCTCGCTCGCTCCTCCACCACTAAAACTGAGCGCAGTGTGGCGCCTGTGTGGAGCCAATACCATAGTCGGAACACTGAACCCGAGTCCCGCATCTTCCTCGACGTTTCTCCCTTCGTCAACTGGCTATCTAGGGCACTGCGGTGGGCGACCGCTTCGCAAACAGTGTCGCTCCTAGGTGTGCGTGCAGGCGGCGCTGCGCTGCGCTAGGCTAGACCAGGCTCGGCTCGGCTCGTATAGGACGCCGCGGCTGCGGCTGCGGCTGAGCCCGTATAAGGCGGGTGTCCTGGCGCACGTCGGCCGTAACGGGACCCTCGTCTCCGCCGGCGCCGGCGCGCTGGCTAGGCTAGACCTGGCTAGGCTAGGCTAGGCGAGGCTAGGCCGGGACGCTGAGGACTGCGACGCACTGCCGAGTCGCCCACGCACGCCCGCGATCCTTCTTCCGGGACAGACGCGGGCCAGTCAAACGTCACGTACACACCTGCTTTATGGCTGCTCGCATACATTTTCTGCCTGCCTGCTTGCCGACGTTAGCGAGAGCAGAAAATGAAGGAAAGATCAAATCCCATAAAAAAAAATCGCACTGGCGTGTTTTACGGCCCACTTTGGATTTGTAGTTTTATAAGTTTTTGCAAACATTTTGGACCAAACTAATAATCTAAACAATAAAAAATTTATTAATAAGAGTGTCTGAAATCCTTTTAGGAAAATAAAAATAGGTAGTTGTGGGTTCCGAACCACTGACCTTCAGCGTCATATTCCAACGCCTCCACTACGCTACGGCTAACAATCGAAAGTTGTGCTCTTCAATCTCTTATACTTTTGTTTGCCGTTGTTAGCTGATGCTAATATGGCATTTGTAGACACTAGATTATCATTTATCGTACGAAGAACGGCGTGTTTTTGTTAATTCTTCAATTCACCATTGCTTTGAAGTGACAACGTGTAAGTTACAATAAGAAAATTATCAAATACGCAACACAAGATGGCATATGCGAGAGAGAGTTTCGGGCAAGGAATGTCACGTGACATCTCGAACGGCTGGTTTTCGTTGATTCAATGGAGGGTGTCAAATCTCCTTTATTTTTGCAAATATCTCCCAAACGATACGAGATATGAAAAAAAACATAAGAGAACAAAGTTGTAGAGAATTTTCTCCTCCACAAATTCGGTTATTCAATTTTCGAGTCAGATGAACGGTTTAATTTCAATTAAAATTACATTAAAAACGGATTTTTTGATATTACTAGCGTATTTCTTGTCCGAAATATTTGAAAAAGCGAGGTTCTGGTCTCTGGTAGCCTACAATTATGTCTGTAAAATTTGGTGCCGATCGGTTGAACGGTTCGACCTAAAAAGTGGGAACACGTTACAGACAGACATCGTCAAATATCTGCAACGATGCAAGATATGAAAAAACATAATAGAGCGAAGTTGTAGAGAATTTGCCCCTCTACCAATTAGGTTATTCAATTTTCGTGTCAGATGAACGGTTAGTTTGCAATTACAATTATATTACAAACGGATTTTTTTATTAATACCGTATTTTTTATCCGCAAAATTTGAAAAGGAGAGGTTCTGGTCTCTGACGGCCTACATTTATCTCTGTAAAATTTGGTGCTGATTGGTTGAACGGTTCGACCTAAAACGTGGGAACACGTTACGGACAGACAGACAGACAGACATCCCACAATCGCCGTTATTTTTGCAAATATCTCTGAAACGCTATGAGATATGAAAGAAACATAAGACAGAAAAGTTGTAGGGAATTTTCTCCTCTACAAATTCGGTTATACAATTTTCGTTTCAGATGAATAGTTAAGCCGTTAATTTTATTTAAATTTCGAGCTGTCAAAAGACGATCGCAAAGGCCCGCTTTTAGTGTTACTACCGTAACCTAAAGTTGGCCAAAACACAAACACCGTAATAAAAATTCTACGCAGTCCTTCCGTCGCAAAACATTTTGGGGACTTTAAGTTTTAAATACGTCGCGGTTTGCAGCTTTTAAATATTCTAGGAAAGACAGTTTTATACGAAGGGTGGGGCAAAAATCATGACAATTATTTTTCCGCCTTTCAGTACCAATCCGGTTGGAAACTGTGCCATATACTGACGAAAGTCCTGAAATATCGTAACACACTCACACTAATATATTACGATTGCCCTTTCACGCCCTACACGCACAATTGCGCGGATCTGATTTTGCTCGCTGTATTTCTTTGTGATTCACGCTGGGAAATTCGGGCCTGCATCACACAATCGTGGATGGGCTGTGGTAATGTGTGCAACGTGTTTTAGTTCCATGGTTCTACACTCTGTGGTACCAACAGTCGGCAAACGTCCAGTACATTTATAATGGCGGCAAGAAAGACTTGTTGAAAAGGCGTTGATATCCTTCTTTTGACATGTGAAGCTGTCTTATCTGACAGCCAGTTAATTTTATATGATCCTGTAATGTTATTATGTCGCTTGTTTCAAAGGCATGTTATTGTAAGATGAACATAATAAAAATTTGTAATTAAGACCCAAAACAGATAATTGTGCGGGTCCAAAATTTTTGAAAATACAGTTATTTTCTTTTTGTAATGAATTACGTATGTATTTTATATCTTAATCGTCCTCTCTATATTAACGTCACGTCACCTCCTCTCTATATTAACGTCACGTCACCTACAACCTTTGGCCGTATGAATAAAACGGAGTATGCACTTTGTACCCAGGATTCTAGAGAACATACTCAGGTTCGCATGAATAAGGCGAGTCGGAGAATATACTTCAACCGAGTGTGTTCTTAGCGTGAGTAAGAGGGTGGAAGAAGTTGCTCACAACAGAGAACATTCTCCGATTTAGTATGAATAACACTAGAGAAGTTTCTCACGACTGGAGAACATTGTCCGTTTTCTGAAGTGACCTCTCTAGCATACTTCTTGCTGAGTAACTTCTGTTAAGGTGTTTTTTTTTTTTTTTTTTTTTTTTTTTTTTTTTTTTTTTTTTTTTTTTTTTTTTTTAATACAGATGACAAAATTTGAGCTACTCTTTAAGAAATACGAGGTGGACTAAAAAGTTAATGTAAATAAAGACAATTTGTTGACGAGTAGTTTTCTTCAGAAAAATAGGGATTGTGACACTTCAAGCATTTTATTTAGAGACGAGAGTGATGTCAGAGGAATGTTTTCATTACCGACATCGAAATGAAACCCAAATAGACACAGCTGCGTGTTTTACCCCTTTGTTTGGAGTGTATATTTACAGTTGTAAACAGATACACAGCAACATAATAATGCGTTTTTAAATAGTGTCTATTAAAACGTCTTATTATGTTGGTTTCAAATAAAGTGCATCCTAGGACTTCACAGTTTATATCACAAAATAAATGTTGCTGCAATACCAGGCAGGCCTACTGAAGTATCGTTTCCATCCGAACGGGTTGGCCTATTTAAGATTTGTTTTCTGACCTAGTAATCGTAACTTATGTTAGAAGTAAGTAGGCAGGACAGGAAAAATAATAATAGATTAATTACGTACCTAGCAGCCTGTTTCTTGTGACAAAATTGCATGGCCTAACGCTTATGAGCAGACCATTGGGTGTCGTATTTATCATCAAGTATTTCATGTTAGGAAGCTCTGACAGCATTCCGTGTTAAAACAGATGAATACGTGATGCATTCTTAAAATTTCGTTCAAAACTTGTGTTAACCTAACTTCAATAACAAAAAAATTTCTCGCGTGACGAAAATTTTGTAACAGCGACAGAAAAATAAATTTTCGTAAAAAGTGCATATTTAGTCATAAAATATGCTCTTTCTTCCTGAACACGTAGGTGCCTACTCCATATTAATACACTTAATAATTTGCCTGATTGGGTTAGTTTAAAGAAAAACACGATTGAATAGCTGTTCTGTGCCGAACATGACACATTAACTTCTGTTATTATAATTGTGCTCATTCCTGCTCTGTACCCCTGCGTTCTTTTCTCTGTGGTACAGAGGTTCGTCTTCAACTATGTATCGACCTTTGCTGACGTTTCTATGTTTGGAACAGGGGACGGATGATCTTGATATTTAGTTCCCTTGAAACCCTCATCCTACCAACCAACCTGAAGTTACATTGTAGATCCGTTGCCAACCAACAGCACTGGAACATCTATAATATAATTATTTGGTGGTACGCTGCCTGTCGTTTTGATTTTTGCAATATACGACTTTTTCAGATTATTTAATTTTTTCAGATAAGTTTCTAATGGAACAACAGTTAACGTTAAATGCATCGAATTCACAAAATTGGAGTGTGTGTCTTAACATCTTTCCGTGTATGTGCCTATCAATCATTTGCATTAATTCTCGTGTTTAACATTTCACGTTAACCTATTCAGAGATTTATTTCCTACTTTATATTCTTTCAAATCTTTCATAATTTAATTAATTTATAGTTATTTAAAAACAGGGAGACACATTTCAAGATCATAATAGTAATATATCTTACACGTACCTCTAGCCAGCCGCGCAGGAGTAGCCGAGCGCTTTGGAGCGCCACGTTGCGGATCGCGCGGCCTCCATCGTCGGAGGTTGGAACACTTTCTCGGGCACTGATGTTTGTGTTGTCTTCATAAGTAGTTTTTAAGTTTAGGGACTGATGACCTCGCAGTTACGTACCATAAGCTTTTTAACCTCTAGCCAACGTCAAACCTCCGCCTATGTCGACAGGCTAACTAAATACTTGAATGGCATGGGTATATAAATGTACTTCTGTGCCGCCGATCAGCATCCGTGAACTGCATGTGCGGTGCCACCTCAGTGGGTCATATAAGACGGTGTCATTGTCTTGTCGGCAGTCTTGCGACTCACTGTGAAAATAGATGTAGATCCATACTGTATTGGAGTTTGGATCTGCGGCCGTTCAAATTACTAATAAATTTTAACACCAGCATCCATAGGCTTGATGAATTTTATTTTGCTCACCGTTTCGCCACTCCAGTAGTGTTATCTTTAGGTCAAATCAATAACGTCCATCCTATTTCACGCATTATTACTGAGGCCATATTTGAATTTGCAGTTCCTGTACGTTGTGAAGCAATAGGTTTTCTACAAAAATAGGTCCCCACCAAAATGATTATTTATATTGTCAGCAGGGAATCTGACCAGCCTCACTAGTAAAACCAGTAGTAAAAGACCGTATTCTGATGTTAACTGACAGTGGTAAATATTAACTCTAGTTACTACAACTTCTGATCCATAGTACAGAAACGAAGTACACGTAGTTTCCAATATTTCAAAAGAGTGGGTAACATCTGTGAATTTTATATGCGAGTACTCTAAATTGCCTACCACTTTGATTGAATACACCTACAAAATTTAATAAACTCATCTGCAACCGTAAAATATAGCCAAGTGAAGTTACGAAAAATGTAAACAAAAACGTCATGTTCTGGCAGCTTTGAAATTTTAGGTTTTCGACGTTTTAAAACAGACGACCAGTCAGGAACTACCGACTTTCCTACTATGGGTCAACTCACGGAAAGTAATGGCTGCCGCTACCAGGAATGCCAATACTCGAGTAAAAGTGCACCAAAATGTATTTCATACACAGACATTAAACACTCTACTCCAAAAGGCACTGGACAACATTTCAAATAATAGTACTGATAAGAAGAATTAATTAAGAAGGAAGCTTAGTGTTTAACGTCCCATCGACACCGTGGTCATTAGAGACGGAGCTTACACTCGGATCTTTGGATAAGGATGGGGCAAAAAATCGACCGTGCCCTTTCAATGGAACCATCCCGGCATTTGCTTGGAGTGATTTAGGGAAATAAAAGAAAATTTAAATCAGAATGATTTGAGGTGGATTTGAACCACCGTCCTTCCGAATGCGAGTCCAGTGTGTTACCACTGCGTCCTTGCTTGGTAATTAAGAAAGTGAAAAGATATGAAAATTAATGGCAAGCTGTTGATTGAAAAAACAGATAACAATAATCTCAAGTTGGCTACAAATATGTTTATTTAAAAATGAAAGTAAAGAAAGAACACTGGCATAAGTGTGGCGGCTTGTCGTCAGTAGTGTTTATGGTATATTATTCACGAGTTGTTACAATGCAGTTAATATCAAATTATTAATATATATCCATCCTCTTTATTGACTATTAGTTTACGTGTCGGCTTGTTTCTTCTCCGTCGTATATTCCAGGTTGTTGGCCGGATGGAAATGTTTGCAGCAGTTTTGAAGTCACAGGTGGGTTCGCATATTGGTACTATTCCAATGCGGTTCGCATGGTATTACACACTCTTTAAACACAGTTCAATGTTCGTTTTGCTCTTTACATACGCTTAAACAGTCCATTTATTGGAACATAACACGACACGCGATCATGAATACACAACCTCAGAGCCAAGTTCTCAAATAAACAATTCACAGTATTCACAAGTACCATAAAAGAAATGCTGTACACACACACGCTGGATTGTTCGTACATCAGTATAAATACAAAATAGCTCACACAACGTGTCTCAACATTATTATTAATGCCAAGGAGACGTGAATTTCCACCGATTTCTACATTTCGTCACTTGAAGCATATTCACTGCATTGTTGAGTCCACACAACAGCATGTGCGCGCGGTTTCGCTCTCTCACACACTTCGACTATCGATATTGTTCTCTCTCTCTCCCTCTCTCTCTCTCTTTCTCTCTCTCTCCCTCTCTCTAACTTCACAGTACATACAGAATACAATGAAAGATTTACACATAATATTGCAATAAATGAAACATTGATATTCGTAAAACTCAGAATGTAACATAACAACACAAAATACACTAAATATTAATACATATCATAATACAAAGAAACCATTTAATACTAACGGTATGCATGTGTCATAAATAAATGAATTGGAAATATATATATATATATATATATATATATATATATATATATATATATATATATATATATATATATATAACACCTCAATGCTGACAATGCCTTCACATGTATCTCCCACTTTATCAGGAGATGTTCCACAGGACACATTATGATAAAATGTCTCTGCCACATATGAATCAAATGCCATAAGTTATTGTGCATTATTGTAGTTCAGTGTTTTGAAAGTGGAAAAAGCAAATTTGTTTGTATTAGGTATAGGTCTCGATCATCTCATAGCATAGAAAAATAAATTTTTAGAACAATATGATATTGTTTAATAGCAAACAAAATTAATTAAACATCTTTTCAAATATTGTATGTATCAAAGAATCATTTTCTGAAGAAAGCTAAACAATTAGCTTCAAGAAATGGACTACAGAAATATATGAAATATTCCACTCAGAAATGCATAGAAACAAATTACAATAATTTTACTCTATAATATTGGGAACGTATCCCACTTGTTCTCATGTGTTCATCACAAAACACTTTGACTATATACTTATATGTATTTGTAGTTTCTCTCTCTCTCTCTCTATTTTTATACATTCTATCTATAGTCAGTATTCAACTTCACTAAACAGTTCAAGAGAAGGAGAGAGAAAAAAATTAAATTTCCTTTCATGGTTTAATTGCATGTATTTCCTTCATGCAATTAAACCATCAATGGAAATTTTTATTTATTTATTTATTTTTATTTATTTATTTATTTATTTATTTATTTTTTTTTTTTTTTTGCATGTATTTCCTTCATGTGCACTTCGGTTGCACAGTGGTAGAGTTTAATGAAAGTCCAGTTCCAGTTGCAATTAGTTGTGCTTTATTTAAGCCCACACTACCGGTTTCGGCCTCTATGTTAGGCCATTTTCAAGTGTGACAGACCTGCATATAATGTGTAGCAATAAGTTTATAAAAATTACATGGTACAAGATAGAATGATACATATGTAAAAAGGTACTGTACAGAACCAGAAAGAAACTTACGTTATGCCATAGAGAAATCAACGTCAAGTAATTAAAAACAATAGAACTCAGAGAATTTAAAACTTTTGGCGCCCAATGGCGATATAAGAAAAATGGGCGTGTCATTTTTTAACATTCCAGAACATTATAATCGGCATGATCTGATGTGTTCTGATATAAACATTACATCATTGCATGCTTAAAGTTATAAACATCAGTTGATAAAATGTAAAGGTCAATAGTAAAAAATTACAATTGTCAGTTAGGATAAAAAATGGAAATGTAGCGGCCAATGAGGCTATGTGAAAAGTGGGCGTGTCGTCAATTTAAAATGTTTTTAATACAGGAAGTATTATAATAATTTAGCTTAAGGCCAATTGTGTTCAATTTAGTTTACATTAAAGTTGAATGTATTGATTTAAACAAGATACAAAGATTCTTAGGTTGTAAAATGTAAAATGATTGCAATAAACGAGGCGTCCAAGCCGATAGTTGAGGGGCGGCCTCTAGCGAGCGAAATTTGAACCAGGAACGCTGGTGCGGGCTCCAGAGCTGTTTGGACGCGTCGTTGATTGCTTACATTGTACTGTTTACAAACACTAGTATGTACGTATTTCAAAAACAGCCACGAACTTGCGGAGCATTTCTAAAAAAATTTGACAATTACTGGGCGGCAGATATCTAACAAAATTAGTATTCTTTAAAGTGCATTGCTCGTTAAGCGTGTCTTCGTTGGACTTTTTTAGGTGAGTATATATGGCAACCTCTTCATAAAAATCCATGAAATAGCCTTTCTTCATTTTGTGGAGTATTGTTAGGTTGTTTTCTATACTGTGTACCTTGTGACTGTAGCGTATAAGGTGAGCAGCGAAGGTGGATCTGCTTTCAGCGTTTTTTCTGCCGAGTTCTGTGTGTTCTTTGTAACGCGTTTTGAAGTTGCGTCCTGTTTGCCCGATGTAGTATGCATTACAATCGGAGCAGTGAATTTTGTATACGCCCCCGTTTTGATATATGTCCTGCGTTGTATTTATGTCATGTATTAAAAGATGCAGAAGTGATGGTTGTGATTTGTACGCAATTTGCACGTTACAATTTTTAAACAAATTACTTAGTTTATACGTGACCTGCCCACTGAAGGGGAATGATACAAAGTGTTTCTTACCCGGTTCCATATTTTGGCTCACTTGGTTTTTGTTGGATTTGGCCACGTTAAAAATGTCGTCTACGATCATGCTATGATAGCCGTTATTCCGTGCTATATTTCGCAGCCAGTTAAGTTCCTTTTTTACTTCATTATCTTGTAGTGGCAATTTGAGGAGTCTATGTACTGTTGACCGGAAATAAGCCTTTTTATATTGAGCAGGGTGACAAGATGCAGCCGGGATAATGACGTCAGAAGATGTTGGTTTGTGGTAAATACCAAAGGCATGTTTGTTTCGAACTATGCTGATGGAAAGATCTAAGAATTTAATATTGTTATCCTGTTGATGCTCAACAAATGAGATGTTATTGTGCATTTCGCTAAAAGCCTTTGCAAATTGGTCTATTTCTTGTTGGGAGCCACTGAATAAGACGAGAATATCGTCAACATACCGTTTATAGTACATTATTTTAGCGTTAATTTCAGGATAGTGATTAAAGAATTTGTTTTCTAAGTGGTTGACGAAAATATCTGCCAGTGTACCTGCCAAGGGAGATCCCATTGCTAGTCCGTCTTTCTGTGTGTAGATTTTGTCGTGAAATAGAAAGTAGTTGTAATTTAGTGATATTTCCAGCAGCTCGATCATTTCAATGATTTCCCCGGGAGTAAGTTTCTTGTGCATCAGCAAATTATTTTTAATTACTGTTATTGTTTCGTTTATAGGTATGTTAGTATACATGTTTGCTATGTCGAGCGAGGCGAGCCTAATCTTGCTTGTTCAGTTTTATTAACCTTAATAGTATCTATTGCCAGGAATGAACAGGCACTTTTAAATAAAGGTTTAAAGTTCATTCCTGAACCCGGTATGAAAAAGAAACAAATAAAAGATTTATTGGCTCATGCCAAACTTGGCAATAGATACTATTAAGGTTAATAAAACTGAACAAGCAAGATTAGCCGTAGGAGTCAACAAAATTCTAAGTGAGGCTGCGTACCGACCTACAAAACACTTTTTCGAACTTTCTATATGTCGTGGCATCAATCAGAAACTAAAAGATCACAACGCCTTAATAACTAAGGCAGATAAGGCAAATACCTTGGTTATCACATACACACGCGATTACGTGGAAAAAGCAGAAAAGTTCTTTTCGGAAAATAATATTACAGAAATAAATTACAACCCAACAAACAAGCTTCAGGCAGAGATCAGGAAAGCTATAGATAGGAACTGTTTTATATTCAGGGACAAAAAAGAAAAAGACAGCTTAAAAATAATACATCCTCGAACTCCTTCTTTACGTTTACAAATCAAAACTCACAAGAATAATGCGCCTAGGCCAATTGTTAACGTTATCGACAAACCTAGTTATTTACTGGAGAAAAAACTAAATAAACTACTGAGAGAGCATTACAGCTTTGAAAATAATTACTCTGTAAAAAACAGTTACGAACTTGTGGAAACAGTTAGACACATCTCAATCCCGGCTAACGCTAGGCTCGCCTCGCTCGACATAGCAAACATGTATACTAACATACCTATAAACGAAACAATAACAGTAATTAAAAATAATTTGCTGATGCACAAGAAACTTCCTCCCGGGGAATCATTGAAATGATCGAGCTGCTGGAAATATCACTAAAATACAACTACTTTCTATTTCACGACAAAATCTACACACAGAAAGACGGACTAGCAATGGGATCTCCCTTGGCAGGTACACTGGCAGATATTTTCGTCAACCACTTAGAAAACAAATTCTTTAATCACTATCCTGAAATTAACGCTAAAATAGTGTACTATAAACTGTATGTTGACGATATTCTCGTCTTATTCAGTGGCTCCCAACAAGAAATAGACCAATTTGCAAAGGCTTTTAGCGAAATGCACAATAACATCTCATTTGTTGAGCATCAACAGGATAACAATATTAAATTTTTAGATCTTTCCATCAGCATAGTTCAAAACAAACATGCCTTTGGTATTTACCACAAACCAACATCTTCTGACGTCATTATCCCGGCTGCATCTTGTCACCCTGCTCAATATAAAAAGGCTTATTTCCGGTCAACAGTACATAGACTCCTCAAATTGCCACTACAAGATAATGAAGTAAAAAAGGAACTTAACTGGCTGCGAAATATAGCACGGAATAACGGCTATCATAGCATGATCGTAGACGACATTTTTAACGTGGCCAAATCCAACAAAAACCAAGTGAGCCAAAATATGGAACCGGGTAAGAAACACTTTGTATCATTCCCCTTCAGTGGCCAGGTCACGTATAAACTAAGTAATTTGTTTAAAAATTGTAACGTGCAAATTGCGTACAAATCACAACCATCACTTCTGCATCTTTTAATACATGACATAAATACAACGCAGGACATATATCAAAACGGGGGCGTATACAAAATTCACTGCTTCGATTGTAATGCATACTACATCGGGCAAATAGGACGCAACTTCAAAACGCGTTACAAAGAACACACAGAACTCGGCAGAAAAAACGCTGAAAGCAGATCCACCTTCGCTGCTCACCTTATACGCTACAGTCACAAGGTACACAGTATAGAAAACAACCTAACAATACTCCACAAAATGAAGAAAGGCTATTTCATGGATTTTTATGAAGAGGTTGCCATATATACTCACCTTAAAAAGTCCAAGGAAGACACGCTTAACGAGCAATGCACTTTAAAGAATACTAATTTCTTAGATATCTGCCGCCCAGTAATTGACAATTTTTTTAGAAATGCTCCGCAAGTTCGTGGCTGTTTTTGAAATACGTACATACTAGTGTTTGTAAACAGTACAATGTAAGCAATCAACGACGCGTCCAAACAGCTCTGGAGCCCGCACCAGCATTCCTGGTTCAAATTTCGCTCGCTAGAGGCCGCCCCTCAACTATCGGCTTGGACGCCTCGTTTGTTGCAATCATTTTACATTTTACAACCTAAGAATCTTTGTGCCTTGTTTAAATCAATACATTCAACTTTAATGTAAACTAAATTGAACACAATTGGCCTTAAGCTAAATTTTTATAATACTTCCTGTATTAAAAACATTTTAAATTGACGACACGCCCACTTTTCACATAGCCTCATTGGCCGCTACATTTCCATTTTTTATCCTAACTGACAATTGTAATTTTTTACTATTGACCTTTACATTTTATCAACTGATGTTTATAATTTTAAGCATGCAATGATGTCATGTTTATATCAGAACACATCAGATCATGCCGATTATAATGTTCTGGAATGTTAAAAAATGACACGCCCATTTTTCTTATATCGCCATTGGGCGCCAAAAGTTTTAAATTCTCTGAGTTCTATTGTTTTTAATTACTTGACGTTGCTTTCTCTATGGCATAACGTAAGTTTCTTTCTGGTTCTGTACAGTACCTTTTTACATATGTATCATTCTATCTTGTACCATGTAATTTTTATAAACTTATTGCTACACATTATATGCAGGTCTGTCACACTTGAAAATGGCCTAACATAGAGGCCGAAACCGGTAGTGTGGGCTTAAATAAAGCACAACTAATTGCAACTGGAGCTGGATTTTCAATAAATTTGAACCACAGTTGCGGCAACAGCGAGTATCTAGTGATGGACAAACTAATAAGTGGTAGAGTGCCAGACTACAAATCCCAAGGTCGCGGGTTCTCATTCCCGCCAGGTCATAGGATTTTTATCTGTCACTTTCCACTTCTTTCACCTCTGTCAGTATTATTCATGTGAAAAATAACGAGTAGCACCGTGGTTCGGAACCCACGTTAAACTGTAGGTCCCCCTATAACTGGCTGGGTAACTCAGTTCGAAGGTCGGAGAAAGGCAACGGCATACCACCTCCAAACAGGACCATGCCTAGTAAAGCACTGTGGTGTTCGAACCAATTTTCGGATTGTTGACTGGTTTACCTTTATTTCCTTCATGTGTACATATGTTCTGTCTTTTGGAGATAGTATTTACTAATTGCATATTATGCCGTCCATCATAATGAACAAAATCACAGATTACTATTTCAACACATTGCCAATATTCTCAGTTATGGACCTTTGTCATAATAAAATCATTATGTAAAAATCATTGCAGCTCAAAATCAGTATGAATATCAAATCGGTTAAAATAGTCCCAGAATCTTATGATTAACATTTAGCACAGTACAAAGTTATATATTCGTGGATTTCAAATTCCTTTCACAGAAGGGCTTCAAATCCATTATATTCTTAAGTGCAAACTCCTTCTTTGATTTGGGGTAGACAAGATAAAAGACATTTGTGTGTGGGGTGTGGAATACTGACTACCTCAAATGTTCCTTTGCACTCATCAAAAAATATTGAATTTTCTCTATTTCTTTTGGTTACTCATATGCCTTCACTAATACTAAATTCCCTATTTTGATATCTGCACTCTTTATATTATCCTCATGCCTTTTCTTTCTCTCTAACAATTATTTCTTTTCTGCTAACTCCCTCATTTTTTCCTTTCTCTCATCCCAACTTGTTCCTGTTAGGGAAAGATAGTTTCTCTTCCACCAAACACTTCAACCTCTCTCCCATCATAATTTCATGAGGAGTAAATCATGTTACTGCATGAACAACACTATTCATCACATCTCCTCAGTTCCCTATAATATCTTCCCATCAACTATGATTGACAGTACAATTAGTGCTACAGAACCTTCAAATCTTATTTAACGCTCTACCAGATTTCTTGCTGAATGATATGTTAATTTATACATTATTGCAATTCCCTGGTTGGCAAGGCCTTCTTTCCACTTTTACCTGTGAACTGTGACCCATTGTTAGAAAATATGGCATTAGGTTTCCCAAAATTTACAGAAATAATCATTCCCCATTTATCCAATACCGCTTTTCCAGTAACTTTACTTAACAGATATAATTTTATAAATTTAGAAAACAACTCTAACACAACGAAGATATATGCAACCCCTACTTTATTCTTTGGTAAGGGGCCATGAAAATCTACAGGTAACAATTCTATAACCTCATTCAGTTTAACATTTTGCAATGGATGCTTACATGTCTGGTTGGTAACTTTGGTTCTCTGACACTTGTCACAGGTCTTAATTCGGTTATTTACTTTCTTCACCAAATTGTCAAAATATACACATTCCCTCAATTTCTGCGTACACTTCCTACCACCTGCATGTCCAAAACTCAAAAGAATATAATCTATCCTTCATGTGTATACTCATGGGGCCAGTAAATTTGTCAATCTTGAGAATTTTCATCAGTTCTTCTGAAAATCACCCTTCATGAATTTTGTAATATTTTCGTAATTTATTGTCAGCACTTTACCTTCCCAATTCACTTTTCATCATCTTTCATACTTCATCCTCATTCTGATATCTTCTCATATTTTTACAGATCCCTGCAGTTTTCTTTTCTCCTCGAATTCCCTTCATATAAAACAGTTTCACATGTTCCTCATCCATATCATATCCTTCTTCATTATCTCTACTTAATAGCAATCTTGACAGAGCATCTTCTACCTTGTTCTGTGTGCCTTTTACACACTTTTTTTCGAATGGAAATTGTTGTAAAAATAAAATCCATCTTGTCAACCTCCCATGCATCAATCTAAATTTCTTCAAAACTATAAGGCCTCTATGGTCACTCTAAATGACAGTTTTATTTCCCCACAGGTTGCCCCTAAACTTTCGGAATTCCCAATCTATAGCCAGAGCTTCTCTTTCAGTAACACTGCAATTTGTCTCATACTTGGTGAATGACATACTTGCAAAAGCTATTGCGCCATGGTCTTAATTTTCATCATCCTCAAAGTTGTGAAACAATTCAACTCGAATAACATATCCACTTGAGACAATTACCAAACAAAAGGACTGATTAAGATCAGTATGATGTAATTTTTTCCTCTTTCAGTGATTTGTTAAGTTCATGAAGAGCTTGTGACACTCATTTCTCCAGTCAAAATTCACCTTGGAGCTCAACCTGGTCAGACATGGGTTATTAAAAGCTTGTCTAGATAAAGAAGTTCTAAAAACAATTACATAAATCCGAAAAGGACTTCAACTTTTCTATTCCTTCGATTCCTTTCAGGTTGCCTTCATTTTCTCAAGATCAATTTTGATACCAGTACTTGACAAAATCCTACCCAAAAACTTTATCACTTTTCGAACAAACTGACACTTTTCTGTTTCAAGTCATACCCCCTATTCTCAAAGCTTGAAACACTTCATTCAACAAACTACAATGCTCTACCCATGAAACAGCGGCAACCAATAAATCATTCAAATGAATGGTTAATTTATTGCTCAGATCAGGTTCTAACATCTGATCAAGGGTTCATATGAAAACTGACACACTAATATTCAACCCAAATGGCACAACAGTGTATTGATAATATTTCCCATTTACTTGAAATGTGGTGTATTTCCGATACTCTTTAGCGAGGAGCACTTGCCAGTAACCAAATGTCAAATAGAGACTGCATAGGTAAATTACCTTATATTTCTGTAATATCCCCTCCATATTATTTGGTCTATACGTTTCTCTCCTCACGACTTGGACCGGCCGCGGTGGTCGAGGGGACTGAGGCGCTTCAGTCACGGTCTGCACGGCCACTACGGTCGGGGGTTCGAATCCCCCCTCGGGCATGTATATTTGTGCTGTCCTAGTTCGTAAGTAGTTCATAAGTAGTTGGTAAGTTTAGGGACTGATGACCCCGTAGGTAAGTCCCATAAGCTTTACAAACATTTGAACATTTTCACGACTTGGTTCAACATCCTGGCATCGATCACCATCTTACACTACCATCGTTTTTACCCAGAACAATCAAAAGGCTGTTGTACTCACTTTTCCTTCACTTTATAACACCACATTTCATCATTCTCTCAACGTCCTTGTTTACTGCCTCCTTTTCTGAAAATGGTATAGTATAAAGTTCCTTTGAGAAAATTTCATGAGGCTTTATGTCAGGCTTACATTCAAAATTATTAATTTTCCCCAGCTGAGAAAAGTTCCCTATTTACCCGCAAAACTACTTTTAATTCCTCTTTTGGTTGGTCATCCAAACCTTCAACTTTAGACATCTGATTCTGTAGTTCCTCACCAAGCCCACTATCCCTTTCTTCTCTCCTATATTCCAAGTTTAATCTAAAATCTTCCAAACTAGTTCCTACAGGCATAACTTTCACTTTCAAACGTCCTAATAATAGGTCCTTGTCCATTACCAGATCATCAAAATCCACACTCACCGTCGAGCCCTCACTCTCAAAACAAACAAAACTTTCTCCACAATTTATTTTTGCTTTACTTTCAGTCAATCAATCCATGCCCAAAATGATTGACCCAGGAATCACAAGGAAATTATGAACCAGATATTTGCTCCCAATCTCAAACTCCAATATTATTTGGCGTTTAATCACCTTACTTATTCTCGCAGTGGCACCTACTATCTGTAATCCTACAATGGGTACATCCATAACTTCGTTACGCTCCTTTATGTTATTAAACAATTTTGCAGCAATAACACTAATTTCACTACCTGTATTTAAAAGAGCTTTCTCCACCCTACCATACACTCTAATTTTCACAAAGGGTTGTCTAATTTTAACCTCATTGTCACTATTTTCTCATGTAACAAATCCTGCTTTATTTCATCATGAGCCCAGTCTTCAAATAATTTAACTTTGGAACCTCATCCCATTCTAAACGTTTCTAAAAAGCACAAATACCCACTCCATTTACATCACCAGTTGCCATTTCCACACCCCTATAGATAATGAAAACATTAACCACCTCTTCAGTACCTATTTTCTTTTCATAGTTCAAAGAATGTGTGGCCATCTCTTTCCCAGCAGTTTGAGAAATTGACCCATATCCTAGATTATCATCTCTGCCTAAACTATCCCCTCCTACATTTTCTTCTTCTCTTTACTGCTCTACTAGCACTATTGTTCATAACCTTACCTTCACTATATCACTTTCATCTTGAGACATTTCATGTTATTTTTTATCTCCCTTTACTGCTCCTCTTATTCTCTAACTCCTTGATACAACAGGAAAAACTTTTCTATACATGATCCCCCTAATTCCTCACTAACTCCACTCCTAGCTTCAGGTACAATATCTTCAATTACTAAGTTCTGACACCTACACATCCTATCACCATAATCAGAACTGACACTCTAACACATCTTTAAATTTTCTAAACTACCATGGCAAGTTGTATACTCAATAGGCCATAGCGGTTGACCTGCCCCAGCACGGGCCCTCACTGTTGTGGGATTTAGTTTCTCATCCCTGTCTCTTCCACTACGTGACGACCTCGGCTATTGCCTCTAAAGTTCCCTCTGCCTTTGCGTCCTACAATCTCTGATTTACTCTTCTTGCGCTATCTTGGTTCTCGTGATCTCTTTATACATGTTTGTTTTCATTAAATGAACAACCTGTTTGTTACCTGTCTACATCCCCTCTGACAGACGGATCACCTTCAACAGGGGAGTTTGGAATTTAATCTAGGTCATTGGCACTAGGGTTAGTAGTTAGTTACTTTGCAACTCTACTCCCCAGCTGTCATAAGATAAAGGGATAATAGTCAACATCATGTGGTATACTTGTGCGGCCACTCATCCAAATATTGCTTGCGAAAATCAGTGGCTCCACGTCAACACGGCCGTTGATTCTTGTAAAGGAGTGACTGGATGCTTCTAATTAGGTATTACTGCATTGACGACGCTTCTCCAGTCGTTTGAGTTGGTGAAAGGGCTAGTCGTCCGCTAGTGGTGTTTCTGGGTCGCACTCCGTATTGGCTCAGCCTCGCGATTCGCCTCGTCGAATGCGGCGCGTTAGGCGTGAGGGCTGGTGATGGCGGCGGGCCCCGCAGTTATGGCGCCTGTTGGACGACGTAATGAGTGCGGCGGCCCACGCGATCGCGGCTGCCAGTCTCCCACGGCCACGCGACCCCAGCGCCTGCGCTGCAGTGCCTGGCGCTAATGGACCGCGGCGAATGCGGCCGCTCTCGGCTCTCGGACACTGGAATGCAGGTCGACACGGCGTCTGCCGTATTCGGTCGCGTCGGCAGATGCACCGATCCCCACTGGAATCGTCAGCTGTCTGTCGACGGTCTCAGAGAGTCGTCAGGACACTATAGAAACCTAACAGCTGTCAACTACGCACCGGTCGTTTTAGTATCTACATCACGCTCCGCAAGTTACCAAACGGTGCATGGAGAACGGTATATAGTACCAAAAAAAAAAGAACTTTATGTATTTTTCCGCTCCCAAACAGAGCGAGGAGAAAACGCCTTCGTTGTTATTGTGGTGGTCTTCAAGTCAGAGACTGACTTACTGCAGCTCTCCATGCTACCCTATGCTTTGCCTCATTATTTTATTAATAAAAATGGATGTGTGTATCTAAATACAGGGTGTTTCACTAAGTGTGTTTGCCTCTGTAACTTATAAAATAATAGGTGACGGGAAATTTTAATGTGGTAGGTCAACACAAGAAATGTTACACTTTCTGCGGAGGTATGAGCATTATTGTATCATTTTCCAAAGAGTTACAGCACAAAGATATAATTTTTTAAATAGAACAATAGTTTTTTCTATCGTGCATTGGATTCGTTGAAACCAGCTGCGTCCAAATCAATTCAAACTACATTCCCATCACTGTTAGTTTGGGAGCTACAACCCTTCAAAGTTTAGGGGGCGGAGGCTACGACAGCGTAGCTGACTGGCTGGTGGTCATGAGACAGTGGGCCGTGTCCCAGGGGATAGCCACTCGGTCAGTGAGCTACACTATCGCAGCCTCCGCCCCCGGATCTTTGAAGGGTTGTAGCTCCCATACTAACAGTGACAGGAATGTAGTTTAAATTTACTTTGGACGCAGCTGGTTTAAACGAATTCAACACACGATATAAAAAAACTATTGTTCCATTTTAAAAATTATATCTTTGGAAAATAATACAATAAACTATGTTCATAGCTACGCAGAAAGTGAAACCTTTCTTGTGTTGACCTACCGCATTAAAATTTCCCGTCACCTGTTATTTTATAAGTTACAGAGGCAAACACACTTAGTGATACACCCTGTATGTATGTTCCCTATAGTCTCCAAGACCGGTGAAGAAATTTTGAAGAAATCGTCCAAAGTGTTCAAATGTTTGTAAATCTGTGGGACCGAACTGCGTGGTCCGTAGCTTACTGACTACTTAAACTAAAGTGAACTAACCTATGGACAACACACACACCCATGCTCCAGTGAGGACTCGAACATCCGACGGCGAATAACCGCGCTCTCCGCAGCGAGGCACCTTAGACCGCTCGGCTACTCCACCTCGACGATGAAATCGAAAATCTTCAGCCAAGCGAGTAATTCAGTGAACTTTTCTAGCGATGGGCTCAAGGTATTTATTAATTTATATGTAAAAGTTTACGTCTGCCATTTGGAACGACAGTAGCCCACCCTAGCTGAGAAAGAGCTAACCAACATTCTTTATAAATGTTGTGCTGTCGCTTGAATGGTTAACATTGTCTCCGTCACTTTTCATGGTGAATATTTTCAGTAAACAGATAGTTTTATGAATTAAGACATCACCCAATAACGCTGTAGCCGGAGTAGCAGCAAGTGTGTACTTCGTAATAATTGTTTTACTACTAAACACACCATGCGATGATATCTGCATGCTCATTAATTGTTACGTCCGCTTCCGTAGTCTAATGGACAGCGTGGTAGATTTCCACGCAGGTGGCCCGGGTTGGATTCCAGGTGGGGTCGGAGATTTTCTCTACTCGGGAACTGGGTGTTGTGTTGTCCGCATCATCATCGACGAGCACCTAAAAACTTGCACCAGGCAGGCTGGGGTCTAACGGCCAATAAGGCCAAACGACCATCATCATCCATGATTGCAACCACTACGATTTCATAGACATATTGTTAACGTGTACGCAACAGGCGCGGGTGATAGTGGGTATCTGTATACGATGTAGACTCTGACACACATGTTTTCCAGTTCCAATCTACTTACATGGTGCATTTTGTTTGTCTCCCTTGTCGACAGCTGTCTCTACTGCATCGGACATGAAACATAATTAGAAGAAAACTACCATTTCATTACTTAAGCCTACTGCTAGTTTTCGGAGCTTTCTAAGATACTGCTGGGCAACAGAAGTGTTTGACGTCATTTGAGAATATGCAGGGCTTACTGAAAGATGAATGTACAGTACCTGTAATTGTACAGAGAGGCCGGCCGGAGTTGCCGAGCGGTCTGCGGCGCGCCAGTCACGTTCTGCAAGGCCACAACGATCGAGGGCTCGAATCCCCACTAGGGGATGGATGTTTGTGTCGTCTTTAGTACAAGGTAGTTCGTAAGTTTAGGGACTGATGACCCCGTAGTTAAGTCCCATAAGCTTTACAAACATTTGAACATTTGTAAAGAGAGACTAATTTGTTTATTATATATATATATATATATATATATATATATATATATATATTATTGCAGGAATAGTGTTTTCGTTGTTCTCACCTTAATATTTTCATTTTCACTAAACAGTTACAAACTCTTCCTGTCAATATCTTTCCGATATTGTATCATTTAGAATCAAGAATCAACAAACTTCATTTCATGTCTTTACCTTCTAGGCCGTAGTAACTTCAAAAGTCTTTTATTTATTTAGTATTTTTTATTTATTTATTTTTCCTTTCTATTGTGTCCTTATATCGCCCCCAAACGATGTGCAGAAGTAAATCATTTTCGTGTTGTGCGAAAGTTCAATGTTCAATCCAGTTTACTTTGTACCATTTTTACAGCTTGAAAGCTTCGGTAACAAATATTGTGTATCAATTAATATCTGAGGTCAAGGTGCAGTGATCACGTCGATTGCCGATTTCAGCAGTGACCCAAGCATTTTTCGTAGTTATTGAGACCATCGTTAAAACCTGCATCAGAGATCGAGGTTTAATGTTATTCAACAGAGTGGACCCCTGCTCCGAGTTTAATTTATGAATTAACGTCACGCTAGATCTCCAGTCAGCAATCAGTCCGTAAACTTTTAAATGCACTGTACAGTGTGATATTAGTAAGTAAATATGGATTAGCATGCAGTCCGTAAACTTCTAAATGTACTGTACAGTGTGATATTAGTAAGTAAATATGGATTAACATGCAGGGGATTGTATAAGCATGGTATGCGTTGTGTTTAATGATGTTACGTAGAATATAATAAGAATAAAATACATAACACATCGCTTTTTATAGACGTAGAATATTAATTCCACCCTTGCGAAGCCGGACGGGTCGTTAGTCTCAGAATAAAAATTTCAGCCTACATCCTTTTGAATCCGCTTTCTGTATTCGTTTCTCAGTCTCCCACTGCAATTTCTGTTCCACACACTTCCCTTCAATGCTTAATTCGCGATTCGTTAATGTCACAGAATTTTTTCCACCAACCGATCGCTTCTTTTACTGTTGATGCATTGTGTAGTTCGGAGGATACTCGGATTATCAGAGTAGATGATCGGCAGTGTGCAATCTAAGAAAAATAGTGTCATGTAATCGGACAGAAACTAGTCTTCATGGCTCCTCAAAGGAGCTGGTTGGAGTATTCGGGGAATATTTCGACATTTGAACAGGAGATATGATATTATTCGACGATGTTCGCAGGTTTTAGTGTCCTAATTCCGAGCACAGCGAGAAGAGACAATCAGTTGGCCCAGAGAGACGAGAGAAACCCAGGACAGATCAATCGTCAGAGAGACGCTTCCAGCCCCATCGATCCAACGTGTAGCTAGTGCTGAGAAACAACACAGACCTGTAATCGGTGGTTCACAGAAAGCGGATGCACTCACCGTGCCCTTTGCACCAATTGTCATTGACCTCTACATACCAACAGGCCACATTCGGTCTGAATGTCTTCATTGATAAGTCCCACAAGGAACTGAGATTCGATGATAACCGAAGCGTATTGGAGATGAACCGGAGAATTGTGGTGGGATACCACCCTGACGCCCTCCATATGGGCCGACAGTGAGGAGTGATGGTGTGGGCTGGCGTTTCACTTCACAGCAGGACCCTTTTGGTTTTTAGGCGCGGCACCCTCACATTACAGCACTTCGACGATATTTTACGCCACGTTTTGTCGGACTCCATTGCACATTGAAAGACTTGTAATTTCGCCGGATCCTGCCTAGTTAAGAAAATATAGGCGTGTTACTAACTTCTTTAGCATGTCAAGCCAGACCGGATTCTACTGAAATTGTAATCTTTTTTTTTTTTTTTTTTTTTTTTTTCTCTCTTTTTTTTTACATGTACATCATATCTACCGATTTCCGATCAATTTAGTCGATTCCTTCGTGGTAGTTCTTTTTATGTTATAGTCATAGAGAGTAATTGACGATGGCCTGAAGAGTCTACTTCCATATTTGTACTCTGCAAGCCATCGCAAGGTATTTCGTAAACGCTACTTCCAGAATGACATGTTGCCTTCTGTTCGCTAGAAACTCAGCAATCCAATCATCTAGACAATAGTCCGAAAGTGTAATTTGGTTATGGTTGGAACCCTATCCAACCGTTTACGAAAGACAAGAAACACTACATGTACATTCGTGCTTGTGTCCTATGCTTTCTTGGTCTCATGTTCGAATTGCGTCAGCTCTTTTTTATTCCTTTAGAGGAGATTTTCGGACTCTATAAATGTCTTCCGTAATATTCGATCATAAAACAATTTCTAAAATTCTAAGATGCCGACGTGCAAGCTATACGCTGCCTGACATAAAAATCAGTACACTCAAATTTATCGTTGAAACAGTGCAGAAGGAATGTTTACATTTACAGATAGATAACACTAAAGTACCAAGTGTTGACCCATGATCAAATATTTAGGTGTGAAAATTACAAACGATGGGAAACAAAGAAATCAGAACTAGAATAAATGCAGTAAAGAAGTCTATTTCGTAAATGAATGGAATTCCCTGGGACAAATACATAACAACTGATAACAATATAAGGATATTCAAAATAATAATTTGGTGTATTATATCTTATAATTCAGAAGTATGGACAACAAAATGGCAACTGAAATATAAACCACTAGCAACAGAAGTGGATTTCTGGAAACGTTAATCAAGAATATCAGGAGGAGAAAAAATAAGAAATGATGTAATGAGAGACAAAATGTACAAACTCAATATTGATTTCATCGAATAAATTGCTTACTGTTAAGATCTAAACTTAACCATTGTAGACTCTGTTGTGTGACGTTTCTACATCTACATGGGGTACTCTGCAAATCACATTTAAGTGCCTGGCAGAGGGTTCATCGAACCACAATTATACTATTTATCTCCCATTCCATTCTCGAATAGCGCGCGGGAAGAAAGAACACCTGAATCTCTCTGTTCGAGCTCTGATTTCTCTTATTTTATTCTGATGATCATTTCTACCTATGTAAGTGGGAGTCAACAATATATTTTCGCATTCGGAGGAGAATGTTGGCGATTGGAGTTTCGCAAGTAACCCACGCCTCAGCGATAAGCGCCGTTGTTCTAATGATTCCCATCCCAGATCCTGTATCATTTCCGTAACGCTGTCTCCCCTGTATCGTGACAATACAAAACGAGCTGCCCTTCTTTGGACTCTCTCGATGTTCTCCGTCATGCCCACCTGATAAGGATCCCACACTGGGCTGCAATACTCCAAAAATGGACGGACAAGCGCAGTGTATGCAGTTTCTTTAGTAGTTCTGTTGCATCTTTTAAGGATTCTGCCAATAAAACGCAGTCTCTGGTTCGCCTTTCCCACGATATTATCTACGTGTTCTTTCCAGTTTAAGTCTGAAGTAATAGTAATTCCTAGGTATTTTGTGGAGTTTACGGCCTTCACATTTGATTGATTTATGTTGTAAACAAAGTTTAACGGATTTCTTTTCGTACTCATGTGGACGACTTCACACTTCTCATTATTTAGAGTCAATTGCCAATTTTTACACCATACTGATATCTTATTCAGATCGTTCTGCAGTTGGTTTTGATCTTCAGATGATTTTACTAGACGGTAAATAACGGCGTCATCTGCAAACAACCTAAGAGAGCTACTTAGATTTTCCCCTAAATCGTTTATGTAAATAAGGAATAGCAGAGGACCAATAACACTACCTTGTGGAACGCCCGATATCACCTCTGTTTTAGTCGATGCCTTACCATCGATTACCACGAGCTGTGTCCTCTCAGACAAGAAATCCCCTATCCAATTGCAAATTTGGGGCGATATACCATAACCACGCAATTTGATTAAAAGCCGTTTGTGAGGTACGGTGTCAAAAGCTTTCTGGAAATCAAGAAATACGGAATCGATTTGGGAACCTTTGTCGATAGCACCCATCACTTCGTGTGAATATAGAGCTAGTTGTGTTTCGCATGAACGATATTTTCTAAATCCGTGTTGACCTTGGGTCAAAAGATCGTTCTGTTCGAGATAATTCATAATATTTGAATACAGGATATGTTCCAAAACCCTGCTGCAAATTGACGTCAATGAAATAGGCCTGTAGTTTAGTGGGTTACTCCTACTGCCTTTCTTGAATATAGGTGTGACCTGAGCAACTTTCCAATCTTTTGGTACAGATCCTTCTATGAGAGAGCGGTTGTATATGACTGTTAAGTAAGGAGCTATCGCTTCAGCATAATCAGATAGAAATCTAATGGGTATACAATCCGGACCAGAAGACTTGTTCTTATTAAGTGATTTTAGTTGCTGCACTACTCCGATGATATCTACTTCTATGTTATTCATTACGGCATCTGTTCGTAATTCGAAATCTGGAATATTGGTTTCGTCTTCTTTAGTGAATGAGTTTCTAAAAGCTAAGTTTAGTAACTCTGCTTTAGTAGCGCTGTCATCGGTAGGATCGCCATTACTATCACGTAGTGATGGTATTGTTTGTGACTTTCCCCGAGTATATTTAACATATGACCAAAATCTCTTTGGGTTTTCAGTCAAATTACGAGAAAGAGTTTCGTTGTGATAAATGTTGTAGGCATCTCGCATTGAAATCCTCGCTAAATTTCGAGCTTCTGAGTACAATCGCAAATCCTGGGGATTTCGTGTTCGTTTAAATTTAGTATGCCTTTTCCTTTGCTTTTGCAACAGTGTCCTGACCTGTTTTGTGTACCAAGGGGGATCGCCTCCTTCTTTTATTAATTTATTAGGTATAAAACTTTCAATTGCTGTCGATACCACTTCTTTGAATTTTAGCCACATCTGGTCTACACCTACGTTTAGTGTTAGAAACGAGTGGAAGCTGTCTTTCAAGAAGCAATGTATTTTGTTTCTATCTGCTTTCCTGAACAAATATACTTTGCGTTTATTTTTGGTAACTTTGGGACTTTCGATATTCAATTTCGCTACTACAGCTCTGTGTTCACTAATACCTGTATCCGTTTTGATGCTCATTATGAGCTCAGGATTATTTGTTGCTAAGAGATCAAGTGTGTTTTCACATCCATTTACAATTCTAGTTGGCTCATGAACTACTTGTTCGAAGTAATTCTCAGAGAATGCGTTGAGTACAATTTCGGACGATGTTTTGTGCCTACCTCCTGATTTGAAAATATAATTTCGCCAACAGATCGAGGGTAAATTAAAATCACCACCTACTATTATCGTGTGAGTCGGGTACGTTTTTGTAATTAGACTCAGGTTTTCTTTGAACCTTTCTGCTATTGTATCGTCAGAGTCGGGAGGCCGGTAAAAGGAACCGATTATTAACTTCTTACGATTTTTGGGTACAACCTCTACCAATAATAGCTCGCACGAACTATCAACTTCAACTTCGCTACATGAAATACTACTTTTGACGGCGACAAACACGCCACCACCTATTTTGTTTAATCTATCCTTTCTGAATATCGTTAGATCTTTTGAAAATACTTCTTCTGAACTTATTTCCGGCTTGAGCCAACTTTCGCTGCCTATAATGATGTGTGCTCTAATGTGGGCGAATACTATGTAAATAAATAATTGATTTCATTTAACACAAACAACTAAAATATTATGGATATGTCAGAAGAATATAACAAGAAAGACTTCCAAAATATATAATCGATCTGATACCAAATGGAAGAAAACCAATTGAAATCCACCGAATACAGGGGTCTGGGAGCTCAAGCAGCAGTGAGGAAGAATAACTTTCCGGAAGATTTATGGACAAATAAGGAATAATGGAAAACAGTACTTAGTAATTTAATGTAATCTAATGAAAGTGCTCGGAAAATGTATCCACATTGTAAATACCAGAATAATAATAATTAGTGTCGCTGGAAGATGACCCGCTCGGCTAGCCGTGTGCTCTAACGCACAGCTTTCCGAGATGGGGAGGTGTACCGGCCCCGGTTCGAATCCACCAGGCGGATTAACGAAGGGGATCAGAGTGCCGGCCAGCCTGGACGTGGTTTTTAGGCTGTTTTCCACAGCCCTCTATGTGAATGCCGGTCTGGTCCCCAAGTCCCGCCTCTGTTACACGATTCGCAAACATTTCATAACATTTTAAACTTTCACACGCAGATATTTGGGGTTCCACATTTCCTCCCGGAGGGGGGGGGGGGTTGGGGGTGGCGGCAGGAAGGGCATCCGGCCACCCTGTCAATATTAACATGCCAACATATGCCATTAACATATGCCATTAACATATGCCATTAACATAATCCAAATAAACAAGGCAGACCACGAATGTGCGGGAACAGGGCTAAAGAGAAGAAAAGAGTGTAGCTGTAAGATCACGACAAATAACCGCGTTTACGGATTAGCTGATGGCTAGCCACTCGACGGTGTCTAGCTAGCTCGTGGTGATTTGCAGCGCGCCCCTCCAGCCAGTGGGACCTGGAGGCCGCCTGCGCGCGGATCGAGTTCCCATACGGCGCGGCGGCAGCTGCAGGCGTGTCCGCTTTCCTCGACCCGCGACCTCCGCAATTAGGGGGCTTTCGCCGAGCACTCGCGAGCACGCACGCCGCCAGCCTTGCACACAGCCGACAGACAGACGGACCTCGGCGACGGCGGCTGCGGCGGCTTCCACGGCGGCGGAAGCGGGTTTCTCAACCGGCGCCGCGGTGAACGTTATCTGCCGTCACCTACTGATTGGTGTCCTTTTACGCCGGTGGGAACCGACTCTTCGGTCTCTCATTAAGTGGCCGCTTATGGCTGGACACGCACTGAAAGGAAACTGATTAACATAGTTCCTGCTGGGCAAAAAAGCAGTCGATAAATTCATTCCTATCATTAGCTATGTCGAACAAGCACTGTCTACAGTTATGGAGGAAAAAAACACGGAACAATATGATGATGTCAGTATCAATGGAATAAACAATTCTGTGCATGATTTTAAATTGTGTTGGTCTCTTACATGTTTCTGTGTTTTCTCCTATCAACAAAAATTTGATGTGTGTATGTATGCATGTTTCCTATAGATAAGGCGGCGCCTCGGTGGAGTGACCAAGCGCATTGAGGCGCTATGCTACAATGCGCGAGGCCGTTCCCCGTCGGGGGTTCGAATCCTCCGTCGGGCATGGATGTTTGTGTTGTCTTTAGGTCATAAGTAGTCTGTAAGTTAAGGGACTGATGACCCTGCAGTTAAGTCCCTTAAGCTGAACAAACATTCGGACATTTGATAAGGCTGCCAACTTTTTCAAAACTCTTAGTGGGACATATCCAGGATGCGAAGGAGAACTAATATCATGAGATTCTTTGTGCCAGTTATTCTAAAACATGGAAGCCGGCCGCGGTGGCCGAGGTGACTAGGCGCTCCAGTCACGGTCAGCACGGCCACTACGGTCGGGGGTTCGAATCCCCCCTCGGGCATGGATATTTGTGCCGTCCTAGTTCGTAAGTAGTTCATAAGTAGTTTGTAAGTTTAGGGACTGATGACCCCGTAGTTAAGTCCCATAAGCTTAACAAACATTTTTTTGAACATTTGATTTGAACATGGAAATATTTTTAAGCGAGAAGAGTAGACTTACTCATTTACTTTTAAAGTAACACATCTAACATGAGTAACATTTTGAATTTGATGCCGCCTTGATCTGCTGGCACATCGGCAGCACCTTAGCGGCTTGCTACTATTTACAATTTTTATTTGTTCAGACTGCTAGCCAGTAACTAGGTATTGTTTTTAAACTTTTATACAACATGAGCATTCCTTTATTTCTGTAAAAGTCTCATGAGGCAATTTTACATTCTGATGATGACTAACCATATTGTTGTCGAAATCTAGATAAATTTTGTAATTATTTTAAAGGAAGTTGTGGGTCTGTAAGAGTCATCATTATATTATAACATTTTATTCTTAATTTACAATCTTTATTTATACTTCATATATATATGCCCCTGTTTTGAATTTCAGAGTCTGAGAATTTTTACATATTATTTCTCCTTTATGATTTGCCGATCACCTTCGTTGACTGTACTATTTTTAATTGTTACAGCTCTTAGTAGAGCATCGTGTTACACACACACACACACACACACACACACACACACACACGCAACAGTCATGGAAGTATTTCTTATTAAGAGAATGCACCTTTCTCCCCATTTGAATGAACTGAATAAACACCTTACTGGGAGCACAACATTAGTTCTTACATAAAAATTCATGGTAATGCTTTGAATCACATTTTGAACATTACGTCAAACCAGAAATTTTCTCACACCTCATTAAAAGCAGGCCGCAAATTTTTCAAGCTTTGCACTATAGTATGTAATTGAGAAGTAAGTTTTAGGTTTTATAATTTAAATATCCAAATTTTCCAGAACACATTTTCCTTTTTTGTAGTTTTTTGTTGTCGTCAAAACAGCGCAGGAAATGGAAATCATTGACCTCCAAGTTGATGACACTATGGAGGACATGTGATAGATTTTATAGTTTTTCCTGTGTAAACTTAATATCAAACACTTAGGAAAAGATTTACTATTTATATTTTATTATTCCTACAAGTGGGAACGATAATTTTCTTTGCTTAGATTTTCAAGACTTAAATACAGAAGTATTCGTAGTGCTGAATATTTATGAGATGTTTCACTTATGCGACAAACTACCTAAGGCAACGAGAAGCCAAGGAAGGTAAATTGTGGGAAATTTAAGTCAAAGCTTAGAGGCTATATTAATTCTATATAAAAGTATCATCCTAAATATTTATACTTCTTTACGTATTTTGATTTTGTTCATCTCTTTATAACATAAAGTCAATGCTATTGATATAGCAATATGTTTCTAATAAGATGCCGCACTTACTCCCATTGCCCTCTAAGGGAAATTGTTGAATTAAGAAATAAACAGTCATCTCATGAATATGTTTTGGAAAACTTTTTGGAGTATTAATACAACACAATACTTGGAATGATAATACATTATGAACAAAGGTGTTTGTCTTTCTACTTATCAGACGGCATTTTATACTTCATCTGAATCAGTAAAATATATTACATTCTAGCCTTCTTACTCATTACATTGCCCTTCGTCATGCTTCAGTTTGACTTCAGTTTTTTTTTTTTTTCCACAGATTTTAACTTATTTTAGCGGTTTGTAGAGTTGGTGGTGAATGAAGGGAATGATATTCAGAAGATTTTGAAGGTTGTTGTAGTCATCTAGATTGACAGGATTCTATGTGCTTTTTTCGTTCAAGCTCTGGAAATCTTTAAAGATGTCTGCTTGATATTTTCATAGGTTTAAGATCTTTTTTTGGCTAAAACTTTGTCACGGAAAGTGTCTTTACAAAGTCTCGATCAAGAAATATTTGTATTACTTTACTTTTGATACAATTCATTTGAAAAAAAGCGCCTTTGAAATTAAAGAAAGAACGCAGCATATCAACTACAAATGGGCTGCTACTTTTTGCGTCGTCTATCACTGTTGGCTTCCAAAGATATTATTAGTTTTCTTTCATACTCCAAGTTTGAGCCAGTAGATATCAGCGCCTGTTGAATTCCGACATAAACCCTTTGGTCACATCATTTTACGTTCATTAATTATATGCTTCAGCACCGAGCTGATATATTTTTTAAAGTGCTGTTTTTTTCCTTTGGCGACTCTATGCCCCTATTTAGAGTCACGTAACATGAAAATTTCAGCTTCAAAAGGCAAAATTTTCATAATTCACTAACCGCAATAAAGGTTAAGTAATTGAACCTGCGATTTTACTGAACATAGTTTGTATTTAAAAACTAATAGATTTCTAATTTTCTCGATTAATTCACCTGTTTTCAGAGGCTCACTGAGATTCAGAACTTTATACTTGGTCATCATGGTTTAATGACGTAGGGTCCCACGTACTAGTTCCCGCAGTCGAAATACATGATGGTTTGTGCGCGAAATTCGAAATTATTAAAGATTTAATTAAAAAAATAAATAAAAAGAAACATGTACGCCAAGTTATGGAAATACCACAACATAATGAACATATAAAGTGCAAAATTAGCTTTACATTGGATCAGTATGTTGTACCGACCCATTGCTACCGTACAAAATCTACATGATACGTTGTACTGTACTTAAAGAAGCGCACAGAATTTTATTAATTAGTATTACTGATGTCAGATCATTGCTTTTTTATATTTATGTAACTACAAGCCACTGTCACAGTTAATTACAGAAAATTTTTTGTGACTAATTTCAGTGAAGCTAAGTTACCAATAACTAAATTTAATTAAGCGTAAATTACCAAATTAGGATAACCTGAAGAAAAGTTTATCACTGCCTCTCTATCAATGAAGTCTCTATCAATGCAGTCTTACGATGTTTACTTGAATGTACCTACACAGTAACAGTAAACAAGCAACATACAGTTGATAGCTATTTATCCTTTATCTATATAGTACATTTAAACAGCGGCTGTTGTTTAAAAGATCAACAAGTCAGAGCTATCGTGTTAACAAAATGTCATACAGGACCAAAAAAAAAAAAATAAATAAATAAAAAAAAAAATAAAAAAAAAATAAAAAAATAAAAACTACAAGATTTCCTTCATAGCTGGCGGCCTCTGTTGCCAGACGTTATTAGATTGTTATGAGAAATGCACAGTTTTATATTTCTCTTCTTCAAGAGTAATAAGCAAATTTTTCACCACGGGGGAATTTGATTCACATTTGTCACACACGAGTTTTTAATCTGATAGGTATTCGGTACCTAACATGTAACACGTCATCTGCGAAATTCCTTTTATTGTAATTATGCTCTATCCAGTTCAGGTGTTCGTTTACGGTACCATTACATTTTTTCTGAGACGCATCCAACATCAGTTCTAAATCAGCGATACACGTTGTTCGGAATAATGTGCTTCTCAGTACAACCTGATCACAAACTTGGTAGGATTCTTGGTGCGGAAGTATTTTGCGCTAAGGTACGCCACTGTACCAAATAAAAGCCTAATTCTGGTACGAGGTACCGAGAAAAGAGTTTACTGTTATAAAAAGCTTAATTTTAGTGGTAAAATTACAAGATAGTCCGCGTGAACTACCGGCTACTCCCAGTTGCAAAACCTTGTTCCCTGGCCCAAATTGAGAACTGACTTGGTTCAAATTATTCTAATAATAGAAAATTAACGACACAGTGGCCAATATACGTAGCAGCTCACACGAAATTACACACAGACATTAATAAACAAACCAACACAATTAAAGTTATTTCATAAAGGTGACTAAGAAAACATTTATGGCGCAACGGAACTTAAACATAAAAATTGAATCTGAGCTTCTTCTCAGCACTGGTGAAAAACAATATAAAATAAAAGGGGGAAGGTGCTCGAAAACTACTATTTATAAGCAAGTCGAAATTATACTGAACATATCTTGTTTATTCAGGTCGAACGCAAGCAAAAAGGCGAATCAATTTTGTTAATACAATAAAAGCATCCCATTTACAGGAACTAATACTGACGATTTCCAGCATTAAATTTAACATAAATTACATAGGACTTAACGCTACTGGTGGGAGGATTTACTAACAACACTCACTCGCTCACACACACGCAATGCAATAGGAAACTCGCCAAAATCAGCGTGCTGATACAAGGCAGAAATAGGCGCCGCTATCGTAGGCGAAATTCAGCAAACCCGGAGGTACCAAACAACACAATATACAATAAAACTGCGAAGACGGCTCTGGTCTGTCGTTCCTGTTTTGAGATGGTGCTTGAGTACAGCAAAGTAAACTTGCATTTAGATTAGACCGCGAGCAAACACGCTAACGGCTTCTAAGAACCAACCACGTGGAACACATATCACTCATGGAAGGAAACGATAAGAAAGATTTTCACATGCACTATAAAAATGATCATATCGTCTGTTAGAAATCGGGTCACACAAAGCTAGAAATAATTTTCACAGAGTTCGTACTCCACCACATAATCACAAAAGGTTTGAATACACCAGGCCGTTATCAAACTGCAACCAGTTTAAAGGAGAAATAATATGTAAAAATTCTCAGACTCTGAAATTCAAAACAGGGGCATATATATATATATATATGAAGTATAAATAAAGATTGTAAATTAAGAATAAAATGTTATAATATAATGATGACTCTTACAGACCCACAAGTTCCTTTAAAATAATTACAAAATTTATCTAGATTTCGACAACACTATGGTTAGTCATCATCAGAATGTAAAATACGTTTATCTGTTGGAAATCACTGGATTGAAAAACTAGATCGTAAGGAATATTCCAAAAAACTAATCTAAGTTCAAGAGTCTAAGTTATACATGCTAGACAACGAATCGCAACCATCTCCTTGGGCACAAGAACAGAACCAACCTTACCTCACCATGATCCCAGCACAAAGTTACCACCGAGCGGCCAGGAGTCGCGGGAAAGCTACCGGAAACTGGGAAATCCAAGAAAACAGCGGTGGTGGGGAGAGAAGATTCGAGGCTCGCCCTGGAGAAGGCTCGTCAAAGGGTAAAGAAACCTCTTTGGTCGCATCAGCAGCAGGGGTTGGTAACGACTAACTATCGACGCTGAGCCAGAGAGAACAATGCAAAGCTAGCTATAACTACCCACTTAAAAGTAAAACAAGTACACTCTCTCACAGGGACAAAATAAATTATTAAAATAACAGCATCCTAGCAATATTAACTAACATTTCAGAAACTAATATTTTAAAACATGAAATAAAAATGCAATTGCTCATGCCTTGAAAAGATTGGGATTCTAATTTAACAAAATGCTTATCTAGCAACATCTAGTAAATTACAAATTTATATATATATATGCAAGACGACAGACTTAAAGCTACACTGAAATCGAGAAACACCGAATCTGAGCTTATATATAGACTTTAACCATGATTCATACATATTTCTTCAATTGTCTGTTTTTGTGTAATTTTCTTTCTTCAGCAAATGTCCTAACATTCGTACGTAAGAAATGTCCTAACTTTCTAGTTTCATTGTCTTTATTGAAAATACCCGCAAGCTGGAAGAACGGACGCAGGAGTGATTCCCTAAACACCAATGAGAAAACAATAGTTGAGCAAGGAGCTTCAAAATGAAGACATTGTATGACACAGCCAAAGAATGGTACCAAAGATGAACTGGAAGTAAAGGATCGATGGACGGAGTATTAGAGTTTAACGCTAAGCCAGAAATATCTGCAGCAAGACGGAACATGTGTAAATAGGTAAACGACTAAGTTCATGGTAACTGTAGAGGATGAAGCCTGCAGAGAGGAATGAGAGTGGAGAATATTCAGCAAGTAATTGAAGAATTTGGGTTTTTGTGTTAGTATGTGATGAAGGAGTTGTACACAGGACAGGTATTAGAGGCTGAAAGTCAGGAAATTGATGACAAAATATTTAAGGAACAGAAGGGAGCCACGCGAAATGGCCACGTGGTCTGAGGCGTCATGCTACGGACCGTGTGGTCGTTCTCGCCGGAGGTTCGAGTCCTCCCTAGGCCATGGATGTGTGTGTTCGCCTTAGTTTAAGTAGATTGTAAGTCTAGGTACTGATGAGCGTAGCAGTTTGATCCAAAAGGTTTACAAACATTTGAACTGCTGATATGTTACTTATAAAGTTTGGCTTTTCAAATGAGTATTAGAACATCAGACGAGAAAAGAATAACAACTCGAATTCTCAACGTATGAGTCAGTGAAGGCTGGAATACTTCCGATGTGAAAGAGAAAACCATCAAATTAATAAATGTTTAAAGTGAAAGAGTATTGAGTTCACTGTTTAATTTAAGTCATTAAATACGAAACACTAATTACTGTATAGAAAATTGCAAGAAGTAATTTATTGCGGTCTGTCGTAGTATAATTTTCCCCTTTCGCATGGAACGATATGAAAAGTTGGAAAAATTCAAGTCTGACGGATGACGGATGTCCTGAAGGATGACTCCACGGTCTTAGACACAGCTTTGGATGACACAATTACTGATAGTATTAATATCATCACTGAAACAAATATTTTTCTTTATTTTTAAGAGTAGCCCGTTTCTAGCGAGCATCCGAAAATACAGCTTCCCGAAGCTGACGGTCACTACGGTACGCAGATAACGAATATGATTTAAGGTCTGTCTCTGAGTATGAAGCTGGGGCTCCTATTTCGGGACGCTTCCCGACGTAGCGGAACCGCCACGCTTCGTAAAATTTCCGGAGAAAATACGACTCTTCGCCGAGGAACGCGGATCTCCGCTGCTTTGAGAGTGACTGATGAAGCCGACCCCAGGCTGCAGTAGCAACTTGTACAAAAGCACCTTCGGGACATCTGCTGTAAGCCACCTCATTATCTTCAGCACTTCCAAATTGTGCATTTGATGATTTACGTTCTAAAGCCGGCCGATTTTTCTTTTTCTTTTTCTTTCTGTGTTTGTGTAATTGCGTTTACTGAGGCATGATTTTAGTAATGCTACAATTTACTAACCATTACAAACTAATATCAGCCTTTCAGTCATAGAAACTTAATGTTTATTAATACAAATAAGACAGTAACCGGATGCAGGGGACAGAGATTTAACTTTCGAGTTATTGCCTTTCTTGGTGTATATAATTGTGTCATCCATCATCTTCAAATCTAACATGTAGGACACAGTTTTCTCCCTAAAGATGGGTAATAATTGCTTGAAAAAGGTCGTTATTAAACTCTTTGACCGTTGAAATGGGCCGCGGTGGAGTAGCCGAGCGGTCTAAAGCGTCTCGCTGCGGAGGTTCGAGTCCTCCCTGGGGCATGGGTGTGTGTGTTTGTCCATAGGGTAGTTTTCCTAGGTTTAAGTAGTTTGTAAGCTACAGACTGATGACCTCGCAGTTTGGTCCGATAGATTTACAAACAATTTTTTTTTTTCCTTGAAATGGTTACTGCCTGCTTTGAATTAATACGAAACACAGTTGCTCAAATGGACAAAATAATCAAAAGAGTGAATTTACATTTTCTTACAATAAATTTAAGTGAATGAAGTCATAACGATCAGGCAACATGACACTGCAGCTGCATAGTGGCCGTGTTGACAACCTACACCTAGCGTAGTTCAGTTGAGCACCATGTGTGTACTGGGTTAGACCCGCTAGACGAAGTGATCGTTTACTGCGTTGGTTCTGAACTGAATAGAGGACGATGTACGAGCGAAGGATCAATTTTAAGTTCTTTTAAGCTTGGCAAGGCAACTAAAGAAACGCATGCGATGCTGGTACGTGTTTATGGGGATCAAGCACTGTTAATGAAGTGTCTGTACGTGTGGTTCTCCCGTTTGGAGGAGGCCGGTAAAATGTTTCTGACACTGCGCTTAGCGGACGATAAGCGACCACTGTCGGAGACGAAAACATTGAGAAAGTGAGGACATTAATCACGAACGATTGTCGATCAATTATGCGTATGATAGCGGGTGAATTGTAGATTAACCTTGAATCCGTACGACAAATCCTTACTCGGAATTTAGGGAACAGAAAAACATGTTGTCGTCTTGTACTACATCATTTGACTCACTATCAGACGCAGGCACATTTAGAGGCTTCACGGGATTTTGACAAGATGGCGGATCCGACAACCAATTTCTTGAACCGTATTTTCATTGAGAATAAAAGCACGGATTGACGTTCTCCGACATCATCTCGCCAAAAAAAAAAAAAAAAAAAAAAAAAAAAAAAAAAAAAAAAAATGAGAGACCCAAAATCACGCATCAAAACGGTGCTCTTCACCATTTCCGATATGGCATTATCCAAAAAGAATTGTTATCTCAGGGAACGTTGCTAGGTACGTTGAAGTTTTGACCCATTTCATGCAACGTCTACACAAGGTACGACCACAGAACAGTAAGCTTCCTGTTGTTTGGGTTCACGACAACACTCACCCTCACACAGTAAATATCGTAAGTTCGCGGCAAAAAAAGGGGATGGTGCAACTTGAAGATCCACAATACTCGCCGGATCTCAATCATCCATACTTCTTCCTATTCCCTCGACTCAAAATCGCTTTGCAAGAGAAAGAGATTTTACGATATTCCTGACATCCAACAAAACTTGACAAGGCTTTTGAATACCATCCCAAAGGAAGACTACGCGTAAACATTCCGGAACATGTATCACAGAGCTAAGGGGTGCACAGTAATGGGGGGTCATTATTTCGAACTAGGTCACAGTCCATCTTCATTAATGTTACAGGACTATTCACTGCCGGCCGCGGTGGCCGAGGTGACTGAGGTGCTCCAGTCACGGTCAGCACGGCCACTACGGTCGAGGGTTCGAATCCCCCCTCGGGCATGGACATTTGTGCCGTCATAGTTCGTAAGTAGTTCATAAATAGTTTGTAAGTTTAGGGACTGATGACCCCGTAGTTAAGTCCCATAAGCTTAACAAACATTTGAACATTTTGACTATTCACCAAAATTTATTATTAGCGGTTGTTTATATTTGACGAAAGTCTATCCACATTGTTTTTCTCCCACGTCTTCTGTGATCCTGAATGTTTCCTGAATTCACACTTAATTTCAGTCTACAGCACACTATGATGCCCTACGAAGGAATTACGCAAAATGCATAAAAATCGGTATATGCACAGGCAAATAAATGATTACAAATAGAGAATAATAGGATAATTTATTGAAGAGAAACAACTTGACAAATGGAGTACATTTATAACGGCTTGGTTCACCTGCGCCGAGCATCCAAATAACTATTTGGCTTGTAATTGACTGACGAAGCTGTTGAATGCCATTTTGGTGACGTTGTGCCGAATTCTTTTCAGTTGACGCTGTAGATCGTCAAAATACAGAGTTACAAGGGCTGTATAAAAACAATGAGATCAGTTTCGTTATTTCAGAATAATTTCATTGACAAAGGTACACATCTCCTTACTGTAGTATAACATCCCAAGTTATGTATTACCTTTTTTTTCAAACATTTAGAATCTCCGCGACTATTTCTGTTACTGCGTACTGATCATCCTACGAAATGGACAATTTCATTTCTGGTGTTACACAGGATTCCTCGCAGCCGTTATTTTACTGTGGCAAAGAGATCGTGATCACAGGGAGTAATGTGGGGTGAGTACAGTGGATGTTCCAGCATCTCCGACTGCCAGCGACAACGCGCGATGCCACACTGCTGACCAGGAGTTCTCGCGCCGCTGGCAATGAAAGGTTCTGGAGCATCCAACCTACTCACTCGACCTGAGTACCTGCATGCACTATATCTTTGACAAAGTGAAAGAACCATTTCGAGGGAACTTGTACAACAGCAGAGATGACGTTTCCATGTTACAAGGCGGCCAGTGTGGGACATGGAAAAGAAAAAGACGCACAGATGCGATATGAGGGCTTCCGGACATTTAGGGAAAGATGATAAATTGAAGGTGTGTAATTATGAGTACCTCACTTAAGAAAGACGAAAAGTTTATTAAGCTTATAGGACTTAACTGCGGGGTCATCAGTCCCTAAACTTACCAACTTACTTATAGTAAGGACAGCGCAAACATCCATGCCCGAGGGGGAATTCGAGCCCCCGAAGAGGAAGGACCTCCCGCATTGTAGCATAGCGCCTCAATGAGCTCGGCCACTCCGTCGCGGCACTGAAGAAAGATTTTTATGAGAAGAACAATACTTTTCAATACTTCTCATCCAGATTTTGTAGTTGGAGTGCTGCAGCCATAGTGTTTCAAACATTCTCATCTGGGGATGAGGCAATCAGCAGAATTATATTACTGAAATTTAGACGAATTATTGAATGCGTTTTCCCTAGAAGTCCTTCAACTAACAGTTTCATTCGCAAAAACTCCTGTGTTATTTCGCGACCGTGCCACGTAAAACACACTGCTCAAAAAACTTAGGAGATCAGGTGAGATATCATAAACAAAATACATGTAGTAACATGTTTGATTCAGATATTGCTCACAACTGTAATTAGTATTTTGCTGTCTCAACTTGTAAGGTTTACATTGCATTTACTTAGAGCGAGGCACAATGTGGCTACCAAAATAGTGAAGAAGTTATTCTCATTGCCCTCTAATATGGTGTATGATCACATCGGACGGCCAGTGCAGTTTTACATCTACGTGGCATGGTCAGTATTTGGTTATCAGTCCTCTATTGAGGGATATTTGGCCATCTATGAGCGCAATAACCAGTTTAGCAATCATGCGAGGTGCTGGTCAGATTGCAATGAAATGTAAAATGCACCTGAGACATGATCAATCCAGTTCAAGTCCGGTGAACAAACTGGCCACTCCGTTCGTTTAATTCCATCAGCTTCAATTATGATGTCCACCACCGCAGCCCTGTGTGGACGAGCGTTATCGTCCATCAGAAGGAACACATCTCTTATGGCACCAGTGTTGGGCACAACAAAAGTTTGAAGCGTCTCTATACCTTTAAGCAGTCAAAACGCCGTTCTGAACGTCTTAGAGGACCGTACGTCCGCCAATACTGCCTGTTGTCGACATCATTAGTCCACCACCATAATACGGTGATGTTTCCTGCGCTTAAATTGGATTGTTCTATGTTCTGTTCAGATGAGGGAACGACGACTGCCGGCCGCGGTGGCCGAGGGGACTGAGGCGCTCCAGTCACGGCCTGCACGGCCACTACGGTCGGGGGGTCGAATCCCCCCTCGGGCATGGATATTTGTGCCGTCCTTAGTGTTAGCTAGTTCGTAAGTATTTTTTAAGTTTAGGGACTGATGGCCCAGCTGTTAAGTCCCATAAGCTATACAAACATTTGAACATTTTTTTGAACGAAGACTTTCCGGCTGAACACAAAATCTTGACTCATCCGTGAACACAACCGGTCGCCATTCGTTACGTCTCCAATCTTGATGTTTCTCCAGTCAGTTTCTGCGGGCTAAATGGTCTCGTGGTTTGAATGGGACACACGCCATAGGCCTCCATGCTTGAAAGCCATAATCCCGAAGAATGTTGATATTGCTCGTACTGCTACTGCCTGTAAGGTGCAAGACCACAACAACAACAAGTAAGAAGGTACCAATTACCATAATTACGCCCTCATACACCGGTTAGGAACGAGCCAGTGAGCTACGCATCCACTGCAAATAAAGGGAAGCACTTCTGAAGACACAATGTTACTAGCTGTCAGAAACAACTTGCAGATGTGACAGATTTGATTATCTCGAACCGCAACCTCACGCATAAGGTTATTCTGTCATGACCAGATACTGGGGCGTGACTTGCTAACGTAAAGCGTTGTAGAGCGTGTACACCCACCTAGAAACAAGTCACCAGCTTTGGTACGAGGTACTGGATCCTCCGCGATGGTTCAATCCTTGACTAGCTTCCCTATCTCGATTGCTAGTGAGTTGCGCTGTACCAGCTTGTCGAAAAGATAAAGAACAATACCCGTAAACTTGATGTTTAATGTGGCAGTTAAAGGTCTCAGGATTGTGGTGGGTAGCTGAGTTGTTCAAATGTTTGTAAAGCTTATGGGACTTAAATGCCGGGGCACCAGTCCCTAAACTTACAAACTACCTAGGAACTACCTTATACTAAAGACGGGGAATGACCTCGCGCATCGCAGCTTAGCGACTCAATGCGCTCGACCACTCCACCGCGGCCAGCTGAGTTGCATTCAGCCTCCTGTCTCGATGACCTGTTAACCGGAGCTATCTTTTGCTGATGTTACGCATGGACGACCTTGGCCATCCCTTCTTTTGACACTTTATTTATTATTTTTGTTCGAAATCGCGTGCAGGTTCGCCGGCCGCGATGGCCAAGAGGACTGAGGCGCTACAGTCACGGTCTGCACGGCCACTACGGTCGGGGGTTCGAATCCCCCCTCGGGCATGGATATTTGTGCCGTCTTTAGTATAAGGTAGTTAATAAGTAGTTTGTAAGTTTAGGGACTGATGACCCCGTAGTTACGTCCCATAAGCTTTACAAACATTTGAATTTCTTTTCGCGTTCAGGTTCTGTTGTTCGAAATCGCTTCCAGGTCCTGGAAATGAGAGTTTGGGTCACTCCAATAGGAGCAGCCACATCCCTCTGACTTACCTTCGGGTAAGCTACGGTGTTGTTACATTTCACTACCTGCTCAGTACACTATCTAAATTCAACTGCTTGTGCAATTCGTTTGGTAAACACAAGTCAACACCAACAGCTTCTGCAGCAACTTTCTGTTGTTAGCCTACCACTATTTTCGTTGCCGTGATGTTGTTTTTATCACTCCGTTAAACCAATTCGGTTCAAAAAATGTTCAAATGTTCTTCAAGCTTAAGGGACGTAACAGCGGGGTCATCAGTACCTAAGCATACAATCTACTTATAAACTAAGAAACTATTTTGCCAGATTAAAATTGTGTGCCGGAACCGGGACTCAAACTGAGACCTTTGCCTTTCACGGGCAAGCGCTCTACTACTGAGCTATCGCGACACGACTCATGGTGCCGCCCAAAAACATCAATTCTGCCAGTACCTCACTTCCTACTTTCCAAACTTCACAGAAGTTCTCCTCCGAAACTTGCAATACTAGCACTCCTGGAAGAAACGATATGGTGGAGACATGGCTTAGCCACAGCCTAAGGGATGTTTCCAAAATGCATCAGCGCACACTCCGCTGCAGAGTGAAAATTTCATTCTACTTACGAACTACCTTACACTAAAGACGACACAAAAGACCATGCCCGAGTGAGATTCGAAACTCCGATGGGGAACGGCCTTTCGCATTGTAGCATAGCGCCTCAATGCGCTCGGCCGGTCCGCCGCGGGCTAATTTAGTTCATTCTGTCGATGACAATACTGAAGAAGCTAGATATCTCAAATGTTCCCCTAATTGTTCTGAGCAGATAGGAATCTCATTTTAATGATACTTCTAATACGCAAACGGCACAGTGCAATTATAATTTCTTTCTTTTATAAGCGAAATATGGTGTGTAAAATATCAATGGAATTGACTCAGAAAAAGAATTAGATGTTAAGATTTGTGAACCCTTACTGGATTTGCGTGTTGTAGCAAGATGTAAACTCGGCACATTTAAACTTCTCCGGCCTAGTGCTTGGGTGGCTCAGTCTGTGTAGCACTTATCTGCGAGAAGCAAAGGCCCGTGTCCGGCCCACAGTTTTTAATGTGGCAGGCAGTTGCAGGTAGGCAGGGGTCGCCGGCCGGCCGCGCTGTCTGGATAGCCGCTTCGCGCCGTCCATCGTGGGAGGCGGTGGCGGCGGCGGCGGCGGCTGTGCCCCGGCCGGCAGGAGAGAACCTCCCGTTCAGGGCGAGCGGCCGCGCCGCCCCCGCTATCTCCGACGGTCACGTCTCGCCGCCCACACCTCACGCAGCTCGCCCATCCCGGGCTCGCCGCTCTTTAAGCGCTTCGTTGCGGTAGCGCACGCCACGATGCCGAGAGCGCAGTTTGCGTCATTAAACGCCAAGTTTACCGGTATTGTTCTTTACCTTCTTCGACCTCCTGGTTCAGAGCAACGCCTAGCATTAGAGACAGGGAAACCAGTTAGAGAAGGATGTAAGCCTCGCGGAGGACCGACCACCTCGGACCAAGTCCGGTGTATTTTGTATCTAGGTGGGTTTACAAGCTCTACTACACTCGGCGTTAGCAAGTCTCTGGTCATGACAGAAAAATTGTATGCGTGAGGTTGCGGTTGGAGATATGCAAATTCGTCACATCTCCCAGTTGTTTCTGACAGCCACTAAGCTTGCGTCTTCAGAAGTGCGTCCCTCTAGGTGCAGTGGATGCGTTGGTCATTGGCTCGTTCATAGTCGGAGGATAGGGCTGTAATTGTGGTAGATGGTACCTTCTTACTTCTTGCTGTCATTGTTGTTGTTGTCTTCAGTGCCCTGTTCAAGACTCTTTATCAGCGAATAAAAACGATAACCTACAGCCTTTTGAACCTGTTTACTATATTCGCCTTTCGATCTCCCTCTACGATTTTTACCTCATACACTTCCTTTTAAATGCTGAGGTGATGACCCTTTGATATCTCAGAATGTTCAAAAAATGTACAAATGTTTGTAGAACTTATGGGAATTAACTACGGAATCATCATCAGTCCCTAAGCTTACAAACTACTTATGAACTAGCTACGACTAAGGACGGCACAAATATCCTTGCCCGAGGGGGGATTCGAACCCCCGACCGTAGTGGCCGTGCAGACCGTGACTGGAGCCTCAGTCCCCTCGGCCACCGCGGCCGGCTCAGAATGTTCTCTTCTCTTAGGATATGCTAGAAACTAACTTCACCCCCATTTCTATTGAGCACCTCCTCATTAATTAAGTGATCTACCCAACTAATCATTTGTCTGTGACATTACATTTCAAAAGCTTCACTCATATTATTGTCTACACTCCAGACAAATGCTTGCAGGAAAGATTTCCTAACATTTAAATTAATATTGGAAGTTAACGAGTTTCGATTATTTAGAAACGCTTTTCTACCCATAGCCATTCTACATTTTATATATTCTTTACTTTGGCCATCAAAAGTTATTTTGCTACCCAAGTAACGAAATGCATCTACTACTTTCAATGTCTCGTCACCTAACCTATTTCCTTCAGTGTAGCCTGATTTTCTTGAAATGCATTCAATTACCCCTATTTTACACTTGTTAATGCTCATCTTTTATCTTCCTTTCAAGACACTATGCATGCCATTTAATTGCTCTTCCAGATCCTTTGCTGTCTCTGACAGAATATCTATGTCATTGGCAAGCCACAAAATGTTTATTTCATGTTCCCGAATATTAATTCCTTCTCAAATTTTCTCCTTGCACTTCTACACAGATTGCTGAATGTACAGACTTAACAAACATGGGGCAAGGCTACAAACTATACTCCCTCCCAAACCACAACTTCTCTTTCATGTCATTGGACTCTTATAACTGCCGCTTGGTGTTTGTGCAAGTTGACGATGACTCTTGATCCCTTTATTTCATCCCAGGTAGCTTTATAATTTGAAAAAAGTGTATTCCAGTTAACCTTGTCAAAAATCTTTCTCCGGATCCACAAAGGCTAAAAGCATGGGTTAGCCTTTCCTTAACCTATCTTATGTCACTTATTCACCTTGTATTAGTACCAGCTATCCAGTATTTTATGGGCCTTTAAGCCAATATCCCAATTTTTAAAATCATTTATAGAAATTAGCGATTCCATCGATATAAATGGATAACTTCAAATTTACTTTATTTAGTTCGATATATATAAACTGTAGAGATGTTGTAGAAACAATTTCCCGCCATAATGTAAAATTAAGTAACATGTCGCATTATACAAATTTTTTGGCACCAGCGTACTCTGCTATTTCTACTGGAGTCTAAAATAAAACATGTTTGCCTCTGTATATAAATAAGCTTTAGGAAGAGTGATCCTTAAAGGGAATAAAGACGTTAGACATTCTAACCTTACAAATATTTCGACACGTTCAAGTGATTGTCTCAGTTACTGCGACTAGGGAGAGGAAAACTTAATTGTGATGGGAGACTGGAATTCGGTAGTAGGAAAAGGAAGAGAAGGAAAAATAGTAGGTGAATATGGACTGGGCAGGAGGAATGAAAGAGGAAGTCGCCTGGTAGAGTTTTGCACGGAACATGATTTAATCGTTACAAACACGTGGTTTAAGAATCACAAAAGAAGGTTGTATACGTGTAAGAGACCAGGAGACACCGGAAGGTATCAGATAGATTTTATAATGGTAAGACATAGATTCCGGAACCAGGTTATAAACTGCAAGACATACCCAGGGGCAGATATAGACTCTGACCATAACTTGTTAGTCATTAACTTTAGGCTGAAACTGAAAAAACTGCAGAAAGGTAGGAAAATAAGGAGATGGGACTTAGATAAATTGAAGGAAAGTGAAGTTCTGGAGAATTTCAGAGGGAGATTTAGGCAACAATTGACAGAAACAGGGGGAAATAAAACACTAAAAGAGGAATGGGTAGCATTGAGAGACGAAATAGTGAAAGTAGCAGAGGACAAAATAGGTAGAAAGGCAAGACCTACAAAAAATCCTTGGATATCACAGGAAATACTAAATTTAATTGATGAAAGGAGAAAATATAAAAATGCAGCAAATGAAACAGGCAAAATGGAGTACAGACGACTAAGAAATGAGATTGACAAGAAGTGTAAAATGGCTAAGCAGGAGTGGCTAGAAGCCAAATGCAAATCTGTAGAAGAATGTATAAATAGGGGAAAAATAGATACAGCCTACAGGAAAATAAAAGAAACATTTGGAGATAAGAAAAACAACTCTATGAATATCAAGGACTCTGATGGAAAACCAGTTCTCAGCAAAGAAGGGAAAGCTGAAAGGTGGAAAGAGTACACAGAGCAGCTCTACAAAGGACATGAACTTAGAGACCATGATGTAGGAAGGGAAGAGGAAGTAGATCAAGATGACATAGGAGATACTATACTGAGAGATGAATTTGACAGAGCCCTGAAAGACCTACGTCGGAACAAGGCCCCAGGAGTAGATGACATACCCTCAGAGCTACTATAGTCTCTGGGAGGGCCAGATATGACAAGACTATTTGAACTGGTGTGTAGGATGTATGAGACAGGCGAAATGCCCTCAGACTTTAAGAAAAATGTAATAATCCCCATTCCAAAGAAATCAGGGGCAGACAGGTGTGAAAACTACAGAACCATCAGTTTGATAAGTCATGGCTGCAAAATTTTAACACGAATTATCTACAGGAGAATGGAAAAGCTGGTAGAAGCTGACCTCGAGGAAGATCAGTTTGGATTCAGGAGGAACGTAGGAACCCGGGAGGCAATACTCACTTTACGTCTTATCTTAGAAGATAGATTAAGGAAAGGCAAACCTACATTTTTAGCTTTTGTAGATTTAGAGAAAGCTTTTGACAATGTTGACTGGAATACACTCTTTCAAATTCTGAAGTCAGCAGGGATAAAATACAGGGAAAGTTGAGTTATTTACAACTTGTACAAAAGCCAGACCGCAGTTATTAGACTCGAAGGGCATGAAAGGAAAGCATCAGTTGGGAAGGGAGTAAGACAGGGTTGTAGCCTTTCTCCGATGTTGTTCAATTTGTACATCGAGCAGGCGGTGAAGGAAAGCAAGGAAAAATTTGGAATAGGGATTAAAGTTCAGGGTGAAGAAATAAAAACATTGCGTTTTGCTGATGACATTGTAATTCTGTCAGAGACAGCAAAGGACCTGGAAGAGCAGTTGAATGGAATGGACAGTGTGTTGAAGAGAGCGTATGAAATGAACATTAACAAGAGCAAAACAAAATTAATGGAATGCTGTCTTAGAAAATCAGGTAATTCTGAAGGAATTAGATTAGGTAACGAAACAATGAAGGTGGTAGATGAGTTTTGTTACTTGGGTAGTAAAATAACATGCGATGGTCGCAATACAGAGGATATAAAGTGCAGAATGGCAATGGGAAGAAAACCATTTTTGAAAAAGAGAAATTTGATAACATCGAATATTAATTTAACTATAAGGAAGTCTTTTCTGAAGGCATTTGTGTGGAGTTTTGCCTTGTACGGGAGTGAAACATGGACGATAAGCAGTGCGGACAGGAAGAAAAAATTCAAATGTTTGTATAGTCTATGGGACTTAACTACGGGGTCATCAGTCCCTAAACTTACAAACTACTTATGAACTACTTACGAACTAGGACGGCACAAATATCCATGCCCGAGGGGGGATTCGAACCCCCGACCGTAGTGGCGGTGCAGACCGTGACTGGAGCGCCTTAGTCTTCTCGGCCACCGCGGCCGGCAGGACAGGAAGAGGATATAGGCTTTTGAAATGTGGTGCTACAGAAGAATGCTGAAGATTAGGTGGGTAGATCGCATAACTAATGAAGAGGTACTTAACAGAATTGGTGAGAAAAGGAATTTTTGGCACACCCTGACTAAAAGAAGGGATCGCTTGGTAGGACACATTCTTAGACATCGAGGATTCGTAAATTTAGCATTGGAGGGAAGTGTGTGGGGTAAAAATCGCAGAGGGAGACCAAGAGACGTGTATAGTAAGCAGATTCAAGTGGATGTGGGTTGTCGTTCTTATTAGGAGATGAAAAGGCTTGCTCAGGATAGAGTAGGGTGGAGAGCTGCATCAAACCAGTCTCCGGCCTGAAGACCATAACAACATAACACAACACTGCGACTGGTGATATCCATGTGGTGACACCCATATTTATCGGACTGAAGATCGACTGGACAAAAATTGCACTTATAGCGCCCCGTAGTGGAAGCCGGAGAAAGGTCTTTCTTGTGTGTGTCGTATAATGGTATATGTTTCTGCGGTATGCCGAATTACAACGACATGGTGCACTGTAGCTGGCGATAATCGCAGAAACTTTTCTTCCCCGTTTCATTTTAGAGTCAGCCAGAGCTAGATTGAAAGCAGTGCGTTCACAACAATGCTGCCTCTATAATCAGCCATAACTACGGAAGTGTTGCCGGTGCAGGGACGGACTGGAAAGAGTTCGTAAAAACAGAAACTTGCTAGTACTTAAACAACATACTAACAAGGGAACCTTCCCAACGCACCCCCATCAGATTTTGTTATAAGTTGGCGCAGTGGATAGACCTTGAAAAAATCAACACTGCTCAATCGAGAAAACAGGAAGAAGATGTGTGAAACTATGAAAAAAAAAAGTAAAATATAAAAACGGAGCAGCCCATGCGAAAGATAAGAAACGTAGAGAAAACAGTAAGCGCAGGAGCGCGATGTTACTGAGGGTGCCGGCCGCCGTGGCTCAGCGCACCCGGTCACAGGACTGAACGTCCTCTATAATAAAAAAAGCTGAGCCAAATGATCAACAAACGACCAAGTACGAACAATGAAACCGGCCGCAAATCACAGATTAACGTAAAAAAAAAAAAAAAAGAGGCTAGCGTAAGGAACTGCAGAGCGAAAGGTCCTTGGTTCGAGCCTTCCCACAGGCGAACATTTTATTTTTTTTCATTTTCAGACTGTGAAATTGTTGCATTCATTTGTTGCACTGTGTGAGAAAAAACTCTTATGTTTTCATCACTTTTTGGGAGTGATTTTCACATCCACAAGAAAACCTAAATCGTGCAATGTAGAATCTCTTTACCCATTCACCAAGTGTGCAAGTTAGGTGGGTCGAAAAGAGATTCCTTTCACATGGCGCACATACCGTCACCAGTGTCGTATAGAATACATCAGACGTGTTTTCCTGTGGAGGAATCGGTTGACGTATCACCTTGCGATGAAATGTTTTAGGTTTCCATTGGAGAGACACATCCTTTCATCTGCTAATCGCACGGTTTTGCGGTGCGGTCGCAAAACACAGACACTTTTTTCATAGTTCCACACAACTTCTTCCAGTTTTCTCGATTGACCTGTGTTCAGTTTTCCACGGCCTACCCACTGCGCCAATTTATAACTAAATCTCATAGGGGTACGATGAAGAGCTTAGTATGAACACATACCAATACGAACGCGGTGGTTTTAACGCCAATTTTGACCGTAGAGACAGCAAACTGTAGGCAGTTGTCATTTGCCAGATCGCACGATGTTTATCCCTGTCAAGATGGGTCCACCGATTAGCCTTGGCGATGGGGTGGAGTATGAGCTATGGTTAATGCCAGCGGCTGTCTCGTTTCCTTGATATGAAATAAACGAAGTATTGCTTTTATGTTTCATTAATCTTTACATTGGAAAAAAAAATTATAGATATCTGAGAATCCTTACCTAGTTTTGCCATCAGATACAAGTAAATAAATAAATAACGAATCATTTATAAGGAAACCGATAGCAAATTTCATTGACATTTGCCCAACCTCTAGACCACATGAACGCCGAAATGAAGACGATGGAAGAATGTCAGTATAACTATTTGTGTGTGTGACTGTCAGAAACTCTGTGTATTGCAGATATAAACACCCTGAGAAACATCTAAACGGGGTGCTTGTTAAATCCAAGATTCATGGCAAAGTGAGTTTTACAGCCAGGGAATATGAATCCTAGGATACTTGTTACTTTGCATTTTACCGCATCAGAACTTGTCTATAAACCTGCTTAGTGTGAGTAAACAGAGACGTAACGACTTTACTTTTCAAGGAGGTGGGAAATTCCAGAGAATTTTATGTTTGCTCGTACCTGGTCACTATCATCCTGGATGTGAAGCTATGTCCCGTGGACTTAAAAATAATTGTTGGCAGTGTCTTCTTTCCTACGTTTCATATGCTTCTTTTCGTATTTAAGTTTTATCTTCTTCATTTTTTTCCGCAGTTTCGGTTTATACTTCCACAATAGCTCTTTCTTTTGTTTTTGACGATTATATTGTTCTCTTCGCTGATCTAGTCTTTACACATCCTGTATCATGAACATATTTTGGCTCCAATCAAAGACTATTGCATTTGCATTTCTTAAAATCTTAAAACAGTGCTCTTTATAGGGACGCTCAATTTCTTCATTGTCATAGTTGTAATCAATTTTATGAGGCACAGGAACTCTAACACGGTATTCCCGTAGTCTCTATTGTTAACATATTTAAATAGTTATGACCAGGATCAAATTACTGCAGTCAACAGATTTTCTTACCTAGCGCTGTTACATAATTATGAACTACATCAAATGATTTGGAGATTTAAAACTAGGATTCGTTTCACATCTGATACGAATCGCTTTATGTGTGCACCACCTCTGTGTACAAGTCCTAGAGATGACTGTGTTACAAAGCGTTGCTGCTAGTTACTGTTCTAACGGCTCTAACTCTCGGCAGGTGTGCTTCTTCTGCGTGCCGCAGGCACAGCGTGGAAGTTGAGAGGTTCAGTGATACTTGGCAAGCAGTGCGTCTGACAGGTCCGAGCAGGGGCCTCCAGGCTGACGAACTTCGCCTTGGCGGACAACTTGCAATTCCACAGGCATGAGGGGAGTCTAGTCGTAGGTCTGGCACATAGCAAAGGAACAACCTTCGCATGAGTCAGTGTTTTGAAGAGTATGAGTTTCTGATGGACCTGTAAGACTGGAAACTAAAATAACTTACAATATGTGAGTACACTGGTGAGGCAGTGAAAATATTAACATAAATTTTACACAAACTCAAACCATTAATCTGCCACTTCCAATAGACGTAAATTTTCACAATTTTGATGTATCAATACTGTTGTTCCGTAGTAATAGTTTAAAACCAAACATATGTATATTCTTGCAGTTTGGAGTTTCGTCATCCCGTATACATCGTAAGACCAAACTGCAAGAAGGCCGCTCCCCGTCGGAGGTTCGAGAACTGCCTCGGACACGGTATGTGTATTTTAGTCAGCATAAGTTAGGTTAGGTAGTCCGTAAGTCTAGGGACCGACGACCTCAGCTGTCTTGTCCCTTAAGTTCACAATGATTTTAACATATTTTTTCCGTAAGAAATGAAACAGCTGGAGATGATTCCACAGTATTCCTATAATAATTTAAACAAACAGTTTTTTGTGAATGAAGTTCTTATAGGGTGTCCCATAAAAACACCGAGAAACTTTGCGGAAAGATACCTTACACCGGATAAGAAAAAAATAAATAAATCTAGTAAAATTGGACACAGAATGCATAGTCATTAAAATTGCTACACCACGTAGATGACGTGCTACAGACGCGTAATTTAACCGACAGGAAGAAGATGCTGTGATATGCAAATTATTTGCTTTTAAGATGATTCACACAACGTTGGCGCCGGTGGCGACACCTACAACGTGCTGCCATGAGGAAAGTTTCCAACCGGTTTTTCATACACAAACAGCATTTGACCGGCGTTGGCTGGTGAAACGTTGTTGTGATGCCTCGTGTAAGGAAGAGAAATACGTACCACCACCTTTCCGACTTTAAAAAACGTCGAATTGCAGCCTATCGCGAATGCGGCTTATTGTATCGCGACATTGCTGCTCGCGTACGTCGCGATCCACCGGCTGTTAGAAGAATATGGAATCGATGAGTTCAGGAGGGCAATACAGAACGCCGTGCTGGATCCCAACGGCATCGTATGACTAGCAGTCAAGATAACATGCATCTTACCGGCATGGCTGTAACGGATCATGCTGCCACGTCTCGATCCCTGAGGCAACAGATGGGGAAGTTTGCAAGACAACAACCATCTGTACGAACAGTTCGACGACGTTTGCAGCAGTATAAACTATCAGCTCGAAGGCCCTTGACGCTGCATCAAAGACAGGAGCACCTGCGATGGTGTACGCAACGATGAACCTGGGTGCACGAAAGGCAAAACGTCATTTTCTCGGATGAATCCAGTTTCTGTTAGAGCATCATGATGGTCGCATCTGTGTTTGGCGACATCGCGGTGAACGCACATTGGAAGCGTGTATTCGTCATCGCCATACTGGCGTATCACCCGGCGTGATGGTTCGCATCGACGGCACTTTGAACAATGACCGTTTACATTTCAGATGTGTTACGACTCGTGGCTCTACCCTTCATTCGATCCCTGCGAAACCCTACATTTCAGCAGGATAATGCATGACCGAATGTTGCAGGTCCTGCACAGGCCTTTCTGGATACGGAAAATGTTCGACTGCTGCCCTGCCAGCACATTCCCCAGATCTCTCTCCAATTTAAAACGTCTGGTCAATGGTGGCCGAGCAACTCGTTCGTCACAATACGCCAGTCACTACTCTTGATGAACTGTTTTATCGTGTTCGAAGCTGCATGGGCTTCTGTACCTGTACACGCCATCCAAGCACTGTTTGACTCAATGCCCAGGCGTATCAAGGCCGTTATTACGGCCAGAGATGGTTGTTCTTGGTACTGATTTCTCAGGATCAATGCACCCCAATTGCGTGAAAATGTAATCACATGTCAGTTCTAGTATAATATATTGGTCCAATGAATACCCGTTTATCATCTGTATTTCTTCTTGGTGTAGTAGTTTAATGGCCGGTAGTGTAGCTGTGAGCACGTGTTCAACTTCTATGGTCCGAAACATATCTCTTTGTCTACGTCTCCACGTATATACGTGTTGCACAGTCCACCCAAAGGTGCATGGCAGAGGGTACCTAGTACCACTACTAGTTACCTTCTGTCCTGTTCCACTCCCATACAGGACGAGGGAAAAACGAATAATAATTTGCATCTGTACGAAACGCAAACGCTGTGATCCCATATTCGTGGACTTTACGCGAAATGTAGGTTGGCTGCAGTATAATCTTTCAGCAGCCCGCTCCAATACGAGATTGTTTCTCCTACTCATCTGCATCACCTTGCATTTTACTACATTTTGAGCTATCTGTTACTTCTCATACCACCTTTAATTTTGGTCCAAGTCATTCACTATTCAAGAACACATACAATGGGGACATCTTCCTGTACAAAAAACATCACCAGTAAACAGCCGCAGTTTGCAACTCACTCTGTCCGGGACGATACCCTAGACTCTGATGGACACTCGCCATCGAGGACGACATAATAGATCAATTACTGAAGTAGTCTCCGAGCCATTCACATATTTTCGTACCTGTTCCATATGCTCGTATGTTCGTTAACAGTCTGCAATGCGGCACCATGTCGAACTCCTTTTGAAATTCGAGAAATATGCGCCGGCCGCGGTGACCGAGGGGACTGAGGCGCTCCAGTCACGGTCTGCAAGGCCGCTACGGTCGAGGGTTCTAATCCCCCCTCGGGTATGGATATTTGTTCCGTCCTTAGTATTAGTTAGTTTTTAAATAGTTTGTAAGTTTAGGGACTGATGACCCCATAGTTAAGTCCCATAAGCTATACAAACATTTGAACATTTGAGAAATATGCGGTTGCCCTTCTCCATAGCACGCAAAATGTAATGAGAGAAAAGATAAAACTGGGTTTCGCATGATAGATACTTTATGAAGCCGTGCTGATGCATGGAAAGAAGGTTTTCCGCCTCAAGGAAATTTACTGCATCAGAACATATGCTGTAGGCTGCTTGCTGTCTAGATTATGGAAGGTAGAACGAAGCAAAACAAGAAAAAATTTCCAGCCAGTCTTGTCATGTGAAAACAATTTAAGAAGTAATTTTTTTTAAAGAATTATAGGTTCAACACCGTTCTTGTTGTAATATTGACATAAATTAAAACAGTCCAGATCTAAATCTGCGCAATTGACAGTTTTAATACCTATTTTAGTTACTACTAATGATACGAACATTCATTCGGTTGAAAAGAGGTGTTTCATGCCAGCGAAGATTCAGGACGGAGAGGTAACGAGATATTAACTATCGGCGAGTGTTGAATTATATCAACTAGAAGCTGAATGTTAGTGGCGCACCGGCATCCAAACCCGGGTCTCCTGCTCACGGGGCACATGCCCTGACCGCTTCGCCATCCAGACACAATAATCACCATAAATTCACAGACTAACCAAGTAAGCCACCGGTCAGATCCAACGTCTCAACCTATCCTCACACCTATCCGGAACTGCCTCTTCCCATAATCCTCATTAATCACTGAGTTTACAACGGGAAAAATGTCTACAGGGGGTATGTTAACCGGTCCTATATAATTTCCTTTCCTCCTCCATGTTGCCATGGATGACGCACAACAGTTTGCGTTTGTATCGCAATGACAGTGTACGCGAGGGTTTTAGTTACTCCCCACTGCACTGTGTGAAGAATAGAAAGTCTAAATGTTCACCAACCTGACGTATTCTATAGATGTCACCACGCAGATGATAGCACGCAGGTCGGACTTCTTGAATGAAGCTGAAATTGCTAAACTATTGGTAGGAACTGATCTAGTTACTGAATAAAACTTAAATCCCCGGGAATTGAGATGCCAACTGATTTTATTAACGTCAGCAGAAAACCAGTAAACTACATAATAACATCGACGTGACGTACATTTTCATAACTGAAAGTAAATATAAAGTTATTTCCCTTGATCTAAGATCATTAAAGAGTGTTTTATGACATGTTACTCCACCGAGTGCATGTACTAAAGTCACATGTTACTCTTCCGAATGCGTGTTCTGCACTAAAGAGTGGCGACTCGATGCAAGATTGCCTTCGCTCCGCAGTTTGGCGCGCAAACTGATGGCCGCCGCGCATTGTCCGTCTTATATTAACTGTTTTGTTTATGTTTTTAGCAATTGTTAATATGTTTTACCTACTCAGGGCATAGCTTGGCTTTGAGGGGTTTTTATGAACTGCGTTTGACATTGAATGATTGAATATATTATTAGTTTATTAAATATTAATAAAAATATGATTGCGTTTTGGCGCGTGACCGCCAGCGCTACAGCCAATTGGCGTCCAGTGCCTGCCGCTCTGGGACTTCCCTAGAATTCGGTAAGATTTGCCAGTGCTCTTTCCCATAAGAACCCAACCTATTATACCACATGTCGTGGTTCTCACCAGCTTTTACCATCTGTCGCCTACTGGTCCTAACCGGCTGTACTGAAGCAATACTCCGATTTTAATATGATGGCTGTAGGCCAGAAATATTAACAGCTTCGCAGATTAGAACGTGGTGTGTATCACTAGTGAAGGATCAATTCCTTCTTATAACCACGACACACAAACTGTGCCGACCGTAAGATCGTCAGATGTTGCGGCGCCTTTGAATAGCAACGCGCAACCTTCTGCGCGCGCTGGAGGATGGCGTGACCAGCGCGACTCAGCTGTCGACCCCTGTGGACGACGGACGTCATCAGCGGGAGCGGCCTCGAAGGAAGTGTGCAGAGAACGACGGTGGAAGACGGAAGACTGGGGCCCCGGTGTCGTCACGCTGGTTTACGTCCTGAAGCCGACAGCGAGACTTGGTCGGTGTCACGGAAAGTGTGAACTATTGCTGTTTATTAACGCTATGTTGAGTTCCAGTGGGGTGTAATGACTGACAAGGTTCGCAGGACGGTGTCTGAACGCCCTGCACGTGGTGTGTTGCTCTTTCAAGTGTATACTTAACGGCGAGCCTCGGTGGAAGGGGTCGTAAACCCGGGTGTCTATGTTGATACTTCAGAAGATTACTATTCTATTTTTATTCTGGGGTGAAATTATAAACCTTGTTTTACTAACTGCGTTCAGTGGTAACAATATTGAGATTTCGCGCCAGCAGCGGTGGCCGAGGGAACTGCGGCGCTCCAGTCACGGTCTGCACGGACACTACGGTCGGGGGTTTGAATCCCCCATCGGGCATGGATATTTGTGCCGTCTTTAGTGTTATCTACTTTATAAGTAGTTTGTAAGTTTGGGGACTGATGACACCGTAGTTAAGTCCCATAAGATATACAAACATTTGAACTGGAAACTTCCGAGAGAAAACACTGTTCTTGTCTATTAAAAGGAACTTGTCATTTTCAGTTAAGATGGAATATGTTCGTTAGTTATCTTCTTCTGTGAATGATTGTTTCTAGCTTAATTGTTTATTATTTCTATTGACATAAGTTGTTATTTTCTTGAGGGTCAGCTGTTCTGTTTTCTGTTTATTGAATTTTACTTCAGAAACTTATTCTGTTAAATCTGCCATCCTTAGCCTTTGCTGTAAATATTGTTTGATCAACTAATGTAATTATACGGAAGGTTCCAAGTTTTGGCTATAAAGATCTTTCATTGATTCCATCTTTCTAACAAGGAAAGAGCATGGGCTCGAACAAACATATCTGTTTGAACGTTTTATTACCGGATCTCTACGTACAATTCAATGTGCTGGTGGGTGTCGTTTTTATGCAAAATTCTGCAATCATACTCTAGATAGCACTGTAGATGTAACTCTAGATGCCATACGTAATGCAGATATCTTAATTATAAATTATGTAATAATCGTCGTACATGTTCTCTAGCGTATTGTAATCAAAAGCTGTGACGACAGTTGCAACTTTAACCTTCTTCTCGGAAGACTCTTGGTACTCACTGCCACAGCTTCCATCGACTCTTCCCACACTTACCATAGCACTATCGCTTGCAATGAGTTGTTCGTCATTATCATCCCTATTATCATCATTATGTGTTAGTGTTACAACAGTATCTAACTTATGCTCATATTTCTGTACCATAACAGATACGAGAAAGCATGCGAATGATTCATCTTCTACACTAATACCATCTTCACGAAGAAGGATTCTTCGTAACTTCCTCTCAATCAATCCCAATACATTAGCAGGATTGATTACCAATCGCCGCCCCATCTGACGCTTCACCACACAAATAACGTCACAAAACGCAACTTCTGAGGCACACTGCATCGTCCCTACTGGCGAACCGACAGGTCAAAGTGCAATGTGGCAAGGCACACGCAGAGGCCTTTAACGGACGACTGCAGAGTTTTGCAGATGCGGGAATATTACTAGTACAATAAGGGACCTTTGCAATATCTCTCATACCATTTTGGTGTACGTGTGTTTGTTCGAGCCCAAGTACTTTCCTTGTAAGAAGTATAATAAAGACTATGTTTGTAAGTGATGTGTTACTCCCACCTCCGCCTTCCATCCTTACCAGTCAAGTAATTTGTTACACAAACACACACACACAATGTGCAGATGCCCACCACGCTCAAAATGTTACGGAAATTGGCAACACGTCACCAGTAATATTGGGCAGCGACCCTTTGTCGGTAGTGCGAAGTTTACCACAGCTTCTGGGGTAGGCGTGCTGGACCAGCATGTGGTGAGGATTGCGTCCAAATGGCGAAATTACCAGCAAGCGTGCCTACTGAGTGGGAGTTCCGGGTTCGAACGTCGATCCTGCACCAATTTTCAATCTTCCCCATTGGATGGAATTCAGTGTATGTTAACAGCTACTCCCTCTGTGTATTGATTCATAGTAGCTCTAGGATCAATATTTTGTCTAGTCTTTCGGACATGTCATGCAGAACAGACACATTTTCATATTTTGTCGGTATATATTTTGGACAACAAGTATTCTAGGTGGCTTCTAAATCTTTTTATTTATGTCTGCTAATGGTTATACTTTGAAGAGATGAGTTTCTCCACAAAACTTTATTACGCTCATAGCCTCAATGAATAATGGTCTTTCAGAGTGTGTACTTTAACGCAACTCTGCGTGAGGTGCAGCAGTTTTTACCGGAGTAGATCCAATTACGGTATACTACTCTAAGAATGCAGATGCCTCGTTTCTCTTTCTTAATTGTGTTTTCACAAAGCTCTCAGGTTCCCTCCACACAATAAACTTCAATTCATTCTACATTTTTCCTGTACAATCTTTAATTGAAATCGTCTGGCTTTTATTCACCTACGTTCAGGCTTTCCACATCCAAGAAATTTTTCCCGGGAAAACAGTGCAACTGTATCTGACCGGTAAACTTTACACAGCATCCATAGTCTGAAAACAGCCGTGAAGTGCGAATTTACAGTAGGAGACTCGTGAATATTTCTAATTCTTAAATGAAGTCATTAATCATTCATCTTTGTTAACATGCACTGTAGACCTTATTGGTTATGTTCTTGAACATCTAAAACAGAGAAAACAGTGCTACTTCTGTGTTTTAGTTAAATAAAATGTTCAAATGTTTGTAAATCTATGGGACTGAACTGCTTGGTTATTAGTCCCGAGCTTACAAACTACTTAAACTAAGGTAAACTAACGTAAGGACAACACGTTCATCCATGCATGCCCGGGAGAGGACTCGAACCTCCGACGGCGAACGGCAGCGCGCATCGCAGCACGGCAGTTCAGTGTGCTCAGCTATCCGCCGTGTTGTGTTTTAAAAATTGCTTTTAATGACATGGGTGTAGCTAGTGTACTGATTTTCCAACATAAGAAAGCAGATTAGTGCATATTTCCAGAAAGTAGGCGTATGCCGATTAGAATACACTACAGGAAGAAGTACAACCGCCGATTGACGCTCAGTTCTGCACCACAACAGAACTCTTACCACAAGAGCAGCAAAATACGTTGAAGCCGACGGTGGACTGTTCGAACATCTTCTGTGAGGAACCGCCCGGGACTGACCGCGTGGTCTAAGGCATCATGCTACGGACTGTGGGCCGGTCCCGCCTGAGTACTCCCTTGTGGATGGGTGTGTGCGTTGTCCTTAGTGTAAGTTAGTTCATCTAGTTTGTAAGTCAAGGGACTGATGACAATACCAGTTTGGTCCAATAGGTTTACAAGCATTTGAACATTTTTTTCAGTGAGGAAAGTTACACAATTCAACAAACCGGGATTTCTGCTGAAACTAGTTTGGGTATGAAATCATCAATGCAGATCCACGACTCCACATTTGTAACCTAAATACAAACAAACAGAAGAGATTCAAATCACAATGATTGAAAGGAGGCATGATGGGATGGGTAACACAAAATTGGAAAAATAGATGTCCTACAACGCCATGTTTTCAGTAAGTAAATACAACGAAGACAATTTAATACAAATAAACAATCCCTGAGACGGATTTTCGTCTCGAATATGTCAAAGACATTATTGATAAATATGAAGCAATGAATTAAAATTTGTGGTGCGGCCGCACCCATGCTTCAGATTTATCAACAACGAAGACAAGATTGACGGTACCGCAGACTACGGCCACTGGGCTTCATGTAAGAAACGTTCCCACGGCTTTTAGGTGAACTGTTACTTGTATGACAGTGAAATGAATTTATTATTGGATGTGGCAATTACATTTGAAATAGAAAACATTGTACTTACTTGATCCTCTCTGTCTCGTTTTCATTTGACTGCTTCTTATGCTACTCGAATTCTAGCCAGTTCTTTTCTGGCACACATAAGAAAACATTGATCGTAATTTTAATGTTACATATTTATTAAAATAAATTGTTATAAAAGAGTAAAGTGATAGATGTTATTTCGTTTCAATGAAAAAATGAAATGTTAAGTCCCGCAAACATTTATAGTAATAAAAATAAAATTAATAATATAATAATTACATAGCATAGATATTTGAAATAAAATATATACTTTCTAAATATAAAAAATAAAATAAAAAATTATATAATAAGTTCATAGTTGAAGTTTTCATGTATTATGTATCGATATAAGTATGCCAACTTCAGTACATAGCTACATATATGATTGTTATACATTTATTTAGCCTCAATACACATGCTTCTACATCAAGTGGGAACAAGCGAGGAAAAATGTGATGTGTGATTGATTTTAAAAGTGACGTCCTATGGTATATGACATTGTAGATATCATAAATGACGAGCAGGCGCAAATTCTTATAAATCATGACACAACATGTTTGAATTGTGTTGTCATAAATAATGTATTGTGAGGTGCTATTTTTTTTTTTTAATGTAGATGTTAGGAAAGTATGTTTATAATGTTTCTAACCCTGACTGTCCTACGGCCTGTCTTAAAAGTATGGATACATTATTTATTCTACCTTGTATTACGTGTAAGGACTGATCTGCAATATTTTTCTACCGTGAAACGATGCCTCTGCAGGCAGAACAGCCGCGGTGGAGTAGCTGAGCGGTCTAAAGCGTCTCGCTGCGGAGCGCGCGGTTGCTACCCATGGAGGTTCGAGTCCTCCCTGGGGCATGGGTGTGTGTGTTTGTCCTTAGGTTAGTTTACCTAGGTTTAAATAGTTTGTAAGCTACGGACTGATGACCACGCAGTGTGGTCCGATAGATTTACAGACAGACAGGTAGAACAAATCTACTGTGTCTTGCAGTGCAGTGCCCGTCTCAAACCAAGACAGGTAAGAGGTCCATACCTGTGCTCAGAAAAGCCGAACTATTCCTATAAATAGAAATAAATAAATAATAACTGCTAAGGGACCACACCGGTTATGGGGGTATGATGTTAGCAGGGCCTCAGTAAAATAAAGTGTTTTTCTACTGAGGGGTAGAATTGATTTTGTTAATTGTTGGGACAAGCGAGCACCATGGCCATGGATGGCTGTTCTGTCCGTCATGAGGGAGCTGACGCTGCTGAGGAAGACATTAGTGCCTGTCAGCCTCGCCAGTCGCGCTCGACGTCAAACGGCAGCCTAGGAACCGACCGACGCAGCCACAACGGAATCCTCCGGAAACTATAATGCCTCGCAGAAGGACAGATATCTGGAGGACAGAAGACAACACGCCACTGTTTTTTAATTGTGGGCTTCCTGGACATGTAGTACGATACTGTAGGGAGAGAGCCGCGCGGTATTAGCCGAGCTGTCTGGAGCGCCACGTCGAGGATCGCGCGGCCTCCCGCGTCGGAGGTTCGAATCCTTCCTCGGGCAAGGATGTTTGTGTTGTCTTTAGTGTAAGTTAGTTCATAAGTCGGTTGTAAGTTTAGGGACTGACAACCCGGCAGTTAAGTCCCATAAGCTTTACAAACATTTGAACATTTGAAGGGAGAGAAGACGAGTATTTGACAGTTATTATGCTGCAAAACGCGAACCATCGCAACAGTCATTTCAACGGCAGGAAACTGCAGACGATTACGGTCGACCTATAGGGGAAGCCTGTCGCCTAATCCTGGATGTGGTCGCTCTCCAACACGCCGCTGCCATTCGCCGTCGACTTACTGAGATACCATGCGCTCGCCTAGCCGCCGTGTTAAGGAAAACTAAGCGAGGTGACCATTTAGGGATCTGAGGCCGCCGCAGATATATACTTTTGAGCTGCAATGTAATATTGTATACCAGTCATCTAATAAATAAAGCGGAGTGTCTGTATGTTTGTACGTGTTGCATTCCAAATCTACGGTTTTTTTCCAATCTTTATGAAATTTTGTACACGTAAGCTTCAATCCATGAGGACGGTCGCCATAAGTGTAAGAATCGCCGGCCGCGGTGGCCGAAGGGACAGCGGCGCTTCAGTCACGGTCTGCGAGGCCATTACGGTCGGGGGTTCGAATCCCCCCTCGGACATGGATATTTGTGCCATCCTAGTTCGTAAGTAGTTCATAAGTAGTTTGTAAGTTTAGGGACTGATGACCCCGTAGTTAAGTCCCATAAGCTGTACAAACATTTGAACATTTTTTGTAAGAATCATATATGATATATATAGTGAACGAGATATGACGTCATAAACAATGAGATGCGCGAAAAACTTCATTTTTGCGACAATGCTGCTCATTTTCTCCTAAATGATTGGACCGATTTCAGCCAAATTTGGTACACACATTCCTTACTGTGAGGTAACAATTGCTGCATGGTTAAGCATCACATACGGCACATCGTTCAAAAGATATTACGTCATAACCAATAGAAATCGCAAAAAATGGCATATAATGCGGCGATACTTTCGAAATACAACTACGGCATTCGGTACGACGTTACAATTTATGATTTCTACAGTACATATTGTAGCCGCGGGAAATTTTACAGACAGTATACACGCATATAGTTGAATGTACCTCTAAATTGTATCACAGTACGACACGTAGTTCATGAGATATGAGCACATAAACAGTAACGTTCATGGAAAACCTCCCCTTCCCGCACCAAGTTTTAGTCTATACTTCTTTACTACTTACTGTATTCCCAAGAGATTTTCCAGACATGTAGGCCTTACACAAATGAATATATACCTGAAATATGGCAGGAATAAATAAATAAATACCCAGCTAACGACGGGTTTCAGCTAGTAGTAGATAATATTGATTTGAAGATGACAAATGGGTTTGTTACCGAACAACCGATCATGGCATATGTATTTATCTACTTATAATTGTTCTGAGGTCTGCGACTGTATTATAAACTTATTTGGAATAATTAATGCTGCAGCAGTCACTTTTTACTAATATTTTTATTGGCACGACACGTTTCGGCAGCACGCTGCCATCATCGGGTGCATTTTTACAGTTACTGGTTCATTATTGACTTATTATGTTTTGTGTTGTGGATGCCAGTGAGGTTATGTTTGGACATTTTAACCTGTTCAAGAAGATATAGCTATTTTTAGTATTATGTTTCATTATAGTTTTTGGATTATTGTAGTGTTGTATTTACTTACAGTTTTGATAATCTTGTTGTCTGGCACACACAACACAAGAACAGTTACATATACAGCACAAGTAGACAAGTACAGTAACCATCAAATACAAAATGTCTACTTGTGCTGTATATGTAACTGTGTTCTTGTGTTGTGTGTGCCAGACAACAGGATTATCAAGATTATCAAAACTGTAAGTAAATACAACACTACAACAATCCAAAAACTATAATGATGAAACATTATACTAAAAATAGCTATATCTTCCTGAACAGGTTAAAATGTCCAAACATAACCTCACTGGGCGCTCCAGTCACGGTCTGCACGGCCACTACGGTCGGGGGTTCGAATCCCCCCTCGGGCATGGATATTTGTGCCGTCCTGGTTCGTAAGTAGTTCATAAGTAGTTTGTAAGTTTAGGGACTGATGATCCTGTAGTTAAGTCCCATAAGGTGTAAAAACATTTGAACATTTTTAACCTCACTGGCATCCACAACACAAAACATAATAAGTCAATAATGAACCAGTAACTGTAAAAATGCACCCGATGATGGCAGCGTGCTGCCGAAACGCGTCGTGCCAATAAAAATATTAGTAAGAAGTGACTGCTGCAGCATTAATTATTCCAAATATAATAATTTGGATCGCCGCAATGCTTTACAAATATCAAGCATATACAACAGTTGCAGACTTGCATTAAACACAGAGTCCCTGAATGTCTGGTGCACGTTTACGCAACAGAGAAACGGTCTCGTCCAGACGCAGGCCGGCCATTGCTGACCTCGCCCCCTGGCGGTCGCGATCGCAGGAGCTGCCAGCACTTGCCGCCGCGGCGCTGTCGGCAGCTAGGCCGCCCTCCGCCGCACTCGCCGCTTGCAACACGGCAGCGCGGCGGTTTCTCCCGTGGCGGGCAGAGGAGCGGCGCGGTGGGCCGCATCACGCCGTCACGAGCCACCTCTGCTCCCCGGATATTAATTATACGAGCCGTAATGGCGCCGCTGCTCCCGGCCGCCGAATCGCCGGCGCAGATCTCTCCAAAGAGCCGAGCGGCTGCAGGCGGACCGCTCTGCCTCGCTCTGCCTGCGGGCGCTCAGCGGAGCTGCACTTATCGCGGCGGCAGCAGTGCTGCGCGTATTAGTGGAGTGGCGTCCGCACACGTCATGGTTACCTGTAACAAATAGTACTGCTGGTGCAGCAGCTGTATGGGAATTACACTGGGTACTTTGCAAATCACAACTAAGTACCTGGAAGATGGCTAACAGAACCACCTTCTTACCCTTCTTACTATACTGCTCAAAACAATTAGCGAATAAGGTGTGATATCATACACAATATACAGAGTGTTACAAGATGGTACGGCCAAACTTTCAGGAAACATTCCTCACACACAAAGAAAGAAAACATGTTATGTGGACATGTGTCCGGAAACGCTTAATTTCCATGTTAGAGCTCATTTTAGTATTTCAATTTAAATGTAAATTGAAATAATTCGTGCAGACAATTGTCAAAATACCCAATTGTGCATTTTCAACTTTTCACGGCGTAATGTACAGTCCAATAGATTTCGGGAATGCAGCCGCGGAAAATTCACTTCTTCTGCTGATATTTCGGCCGCGTACCTTTCCGGCCATCTTCAGAGTGAGTCGAAGACTGTCGAGGAGGTGCCGGGCGCGGCCTTATAAGCCTGATCGCGGTGGCAATGCGCGTGCGCGTCACAGATGCTGGTATACTGCATATCGAAGTACTCACACGCGTGCGCCACCCGTGGCGGGAGCGCTCCGGTGTTCACTTATCGATATATGCTCGGCGGCGGCAACACCTTCACGTCTTCTCTGTGATTTCAATACTCCAAGTGCAGGGTTCCAAGCTTTGTCTAAATTAAAACCTTTATCTCTGTTTAATAAGTTGTTGGCCAGTCTAATTTCAACAGCTTCCTTAAATATAGCATCCCAAAACGAAGATATGGGTGTCAAAATCTTCACATCGCTATAGATCATTGAATGACCAGTTTCTATGCAATGTTCAGCCACAGCTGACTTGTCTGGCTGCAATAGGCGGGTATATCTTCTGTGTTCAACGCATCTCTCGTGGACAGTGCGTATTGTCTGACATATATATGAATTATCACAATTTCCGCAAGGGATGTGGTACACACCTGACTTGCGAAGCAACAAATCATCCTTCACTGACCCTAGTAAGGCTGCAATCTTCACTGGTGGCCGGAAGATAACCTTAACACGATGTTTGTCGAGAATGCGGCTTATCTTTGACGAAAGAGCGCCCACGTAAGGTAAGAAGGCTCTTGACCTATAACTATTATTTTCGTCTCCTTCTTCCACGTCTCGTGCTTGCATTCTTGGACTCACATCAAATGCTCTGCAGATCTGTTGCTGCGAATATCCATTTGCTTTGAAAATGCTCTTCAGGTGTGTGAGCTCTTCCTGCAAGTTGTCATCATCTGATATACAATGTGCTCTGTGCACCAATGTCTTAAGGACCCCTGCGGTTTGTGAGGGATGATGGCAGCTACTGGCATGTAAATACAGATTCGTATGGGTTGGTTTCCGATATACTGCATGTCCTAATGTACCATCAGCTTTTCGACGAACAAGTACATCCAAAAAAGGGAGGTAGCCATCTTTTTCCATTTCCATAGTAAATTTTATATTAGCGTGGGTGGAGTTAAGTTGGTCAAGAAATGTTTGCACCTGTTACTGTCCTTCAAAATAGTCACCAGCGGACTGTAGATGGCGTAGTATACTGTTAGTAGAGACTGTCCTGTTGTCAAAAAGGATGGAGCAAACTTACACGGTTGAATATACACGATAATAGAAACAAAACTGTCTGACTACACATGGGTCGCAAACCAGCAGTTAGCGAGTTAATTACGAATGAATCGTTCCAAGCCGCCACTGACGACATTGTTTGTAACATCATACGGTTTACCCCTTGCGCACTTGAGACCGTACTATGTTCGTTATTTAAACAAAGGAACATGGTCGAAAGGTGGAGTTGAAATGACACCATACACGCAGAACATACAAGACGGATACAGTACACAGTCTCAGATGGAATCAGTTGCGTCTGAGGAGTGCCGTTTGTGCTATATTGTGGTTATAATGGAACATTACAGCAACGAAGAGTCCAAAAATGTTCAAATATTAATAAATCTATCGGACCAAAATGCGTGGTCGTCAGTCCGTAGCTTACAAACTACTTAACCTAAGGTAAGCTAACCTAAGGACAAAACACACACACACACACACACACACACACACACACACACACACACCCATGCCCCAGAGAGGACTCGAACCTCGGACGGAGAGCAACCGCGCGCTCCGCAGCGGTAAGGGTACAGTAAATTGCGAAGTTCAAAATGTTCAAATGTTTGTAATTCTATCGGACCAAACTGCGTGGTCATCAGTCCGTAGCTTACAAACTATTTAAACTCATCCTTCCCGTTAGGCCATACTATAAACGTGTCATCCACGTATCTCCAGAAGACCGTTGGTTTAAAACTTGCCGAGTCCAGAGCCTTGTCCTCGAAGTCTTTCATGAAGAAATTCGCTACCAGAGGGGATAGGGGGCTTCCCATAGCAACTCCGCCAATCTGCTCATAAAAGTCACCATTAAACTGGAAATAAGATGAAATCACAGAGAAGACGTGAAGGTGTTGCCGCCGCCGAGCATATATCGATAAGTGAACACCGGAGCGCTCCCGCCACGGGTGGCGCACGCGTGTGAGTACTTCGATATGCAGTAAACCAGCATCTGTGACGCGCACGCGCATTGCCACCGCGATCAGGCTTATAAGGCCGCGCCCGGCACCTCGTCGACAGTCTTCGACTCACTCTGAAGATGGCCGGAAGGTACGCGGCCGAAATATCAGCAGAAGAATTTTACGCGGCTGCATTCCCGAAATCTATTGGAAAATACCCAATTGTTTCGTTAGTATGTATTGTACTTCCTCGATTCACCGCCAGTTGCTCCAATTGAAGGAAGGTAATGTTGACTTCAGTGCTTGTGTTGACATGCAACTCATTGCTCTACAGTACTAGCATCAAGCACATCAGTACGTAGCATCAACTGGTTAGCGTTCATCACGAACGTGGTTTTGCAGTCAGTGCAATGTTTAGTAATGCGGAGTTGGCAGATGCCAATTTGATGTATGGATTAGCACGGGGCAATAGCCGTGGCGCGGTACGTTTGTATCGAGACAGATTTCCAGAATCGGTGACCGATGGATTGGTAGAGGCGGACCAATTCCATGGCCTCCACGCTCTCCTGACCTCAACCCTCTTGACTTTCATTTATGGGGGCATTTGAAAACTCTTGTCTACGCAACCCCGGTACCAAATGTAGAGACTTTCAAATGTTCAAATGTTTGTGTAGCTTATGGGACTTAACTACGGGGTCATCAGTCCCTAAACTTACAAACTACTTATGAACTAGCTAATTCTAAGGACAGCACAATTATTCATGCCCGAGGGGGGATTCGAACTCCCGACCGTAGTGGCCGTGCAGAACGTGACTGGAGCGCCCCAGTCCCCTCGGCCACCGCGGCCGGCTGTAATGTTGTTATTTTTCGTTGTGTGTGTATATTTGTATTATTTCTAATTAACAGGATTAACTTGTAATAACCTGCAAAAGCTAAGAATATTTCTGTTGTTCAATTTTAAAGCAATAAAAAGGACTCACCGAAGATGATACAAATGTAGTGAAACATGTATGGACATAAAAAAAACTATGTTTTACTCAGAGCAGATGCTGATACAGAAGCAAACAAAGAAGTTGAGGGAGTCCATACATTATTCGTGAGTACGACTTCACACTTTTTATTATTTATGGTCAAATGCCGATTATTGCACCACGCAGCTATCTAAATTGTTCTGCAGTTGGCACAAAATGTCTGGCTTGAAACTGACAGACAGCACACTTTACACATAACGGCGATTGTCGAAGAGGCCAGCCGTAATTTACCTGAACATTGTATACACCGAGATAAACTAGAGTTTCGCGGTTATTTTTGCGCCCGCAGGCCGTCAGGCATTCAGCCACTCCAGTTATGTAGGAAGAGCCTTGTTGAGTTTGCAAATTGGAAGGCCAGGGACTGATTTAAAGGCATTTACATACAGTGCGCACGCTCGGAATGGAGCAGAGCGCAGCGCCGCGGGGGCTTAGCGTGCTGGCGAGTGGGGGCAGACTGCGCCCGCCTCCTGGGACAACCGCGACCGCGTGGAGCGGAGCGCTCACGTGCATTCCGAGGCGTGGCGGCGCGCCGCTGACCGAGCGATAAGACGCCGCCTTTGATGTCGCGGCGACTTTAATTGCGGCGGGGGCCGACCGCAGGATCCTGTGCGTCTGTGACGGAGCGGCAAATCTACAATTCATAAAGAGTCGCCTGGCAATTACTGCACCCGCCGCCCGAGGCGCTGTCGGCGGTCTCCAGTAGGCTGACAGCCAGCAGACGCAGTCGCCAACTCCGCGCGTTGCGAATACGGAAGGATCAGGAAAACAGCATTAACTCGAGGTATCACGTCTCGCAGTGTCGTAGGACTCGGACGGGCCTTACAATACATGCCATACATAAAACATCAGATTTAAATTACCTAGCCAGGTGGAGTACTATAGTCCGATTAAAGGTAGTTGCTAGTTGACGTTTGTACACAGATGCCTGTTACCGCTCGGCTGTCTGACTCCATGTGTCGCTTTACAAATGCTGTTAATGTGCAACGCGAAAGAAGTTAAGCAAAATTCAAATGTTTGTAAATCTATCGGACCAAACTGCGTGGTTATCAGCCCGTAGCTTACAAACTACTTAAACCTAGGTAAACTAACCTAAGAACAACACACACACCCATGCCCTAGGGAGGACTCGAACCTCCACGGCGAGCATCCGCGCGCTCCGCAGCGAGACGCTTTAGACCGCTCGGCTAATCCACCGCGGCAGAAGTTAAGCGCCCACAGCGAGTTAGAAATGTAAAAGGTGACTCGACCAGTGATTTAATTTCTGCATGGACGCTTTTTGTAGCCATGAATTTAAACTCTTCTCCTGTTCTAATCACAGCGTCGAGATGTGCTAAGTAATCGAGAAAACGGCGGTCAACGATCTGTGAAACTAAGATTACCATCATTTCGTTCATGGTGTTAAAACTAAACTCTGCGAGCAAACGCAAGACAAAAACATTAAATTGTAGCGCTATAAGTAAACTAATATGTCGCTATCGTTGGTTACCTGAAAAGATGAAAACACTACTAAGTGGTTACGCGAGCTGCCGCGTCAAGAATCGATGACCAGTGCGGCTTGGCACTCTTTCACAGGTTATCAACGACACAGTAAGATTCCAACAGATAAAAGAACAATATAATGAAAAGTAAGTACAAATAAATGTCCGTAGGATTACGAAAATGACATGCAAAGGCATCAGAAATAAAAAAAAAAAAATCACCTAAAGCAAAATACTGAGTAAAAACAACAACAATGTAAAAAATTCGATTATATTTTGACATTAAAAAAGTCTCTGCTATCGACGATTAGATGAAGTCTACTTACCAGGCGAAGGAGCACAGGCAGTGATAGTAACAAATAAACACACACACAAACGCTAGCTTTCGCAGCCTAGCTGCTTCGTCCGGCAGAAGGGAAGGAGACAGTATGTCTGCCTAAGTGTACTTGCATCTGTGTAAATGTGTGGGTGTGTGTGTATTATTTTTTTACCCTCCTTCCCCCCCCCCCCCCCCCCCAAGGTAAGTCTTTCCTGTCCCGGGATTGGAATGACTCCTTACCCACTCCCTTAAAGCCCTCATCATTTCCTTTTCCCTCTCCTTCCCTTCTTCACACGCACAGTTGTACAGAAAGGTTAGCAACGACCCAGTTTAGTGCTGTACATGACGCTGACTGTGTACAGTTTTATAATATTCCATGTTAACACGCAATTTGCTAGTTTAAGTGGGCTCGCAGGGCTTTTTTCTAGGTATGGTATTAAGATTTTTAGTTTCCGTTCTTGAACTATATGCACATTTACTTACAGTGAGGTCGGAAATTCCGGTTACAACCTTCTAGGACTTGTAGTGGGTAGTGACCACATAACATTTTGAACAGGAACCCATGTCCGGAAATTTATCGTTTTCGTTCCATGACGGTTTCAATACTGATGATTATCTCATCCACTCATACTTGAGGAATATAATTAGGCGTGACCCAGTACAATTTTTGCAATCAATTTCAAAAGAATACTGAATCGTAGCGTTATTACTTGCGCATTTTCATTAAAATTTACATCTTATGGTTTACATTAGTCGATAACAAGAACCCAGTATCTACGGCACCGGCTCGATGTGGTGACCACCAACGTCGTTACACACATTGTACCTCGGAAGTATGTTCTGGTACACTCTCTCCATCCTTACCTGGTGTCTCTTCAGTGTCTTATACAGCGGACAGAACTCGTGCCAGTAGATCTTCCACTATCTCTACAGGTGTCTCATAATTCATACGACCCCACGAGAAGTAGTACATAGAGGTTAAATCTTGCGACCACGCGGTTGGACCAGCATGGCCTATCCACCTTTCACCAAATCGTCTGTTGAGATGTCTCTGGATAGCCAGTGAAAGGTGAGGTGGTGAACCATGATGCTGAAACCACATTTCCTGACGGACAGTCAATGGCACATCCTGCAAGAACGGGTCCAATACGTGTCGTAGGAAGCCTAAGAATGCGGGACCCATGAGTTTGTATGAAAGGAGGTATGGTCGAATCAAATGGCCGTCCATAATACCTGCCCCCACATGCTAATTCCAAACCCGTATTGAAAACCCTGAACATGCGTGGCAAGAGGGTTTTCTTCCGCCCAGACCTGGCTATTTCGAGCATTCAGAACACCCCAGAACAGAGAATTCTGAGACGTTTCTCTGTCCATAAGCAGGCGCTGACGAGTTACACATCTGAATTGAAACTGTCGTAGAACGGAAATGATACTTGTCCGGACATGGGTTCCCATTCTAAATGTTATGTGCTCACTACCCTCTACAAGTCCTAGAAATTTGTAACTGGAATTTCCAACCACCCTGTACATTAAGTTGGTGTTTGATTATATTATATTACAGCACTGAAGAAGCCACTCACAAGGAAAGTACTTGGGCTCGAACATAAACATATACACCAAAATCGTATGAGAGATAATGTACAGATCCCTTATTGCACTAGTAATACTCCCGCATCTGCAAAACTCTGCAGTCGTCCGTTAGAGGGCTCTGCGTGTGCCATGCCGCATTGCACTTTGACCTGTCAGTTCGCCAGTAGGGACGGTACAGTGTGCCCCCGAAGTTGCGTTTTGTGATGTTAATTGTGTAGTGAAGCGTCAGATAGGGCGGCGATTGCTAATTAATCCTGCTAATGTATTGCGATTAGTTGAGATGAAGTTACGGAGAACCCTATTCAGTGACTATGGTATTAGTGTAGAAGATGAATCATTTGCATGCTTTCACTTATCTGTTATGGTACAGAAATATGAGCATAAGTAAAATACTGCGGTTACAAACTCATAATAATGACAATAGGGATGATAATGACTAACAACTCATTGCAAGCGGTAGTGCTACGGTAAGTGCGGGAAGAGGCGATGGAAGCAGTGGCAGTGAATACCAACAGTCTTTCGGGAAGAAGGTTAAAGTTGCAGCTATCATCACGGCTTTTGATGACAATTCGCTAGAGAACATGTACGATGATTCTTACATAAGTTATAGTTCAAATATCTGCATTACGTATGGCGTCTACATCTACAGTGCTATCTAGAGCATGGTTGCAAAGCTTTGCAGAAAAACGACGCCCATCAGCACTGAAGGTGTACGTAGAGATCCTGTAACCAAACGTTCATATAGATATGTTTGAAATAAATCGCAATTTGCGATGTTATGGCTTCACTGTATTAGGTTTAGATGGAATACGAAACTGTGGCGAATGAAAATTAGTACCTGGCCGGGATTCGAACCCGGGATCTCCTGCTTACTAGACAGACGCGTTGACCACTCCGCCATCAAAGGCCCTGGACCAGCCCCACTGCAAAAGACTCTTCCCTGCACGTCTCCCGCCACACATAAATCTCCATTCGCCACGCTATCTCTTTCCTATACGACAGCCTATTTTTTGTATAATGCTCGCAGCCACAATACTGTACTCCCGCATCAGGGGGAACAGACCATGAGGTATCGAGACACAATTCAAATCAAATGTTTGTATAGTCTATGGGACTCAACTACGGGATCATCAGTCCCTAAACTTACAAACTACTTATGAACTACTTACGAACTAGGACGGCACAAATATTCATGCCTGAGGGGAGATTCGAACCCCCGACCGTAGTGGTCGTGCAGACAGTGACTGGAGCGCCTTAGTCCCTTCGGCCACCGCGGCCGGCGAGACACAATTAATTGTCGTCAAGAGCCCAGCCTCGGCTTGTATACAGTTTTTTGACGAATTACAGCGTTGAAATGAATGAAATAAATCGCAATTTGCGATGTTATGGCTTCATTGTATTAGGTTTAGATGGAATACCAAACTGTGGCGAATGAAAATTTGTGCCCGGCCTGGATTCGAGCCCGGGATGCGGGAATACAGTATTGTGGCTGCGAGCATTATAGAATAAAGAGGCTGTGGTAAAGGAAAGAGACAGCGTGGCGAATGGAGATTTGTGTGTGGCGGGAGGCGTGCAGGGAAGAGTCCTCTGTAGTAGGGCTGATCATTGTGCCCTCGGTGGCGAAGTGGTTAACGCGTCTGCCTAGTAAGCAAGAGATCCCGGGTTCGAATCTCGGCCGGGCACAAATTTTCATTCGCCACAGTTTGGTATTCCAACTAAACCTAATACAGTGAAGCCATAACATCGCAAATTGCGATTTATTTCATTCATTTGAACGCTGTAATTTCACTGGGACTTGGTTGATCATGATCCGTACAGCCCAAGCCTCGCACCTAGCCACTTTCACGCTTTCTTACACCTAAAAAATCTGTCCTTGGTGGTCAACAATTCAACGATGATGATGAGCTGAAAGATCATGTTACCACATGGCTGAATACCCAGTCGGCAACCTTCTATGAAGAAGGCATACAGAACTTGTGCCACGCTATGACAAGTGTCTAAACAATTTCGGCAGCTATGTAGAAAAGTAGTTAAGTAGTTGTAGTATATATATGGGCTCGAACAAACACACACACACACACACATATATATATATTCGAGCCCATGTACCTTCCTTGTCAGTGATCGAAGTCGATATGTAATAGTTCAAGCAATAAAGATTTCACGCGACCAAAGCTTTTTCCTGCATTATTACTAGCAGAAATGGTCTGTAGCGGGAGGTACTCAAACAGCCCTGCCTTACAGCAGTTACGCAAAGCCGTCCCGGACTGGAGAGCAAGCACAGCTCCCGTCGGGCGTAACAGCTTCAATAGCCTCGTTCGACGCTAAGCAGCAGTACATCCTCGTTATGAGAAGTCCGTTGCGCACGAGTGTCCCTTTGACCCGGCAGCCGACTGGAAGGCTCGCAGCGATTTACGGGTCTGTGTGTGTGTGTGTGTGTGTGTGTGTGTGTGTGTGTGTGCGGCCTCGAGTTGTGGTGGTTGCGCAGTCTGCAGCCTGCAGCGGAGGATCGGCTGGCCTACTGGCTGGGCGGGGACGCGGCTGGGCGTGTCGGGTCGTGGAATGCGGCACCGCGGTCCCTCCCTGGCGCAACGCCGCTGACGGACGCCGCTGCACCCGCGCCGCGCCACCTGCGGCGATGCTTATCGCGCTCCTTTATTATAAGCTCTGCCCGGTCGACGCACCCGCCGCCGCCGGCACCCCTCAGTGGTCGCCAGATACACGGCGCGTTTCGCCACAAGACGGACGCCGCGGAAATCGGTCCGCTCCCCGGCGTCATAGTGCCGTCCAGTGAGGCAATAGCGGAGAGCGATGGGACCGGCTGGATTTCTACTGCTGGCTCGTTCCCCGGGATGCGTACCTTTTGCGCAACGGCGGCGAAAATTATAATGGAGGTCGGCAACGGCGTTCTTCAACTGGAGGCATTCGCGGTCGTTGCCTCGTGGTTTGCGAGAGAAAATATTCGTACGAGCAGGTTTTATTACAAGGAGACTTCTTATGGAAGTCGTCGGGAAACAAAAGTAGAAAGTAGCTGTTCACGTCAACTTACGAGGTACTAGCCTAACATACAATGTAAGCTTCCACGGGTGGCGTTAAATCCATTTAAAATTTCCGGCGCGGTATTACTATGTCGTCGGCACATATGAGGTAATGACACAAGGTACAGAAGAAATGTACAAATGTTTGTAGAGCTTATGGGAGTTAACTACGGGGTCATCAGTCCCTAAACTTACAAACTACTTATGAACTAGCTAACGCTAAGGACGGCATAAATATCCATGCCCGAGGGGGGAATCGAACCCCCGACTGGCTACAGAAGAATTAGATGCCTTCTCAACCCCTGAATTCAATTTACAATGGAAACACAGAGCAATGAACAACTGCGTTTTCTCGATGGGTCAGCAATTAAGCGACTGGACGGAACGTTGGGCCACAGGGTTCACAGGAAGGCTGCTCATACCGGTCGTTACCTCCATAAGGATTCTAACCACAAAGAAAAATGTTCAAATGTTTGTAGATCTTATGGGACTTAAAGACGGCGTCATCAGTCCCTGAGCTTACAAACTACTTATTAACTAGCTAACACTAAGGACGGCACAAATAACAATACCAGAGGAGGGATTCGAACCCCCGACCGTAGTGGCCGTGCATGACCATCATCACACCACAACCGTAATGTTGGGCACCGGTTGTTTTCATCTAGAGCTGTCTGCAGGTTTAATGTTCGTGCTCTGATGGTCGTGTAAGTGACCGAAACCGGTTACCAGTGACATAAAAAAATTGCGATCTAGACTGCCTTATTGCTTGAATTAGTAATTACTTGTAAGATCACTGTTATCCATCATCTTCTCAAAAACAAAAAGAAGTGTCAACACTCGTCTGAGCTAACATAAGAGGAGACGTAGGGACATAGGGAGAAACCGGCCGTAGCGGTACATTTTTACTAAGAGGGCAACCACGAAATTAAATTTAATGAGACTAGCATCGTCTCAGAAACCTCACACTACTACGCGCGCACGTATAGAGAAGCAAGGAATCTTCAAACACCGCAATAATTTGAAAGTGAAGAGGAAGCTGCTAAATTAGACACAATTTGAACGTCAATGTTACACTAACGGAATGACAATCGAGTTTTCTCTGTCAATTATGTTAGCAGTACCAGGGACAGTCTGTCTCGAAGCCGGCGTCACGTGATGCCTTGTGGCGCTTTCTAGATCGTATTCACACACACATATATATGTATATATATGGCACTTCTTCAAGCTACGATTGCAGCTCGGCAATTTACCTCTGAAGATATCTCCCTCAGCCGAAGATGAAACGTTAGGGGAAAGTTTTACAATTCGACCATGGCCTGAGCTCGTAAATTTTAAATGAAGTACGTCTTTGCCCAGGTATTTATTCATTATAGTCTCCTTCCCTCCCTCTCCTCTTCCACCTTCACTCTGTCCATCCTAACTTTCGACGTCATCATTGAAACTTTGTTGAAGTTTACTGCAAGTTATCCCCCGCCCTGCAAACGGTGGCTTGTAGCGTTTAATAACTTTCTCCATTAAAACATACACATTTCTACCAACGATGTTGGTCTAAGATATCCTTCGGCGTGTACCATACACATTTTTGGGTAGACAGCGATCTTCATCTTGTCTCGAAGGTCCAGTGGGAAAATTTGCATGTGTGATGTGCCGGTTTTCCATGAGTGTCACTGTTTATGTCCTAATATCTCGAAAAATACTGCAACTACGGTACAATTCGAAGGTACATTCAGCTGTATATGTGTGTACTGTCTAAAATGTCCTGCGCGTGCATTTTGTTGTGTAGAAATTGTAACGTCATACCGAATATCGTAGTTTTATTCCTTGAACAGTGGAAAAGTATTAAGCGAAAACCTATTCTTCCTTTCATCATATTGCTGTGGTTCTCAGTGAGAACAGTTGAATAAAGAATGAAACTTTCTCTCTGCATTGGAGTTTGCGCTGATAAGAAACTCCCTGGCGGATTGAAATAGTGTTCCAGAACTGGGACTCGAACCTTTGCCTTTCAAGGGCAAGTGCTCTGCCACTGAGCTATCCTGACACGATTCACGGATGTAAGTTTCATATCAGCGCACACTCTGCTGCAAGTTGAAAGTTTCATTCTGGACACATCCCTTAGGCTGTGGCTAAGCTTTGTGTCCACCATATACTTTCCTCCAGGAGTGCTAGTCTTGCAAGGTTCACAGGAGAACTTCTGTGAAGTTTGGAAAGTAGGAGGCGAGATACTGGCAGAATTGAAGTTGTGAGGACGTACTGCGAGTAATGTCGGGATAGCTCAATGGTAGAACGCTTGCACGCGAAAGACACAATTTTAACCTGCCAGCAAGTTTCAGTTTAATAAAGGTTTGGAATTATTTTAAAGTTTGTTACATGTCCCTAAGCACTCTGTTTCTTATAAAGTATATTATTAATAAAAGGCTCGTTACAAGATATGGCAGATTTTTGCGAACGATGTGTCGTATATGATTGTTACCCTTTAGCAATTCTTACATCAAGGTAAGGAATGTTGTTTTTATGTTCTTCAGCCACAACCCTGTCTTACTCCAGTTCTAACCACTGCGTCCCTTTCATGTCCTTCGACTCTAATAACTTCTGCCTGGATTTTGTACGACGTGTATAAACTCTTTGTTCCATGTATTTTACCCCTGATATCTTCAAGATTGGAAGGATCGTATTCCAGTCAAAAAAATCATTCCAGATCTACAAATGCTACAAACGCCTCGTTTGCCGTGCTATCAAGTGTTGCCGCATGAGTAATGTGTTGCAAATATTATACGCGTGTCTCTGAGTGAACGAATGTGCTTTCCTTTACCCACTGTGTAGTTGCAAATTTCCTCCCACGTTACTTCCATATTCATGAAGGGCAGAAACAATGGTATTACGGGCAGTAACTTCATGATTTAATTTCAGTTTTGTACAAGTGTGTGCTTTATTGTGATTAATATGGTCTCCCGACATTTACCTGCTTGTTCATTTTATTGAACAGATAATGATTTAAAGTATCAAACCTCTGATTTATAATTTCATGTTCCCTCTCCCATGTTTAATGATCTATTCCCTTTTTTAACATTAATTTTGTGTTTGTTAAAACGTTGGCTGCTCCATTAAGGAGTGAGCGGCTAGATAAATTTACGTTGCACAAGTACTGTGGCCATTCGTAAAGTAATTTAGAGCAGCAGTGAGCGTTTTAAATCACATTAACGGGTCTCTAAAAAAATGTTAAAATGTTTGTATAGTCTATGGGACTTAACTACGGGGTCATCAGTCCCTAAACTTACAAACTACTTACGAACTAGGACGGCACAAATATCCATGCCCGAGGGAGGATTCGAACCCCCGACCGTAGTGGCTGTGCAGACCGTGACTGGAGCGCCTCAGTCCCCTCGGCCACCGCGGCCGGCAACGGGTCTCTACTGCCCGAGATGTTCCATAGAAAATTTAACAAGCTACTTTCAAACGCACATGCAAAGCATACTAATAAGAAAAATGTATGGTATGTACAGTAAACTAGATCTATGTGTTTCTCATCTAATTTGTCAATGCTATAAGAGGGTAGTTGGAAAATAAGTTTCCCCCGTCGACTGAGGTCAGAGTTGCGTATGAAAGGAAAACATAGAACTGGATATTAAAGGTAGGACATACCTTTACTTTCCTAAATAATTTCCAAGTACATTGGGATATTTGTCACGTCGCTTTATAAGCTTCATAAAGCCCTCTAGGAAACAATAAAGGCGTTGCATACAGAAGAAGCATTATGTCCCAGAAAAAGGTGAGTAGCACTTTACCTGCAGACGGATTAATTCTGATCTTCTTACGGACAGGTGACGACGGATGCGGTCTTCTAGGTGTGTAATGGTGGACCCACTTTCACACCCCGTCATAATCCTAAACAGAAAGTCATTGCCACGTTCATGGCCGACTTCTACCCAATGGTTTGTCGGTGACTTGTACGTGTGGATTTACCTGCTGTGTTGTATTTCATCCATAGACGATCAACGCCTCTTCCATTTGCAATAATTTTTTCCTGGACCCCGTTTTGAAGTTTATATAGCGGTTTGACAAATGTCTCAATGAACTTGGAAATTATGTAGATAAATAATAAAATGTCCTAACTTTAACCCTTTAATTGTAGCTGATCAGCTACATACCTTATTTTAGCCATTATCTCTCAAACTGATCAACATTTTACTACAAATTCATTTGTAACTGCTTGTATACGTAGTATTACATATACTAGTAGCTCGTACTAGCAATTATAAATGCATAGTGCTACTGAATCATTTCGATGATTAGCTGCATTGAGTTACTTCTAACACGTGCGTTTGTTTACATTAGCATTCCGCCTTTGTCACATACTACTGTTTCATTATGAGTTACTTTCTGGATATATGAGAGGCAAAATAGTGATATTTTGCCGCTCCGGAGTAGCCGAGCGGTCTGGACCGCCACGTTGCGGATCGCGCGGCCACCAGCGTCAGAGGTTAGAATCCTCCCTCGGACATGGATGATTGTGTTGTCTTTTAGTATAACTTAGTTCGTAAGTAGTTAGTAAGTTTAGGGACTGACGACCCCGCAGTTAAGTCCCATAAGCCTCATACACATTGTTTTTGTTGTTGTGGTCTTCAGTCCAGAGACTGGTTTGATGCAGCTCTCCACAATACCCTATCCTGAGTAAGCCTCTTAAACTCCACATAAGAACGCCAACCTACATCTGTCTGAATCTGCTTATTGTATCAAAAAATGTTCAAATGTTTGTATAGTCTATGGGACTTAACTACGGGGTTATCAGTCCCTAAACTTACAAACTACTTATGAACTACTTACGCACGAGGACGGCACAAATATCCATGCCCGAGGGGGGATTCGAACCCCCGACCGTAGTGGCCGTGCAGACCGTGACTGAAGCGCCTTAGTCCCCTCGGCCACCGCGGCCGGCTTTACTATCCATGTCTTGGTCTTCCTCTGCGGATTTACCCGAAACATTTCCCTCCAGTGCTAAATTCACGATTCCTAGATGTCTAAGAAAGTGTACTACCAATCGATCCTTTATTTTAGTCAAGATATTCCAGAAATTCCTTTTCATTAAGCTTAAATCAATATTCGATGTTAACAGATTTCTCTTTTTCAAGAACGCTTTTCTACCAATTGCCATTCTGCATTTTATATCGTCTGTACTGCGACCATCATTTGTTATTTTACTGCCCCAGTAACTAAAGCCTTCTACCTCCTTTATTGTTTGTTACCCAATCCAATTCCTGCAGCATCACCTGATTTTCTTAGACTGCTCTCCATTACTTTTGTTTTACTCTTGTTAATGTTCATCTTATATGCACCTTTCAGCATACTGTCCATTCCGTTCAGCTGCTCTTCCAGGTCCTTTGCTGTCTCTGACAGAATCACTATGTCGTCGGCGAAACGCAATGTTTTTAATTATTCACCCTGAACTTTAATTCCTTCTCCAAATTTCTCCTTGCTTTCCTTTATAGCTTGCTAAATGTACAAACTGAATAACATTGGAGAAAGACCACAAACCTGTCTTACTCCCTTCCCAATCACTGCATTCCTTTCATGCCCTACAACTCTGGCAACCGCTTTCTGGTTTTTGTACAAGTTGTAAATAATCTTAAGCTCCCTATATTTTACTCCTGCTTGCTTCAGAACTTGAAAGAATTTATTCCAATCAACACTTTCAAAAGCCTTCTCCAAATCTACAAAAGGTAGATGTTGTAGGTTTCCCTCTCCGTAATCTATCTTCTAGGATAAGCTGTAAAGTGAGTATTGCCTCCCGTGTTCCTACATTTCTCCTGAACCCAAACTGATCTTCCCCGAGGTCGGCTTCTACCAGCTTTTCCATCGTTCTGTCATAATTCGTATTAATATTTTGCAACAATGACTTATTAAACTGATGGTTCTGTAGTTTTCACGCCTGTATGCGCCTGCTTTCTTTGGAATAAAATCTATTTAAACTGACTACATCGGGTAATGCATGAAAGCACTACATAGTGAGCAATTGAGAACTTTTATTGCTAATAGTCCGTATTAATTTGAAGGAATGTTCTTTTGATATTTTTTGAGTATATAGACAATATACAGTAATCGTGGTATTTTTTATAGCTGCAAATAAAAAGCTAAAAGGGATTACTAACTCATTCTGTGCCTTTTTTTTTTTTTTTTTTTTTTTTTTTTTTTTTTTTTTTTTTTTTTTTTTTTTTTTCATTCCGAACTCTGCCCACAATCATGAGGGAAACTTATTTTCCATTTCCCCCTACTATATTACGTAATGTACGGTATTTATACTGATGATGTATTTCTTGTAATTTTAGCACTGAGAATGGTAAGTCACTTGCCGAAATCTAGATCTGCAAAATAAAACAATAAAAATAAAGAAAGATAAGACAGACTGATTGCGGCAAATCACCTATTTGGAAAACATATACAGTCGTGGACGCAAGAAACGTTTACGGAAGGGAATCTGGTGATATAACCGTGTGCTCGAGTATCGCGACAGAGAAAGCGATCTCGCGGGCGGGCAGGAAGCATCCGCGGTGGTCGCGGCGGTGAGAGGTTCCTGGCCGCTGCCTCTACTCCGCGCAGTTCCGCTGCGGTCGCCGGCGGCAGCGGACTGCCTTCTTGTCGGCTGTCGCTGTCGCCGGTCCGGTCCGGTCCGGCAAGAAACTGGATTCCCTCTCTCACCTCGCCTCGGCGCGGCTGTCAACCGCTCTCTTTTACACGTCCCTGCCGGCCACGCTGCTCGAATACTAAACGCACGGCTCCGGCGTCCGCCGTTTACAGGGGACGGGTAGGTGGATTGCCGGCGCCGGAGAATCATATTTTCTGGCGTGTTGTTAATCATTGCCAACGTACACAAGGCATATATTCCTCGTTATTGCCGAAGGCCCAGGCGCGCAGTCGACAAGAGAAGTGATTACACCGCACTGCTCACTTCTCCTGCTTTTTCTTTGCCATTAATACATTTCATCTTACAAGGACAGAGTCTGACATGAGGGTCACCGATTTCGATAAAATTGCTATACTGAATGAAAAAAAGACACGTGTTTCGGCTGTTTGCTAGGCGCTCAAGATTTTTTGGAAAACTCAAGGTCAAAGTTAATTTTGGAAAATCACGTTGTCAATGCTATACATCGAAAGATCGTCTGAAGATGAGCATGTTTTATTAATATAAATGAGTTCAAAAGTTCCTCCTGTAACGCTAAAATTATGAATACTCAATAAAATTCTATAATATTTAAATACGAAAGTTGAGTTTCTAAGAGTTTCAACATTAAGAGATATGAAAATTTACGATTTTGATGACTTTAGGGATATCTTGTTGTCAACAAGCATTTGCATTTGCACTTGAAGTGTAAATGCAATGAAAATGTTAGTACTCCGATGCATCACTTTCTTGCAGTGTAAATCAAAATTTTAACATTACCTGACATTACAGGTTTTGGAGGCGATCTGATAGTTTTACATTCTTCAAATGAAACGCCAAGATCACGACTGTGCCATCATCTGGTCATATAATTTTATAAGCTCGTCATCTTATTTAACAAATGGAGATAAAACAATAACTGCAGTATCTTGTTGTAAGCTGTCATGTTTTAACTTATGTAACATGTATTCTTATATGATGATTAAGTTATTATTCTATCTCAATTTCTTAAACAAGATGACCAACTAATAAAATGTGTATGACCAGGTAGATGATATACATTTGTTTGTGGCAATTGTCGACAGCAGTAAACAGCAATGCCAAAGATGTTACAGATTATCAGTGGTGTGCTCATTTCTTGTATAGTTTACACATTTGTAACTAAATTTACACAGTAACAAATTTAAACATCAAAACTGATGAAAGTTATAATTATAACTATGAAATCATGAATTTGAAAATCATTAAGCATGTAAGGGTTATAATTAACATTGGTCAGTAATAAAGGTGCACAAAAGTATACATTTTTTTTGATAAAATTACATATTAATAAAATGGAATGTAATTACTCAATACTGGTACCCATAGAAACGTATACTGATAAGTGTGAATACAAACTTATAGATGTAATGAAATAGTTAACATTATTTGTGTAATCAAGCAATCAAACAAAGTGCTAAAAATTGATATAATAATATTAGTAAAATAATTAAAAAAGATACCATGAACGATCACAACTATTAAAATGTAACACAAATATGGTATGATTCCCTTCATTCAACTGTCTATTTATTGACTTAAGGTGTGTATTCTCGGTGCTCGTATTATACTGTGATAGTAGAATCTTTATTGACCACATTTTTGACCATTGTGTAAGTCACAATGTCGCAAACTACGTCATTGCAATTTCTGATTTCTGGAGGGGGGGGGGGGGGAATTTTCACTTTTGGCCAGCCTGGAGGAGAGTTTAAAAAACGTGAAATAAAAGATATTTAATCTTACAGTAAACGGCAAAACCATTTTATTCGGTAATCAACTGGGAATCCAGGACATAACTTCACCGGTGTCACGGGGGGGGGGGGGAGGGGGCAGTCATTGGCCAAGGGGGGTTACCTCTGTCAAGCGGCAAGTACCCGGCCGCGCCTGTTGGCCGATTACGCTTTTAACGATCCTGGATATCTCCAGAACCGTTAAACTTCAAAACCACGATTAGTGAGTAATTCGTAAATTTGATTTTTTGTATTGTCATAGAATTGTAATCATCTTTTATAAAATCGGGTGGTGTAACAGCAGAAATGGCAAACGTTTATGAACAGTAACAACAAAACTGTAGGTCTGTGACGATCAAATAACAGACAACCACTGACTAACTAATTGTCACATTTCGATACACTGTGCTTATAGAAATAATTAAATCTTTCAAATTAACACAGATGCAAGTGGTATCATGCATTCATTCATTACAGAAACTGTAGATACATATCTGAAAGCGGTTATCTGAGATTAAATCGGTTGAATACATCCACTACTAATTATTATTGGTCGAAATATTAATAACAAGATTTGCGAATGACTTTCGAGTTCGGAACAATGTTAATGATAGTTAGGTTTCCATAACATTGCATATTTGTCCTGATTCAAGTAATTCGTAATATTTGATGAACTCTAATTAATTTCCATACAGATAATAATCGGAATGACAATAACTTAATGTAACAGATTGTGCAATGTTCTCTCATTGAAAATAATAACTTCACAGACTTCGTGAACAGAATCAGAAATTATGCTTTTTCTTAAACTGAATGGACGAATTGGGTAATGTACACTTTCCAAAAATATCTCAAATTAAACTCAGATGGTCATTTTATTCTCTGGACATATCTATATCCATTGCACTTGAGAAGGAACATACTTTAAATGTGCTTGCCAGGAATATGTTCCTTCTTGAACTCAAAGCCGCGCTAGTACGGGGGGCATCCACCACAGCGTGTTTGCTCACTGCTCATTCCAGCCATTGTGATATACCAGAAAAGTTGTTTTAGGTGATGTTTTCATGTTTCAGCACTAGAGATAGAAAAGTCGGGAAGGCGTCGAGGTGACGAATTCGCCACTTCAACAGGTATTCTTGTTCCAGCGAAAATAACAGGCAAAAACCGTAAGTGTAGGATAAATGTGTGAACAGATTTTCTATTGAGGAAAAGGAGAAGATTATTAGAATCTATATAGTGGCAGACCTACGAATGAGTAGGATATATATTTAATGAGCCTCATTGAGAGGCAAGAGATTGCAAGGCACAGGCCATCAAATGAAAACTCAAAGCAACAGAGTCCTCTTTCAAGCACTTTGCCATTGATGAGGCAAGCAGAGTTGAAGTACGTCGTAATGAAAAGGTTTTATTGGCAAAAATTTAATTTTTGTACATATTTATAAGCTAACACTCTCGAAAAACATTCTTTTACCTTCATACAAAGACTGAATGATTTTACTCACTTATTTCTGAAAACTGTTTAACAAATTCTGCTAATTATTCGGATAAAGTATAATGCATTTAAAACAATAACTTGATAAAGGAATATATTCCTGAATATATTTATACAGTGATATGGTTTATGAAAATATTTTATATATGTACCATGTGCAATGGGTTTGCCACACTTAAGGGTACAAATTGACGACAGAATATTTTTTCTACAAAAATTTGTTTTATAACAAACTGGATTTTTTAAGTTTTCCGAACGTTCATGTTTTTGGAACGTATAAATTTTTCAACTCGCCCATTCAGTTCTGACATGTCATATAATTGCCAGAAATGTCCAAAATTTCGAATGGAAAATTATGAATGGAGAGAAACATGAAGTTTTGCAAGTTACACTATAAGTACTGTGTCGAAAGAAAGGTAGACAATAAAAGAATTAGGATATCGGGCACTAGAATAGACAGGAGGACTCGGGTACAAAAATAAAGATGGGTAGCGAGTGATAGAATAGAAATTTTTATTGAGTAGTAGAATAAAGGGTTACTCCAGTCATTAATTTACAATGTGCTACAACAGTCCTCTTGGCCTTCTGCAGCGGACAGATGACAACATCACACAGGGTCCCAAAGAAAGCAAATAAAGATTCTTCTTGTTGTCCCCTTTTGCTGCTCCCCTCCGATGAGCGATTTTATTTAGCCCTCTGTCTAATAATCTCTTATCAGAGCGGAGGAAAACAACAGAACGTTTCATCTTTTTTTATTCTTCTGCATCAACCGCCATTGGAATCGGACGTACTGTTGCCGATCTTCCTCTTCACTGCAGGCAATTATGTGAGTGGGCATGGTTTACTTAAATAAACTGCTTAAAAATTACAAAACTTAATCATCATTTTATAGAATTTTTCTGTCCATTTGATTTGTCAGTGATTCTATTCCATAAATTATTGTATTTTGGCCACCATTTTCACACCCTGGACCTTATGCCGTCATTATTACGTAATACGTTATCATTCATAAATTTGGGGCGATAGAGCTTGCAATTTTCTTTTATCTTCCGAGTCCAGTTATCATTATTAATCTTAAGCAGATGCCGGATCATTCGGAAGTATTTTGTTACTTATGTAACGCACGGTCATAGGCATAGGCCAGAAACTGTTGAGAATGGCGTCCAAGTAATTAGTTACGACAGGATTGATACCTATTTCAGATTTTCTCCACGGCATAGTTACATTACGAAACCAACATTTAAATGAGCAGAGTGAGTAGGTATCAGCTTCCAGAAAGAATATCTCACTCTGCACACGAGTGTGCGCTGATATGAAACTTCCTGGCAGATTACAATTGTTTGCCGGAACCGGGACTCGAACCTGGGGCCGGCCGCGGTGGCCGAGGAGACTGAGGCGCTCCAGTCACTGTCTGCACGGCCACTACGGTCGGGGGTTCGAATCCCCCCTCGGGCATGGATATTTGTGCCGTCCTAGTTCGTAAGTAGTTTGTAAGTTTAGGGACTGATGACCCCGTAGGTAAGTCCCATAGACTATACAAACATTTGAACAATTTTTTTCGAACCTGGGACCTTTGCCTTTCGCGGGCAAGCGCTATACCACTGAGCTATCCCGACACGACTCACGGTCCGTCCTCACAACTTTACTTCGGCCAGTATCTCGCCTCCTACTTTCCAAAGTTCACAGACGCTCTCCTGCGAATCTTGCAAGACAAGCACTCCTGGGAGAAAGTATATGGTGGAGACATGGCTTTGCCCTAACGGATGTTTCCAGAATGAAACTTTCACTCTGTAGCGGAGTGTGCGCTGATATGAAACTTCCTGGCAGATTCAAATTGTGTGCCGGAACCGGTCTTGCCTTTCGCAGGCAAGCGCTCTACCATTGAGCTATCCCGACGCGACTTACGGTCCGTCTTCAAAAGTTTACTTCTGCCAGTACCTCGTCTCCTGCTTTCCAAACTTCACAGAAGTTCTCCTGCGAACCTTGCAAGACTAGCACGCCTGGAAGAAAGGATATGGTGGAGACATGGCTTTGGCACAGCCTAAGGGATGTTTCCAGAATGAAACTTTCACTCTGCAGCGGAGTGTGCGCTGATATGAAACTTCCTGGCAGATTAAATTTGTGTGCCGGAACCGGGACTCGAACCTGGGACATTTGCCTTTCGCAGGCAAGCGCTCTACCACTGACCTATCTCGACACGACTCACGGTCTGTCCTCACAACTTTACTTCCGCCAGTACCTCGCCTCCTACTTCCCAAACTTCGCAGAAGCCCTGCTGCGCAACATAGAAGACTAGCATTCCTGGAAGAAAGGATGTGGTGGAAACATGGATTAGCCACAGGGATGATTCCAAAACGAAACTTTCACTCTGCAGCGGAGTGTGCACTGATATGAAACTTCCTGGCAGATTAAAATTGTGTGCCGGAACGGGGACTCGAACCTGGTAGATTTGTCTTTCGTGGGCAAGCGGCCTACCACTGAGCTATCCCCGGACGAGTCATGGTCCATAATCACTCAAGTTGAGAGGACGGATCGTGAGTCGTGACGGGATAGTTCAGTAGTAGAACGCTTGCCCACGAAAGGCAGAGGTTCCAGATTCGAGTCCCGGTTCCGGCACACAATTTTAATCTGCCAGGAAGTCTCAGGCATCGGCTTGTCGTATTTTTATATGTCGTTATCTACAAAAGCCTTTTTTGTACACCATTGGCTGATTAATACTCATTAAAATAAATTTATTCAACCCCTTTTTTTTTTGGGTCCCAACTTCGTCGCCACTTTTGTGTCCCAGCCTCGTCGTAGGTGTCGGTGGCCGAGTGGATTGAGACCGACACGCTGGTGCAGGTACGGAGGGGAGCAGCCAGAAACTATAAACACTCGAGTAAATTAGAAAGAGATATATATTGCACAGAATGAAACAATACTTAACTTTTACATAGTACTGCAGAATGTTGATACATAGTTATTAGAGGCCTGCCTAGTGCCTGTACAATAGCAAAGTCTTCACTGGTGCCTATCTGATTACGAAGGTCCTAACTCGTTGCTATCTCCGTCCGAAGTGACCGGTGTCTTCAGTGGTGGCCACGAGCGGCGTTGTCGCAGAGGGCGCTCGTGGCTGTCGTCGTAAGATCGCCGCGCCGTGCGTGCATGGCGGCGCGTGGCGAAAGTAGGTGGCGCGCACTTTGTACTTGTGCGACACCACACTTTTTTAACGATTCTTATCACTATGTTGAACTGTATTGCTTATCAGATCAGTCAGAGGCTCTTCAGTCACGGTCTGCACGGCCACTACGGTCGGGGGTTCCGAATCCCTCCTCGGGCATGGATATTTGTGCCGTCCTTAGTGCTAGCTAGTTCATAAGTAGTTTGTAAGTTTAGGGACTGATGACCCCGTAGTTAAGTCCCATAAGCTTTACAAACATTTGAACATTTGATCAGTCATTTCACAAATTAGGTTAAGTGGGAACTTTTGATAATTTACTTCCGTCCCGTTAGCTCATGCAGTCAGGCAAGGGCATACAAAAATAATCCGCAACCTCTGGGTGGGGCGGACAAGGGATCGGGTGAAATCTGTCGGGGTCGACGGCAGCCGCGGCAGGAAGCGGCGGTGTCCGCGCAGCGTGGCGGCTTCCGGCTGGCCAGTGTCCGTTCCGCTGGCGCCGCGCCGCGCCGCGCAGCACCACAGATGGGCGCCACGCTACGCCACAGCGCGTGGACCGCGCCGCCGCGCCGCGGCCGGCACGAAACCTCGAGGCGCTGCGCTGCGCTACGTGCCACCAGCGTACGTTGCTCTCTCCTGTCTCGGAGCACAGTCCACACCACGTAAACGGGACGTCACGAGTTCCAGTCCCGACACCTTTAATCGTGAGCAGAGACACCTTGATGCAAAGGAGTTACGGACATTGCTTGTGACATGTAACAGACAAGACGAACAGAAATATTTAAACATAGTAACCACCCCATTTCACGAGTTGAACACACTAAATTGAAACTGTAATATTTTGATATGCCGGGTGATCAAACAGTCAGTATACATATAAAATCAGTATAAATTTTTGCAGTCCTACTCCTATTTCCTTATGTAACCCTACTCTGTTCTACTTTACTACACAATGTAGTTTACCACCACTTCCCCCTCCCGCCGCCCCTCCCCCCTTACATCTCACTCCCACCCCTGGCCGTACATTCTAATGTATATGCGTGGTTCTTCGAACTTTCCTTGGTTGCTTCCTCTTTGTGCAGGTTCCTTACCTCTATTCCCTCTATAACGTTGCCCTTGCTTCGTATGATGCCATAATTGTTAAAGTAGATTCCGCGATTATATTTTTTGGACAAGGTATTGATGGTACCGAATGTTTGAATTTGAAATAAGTTAGTTAAAGTACAGTATAAAATGAACATTAAAGCAAATAAACCGCGGGTTTCATATTAAAGTTGGGCACCATACAAGCAACAGCACGTTATAAGACTTACGGAAAGCATCTAGCTGGATCCTGGGCTTCGTATTGTAGAAGCTGGAAATAATAACTTCTTTTTTTTAATATATATATATATATATATATATATATATATATATATATATATATATATATGAACGTTGGAGATACTTTCCGTAGGAGATCAATGTTCAGACTGTTCACGTCGCTTTTCATTGTTGTGTGACCATGGGTGGAACATGAAGTTACTGGTAATGATAGAATAATAGAAAAAAAATGATCGGACTCCGTGAAATCGCAAAAAAAAAAAAAAAAAAAAAAAAAAAAAAAAAAAAAAAAAAAAAATAAAAAATGACTTCAGGTTCTAAATTCAAGCAAAATATAGTATAAGGATGATTGATTGATTGAAATTTTGCAGAGAATGTGAAGCGATTGTAATGGCGCCTGAACAGTAGACTATTACGGACGTCGAGGAGCTGAAAACAGTAGAAAATAAGTATTTGACGTGGAGGGATTCACTTAAATAAAAGCCAAAGAGAGGGGATGATTTTAAATTTAAGTAATATATTTTTACAACAACTTGCATCACAATTACTTACATTGAATGGATACATGAATGGAAGACGTCCGTACAGAACGAACATAGACCAGAGAGTGAGTAGAAACTACTATCACGGTTCCATCTTCTCGCTTGTTTTTAAGTAAAAAATGACGAACGAAATTAAATTAGTGCATTGCGAGTCAGAGGGAACCGGTTGCGATAAGCATCGCTGATCAAAGATAAACAAACAAAAAATTAGTGTATCGTTACACCTCCCCCTCCCCCTACCCCATCACCACCTCTCTCAGTCATCAACTTCTTTCTACCACTCTAACCCCCTCTCACCCCATAAATATTTGGATACATATGCCAGTTGTAATTTCTGGTAAGTATTCCCTCCTCTCCCCCCACCTCATATTAAGGATAGGTTTTTTATGCCTCAACTTTGTTACTGCACTATGCAATAGTCACTACCATTATGATTGTGACTTGTTAATTTTTAGATAACTAGCCACCACTTACTCTTATTGTATCTTAAAGCACCATAATCTGCTCTACATGATTGTCCTCTTTGGTATATTTCTAGCTAGTTGACTGTTTAATTGTCTTCTGTTGTCTGATTGGATGTACCAATTGTAACACTAGGTTAATATTACTGTAACCATTCACATTTCTTTGCACATTACTTCACGCATCTTAAAACTTACAACCCACATCCTTAACTTATTTGTTGTATGAGAATTACTTTTCAATATATTCCCATTAATATTTGAAGCCATAGACACAATGACAAATTCTTTATATTGACAGATGCCCTGACAGTGACATTCTAAGCATCCTACTACTGTGTCAGCTGGAAGTTCTGAAATATTCCGCCTATGGCGCCACTTATCATTGTACGTCTTAGACTACTGAATTTTAATATGTTAAGCGACTGCTTTAACAGTCATCTGCTCCTCTCTTTATGCTTTTCTTTTCAACTACATCGTGTATTGCTGTTTCCCATAGCCTTTTTTTCCTTATTTATTTTTACTCTTTCACTACAAGCCTCATCCATAGATACTTTGTTAGCAGCTGATCGTTATTCATTGCATAATCTCTGCACTTAGCGTTGATTCTCCTACTAGCATGTACATTCATTAAGCAACAATACAAAAATGTAAGTGTTAAATTTATCCCATTATATGAACATATCTTTTATTACAATCTATTTGGTTCAAAACTGCTTGAAATTTCTGTAACCGACTTTTGTACGTATTATAGCCTTTACTGTATACCAATGCACTTGTTTGTCCTTATAGAGACCAGAAAAAGGGCACTCATGCGCCAGAAACCCGTCGTTAAAAATAAATAATCACAAGCAACTGGTGGCTGCATTTTATTAATTATTTTTAATTTGAAAACTTAATAAATCACGGAATAATGTAGATATAGAGGTATAAATTGACACACATGTTTGGAATGACATGGGGTTTTATTAGAACCAGGAAAAAATGCTTGTTCTCCCAGGTCCCCAGACCTCAACCCGTGCGATTATTGGCTTTGGGGTTACCTGAAGTCGCAAGTGTGTCGTGATCGACCGACATCTCTAGGGATGCTCAAAGACAACATCCGAAGCCAATGCCTCACCACAACTCCGGACATGCTTTACAGTGCTGTTCACAACATTATTCCTCGACTACAGCTATTGTTGAGGAATGATGGTGAACATATTGAGCATTTCCTGTAAAGAACATCATCATTGCTTTGTCTCAATTTGTTATGCTAATTATTGCTCTTCTGATGATCAGATAAAGCGCTATCTGTCGTAATATATCCCATGTCATTCCAAGCATGTGTGTCGATTTTTATCTCTATATCTACATTATTCCGTTATGTTATAAGTTTTCAAATTTATACTTTTTGATCATCCGGTACTAGTGAAAACATAAAAAGTCTCAGAGACGTATGCGAGTAGACAGTGGTTTATCTAAGCAGTATCAAAAGTGAGTAAGCATTATGAAATAGCCTATCAATTTCTAGGAACCTAATTTACGAAATAGTTAAATATAAATCTACAAATATAGATGAGCACATGGCTGAACAAATAGACGTCAAGAATTTCACTTCAAATGCCAATATAAAGTCATCTAAATTAAATGTGAACTTGTAAGCATTTATCAACATTCAATTTCAGATTACATTCTGACAGAGTAAGGAATTAAGTTGTTGTTGTTGTTGTTTGTTAAGCTTATGGGACTTAACTACGGGGTCATCAGTCCCTAAACTTACAAACTACTTATGCACTACTTACGAACTAGGACGGCACAAATATCCATGCCCGAGGGGGGATTCGAACCCCCGACCGTAGTGGGAGGAATTAAGTCATAAATGCCAAAGCTACTGTGTAGATAGTTGCTTAATTTTTTCCAGAATTGTTACAGAATTGAAAATACTAGTAAATCATAGCTCCATAAATATTAGGAAGAGTTTCCTTTTAATATTTTTAAGTTATTATGATAAATGTAATATTCATTAGGTCACTTTACATGGTTTGCGCTCCACGACAGTGATATGTTTCCAATACTCTGAGATTTTCAGCTATCAGTCAGTTTAAAAAAAGATCGACTGATAGCTGAAAATCTTAAAGTATTGGTAGTATTATTTGTTGCTTTTCATAATTAAGTATATTACCGGTAATTAGAAATATTTACAAAGGTTTTAATGTTACTAAAAAATGAAGACACATTTAAGCTTGTTTTAAGGAATATGAAATGTTATTACGATACGATAACTGATTGCAAATGTAATATTTTCTTTTTTTAACAACTCTAAAAATGTAGGGCACTGTCGACAATACTATATAATGGCGTTCTGCAGTGGTCGCGAAGTCTCAGTTTTTAAATCAGGTTTCGAGTCAATCACTATGCCCATCAGCACGTCGCCTTTAGACTGTTCAAGTAGTTAGTAGGCATATACCAGTTTATTTAAAGTGTTGTATTGAAATATTGATTTCTACAGCTAGATGTACATAAATACTGTTACACCACAAAAATTATGATAGGGAAACGTGTTTAAAATTTTGGATTGCGCACCGTATCTGGACAGAATCAGGTCAGCAGTTCTGTAGTAGAAATGCTCGTTTGTCTTCGTGACGACTGCAGACGCTGCGTCGGCAAGTTGGAAAGCCTACCGTCAGCGAATGCTGAGTGAGTGAGACAGCTGTCAGTCAGAGATGCAGCTAGTAAACTTTTCATAACTACACGTAACTCAGTCACAAGAGTGAATAAGACTGCGGATGCGTCAGCGGTAAAGGCAGATCGAGTGAACACTGCATTTTCAAATGGAACACTTTCGAACCGTTTCATACGTCATAGCTTTAGAAAAATTTATATATATATACTCCCACTTTTAGATGTAGCAGTCTTGGGATCTTCGGGATCGACGATGCTCAGGAAGTGGTTGTCGATTCACTGCCTTAATCATTATGCTCAGTCTTTGTCACAGATAGCAGTAGATACAGGTAGAGGCAGCTAGGAGATGGAGTCTGGTCGATGCCATACTTTGCATTAACCATCATCCGAGGAAGATGGTGATCCGCTGTGCTGACGACTTCACAACACTATGGTTGCTGCCTGAGGCCAGCGCAGTCTTCAGTGGTTAGTTACGGAAGGCCAATGTTTCTGGCGTCGAGTTAGCACTCTGGTGCTAATCCTGCCAGCCAGTATCCAGCGTCAGTTATCAACAAGGAATCCAACTTCAGGGGAGTCCACGCATGGATCCACTAGCAGCTACATAGACTGTTGAAGGGACCGAGTACTTCTTAATAACAGTCTCCGCTTCGACTCCCAGACGTCGCGGCGCAGGCAGTACCGTCCAGATGGCTCACAGCAGTCGGAACCCCGAGGTCGCAGCCGCGCCCAAAGGCGACGCCAACTACTGCTCTAGCTCCTGCCGAGCTAGCGCCTTCATCCGAATTATTGTACGGTATGGAATAAACGTGTAAACATTAATTCTGTTTTATTAGCGTCCTCTGGCGCTCGTCCAGCTTTCACGCATCATCCTGACATAAAGCTGGGAACCCACCGCTCACCCCCAGCAATACTCTATAAGCCACATTGAAGTGCGTGGCAGAGGGTTCATCGAACCGCGTTTATGATGTTTCTCTACGGTTCGATTATCCAATAGCTCGCGGGGAAAAGGAAGACCTGAATCTTTCCGTTTTCGATCTCATTTGTTTTATTTTATTGTTAAGATGTCTTTCTATGGACGTTAACAAAATATGTTCGCATTCAAAAGAGAAAGTTGGTCAAAGAAATTTCGCAAATAGATCTCGCAGTAACGAATAACGCCTTTCTTTTAATAATTTCCACCCCAACTCGTGCATCATTTCTGTGACACTCTCTCCCCTATATCGCGATAGTACAAAACGAGCTCCCCTTCTCTGAAATTTCTCCAACTCGTATGTCAGTCCCACTTGGTGGAGATCACACAATGCGCAGCAGTACTCCAAAATAGGACGCAGTAGTGTAGACAGTTTCTTTATTAGAACTGTTGCATCTTCTAAGTGTTCTGCCAACAAAAATTGTTTTTCCCTACAATATTTTTTATGGGTTCTTCCCAAATTAAGTTGTTTGTAAATGTTAGTCCCAGGCATTTAGTTGAATTTACGGCCTTTAGTTTTAAGTGTTTTATCGTGTAAATGAAGTTTAACGGTCTTCTTTTAGTAATAATATGGATGAATCCACAAGTCTCATCATTAAGGGTAAATTGCCATTTTTTGCACCATGCAGATATCTTATCTAAATAATTTTGCAGTTGCTTTTGATCTTCTGGTTACTTTACTAACCGATAAGTGACAACATCATAAGCGAACAACATTAAAGAGCTCCTCAGATTGTCTCCTAAACCGTTTCATGAAAACAAGGAACAGCAGGGGCCCTATAACACTTCCCTGGGGACGCCAGATGTCACTTCAGATCTACCCAATGACTTTTCGCCAATTACAACGTACTATGTTCTTCTTGACAGGTAATCACGATTCCAATCGCATCCCGTTTTCTGAGTTAAACTGCCTAAATTGAAACTGTAATGTTTTGATATACTACTGAAAACGTAAAAACGGTTAACGAGACATATTTTAGTACAGAGTATCTACCTAGTATCAAAGATGAATAATCAGTGTGAAATAGCCTATCAATTGGTAGGAACATAAATTACGAAACAGTTTAATGTAAATCTTCAAATATAGATGAGCACATGGCTAACTAAATAGCCGTCATGAATTTAAGCTCAAATACCAATATAAAGTTACGTTAATTATATAAGATCATATGTAAGCCTTTAGCAATAATTAATTTTAGATTAGATTTTGACAGAATAACGGATTAAGTCATAAACGGCAAATCTACTGTGTAGATAAACTCAGGTTATGCATTATTCTTTCCAATCAATCTTCTTACACAATTGAAAATACTTGTAAATAATAGCTCTATAAATATTAAGATCAGTTTCCCATTAATATTGTTCAAATTATTATGATAAATCCAATACTCGTAGCTGCTTTTCATATTTCATTATATTTTCAGTAATTACAAATATTTACGAATGTTTTAATGTTATTAAAAGATGAAGATGCATTTAAGCTTGTTTAATGGAGTATGAAATGCTATTTACATTACGATAAGTCATTGTTAATTACATAGTTTCGTGCTTTAACAATTGTAACACTGTATGGCAACGTCCAGAATTGTATATAAAGGCGACACGAAAACTTTTTTTTTTTTTCTTTTTTTTTCTGTCTAACAAGTTCCTTTTGTCGGTGACCTAGTTTCCTATAGGATACTTCTCTCTTACTTCCTATTTCCTGTGAAACTATGTGACTAGTTTTTCAATCACTGCATATACATCTTGTGTATAAGTGTACTTCTCCGGCTTCGAGGGGAACATTCTCCTGTTTCGCGAGCATCTAGATTTGATGTCCGTATGCGAGGAGATTCCACGAATAAGCTCTTAACTCTGTTCTTCTGCCGCACAAAATAGACAGATGTGTAGGTAATGTTGGGACGACTACAAGGGAATATCGGTCGTTTCATGGGAAACAGCTTCTGGTACACAGAAAGATTTCGCTGATGCTGTCGGGTGACGCTAGGCGCTCTTCAGTATTCTTCAGACCTGGGACGACGAGATTTTACCAAGTTATCAGAATCTGATAAAAAGGTGCAACGATGGCTACCTAACCCATTAAACTGATAGAGGATTTATTTCAACGAAAAACTTACGTTGTATTGTCTGTAGGCATAGAAAAATATGGCAGTTTTTGGTGACGTTACTTTTGCGCGAACCTACCCTCCTTCAGGACAAATGACTGTCTCATAAACAACGAACGAAACACAACCATGTTCAGCACGCCTGCACACAAGGACGACTAGAGTAGCCACGAAGCATTACAAAACATTTCGCCTCTCACAAAATTATTTCCCCGTGACGTGATCTTTCACTCTATGTGTTTCATAGGAAGATTTAGAAACGCCCTCTTCATGTTATATGTTATCTAGTACATAATATTGACAGTTCTTTGAAGCTGTTAATGGCTAACGCTGTTGTCTGTAAGGTTACAGTGCGAGATGACTAGCGAAATGTAGGTATTCGTAGCTCGAACATAAATAGCTAAAGAGATCGGTTCGATCACGGCAACGAGTAAAATATTTGGAAATAGTAACATCAGTAAGAAACGCAAGAGAAACTGTCCGTAGCAACCTGAAGCGCAATCACTGCACGTAGATCAATGCACGAGTAATCGTAAAAAACGTAATTCATTCCTTGAACCAGACCTTTCGCTACCCGCGGGCTAGATTTACATACTTAAGACGATTTTCGCATCGTCGTATGATGTAACGTATCATTATCAATCGCACCCTATTCTCTATACGCCACACAAACACATTATGATTCAAAAATGCGTTTTTGAGATATCGATTATATGTTCGCCCTATTTCATTCGTTTACATTGATTGATACGTGTCGCAGATAATTTCTTTACTTACGACGTTTTATAAAGCCGTTCAGTAGTCGGGGGTTGTAGCCGATTTCTGTTAGGAGTTAAGACCTGATGTGCAACCTCGCTGAAGAAATAATCATAGCCAGCCGTCTAATTATCTATATTATAGGCCTATATACCTGTACACTCAATAGCAGGAAAGATAATGAATTAGTGCACACGTCAAACCACGGCTGCTAAAGGACATGTTGATGGCGTCGGATGTTGACATAGTCCTCATACAAGAAGTATGTGTCGACAGTTTTCCCGCACTGTATGGTTACGACATATATATTACACCAACACATGACAGCGCCAGTGGCACGGCGATACTTTTACGTGACGGCATCGACGCTGAAAACGTGGAGTATCTGCTGTCAGCAAGGGGGCTTGCGCTGCTCCGCATTATCAACATATATGCTCCGTCAGGTACAGACCGACGGCGGGACCGTGCCAGATTCTATGCAGAGGAGATTGCTCTTCTTTTCTTGGGTCGATATAATCACTTTTTACTTGGAGGTGATTTCAACTGTGTGCTTGTCCCGAAAGAGCAGTACCCTCATTACACCTCGTGTCAAGATTTACGACTGCTGGTGAGAGATATCAACTTGATCGATACTTGGGAACGCGTCCATGGCAACCGGACTGGATACACATACTATTCCAGTCATTCAGCAAGTCGTACTGATCGAGTTTATGTTACACGTGGTCTCACAAATGCTGTTCTTGATCCACGATCGCTCTCAAACGCCAGAAGGTATGGAGAAGTCGAGGCATCTGGAAAATGAACGCGCACACCTCCGGGATCCGGAGAGCAGACGTATAATAGAAGATACGTGGAACACCATTCAGCGATGCCTACAGACATTTCCCACGACACTACAGTGGTGGTTGGACTGCGCCAAGCTTGCTATACGCCGAGCGATGATTGCTTACGGAAGAGAACAATCCTTATTGAGGCGGGAAACCGTAGACTTCTATTTTACGACACTACGGGAGCTATCAACACAGACACCTTCACCAGATCGGCAATCTGCAGTCAAACAGGTATAGGCTCTGATAACATCTATAATGCGCTGCAACCTAGAAGGCACTGTCATCCGAGCTAGAGTTTTTGACCGACTACAGGGAGAACCACCATCGATGCACAACGTCATCAGGGAGAAACGAAGTCGGAGAGCTTTAATACATGTCATCGACTTGCCGGATGGTAACAGTCTAACATCGCAAACAAATATTGCCACGGCTTTTCTGGAACATTACGGACACCTATACGACAGAGTGGAACACAATGAGGCAGCTTTTAATGAAGTTCTACAAACACTGTCGAGTACCCTTGATGCGACGGCGGAAGGATTACTAATGGCAGAGGTTACGGAAGATGAAGGGGCAGAAGCTCTGGGTAAAGGCACAGCAAACAAATCACCGGGACCGAACGGATTCCCGTTAGAATTTTATCGGACATTCAAAACTCTCGTGCTGCCTCGGTGGACTGATATGAAATGAGAAGTCTCCGCATACCCCTCATCCATCTGCCTTTGTGGAGGGCATGATAGTTCCTGTCCCCAAACCGTCAGGTGGGAAAGGAATACAAGACTACCGGCCTCTGACACTACTCAACTCAGATTTGAAGACCTACACAAGGATACTTGCAGCTCGCATCAAACGCGTCCTCTGCCAAATTATCTCTCTTGATCAAACGTCTCTCGGTGGTGACAACAATATCCAGACAGCGCTCAGTGACTACCGCGACGTGATAGCATTGGCAACAACCTGTCGTCTCAATGCTATTTTGGTGTCCGTGGACTTTGATCATGCTTTTGACAGAGTGAGCCATGCATACATGACAGCAGTGATGACGAAAATGAACTTTTCACAGGACTTCGTTACCGTAGTAATGCGACTACTCCACGGTCCTTCCTCCACAGTGCTCGTGAACGAACGTGCGGTAGGACCAATCAAAATCTCCAGATCTGTGCGGCAAGGGTGCTCGCTGTCGTCGATACTATGCCATAGCTATCGAGCCGCTACTTGGTGGCCTTCGGAACAAGCTAACAGGAATGACATTCAGGGGCCACACATTCATCTGCAGAACATATGCAGACGACCTTACCTTCCTGGCGCGGTCGGGGGAAGAGATACGAACGGCACTACGCTGGATTGATCTGTATGATTCGGCTACAGGAAGTCGCGTTAATATGGCGAAGTCTGGGGCTATGAACATTGGATGAGGGCTGCCAGAAAACAGCGTGGCACCATGAAATGTTTGGGAATTGCATTCACCAACGACGTCAGGCGTACGCAGCGCTCAACTATAGACGGCTCCTGGAGTCTATTAGAACGAGTGTTCTAGATAACATGTTAAGAGCATTAGACATGATGCAACGGGTCACTTCACCTGGCTTCGCGCATTCCACACTTGGCGCAAGTGCTCCCGATGCCGGTGGTTATGGCAAGCTGCCTCCTAGCGGCCTGTGGATACTTCGTGAGCACAGGTCTAATTTTCAAAGTTCGATACGAAACTCTGGAACATTAAGCGAGGGGGCCTCGGCCTTGTCCATAACCGCGACCGCGCTGTGGCTCTCTATGTCAGTACGATGGTCAAGATGTGGCGTCGACACCAGTAAAGTCTGTCCGGTACTTTGATAAAGGAATTAGCGCCACCTTCTCAGAGAGCGCCGGTTTTTGTCGGTCACGTGTCACCGTCTCTTGCCCATATTCGTACCTTTTTCGTCGAATAAAGTTATGTACAAGCGGACCTACCGACAACCAGGACCACAACAGCACGCGATATATACGTCGAATGGCTTTGGCTGATTGTCATTTGTCATCTGAACTTCACGTACCATAGATATCAAAGAATTCTAAAATCCGTTACCAATGTGATTTCCTTTGAGTAATAATGGGAAGGTGCACCAAGTCAGTAGTTTGTAGATAAGTTGAGAAATTTGCGTCTGACGGTAGACACGCAAGGGTAGTCCGTGCAGCCGCAGTGATCTCTTTGTCCCCAGCGGTCAAGCGCGACTACCTAGTAACCAGAAAGATCCAGGTTTGAATCCCAGCTGGGCACAATATTCAACTTTGCCACTGAATTGTTTCAGGGACCACTAGGAGTTACTGAAGTAAATTCCTAAATATCGAGTGTCAAAGTGAGGCAGATTACAGCGTTGGAGACTCGTGAGAGCCGACCGAGGTGGCCGAGGGGACTGCGGCGCGCCAGTCACGGTCTGCAGGGCCACTACGGTCGGGGGTTCGAATCCCTCCTCGGGCATGGATATTTGTGCCGTCCTTAGTTGTAGCTAGTTCATAGGTAGAATGAAAATTCACTCTGCAGCGGAGTATGCGCTGATATGAAACTTCCTGACAGATTAAAATTGGGTGCCGGAATCGGGACTCGAACCTGGGACGTTTGCCTTTCGTGGGCAAGCGCACTACCGACTGTGCTATCCCGACACGACTCACGATGCCGCCTCTCAACTTTACTTCCGCGAGTACCTCGCCTCCTACTTTCCAAACTTCACAGAAGCTCTCCTGCAAACACGCAAGACTAGCACTCCTGGAAGAAAGGATATGGTGGAGACTTGGCTTAGCCACAGCCTAAGGGATGTTTCCAGAATGAAACTTCACTCTGTAGCGGAGTGTGCGCTGATATGAAACTTCCTGGCAGATTAAAATTGTGTGCCGGAACCGGGATTCGAACCTGGGGCCTTTGCCTTTCGCGGGTAAGCGCACTACCGACTGTGCTATCCCGACACGACTTACGATGCCGTCTCACAACTTTACTTCCGCCAGTACCTCGCCTCCTACTTTACAAACTTCGCAGAAGCTCTCCTGCAAACACGCAAGACTAGCATCCTTTAGGCTGTGGCTAAGCCATGTCTCCACCATGTCCTTTCTTCCAGGAGTGCTAGTCTTGCGTGTTTGCAGGAGAGCTTCTGTGAAGTTTGGAAAGTAGGAGGCGAGGTACTGGCGGAAGTAAAGTTGTGAGGTGGCGTCGTGAGTCGTGTCGGGATAGCACAGTCGGTAGTGCGCATGCCCGCGAAAGGCAAAGGTCCCAGGTTCGAGTCCCGGTTCCGGCACACAATTTTAATCTGCCAGGAAGTTTCAGTTCATAGGTAGTTTGTAAGTTTAGGGACTGATGACCCTGTAGTTAAGTCCCATAAGCTCTACAAACATTTGAGAATCGCGAGTTGATTTCCGTGCAAGTGGTCCGCGGCTCAGCTGATGACAGGTCGGCGTGGCCAGCGGCGTGTGTCTGCAGATCCGCTGTCACCGATTCCCCCCGGTGGCGCTAACGGTCGCGTGAATGGCGCAGGCCGCACAATGGCGCCGTGTGACAGACAGCGCCGTCACGGCTGGACGTGCCGGAACAGCCGCCTATCTGGGCCCAACATCTGGCCAAGCGGCGCGGCGTGGGCGTAATGAATGGAGCGCCCGCTGACGAATGGGGCCCGCGCGTACAGTTACTCGCGACCGCGCATGCGCCCGTGTCCGGGCCGCCGAGGCTGTGCCATCTTCCCTGGGGCCGCCGATAGCATCTGGGCGCCGCGCCGAGAAACAGCTGCGCCGAGGCCGAGTTACTGGACGCGTCCGCGTGGCCTAGGTCGCTTCGTCTCTCCACTGTGGGGCTGGTGTCTAACGGTTTCACTCCTGGCTGGGGCAGAAATTTTAGTCATCAAATCTGGGTCAATTAGGATGGCATAAATTTTCATGCAAGGTTACCAAAAAATGTTCAAATGTTTGTTAAGCTTAAGGGACTTAATTACGGGGTCAGCAGTCGCTAAACTTACAAACTACTTATGAACTACTTACAACTAATGACGGCACAAATATCCATGCCCGAGGGGGGATTCTAACCCCCGACCGTAGTGGCCGTGCAGGCCGTGACTGAAGCGCCTCAGTCCCCTCGGCCACCGCGGCCGGCGCAAGGATACCATCGCTGACATTGGTAACCCTATATCTTGAAGAAACTTCCAGAATCTTTTCATCTACAGTTCGTAGTTAAGAGGAGGAGGCACAGAGAGTATTCAGTCTGGACGGGGGGCGGCGGAGGGGGGAGGTTACCTTCCGTTAAAATAAGTAAATCTAGGTTTTCCAGCCAAGATGGCATTTTGATTTTTTATGATGACCTGTTTCGACGTTACTCAGACGTCATCTTCTCATCTCCTCTATCTCACAATGTCATACCTCATATGACTTTATCTATACCTTTTCATTACAAATATCATAGTACAGTTGTATGCATCTATACAAAAGTGAAATATAAGCATTGCTGGTAAAGCTGAATACTTCATTAGATCTGCAATGTACATTTCCAAAACCGTTGCACACGAGTGACTAAGTGTAAGATAGTCCTTTATGTACCTCACACTCAGTGGCTCTTGTGCAACCGTTTTGGAAATGTGCATTGTAGATCGAATGATGTATTCAACCTTACCAGCAAGGCTTGTTTTTCACTTTTGTATAGATGTATAAACCTGTACCATGATATTTGTAATGAAAGAATACAGTTAAAGCCATATGAGATATGACATTGTGAGATAGAGGAGATCAGAAGATGATGTCTGAGCCGCGGTGGAGTAGCCGAGCGGTCTAAAGCGTCTCCCTGCGGAGCGCGCGGTTGCTCGTCGTGGAGGTTCGAGTCGTCCCTGGGGCATGGGTGTGTGTGTTGTCCTTAGGTTAGTTTACCTAGATTTAAGTAGTTTGTAAGCTACGGACTGATGACCACGCAGTTTGGTCCGATAGATTTACAAACATTTGAACTTTTTTTGTGATTTCTGAGTAACGTCAAAACAGGTCATAAAAATCAAAATACGATATTGGCTGTAAACGTATATAAATTGATTTAGGTCGTCTCAACTAAGTATGAGGTCCATATATAAGTCAATAAATACAGTATTAATTTTGAAAACAAATTACGTGATAAAAAGTATCCGGTCACCCCCAAAACCATACGTTTTACATATTGGATGCATTTTGCTGCCATCTACTGTCAGGTACTCCATATCACCGACTTCAGTAGTCATTAGACAACGAGAGAGCAGAATGGGACGCTCCGCGAACCTCACGCATTTCGAACATGATCAGGAGATTGGGTGTCACTTATGACAGAAGTCTTTACGCAGAGATTTCCACACTCCTAAACATCTCTAGCTCCACTGTTTCTGGTGTGATAAAGAAGTGAAAACGTGAAGGGACACATACAGCACGAAAACGTACAGGTCGACCTCTTCTTTTGACTGACAAGGACCGCCAACAGTTCAAGAGGGTCGTACAGTGTAACCGGCAGGCATCTATCCAGACCATCACTCAGGAAGGATGGTGGTTCAAATCCACCTTCGGCCATCCAGATGTAGGTTTTCCGTGATTTCCATAATTCAGTCCAGGTAAATGCCGGGATGGTTCCTTTCAAAGGGCACGGGACGATTTCTTTCCCTCATCCTTACCCAAATATCTGAGCGAGAACTCGGTCTCTCATGACCACCCAGTCGACGGGAAGTTAAACCCTTAGATTACCCTCCATCCCTCAGAAAATACAAACTGCATCAGCATCCACTCCAAGTACTATGACATTTAGGCAGCTACCCATCCCACACATCACACAGGTCAATCCCAAACGACGCCTCGCAGGCATCTAACATTATACAATTGAACAGTGGAAAACGTTGTGTGTAGTGACGAATCACTTTACCCAATGTTTTGATATGGTGGCAGAGTGTGGGTATGGAGAATGTCCTTCGAACGTCTTATGCCAATGTGTGTAGTGTGTAGTGTAGTGCCAAATTGGAGGCGGTGGTGTTAAGGAGTGGTCGTGTTTTCCATGAGATATTAGGTCATTAGGAGTTTGGTTTGTGAAAGGTCCTCCCACCTCGAGTGATTTTTCGATTAATTACGTGTTTACTACTAACTCTATTCGCAATATATTTTAGTAAGGCATTAGCAGCTCTTAGGCAAACACATGCTAATGTTAAAATGGTAGTATGTAGAGACGGAGCGTCAGCAAAATAATATATTTGATGTGATTGAAGTTGAACTTACAAAAAAGCCTGGTAACGGACTGGTACTTAGTATTGTTGGAAGCAAAAACGGACATGGTGTCTTCATCTCAGACGTCATGCCTGGTGGAACAACAGAGGCGTCTAATGAAAGTTGATCAAATAGTTGCTGTAAATGGTCAAGACTTCCAGAACTGATCCCAGAAAGAGACAGCAGATGTGCTGAAGACAGCTACCGGAAAAGTTGCAATGCTGATTGGCCGCCACAAAGCAGGTTCAAGGGGCTCCTGTAATCCAGGCTCTGTAGTGTAGCTCAGGAACAGAAGCTGGTGCATGTTGACACATGGCCCAACAGCCACCAGCCAACCATGTTTGCCAACTGCACACAGCAGAATTTTCATCGATTTTCCTCTGCGAGGGCACCTCCTATCCATCATATTTCAAACTGGTCATTCCGTAATAAATATGTTTAGATGTTATGGTGAACTATATATGACTCTTTCATACATCAATTTTTTGTTTATGAGTGTAATGTTTTTAAATAAATTACGTATGTTAAAAAACCTAGAAAAAATCGCACTAACTTGTTTTACGGCCCACCTTAGATTTGTAGTTTTATAAGATTTTGCAAACATTTTGGACCAAAATAATAATCTAAATAATAAAAAATTAATTAATAAGAGTGTCTGAAACTCTTTTAGGAAAAAAAAAGTTTAGGTAGTGGCGGGTACCGAACCAACGCTTTGCCCACTACGCTACAGCTATCACCCGAAACATGAGTCCTTTAATATCATACTATTGATGGCCGTTCTTAACTGATGCTAATATGTCATTTATCGTACGAAGAACGATGTTTTTGTTAATTCCTTAGTGCGCCATTGCTTTGAAATGACAACGTGTAAGTTACAATAAGAAAATCGTCAAATACGCAACGCAAGATGGATGGCGTATGCCAGAGAGTTCTGGGCGAAGAATGTCACCTGACATCTCCGAACGGCTGGTTTTCGTTAATTCAATGGAGGATGTCAAATCTCCGTTGTTTTTGCAAATATGTCTCAAACGATACGAGATATGGAAAAAATGTAAGGGAGCTAAGTTGTAGAGAATTTTCTCCTCTACCAATTAGTTTATTCAGTTTTAGTGTCAGATGAACGGTTCGTTTGTAATTACAATTATATTACAGACGGCTTTTTTTTATTATTATTACTAGCGCAGTTTTTGTCCGAAAAATTTGAAAAATTGAGGTTCTGGTCTCTGCCAGCCTACAATCATGTCTGTAAAGTTTGGTGCTGATCGGTTGAACGGTTCGTCTTGAAAACAGGGAACACGTAACGGACAGACAGACAGACGGACAGACAGACATACATCTCAAATTCGCCGTTATTTTTGCAAATATCTTTGAAACGCTACGAGATATGAAAAAACATAAGAGGGCAAAGTTGTAGAGAATTTTCTCCTCTACAAATTCGATTATTCAATTTTCGTGTCAGATGAATTGTTAAGCCGTTATTTTCATTTATATTTCGAGCTTTCAAAAGACGATCGCAATGGCCCACTTTTAGTGTTACTACCGTAACCTAAAGTGGGCCAATTATTACTGTAGGACCCATAGTTTCGGAGATATGGCGTCATACGATTGAGCTGCATGAAAATGAAACTTAAATGAATAGAGATCAATGTAGAAATCGTTCTACAGAGAGTGTTGAACGAATTGGACGAACAAAAGAAGGAATAAATGCACATGCGGACGACGCCGGAAACTAACGCTAGTATTTATAAATACGGAGAACAGTCAATCGCCCACTGAATGTATATCAAACTTTGAGTCGTACGTGATACACCAGCAGTACTGAGAAATGAAGGTTGAAATTGGTGTAGTGTCCAGAGAAGAGTCCCTCAATAATGAATTGTGTCGATCACCCCTGTGGGCCTCTGCATTAGAGAGCGCAGTGTGACAAACAGATCGCGGCCATTACGGCCACAGGGAACAATGCGTGGTTAGGGCAGCGTGCCGGCTCACCCCCAGGCGTCCGCTGCGGTCCACCCCCTGCGCCCGGCTGTAACTCACAGCTGGCAGCCGGCGATTTGGGTCGCCCCAAATCTCTGGGAAAAACGCGGCGTAGCCGCCAAGTGGCGCCTTTTAATAAGAGGCGTTCCCCAGGACGCACTACGTCATCCCAGATGGGCCGGTATTAGGGGTTGTCAGGGCGGACTCTGGGCCGGCGACGCGGCTAGGAATGCGGGCAGGGGCGGAACACCCCAGCACGCTGCTCCAGTCCCAGCGACGGATTTCCAAGTTGCTCCGAAGCGAGCAATTTCATCCGTGTTTGGTTTACTTAACTACATCCATTCCGTTTAACATTTTCTTTTTTCAGTTATAACTGCCCATAATGCTCGCCATTCGTCAACCTGGTAAGATTTTCCCGTCAGGCTTCTCCCCTTAATTAGCAGCCTTATAATCTGTTCTTGCAATTTTCCCTTCGAGATCCGATCGGTCGCGAAATAGACACCGCAGTGAAAATCAAAAACGGTTAACAGTTGCAAATTGACACGAGGCTGGTGGTATTACGACCATAATTTATAATTTTACAGGTAGACACTGCATCACTAAGTAAATTACATTGCTGTTCATCCAAAATACGAAACCAATATGGAAATGAGGTATAGGCAAATTTATTTGAAATATGAAGTACTGTTCACATATCACAAGACTGCAAATACAACACCATCTGAAGCGAAGAACACGATGCAATCAATATTATGTGTTGCTGTCAATGCTGGCTATAATCGCTGCTACACGCTTATGCATTTAGTCTGAAGGTTACTGAAATTAATTTTCATCAACATCTACAACCATACTCCGCAAGCCACCTGACGGTGTGTGGCGCAGGGGACGAGACTTCGCTTTTTTGTAGTATACGTCGAGTCGCCTCGTTTTGATCAAAATTTATCCTATCACAACATTGTAAAACGTAAGTCCATGTATGTTTCTTACACGGGAATAATATTAATATATATAAAAATTTAGATGTTTGTGCCTATATTTAACTGTGCAGCCATAACTAAACATGGCAAATAAATGTTCAAATGTTTGTAGAGTTTATGGGACTTAACTACGGGGTTATCAGTCCCTAAACTTGCAAATTACTTATGAACTTGCTACAACTAAGGACGGCACAAATATCCATGCCCGAGGGGGGATTCGAACCCCGGACCGTAGTGGCCGTGCAGACCGTGACTGAAGCGCCTCAGTCCCCTCGGCCACCGCAGCCGGCCATGGCAAATAAGTAGTGTTCGTATTTGGTAGTAAGTATCAGTCTCCCATTGTGCACTATGGTGGTAGAGGGTTGATAACGATAAAGGGGTGGAAGATATGGGAGTTCAAGGTTACCGACGTATATAAAATTCTGCCGGCCGCGGTGGCCGAGGGGACTAAGGCGCTCCAGTCACGGTCCCCACGGCCACTACGGTCGGGAGTTCGAATCCCCCCTCGGGCATGGATATTTGTGCCGTCCTAGTTCGTAAGTAGTTCATAAGTAGTTTGTAAGTTTAGGGACTGATAACCCCGTAGTTAAGTCCCATAGACTTTACAAACATTTGAATTATAAAATTCTACGTGTGGGTGTCAATATTTTTCTCTCAGGAAATGGACACGAACGATCTCTCTGTGTTGTTGTAGTACAATGTCTCCCGTTCTACACCATAGCAGTTCCGTGTCGATAGCTATAATAGGTGAAAGATATAGTGGTTGAAATTCGTCAGCTTATATAAATTTCGATCTGAAGACGAGCGAGGATGTTTGAGACTGTAATTGCAAAGGTTTATATACAACGAAACCTCATGCATATTCTTCAGCTGTTTTTAAGCAACAAGCGTACGAATAAAGAAAAATAAGTGCCTATTGCAATTTGAAAAGTAAAACCACCAAGAAAGATGCCAAAACGTAGGAAGAAATTTCGCGACCTCGATCCGTTTCTGAAAGAATATGGAGCTGAAAAGTGAATCTACAGGTGATAGAAACAAGGAATTTGTAGACATTGTTTATCTTACAGTGTGGACATCTGCGATTTTTCGATGTTCTCCTCACTAAGGGGGTGAAATAAGGGATGAAAGTTTATTTGAAAATACGTTGCTATTCAGGCAATTTTGAAGCAAGAAATACAATACTTCGGTTTTAGATTTTTGATTGGAATTTTAAAAACACGTGTTTCGATATTTTTGGGAAAATCAACCATTGTTGTTGTTGCCCAGTCCGGAATCTGGTTTGATTCAGCTCTCCACCCTACTCTATCCGGAGCAAGCCGCTTCATCTCCTTATCAGAACGGCAACCTACATCCATTTGAATCTGTTTACTGTATTCATCTCTTGGTCTCCCTCTGCGATTTTTGCTACACACACTTCCCTCCAATGCTAAATTTATGATTCCGTGGTGTCTAAGAATGTGTCTTACCAATCGATCCCTTCTTTTAGTCAAGGTATTCCAGAGATTCCTTTTCTCACCAATTCTGTTCAGTACCTCCTCATTAGTTACGCGATCCCCCCACCTAATCATCAGCATTTTTCTGTAACACTACATTTTAAAAGCCTCTATCCTCTTCTTGTCCGCACTGTTTATCGTCCATGTTTCACTCCCATACAGGGAATCACACCACACAAATGCCTTCAAAAAGGACTTCCTTTCACTTTAATATTCGATGTATACAAATTTCTCTTTTTCAAAAACACTTTACTTCCCATTGCCAGTCGCCATTTTATATCCTCTATATTGCGCCAATATTCGTTACCTAATATAATTCCTTCAGCATCGCCTGATTTTCTAAGATTGTAAGATTGCACTCCATTACACTTGTTTTCCTCTTGTTAAAGCTCACATTGTGTGCACCTTTCAACACACTGTCCATTCCGTAGCTGAAAACCTGACTCCAAATCGATCTTTGTGCGAAAGGATCGAGGCTTATTTGGCAACAGCTGTGTATGAAACGTGCATGTTTCGTTATGATCGTTGCGGGTGTCTGTGTTCAGTGAGTTGCCCTCTCTGATGAAATAGGAAGTAAAAGAGGAAATCTAAGGGTGCGATATGAAAATCCATCAAGCCAGAAAAGGAACTGACGAATTGACAACTTCATAAAAAAAAAAAAAAAAAAACTTTTTCATTTTTTTCAGTTTCTCATTTGTTTTTGCTATTTAGCTTATTTCTGTAACCGTTCAACTGCTCTTCCAGGTCCTTCGCTGTTTCTGACAAAATTACAATGCCATCTGCAAAACGCAATGTTTGTATTTCTTCAGTCTGAACTTTAATTTCTTCTCCAAATTTCTCCTTGCTTTCATTCATAGCTTGATCAATGTACACATTGAATAACATTAGAGAAAGATTAAAATCCTGTTTTACTCCCTTACCAATCCCTGCATCCCTTTCATGCCCTTCAACTCTGATAACTGCTGTCTGGTTTTTGTTCGAGTTGAAGATAACCATCCGTTCCCTATATTTTATTCCTGCTTATTTCAGAATTTGAAAGAGTCTGTTACAATCAACATTGTTGAAAGGTTTCTTCAAAATCTATAAATGTACGTTTGCCTTTTCTTAATCTAAGATAAGCAGTAAAGTGAATATTGCCTCCCGTGTATCTATCTTTCTCCTGAATCTAAACTGATCTTCCCCGAGGTCGGCTTCTACCAGCTTTTCCAACTTCTGTAAATAATTCGTGTTAAAATTTTGCAGCCATGACTTATTAAACTGATGGTTCCGTAATTTTCACATCTGTCTGCGGCTGTCACTGATTAAGCTGGTGAGATAAGAGAAAATCTTTTAAGGGTGCTACTAAGCCTATTTCGATACTATAAATGCGAAAAAAAATTCTTTCGTGGTGTTTTAAATTCTGCCATCAATAGTGCATTAGAATTATCACGTTGTATCAAAATACTTGATTAGGAAAGTATTTTTAAAGATAGATCTATGAAAAGTTATATTTAAAAGTAGAAACTACCAATGTAGACCATCCAGTCTACGCGTGCAAAACAGCGGGAATTAAGCTAGTAATAATAATAATAATAGTAATAAGGGCAGGATTTGAATCCGAAGTTGCCGTGTGTTGAACTGTTTCGCCATGTTCAAATGTTTGTAAACCTATGAGACTTAACTGCCTTAGTTATTAGTCCCTAGGACAACAAACTAATTAAACTAAGTTAAACTAACCTAAGGACAACACACACACACACACAGATGCCCTAGGGAGAACTCGAACCTCCGAAGGTGAGCAACCGCGCGCTCTGCAGCGAGGCGCCTTAGACCGCTCGGCTACCAGCGTGTGCACTTAAAATAAGCATGAAGTTTCAGCGTCCTGCGATGTATACAGCCCGCACAACAATACCCGGAACACTTGTCAGTTTAATTATAACCACGCTGAAGAATATCATTTAAAGCATGGCATGAGTGTCGTCCAAGAACTAAAAGCCAGTTCGTCCATCTCTCATTAATCTTCTCGTTAGTAAACGAGAAGATGCCTTTAACGTCCAGTTAAATGTGCTCGTTAAGTGCATTGCGTTTGTCATTGTCAGATACACCTCTCGTTTGCTAACCTGGAGAAAACTAGAAGGTGCAATATATTTCGACCATGTTGGCAATAGAAACAAATGAAAGTATCGTCTAAATAAACAACTGTTCGCCATATTTGACTATCAGGAAGGAGGTTAGCAGACAGTTGTTACTTGTCGCTATGGCAAACAAACGTGAAAGAAGCTCGAATTTTACAAGAAGTTAGCGCGAGAAATATAAGGACACATCGGAATTTAAAAATACCGACGGAAGGAAAAGGAAGCGACATTGTGACAAATTAATTCAATGCTGTAAATGGAACATGTAGAACAGCAAAAGTGATAAGTACGATAACATTCTGCCAAGTGCGTAGTACCTTAGTGCAAACAATAACTTGCACATAGGCGAAAGTGCACTGTTCCTGTAGATCGGAGGAAGAAATTACATTTTAGGCCATACACTAGGCGCAACAATAACAAGTAAATACTGAATTAATAAGTTTGCGGACAAAAATAATGTATTCTATTACGACTGATAAATTAAAAAATACGAATTATCTGTTGGACTCTTCAGATGGTCGTGGAGGTTTTCATGCAGCGTTCCCAAAGTGGCTTTTCGAAGATGGAATCGAGTGACAAATTCTGCATCATCCCAGCATTCAACATGATTTGGACGAACATAAATACGTCTATGACGCCTTATACGGGCAATGACCTCTAGATCGTCCAAAATATTGACATCGTCATAGTTTTCAACCAAATTTCCTCAAAATGTTCAAATGTTTGTAGAACTTATGGGACTTAACTACGGGGTCATCAGTCCCTAAGCTTACAAACTACTTCTGAACTAGCTAAGACTAAGGACGGCACAAATATCCATGCCCGATGGGGGATTCGAACCCCCGACCGTAGTGGCCGTGCAGACCGTGACTGGAGCGCCTCAGTCCCCTCGGCCACCGCGGCCGGCCCAAATTTCTTATTCCAGCCATTTTCATCTTACCGATTTTCACTTGTCGTTACCCGTAAGTTTGTATCTTGATATCGCAACAATAATTTTAAGGTTATGTTGAATGTGTGCAATATATCAAACTCATCTTATCGGTACTGACATGGATGGGGCGAGAAATTCGACGATAAAATTTTCTAATAAAGCTGCTTTCCTCAATAGTTTTTCATAAATGTATTGCTTCTCTTAATTTGTTCGATAAATCGGCCCTAAGTCTGTTAAATAAACTTTGCTTTTGTATTGTTATAAATGTATTAGGGCTACATGAAATGAGAAGGGGCCACACATTTTCCTTCTAGCCCCAGGCCCACACTTTTATTAACCTAGCCTGCAGTTGGTCAAAGCATTTGAAAAAGGTGCTGGGACAACAGAGTTCATGTTACTACATTTTCCATCATCCATGGCAGTTTATTAACGACCGCTGTTCCTCCAAAAATGTTTTCTAAATTTGTTTATTATTCTGTCAGGAGAACATTAAGGACAGTGAGGCAACAAATAATTTTGCAGGAGGAGTAATTCTCCGACTGCTTACAGCACGGGTATAGAGTGTCCCTGGACATTTCCGCAAATGCGACTGCAGACTGGCCCTGGAAAAGGCGCGGTGGAACATGTACGGCGAGGGCAGGCAGCTGCCTGGGGGCTGAATTCTGCAGAAGGCTGACGAGTTTCCGGCGCGGCAAACTCCGGCTGCTAACAGCCCTTCCGAGGGCCATTCAGGGGCGACGCTTACATCAAGTTTAAAAATTAAAAGTCGCCAGCGCGTGCCCGGGAGAGACTTGGCTCCGGGTTATTAAAACACCTCGGGGCACGCGCCGGCGGAAGAAGACGCTCCGAGGCGGGAGGTCGGCGTCGTAAAGAGAGGAGCCGGCCTTTTACCGTAAAAACTGCGCGGCGGGGCGCAGCTTCCAAACCGCCCCTCACCAGCACGGCGGAAGACGAGGACGAGACCCAGAGCACAGAGTACTTTTATTCACAAAAGCGTGGATTTTACTGTAGTATAGCCTATTGTGACGCAGTGAAGGATTGCTACACCCAGTGGCGGCACATCACTGCTTAGTGGTTCAGTAAACACCCTTAAAAAGCTGACTTTCCAAAAGAAAGTTTACCAGAGACCCACCCCGGCTTCGCTTGTGTAGAATTAATTAATTTATTAATTTGTTTATTTGTTGTATGCCAGCAACAGCACTATTGAGCATTACATATGATATATATACATGTGGCGTCTGTTCCGAAAGAATAGACGTCACTTCTGATCCTGCAGTTGTTATTATTCAATATTCACAGAATATATGACATCAACTGCGATTGGGCAAAGCTGAAAATGTGTACCCAGCCGGAATTCGAACCCGGGTCTCCCGCTTTCTAGGCAGTTGCGCAGACCCCTACACCACTGGGGACACAGTGATCAGCGCACCTGCAAGGACTACCTAAGTACGCCTCCCGTCAGATACATATACATATACATATATTCTGTGAATATTGGATAATAACAACTGCATGGTCAGAAATGACGTCTATTCTTTCGGAACAGACGCCACATATATATATATATATATATATATTATTCCGGTGACGGGCAATGATCCTATCGTTAGTGGGGAGGGGCGGGCAAAGTTTGAAGCCCTTACTCTTACGGGAATTAGTTCATAAGTACGAGTTTGAGTACTGTGGGCAGGGCGAAGCTGGGAATTTGTATCTGACGGGAGGCATACTAAGGTAGTCCTTGCTGGTGCGCTGATCACTGTGTCCCCAGTGGTGTAGGGGTCAGCGCAACTACCTAGAAAGCGCGAGACCCTGGTTCGAATCCCGGCTGGGTACACATTTTCAGCTTTGCCCAATCTCAGTTGATGTCATATATTCTGTGAACAGATGATATAGTTACTTAGTTTTACATTAGATACAAGTTTAATATATATATATTCAAACACTAACATTTACTAATTGTGATAAATACACTACTTTAACACATGTGGGAATTCTGGGACTTATTAATTTAACACAGTGGCACGTTTATGAGATACGATGACAACTTAAGTAAATACATATATACATAATCATAAATCAATATCAAGTGACTGGAACCAACTAGTTGCAGAAGGGGTAGCATTTATACAGTCACTGAATAGTCCAGGATATTTCCTGAGAGGACAGTCTTCATATGTTCAAATGTTTGTAAATATATCAGACCAAATTGCGTGGTCATCAGTCCGTAGCTTACAAACTACTTAAACCTAGGTAAACTAACCTAAGGACAACACACAAACCCATGCCCCAGGGAGGACTCGAACCTCCACGGCGAGCAACCGCACGTTCCGCAGCGAGACGCTTTAGACCGCTCGGCTGCTTCACCGCGGCGAGGACAGTCTCTGTCGATATCTTGGATCGTTTGTTCTTGGGCACCACAATCACAGGCTACAGAATCTCGGAGTCCCCACTTGTGCATCATAGCATTGCACCTGGCTTGACCAGTTCAAATTGTGTTTAATTTTGTGCACACACTTCTCTGCAGGTGGAACCCTGGTAGGCCGGCAGTTGGGTCTTCGACGCCATGATGTGCTGTTGCATCCGCGTTCCACCTCTTGCGCCAATCTTCTTTAATGTTGAAGTTGTTCCTTCCATTATGCCACAGCGGAGTGCGGGACTTCAGGCGATCTGGAGGACGATCGTTTAAGATCTTGTGAATTGGAAGATCTAGTGGGCAGTTGGGGTGGTGAAATTTCCTCCATTCTCTATTCGTTGCTTGATAGAATTAATATTCTATACCTATAAAAATCGATGCGTGAAAATGTTTTATTGGTTGATATGTTCTACGTAGTACTATTAAGCACTATGAATACTTTTTTATACAATCCTCAGTGCGTTCAACGACAGTACCCCTCCCCCACAGCGGAGAAACAGTCAACAGTAGCGGAATTATCAAGGTACATTCCAACACCAAGAGTCAGGGAATCGACCCTAGTACCTCAAGCGGCGGCTCTGCAGCAACCGATGAGTGGTGTGACACAAAAGGTGGGCTCTTTCTCCGCTAGCAGAGCTATTCTTTTGCCAAGTATCAAACGTAAATTTTTATGTATACGTTAATAAATATCTTCATCCGATCGCTACCAAACTACACAGTCAACAGTAGGGCTAATCTGAAGATTTCATCAAAATTGCTTCAGTCGCCATGAATTCCACAGGGAACATACATACAAACATACAAATTTGTACACACGCTCTCAACGATGTTGTGAGGAGTCGCCAGAAACGACATGTGGTTCGGATTCCTCGTTAAGCTGTACGTCCCATTTCCCCGGTTGGATAACTGGGACAGGATAGGGACAGGCAAGTCGCCGAAGTGGCGTCCAATTAAAAGACTTGTACAAGGCCACTGAGGTACATTATCATTCTCAATTTCATTCTCGTATCCAATCTTTCTACGAATTTCAAAACAGTTTTATTGCATGACAAACTTCAAGTCGAGCAGACTGCAAGCACATGTGCCATAAGAGTTGCCCAGACACTGGTGAGGTTCAGATTTTCTTCTGAACCGCCTGAGTCAGATGACGTAATGGCATCGCCTAATGACATCATTGTACACTTTCACTCTGAATATACTAAAAGTAGTAAAAAACCAACACTGCCTCACTGTTCATACTCGCATTTTAATCCGAGCACTTCGATCTTGGTCTTCCAGTCTTATTACTTCCTCTTGATTCCAGTACACATTCGATATTAGCGTCAGATCCCGTCGTTTCCCCTGTGTGTATTTGCTCATTTCTTATATTAGTTCGGCTCCTTCTCCGTTCTGTCTCGATCGTTTTCTACCTACCTCTCTATCAATCTCAGCTAAATCCTTATGACGTCATATCTTCTGAACTATGAGACCTCATATAACGTACTTTTTCTGATTCCTACAGTTAAATATTAGTTAAGTATTTGTGAAATATGTGGACCAATGCGTAATGGGGTGGATATTAAAGCATTTAATTGTTTCTGACGTATTGGCCCCAGCAACTTTATTATGGGCGAGGATGCCATCATTCCACCTTTACCTTTAACGTGACTTCGCGAGAAACCGACTCTAATAAGGCCTTCAAAGAAGTTTGTCAGGCACTCTGGCGAAGCTTATATCTCTTATCTAAACGGCCGAAAATAAGAATTCGAAGTCCTGTTAACAGTTTTTCAATTCACTCAATACTTGAAACAGTGCATATGTAGTATATGAAATGATTACGTTTACAGATCAAAAACTCAAGTATCACTGAGGTACCAGGTGCCTATCCATTCTGAAATACTCATAGTAGCACCACGCGCAGAAAATGCAGGCGCATATTCTGACATCCTTCCGTCACGTAGATGACGAATACTGTACTGGTATACATTATTGAACGCCTGCTCGACCTATTCACGTGGTTCTGCTAGAGTGGGTTGCAAAGTCGCACATGTCAGTTGTCGTCCTATCATATGTGTTCGATTGGAGGAAGTCATGAGATGCTGCCGGCCAGCGAAGAGTTTGGAAATCTTGCTGGGCACGCTCAATTTCACTTGCAGTGCCTGGGCGAGCATTGTCCTGCTGGAACAACACATGACGTTACTTATGAAAAATAATTTTTTTTTTTTTCTACAGATTTGTTTATTACGTGAATAGATTTTCGGCCTCTTACACCATCATCAGACATTTACTGAAGTTCAGTCAAAGAAGTTGCGTTGTCAACAAACCAGAAGAGATGTTACATGCAGATAAATAATTTATCATCTTTGATGGAGCAGTTACAATGGAAATAAGTATTTAAATGAAATTTGTAAATTAATGTGCTTAAAAATTGATACTGTACCTCGAGAAACAGTGCAAACATAAAAATTTCGTAGCAACAATGTCTACAGTGAATAACATAAAATTAAATGAGAATCTAAAGCTTGAAGGGTTGTTAGAAACACAAGGTGCCACAAAACATAAAATAAATATTGGAAAGCTGGGACACAATTATAATAGTGTCCCAGAAATACAGAATAAATATTAGAATCCTAGGACACTACTATAATAGTATCCCAGGTTTCTAATATTTATTCTACATTTCTTAGGTTTTGTGGCACGTTGTGTTCTGAACAACCCTTCAAACTTTAGATTCTTATTTTATTTTATTTTATTCACTGTCGTCATTTTTGCCCTAAAATTGTTATGTTTGCACGCAGGTTCTTTGAGTACACTTTAGTAAAAGTTTGATGATGGTGTAAGAAGCAGAAAATCGGTTTACATAATAAACAAACCCGTAGAACACACACAAAATTGTGCGTTTCAATTTTTCATAAATAATTTGTTCTACCGAGAACCAACGAAAGAATCAGTTAACATGACATGACGTTCCTGTTGAAGGAGTGGAGAAAGATAGTCTCACAACATTATGCACGTACGGAACGCTGGTCAGTGTTCCCTGCAAACACACAAAAGGTGAACGAGTGTCGAAGCTTAACTCACTCCATAGGGCCTCTACAAATGCGTTTTATGAGGAAGCACTCGCCAGGTCAACGTCGTACTCACACCTTCTCCTGCGTGCAGGCAGAATGTGCTTTCATCGTCGAATACGACGGCTCTGCATTCTGAGATGTTCTCTGATAGCACCAGTGAAGCCGTGCACGTCGAGTGGAAGACGGTCTAAATGTATGCTGTCACAGCCCCTCTTTCCTGTGCTGTTGTAGCTGTACGACTTACGATTGCTGCCCTTTCTATACGACGATTGTTACGAACATCTACGCATCGTGGACATTCAGAACGTCGTTTGTTGTTGTTGTGGTCTCCAGTCTGGAGACTGGTTTGATGGAGCTCTCCACCCTACTCTATACTGAAGAAGCCTCTTCATCTCCTCATAAGAACGGCAACCAACATCCAGTTGAATCTGCTTACTTTATACGTCTCTTGGTCTCCCTCTGCGAATTTTTTCTCCACGCACTTCCCTCCAATGCCAGATTTATGAATCCTTGATGTCTAAGAATGTGTCCTACCAATCGAGCCCTTCTTTTAGTCAAGGTATGCAAAAACTATTTTCTCCCCATTTCTGTTCAATACCTAGTTACGCGATCTACCCAGCTAATTTTCAGCATACTTCAGTAGGACTACATTTGATCGTCTATGTTTTACTTCCGTCGAAGACAACACTCCACACAAATGCCTTCAGAAAAGCCTAACACTAAAATTAATATTCGATGTTAGCAAGTTTCTCTTTTTATTTAAACGCTTTTCTTCCCATTGCCATTCGGCATTTTATCTTCTGTACTGCGAGCATCATATGTTTTTTACTTTCCAAGTAACAAAACTCAGTTACCACCTTCATTGTTTCATTACCTAATTCCTTTAATATCGGCTAATTTCCTAAGACTGTATTTCATTACCGTTGTTTTGCTCTTGTTAATGTTCATCGATGTAGCTTATGGGTGTAAAAACGTTCACGTGACTATTCAACCAGCATCATGGATTTTCCACCAGCATCACATCCGTCACATCCAACGTGTGTAGCAGTTATTCTAATGGATCATGCCGCCAGTCGGAAGGCGACAATATGATTCCTTTCAAACTCGCTCAGTCGTCTGTAGGAAGCACGAGTGCAGTTTCTGAGGCATGGTGCCTTTAGCCTCACAAATTGATGTCACACCCAGCCTCGTGATATTTCCTATTAAAGCTTACACGCAAATGGTGCTAAGACACCTGGCATCTATATCAATGCCAGAACGGTACCTATTATTGGACATGTTTTAAATCATTAACACTACACCCACCTACTACGTGCTCTAGTGGCATCTGTCTGCGATGTCGTCTTTCCAGGTAAACTTCGTTAACGTTAATGTACAATACCTACCTTATGTGGCAGACACTAGATTGTCACTTGCCAACTGCGGCAGACCATTAGAATTCCAGCTTGTGATGATTTAATAAAAACATGAACTTATTAACAAGACTTACAGATACTTCCTTCAATAATAAATAGATATATAAAAAATATGTATGAATATATTGCATCTCTCCTAAACTAGTAGTCCCATTTCAACTAGATGCCCATGCAGCTTCAATACGATACCACAGTTCATCAACAGTAGTAACTGGCGTATTGTGACGAGCGAGTTGCTCGGCCTCCATTGACCAGACGTTATCAATTGATGAGAGATCTTGAGAATGTGCTGGCCAGGGCAGAAGTCGAACATTTTCCGTATCCAGAAAGGCCCGTACATGACCCGCAACATACGGTCCTGCATTATCCTGCTGAAATGTAGGGTTTCGCAGGGTAGAGCCACGGTTCGTAACACTTCTGAAATGTAACGGCCACTGTTCAAAGTGCCGTCGATTCGAACAAGAGGTGACCGAGACGTGTAACCAATGGCACCCCATACCATCACGCCGGGTGATATGCCATTATGTCGATGACGAATACACGATTTCAATGTGCGTTCACCGCGATGTCGTGAAACACAGATGCGACCATCATAATGCTGTAAACAGAATCTGGATTCATTTGAAAAAATGAAGTTTTGCCACTCGTGCACCCAGGTTCGTCGTTGCATACACCATCGCAGGCGCTCCTGTCTGTGATGCAGCGTCAAGTGTAACCGCAGCCATGGTCTCCGAGCTGATAGTACATGCTGCTACAAACGTCGTCGAACTATTCGTGCAGATGGCTGATGTCTTGCAAACGTCCCCATCTGTTGACCCAGGGATCGATACGTGGCTGCACGACCCGTTACAGTCATGCAGACAGGATCCGTATCATCTCGACTGCTAGTATACGAGGCCGTTGAGATCCAGCACGGCGTTCCGTATTGCCCTCCTGAACCCACCGATTCCATATTCTGCTAACAGTCACTGGATCGCGGCCAACGCGAGCAGCAATGTTGCGATACGATAAACCGCAATCGCGATACGCTACAATCTGGCCTTTATCAAAGTCGGTACGCATATCTCCTCCTTACACGAGGCATCACAACAACGTTTCACCGGGCAACGCCGGTCAACTGCTGTTTAAATCGGTTGGAAACTTTCCTCGTGTCAGCACGTTGTAGGCGTCGCCACCGTCGCTATCTTGTGTGAATGCTCTGAAAAGCTAATCATTTGCATATCACAGGATCATCTTCCTGTCGGTGAAATTTCGCGTCTGTATCACGTCATCTTCGTGTGTGGCAATTTTAATGGCAAGGAGTGTACATTTCCTACTGTGAAAAATTTAAATGATTGTAAATCTGTGGGACTTAACTTATTTGGTTATTAGTCCCTAGGCTTACACACAACTTAAACTAATTAACCTAAGGACAAAACACACACACACACATGCCCGAGGGAGAACTGGAACTTCCGACGGTGAGCAATCGCGCGCCCCACAGCAAGGCTCCTTAGACTACTTGGACAGTCCACCGAGGCCCTTATTGTGAGATAATTGCCTTAATATCAGGACTACCTATGACACACAGTGCAGAAACAATTTAAAAAAGAATTCGAGTAGGTAATTTGTATTTTCAAAACTTCGTTTGGTGGTCCAGAATATGGCCTTCTGCGGTCCGGACTTGGACAGTTGCCGACCGCTGAGGTACAGAGACTGTGGGCGCCCACGACGGCCGAAGTACTACAGAGCGACTTCTCGACCATCTCGTACGGGCGCGGCAATTTGCGTGGACCGTCGGCGTTGTGACGAATATCGCCGCCACAACAAATCAAATAATCAGATTTCAACGAAACTTGGTCCCAATAATCACTGTGGGGTGCAGTCAATCCGTGAATACCTTTTTGAGATTTTTTATAACAATGGTAAACAACGACTTGTCATTATAGAGTGGAACAGATGATACCTTTCATTTGTAAGAATATGGAAAGATTTTTAATTTATAACTGGGTCAGAAATTACATGACTGAAAGTAAATAAATTTTCTTTATAGGTAAGGTCCGCCTTGAGCAAACACAAATGTTTTTTGATTTCTCCCATACATGTTTCGCTGGCGTTACAGCATCATCAGTGGAATGTTTAATTCATATTGTCTGTCAAATTAACAATGAAATGATTGTTACTTTTTTGTAAATTAACAGTAAAAACTACAGATAATTGTGAGACTACTATAATTCGTTTCTTATTTTTTTAGGTATACTAGGCCTACCTTAATACCACATGGCCGGCCGCGGTGGCCGAGGAGACTAAGGCGCTCCAGTCACGGTCTGCACGGCCATTACGGTCGGGGGTTCGAATCCCCCCTCGGGCATGGATATTTGTGCCGTCCTAGTTCGTAATTAGTTCATAAGTAGTTTGTAAGTTTAGGGAATGATGACCCCGTAGTTAAGTCCCATAGACTATACAAACATTTTTGAACAAATACCACATGTTGTTATGTTTGTGGTTCTTCAACACACAAAACGTCACTGAGATTTTTTGACAGTTTGTCATCTGTAAACAAAAACGTGTGTATTTAATGGGGTGAATGGTTAGCTTGTAAATATATGAATGAAACATCCCACTGATGATGCTGCAACGCCAGCGAAACATGTATGGGAGAAATAAAAAAACATTTGTGTTTGCTCGAGGCGGACCTTACCTATAAAGCAAATTTATTTTGTAAGCAACCACGGAGATTGAAGAGTTTTTACGAACCTCAAGATGAAAGTAAATATTTTTTTCGTCCTGGAAGGTGTTAGACAGGGGAATGCAACAGGTATGCCGGGACAGTGTTTCAGTAGTAAAGACAGGCAGGGGTGGCGGTGTCCCGAGGTGTTTGGGGCGGCGGCGGCTGTGAGGAAAGCGGGGACAGTGTCCGGCAGTGGGCGTGGAGCGTGCTTCCTGCGACACGCCCCCGCTGTTTTGCTTCCCGCGGTGTCGCGGCCGGCGGGCGCGCATGAATATTCACGGCCGGACCGCTTTGTGTGCAAATGGTCGCCTTGCGCCACCCCGGCACGACACGCGCCCTGCGCCTTGTTTAGCAGGCGCACCGGAACGGGACGAGTTCATCCTGCCGGCCGCGAAAGGCGGCTGCGGCCGGCCGCGTCTGCTTCCTGGTGCGGGGGAACGTCCTCTAGCCGCGGTGGACCCTGCGCGTGAATTAGGGCAGAAAAGGGCAGAGCTCTAGTTGCGGGTGCGATCCGCGCTGATACAGGGAACTTCTGTGAGACGGCGGTCGGTTTCAGCACTGTCCTCAACAAGTCATTTCGTTTTTGTACATCTGATTAAATCGTTGAACCTTGCCCATTTGTTTTTCTACACAGTTCTTTTCCAGTTAACACTTATGTCCCTGGCAGAAACTTCACCGAACTGGTATCAGACTAATTATCTACCTTCCGTTCATCTGAATGCCTTAAATAAGATTTATTTCGGGGCGGGGGAGGAGGGGGTTGATAAACATGTTTTCCTTTCTCGATGGGTGCCAACAACATATGTTCACATTCGCAAGAATCACGTTTTGCCGCAACAAATGATGATTTCCACCCCAACTCTTTTATACTCTCCCTCTTTCGCTATAATACAATATGAGCTGCCATTCTCTGAACTTTTCTATTTCCTCCGTCAGACCCACCTGGTAAGGATCCGACACAATGCAGCAATACTACGAAAGAGGACGGATATCTCTACTGTAGGTAGTCTCTTTAGTAGAAATGTTACGTCTTCTGTTTTGCAGCCGTTGCCTCCTAAAAAATTTGACATATCTGATTTCCAATTTAACCCGAAGTCTTTTCTGAAGGCATTTGTGTGGAGTGTTGCCTTGTACGAGAGGGAGACATGGACGATAGTGCAGACAGGAAGAGAATAGGGGCTTTTGAAATGTGGTGCTACAGAAGAATGCTGAAGATTAGGTGGGTAGATCGTATAACTAATGAAGAGGTGCTGAACAGAATTGGTGAGAAAAGGAATTTTTGGCATACCCTTACTAAAAGAAGGGATCGCTTGGTAGGACACATTCTTAGACATCGAGGAATCGTAAATTTAGCATTGGAGAGAAGTGTGTGGGGTAAAAATCTCAGAGGGAAACCAAGAGACGCGTATAGTAAGAATATTCAAGTGGATGTGGGTTCCGTTCTTATGAGGAGATGAAAAGGCTTGCTCAGGATAGAGTAGTGTGGAGAGCTGCATCAAACCAGTCTCCGGACTGAAGACCATAACAACAACAACAATACATGTCTTTTTATTTGTGGCTACAAAAACTAGCACGATAAATGTATATTGCGCATATACTGAGAAAAATATTGAAACAAAAATTCCTTAAAATTATTATCTTCTGATAGCAACAAAATGTTCATAGCGATTTAGCTATATAGTGTTTTCATGATGTGCCGATGCAGTAGATGTCACTATTATGCTTCTGATCTTTCCAGAAAGTTACTTATAATGCACTAGTTGTATGTGATTGACTATTTTACGTGTCAAAGTAGGAATACTAAAGTAAACAAACGCACATGTTAGGAGTAACTCAATGCAGCTAACTGTCGAACTGATTCAGTAGCACTCTGCAACTTATAATTTCTAGGACGAACTACTAGCATATATAACACTATCTATAGAAGCAGCTACAAATGTATTTGTGGTAAAATTTCGATCGGTTTGAGAGATAATGGGAAAACTAAGGTATGAAATCACTTATAAGTGCAGTGCAGAGTGTTCCCTGATTCGCTTATATGATGATTCTCTACCGTTCCATGCGCTAATAGCGCGCGGGATGACGTAACACCTAAGTCTTTGCGTTTTCGGTCTGATTTCTCGCATTTTCTTCCGATGTTCACGTCTCCCGATGTAGGTGGGTGCTAACAAAATATGTTCGCATTCGGAAGAGAAAGTTGGTGAAAGAAATTTCGAAAATATATATCGCCCAACGAATAGCGCTTCTCTTTAAATGATTTCCACCCAACTCGTCCATCACTTCCGTGACTCTTTTTACCCTATGTCACGAAATACAAACCAAGCTGCTCTTCCATGAACTTTTTCTACATCCTTCGTCGTTGCCACTTGGTGAGGATCCCACCCTGGTCGGCACTACTCCAGGCTAGGACGAACACATGTGGTGATGGCCGTTTCCTTAGTAGAACTATTGCATCTTCTAAGTGTTCTGTCAATGAAACGTAGCCTTTCGTTCTCCTTCCCTACAAAATTTTCTATGGTTTACAATTTACGTTATTCGTAATCGTTATTCTTAGGGAGTTAATTGAATTTACGGCCTGTAGATTTGACTTATTTATCGTATAAATGAAAACGGAATTCTTTTTGTGTTCACTCGAATGAGTTCATACTTATCACTATTGAGGGTCAATTACCAGTTTCTTAACCATGTATATATCTTATGTAAAAATTTTGCAGTTGCTTTTGATCGTCTGGTGACTTTACTAAGCGATATATGATAGCATCATCTCCTAACAATCTAACAACGGAATGGTCAGACTTGTCATGCCGAAACATGTATTGATTTTCTTAGCATTGTTAGTTAACAACATTGAAGGAGGTCTGTATGCAGGATGTTAGCTACTGACATGACCTGCAAGTAACATTAAAAAAAGGAAAAGAAAAGAAAAAGAAAAACACGTAATGGCTGTTTTCCCTGCTTAGCGCTCTCGGAGACAGCTGGCCACCCTTGGAAATGGCGAGTCTCGAGCTGTTTTTATGGTAAGCGTTGTGCGCATGGTCGGGAGGTGCGGCGTTCTTATTGCGGCTTTCACTAAAAAGGAACAGCGTTGCACGCTTTTGGTGGAAAGGGGAAACGAATATTCGTTTCTGTGGCATGCACTTCCTTTTCATTTCCGGTACGTATTTCGAAACACGCGTCAAACAAACAATGTTCTACGCAGACAATCTTATGGTAGACGCATCGAAGTCAACAAATCTCTTCTTCTTCTAGATTCGTGGTCAAGTCATAAAAGTTCTGATTCATTAAAAGTTGTATTTCGAAGTAGAGATACTTCAGATTTCATCCGGCACGACGAACGTAATTCAACCGTTAGACAGAGAATTTTTCCGCCAGTGAAAGGCATTTTATAGAAAACTAAAAGAGAAAATTATTGTGTGCAAATCACTGCAGTTTCCTGTCTATCACCATGACAATATTCTCAAGTTTCAATCAATTGTACATTATCAGTTTTCCTCCTCACGGTTTCAAAATGTGATTCAAGGTGCGTGGCCTCGAAATATACTGATATTAGGCCTGATTTCTTCCTAACACCGGCCGAGTTTTGTCTACGGACTGTGATTCGCAGGGCTGTCATATGTCGTCTTTGCATGTATGTTCTTGGTGCACAAAAAAAAACCTATGTTTTGAACATTGTATCAGTATTTCGCATTTTTGCGGTAATTACAAGAAATAAAAGTTTGACGTGTTCTAAACCGTATATGTATTTGTGTCTATTTCATAGCTATTTGGAAAGAATGTTGTAGATAACATGTCAGCTACATTTGTCAACGAATATATTATTATCGTATTTATTAATTATTGTACGACCACTTTCACTGGGCGAATCAGCTCTCTCACTGCTGAGGCAGGAGAGCGGCGCGTAGCTGACGCCACCTTCTCCCTAGATGGCGTTGTTACAGCGTAGTGAGAGAGGTCAGGGTTGTAGAACAGGCAGTTATAAGCGCGAAAACCAAACGACGGTAATATCATACTTCATAAAAGTTTTTACAGACTTCCAGGTCATGTCAGCAGCTAACAGTCTGCATACAGATTTCCTTCAATGTTAGCTCACAGTGGTAATAATAGCAACACATGTTTCGACATGACAAGTCTGAAGATTCCCTTGTAAAATCGTCTCCTAAATCTTTTCTCTGGGAAAAGCCAGATTTCACTTCTGTTTTACTCGATGACTTTCAGTCAGTTACTACGTATTGTGTCGTTTCTCAGAGGAAATCGCGAATCCATGGTACAATTGTGGCGGTATTCCACAAGCACGCAATTTGATTAGAAGACTCTGGTTAGGCACAGTGTCAAAAGGCCTTCGGAACTGTTAGAAATTTCGAATCGATTTGAGACAACTTGTCAACAGTATTCTTAATGTGTATAAAGAAGTAGGTGTGTTTCACGAGAACGATACTTAGTGAATTCACGTTGACTATAGCCTAATAGTAAGTTCTCTTTGATGTTGTCATTATGGTTGAGGAAAGTATATGTTTTGAAATCCTGCAGCAAACCGACGTCACTGACATAGGACTGTGATTTTGTAGATATTCCTATTGCCTTTCTTGAATATGGAGTGACCTCTTCAACTCTCCAGTCTTTGGGTGCGGACATTTCTGTGAGCAAACGATTGTATATGATATGCATCACCTAACTGCTATACAATCTGGAACGGGATACTTACTTTTATTTAGAGATTTAAGTTGCTTTAATAGTCAAGGGTCATCTGCTTCTAAAATACGCATGCTCGCAGCTGGTCCAGATTCTAATTGTGGAGTATTTGCTTCGTTTTCTTTAGTGAAGGAATTTTGGAAACCTGTGATTAGCAATTCTGCTTTAGAAGAACTGTGATCAGTAGCATTAATCGCGTAGTGAAGGTATTGATTATGTTTTAGCCGCTAGCATATTTGACAGGCGACTAGAATTAATTCGAACTTTCTACCAAATTACGTGATAGGGTTTCTTTGTGAAAATAATTATATGCTTCTCGCATTGAAGTTCGTATTAAGTTTGACAGCCATGGGGATTTAATGTCTGTTTAAATTTGTCATGCCTTTTTTATTTGCTTTTGCAAGAGTGATCTAACCTGTTTTATGTACCACAGCGGGTCAGCTCCCTCTTTTGTCAATCTCTTTGATACAAATCTACAAATGTTTCAAATGTTTGTTAAGCTTAAGGGACTTAACTACGGAGTCATCAGTCCCTAAATTTACAAACTACTTATGAACTACCTACAACTAAGGACGGCACAAATATCCATGCCCGAGGGGGGATTCGAACCCCCGACCCTAGTGGTCGTGCAGACCGTGACTGAAGCGCATCAGTCCCCTTCTTTTTTTTTTTTTTTAGCAGACGTCTTAACCGTTTTTTTCCCACGTCTGTCTCTGCCACTTCAGGCGCGTTGGCTCCTAACACCCATCACGCCCTTAATAATTATGTACAAACCTAAAAAAAATAATCTAGTGCCACCGCCACTTTTACCCTAACCTCAAGTATAGAACGTACCCAAACGCTCCAGTCGTGCTCGATGGAAAAAAATTTAAATTAAATAAGTAAAAAAAATAAAATGAAATAAAAATCCTCCTCTGCATCGGCCCATAAAGATATATGTAGATTTGTAATGGGGAAAAGGGAGAAATAAATAGTTGCTTCATGTATATTCTTTATTAGTATGTATAGTTCTGCATTTTTATGTAGAAAATACTGCCGTTCCACATCCGGCGTAAAAACAAAATAGAGGTCGTCGCATTACGGCATGGTGCGTTCCAAGGAAGGTCTAGCTGCGGATTATCAATGAACGTCTTCTCGATTTCTTTCGTTGCCGGTTGTAGTTCAATCAGTGCTTCTGTCGTTCTGGGGTCAACTTCTCCTTTCATCGATATTCCCGCTGCGAGGCGGGTTATGGAACGCACTCCAAAGAAAATTGGAAAAATATTCGCGGTACTTGGGGTTCCTAACTATTGCACAATGTCGCTCGTTCATATAGTTCCAAAAATCAAGTACAGTCTTCTCTCCATCGCCGAACAAATAGTGTACAGCGTGGCCACATGTCCATTTAACAGAGTTAGTTTTCGCTCTCGGGTAATACGAGTCTTCTGGAAAGAGAAGCGATTTGGTAGTTATCATTTCGGGGGTTGTGCGTGTGAAGAAAGCCAGTACCTGGCGCACCAAATACCAAACATCCTTCGCCGATCCACAGTCAAGGCGATGCTCATCTGTATCCACGACTCCGCATTTGGTACACAAAGGAGAGTCCGCAAGATGAATTCGGTGGAGGCGATACTGGCACACCTGCTTCCCGTTGACTGTGATGTACCACGCAGACTGTACGTCTGTGTTGAGAGTGGGCGCGCTCACCGCTCGCCACACAACACGCCAGTTAATATGGGGATGTTTTGATTCTATCACGTTCGGGGCTCTGCTCAGTTCCATGGTGTTGTATATTGCCCTCGCCGATATCAATTGTGTGGGCGGAAGTGCGGTACGCATGTAGCTGAGGTCGAGGAAGAATTGCCCGAAATAAAAGAAAGGGGCTGGAATGTCGGATAGTGGTATTGGAGGGGTGAGGGAGATCGGCCTTAAGGCCTCTAGCAGCAGGCTTGTAAGACTCGTCGGACACTGTCGCCATATCTTCATGTGAGAGCTTACAAATAAGGCCCGTGCTCTGTCCGGAACGTGAAAAAGTCCTAAACCACCTCTGTTCCTCGGTAGTGTGAGGGAGTCGTAACGAATCTTGAAGAGCATACCGGTACTTACAAAAGACCCCATAGCCGCCAGCATGCTGCGGGCCAGATATGGCGGGATTGGCAGTGCCTGCGCAACATGGGGGATGCGCGACGCCAAATAGACCTTAGCATATCGCACCCGTTGCAGAATGTCTAGTATTCTAAGACGGTTGTCGCCTATCCCTGCCCTAATCTGTTGCAATAGGTGCCTACTGTTGAGGGCAATCGTCCACCGCAGGTCAGTTGTAAAATCAATGCCCAAACAGCGCATTGTGTCTGTTATTCTCAAAGGGGCCACGCACCTATCGGGCAGCCCGTCACCTATAGATAGAGCGTGTGATTTGTGTACATTCAGTTCACTGCCCGATGCTGCGCCGTAGGTCGCCACCCACGCCAAAGCTGCGCGGACGTCGTCTTCACCACGAAGAAAGAGAACCAGATCGTCGGCATAGGCAGTGCAGCAAAAAGTATGTCCACCGAGTGTGATCCCTGTCAAGCGTTGTCAAAAAGCCACAGAGCAGCGGTTCCAAACCGAGGGCGTACAATATCGTTGATAGGGGGCACCCCTGTCGCACCGATCTCTGGATGAGGATCGGCGGTGTGAGGCGTCCGTTGTACAATACTCTTGATGTCGCACCGTGAAGGAGACGTACCAATAAGTCTACGATGGTCTCGGGATAACCCATCTGTTGCATTACGGCCTTTAAAAATGTGTGGTCGACTCTGTCAAAAGCTTGGCTGAAATCGAGGCAAGCCAAAACTCCAGGCATTTTATTTGTCTTGGCAAGTGCGATCATATCGCGATAGCGGCAGAGGGCAGTGCGAATGTTATGACTGCCACCTAAAGATGCCTGATCCTGTGAAACAACGTATCGGACCGTGTGCTTGAGTCGTGCTGCCAGCAGTCGAGTGAAGATCTTCATGTCGCTGTTCAGTAAGGTCAAGGGGCGGTAGTCGCTGATGTTGGTCCCACCTCGTGGTTTGTGTATAGGTATGATAAGCCCTTCGCAAAACGTCTCAGGGATCTGCACCGTGGGGGACATGAGATCGCGGCAGATTTCCGTCCAGACTGGTACTAGCAGTTGTTGAAAGGCCCTGTAAAACTCCAGAGGGAGGCCGTCAGGGCCTGGCGACTTATTGGCTTGTCCCATCTGTATCGCTTCAGTGACTTCCTCCTCTGTTATATCGGCTGTCAGTTCAGTAGCCGCAGCTTGTGGAATTTTGCCGTATGTGAGCTGGGATACCGCTTCGATTACTTCTGGGGGGTGGCGGAGCTCTGAGTACAGCTGCGTATAGTGAGCGTGAAGGACATGTCCTATATCTCTCTGGGTGTCGTATCGTCCTCTATCTGTAGTCAGCACATGTATCAAGGCCCTTCGTCGACGCCGTCGTTCTCTGATGATATGGTACATGGAGGGACTCTCTTGAGCTACTCTGTCTTCAGTACGGGCTCTGACTATCGTTCCTTCAAGATGCTGGCGTGTAAGTCTGATGATTTGGGCTTTGGCGTGATTCACCGTAGTCTGCCTCGCAGGTGAATATGGCATTCTGGTACATTCCCTTAAAATATTGAAGTAAAAGTCCTTTGTTTGTCGCCTCCATGCCGCTACGTCTCTCCCATACCCTATCAAAGTCTTCCGCAGGGCAGGCTTAGCACAGAACAACCACCAAGCAAGGGCAGACTGGTAGGCGCCGCGTCGGCGTTTGCAGTTGTTCCATGTGTTCTCTACGAGCTGCCGACATTCTGGAGAGGCGAGATGGGACACATTCTGCTTCCATGGACCACGGCTGTGCCATACTTTCTGACGTCTGAGGGTAAGGTCGCAAATATAGGCTTCGTGGTCAGAAAACGCTACAGGCCATACTTCGGCTGCTCTCGTCCCTCTGACAATGGAACACGAGATGTAAATCCTATCAATGCGGCTAGACGAATGGCTGGTAAAATGCGTAAAGCCAGGCCGGTCGCCATGGAAGCTGTTGGTGCAGCCTCAGTCATTGTGATAGGGGAGTGCTGGATGCAGCCGAGGGAGCACTTCTACCCTCGACTCCCTCAAGATCTTCCGCTTCATTCTCGATATGGTCTGCCCAAGCGTCAGACGTGAAACTTCGTAGTTGTGGAGGGGATGTTTCATCCTGAGTCTCATGTTGGTGTTCAGTAGCGGGTGAAGGTGAATCTGAGACAGGAGCAGGTGTTGTCGCTGCTGTATCGTGACGTGCCAAACGGGGAGTGATGACACCGGACACCTGAGAGGCAGAGTCAGTTGCTTCATCCGACGTCGGTTCCTCGTCCTTATCTTGCATCTGATCATCAGAAGGCGAATGGCGCCTCTTCTTGCGTTTCCGCGGGGTGCGCTGTTTGCGGACGTGGTGTTCTGTATCGGAGGTCGGTCGGCAGTCATCTGACGCCGTCTCCGTAGTGATGAAGGCAGACGTCGGTACTACTTCAGTTTCGACATCCATCTTCTCAATAGTGTCAGTCTGGTGGTGTGGTAGGTCTGTGCCTTCAGGATTTTCGGCCGGGTGTAAGAGCGACGACTGTACGTTGGCCGTCGTCTTGTCGTCTGTTGTCGATTGGTGCACTGCTGTTTGTTCTTTCGCAAGAACGTCATTAGGCACTACCGGTGATGTGGCGTCCATCTCCTCAACCTTAGACACCTCATTATTCGTTGGTGGTATACGATCGGTCGTGGCCGTAGTTTCCAGTTTGTCCTCGTTTCCTTCGTGCGCGACAGCGTTCAGTGAGGGTTCCTTAACGTACGTCGGCACAGGATGCTGGAGAGCCTGAAGAGACGTCGGTGCAGGCGGGAGCTGTTCATCCCCAGGTGGCAACTGTGTGATCCTGCGCTGCATGCACTGGGAACGTAGGTGTCCTTCTTGTCCACAGCCTGAACACGTCTTCGGCTGCCCGTCATAAATTATTATTGCACGGCATCCACCGATGGTCAGATAAGATGGAACATGTTTTTTCAGTTCAATACGTATTTGCCGCACCCAATTGAGCACGGGGAATGTGGTAAACTGTGCCCATTTTTCAGCTTCGTGACTTATCACATGCCCATAAGGGCGAAGTGCGGAAATCACTGTTTCTTCTGGCACCTCAAATGGAAGTTCAAATATCCTTATCGTGCAGAGACCCGTGTGTTCAATTGTCACTTCACCAATATGTCCGTCCGAGTGACGGAACTTCAGTCCACTTCTGGTCGCGTTCAGAATTCTCTCACAGACCGCGTCGTTGATGAGCTTTAAGTACACGACACTGCTCACTATCGAAAAGTGAATACCTACAACTTCGCTGCAGGCAACTTTCACTTCGTCTCTAATAAACTGTTCGATGTCCAGTGCCTTCGGTCGTGGATATGCTTTCGAAAAACTGATCTTCAAGGTCGAATGTCTCCAGGATTGAGCCATGCTTGCTCTATCAAGTAAGTCGCGTAGAGGCGGCTGAGTTACGTAAACAACCTCAGGCGCGAGACACTGCGGCGGGACGTAAACACGCCAACCGCACCGCTGCGCTGCCTGACGCGGACTGTCCCCTCGACCACCGCGGTCGGCGATATAAATCTCCCTGTACTTAACTGTCGATATTATTTCTTTGTATGTAAACAACTTCTGATCTGCACTCACTTTGTTACTTTCGAAAGAGTGGAAATTCTTATTCACGAAATCAATAATTTTATCTGAATTTTTAAATAATTATATTTTTCGTTTAACTTTGGTGAATTTGGGACTTTTGACATTCACTATTTGTTCACTAATTACTGTGACTGTTTTGATACACTTTATTAGCTCATGATTACTTGTTGCTAGAAGATCAGCTATATTTTACAACCATCTACTATTTTCGTGGCTTCATTAACTAGCTGCTTGAGACAGTTTTCGAATAGTGCGTTCAGCACAATTTCGAACAAAGTTTTATGCTTGCCTATTTGATCCAAGCCTTCTTTGAGCATTTCTGCAATCGCATTGTCGTAGTGAGTTAGCCGGTAAAAAAAGTAAATAAAAATAAATAAATTAATTAATTAATAAAAACAAACATTTATTTATTTACACTGGTTTGTTAGGTATAACCTGTACCCATACCACCTCACAGAATCTTTCTTCAATTTCGCTACAGAATAAATCAGAATAAATAAAAATAAATAAATTAATTAATTAATAAAAACAAACATTTATTTATTTACACTGGTTTGTTAGGTATAACCTGTACCCATACCACCTCACAGAATCTTTCTTCAATTTCGCTACAGAATAAATCACTTGTAACAGCAATAAATACGTCATCACCTATTTTATTCAATCTATCCTTTTTGAACACCATTTGTCCCTTTGTAAAGATTTAATCTGTTTTTATCTCCGGCTGTAGCCAGTTTTAGCTACCTGTAATGATTTGAGCTTTTGTACTTCCTATTAGCACTTGGGCCTCTGGTACTTTCTCCGCGCAGATACCACAATTTATAACTTTTTGACCAATGTTTTTAAGATCAGTGTTCGTCCCATCCTATGACTGTACCCTTTGACACTGAAACCATTTCTGTGTGTTCCCGAGGCCCTGTAACTTAAAAAATAATAAAAAAACACGCCCATTGCAAGCCACATAGCTCCCGCTTGCCGTGCAGCCACTACCTGCGTGTTAGTTAATCGGAACCCAGAACCGCATCTCTCTACGGCAGCTTACACGACCAGAGTTCCGCATCCGGTCCTTTACACTCTGCTGCAGATGGTAAGCTCTGCCTTCAGCTTCCAAGGAAGAAGGAGTTTTTCCCTCTTCAGATAGCCGCTCAAAACCGGAGAAAATCTTTTAGGATCCACAGCGACACACATCTTTGGTTCCGACGTAAGCCACCATTAGCAGCTGACCGTTCCTCTTACTTTTCATAGCTTCCAGAAAGACCCGTACCACATCTGGAATGACTCCACCCGATATGCGCACGGAGTGCACATTAGCCTTCTTTCTCTCCCTAGCAGGCATATCCCTTTAAACCGCTCAACGCTGGAGCTCCCAAGTAAACCTACCCTCAGTAATAGCATGGATCTTGCACGTTGGGAGGTGACCTCCGGGCAAGCGACAAAATGTGGCTCATAAACATTGTCCAGCACAGGTAGCGCCTCATATCTGTTGTTAAGGTGAACCGAAGGAGCCTCTCTATCGATACCCTGGGAAGTCTTTCGCTGCCTGCCACGCCCTAGGGCGACCACCCATGCGACCACAGGTGATGCGTCAGACTCATTGCGAGCAGTAACAGCGCTCGTCGTAGCCACCGGCCGATTGGTCGACACACCGAACGTGATAATCAAAAATTTTCAAATGTTTGTAAATCCAAGGGACTTTACTACTCTGGCCATCAGTCCCTAGGCTTACAAACTACTTAAACTAACTTACGCTAAGAACAACAAATACGCTCATGCCAGAAGGACGACTCTAGCCTCCGCCGGCGAGCAACGGCGCGCTTCGCAGCTAGGGCCTTGGAACGCTCGAACAGTTCACAGCCCGCCAACAACAATGGTGCCCCTCGACTGCAGCCTCCACCTACGCAACTGAGGTTAACACCGACGGAAGCTGGGAGCGAAGTCTCACCAACTCAGGCTGCATCTACACACAGTCACAGTTCCTCTACAATACCCAGAAAAACGAACGACTAAACGAACTGGCACAATTCCACAGTGCGTAATTGAGGTAAACAAAGGCATCTAGTGCAGGTATTACTGAAACGAAAACAAAACAAATACCTGTTGCGGTAAAAGTGAAGACACTCTTCCACCCACCAGCTAAAACATTAGTACTGCTTGGTAATGTGAAAGACGACCTAGGACTGCAGAAGTCCAGTGTCTGTCAAATCGTCTATCAATGTGTTGCAACATACATAGTCCAGAGAGTGTTTACTATGGACGATCGGTGCCGGGAACACCAACGCCACATACGAATACAGATACCTAGCACTACGACAATCGTAGAACATTGCCTAACGGAATTACTAAGAATGTATTATTACCGCATCAAAGTTCCGACATAGACGACTCACTTGTGAGTCTGCGTCATCAAGGAATTTATTGAGATTTGTGTAAAGGAACCGCTGATAAACCGTTATAGCGGAAACACCCTAGAGACTTGGAATCCCGCTATTAGACTGGTCAAGAAGAGGTACGAGTTATCTGACAAAGAACTGACTGCCGGGGTGGGTGGAGAAACAGTAAATGTTCCGCTAGTAGCGCACCTGGGTGCGAACCTCGAACACTCAGCCGGTGGGAGAAGAGAGGGCAAGAATGCTGGGCGCGGACCGCCGATAGTGGAGATAAAAGCGCGGCGCTAACCCCACATCAGTCTGGTCACCAGTGCACCTGATGACGACAACCTGATCGTTATATTGCCCGCTGGACACTGATACCCGGCAGTTTACCTAAGAATTATTTCGAGACTCCAGTGCTGGCAGTATCAGTTCTGCTTATAGAAGACTTCCCAAAATGGCCTGGCTGAGTAGGGTCTACACTCCGTCGGTAGCCAACTTAGAGTAGGCTTCTTCAAAACCCATTTCAGAGGTACAGAGGAGACTATGGCAAATTTGAGCCTTATTTAGATGATTGTTTGTTCATGCTCGTTTGTGAACTTTTCTCACACAGATTTATGTCGGTTTGTTTCGAGAGTTGACCCACCTGTGCCAAGGAAAGGATATGTTTCAATCGATTGTTCCCTGACCATTACAATTGCATTCGTCCTTGAAGGGGTAAACGTTTATCGATAAAACAGATTATTATAGTAATTTTTATCTTAGTTTCGTTGTTTTATGAACCTTATCGTCAGTGTCTATGTGAGATAGGAAGAATAGAAGTCTGGAGGACTGAGAGCCAGCGAGTATGGTGGATGTTAAAGAAGCACGACAACGCTCACCCACACAGCCAATATTGTCAAACAATTCCTGGCATAAAAGGGGGTGGTCCAGCTTAAACTTTCACCGTACTCGTCGGATGTCACTCCTTCAGACTTCTTCCTAATCCCTAGACTCAAACTCGCTTTGCAAAGTAACAGATTTGACGATAGACCTGACATCCAAGAAAACGTGACGAGCCTTTTGAATATCATCGTAAAGCAAGATTTCGTGCATCATTTTCAGGACATGTATCTCAGAGCTCAGTGTGCATAGATATGAGAGCTGACTGCTACGAAGGACAGTTAAGTGACTGTAGTTCATTGTTCAACTATGTAATAATTACAGGACTATTCACTGAACTTTATTGTTAGAGGTTGTACTTCCATATATATTTACAATTCATTTACAATCTCTCAGTTCGGGCCGTCCGCGGTGGCCGAGGTGACTGAGGCGCGTCAGTCACGGTCTGCACGGCCACTACGGTCGGGGGTTCGAATCCCCCCTCGGGCATGGATATTTGTGCCGTCCTTAGTATAAGGTAGTTGATAAGTAGTTTGTAAGTTTAGGGGCTGATGACCCCGTAGTTAAGTCCCATAAGCTTAACAAACATTTGAACATTTTGTTCGAAGCCCCCCCCCCCCCTCGGGCATGGATATTTGTGCCGTCCTTAGTGTTAGCTAGTTCATAAGTAGTTTGTAAGTTTAGGGACTGATGACCCCGTAGTTAAGCCCCATAAGCTCTACAAACATTTGAACATTTTTGAAGATTTTCCTTAACCTTAAAAGAACCTATATAAATGTCAAAACTCTTCATTTGCAAATCAGAACATTCAATTAAGTAATGTAAAATCGTCCTGGCACCACAGAAATCTTGAGCATCACTTTACGCCTGGAAAAATAAAATAGTGCACTGTAAAACAAGAAGAATATCCTCGTTTCCCCTCATGGAGATAAATATGTACACTTCACCCTTGTTCTTGAACTACTTTTTAATTTGTCTGGATATTTCTTAGGTTCCTTAGTTTCTACCGTCTGCAGTGTAATTTGTGAAATATGACTGAACATTATTCTACTCCTTATATTTACCCTTGTCTTAAATGAAACTTTCAATCACATTCGAAATGTCTTTGCTTCCTGACGTAAACATTCTACTTGTCACGGAAAAGGGTTTGTCATTTTGCTATAATTACCAGTTGTTCCCATTACCTTTACACCACCCATATGCATCTCCATGATTTATAAATCATATTTATAAATTTTTCTGATAACCCACTCATTGAACTCGCAGTGGCAATGACGGCAGTTACCTCCCAATTTTCAAATTTTATTCCCACATATAGACACCTCTTTGTCAGTTTCTTCTCCTTACACGTTCTCATGTAATAAATTTTCCACAATATCATCAAGTTCTATGTCTCTCAATCCCTCTCCTTTTGTCTCTACACTACTAAGAGTCACACTAGGTTGTTCCCCATTACTATCATTCTCACAAACAAACTCCGTGTCCTTTCCCATTATTTAACTTATACTTGTCACACACAGACTCTGATTTATCTTTCCATACAAATTTTAATCTCATTCCTAATGTCACGTATTTCATCCCAACCTCTGTACACTGTAACTATCCCGCACTGAATGTAATATTTACTTGCTTATGTCCTCCCTGTTTCCTCCTCCAATGCTGTCTGATGCTTTGCTAAGTTTCATTGGAAGGATTTGAGTCTCAAGATTCCGCTTAAAAAATCCATGTTACTGCTTCAGGTTTCTTCACCCATAATTATCTCTTCCTTACGTCCAACGTAAATTATGCCATCTAGCTCCTTATCCAAATCTACATCACTACAACATTCATCACTGTTGCGTCTAACACCTGAAACTATCCCATCCTCATTTAGCCCCACCCTAAATGCTGCCGGCCGCGGTGTCCGAGGAGACTGAGGCGCTCCAGTCACGGTCTGCACGGCCACTACGGTCGGGATTTCGAATCCCCCCTCGGGCATGGATATTTGTGCCGTCCTAGTTTGTAAGTAGTTCATAAGTAGTTTGTAAGTTTAGGGACTAATGACCCCGTAGTTAAGTCCCATAAACAATACAAACATTTGAACATTTTGAACCCTAAATGCTGACTCATCCACATCCTCCTCCTTGTTCATTTTACTACGTCACATATTAATTCTACATAAACCCGATTCATAAAAGTTGGTACCTGTCCTAACATCCTCGTACAGTATTAACTGGATTATAAAATGCAAAAATTGTTTCATTATGTCAAAGACATTAGAGGTGAAGCATTGAATTAAAATTTGTGATGCGGCCGGGAATCGAACCCGGACCTCCATGATCACTAGGCAGACGTTTTAAGCACCGCACCACTAGCGATTAAGGTGCCTCGGAATAGTCTAAGTACGACTTCCCTCCGCGTCAGAAACTTTAATTCAGCTTCTGTGGTCCATGAAATATTGCCACAATTTCCAAGGCTCTCCATGTATGGGAATAGTACCTCGACAATGGACATATCCGAACATTCTTGACTTTTACCTCAGGCTAAGGTGATATAAATATCATCACAATTAGAAATTTACAAACCTTGAGACTGTTTTGCGTCTCGAAACTGTCAAAGACATTATAACGATAGTTTCATTGTGGAAGGGTACCTCCTTCATTCATATTTTCTGGTCCCCCATTACCATGCCAGTTACTGTGGTCTCAGCCTTGATGTCTTCTACCTCTTTCTTCCCGATAGTCATGTCTATCATTGCCTTGGTCCATTCCTACCTGAATTTGTTTGCAGTTCCCATGTGGTGGTTCCCCAAATTTCTTAAAACCTCTACTTTTTATTATGTTCGAATTCCCTGCGTTAACGACCCACGCAATTGAAGAACTGTTTCATATTCTAGCCCCCACAGTAACCTATCCAACAATCTGCTCTTTAACACATTGGTCTGAGTGATCTCATGAAAGGGTTTACCTAAGTGGATTAATTTGCTCAACCGGGGTTAAAAAATCTTCCATTGAATCTTTACTTTCCCTGTATCTAGGCACATTCAATACTTCCCTTTTTAAAGTAGCTTATGGTGTTTCTGATCTAAATTTGTCCAAATTCACTGTATGACATGTCAATGCTAAAATTCTTGTTGCCCCAGGAAATAATTTCATTGTCAAGGATCTTATTAACAAATTCTATCTTAATAGCATTAGTCATACTAAAAGTAAAATTGTCTCTACAATGGTGCAGAAAATCTTGTAGGAGGAGTTTAGCACCTGCTGGATCAGTTTTTAACTATAATATTTGTCCACATTCCACCACAGGTACTGTTTCCATTCTTAGTTACTATTGCTGCAGCAAGGTAATTATCTTGTTTAAGGTTTGCACTTTATGTCTACAAGATTCTATAGTCCATTGATAACAATATTTGGTGGTTAGTGTTTGATTTTTAAGTATCTACATTTTGTTGTAACATTTCTCTAGTCTCCTTAGTCTCAGTTTTAGGACATTGGGTTGTCGTTGCATGTATAGATAAAGAGTATTATAAGGCTCGTTATCTTTTGTGATTCCTGTGGTCAAATTTGATTCTACTTCACCAAGTTTGATTCCTATAGAACCTATACGAGCATTGAGTTGTCTCTGCCCTGACCTATCTGCTTTTTAAATTCTCAAGATCCCACATCATTACTGACACTAATTTGTGTCTTGCTGAGACCTTCTGATACCTCCGTCAGATACCGTTTTAATTCTTGGTTTGCAGCAGTCATCTCTTGCCCTATTTGTTGAATTAAATTGTAGTTTGCAGCAAATACTTGATCAATTTGCTGACTTGACACATTTAAAAGTTCAAGAGTGATGGTGAAATGACGTTTCCCAAGGATTATTCACTTCATTCTACTAATGATCTAATCGTGATCAAATCTTCGTCTGAAATATCACCACTCAAGCGACGATCTACATCCGTGTCAAGTCTGTCGTTGTATAAAATAAGTGGCACTTACCCATTAGAATTGAGATTAGTATTTCTTCTCATGTTAAGCATTTCATCGTTATGAACAGCGGTACAAAACATTACATACACAGATGTCTCGCTTTATTACATGGAAATGTCCATGTTTTACATAACAACATTTTAATCTGTTTATATTTACATTAGTTTCTATCAGCGTGATTCTTTATGGTTAAGGATATCCCGTCGTATTCTAGATAATACAGCAAACAATAACAGTTTTATTGTTCGTTAATTGTAAGGTAACAACACACTGCTGTCTCTATTAATTAATTAATGGTTTATAAAAGAATTATTATCCTTGTTCGAGATCGTTGCTAACACTTACAGATAATCATACTGTTCTTGTACGGAAAGATGCACAGAACGCAAAGAGGTACTAGGTACTTGCTTCTTCTAGTTTTGAGGTAGTTTTGAGGAAGCCTGTAGTATATTTCAATTTCATAAAAGGCAAGCTCCGGAAAGGCTAGTCCCATTACTGTCCATTGAGATGGGTATTGTAGAAAACAGCGATTTTCTACTTACGGTTTCAAGTGCTTCTGGAAACGATTACATTACATAAAAATAGTGGGATACACAAGTCGGTGTTGCATAACGTTGTAAGTTGTGGAATACTTTATAAGGGGTAGTATCGGCATATCAGTTCAGACTGAAGTGGTCTGTATTTCAGGTCTTATCTCGGAAACAGTGGGTTACAATCGATGTTTTATTGCAGATTTAAATCCGTATTTCCGTGTAACGAAGAAAGATTCTCGTCAAAGTTACTGAAAATTTAATATTAATAGCACGTATGTAAACGAAATATGATCGAAATTCAGAAAAATGGACACCCATTATACAGGGTTTTACAGAAAGGTACGGCCAAACTTTCAGGAAACATTCCTCACACACAAAGAAAGAAAATATGTTATGTGAACATGTGTCAGGAAACGCTTAATTTCCATGTTAGAGCTCATTTTATTACATCTCTTCAAATCACATTAATCATGGAATGGAAACACACAGCAACAGAACGTACCAGCGTGACTTCACTTTGTTACAGGAAATGTTCAAAATGTCCTCCGTTAGCGAGGATACATGCATTCACCCTCCGTCGCATGGAATCCCTGATGTGCTAATGCAGCCCTGGAGAATGGCGTATTGTATCACAGCCGTCTACAATACGAGCACGAAGAGACTCTACAATTGGTAATCGGGGTTACGTAGACAAGAGCATTCAAATGCCCCCATCAATGAAAGAGGGTTGAGGTCAGGAGAGCGTGGAGGCCATGGAATTGGTCCGCCTCTACCAATCCATCGGTCACCGAATCTGTTGTTGAGAAGCGTACGAACACGTTGACTGAAATATGCAGGAGCTCCATTGTGCCTGAACCACATGTTGTGTCGTGCATGTTCTGGCAGCACAGGTAGAGTATCCCGTATGAAATCATGATAACATGCTCCGGTGCTCCAGTGCTTGATGCTAGTACTGTAGAGCAATGAGTCGCATGTCAACACAAGCACTGAAGTCAACATTACCTTCCTTCAATTGGGCCAACTGGCGGTGAATCGAGCAAGTTCAAAAAAATGTTCAAATGTTTGTTAAGCTTATGGGACTTAACTACGGGGTCATCAGTCCCTAAACTTACAAACTACTTATGAACTACTTACGAACTAGGACGGCACAAATATCCATGCCCGAGGGGGGATTCGAACCCCCGACCGTAGTGGAATCGAGCAAGTACAGTACATACTAACGAAACAATTGGGTATTTTTGACAATTGTCTGCACGAATTATTTCAATTTACATTTAAAGAGAAATACTAAAATGTGCTCTAACATGGAAATTAAGCGTTTCCTGACACATGTCGACATATATTTTCTTTCATTGTGTATGAGGAATATTTCCTGAAAATTTGGCCGCACCTTTTTGTAACACCCTGTATACGCGGAAGGTGTAGGCGGCAAGAACGATTTTCAGCAAAGCTTATGAATTCCAAAGATCTAATTTCATCCGTAACCACTGTCCAATATGCCTCCGACATGATCATAACGCCAGGACATGGAGTTAGTGAAAATTATGCGAAATACTTTGCTGAAGATGGAGATGATTAAATCAGCATATCCACTGCTAATACTGAAGGAAATGATGTGGGCACTATGATGTTCGGGGAATGCTTTTATCGAAGATTAAAGCCTGAAAATCTGTTACAGTGAAACTGTATTTTCTGCCGAAGCAACAGTCGGAAGGGTAATTTAATTGTAGCTGTAAAGTTTTGTTATTAATTACATTGAAATTAATATAATTAAATAACGTTTTATTGTATTCAATAAACAAAAAAATGCTTTTACATTTCAGTTTCGTTGTAGTTGTTTTTGTCTAAACGAATGAACGTTGCCAACATTGCCAGACGTTTGCGTACGGCGTGTTTCCGTAATCTTAATTACTACCTCAGGTATCTTTGAGAACGTCTAATATCAGACACTTTCAAGAATGGTAACCGGTTTAATTTTTAGATTCAAATGTTCAAATGTTTGTATAGCTTATAGGACTTCACTACGGGGTCATCAGTCCCCAAACTTACAAACTACTTATGAACTAACTAATACTAAGGACGGCACAAATATCCATGCCCGGAAGGGGGGGGGGGGGATTCGAACCCCGGACCATAGTGGCCGTGCAGACCGTGACTGGAACGCCTTAGTTCCCTCGGCCACCGTGGCCGGTCATTTTTAAATCAATCGTAGTTTGTATAGGTTTCCGGCAACTAGACACATTAAGGGGCTGCACACACTATCAGTGCCTTCGAGAAATTCATTCTGGGTGATTCATTGATCACAATGAGCGTACTGTGATGTCGATGGATAATAATTAACATTAGAGTTAGAGTTTGGGTTGAATTTTCTTGAAAATGAATCAGATCTTTCGTAAGAACGTCAAAGCGTTTTACTACTGCCTTCCGGACGCGCTCACGCAAGGACGTCCGTGCAACGATCACAAAGAAATAAATGCTATAGCAGCGACGGCGGCAGCAGAAACAGAAACAGAAACAGGGCCGAAACAGCTGCTGCGGCGCTGCTGTACATGTTTTATGCATTAGGCGGCGGAATGCGGGCCGCGGCACCCCGGCCAGCCTGGAAGGTGATACTCCGGCAGCTACAACGCGATGAATATAAAGGCCGGCCATCTCTCAGGGGGCGCTATCAGGCACAACCGGCAGTGACCTTTACAACAGCTTTCGTGGTACTGCTTCTGGAACCGCTTCAGTCCCTAACCGCGTCCTAATTAATTTCTCCGTTTTGCCTTCAGTTGCTTTCATGACAGTAACGTAAAATATCCTGCACTAGCAGAAAACCCGGTTTCGCGTAGGTAGCTATTTATTCCATTCTTCAATTAATACAATTCACCTTCCTTTTTCCCCTCTCTGATCACCTTCTGTTTTCTTTTCCCTCTGTTCGTCTCGTCCCCTACCCTCCTACTTTTTCTATCTAAGTTCACCTCGTTTCCCCTCTCTCTGTTCACTTGGAACCCCCCCCCCCCCCCCCACTCCCGTGTCCTCCAGTCCCTTTCTCAGTCCATTTTTTCCTCCCCCTCCCCCTCTTTATCTCCTCCTTTGTCTATCACCATCTCCCATCTTTCTCCATCTCTCCCCTCTCTTTGTCCGTCTGCTCCTCTCCCTGTCCGTCTCCTCCCTTCCCTTTCTGTCCGTCTCCTCCTCCACCTACTCTTCTCCCTCCTAAATATGAAAACAGGCGGCCGCGGTGGCCGAGGGGACTGAGGCGCTCCAGTCACGGTCTGCACGGCCACTACGGTCGGGGGTTCGAATCCCCCCTCGGGCATGGATATTTGTGCCGTCCTTAGTATTAGCTAGTTCATAAGTAGTTTGTAAGTTTAGGGACTGATGACCCCGTAGTTAAGTCCCATAAGCTCTACAAACATTAGATTAGAGATCATACATAATGCATCAAGTTTCATGGTAACTGGTCAAACGGCGTCAAAGTCGCATAGTACCCTTAGAACACTTAGAAGATGAGACAGTTCTACTATAGAAACTGTCTACATCACACGTGTGCGTCCTATTTTGGAGTACTGTTGCGCATTGTGGAATCCTCTCCAAATGTGACTGACAGACTACTTCGTTCAGAGAAGGCCAGCCCGTTTTGTATTATCGCGATATAGGGGAGAGAGTGTCACGGAAATGATGCACCATTTGGGGTGGAAATCATTGAAACAAAGGCGTTACTTGTTGCCATGGGATCTATTTGCGAAATTTTCCTTAACCAACTTTCATTTCCGAATACGAACATATTTTGCTAGCACCCATCTGCATAGGAAGACATGATCATCAAAACAAAATAAGAGAAATCAGATCGAAAACGGAAAGATTTATGTGTTCCTTTTTCTCTAGCGCTATTGGAGAATGGAACTGTAAGAGAACCCTCTGCCATGCACTTCAATGTGGCCTGCAGAATTTTAATGTAGATGCTTATGTAGCCTCTGCCATGTTAAATTCACTGGCTTGCAGATTATAAATATCTCCTTCATGAAAAGATATATTTGTTCTCTGACTTTCACGGTGACCAGTCAAGCAACTTGGATACTTTTTGTGTCGTACCCTCCTCTATGTACCAACGGAGGGTTACGAAACGTAGCCCATGTATCAAATCTGGATATAAGCTATCTTCATTCCACGATTCATTCAGTTCTGTCCAGCCGTTTCAGCGTGGAGAGCAACAAACCTATTAACACATTGTAAAGTACCTCCAGCCATGCTTACGAAAGGTAACTCGAGTCTTGATTCAAGGTACAAGCTATCTCCATTCCAAATTTCATTCAAAGCTGGCCATTCCTTTCACCACGAACGGGTAGCAAACATTGTAAGGTACCCTCCGCCACGCACCATACGGTCGTTTACGAAAGGTAGCCCATGTACTAATCAGGGTATAAGTCTGTTCAAAATTTCATTCATATCCGTGCGGGCATTTCAACGTGAAGGAGTAAGAAACGAATTAACTAATTCTAAAGCACCCTCCGCCACGCACAACAAGAAGTTATTTTTGGTACGCGTTAACCAAGCGAGTGTAAGCAATGAGTTGACAATGTTTTGTGGCAATCCATCGCGGGAACTGCTGCTCGTGTGCTCGTGTCGTGTCAAGGGTTTCGGCAGCGTGCGCAGAATGGTTCACGGGTGACCGTACAACACAGCGAGATAGGTCAGGTTGCAACACCCTGAATATCCCTCGCGATGATCAATATATTAATGGCATTTGTAAAACGAGATGCGTCCTCTGCACTGGCGCAACAGTAAAGCAGTGTCACTATCGTACACTATCAGGGGTGACAGTCCGTCGCTATTTTCGCAGTGGTAACGTGTGTGTCTTTCACTTCTCCGCCTGTCCTCTATCGAGCATGGTTGTTTGTGTTGTCCTTAGCGTAAGTTACTTTAAGTGTAAGTAGTTTGTAAGCATAAGGATTAATAACCAACTTAGTTAAGTCCGTTAGATTTACAAACATTTGAACATTTTGAACCTATCCACCTACCTTTGACCACTGTAGAGAAACATGTTAGGAAGCAGTGACTTACGACAAAGCCTCTTTCCTGACATGATGGCATCGGATAGCGTATTAGGACAAATGTTGTCCGCATTTCACATGATTATGATCGTGTGGTATTTTTTCGCCTTTAGACCACAGCTGGTATCGTGTTCGGCCTTCCTGATGCCAGTTCAAATGTTTGTAGAGCTTATGGGACTTAACTACGGGGTCATCAGTCCCTAAACATACAAACTACTTACGAACAAGCTTATGGTAAAGACGGCAAAAACATCCATGCCTGTAGGGGGATTCAAACCCCCGACGGGTAACGGCCTCGCGCATCGGAGCATAGCGCCTCAATGCGCTCGGCTGCTCCGCCGCGGCCTTGGTGCAAGTCTTTTACGTGACACCATTAGGGCGACTTGCGCGTATAAAAGTATGAAATGGTGACAATACAACACCCAGTCTTCTAATGGAGAAAATTTCCAACCCGACCGGGAGTCGAACACGGGCCCCTGCGTGGCAATCTACCACGCTGTCCACTACACTATGGATGCGAACCACATTTCATAAGACTGCTTTCGCACAAGACATGCGGCGATAACTCAAGGTCTTACAAAGTGACTACGTTCACCTACGTGAATCACATTTTGCTACCCATGGCCATACTCGTTCACCGTAACACCGCAGACCATTTTTCAGCAACACAATGCACTACCACATGTTGCTACTCGAACGCGAGCCTTCTTGGTGATACAGGATGTCAGCCTTTCGCCCTGCCCGTCAGATCACAAGACTTGTCGCCAATGGAAAATGTGTGGGAGTGCGGGATATGGTAAAAGGGACGCGGCTGAATAGATGAGCGGTGTGCCCTGGCGTTCCCCGTAGGAGGTTCGAGTCCACTCTCGGGCATAGGTGTGTCTGTTCTTAGCAAAAGTTAGTTTAATTTGTTTGTTTAGGGACAGTTGACCATTGCATTTAGACCCCATAGGTTTACAAACAATGAATTTGAATTTATGGTAAAAGGAAGGAAGGAAGCTTAGGGTGTAACGTCCCGTCGACAGCGTGGTCATTAGAGACTGAGCTTAAGCTCGGATTTTCGAGAGAAAGGAACCATCACGGAATTTGCCTAGAATTATTTAAGGAAATCACGGAATACCTAAATCTGGATAGTCCGAGGTGGATTTGAATTACCATCCACCCGGATGCGAGTCCAGTGTCTTACCACTACGCCACGTCGCTCAGTGATGGTAAAGGACGGATATGGCGCTCTGACATAATGCCTGCCCCCAGTTTGGAACACGTTGCATGCAGGAAGTATGGCTGTACAGCAGGGCGCCTTTCACGCCTTACAAAAGTCAGGGTCATCATGCAAGTCTTTAGGGCCCATGTCCTGTACCTACTGCGCAAGAGGATACTTGTTGAAACGAGTCGACTGAAGTGCTGATCATTTCTTCAGAACTCAGTAATAGACATGGCTTAAAACATGAAATTCCTATACCATGACTTTTAATGTGTTCTCTTCCCTTCTGAACATAACTGTAGTTTCCAAAACATAAAAAGTATCACATATTTTATACATATTGCACTCTAAATAGTGTGTGTGCTACAGTTACACATCCTGCTAAAGTGTGCCACTCGAATTTCGGTCCTTTTTTGAGTGGGTATAAGAAAAGATTTATATTGTCTTCTTCTTTTTTCTGTGTTTGTCAACCCATAGCATTTTTCCATAGTGGCCCGTTGCTTGATAATTGTTTAATATTTCTGTACCTCAAAAATGTTCAAGTGTCCAAATGTTTGTAAATCTATCGGACTCAACTTCCTGGTCACAAGTCCGTAGTTTACAAACTACACCCGTGGACATTAAAATTGCTACACCTCGAAGATGACGTGCTACAGGAAGGAGATGCTGTGATATGAAAATGATTAGCTTTTCAGATCATTCACACACGGTTGGCGCCGGTGGCGACACCTACAACGTGCAAACATGAGGAAAGTTTCCAACTGATTTCTCATTCAAAAACAGCAGTTCACCAACGTTGCCTGATGAAACGTTGTTGTGATGCCTCGTGCAAGGAGGAGAAATGCGTACCATCACCTTTCCGACTTCGATAAAGGTCGGATTGTAGCCTATCGCCAATGCGGTTTATCGTATCGAGACATTGCTGCTCGCGTTGGTCGCGATCCAGTGATTGTTAGCATTATATGGAATCGGTGGGTTCAGGAAGGGCAATACGGAACGCCGTGCTGGATTCTAACGGCCTCATATCACTAGCAGTCGAGATGACAGGTTTCTTACCCGCATGGCTGTAAAGGATCGTGCAGCCACGTCTCGATCCCTGAGTCAACAGATGGGAACGTTTGAAAGACAACAACCATCTGCACTAACAGTTCGATGACGTTTGCAGCAGCATGGACTATCAGCTCGGAGACCATGGCAGCGGTTACCCTTGACGTGCATCACAGAAAGGAGCGCTTGAGATGTGTACGCTAAAGACGAACATGGGTGCACGAATGGCCAAACATTATGTTTTCGGATGAATCCAGGTTCTGTTTACAGCATCATGGTCTGTCGACATCACGGTGTATTCGTCATCGCCATACTGGCGTATCACCCGGTGTTTCCGGTAGTACAGCTGTTCAGAACTTTTTATGAGTGCTATATCGCTTTATGCCAATGGTATAGCTTCCTGGGGTTGATATATAATAAAATGGGGACGGAACTATTAAGAGAAGGTTAAGGTGTGCACGTATAGAAATGTTATAACTGGCATAGTATGAGGAACGGTATCACCATCTCGGAGGAAATCATATATACTTTAACTCTGGCTGCATGTTAATATCTGTAACAAAGTATCACTGAATGAGTAGTATCTAATATGGAAACTACGCATCTCATTTCACATTTCTTTCCGTATCCCCTACTCGACCAATACCTAGGGTTTGTACATGGTGAAAAAGTCATCCAGGTGATGCTACTGGCTCCATGACGTACCCCTGCACTGAAATGTTAAACATGAGAGTCTCTGTAACTACAAACGCCTACTACAAATTTCACACGACTTGGATGTTTCCATCTGGATGTTGAATTTTTGGTGGCTAGCAGTGTGAATAAGAAACTCCAAATGGAGCATTGTAAGTGTGTACCATGTCAACGCATCAAGCAGAAAAAAAAGTTGCAATGACTTCGGCGGACGTAATGGAGAGGCGTACTTCTTGAAAGTATCGTGTGGTGCGGCGGGGGAGGTTTTATGAAAGAAGGGTATTTGCCGGGGTAATAACCGGAGAAATAGGGCGGCGCTGGGGCGACAAGCGCCCGCCGGCCGGCAGGTAACGACCCGCGCGTTAATGCGCGCCCCGCACTAAATCCCAATTAGCGGCCCGAGGCTGCGCCGCCGACGCCGACGCCCCCGCACCTCTAATTGATACACACGGCCGGGATGCTCTTCCCGTGTCCACGGCGCCCGGCCTCTTCAGACACTAAGTACACGCGGGAGCCACCTCTTAGCCAGTCTCGCCGAATCGAGCAGGCCAGATAGTTAGGTGCCACTGTACTTTTTAATCCTAACAAATGTGCCAGAGATACTTGCTGGCGAAAGGCAGACAGTGTGGAAATCTGGGTGTGACAGCTATAAGCGGAATTTTCTGTCAAAAATGTACAGTTGATTTGAGAACCGAGTGAGTCGTCTGTTGTTGTTGTGGTCTTCAGTCAGGAGACTGGTTTGATGCAGCTCTCCACCATACCCTATCCTGAGCAAGCCTCTTCAACTCCACATAAGAACGGACACCTACATCAGTATGAATCTGCTTACTGTATCCATCTCTTGGTCTTACTCTGCGGTTTTCACCCCCCACACTTCCCTCCAACGCTAAATTCACAATTCCTTGATGTCTAAGAATGTGTCCTATCAATCAATCCCTTCTTTTACTCAAGGTATGCAAGAAATTCCTTTTCTCCCCAATTCTGTTCAGTACCTCCTCATTAGTAACGCGATCCACCCACCTAATCTTCTTCTGTAGCACCACATTTCAAAGGCCTCTATCCTCTTCCTGTCAGCACTGCTTATCGTCCATGATTCACTCGCATACAAGGCAACACACCACACAAATGCCTTCAGAAAGGACTTCCTTAGGCTTAAATCAATATTCGATGTTAACAAATTTCTCTTTTTCAAGAACGCTTCTCTACCCATTGCCATTCTGCATTTTATATCCTCTGTACTGCGACCATCATTTGTTATTTTACTGCCCAAGTAACAAAACTCTTCTACCTCCTTTATTCTTTCGTTACCTAATCTAATTCCTTCAGCATCGCCTGATTTTCTTTGACTGCACTCCATTACCCTAGTTTTGCTCTTGTTAATGTTCATCTTATACGCACCTTTTAGCAATCTGTCCATTCCGTTCAACTGTTCTTCCAGATCCTTTGATGTCTCTGATAGAATTACTATGTCGTCGGCAAAACGCAATGTTTTTAATTCTTCACCCTGAACTTTAATTCCTTCTCCAAATTTCTCCTTCTATTAAGCCTGAAAAGTTTCTCCAAATTGGGACAGCTTTGGATCTCTGCTACATTTTATCAACGTACTAGGCTCTCAGAGCGACGCAAGAGAACCCTCATAACATTGTGACCATAGACCAAAGATAACGTGGACTGAGCATGTCACTATGTCGTGTGATTTGATACCAACATCTAAAGTTTCTGCCCTGAGTCGCGTGATTGATACATCGAAAATACGAAAAACAATTTATTTCTTACATCAAGCATTGATATCTTTGCATATATGACTTCACTGGGATTGTAAAAGCAAGAGTGCGGTACTTGGTGGAATGACGTTCATGGCAATTAGAACACTATGTGATCAAAAGTACACGGACAACCGACTGAAAGTGAGTTACAAGTTCGTGGTACCCTCCATCAATAATGTAGGAATTCACTATGGTGTTGGCCCACTCTTAGCCTTGACCACAGCTTCCACTCTCGCAGGCACGTTCCATCAGGTTTCTGGCGGAATGGCAGCCCATTCTTCACGGATTGCTGCACTGAGGAGAGGTATCGTAGGTCGGTGAGGCCTGGCACGAAGTCGGCGTTCCAAAACATCCCAAAGGTGGTCCATAAAATTCAAGTCAGGACTCTGTGCAGGCCAGTCCATTGCAGGGATTTTATTGTCGTGTAACCAATCCGCCACAGCCCGTGTATATGAAAATATGCTCGATTGTGATGAAATATATAACAGCCATTACAGAAATTCTTTTCAACAGTGGAAAGGAAGAAGGTGCTTAAACATCAACAAAGGCCTGTACTGTGATAGTGTCACGCAAAAAAATGGGGTGTCAGTCCCCTCTTCGATAAACACTATTACACCATAACGCCACTGCCTCCGAATTTTGCTGTTGGCACTACAAACGCTGGAAGATGACTTTCACCGGGTATTCGCCATAGTCACACGCCGCCATCGGATCGCCAAATTGTGTACCAAGATTCATCATTCCACACAAAGTTTTTCCACTGTTCAGCCATCCAATATTTACGCTCCTTACACTAAGCGAGGAGTCGTTTGGTGTTGATTTGCGTGATATGTGGTTTATGGGCAGCCGATCGAACATGAAATCCGAGTAACTGTCATAATACTTGGAGTGGATCGTGATGCAGTTTGGAAATGATGTGTGATGGTATGGATACATGTCTGTCTATTACAGTGTACGATCCTCTTCAAGTGGCGGCGGTCTTTGTCAGTCAACAGACGACGTCGGCCTGTACACTTTCCCTTTACTATTACATTAGTAACAGTGGACCTGGGGATGCTTAGGAATGTAGAAATCTGGCGTACAAACGTCTGACACAAGTGACACCCAATCACGTAATCATGTTCGATGTCCGTGAATGACACGGAGCGTCACTTTCTGCTCTGCCACCATGTCTACTAAGATCGCTGATATGGAGTAGCTGGCAGAAGGTGGCAGCACAATGCACCTAATACGAAAAAGGTGTTCTTTGGAAGCATTCTGAAAGTTTTGATCGTATAGTGTACGTCAGAGGTGTTACGTGATGTCGACACTTATAAAACTTTACAGTTTCCACCTTAAACAATACTTGCTTCACTTTTCAGGCCCCTTTCCCCAATCGTGGTATCTCGACCTACGTGCACCTGTCGCTATTTCACTAACACGTGAGGGACGTAGTTGCCTTCTATAGGCGTCCTGCAGTAGCCGAGCGGTTTGGAGCGCCACGTTACAAATCTCGCGGCCTTTCGCGTAGGAGGTTCGAATTCTTCCTCGGGTGTGGATGTGTGTGTTGTCCTTAAGTTAGTTTAACTTAAGTTTAAGTAGTTTGTAAGACTAGGGACTGATGAACAACGTAGTTTGATCCCATAGGATTACAAACATTTGAATATTTTTGTCTTCTATCGCGTCAGAATAGAAGAAAAAAAGGTATAATATTTTTATCTAATACGAATTTTTTCTAAGATGTTGTCCCAGAGCAGATGGATGATACTCAGGTCACAGATCCTTTGACTTGAAGTGAGACTGTAAAGCTTATGGTGGTTCTCTGGGCTCTGATATAAACTCATAATACAATATATTTTTTAGGAATGACTGCTACTTTTAAAAGTAGCGAATTACAATCAACTGCACACGCTTACAACAAACATATTACCATTCACAAAATGACACAATGTAAAATACAACTATTGTTAGGTGAAAATGGGTTATTCAACAATTACGGCACGCTATTCAAGCTGTTAGTGGGGACAAACACGGTTTGGGAGGATATGACCTTAATTTTTTTAGGTAGTGATTTTTATTCTTTTTTATTTTTTGAGGCTTTATTTATTTATTTATTTTTAATTTGAGTTCGTGCTACTTTAGCTAGTTTTCGTTGTGATAGGCTTATGTATATGGCTTGAAAGAATTAGCCTAGGTAGCCGAAACAGGAGAGTGATAACTTGCCGGAAGCAAGAGGTTCTATATGCGCTTTTGGAGGGAAGAAATTTCTGGAAGCGCTTTCAGTTATTTCATTAGTCTTTAGTTTATAAGAACTGATGCTATTCAAAATTCTAAAAACATTAGAAGGAAGTTTGTTATTGAGAGATTTTTTTCTATACAATTACTAGCTGGAAACAAATTATGATTTATAAAATATTAATAAACCATATTCGGCGCCCATAATCACTCAAGAACATGGCGACAAGCAATCAGAGCACATTTCTTACCAAAGTGGCGCACTTTCCCACGGGAAAGACCTGATGCAGTCTCTTCCCACAGTCGGATTTCCCGCACGACTGCTGACGTCAAAGGAAACTGCAACAACTTCCAGCTCCACAGCGCCTAACAAAATACTAAGACGGGAACTGCAGAAGCCAGAAGCATAACAAAATCCGGTGGCACGATGTTTGTCCGAGTGAACTCCGAAATTATTCAACAGCTATTAATAAATATTGCACATTTTGTTTGATTTGCTCCAGCTTAAAAGATTTATCTCAATTAATGCCCTCAAAAGTACGAGTATTTTAAATACAAATTAAATGTTTCCATCTAGGATGGATAAGAATCTAGTAACTGATATTTATGTTTGGATTGAAGTCTAGCGTAGAGGTAAAGTCGTCGCTTGAAAAGCGAAAGGGCACTTGTTTGAAACTCGCTGGGACAAAGAACTTTTTCAATTTGATTTTCAAACTACACTTCACCTTTCAATAATGGGAAGATTTGCAAGGAACGACACTTGGTTCACATTCCATGTTAAAATATACGCATTTTTTTTCCTGTTGGACAGCTGGCCGCCGGCCGCGGTGGCCGAGGTGACTGAGGCGCTCCAGTCACGGTCAGCTCGGCCACTACGGTCGGGGGTTCGAATCCCCCCTCGGGCATGGATATTTGTGGCGTCCTAGTTCGTAAGTAGTTCATAAGTAGTTTGTAAGTTTAGGGACTGATGACCCCGTAGTTAAGTCCCATAAGCTTAACAAACATTTGAACATTTTTGACAGCTGGCCGCGGTGGCCGAGGGGACTGCGGCGCGCCAGCCACGGTCTGCACGGCCACTACGGTCGGGGGTTCGAAGCCCCCCACGGGCATGGATATTTGTGGCGGCCTTAGTGTTAGCTAGTTCATAAGCAGTTTTTAAGTTTAGGGACTGATGACCCCGTAGTTAAGTCCCATAAGATATACAAACATTTGAACATTTTTGAACTTGTTGGATATGTACAGTAGGTTTAGGACTTGTTACTTTCCGTAGTGGCGTCCAATACGAAGACTTGCACCAGGTCACGGAGCCAAAGGACGATATTACTGTATTCAATTTATGACGTTTTGTTGATGGTACAATGTATTTCATATTTCACCAAATTTACGTAAGGCGTAGCCGCTCTTTTTGAATTTTTCCGTGTAATCCATATTATTCAATTTTTGGTGTGTATTTTGTATTCATATAAAAAATCAATTATTGTGTGTTAATCTCGCCAACACTTATGGCATCACCGATCTGAATAATATTTGGTTTTGATTTAAATTCTAAAATAATGGTTCTTTTGTAAGGGGACATCACCTTTTCGCTTAAATTCTTATATTAAGCGCTGCCATACCGTTCATCCGACTGCGATAAAATTTTGTACGCTTTAAGGCTTGGCCTTCAAAACAAGCAAAACTTCGCTGTCTACCTAAGATTTCGTACGGTGCATGCCGGATAGAACCTTACTCCAAACTTTAACATTGTTTGATCGATCACCATGAAACTGGTAGCTATTGTAATTTTTCATAAACAGGTGAGAGAGGGATGAAGAGAGAGGAGGGACAAGAAGTAACACAACGAGGGTTGGAGAGAGACGTAGGGTAATAGGTAGGTTGATAGAGGGGAGTGAGAGGTCGCGGTGGAGCAGGAGATCAACAGAGAGGAGGAAGCAGTACATGGGCTAACTGAAAATTGGAATAAATAATTACCCGACAACGCCGGTTTTTCAGGCAGCAAAAACAGTGAAAAGCCTAAGATAACAAAAAGGCAAGAAACAGGCATGGGGATGGGGAAAATGATGGAGGAAAGGAATGTAGGATGTATAACCTCAACAACTTCGAAGCGCTGCCCGATTCGCTAGTCTCTCTCTCTCTCTCTCTCTCTCTCTCTCTCTCTCTCTCTCTCTCTCTCTCTCTCTCTCTCTCTCTCTCAAATATTGCAGAAACGGAAAATGTGATTGACGTGCAGTTTTCACTATTAGCCAATAAACAGATTGTAAAAATACCTAGAAAGTGTATTTTTTATGCAAACATACAATTTTTCAAATGGAACAACGGTTGTTTCTAACATGCACTGGAATTTTTGACACCAGCTGCGTACAAATAATTTTGAATTACATTTTTACCACGTTTAGTTTGGCAGCTACAACTATTCAAAGTTTTGGGGGCGGAGACTACGTCAGCGTACCTGACTGGCTGGTGGTCATGAGACAGTGGGCCGTGCCCCAGGGGCTAGCCACTCGGCCAGTCCGCTACGCTATCGCAGCCTCCGCCCCCGAAATTTTGAACGGTTGTAGCTGCCAAACTAAACGTGATAAAAATGTCATTCAAAATTCTTTGCAGACAGCCGGTGTCAAAAATTCCAGTTCATGACAGATACAACCATTGTTCTATTAAAAAACTGTATGTTGCATTAAAATACACGTTCTAAGTAATATTACAATCTGTTTTTTGGCTAATAATACGAGCCTCTGACTACCAATCCATTCTGTGTAAATCGCATATCAATCGCACTTTTCTTTTCCACAATATTTGCGGTGCAGGTGTTAGGTGATTCACCCTGTATATATATATCTGTGTCTTCGCCTCACTAAAACTAAGAAATGGCTAGCCCAATTTGAATAATTCTGTTTTTGTTTCTTTCGCTTTAATACAGGGGTACTTTAGCGAAAAAGTTAATCATTTAATTAATTAATTAAAAAACAAGTAGAATCGGCAAAATCCAAAATAACAGCTGACAATCTAAAATCCGACGCCTGTTATCGCTTGAAAAGTCAACCCACGAAACACAACTTTTACGAACTAAACAAGTTCAGAGCAGCTATCAGAAACAGAAATATGCGCATCAGAAGCAGAAGGTGAGTGAGATGGATGACGAGGCGTGAATGGACGGCAGTAGTGCCGGTGATGACGAAGTGAAAGACTGTGCGTTATCAGTGAAGTTATCAGTGGTGAATATTCGTAAGAGAGTAGTAATTCATAATTTAGTTTTAATAAGACATGATTAGTTGATTACAATAATGACGGTGACTTGATGCTCTTGCAGTTACTTATAGATGGCTTAAATGCAGGATTTTTTCTCATTAAGCACAGGAACAACTGAGGAAAGAGGTATCGAGGCAGGCAAAATTCCAATTTAGTTACAGAAATCTTACATAAGAATTGAAATGATAAAATTTTCTTTTTATATGATCGAAAAAGAACCCAGCGAAAACCAGTTTTTATAAACAATAAATATTGTAGAGTATTACATCATTGTTTTTATTGATCATGTATGAAATACTTTATTAAACACCACCGGAACATTCAGTCAACGAAATTTTCTCTTTATTTCACTGTTCACATCATTTTAGTTTATTTATGTTCACATGCACACTTATCATTAATTTTTAATGTTTAACTATCTGCGAATACCCTCTTTGATGAGTTTTTATTTAGTCGTGTTTCTATTTATATTTTTTTAAAGTTTTGTTTTTATTCTTTTATATAAATGCATTTACTGACAATATTTTCACATTCCAAACTCCATGCAGTTATCTGTGTTTTTCCTTACTCATACGCTTTTCCTTACATAATAACATCTGAAGAATGTGCATCACGTTTCGTTGTATGTAACTTCCTTGTTTTATAGTTTCAAAAGTTATCGCTGGTCTTCACTCCAAATTTTATATAAATTTACGACTTTTAACCACGATATCTTCCACTCGCCTGTAGCTATCAACATGGAACTGCTGTGGGGTACAAGGGGAGACCTAGGAGTACAACTATACATGGGGACAATTCGTCTGCGATTTTTTTTTAAATATTTTTTATTTCCTTGCGCCAGAACGAAAATAGACACACATACACGTATATTTTTACATAACTCTATAGGTTTGTTGTTGTTATGGTCTTCAGTCCGGAGACTGGTTTGATGCAGCTCTCCACCCTACCCTATCTTGAGCAAGCCTTTTCATCTCCTCATAAGAACGGCAACCCATATCCACTTGAATCTGCTTACTATACGAGTCTCTTGGTCTCCCTCTGCGATTTTTACCCCATACACTTCCCTCCAATGCTAAATTTACGATTCCCCGATGTCTATAGGTTTAATCCTCCATATTTTCCACCCCGCTATCGTTAGCCACCCACAAATACCATAGTGCACAATGGGAAGCTGACAAGTATTAAAACAAAGAAACCCTATTCGTTTTCGATGTGTAAATTTCGCTGCAAAGTGAAATGCTGTGCAGAACATCCTCAGCAGTCACACACTCTACACATCTAATCTACGGCATTCGTCTCTAGTACCAAAATCAAAAAACTTCAATCGCCTTCTTCTTTGAACAATGTTTCGTCCATGTTTCATTCGCATACAATAGTACACTGAAGACAAATGACTTCAGATAAGACTTCCTGGCACCTAAATTAATAATCTGTGTTAAGAAATTGCTCTGCTTCAGAAATACTTTTATTCCCATACCCATTCTGCAGTATACAGTACATCTTCGGATGGCTACTCAATTGTACCGGGTGATCAAAAAGTCAGTATAAATTTGAATACTTAATAAATCACGGAACAATGTAGATAGAGAGGTAAAAATTGACACACATGCTTGGAATGACATGGGGTTTTCCTACAAAACAAAACAAAAGTTCAAAAAATGTCTGACAGATGGCGCTTCATCTGATCAGAAAAGCAATACTTAGCATAACAACTTAAGACAAGGCAAAGATGATGTTCTTTACAGGAAATGCTCAATATGTTCACAATCATTCCTCAAATTCAAAAATGTTCAAATGTCTGTAAATCTATAGGACCAAACTGCGTGGTCATCAGTCCGTAGCTTACAAACTACTTAAACATAGGTAAGCTAACCTACGGACAAACACACACACCCATGCCCCAGGGAGGACTCGAACCTCCACAGCGAGCAGCCGCGCGCTCCGCAACGAGGTGCTTTAGACCGCTCGGTTACTCCACCGCGGCCATCATTCCTCAACAATAGCTGTAGGCGAGGAATAATCTTCTGAACAGCACTGTAAAGCATGTCCGGAGTTATGACGAGGCACTGACATCGGATGTTATCTTTCAGCATCCCTAGAGATGTCTGTCGATAACGATACACTTGCGAATTCAGGTAACCCCAAAGCCAATAATGGCACGAACTGGGGTCTGGGGACCTGGGATGCCAAGCATGACGAAAGTGGCGGCTGAGCACATGATCATCACCAAACGACGCGCTTAAGAGATCTGTCAGGCGTCTAGCAATATCGGGTGGAGCGCCATCCTGCATAAAAATCATACGTTCCTGCCAGTGCTTATCAGCCAGGCTAGGGATCATGCCATCCTGCATAAAACCCCATGTTATTCCAAGCATGTGTGTCGATTTTTACCTCTTTATCTACATTATTCCGTGAGTTATAAGTTTTCAAATTTATACTGACTTTTAAATCACCTAGTACTTGTTTTAATGCCCAAGTAACAAAACTCACATACCACCTTAATTGTCTCGTTTCCTAATTTTCTCAATATCGCCTGATTTAATTCAACTACATTCCATTTTTCTTGTTTTGCTCTTGTTAATTCCCATCATATACCCATCTCACATGAAAATGTACATTCCGTTCAATTGCTCAACAAGATCCTTGACTGCCTATGACGAAATGATTTCGGCAAATTGTAAAGTTTTTATTTATTCTTCTGGAGCTGTAATTCCCATTCCAAAATTCTCCTTCCTTTCCTTCACAGCTTGCTCAATGTACAGATTGAATAGCATTGGAGAAAGACTGCAGTCTGGATGTTTAGTCCCTTCAAACACCAAGAAGACTACAACCACGTCTTAGTCCCTCATGAGAATGCTTCCCTGTCATGTCCTTCGACTTTATAACTGCTGTCTGGTTTATGTATAAGTTGCTCTTCACTTTCCATTCCTCAAATTTTTTATATGTAAGAGATTAATTATCTAAATATTGCTTTAAAATGATTAAAATGTGTTTTATCGTTTACCAAATATATTTATCGTAAGGTCTCCTTTAGATATGCAGGAGGGCTGGTTTTATGATGACAATAACTACATAAGTAAAATACTAATGCTTCCTCGCAAAATATGGAAAGCAAAAAGCTGACAGTACGAGGCATTAGAGTCACAGTATCAAAGATTAAGAAAAGCTCAAAGCTATTAAGATATGTGTTTAGAGTCCTTATTTACTGTACATTTCTGCTTCAGATGCCCGAATACTTACTTTTTTTGGGACATCCTGTACACAGATGTAGATTACTTACTTTCTGCGACTGAACGTGGTGGCGCAGTAGTGACAAACGGGACTTGCATTCGGCAGGATAGTGGTCCAAAATCACCTCCGCCCATCGAGATTTAAATTTTCCTTGATTTTCCTAATTCATTGCAGGCAGATGCAGAGATGGTTCCTTTGACAGGGTAAGGTCGATTTCCTTCCCCATCGTTACGCACTTATTTCAGCGTGAGAGCCGCCTCGAATTTCCACGTTGTCTTATAGGACGTTAAACCACCAAACATCCTTCCTTCCTTCTTACTTTCTGCACTCTTAAATGTTGCTCATCTAAATAACCAAGCGAAAACCACATTTCACATTTTATCTGTGCTAAATAATGAATGATCATAATTTTTTATAGTAATAGTTTGCAGGACAAATATTTAATCTTATGATATTCTGTTTGCTTAATTTGAAACAATCAGGCCGGGACTTCCGGCTCCCGCGTGTGAGAGACTAGCTAGTTCAGCCATGTTTATCATCGCGTTACCGCTGCAATGAAGGTAACACGCAAGGAAGAAAACGTGGCCCTGAAATTCTGCCTTCTTCTCAAGAAATCTTCAGCTGAGACCTATACAATGTTAGAGAAGACATATGGAGGGTCTGTTTTTTCCTACAGCATAGCTCTAAAGGGGTTTAAAATATTTAAAGATGGGAGACAATCAATTTCAAAGAAAGGTGATCCAGTGTTCCAGGTACTGCTCTTACGGCATAAAATATTAACAATGCTGCTGTCATTGTGAAAGAGGATCGACGAATTACCTTAAGTTCACTTTCTGAAATGGTGAACATTTCATCGGGTGCAACCCTCACGATGGTGACAGAAACATTTCACACGAGTAGTGTTTGTGCGCGATGGGGTACAAGACTAATAAAATGTTCAAATGTTTGTTAAGCTTGTGGGACTTGACTGCGGGATCATCAGTCCCTAAACTTACAAGACTCTTTATTCCCGAACAAAAAGACATTCGTACGCAGTTCTTCATGCAATTGAAGTTGATGTAAGAGCGGTTTCTTTCAAATTTCATCACTTCTGATGGAAGTTGATTAGATAATTTTTATCCTGAGAGCAATCATTATAGCTCATTGTGGAAATCTTCATCACCAAACCCCAAAATTGTAAAAGTGGCTGCTTCTGCTGCGGAAGTTAAGGACATCTCATTAATTTTGAGGACGGGTTTCTCATGTCGTCACTGCACAACTGGATAATACTACGCGATGTACTGAAAACATTGCAAGTCCATGTCAGGCGAAAATGACCACATTTCTATGTAACAGGCTGGATGCTACACTATGAGGCGATTATGCGTGGCCGCATATTGCCAATGTTGTTGCTGAATATCTTGCAAAAATCAACTTGAAATTCATCTTTCACCGTACCTATAGACCGGAAGTATCCCCATGTGACATTTTTCTGTTCCTTATCCCCATGTGACATTTTTCTGTTCCTTAACTTGAACAAACGCCTTCCTAGGAGGCATTATCCATCATCAGAAGCAGTGGTGAAGGCTTCTCCCCCACTTCAATGATTGGAAGGGCAAGACACGGTTTCTGTCCCTTCCATGTTCATTTGGTTTTATTTATCCTTAGGCAGAGCCAGTGAATAAATTACGCTGCAGTCAGCAAATATGAGACGATACTTGCATCTTATAACAACTACTACATTCCGTGCGCTCCTCTAAAAGCGAAAGAGGTTTGTGTGTGTGTGTGTGTGTGTGTGTGTGTGTGTGTGTGCGTGTGTGTGTGTTTAGGAAATGGTAACACTTCGGCCAAATCCTGAATGACCTCGCCCCTTCCTCTCCCAGACCGAAGTAGTCTTGCATCCGCCACTGTGAAAGTCGAAGTCAGTAAAGAGGTTTTCTTTCCCCATCTAAAGAGATTGTTGGTACGTCACTGTCTAGCATGTATCTGAAGACTGACAGAAATGCTGAGCCTTGTGTAACGCAATTAAGAGAGACTACTTTCAGAAGGACCTTCAAAATTGTGGTGATGAGTGTTGGCAAAAAATTATGATCATTTTATATTGAACACCACCCGTAATATCTTGTTGTTGTTGCAATTTTAATGGACAGCAGTGCCTCTGATGCGGCCGCTTAAAAAGCACTCTGAAATCTACCTCGACACAGTTTCTTCCAAGGCAGCGCGAGCCTCTTCCCACGTACGGTAGCGGCATAAGGAGCGACGTCTGGAACGGGTTTTCTGCAGTCGCGGCGGAACAGGATGAGGAAGTGGGCAGCCCGGCCGCATAATTGGGATGGGGCGGCGCGCGGGCCTCTCGTTTGTCAGGACGGGAAGTGACGTCGGCCATTCATTACGGCCGGCCGGGCTCATCAGATATTCCGCGCGGATAGCGGCCGCTTTGTCCGGCCGCGTCTTGCGCGCCCGCCATTATATTCAGCGCGGGAGCCCGTGACGAGGATGTGTCACTCCCTCCCCCGCACACAGATTGGACGCCAGCCGGGAAAGAAATCGCGGCGCGCCGAGGGAAACGGCCGGGGAAGTTGCGGGGTGCAGCGACACTCCCGGATGCACTGCTCCAGTAACTACGGCGGAGCAACGCGTGCTTACACTGAGGCGCCGAGGGTCGTGAAACAGCTACGTGCACCGATTCAGATGGCGGTAGTAGGCCTACCTCTTGTTGTTGTTGTTGTGGTCATCAGTCCGCAGATTGGTTTGATGCAGCTCTCCACGCCACCCTGTCCTGTGCAAGTCTCTTCATCTGACAATACGTTCGGCAACCTACACCATGTTGAATCTGCTCGGTCTCCCTCTACGATTTTTACCCCACACGCTTCCTTCTACTGCTAAGTTGACAATTCCTTATTGTCTCAGAATGCCTATCATCGACTTATAAAACAGCGGTACATTGGCAGAGCTGTCGCCTGTAATCCGATAATAGAGGAGACCGGGGCACGTCGGCAATTGTTTTTTTAAATTTTTGTTAATATTAATTTATTTGACATTTAAATTTATGAAATTATTGTTAAATATTAGATAGGCCTTTACTGAATCTGGACGGCAGTTATTAAGTTTGAAAATATCAGTTAAAGTATAAGAAAAATATTAATTACTGGACATAAGCCAAGGTGGCCTATCTACCCCTACCTCGGGGTAAGTTGGCCTAGAGGGTGGAGCACATTGACCCATGTAGTCTTTTTGTAAGTATAAGAAATTAAAATAAAACTGTTATCAAGAAATATACTTTAATGTACATAATATCAAGTTGAATATTGAGTTAAATGCTTAACATTGAAAACTATGACGACAGGACAGGTTAAACTTAGTACGATTTATAGTGTCTTATCCCCAGGGGGTTGACGGTTATTACGTGAGTACGTGCGTGGCGAGCACGGGACCCCGAGGTAATGCAGTTTTCCTTTCTTCTTTACTTCCCGGAATGCATTTACTTTTCCCTCCCCTCCTTTCCTATCCACAGTCCTTCCCCTCCCTACCGGGCGACTGATAACCTCAATAGTTTAGTCCCCCTATCCCAAAGAAACAACCCAACTATAGTGTCTTAATACAAACCAGTCAACTTTAATCAGTGTCCAGCTCCAAAAGATCAGAACAGTTTTAACACTCATAAAATAGTCCACGAATTGCATTTTTCACGCATCTCTCATTAGCCCAACGCTTACAGTTCGTGAACTGGATTCCTCGTTCTCCAGTTGACTATTTCAAAAACACACTGTGACTCTAGCTCGCGTCATCATTATCACCATCATTCATCTTTGGAAAAGAGGTTTTTCTAGCCTGTGATCTAATTTCTCATCAGTAATTCTTTCCAGTGGAATGGGTTGAAATTCAAAGTTTGTTTGCTGAGTTTCAATTACCTGTGCAAATTGACATGAGGTCTGTACTTGGCACAGTACCTCCAGTATGATTTTCTTGGAATCCCAAAGTCTTCGCTAACAGTATTTTTCTTTTACTTCTAAAACTGCTTTCGCATCGTATCTTCAGAAATTATCCCCCTTTCTTTCTTTTATAATTTCGGATCATTTTGATGATACTATAAATAAAACAAAGATTTCAACCAGAGCCGAACTCATGTTTTCAAAACAAGGAAAAGAACGAGATTCTGACTTCTCAGATCACTGTTTAAGATTAAAATAAAATTTACTGGTTGGCGTTTATTCAACACTTTTGATGTCGTGAATATGACAAGTTTTTGGCCTCTGAAACATATCAAAATGTTTAACTTCGACAATTATGTTAATAATTTAATAAACGCGGAGAATTACAAACGTTGTTATCATTAAAAGTAACAAATGTTTCATCGAGTTAGTGGTCAGGTTGTCTCGGCTGGCCATCGTGCCCCGTCCTCTCTGGGCCAACCTGCCCCATAGCAATCTTTATAATAAATTCTGGCCGGCCGCGGTGGCCGAGGGGTTGAGGCGCTTCAGTCACGGTCTGCACGGCCACTACGGTCGGGGGTTCAAATCCCCCCTCGGTCATGGATATTTGTGCCGTCCTTAGGATAAGCTAGTTGATAAGTAGTTTGTAAGTTTAGGGACTGATAACACCGTAGTTAAGTCCCATAAGCTTAACAAACATTTGAACAATAAATTCTGTTCTTTAGAACACTCTCTGAAGCAATTAAGTCTGTATACCATATAGAAATAATCCTTTAACTACGACCTTTTATTATACCACTAACACCGTTGCGCCTAAAGCAAGCAAATGTTTAATAACACACATTAACAGACGAGTAGAATTTTACGGAAAAACACATAAAACAATTAAGGACCACAGCTTGTCCAAAACTTCGCCGCCTGGAATATTGGTCCTGTATAAGGAGAGGGGCAGTACTACCTACTTTATGATTGATTCCTAAGAAGATCTAGCGTCTACTGTATGAACTAATTCGACTGGGCCATCCTGTCCCTATGGCCAACGTGCCCCGGTCTCCCCTCATGTGAAAAGGTTTCGGACCAGATTACGACCCCACGACGACAATTAAAAGGCTCTGAACACCTAGTGGTAGATGGGAATAGACACATGGGACATTCCATTTCGTAAATTGTTAGGGAATTTAATATTTGGAGATAAAGAATGTGCCAAGAATACGCAATTTCAGGTATTATACTATTCACCACGGACAACTCAATGTCCAGTGAACTGTACTTACCGTCCTAGAGTAGCGGCGATTGTGTATAGTTGTCAGTGCTAACAGAGCGGCCCAATTTAGTGGTAATCGTCCATGGCACCAGACAACAGACCCGAGTGCCCATGATAACATCACAACAATGCAGGCCTCTCCTGGGCTCGTGCCCATATCGCTTCGACCACATACGACTGGTAAACAATGACTTGTTCATCTGAGTCCCGAGTTCAGTTGGTAAAAGTTGGCGGTAAGCTTCGATTATTCATGAAGTCATGTGCCCACGTTGTCAACCAGGCAGCGTGCAAGCCAGTTTTGGCTCTATGATGATGTGTGCTGTTTTCACACGGAATGGGTCGGGTGATCCGGTCCAACTGAACCGATCACGGATAAGGCTATGCGACACTACTTTATAACCATGTCAGGTCATTCATGTGATTTATGTTTTGAACCAACGATGCGGTTTTTACGGATGACAACGCCGCATGCCACCGTGCAATGGTTGTTCGCGCTTTGTTTGGAGAACACTGTGGGTAATTCCAGCGAATTTTCTCCTCACCCACATCACCCGACATAAATTCCTCGAATGAGAGAAATCTTGCACCGGCAAGTCTTTAGAAATAATGGACGGCTCGATATTCGTGAGGACTTCCATCGATTTGTCTAGTCCATAGCACGTCTCGTTGGTACACTTTCTGCGAAAGTAGTTCCGATGTGATATTAGGAGGTATCGACGTCATTGTAAATTCACATTAAAGATGTACCGAGGGCTGCAGTTCAGCAAACGGTAAGGTATGGGCTACAACAATACACAAATTTTCTGAGAAAAATTAAAAGATATGTGATTTATTAACATTGTCTTCAAAGAAAAAGAGATGTGATGACAATAGACCATGTAACGACTTTTCATTCCTCTGTTTTTCAGCAATGTATTGTAGAATACAAGATGATTAATTAATAACATAATACACGGGAAAATTGTAATTTACAGTAGTTTTGATAGGGTCGCATAATTGATCTTAAAATTTTGTAAACAAATAAAATTCAAATATGGTTTAATTTCAGAACGGCGCGCGGAATGGCCGCCTGGTCTAAGGCGTCATTCTAGGGACTGGACGGCCGATTCCGACGGAGATTCGAGTCCCCCCACGGGCATGCGTGCGAGTGTTATCGTTGGCGTAAATTAGTTTAGGTAGTTTGTAAGTCTAGAAATGGATTACTATGGGTTTGGTACGACGGGTTTACAAAAGTTTGAACAATGGAATTTCAGAAAAATAAATACTTTTTATACTTCCAGTGTAGTATAAAAGTATAAACATATTAGAAATCGTCAGAGTTATTGTGTAAATCCAGTAATATTTTTATCATGTTTGAAAGGATAAAGTTGACTGGCACTTCTTCTCGGAAACCTAAAATAAAGAATAAATTAAGAAACTTTTTGGCATCTGGTCCAATTATAAAGTTTAAGCCATTGAAACCTAGGTTATTCTTATTCCTAGGATTTTAATAATTTTATAGAGCAAGTAAATAAAAACTTGGCGAGAAAAGAATAACCATCACTGTGCCTGCCTTTAATGGAAGGAGAGGAATCCAAAAGCTGTCTCTTAACTGTACATTTTCGACTGAACATTTTCTGTTTAAAAATTAGGATCGCACGGTTTATTGACTCTACAGTATTCGACTAACATCTAGCGAGAGAACTGAAAGAAGCAATCATTTTCTATATTTTCTTTATCTCTTCGGCCCTCCCTGTGCATATATCCTTCTTCAGCCCCCCTCCTTATAAAACTCCTCCTCCAACTCCGCCCCTCCAGCAACTCCTCCTTCTCCTCCTTCTGCTCCTCCGAACTACTCTTGGCCACTGTTCACACGCTCCATCTACTCCTTCTGTAATCCAGTTACTTCTCCTTCTCATCTATTCCCCCTCTCTTGTTCCACCTACTCCTCATCTGTCCTCCTTCTCGTCTCCATCTCCTCTTTCGCACATTTTTGTCCGTCTACAGAAAACCTCTTCCATCCCGCTTGGGTATCTTGTCATCCCTCTCTCTGTGTCCACCTCATCATTCCTCCACTCTCTGTCGATCACCCAATCAACACTCGCACCTCTCCCTCGCAATATTTCTTTTCCTGAGAGCATATACTACATATACCAGATTCGGAAGGAATCGATCTAGGGGCTCGGGAAATGTTGAACATATAAATATGTGAGACATACTGCACATATATACGCCTCATTCTATGTTTGCTTACGAGGTGCAAATCCAGAGACAATGTAAAACGTATCTGTGGTGTTCAATCATGTGGAGTAATAGCCATTTTTCCCTGGTGTTTCATTTTCAGACAACTTAATTTTTAAGACACATAACTTCTGAATTACATGTCGCACAATGATGTAATAATGTACGTGTATTCAGGTGCCTGAAATATACGCCGTAAATAGAGTTAGTAGTAAAGAAGGAAGAAATTAAAATATTCAAAACTGTTCAAACTGCGTGGTCATCAGTCCATAGCTTACAAACTACTTAAACTTAGGTAAACTAACCTAAGGACAAAACACACACCCATGTCACAGGGAGGAATCGAACCTGCGGCGGCGAGCAACCACGCGCTCCACAGCGAGGCGCCTTAGACCGCTCGGCTACTCCACAATATAAGAGTTACTTTCTGAAATAAAGTCTTACAGTAACATGAGTGTCCAGGTTCATTACTAGTATCTTATATGTGAATTACTAATGAAAACGTGTCACGAATGCAGTTAGAACCATAGACGTAATAAATTGTGACGTCATGCCTAATGCTGGACGAATAGTGAACATGTAATAATCGATAAACTTTTTTACTTATATCGTTATAGCGAGTAAAAGTTCCGTAGACGTTTGAAATTACTTGTAGGATTTGTTAGATGTCCCTAAATGCTCTCATTGCCAAATAATTAATGAATGAATACAGGGCATTCGCGCGTTTGGGCTACACATTTTATTCAACCACACCCGTTCGACCATTACAAAAAAACGTATAGCACATTAACCTCCTCCGTGAAAAATGCAACATTGTTTTAAAATTTCAATTTAACCGAACTGCAACCTATAGAGTTTCGCTAACACAAAGGAAACGCAGGAAGAAGTTTTGTTCAAATGTTTGTGAAGCTATGTTATCAAACTGCAGTGGTCATCACTCTCTAGAAGACTTACAAACTATTGAAACTCACTTACCAAGCCATACATTCCGTAGCAAGGCGTGTAAGAGCGCACGAGCATTCTCACGCGGCTGAAATTTTGTAAATAAGAAGATAATCTTTGTACGGTTGCTACTGGACGTTCAGACAGAGTGGTGGACATTTTGTGACAAAAGTTGTAAAGTATTAGAAAAACTTTCAGTTTCTTGATTTTTTTATTATGTCGCAATGAATTTGTGCATAGTAGAGCATTTGACTATATTTTCAAACGATTATCTAATGTGTGCACCCTGCTTCTGGTTCTTCTTTGTGGTAGATAATAGAATAACATTCAGTTATTTGCAAACCCTTGACTTCGTCAGCTGTTAACGGTCTATTTGACCAGTCCGTACACCCTCTCTGATGTGGAGTTATCGAGAAGATAGCAGGAGAATTCAACCCGACAGTAAAAGGAGGTGGAAAGTATCGCATTGTCAGTAGAGTTACAGCAACTGCTAAATGGCTCGGACAGGAAAACTCAGTAGATTCGGATCTAGATTAGTAATTGGATGTATCCTCGATAACAAATCAGTTACAAATATTTCACACCGTTGAAAGCGACACTGTTATTGATGTGATTTTGTTTTTGGTTTTCAGTCCGAAGACTTATTTGATGCAGCTCTCCATGTAAATCTATTCAGTGCAAGCCTCGCCATCTCCGAATAAAAAAAGTATCCCAAATTTATTTGAACCTGCTTACTGTTTATGTCTTTGGCGTTTTGCAGGTCTCATACAAATTACACACTAGGTGAAATAGTTATATCATCGCTGGCTCTCCTAGAGACTAGCTTCTCTGGGGAAATGTCGTGTATTCAAATGTTCAAATATTTTTAAATCTAATTGACGTAACTACTCTGGTCATCAGTCCCTAGACTTACAATTTACTTAAACTAACTTATACGCTAACGGCAACACACATCCATGCCCAAGGGAGAACTCGAACCTCCTACGGCAAGTAGCGGCGAGCTCCGCAGGAAGGCGCGTTAGAGCGCTCGGCGACTCCACCGCGCCTCGTGTGCTCCAGGAAACTTGTTATACAATGTGATTGTGAAGTGTAAATGGAAGAAAACGCCAAAGATAAATCAAGTAGTGAAGAGCAGGAACCACCGCGCGTTGCGGAGAATGGTTTTAAAAAATCGCATTACATCGGAAGGAATTCCAAAGTGCTACCAGCGGTCCAATGAGTAGAATCACAGTTTCACAAACGGGTCACAATGGTTGAGCAGCTCCTCAAAAATAATCAGTACTAGGCGGTGCTTGAGGTGGTCTGCCGCGAACCTCAGCCTAGCAGATATCTTCAACTTCGCTATAGAATTTATGTCTGTGCCTTGTACGTGTCGAGGTGTCTGAAAATTTCGAATTCGTAAATTTACTGCAGATGACGTCAACGAATGGTATCTGTAATTTCATAAATGTCGCACAGATCGGTCACCATGTCTACAATAACAGATCATTTTTCCCTTTCTTTCGTGTAATATTCAAGTCATTTTCTCGAATGTATGAGATGTTATGCTGATCGTGCGGTAGTTCTCAAATTTATCTCCCTTCTGAGACGTTGCGTGGCCTGTGTGAATAGAGCTTAGGTCGTCGCTAGGGTTGCTTGTTACTAAAGCACTTCAAACCACACAACGAATCAAACTTTTTTTTTTTTTTTTTTTTTTTTTTTTTTTTTTAAATGAAGTTCTTGGTGAAGTTAATAGCAGCACATTCTCCAAGGTTCTTCTACCAAAATAAAGTCGTTGTTAGATGGAAATGTATTTTTATTGAGTCTTCCATCACTACAGCACTGTATACATTTAGTGTAAAGCTTACAACTGCCATTAACTACCATCAACGGCCCTCAACTGCCCTCAGCTGCCGCTTGTCGTCAGTAGCGTCATATTTAAATACATCGATTTTGGCGCCAAAGTCGCGTCACGTTTACAAATTCTGTTTCAAACAAATTGACCACATATTTTAAAGAAATTATACAGTTCGATTTAGTGGTTAACAAATAATATAACTGGTTTCAAAAGTTGGAAAAAAAGGTTACAATTCAAGCAATAAATTAATTATTTAAAGGTAAGTGGTGCGTATTTTGCTACACGGCGGCTAGGTGAAACAATAATCTTTGAGCTGTCCGTTCATGTAAACAAACGAGTCCGCACGTGATGTCTTATGATTGATCTTCAAATTCAAGATTTTACCAAAATTTTCAGATAACGATAATTTACAAGTGAAAAAATGTTCAAAAAAGGTGCATGGTTTATCAAAACTTAATAGATGACAATTCTAGTTTTTCGCAAATAGTTCGAAACTGATATAATTTACAATATTATCGTAAAAAAAAAATAAATAAATAAAAAAAAAAAAAAAATTCTTAGTAGTGGCTGTTTTATCGTGAGGTTTTTAACTTGGGATCTTTAATGTTTCCTATGAAACGTCACACCTTGGTATTTTCTAAATTCTGTAGATTTAAGCCTGATGTTACGTAGATTGTCTAACTACTGCTTGAAGAAAATTATGTGTAAAATATACTTGAACGATATTACTCACGAGTAAGGAATCTATACCTTTCGCTCGATTCCAAGGCCCTACGTGTGGCATCTTCTGTGAGGCGCATCCAGATGCGACACGCTGCCCGAAAAGGGCTCTCCCGCTGCGTGGGAGGGTGAGTCACGAGCAGCAGCAGCAGCAGCTGTGCGTCTGCCGCCGCCTCGCCGACGCGCGCCCTCCACATCCGCTACCGCCTGGCCTTACGCCCAACACATTCTCGCGCAGTGATCACTGGATGACGCGATTCGTTTTAAGTGCACATCCGTAGCGCGCTTTCCTCTTTCAAGGACACTTCTTCGCTGCTGAGCGAACAATTCTTACAGGATGCGAAACCGGAAGTCAGGATTTAATCCGGGCCTTCCGTCAGAAGACTGGTCTGATGTGTCTCTGAACACAGAATTGCTTTTGCTTAACTTTTCTTGCCTACATCCTTTTGCAGCGCCTTACTGCCATCAAGTCGCAGTCTTCTACTACATTTCAATCCCTGTGGTTACACCACTGTCAACCTGCCTGTTTGTTGGAATCCCAGGGGTGTTTCCTATCAATAAATGCCACCTGTTAGTCAATTTGTATTATACATTTCTTTTCTCCCCGTACGATTAAGTATCTCTCTATTATACTCAAAGAATATATGGCATCAACTGCGAATGGAAAAAGCTGAAAATATGTACCCATCCGGGATTCGAACGCGAGTCTCCCGCTTTCTAGGCAGTTAGGCTGACCAGTACACCACTGAAGACACAGTGATCACCGCACCTGCAAGAACTACCTAAGCATGCCTCCCGTTAGACACAAATTCTCAGCACTACCCTGCCCACAGTACTCAGTTTCAGAAACTATTTCCCGTAAGAGTAAGGGCCCCAAACTTGCTCACCGACATATTATATACATGTGGCGTCTGTTCAGAAAGAACAGACGTCACAGACGCCATACGTCGGTGACGGGTAATGATCCTTTCGTTAGGGGGAGGGGTGAGCAATTTTGCGGTCTTTACTCGTACGGGAAATACTTCCTAAAACTGTTTGAGTTCTGTGGGCAGGGTAGAGCTGGGAATCTGTGTCTGACGGGAGGCGTGCTTAGGTAGTCCTTGCACGTGCGGTGATCACTGTGTCCCCAGACATGTATTGGTCAACTGTCTAGAAACAGGAAGACCTGGTTCGAATCCCGGCTGGGTACACATTTTCAGATTTGCCCATTTGCAGTTGATGTCATATATTCTGCGAATATGAAAGAGTAGCAACTGCAAGATCAGAGTGACGTCTGTTCTTTCGGAACAGACACCATATGTAAATATACATCTCTCAATTAAGTTGACGATTTACACATCCAATCTTCATCATTCTTCCATAGTATCATATATCAAATTCTTCGATTCCCTTCTCGTCTGAAATGGTTATCGTCCTCCTTTTCGTTTTGTACAGCCGCGGTGGAGTAGCCGAGCGGTCTAAAGCGTCTCGCTGCGGAGCGCGCGGTTGCTCGCCGTGGAGGTTCGAGTCCTCCCTGGGGCGTGGGTGTGTGTGTTGTCCTTAGTTTAGTTTCCCTAGGTTTAAGTAGTTTGTAAGCTACGGACTGATGATCACGCAGTTTGGTCCGATAGATTTACAAACATCTGAACATAAATCTGAACGTTTTGTACAAATCTACACTCAAGAGGAATACTTATAAAAGTATTTCGATCACGTAAATTTATACTAGACACTAGCTGCATGGGCCACGCGTTGCGAAGGCTACTTACACATTAAACGGAATAAAAAGAAAACGAAGATATATAAATAGGTGTGAAAGTATATGGTGTTATCAGTATTGCTGGATATGTGGTTGACACACAAATTTTGTGCAACAATACAGAAGGCGTTCCAGAGCTTTTGAATAGAATCCGCGACGGCATCGCGACGTTTCCAATCGGAAAATAATCTCAGAATCTCGTTCAACGCGTGGCTTTGGCTTTGAACAATGACAAAGTTGAGCCAAATTGTTGGTCGCTAGAGTAAAACCAATGATTGCTTGCTTGCGCCTCCCTGTACAATAAAGTTTGGGCCACAGAAAACACGTGCGTGCCATTCCACGCAAGTGACTTTAGAGACCCCCATATGAAATAATCAAAGAGATTCACGTCAGTTTAACCTCACAGGCCATGGAACACCACCGCCCCCCTCCCAAATCCAATGAAATCCTGCATGAGTTACTAGTAATCAGGCTCCTCCTTCTTTCCTTGCAGGAAATTAAGAATGCACATTTAAGCAGTGCAGTTCTTATAAACTTGCACGCGCATTATTTGAAAGTATACTGGAAAACAGAAATTTGAGAGATAGTGGTGGACGCGTTTACTTCCATATTTCCATTATACAGCTTCTCCGATCCCAGATCCCCTAGCTCTAATCATTCAGTGTAGCATTTTTCACGCTCTAACCGAAACATCTTCCACTATCAATCTGTTACTTTGCGATGACAAATGTTTGTAAATCTAAGGGACCTAACTACTCTAGTTATCGGTTACCACGCTTACAAGCCACTGAAACCAACTTATGCTAAGGACAACACACACACACACACACACACACACACACACACACACACACACTCGCCCGAGGGAAGACTCGAAGCTCAGACGGTGAGCACGACGCCTTAGATCGCTTGGCCAGTCCACCGCGGCCCTTCACGTGTCCCCAGGTATCTTCTCAGTATACAATCTCCTTATTTTATTGTTAATGCAAGCGACAGGCCACGGTAAAATATTCTGTGCAAAAGTCCATTCTTTCACTGCCTCCCCACTCAATTCTGTATTAAGTACATAAATTTTTCTCTGTTCTTTTTCATGGTGCTGAATTCCAGCCAATCCCATCCAAACACTACTTTAGGTACCCTTAACTATTCGAACCGCCCCCATGAACCACAGACATTGCTGTGGTAGGGTTACATTTCGAGCCAATACGCAACGCCATTGACAAGATTCATTACTGTGATGTTTACACAGCCAATGCTGACAACAATGTCGATATAGCAGTTGTGATAATTTAGCTGCCTTATGTGTGTATCACTGCGAATGGCCCATTTAAAGAGTAACGTCCTTACAAAGTGTTTTCACTAAGCGTTGTTTCTTTCATGTGTCATTTCTACCATGCAAAGTGATTGGTAAGCAGAAAAGAAGCACTTCTATGTTTCGTATTGATGAGTATGGGATAGGACATACGACACTGCGAGGAATTTGAAAGAGCACTGAAACATTAGCGCCGAAACAAGACCACTGAAGTAGATGATATTCTCTCTGAACTCCTTATATGCATGGGACAGCCAATCAGGAACAAACTGTTCCACTTTGTGTAGAAGATGTGTGAGACAGAATAAATAGCCTCAGATTTTAAGAAGACGATAATAAGTATAATTCCAATGAAAGAAAGTGCAGACATGTGTGATAAATACAGAATTATCTGTTTAATAAGTCATAATTGCAAACATTCAACACTAAATACTTACAAATGAATGGAAAAACTGGTGAAATATCATTTTCGATTTAGGAGAAGTGTAGGAGCATGTATGTCAATACTGACATCTACGACTTATCTTAGGTTGAGGAATGGAAAACCATAGTTTTCATAGATTTGGAGAAAACTTTTGATGCTGACTGGAATACTCTCTTTCTAATTAGGAAGTGCAGCAGGGTTAAAACAGAGGAATGGAAAACATATATTCAACTTCTACAGGAACCAAACAAAATTTGTAAGAATCGAAGCGCACGAAATGGACACAGTAGTTGGGAAGGGGTTAAGACGGGTTGCAGCTTTTTCGCATTGTTATTCAATTCCTACACTGAGCAGGCTGTGGAAGGAAGCAAGGGTAAATTTTGAGGATGAATTGAAATTTAGTTGGAAGAAATAAAAATTTTGCGTTTTGTCGATGACGTAATTCTGTCAGAGAAAGCAAAGGAGCTGGAAGAGCGGAATGGGCAGTGTGTTGAAAGGAGCGTGTAAGATGAACATTAACAAGACCGAAGCGAGGGTAATGGAAAGTAGTCTCAGAAAGTGAGGTGATGCTGAAGGTAAGATGAGGTAAGAGAAAATAAAAGTAGTTGATGAGTTTTATTGAGTAGTAAAATAACATCTGATGGCCGATGTAAATAAGAGATAAAAGACATAATGACTGTGGGAAGAAAAACAATTATGAAAGAGTTCTTTCTTGACGTCGTATTTCAACTGAAGTGTTTTTGAGGCATTTGTCTGGACGATAAGGAGCTTAGACTTGAAAATTATTTATGCTTTTGAAATACGGTGTTTCAATCGAATGTCGAAGATTAGATGGTTCGGTCGCATAACTAATGAAGAACTACTGAATATAATTGGAGAAAAAAGAAAATAGCTATTAGGCTATGCGCATGCGCAGAAGTGAGTTTGTTGTGTCGCTTTCATCTTTACGTGTGTAAATATCCGCGTCCTTATTAAAATTGCTTGTTTTGTTGGAGTCATATATCTTGCATCAATGGAGTGTAACAGAGCAGGAATTGCGCTTTTCATTGAGGCATACAGAGCAGATGTAGCAAATCCTCTCTATTGTAAGAAGATACAATGACAGTTATGTATGAAGAAAATAACAGAAAAAAGATGATTTTAAATGAGGTTTGAATATGTCTAGTAAATTAACTTCATATCATAAAAAGTCTGTGAAGTTGTAGCATGCCAGAAAGACAGTTGCCAAAAACTTGAGAGTATGATGCCAAGAGCAAAGCAAAATTTAGTTCACTATGATCCCATTATGGAGCAGAAATCAAACTGGCTTTGCAGACTTCAACAGCAACACTTGAAATACTGTGCACAAAAATTCTTTGTGGAAAGGAAAGCCACGGCGGAGTGGCCGAGCGCATTGTGGCGCTATGCTCCGATACACAAGGCCGTTCCCCGGGCATGGATTTTTTTGCTGTCTTTAAGTTAGTTTACATGTAGTTTAGTAAGTTTAGCGACTGATGACCCCGAAGTTAAGTCCCATAAGCTTAACTAACATTTGAACATTTTTGCGGAAAGGAAAGGCTTTGGAAAAAAAAAAGTGGCCGAGCGCATTGTGGCGCTATGCTCCGATACACAAGGCCGTTCCCCGGGCATGGATTTTTTTGCTGTCTTTAAGTTAGTTTATATGTAGTTTAGTAAGTTTAGGGACTGATGACCCCGCAGTTAAGTCCCATAAGCTTAACTAACATTTGAACATCTTTGCGGAAAGGAAAGGCTTTGGAAAGATTCTCCTATAGCAAGAAATCGCATTGTTAAAATGACCCTGAAAAATAAATAAGAATTACAGGAAGTAACTGACTAAAATTTTAAACACAGCTGAGAATGCAACTCTAGCGTAAAAAGTGTGTGTACCTTTACCTGTCTCATCACTATATTTTTGTCGTTGGGTTTGTCCTTGGACGAATGCTTCTTATATACTAAACTTGCTAAAACACTCAATACTTATTCGTAAACAATTTCAGAATATATTGGTGTCCTCTGGCATGAGTTACTTCATTATTTTCGTGCTGTGTACATCTCGCCCTTCGTCTTTTCTTCTGAACCAAGGAGGCATTCAACTTCAATTTTTCTTCAGTGTGATGTTCTAACAAACACTGCCCCAGCTCCTGTAATTGCAGCCGTCGACAGAATAAGAAGCTTCACAACTTGAATATTATCAGCGATGCACATACACCCAAACGTAAACAATTCGCGTGAACGTAGTACAACCATACTTTCACAGAGTTTTTTCCAAGTGTTTGTAAATCTATGGGACTTATCTTATTCGGTTATTAGTCCCTAGGGATATAAAGTACTTTAAGTTAAACTAACGTAAGGAAAACACGCGCTCATGCCCGAGGGAGGACTCGAAACTCCGATGGCGAGGAACGGCGCGCTTTGCAGCAAGGTGCCTTAAAACGCTCGGCCACTACACCACGGGTTTTCGCAGTGCCGTTGCTGTCAGTGGTGATGACTAAAGTTTTGTCGTGTAAACGCAACCAAGCCTGTATGATCACAGGTCATTAGTACCGAGTTAGTACGATTGTTCAAATGTTTGTTAAGCTTATGGGACTGCACTACGGGGTCATCAGTCCCTAAACTTACAAACTACTTATGAACTAGCTTATCCTAAGGACGGCACAAATATCCATGCCCGAGGGGGGATTCGAACCCCCGACCGTAGTGGCCGTGCTGACCGTGACTGGAGCGCCTCAGTCACCTCGGCCACCTCGGCCGGCTAGTACGATTGGAGCGTAGCGGCAGACCATAAACTTTCTTATGAATCTTCGATCATCATGTCAACTGGGCATTATGTACATCTGTGGCGGACCCTCTTTCGAATTATGTGTCATTTACAGTCCGTGTATAAGTAATTTGAAAAATTCCGTTCCTTAGTTTCGTGCTCACGTCTTAATATTACGTTGCTGGTAAAAGGACCAGTCCCCATTTAGCATGAGATACAACTGTAGACCCCATGAATAACTCGCTATTATATGTGAAGTGTGATTATGTGCAACTGGTCACTTTGAATAAGCAAACGACAGCAGTTTATGGGACGCGGGCGACCATCTCCCGACCAGGCCATCTCCGGGCGTTACGAGGTTGCAGGCAGTTACGACCTCGTCCCACCGCGGAAGAAGAAGACTGCACGGCTAATGAACTCGGCGCTTCCAATTTACGACTCGGGAAAGACGCACGAATATTAAAAAATGGAGCTCTAAACTGCGGTTAGCGCTTATTTACGAGCGCCGAGGGAGCGACCTGGGAGACAAGTTATCATTTGGGCGCGAGGGGGGCTGATGTATGACGGTGCCCGGGTTATTGCGTGTCTGCGCGTGTGTGTCGCGGGATCAGCAGCCGAGCCAAATTAAATTTGACTTGCCGCGTGGCCGCTCACAATTTCAGCGTCCCGGCTCCCGGCTTTCCCCGCGTGATTGCCGTTCCGCATTAACTGCCATAAACGCACCCATTAAGTCCGCGAGGGAAATGTACATACGCCTCCGTGCTGATTTCGAATCTCACCTGCCGGACGGAAAAAGAAAAACGGTTACAAAGTAACTGTATCTGCACATTTTCTTGTGTTCTGCGCTTATTACCCACTACTGGAAGAAAACCAAAAATGAGCCATGGTGTAGGGTGTGTTCTGTAACAGTTTGAAGAACACACAGATACTGCCGAGGGAAAGCCGATCCAAAGGATACATTCTATTGGCAGAACACTTAGCAGATTGCCGCGGTGGAGTGGCCGAGCGCTCTAAGGCGCATTGCTGGGAGCGCGCTCTTGCCCGCCGTCGGGAGTTCGAGTCTACCCTCAGGCATCGGTGTGCGTGTTGTTCTTGTCATAATATATTTTAAGTAGCTTGTAAGTTTAGGGACTGATTGCCGCAGCAGTTACGTCCCTTGGATTAACAAATATTTGAACATTTTGGACTTAGAAGGTACAATACAACAACTTCAGAGTGGCTAGACTACACCTGTCCGTCTTCTTCTGGAATATTACTGCGCATTGTGGGATACTTACGTGGCAGAACTGACAGAGGACATCTATACAATAAAATGCAGGGCAGCTTGTTTCGTACTATCCCGATACGGAAGAGAGGTAAATATAAAACAGTCAACAATCCGAAGATTGTTTTGAACACCACACAACGCGAAAACAGCGCATATTCACCCAAGTAAGCGACAAAAACTTGTAATAAACACTTAGACATTTTGTTATAGAAGCAGTCGCTACAGTAAAATTAAGCCAAAACTCAAAATCGAGGTCCCATATTTTCGTAAAAATTACGATTTTTACAAACTAACCATTCACCCCATTAAATACACACGTTTTGGTTTGCAGATGACAAACTGTCAAAAAATCTCAGTGACGTTTTGTGAGTTAAAGAACCACAAACAAAATTACATGTAGGCCTAGTATATCTACAAAAATAATAAACGATTTATAGTAGGCTCACAATTATCTGTAGTTTCTACTGTTAATGTACAAAAGTAACAATCATTTCATTGTTAATTTGACAGACGATATGAATTAAACGTACCACTGATGATGCTGCAACGCCAGTGAAACATGTATGGGAGAAATCAAAATACATTTCTGTTTGCTCAAGGCGGAGCTTACCTATAAAGAAAATGTATTTCACAGTGCTTTATTAGGCATGGTCCTGTTTGGAGGTGGTATGCCGTTTCGTTCCTCCGACCTTAGAAATGAATTACCCAGCCAGTTATAGGGGGACCTCCCGTTTAACGTGGATTCCTAACCACTTTTCATATCAGTAACATTGCCAGAGGGGACAGAAGTGAATAGTAACAGATGAAAATCCTAGGACTGTTCGAGGATCCAATCCGCGACCTTTGAATTCATAATCTGGCACTTTACCACGGTGCTACCGAACCACACAGAGGAGAGGGTTGTCATTACAACAAAGAATGTTCATAGCTTCGACATCTACTCGTGCTTACGAAATTTTGATCGCAGAATTTCTCCTCCGAATGCGAAAATATATTGTTGACTTACATCTACATAGGACAAATGATCATAATAAAATACGAGAAGTCAGAGCTTGAACGGTGGGATTTATCTATTGCTCGTTCCTGCCTGCTATTCGACAATGGAATGATACAAAAACACTATGAAGGTAGGGAAAGTAAGAGACGAGGTACTGGCGGGAGTAAAGTTGTGAGGCGGCATCGTGAGTCGTTTCGAGATAGATCAGTCGGTACAGCGCTAGCCCGCGAAAGGCAAAGGTCCCAGGTTCGAGTCCCAGTTCCGGCACGCAATTTTAATCCGCCAGGAAGTTTCATATCAGCGCACACTCCGCTGCAGAGTGAAAGTTTCATTTTAGTATGAAGGTAGTTCTATGAAGTTCCTGCCACGCACTTGGATATGATTTGCATGTATTTAAGGTATGGAGGGCCAATGAACCTTTCTTCATTGCAGATGCACGCTAGGCACGAACTCGTACGAACAGTGGCGAAATGCCACGAGTAATGAGTACGCAGAGCAGAAAGCATGAAAAAGTTTAAAATTTGTGTCTGACGTGTACCCGCGCGGTAATGGTTATCATAGTGTCTCAGTGGGGCAGTGGTCAGCCCAGTTGGCTATTAAACAGAAGGACCTGGGTGCCATCCCAGGATGGGGGAAAATTTTCAATTTTCCCAATCGAATTATTTCAATGCCCTCTGGCAGCTAACATTGTAAATTCCTTTGTACTTGGAAGAGTGGTCATTTCCCGTTTCCAATTTCATTACTACTTTAATTTCAATAAAAAAATATTTATTTCTTCTAAAAATTCTAGTATTCTTTCGCTGCCATCTGCTAATTAATTCGATTACTTCTCCAACGAAAACAATTTCAAAACTATCCGAAAAAAAAACACTAAGCACAATTTGATGGTTCGGAGCATCGTGAATGTTTGGGGATTGTTCTTCTGAAACAGTATAGCTACATCACTGGCAATCCAAACTGCAACCTCAAACCAGGACCGGAGATATCACAGCCAAATTTATTTCAGATATCGCATGATTGAAATATACTGCTACTTGTGAAGTGGGGCATATCATAAAATCCGTATTGAGTGTTACTGTCATTGCTATATATAGCCACAGTCACACGCCTCTGGATATGTTGTTGGGGTATAGCAGTTACACAGCATCAAAGTATTATTAACAACGAGAATGTCGGACTTTTGGGTCACTGATTTCGATCAAAATTTGCACGAACTTTTCATATTTACCATAAAACGTTACGTGTTTCGGCTTTTTGCTAAACACTCAGTAGTTTTTGAAAAATATTAAGCTCAAAGTTGAGGATGGAAAATCGCGTTTTCAATGTCACACGTCAAAAGATCGACTAAAGATTAGCATTTTTTCTACATATTTGGTCAAAAGTTAATGACGTTCGAGTAATTAACTTTTATGTGTTTTCATGCTGTAGATTTTCCGAGCGACGTCGTCGGTTGGGAAGTACTAGGCATGGACAGTCTAACCAAGGATCCAAGTTCAGACTTAGATAGTGGCAATTCTTTGTTAGATTTTTTTGATGTATTTGATAATATTCTCATATTTGAAATACCTTTTCTTTCCTTTTCTCGAAGTAGAGCATCGGGAAGTATGATTAATATTCAATTAATTGTATTATCAGTTTACAGTTGTTTTATTTGTGATTCACAGTACAAAACAATAAAAATAATAAATAAAAATAAAAACTTCAAAATATATTATTAGGTAATTCCAATTATCGGCCGTCTATTCGTAAGCGTTCTCACATGGTGAAACATATAATAAAAACAACCAAAACACACATATTTCTCACACATCAAGTGCAGAAAAATAAATTTTGCTTGATACTGGATTGATAAGGTAACCAAATAGACAGGACTTATGTTGATGATGATGCTCAACCGACGTGCACTTTTAAAAGCGATAACACCAGAATGCCTTTCTTTGTCAACCTTGTTAATTTTATTTGTTTCGCCAGGTCAAGAATTTTATCAAAAAATTCCAAATCATGCCACATAACATGAGAACAGAGATATTAATGATTGAGCAATTGCTATTAAAATTATGCCATGGCCCGTAATCAGTTGTCCGCGCCTGTCTCTCAAGAGGTGCTTGTATACTCTATGTACGCATCGAAATTAATAGCCTAGTCCTGTCTTTAGTAATATAAATTAGGTATGTTTTCCATGAACCATATCTCGGACAACATGTGAATGTGGCAATACATCGATCGTGTCCTATGCATGGTATGAGCAATATTTGTGTTTTCATCGTTTTATAATAAGAGTCACCATACCGTTCTGTGAGAATGCTGATCAGTAGACTCCCAGTAATTGGGATTACTTAATAATAGACTTTAAAACTATATTTTACTTTATTTTTTAAATTGTTTTTGCACTGTGTGTCCCAAATAAAATAGCTGTATATGGATAAAATACTTACTTGAATATTAATCAAACAAGCCGATGCTCTGCTTCAAGATAAGGCAAGAAAAGGTATTATAAACATGAGAATATTGTGAAACACATCGAAAACAACTAATAAAATATTGCCATGCTGGAGTTTCGAATCTGGCTCGCTGGACCGGCGACCGAGCCGGTAAAGTCACTCAAATTTTCAAGTATACAGAATGAAAACACGAAAACGTTGATTACTTGAACGTCCCCATATATATAAATGCTCATCTTCAGCCAGTCCTCGATGTATAGTACTGAAAACGCTTTTTTCTATCATCAGCCTTGACGTTTTTTTTCTGTTTCCCCCCACCCCCCTCTCCCTCATCAACAACAAGTTTTCGACTTGCAAGATGTCAGTACAAAGTTGTGCGATAGCAGCATCGCAACCCAAAGTGGCAACGTAGAAGTGATTAACATTCCGTATTACGTGTGATCCAATATGATTCTATAGCAATGTAGCTGTCAGCATGTTCTGAACCGTGACATCCTGGAACAACAACATCACAGTTGTGACGTCGCCTGGTACCACACTGCATACTTTGGCGATGGGAGAGTTGAATTCAATACTACCTCAAACCGTTGTGCCGGCTGCATTTCCGCAAGAACAGACGCCATACTTTTTAACACTGTCATTCTATTTGGTTTATCATCCACGAATGCAGCACAAACGCAGTGGTTAATGCAGCAATGGATGCCTTACGGACATTTCACTCTGATGCAAACGACGTCGAATGTTGCAATGCGACACTAGTTCCTGCGCAACGTACTGACTTTTTTCGTGATATGGTACGTGATGCAGCGGAGCGATACATTACTGTCATGCACGCAATGTATCTGTCATCAAGTGTAGTGCTGCAACGAGGTGGGTGAAATCGCTCCCATTCGCCCAACGTTATCCCAGCGATCACACACACGCATCATACTTGCTTGTTTACGTCCTATACGTTCACCGATATCTCTGAAGGATAATCCTTAATCACTATCGACAATTATTTTTCCCCGGTCGAATACTGAAAAGTTCCAGAAAACGCCCGCTGTCTTCTGCATACACAGCCTGACACAAGGACAATTTCAGTACATCCACACTGCCGGCCTACCGGCCGTGTTCTTCTTTGTTATATACGGCTTGCAGGGGCGCTAATGGCGCTTGAGACGCGTAGCTCTCGTATCTCTGTGTACCTCTCGTCACCACAAACGCGTGCGGCAAATTTCACCTAACCTGGATGATTTCTTCAAAGTGTTGCATTTTTAGTGGCCAACTTCCCCTGCTAATGTACTTGGAATTAAATTCCCAATACTGAACTGGACGTCAGCATTCCAGAAGCACTAAACTAAAGATATACGGATCGATTCATGAGACCAAATAATTGGTTCTTTTCAGAACCCATTCTGATTGTAATTTCAGTTTGAAAGAGACCACATTTTATCATAACTAATGTTTGATTTTCTCATGAAGTCATCAAAACAGTTGAATAAATCATCTCCGCGATCCTTGTCTTGTAAGTAGTTCCTGCCTAAATTCCATGCTTTCAGTATCAACAGATATCACGAAACCATGTCGCATGATCATCAAGTCCCGGGCAACTTCTGCAGAAGTTGCAGCAAACTACTTTTACTGTCGGCAGCTTAGATAAAGGTTTCAGAGATTGTCAGAGTATGAAGTCGACTTATAAAATTTCCTTCTTTATTAAGTAAAGTTCTTGTGCTGCATCCGTACGTACTGCAGAGCTCTTATGCGATTCACCGGCCAGCATGCTGTCTCAGAATTATATAAAATGGGTGTTAACGAAGCAAATTTAGCAATTCAGGATTTTCATCTCGATTTTCCAGTCACAACAACTTATAGTCTCTAGGTTGCCTGTGACCTTCAAGTTTTATGTAACAGAGAGCAACGAAATTAATCCGAAGACTGCCTGTTCAACCGGATTCTGCCTTATTTGCTTGTTACAGATTAAATTGCGTGAAACGAACAGACTATTTTGTTTCCGATGAAGAGAGAGAAATATAGTACCAGCAAAAGCTCTCGTCTCCATATCTGAAAAGTTGATAATGGAATTTTGTTCTTATTAAAAATCAAAAGCATTCAACTTTTCTCTTTGATTACCTCTGAATTGAGTGTTGCCTTAGTGGCCGAGGAGACTGAGGCTCTTCAGTCACGGTCTGCACGGCCACTACGGTCGGGGGTTCGAATCCCCCCTCGGGCATGGATATTTGTGCCGTCTTTAAGGTAGTTCATAATTAGTTTGTAAGTTTAGGGACTGATGACCCCGTAGTGCAGTCCCATAAGCTTAACAAACATTTGAACTTTTTTTTTTTTTTTTTTTGCCCTAGTGATTAACAATGACTGTACGTTGCAAATAAGAAATGGCCAGAATTCAAATATGAAAAAAAATTTTAAGTCACAATTGAAAGAGTATTAGCATAAATAATGTCTCATCACAGGGTTTTGTTATATCATACTTTGGATTCAAATGAAGGATTTTGGAATTTCACTGCACATATTTATTTTCGTACAGATGGTCAATAGCTGAGGACTAAGAGTCAAAAACGTGTCGACATATTGCTTAATCGAAATCTCGTTAACACACCGAGCTAATTTGAAAAACTAACATGAGTCACCATCAAACAGGAAATAGAAGAAACTAGAATGTCGAAATGGACCTTCAAATCGAATTCCCACTCAAAAATTGCATTAATTCCATTGTGACTGCATAGCATATAGAGGCTGTTTAACAGGAAAACTCTGCTAATATGCCCAGGCTATAAATTTAATTACACCCAGTAACGAGCAAACGAGAAATGTATACACACGAGAATCACTGGCCGCAACAACTCTTTCCGACATGTTACACACGCTTTCCATGATGCGTTAACAGGAACTCAGCGCTGCAAAACTACATAAAAAATAATGTCGATATTTATTTGCCATTCGTTCAAACGAGAATCTAGTTGAAACAATCGTTTCTTCTTAAATTTGCGGTAACAATTGTAAGACTATGCAAATTCTAATTACATTCTTCTCAATGGAATTTGAAGTCACTTCACAGACCACATTTCAAAAATGAGAGTCAAACGTGTGCATACATTAATACAAACACTGAGGCATAACCATGCACCCACGTCTCCCAGCGTCGGGCTGCAGCGGCCACAGATGACGATAATGTGAATAAATCATAGTTCTCACTAATTTATTTGTGTTAAGATTTTTGTTAGGCTCATTTTTATTAATGATATAAATTCCCTCCTAGGATCATTGAGCCATTTCGGCAGCGCTCTGTGAAAATCGTCATCTTTATAAATTTTCCCCCCGCCCCTCCCAATGTACTTTCAGCTTGATGATAAATACCAAATCTTGCCTGTGGGATCTGGATCAGATCGATGGCACCATTTGGCTACGTCTGGACATGAACTTCATTTACCAGCAGAAATTTGCGCTGAATCTGTATGCATTTTATACGTATGAAACACCCATATTAACATGTGGTGTAGCTTCCTCGGGCATCGCAGTTTTTTGCATCCATTGGATCGAACAGATGGCGAATCGTGTCTTGGTAATACATTATTCCATGCCTACACGACCTGTTCACGTAGTTCTGCAAGGGTTTTTTGTTAACAAGTCGCACGTGCCAGTCATAGGCCCATCATATCCCATACGTGCCAGATTGGAGAGAAGTACGGATAGCGTGGTCTTTTACAGCATGTTGAGTTTCACGCATTCTGTGTGAGTGAGAAATATACTGTTGCAACAACACTTTACAGTCCTATTGCAAGAATGGCAAAAGAAGGTGACGTTTGTTGAGTACACGTTCCGTTCTAGTTTTCAGGAAAGGTACTGGTCCAGAAATCGATGGTCAGCTAAAAAATTTCTATAGAGATTAGTATTACAATTTTTATTGACTGAAAATTACAATTATACTCAACTTTAGAACATATGTCTGTTTCTTCTCTCTTCTCGCTCCTCTCGGCGTCGTCCGAATGATGCTAGCTGCACTGAGACCTAGTGACAGCTTGGTTCGTAGCCGAGTTCTGACCAATATACTGCTTGAGTTCTGACTATTAACTAATGGCCTGTCCAGACATATGTTGGCAGAGATGTAGCTGCTTGTAGAGGGCGCGCATCTTCGGTTACTCCCTCCGGGATACGCGGCGTCTGCATGCGATTGGCTTTTGGTCGATCGCTGCCTTCTCCACGATCGTTCTCTTACGTCAGGCGTGTGGCGCTGACTTTATGCCACAACATATCTCATTCGCCACGCACCGAGCGCTGTCAGTGTTTCCACCACAACGACCAAAGGAGAACGAGACTATAAGAATTGGGGTGGGGGTAGTTTGCGTTGGACCAGTGCTCTCTAAAGGTACGTTGACATGGGCAACATTTTACCGAAATATTAGGTCGAAAAAGCATTTTCGCGAACACTGTTGCAATAAGACTGCAATACATGGCAACATTTCGGTATTTATGGTCAATATTGATGATGCAGGCAGTTTCTGAGGTATTGTCAAGAGATTGCCGCGTTGTCTATGAAGGGTGGTGAACATTTCGTATTGCATGACAATACCAATCTCTGACCTTGTCTGTAAATTCTTCCCTCTCGCTCTTACCTGTGTTTCGTGCTTCTCTCGCAGTCAGTGCTGCAGTCACGTGTCTCAGCGAAAACAGTATCGTTTCGCTTTTGTTCATACGAAAGTTTGTTTGGAACGTATATTTGTTTGCAGTTATTGTTCTTTTAACAATGGAAAGATGGTCTAATGACAAAAACATTTTATTTATTTATTTTATTTTTATTTATTCCATTTATTAACGCAATGCATCTACGTCTTGAATTGTGGGACGTAGAAAGCAGTATGCAAGAAGACAGAAACACCCAGAAAGATAGTTTCTCTTGTTTTTGTTTCGAACGACATTATAACTTGTTTCATGTAGAGGTAGGAATGACGCACTCACATCTTTAGCCTTTCACCCCTCCATTTTGTGTGAAATAGTATCGTCCTCCGCAGACATTTCTGGACCGGAAATCGGTTGCAGCAAACATTGTCGTTGTGTGGCTGCAGAGCATGAAGCTGCAACGTTGCCCGACAACATTTCCGGGTCCCATTTACGCGTACCTTAAGAGACAACGCTAGCCAGGTCTACAATATATGGGTAAACGTCCAATACTTGCATGCAGCCGGATCTGCTTTCATCGCTGAAAACCACGACTCGCCATTCCATTTTCAGTTTGATCCTCTAGACGGCACCGGTCGAGCCATGGAGATCGATGTTATGGAGTGAGGAGATGTGCGTGCCATAGTCCCACTGCTTTGACCAATTGGCAGCTGTTGGCAGCTGATACTTCTTGGCTCACAGAACAGTCACACGTTTGTAAATGTATGGGACTTAACATCTTTGGTTATTAGTCTCTAGTTTTGTATCCCATCCTCGTCGCCATTTTTGTGTCCCAACTTCGTCGCCGCTTTTGTGTCTCAGCCTCGTCGTAGGTGTCGGTGGCCGATTGGAATGAGACCGACACGCTGGTGCAGGTACGGAGGGGAGCAGCCAGAAACTATAAACACTCGATTAATTAGAAAGAGATATATATTGCACAGAATGTAACAATACTTAACCTTTACATAGTACTGCAGAATGTTGATACATAGTTGTTAGAGGCCTGCCTAGTGCCTGTACAATAACAAAGTCTTTTTTGTGTCCCAACTTCGTCGCCGATTTTGTGTCCCAGCCTCGTCGTAGGTGTCGGTGGCCGAGTGGAACGAGACCGACACAGTGACAAAGACAGCACGCCGGTGCAGGTACGGAGGGGAGCAGCCAGAAACTACAAACACTAGAGTAAATTAGAAAGATATATATTGCACAGAATGTAACAATACTTAACTTTTACATAGTACTGCAGAACGTTGATACATAGTTGTTAGAGGCCCGCCTAGTGCCTGTACAATAGCAAAGTCTTCACTGGTGCCTATCTGATCTCAGTCCGAAGTGGCCAGATCCTTCAGTGGTGGCCACGAGCGGAGTTGTCGCAGAGGGCGCTCGTGGCAGTCGTCGTGAGAACGCCGCGCCGTGCGTGCCTGGCGGCGCGCGGCGAAAGTAGGTGGCGCGCACTTTGTACTTGTGCGACACCACACCCCTCCCCCCCAAACCGCCGCGCCGTCGTGGCGTAGGGCTGAGGGCCACGGCGACGGCACTGGGAGGAGGGCCTGGGCGGGGGCGTTACTGGTGGGACGGGCGTCGTAGCTGAGGCCGGGATCGAGACGCCGTCCGCGCCCCGGCATCCGCCTTGAGATCCTCCAGGAAACCCGCCGAAACCTGGGGAAGGGCGCACGCTTCCGCCCAGATTGACCAGGTCATCTTCTTCTGAGGTGCGTAGCCCAAGCTGGAGGGGCCCGCACGGTCCCGGAGTCCCTCTCGGTGACGCTTTCATCTGCGGCGGCGACAGCGGCGGCGACGACTGCGTCGGAGGTGCGTCCACCTCCATGGGTACGATCTCGTAGTCCGGGGACGAACGATGTGGTTGTGCTCCCTGGCGGTGAACTGGGTCTGGAATCAAGAAACCGGAGACAGGATCGCGAGGCCTATGCAGGCGCAATTGGTTTGCGTGGCGCCGCAGCTCCGACCCTGTGGAAGAACGTACAACATACATATTGCGACCAAGCACGCGTTGAATGGTGCCCGGCAACCATGTCTTCTTGTTTCCAGCAAACACCCTGTACAGCACCGGCGTAGAAACCTGAAAACGCGTAGCGCCATACGAACCGACTCGGTGCGTGGGAGGCTGCAGCAGGTGAAGGAGAGTGCGGTGACGGCGGCCGTGTAGCAGCTCGGCAGGAGACGGGCCGTCACGTGGCATGCACCGATACGTAGACAGGAAAATTTGAAGTGCTTGCTGCCTGGAGTGCTGACCTTTCATCTTCTCCATGTGAGACTTGAATGTTCGAACGAAACGTTCTGCTTCACCATTGGACTGAGGGTGAAAAGGTGCAGTGGTAATATGCTGAATGCCATTCACACGACAAAACTGTTGAAATTCCGCACTAACAAACTGAGGTCCATTGTCACTGACGATAGTTTCAGGCAAGCCTTCGATGCAAAACACTGATGTTAAGGCACTGATTGTACTAGAAGCTGTCGTTGAGTTCATGGCAATCACAAAAGGAAACCTGCTGAAAGCGTCTACAACAATTAACCAGCGCGTATTCCAGAATGGTCCGGCAAAGTCAATATGTAAACATTGCCATGGTCCCTTGGGGCGTGGCCAGTCTGAGAAACGTTGCGGAGGAGCCGCCTGATGCTCCGCACAAACTGTACACTGTGATGTCATGCTCTCTATCTGAGCGTCCATACCAACTCAGGTACAATGACGTCTGGCCAGTTGCTTTGTCCTAACAATGCCCCAATGTCCTTGATGCAGGAGGCGTAACACTTCTCGTTGCAGGGAACGAGGAACAATCACTCTTGCTTGGTCGTTGTCGGTATGCAACAACAGTACAGCCTGACTTAAAGATAATGCATGACGTTGTGCAAAATAACGTCGAACCAGAGGCCGATCAATGTCTTTGGCTCTGGCAGGCCACCATGAGCGAACAAAACGTGCTACCACACTTAGGTCTGCATCCGCAGCTGTTTCCTGTGCAACCCGACGAGAGTTCAAAGGAAAGTCTGCGACAGCGGAAGCATCTCTGGAGTCTATCTGACAACATGCCATTTCTGAAGAATCAAATGATACATCCTGGCCAACCGGAAGTCGGGAAAGTGTGTCCGCGTTGGCATGTTTAGTGGTAGGTCGGTACAAAATCTCATACTGATAATTTGACAATATCAAGGACCATCTCTGAAGCTTTTGTGCCGTACGTGGCGGAATTGGCTTTGTGGGTGAGAACAACGACGTGAGAGGCTTGTGGTCTGTCAACAAATAGAATTTTCTGCCATAGAGATAATGATGAAACTTTGCGACGCCGTAAATGATTGCTAAGGCCTCCTTTTCTATCTGACTGTAATTCTATGGCGTCGGCGTCAGTAGCTTGGATGCAAAGGCAATAGGACGATCGTGACATCCAATACGATGTGAGATTACAGCGCCCAGACCATACGACGAGGCGTCAACTGCTAACACTACAGGCTTCTGTGGGTCAAAGGGAATCAAACATGCATCACTGAGTAGTGCAGACTTTAATTTGTCAAAGGCAACCTGACAATCTTTAGACCATACAAAAGGAACATTCTTCCTACGTAAGTGATGCAGTGGAGCTGCAATCTGAGAGGCATTGGGAATAAATCTGAAATAATAGTTCAGCTTCTCCATCACTGCTTGCAATTCGTGCACATTCTTAGGAGGAGGCAAGTCTTTGATTGCTCGAAGATGTGACTGTAAGGGATGGATTCCTTGGGCATTAATCACATGGCCTAGGTACTCTATTTCAGTTTGAAAAAACGAACACTTTGCTTTATTGCAACGTAGACCTGCTGCAGTCAAAACTTTGAAAAGGCACTCCAGGTTTGCTAAATGTTCTTCAACTGTACGTCCGGATACCACAATGTCATCTAAATAGTTCGAACAACACGGTACAAAAAAAGTCAGCTGTTCCAAAAAACGCTGAAAAATAGCGGGGGCGGAAGAACTGCCAAAGGGTAGGCGTTGAAATTGAAAAAGGCCCATGTGAGTATTAATGACGAAAAATTTTTTTGACTCGTCATCAAGCGGAATTTGTAAGTATGCCTCTGCTAAATCAATCTTGGAAAAGAAACGAGACTGTCCTAATTTGTCCATTAGTTCGTCAGGTCTGGGCAAGGGATAAGTGTCTACAATTGTTTGACTGTTGACAGTTAATTTGAAGTCCGCACAGAGACGAAGTTTTCCTGACGGCTTGGGTATAATTACTATAGGCGAGGCCCACTGACTCGCAGAAACAGGAGAAATCACCCCACTATCTTGCCAATGTTTAAGTTCTTCGGCAACTGAATCACGCATTGCGATAGGCACTGGTCTAGCTTTACGAAATTTTGGAACTGCAGATTCTTTTAAAGTTACATGTGCCACGAAGTCTTTTGCACAACCTAGTTCCGGCGAAAACAAGTCACTATATTTGTCACACAATGCATTGATTTTATCCTGAGGCACTATTGACGAAATTTGAAGCACATCTGTTTGAACCGATAAACCAAACAAGTCGAATGCATCTAGGCCAAAAATGTTCTGTGTCGATTTGGCCTGAAGAACTACAAAAGCAACTGTTTTTGTTACACCTTGAAAAGAGGCGGGCAGGCTACATGTTCCTAGCACGGGAATATTTTCACCTGTATAAGCTATTAACACGTGCTGTGACGGCGACAATTTTGGCGAACCCAGAAGTTCATAAGTGTCTTTATTAATTAATGTAACAGCGGAACCAGTATCAAGCTGAAATTGCACAGTCTTATTTTCTATGGAGAGATTTACAAAAAGTTTGTGCTTCTGGCGCACGACAGGTGCGCGAATGTGGGCAAAGTCTGCTACGGTCCGTTTACTGCGCTTGCGCGGGCCGCGTAGTGAAATAAGCGGCGCAGACTCGGCACACAGGGGATTAACAACACTGTCATTAGATGGCACTACCGCCGGATCGGCGTCCGCGCAATGCGAGGCTACTGCAGATTCACTAACTATTGCACTAAACTTTTGAGTAGCTACACCAAGTCTACTGTCACTATCTACACAGTACTGGGCACTTTTACAATGAGCAGTTGCAGAAGGCACTATTTTCACTACAGGAATGCACTGTTCATAGTCATTTTGCTTGTCCCGAACCCTTTTCCGTTGCACTGTTTTACGCGCTCGTCGGCGCTTGCTAAGTGGTGCACTATATAGTTTTGCCATAGACGCAGAACTACTTTCTTGCAATTGAGATCCAAGGAAAGCACTGTTCAACTCCACAGCCCGTATAACATTTACAGAATGAACTGTTCTCGCACTCTGCGAAGCACTGTTTCTAACGTTACTGTTCTTTGAGTTTTTAATTTGCATACACACAGACTGCACATGTCCCGATTTGCCACATTGATAACAGGTTGCGTTGCGACTAGGGCAATGAGCACGCTTGTGGCGAGACACACACTGGGGGCAAGATTTACGTACATTTTTCTGAAATGAGCGTTGGCGCCCGTTATTCAAATTACTGTTTCTAACACGACGGGGCGACCTTTGCGTCGCACTTTTACACTGGCTACTGTTCACTGTCTGTTCAGCACGGCCGGTAGAATAAGAAACACTAGTGCCATACTGAGAACTACGGCTAGGAAAGTGTCCGTTGTGGCGCACTGAATTTACACTATGGCTTTGCATTTCTACTTCAGCTAAGTCAAAAGTATCATGCGCTTCTATAAGCTGCAGTACACTGTCTAATGAAGGGTCTGACTGTTTTAGAATTGCTGCCCGAATTCTGGGATCCTGAATGTTCTGCGTAATCGCATCCCTCAACATCACGTCACTATAAGAAAGTCCACAAGAGCAAGTAAATTTACATTGGCGGGTTAAGCCCTTCAACTCGGTGATCCACTCTTGGTGTGACTGTTCGGGTGATTTTTTAAGTCTGAAAAATCGGTACCGTGCCGCAGCTACGAGAACTTTTCTCTCATAATGAGCATTTAGTGCCTCTACTATTTGTTCAAAGTCTACATCACGAGTAGATGCGTGAGGGAATAGTTTTTGCAATAATACGAAGGTCTGGGGGCCCACTACAGATAATAACAGATGCTTCACTTTCTGACCTGTAATTTGATGAGCCGCGACGAGTTCTTGAAACTGTGCGAAATAGTCGCTCCATTCTTCCTCACGTTCGTTGTACTGGCGAAACGTAGGAAGAGGTGCAGCGGCAGGTGTGGGCTGCTGAAGCGGCGGCTGTTGTTGTTGGTTAGCTGCCTGCGCTGTGAGCTGGGACACCGCTTGGAGGAGTTGCGTTATTTGCGCCGTCTGTAACTGAATAATTTCCATTAAGTTTGGGTTCGGGGTAGTGGCCATGCTGACCGATTAGGCGCCGCGCATACAAGTAAATTATAACAAAACACAAATGCAATATGAAAGGAGGGCTCGCTCTGCAACAAAAAAGTCCACAAAACACGTAACAAAATATCTTTCCCCAAAATTCTTATATTAAGGGTGGGTGGGCGGGAACAATTTCTGCGTGCTCCGACTGCTGCTGTCTGACTGCTGTAAGCGGGCTGGTCCAAGGTTCGTCTATCACTCCTCGTCGCCACTTTTGTATCCCATCCTCGTCGCCACTTTTGTGTCCCAACTTCGTCGCCGCTTTTGTGTCCCAGCCTCGTCGTAGGTGTCGGTGGCCGAGTGGAATGAGACCGACACGCTGGTGCAGGTACGGAGGGGAGCAGCCAGAAACTATAAACACTCGAGTAAATTAGAAAGAGATATATATTGCACAGAATGTAACAATACTTAACCTTTACATAGTACTGCAGAATGTTGATACATAGTTGTTAGAGGCCTGCCTAGTGCCTGTACAATAGCAAAGTCTTCACTGGTGCCTATCTGATTACGAAGGTTCTAACTGGTTGCTATCTCAGTCTGAAGTGGCCGGTGTCTTTCCGTGGTGGCCACGAGCGGGGTTGCAGCAGAGGGCGCTCGTGGCTGTCGTCGTGAGAACGCCGCGCCGTGCGTGCATGGCGGCGCGCGGCGAAAGTAAGTGGCGCGCACTTTGTACTTGTGCGACACCACATCTAGGCTTACAAACAAATTACACTATCCTTAGGACAAAACACACACACACACACACACACACACACACACACACACAAACACACACACACACAAACACACACACACACACAAACACACACACATGCCCGAGGGACGACTCGAATCTCCAACGGCGAGCAACCGTGCGCTCCGCAGCAATGATCCTTAGACCGCTCGGTCACTCCACCGCGGCTGTTGCCTCGCAAAGCTACTTATCTCTTCGGTGGTAGTTGACAAGCCACTGTTGTCCTTACAATACGATCCTCTTGGCAGACATATGAGCTGCATGGAAATCCAGAACCTCATGTTCCATTGTGATAATGTTCATGTGACAATTGTTACTAGCATCGTCGTACAACTGTAGCAACACGTCCAACGCGTGTGACAATTCTCCGAAACGACCATTCCGGCACTCGGAAGGCCACAATTTGATAGCATTCAGTCTCGCTCATTTGGCTGTAGGAAGCACAGTGCGTCTCCGTGGCATGGTTCCTCTTTGCTTGACACTTTCATATCACATTGAGCCTTAAGGATGTAAACCTTTTCTGTTTAGGTAACACACAGATGGCGCCCTGGAATCTGTCTCACTAATGTCATTCTGCTAGCGGACGAAGTTGAAATCATTATCAGTACATCTACTATCCCTCAGATGGCATCTGCCGTCATCACATGAAAATCGACATTTTCTTTCCAGGTGAACTAACTTTGAGTAGTTTTTCGGTAATGTAGCAGCTTCTTGCTGTACGGATGTCGTTATTTACCTCATCAGCACAACCAAATCCCAAATTACACTAGAGGAGAATTCGCTTCAATTTGATACGCCGTTTGAGCTACCTTCGATTGTGAAAGAGATAAATGTTCATTGCTTTTGTGACATCCTTCTACGGTGCTTAAGTTCTGCCTGATCGTTCGCATTTCTGTGCATGGGATGGCTTGCTGGCTGAGGAAAGAACGGAGCCCTTGAGCGAGGACATTCCACTAACCGGTTGTCACAGTATAGATGTCAACGAGTGCGCGGTAAATTCCGGATCGGTCTGCGGCGGAGGGTAGCTTCGCCGCTGCCTGCGTTCGCTGCTCCACCTCTCCCCCCCCCCCCCCCCCTTCCCCTTCGCATCTCATCTCGCCTGCCATTCCACCTTTCCCCTACGGAGCCTGCAGACTAGTCCTATATAAACGGCAAATTTTAATTAAAACAAACTCCTGAGATCAAAGACGAGCAGCGCGCTAGCGTACCGGAATGGACTGTGGCAGGCCTTGCGACAAAGGAAGATTAATTAAATCTTCTTGTGGCATTTCTTTCCTCTGTTGTTGCAGTCATCTTACTAAAATTCCGAGGGCCAGGGAAGGGCCCAGGAATTAAAGGAGGAGGACACAGGCCTAGCTGTCTTCTGCAAGATATTTCATTACGGAGTGGGTGTTTATACATTCACTGTACGTCAAAGGCAGGCGTCCGTCCTGGTCCTAATGACTGAACAGACAACTTCTTTTACAAAGAATGTATAATGCTGAATCATTGGTTTCTAAATTAAGTATATGACATGACTGGTGTAATCAGGCGTTATAAGTAAAAAGATCTTTATTCCCATAATAATTCTCGAATATTTGAAAAAGGACTCACATGTAACAATCGTAAACTTTGAGGATTGATGTTAATTAACCTGAGGTTAGCAGCCGACATTTTATCGGTAGGAGAGTGATCATAAAATTGTTTGTATTAAAATGCTTCTTAATGAAGATCAACCTAGAACACGTTTAAAAAAATTTATATTTTATTTTCACACCACTAGTTTCGACAAACGTGTTGTCATTTTCAACATCATAACATGACAGTACCACTGGGAAAACGATACATGCGTGACATACGAGAATGCACTGACTCGGCTGACAACCCGAGAAGATTTCAACATACGTAATATGTTTCATAAGAAGACAGGCAACCATTACAGGAATGAAGTTTGTTACTGATAATCAGCAGCTATCTGACTACAGTACAGAAGTCATGCATCTATATCTACATCTACATGGGATACTGTGCCAATCACATTTAAGTGCCTGGCAGAGGGTTCATCGAACCACCTTTAAACTATTTATCTCCCATTCCATTCTCTAATAGCGCGCGGGAATAAAGAACACCTGAATCTCCACTGTGTTAGTAACGTTCGTTTTAATAAAGTGATACTTGCTTCTGATGCGTGCGTGCAAGACAAGATTCACTGAAAGACTGAAAACATGATCTGACGTTAAATAATGGTGAATGATAGTCGTTTACAAATTAATGCTCATAATAATAAACATATTTTTTTAGTAAGACATAAATGAATGATGCATTTTAGCATCACATAACTATACATTTACAGAGAAAGCTTTTGGTAGAACAGTAATCGATGCTTAGATTTTTAAAAAATAGTTAGTTTTCAGATTTATGTTTGCTATCTGTAGGTAATTTTGTATAAATACGCATTCGATCAAAGGTTTTTGGATGTTTGGATGTTTAAGGGGGACATCAAAGGTTTTGGAAGCTGTAAATTGTTCGCAGCTTTCTTGATTAACCTTGTTTTTAATAAGAATAAAGCATGTCATTTCGAGTATTGTAATTAAGGACGTCGTTACGTCTTCTGAAATGTTATGGATTACATATAACAATTGTCATGAGAAAATGTACAGTAAACATTTGAAACTTTTAATGCCGCAAAGCGTTTTTTATGGGACTATCCTGTTCAAACTATGTTTTTAACGGAACAAATGTAACAGACAAAGTACGGGAGATTTCTATACCTATTTATATTATTTTACAGTGATAAATATATGACATTATTCCATTTCAGTGGACAAGGGTCTTTCGGTGCAAATAGTCAAAGCAGTAGATATTATGTTAAATGGAATAATTCAAACTAAAATATGCCAATAACTTAGAAAAATGTTTCCTCTCGTTTATATGTTCTGGGTCTGATAAATAAATAGCAAATATAGGAAAACAGTCTCCAGACCTGTGACGTTTCAAACGAGAGCGCCTAGACGATTGCCATCTCGTAATCTCTACATTAAAAAGCACTTACAATAAAATAGGGACTGATAAAGGAGCTATATGACTGGTAAGTAATATTATAATCTTGAACCTTTTTTATCCATATTAATACAAATAAACACCATCAAGGCTGTAACTAATTTCATTGCTATTGTTGTTGTTATTATTTACATTATTATTTATGGTATTTCCACAACAAATAATTACACAAAACAATAAAGAAATTACCTCGCGAAAGAGTACCCTAAACGGTTTCAAGCACCACCATACCTCTCACAAGAAAAACGAAAAGAAAGAAACAAAAACTACACAGTTTCTACCTCAAAGGGTCATGACCTTCCCAAACTAAAATCCTAAATCTGCCTCTGACTCTACTACATGGTAATCCACAGCATCATCTGCTAACAATTTGAAAGGAATACTGAGATTGTCTTCTAAATCATTTGCAAAGATAAACAAATGCAGAAGGACAATAACATTGCCGGCCACAGTGGCCGAGCGTTCTGCGGCGCGCCAGTCACGTTCTGCACGGCCACTACGGTCGGGGGATCGAATTCCCCCTCCGGCATGCATATTTGAGCCGTCCTTAGTATTAGCTAGTTCATAAGTAGTTTGTGAGTTTAGGGACTGATGAACCCGTAGTTAAATCCCATAAGCGGGTAGCGGGGGCTGTGTGGCGTGGACTGGGCGGTTTTTTAGGATAAAGAGCTTCGGGGAAATAGAAAGTGGGCAATCTCAAAGGGTTCAGGTGGATCACAGGAGAAATGTAGATCCGGAAACTATCGGTATAACAGTTGTAAATTGTCGCAGCTGTGTCGGGAAAGTTCCAGAACTGCAAGCGTTAATAGAAAGCACCGAAACACACATCATTATAGGCAGCGAAAGTTGGCTCAAGCCGGAAATAAGTTCAGAAGAAGTATTTTCAAAAGATCTAACGGTATTCAGAAAGGATAGATTAAACAAAATAGGTGGGGGCGTGTTTGTCGCCGTCAAAAGTAGTATTTCATGTAGCGAAGTTGAAGTTGATAGTTCGTGCGAGCTATTATGGGTAGAGGTTGTACCCGAAAATACTAAGAAGTTAATAATCGGTTCCTTTTACCGGCCTCCCGACTCTGACGATACTATAGCAGAAAGGTTCAAAGAAAACCTGAGTCTAATTACAAAAACGTACCCGACTCACACGATAATAGTAGGTGGTGATTTTAATTTACCCTCGATCTGTTGGCGAAATTATATTTTCAAATCAGGAGGTAGGCATAAAACATCGTCCGAAATTGTACTCAACGCATTCTCTGAGAATTACTTCGAACAATTAGTTCATGAGCCAACTAGAATTGTAAATGGATGTGAAAACACACTTGATCTCTTAGCAACAAATAATCCTGAGCTCATAACGAGCATCAAAACGGATACAGGTATTAGTGAACACAGAGCTGTAGTAGCGAAATTGAATATCGAAAGTCCCAAAGTTACCAAAAATAAACGCAAAGTATTTTTGTTCAGAAAAGCAGATAGAAAAAAAAATACATTGCTTCTTGAAAGACAGCTTCCACTCGTTTATAACACTAAACGTAGGTGTAGACCAGATGTGGCTCAAATTCAAAGAAGTGGTATCGACAGCAACTGAAAGTTTTATACCTAATAAATTAATAAAAGAAGGAGGCGATCCCCCTTGGTACACAAAACAGGTTAGGACACTGTTGCAAAAGCAAAGGAAAAGGCATACTAAATTTAAACGAACACGAAATCCCCAGGATTTGCGATTGTACTCAGAAACTCGAAATTTAGCGAGGATTTCAATGCGAGATGCTTACAACATTTATCACAACGAAACTCTTTCCCGTAATTTGACTGAAAACCCAAAGAGATTTTGGTCATATGTTAAATATACTCGGGGAAAGTCACAAACAATACCTTCACTACGTGATAGTAATGGCGATCCTGCCGATGACAGCGCTACTAAAGCAGAGTTACTAAACTTAGCTTTTAGAAACTCAATCACTAAAGAAGACGAAACCAATATTCCAGATTTCGAATTACGAACAGATGCCGTAATGAGTAACATAGAAGTAGATATCATCGGAGTAGTGCAGCAACTAAAATCACTTAATAAGAATAAGTCTTCTGGTCCGGATTGTATACCCATTAGATTTCTATCTGATTATGCTGAAGCGATAGCTCCTTACTTAACAGTCATATACAACCGCTCTCTCATAGAAGGATCTGTACCAAAAGATTGGAAAGTTGCACAGGTCACACCTATATTCAAGAAAGGCAGTAGGAGTAACCCACTAAACTACAGGCCTATTTCATTGACGTCAATTTGCAGCAGGGTTTTGGAACATATCCTGTATTCAAATATTATGAATTATCTCGAACAGAACGATCTATTGACCCAAGGTCAACACGGATTTAGAAAATATCGTTCATGCGAAACACAACTAGCTCTATATTCACACGAAGTGATGGGTGCTATCGACAAAGGTTCGCAAATCGATTCCGTATTTCTTGATTTCCAGAAAGCTTTTGACACCGTACCTCACAAACGGCTTTTAATCAAATTGCGTGGTTATGGTATATCGCCCCAAATTTGCAATTGGATAGGGGATTTCTTGTCAGAGAGGACACAGTTCGTAGTAATCGATGGTAAGGCATCGACTAAAACAGAGGTGATATCGGGCGTTCCACAAGGTAGTGTTATTGGTCCTCTGCTATTCCTTATTTACATAAACGATTTAGGGGAAAATCTAAGTAGCTCTCTTAGGTTGTTTGCAGATGACGCCGTCATTTACCGTCTAGTAAAATCATCTGAAGATCAAAACCAACTGCAGAACGATCTGAATAAGATATCAGTATGGTGTAAAAATTGGCAATTGACTCTAAATAATGAGAAGTGTGAAGTCGTCCACATGAGTACGAAAAGAAATCCGTTAAACTTTGTTTACAACATAAATCAATCAAATGTGAAGGCCGTAAACTCCACAAAATACCTAGGAATCACTATTACTTCAGACTTAAACTGGAAAGAACACGTAGATAATATCGTGGGAAAGGCGAACCAGAGACTGCGTTTTATTGGCAGAATCCTTAAAAGATGCAACAGAACTACTAAAGAAACTGCATACACTGCGCTTGTCCGTCCATTTTTGGAGTATTGCAGCCCAGTGTGGGATCCTTATCAGGTGGGTTTGACGGAGGACATCGAAAGTGTCCAAAGAAGGGCAGCTCGTTTCGTATTGTCACGATACAGGGGAGACAGCGTTACGGAAATGATACAGGATCTGGGATGGGAATCATTACAACAACGGCGCTTATCGCTGAGGCGTGGGTTACTTGCGAAACTCCAATCGCCAACATTTTCCTCCGAATGCGAAAATATATTGTTGACTCCCACTTACATAGGTAGAAATGATCATCAGAATAAAATACGAGAAATCAGAGCTCGAACAGAGAGATTCAGGTGTTCTTTCTTCCCGCGCGCTATTCGAGAATGGAATGGGAGATAAATAGTATAATTGTGGTTCGATGAACCCTCTGCCAGGCACTTAAATGTGATTTGCAGAGTATCCCATGTAGATGTAGATGTAGATAAGCTCTACAAACATTTTTGACAATAACATTGCTTTTGGGAACTCCAAGTATAACACTGGTTTCAGCAGATGTCTATCCATCAGCTGTTATTTTTCTGTCACAAAATGTCGATTGCAGCACTACTGAGACAATACTCCACAGGCACGCAATTTGACTACAAGCTGTGCGATTTGAGGCTTTTAAGGTGTACATGATGGCTCTAGAGTTGTCGCATATTTTGTCGAATGCAATAGTCAAACTGAAATGGCATTTCGGTGAACGACCGCTTCACACACATCAGGCGGTACACATGGAATGAAGAAACTGCTGTGCACTCCAGATATTTATACTCACCCGTCCAGGGTTCACGCCTCGGCGGCAGTCCGTCATGTTCGGTGGTTTTGAGGGGCAGGAAGAGGGGGGGGGGAGGGATGGGAGAGTTCATGATTACAAGCTTCTTTTTTCTCCTAAAACCTTCTGTCATATACAGATTAACAACCGTCTTGAAAATCTCTGTCAATCACGCCCGTTACTTCTAGTGAATAAAGAGTCAATCTTCTTCACAGAATTTTACAAATTTCGATCACGGCGCTTGCCCCGAAATTTCAATATCAGTCGATGTTATGAGTGCGCTTACAGTCGTGTGGACGCCCTGATATACCTTCGAATTTTTCTTTGGTTTCTTTCTCTCTTGGCACTCCTTCTCGGTGAAATATTCACAATCATGAAACTATTGCCCCGTTCTCCACGGATTGACAGGTGCCTGTAGGAAGAGAGGCACCCAGGTGAACGCGTGTTTGCCTGAGATGTCCGGGGCAGCCGCGTGAGAATCACCGGCGAGTGCGTCCAGCTAAGGAGGGCGCCTTGATTAATTGGCGGGTGGTGTTTGAGCGCGGCCGGTACTAAATTGGCCATTATACGAATGTGTTTGCGGTTGCAGGTAGCAAGCTGTTTGCCGGGGCGAAGCCCTAGCAAACACGGCGGGCACCGGCAGCGCCAGCCAGTGCTAATGCCGCCCTCCTGAGGCCTGCGCGTCACGCAGTCACGGCGGGCGTAGGACTGGCTCGCAATCTGAGAGCAAACATCCCGACAACGTAGCCATAGGCGCCCGAGAGTATGACGGAGGCAAAAATGGGCACTTCCCTCTCCTTCCTCTGTAATCTGGAGTCTGTAATCTCACAAATTTTCTGGAACTTCCAGACAATAATTAGTGCCTACGACTGCGCAATAGCGATAACCATTTATTGCATGAAGAGGAGGAAGAGTCCAGCAAAATGTCACTAAATTCAATCTTGAAATGGAGGATGGGAGGGAGAACAACAATGAAAATCTTAGTATAATTTACCGTACGGATTATATGCATTACGATAACAAGTAATATTAATAAAAAAAACTTAATCCAGACAGTCGACAAACACTTTAAACCAGAAATTTTATTTGATTCTTGAGTTTCTCCCGACGTATTTGATAATCAAATTATCCACGGGTGTACTGCCGGTCTATAGTGTCCAACGGGCACAATGTTCCGGCGATCACACAGGTCGCCATCATCAGGTGAACTGACGGACTTAGCTCCTGGAAACGTGCCGGCACGGAGATCCGCACGCTACGGCGGCTCGAAGGGAACTGAGTTCTATCCCGGTAGCGGGCGATTTAAATACCCTCGACCCGCGGAGCGAACCCTCCGTGGCCCGCGCCCCGCGCCGCGGTCGCGCAGTGGAACAGATTGCGACGGCGTCTGAGATGACGTCGATGTGAGAGCTCTGTCCGCCATGGTCGTCACTACGTTACGTTTGCTAGATTTACTCTTAATTAACCCAATCGCTGGTTCCCAAGCTTTGCTAAGATTATAGCCACAGTCACGGCTTATGAGGTCGTCACTAGTGCGAATTTCAATGGTCTCTCTAACGACGCAGTATCTCGACGTCTATACCAGAATCCTAGTGTGTTCATGGTCCATCGCGTGATTCTCCGAAAAACAATGTTCAGCGACTGCCGACTTGTTCGTATCATCAATCGTGTGTGCCTCTGGTGTTCAACGCATCGATCCTCGACGGTACGCATCGTCTGTCCAATATATGACTTGCCACACTGACACGGAATCTGGTACACGCCGGCTTTCCTCAAACCGATATCATCTTTGGCGTTCCCCACGAGTGCACGAATTTTATGCGGCGGATAAAAGACAGTTCCAACCTGGTGTTTCTTCGGGCGAGTGCGCCGGTATATGGAATAAACGCAGTGCCTACTTCCTCCCTCGCGTTTTCATCTGTTTCCACAGGTCTTGCTGTAGTGGCTGGGTGGAGAGCCCGCTGTCACTCTGAGTACCCATTTTTTCGGAATACAGTTCTCAGGTGTTCCAATTCCTGGGGTAGACTCTCTGCGTCGGAGATGGTGCGCGCCCTATGTACTAGAGTTTTAAGTACCCCATTCTTCTGTGAAGGGTGGTGACAGCTGTCTGCGTGCAAATACAGATCAGTGTGCGTTGTCTTCCGATACGCACCGTGACCCAGGGTGCCATCAGCTCTTCTCTTGACCCAGACGTCAAGGAACGGCAATTTACCCTCCGTTTCAGTCTCCATAGTGAATTTGATGTTGGGGTGTATGGAGTTCAGATGTGTAAGGAAGTCAAGGAGTTTATCCATACCATGTGGCCAGATGACGAAAGTGTCGCCCACGTAACGGAAAAAGCGAGTACGTTTCCATTCAGATGATGCCAGGACTTCCTCCTCGAAATTCTCCATTAGAAATGTGCGACCACAGGGGAGAGTGGGCTGCCCATGGCGATTCCATTGAAAAGAACATACGTGGAGGTCAAGACATGTCTAAAAAGTTCGGTGGTCTTCTCGTCAAACTTCTGACCAATCAAATCTAGTGACTCACGAAGGGGTACCCTTATAAACAACGCAACGACGTCAAAACTCACCATGATATCTGACTCATCCAGCCTGAAGCGGTTAAGGCGTTTAACAAAATCCACGGAATTACGGATGTGATGAGGGCATTTACCCACATAAGGACTTAATATTCCCGTCAAGTATTTGGCCAACAAATGTGATTGAGGTAATAGAGGGGGATTTAGAGAAGTTCGACAGAGAGATGATAAGGTGATTCGCAGAGAAAAGAGTAGATGGGCAGAGAGAGGGGTAAGGGGAGATGAACTAACAAAGGAGAGGTGAGATGAACAGAGAGAGGGAGGGAACGGACAGAAAGGAGAATATGGACTGAGAAGGAAGAAAAGAGAAGGTGAACAGAGAGAGAAAAGGACTCCGGGTTTTCAGCTTGTAAGTTATAAAATCAGTTAACTGAAAATGGTCGTAATTGAAAAAAAAATAAATAAATAAAAAAAAAATAAGAGCAGTTCATTAATAGCTGCTGGCAGTGGACGCTGAAGTTTCTTAAATAAGGACAAATGTTTGTAAATCTGTGGGACTTAACTACTCTGGTCATCAGTCCCTAGGCTCACGAAGTAATTAAACCAACTTATGCTGAGGACAAGAAATACACCCTGCCCGAGTGAGGATTCGAACCTCCTCCGCAGATAGGTGCCTTGAAGTGGTCGACCACACCACCGCGGTCTTAAATGAGTCAAACAATTATTGTACAGACAGACTGTACAGAAAACGAGTTGTGTGTTGAAATAGTCATACAAAACTTCTGTTTTTAAGTTACGAAGTAACTGTTTGTTTAAAACTGCCTGCTATCGAGTTTCGCACGTGTGTAAGATCAGCTGGTGGTGATGGCCGGTATGTGAGGGACGCGCCAGCCAGAGCCGGTGGACAGGAGTCGTGATCAGCAGCGGCTGGCCCGCGGCGTCGCGGACCAGGATGTGGCGAGGGCAAGGACAGCCGACAGCCGCAGCCGCAGCAGGAGCCGGCAGCCGCGGTGGCCAGCTGGTCGCCCGCCGCCCATTACCATTTCAAATGCCGCCGCCGCTGCTCTCTCCCGCTATCAGAAATTCCGCCGGCCGTGTCTCCATACCTTCCCCAGTGGCGATCCCGGGAGGACGTACAAGGACTGGAAACCAGCGGCGACCACTGGCGACACGACGAGACCGGAATGGAATGCCACCGTGTTCATCCGTGTGGCCGAAACCTTTGCCTGTCTGAGTGGCTGTGGTTCTTTACACTGTGTATCTCTTCCCGGAACACAAATGTGTTGAACCATGTTAAATATTATTCTAAACCCGAACTTCTTCTAAAGCAGTGCTACAAACAATTGCATGGTTTCCGGTGGTACCACGACCTAAAGAAAATTTCTCCACAGCGAAAAACAAACAACATTGCATTCACGCCATAAGCTGAATGTAATTCTAAACGCGAATAGTCATCGGATGTTTAACATTTCTGATCATTACTAATAACAGCACTGTTGCTCTTAATCACTAATATTATGAACAGAAGCTAGTTGTTAATTTAATTTTACAGTCACTTTTCTTGAGACAAGTCTCACAGTTTCTACTATTATGCCTCGGAAAAATGCACGAGAGTAAGTCACTAAATGTCCAGTCACCGACGAATGGTATACGATAACAAAATTAAATAATAATAATAATAATAATAATAATAATAATAATAATAATAATACTGATTGTAAATCTGAAGGGACTTAAATGCTGAGGTTATCAGTCCCTGGGCTTACGAACTACTTAAACTAACTTATGCTAAGGACAACACACTCACTCACACCCAAGCCCGAGCGAGGACTCGAATCTCCGACGGCGAGCAACCGCCCACTACGCAGCAAGGTGCCTTAGAACGCACGGCCACTCCACCACGACATGTAAAATTTACAAGCAGTAATGTATAAAACTAGTATATAAACAATTTCAAAGAACAAACGCAAACATTAAGCGTGGATACTTGTTATAAAATAGATAATATTTCTGTAGTATGAATGCTCGGAGAAAAACTATCACGATCATTTAAACGGCTTAGTAAAATCCGCGAGACAATCCAATTTACGGCAAAAGTGAAAAAATAATTCTGCTAGATATCTTAATCAATGCATTGTAGTCCAAGCATTAGGCAGAAGTGATTGTTAAAATTTCTCTAGAAGGAAACAACAGGAGTTAGGAAATTGCATTGTAACTAGTTTCAATTTCACGTAACTCGATCCGATATAGCGATCATGAGCAAAAATGTAGCGAATTTCAAAAGTACATTTTTCTTAATTAAGACAAAAACTACAACTTCTATTAAAAATGTTAAATAAGGAAATTGTAAAGCCTTTAAAGAACTACAGACTGCTATTTTCTAAAGATCGATAGCTTTGTTAAGCTCTGAGATATAACGAAGAAACCATTAGAAACCATTAATAATCGGATTCTGAACAATACGTTAACATCGAACTTCCCAAAGTTGCTATTTACTGCAAATATAGCACGCGATAAGTAAAAAATTGTTTCAAATTTGTAAAAAATTTAATATTTTCTTTTCCTTTTTTTAAATGGCTAGATCACTTATGGGAATCGACCTACAGGCTTATTATGTAAAAGCATAAAAAAAGACTGCAAAAAATTTGAACTGTTTGGATGTAGTATTTTCTTAAAATATCTCAACAAATAACGTACTGTCATTCTTTTCTCGAATTAAAGAAATGTATCAATATTTACGACTTTTTGTAGTCAGGATAACATTTTTTCTTAAAAAAATCAACTGGGCCTAATTAATATCTTATAACAACATGCTGAAAGGAGGTTATTATGGACTACTTCTTTACAAGAAAACATCTAGAATACATTACTGTTATTATTACTAGTAACTGAATAATTAAGTGCATCGAGCAACCGAGTAGTACGTAAGTTGGAGCGAGTAGCAGTGTAGAGTCACCCGTCAGCAACTGTCTTAAAACTGACTGTAAATGGACCGAGCCTGTAAAATTTTCGATATCTCTGCTTTTGGCGAAGCATTAAACTCCTTATGTACTTACTCTAGTCTAGTTTCATGAGACCAGTGGTGGCTCATGACCACAAAATTTTATGATGCACTTTATTCATCAAGAAAAGTCCGAACTCTCCAGCGTGGTCAGAGGGCCAACTGCTGTTGGCCCTCTGTTGTTGTTGTTGTTGTTGTTGTTGTCTTCAGTCCGGAGACTGGTATGATGCACCTCTCCAACCTACTCTATTCTGAGCAAACATCTTCATCTCTTCATAAGAACGGCACCCTACATCCATTTCAATCTGCTTACTGTATTCATCTCTTGGTCTCCCTCTGCAATTTTTACCCCACACGTTCCCTTTCAAAGCTAAATTCACGATTCCTTCTTTTAGTCAAGGTATGCCAGAGATTCCCTTTCTCCCAATTCTGTTCAGTACCTCCTCATTAGTTACGTGAACCACCTACCTTATCTTCAGCAGTCTTCTGTAGCACCACATTTCAAAAGCCTCTATTCTCTACCTATCCGCACTGTTTATCGTCCATTTTTCACTCCCATACAAGGCAGCACTCCACACAAATGCCTTCAGAAAGAAATTCCTTGCGCATAAATTAATATTCAATGTTAACCAATTTCTCTTTTTAAAAAACGCTTTTCTTCCCATTGCCATTCTGCATTTTATATCCTCTGTACTGCGAGCATCATATGTTGTTTCTTGCCAAATAACAAAACTCATCTACCACCTTCATTGTTTCGTTACCTAATCTAATTTCTTCAGCATCGCCTGATTTTCTTAGACTGCACTCCATTATCCTTGTATTGCTTTTGTTAAATGTTCATCTTGTATCCACCTTTCAACACGTTGTCCATACAGTTCAACTGTTCTTCCAGACCCTATGTCATCGGCAAGACGCAATGTTTTTATATCTTCACCCTGAACTTTAATTTTTCCTTGCTTTCTTTTATGGCTTGCTCAGTATACAGATTGAATAACATTGGAGAAATACTACGATCCCTTTCATGTCCTTTAACTCTGATAACTGCTGTCTGGTTTTTGTACAAGTTGTAAATAACCCGTCGTTCCCTATATTTTAGTCCTGCTGATTTCAGGATTTGAAAGTGTCTATTCCAATCAACATTGTCAAAAGCTTTTTCCAAATCTACAAAAGCTAGAAATGTAGGTTTGCCTTTTTGTTATGTTCAAATGTTTGTATGGCTTAGATAACTTTACTTCGGGGTCTTCAGTCCCTAAACTTACAAACTACTTATGAACCAGCTAATTCTAAAGACGGCACAAATATCCATGCCTGAGGGGAGGTCGAACCCCCGACCGTAGTGGCCGTGCGGAACGTGACTGGCGCGCCGCAGACCACTTGATCGCTGCGGCCGGCGCCTTTTCTTAATTTGTGTTCTAAGATAAGCCGTAAAGCGAAGTTTGTCTTCCGTGTCCCTACATTTCTTCTGGATCCATACTGACCTTCCCCGAGGTCGGCTTGTACGAGCTTTTCCATCCTTCCGTAAATAATTCGTGTTAAAATTTTATAACCACGCCTTATTAAACTGATGGAACTGTAATGTTTACATCTGTCTGCGCCTGATCTCTTTGGAAAGGGGATTATTACATTTTTCTTAAAGTCTGAGGGTATTTTTGCTGCTCGCGGTAGAGTAGCCGAGCGGTCGAAGGCGCCTCGCTGCGGAGCGCGCGGTTGCTCGCCGTCGGAGGTTCGAGGCATGGGTGTGTGTGTGTGTGTGTTGTCCTTAGGTTAGTTTAAGTAGTTTGTAAGCTACGGACGGATGACCATGGAGTTTCGTCCGATAGATTTACAAACATAAAAATAAATAAATCTATATCTATAAATGTTACTGTCTGTTCGGTGTATGTTTATCACGTCTGAACCACAAGACATAAAGAGTTAAAAATTTGTACAGTTACTAATGTCCACCCGGGGAAGGCTTTAGGCACGGTTTTATGGCGATCGGATAGCTATTTATCAAAATATATTAATGTGAATGTCTGTTCGGTGTACGCTTATCACGTCCACACGACAAGACGCAGAGACTTAAATATTTCTACAGTTACTAATTTATACCTGAGGAAAGTTTTAGGCACGGTTTTATAGCGATCTGATAGATATTTAGTAATTTGAAGAATATAACGCGAAATGCGGAACAATAATGATTGTTCGAAAATTATATTTACTCTTTGAAAATGGTTTTATTCGTTTCATTGTTGCTTGATGGTTGATAATGATAAAAGGGTGGAATATATTATGATGGAAAGTTATCGGTGTACATAAAATTCTACGTGCGTGTGTGTGTTAATATTTCGCTCTGCAGCAAAAACTACAGAACTCTAACGAATGGTGTGTGTGTAATTGTTGTCCGAAGTCTCCCGTTGTACACCATAGCAGTTCCATGCCGACAGCTATAAGGGGATTGAAGATATGGTGGTTGAAAGTCGTCAAAGTATTAAAAAATACGGACTGAAGGCCAGCGATGACGTTTGCGTCTCTACAGGAAGGAGGTTACGTACAGCGAAACGTGATGCCACAGACCGTATCTTTGGTCTATGCGTGCTACAATGTCTTTAGCTCTTTCTCTGTAAGGATAAGCGTACGAATAAGGAAATATAAGAATAAATAAATAAAGCAGTAAAAAAGAAATTTCTTTTAATACATCTCTTTTAAAAAATCGATTTGACGTTTCGCGCATTACATCAAGTGATCGATCTGTGATATTATTACAATCATTATTGTTGAATTTCGTGATTGGATTCTTCGAAACGAGTGCATTTTTACCTGTGATTTCTTATATATTCTCTGATAACTGTAACATGTTTCTAGAAAAAAGGAGATGGACAGAGAGAGAGAGAGAGTTTGGATACAAGCTTCCTAGGGTTTTATTTGCGGACGGAGAAGTTAGTACTGCTCCCTCCCACAAGTCCCCTAAAACCTCCACATCCTTGCGGATGCTGTTGCGTAGCAGTGTGCGTTTGTACCGCCCTACAGTACGCACGAGGTGCCGTAATTGCTGTCCAAGACTTTATGGAAAGCATAGAGTTCTGACTAACTTGTTGTCTTCTATAGTTGTGTCCCCAGCGCAGAAGACAGCACACAGGTCGTTGATTCTTGTGCAGCATACAAGTGAGGCTAAAATAAGTTGTGTATGATGGAAGCATAAGAAGCGACTCGCGAGATTTTTAATTTTCAGGAATGCCATTTATTAATTAAATAATATAATATGAGCAACTATTGTTAATATGACGCGGCCTATGCTGCCCGTAGCTCATGTTGAGACCTCGACTGTTATCACTATTACAAAAATCTTTACTCATGACCGGCGCGGTGCGACGCGTATAGTGGTCAGCTCGAGACTGAAACTGCGGCGCGTTGCGAGAAGGCACCTGACGCTCTACTTCGCGCCAAAACAGGGCCATCGCGCCTTCTGCAAAATCGCTCTTCTCTTGTTACAATAAGAGAAGGCAACTTAAACTTTTTAAACTGTCAAAACCTAGCCTGTCCTTGAGAGTTATTTATTATAAATTCTCAGCTCTGAATAATTAATATTTAGTACATAATAAACAAAACTAATTTCAAAAGAAATCACGTGACGTGAAATGCAGCAGCCAATGCGAGGAGAGTACCAGTAACATAGGCTGGCTTTCCCACGGGAACCAGCACCTACTGTGCCATATGCTACTGCTCCCCACCCCACATTTCAACAGATGCTGCGTTTCTGCCTTTCTCCCGCGTTTAAGACACGTACGATGTTAGCAAAGAAACGGCCAGCGGCCAGAAATATGAAGTGGGCATAGGCCAGGAATATCACATGGATACGAAAAGTACTAACTCAAGGTTCGAATAAATAAATAAAAACCCGGGCAAGAAAATAAATAAGTAGAAAAGCTAGAAAATAAATAAAATAGCTAGAAAATAAAAAAATAGCTGTCTCACACATCTTTTGTAGCAAGTGAAATAGTTGTGTCATGGTTGCTCTCAGAGACTTCAGTAATTCTGAGGGATTGTCATCAACTCCGGGGGCCTTGTTTCGACTTACGTCTACAAGCACTTTAGTGCAGTACTTCCCATTTATACTTGAGTGTATACTGCAGAATTAATGGGAATAGTGATTAAAGTGCTGAAGGCGGAGCGGTGCGGAGCGCCTTCCGGGAGCAGCGGGTCGGCGGCTGGCCTTGCGGAGTGATCTGGAGTGGCGCTGGATCGAGAGCGCCGCGGGCCTTACCGCCTTTCACGCGGATCATCCAGCGCCGGCCCCGACACCGCATCCGCGGCCATCCTCCTTTCACCTGTCGGCGTCGCCCGCGCGCGAGGCCGCCGTTGCGTGGCGCGTATTAACGGCCGAGTCGTCCTTGCCCAAATAGCGCGAAAGGGGGCTGCCGCTGCCGCTCTGGAATCAGCTTCTGCCTTACGCAACGCGCAGACGCCACACTACACGAATACGGGGTCACGTATCAGAAATGTGAACAATTTTGGCCCACTTTAGGTTACGATAGTAACATTAAAAGTGGGCCTTTGCAATCGTCTTTTGACAGCTCGAAATTTAAATTAAAATAACGGCTTAACTATTCATCTGCCACGAAAAGTGAATAACCGAATTTGAAGAGCAGAAAATTCTCTAAAAATTTTCTCTCTTATTATTATTATTTTTTTTCATATCTCGTAGCGTTTCAAAGATATTTGCAAAAATAACGGCGATTTTGGGATGTATGTCTGCCTGTCTGTCCGTCTGTCTGTCCGTAACGTGTTCCCTGTTTTTAAGACGAACCGTTCAACCAATCAGCACGAAATTTTACAGACATGATTGTAGGCCTCCGGAGACCAGAACCTCCCTTTTTCAAATTTTTCGGACAAAAAATACGGTACTAATACCAAAAAAAGCCGTTTCTAATATTATTGTAATTGCAAATGAACCGTTCATCTGACACGAAAATTGAATAACCTGATTGGTAGAGAAGAAAATTCTCTATAACTTAGCATCCTTATGGTTTTTTTCATATCTCGTATCTTTTGAGACATATTTGCAAAAATAACGGAGATTTGACACCCTCCATTGAATTAACGAAATCCAGCCGTTCAGAGATGTCACGTGACATTCCTCACACAGAAATCTCTATGATATACGCCATCTTGTGTTGCGTATTTGATGATTTTCTTATTGTAACTTACACGTTGTCATTTCAAAGCAATGGCGCACTGAAGAATTAACAAAAACACATCGTTCTTCGTACGATAATGATAATCTAACGTCTTCAAAAGGACGAATCTTTTGATTGATATCCATAGCGTAGTGGACTAGGTTTTGGCCTAAGGTCGGCGGTTCGGAACCCGCCACTAACAATTTTTTTTTTTCCTAACAGGTTTTCAGACATTATTAATTATTTCTTTTATTATTTTGGTTCAAAATGTTTACAAAAATCTTATAAAACTACAAATCTAAAGTGGGCCGTAAAACACGTCAGTGCGATTTTTTTTACAGCAATGCTACTTCATCAAAACAGTTACTAATAAGGAAACTACCTATCGCACCCCTCTCACAAGAAAAGTACTTGGGCTCGAACAAACACATATACACCAAAATCGTATGAGAGATAATGTAAGGATCCCTTATTGCACTAGTGATATTCCCACATCTGCAAAACTCTGCAGTCGTCCCTTAGAGGCCTCTGCGTGGTGTGCCATGCCGCATTACAGTTTGACCTGTCGGTTCGCCAGTAGGGGCGGTGCAGTGTGCCTCCGAAGTTGCGTATTGTGACATCTGTGTGGTGAAGTGTCAGATGGAGCGGCGATTGCTAATCAATCCTGCTAATGTATTACAATTAGTTGAGATGAAGTTACGAAGAACCCTTCTTCGTGAAGATGGTATTAGTGTAGAAGATGAATCATTTGCATGCTTTCTCGTATCTGTTACGGTACAGAAATATGAGCATAAGTTGGATACTGTTGTTACAAACTCATAATAATTATAATAGGGATGATAATGACGAACAACTCATTGCAAGCGGTAGTGCTACAGTAAGTACGGGAAGAGGCGATGGAAGCAGTGGCAATGAATACAAAAAATGTCTGTAAATCTATCGGACCAAACTGCGTCGTCATCAGTCCGTAGCTTACTAACTACTTAAACCTAGCTAAAATAACTAAGGACAAACACACAGACCCATACCCCAGGCAGGACTCGAGCCTCCACGGCGAGCAACCGCGCGCTCCGCAGGGAGGTGCTTTAGACCGCTCGGCTATTCCACCGCGGCGCAGTGTATACCAACAGTCTTTCGGGAAGAAGGTTAAAGTTGCAGCTATCATCATGGCTTTTGATGACAATTCGCTAGAGAACATGTACGATGATTATTACATAAGTTATAGTTAAGATATCTGCATTACGTGTGTCATCTACAATTACATCTACAGTGCTATCTAGAGCATGGTTGCAGAAAAGCGACACCCACCAGCACATTGAGGTGTACGTAGAGATCCTGTAAACAAACGTTCATACAGATATGTTTGTTCGAGCCCATGTACTTTCCTTGTCAGTATAGTGTTAAGTGGGGTGAGTGGAGCGCGTGGTCTACGGACTAAGCAGCCGTTTCCGCCGATGGCTCGAGTCATCCTCGGGCGTATTTGTGTATGTTGTTCATGATGTAAGTTAGTTTACGTACTTTGTAAGTATAGGGACTGATAACCGTAGCAATTTGATTCAGTAGGTTTACAACATCTGAACACTTGATTTTCCTCAGTTGATCACCCGTCAAAAACTAAACTCATGAAATGGGTGTGATGTATTTGGTTACATTAAAATAAAATATATTACATTACCTGTTGTTTCTCAGCCACACAGTCAGCTCACCTGCCGTTATTACTACTTAAGTTTTCATAGGCTCGGCTGCTGTTATTATTTCTGAAGTATTAATTAGCCCTATGACTTACGTGTTAATGGAATTACAAATGTGACTTTATGATGTATTATTATTTATTGCATCGGCAAACTACATTGAATACATGAATTCATTGCTTTAATACGTTACTACCTCAACACTGGTCAAGACTCCATCGTATTTCTCACCCGCAAGTATTTATACATAAACATCCCTTCTCCAAGGTTCCTGAACAAATATGTTACAATGAAGTTACTGATTTTCATAATATGCGAAACATAAATAAATGCTTCACAAACAAGAAGTATAATAAAATGTTCAGTATCAACTACAAGTATTTGCAAAAGTGCTTTCGTACCAAATCAAAACAGAAATTAGGTGTATGTCCAGATTGTTAAGTGGATCACAAATGACAGCAGGAAATGTTACTGATATTGCACAATAATGGAACCACTTGCCGTTACAAAGTTTTTACGAACAGAAATAATTTAACAAAGAAATCTAGAAAGGAATGTTGACAGTATATAAGAGTATTTATTTAATTATTCAACTAACTTTAATGAAATTTTTTGTGCGATTTGCTGCAACATAAAAGACAGGATCGTTTTTATCTTGATTAAAACCTCAAATAAGGTAGTTTATGTACGTTAGGTAAGTAGTTCAACAGCTACTATAGAATACAACAAATGAAAATACGTTGTCATGGGCCAATTGATCAAGTTTGTCAGTTTTGATGCTTTGCAAACAATATAAATGATGACGGTCCGAATGGAGACGATATAAATCATCGACTTAGAAAAAATACTCTGAAAAATTGATTCATTATAACATGAAGGATAAGTTAAACTGAGAAGGTACGGTAATCCGCACATTCGATCATCTGGCAATCATTATAATTGAGCACGGTTTGCAGAATTTTTCCGTATTCTTAGCAGCGAATCAGGCTCCTTCGAGAAACAATTGAATATTTATGAGTGATCGTTCATTCCATTATGCAATTCCCACACAGGAGGGACGCTTCTTATAAACGTTGCGTACCTTACTTACAGTGTGCAGAGTCCCGTGTTCAGCTATTAAGCCAAGGCAAATAACCTTCAGACTTGTATGCATGTCTGTAGTAACGAACACTGAAATGACTAAAGCTGCCAAGCCTGCAAAAAATGTATTCGCATTGAAGTCTTGAAGGATATTTGCCTTTTATAAATCATTATAAATTGACATGGCACAACGCATCGTCAAAACCAGTGTGTCCAAACTATTGGTCGCGAACCACTAGTGGGCCATGGGATCTCTTCAGGTGGTTCGCCGGCTGAATTTATGTTGGTACATCATCTTTACTTTCTGCAAAATAAAGAAAATAAACAATTAGTTCTGTCGCTTGTTTATTTAAATCGATGGTTACAGTTGTACAAACTACTATTTTTAGAATTTTCTTCCTTAGGGACATCCACAATTGTCCATCTTTACCTTTAATAATTGTATCCATAACAGTTGTTAACAAAAAAATTGAAACTAACAACTGTTGCGGATCCACTTATTAAAGATGATACTTTTACAATAGGCCCACTGAAAATTGTTTGTGTATGATGTTGCATGATTTGGAAGAACTGGTGAAATTTAGTAATACTTCCACAAAATTAAAACTGACTATACTTTTAGAATAATTTAATACAAGAATTATATTTATTTATCTCCCTGTGTAATGAAGATATACAGCATAGTTTTAACATCGTTTACTATGTAAAAACAGATAATTAACCATCGGTCATCAGAGTAATAATATCCTATTAAATCTGACTTTCTTTAGCCGTTCCGTTCTTTTACTAGAAAATACGGACAAAATTCCAATTATGTGTCTTTCTCTCTCTGTTGCTAGCAGAGGAAGAAAGAGGTTGTACTGTAAGTTCTGTACATTGTTATGTTGTACATAATTATGAGATATTTAAGTAATTCCTCTCCTTAATTTGTCGTATTAGAGAAGCTGCCTTTCTCTTTTTCTTATAAAATCTGAGTAATAAGTTAATTTTGCTTTTGTAAGGATTGACGTGAGAAATAATCCGTTCATTTTCTTTAAGATAGTCTGATTCTGCTCCAATCATAATTGTTTTCTGTATTATTTCTTTTTCTTTGATTCAGCTAATATTCGTTGTTGAAAATAACATTCTAGGTAAATTGCTGATGGATATTATATACTGGCCTACTTGTTAATTTTCTGGAATCAAACTCAGTTAAAAATATTTATAATCAGTTGAAAATTAATTTAAAATAATTTTCGTCGCAGGCATAATTCAGTAACATTCCGGTATGTTTGACGATTTTACGGCTCCATATAACTGTCTTTCTTCCGTGAGCAATGTTTAGCTTTAAACTAAGTAATTAGATCAGATGGTAATCACATATATTTCCGCACATGATTCTTTTAAAATGAAATATAAAAAACGGAAGGAGGCGGTATAAAATCTATTACTTAAAACTAATTCTTGTTTTAGGAGTTACTTTTTAAGAAAGGTCCTGAAACTTTCAGCATCCTAGTAAGAGTCCCTGTTGGAACTACTATTTGACTCTTCTTTGAAAACTTTAAAGAAAGTTTAAAGTCTACAACTTTCTTTGGAAAACAATACTTACAAGTATGGATTTGAAGGAATTAATTAGATTCAGAACTTGTTACTGACGGGAAGAGCATTTTATAGCTTTTTCATGACGATAGAAACAAAATTAGCGTAAAGACGATTTACGCCTGAAACTAACAATACCTGATCCAGGTATATAACATGTCATTAGCACCAAGATTAAACAATATCACAAATCTTATATAGTTTAACATTTTAGTTGTGTAAAATGAATATGTTATTGGACAAAATGTAGTTACTTTTCTTTAATAATGTTGCTTTCGTAATTTTTAAGATTTTACTCAGAGAAACATTCCTACATTGTTTTCTTTTCACAAATTATTTTTCAAGTACGATTATGAGCTCCATTGCAAAATTAATTAGGAATTACTGGTCAAAACTATTACTGGTAGGTACCAGCCCAAAATATTCCATGCTGTAAACAAATGTTTGATACCCGTACTATTCCTGAAGACACTGTTTGGAATTATACTGTGCCCAATTTGTTGTTGTTATGGTCTTCAGTCCGGAGACTGGTTTGATGCAGCTCTCCACCCTACTCTATCCTGAGCAAGCCTTTTCATTTCCTCATGAGAACGGCAACCCTCATCCAATTGAATCTGCTCACTATACGCGTCTCTTGGTCTCCCTCTACTATTTTTACCCCACCCACTTCCCTCCAATGCTAAATTTATGATTCCCCGGTGTCTAAGAATGTGTCCTACCAAGTGATCCCTTCTTTTAGTCAGGGTATGCCAAAAATTCCTTTTCTCACCAATTCTGTTCAGTACCTCTTCATTAGTTACCCGATCTACCCACCTAATCTTTAGCATTCTTCTGTAGCACCACATTTCATAAGCCTCTATTCTCTTCCTGTCCGCACTGCTTATCGTCCATGTTTCACTCCGGTACAACGCAACACTCCACACAAATGCCTTCAGAAAAGACTTCCTTACCCTTAAATTAATATTCGATGTTAGCAAATTTCTCTTTTTTAAAAATGCTTTTCTTCCCATTGCCATTCTGCATTTTATATCTTCTGTACTGCGACCATCGCATTTTATTTTACTACCCAAGTAACAAAACTCATCTACCACCTTCATTGTGTCGTTACCTAATCTAATTCCTTCAGCATCGCCTGATTTTCTAAGACCGCATTCCATTATTTTTGTTTTGCTCCTGTTAATGTTCATTTTATACACTCTCTTCAATACACTGTCCATTCCATTCAACTGCTCTTCCAGGTCCTTTGCTGTCTTTGACAGAATTACAATGTCATCAGCAAAACGCAATGTTTTTATTTCTTCTCCCTGAACTTTAATCCCTATTCCAAATTTTTCCTTGCTTTCCTTCACCGCCTGCTCGATGTACAAATTGAATAACATCGGAGAAAGGCTACAACCCTGTCTTACTCCCTTCCCAACTGATGCTTCCCTTTCATGCCCTTCGAGTCTAATAACTGCGGTCTGGCTTTTGTACAAGTTGTAAATAACTCTCCTTTCCCTATATTTTACCCCTGCTGACTTCAGAATTTGAAAGAGTGTATTCCAGTCAACATTGTCAAACGCTTTCTCCAAATCTACAAAAGCTAAAAATGTAGGTTTGCCTTTCCTTAATCTATCTTCTAAGATAAGACGTAAAGTGAGTATTGCCTCCCGGGTTCCTATATTCCTCCTGAATACAAACTGATCATCCCCGAGGTCAGCTTCTACCAGCTTTTCCATTCTCCTGTAGATAATTCGGTTAAAATTTTGCAACTATGACTTATCAAACTGATGGTTCTGTAATTTTCACACCTATCTGCGCTTGATTTCTTTGAAATGGGGATTATTACATTTTTCTTAAAGTCTGAGGGCATTTCGCCTCTCTCATACATCCTACACACCAGTTCAAATAGTCTTGCCATGGCTGGCTCTCCCAGAGACTTTAGTAGCTCTGATGGTATGTCATCTACTCCTGGGGCCTTGTTCCCACCTAAGTCTTTCAAGGCTCTGTCAAATTCATCTCTCAATATAGTGTCTCCTATTTCATCTTGATCTACTTCCTCTTCCCTTCCTACAATCTCGTCTCTAAGTTCATTTCCTTTGTAGAGCTGCTCTATGTACTCTTTCCACCTTTCAGCTTTCCCTTCTTTGCTGAGAACTGGTTTTCCATCTGAGTTCTTGGTATTCGTAGAGTTGCTTTTCTTGTCCCCAAATGTCTCTTTTATTTTTCTTTAGGCAGTATCTACTTTTCCCCTTGTTATACATTCTTCTACAGATTTGCATTTGGCTTCTAGCCACTCCTGCTTAGCCATTTTGCACTTCCTGTCAATCTCATTTTTTAGTCGTCTGTACTCCATTTTGCCTGTTTCATTTACTGCATTTTTATATCTTCTCCTTTCATCGATTAAATTTAGTATCTCCTGTGATATCCAATGATTTTTTGTAGGTCTTGCCTTTCTACCGATTTTGTCCTCAGCTGCCTTCACTATTTCATCTCTCAATGCTACCCATTCCTCTTTTACTGTTTTATTTCCCCCTGTTTCTGTCAATTGTTGCCTAAATCTCCCTCTGAAATTCTCCAGAACTTCACTTTCCTTCAATTTATCTAAGTCCCATCTCCTTATTTTTCTACCTTTCTGCAGTTTTTTCATCTTCAGAATACAGTTCATGACTAACAAGTTATGGTCAGAGTCTATATCTGCCTCTGGGTATGTTTTACAGTTTAAAACCTGGTTCCGGAATCTATGTCTTACCATTATAAAATCTATCTAATACTTTCCGGTGTCTCCTGGTCTCTTCCACGTATACAACCTTCTTTTGTGATTTTTAAACCACGTGTTTGTTACGATTAAATCATGTTCCGTGCGCAATTATTGGTACAATTATTGGTACAAATGTCATTAATTAGCTTGTTCTGGGTCTTTTCAAATCATTGGTGTTTATTTCTAAATGGGCGTACAAAAATTGTTCTTGTGTACTGAACATTTGTAAAGAGCATTAAACTGATTTAATGGAGAAGTACGGCATTTGATTTTTAATACTATATTTTGGAGAACAATAACACATACTTTCAATTATTTTATACTATTTTCTCTCTTGTTGTACTTTGTTATGTTTACGTTAAAAATATAAGAACTTCTTATACCACTTTTTGTCTAATCCATGGTTTTAATAGTGACAGATAATCCGACTATTTCATAACCCGGTATCGTGCTTCTGATAATCCGACATTTTCAAATTCCTGAGCATACTTTGTTTGTCTGGAGTGTAACAACATAAGACATTCAAATTCGAACGCTAAACAGTCCAGCAGGAAGACATTAGAAGATTTTGACACGTGGCGATATTCCAATGATCAGTTACAGTAGTTGCTGTAGTCTAAAAGCGTGTCATTTTGGTACTATTTGTCATAGTTAATGATATAATGAAAGCCGTTAAAATAGAAGCTTCACACAATGTATTCGGTACAGAGGGTTTTCACTTGAAGAGAAGCGGTGGTGTATTGATAGCGTTATTGGTGCGCCCTCTGCAATTGAAAAAAGTTAAAACTGAGTCAACATTTCATATATCAAGAACGAACAAACATGATACCACGTCCGCAAGAAACCGATAAACCCAGAAGGAAAGGAAAAAAGAAAAAAAAATGTTATTTCATCTTTCACTTATCTAAAAGAGTCGGTACGAAAATGGAAATGAGGTGGACATCGACAAGTAAGTTCATTCACATGAACGTACTCAGGCTAATTTTAAGGAAATGTTAGTGCTACAGAAACTTTTAAAGTGACGTAGAACACTGAACTAAGGTAATTTACATTATTCAGAAATAGTTAACCCCATCATCAGACGTCACTGATACATAAGCAGCAATTAATACCTAATTCGATACGAAAGAGAAATATGTGGGAGACCAAAGAGTGACGGATTCAAATTTTAAAATTGCAGTAATAAAAATCTGCATAAACAGTCGAACCAAGACAACTTTTGAACAAAAAGCTTACATGAAACTAAGGTAAGAGATTATGTAGCTATCTGTTTACAACGGACAGTCATTGTGATGGGCCTGCAACATGGTTATTCCTCTTTGTTACTTCATTCCACCTAGTCCCATATGGGCGGAGGAAAGGGGAGCGCAACATGGGTTCATACACATAAAGGTTGTCTCAATTTTTTTTACATTCTCTTGTCCAAATACATAATATAATCGGCAAGTAACGAAATATTACTGCGATGTTAAATGTTCAGTGTTATTACACAATGCTTTCAGTGAACACACATGATACAATTAATATACTTGAAGAAGGGCAAACATTACCTGAAGCTGCAACACTGCAACTGGTGGCTAATTCTTTTTCAGTGTATTACTATTAATTTTGTAGGTGATGATCGTGTGTCAGTTTTAGCTGTTAGACCCTAATGGGGGTCGTGCTCGGCCTGTCTGGTGCAAGGCTTACTAGGTAACGCCGTATCGGCGATTTACGTGTCGATGATGCTCGTGAAATGATGACACAACACCCATTGCCCGGGCGGGAATCGAACCCGGACATCTGCGTGGCAACCCACAAGCTGTCTCTTGGACTACGGAGGACGATTATGTCATATTGGAGTGTTAATGGATCTGAATACAACAACACTCTCTTGCCGAAACCGAACTGAAAACAGTAAAAAAATTTAATGTAAAATTATTTTTAAAATCGATCTGGGCTCGGATACTTATCAGGGTTTAACGTTGTAACCGACTAGATCGCATCCCGGTTTCCAAGATGGTAATCAGATACTGGAGTTGCAGTAGTTAAGCGGAGATGTAGAGGAACTACATTATGCAGACTTTGGACTGAACACCACATTAACAGGAAGCAAATAATGCAGTGAATATCCGTGTATGAAGACCGAAGCACGAGGTGTGCGATACGTCAGCAGGTATTAATACCTGCTGCGCTGGCAGTCCTTAGGAAGTTGCTACTTGGAGCAGGAGGAGAGCCCAAGAACAGGCGGGGAAGGTCTTCCCGACAGCGAGATTAGTGTGTTGTCGAGCGTAACAATGCTCACGGCCAACAATCATCCGACCGAGTGGGCACCGCCGCGAAAATTGGCCGCTGCTCGCCAGCCGCAACAAGTGTTGCAGCCGCCGGCGATAGCCGCCGCCGGAGATGTGGTTTTCGCTCGGTTTGCGGCGGTGCACATTAGTATTTGCGAGGGTGAGCTCCGTGCAAGAACGGCGCCTGCTGCTGGCGGCCGCCCCCTGCGGCTACGTAGTCCAGCCCGATTCGAGCATTAGTTTCGCACCGCGTCTGCTCAGCCGCCGGAAACGCTCGCGCTTTTTGCAACATCGTCAATGTCAATGTCGGTGTAGCACTTGTTTACCTAACACCGTAGCGGCTATTATACAATAATGCGTAACTTCCCGGGCCAGTTTTACGTGCAAGGCTAGGGAGTCCCGGCCTCGTGCGTAGAGTGAAAAGGGGGCGCTCAGAGATCTCTATCGGAGCTTCAATTTCCGGCAGACCGAGTCGTAAAACCATGTACAACAAGTAAACTCCAAATTATCTGACATCTTGTGAAACCAATACGTCATGGATAATCGACAAACAAGGATAATTTGAAGTACATTTAAAATGCGCTTGTTTGTACTGACACTATTCGTAGGATATTTAAAAAAATCTTCCATATGTTTCGTCTGCACGCCCAACATTATTTACGTAATGCCCACCAGAAAATGACATCTTATTTACATAATTACAAGAGGAAAGATAAACGTCGTTTGCCAAGGCCGCAAAAAGGCTTTTATTTCGGCGACCGGTTTCGATTCTCTCTGCTTCCATAATCTGGTCTGATAAGACCACAGGAAAACATGTGATATCTGGCGTTCCCCAGGGACGCATTTTACGCCCGTAATGCGCTTTGTCTTTGAACGATTTACTAGACAACCTGAGTAGCTTACGATGCTCGCGGGTGATGTGATTTATCGCTTATTAAAGATACCAGAAGATCAAAATCAACTGCCAAACGGTTTAGGTAAGATATCTGTTTGGTGAGAACGTGTCACGGTGGAATGACCGAGCTCTCTAAGACGCTTTGCTTCAGAGATCTCGGTTGCTCCCCGTCGGAGGTTAAAGTACTCCCTCGGGCATGGGTGTGTGTGTTGTCTTTAGATTAGTTGCAAGTTATTTTAAGTTAGTTTAATTAGTTTTTAAGCCTAGGGACTGCTAACCTCAATTGTTAAGTCCCGTAGATTACAAACATTTGAAAATTTCGTGTAAACGTTGTCAATTGACCCTAAATGAAGAAAAGTGTGATGGCATTCAAATGAGCCCTACAAGAAATCAGTTAAACATCATTTACACGACAACTAAATACCCAGGAATTACAGTTACGAACTACTTAAATTGCAAAGACCTAGTTTGCTACCCCCCCCCCCACCACTCTTTAGATATATTTCAGTAAGAGATCTGCATAATGTCGTACCTCGGCTCTTTTGCGCTTGTTTCAGCTCGAGCTCTTAACATTAGTACTGGTCAGCGGCGGATACAGAATTTTTTTTCTGCGGTGGGGTAGGGGGGAAGGGGGGCCACAAAGCTGACGACTAACGAGAGTGAACATGTCCTTAAGGGCTTTGTGAACCTAATTTTAATCCCACCCCTCATACACACACGTAATTATATATAGGGTGAATCATATAACACTTGCATCACAAATATTGCGGAAACGGAAAGTGCGATTGATGTATGATTTTCACAGAATGGATTGGTAGTCAGGAGCTTGTATTTTTAGGCAACAAACAGATTGTAATGGAATAATGGTTGTTTCTATCATGCACTGGAAATTTTGACACCAGCTGTATACAAAGAATTTTGAATGACTTTTTTATCAAGTTTAGTTTGGCAGCTACAATCATTCAAAGTTTTTGGGGCGGCGGCTGGTATAGCGTAGCTAACTGGCTGGTTGTCATGAAATAGTGGGGCGTGTTCCAGAGGCTAGCCAGTCGGCCAGTCAGATACGCTATTGCAGCCTCCGCCCCCGAAACTTTGAACGGTTGTAGCTGCCAAACTAAACGTGATAACAATGTCATTCAAAATTCTTTGTACACAGCTGGTGTCAAAAATTTCAGTGCATGATAGAAACAACCATTGTTACATTAAAAATGTATGCTTGCATAAAAATACACTTTGTCAGTAATATTACAATCTGTTTGTTGGCTAAAATACGACCCCCTGACTACCAATCCATTCTGTAAAAACCGCACATCGATCGGACTTTTTGTTTCCGCAATATCTGTGATTAACCCTATATATTGTATTACAGTCATTGTCACATACAACTGCTATAGGAAACACACAAAATATATTTCTAAGCCACAGTCTCTTATTACAAAAAAACTTTTTAATATAGTTCCATCTAAATACCAATGCACTATTAGTTTCTGCGCACTATGAAGTCATTTTAAAATGCCCCTGATCACAAAAATATTACAATTATTCAGTCATATGAAAAAAGTGTAAATTTTCTAACTTTACCACAAAATAAAAACAACCAGAGAATGTAGAGCCTGAATGCCCCATGTTCAGCTGTGGGCACACTTGTTTCATCCTTCATCATCATAAAGTTATGAAGCATTTGCCCACAGCAAGACCCAAGGCATTCAGGTTCTGAATTTAATTTCATATGTAACTGTTTCTGAGCTTCGGCATGTGGGTATATGCGAATCCTTATACAGAGGAAGCTATGCGAAACTGTCATAGGTTTCTCTACATATTTACAACTTTTGAATTATTGGGCTATAAGACTGAAAAGCTAACCACAGTGGCGTAGCGTGGTATGTGCCAGGGGGAGAGGGGGCATAGCCCCGGGTGGCACATATTTGGGGGTGGCAGGAAGCGTCCGAGCTGGGTCTCACTCGGCGATATCAAGTATACTCTCTGTAAAGGAGACTTCAAAGAAAGTTACAGATTTGTCAGGAAATTACAACGTGTGTTTATTATGTTGCATTCAAACATTGTTAAACCCCCCTAACATTTTAATTGCGCTGTGAAAAATAATTACTACTTCTAAATTAGTCAATCTAGCTGAAATCATTTCGCTTTAATATTTATTCCTGGGCCAAAGTAATCTGTAACAAGTAATATATTTTCGGGGAGTCTTCACCGAGGTCATGTCAGTTATTTACTCAGGTTGGTTAAAAACCAAGTAAGAGGTTTCCAGAATTTTATTTCCCAAATACAGACTAGAAAATTAGTCACGACACATTTGATGTCAATTTTAAATGTAATATATTTTGTAAGGTAGCTTCGTTTCTGAATAAAAGCATTCCAAAACATATATCTTTTCATATTTTGCACGTATTAGTCAACCTATGGAAATCAGTGCAATCGTTTATGTCAGAACTTGGTGACACAGAGATGTACGGAATAATAGTTGCAATTGTTTTCCAAATCGCTCATGTGTGATGTTGACAAAGCGTGACCGATTGAAGGCATGAGGCAATACCGGTGACGTGTCCGGGCGGCCGTAAGAAATTGTATCTATAAAGCAAATGGAGACTACAAATAGTTAGTGTTACTACATACTCATAGACCAAGTACTCTTTAATGTTATATTAATAGTGGAAGTTGATTTGATTTCATTGCTTTCTATTTGACAGATACCTATGACATTAGAGACGAACGAATCCAGAACGTTGTGACAGTCGTATATATGGTCATTGTGATACGCACAAATTTACGTCGGTACTGGAAACGTGCTCGTATAACCGGAAGTTAGAAAGCGACAGATCAAGAAAAGCGGGTAATGAAGGTTTAAGTCGCAACTAGGGACAAATTTTTCATATGTCTCTACTGGGTAGTATATCTGTACCTAATACAGGAGCTGGAAATTCGATATTGCGAGTAAACTTATGATTTAAATTATTTTCAAACAATGTAATTCGTCAACGTCGAGGATTAGGACGTACTGAAGTTGTGAAGCTCATTCCCATGTTTTTGCCACATCCGCGAGACCGTCCGTTGTCCTCGTCACAGCCCTCGAGTTGAAGTTAGACGCACTTTACTTCGTTACGTAAAGTAATCTTCGTTACATCACTATCAGCAAAGGAACTGTTAATTCATTTTTCAATGGTGGGTCTATAAATACTGAAAGGTTAGTCCTACTTCTGTAGAGAAGGATGTTGGATTTTTCGTCACAACTAACCGCCTCTTTGTCGTAGCTATAAACAAATCTGTTTCTCTCAATGAAAAGCTAACAAAACCATTAGCTCTACAAAGTAAGCACATGGATACCTGCGAAAGATCTACTGTCAACCCAGGAAAATGATGTGGCCAAAGGATGTGTTGTAGAACTTAATTTAACTGATTTCAAAATGGGCTAAACGATACGAAGCTGGTAAGACTACAAAATGGAGTGTGTGTGTCCACACTGAGACTCATCTAATAGGCACTGAACTCTTACAGACAAGAAACTTTTATCCGCCTAATACATATGAAAGTATTCGCTCGACTTTATTCAGAACACTTATTGCTATGAAAGATCTGGAGGCTCATAAATTTTACTAAAATCACTCCACTCAATAACTACCTTAATAGATATTTTGATAAAAACAGTCTTGGTTGCACAAAATTGATGTTTCATTTATTTGTACATGACGCGTTTCGCCACTGACTAACCATTGAAAATTCAAACAATTTTATAATATGGTCGATAAATAACGGTTTTGTACAATGATTCCCACAGGATTATGATATTAAATGAGCCAAATGACTTAATGGTAATTGTACAAAACCTAATGTGTTCGGTCCGTCTTACACACTTCTTAAACTAATGTATTCTAAGGACAACACACACACCCATGACCCTGGGAGGACTCCAACTTCTGTTGGTAGTGGCCGTGTAGTCCGCGACGTTGCGCTCCAGATCACACGGCCATTCACGTGCGGCACACATGGTTTGATTGTCATTTTGGTAATTATAGTGTTCCGATACTCTTTATTATTTTGTGGTAAATTATTAAACTTTTCACTGTTCAATTTGGATGAATGTTATAATATTTTTTGTAATCATAGGAACTTGAGAATGACGGAATAGTGTGCCGAAACTAGTAGTGCATTGGTAATTAGATGACGACGATTTTACCTGGTGATGCCAGCAGCAGAGAACATCTGTCTACTTGAAGGACATCCATTTATTTAGGATCGCTGCCAATGTTATGCTGCCCCAGACGCGAAATGCATTGTTACGGGTAAGTTTTCCAACACTGCAACACTGCCTTCTGCTCGCTGATGCTCGCTCCCCGGCAGCCGTGGTAAACGCCTCCTGCTGCTACCAACAGCCACCGCAAGAATCATCAACTTACCGTGGACGAACAGTAGAGTACCCGAAGTAGATGTGTCATTGCCAAACAGTGCAGAAATTGGAGAAATAGCCTACCCTAAAAGGTCGCCCGATTACGGGTCAGAAGGAAACAGCCAGAAAATATCATGCTAAATTAGATACTAACTCAGAAACTAAAATCAATTTCCTGTTTTTGCTTTATACTAAATCAATTTCTTCTTCATGTTGCTAAGCAAAACGAGATAAGTTTTCAAGAAAGCTTTCGAGATTAACAAAATTACAATTGAAACTTCCTGGCAGATGAAAACTGTATGCCAGAAACAAGATACGAATCTGGGACCTTGGCCTATTGCGGGCAAGGGCTCTACCATCTAAACTATCCCGGAACGCTTAACAGTCCGCCCACACAACTTTACTTCTGCCAGTACCTCGCCTCCTACTTTACGAACTTCACAGAAGATCTTCAGTGAACCTTTCAGGACTCCTCATTCTCGAAACACTCCTTAGGTTGTGGCTAAGCCATGTCCCACCACATCCTTTCTTCCAGTCCTGCAAGGTTCGCAGGAGGACTCTTTTGAAGTTTGGAAAGTAGGGGCGAGGTACTGGCAGAAGTAAAGTTGTGACGACGACTATGAAGCGTTCCGGGATAGCTCAGACGGTAGAGAGTTTTCCCACGAAAGGCAAAGGTCGCAGGTTCGAATGCCGGTTCCAGAACACAATTTTAATCTGCCAGGAAGTTACATATCAGCGCACACTCAACGGTAGACTGAAAATTTCGTTCTCAAAATTATATTTGTGTTTCACGAAGAATTTCTACTACCATGAAAATGTAGTGATGTGTGGAAAAATTTCGGCCGGCCGCGGTGGCCGAGGGAACTGCGGCGCGCCAGTCACGGTCTGCACGGCAACTACGGTCGGGGGGTTCGAATCCCCCCTCGAGCATGGATATTTGCTATACAAACATTTGAACATTTGATTTTAAAAACTGCTTTGAAATTTCTAATTTGCTCCAATAACTGGAAAATCGAAACGTGTAGCTTCAAATAAAACTGTTTATAATGGGTGGCAGTACTGTCCCTTAGTGTCGAGGAAAAGAATCCAGAGAGATAAACCGTTTACCGAAAATACCTGAATGCGCCGACTTGAACGCAGCCCTTGAAATTCACGATTTTTTGTGCAGAGGTAAATCCTTCATTTAGGTATGAGTAGAACATACACAGTAATCTCATGTATCCCACAAGCAATCATGAAACAACAAACAACTTTTATTTATTTTTTAATCGTAAATTACTGACAAAGAAGAGCAATTAAATGGTAGCATAACACGAAAATTAAATCACGTTATGTTAGTTACAGGGATTTTGCGTTTTTAAAGTCACAATTACATGCTGGACGTAAGTAAAATTTAATTATTCTTTGGCGTCGGTTGCAGACGGTACCACCAGGTTGTCCATCTTCGAAATTAATTCCAACCAAATATCTACGTTAGGACAAACTGTTGGTTAGAATGCAATTTTTGTGACCGCACATTCTTCCCTATCTGTAGATTTTTTGAGCGGCACGACGAATGACGTGTCTGAATGTAGCCAATGGGAAGTGGCGTTCGGACAGCCAATAAGAATGTGTCTTTACATTTTACCTACAGCTGGATTTATACATGACTCGAACTTTTCGACCAATTTACGTCACAGTTGCGGAAATCTCCGGATATGTTCGAAGTTCGATCACGGCGCTATCTAGCAATATCTACGACTTACAGCGATGATATTCTTCACTCTTTTTGGCCTTGGGCAGTAAACTGTTTGTGAGGAAGATAATGCCATTAATGTACTGGGGGGGGGTAATAAGTTTGAAATTCCGTCTGTAATAGCTTCTAGGCTGCATGTCATAAGTAACAGTGCAGTAACGAATGTACGCTACACGTAAACGATAGCAATCGCGCTTTAAAATTCTAGTGCTGCGATCCACCGCCGCCTGTTGGTATTACGTTCACAGCAGCTCGTTCACTGTTTATGCCGTGGTCACAATTATAGTTTATTTTTATATGACTTGTTTCCGTTATTGGGTATTAAATTTCTAATATTTATCCCTGTTTGATCTCTTAATCTTGTTTTCAAGGCGACTAAAAGGTTGTAACATTTTTATCTGTTACAGTACCGTATCAACAGGAAATGGAATGGACATCTGCATCTCTTATAATCACATTAATTTTAATTTCTACTTATGCAGGATTCACAGTCATGTAACATACTTCCAGAAACAACATTTGTTTTCTTTGAGTGTTAGCTTTCAGTAATTTGATGTAGTAGTTCTGTTATAGTAACATCTTTTGTTTATCAATGGATCATATCTTGTAGTGAAATCGGACAGGTCACGTATGCAGTGTTTTAAACAGAATATACAATATGTAATTGTGACACCCTTGTTTTCTTCTACATGTACTTTCCACGAAATTAGTCCTGAGCAAACAATAGCCCGGTAACTTCAAATTTTCCGCGTATCGGCTGCAGATATCGCAGCGCGAGACATTTATTATCAGAGTGTTCGAGCAGTTCGAATTCTCTGCTGTATCGGAAAATCTCGAGCATGTTCCAACACGAGTATCGTTTGTCCAGCCCTAGTTTTACCCTTTGTACATGTGTCGACGATCTTGACGTAAATCTATACATATACACATATACATAAAAGAAAGTCGTGTTAGTTACACTAGTTATAACTAAATAACACCTGAACCGATTTGGATTAAAATTGGGAGGTAGCTTAGAAGCAGGAGACGGACATAGGATACTTTTTGTCCCGTTTGACCGCGTTCCCGTGTTACGTGACATAAAACTGAAAGTACGTTTCCTGATCGGACCATTTTCTAGATTCTCCAAGAATTACTCGTTACTCGTCTAGCGACAAAATACGCTGTATCGGAGCAAACAAATACGCCAACGAGGTTAGATTAAAGGGAGACGCCGTTATCAATGTTGAGAATACATGAGAAACATCATCTTCCTTAGTAAGTTTAATGTGTCTGAAAGTATTATCAAAATAATATTATTTACTATGAAGAGAAAACAAGTCTTGCCATCTAAAATTTCATTGGTTATCTCAAGCTTTGCCGCGATTGGTCGGCTTCATTCCCACGATCCAGCAGCTGTTGCCAACATAGCTATACCACGACTGTGTCGCGGATTGTAAAATTTTACCGGTATATAGTAATGTTGTTAATCGTGTTTCAATTAGATTCCTAATAAGAGTTCATTATTCACTTACAGTTCAGGAAACAAACAGACGAATATTGCTGTCAATTATAAAAACCATACTATCTGGTTGAGCGAACTAGCCATTTTGGCAGCGAAAAATAAGGACGTAGACGATTTGAACATAAAAAATTCAAAGCCAAATCGCTGGGCAATAACATACATTTATTAATATTGTCTCAAGGAAATGTATTATTGTTGATATTTGCATTCCAATACTTCGATGGATTCTATTTCCGTTCCTGTTGAATCGTTAATTATCCAACAAATCCTCAATTCATTGTATTTGCTAGAAATGCCACCACACGATTTGCAGATCAAGGTTGGGTCTGTGATAATCATGTTACGCAATCTAAGCCAACCGAAACTATGCAATGGAACAGTACTCTCTGTGAAGAATCTGATGAACAATGTGATTGAAGCAACGATAGTCACAGGTAAGTTCAAAGGAGAGGATGTGTTATGATTCCAAGAGTACCACTGATTCCAACCGACTTGCCGTGTGTCCAGTTTACCGTTCGCCTTGCATTCGCAATGTCGAGTAATAAACCGTACGACCAGTCGTTGGAAGTTTGTGAATTAAATCTTGAACAGCCGTGTTTTTCACATGGGCAGTTTTACGTGACGTGTTCGAGAGTTGGTAAACCACCTGCACTGTTCGTTTTCTCTCCGGACGGAAAGACAAAAAATATATTTATCAACAAGCGTTACAATGAACGCAACACAAAGAATTCCGAAACGTACTTGTATTTAGTTAATTATTTTGTTTCTAATTTAAGTATGATCATGCTATAATTACTTTGTTTTCAACTCATAGGCTCTCAAGAAGGTATAAACAAGTTATAAAAAGCATTTATATTTTGCTCGCTGCCAGAAAAACTTGCTAAGCTGTGATGTAAAAATGTGTGGTTTTGTTTTCCTTTTTCCAGACATTACTAATATGAAACAGGAAAGCTTCTTATGCTTAAATGTATAATCACGCCTGTTCGTACAATAAAATCATTAAAAGTACGGCCATTGACGCTACTAACCTCAGACAGAGCAACTCGAAAGGTTTCTCTATGATGGATATGGTGTGGTATAAGAGGGAGTGGTGTGATGGTGATGGGAAAAAACAGGGGGAGGAGGCGATGTGATAATATAGGAGGGAGGAAGGGATAGACATAGGGAGAAGAAGAGGAGAGATTGGGGTATATAACCTATATAAATTAGCTACTGCGAAGCGTTGCAGGGTTTGCTAGTGTTTTATAAGTAACGTAATGAAAATCATGACGTGTGCTTAGAATACCGCTGTTGTTGACATAATTACTGTTTTACGAGTAATGTACGGGATAATTTACTCACCCTCAATTAAAGGTATATCCTGTTAAATCTATTGGTCTTCGATGTATGTTTCTTTAACTTCTTCTCCAGAGATTTCTGTAATGGGTCAGTCTACAGAATTTCTTTGGGATTTTAAATTTCTAGCTGACTGTGAATCTGCAAAGTACATTGAGAACCAATCACTACATGGGCGTCACACTTTGTGTTACGTGATGTAAACTGAGCTCATTCATTTAGCAATAAGTTCGATTCGCTGATCTTTTCCAGCGATTTCTTCTCCGATGAAAGGGCAACGTATTTTTAGTTCTATAGGCTACACATATCAAACTTTTTTTTTAAATTCATTTTCCACTCCTACGATATATAGGGCCTAAATGCATCTTTGAGTGGCTATTCCTTCGATTCAAAACAGTCCTTTGTAATTTACATCGCTCCAGCTCGTGAAAATCACGAAACTCTTTCTACGAATAAGTAACTGTTTTACAATATCTTACACGCAAAAAAGTCACGTAACGTATTTCCTATGAATGCGTCACAGTTTCTTACCAATTTACGCGTAAAAATAATTATGTCAACAACAGCAAATTTTCTACAAATATGTCACGATTTTGCAATATGTTACTCGTAAACGAATTTAGGTCCACGACGACGATTTGTTTAGAAAATCGTAAAATGTAAAGTTCATTCTTATAGGCTGCCTGAACGCCACTTATGATTGGCTGTTTTTATTCCCCTCACTCATCGCGTCGCTGCTAACATCAACAAGTCAGGAAGAATGTGCCGACATGTAAAATTCATTTAACCGAGTTTGTTTTTTAATGACGGTACAAACAAAATTTTTTGTAGATAACGAGTAGCGAAATTTCTAACTTACTGTCAGTTTAGATATTATAGAACACAATTTTCACTCTCACGTATGATTAACAATTAATTTACTGCGAACGAATATGATTACATTTGTATTTTGGGTAAAAGTTTACGACGCTTCTCGACGGGCTCCAGTGCTTATGTTGGCAATAGATAAACAATGAAGTGTAGAATTGCGATAATATTTTTTTACGAGCTACAGAGTAAATGTTATGGTTGACAAGTTCCTTTATGTACCCTTGTTCGTTCACAAAAAAATAATTTTTGTTTTAATTGAAATTGTCAAGACATAATATTTATTGGTCATCTGAGTTGCCGCCATTAACCATTGGCGCCAACATAACCACTGGAGCCCGGCGAGAAGCGTCGTACACTTTAACCGTATTTTGTACGCATATGGAAGTTATAAAACTATTTTTACACATTAACATTCCGCTGGAATATTTTTATTGTAAAGGAAGGCCTACACTTTCTCTTTGATACCTGAAATATCTTTTCCGGCGCTTAGTAACACACACCGTAACAACAATTACAACGCAGTACGTACGTAATTCAGCTCTGTGAATTATTGTAATTTCACGATATAATAAAAACTATTTCAGCACTATTTTTGCGCACATATCAATTCACGTTTAACAGATACTCTGTTTTCGAATTTTTTGTAACACTTCTCTCGTTTGATATTTTGAGCAGCGCGAAATGTTTGAATAATAGCTGTAAGCATTTACTGCAAATCACTGATTATTTCAGCTAATAAAATATAATCTTGGAATGTATTTAATCCACAAACTTTTGCATGTTGTTACTATAACCAGAATGTCTGTATATAAGCGGACATAGCAAGAAATTTCGTGTAAATCATGCATTTTCAATTTCATCACTTCAATCTCAACACTGACACAGATCAAATAGATCGTTAAAACCCAATCTAGTCAGAGACAACCATCTTTAAATATCTTAAGGGCTTAATTTTACTTGCGGTCTCGGGGGTGTAGTGTGGTAATGTTGCCAACAATATTCTCACTTTACGAGGATAATTATTAATTTCCTGACCGGACAAGTGTATAGACAAGCCCTTGTCAACCATAGAGCAGGAACAGCATTGATTATTTATTTCACGCACAACACAAACATTATTCGGGCTTGATTCCATACTGGAATGGGTGCTCCACGACTGTATTTGATTTGTGGTAATTATTCAGCAATCAGTCGTCATAAATAATTCTTTATTTGTTTGCAAATCCAGATTTCGACCACTGTGTGGTCATTATCAATGCTTAAACTCAATTAAAATACTTAAAATATCTCGACAGTACAAACGCAACCTCCTACATGGAGGTCGAGATATTTTATGTTTTTTAATTGATTTTAAGCATTGATAATGACCACACGGTAGTCGAAATCTGGATTTGCAAACAAATAAAGAATTTATATTCATGACGACTGATTGCTGAATAATTACCACAAACATTATTCGCTCGCATTCTATGTGACTGAGTTTTCAAATAGCATTCGATGGTCATTTCCAATATCAGGCTCCCAGGCCTTAAGTAAAATTTTACGTCGTCCAGACATAACAGTCCATTCACAGTAATAACCAAATTATATTATAAAATTATATTATACGGAATAAAACTTTGTAATCATTTCCACCTATTAGATTCCGTCATACATACCTGTAGTGTAGATCGAAAGAAACATAATTAATTTCAGCCTTCGATTGCGTATACGCTACGATTTTTGATAGGATTAATGTTCAGTATCACATCTCTTCAACTGCCAGCAGAGGAGGTTCGACTGTCGCAAAAGAGCCTTCTGTTGCATAATTAGCGGTTTTCATCAAAACTTTACTGTACATCAGGTATTTGAACAAGCGATAATTTTTCAACTGAACGCCTGCACAGTAAGACCTCTGATTCTAGAAAAATAATTTTCTTCGATATACGATTTCTAGATTTGCAGTTGCTATCATCTCTGGTTCTAATGGGTGGAAGATCATCAACAGATGACGTTTCGTAATACCAAAGTAAAAACAGAAATAAACGAAAAAATGCTCGTCGAAAACAAGAAGTGAAGAGAGATACGGGAATGATGGCATAAGTATTGCCTACGAAGATTGAGTTTCATTTGATTAAAATAGATGCAATACTGATATACTTCAGATAGAGAACGCGTATCAGTTAAGGATTTCGAATATTTTCGCTCAATATCCAAGGATTTAGGACAGAGATGAATATTGAAAATGAAATTTACAATAATTTTGTTCTGTGTTTCTGTAATGCATAGACTAGAATCACTGTCTCTCCCGTGTTGATGTCAAAATCTACATTTAAATTACGTGGGAAACGACCATTTCTGTCAATGATCCTTTTTGTGCGAATGGAGCAGAATTCTCAATATCAGTACGATCGTTATCGTTTTGATGTTTGGCCATGTGAAAGGGCAAGAAACAATTTGAATGTATTCTTTCTTCAGTCACATTTCTTTATGGAACAGTTGTTTTCGTTACACTGTGGGACACGAGTTCGCTGCTGCCACACTAAAACACACTAACAAACATCTCTGATGACTCTAAAACTAACTAAAGTAAAGATTATGGTGCCATATGGCTCTAATTTCTCTCCATACAAAGCTACGATTTGTGCGGCAGTAGCATCGGCAGCACGCTTTGCTTTACGAGCTAGTTCCTGGAATTATGGATAGTGAGCTCAGTACAGTGGTTGTTTTAACGACTTAATGCCAAGAAAGATTTTTAAGCGGCATGTACGACGTTTTAGAAAAGAGTGGTTAAATGACCAAAATTTAGACTGGTTGTTAGAGTTGCCTCGGGGAACCTAGTAGAGCGAGGTGAAAATATTACAATGCAAACTGAATTTGCGCTTGTCGGATTTACTTGTACATGGAAAAAGAAACAAACATTTAAATACAGCACAACCCTTTTCATCTTCACGACAGTCAACATTGCCATTTCATTATGTCAAACAGACGCATGAACGTACAGCTATTGTAGATGCTCTTGTTGTTAAATTTGAATTTGATCTTTATTTCTGCTAGGGAATTGGGAATTTCTAATTTTAATGGGTCTTTAAATATTTTTCTGCCACATAAGAAACGAGCCAAAGTTTAATTTTTTTAATCCCCTCCAATTACTTGTCCGGTTTTATTTCGTGATGTGTTTTGATCCTGATTAATAGGTCTGTCCGTATTATTTTGTCTTTCTTCAGACGTTACACCCACGCCAAAAACAATACAGGCAAAACAAACAACTGTAACGAGATACATACGTTTCATACTCAGCACTAGGCAAACATTGCTGGCTCTAGATCCTTACCCTCAAGCTGCGCTATAGCCCCACCTATACAGTTATTATAATCACAGAGGTGGGCATATGTGTTTCATCTGACTTACATGAAACTTTTTCATAGCTACGATTCAGATAACTGGAAACAAAAGCATCAAAACTTTTCGAGTTGTGGCGTGTTATTGCGGTAAATTGTTGTTTATCAAACTGCTGAATGTTGGGTTGAATCTAGCTGTGGTGTTTTTTTCATATACTACCAAACCCGTCAACGCTTCGGAGTAGCTAATGTGTATGGGTTATATACCCCAATTTCTCCTCTTCTTCTCCCCATGTCTATCCCTTCCTCCTTCCTCTATTTTCACATCGCCTCCTCCCCCTATCTTTTTTTCATCATCTTCACAGCACTCTCTCTTATCCCACACCATATCCATATCCTCTCTCCCTGCGTCTATATCATCCCCTCTTTTTAAATCCATTTCATTCCCAATCTCAATCTCCTCCTCCACCTCTGTCTGATCTTATTTATTGTTATTGGGACCCTGATTCGTTATACAAGTCAAAATGGATGGGTAAATCTATTGGAGACGGGTTATTAGAGAAACCTTTCGAGTTGCTCTATCTGTGAGGTTAGTAGCTTCAATGGCCGTACTTTCAATGACTTTATTGTACGAATATGCGTGATTATACATTTAAGCATAATAAAAATTTCCTGTTTCATGTTAAAAAGGATTGGAAAAAGGAAAACAAAATCGTACATTTTTACAGCACAGCTTAGCAAGTTTTTCTCGCAGCGAGCAGAATAGAAATGCATTTTATAACTTGTTTATACGTTCTTGAGAGCCTATGAGTTGAAAACAAAGTAATTATAGCGTGATTATACTTTAATGACAGCAAGTCTATCTGAAACAAAATCAATTAACTGAAATGATTTTAAACAAAGTAATTATAGCATGATTATACTTTAATGGCAGCAAGTCCTTCTGAAACAAAGTCAATTAACTAAAATACAAATACGTTTCGGAATTCTTTGTGTTGCGTTCATTGTAACGCTTGTTGATAACGATATTTTTTGTCTTTCCGTCCGGAGAGAAAATGAACAGTGCAGATGGTTTACCAACTCTCGAACACGTTACGTAAAACTGCCCATGTGAAAAACACAGCGATTCAAGATTTAATCCACAATCTTCCAACGACTGGTCATGCGCTTTACTAATCGCCATTGAGAATGCAAGGCGATCGGTAAACTGGGCACGCTTAAGTTGAAACGGCAAGTCGGTTGGAATCAGTGATATTCTTGGAATCAGAACATCCTCTCCTTTGAACTTTCCTTTGGTTATCGTTGCTCCAATCACATTGTTCATCAGCTTCTTCACAGAGGGTCTTGTTCCATTGCATAGTTGCGGTTGGCTTAGATTGCGTAACATGGTTATCACAGACCCAACCTAGATTTGCAAATCGTGCGGTGGCATTCCTAGCAAATACAATGAATTCTGGAATTATGTTACATAATTGACGACTTCAACAGGATGGAAACCATCGAAGTAAATGAATGCAATTATCAGCAGTAATACTATTCCTTGAGACAATATTAATAAATGTATGTTATTGGCCAGCGATTTGGCTTTGAATTTTAATGTTCAAATCGTCTACGTCCATATTTTTCGCTGCCAAAATGGCTAGTTCGCTCAACCAGATAGTATGATTTTTGTAATTGACAGCAATATTCGTCTGTTTGTTTTCTGACCTGTAAGTGAATAATGAGCTCTTATTAGGAATCTAATTGAAACACGATTAACAACATTGCTATATACAGGTAAAATTTTGCAATCCGCGACACAGGATTGGTATAGCTATGTTGGCAACAGCTGCTGGATCGTGGGAATGAAGCCGACCAATCGCGGCAAAGCTTGAGATAGCCGATGAAATTTTAGATGGCAACAGTTGTCTTCTCTTCATAGTAAATAATATTATTTTGATAATCCGCATAATAATTTAGTTTCAGAAAGATGATGTTTCTCATGTATTCTCAGCATTGGTAACGCCGTCTCCCTTTAGTCTAACCGCCTTGGCGTATTTGTTTGCTCCGATGCAGCGTATTTTGTTGCTAGGCGAGTAGCGAATGAATAAGCTGATTCTTGGAGAATCTAGAAAATGATTCGATCTGGAAGTGTACTTTCAGTTTTATGTCACGTAACACGGGAACGCGGTCTCCTGCTTCTAAGAGTTTTGAGTCAAATCGGTTCAGACGTTATTTAGTTATAACTAGTGTAAGTAACACGACTTTCTTTTATGTATATATAGATCTAATCAAAATGACATTGTTATTTTTACTCGATCAATTGGTTAAATGACATTGTTTTAATGCTTTGCTACATTATTTCCATAGTCGTATTCACCTTCATAATGTATTTGCTCAATTTTTTTTTTCATGCAATTATTTTATGAATTCGAATCTGCCTGTGTTGTCCATAACTAGCAGCTGAGTCTCGAGCGCCACTGCTCATCAATTTGTGACTCAGTAGTTCGTGTTGCCATTAGGCAGTGCGGGAATATTTTCAGTAACTAATGATACCGAGAAATTACAGTTTGTTTTTAACGCTGAAACTGAATATATTCACATTTGAGTTTCTTCGTAAAAGAATTTGAAACCAGGAACGACGGCGGTCGAGTTTAGACTGCTACTGAGAACCATGACACTACTTCTTCGACGGCCAATGTGTGTTCAATATTGCTCTGAGCGCTCTGCTGTGAATGCAGCAACCACTGCACCGCGGTGGCGTGGCCGAGAGCATTAAGGCGCTATGCTACGATGCGCGAGGCCATTCCTTGTCGGGGGTTCCAATCCCACCTCGGGCATGGATGTTTGTGCTGTCTTTAGTGTAAGCTTGTTTATAAGCAGTATGTAACTGTAGGGACTGATGACCCCGCAGTTAAGTCCCATAAACTTCACAAACATTTGAACATTGTAACCACTGCCAACATATCGAGTGATTGAATCGAATTATTTAGTAGATTTTATTGTATTTGTCGCAAGTTGTTATGACTGATGGTGCTAGTATGCGAAAAGCAAGCAATGTTAGCTTTCTTCAAGCGCAAAACCTATGATATATCCATAATGTGTTGTTTGAAACCGGCAACAATGATTTCCCCCTCTGTGCCTAGCAGTGTCGCAGTCAAGAATTGGTTCTGGGGGGGGGGGGGCAATTTTTTTTTAAAAATAAAGCCTATTGAATTTATTAATTTATGACTTGTTATACACTTTTTATAATTTAACCAATTATACTACGAAAACAATTGCACAAGAAATGAAATAAGTAGTCTCGCATTAATTTTAAAATGGAAGAGAAGCAACGTGGTGGAAATGGAGTGTATGTAATCAGATCGAATAATAATTAAGCAGCTTCTTTGTTACTAGTCAGAGATATAGGTCTTTATTGTTTAGTTAACATGAGACTCTATGAGTAAAAATTGAACTAAAATAACACTATTGTTCTTCATTAGATTCCACTCGGTTGCGCCTCTGACCTGCTAAGCAGCGGGTCGCCGCATATGAACAATCGGCTCGTAACTTGAGCATAGCAGTAACAATAGCGGCAGCATCAAAGCTGGTCGCTGCGGTAGTCGCCAGTCTGTGTGTCAGCAACGTAGCGTCATGAGACAAACGTCAACTAGCAACTAATTTTAACCGGAGAATAGTAATCTTTGTAGAAAAGACACAGTAACGACACATTTAAAGCGCACACTCATGCACGAATCTTTACAATGCGCTCAGTGACCCATATACTGGTAGAGATCAAGTTTATTAACGGATTAATTCCGTAAGAGATCTTGGAATGAATATTAGCCTTCTGTTTACGTCCGCACAGTACCTGGGAAATAATACTGTGGTGCTGTCCACACCGTTTCCTGTTTTCGTCGTAACGGTCAGACAACGGCCTGAATATTCTGAGTTATCTGTGAATGTCTGTTCGGTGTACGTTTATCACGTCTGAACCAAAAGACGTAAATAGCTAAAAATTTGTACAGTTACTAATGTCTACCCGGGGAAGGCTTTAGGCACGGGTTTATGGCGATCGGATAGCTATTTATCTTTACATATTAATGTGAATGTCTGTTCGGTGTACGCTTATCACTTCCGAACGACAAGACGCAAAGACTTAAATATTTGTAAGGTTACTAATTTATACCTGAGGAATGTTTTAGGCACGGTATTAAAGCGATCGGATAGATATGTAGTAATTTGAAGAATATAACGCAAAATGCGGAACAATAATGACTCTTTGATAATGGTTTTATTGGTTACATTGTTGCTTGAGGGTTGATAATGATATAAGGGTCAGAGTATATTGGGATGGAAAGTTATCGGTGTATAAAAATTCTACGTGTGTGTGTGTGTTAATAGTTCGCTCTTAGCGAAAACTTCTGAACGCAAATGAAGGGTCTGTATGTAATTGTTGTCCGAAGTCTCCCGTTGTACACCACAGCAGTTCCATGCCGATAGCTATAAGGAGGTGGAAGATATGGTGGTTGAAAGTCGTCAAATTATAAAAAAATTCGGACTGAAGGCCAGCGATGGCGTTTGCGACTCTATAGCAAAGAGGTTACATACAGCTAAACGTGATGCCACAACCATATCTTTGGTCTATGCGTGCTCCAATGTCTTTAGCTCTTTCTCTGTAAGGATAAGAATACGAATAAGGAAATATAAGAATACATAAATAAAGCAGTAAAAAAGAAATTTGTGTTAATACATCTCTTTTAAAAAAATCGATTTGACGTTTCGCGCATTGCATCAAGTGATCGATCTGTGATAGTATTACAACCATTATCGTTGAATTTCGTGATTGCATTCTTCGAAACGAGTGCAATTTTACGTGTGATTTGATCTCATATCACACTACTGAAAGATAGTTTATCTATCATAATCAACCAACACGCGAGCGGAGCCGCGGGTTCAAGCTAGTATCTCATTGAGTTTAAAGTCACCTCCAGTATTTCAGAGCCATCATACATTTCGCAAGGATTCTGTTGCATGAACATAACAGTTTCAGTGAACTTGAAGCCATTCGTATTTATGCAGCAGTCGAAAAAAGGCTGGAGATCCCTTCCGCTTCTCTTCCATTTAGAAAAGTCTCTTGGGCGGTGGACGGCATTTGTTAAAAAGCTTTGAGTCCAGTCAGTGCTCATTTTGTGTCATAGACTTGTCATTCAGAAAATTAGGTGCTAGAAGGGAACACAAAACATAAATAAGGAAATAATAACTGCGACACAGAAAAAGAGTTTTCGAGAAATATAATATGGTCTCTTAAGCGAAGATGCAAAAGTTGCAAATGGAAACAGCAAGACTGATGCACGGCAGAATTTGCAGAAGATATATAACCAGGGAACTTGAAACGAAACCGACATAGTGTCGCTTTGTGTCTACTAATTTCGGTTTTGTATTTTCTCTATGTCGCAACAATTTGATAGCGCGCCACACACTGTGACATCGCTCGGTACCAGCGGCGGACTTTGTGGAGGGGGGGGGGGGCGGAGTGGCGGGCCACCAAGGGCCTCTCTTTTTTATTTTTTATTTTATTTATTTATTTTCCGTATTGGGGTTCTCAGAATACGTCTAAAGCGCGTGACCTTTCTTTTTATTGTCTATTGTTTTGTGGCCTCTGATTCTCGACAGCTATTTTTCCTAGACTGTTCCGTTCCTCTCGTCCTGCGGGGCCTCTGAATCTCGAAAGTTAATTTTTTATAGTAATACACGTATTTCCAAGTGGACCGGCTGCCCCATTTTGTTTCGCCGCCTCCCCAGGTCTCCGAAAGCCTTAGTCCGCCACTGCTCGTTAAGGTTTTGTTTTGTGTTCTAGTCTTCAAATCTGTCCTTGTTGGTCATTTTGTTAAGAGGCATTTAGTTATTTATCATATGTTACTTTTGTAAAAAATACACAATGTACAAAGTTAACAAGATAGACCTGGATCACACCGTCTTGCCACTGTTAGCAGTGTCCTATCCACAATAATGCAGAAATGTCCAAGTTTATCTAACATAGTTGTTCAGTAAAAGGATATTGTGCACATTCATTGTATCCAGTGGCGTAGGTAACGAGGTCATATTATGTAGCACTGCTGAATGAATGTCTTGTATTTGAACAGGACTGAAACACCCACTCACAACCAGAAGCGAAAAATATCTACGCCACGGGTACTTCTACGCCTCTTCGAGGTCGACGAAATGGAGAAGTCAGCCACACCAATGTTGAGATAACTTTTAAAGCGATGCCACTATTTCTTCTTTCCATATGATCGAAAGAAGAACTAACAGAAACAAAAAAAGTCAATGAAGTGAGAAGTTAAAGTAACAATCATTTTTGTGTTCAGGATATTGACTGCATCAACTGCGAATGTACCGGACCGGCAGCGATTTCTTTTCTCTGTAAGGGAACTCTTTTAACACTAAAATACGAGGTATGTCCATAAAGTAAGTTCAGTTTGGTTATATAAAACAAACGTGTACAGCTAAAGAAAAAATATTTATTGCACAAAAATATACAACTATTAAACTACTTTTATACATAGCTTCCGAAATTTTGTAGGCATTTGTCATAGCGAGGCAGAAGTCTTTGTATGCCTTCTTCGTAGAAGGTTGCCGCCTGTGTCTTCAACCATGTGGTAACATGTTATTTCAGCTCGTCATCATCGCTGAAGTGTTGACCAACAAGGACAGGTTTTAGGAGTAAGAAGAAAGTCGCTAGGAGCGAGACTGTACGGAAGATGATCAAACACGTCCCAGTGAAATTCCCGTAAGAGTTGTTTGGTCACATTCGACTTGTGAGGTCGGGCGGTAACGTGAAGGGAAGAAGAAGACTCCTTTCGTCTAGTCATACACCTAAAATCTGTCCTTGGTGGTTAACACTTCAACAATGATGAGCTGAAAGAACATGTTTGCCACATGGTTGAATACACAGGCGGCAACCTTCTATGAAGAAGGCACACAAAAACGTGTCCCACGCTATGAAAATTGCCTACAAAATTTCGAAAGTTATGTAGAGAAGTAGTTGAACAGATGCAGATTTTTATGCATTAAATATTTTTTTCTGTAAATGTTCACGTTTGGTTTATATAACCAAACAGAACTTACTTTGTGGACATATCTCGTATAAAAATTCAAGGTCTGATGGTGATTTCATTTTAATGTAATCATTCCACAAAGTTACAGAAGTTGGATAATTGAGAACTGGTTCTCATTAACCCTGCTCACCAAACAGAGGACGTGATGTAGTTCTGCGAATTGTAAATTACCTGTTTTGGAATCCTTCTTAATAGCTGCAAAGCAACGCATCTGTCGTGAATGTAATAAAAATATACAGACATTTCTTTTGTATATTTCGTTACGATACTCACAAATTGACCTGTCGAAACTAATAATGTTCTTCCTCTTAAACTAGAAACATGAAATATGAAAAAAGTAAACTTTCATAGAACAATTAAAGGAAAACATCGAGGCATCCTTAACTAGGAATTTATCACGAAATGTTTTCTCGGTACATAGACTCAATTTGATACATATTTTACGTGCTTCCATATCGTTCGTCCCACTACGATAAAATTTTGCACACCTGACCTTCAAAATTTCGTATGGTGCCTGGCGGAGGGTACATCATTTACAAGCTTCGATACAATTCTGTTGTTTTATTGCGATCATGATGAAATTTTGCACACTTCACCTTCAAAGCAATAAGAACGACGTTGTCTACATAGTACTTCATAAAAGGCTGTGTGTACCTTCGACTTCATTTCACCGATCAAAATCAAGATTAATTTATACTAGCGAATCCGACAATGCTTCGCAATTGCTAAATATGCTAGGGAATTATATACCAAACACTCTTTTCCTTAATCTCTATGTCTGTTACGTAATTCTTTGTCCTCAGAGGCTTCTAGCTGTATTATATAACTAAAAAACCCGGGTTGCACGAGTATTTATTATTCCAATATTAAGTTAGTTCACTTATTTCCTCTCTCCTCTGTCCATCTCCCCGTCTGTCTTTGTCTACATACCTCTGCCTCGTCATCAAATGTTCAAATGTTTGTATAGCTTATGGTACTTAACTACGGGGTCATCAGTCCCTAAACTTACAAACTACTTATGAACTAACACTAATGACGACACAAATATCCATGCCCGAGGGGGGATTATAACCCCCGACCGTAGTGGCCGTGCAGACCGTGACTGTAGCGCCTCAGTGCCCTCGGCCACCGCAGCCGGCACCTCGTCATTCTCCTGCTCCAAATCCCGTCTATCAACTTATGCATCCCCTACCTCTGTCATTACCTCACCCGCTCTGCCAATTTCCTCCTGTTCACACTGTTTTTTATCCCCTCCATCCCGTGTATATTAAAAAATTACAATATCTATCAAATTCAAATGTTGTCAAAATCTGGATTTAGGTACCCTCCATCTTAAAGTAAGAGTATGTAGACGGTGATGTGTCTCTCGTTTTGCAGCAAGTATCCAAAATTTTATGAAAGTAGGATGAAGTAATATGGCAGCGCATATAATACGAATCTGATCAGAACTGTCGATACCACCTGTTTCGATTCTTCAACCGTATTTTAATTCACACCAGTATTGAAGCGAAAAAAACAACACACCACAATATTATTCAAGTCGGTGAATCCTTTTCTGAGTTTTATATATATAACAAAGTTACAATAAAGTGAAATATACATAAAATTTAAAAATCACGGTTATATCTTAAATAAAATTGGGAAAAACTGTTTAATTTGAAACCTGCTAAATGGAAAACAATGAGAATAATTTCACTTCATGGTACAAGTCTTCCTATTGGACTCCATTTCCGGTCCTAACGTGTCCATAAACTACCCCAGTTATCAAACCGGGAAAAGTAAACCTATAGTTTGACGTGTCGTTTCTGGTGACTGAGACGTATTTGAGAGGTTAGGGTGTGGCTAAATGTCGGAGTGGAAAAATACATGATCCTATTGAATTTCCTACACGCGATATTTCGTTCTCTAACCAGAACATGGTCGCTAGCCCAGACTTCAAGTTGAGAAACAGTCTCAATTATTGTATACTGATCCAAGATATGTAAAAGCACTGAATTTGCAATGAAAATTATTAATTGACATAAAAGTCTCCTATGCGATGGAGATGATGGTTATGAAATTATTATAAATTATTGAAAGGATTTCATTAATTCACTGTAGCTATATTCGTAAAGAAGAGACTACGAAAAGTTTTGTATTGTTGCAGCAACACAAGCGGCAGGGTTTGTTGTTGCGTATTATTATGTGACATTCAGTGTTTACGCCTCCTCTTCCGACAAATCTATCTTCGTCAAATCTGTGAAATCGCCACACCGCTTACAACTATCTTTTGCAGTTATTGTACATCCATATCATATCACGTGAAGGAAAAGCACCGGTGACTTCAGTGGTTTCTGCAGACGTGTCTTAACGTACTGCATCATTCAGAAATCAAAATTCAGTTGTTCTTTTACTGATACATGATGCGTAATAACGCATTGAAATGGACACCATATGGAGACTTTTTTATTTTGCCCCATATGAACGCGTCCCAAAACTGTGATAGCAGATGACAATATTGGAACACTACCGTAGTAATTATTTTTCAAGAAAAACGCTGTATCAAAAGACCTTAATGTGTGAATAAGGATTGAGATAACAATTTGAACCTTTACAACCAGAAGTGAAGGCAAAGTAATTTGTTTGCAACGATTCTTCGTTCGTTCGTAGCAACACGTCCTGGTTGATTTAATCGCTTAGTACCAGCAGGATGAATCTTTAAGCCACAAGAACAAACAATAGTAACTCTCTACCAGTCAGTGCGTTACCCGCAAATACTCACGACTTAACCAGAAATTCTGTGGACTACTTGAAGTGAAGTTACTTAATCCGAGGAGTCATGATTTTATCATTGAATCGTGACCAGAATGTGACACTTTAAGGAGAGAAAGTGGAGTGAATTATAATGCTGGTGCTCCTTGACCATCTGAAATAACCTCTGAGAAAAAAATTGGAAAACCTGCGACATTTCTCTTCCTAAGGTTTCGGTTTCGAGAGGCATTCCTGTGGACTGCGGGAATGCGGTGATTTGCGCCTCTACGTAATTCATGGGCGAGAAATTAGCATAACCGGGAACATTAGTTGGGGGATTACGTGACCAGGCTGATGTCTTGGCGGTACGCCCAGATCTCGCCGAAAAGCGACACGACAACCGGACGCGGAGTCTCGCATCAGCAGCTGCTTTTCTGCAGCCATTAATGCAACGGGACTATGCAGTAACTACACTATTCGTGGTACTTTGCAGGCGCTTTAGATCTTTACATAATTTTCTCCTGAATCTTGTAGATAATACAACCATCAAATAAAACGTTATGTGGAACTCCCTCAAGAAGGATTTACCAAGTAATAGTGTGCACATATTGTTCATTAATACTAAAATGCCAACTTTTATTAATAGCTCGAAGTGGTTTCCAAATACACGCATCTGAAAAAGTGTTGCTTCACGACGATTCTACAGCTCCATTCCCTTTACAAAAAATGAAATAGAGATATTTAAAAATAATATTTCAATTATCTCTATTGATCATGAAAACAGAAATTGATGAGTTGTACGACAATAAAATTCTCAGTTGGTGTTCCAGATTGCAGCATAATACAGTACCCATGATAAACAGTACGACCTCCTCTTGCACTGAAGCATATCTCTATTTGTCGTGACATACTGTCCATCGAGGAACCGTTGGTCCAGATCGTTCCACTCCTCCATGACGTGGATCTCTTAGATCAGTTGATGGGTGGTCTCGTCCAAAAACAGCCAACTTCATTGTATGCCAGATTTGATCGATAGGGTTCATGTCTGGAAAACAGGCTAGCCTTTCAAATCTTGCGATGTCGTTACCATGAAGGAACGCATTTACTAGATGTACATGATGACTGTGTGAATTGGCGTACATTAAGACAAATCCCTCACTAAAATGTTGTCGATATGGTTACAGTATATGTCGGAAAATATCATCCCTGTACCGTTATAGGCATCTGACCACCTTCTACGATCATCAGTGGCGTACGGTGGCAGGATATGATGCCACCCCGAACCAATATGGAACTACCATCTTGCTGCAGCCGTTGGATGGTGTGACTAACATGTTCAGGCAGACCAGGCTGTCTCCAGGAACGTCTTCGATGTTTGTCTGGTTGAAGACAGCTGGGATTCTCCTATTTTAAAAACACTTGATGCCTATTCTTACGAGACCATCTGACATGCCTTTAAGCACACCTGTACCACGCTGCATAGTGTTCAGCAGTGAAAGCTAGACCTCGCCATGGTCATTGGGACTGAAGTTGCACCTCATGCAGCCTGTTACTACAGTTTGAGTCGAAACACGACGTCCTGTGTCTCCACTAAAATCATATTTCAGCTGCTGTGGTAGCGTATGGGTGGCCAGAGCGAGGGAAATAATCGACATTTCCTGCATCTTTGTACCTTCTCCCCATTCCGAACTACATCGTTTTAGTTCACTTCGAGGCGTCTGGAAACTTCCCTTGAGAGTCTCTCCTGACAGTAACAATGCGGATACGTCAAACTTCATAATTGACTTCAGGCGTGACGGAACTACACAGAAAACAAGCAGTATACTTCCTTCATGGTGTTATGACTGGAACTGATCAGCCGTCAACCTACTCCATCTCGGTGTCATTGCTCATGCGTGGTTGTTTACATCTTTGTCGATTGACATCAGTGAACAACCTATAGAAGTCTATTCCTAATGCGATGTTGTTGTGTTGTTGTGGTCTTCAGTCCGCAGACTGGTTTGATGGAGCTCTCCACGCTACCCTGTCCCGTGTAAGTCTTCATCTGAGAATACGTTCTGCAACATACATCCTTTTGAATCTGCTTACTGTATTCGCCCCTCAGTCTCCCTCTACGATTTTCACCCCACAAATCAAATGTTTGTTAAGCTTAAGGGACTTAACTACGGGGTCATCAGTCCCTAAACTTACAAACTACTTATGAACTACCTATAACTAAGGACGGCACAAATATCCATGCCCGAGGGGGGATTCGAACCCCCGACTGTAGTGGCCGTGCAGACCGTGACTGAAGTGCCTCAGTCCCCTCGGCCACCGCGGCCGGCTTCACCCCACACAGTTCCTTCCAATGCTAAGTTGACAATTCCTTGATGTCTCAGAATGTGTCTCACCAATCTATCCCTTCTCTTAGTCAGGATATGTCAGAAACTCTTATTCTCTCCAATTCGATGAAGCACCTCCTCATTAGTTACGTAATCTACCCATCTAATTTTCGTCATTTGTCTGTAGCACCACATTTCAAAAGCTTTTAGCATCTTTTGGTCTGAACTCCTTATCGTCCACCTTTCACTCCCATAAAATGCTACACACCAGACAAATGCTTTCAAAAAGGACTTCCTAACATTTAAATTAATATTGGATGTTAACAAATTAGCTTCTTCAGAAACGCTTTTCTTCCCATGGCCATTCTGCATTTTATATTTTCTTTATCCCCTTGAGTAGTCCCCGCCCGGGGATCCGAATAGGGGACTATTTTTTCTCCGGAGTATTTTACCCTAGAAGATGCCATCATCATCTATTCATACAGTACAGCTTCATGTCCTCGGGAAAGCTAACGACTGTAGTTTCCCCTTGTTTTCAGCCGTTCGCAGTAACTGCATGGCAAAACCATGTTAGCTGATGTTACAAGGCCAGCTCAGTCAATCATCCAGTCGGTTGCCCCTGTAACTACTGAAAAGAGTACTGTCCCTATTCAGGAACCACACGTTTGTCTGGCCTCTCCACAGATATCCCTCCGCTGTGGTTGCACCTAATGTACGGCTATCTGCATCGTCGAGGCACGCAAGCCGTCCCACCACTGGAATGTCTGTTGTTCATGGGAGTGGCCTAATGCAATATACAAATTTTCCTAATGCAATATACGAACTGAATGTCAGTGTTCTGGAGACCTTGGAAGCAAGGTGGTGCAACACTAGCTCTCTGTGTGTAAAATCTAATGTAATTCGTCACGTTTCAGGGAACCACGTGTGAGAAATATTCTAGGTCACGCAACATGTCACTAAATTACTCACTGAAAACGCTTTAGGAAATTTAAAAAATACGAAATAAAACGAGAAAAAACTTAAAACACATTAAGCATTTACAGTAGCAGACATATAAAACAATTAATGAATAATTAAAATTAAGTAATACCTATTAATTATTAAATATCACTTATAATTATGACAGTATCTCTGACCTCTACACCACCCATCATCACTAGATCACCTAGGTCGTGAATAACCTTCCGCTTCTGTCCCTTGTACCCTCTTTCTTCCATCCTCTCCTACATGATGAGGAACACAGTTCCGAAAAATAGTGTTCTATTTTATTTTATTTTTTACTCTATTTGCGTTTCTTGTTTTTTGCAGCACTAAGGTAATCTTCCCAGTGAATCTCTTTGTTTGGAAGAATATTTTGTTTCTTAATTACTTTCATATAAATCAGATGAATTAATCAAAAAGTTTCTACTGGGAATGAAATATCTTTTCAGAAAATGGCTTTAAAAAGGGCGCTATCTGAAATACAGCTACTTGAATCTAACTGGAACGGGGAAATAATTAAATTATTGCAGACTATGGATCCTGATAGGTCTGTATCCTGATAGGTCTCGTGGTGCATCTACCAGGATACTCAAGCACTATGCTGCGTATGTACGCCGAATACTTGTCCTCATCTGAAATTCATCCGGGATCGTTCTTTTGAGTGGACAGGTCCATTTCCTTCACCATTCTTAACAAAAACAGTTTCAGCTGTGATTTAAACTAGTTGTTTGTGGATAAGATGCAATTAGCCGTTTTATGAATTTCGTATGATTTACTCTTGTAGTAACAATCCTCTGTTCATTCAGCAGATGATAGTGGAACAGGCACATTACATTATAGTCCACGTGTGTGTGTGTGTGTGTGTGTGTGTGTGTGTGTGTGTGTGTGTGTTGCACGTCCAAGAGGATCTCCTCAATAGGAATATATGGAACGAACAGCTAATTTAATAGCTGGCTGAAATTTTGTGCATTTATTTGACAAAACGAATAGACCTACAAACTGAAGATATCGTATATTTTAGGATGCTTAAATTGCCCTGCTTCTTGAAGACAATTATCACTTCATTCCCATGACTTAAATTTGCGTTGGCTATGTTTCACAGTAAACAATCACTGAACGTCTCTACAGAGAGCATGAAATGTCTCGATTTCCAAAATTGGTGCATAGCTATCATTGATATAATGAACCTGAAGTTGCTCGAAGTCTAGCAAATATCTTCATTAATTGTATCACATTTAGAAATAGAAAAGATAACTATACATCTATGTAAATCATCAAGTACCAATGTGTTGATTTACTGTCCCCGACACCGTTTCCATTCCTAATGTTTTCAGGTTGTTGTTGGTGTTTGTGGGGACTAAACAGCTAGTTCATCAGTCCCTGTTTTCAGGTAGATACTAATATTAAAATAAAAAATAAGATTTTGATAATGTATCATATAATAACTGTCATTGGCATTACCTGTTAGAATGTATATTATTCAATTTTTCCTGAAACGTCATTCATAAAATCACGCGTAACTAGCTTATGATGTTCATTAACTTTAACTTTCCCAATAAGAACTTATTTCGACATAAATATTCACCGTTAACGTAGCCTATTGATTTCGTTACCCCGCCCATCGTATTTCGTATAATTTTGAGACAGCAGTCTTTAGTGAGCAGTTTAATAGCGAAATAGATATTCCGAAAGTTGGTGAAACTACAATCTCGACCAGATATGTAATATAAACTGCTACATACTTTTTATTAGAAGTAAAGTAAAATTAGTAAGTTTCACCAGTCGTCATGGATGCAATCTTTCCGATGATCTGTTGTAATCATACCATAAACGTCTTAATCAATGAAATGGGGTTACTTTCAGAATTTAAAAATTGTGAATAGTTCATGTGAAAGAGGAGATATATTGTATTCTAAACAGAACGGTACAAATTTATATATTTTTGATCAATAGATTAGCACTTATTACGATAAACTATACGGAATTTCAGCAGTTATTGTCTCAACTAGCACCAACTGGCTACCGTCTTTCGGAGAAGAATGGGGACAAAAATACGAAAACTAAATTATACATCTAATATTTGTATGAATGTCAATGGTACTGTGGAAATTGGGTGACAGTTCGTCGCAGACAGCTTTAGAGGTGAGAGCATTTATTTTTCATGTTTGGAATTGGTTTTGCGAATCAGGGACAAAAGAGTCTTTAAAGTTGTTACAGAATGTCCATAACTTACAGCTCATTCAAATCTTTGTAAATCTCTAGCACTTAACTGCTTGGCTCTTATTCCCTAGATTTAAAACTACTTAAACTAAGCTAAACCAACCTAAGGACAACACATACACCCATGCCAAGGGAGGACTCAGAACCTCCCCACGGCGAACGGCCGCGCGCACCGTAGCTCGGCGCTCATTCTCTTTTTCAACCACTCGTAGTCCTCCTTAATGTTGCGAAAACGAGCAACCAGACAAAATGGAATGGGAAATATACAGACTTTTTCTGAATTCTTCTTACTATGTCTGCCACTGATTGCGGTGTCAACTAACTGCAATTTCATGTTATCCAGACTTGCTGCTAGACTTTCTGTCATGGTGCAGGAGAAATTTAAGAAGCTCCACCAAATGATCAGATAACAACACACTCTAGATTGAATAAACAGAATGAGATGGGGCAGTGGTAAGAGACTGGATTTACATTCACTACAGCTGAGGTTCAAGGAATCCATTCAACTCTTCAGTTTTAAATCTTTTGTAATGCAGCTAATTTGTTTAAGACAAATTCCGGAGTAGTTCCTATGAAATGGTGTCTAATTCCCTTCCTCACCCGTCCTCAATTCGATTTACTCGTCGTCGACGGAACGTTACACTACAGTACTCCTTCTTCCCCTTCCACCGTATACTGTGTCTACGTCTGTTATCTGTTATTACAATAAATTATTATGTGAACGTAACTGTAAATTATCAGAATAGAGCCTTATTGAAGTCCCATTTATGTTAAGAAGCCTGTTCTAAGACCCATGAGAACGTCAATAGAAAGTAAACCACGGAACATGTTAATAAGCAATTAACCTTGTATCACGCTTTACAATCGAGAATTTGTTAGAAGAAGCATAAGACAATAGATTCGTAGACGTCTTTACCTGCCAGAAATCGCGAACGTAAAGAATTTATGTAGCTACTTTTGGTTACGATGCACAGGCTTTAGCATGCCCCCGCGATAATTCACATTAATTACCTTAGACGTACATACATCACAATGAGAAGCAAACCATTCTAGAACAATATTAGGCGTTGTTCTTGGTCGACCCTTCACGAAAAACACTCTCATAATAACGATGCAAAAACGTTTTGCCGCGTAGAAAGGTAGAAACAACACTTTTACAGTCCGTGAAGAAATGAAAAAAAAACTGAAGGGCTGAGGGGTGTAGGACGCGAGCAACTGTAGCTTGCTACGTACATGCCTTCAAGAATTTAGCAATACTGAATCAACATTCTTTTTAGAGAAATGGCAAGAAGTGCTACAACCGTCGTTGCGCGGATAGCTCCCTCTCTGAAAGTAACAAATTAATCACTTATCTGACGTCCTGAAAGACACAAGCATGAAATTTTGTCTTTTGTGGTCACTGTGTCGAGCGATATCTGCATCTTGTCGGGAAGTGATAGTACACGTCTAACATAGCTGGTGTAATACTAACACACTATAAAAAAATAAGATAAATAAATAAAAAGTTTGTAATGCTTATGGGACTTAACTGTGGGGTCATCAGTCCCTAAGGCCTAAACTTACAAACTACTTATGAACTACCTTACAGTAAACACGGCACAAACATCCATGCCCGAGGGGAATTCGAACCCCCGACGGGGAACGGCCTCGTGAATCGCAGCACAGCGCCTCAATGCGCTCGGCCGTTCCGCCGCGACCACCATCAACACTACCGACATTAGGAACATACTGGGTGTTCAAAAAGAGGATCGAATACTTTCAGAGGTGCTAAAACTCATCTAAACACGAAAAATAAGTGCAGTACATGTAGGTCAGGAAACACATACATTCTGAGATAAATACGAGTTTATAGCAGGTGTTTCATGGAGGGACCATTCATGGCAACGCATCTCACAGCCCTTCAGCTTAAGGAAAGTCGCACCAGTTGAAGTATACCTGGTTGTTATAGTACGTGCTGGCACGCCTTTAAGATGAGGTCTTGTAGCGTCTGCACTTCGTTGATTAGAGACCATTTCGTTTCATTTGTCACCATAATCAAAATTGTAGGAGACTGAGGTCTGGAAAATTAGCAGGCCAAGGTATTGGACCTTTCCGGCGAATCCAACTGTTATGAAGTGTCTACGTCAGGTGTTCGAGCACATTGTGACGAAAGTGCACTGGTGCATTATCATACATGAACAACACACTTAATCGTTTATGACGTGAAACTTATTAGGCATTACGTTAATGAGAGCAGATAATGCGTCATTTTAACGTTTGCGGTAGCACGTATGACCGTATTAGTCAATCACCAAGTACGACTGCCCATACGCTGATTGAGAATCGGAGTTCATGCCTGAATTATATACAGAGCTGTCTGGAAATTTACATCTGCCTATACATGCTGGTTATGGAAATTCACACCATCTCTTGTGAAACCTGCCTCATCGGTAAATAAAATCTTGGATGTAATATCCGTAACCAAGAGTCACAAAATCCTTCCAATAAACACGTTTTAAAATGACGGTAAATTTTATACTTTAAGTTACTCGCACGTCAGTTCAGCGTTAATTACGGGACAACTTTACTGGCTCATTTAACTTGCAAATTAGCGGTCAGAAAACTGTCTTACTAACCTGTAGTGATGTGAACAGTTTTGGTTGGTATAGTTTAACAGTTAAGTCACTGAAGGTAGCCCATTAGTTGTAATCTTTGAACTACTTCCATATACGAATGTGAAGAATAAATTTAAGTACTGAAACTGCTGTCTGCTACTCTCGTAATGACGCGAAGCACAACATGATATGCTGTTCTGCATCTTGCCAGAGTTCTTCAATGACAAGTTTATTGCATTCATTGCAATCAATCTTGCGTCTTAAATGACTAACAATTTCTCGTGAGAAATTGCTTAACCTGGCTTCAGATCAATTCTGCCGTGTGCATCTTGCAATGGTATGGTGGAAATTTTAAAAATGCAATGTCTGTACGTTTTTATCGTGCTGTGAAAATTGTTTCTATGACGCTTGTTAACCTGAGTCTTCTGAGATTAGCTATGGCATAAAGCAGTGGTCTAGTCGAAATAATCAGTATTTGAGCATTTATTTTGGTTTTAAAAATTTAATTTGTAATATATTACTAAGCCATCTGATATGAAATATATATAGATAAGTATTCACATTTGCAGTTAAAACTGAAATTTTGTTTGTCAGATGTAATTTTAAAAACAAGAAGACGTGCATGTTCAACACATAAAGTTATGTTAATTAACAAAGATCTTTAAAAAGTGTACAATTTAAATGATGTAGGTATTCGAACTGAAAAAAGAAATAAAAAAACTGACTGCAGTGAGAATTGAATCTGTAAGTACTGTAACTTAGAGCTACAAGTATACCGACTTCTCCACGCTAATTACTGACACATTATGCTTTATTTACAGCAGTATCCTGGAGCATCAATTTCAATTTGCTCTGTTTACTTGTCAACAACAATAAGAAGGACTTGTTTCTCCCCACCGTCTAACGGTATTCAAAGCGTGCATTTCACTAAGGGCCAGAATATTAAAAACAGCTGCAAAATGATTTATATAAGGTATCTGCATGGTGAAAAAAAGGCAATTGACGCTAAGTAATGAAATATGTGAAGTCATCATAAGAGACTAGAAGAAAAACGTTAAATTTCGTTTACATGATAAATCAGTCAAATATAAATGTCGTAGATGCAACTAAATACCTAGGAATTACAATTCCGAACCACCTTAACTTGAAAGATCACATAGAAAGGGCATTTACAGTTGATGCGCCTGTAATTTATGGTTATATTTTACGAAATACGACGAGTTTTTGATGAATCTTCAATGCACCAAAACCAAATACAGTATGAAACGCGGATGTGGCCTTCATGTGGCTTTGCGCATGTGCAAGGCGAGGTGTGCAGCAGCTCCATTGTCTTGCTTTGGCACCATTCGTGCGTAACCGCCAGAGCTCGACTAACCAGGAGCTGGTGACTCTAACAGCTCCAACGCCAATGTTAAATGCGGTGTTTCCTCTCGCCCCTCCCTGCGACGGGACCGCACATATACTGCCTCAAGGGTGTTCAGAAGAGAATTAGAACCGCAGCCGCGCATGCGCATTGCATCGCTGCGGCCGCTACCGCCTACATTAGGTGGCCACGCTACGAATCGTATAAGTACTGTCTCCGCGAAGTAAAACGTTTCTCATTTGATAAAAATACTTTGAATGTGCATATAAAATGATCTGATAGAAGAACGAAACGAAGAACGATACTTTAAAAACATTTTTTTTATTTACTAGTAAACCCGGCAACGCTTCGCAGTAGCTAATGTGTATGGGATATATACCTAATCTCTTCTTCTCCTTGTGCCTACCCCTTCCTCCGTCCTTTATTTTCCCATCGCCTTCTCCCGCATTCCTTTCTTCATCTCCTCACCCACCCCTATCTTTATCCATCACCTTCACAGCACTTCCCCTTCTCTCAGCGTCTATGTCATCCCTCATTTTAAATACATTCCATTCCCCCATTCTCTATCTCCTCCTCCTCATCTTTTATATTGTTATTGAAATTGGGACCCTGATTGGGAACAGAAGTCAAAATGTATGGGTAAATCAATTGGAAACAGGTTATTAGGGGGAGCTTTCGAGGTGCTCTATCTGTGAGAATAGTCCTTTTAATGGTTTCATTGTACGAACAGACATGATTATAAATTTAGGCATAAAACAATTTTTCTGTTTTATGTTAAAAATGACTGGGAAGAGGAAAACAAAACCTCACTTTTTTTACAGCACAGCTTAGCATTTTTTTTCACAGCGAGCAGAATAGAAATGCTTTTTATAACATGTTTATATCTTCTTTAGAGTTTCTGAATTGATAAAAAAATAATTGTATCATACTTTAATGATAGAAATTCCATATGAAATAAAGCAATTAATTGAAATACAATAAGTGGAATGGAAATACAACGTATATTATGTAAGAAATGCTTCGCTCGAGAATCTTGGCGAGAAACCAATGATGCCAGTAGCTTTGGTGGTGGTGTTAGTTCTGGTAATTTGACCTTTCCACCCGCACAACATAATCCCGTCAGTTTTTGTCGATATCTGAAAACACTGCAATATTGACAAACATTGTTAATTATTCCGAAACCAACTGATGTATCCGCTGCGTAGTCGACTGCTGGATCATATGTGAACGCCAAACGTTCAGTTCTAAACGTCACAAGTGGCCGTCTGTTTTGTCGACGACACAATTATTTTGTGCGTAAGCTGCAACTGAGCGAGTCGAACTCAACTATACCTGTTGTTCTAGAGTCATAACGGATCGCGCTTGAGAATTTCTTTGTCGATTTACTTCCAAGCGCTGTGAATGATCTTCGTCAGTCTCATTGATTCTACGATCACGTAGTAGGATTGCGTTGCGCCTACGCCGACCGATATTACGACGCCGCAATGGAGGCTTTACAAAAATAAACAACGATCTTTACTCACTTTGTTTGCAACACTCAAAAATACCAGAAAGTGACATCAATTTTCTCTCTGCGACGCTCCAAAGATATGATGACCACCGATGTAAGAATAATAAGGAGGCGAGAATAATACGGAGGGTCTTATACAGAAACAACGTGTCTGACTGCTATAACGTTTTATGCATAGTCTGTCGCAAGTTTAAGTAAGGATTTTGCACTATAAGTTTCAGATTTATGACGCGGTTCCGCCCGTTTAAGATGCTTGTTGGAGAATCTAGAAAATGATCCAAGTGGGAAGCGTACTTTCAGTTTTTGTCAAATTCTGGTATTTTCCGGTAGATTTTCCAAAACATTTGTCTCATACAAAGGTTGTCCTGAGAATTACGAACGTAACTAAGAAGAGATCAGCCAAATTGGTGAAGCCATTGTCAAGTGATGCGCTTTCATACATGCGGCAATTCATTTTTATTAATATAGATATTTAGGTGAAATGTGGAAAGGGTATATAGAGCGACACTACAAAGGAAATGCACTTAGAGACAATATTGTAGGAAGGGAAGACGATGTAGATGAAATAGAAGATACTATACTGAGAGAAGCATTTGACAGAGCACTGAAAGACCTAAGTCGAAATAAGGCCACTGGATTGGTCGACATTCTCTCAGAACTACTGACGTCTCTGGGAGAGCCAGCCATGACAAAACTATTTCACCTGGTGCGTAAGGTATATGAGACAGGGGAAATACCCTCAGACTTTAAGAAAAATGTAATAATCCCCATTTAAAAAAGAAAAAAAAAACCAGGTGCAAACAGGTGTGAAAATTACAGAACCATCAGTTTAATAAGTCATGGTTGCAATTTTAACACGAATTATTTTCATAAGGATGAAAAAGCTGGTAGAAGCCGACCTTGGGGAAGACCAGTTTGGATTCAGAGAAATGTAGGAACACGGGAGGCAATCCTTACTTGACGGCTTATCTTAGTAGATTAAGGAAAGGCAAAACTACCTTTCTAGCTTTTGTAGATTTGGAGAAAGCTTTTGACAATGTTGACTGGAATACACTCTTTCAAATTCTGAAATCAGTACAAGTAAAATATAGGCAACGGAAGGTCATTTACAAATTGTACAAAAACTGAACAGCAGTTATAAGGGGTTGAAGGGCATGAGAGGGGTACAGAGGATGGGAAGGATGTAAGACAGGGTTGTAGCCTTTCCCCAGTGTTATTCAATTTGTACATTGAGCAAGCTATATAGGAAAGCCAGGAGAAATTTGGAGAAGTAATTAAAGTTCAGGGTGAAGAAATAAAAACCTCGCGTTTTGCTGATGACATTGTAATTCTGTCGGAGACAGCAAAGGACCTGGAAGAGCAATTGAACGGAACGGACAGTGTGTTGAAAGGAGAATATAAGATGAACATTAACAAGAGCAGAACTATGGTAGTGGAGTGCAGTCTAAGAAAATCAGACGATTATGAAATGATTAAATTGCTTAACGAATCAATAAATGTTGTAAGATGGTAAATAAGTTTTGTTACTTGGGCAGTAAAATAACATATGATGGTCGCAGTACAGATGATATAAAATGCAGAATGGCAATGGGAAGAAAAGAGTTATTGAAAAAGAGAAATTTGTTAAAGTCGAATATGAATTTAAGGGTAAGGAAGTCCTTTCCGAAAGCATTTGTGTGGTGTGTTGCCTTGTATGGGAGTGAAACATTCACGATAAACAGTGTGGTCAGGAAGATACTTCTGAAATGTGCTTTTACAGAAGAATACTGAAGATTAAGTGGGTGGATTGCGTAAATAATGAGGAGGTACTGAACGAAAAAATGTTCAAATGTTTGTATAGTCTATGGGACTTAACTACGGGGTCATCAGTCCCTAAACTTACAAACTACTTACGAAATAGGACGGCACAAATATCCATGCCCGAGGGGGGGATTCGAACCCTCGACAGTAGTGGCCGTGCAGACCGTGACTGAAGCGCCTCATTCCCCGCGGCCACAGCGGCCGGCATGTACTGAACAGAATTGGGGAGAAAAAAGAATTTCTGACATACCTTGATTAAAGAAGGTATCGATTGGTAGGACACATTCTTACACATCAAGGAATTGTGAAGTTACGTTGGAGGGAAGTGTTTGGGGTATAAAATCGCAGAGGGAGACCCAGAGATGAATACAGTAAGGAGATTCAAATGGATGTAGGTTGCCCTTCTTTTGAGCAGGTGTAAAGGCTTGCTCAGGATAGAGTAGGGTGAAGAGCTGCATCAAACCAGTCCCCGGACTGAAGACCACCACCACCACCACAACAACAACAACAAATATTTACTTTCTTCACTATGAATTACGGGTGTTTACTGAACCAGTGAACACTGTTAGGTGTAGAAATTTGTGGTCACAATGAAGGATTGAAAGGAACCCGTAGTCTATAAAAGGTTGTGAGGCACTGTTCAAGAGAAAGCGCCATAGATGGGAGGCATAGGTAGATGCGGCAGCATCCCAGCAGCAGAGCCGGCGTTGGAGGGAAGTGTGTGCGGTAAAAATCGCAGAGGGAGACCAAGAGATGACTACAGTAAGCAGGTTCTAATGGATGCAGTTGCCGTTCTTATAAGCAGATGAAGAGGCTTGGTCAGGGTATAGTGGGGTGGAGAGCTGCATCAAACCAGCCTCCGGACTAAAGACCACAGATATTTACTTTTATCACGACGAGCTTTTTTACGGGTGTTCACTGAACCAGTGAACACTGTTAGGTTTAAACGTTTGTGGTCTCAATGAAGGATTGAGAGGAATCCATAGTCTATAAAAGGTTGTGAGGCACTGTTCAAGAGAAAGAGCCGTAGATGGGACGCATAGGTAGATGCGGCAGCATCCCAGCAGCAGAGCCGGCGTTGGAGGGAAGTGTGTGCGGTAAAAATCGCAGAGGGAGACCAAGAGATGACTACAGTAAGCAGGTTCTAATGGATGCAGTTGCCGTTCTTATAAGCAGATGAAGAGGCTTGGTCAGGGTATAGTGGGGTGGAGAGCTGCATCAAACCAGCCTCCGGACTAAAGACCACAGATATTTACTTTTATCACGACGAGCTTTTTTACGGGTGTTCACTGAACCAGTGAACACTGTTAGGTTTAAACGTTTGTGGTCTCAATGAAGGATTGAGAGGAATCCATAGTCTATAAAAGGTTGTGAGGCACTGTTCAAGAGAAAGAGCCGTAGATGGGACGCATAGGTAGATGCGGCAGCATCCCAGCAGCAGAGCCGGCGTTGGAGGGAAGTGTGTGCGGTAAAAATCGCAGAGGGAGACCAAGAGATGACTACAGTAAGCAGGTTCTAATGGATGCAGTTGCCGTTCTTATAAGCAGATGAAGAGGCTTGGTCAGGGTATAGTGGGGTGGAGAGCTGCATCAAACCAGCCTCCGGACTAAAGACCACAGATATTTACTTTTATCACGACGAGCTTTTTTACGGGTGTTCACTGAACCAGTGAACACTGTTAGGTTTAAACGTTTGTGGTCTCAATGAAGGACTGAGAGGAATCCATAGTCTATAAAAGGTTGTGAGGCACTGTTCAAGAGAAAGAGCCGTAGATGGGACGCATAGGTAGATGCGGCAGCATCCCAGCAGCAGAGCCGGCGTTGGAGGGAAGTGTGTGCGGTAAAAATCGCAGAGGGAGACCAAGAGATGACTACAGTAAGCAGGTTCTAATGGATGCAGTTGCCGTTCTTATAAGCAGATGAAGAGGCTTGGTCAGGGTATAGTGGGGTGGAGAGCTGCATCAAACCAGCCTCCGGACTAAAGACCACAGATATTTACTTTTAACACGACGAGCTTTTTTACGGGTGTTCACTGAACCAGTGAACACTGTTAGGTTTAAACGTTTGTGGTCTCAATGAAGGATTGAGAGGAATCCATAGTCTATAAAAGGTTGTGAGGTACTGTTCAAGAGAAAGAGCCGTAGATGGGACGCATAGGTAGATGCGGCAGCATCCCAGCAGCAGAGCCGGCGTTGGAGGGAAGTGTGTGCGGTAAAAATCGCAGAGGGAGACCAAGAGATGACTACAGTAAGCAGGTTCTAATGGATGCAGTTGCCGTTCTTATAAGCAGATGAAGAGGCTTGGTCAGGGTATAGTGGGGTGGAGAGCTGCATCAAACCAGCCTCCGGACTAAAGACCACAGATATTTACTTTTATCACGACGAGCTTTTTTACGGGTGTTCACTGAACCAGTGAACACTGTTAGGTTTAAACGTTTGTGGTCTCAATGAAGGATTGAGAGGAATCCATAGTCTATAAAAGGTTGTGAGGCACTGTTCAAGAGAAAGAGCCGTAGATGGGACGCATAGGTAGATGCGGCAGCATCCCAGCAGCAGAGCCGGCGTTGGAGGGAAGTGTGTGCGGTAAAAATCGCAGAGGGAGACCAAGAGATGACTACAGTAAGCAGGTTCTAATGGATGCAGTTGCCGTTCTTATAAGCAGATGAAGAGGCTTGGTCAGGGTATAGTGGGGTGGAGAGCTGCATCAAACCAGCCTCCGGACTAAAGACCACAGATATTTACTTTTATCACGACGAGCTTTTTTACGGGTGTTCACTGAACCAGTGAACACTGTTAGGTTTAAACGTTTGTGGTCTCAATGAAGGATTGAGAGGAATCCATAGTCTATAAAAGGTTGTGAGGCACTGTTCAAGAGAAAGAGCCGTAGATGGGACGCATAGGTAGATGCGGCAGCATCCCAGCAGCAGAGCCGGCGTTGGAGGGAAGTGTGTGCGGTAAAAATCGCAGAGGGAGACCAAGAGATGACTACAGTAAGCAGGTTCTAATGGATGCAGTTGCCGTTCTTATAAGCAGATGAAGAGGCTTGGTCAGGGTATAGTGGGGTGGAGAGCTGCATCAAACCAGCCTCCGGACTAAAGACCACAGATATTTACTTTTATCACGACGAGCTTTTTTACGGGTGTTCACTGAACCAGTGAACACTGTTAGGTTTAAACGTTTGTGGTCTCAATGAAGGATTGAGAGGAATCCATAGTCTATAAAAGGTTGTGAGGCACTGTTCAAGAGAAAGAGCCGTAGATGGGACGCATAGGTAGATGCGGCAGCATCCCAGCAGCAGAGCCGGCGTTGGAGGGAAGTGTGTGCGGTAAAAATCGCAGAGGGAGACCAAGAGATGACTACAGTAAGCAGGTTCTAATGGATGCAGTTGCCGTTCTTATAAGCAGATGAAGAGGCTTGGTCAGGGTATAGTGGGGTGGAGAGCTGCATCAAACCAGCCTCCGGACTAAAGACCACAGATATTTACTTTTATCACGACGAGCTTTTTTACGGGTGTTCACTGAACCAGTGAACACTGTTAGGTTTAAACGTTTGTGGTCTCAATGAAGGACTGAGAGGAATCCATAGTCTATAAAAGGTTGTGAGGCACTGTTCAAGAGAAAGAGCCGTAGATGGGACGCATAGGTAGATGCGGCAGCATCCCAGCAGCGGAGCCGGCGTTGGAGGGAAGTGTGTGCGGTAAAAATCGCAGAGGGAGACCAAGAGATGACTACAGTAAGCAGGTTCTAATGGATGCAGTTGCCGTTCTTATAAGCAGATGAAGAGGCTTGGTCAGGGTATAGTGGGGTGGAGAGCTGCATCAAACCAGCCTCCGGACTAAAGACCACAGATATTTACTTTTATCACGACGAGCTTTTTTACGGGTGTTCACTGAACCAGTGAACACTGTTAGGTTTAAACGTTTGTGGTCTCAATGAAGGACTGAGAGGAATCCATAGTCTATAAAAGGTTGTGAGGCACTGTTCAAGAGAAAGAGCCGTAGATGGGACGCATAGGTAGATGCGGCAGCATCCCAGCTGCAGAGCCGGCGTTGGAGGGAAGTGTGTGCGGTAAAAATCGCAGAGGGAGACCAAGAGATGACTACAGTAAGCAGGTTCTAATGGATGCAGTTGCCGTTCTTATAAGCAGATGAAGAGGCTTGGTCAGGGTATAGTGGGGTGGAGAGCTGCATCAAACCAGCCTCCGGACTAAAGACCACAGATATTTACTTTTATCACGACGAGCTTTTTTACGGGTGTTCACTGAACCAGTGAACACTGTTAGGTTTAAACGTTTGTGGTCTCAATGAAGGATTGAGAGGAATCCATAGTCTATAAAAGGTTGTGAGGCACTGTTCAAGAGAAAGAGCCGTAGATGGGACGCATAGGTAGATGCGGCAGCATCCCAGCAGCAGAGCCGGCGTTGGAGGGAAGTGTGTGCGGTAAAAATCGCAGAGGGAGACCAAGAGATGACTACAGTAAGCAGGTTCTAATGGATGCAGTTGCCGTTCTTATAAGCAGATGAAGAGGCTTGGTCAGGGTATAGTGGGGTGGAGAGCTGCATCAAACCAGCCTCCGGACTAAAGACCACAGATATTTACTTTTATCACGACGAGCTTTTTTACGGGTGTTCACTGAACCAGTGAACACTGTTAGGTTTAAACGTTTGTGGTCTCAATGAAGGATTGAGAGGAATCCATAGTCTATAAAAGGTTGTGAGGCACTGTCCAAGAGAAAGCGGCGTAGATGGGAGGCATAAGAGAGACGGCAGCAGCAGTACTGGACCGCGCGGCCCAGCGGCAGAGCGGAGCGGCGTTTCGCCACGGAGCGCGGGCGGCTGGAGCATCGGCGGTCTCCGCGCTACGCAATGCGCGGCACGGCGCGTGAGGCGGCTTCACGATGTGGGTCAGCGGCGGCAGCGGCCGCGTGTGAACTGCCGGGGAAAGCCGCGCGACACGCCGCCAACGCCGCCATCTGCATCACAAGTAGGCGGGACGCGTCACGACCCCGCCGGCAAGTGGAGCTCCGCGATAAACACACGGCCAGCCGGCTCAGAGCAGCGCAGCCAGCCACAGCTGGCTCACACCAGAGGAGGGACGCCTCTATGCGACGAACGGAAAATTGTGTTTCATCTACATCTACATAGCAGTGGCGGCTGGTGACCAGAAAAGATGATAGTGTACTTTTCCACCAGTAAAAAGTTCGGCCTCTCCATTGTGGCAGCTCAACGCATTCGGAAAAAATGCTATTAAGTCAAGATATCATAGATGTATATGGATCAGAAACAATCACTCGACCACAAACACAATATCTACCCGAGGCATTAAAAAAAATGAATTGACGACTTTTCGTTTTAACTGTCTGTGAAATTGTCAAACTTGGAATCGGTCTACCTAGCCTCTTGATTTATAATTTCTCTTCAAACCTGCGTAAATTGAAGGATTCAAAAAGCAAAGAAATTACCTGATTCATTACTTCACCTGTTCCTTGAGACTCAAAATTATCTATAAAACACGCTAAACAACGAACACAACGCACAGTTACTTCGCTCGCAGCTACAAGTGAACTGGTAAGAAGCCGCAAAAATCCCGCTTTTTTTAAGGGCCGACGACTCCGCTTGTCTTCGGCAGAGTTGGGACTCTGTTTCTGCGGCTGACAGGGTGGCTCGGGCAGGATGTTTATACACTCAAGGCGCCTATACGGAAACATTGTTGCCAAGCGTGGTCCCCGCACCCCGCACACCCCCTGAGACATCATAGTCGGCGTTTGCAGGTCGGCTCCAAACCCAGCCGCTGTCGGCGGAGTTCGGTCCACTCGGGAGCGGTCGGTGCGTAACAGCCCGAGCGTTTCGAAAGAGATAAATGGAGTGCTACTTCTCCCATTTCATAGAATCTCTAACAGTAAATGGAGTTTAAGAATACTGTTATTCCTGGGGGTAGAGCAAACCTGCAAACGTATGCAGGAGTCGCCCCTGCTACATAGATACTATGCAAATCACATTTAAGTGCCTGCCAGAGGGTTCATTAACCACTTTCATAACTTTTCTCTACCGTTCCATTCTCTAATAGCGCTCGGGAAGAAAGAACACCTAAATCATTCCGTTTTGGAAGTGATTTCTCTTATTTTATTGGGATGGTCGTGTCTCCCTATGTAGGTCGGTGCTAGCAAAATATTTTCACATTCAGAAGTCGGTGAATGAAATTTCGCAAATAGAAATTTAAATTCTAAATTATGTGGCCTGGAAACGGGGAGCAGGTGCTCGTTTCCAAGGGAGCTCTGTCGCAATTATAAACAATATAAGTGTATGTAATATCGCAATTTGATGGTGCAAGGAGGTATCGATCTGCAGTTTACTATTGGCATCTCTAGATGTGGGCAAAAGAAGGGGCTAAAATCGTTGGCTTCGTCAATTTCAAAGAATCCATGTCTTTTATCGACCATCTAAGGACACTATTGCTTTTCATCTAGACATATTATTACATTTGTCGCACGTACGGACATAGAAAAAACAAATATGTCAGAAGGCACAACAGTTTGTGGAGCAACTGAACATGTTTATAAGAGAAGAGGATGTGGAGAAAGATTAGGCAATGTTTGGAACAGTGACCAGAGTCAATTCCAATGTCAAATGTTTTCAGCATCAACACTGTCCTACAGAGGAGAGAAAACTACAAGAAGCATGTTGCAGTCTATAAATAACAGTACTTACAGCTACACAATTGATGTGGCTTTATCAATGGTAGGCAGACTACCAAACACCTTATACGTCTGTTTTCAAGACACATAAGGTGCTTTCGATCCAAATCTTTTACAGAAATTTGAAACAACCTGTCCACGAAACATTCGTGTGGTGGCAAGCAAAAGTGAAAATATGACTAACGAACACAAGAGACGTTTTCCAACTTCGGTCCTTGGTAAACAAGTAACAAATGAAAAGAGCCTATTGCCGTGTGACTCCTGGGCGGGTCATACAGACCGTACCATTCTAGTTGAAAGTTTTGCAAATAACGATGTTACACTCAAGATCTTGTCTCCGAAAACAACAAAGTAGTGCCAACCCCTTAATGTTTACTTCTTTTGAACAATATATATATATATATATATATTCAGAAGGAATTTTGGTTTTGTAAGACCGTTCCGTTTTCGATCTGATTTCTCTTATTTTATTGGGATGGTCATGTCTCCCTAAGTAGGTGGGTACTGGCAAAATATTTTCACATTCATAATTAAAATTTGGTGATTGAAACTTGGCAAACAGATCACCACGCAATGAATAACGTCTACTTTTAATTATTTCCACCCCAATTCGTGCAACATTTCCGTGACGCTCCCCCCCCCCCCCCCCCCCCGTAACGTGATAAAACGAGCTGCGCTTTTCTGAACCTTCTCAATGTCTTCCGTCAGTCCCACCCGGTGAGGGTCCCACAAGGGGCAACAGTACTCCAGGAGAGGACGCACAAGTGTGATGTAGGCAGTCTCTTTGGTGGATCTGGTGCATCTTCGAAGCGTTCTGCCAATGAAACGTAATCTTTGGTTCGCCTTGCCGACAATATTTTCTGTGTGTTCTCTTCAGTCAAAGTTGTTCGTAATTGTAACTCCTAGGTATTTGGTAGAATTTACGACCTTAAGGTTTGACTCATTTATCGCGTAATTCAAGTTCAGCTAATTTCTTTTAGTGGTCATGTGTATTAATTCACAGTTTTCATTGTTTAGTGCCAATTGCCAATTTTCGCACCATGTAGAAATCTTGTCTAAATCGCTTTGCAGTTGCTTTTGATCCTCTGTTGACTTCACTAACCGATAAACGACAGAATCATCCAAGAACAGTCTAAGGGAGCTATTCAGCTAGTCTCCTAAATCGTTTATAAACATAAGGAAGAGTAGAGGACCTATAACGCTTCCCTGTGGAACGCCAGATATCACTTCTGTTTTACTCGATGACTTACCGTCAATTACTACGAACTGTGTCCTTTCTGATAGGAAATCGTGAATCCAATCGCACAATTGGGGAGGTATTCTATAAGCACGCATAGTGCCTGTTCTTTCGAAGAATAAGTACACACACCTTTGGTTGACAGAAATAGAAATATTCAAAAATCCTGACTGTTATAGGACACTGAATAAGTTCAATGTCGAAGTCGAAAATTTTTGCTGCACTGGGAAACGAAGTTCTTGCCCTTTTCGTAAAAATCAACGGCCGTGCCGAGGTGTCAGCCGCATCCAACTGCCTACGCCAACTTCAGCAGATTAGGGTCTGACTTATTGATCACCGTCTAAGATCCCTGGATATTCTTCAGCGAGTTCGATGTATCAATGTCTATATCGCATCCCGCCTTCCCCATGTTGCACGGGTCTCCCCCTTCCCACTTACCATGGCCCATCGAATGTTGGCAGCAATGATCTTATTCGTCAGCAATGGATTTTTGTTCAAATTACGAATCGCTCCCTCTTTACCGCGACAGTTAGGTCTATATCACGTACTGGATGGAGCTCATGCCCTCTTTTGTGACCTCCCGGATGACGATACGGTCACTCTGCCCAACGAGCATTACTGGTCTCCCATTGTTGACTTATACGCCGGCTTTACTGTCAGCTCCGGTAATGCTCTCGGTTATTCCAGATCCTTTCGATTTTGTCAGATATTTTATTCTTGAGCTTAGTTATTTCCACTTCCATCCCGTAATTACACAAAACCAAAGCTGTCTACGACGTTCTACAAAAACGTCTACCATTAAATCCGACTGAACAAAAATTACACCAGCGTTCCATCTGGCGCACTGTGTCTGCTTCTTTTCTTGATTGTGATGTCCAGTTGGTCTAGTACCTTACTGTCAATCGTAAGCATGTTGTCGATTTCGCCTTCATCGCTTCCATCTCGCCGAATCCCCTTTTTGTTCCATGCGTGGGGTGACTCACACTGACGAAAATCGTTTTCTTTGCGGTACTGCTGCTGACCTTTGGCATCTGATTCACCGTATGTTGGGTTTCCTCACGAGGAATATTCCAGAGAGTATTATTCCTCATTCGTTGTTATTTCCGGACAGAATGTATATTACAAAGGCTAAGACCAATGCTGTGAATGGGATCCGCAAAAATGCCATACACTATCGTTTTGGACATACTGCAAAATCGCGGATCGCCATAGAATTGTACGTCACCCCAAATACAGACAATACCTCTCAAACGTCCTTGGGAATACTTTCCACGACCCTTCCCGCAGCTAGAATGTGTTCAGTTAAAAGAGAAAAATTTGACTATTTGAACTACTGTCAACAGTTGAACTGTTTGAAGGAATGAACATTCTACGAGAAGCCGTGACTATAACTTATCAGCAGAAGGGAACGGAGAGCTTCCGTACCATACAACGCACATCAACATCTATAAAAAAAATAAAAATAAAAACAGGAAAAGAAATAATCATCATAATAAGAATAAAGAGATTTTCTTTGTTTTGTTCTGATATACCACTAATGCCACTTAATTTCCTTGTTTCTTTTCCCTTATATTGTTTCCAGGGGTAGTTTTAGTTAGGCTCGAAAGAGTCTGAAGAGGTTGAGGATTTGTTTTTATTAGGGTCAAATATTCCTTTTTTTGCGGGGGGGGGGGGGGAAGTGGGTAGGCAACAAAAGAAATAAAATGGATAGGGGAAAAAAAGTGGATACATCGGATGCCGCCAGATCACAGATAGGCGTGACCAGTACTTGGATGAATGACCTTCAGGGAACGTAATGCGCTATTGACAATTTTCCCTTTGCCCTACTGCAGAGCGGACAGGAAAGGTGGTGGTGCAAATGCCTTGATCATGAGTTCCATCGCCCTGGATTAAACTCCAAAACTCTCCCCAGTGTCTTATGGAGTGAGCACATGAGACACTGTTTATTGGTGACCCGTTCTCGGATGGGGACGGACGTTGAGCTCGGCGGTCCCGTTGGTGCTTTTCCAAAGAAGTAGTCAATGTGCCGGCACCGGTTTTCAACCTCTCCCTTCATCTCCAACACGACCAAGACACTACACTACAAGCGCTCCCATTGCAGTCATCTGCATTTAAAATACACGCTTCAGAACACAGTTAACATACCTCGCTAAGGAAAGGTGCCTGCGGGTGCTGCGGACATCATGGGCCTATCGTTCGTGTTCTACGTTCATCCTTGACTTCTTGGCTCTTTATTTTTTTTAATTTTTATTTATTTATTTATTATTATTTTTTTTTTTTAGATAGACCTTTTAGCTTCACACCGAACGCACTTCACCACTGCATCGGGTCGCGTAGGAATGGCCAAATGATCAAGGGTGGCTTGCCACAGGTTTCGCGTTCGCCTCTCCTCGGACTTTCGAGTAACATTTATGAACATATAGTGATGAATATGAACATGAACAGCTGTTCTATAAAATATTACAGCCAGGTAATTGTTTTTCCCATTGTTTAGGGTATCTTGCCTTAGCTGTTATACCCATTCACGTACTAAAGAGAGTCAATGTGACCCAATGAGCGCAGTGAAAATACGTACCTCCTATGTTTTATGCTACCATCTCTTATGGTCAATGTGGCCCTATGAGTACATTGAAAATACATACCTCCTACGTTTTATATTACCATCTCTTATATTCATTCATGATTCCTTGCATTAGATGAAACTGGATTTAATCTTTCCCCATTAAAAATTTCTTTTTTTTTCTCATTTTTTTTCTCTTACGAAATCATTTGTATCGTTTTGTAGTGTTCGGTCTACAGATTGGTTAGCCGGCCGCGGTGGCCGAGGAGACTGAGGCGCTACAGTCACGGTCTGCACGGCCACTACGGTCGAGGGTTCGAATCCCCCCCCTCGGGCATGGATATTTGTGCCGTTCTTAGTATTAGTTAGTTCATAAGTAGTTTGTACGTTTAGGGACTCATGACCCCTTAGTTAAGTCCCATAAGCTATACAATCATTTGAACATTTTGAACAGATTGGTTAACTGCAACTTTCCACGCTACCCCATCCTACAAAAGCCGCTTCCTTTGCGCATAAGAACAGCAACCCTACATCCTTTGTTTATTTTCTGCGATTTCAAGCCCTCCCCTCTGCACTCTCCTCCAACGCTAAATCGACGATTACTTGATATCATCTAAGAATAAGTCTACTAGTCACTCTCTACTTCTAACCGTGATACGCCAGAAATTCCTCTTATTTGCTATTCAGTACATCCATCCTAATTACGGCATTCTACCGTAGCACAAAATTTCAACTTCTATCATCTTTCTGTTTGAACTCCTGATCGTCCACATTTTACTCCCGTAAAATAATTAAATAATAAAAGAAAAAAAGATAAACGCTTTCATAAAGGACTTCCTAAAATTGTAATTAGTATTAGATATCGACAAATTATTCTTCTGATATGCTTTTCTTTCCATAGTTATTCTGCCATGCTATCAGAAATTATTTTCCTTCCCAAATAACGAAAACGCATCTCTTATTTTTGAAACATTTTTGTTTCACTTTTGGAATAAACAGCACTCATATATTTAAATGTATGTATTAAAAGCAGTCTACAGTGCAGTGATTTTTATTTGTATCAACTAGTTTCGAACCTTTTTTGGATGATCTTCGAGATTGCCACTCCATTGATGTCGTGGAGCTGGGCCGGTACTTGGGAGCCTTCAAGGCTCTAGACTTTTGTATATAGGAAAACTCGTCTACAGCTCTTATTGTCTCGTTTCCTAATATAATTCCTTCATCACCACCTCATTTTTTAAAACAATTTTCCAGTTCTCTTGTGTTTTTGTTGATATTGTGCCCACCTTTAAAGACGCTGTCCACTCTGCTCACATACTCTTTCGGATTGTGATATTTCTAGCTTGTAGCCATCATAAAAAATGTTCAAATGTTTGTAAATCTATCGGATCAAACTGCGTGGTCATCAGTCCGTAGATTACAAACTACTTAAACCTAAGTATACTAACCTAAGGACAAACATACACACCCATGCCACAGGGAGGACTCCACGGCGAGCAACCGCGCGCTCCGCAGCGAGACGCTTTAGAGACCGCTCGGCTACTCCATCACGTTGCCATCATATTCACTTTCATTAGAGCAAGTCAGAAGAAAGCTGTATGCATCTGATGCAGGGAGCTGTGAGCTACGAATTGCAGGTGGTACAGTAAATACTATTACCGTGTGGAAAGCCGCCTAATGTTGTAATACACAGCTGTGTCTGATCAGTGCACACGGAGGATAGGGGCCAAAATTCATTTCTTCTCTAGTTAAAATTACATTTTTTTTTCATTACATTTGCTTTAGTTTCATAAGAAACCATCTCTCAATAGCAAGCAACCATTCTGTTGCTTCAGATAATTTAAAAACACATAAATAAATAAATAAAAGTAATACGAAAAGGATCCGAAACCCTTCGGCCCTGTTATGGCGCGAGTTAGCAGAACAGCAGACCGAGGTGGATCGCACTGCTTCTTCACTCGGGGTACGCCAGTCATCACTGGCAGAACCGCAGTCCGATGCGATAGACCATAGAACAGTAGTCAATTATGTAGAAGTGCATTTTCAATTTGTACAAGCAACATAAACCATCAGTGTTAACTAGATACAGTGAAATTTAAAAGACAGTTTGTTAATTGAGCAGTTTCTTTGTTTCTGCGTAAATAAAATGGCATCCAGTAAATAATTAGCTTTGAAAGACTAGTTCCTCGAAAATTACCCAATCAGCCTCATCATTAAGGAACAACACGTGTGCCATCTTCTACGCTGAGGACACTACTTGAAAAGACAGTAGGTTGGTGAACACTTTAGAGACTGCATTTTAGCCAGAGGGGTTAAAGCAAATAAGGCATCTTGTAAGTCCTGCATATTCGTTACACCTGAATTCAGTTATTCTAAATCCATGGCAACAGGGAGAAGGCTTTGTAAAGAGGATGAAATGGTAGAGAGACTTTTCAAATTAATTTTCTATACATAATTTTTGTTTCACCTTGCCGTAAGATCCTTTGCTAATAAAATCGCACTGTCATAGGCAAACTAGTAACTTTTATTTCATCTCCCTGAACTTTAGCTATGTTTACACAGCTAGATCAATGTTCTCATTGAATAACATTGTAGCTAGGCTAGCCACGCGAGAGTAGCCGAGCGGTCTGTAGCGCCACATTGCGAATCGCACGCCTCCCGTGTCGCAGGTTCGAATCCTTCCTCGGGCACGGATGGTTGTGTTGTCTTTAGAATAAGTTAGTTCATAAGTAGTTCACAAGTTTAGAGACTGAGGACCTTGAAGTTAAGTCCCTTAAGCCTTATAAACATTTGAACATTTTGTAGATAGGCTACGAGTGGGCAATAACGGGGGGAGGGGGTGGCTAATGGGGCTGAATCCCCTCCCCCCATAACCTCCCAAGAATTTTTAATTTTATCATGTTTCATTTTTTTTTTATTTTTTTTTTTTTTTTTTTTTTTTTTTTTAAACAGGTCGGCACCGGAAATTTGAAGTAGTACACATGTAATGAATCACAACGTAACTATAATTTGCCAAGCACACGTGTACGTGAAAATGGGTCGCCAAAGTTCTGCCGCCACTGAACGTGTGCTGCTGCTGCTGTGAGCGATTTTAATGCCGCCGCGACAAGCTTTGATGGATGCTGCCGCTATTGTTACTGCTATGCTGAAGTTACGACCCGATTGTTCATATGCGGCGACCAGCTGCTTAGCAGGTCAGCGGCGCTACCGGGTGGAATCTTATGAACAACAATAATGTTATTTTAGTTACATTTTTACACATTGAGTCCCATGTTCATTAAACTGTAAACACCTTTCACTTTCGCTAGTTACATAGCATCTGCTTAATTATTTTACGAGCTGATTATATACACTCCATTTCCACCCCGTTGCTCCTCTTTCACTTTCAAATTAATGTGAGTCTACTCACATATTTCTTGTGCAATTGTTTTCATAGTATAATTTCTTCAATTATAATAAGTTTAAAAATTGAACCTAATCCTGACTGTGCCACTGTAGGCTACAACCCTGTTTTATCCCTCTTCGCCCCTTTCATGATCTTCTACTCTTGTAACTGGTGTCTGGTTTTTGCACTAACTGTATATTACTTTCTGATCCCTCTATTTTACCTCTGCTACCTTCAAATTTTTAAATGGTGTATTCCAGTCAATGTGTTCAAAAATTTTCTACAAATGTGCAAAAGCTAAAAACGCAGATTTCGCATTCCTTAACCCATCTTCTAAGACAATCGTAATGTGTGTACTGCATTACGATTTCCTACATTTCTTCCATATCGGTTAGTATTTCCATTCCTCTATCAGTAATTCGTGTTATTATTTTGTAGGCAGAAATTTTTAATTGATCGTGCCGTAATTTTCATTCCTGTATTTCTTTAAAATTGGAATTATCATATTCTTGTTGAAGTTTGAGGCTATTTCGCCCCTCTCATGAAAACAGATTGATGACTTACGCTGAATAGCTGTAATGTAAGACATACAGTAAATCATTAAATTACTGTCATTATGTACCGTATCCCGTGTTAATTTCTTGGGTTCATAAAAAATCCAGCTATATTAAATGTAGCAAAATATCCTGCTAATAGGAGAGGTCGTATATACAAAGCAGAGTGTCGGTATGAGTGTTCGTATTGTATACCAATCTAGAGCTTTCTTCCAGTGTTTATGAAATTTTGCACACGTAAGCTTCAATCAATGAGGACGGTTGCCATATGTGTTAGGATCACGTGCAACACATTGTTCACGAGATATGACGTTATAAAGAATGAGATGTGCGAAAAAATGCTGTGTCAAACGAGAGATTTGCAAATCTCCTCCTAAACCACTGGACCGATTTCCAGCAAATTTGGTGCACATCTTTCTAACTGTGAGGTAACAATGCTGTTGGGGTTACAACCACATACGACAAATGGTTCTGGAGATACAACATTGTAAACAATATAGTTTCAAGAAACTGCCACTTTATTCACACACTGTATGTGAATGACAGTACTTAGCGACTTGCAAAAAACTTTAAACATAATTTCACACCTTTATTGATTTTTAACTTGCTGACTAACATAGCAAAATCATGAAAGGAAAAAAGTTACTAGCGCACTACTTTCCCGCTGTTCGTGGACTAAAATTAAGGCATTAGGTATGACGTGACAATTTATAATGTCTACACTACAAATGGCAGCCGCAGGAAATTTTACAGACAGTGTAAGCATACCGCTGGATGTACCTTCGAAACTGTATCGTAGTACGACATCTAGTTCATGAGATACGAGCACATAAACAGTAACGTTCATAGAAAACCGCCCTATCACGCACCAAGTTTTAATCTAATACTTCTTTACTACTAAGTGTATTCACTACAGATTGTACAGACATACAGCACTTATACAAATGAATGTATACCTGAAGAGATTGTGCGAATTTTATAAGCCATTTGTATTGTGATGGCTCTCTTTCTTTGTTTGGATACTGCACATATAATTTTGCAAGACAGTTTTATTACTTATATATTCGCCGATAAATATAACATGTATTTACAAAAAAGTAGATGGTCAGAGGGAGAAGGGATAGGAGAAGTACTAACTCAAGGCAGGAAATAATAAATAAATACCGGGGCAGCGCTGGGTTTTTAGCTAGTATTGAAATAAATCTTAGGGCACTAAAGTTGATTAAAAGTTTTGGTTACATTATATCAGACATATTAATCATGGCCCATAAATTTATCCAGCGAGTGTACCTTTCAAACGGCCGTTCTGTTGGAGGGCTTACTTGAATGAGTCCAAATCAATGTAACACGATACGCTATATGTTTCTAGATTATTAAGGTATCGCGTTCCTAGCGTGCGATGCACAGAATTCAATTTGGACAGGAAGCCGCGCTTAGCTTCGTATGCGTCGAGCGGCGTCCCACATCGCAGCTAACGGTGGACGTCGTCGACAACCCGTCAATTATCCGGAATGGGACGATAATTCAGGAATCTAAATTACATGTCTCCCAGAAATAATGGCCGGCGAGCGGCGGGAGAGGGCCACGTCGCGATAATCAGAATTACGCATGAAATTGCACTTCCCGCTTAATTTTTTATGCCCCGCGGTCACGCAGCTGGAACCTCGAGATGGTCTGCAAACAGTGCTACCGTCCGCTTGAATTCCGCAAATTGGTTCAAGCACTCGTCGGATTCGCCATTTGTAACAGAGGTGGTTTCGCATTCCTATAAAATTGATTGTAAATTTTGAGGTTGGGAAATTCGCGTTAAGTGAAGTCGTATCCAATAAACAGCACAGTTGTATTTCCATTCACCAATGAACCATGCTGTCCCACCTTATTTAACCTCCCTACTTCCCTTCCTCCCTACCTTATTCCGGGTTCTCTCTCTTTCCTCATCTACCCACTGTTTCCCAGTGTCCACACTTTCCCCGTCCTTGTATGTAGCAGCAATTTTGCTTTTCTTTCTTTTTCTGTCTTTTTGTTTCGGTTTCTCTTTTTCTCCTATTCCATACAAAAAGCCGGTAGGAAAGGCAACAATTTATGGTGAACACAACTTATTTAAAATTTCCCAAGCTTATCACTTGTAAGCTAGGTTTTTCTAGGTGCACAGATTTATGTTGTTGTTGTTGTTGGGATGTTTTAGGGGGGACTAAACTACGGAGGTCATCAGTCCCCCACGGATTTATGTAACAGGGGTCAACATTTAGTGAAGATGATACTTCGTGGCTACAAAGAGGTATCTTATTGAAGCTTGTGGATTGTGACTTATCTCCTTTATTATATATAAACCAGAGTCGCAGTTCTTTTATGTGTTAGTTTGTATGTACGTATTGCACAAAAACCCACAGTTTTGTTCCAGTCTTTATGAAATTTTGCACACATAATCTTCAAACCATGAGGACGGCCGCCGTAAGTGTAAGGGTCACGTACAACACATAGTTCACGAGATATGACTTCATAAACAATGAGATGCGAGAAAAACTCTTACATCACGCGACAATGTTGAACATTTCATCTTAAATCACTGGATCGATTTCAACCATATTGGACACATATTCCTTACGGTGAGGTAACAGTACCTTCAGGATTAAGAATCACATACGACACATGGTTCAGGAGCTATGACGTCACAAACAATAGGAATCGGAAAAAAACTGCCACACAATGCGACGAGAGTTTATTCATACAAGGTATGAGAATGTGAGTAGTTAGAACTTGTAACGAACTTTAAAGATAATTGAAGACCTAAATGGAAAAATTTCGAAGTCCAGTAAACAAAGTTTTCAGGAGAAACAGATAACGTTATAACTGTAGATATTTTTGCTGTATTAACGTAATGTTTAGTCATTGGTTATGACTTGCTCACTTTCATATACCCTGCAAATTTCAGATTTCAGACACTTGTAAGCAATACCTTAAGAGATAATGATTAATATATAGTCATGGGCTTGAGATGTTTTTCAATACTTGATAAAAAAAAAAAAAAAGATACCACAGATATTCGAGAAAGAAAAAAATTATGTTACTTCACTCTCTGGCCGGCCGCGGTGGCCGAGGAGACTAAGGCGCTACAGTCAAGGTCTGCGCGGCCGCTACGGTCGGGGGTTCGAATCCCCCCCGCGGGCATGGATATTTGTGCCGTCCTAGTTCGTAAGTAGTTCATAAGTAGTTTCTAAGTTTAGGGACTGATGACCCCGTAGTTAAGTCCCGTAGACTATACAAACATTTAACATTTTTTTTTTCACTCTCTGCATGTTTTATACCATAGACTAAACGAATAAAGCATCACATCCTTTGTACATGAAAAAAAAATTTTTCAAATGCTTTTTATAGTAAAAAATAACTGATTTTTCTTTCACTATATTGTTCGTTCCTCATCTCTTGTTGCCATCGCTGTTACTTCCACTGCTCCCTCTGGTGATAGATACTTCACCAGACGTTTCATATTTCCCAGCTTTTCTGATATTATGAGCGGTCTGTTGTTGTAAAATGGGAGAGTGCTAAATGTAACCTACTGAGATCTTTCAACAACAGATGTATGATGAAGTCTGTTCCTCCCATTGTTTTTGTAATACAGACTTAAATGTCGTTGGATTCTTGGAAATCACCACCTGTCATCTGTACCACGTTGAAATTTGCCTCATACTTGACAATATCTTCCAAATCTCTAGGAGTTTCTATCATGTATTTCTTTTAATCTTTTCTATTCTTGCAAAGTTGATGTCAGATGGAAAAAAGCTATGGCATTTCACAGGAATATGACGATTACTGTACTTGAATCGCCCTAAAGCGACTTAAGTTGTTATGTAATTAACCACTGCCACATTTTTGTTCTGGCCAATGCAGCGCTATGGGGGAGGCTAAGGTCAACCACCGGGCTAAGATCGTTATCTGTGGGGAGGGGGGGGGTTTAGTCAATCACCGGACTCACGTGATTTCTAGAGGGAAAACAAGTGCGATGGCAAGGTCTGGTGGGGAGGGGGGGCTCCAGTAGGAGGGGACTGCAGCCTGGCAGCCCCCCCCCCCCCCCCCTGGATACACCACTGACACATCTTATTCTCCACCATTACCCATTTACGTTACTAAGTTCCTTTGCATCTGCTGCCTACGATCTCTTTTGCAGTATAATGTCACCTACAAAGTTCATGAAGATGCTGCTTCTCAATAAGCTCAGTAGTAATGGCTGCTGGAATATTAGCCAAATGTGACATTCCAGTATAGTTCCAAGTTCCGATACCAGCCTATAAGACGACGCCAGTTCCTAGCTGCTGTGGACAGACTTATGCTTCCGGTTACTTTGCAACGCGTCTTATGTTACTTGATTTAAACAGCTCTGATATAGAATTGACTTCGCTTGTTTGTATTTTAAATACAAAATACAAACAAACATGTCCCGATAGAATTACAAAAGTTTATAGTGTTTTCTAGGTAAGAAATATTTTCTGTTTATTTTGTGATATTTAATGCAGACAAAATAATTTTTGTGCATGCTCTCTTCTAGTGTCGCTTACCTTCAACGTGGGACCACAGTCGCTCTTTACAGAACGCCTATGTGTGACTGAAGTCACAACATTTATTACATTTTGGGACGTTCACATTTTCATTCATTCCTAGAGCGTCGAAGGTTAATGTTTCCTGCTCGGGGAACTCGGAACGAATATGTGCTAGGAACAACAAAAAGTGGTTTGTTCTGGTGATAAAGGAGATTGTGGTTAGCGCTTCGTAATGTACAAGTCAAAAACCCGTCGTTTCCGGTTATTTATTTGTTCCAGCCTTAGTTAGTTCATCCTCCCTCCCTTTGTCCTCTGTCCAGCTCCATCGCCCTGTCCCCTTCTTACATCTGCCTCCTTCTCCTTTTTCTCGGCTATGCATGACCCCTGACTCTGTCCAGCTCCTACTCTCCTCCTTCTCGTAAAAACAGTGTAACGTGTAATTCAAATGTTCAAATGTTTGTTACTCTAAATGGCGATGGCGCCCCGAGGGGGCTCGCGGTTCTTTCGTGAGTACGTGCGTGGCAAGGACGGGGCCCCGAGTTAATGCAGTCATCTTTTCTTCTTTACTTCCCGGACTGCATTTCTTTTCCCCTCCCCTTCTTTCCTATCCTCACTCCTTCCCTTCCCCACAGTAGTTTAGTCCCACTATCCTAACCAAATAAACCAACCCAACCCTCTAAATGGCACCAAACTACTCTGGTCAAAATTACTGAAACTAAATTACGCTAAGGACAACATGCTCACCAATGCCTGAGGGGGCACCCGAACCTATGGCGGGAACAGCTGCGCAGTATCTGACATGGTGCCAAGAACCGCATGGCAATCCCCGGCGGCATGTGTAATTTGCAGTAAAATTTCTTGCAACATGAATCTCATGGTCCTCCTCCACTCTCCACCTCTCCTCTCCTTCACCTTTATCACTGTTCATTTCATCCTCGACACTCACTTTGGGAACTTACAAACTTTCAAGGTGATCGGACAAACTCTGTCGATGTCTATTTAAAAGTACTCCCTTCCAGCAACCATACGGTGACATTTGGGTTGTAAAAACCCGATTCACGAAACATTACATTCATATACAAGGTGTACAACTTTCCTTCCACCATTTTTGAGGCTTTAATGAAACAGATTGGTTACACATGTATCATTGAAAGTATTTTCCATCGCTGGCCACTACTTTCTCCCATCTTTGTGGCATCCCGCGACGAAAAAATTGTTCATCTTTTGAAGCTATCCAAGAATCGATCAAAGTTGTGGCTTCTTCCTTAGAAAGGAAGTGTTCGTCAGCAAGACCAAGCGCCATTGAGCTAATCAGGTGATAATCAGCCGCGGTGGAGTAGCTGAGTGCTCTAAAGCGCCTCGCTGCGGAGCGCACGGATGCTCTCCGTGGAGGTTCGAGACCACCCTGGGGCATGGGTGTGTGTTGTCCTTAGGTTAGTTTACCTAGATTTAAGTACTTTGTAAGCTACGGACTGATGACCACGCAGTTTGGTCCAATAGATTTACAGACATTTGAACATTTTTTTTTGGTGATAATCAGAGGGAGCAATGCCTGGAGGTACGGCGGGTGGGGTAGGGCTTCCCATTTTAACGTTTCCAAGTACGTCTTTACCTCTACTGCAAAGTGGTGCCGAGCGTTGTTGGGCTGCATAATCACATTGCGTCCCTCTCGCCGCATTGCGTCCTTTTGTCTATTAATGCTCTGCTCAAACGCATTAATTACGTTCGATAACTATCACCCGTGATTGTTACACTTGGTTTTAACATAGTACACGACGTGGAAACATGGCACTTTCTTTCACTAATAGCGACTCAACCGCTGTTTTCTTCATATTGAAACAAAACAGTAACACCTCCCGCAAATGACATTTTCAATCAAGAATAACTTTATGATGCAGCCACAAATCGACTAATGTTTGAATGAGGTTATGTTGACTGAAGTCCAAACTAACTGCTTGACGTCTGTGATCTGTTTCTTGGTCAAACGATGTCGAAAGTACAAATGTTCCTATAAACAATTCTGTTATCTGTGTAAATATCTATATTTGCATGTTAAATGTATTTAAACATATGCCCGTGAAAAATTTAGGTAACAATGTTAGACAACGATTATTCTTATTATAAATGTATAGCTTAAGCGAATTTGTAGGATATTGTTAATTCTTCTGTTACGAAGCTTGAAAGTGATTAATAGTTTGAAAATATTTTGATATAGATTCTTAACGTGTGGAGGCTATAACCATATTTCGTTGGTCTTATAGTGTCTTGTTACTTGAAACGTAACAAGCCATTATATCCAGGAAAATGTGATGTTTGTAAAGAAAACAAATTCTTCATTGTCTTAACAGTTCTCCCTGTCTTCTTGTTATTTACCAACGACTTCTGCCTCAAAAAGTTCTTAATTATAAACTACTTCATTAATATTCCATTTCCTTAGAATTATTTCACTTACTGAGAGATTTTGAGTACAAATATCTCGCAACGGGGATGGATGGCGGGTGGTGTAATGGGGTGGCGAAAGGAAGGACCCGCTTTAAATTGAACATGCCTAATCAGCAGTTTAACGTAAAGACCTCGCACAAGCAGGAAGAGGATTAGGATATTAAGAAGATTTTCCCCTAAATTGTTGTACCTTTGAAAAACGTATGATATTAAGAAAAATCTCTTCTATCAAGAATACATCAGCACGAATTTAGTAAGCATCGATAGTACAAAACTCAGCTTCCCTTTTTCTCTTATGATATCATGCGAGTTATGGAGGCAGGGCAACAGGGAGACTGAATATTTCTTGATTTTAGAAAGGCGTTTCATACGGTACCGCACTACAGGCTACAAACGAAGGTACGAGCGTATGCAATAGTGTGGTAGTCCTCCCTAACGAATGAACAAAACCTGTATCTGTCATCTTCTGTGTTTTAAACTAGTGGCGCAGTTGACTCTAAATGTAAACCCTGTCACAGAATAGTAACAATAAGTTCTGTGAATTATAATATTCCACTGATTACGTTATTCCATGAACTCTGTAATATACGTACCAATCGACATTCTTATATGGATTGAGTTGGAATTTGTTGTTGGAGCTTTATTTTTCAATAATCATTCATTAATTGTAGATCCTGTCAATCACTATTCTTTTACGGTAAGCATTTCTTATGTGTAAATGATCTGTATGAATGTAGTTCGCGATACAGGTTATCGACATAACCGATAAACTGTCTGCGATAGGTCATTGTTAATCCCATTGTTGAGAATCTGAATATTTTTACATTATAAATTAATTCTCCGATGCCTTTCATTTTGAATTTACTTCATTTTCACACCGTCAAGAAAATAGTATGATTCCTATAGTACAGAAAATTACCAAGGCCATATCAGTATAGTGTACCGCAATGCTGCAGAAGTTCGTCTACAGGCGCAATAGCTTATAAAACGTTATTTCTCAGTAGCGCAATGTAATTGTTCATAATTTTATTCCAGAAAAGTAATTCATTTCACAAAACCGTACCGATGTCTCAGTAATATCTTTGCTTTCCACTCCCGGTCCAAGTGACGGTGAATTTGAAATTTCTTAGACCGTGACTGGAGCGCCTCAGTCCCCTCGGCCACCGCGGCCGGCTGAAATATCTTGCTTATTTATTTAATGACTAATAAAGATTTATTTACGTTCATCTGAGTGTAAGAAACATTCTGATCTTATTTAATAGATTCTAAAGAACATTTTTCAACTTGACATCCATTTGATACATGGACGAGAATTTAACTATAAATGTAACTTTGATAGGGAGAATCAGAAGAATTTCAATTTTAATTCAATAACAATAACTAAATATGTAGCAATAGGTACCCAAGTATAAGAGCACCTCGAAGACTACTTAAGAAATAGGAATTAGTACGCTGTTCTCGATAGCGAGTATTCATCAGGAGCGCCCGAGGGAATTGTTTTATGTCTTGATAAATGTTCTGACGGACAGAGTGAGTTGCAATCTGCGGCTGTTTGCTGATGATTCTGTGATGCACAGGAATGAGTCGTCTTTGAATGACTGTAGTAGGATACAGAATCACTTGGACCAAATTTCTAGGTGGTGTGTGGAATGACATGTAGAGAATGTAATGTGATGCAGATGAGCAGGAGAACCAGTCTCATAATGTTCCGCTAGCCCATTAGTTGTGTGCTGCTTCAAGGCGATAAGTCAAATATGTGGACGTAACGAGCATAGAACGACAATCGTGGGGAAGGCGAATGCTCCACTTGGGTTTATTGGGAGAATTTTGGGAGGATGTGATTAGTCTGTAAAGGATACTGAGTTGGCATTTATTGTGGATGTGGACAGAAGTCTTTGTAAGTTTATTATTCAATGATTAGTCATTAATTGTGGAATACTTTTATTAATAAAGCTACCCGATCCGATCGATCACTATTCTTTTACAGTAAACATTTCTTAAGTGCAAATACTGCGCATCAGTACGGCTTGCAAAACAGTTTATCGGCATAACTGATAAATTGTCTGCGATAGGTAATTGTTAATACCCATTGTTCAGAATCTGCCTATTTTTACATCATAGACTAATACTCCGATGCATTTCATTCTAAATTTACTCTATTTTCACACGGACAAAAAACTAGTATGTGTCCGATAATATAGATAATTAACAAGGCACTATCAATAAAGTTTGCCGTGATGCTATAGAAGTTAGTCCACAGGTGCAGTTTCTTATAAAACGCTTGAGCGACCCCGTCTTGAGTATTGCTCAAGTGTTTGGGATTCCCACTAGATCGGATTACAGGTAGATACAGAAGCAATTCAGTGTCGGGCGGCTAGGTTTGTTACTGAAATGCTTCAGGAACTCAAATCGGATCCGCTGAAGGGAAGGCGACGTTCTTTTCAAGAAGCACTGTAGAAGAAATTTAGAGGGTCAGAATTTTAAGCGGACTGCATAACGATTCCACTGCATCCAACGTACTTTTCGCGTAAAGACGACGAAGATAAAATAAGAGAGTTTAGGGCTCGTTGTATATGGAACAGAAAAGCAGGAAGTAGTAGTGGTACTGTGTACCCTACGCCGCGCACGTTTGGTTGCATTGTGGAGAGTAATATTTGTGAATCCAGAAAACGACTGTAGCAAGTTAAGACCAATACGATAGTTGTCCGCTTCTGTAGCTTAAACTGGAAAGAACATGTAGATGATGTCGTAGGAAAGGCGAACCAAGGACTGCGTTTTATTGGGAGAACGCTTAAAAGATGCAACATAACTACTAAAGAGACTGCATACACCAAGCTTGTGCGTCCTAATTTGGAGTATTGCTGGCCAGTGTGAGATCGTTATCAGGTGGATTTGACGGAGGACATCAAGAACGGCAGCTCGTTTTATATTGTCACGATACTGGGGAGACAGCGTCACGGAAATGATACAGGGCCCTGGGATGGGAATCATCACAACGGCGGTTATCGCTGTGGCGTGGTGTACTTACGAAACTACAATCACCAACACTCTCCTCCCAATGCGAAAATATATTGTTGACTCCCACCTACATAGGTAGAAATCAACATCAGAATAAAATACGAGAAATCAGAGCTCCAACGGAGAGATTCAGAGGTTCTTTCTTCCCGCACGCTATTCGAGAGTGGAATGGGAGATGAATAGTACAAAGGTGGTTCGATGAAGCTTCTGCCAGGCACTTGAATGTGATTTGCAGAGTATCCCATGTAGATGTATATGTAGCTTAATGGATAGCATCGCTATCATGGTATCCGATTCCCAGGACAGCTCTTGGTATTGTGTGCTGTCGTCGTCATCATTAATATCATCCATACATAAGTCGACCACGTGGCGACAAACATAAAAATTCGCAGTAGATGGTCGAACAGTCCCATATGACGTCTCACGGTCAATCAAATGTTCAAATATTTGTAGAGCTTATGGGACTTACCTACGGCGTCATTAGTCCCTAAACTAACAAGCCACTTATGAACTAGCTAATACTAAAGACGGCACAAACGACCATACCCGAAGGGGGAATCGGCCCCCCCTCCCTGTCAATAATCCATGCTATCATTTAGTTTGAATGCTATAATTTTGAATATGAGGGGAAAAATACATCTGTATTATAGGACTGGGAATGTGGGACAGTCTGGTAACTGACCGAAATGATCAAGAACTCCAAAAGCAACATAAAACCTTAATGGAACGGCGCAAGGTGTGTCTAGGAAATTGTGGTGCTAGAACGAGACGGTGAACTTCAGCGGGCAGCCACAATAACTTACGTAAAAGAGCGATATTTGTCCTTTGAAGAATGTACCTACAAACTCCCCCGGTGAGCAGCCATGAATGGAGCGATAAATTTCCCTTTCGCCGCGGGGTCCATTGCGCCGACACCGGTGCCCCGTCCATTGTCCGGGCGAGGCGTTTATCTCGAGTGGCGCTGCCGCCGTTCTGCGTGAGCTGCCTGCAGAAATGGGCCGGCAGAGACAGTACGTCACGTGAGGCGCAAGTGGGGCGGTGCGCCACCAGGGCCACTGCGGCCGGACGTGCCGACCTATCACAGCGCGGACCGCGTCGTGGTACTGAGAATCACCACCCACTAGCAGACAATTCAACTTGACGCCTCGCGAAATTAACCCTCGAGCAGGCTCGCCGATTTTCATAACACGAGTAGTCAAAAGCTGTCAGTATGCTATCAAGAGATACATGTATGAGCTAAGTCGTACTTTCATTTTAGCTTATTTAAACATCAATACAATAAACTTATATTATTGTTTATTTGTATTACTTGATATTTATATTACCTTAACAGGATTGTTCCACCATGTCCATTGCCGAGGTACTATTCCGCTGCATGGAGAGCCTTGGCAGGCAGTGGCAATTATCTTTGGAACACAGAAGCTGAATTAAAGTTTGTGACGTGGAGGGAAATCGTACATAGACTATTCCAAGGCGCCTTAATCGTTAGTGGTGTGGTAGTCTAACGCCGCGCCCGGTCAGAGGGCTGACCGCCATCTGTAATAAAAAAGCTGAGCCAAAGAACACGTAGAACCAAAACGAACAATCACGAGCAACGTCCGCAAGGACAAGATTTACCCAGAGAGAGAGAGAGAGAGAGAGAGAGAGAGAGAGAGAAACCGGTTAAGACGTCTGCCTAGTAAGCATGGAGGTCCGGGTTCGATTCCCGGCCGCACCACAAATTTTAATTCCATGCTTCAGATTTATCAATAATGTCTTTGACATTCCGTCTCTGCGATTGTTTATTCGTATTAAATTTATATTAAACAAATAAGAAAATTTTCGTATCATTTAATTGCCGTAGTTGACAGAGGAATAGATTCCAACATTTTGCATTATATCATTCTGAAAACTAAATAGGAGTGAATAGCCCTACATTTCACAGGTAAGAATTTGTGTAATCTCGCGTATTCTTTTCTCAACGTCCCGGTGCATGTTAGTCGAAATTTCAACAGGGAGTTGCCTAAGGAGAATTAAAAATATCGTATGGTCCTTTAGGTTGTTTCCCACAGTATACGTCCATAGAATCTGAATAGTGGCCACTTAGTGTGATAAGTTCCTCTTCTGCCTCAGAGTCGTCATCGTTACAGTGTTGAAATCTGTATCATCGCTGAGTAGCCAATCAAGCTCGTCTGTCAGCTTGGATCTCGCCCTGCACAGTGATATATCCACTTCTTACGTGTTATCATTCCATTTCCACAGAAATAAGCGAAATAAAATTGGTGGAAAATTACTTGTTACATGACAGGGCGCGTGGTGTACTTCGTACACTAAGATGACAAACTCGCAATTTTGTTTTAAATTACTGTAGCTCAAGTGAACCTGTGCTAACTGAAAGTATGATGCATGAATAAATAGGGGCTTGGTCTTGTCAAACAACAATGAAACGGTGCAAAACAATGTTATTTGCCGTTGGCGCACTTTATACACAGGCGGGCCCGCTCGAGGATTAAAACTTTTTCGGGACACCGAAGTACTCGTTGTCTCTCTCTTATCTCTTTGATCCTTTCCCGCAATTGCAGGGTCCACACTGTGTTAAACGCGGTTTAGCATGGGTTAATAGTTACAGGCTGGCCGGATGCCCTTCATGCCGCCACCCCATGCCCCCCCCCCCCCCCGCCTCCGCCCTAGGAGGATATGTGTATCCCAAATGTCTGCGTATAGTGTTATTAGTGTGCGAAAGTGTAAAGTGTTACGAAATATTTGCGAACCGTATAACTGATGCGGGACTTGGGGACCAGACCGGTATTCACCTAGGGGATGTGAAAAACCGCCTAAAAGCCACACCCAGGTAGGCCGGCACACTGACCCTTTTCGTTAATCCGCCGGAGGGATTCGAACCGGGGCTGGTACGCTTCCCCGTCTCGGAAAGCGGTGTGTTATACCATACGACTGACCAAGCGGATGGGAGTACTCGTTGTAAGTACATTAAAAAGAATCATTTTGGCGGTCACCGATCAGCTGTTTCAGAGGAAAATCTGATTCAATAACGTGAAGCGATTAATATACTCACGCTTGAATCCACACCGTAGCATAAGCTATCATCAAGGCTGCGTAGTTTAGCAAATCAGCAACCTTAGAAAATATTTCAGGAGAAAACAAAGATAATTAATGATACACTTGTTATAAAACACAACCTAGATCGCAAGGGATTTTTATTTTTGACAACCGGTTTCAGTCTGAATGTGAGACCATCATCAGGCAGATGACTGTGGACAAGTCACAAATCGTTGGCCATGAAAATCGACTTCTTTTCAATTAAACATGCAGTCGATTTCCACGGCCAACGGCTTCTGACCTGCGCACAGTCGGCTGCTATGGTCGGCCTGAAGACCGTTTCGCAAAGCAAATTGAAACAAGTAGTCAAATAAAAAAACCGCGAAGGTGCGTTCTACGGCCCACTTTTTATCATATTTTGAAAATATAAACAACAAAAAATGATCGACGATGTGATTACGACGCTAATATTTGTGATAATATCTATTCACTCAACACGTAACATTTTCTCTAAACGTATTTTAACAAACAGCCAAATTTATTTGATGTTTTTTAGTTTAGCTTTGACAAACAATTTTTTTAAATGTATTTACCCATTTACACTATTATTTTAACATATTTCACGTAATTCCATTATCTTTTTCCATTAAAATATGAACATGTGACTTACCGTGATAGTTTGTCCTCTGTTTATTTTCTTTGCTTTAACTGGTTTACGTAGAATCAAGTAGCACTGTCAAATCGCCCTTATTTTTGCAAATATCTCTGAAACGGTGCGAGGTATGGAAATAACAGAACAGAGCAAAGTTGTTGAAAATTTTTTTCTCTGTAAATACATTTATTCACTTTTTGTCTGAGATGAACGGTTAAGGCGTCCTCTGCAAGTAAATTTCCTGCTGTCAAAAAGCCATCACAAACGGCCAATTTTTGGTGTTATTGACATATTTTTTGCGCTAAATATTTGTAAAAGGGAGGTTCTGGTCGGTGGCGGCCACCAATTACCTACGTGAAATTTGGTGCCGATTGGTTGAACGGTGTGATCTAAAAATTGTGAACACTTTGCAGACATGCAGACCGGCAGACATTGACAGATCGTCGTAAATTTTGCAAATATCTTTGAAACGATGCAGGATATGAGAAAAATAAAACTGAGCAGATTTGTATAAAATTCTCTACTCTACAAATTCGTTTATTCAGTGTTCGGGTCAGATGAACGTTTGAGCCGTTATTTTCGTGATCAAGACTATGTTTTCAAAAATAGGAAATGGCCATCCGATCATTTACCGTGCCTTAATGTTCGATTCCCGTTCAATATTTTATTTCTTTCTTTATCTTTATGCTACAAATCACATTTAAGTACCCGACAGAGGGTTTATCGAACCCCTTTGGTAACATTTCTCTGACGTTCTTATCTCTAATAGCTGGCGGGAAGAAGAAACACAATTCTTTTCGTTTTCTATCTGATTTCCTTTATCTTATTACAATGATCGTGTATCCCTATGTAGTTGTGTGCTAACAACGCATGTTCGCATTCGAAAGACAAAGTTTATGAAAGAATCTATATTCTCGAAAACTGAGCCTATGGTTATTAACAAAAGACAACATGATTATTACAGTAATTGCAACGGCAACCAACCACATTTAATTATGCTGTTTATTTACAAAATCATTCAATTGCCGCTTTCAAACCTTACAGTTCATCGACAGACGGCTGTTAAAGTATAAATACAGTTGTTGTCATCTACATTTTGGTCATGCTCATAATTTTGCGTTGTGGCGAAATAATCTTGGTTAGGTGGTGACTTCGAAAACTCAGATCCTTTACGTCGCAGTGTCGTTTGCTTCAGTTGTTGAAGCGATTGGTACTTCGTGTATCACTTACTTCACGTACTATGAGCAGCATAATGTGCTTCAACGAACATACACACAATTCTAATATAGGCAATTTAATGTAATCTTAAAATTTTAGTATAGTCATGTTAATCTGACCTTGAAATTTTACTATAGACGTCTTTGCTCGACAGCAAAGGTAGGACAGTCTATATTGGTGGTCCTCGGCTACTTTTCACGAAATACCACATGAACATACATAGCAGATGGATTGTAGATGCTGTATTTAGTTGATTGCAAGAGTACAGACTCTAGCAAACTGTATCTCACATGGATGGGAGGAATATATTTAAGTCAGATCAATGCCTGTTTTACCTGGTAAAAATAACTGGCTGGTTTTACACTCAACATCTTTATAAATCCACTTTCGGTATTTTATTAACTTATGCTAGTTTGATTTGTACTCACTATTCGCATGTCGAATTATGATTTGAACATCACACTATTTTCGTCAATAAAATATTCAGAAGTTTCACTATTCAAAGTTAAATCATTCTGGTGTTTCATACTTTCTTACAGATTTAATGAGAATATTAGATTTAATAACCCTCCTAAGTTTTCCTTTCCAGAGAGACTACACACGAACTCGACATTATGCAAAGATAACAATTAACGCCTGTGTCTCCATGATTATTTCAGAAAATTTAAATGTGTCACATATTGATGAAAGTCATAATTCATCACTATCACTGATAAAGGAAAATCCTTCAAACCTTTACAGTCGGAATTAAGGTCAGACTTTTTAAGTTCCCCTCAAATATTTAAGTACTTTCCTAGAAGATCAACACTGCCTTCTTAACGTAGGTTATATTAACACCCTGTGTTATAAACCATTCTACGATCTATTCAAATCATAATTAATGTTACACAAGGAACACCGTTATTTTGACATAAAAAATTTCAGTTAGGTATTAGTGAACCCCTAGTTATTTTAAGATGCAAGCACTTCCTCTTGTGGTGGCGAACCTCCCGAAAAAGACTTTGCGTCCCACAGGTTGAGAAACACTGATTACTTAATGAGGAGGCTCTTTCCAGCCCCGACGAAAAGCGGAACATACGAAAAATAGTAACAACAAAGGGGACAGCGTGAGAGGGCATTATTAGGACATCATGATTAACCTCCTTGGTACCAGACGGTGCTGGCGGAATAGTTTGATGCATATTAGGAAATTGTGGGCGTCACTCAATCCAGGCATGGCAGAGATGAAAAACGAAAACTAATAAAAAAACTTGTCCGACAACTGTCGTTTGTGAGTACAAGGATCTCCTTCACGAACACCCTGGTCTCCAGCCGCTCAATGTAGCGAAGCGACATGTCGAATCCGTTCTCACGAACTGGGAGTGGGACGCAGTTGTGTTGATGGGCGTGACGTCAAGGTGAGGGCGTAAATTGGTAATGGCCGGAGGTGACGGTCGCCGCAGCCGCCGGTACCAAGGAGAGCGCCGTCAGCAGACAGCTCAGCTCGTTGGCTGGGGTGAAGGGAGGTCCGGAGCCGGCGGATGCGTAGAGGCGGCGGGCAGACGGAGCAGCGCAGCGCCATGGCGCAACGGCCGTCCTTGGCGGCGGACCTCCGCTGCTGGTCGCTTTCTAGAACTGGCTCAATTAGCGAGCGCCCCCGCCACGGCCTGGGGAGCGTCCGCGAGCGAGCCGGTCACGATGGCCACCGCTCCTCCAAGGCTCCGGCCCCACCGATTGACACAGTTAGGTGGCGCAGACCGAAGCACCGTGTCACCGAGATACCCGTGAGCTCACTGGCTGGCCGCTAGGGCACAGCCGACTACGCTTTACAACGGGATCTCGGTACCCCTTCAAATTAACCCTTCTATGCATGACCTATATTTTTTACACGTGTAAATACCCAGGCCCGCTGGACCCGTTACGTCTAATACAGGAATTTAAATGAAAACAAGTGTTTTACGGATAATATTATGACTGATTTTTTTTTTATTTGAAGGTTTATGAGTTTAAAAAAAGGAAAGTGTGGCAATTTTTAATAGTTTGATACGGTTGAAAATTATATGTTTAATCTTATAAATGGAATCTTCCGTCACTTCTTGGTAGAACGCTTCCATATTTAAGGTTGAAAACAAACTGTTTCTGTCCTACTAATTTTTTGTTTTGTTTATTTACTAACTAGTTTTCGGCTTGTTAGGTCATATTCAGGTAAACTGTTGACATACGTCGACAAAGAAACTATTGCTTCGGTTCTCAAAGGTGTTGAAACAAAGATATCTTCGTTTTACCACCTTTGAGAACCCAAGCAATAGCGTCTTTGTCGACGCATGTCAACAGTTTACCTGATGATGACCTAATAAGCCGAAAACTAGTTAGTAAATAAAAAAAAATGTAGAATAGAAACCGTTTGTTTTCAACCTTATACAGGGTGTTACAAAATTTTACGGCCAAACGTTCAGGAAACATTCCTCACACACAAAGAAAGAAAATATGTTATGTGGACATGTGTCCGAAAACGCTTAATTTCCATGTTAGAGCTCATTTTATTACTTATCTTCAAATCACATTAATCATGGAATAAAAACACAGCAACAGAACGTACCAGCGTGACTTCAAACACTTTGTTACAGGAAATGTTCAAAATGTCCTCCATTATCGACGATACATGCATCCACCCTCCGTCGCATGGAATCCCTGATGCGCTGATGCAGCTCTGGAGAATTGCGTATTGTATCACAGCCGTCCACAATACGAGCACGAAGAGTCTCTACATTTGGTACCGGGGTTGCGTAGACAAGAGCTTTCAAATGCCCCCATAAATGAAAGTCAAGAGGGTTGAGGTCAGGAGAGCGTGGAGGCCATGTAATTGGTCCGCCTCTACCAATCCATCGGTCACCGAATCTGTTGTTGAGAACACGTCGACTCAAATGTGCAGGAGCTCCACCATGCATGAACCACATATTGTGTCGTACTTGTAAAGGCACATGTTCTAGCAGGACAGGTAGAGTATCCCGTATAAAATCATGATAACGTGCTCCAGTGAGCGTAGGTGAAAGAACATGAGGCACAATCAAGACATCACCAACAATTCCTGCCCAAGCGTTCACAGAAAATCAGTGTTATGACGTGAATCGAAGAAGTACAGTACATACTAACGAAACAATTGGGTATTTTGACAATTGTCTGCACGAATTATTTCAATTTACATTTAAAGAGAAATACTAAAAGGAGCTCTAACATCGAAATTAAGCGTTTCCGGACACATGTCCACATAACATATTTTCTTTCTTCGTGTGTGAGGAATGTTTCCTGAAAGTTTGGCCGTAGCTTTTTGTAACACCCTGTATAAATACCTTGGGTCCGTTGGACCCATTGCATTTAATGCAGGAATTTAAATGAAAACAAGTAATTTATGGATAATATTATGATTGAATATTTTTATTTGAAGGTTCATGAGTGTAAAATAAGAAATGTATGGCAATTTTTAAGTTTTATACGGTTGAAAATTGTATGTTTTATTCTTAATTAATTTTTTATTTTTTATACTAAATAACGAATCTTGATATTGAAAATAATAAAATAATCATTACACATAAAAACGTATCATCAGTTTATACAATTGCTGTACACCACACTGGTATACGTTTTGTGCACTTCTGCACAATTTTTTTTCTCCTTCTCTTCAATCAAGTGTAACATTGCTCTTACTGTTGCTTTCGTAACAATTCTTGGCATTCAGACCAGTTTTTTATTTATCGCTGTCTTTAATTTCTATGAACACCTAACTTGACTCTAGGTTTGTGCATCTCACAATTTCATCCACAATGGCCATAGGAATAAATAAATCCGAAGTAACGTTTTAGATGTAAGTGATTATACCCCTTGCTTGTCTTCGTATAAATTTCACTAAATTCTAAGCAGGCGATCCATTTTGCTGTGGGAAGGAGGGGAGATTTTACTCCATAGCGTATCATTCAGAGCAATACAAAATTAAGTAGTTTCACTGCTTATTTGTCCTGAGATATCATTATCTACATAATCATCATCATCTTCTTCTTCTTCTTCTTCTTCTTCATCATTATTACCATCACCACTACTCGGTTCTTCATCCAAAGTATTGGATGGAAACAGTCAACTACTCACTGAGTAACAACTGATTCATAATTCATTCTTTAAAATGTATGAGAACCACATTATTGCTCCTTTTTTAAGATGTAGATTATTACATTCTTTCTCAAAAATAATATTATGAATAAATAACCTCAGAGCTCTCGGCTTCTGCGGAGTGGAGGAATATAACTGCTGTTCATGTCATTGTTTAATGCTACAAAAAATCGTTACCTTTCTTGTGAGTTACAATCGAGTGTCAAACACAATGTCTGTCAGACCCAGGCTATGTAAATGTGTGGTATAACAAAGAAAATATAAGTGGCTGTTCAACTAGTAACGCGTAATTATTTTAGTGCCCACAATGTATTATTGAATATTGCGAGAGAGCATACCTGGTCCCGTGGGACTCATTTTTAAGTCTTTCCTAATGCAATTAAATATTAAAACGGCAACCGGGTCCATAGGGTTACGTTGTATGATGGGTCAGTGGATAGTCCGGCAGAAACCTGATATACCGAAATATTCGATACACGATTATAAACATTTGGGTCTACACATCTTAATTTGTGAAATACTAATACTTATATTAATTTTCACACACGGTAGTATTACATTTCTTTTAGTAGTTACGTGATGCTAAAGATCCGTGTCTGTTTAAAAAAAACCACTTAATATCGTAGCCACCACGCATATATATCATCTGTATGTATAACTGTTTTAAAGTACAAAAAGACCAGATTTTGCCTTATTGTTCAATAGAAGCACACAAAACTGTCAATAGCACGGGAATGCTGCGTGGTCTCAAAAGTCATCGCCGCAATGGAGTAGCCGAGCGTTCTAAGGCGCCTCGCTGCGGAGCGTTCGTTTTCTCGCCGTCGGAGGTTCAAGTCCTGCCTGGGGCATGTGTGTGTGTGTGTGTGTGTGTGTGTGTGTTGTCCTTAGGTTAGTTTAACTTAGTTTAAGTAGTCTGTAAGGTACGGACTGATTACCATGCAGTTTGGTCCGATAGATTTACAAACATTTGAACCTGACCTACTGTAAACGGCCGGCCGCGGTGGCCGAGGTGGCTGAGGCGCTTCAGTCACGGTCAGCACGGCCACTACGGTCGGGGGTTCGAATCCCCCCTCGGGCATGGATATTTGTGCCGTCCTAGTTCGTAAGTAGTTCATAACCAGTTTGTAAGTTTAGCGACTGATGACCCCGTAGTTAAGTCCCATAAGCTTAACAAACATTTGAATATTTCTACTGTACCCGAGGCTCCTACAAGGATGACATCAGCAGACTGTCACGTAGAAGTCAGAAAGATGCTTCTTGGGTACCTACAATCCGTGAAACATTATCACTTATGTAAAGATAAACGTAGATGACATCTCCTGTAAGAAAAAATCTTAAAATTGACAAAATGTAACTAGTGAGGATCAGTTCGGGTTACTGAAATGAAAAACTAATTGTGAATAATTTTTGTAATATTTAACCTTTTTTTGGAAATTCATACTTATAAAAACAATAAATTAGATATTTTAATTTCCAAGTTCCAGAGAAGGTGACAGGATAGATGAAACCTATAAGCATTTTCAAAATAAAATGAAGTTGGTAGAATGGCTGAACAACCGCGCCTACTTGACTTTAAAATTAATTCAATTTCGTCAGTTTACGTTCAAGGCTGTCGCAATGTCCGAAATGTTACGCAATGGTAAAAAATGTATTTGTTTTTGCTGTTTTGGGATGGGTGGAGTTAGCCTAAAGCGGTCGCACACAATACCGTTAACTGCGCCGATGGTTGCTAGCATCGTCTTCGCTGAAATTAAAACTAAATATTATCTGTCTTCATCGAATACTGCCGATCGAACTTATCCTGCGTCCTGATGAAGTCAACAATGACCTATAATACTAGTCTGGCTATAAATTGGCGTGGTACGTCAGTCTCAGACTAACCCACCACACTGCCGCTCAAAAATGCGCTCGCAAGCGTTAACTAATGCTCTCTGTGTTCACACAACATATGAAGTATCTCGTCCAACACTATGAACAACTCGCAATCCTTAGTGCTCTCCACTGGAGATTCATTCTACAACAGAAGTGCTCTGTACACTGCAATACTGCGTCGGAGACTTTATCGCACAAAAATCGCTGCGAGAGCGTCGCACCGCGATTGTGCGACCACTCACAGCTGGGACGCGAGGGTGTCTGCCTCTCTGCATAAATTTCTTCCGCTCTTCTTGTGTATATCTTTCGGAGACGCTGGCACCACCCCACATCAGCTAACGTCTCGTTTAGGTGTTCCACTTAAAATAAACAGCGCCTTCTGCAGTTAACTTTCCTCATGCGTCCTTACAAATTGCAAGTAAACATGCTTTGTGAGGAAAAACGCTGTTGTCTGGTTCTTTTAAAACATATTTCAAATAGTTTTCGAAAGCGTCCGTGTCGTGTTTCCCCAAGGTTGAAGGAGGATTTTTAAGTTGCATTTTTTATGCGTAAGATCACCCGAGGTGGCCTATTGTGCGGACCCTTCCACCCACCTGCGCTTTCTGGCCAGCTGTCGCCGCACGGCCGCCTCGGCACCGCTTTACAAATACTATGGGTGTCTGTTCACTAGTACGCGTCAGCCTTGATTATCTTGTCACACTTATATCGTAATTTGCATATCAAATTGCAATTATTATCATTGAAATTGTCCGTACCCCATCGAATTTATATTCAAAAGATTCGTCTTGACGAGAGAATGTGATTGTAAGGTCGGAATATTCATGAAATGACAGTGAGGAAAACTTGACTCCTCACAATAGTAACTGGCAAGGCAATGACACAGCTGCAAAATGGTCTTGTTGATTATGAACAAACTCACAAGCTATTACTATTCTTCTAACACTGACGTCATTTGCTAAATGTGATGGTGTGGAGGTATTGTGACTAAATCCAAATTAAGAGACTATAGAATGACATAAATATGAACCCAGTGTACAGATGCTTATGTGACTGATAAGTACAGGTAACTCACAGGAAAACTTAAAACCTGTTGCTTGTTGTTACTGTAATAAAATGATATTTTTAACATGTTTGTGCTTCCATTGTAGTTTTTCAGTGCAGCAATACACACATATTTTGCGATTTTATGGTGCATGGAGTTCTCGTATTTGATAATAACAATGTTGTTCCTTTCGCTTGTCCACATTGGGTGTTCATCGCACTACTGCCAGCGCTGACGCCTGTGACATTGACTCTGTGGTATATGTGATGTGCACGCCTTGCAGACACTCTGCTATAAGCGTCGTCGAATGGTACGTGGCGACGCCTTTTAGGGCAACAAACCTCATTTGCAGTGATATAATTTCCGATGCGGCAGAGCGATACATCATTGTCACAGGCGCAATATGCTCAAAAATGTTCAAATGTTTGTAAATCTGTCGGACTCAACTGCTTGGACAATAGTCCATAGCTTACAAACTACTTAAAATAAGGTAAAATAACCTAAGGACAACATATTCACAGATGTCTGAGGGAGGACTCGAAACACTGGCTACGATCGGCCGTGAAAACAGCAGGACTGCGTCCATGTGCGCACGGCTAATCCGCTGCAGCGCGCAATATGCCTGTCATCGTGTGTGCTGGTGCAGCGAGGAGAATGCAATCGGCCACGACAGTCCGTAGTTGCCTCTCGTATCCACAGATTACATAAGCGCAAGTCAGTATCTTTGTTACGTCAGACATGATCACCATTTTCTATTTGTAATCCGCAATCCGTATAGGCAGCTACTTTTCCTTGTTCAAAGTTGAAAACGTGGTCAAATGCTGCTCGCTGTCTTCTACAAATGATACTGAAGCTTTTTACGCAAAATTAGCGAAGGAAAGAAAAATTTCAGTACGTCCACATGCTCGCCTGCTCAACCTTCAAGCACTGGTCAAAACAATTAGAAGATCAGTTGAAACATCTTAGTTCTGAAGTATTATCATCGCCAGAATGAGCGAAAACATTTCGACCTCTGTCTCTCAGTTCTATGGGTTACAGACAACGGTAACCGAGAAAGTGGTAAAAACAGAGAGTTGGTTCAGAGGGGGTTCGTGTTGACTTGCGTTTACTCCACCAAACTAATTACATGTGTAATCGGGTTCAGATAGTGTAGAGAGCAGGCAGTGCAATCTGACTTCGGATAAGTTGAGGCATTGAGAGCCGTAGGAAGGTTGGAAGCGGGTCAGACACACAGAAGGTGGCTGCAGATATCAGTGTGTCCCGAAGTGTAATTTCAAGAACGTGGACATCAGGAACCGTTAATAAAAGGCAAGGCCAAGGTCATCCAAGAGTGACATCAACAGGACATGACCACTGTCTCTCGTTAATAGTCCTTGGAGACAGGAGGCTGAATACAACTCCCTCAGAACGCTCCCTCCAGGCAGCAACAGGACGCGCAGTATCAACAAAAACATTCTGAAATCATCTTCGGGTATGAGGTCTCTACGCAGGCGTATGGTGTGTTCCCCACTCAAACCACGACACCATTGATACCGCAGAAAGTGGGCGGAGGAACATCAGGACTGAAGTCGTTACGAATGGCGCCAGGTTCTGAGACAAGATTTTGTATTCATCAAGACAATCATCGCTCCCTCGTCTGGGAACTCGAAACAATCTTGCTTACGTGTAGTATAATTTACCGTTTCATTGTGGCGGAAGAATAGTATAGCAAGAGTCAAATACAAATGTCCTTGCCCACTATTAACTCAAACTCATGGTACATGCAACCTATTCCCGTAAGAAGAAATGATATAAAGCAGAGTGTCCATATGTTTGTACATGTTGCATACAAATCTACAGTTTTGTTCCAGTCTATATGAAATTCTGTACACGTAATCTTCAATCCATGACAACGGTCGCCGTAAATGTAAGAATCACGTGCGATATATAGTTCACGAGATATGACGTCATAAACAATGAGATACTCGAAAAACTGCTGCGTTTAGCGACAATGCTGCTCATTTTCTCCTAAACCATTGGACTGATTTCAACCATATATGGTACACACATTCCTTACCGTGAGGTAACAATTGCTGCATGGTTATGAATCACATACGGCACATGGTTCAAAAGATATTACGTCATAACCAATAGAAATATCAAAAAATGCCATATAATGGGGAGAGACTTTCGAATTACACTGTCTGAGAATGACAGTACTTAGAGACTTGCAACAAACTTTAAACATAATTTCAAACCGTTATTAAACGTTTTCTCGCTGGCAATCATAATAAAATGACGAAAGGAAAACAGTTTCTCGCTTACTACTTTTCCGCTGTTTATGGAGTAAAACTACGGCGCTTGGTATGACTTTACAATTTATAATTTGAACACTACTCATTGTAGCGACAAGAAATTTTACAGACAGTATACAGATATATAGTTGAATGTAGCTTCTAAATTGTATCACATTCTAACACGTAGTTCATGAGATATGAGCACATTAACAGTAACGTTCCGCTGTTCATGAATTAAAAGTACTGTATTCGAGCCGGCCGCGGTGGCCGAGGTGACTGAGGCGCTCCAGTCACGGTCAGCACGGCCACTACGGTCGGGGGTTCGAATCCCTCTCGGGCATGGATATTTGTGCCGTCCTAGTTCGTAAGTAGTTCATAAGTAGTTTGTAAGATTAGGGACTGATGACCCCGTAGTTAAGTCCCATAAGCTTAACAAACATTTGAACATTTGAACTGTATTCGATATGACGTTACAATTCATAATTTCTAAACCACAAATTGTAGCCGTAGCAAGTTTTACAAACAGTATACACTCATATAGTTGTTAGTGTACTTTCTAAATTGTATCACATTATGCCACGTAGTTCATGAGATATGAGGACGTAAACAGTAACTTTCTGCTGTTCATTGACAAACTACGGCAATCGGTATGACGATACAATTTATAATGTCTACACTACAAATTGTAGCCGCAGGTAATTTCACAGACAATATACGCGCATATAGGTGAGTGTACCTTCCAAGTTGTATCACTGTACGACACCTAGTTCATGAGATATGAGGTCATAAACAGTACCGTTCATTGAAAACCGCCCCATCACTCAACCAGTTTTAATATATTACTTCTTTATTACTAATTGTATTCCTAAGAGATTTTACAGACATACAGCCCTTATACAAATGACTTTATACCTGAAAAATGACTGGAATAAATGAATCAATACCCGGGCAACGCCGGGTTTTATATATATATGAGTGTCCATAGTGTTGCATACAAATCTACAGGTTTGTTCCAATCTTTATGAAATTTTGAAATTTTGCACACATAAGCTTCAATCCATGAGGACGCTCGTCGTAAGTTCACGAGTTATGACGTCATAAACAATGAGATGCGAGAAAAACTGCTACATCACGCGACAATGTTGCATATTTCCTGGACCGATTTCAACCAAATTTGGTACACATCTTGCTTACCGTGAGATACCAATTCTATAATTGTAACAAGCATATACGACACATGGTTCAGGATATATAACGTCATTAACAATAGCAGTTGCAAGGAACTGCCACATAATGTGACGAGTATTAATGAACGGTATATGCGAACGACATTACTTAGCGACTTGCAACAAATTTCAAACATAATTTCAAACCTTTATTGACCTATTTCTCACTGACAACCACAGCAAAATTTATGAAAAGAATAAAGTTTCTCGCGTACTACTTTCCCGCTATTCATGGACTAAAACTACGGTATTCGGTATGACGTTACAGTTTATAAATTCTACACTGAAAACTGTAACAGCAAGAAATTTTACAGTCAGTATACGCATATATAGTTGAATGTACATTCTAAATTGCTCAAAAATGTTCAAATGTTTGTATAGCTTTTGGGACTTAATTACGGGGTCATCAGTCCCTAAACTTACAAACTACTTATGAGCTAGCTAACACTAAGGACAGCACAAATACCCATGCCCGAGGGGGGATTCGAAACCCCGACCGTAGTGCCCGTGCAGACCGTGACTGGCGCGCCGCAGTCCCCTCGGACACCGCGGCCGGCTCTAAATTGTATCACAGTACGACTCGTAGTTCGTGAGATGCGAGCACATAAACAGTAACGTTAATGAAAAATCGCCCCATCACGCACCAAGTTTTAATCCATTATTTCTTTACTACTAATTGTATTCCCAAGAGATTTTACAGACATACAGCCCTTATACAAGTGAAAATATACCTAAAAAATTATACCATTGTGCAACATATAACTCAATAAATATGAGATCCTACGAATTTTATATGTAATTTGTATTTTGACTACTATCTTTCTTTCTTTGGATACCGCACTTAAAATTTTGCACATTGTGCACGACAGCGTTATTTCTTATATATTATCCGATAAATATGGCATGATTTTAGAAAAAAGGTTATGGACAGACAGAGAAGGGACAGGAGAAGAACTAATTCATGGCAGGAATAAATAAATAAATACGTAGGCAACTCTGGGTTTTCATGTGTGTGTGTGTGTGTGTGTGTGTGTGTGTGTGTGTGTGTGTGTGTGTGTGTCGTAGGACCTTGCTCTCACGGGAATAGGTTGAAAATTCCACGAGTTTAAGAAATAGTGCGCAGGGAAAAGTTATGAACTTGTATCTGACGGGAGGATTTCTCGAGTAGTCCTTGCAGTTGTGATGACTCCTGCGTCCCCAAGGTTGTAAGGCTCAAGTACAACTGCCTAGTAAGCAAGAGTCCTGGTTTCGAATCCCTGCTGGGTACACATATTCAACTTCACCCATTCGTAATCATCGTCATAAATTGAGTGAATATAAATTTTTGTTTAGGTTACAAGAGTTTGTTGTACAAAAATCAATAGTCAAATTGTGTGGAATTGTTGGAACTGTAGGCACAGTGTCTCGTTACAGTTCAAGTTCATCGTATGTCCTGTAAGCATCGGGTTAATGCTGCACTCCATCTTACGGAGCATACATGAGAATGTTCCTGTGCTGCCTCCATCCACCGTAGCGTCGGCGTGACCTCGGTCGCGACCGCGCATGCGCCGCGCTCACAGAGAGCGGGCAGTCGGCAGCCGAGCAGCTGGACGTGCAGTGAGCAGACTGAGGCTATTAATGGTCTCCCTTATGAGTGCGGTGCAGCCCGGCGTTACCGTTGTTCTTTATTTATGACGTGTCGCGGTGCATGAGGAAGTTCCCTTCGCATATCTCTCGCACTGTCAGAATGCATTTACCTGTGCAGCATAATAAATGGAGGTGCTCCGCCGGGCACGTAGTTCCGCACTGAGAAATGTACCGCACACTTCGCTGTTACGCTGGTCTGTGTATGACGTCGGTACTTGACGACGCAGTGTTCGCTTTCGACCCCTGGCCTCTTGTGCGTTAGTAATTATATTACCTACTCACGAGAGGAAACCATTCTAGATGGCTCGTAAATGCCATTTCTAATCGTTCAGATAAATTTTATTATGACTCTTTGTCTAGGATAAGTGCAACTGTTCTGGCTCAGTAAGACGAATAAAGAATATTTTTAAGGGCGGGGGTGCATTATTTTGTGGTTGACAGTATGCATGGGCAGCAGAGTTGTCGGCTTATATACTACATGACGTCATGCGGTCGGTAGTTACACGCGCCCATGACCTCCATAAACGAATTCCCTAGTGGGAAGCTCAATATTTGTGAGGGGGGTATTGGTCAGTGTTCAACATAGCTTTAAGATGGGTGAAGTATTCTTTTATTCAGAGTAGATCAGGGTTATGGTATTTTTGGACACTTTTTATGGAGATAAGGATGGTCAATGCTCTGACTACGGGTGCACGGTGAAGCCGACCCCTCTGTTCCTTAGTTATCTACCGACCACAAGTCAGTCGGCAAAACACTCTGCCGTATGACAGGATGCTCCAAGTCTTCAGAACTGATGACATTATCTTGCAGTAGAAGTCTCTGGAAAGGAAGCATTTAGCCATTTCTAGGATCATAACCTATTTAATTAAACATGTTCTGTCGCTTACCAACAGGCCATCGATTTGATACGTCATCCTTAATAAAGCACGTAAGATCATTTGCTTGTTTCCCTACATGATAGTCCCATCGAACGCGTTCGTTATCGGTTTCTGATATACCAGTCTACCTCTTACTTAACACATTAATTCACAATTATTGCTTTCTTGATTATAGACGTATGTGCTTCTCAACAACAATTGTAATAAATTGGCGTTAAATTATTCCAAATAATCTTATTCTGTACTTGGATCAAACCCTCTTTCTAATTATTTAATTTTACAAAATTTTATGAGAACCGAGACACAGGAGACATTTACGAGCGCCAAATATACATATCTCTCAATCCAACGCGTGACAAAATCATCTACATAACAGAGTTCATTGGCAGTGACCTCGTCTCTGTCATTAAATCTGGTAAACTTCAAGAATCAAAATGCTTGCCAGCTTGCTTTCTTACTCCTTATTATAAATGTCATTCCAACGAGAATCTACTAAACCTTATTATCACTAGCACAGTAAAAAAGAAAAAAAAAAGAAAAAAAAAAGAAAAGAAAAAAAAAGAAAAAAAGAAAAATAAATAAAAAGTTCTTAACAAGTACTAAAATTACTCTGACATCTACGTAATTATGCATGTTAGTGAAGTCGGTCAACCTTACACAAAGTAGTGTAATAATGACACACAGGAAACGCATGTACCAGTATAACATTTACCTGTATGTAGCTGTTGGTGTAGAAATCGGTTAAACAGACACACAACGGATAATATGCACACTTTTTTTTATTTATTAAAGCATACGCAGTTCTGACTGGAAAGAATTATACAGTCATATATATATATATATATATATATATATATATATATATATATATATATATAACATTTTTTGCCTCGGGGGGTTGTGTTAATAAATAACAGCTTCTACAACTTAATGCCTCCAGTGTCAAAGAAAAACACAAACGCTAAAAATTCGTGAAAGTAAGCAAAATCTGGTAAGATGGAAAGACGTAGAGGTCTCTAGAAGGTAAATATAAAGCAACAAGGGGACCTCTATCTTATATAACGAAGGGATGAAACCCAAGAGGGAACAATATATAGGGGAAGATTCTCACTTCCCTCAAATAGAAGGAAACAGTTCTATAGAAAATAAAAGTTCTCAAAACTCCAAAGATAACAAATTAATCTTATGTCTACTAGAGAATCAACTCCATGGAAAATCAGAATCTTCTATCTAAAAGGAATCACAACCTTCTCTACTGCAATCTGCAGGGGAATATTTTGGAATAAGAGGATTTGCCAGTTCCTAAATACATCTTACAATCAAGTAAGGCTTTAGGCATAATCGATGATTGGCCCCAAATTACTTTATTTTTTAGATAATGCGCCAGAAAAAGAAGCTCATTTTCAAGAGAGCACAAGTGCTCATAGCGAGGAAGAAGGCAGTTGTGGTAGGGATGCAGTGGTGGAGGCGTGGCAGAAGCCCAGGATTGTTGAGGATGGAGGAGACCAGAGGGTTACGGGGATCTATTTTACGGTGAATGTCAAGGATCCGGATGTGTTTAAGGTACTGCAAGAGATGAGGGAAAGGGAACGGGATGAGGTCATAGAGGATCCGCGTGGGGGAGAGGAGCCGGATACGGTAGGCGAGGTAGAGGGCGTGGCACTCAAGGTTTTGGAGGGTCTTATAGTAGGTAGGGGGGACGGAAACCCAGGCGGGATGGAAGCTACAAAAGATGGGACGCATGAGGTACCGACAGGTGTAAAGGATGGTGGCGGGGTTCAGTCCCCACGTTCAGCCGGTGAGGAGATTGAGGCGGGTTAAAATGTTCAAATGTTTGTAAATCTACAGGACCAAACTGCGTGGTCATCAGTCCGCAGCTTACAGACTACTAAAACTAAGGTAAACTAACCTAAGGACAAAACATGCCCAAGGCAGGACTCGAACCTCCGACGGCGAGCAACCGCGCCCTCCGCAGCGAGAGACGCCTCAAAAGTGTTCAAATGTTTGTTAAGCTTATGAGACTTAACTACGGGGTCATCAGTCCCTAAACTTACAAACTACTTATCAACTACCTTATACTAAGGACGGCACAAATATCCATGCCCGAGGGGGGATTCGAACCCCTTAACGTGCATACCGTGACTGGAGGAGACGCCTCAGACCGCTCGGCTAATCCACCGCGGCAGTTTGAGGCGGGACATGGCTTCCTGAGGGACGGTGCGGGGTCCATGAGAGATATCGATCGAGGGAGATGCCAAGGAATTTTGAGGACGGGGTAGGACGTTCGTGGAGGTTGAGTTATAGAAGTCGTGGACGCGGTGGTTCGACCTATGATGATTTCCTGGGATTTGTCAAGATTTACGGAGAGGAGCCACCAGTTACACCATGCAGCGAACTCTGTGAGATGAGACAGGAGCTAAGAGCTAGGAGCGGGCAAGGGTGGGGGCGGGAGTTAGGAAGGCGATGTCGTCCGCATATTTCAAGTGATGGCGCGCTCCGATTTATTTTATTTTATTTTTAAATCTTCTTCTTTTCATTCTCCACTCCGAGGAATGAAGCGGGCTGTTTGATTCCGACCCGTAAAGAGTGGCGGTTCAATTCAGCTAATATCAGACAAGCTGATAGTCTACATCTACATCTACTTAGATACTCTGCACATTCAATGTCCTGGCAGAAGGTTCATTAACCACTTCTCTACCGTTCCATTCTCTAATAGCGTGCGGGAAGAAAGAACACCTAAATCGTTCCGTTTTCGATGTGATTTCTCTTATTTTATTGGGATGGTCATGTCTCCCTAAGTAGCTGCGTGATAGCAAAATATTTTCACATTCAGAACTAAAAGTCGGTGATTGAAACTTCGCAAACAGAACACGCTGCAATGAATAACGTCTTTCTTTTAATGATTTCCTCCCCAATTCGTGTAACATTTCCGTGACGCTTTCCCCCCCGTAACGTGATAAAACAAAACGAGTTGCCCTTCTCTGAACCTTCTCAATATCTTCCGTCAGTCCCACCTGGTGAGAGTCCCACAAGGGGCAACAGTACTCCAGGAGAGGACGCACAAGTGTGATGTAGGCAGTCTGTTTGGTGGAGCTGGTGCATCTTCGAAGCGTTCTGTCGATGAAACGTAACCTTTGGTTCGCCTTCCCCACAATATTTTCTGTGTGTTCTCTCCAGTCAAAGTTGTTCGTAATTGTAACTCCTAGGTATTTGGTAGAATTTACGACCTTAAGGTTTGACTGATTTATCGCGTAATTAAAGTTCAGCGGATTTCTCTTAGTGGTCATGTGTATTACTTCACACTTTTCTTTATTTTGTGTCATACATCACTTCTATTTTCCTCGATGACTTACCTTCAATTACAACGAACTGTGTTCTTTCTGATAGGAAATCGTGAATCCAATCGCACAATTGGGGAGATATTCCATAACCACGCAATTTCATAAGAAGCTGCTTGTGGGGTACAATGTCAAAAGCCTCCATGAAATCCAGAAATATACAATCGATTTGAGATCCCTTGTCGATGGCCCTTAACACTTCATGTGAATAAAGGGCAAGCTGTGTTTCGCAAGAGTGATACTTTCTGAATCCGTGTTGACTACTGGTTAATAGGTCGTTCTCTTCGAGGTAGTTCATAATATTCGAGCAAGTATATGTTCCAAATTCCTACAGCAAATCGACGTCATTGAGATACGCCTGTAATTTTGGGGATCACTCCTATTGCCTTTCTTGAATATTGGAGTAACTTGGGCAACTTTCCAGTCTTTGGGTACGGATCTTTCGCTGAGTGATCGGTTGTAAATTATAGCTAGTGGGGCATGGGGGCAAGGGGGATTCCCATTTGGGAAAAAGTCGGAAGCGTTTACCAGTTACGGCGTACGCCTTACACCCAAGGAGGATGGAATCACTAACCAAGGGATTTGGGGTTTGTCCATTTGTAGGAGTGGAAGATTCTCCCTTGCTATATTTCTGCTTACGTTCTGTTATTTTCCCAGGAAGGGATCTTTTAGTTTCAATTATTAAAAACAAAAAGAAAGTAAAACCTCCCGGATACCTTGGTCGGAACTGGGGGATTGGAATCAATTTAATATAGATTATCGTGCGAGTATGAATGCACATCCGGCAACCTAAGCTTGGACGCCAGAGTTACTCTCGCACATTCGCAGAGCACGGTATCTTCAGTGTCGATTAATGAAACAAAAAGCGTTATACTGGCTAACACTCTGTTTATAAAATGGATTCTATTATACACCATCAGAGGGAGAAAACACGACAGCTGGTAACGTATCATGTCTTTTTTCTGACATGTACAGGGTGAATCACCTAACAGTTGCTCCGCAAATATTGCGGAAACGAATTGTGCGAATGATGTGCGGTTTTCACAGAATGGATCGGTAGTCAAGGACACGTATTGTTAGCCAATAAACAGGTTTAAAAATACCTAGAAAGTGTATTTTATGCAAACATACAATTTTTCAAATTGAACAATGGTTGTTTCTATCTTGCACTGGAATTGTTGACGCCAGCTGTGTACAAAGAATTATGGTTGATATTTTTATCACGTTTAGTTTGGCAGCTATAACCATTCAAACTTTTGGGCGCGGAGGCTACGACAGCGTAGCTGACTGGCTGGTGGTCATGAGACAGTGGGCCGTGCCTCAGGGGCTAGCCACTCGGTCAGTGAGCTACGCTATCGCAGCCTCCGCCCCCGAAATCTTTGAACGATTGTATCTGCCAAACTAAACGTGATAAAAATATCATTCAAAATTCTTTGTACACAGCTGGTGTCAAAAATTCCATAGAAACAACCCTTGTTCCATTTAAAAAAAGTATGTTTCGTAAAAAATACACTTTCTAAGTAATATTAAAATCATTTTCTTGGCTGAAAATACGAAACCCTGACTACGAATCCATTCTGTGAAAATCGCACACCAATCGCACTTTCCGTTTCCGAAATATTTGCGGTGCAAGTGTTAGGTGATTCACCCTGTATAAAAACAACCTAAAAACCATGCATCGTCTGGGGGAAGTGACACCCAACCCCATACACCGTATGAAGTCTTAAGTAGAGAGTGACCTTCCTTGTTTTGAAGATAAAGGGTGAAAAATTTCATGAAGATGGGTGGGCGCTGATGACTCCGATCATCTTGAAAATGGGATTGAAACTGCAGAATTAGTGAACCTGTAGAAAAAGTATCCTCCGCCCTGCACCTTAATTCGGTCCTATAGTAAAATATTTTCTTAGCTGACCTATAATGTAGAACCCTGCGAACTTTCGGCTTCATAGATGTAGTAGTTTTCCAGATTTCGTGAGAGTGAGTGCTCCCGTAACTAGTCCACTGATGATGAGCCTTGAAAACTAGCCATGGAATAAAAACAACCATAAAAACAGCATTTTTACCAAGTAATTCGTCAACTTACGCTACAACTGGAGTTCGCAGTCCAACATGGATAGTTTGGAATTAAGTGTATTTTATTCTTGATTGTTAACGTCGCTTGATTGTGTGTTTTAATAACATTTATGGTCGTATTTCCATTTGAACCCAAATCCTTTTTGCGTGTGTCCGCTTAACGACACATCACAAAGGATACGTGCTGCCGCGGTGGAGTAGCCGAGTGGGTAGCCGGGCGTCGTGGCTCAGCGCACGCGGTCAGAGGGCTGCACGTCCTCTGTAATTAGAAAGCTGAACCAAATGATAACGAACGACCTAGTACGAACAATGAAAACGACCGTAAAGCATAGACCTAACTGAAAAAAAAAAGTGGTCTAAAGCGCCTCGCTGTTGAGCGCGCGGTTGCTCGCCGTGGAGGTTCGAGTCCTACCTGGCGCATGGGTTTGAGTGTGTGTTTGTCCGTAGGTTAGTTTACCTAGGTTTAAGTAGTTTGTAAGCTACGGACTGATGACCACGCAGTTTGGTCCGATAGATTTACAAACATTTGAACATTTGGATACGTGCTGGGCAGTGGCGCAGCCCGAATTTGATTCTGGGGAGAGGGGGTATTTTTTTTTCTTAATAAAGCCTACTGAATTTATTAACCAATTGTAATACGAAAACAGTTGTACAAGAAATAAAATGATCACGCTCGCATTAACTTGAAAGCGGAAGAGGAGCAACGTGGTGGGAATGAGATGTATATAATCAGCTCGTAGAATAATTAAGCAGCTTCTTTGTTACTAGCTAAAAAGGAAGGTCTTTGAAGTTTAATTAACATGAAAATGTATGTATAAAATTGAACTGAAATAACATTAATCTTATCATAAGATTCAACTCGGTGGCGCCACTGACCTGCTAAGCAGCGGGTTGCAACATATATACAATCGGCTCGTAACTTCAGCATAGCAGTGACAATAGCGGCAGCATCAAAGCTGGTCGCGGCGGCATTAAAACCGCTCAGACTAACAGCAGCACACGTTCTCGGTGGCGGCATCACGTTGGCAACGCATTTTCACGTTCACTTGTGCTTGGCAGATTATATTTACGTTGTGATTTATTATATGTGTACTATTTCAAATTTACCGATCGAGGTGGCGCAGTGGTAAGACACTGGTCTCGCATTCGGGAGGATGGTGGTTCAAATCCACCTCCGCCCATCCTGATTTAGTTTATCCGCGATTTCCCTAAATCACTCCAGGCAAATGTCGCGATGGTTCCTTTCAAAGGGCACGGCTGATTTCCTTCTCAATCCTTACCCAAACAACCCGAGCTTAAGCTCCGCCTCTAATGACCACGCATTAAACAGAAATATTCTTTCCTTCTACGAGGTATGTCCACAAAGTAAGTTCCGTTTGGTTACATAAACCAAACGTCTACAGATACAGAAAAAAAAATATTTATGGTGTAAAAATCTACAACTGTTCAACTACTTTTCTACATAACTTCCGAAATTTTGTAGGAACTTGTCAGCGTGGTACACGTTCTTGTGTGCCTTCTTCAAAGAAAGTTGACGCCTGTGTATGCAACCTTGTGGTAACATGTTCTTTCAGCTCATCATCGTTGATTTGTTGACCACCAAGGACAGATTTTAGTTGTAAGAAGAGATGAAAGGAGTTGTTTTTTTCTTTTCCCTCGCGTCAACGCACGACCTCACCAGGCAAATATGACCAAATAACTCTTACGGGAATTTCACTGGGACGTGTTTGATCATCCTCCGTACAGCGTAGCTCCTAATGACGTTCACACGTCCCAGTGAAATTCCCGTAAGAGTTGTTTTGTCACATTTGCCTTGTGAGGTCGGGCGTTAACGCAGAAAAAAAAAAAAAAAAAAAAAAAAAAAAAAAAAAAAAAAAAAAAAAAAAACTCCTTTCATCTCTTCTTACACCTAAAACCTGTCCATGGTGGTTAATACTTGAACGATGATGACGAGCTGACAGAACATGCTACCACATGGTTGAATACACAGGCGGCAACCTTCTATGAAGAAGTCATACAAAAACTTGTGCCATGCTATGACAAATTTCGGAAGCTATGTAGAAAAGTATTTCGATAGTTGTATATTTTTGTACAATAAGTATTTTTTCTGTATCTGTACACGTTTGTTTTATGTAACCAAACGGAACTTACTTTTTGGACATACCTCGTATTTCAAATTTCCGGTGCTGACAGGTTTGAAAAAGATTAAAGAAATGAAAACAATAAAAAATCTTTGGTAGGTGCTGGGGGTGGCTTCAGCGCCTTTAGCTCCCACCCACCTCTTCCGTGTCCGCGCACTGTTGCAGGGTCTCGCCTGCGCTCAGACACGGTTTCCCAGCGGCCAGAGCAACGGCGTGTAAGAGGTCGCAGAGGCGGGCAGCGGCTACCAGGACAGGCGGGGCAGTGTCGCCGGCAGCCGCAGCCGGCACCTGGGGCCGCGAATAACTCAGGTGTAGCCGTGGGAAACGCCGCGCCGCCGCGGGCGCCGCATTAATAACGGAGACACGCCGGCGCTGTAGCCGCACAGCCGCTCACCTGGCCACCGCCCGCACGGTAGCAACACACACACTGCCTGGCCATCTTCCCACACTTACTACGCAGACCTGACTGGATAGTGATGCGTCACTGTAAAATAAACAAAGCTATAAATAAATAAACATTTATTTCGTGTGACTCATCGGCCTAGTGCAAGTCATTCAATTGGACGCCACTTCGGTGAAATACGTGTCCCTAGCCCTATCCCTGTTATCCAATCGGGGAAAGGGGACCTACAGCTTAACGTGGAATACGAACCACGTGTCAAAATGTTCAAATGTTTGTAATGTTTGTAAATGTATCGGAACAAACTGCATGGTCATCGGTCCGTAGCTTATAAACTAATTAAACTAAGGTAAACTAACCTACAGACAAAATACACACCCATGCCCCAGGGAGGACTCGAACCTCCGACGGCGAGCAAGCGCGCGCTTCGCAGCGAGACGCCTTTTTTTAATTTTTTTTTTAGGGTCTGATGACCCCGTAGTTACAAATATTTGAACATAAGGAGAGGCATTGAATTAAAATTTGTACTGTGGCCAGGATTCGAACTCGGGACATGCTACTTACTGGGTACGCGCTTTAGACTACTTTTTTTTTTTTTTTTTTTTTTTTTTTTTTTTTTTTTTTTTTTTTTTTTCAATGAAAAAGAAAGGAAAGGAATAATATCTCCTTCTTTTGTGAGGATTTTCACTGGAAGTAATATATCTCTACATGAAGTGCAGCATTAATAGCGTCTGATAGCGAACATAAATAAGACCGCCCTCCCGGCGGAACAAACATAAATCACCATTTATGGTTGCACACCGACCATATGCGGATAGATGTTAGCTGAATTTCTGTTCCTCACGCGAGTTCCGGGCACGTCTTCTCGAATAAATTGTTTTAATCCGTTACATTGGTTCATTCTTCCGAAGGATCATTCTTACTAAAATTATCGTCTCATACCCGGCACACCCAAGCTGTGGGGAGGATCCACTACCCAAAAAATTGGCATAGTATTGTCGGTGTCTTGAATTGTGTGGTAGAGACGTGAAGCGATCTTGGAGGAACGTCCAAATATCAAGCACACTCTTTTATCGATCGTGAAACAAATAATATATAGATAGGCCTTTGATCCAGTTCACTGCATTTGTCTTCGTGCGTGGAAAAATGCTCTCGTCCGGAAATAGAAGTGACTGCGGTTCAATAGTATATGGAGCTGTACGACAAAGAAAGGCAAGTATTTTCTGTATGAACAGCCACACCTCTGCAGCAGGTCCACACATCAGCCGATGTTCATCAGTGTCTAACACGTGGCACTGAGGGCAGTGTGGAGAGTCCGTCATCTTAATTGCATGCAGCCGATGTCGCGTCATGTATTTTCCATTGACAACCAAATACCAGGAAGCACGAGCATCTGTATCGAGGAGGGCATGATGCACAGAACGCCAGACCACGGGCCATCTGATTGTTGGATGTCGTCTCTCCACGTAATTCCGGGTGTGGCCCTTCATCATTATGCGGTACACATCACGTGTCGTTGGAGTCCGTGTGTGGAGCAAGTCTTCATGGACGTAACTATATTCTATAAAAATGTCTTAATGTGTGAGAGATAGGTAGAGATATGCGCTACTGCTATGGGCGGCATTAGAGATATAGGAGCAAGTTCGTCGATCAGAATCCCAGATATTCCGGTCTGGCGATGTTTCCACAGTTTAATCATTGTACTGACATAAAGGGCAGACGCTCTGACATGTACATTGACAAGTCCAAGACCTCCGTCTCGAGGGGGGAGAGTTAATGTTTCATAACGGACTTTGAAGATAAGGCCGGCGCTCACGAAGTATCCAAACACAGCCAGCAGTCTTGTTGCCACCGTCTCCGGCATCGGTAGAATCTGGGCCAGGTGCGGTATCCTAGCCGCCAGATGGGTGTTCACGAAGGCAACTCATTGTATTAAGTCTAACGACCGTAGTAGATTGCTTCGGACGTTAGGTCGTAGTACCTGAAGAAGTCGTTTGTAGTTGACTGCCGAGGTTTGTCGAATGTTGCGCGTGAAGGTTATCCCTAAACACTTGAGTTTGTCCACTGATTGCAGCGGGGCAACGCTTCCTTCAGTAAGACCCCTGCCAATGTTCATAGCGGCAAACTTGGTCAGATTCATACGGCTGCCCGCAGTAGTTCCATACTTGGTAATCCATTCTATTGCTATCCGCACTTCGTCCCCTGATTGAGCCAAGAACATAAAGTCATCGGCATATGCGCGACAGATAAAGAACCGGTCCCTCATCTTCATCCCAGACAGTCGACATCGCAGTCCATGTAACAATGGCTCAAGCGCAATGGCAAAAAGAATCATCGATAGCGGACAGCCTTGTCGTACAGGTCGCGAAATGGTAACAGTGCCTGCCACACGTCCATTGATCAGTACACGTGAGGTGGCGCATCGGAGAAGCCGCAGGACGGTGTGTGTGAAGGCGGGAGGAAACGCCATTCTTCGCAGCACTGCTTCAAGAAAGTCATGACTCACCCTATCAAAAGCATGGTCCAGGTCTACGGACACTAAGACACCAAGAATGCGGCAAGTCTCGGCCAAGGCTATGATGTCACGATAATCACTTAGTGATGTCTGGATGTTACTTCTACCACCGAGGCATGTTTGATCCGTAGATACGACTTGATGCAAGACACGCCGGAGTCTAGAAGCGAGGATCCTCGTAAAAATCTTGAAGTCACAGTTCAGCATGGTTAACGGCCGATAATGTTCCACTTTTTGTCCCCTGGACTTCTTCGGGACTGGAATGATCAGGCCTTCGACAAAAGCAGGTGGGAGTGGGACGTCAGGTATCGTCAGTTCATTATACATTTCTATCCAGCGAGGAGCCATGATGTCTTGAAAGGCGCGGTAGAACTCCAGCGGGAGGCCATCTGGGCCTGGGGATTTGTTTGTTGCTCCCCTGCGTAGAGCGTCAGCGAGATCATCAGCAGTAATCGTATCTGTAAGGGTCTGCACAGACTCCCCAGACTACCAGGCATGGAGTCGAGCACTTCTTCCATTGCTATAGCATCCTGATCTACTTCTGCATACAACTGTCGATAGTGGTCCACGAAAGCAGTGATGATGTCATTCTGATATGTCAGTCGACGACCATCTGGGGTATCAATAGCGTGCACCAGCGCTCTTCTACACCGTTGCTTCTCTCGAATAACGTGATGCATGGAAGGAGGTTCTCCAGCGACTCGATCTTGACATCTCGCACGTATCACTGTTCCCTCAAGACGACGGCGCATAAGTAAAGTAATCTTCGCCTTAATCCGCTGAATTTCAATCTGTCGTTCAGGAGACGGTGCTTGGCTAGCAAGCTCACGGAGTACCGTAAAGTAAAATTCCATGGTTCGTCGATGCCAACTCATTTTGTCACGTCCATACTGTACCAACGTGCGACGCAAAGCTGGCTTAGCACATTCGAGCCACCATCGAATTGTTGAAGGATATGCCGTAAGACGTCTCTGGCAGTTGTTCCACGTCGCTGCATGCTGTCTGCACTCTGGATCCTTAAGATGTGCAACGTTTAACTTCCAAGTACCTCGACTTCGCCACACCCCCTGCCGTCGAAGAGAAACAATACAAATGTAGGCGATGTGGTCCGAGAAGGCGGTAGGCCACAGCTCGGCATCAAGTATTGCCATTGTGAGTCCGCGGGAGACATAGACTCGGTCTAGACGGCTCGCAGAATGGCTCGTGAAAAAAGTGTATCCAGGTCGATCACCATGCTTATGCTCCCATGTGTCTATCAGGTCCAGTTCTTGAATAAGCAATTTAAGTTTTTGGCACGTGATAAAATGAGGAATTTGGTCCTTTATGGCGAGCACACAGTTGAAGTCTCCTCCTAGAATAATGTGATCGTATTGACCTGCAAACAGTGGAGCTATCTTTTCTGAGTAGAAGTGGGAGCGTTCCCTTCGTTTGTCCGTGCCGGAGGGAGCATAAACGTTGATGATCCGGACACTATGGAATGTCACAGCAAGGCCCGTGCCCGATGGTAAGTAAGCGACGTCTTCAACCACAATACCTTCTCTCAGAAGTACGGCCGTCCCACTACCGTTGGAAGAAGATGGCGTTTGATATGTATCATAACCATAAATATCTGGAAATGACTCCAGGCGAACTTCTTGTAGAAGGGCAATATCTAGATCTGACGCCCGCATCATGTCACGGAATAACTGAAACTTTATCTGCGTTTGGATTGTGTTAATGTTGATAGATCCAATTCTGTAAGCCTGCCCTTGTGCCATATTTACAGTGATGCTCATTGTAACACGAAGATCAGGTAGCACATTCTCCCCCAAACCCTCATCGATTAGCAAACATTTAGTTTAGTAGCAACATCTGTTGCTACGTCAGACGTGGATGAATTGTCTTCAACATCTTCGTGCCATGCTGCGTTGCGTGGACGCTGGTCATCAGTTGAAGCCCCTGGTGAGTCAACATGCATTGATGTGTCGTCGGTGTATGACTGACGAATGGCTGACTGCTGGTCATCATATGTAGTAGGAGTTATAGAAAGACGCCGTGTCGATTCCGCTTCTGACTGGAGTGGGGCAGGAAGTTCCACTTTAGGGTCTTCTGATGGTAGAAGGTCTTGGGATTCATCATTAGATTGTGATCGGCAGATATCAGACGGAGCAAGCCGACGTTTCTTCCTTCTCTGTGGTGATCGTTGTTGTCGCACGTGTACGTCAGTATCAGACGATGTCTGGGTATTCTGACTGTCTGGCACGAAGGCGGCGGTAGGCACGACCATAGAGGCGGCATCTGTTTCCTCCTTCGGAGACACTTCGTTATCCTTCCTCACGTGACGTTCAGGAGCCGGCACAGGTGTAGCCTCCATCCTGTCCTCGTTGCCCCGAAGTTCTACCGTGTTTGGCGCGGTTTCATCAAGTGGTGTCGTCACAGGCTGCTGGCTGGGTTCATTTTGAAGAACCTGTACATACGTCAATGGGAGCGTCGTCGATGCCGATGGGACCTGCTCATCACCAGGTGGTAACTGTGTTATTCTGCGCTGCATATAGCTAGAACGAACGTGACCTTCTTGGCCATAACCGGACCACGTCTTCGGCTGGCCATCATAAATTATGAAGGCACGGCACCCTCCAATATATAGATAAGATGGCACGTGTTTGGTCAATTCAATACGGACCTGCCGCATCCCATTGAATACCGGACATGTTGTAAATTGAGCCCATTTCTCGGCCAATAACTTTCCCATAAGGGCGCAGCGCAGAAGCAACCACGTCTGAAGGTACTTCAAACGGAAGTTCAAACACTCTAATTGTTCGTAGTCCAAGACCTGCTTGTTCGATAGCCACTTCACCGATATGTCCATCTGAGTGACGGAATTTGAGTCCATTTCTAGATCTGTTTAGAATCTTCTCACAGACGGCGTCGCTGGTAAGCTTCACATACACTACACTGCTCACTATAGAGAAGTGGATGCCGATAAGTTCGTTACAGTCAATCTTCACTTCTTCTCTAATAAATTGTTCGACTTCAAGTGCCTTCGGTCGTGCATATTCATTCGAAAAACTGATTTTCAATGTTGATTTTCGCCAGGAGTGGGCCATTCTTGTTCTAAGTAAATAACGCAAGCGAAGGCGACTGTGCCACGTAAACACACGCGAGCAGCAGACTCGGCGGCGGGACGTAAACAGTCCGTCCTCACCGCTGCACTGCCTGACGCAGACTCCTTTAGACCGCTCGGCTACTCCACCGTGGCGAACTACATGCCGTTCCTGGCGACTCCTAACATTGTTGAGAGGTGAAGGATGGGTTAAAACGCAGACTGAAAAAGTCCGAAGTCCGACCGAGTTTCGAACCCGCGACCTTTCGGTTTTCAGTCTAACGCCTTATTCCAAGACCACCGCGCCCGACCATAAATAAATAAAGCAATAGAGATGTAGAAGGAAAATCGAAATTTACTCTCGTGATTTTTGTGGGTGTTGCATTTTGCAACGCTTACCGAGACTACAGTAAATTTTGTGATATAATGAAATTAATGAAACCTTGTCACACACAGGCCTAGAAATACTAATCCGATACTGACCGGCCACCGTGTCATCCTCAGCTCCAAGGCGTCGCCGGATGCGGTTCTGAGAAAAAGGGGGGGGGGGGTTAAGCGCCCCTCACTCCCGGCAGTTGTGTCGGTTTTCCTGACGGGAGCCACTACTTCTCACTCACTTATCTCCTCATTTGGCCTCGCAAGGGCTGAGTGCACCCCGCTTGCCAACAACGCTCGGCAGACCCATGCAAGTACAAGCCAAGACCGACAGTGTTTCGGTGATCTTAAGGGAACCGATGTATCCACTGTGGCACGGCCGTTGGGCTTTATGATATAATAGCTTCACGTAATTCCTGAACGCGTGATAGTATAATGTTAAAAGTTGTCTCCTGACATATTTTGAATTGCTAAAACCGTCTGTGATCTATTGACATAAAGAGACTGCTGAATTAATTGCCAAACTAAACAAAATGTTGCGTAGGATCGCCACAAAAATGGATTTGGTGCAAACTCACATTCTTGTCATTAATATAATTCCTTAAAAATAATCCATCATGGCCCCATTCATAATATATGTTAATTTAGAAGAAATATTCTTATAATGGATTATGTGAATAAAATCTTTTCTTTATACAGTTATGTTATGAGGTGTGCATGTGATTCAGAAACTAAGAAAAAGCTGACTACTCTATTCTATCAAAAAACTTAATTTATATCACCTGCGAGAATCAAATCTGGTTGATAAAATGTAATGACATGTACTTTCATATAATAATGACTTTCATAGAAAGCAGTATTGATTATTTCAGAAAACAATCACAATCAGTAATATTCATTTATCATTTTGTGCTGAATCAAGAAAAGGATTAAATAACTAATCAGCATAATTTATCCTGTATTCAAGATTTCTTTGGACATAAATTGAAAGAAATGGGTTAGGCAACTAACTACTTGAATGAAACAATGCTGCAAATAAAATTAAGAATTATTATTACGAAAGAGTAGCTATGTAAATTACCTTAGATTTTAGAGTATTATACAAAATAGCGGATAGAAGAAGTAGTCTCGTCTTTCCTTCCAATAAACGACAATAGAGTGGCACAATTTCCATGTCCGATTTCTCTACACAACACGTCATAGCCACTGCACACAGCAGCTGCCACTATAAACTATATCAACACTACCGTACAAATGATCTCTCCCAAAATTTCTATTGAACAGCTGCTACAGCAGAGCAGCCTACAGTCTAAAATTCTTTGACAAAGACGCACCACATCCTGAGAAGTTTACTGTATCACAGTTCAGAGATTACAAACTCAGTCAAATTTACACAAATTCCAATGATTTCCAATCACTGCACAAATTTTACGTGTTTCAATGTCAAGAAAAGTCTAAATCTATGTGCATTGTTGTAAATTTCACTAGGAAAACTGGTTCATAATCTTCCGAAAGGATACAGCTGATAAATTGGGGTGCCATTCTCCCAAAGGCTGGTACGTGGTCCAGTGCCTCAGTGTATGAAAGATGGTGGCACATTGCATCTCACAGGCGGTGTACTGGCTCATACGACGTCACGAGGTCTTCAAAGTCCGAGGGATTACGTGCATCTTAAATGAGCGCGGAGGGCGGTCTGGGACTAATAGATTTCTCCCGTACTGATTAACCTCACTAGGCATCCAGATGGTAAGTCGGACGCAATACTACGACGACACCGACCGCAGTCAGTGTGCACTCCCATTGACGTCAGGTTGATCCCCTTCTAGTTGTCTTAAGTGCGGGAACTCTATTTTACCAGAAGTTATATACTGGATGAGGCTAGCGACAAGAACAGGGCAGTCAGACGGTTGTACGCCGCTCTGCTTAGACGCCCCCCCCCCCCCCCCCCCCCAGGGGCAGCCTGCTTCCAGCTGGCACCAGGTATGGGCGATCATCAACCACCCGAACCTGCTCTCTGGTTTTGTCTGGTGAAGAATGCGCTGGCCACGAACCAGCGCCCGGCCGAAATCCGCCTCCGTGCGTCGGCAACTTGTGAGAACTGCGACGCTCCCGACATCACTCACGGCGTGTCTCACAGTAGTGGGACCTCTGCCGCAGCATGGTGACCCTCTGACAACCAGACGACGCCGGCTGCAGTACCGGCGAGTTGCGTTCCGGCCTCTGGTCTCAAATCCGTACAGACAGCGGAACACAACGCCTCCATCTGAATCCTGGGGTCGCACTGTGTTTGCAGTTAATGAACTGGGTCATCTCTCTGCCATCTCGTACTTGGCCTACCTCTGGGACCATCATATCGAAACTCACAAGAATCTCAGGTACCTTGATATGTTCAGCAACTTTCTTGACGCTCCTCTCATCCACGGATATCAAAAGGCACTCGGTATTTGAAAGAAACGTTGATCGAGCATTGTAAATATTGTAGTATTTTTATTTGCTTTTCGCTCTAGTGGGGAGTTACGTTTTTTCTTCCCTCAGAATTTGTTTTAATTTTCTTCTACTTCATTTATATTTTAATTTCACTTTAGTTTTATTGTAGTATTGGAACAACTCACTTACTGGGAAGGAGTCTATGTGCAAGAGAGACAGAATTTGTGTTATCCTTTTACTCTGAAGGTACAATGACTGACTCAGGGAAGTTTTCGGTTTTGTCGCTTGAGTTATGATCCTGTTTTACTCGCTGGATGCAAGGATACTTCCAAAACTTCTTCTTTCTTTATGCATGTTAGTTATCAGCGAATCTGCGTTATCGTTACAGTTCCGTTTCATTAGAAATTTATGCGTGGTACGTTTAATGCTACTGGTGATAGCAAACTTTTCAGTTCGGGGAACTGTAGTCATTTTCTTGGTTGACTAGGAAGAAATTCCTTTATTCTCTGTTTTCTATGCCAGCACTCTTTACTTCCACGTTATGGGGATGAAGGCATTTTCATTTGCAGTAGTTTTTGTTTTGTTCCAGGACGTGATGGGACGATCTAAAGGGAAGGGCGGAGAGCCAAAAAAAAAAAAAAAAAAAAAAAAAAAAAATGCAACTGAAAAAAGCAAGTACTGTATTAACCATTTGTCACATCCATCTTGTTATGTGTAGCATAAACCAATGTAAGAAACATAGTATGCCCTGCTGTTAGAGTTGGTGCATTAAAATTAATGTTTCCATTGGCAGGCATGCCAAAGCAAGCGAAATCTGTGGATCCACATTTGCATGCTGTTTCCCTTTTATAAAGGAGGCCTAAGTTTAGGTAACGTTTGATGTCGTTACTCAGTCCGTTATTTTACATTGTATATGGTGTCCAGAAGAAACAGGTGCCTTGCTTGCGATATGGTAACTTTTCGCCAAACAGTTCGTAAATCCAAAAGTGGATGCATTTAACAATCAAATTACAGTTCACGGTCTAATAATATTTTGTGAAGTTGGTATGCCTGAAATCACTGCACCTAAGTATTTCGTAGAACTGATTTCCGGCGGAAACAATTCGCCCAATGTTTAAACAGTCAGTTCATTTAGCCAAACATAAAGCTGTGTAAGAACGTACACACACAATAATTTTGTTGAATCCATCAAATGTATTCACAATCACTTTTAAATGAATGATAGGACTGAAATGGTTCTCAATATTTAAGGTAGGTATAATTTAGTTTCCAAAATGCAGTGTACATGATTATTTAAGCTAAATCCAATGCATCTACGTACACACACACTTTCAACTAAAGTTATGTATCGACTGTTATGAGTTCGACATTATTCGTACCAATCACAATCTGTTGCACGGCACTAAATCTCACGTTTAACGTTCAATAATTATCTGTATCGACGTGTATCACATACATTTCACCGATCTGTTCTACTGAAACACTAGAATTCACATAACAGTGCAGAAATTTTTAATTTTATATGGCCACATGGAACAAATACCTACGATCTTATTCGCCCTCCATGCTGGTACTCCCGAAACCACTTTGAACTAGTGATAATTTAACATCCATAATAATTTAAATTATAAATTTCCGTTAACTACTAAGCCTCAGATAATTAAAACATTAACTAAAATGCAAACGACAGGTTGTACATTGTGTCGCAATTTACCTGTAAAAGATCATAGATGATTACGTAACGTCTGTGACTCTTGTGAATTAATATTTCGCGGTGATTGTATTCTGACGTGTGTGTGTGTGTGTGTGTGTGTGTGTGTGTGTGTGTGAGTGTGTGTGTGTGAGGGGAACTGGAACTAAAAGGTGAAACGTGTGTATTGTAATTTCTTATCTTCATTCAAATCCAGCTATCATTTACTATTTGTAAGAATATACCTCTTAATCATTTTTCAGTTTTGCAACGAAACATATCAATTATATGTACGATTTATTTTCAAGAAGTGAATTATGTATTAGTGTGCTTAATTAACTTCTGGTACCTTCTGGTAGGTGCTTCTAAACTAGTTCAGCTGGCGTTATTAGACTATCAGACTAATAATTTTCGATAATTATCTTGAGAATTATTACTAGAAAAGAAGTGATAATTATTCGAAGAATTGTTTTGATTTTTTGTTGTTGAAATACAAAAATTATTATTCATTGGTCTTGGCGGCAGTTTCTTACGGTTTCGCTCTCAACGTAATAGCCTGTTAAAGATTAGAAAAATGTTTAAGAATTAACATAATAAAAGAATAAAATCAGTTTTTTACAAGAGAGAGAGAGAGAGAGAGAGAGAGAGAGAGAGACAAACAGACAGACAGACAGAGACAGAGACGGAGACAGAGAGAGCGTAAGAACATAGGTCCTGGATGGTTAAAAGCGAAAACAGACTTTGTTGCTAATAAACCCCTCGCCGTTTCCTAATACTAAAATATATGTAAACAAATATTGAAGTTCTTCCATTCCAAGCGAAATTTGTTTAGAAATCATAACAGTACAGATCATTTTACTTGGTTTACGAGGCCTTCAAGCCCAATTAACAATATAAACACGAATGTGAGTTTTTTTCTTTCGCGTTGAAACTACTCAGTAGACCGTCATGAAATTTTGCATACACTCGTCAGTGTTGCAGATATGGACTTAGGTTATCTTTAATCCGAGAAAAGTACAGTAAGGAATATAAAAATCGCTTTAAGACGGGCTTTCGACAAAGCAAGTCGGTTTACTGCCATGAATAAATTATAAAATGATACCTACAGTACAGAAAATAGAGACAGAGTATCCCGGAAGAAAATATGACATTCCAAAACATTCATACAACGATTTGTAATTAATTTAAAGAAAGATGATAAAGTTAACACATCGGTTATCTAAACGACTTCCCTTAGTGGTAAATAGTTCATTTAATGGGGAATAAAGAAAAAAAGGAAGGTTCATATTTAACATTCCGTTCATTAGAAACGGATCACACGCTCAGATAGTTTTAGTCTTTTGAAAGGAACTAGTGTGTTATCATTAAGCCAACTCGCTTGGTGATCATGAAGAAATAACTAGTTAACTTTGAAAAGTAATGTATTTGTATAGGATGATAAAATAAAAAACTAATCGATATTATATCTATTTAATGCCCATTAGTGACACTTAACCAAGGTTTGTGACAAGAAAATTATGAATGTTGTTCTTTTATTATGAATGATGGATCTGATGTCAGAAAACTGCGTCAATACTGCTATTGTTCCTGGTCGTCGAGGTTGACAGTTTCTCTCGGTTATTACTCCGCAAATCAATATTTATGCTTTCAACATAGGATGATGCGTATGAGATGGTATCGATTCTGCAACACCTCTTCGAATACATAACTTACAACAGGTCAGATACACTATCATCGGGAAATGTTTCGGCCAATATATTTATGTGTTCTTCCTGTACACTCCGTAGATCATTTTCAAACCGTTGACGGGCGCATACAAAACAAACGAAACGTAACAAGTTGTCGAAGAAGCGCTCAGTGAACACTGCGTAGGCCGCGTTACTATCAGAGTTAAAGCTTTTGCTTACTTGTAGTGAGGTCTCATGAAGTGTTTTGTTCCTCTTGGCATCACGTGATCGATGATCATTGTTATCAGTTCCGTGAGTTTTTTGGTTGGACAAACTGTTTTTTGACCCCCTTCAAAGCATGTAAATGTTCTCTAGTTGTCCCATGCACTTCTTAAAATGACACTAAAAATTTTTACTTCGTTTCACCGATCACCATGAAATTTCGCACAAGTGTGCATGTGGTTTTTTTTTTTTTTTTTTTTTTTTTTTTTTTTTTTTTTTTTTTTTTTTGTATTTCGCATGCCACCGTGTGTAGAATTGACAATAGTATCCTCCAATACATTTCGGCACCGATTCTACTATTACCGTGGAGATTGACTGAAATAGTTATATGTAATGATTTATGAACAGGAGAGGAAGGACATGGACTTACATAGACGGTGTTAGACAGACATGCCGAGGGGAGGTGATGGAGAGAGATGGAGAACAGCAGTTGGGCCTTGAGAGATGGAGACCAAGACGAACACAGAAGGAGAAGTCGAGTAGAATGACAGAGAAGGGGAGAGGAAAGAAGTGACGGATGAATGGACGGAGGGGACGAGCGTGAGAGGAAAATGAGAGGATGAGGTAGATAGGCAAGAATGAGGAAATGGACAGAGATACGGGGCGAAGTTGGGCAGACAGCGAGAGAGAACGTGGGGGGAGGGGGTGGGAGGCCTGTTAAACGTTCCACTGCAATTTACGATGCCCTGCAAGATGTGAACGTGAAGCCAACTGTGCAAATTCACACAGACACATGCACCGGATCAGATTTTGTTAATGAGGAAACTTATTGCCCCCTTCAAAGAGCAGCATTGTTTCGTTACTTGCTATGTTCAATATAGTATTACTTTACACAAAATTTCCTTTTGAGATCTAACATTTATATTTATCTCCTGTGATGTAGAAACGGCTTCCAAGTTTCGCTCGGTTTGACACGAAAATCAGGCAAGCAGGTGTCTGGGCTAATGGGTGTTTACAAGCAACATTTCACTACGTTAATGGACAATCTACCGCTTTCTCTTCACAAGCGAACGATCGCCCGCTTCCTAAAACACTTAGCGCACATTTACATTCCAGGCAGCCCTGCATCGAGGGGACACAAGTTCCACGGCGTGCCCTGAGATACGGAGCCAAATAGCGGGGTGCCGAAAAGGATACACGCCGCCGCCGTTATAGAAAATTCTCTACGGGACTAAAGGCGTTGTTTACGAGTGTCACACCGTTTCAATATTAGCTTTAATCAGCGTTTAGGGCAGTTAACGTCACGTTGTTTCACAGGGGCTCATGCAAATTTATTGTCGTTAGTAGAATGCAAATTTCAAAGAGGACTGAGGACTTCCCCCGCGCAGCCCCGCTGTGATCTCAGTCCATGGCAGGAAAAAAAGCTTGTAATTTAAGGGGAGTGCGCGCCTCTTTGTGCTCCTTTTGTGACTGGCGAGCAGCGTCGCTGGTAGACCGGTTTCACACCTAGGCCGACACTTCCGCGATGACGAGGGCAACGCTTTGTACCCTCATTCTGGGCGACAGGTGATTTCACTTATTATGGATGTACTTTGCTCTAATGAAGGGTTAATCTGCAGGTATTCTACTTGTTCAGTGTAGCGGATTTTGCGTGGTTTAAGTCACCAATATGTCTTTCTGGTGGGAATGTATAAATCGCACGTGCACTCTCTCCACGTACTGGTTCATCGGCTCGGTAAAATTTCACGCGTCTCTCTTTACTGAACTCGATACTGATTTATAAGAGTCGTAATGTTAACCTATAAATTCTACGCCTGTATTTTAAATAATCGATTAAATCCAGTAGCGGATTCAGTTTTGAAAAAGAGGTCACTACGAAACAGACACGAAGAAATTAAAAGCGAATGAATTGTGTCAATTGAACCAGTTTAAAATTTAGGCCGGCCAGGGATTCGATCGCAAGTCTCCCACAGTGATCACCAGATACTCCAACTCTTACGAGAATCAGCGAAATGCTGCGATTAGAGACGACAGTGAGCGGGACTGCATCAGTAGTGTGTGGATGAGTTAAAAATTTTGCCTCCACCGGACACTTGCGTGTGTAGTCCGTACTGTGTTTCAGGATGACATAGTAGTCAGCGCAACATCCTTTTAAACATGCGACGCAGTTTCGAATTTCGGTTGTCTATTGATGCATTACGATCCCCACTGGCAGCTAATGTTTTCAATCAACTTATGGCTAGAACGGGTTGTACTAAGAATTTATTTATTCCGAAACTGTTAACTGAGCAAAGAAAACAACTTTTCCTAAAAATGGCTGATTAAGATCTAGAGAAAGTCTTAGGCAAGAGATATATATTAACTTGGAATAATAGTAGATAAACGAAGCTTTTCTCAACATATAATAATATTCATGTTCACGGAATGTACGACATTAACTGCGAATGGCCGACCGCGGTGGCCGAGGAGACTGAGGCGCTGCAGTCACGGTCTGCACGGCCACTACGGTCGGGGGTTCAAATCCCCACCTCGGGCATGGATATTTGTGCCGTCTTTAGTATAAGGTAGTTCATAAGTAGTTTGTAAGTTTAGGGACTGATGACCCCGTAGTTAAGTCCCATAAGCTTAACGAACATTTTGAACTGCGAATGGGTAAAGTTGAAAATATGTACCCATTCGGGATTGTAACCAGGTTCTCCTGCCTCCTAGGCAGTTGTGTTGACTCCTACACCACAGCGATCACCACACGTACACGGACTACTCGAGCACGTATTCCGTCAGATACAAATTCTCATTTTTATCCTGCCCACTGTTACTCAAACTAGCGGTTTTTTTTTCAGACTTATTCTCTTAAGAATAAAGGCCTAGGAGAGCCTCCGCATTGAAGAAAGTATCATTTCGTGACATTGGCATATTGTATAATTTAAATATACACAGTTTTCGGACCTGCAATCTGCGGAGGAACATATCCGCCTCTCTGAGCACGCGACTGACAACGTGCGACCACTCAGACTTACCACGCATGAAGGAGTCCAAGCGATGGCTCGAAACCTATCTTTTTGGTTATAGCTGTGTTTGATCGGTCCGGTGTCCAGTGCATTACGATTTTCGCCTAACACCAGATATAAATTGCTCCAAAAACGTCAATCTAACTGCATGGTCAATCGTAATAGCGGGCTAACATGATTCCATCCACAGGAAATGACTAGGAACTTAGTACATTTCATCCGTAGAGTTTACGACCGTGCTGTTCATGCTACAGGTATTATGGTATTTTCGATCAGAAACTCTCGCTCTCTTGTTTACGCTAGGTGTTCCCCAGTAGTTGACGTGCTGCCACCGTCTGTCAGACAGGATACTCGCATATAGCCATCGCTTCTTTTCAGTTTCGTAGGCTAGTTGGGTTCTCTACCCTGCGAGTAATCGAAATGATTACAACAACGAAATGGAAGATGGGGATCACCGTGCTGTCAATGGGAGCGCACTCTGACTGCGGTCGGTGTCGTCGCAGTATTGCTGCTGGCGTACCATCTGGATGCATAGTGAGGTTAATCAGTAGGAGAAAAATCTCAGTCCCAGACCTCCCTCCGAGTTCTTTCAAGATGCGCGTAATCCCTAGGGCTTTGAAGACGTAGTGACGTCATAAGAGCCAGTACACCGCCTGTGAGATGGAATGTTTCAAATGTTCAAATGTTTGTATAGCTTATGGGACTTAACTACGGGGCCATCAGTCCCTAAACTTACAAACTACTCATGAACCAACTAAGACTAAGGACGGCACAAATATCCATGCCCGAGGGGGGATTCGAAACTCCGACCGTAGTGGCCGTGCAGACCGTGACTGGAGCGCCTCGGTCCCCTCGGCCACCGCGGCCGGCTGAGATGGAATGTGCCACCATCTTTGATGCACAGAGGAATTGGGCCACTTACCAGTCTTTGAGAGAATGGAGGTGTTTAACAGCTGTGTCTTTTCGGAATATTATAAACTTTTTTTTTTTTCAAGTGAAATTTACAACAATGCGAACGTGAGTCTGATATTTGTCTTCTTTAAGCGGTGTACAGGATGGCGTCGCCATTGAATGCAGGATGACATGGATCAAATTTATAGGTTGTGTGAGGAGTGGCAGCTAGCTCTAAATGTAGGAATATGTAAGGTGATGCGGATGAATAGGAGAAAAAATTCTGTAATGTTGGAATACAGAATTAGTAGTGTGCTGCTTGACAGAATAGCGTCAATTAAATGTCTAAACGTAACGCTGCATAGTGATATGAAATGGAACAACCACATATTAACAGTCGTGAGGAAGACTAATGGGCGACTTCGTTTATTGGGAGAATTTTGGGAAGGTGCGATTCGGCTCTAAAGGAAACCGCATATAAAACGCGTGTACTACCCGTCTTGAGTTTTCCTCAAGTGTTTGGAATCCCCTCCAGATCGATTTAAAGGAAGTCAGAAGCAATTCAGAGACGGGCGGTAAGGTTTGTTGTAGGTTTGTTATAGGTTTGTTGATAGGTTAGAACAATGCGCTAGTGTTACTGAAATACTTCGGGAACTCAAATGGGAGTCGCCGGAGGAAAGTCGACGTTCTTTTCCAGAAACACTGTTGAAGAAATTTGGAGGGCCGGAATGTGAAGAGGACTGCAGAACGATTCTACTGCTGCCAACCTACATATCGCGTAAAGACCACAAAGATAAGCTCCAAGAGATTAGGGATCGTACAGATGCATACTAGTATTTGTTCTTCCTTTGTTCTACGAAGTATGTCCACAAAGTGAGTTCCGTTAGGTTATACGAAACAAACGTATACATATACAGAAAAAAACATTTATTGGACAAAAATCTGCAACTCTGAAACTACTTTTCTACATAGCTTCCTAAATTTTGTACGCACTCATAACGTGGCACAAGATTTTGTATGCCTTCTTCATAGATGGTTGCCGCCTGTATATTCAACCATGTTGTAACTTCTTCTTTCAGCTCGTCATAACCAAGGAGAAATTTTAGGTGTAAGAAGTGATGAAAGTCGCTAGTAGCGAAGTCCAGCCTATATAGAAGATGATCCAGTGAAATTGCGTTAGGAGTTATTTGGTCACAATCGCTGTGTGAAGTCGGGCATTATCGTGGAAAAGAACAACATCTTTTGACACTTATCCTCGTCGCTTGTTCTGTATTGCCCGACGCAATTTCTTAATGGTCTCTCAGTAACCATGTTCATTGATTGTTTGGCCTCGTGGTAAGAAATCAATCACAATATCCCTTTTCTGACCCAAAAAACGGTGCACTTGACTTTTCGAGATGTCAAGATTTGTTTAGGCTTAACCTTAGTCGGGGATGAAGTGTGACTCCATTCCAGTCATTGCCGTTTTGTTTCAGGGGTGTCGTACGATACCCAAGTATCAGCCCCCGTGACTATCCGAGAAAGAAAACCATCGCCTTCTTCATTGTAGCGTGACAAAAACGGAAGTGCATTGCCCATCTGTTGTTTTTTGTGTTGTTCAATAAGAATTTTTGGTACTCAACATGAGAAAAGCTTTCGAAATGTCAGATTTTCAGTAAACCGAGCGAGGTGGCGCAGTGGTAACGCACTGGACTCGCATTCGCAAGGATGGTGGTTCAAATCCACCTCCGGCCATCCAGATTTAGGTTTTCCGTGATTTCCCTAAATCACTCCAGGAAAATGCCGGGATGGTTCCTTTCAAAGGGCACGGCCGGTTTCCTTCCCCATCCTTACTCAAAACTCAAAGCGTTAGCTCCGTCTCTAATGACCAAGCTGTCGATGGAACGTTGAACCTTAAGCTTCCTTCCTTCCTTCCAAGATTTTCAGTAACAATTTCATGGATCAGTGATCGTGATTTTTGCGGAATTTCCATAGCAACGGCACTAAGTGTAAACTTACGTTTGTGCTTAATCTTCTCTTCAATTGTGTGAAACAGTTCATCAGCAACCACTGACGGGCGTCCACTTCGTCCTTGATCGTGCACTTCATCACATTCTTCACTGAACAGTCTGACCCATCTTCTAACCATTGAATCATCCATAGAATTTTGTCCGTAAACCTCGCAAATTTGCCGATGAATTTAACTTGGTTTAACTTTCTTTGTATTTAGAAAACGAATCACAGATCTGATTTCACACGTAGCGGCATTTCCAGTTACGGCTGAAAGAATCACTACAAACCACACGTCGGCAGCAGCGATCTGAAAATGGCGTCCATCTCGCCTCCTCGAGTCAGAGTAACTGTTGCGCATGCTCGGAATTGCGGATAGAAATAGGAAAGGGACTTACTTTGTGAACGACCCTCGTATATGGGAGTGGAATAGAAAAGAGTATCGAGTAGTGGTACCGAGTAACCTTTGGTACACACCTTTAGGTGGAGTGCGGCATATGTATGTAGATTGTAGATATAAATGTGGATAAAATGTAAGGTACTTACAGGTGGGATGGGAGGGGCTATGTGCCGTTACCTGGTCGTAGATCAATGTTCTCGATGTTGTCGATAATCGTTGATCTCGGTAGCGACTGGCTGAAATCTCAGGCGGCAAAACTGATTCACTACAAATGACGAGGCCAACACACATAATTGCAGTTCTTTGACACTTTTAATGATTCATAAATGCCGAAATGTCCCAATTTATGGCTAGCTTACAAGTGTCATTAATTACATCCATTAATAGCAGGTACGCACATTCCACACATCAACAATACGACTTTACAACAGAGTTCGTGTGTGGAATACAAAAGTTCTAGATGTACATAGTAATGTGGCACAAAGATTAATTAATTACGGTAGATGCACTTTCTGCACTAGTAACATTGAAGAACTTTTACATAATTGTTCAAATTTAAAGTGCAAACTGACGTGGCTTGCGCCTCAGATCACGGCCGAAACAATAAACAATACTCAGAACTGACAGTTTGTGCTTCTGTTGGAGGATGAAAGAATAGTCTGTTACATGCCGCGATCACATCCTATATATCATCCAAACAATGTCAGTGCAAATCGCATATTGTTAATTATGCACATTACATAATTATAAAGGAAAAATAAACAATTACTCGCAATTGCGTATAGTAAAAGATAGAGTAAATAATAATGAGTCAATTTTTATACAAATTTCGGTTAAATTAGTAGTATATCACTGACAAATATATTTAAATAGGTTTTCAAACAATTATTTTGTAATAAACGGTAATTACACAGAAGCTAATGAGACAAAACTTCCCCAAACCTTAATTGTGAAATATATTAATATCTGCTTTAATATTAGAGAAAATAATTTATCTGGTTTTAATACTAATTAGCACGCTATCTGAACTTTAATAATACGTCTCTGACATTAATTATTTAATATTTGCTAATTATACGAAAGTCTCCGGTGTCAGATAATAGGAAAAGACTTTAGCTAGTTACTTTACAACAAATAATAACAAAAGTTTTGGAAAAGAAAATGATAATAGACTAATTACATTCATATCTACTATTATACAACAGTGGTATCGGGAGGTTCGGTAATACAAGCAGATGGAAATAAATTCCAACATGCTTCGTTACAACTCGTCGGCTCGTTTGACTAGGGCAGCACATGCATAGGGGGTGACGTTTTCCTGATGAGTGCGGGGAGTCGACACTGTGGTGTCGCACAACTCTGAAGTGCGCGCCACCTACTTTCGCCGCGCGCCGCCATGCAAGCACGGCGCGGCGTTCTTACGACGTCAGCCACGAGCGACCGCTGCTGCAACTCCGCTCGTGGCCACCACTGAACTGGATCGGTCACTTGGCAATAGGACATGCACTAGAACAGACTCTCATCAATAGGCAGGCCTCTACCTAGTTAACCTATGTCTCAGCATTACACTTAGTCTGCAGTCATGAATTTTGTAAAAGTTAAGTATTACATTGTTTCTACGAAATATATATCTCGTTCTAATCTAGCTTAGTGTTTCTAGTTTCTGCTGTCCCACTGGCTGGTCACCCCACACTCTATACCCGCACACGCGTGCATCCTGTTTCCCTGTGTCGGTCTCTCTCTACTCGGCCACCGACACCTAGGACAACCAGCGGCAACGAGACACAAAAGACAGTTGGAGAACGTTGTAGATCTGGGACCGTATTCTCATTACTTAAATGAATTGCTGACGTCACAAAGGCCGCGATAGTGGGCCAGGGCAGCTGTGCCGTCTTGTCTAGCCTGGGGGAAAGGCGACCCTCTGCGCCCCCGGTCGCTCCCCGTCCGCCACTTCTCGAGGGACGACATCGACAAAAACGGCCCGCAGCCTCTTCGCTGCCCCCGCTGGTCTGGAAGGCGAGCGCAGAACCAGTCCCGGCCGCGCGATGCCATCGCCTCTTAAAGTCCGCGCGCCACCTCTATTAGGTTCGGCCAGTTCATTATTTTATTGCGCTTCCTGCCTCACGGTGACCTTTTTTACGATACGCTCTCGCACTTTACGATGTCGCTTTACGGTTGCAACCCGCGCGACGGCAAATCGAAGGAAACGGTAGTTTTTAGCCGCACGAGCTGTGTTTCTCCTGTAGTGCTAGGTTTTCATTCACCGTTAACTGCCACTAAGTGTAAGTAGGTCAAGGGGAGAAGAGCTGCATGACAAAAAAGAAGAGAAGAAAAATGTTTGCAGACCCGGAGATCCACAACTGTTGACGTAATCCGCTCGGTTTTTGTTCCGTAGGATTTTAATCGAGAAGGATATAACTTTGAATTCCAAATGTGACATGAAGTTACCGATGAGGTGTGTACTCATTTTCAGTTTTCGTTATTAAACAGTGCCATAAGGGACGCTGTACAAATTCAAAGCTCACAGGTGATGATGCGGCTGTTATTTACTTACTCCTTTCAAAGTCGTCTTCTTCGGAATCTAAACCTGGGGTAAAGTTTGATACAATTGTATCACATCATTGCTCTGCTGAACTAAAACCCAGACCGCGGCAGATGCGCGCGGCTGTTCACCGTCGGGGGTTAGAGTCATTCCTCGAGCATGGGGGTTTGTGTTGTCCTTAGCATAAGTTACTTTAAGTTAGATTACGTAGTTTGTAAGCGTAGGGACCAATGGCCAACGTAGATTTACAAGCATAACATAACTAAAACCCAGATTTAGATTCTGACGATGACGAGTTCGAAACGCGTAAATAAATAACAGTCGCTTCACCGCCTGTGGCCTTCGTATTTGTGTAGCGTCCCTTATAGCACTGTGTAATAACGATAACGGTTATAACCGTATTAGTGCCATTATAGGCCATTATAGATTAAAACTGATGGGCGCCTACCCTCAAATTAATACAAAATTTTACGTTAAATAGCTAACGGAAAGCTCCTACAAATTAACCATTAAACATTAAAGGCCGTAGAATGCGATTTCATGAAATTTGTTTACTTCCTTGTGCCATATCTACCATAACACCTGATAGGAACGTCAGGAGTTTGTATCACTTCAGGTTTTGATGTTTACATGGTATTATTAGAGATTTAAATGCATGATGCAGAAATTAACATAAGGGTTAATGTTATATTATCTACTTTCATTTGTCATTCTTTTTTTAATCTATCGGACTTAACTGCTTGGTTCTTAGTTCGTAGGCTTACAAACTACTTAAACTAAGGTAAACTAACCTAAGGAAAATAAAGACACTCGTGTCAGAGGGGGTACTCGAACTCACGACGGCGAACGCCCGCGAGCACCGCATCAGGGTGCCCCAGGGCGCACGGCTAATCTGCCGCGGCTTGGCACTCTTAATGGGTATTTGCTGCACATTCTTCAATGCACGTTACATCTTTTATCAGCAGTACTAACGAATTTCCTAGGTATTATTATGAGTAAATCATCTTCATGTCCTAGGGAAAAGTAACCTCTGCTATTTATCTCATCGATGAGATAAATATGGTTCCACAGGAATGAGAACATACCCCAATCTCTCTCATCAGTCACTGGTGGTGCTAATCACTATTTCCTATGTATAATAATGGTTCTACTTCTACGTTCCATCAGCACAGTACTGCATTATTCCAAATTATTCCTCTACCATGCAGTTTTGCAGCTTTCACAACAGATTTTAAGGTGTGTATTATCTCAAGTCCCCTCAATAGCCTTGCCGCGCGCTGTTCGAGAATGGAATGGTAGATGTATAGTATAAAGGTGGTTCGATGAACTCTCTGCCAGGCACTTAAATGTGATTTGCAGAGTATCCCATGTAGATGTACAAAAGCCACACTGATGTAGAGAAATTCGCTGAAAGCCTTGGGTTTTTCCAACTTCCAAACAAGTTAGTGATATCCTATTTCTCATGATTTAACATGTGTTCGTTTTTATGTAGAGGGACTTGAATTAACAACCTGTCTATGAAGTGTTTTTTTTTTCTAACGGTTTCAAGAGAAACTAAAGGAAACTGCTCGGTCACGTACCCTTAGCTGTAGTTTTACTATTTATCTATGGTTCCATAAAGAAAATAACAGTCATCATCTTCCTAGCACTAGGAATGACTTCTTCTGTTAGGCTGAGTACAAACAGGTTGCATACGAATAAAATAACTCACTCTCCTGCTTTCTGCAGGACACCTAGACTAATTTAGATTGGGGTTGGTGACGTGAACTGTTGAAAGTTTCCCACCGCCTACTGTTTATTATTATTATTATTATTTAATACTTTCTCTGGCATATTACCAGTTCTAGTCAGACTAACGGTAAAACAATGCACTCATTCGACAAATATGTGCATATTGCTCGTGAGTGTGGGATCCGCACCAGGCAGGATTGACAGAGGAGACAAAGAAGATCTAGAGGAGAAGCACGCTTCGTTGCAGGGTCATTTAGTATGCGCGAAAGAGTAATGTAGATAAGCAGCCAAGAAAGGTAAACGTTTTGCGCCACGGTTTTAGCTGTCAAAGTTCAGTGAGTGTAGTTTCCGGAAGATTCAATCTATATCTTGCATCCGCCTATGTATACCTCACGAAGAGACCATGATGATATAGTGAGAGAAATTACAGCCCACACGGAGGCATACTTGCAGTCTTTTATCCCACGAACCATACGCAACTTGAACAGGAAAATGAGGACGTGACAGTGGTAGAAAAAACGTCATCCGCCACACCTCGAGAATGCTTGCGGAGTATAGATGAAGATGTAGACACCTTCGCATATTGAGAGATTTACATCAAAATAATCGTCACGTTTAACGTAGTTAGTATAATATTTTCAATCTGAAAATTTTCTATAAAAATGTATTGAGGTCAGGTCTTGCGCAGCAATCTGAGTTAAAGTTAACACCATCGTCTGACAAATAAGCGAGATTTCGCGTTATTGAAAATCAAATCAAATTGCATTACCAAATAAAATACATTAAATAAAAAGGACAACCACGGTTTATGATTTTAACTGAACTACATTGTCACAGAAGGGTGTACAGTCGTGACAGTATAGTTGGTGGGGTTGCCTTACAAATTTTTACAGAAACAAACTTAAGAATTTAACGACCACTACTTTCACGATAACAAGGGTATCAAACTAAAATAATTTCATGCTATTGACCTACAGAAACCCAAATTCTTAGTAGCCATGGCGATAACAAACAAACGAACTGCTTTACCTCCAAAAGGCCCTCTCTCTGCGGCGTCGACTCAACAACTTCTTTCTCACGCTACTACTGTGTGATTGTTACTGACATCGCATCCCCAGAGATGCAAAAACACGCAGCTGAGCTGCTAACAGACATTATTACATATGTTGCAGTTCACAGACTACAAATATCATCTCTTACAGTGACGTATCGAAGAAAGATAATACTTTTCACTGACATATTATGCAGAAAGGATTATAGTACATACGAAAAAAGATGTTTTCACTTTATTCAGGAACCTTTTAATATGTTCGGAATATAACTCTCCTCTATGTTGATTGATAGGGTCCTCTTTCTACGATTGTCTATACTTCGTGCACGCACACTTGGTTCACATTAAGAACAGTTTTGTTAGCCTTATCGTCTGAGTCGTGTAATATGAAGTACCTAACAATTTTAATATTAAACTTCCTGAGAGATTAAAATTGTGTGCCGGAACCGGGACTCGAACCTGGGGCCTTTGTCTTTCGCGGGTATGCGCTCTACCGACTGAGCTATCCCGACACGACTCACGATGCCGCCTCACTACTTCCGCCGTTACCCTGCCTCCTACTTTCCAAACTTCACAGAAGCTCACCTGCGAAAAATGCAAGACTAGCACTCCTGGAAGAAAGGATATGGTGGAGAATGGCTTAGTCAAAGACTAAGGGATTTTTCCAGAATGAAACTTTCACTCTGCAGCGGAGTGTGCACTGATATGAAACTTCCTAACAGATTAAAATTGTGTGCCGGAACAGGGATTCTAACCTGGGACCTTTGCCTTTCGCGGGCAAGCGCTTTCTCTTAGGCTGTGGCTAAGCCATGTCTCCACCATATTCTTTCTTCCAGGAGTGCTAGTCTTGGATGTTTCGCAGGAGAGCTTCTGTGCAGTTTGGAAAGTAGGAGGCGAGGTACTGGCGGAGGTCAGACAACGGAAGCAGCGAGCGCCAAAACGGCGGAGGAAACGCCGCCTTTCATCCGACAAAGACAGCAAGGAATCAGGGACGAATGACGAGCTGACCCACAGCAAGGAGCAACAAACAACGGCCGCGGAAGAAATACCGAGCGAGGAGAGAAGCGAGGCCGCGACCTGTATTCCGAGGAATGACGTAACACAAGACGAGGAGGTAACAAGTAAAGGATTGTTGACTGTCGAGGTCGTCAACCGGACAACAGAGCATGACGCCGAAAGAACGCATTTGGACTGGGCAACAGAGGCGGCTCAGTACGCAGACGAGAACGACGGAGTAGCAGACAAGCACCCCGGCGGAATGAGTCCGGTGGGCCATTTCGACTAACGTATGACAGCAAGTGTGGGCGATGGGGGACTGGGATGGAGCACAAGGAGGATAGGAGGTGTTAACTGTCAGACGGTGACCTCCCTATGATACATGCCATGCAACAGGCGTACCGGATAGGGTCCATTAACATCAGTGGCATAAAAACGCCCGTCAAGATGAAGATGCTCAGTGACATGCTCAGGGCGGTGGATATAGACATAGCGCTGCTGCAAGAAGTACGAGTCCTTCACACCCAAGACTTCTATGAACACGACATTTACTGCCCACTGTGCGACGAGAGAGGCATCGGCACGGCAATATTACTAAAAGAATGGATACGTGCTGTCGACATAGAATATTTGCCCACAGCACGCGGAACAGCCGTCACCATAGGAGGCGTACGACTGATCAATATTTATACACCATCAGGCAGCGATAAGAGGAGGGAACGCTAGGAATTTTACGCCCAAGAAGTGACCCCATTGTTCAGGGACCAATACGAGGCTTGTATCATAGGGGGAGACTTCAACTGTGTACTAGACAGGAAGGACCAACATCCTAACTTCACGACATGTCAAGAACTCAGGGCGCTGGTCAACGGGATGCAATTAATTGATACGTGGGACCTCAAACATCCTGGACAACTGGGATACACGTACATCACCAGCCACTCGGCGAGCAGATTGGATAGGATTTATCTTTCAAGAAGACAGTGGATGCGGAAATTTGGCCTACAGCTTTCACCGACCACGAGGCATATATCTGTAGAGTCACCCTCGCCCGGCAACATGTATGGAGGCGAAAGAGTAATTGGAAGCTGAATGTTTCCCATCTTCACGAAGCAGAATGTCGACGTATGGTAGAGGAAACATGGCAAAATTGCCTAAGGCGCAGAAATGCATATGGTTCTGTTCTCCATTGGTGGGTCACGTGCGTGAAGCCAGCCTTAAGAAGAACAACCTCCGTCACCAGAACGCCAAACAGCCGTACACCATGTCAAGGCAAAACTAATACAAATCACAACATCCAGAATGGCAGGTACAATGATACGTGCGAGGGTGCAGGATGGACTCCAAAATGAACAGCCCTCCATGCACTACGTCATACGGGAGAGACAATGTAGACGTCGGGGGTTAATTCACGAGGTTGAACTCGACGACGGCCGGAAACATACAGCACAGAAAGACATAGCCCAGGCGTTCCAGGACCATTTCAGCAGATTTTATGGGGCCGACGAGGTGGAACAGGAGACAATGGAGACCGTCCTACATGAGATCCCAGACATGACATACGCGAACTCGGAAGCAGACATCCTACAAGCAATAACGGAAGAGGAGATGGCGGAGGCCATCCAACGAGGAGCTCCAAACAAATATCCGGGTCCTGACGGTTTCCCATTGGAATTCTATCGCACGTTTGTCACTATTATGGTACCGATGTGGTTAAGTATGTTTAACGAGATAATCGCGCAGGAGTTACCAGTCCCCATTGAATTCACAGAAGGGTTGGTGATTCCAATTCGGAAACCACAGGGAGGCACTTGTCGAAAATGCGATTATCGGCCTTTGACCCTCCTAAATAGCGACTACAAGATCCTTGTGCGTATAATAGGAGGTCGCTTAAAAACATTGCTAAAGGACCGAATCAACAGGGCTCAGACATGTCTCGGAGGTACAAGCAATATTCATATGGCCTTGGGAGACTATCGTGATGTTATAAGCCTTGCCAAGGCTTGTCGTCTACGGGGAGCATTGATAGGCATCGATTTTGACCATGCCTTCGATAGAGTAGATCATACCTACCTCAAAACAGTGATGCTCAGGATGGGTGTTCCGTCTACTTTTACCACTATAGTGATGAAGTTGTTGCTTGGTGCCCGGTCAGAGGTGTTGATTAATGGAGGGAGAACAGAGCATTTCCAGATATTACGATCAGTCAGACAGGGGTGTCCGTTGTCCATCATCTTGTATGCCATCGCACTAGAGCCATATCTTGCAGGATTGCGCCAACAACTCACAGGTATCACTCTACGGAATCAGTCCTTCAAATGTAGAGCATATGCTGGTGATGTTGTGCTTATAGTGAAGACAGCAGAGGAGACACGCACAGCAATGGATTGGCTACAGAAATACGGGGAAGCGTGGTTAACTTTCGAAAATCACAATTCATGAATGTAGGCCGAGGACTCGAACCAGGAACTGCAGGACCCTTACCTGTGGTGCAAACCCTGCGATGTTTGGGTATCACTTTCCATACGGAGACGGCACGAACAACAGCAGACAACTACCGTAAGCTGTTGTGTCAACTACGCACATCAGTACGACTTAACGCCCTGCGCTCGATGGATATGCTGCAAAGAGTAACACTGGTCAACCTCGACCTCGCACCCAAGATGTGCCACGTGGCACACCTTCTCCCTTTGCCGCGTACGATGGCCACGAGGATACAAGCAACCTTTGGATACTACGTGAGCATGGGGCAGCTATTTAAGGTGCAATACGAGTCGCTCACGCTCCCGGCGCGGGAAGGTGGTGTTGGCCTAGTCAATGTCTACGAAAAGGCTCGGACAATGTATATTAACACCATGTGCAAACTGTGGCGCAACAGGAACTACTCTATAACGGGTGCGATAATCGAAGACTAGCACCGCCATCGCTTCTTCCACCGGTTAGTGTTGGGCACATTACGCCTTCATTATCACTTCGGAAGTTCTTCGTGGAGCACAGTTTTGTTCGAGCAGATTTTCCAACTACCCGATCACCGATTACCAAGGATGTGTATAGACTGCTTGTAAGACGCATGGAACGGAATAAGATGGAACGGAGGTACCCTGCGATTAACTGGAATGTTGTGTGGCGCACAGTGCACCACTCCCACCTCCCTACAACGGCCAGGTCAACGTGGTACATGGTTGTTAACCGGAAGTACCCGACGAAGGAGAGACAGTATGCTATCCACATGACAGACACGCCCATACGCCTACGATGCGACACGCTAGACACGGACGAACATCGGTTGGTCTGCGGCACAGCGCTGGGAGCGTGGAATCTGGCACGGAAGATCATAGCATTCATGATACGCACCGTACAGTCAGAAATCTCAACGGACATATTATTTTTCCCAGAGAAAACATATTTCTCACGTCAGAAGTCAAATGCGGTGGCGTGGGTAACGGGCATGACGGTACATTACATATATCATTGTGCAAACACGAACAAACTGGACTATTGGCAACATTTACAGGATGGTCACACGAAGCTACGACGACTTGGTAAATACAAGGAAAGTTACGCAAATTTTTTAGAGGTAGTGTTTGCTGACCCGCCACCTGCCTGGGGTGTACAGGGTACGAGAAGATGATAGTGATAGTTTAAAGAAGATGCCGACCAATTGAACGGATCAGACTTCATAAGTTCGAGATCACCCAGGAACACCGGTCAGATGGTGAACGCTAACAGAGGAGGCCCAAGTTTAGTTTACGTTATATGCCTTTAAGTTCGAATATGCCATGAACGATGCAGCATGCCGGAAGTGGCACCATTTATATAGTTATTTTCTCACTATGGCGGCGCACATTATGTTATAGTTGACAAATATCTTCCAGATAAAAAAAAAAAAATAAAAAAATAAATAAATCAAAGGTCGGTAGAGCGCTTTCCCGCGAAGGGCAAAGGTGCCAGGTTCGAATCTCGGTTCCGGCACACAATTTTAATCTGCCAGGAAGTTTCATATCAGCGCACACTCCGTTGCAGAGTGAAATTTTCATTCTGGAACTTTAATATTGACGGCACTGAGAGCCACAATGTAGGCGACAGCCAGCGACACTGTCTGGGGAACTGGGTGGACAGCCCTGCGCGACAAACAGTCGGCGGTCTGCCGGCCATGCAGGTCCAATCGCTAATGGCGTCTGGCGATTGGCTGCCGGCTGTGATGGCAGCTGCGGTGGCGGTGGCGGTCACTGCGGGCTCAAGAGGACCGCAGGGGCTGCGGTCGGCCGCCGCTGGCCGCGCCGTGACGGCAGCAGCAAGGTCACAGCCGCTCTGGACGCTGCACCGAAGAACAAGCAGCGCAGCTGCCTCAGTATGATCTGAACAATAAACGATCAGATTCGAAACACTGAAAGACATCAGCAGTACGGTATAGTTGATAAAGTGATGGATTGTGGCAAAGGCCGTAAATTCAACTAAACACTTAGGTGTGACAATTACGAACAACTTAAATTGGAAATGACATATAGAACAAGGGCTACGTTTCATTGGCAGAACACTTAGAAGATGCAACAGTTTTACTAAAGAAACTGACTACACCAAACCTGTGCGTCCTATTTTGGAGTATTGCTGCGCATTGTGGGAGTGCTTAAAAGAGTAGCTCTTTTTGTATTTTCGCGATATAGGGGAGAGAACGGAAATGATGGACGATTTAGGATGGAAATCAACAAAACAAAGAGATCTTTTTGAGAAATTTCTTTCACCAACTTTCTCTTCCGAATGCGAACATATTTCGTTACCAAGCACCTGCATTCGGAGACATGATCACCAGGAAAAAAAAATCTGATCGAAAACTGAAAGATTTCGGCTTACTTTTAACCGCGAGCTGTTAGAGAACGCAACTGTAGAGAAATATCATAAAAGCGGGTCAATGAATACTCTGCCATGTACGACAATGTGAATTACAGAGTATTGATGTAGAGTTTCTCGGTTCTAGGCCTAGACTATCTGTTCATTTTACATCGAATATTTTCTAGTACCTTTTGCACGTATTGATAAATAATGTTCCAGAGGTTTCTGTGAATGTAGGGTCTATGTACACTGGGTAAGCCTCCGACCGGAGTTAGTTCATTCTGTGCCTTGTAGGCTTCTGATGACTACCTTAATAAATCATCACTGACCGGAAACCAGTGTTAGTTAATCAACTAGCGACGCCCAACAACACTGATACTTGACATTTATCTGCCTTCAGCGCTTCATATGCACCACTATTATAAAAATGTATGTATATATGGTTCAAAATGTTCAAATGTTTGTTAAGCTTATGGCACTTAACTACGGGGTCATCAGTTCCTAAACTTACAAACTACTTATCAACTACCTTATACTAAGGACGACACAAATATCCATGCCCGAGGGGGGATTCGAACCCCCGACCGTAGTGGCCGTGCAGACCGTAACTGAAGTGCCTCAGTCCCCTCGGCCACCGCGGCCGGCTGTATATATGGCTTTGTGTGTGTATGTGTGAATGTGTGTCGCAAATATCCTCTTGAACTACAGGACCGGTACAACCAAACCCGGTACACTTATTCCTTACCATCAGGCAACAGTCGTTGTCAGGCGAGAACCACACGTCGCGGGAGAATGGCCGTGCGTCCTGGGATGTCACATTACAGCTCGTGAGTCCTCCCTCGGGCATGAATGTGTGTATTGTCCTTAGTATAAGTTTAAGTAGTTTGTCCACACTCCCAGAATTCCAGTAGAGTGGCTACAGGACCACTCTTCTCAGTTTGAACACCACCACTCGCCACCAGACTTCCCAGACACAAACATTACTGAGTATACCTGGGATCCCCTGCGATGTGCTGTTCAGATCTTCACCCCACGTACTCGTATGGAATTACGGACAACCCTGCAGGATGCATGGTGTCAATTTCCTCCAGCACTACTTGATACGTAAGTCGAGTACATTCCACGTCATGTTGCTGCACTTCTGGGTGCTAGTGGGGGCTCTACTTAATTTTAGGCAGATGTGCCAGTTTCTTTGCATATTCAGTGCATATTCAAGTGTTCAACATAGCCTACATTTTACACTCTAGCGATGGTGGCACATTGGTGAAAATGTAAATCGATAATAAAAAAAAAAAAATTGAGAGTGATCACTTTAATGTTTTACATTATTGAGCTGTGGTGGGCTGCATTTAATCGGTGTCTGCGTGAGATAAGAAACGTGGTATTGAGGTCAAGGTTTGGGGACCGTGGAGACAGGGGGCTATTTGTGGCTTATTGGGCCATCACCCTTGAAGATGAAGCCGTTGTGTAGCGAGGAGGCCATGCTTCATCTGTTATTCCCGTGGAAGAGGATTGCCTTCGTAAGAAGCAGGAAACGTAACTGGGTGTGTTGCAAGGACCTGTATCCATATTTGGTGCTCCCTTTATGACGTTGGGCTTCATTAATTCTGATAGTGACATATGTGAATTTTACACCAAGTGGTCTCTATAGTGTGTATTTATGCATGTATGTATGTGTCAGCATATTTTCGGATGTGTTACTCTCAGATCACAAAAAAACGTGTTTATCGCACTTCGCCCTCTGGGCGAGCCAAGTATACTCAAAAGGAATATGTCATTAGGATAAGGCTCTTCACCCGTATCCACGAATGAGAGCGAGTTACTTGTTTAGTGGTGACAGGCTAGCACGTACAGAATGATTTTACCCGTGACGTCATAATTAGTGACAACCGAGTTATCGTTAAGGGAAGTCCCGATCCTTCATTATTATCTACCAGACGTGCACAGTAACAAGCTGTTTTGCTGCAGTGTCGGTTACATTCAGCTGGGGGTATCACTGACTGTAAATGAATTCAAAAGGGTGTTTTGGAGAAATCAATCGTTATTAGTAAGAAATTGCTTTATTTTGCAAATCTAGATTTCGGAGAGTGATTTCCCATTATCAATGCTAAAATAAAAATAAGTCTCCGTCAGTATAAATATATTACATGGAATATAACATTGACAAATTAGAAAAGAGTCAACGAGATGTAGTTTAAACACCACCATGGAATGGATTTGGACGCCACAACGGCTAATCTTTATTTCGTGCAGCTATTGTTATCCTTTTTCCAAACTTTCGTTGATATCATTCAGTTCATGACTTGTGTTAAATGCTCAAAACCTGCAATCGCATCTCTTTCGTACCTTGTTACCATTCAGAAGTACGATATTTGCAGTTTTTCTATGTCGACTTTTATCAAAATCATACATACGATCAACTGCAGGAAAAATAATTACTGTAACTGGTCGAAATTCAAGACAAGACGGTGCTTTACCTTATTGAATGTCATTTATTAGAGCTAATCTTCTGTTCCAGTCACCGAGAGTGGCAGGAATTGTTAGGTAAACTCGGTCACTTTTTATAACGCAAACTTGCACTTAATGAGAACTTAATTATTTCAGAATTGTTTTCCTTTTATTATTTATCCACAATTCCCAATTTCAGTTAGTTTACTAAGGTTTTTTCTGAAATTCTCTGTCTTTTTATCCGAATCTTAGACTCAGCAATAATTAAAATTTGTGTTCAAATTTCACCCCAATGAAACAGACAATAGCGCTATAGTGTAGTGTAATGTTGGAGCTCATAGAGCTAGGGTGACTGAATTTTTCTTGGGAGACATTGCAACCATTGTATGGCCAGCTTGCTCTTCCGATTTGAATCCCATACAGAATGTATAAGATGCACTAATAGGACGGGAAGGATCACTTCATCATTTACGAACCTCAAAATCTGTTCAGCAGCTCTGAAAGAAGAATTGGCTTCAACATGAGGTAGATGACATCATTCGAAGCGTGCCCCTTCGTTTTCTACATTTCCATCTACATTCACACTCCGCAAGCACCTCACGATGGTGGAGGGTACTTTGCGTACCATCGTCACCTCCTCCTATTTCAGCCTCCTATGGTTCACGTGAAAAGTCATTACCTCTGTGCCCCTGCGTGGGCCCTAATACGTAGGAGGAAACCATATATTGGTTGACTCTTCTTGAAACGTTTGGTCTCGGCACTCTAACTGAAGCCCGTACCGCGATGCAGAACTCCTGTCTTGCAGCGTCTGCCACTGGAGTTTATCCATTATCTCGGCGACGCCTTCACGCTTACTAAATGAGCCCGTATCGAAGCGTGCTGCTCTACGTTCAATCTTCTCTATGTCTTCGATCAACCGTACCTGGTACGGGTTCCACACTGATGAGTAATACTCAAGCGATGAGAGTTTTGTAACCTAATTCCTTTATTGACGAACTACACTTCCTGCGGATTCTTTCAATGAATCTCCGCCCGGCATCTATCTTATCCACAAGTTATTTTATATTTCAATGAAACTCCAGCTCCAGCTGCATTTATTGGTGCTTTATTTAAGCCCACACTACCGGTTTCGGCCTCTATGTTAGGTCATTTTCAAGTGAGACAGACCTTGGTTTGATGACACCAGCAGCAGCGACGGTAGTCTATGTCTAACTACTGTCGCTGCTGCTGGTGTCATCAAACCAAGGTCTGTCACACTTGAAAATGGCCTAACATAGAGGCCGAAACCGGTAGTGTTGGCTTAAATAAAGCACCAATAAATGCAACTGGAGCTGGTGTTTCATTAAAATTTGAACCACAGTTGCGGCAACAGCAGGTATCGAGTGATGGAGGAACTAATGATTTTATACTGTTCCATTTCAGATCGCTCCGTATGTGTACGCCCCATCTCATACACCTCACACCTAATACTGAGCAAATTAACCAGTTTATGGAACAAGTGTTCACTGTTACAAAAAAAAAAAAAAAAAAAAAAAAAAAAAAAAAAAAAAAAAACCCTAGGAAACATTGTTGGATTTCTCTCTCTCCCCTCGTCGGTGCATTACTAGGGTTAAATTCAGACGGCGCAAGGAGTGAGGCATAGTACTTCTACTGTCTCTTTGTAGGAGCTACTGTCCTGCAGAGTAAGGAGTACGGGTGCATCAGAGGAACCAGCCAGAGGCCAGACTGAGACACCGGCCCCTGCGGCCCTGGTGAGCGGGCACGCGCGGCCGCGGTCGGCCGCCACGTGAGACCGCAGCCAATTACGCACGCGCCCGCCGCTCACGCACGCCGCACGCAATCACGCGCCGCGGTGACCGCGCGTCCTCGCGCGCCGCGGCAGATAGCATCGCGCGCCGTCCCTCATCACTATCTGGCAAGGCGACGCGCGACACGGCGAAACACGACACGGCCGCCGCCGCCGCCGCGTCTCGGGGCGACGTCGGACCACGTAGGACGTGGGGCCCGGCGTTCCCGGCCTCCAGATGCCATCGCCTACCAGCCGTAAGTCAGCCGGAGGAGCTGGGGCTGAGAACTTCTGTATGCTGGAACCTCGGAGTTACTCTGCTGGACATCATCCGGCGACGGAATATTTGTATCCCGAATGGAATGCAGTCTTAGAGAATCATACGATGCCGAAGGAACTAAATTAGGTAACGAATCAGTAAAGGTGTAAAACGAGTTTTGTTACATGGGCAGTTAAAGAACGTATGATGGTCGCATTACAGAGGATATAAAATGTAGAATGGCAATGGCAAGAAAAGCGTTTTTGATTAAGAGAAATTTGTTAACATCGAATATTAATTCAACTGTAAGGAAGTCCTTTCTGAAGGCATTTGTGTGAAGTGTTGCCTTGTATGGGAGTGAAACATGGAGGATAAACACCGTGGACTGGAAAAGGATAGAGGCTTTTGAAATGTGGTGTTACAGAAGTATGCTGAAGACTAGGTGGGTGGATCGCCTAACTAATGAGGAGATACTGAACAGATTGGGGGAGAAAAGGAATTTCTGACGTACCTTGACTAAAAGAAGGGATCGATTGGTAGGACACATTCTTACACATCAAGGAATTGTGAAGTTAGCGTTGGAAGGAAGTGTGTGGTGTAAAAATCGCAGAGGGAGACCCAGAGATGAATTCAGTAAGGAGATTCAAATGGATGTAGGTTGCCCTTCTTATGAGCAGATGTAGAGGCTTGCTCAGGATAGAGTAGGGTGGAGAGCTGCATCAAATCAGTCTCCGGACTGAAGACCACCACCACAACAACAACATATATTTACTTTTTTCACTACGAAGAGCTTTTTTACGGGTGATTACTGAACCATTGAACATTGTTAGGTGTTCCCTTTTGAAGGCATATGTATGGAGCGTTATCTTGTATGGGAGTGAAACATGGTGAATAATGAGTACGGACAGGAGGAGGAAAGAGGCTTTTGAAATGTGGTGTTACAGAAGAATGCTGAAGATTAGGTTGGTCGATCGTGTAACTAATGATGAGGTACTGGGTTGGGTTGTTTGGTTGGGATAGAGGGACTAAAACTACTGAGGTTATCAGTCCCCCGGTGGGGAGGGGAAGGAGTGAAGATAGGAAAGGAGGGAAGGGGAAAAGGAAATACAGTCCGGAAAATAAAGAAGGAAAGCCGCGGTGGAGTAGCCGAGGGGTCTAAAGCGTCTCACTACGGAGTGCGCAGTTGCTCGCCGTGGAGGTTCGAGTCCTCCCTGGGGCATGGGTGTGTGTGTTTGTCCTTAGGTTAGTTTACCTAGGTTTAAGTAGTTTGTAAGCTACGGACTCATGACCACGCAGTTTAGTCCGATAGATTTACAAACAAAACAAAAGAAGGAAAGAAGACTGTATTAACTCGAGACCTGTGCTCGCCACACACGTACTCACGAAAGAACCGTGAGCCCCCTGGGGGAGGGGGGTGTAGGAGCCACTGATCAGAATTGGGAAGAAAAGGAATTTCTGGCATACCTTGATTAAAAGAAGGGATAGATTCGTAGGACACATTCTTAGACATCAAGGAATTTTGAATTTAGCTTTGGAGGGAAATGTGTGGGGTAAAAATCGCAGAGGGAGACCAAGAGATGAATATAGTAAGCAGATTCCAATGGATGTAGTTTGCCGTTCTTATGAGGAGATGAAGATACTGGCTTAAGGTAGAGTAGGTTGGAGAGCTGCATCAAACCAGTCTCCGAACTGTAGACCACAACAACAACAACAACAATGAGCCGTGCTGCGACCTCAATTACGCGATTACTCCAGCACGTCAAGTTGGGCATGTCCTTTACCGGTTCGATAGCCTTCGAAGGTTTTCTGTCGCTCTTGCTACGGGGAAAACCTTTGACGGAATAGAAACGGTGAACATGGAAGTTCAAATAAAATCAATTATCTACATCACTCATTTTGGTATTCCCACGACGCGTTTCGAGTGTTTACACTCATTTTCAGGTGGAACAACGGTTTTTGTTTACATTGATACTTCCAGGATCCAGCTAGTTCTTATTTCAGGTTACATTTTGCTACAAATCGTATACAATCTCTTGTTTCAGAAAATATTGCTAATTTTATGAGGCCATACGATGTAAGAATTGTAAGAATCAGAACAGAAATTTTCCAATTCAGGGGTGTATAAAATTAAATACAAGCCGGGCCCTGCATTACATGTTGGTCAGATTGGGCGAAGCTTCCAAACTAGATTCAAAGAACACATTAATGCTTTCAGATACAACACACCCAACAAATCTGGCATGGCTAAACATATCCAAAACACAGGATATCCCTTTGATGACATTGACGAAACCCTAACGTTACTGCACAAAATAAACAAAGGTCACAAACCCAACCTGTATAAAGATCTGGTAATATTCATACACATTAGGAAATATGGAGAAAACTAATTGAATGAAAAAGCTGAGACAGTGGCAATGAATTTAAGAGTTTTATAAAAGTACTGGATGATGCAACCTAAAGCTATTCCGCTTTCTTCCTTCCCAGTGACACTAAGAACACGATCTCATAAACACGGCACGTAACAATCAATGTATGTAGTATTTAATTTAGATGCTTCATTTTTTTCTGTCTGTGACTCAAACACCATTGATTTTGCAATATCCATAGTCTGTTTCCTGTTTTCTGTTTAAAAAAAAAATGTTTAAATGTTTGTATAGTCTATGGGACTTAACTACGGGGTCATCAGTCCCTAAACTTACAAACTACTTATGAACTAACTAAGACTAAGGACGTCACAAATATCCATGCCCGAGGGGGGATTCGAAACCCCGACCGTAGTGGCCGTTCAGACCGTGACTGAAGCGCCTCAGTACCCTCGGCCACCGCGGCCGGCCTTCTGTTTTAAACAAATTCATATAGCCGATAGTGTTTAGATAGATATATATGATTTTAAAAGAAGGTACTATGTCTGTGGAGTCGTGATCTTAGATTTGTTTATGTTTTCGCTCATGCCCAGTGTTTGCAGTTGTACTGAAATGTCAGTCTGTGAAAAATTACAGTTATATGCACTGGAACAAATTGTAAGTAACCAAAAGATGCTTAAATTTATAATCTTTGTTCCTGTCTACATTAACAAGAGTTTGTGTGCGTTTTATAGCAAAATGAAACCCGAAATAAGAACTAGCTGGAACCTGGCCGCGCGCATTGAGGCGCTATGCTCCGACGCGCAAGGCCGTTCCCCGTCAGGGGTTCGCATCCGCTCTCGGGCATTGATGTTTGTGCTGTCTTTAGTATATGTTGGTTTATAAGTAGTTTGTAATTTTTTGGACTAATGACCCCGAAATTAAGTCCCATAAGCCTAACAAACATTTGAATATTTAATCCTGAAGTATCAATGTAAACAAAAATCATTGTTTCACCTTCAAATGAGAGTGTAAACTTTCGAAACCCGTCGTGGGAGTAATGAAAAAGAGTGAGTGATGCAGGTAATTACAGTTACTGGAACTTTTATTGTCATTAACAGTCGCAGTTCCTTACCACAGTCCAATATGGACAGTGTAAAGAAACTGAAAACGTAGAGGGGGAGCATGAAAACTGACGTCGGCGGATGGTACACATTGTAACAGGACAGGTTGTGATATTATTGCACTGGCCAAAACAATTAGGACACCTGTTGAGTTGTCTTGGATCTGAAGTATTGTTACCGGCAGAATGAACTAAAATGGTTCGATGTCTTTCTGTTTTATGAAGTGGGGAAATATCATCCCGTAACCGAGATAGTGGCAATAACAGAAAGTTATTGCAGAGATGGTTGGTGTTGTCTGTTTATTCTAGGAAACGAATTACACAAGCATATTGGCTCAGATAATGTAGTAAACAAGTAGTGATACTCAAGTACAACATCACTTACCCGAAGCTGGAGAGCTATAGGAAGGTTAGAAGAGGGGCGAACACAGACGGAGGTGGCTGCATTTATTGGAGCGTTCCAAAATACAATGTCTCAGAAAACAGGAACTGCTAAAAGAAGGCGAGGCCAAGGTCATCCATGGTTAACATCACCAAGATATGACCGTTATCGACGGTCACCTCTCGGTCGAGACAGGAGGATGAATACAACTCAGCTGTAACACACTCTTCAGGCAGCAACAGGACTCACATTATCAACACAAACAGTCAGAAATCGCCTTTGGGAATGTGGCCTTTACGCATTGAGGCCTATGGCGTTGTCCCATTAAAACTACGATACTGTTTAGCCCGAAGAAAATGAGTGGATGAACTCAGGATTGGAGTCGTAGCCAATGGCGCCGGGTTCTGTTCAGAGATGAGTCAAGATTTTGTGTCCAGCCAGACAATCGTTATCTCATGTGAAAAGAACGTGGAACTCGGAACAATTCTGCTTATGTGCACGAAACCATCATATTATGGTGACGGACGAATGGTGTGGGCAGGAGTTAGTATTGCCGGAAGTATGGACCTCTATGTCATTGAGAATGGTACTTTGACTGTCAGAGGTATAGACACGAGTCCTTCAACCATTTGTTGTGTCCTATGTTGGTGACATAGGAGACGGGTTTCTTCTGGTAGACGATAACGCCCCCACAGAGCAACACCCGTAGGTAACATGCTTGAAGCTGAGGCATTTGAACGAATCGAGTTGCCAGCTTTAACACCGAACTTAAACTGAATGAGAACGTCTGGGATGCATTTGACAGATACACTGCAGCCAGACCAGGACCTCCCACAAAGTTTGCAGAGTTGGATATTAAATTCATGGAAGAATGGCCAAATATCCGGCAAGAGCTGATTGATAACCTCATACTATCCAAGACACAAGCCAAGGTATGCAGCTGCAGTGGCATTCCGAGATAATCACACACCATGTTAGAGCGTAACGAGAATGACATTTTCACTACTATGGTAGTCCTAAGGTGCATCCCTTTAAGTAAACGCCATGTAAACCTTAGTTAAATACATGGGAGGGCAGAATATCGTACTGTATCACACAGAAATTATAATAATAACAAATATCCCAATAAAATACATTACGCCGGCGCGAGTTTAACAAACTGACAAGGAAAGTACAAGGGCTCGAACAAACATATCTGTATGAACATTTGGTTACAGGATCTCTACGTACACCTCAATGTGCTGGTGTGTGTCGTTTTTCTGCAAAGCTCTGCAACCATGCTCTAGATAGCACTGTGATGTAATTGTAGACGCCATACGTAATACAGATATCTTAACTATAACTTATGTAATAATCATCGTACATGTTCTCTAACAAAATGTCATCAAAAGCCGTGATGATAGTTGCAACTTTAACCTTCTTCCCAAAAGACTGTTGGTATTCACTGCCACTGCTTCCATCGCCTCTTCCCGCACTTACCGTAGCACAACCGCTTGCAATGAGTTGTTCGTCATTATCAGCCCAATTATCATTATTATGAGTTTGTAACAACACTATCTAACTTATGCTCATATTTCTGTACCATAACAGATACGAGAAAGCATGCAAATGATTCATCATCTACACTAATACCATCTTCACGAAGAAGGATTCTTCATCTCAATTAATCGCAATACATTAGCAGGATTGATTAGCAATCGCCGCCCCATCTGACGCTTCATCACACAAATAACATCACAAAACGCAACTTCGGAAGCACACTGCACCGTCCTTACTGGCGAACCGACAGGTCAAAGTGCAATGCGGCATGGCACACGCAGAGGCCTCTCAAATGTTCAAATGTCTGTAAATCTATCGGACCAAACTGCGTGGTCATCAGTCCGTAGCTTACAAGCTACTTAAACCTAGGTAAATTAACCTAAGGACAGACAAACACACAACCATGCCCCAGGGAGGACTCGAACCTCCGCGGCGAAAACCGCGCGCTCCGCAGCTAGGCGCTTTACACCGCTCGGCTACTCCACCGCGGCAGAGGCCTCTAACGGACGACTGCAGGGTTTTGCAGATGTGGGAGTATCACTAGTGCAATAATAGATCTTTACATTATGTCTCATACGATTTTGGTGTATATGTGTTTGTTCGAGCCCAAGTACTTTCCTTGCGAGTACCGGACTCCAAGTGAGGTTTCTGGGACAGAATAATTAAGGCGTATATATATATATATATATATATATATATATATATATATATAAAGAAAAAAAAACAGAATACTTAATAAACAGGGCCGGGAGTTCCAATTTAAAACGCGCTGGGGTCCATCACTCTTTTCATTGAAGTGTCGCTGCCAGTCATATTCCCAAGAGTAGGGGAAAGCAGAGATTTTTCGTTTCACGGAGTAACAGTACGAGCAACTGAACTAAATAACATAAAACGGCATGGTGGAACTTGATAAAGGGACAGGAATGGGGCCATGATGGTAACCGATATATCACGAAGCCGTTGGTGAAGAGAACTCGTTAACGACAGAAATATTCCGCAATATAAATTATGCTCTTGTGTTCCCACGTAGGACTACCAGTAAAACGTGTCATATTCATAAATAATGTCAAATATTTGTGCCAAGCCGTAATATAGATATCCTTTACTACTCATTTCAGTTGCAGCAATTTAAGCTGTACTCTAAGGTTCCTGGCGAATCACATCATTCAAAATCATGACATATTCGTAAACGACCAGCAAGCACATTTGACAAGTCTGGATGTAGAGGTCACTGCTGCTCGTCGTATTATGAGGTTGCAGTATAGTCATCAAATCAGCTGTGATTCTCTTTCTTTCTTTTTTATTTTGCAATCGGATTTGGCAATCAATTTCCGATTTTTAGGCCTTGTGCCCAGACAATGAGCAGAATAACTGTCAGACACATAGTGTACAAGTTTTAAAGGAATGCCCGATTTACACACCTTGTGCATAGACCATATGCACATTTCATTGCATCAGCGTAAGTATGACTCGTGGTTAACTTTTCCATAATAGTTACAAGAAAGACTTTATTTAGATTTTTCTCCTGATATTAATGTAGACCATAAATGAAAATTGCATAAAAAAAAGAAGTTGATGCAGTGAGTGATATACCAGATTAATGAGACACTGCTGTGATTATGGTTCGGCGATCGCTTGTAATAATTTATTTCAGCATTCAAGATTTCATCATCTAATGATGTGCTGGAACGTCCAGAGTTCACATCATCTTGAACGACTTCGTTACGTTTTTCAAACGCTTATGCTACTATCGAAAATTTCATTCCCAGAAAATTCACAAGAACTAATATTTATTATTCTAAAAACAGTATTTAGCTTTCTTCCTTCCTTACAAGAAAATATAATACGAAATATATCATTCATGTTTGTACAAACTAAATACTTGTCGATACTGCTGATATTCATCAGAACTATTTAACAGCGCACAACTGACTAACTATATCCGACATCGCTTTACCGATACTTTTCAGACATGTTTATTAACGCAGTATACAAATTTTGTAAGCGGCGATGTCCCATACATGTACAGACGTCCTTAAAACCAACTGGGAGCAAATGTCGACTGTAACATAGAACATAGTCATCCATCAAAACTCCATTGTAGTTAGTTAAAGTACTTGAATGGCAAAAATGCTCTCTAACATAATGGCCGGCCGCGGTGGCCGAGGGGACTGAGGCGTTTCAGTCACGGTCTGCACGGCCACTACGGTCGGGGGTTCGAATCCCCCCTCGGGCATGGATATTTGTGCCGTCCTAGTTCGTAAGTAGTTCATAAGTAGTTTGTAAGTTTAGGGACTGATGACCCCGTAGTTAAGTCCCATAAGCTGTACAAACATTTGAACATTTTGATTCTAACATAATGATTTCTATTCAATGATCGCTTCAGTCACACCTGTATACCCAGTGCATACCATGTAAAACAGTTCGCAGGATTACTAAGCCACCAGCAACTCGCACAGTGCCTTATTGGACAGCTTGGATCAAAAAATAAATGTTCAATTGTTTTCAAACCTATTGACCAAACTGATGTGGTCAAAAGTCGCTAGACTCACAAACTTGTTTAACTTAGACTAAAATAAGGACAACATACACACACCCATGCCCCAGGTAGGACTCGAACTTCCGACGGAGAGCAATTGCACCCTCCGCAACATGGCACCTTAGAACGCTCGGCCAGTCCACCGCGGCCAGTTTGGGTCCACGTATCCTTCGGGTCTGCGTCACACCACCATCGTCTCTTACCAATTGAAATCGGGATTCATCTGATGAAGCGAGTATGGTCAGGAACCCAGGGGAGGCACTGTTGACGATGCCGTGGTGTTGACCAAAGCACTCCTCTTGGTCGTCTGCTACCACCCTCTGCCAGGCACTTAAATGTGATTTGTAGAGTATCCCATGTAGATGAAGATAGACCATTAAAGGGCGGGCGCATACGGGAGTCTTTTTCTCACGCAACTGTTTCGTGTTTTCCACAGTCTGTTTTCACGGAGCTACGCGGCAGTGACAAAACTTTTCAGAAGGGAAACTAACTTGTCTCCGTCCTGTCTCACGTCCCACAAAAATTATATGAAGTTTGTAAAATGGTTTTTGTGAGGCATGACGTCGTGATATACAGAACTGGTGACGAATGAAGTACAAAAGAGGCTGCCATTCTTAAATTAATCTTAAAAATATTATTCGGAGCTAATTTGAGAAGCATCTACGGGAAGAAGTGTGTGTTAACATATGGAGGAAAAGTAAATAAATTAAAAAATAGGTATATTTTAGTTTTACAAACTTGCATCTATTGATTTTTTTTTAAATTATTATAATGTTTTGAGTATGGAAAAAGTAGGTTTTTAAATGTTGTTGAGTTGTAGTGTAACCAGAGTTCATCGCACTGCCATGGAATAGATTCTCCAGGGGACGTAAATTAGGTTGCAAAAAGTTGCTTGTATTGACAGCAGATATAATTCCATCCCGGTTCACTGTCTATACACTGCAGTGGACATTCATAAACTGTATCTGTAAATTTGATTACATCTCTTCTGCACACGAAATTGTGGCGCACGCAATTTGCTTTGATCATCGTATCGCAGAAATCGATGGTAACATCGAGAGGTCTAAGCAAAATACGCCATTTGTTCATTGTTCACTAGTATACCAGATGTCCATTCAACAAGAGCAGCCGAAAAAAATGTCATTTGTTTGCCTTCTGGGTTGTTAGGCAGTGTTCGGTATGTTCAGAAGCTTTTTATCCATTCTTATTAACAATTAAGGAATTGCATGTTGCTCCATTTGGCCCAGCATCTATGAAGACAATTCGTCTCCGTGTACTTGTCGAAAGCGCTACAAAAAATACTGAAAACGTGTCTGCTGTCAGGCGACAGTTGCTCATCGTGCTAGAGCTCTCAAAAACCGAGGAAACAGGAAAGCAACGAAGACTGAATAGTTGCGAGAAAAGAATTGTCCAGTGTGCGTCCGCCCTTAACGCCAAGTTACGCCAGACTGCCCCACGTCCCACATTGATTTCTGCGGGTATTTCATGCAGCGTGGTTGACTATTAGCACTGCCAACAGTACTCAAAAGCTGCTCTATTCAGCCATTAACTCCAGGTCGTTGTTCACTGTGCTTTCCATGGTGAGAGGTAATGACTCAGATTTTACACTCTGAACACTGTAGATCTTGGAAAACCAAATCACCAAATTTTCTAAATGAAGTATTCCGAGCATCTAGCTGCAATAACCATTTCTAATTCAACGACTATTAATTCCCGGAATACGTTCGTAATCAAATCAGTAATCTTTTCATGTGAATCATCCTAGTATAGAGTATATAGTTGTACGTGCCAATGCACCGCCTTCTTGTACCTTGTGTACGTGATCCTGTCGCCAACTGTATCTGTTGATATTGCAATCCCGTGACGACTTTTGGCACCTCCATTAATGTATGCTGCCCTGCTATCACATCTGGAGGCACAGTCCGAGCCGACAAGTAATAGCGCCATTGATTCCTCCTGAAATATATGCTTTGATTATCACAATTTGTTCTGTGCATTAGTTGGAATCGATGCCGAAAGTAACCGTTTCTCTAGCAAAAATGTTCAAATGTTTGTAGAACTTATGGGACTTAACTACGGGGTCATCAGTCCCTAAGCTTACAAACTACTTATGAACTAGCTAAGACTTAAGACGGCACCAATATCCATGCCCGAGGAGGGATTCGAACTCCCGACCGTAGTGGCCGTGCCGACCGTGACTGGAGCGCCTCAGTCACCTCGGCCACCGCGGCCGGCCAGGCAAAGCAGAATATGATCTTGCGCGCAAACGTGCCGAGACGAGAAACATAGGGCAACTAATCACAGAGTAACAACTGCAGACAGTCGTTTCTGTGCTTCCGAAATTAAGCTGTGTGCTCGGCAATAATGTTGCATAAAGAATATAGTGCCGTGGTGGGTGACAGTAGCAAATAGCGCTGCCGCAGAGATCTACACTGATGACTGCTAAGTGGCTGGATGCGCTGACAGTGGAGAAAGTGGCTGGACAGAGGGAGAGAGCCGCCTCTCCCACGGTCTCCCGTGTCCAGAGGTCGCCACTCGAGACCCTACATCTCCGGCTCCATACTGTGATTGCAACGGTTGTTGTATTCTTTCGACAATTCGCGTTGTAGTTTTGAAAGACTGTTAGCGCTAGTGCTAGGTCCTAATGCTCGACCGAATATTCTATTTCAGTTATGGCCAGTTTCGGCCAAAATATTGGTTTCAGCAGCAGTTTCGGCCAGAAATAAGTCGAATCTTCTGCTTGGCCGAAATTAGCTTTCAAAACTTAGTGATAACGTCCGGTCGTGTTCTGGATGGATTCAGTCAACAATAACGCTTTACCTCAGTTGATAGCGCGATGCGCCGTTAAACTGCTACGAGTCTCTCCTCCCGCGTAAAAATTGGGGGTATTTTGTTGTCAAGGGCAATATAACGCAATCGAATCTTACAGTAATGTACTATGTTAGTAACAATTAAAATTGTTTAAATGTTTGTAAATCTATCGGACCAAACTGCGTGGTCATCGGCCCGTAGCTTACAAACTACTTAAACCTAGGTACCGCGGTGGAGTAGCCGAGCGTTCTAAAGCGTCTCGCTGCGGAGCGCGCGGTTGCTCGCCATGGAGGTTCGAGTCCTCCCTGGGGCATGGTTGTGTGTGTCTTGTCCTTAGGTTAGTTTACCTAGGTTTAAGTAGGTTGTAAGCTACGGACTGATGACCACGCAGTTTGGTCCGATAGATTTACAAATATTTCGTTTCGTTTTCGTTAAACCTAGGTAAACTATCCTAAAGACAACACACCGACCCATGCCCCAGGGAGGACTCGAATCTCCACGGGGAGCAACCGCGCGCTCCGCAGCGAGGCGCTTTAGACCGCTCGGCTACTCCACCGCGGCTGTAACAATTTACCATTCAGTGTTGTACGTAATGTAACGGGTTATATTGTTATGCTGTACATTTTTATTAATGCGTTTCCTTGAAATCGCTCTTTTAATAACTAATATGGATGTAAGAAATATTGATAATGTGGTACACAATTTTCCAGTCCAGTTTTCATAAATTTATACTGACAACAATCATACTGTTCGTTGGAACTGTGACTTTATTTCTCGAAAAAAGGAAAGTTGTATGTCGATTGCAAGGAACGGAAGTTAAGATTGCAATATAAAGCCAGCGCTCTCGAGGACAAATTCGTAAAGGTTACTTATGGGAGCAAACAAATGATTACCTTCTGCGATCCTGTCGATTATATATTTCTCATAGAATAGAATTATCCGTACCTATATGACGCGAAAATACGCAATGTCTTGAAGTAGGAAGAAGAATAACGCCTTGTGATAACGTACTCTACTTTCCTTATTTTGTTTAATACCTCCACATTCTGATCTTGATCGACGTGTGGCGACATACAGACGTGTCATCCTTTACCAGTAGCTTCCATAGATGAGGCATGGCAGACGATGGGCTCAGACGAGGGGGTCTCCGGGTCGATCTCAGATTTCTGGTTCTGGTGTCTGCACTCAGGCAATGCCAGGACACGAAACCTCCCACTGTCTGGAACGACTTCGCAAGTTGGAGGAATTCGCAGAAATAGGAAGGAGAAAAAATCACATCTTATGAACAATAATTTCTCCCCTATCTGGAAGATGCTAAAATATTAAAACCGATGTTATTATTCTTAATTATAAACTAGACGCCACGTCCAGCTGATGGCGAGGGAGAGGTAGAGAGACATGGTTTATTTTTTCAAACACAGTTCACACGATACGACTTGTCAGTAGGTAATATAAATTAATTGTGTTAGTCATCAGGCTTAAATTCGTAGATATTAACAGGCAGGAGTTCATTTAATGGGCAGAAGAGTTTTAAACGCACTGCAGTGAGAGAAAAAGACCTCATATTCAGAGTCATTCTTGACGTAGGTCAATAAGTTATTAGCACGGAGAACAGCACAGAGGTGACACTGATATCGTAGCCGTAACTTCATTCTAAAGTCAATTCTGAAGCTATGACTCTTCTTTGGAGCCAACTATGATTCAGACAAGCTCAATGGCAATAGCTATACAGTTCTTTTCCATCTAGTGATTTCACCTTTTTGATTAGTTCCAATGTCATGTTTACAATTGCCTCAAATTCAAATGTTTGTAAATCTTATGCACTTAACTACGGGGTCATGAACTACTTACGAACTAGCACGGACAAATATCCATGGCCGAGGAGGATTCGAACCCCGACGGTAGTGGCCGTGCAGACCGTGACTGGAGCGTTTCAGTCCCCTCGGCCACCGCGGCCGGCACAATTGCCTCTTCAGCACATTACAGTCATTTTAAGATCACTCATGAGGTTGGGTGACTTCGTTTACAAAGAAGGCAGATCATTTGATATATTTCATAAGTTTATAAGTTTATAATTTGCTACAAATGACAAGGTCATAGAGCGAAAACACAGTATATTTGAAGTTAGTGTTTAATGTACATTACCTGTTACAGCAAAATTTGTCCCCTTCTTCAAATTGCTGCAATGGTAACCCAAAATAAATAGTAACTTCTAATGCAGTGCAAGTTTGGCTCTATGACCTGCTCATTATTAGGAAGTACAAAACTTCATAAGACTAGAAACTGCCGCCGCGCGGGATTAGCCGAGAGGTCTGGAGCGCCACGTTACGGATCACGCGACCTGCCGCGTCGAAGGTCTAAATCCTCCCTCGGGCATGAATGTGTGTGTTGTCCATAGGTTAGTTTCACTTAGTTAAAGTAGTTTGAAAGACTATGGACTGATGACCAACGTAATTTGGTTCCATAGGATTACAAACATTTGAAGATTTTAGAAACTTTCTTGAAGACTGAACTGTCTGCCGTAACCAGGTTTCGAACCTGGGTCCTCTGACTTCCGCGGGTGATTGGTTTACTGACTGCATCAAAAATAAATCAGTACAATAAAAATGTAAAAAATGGTTAAATGTTTATAAAGCTATGGGATGTAACTGCTCTGGATATCATTCAATAGGCTTACAAACTACTGAAAATAACTTAAAGTAACCTGAGAACAAACACAAACATACACACACACATACCCGAGGGTGTACTCGAAGGTCCGATGGTGATCAATCGCAAGGCGCCTTAAGACGCTCGTCCCCTCCACCGCGGCGACTGGGCTATTCCAGTACAAGTTCACAGCGCGTCCTCACTGTTTTACTTTTGTCAAATCCACGCCTATTACTTTCCAAGCTTCTCAGTTCTCTTTCACAAGCCGGCAGCGGTGGCCGAGGGGACTGAGGCGCTTCAGTCATGGTCTGCACGGCCACTACGGTCGGGGGCTCGAATCCCCCCTCGGGCATGGATATTTGTGCCGTCATTAGTATTAGCTAGTTCATAAGTAGTTTGTAAGTTTAGGGACTGATGACCCCGTAGTTAAGTCCAATAAGCTCTACATACATTTGAACATCTCATTCACAAGAGAACTTCCTCGAAGTTTGGACAGAACGACTTTGGTTGCATCGCAGCAAGTCATTTAGATCCGAAGAAATGGCGAAGCGTATCTGACGTTTGAAATACATGAAACGCGCAGGTAGCGCGTCCCGAGACTAAAACGACACATCCACCATACTCTGACTTGCAGTTTATAAAATCCCTCTGCATGAAAACGTTCATATATGAGGGACATTTCTAATAATTTTTCAAATGGTGTCAAAGTCTGTTGTAAGGTACCCTCTTGGTTGATAGTAATGTGTTCAAAATCACTTTCAAGACAGGAATAAAACTTTAGGCATTTGTCTATTATTGTAAGTAAACTATCCCCCACACCACCATCTACAATATGAAATTTTATGTGGACAGGGGCCTTCCCATCGTTTTGAAGGAAAAGTGCGCTGATTGCTATCAAGATCAAAATAAAACTGTAGATTTGTACGAACTGCAAACAAACAAACACACAAAGTGGCACTTTGCGTTGTACACATGGAAGATAAAATTAAAATTCGGTGTTCACATATTATGATGCATCAACGGAGTAGCGCCGTGGTGAAGTAGCCGAGCGGTCTAAGGTACCTCGCTGCGGAGCGTGCGGTTGCTCGCCGCCGGAGGTTCGAGTCCTTCCTGGGGCATGGGTGTGTGTGTTGTCCTTAGATTAGTTTACCTTATTTTAATTAGTTTGTAAGCTATGGATTGAGGACCACGCAGCTTGGTCCGATAGATTTACAAACATTTGAACATTTTTTTGAATGGAGTAGCAGTTGTGACCAGTTTTCTTTCTAGGGTTCAGCGCCATGACAATTGTTTATGGCAGGTTGTCGTACGAGAGTAGTGGGGTAACGTCAGTTCTGGCGCAGGGTACCATTACACTACCTGGGCATACTTCCCTGTCCAGCCACCCACCTTGTACGGCCGCGCACTCAGCCGAGGTCGGCCCGCACCTCCAACCCTCCAACTGGTCAAATGCCATCCCCACTGCCCCCGATTAATTTTATTAAACTTGTATATCAATATAATTGTAACAACCTATGCTTTTAACAGTAACAAAGTCAACTGCCTCCACAAGTAAGCACTTGCATGAGTACAGCCCCACCCCCACACCCACCCCATCTCCATCCCACCGACAATCCTAAAGATTGCTGCCCCCATGTGACCAGGTCCTGGACTCAAACCCACAGCACCCTCAATACTTTTTTTTACAAAAGATATTAGTTATAGACATACAGGTTGTATTAGTCTATCCTACACCAACATTGGAAAAAGAAGCTAATCTTTTTATTTATAACTGGACAATACAGTTACCTGGAATAACATGGAACACATATCTGCACTGCCTCTGCATCAACTTATATTCATTGTGAGAAATGACTGTCTCATGTGATCAGTGAAAATATGATAATTTGCATTATTAGTTAAATGAAATTTAATTGTTTACTACAATAAATGAGTACAATAATATTCTGATCCTTTTACAGTTAATTATTTTTAGATTTTAAACTAGCATTTCATCTTAGCAACAAAGACCAGCACTAACCATTTTCTTCTTTAACAAATATTACATTTATGATAAAGATAAAATAATTTAATTTAATTTTGAGGGCTTTAATATAATATGAAGATATTATTTAGATTGAAAAACAAATTAATATACTTCATATTGATTAAATTTCATATCTTTTCCTGAAGATCTTTGGCAGTTTTATTTTGTAAACAACATGGAATTCTCACCTGAGAACTGTGAAAATACGCGAATTGATCTAAACATACTTGTTTAATGTTATAAACTCAACAGATATTGCTTTATGTACAGATTTTGAGTTAAGCTTAAAGAAAATTTACATAACTAATATGATTAACTATTTCTGAGGCCAAAATTGAAGTTCAAATTCGACATGCATACATCAATGTGACGTTGCATATTTAACAGTTACGTTTTATTCATGAAAAACATACCTTATATACAAATTTGAAGTTGAAAAACTGTCTGATGCTTCCTTGCATCGAAACACAACCCCCAGAAGAGATTGTGTTATGGAACATTACACAATATCTCACCAATGGGATATCGCATGAATACAACGTACATAATTTATGATTCTGTAAATTCATACTAACTGTATACTTGAAGTATCAAGTCACTTCAAGTGGCCTTTAATTCTAAATTAAACATACACATCTCTCATTGTAAGTCACATGAATAACACTCGATCAAATTATAAAACAACTGTTGAAGTCTTATTTCTTGCCATCTTTTCTGCATACGTATTATTGTATAAATTTACTAATAACAAGTTGCAATGATTGAGCAATGTATGAGACGCAGTGCTTAAGCAACTCCAAATCTCTCCATCAGAAATGTAGCATAAGGTAGACTGTGGTATCAGTCTTACAACTCAGAATAGTTACAATAAGTGTCAAATAATGACACTAGTAAAGAACTAGTCTAGAGCTTCAGTAAAAAAAGAGCTGGGATGGCTAGATCCATTTGTTATAGGTTACTGTTGATTGCAGTTGTAGTTCGGTCATTGGGTTGGAGATAGTTGTTGTTAGAAGCGCTTACACAGAGTGTCGCAAGCTAGCTGGGATATAATTTAAGTAAAAGTTTTTGATATACTCTAAAATATGCGCTGTAGTGTCTGTTTCCAGTTGTGGATGATGTTGTGTTGTGATAGAGCTCTAAAGAAGTCGATTTAGGATTGTGTTCTTGTGGTTGTGGAAAACACTTTGCACTGTGTATGTTACAAAGTATTGTCTGTTTGATCATGTGATACTGGTGTTTACTTTACGACGTGTGTCATTTATGTAATGTAGATGTTTCCTGTGGTAAATTATTTCTGATCTTTTGACTTATACATGATGTTGTTGTTGTTGTGGTCTTCAGTGCGCAGATCGGATTGAAGCAGTTCTCCACGCTATCCAGTCCTGTGCAAGTCTCTTCATCTGAGAATATGTGTCGCAGCGCATTAATTATTAGATGATATCTTTGTATGATTCATTATACTTTTTTTTAGTGTAAAATAAAAGACTGTTGTTGTTGAACTGTAACCAAGAGCAGTGCGTGTACTTATTTACTTGGAGCTATTCCCGCACAATATGTTCGGCAATCTACATTCTTTTGAATCTGCTTACTATATTCGTCCCTCGGTCTCCCTCTAGGATGTTTACACCACACGCTTTCTTCTAATGCTACGTTGATAATTCCTTGATGTCTCAGAATGTGTCCCACCCATCTATCCCTTCTCTTGGTCAGGCTATGCCAGAAACTTCTTTTCTCCCCGATTTGGTTAAACACCTCCTCATTAGTTACATGATCTACCCATCTAATATTCATCATTCGTCTGTAGCACCACATTTCAAAAGCTTCTATCATCTTTTGATCTGAACTCGTTATCGTCCACGTTTCACTCCCATACAAGGCTACACTTCAGACAAATGCTTTCAGAAAGGACTTCCTAACATTTAAATTAATGTTGGATGTTAACAAGTTTCGCTTCTTTAGAAACGCTTTTCTTCCCATAGCCAGTCTGCATTTTATATCTTCTTTACTTCGGCCATCAGAAGTTACCTAGCTACCCAAAAAACAAAATTCATCTACTACTTTTATTGTCTCATTACCTAATCTAATTCCTTCAGCATCACCTCATTTTATGACATTGCATTCCATTACATTGGTTTTACTGTTGTTAATGTTCATCATATATCTTCCTTTCAAGACACTGTCCATTCCATTCAATTGCTCTTACAGATCCTTTGCGGTCTCTGACAGAATTACTATGTCATCGGCAAACCGCAATGTTTTTATTTCTTCTCCCTGCACTTTAATGCCCTCTCCAAATTTCTCCTTCCATTCCTTCACTGCCTGCCCAATGTACAGATTGAACAACATTGGGGAAAGGCTACATCCTTGTCTTACTCCCTCACCTACATCTGTGTCCCTTTCTTGCCCTTCGACTCTAATAACCGCTGTCTGGTTTTTGTATAGGTTGAATATAACTCTTCGCTCCCTATATTTTACCCCTGCTACCTTCAGAATTTGGAAGAGTGTATTCCAGTCGACATTTTCAAAAGCTTTCTCCAAATAGAAAAACGCTAAATACGTAGGTTTCCATTTCCGTAGCCTGTCTTCTAAGATAAGTCAATGTGAGTATTGCCTCCTGTGTTCCTGCATTTCTCTTAAATCCAAACTGATCTTCCCCGAGATCAGCTTCCACCAGCTAATCCATTCTCCTGTAGATAATTCGTGTTAAAATTTTGCAATCATTAATTATCAAACTCATGGTTCTGTAATTATCACACTTGTCTGCACTTGCTTTCTTTGGAATTTGAATTACGATTTTCTTTTTGAAGTCAGAGGGTACTTCCGCTGTTTCATATACATTGCATACCAGGTGATACAATTTTTTTATGACTGGCTCTCCTAACGATATCAGCAGTTCAGACGGAATATCATCTAGTCCAGGGGCCTTGTTTCGAATCAAATGCTTCAACGCTCTGTCAAATTCTTCTCTCAGTATCTCGTTTTATCACAAATCGCGTCCATGTTCTGGAAAGTGTACTTCAGGAACCTCTAATAGTTGCAGATACCACCGTCTGTGTCTTTTCCGCTTCCAACCTTCCTATTGTTCTTCAAGCCATAGCGTCTGGTGAGTCATGTTGGCGTTGCTTTACACTACTTGTTCAGTACATTATCTGAAGCCAACTGTCTGTGTAATTCGTTTTGTAGAGTGAACACGTCAACACCAACTCCTCTGCAGAAACTTTCTGCTATTACCACTTTCTCGGTGGATGTCTCCACTCCGCATAACCGACATGCAAACGTCGATCTATTTTAGTTCATTCTCTCATTGACAATACTTCAGAACCAAGAATTTGCAACAGATCCTATAATTATTCTAACTAGTGTGCACACAATGACCCCTTCTGTAACATATCTACAATGTGTTGTGCCAAACGAGATGGAACCTGCATCCGGTAAACAGTCGAGTCGCATTTTTCCCCTGGTGAGCGGAATGGCGCCGCAGAGGACACCCACTTGCGCCCGATTGCATCGAACCCGGTCGACGTCGGCCGTGGCGCGTAGCGGGACGCGCCGCCCTGCGGGGTCGTTAGCCGCCAAATTGACGCGGACCGCGGAAATTCGTGCCGCTAACTGTACGCCCCACACCTGCCGGGCCCGCGGGCCGGGTCGGGCCTGCTCGCACAGCCCGCGTCTCGCAGACTTAGGATGAAGCGGCGGGCCCAGCGCCACCGCCTCGCGGCGCGGACGCCGCCCGCATGCTAACGAGCGGTCGCCGGAATATGTATTCATATCGGCGCTTGTATCGGCCGCCGCGTGCATACGGCCACTCATTAAGCTCGCGGCTCCCGCAATTTATCGGCCCGGTCTCGGCGACACGGTCGCCTGCCCGTACTTAATAGAGCGAGCCTCCTGCTATCTGGATTACTTCCGACGGCTACCTAAGCCGCAGCGGGCGCATTCGTCTTCCGATGCGAACGGGATGGCATTAAATACTCGATACTCCGCCGCTTAACAACCTGTTTAGCGTCGGATTTCGCTCGCGTTGTGTTTACAGGGAAAGCGCAGCTCGATTTACATCCTCGTGTCGAGAGTGGAAAGAGATCGCTGGCCATTAGCAATGGCAGATGAAAACATTCCCTTCTATTAAAAAAAAAAGTAACCAAGTGGAAAGCGATATTTATTGGCAGACGATTGATTTGACTAAGCTTAGAAATGATGATAAATATTTTTTTCGGCTAGATAATCTGGTACAAAATGTTCACTGACCATTTACATAACATACGTCTAACAAGATAGCTGACGCTGCTACAACTCATCACTCTTCTTCTCGTTCTTCTACATCTCCATCAAACGACATGAACACTTTCCAAATCGCCCCTTAGTGCCTGGAAGAGGATTCATCGTACCATCATCATACGATTTATGTACCTTTCCATCCTCGACTAGCCCGCGGGAAGAAAGCTCTTTCCCTTCGAGTTTTGATTTCTCTTATTCTACTGCCATGGATATTTCCCGTTATGTATGTGAGAGTCAGCAATAATTTTCGCATTCCGAAGAGAAACTTGGCCATCGAAATTTCGTAAGTAGATTTCGCCGTAACGGAAAAAGCTGTTGTAATGACTTCCGTTCCGACTCTTGAATTATTTCCGGTACACTCTCTCCCCTGTGTCTCCATAATACAAAACGATCAGTCTGTACCAGTTAGAGGTCCTTCGACAATTATATTTCATAAACTTCACACCACACAGATGTTGTCCTTGTACAGGTCTTCAGTCCGTAGACTGGTTTAATGCAGTTCTCCACGCTTACCTATCCTGTGCAAGCCTCTTCATCTGAGAATAATAACGACAAGCCGGCCGTGTTGGCCGAGGGGACTGAGGCGATCAAGTCACGGTCTGCAGGGCCATTACGGTCGGGGGTTCGAATCCCCCTCGGGCATGGATATTTGTACCGTCCTTAGTGTTAGCTAGTTCATAAGTAGTTTGTAAGCTTAGGGACTGATGACCCCGTAGTTAAGTCCCATCAGTTCTACAAACATTTGAACATTCTTGAGTAACGGCAACCTACAATCTTTTGAATCTTCTTACTGTATAAACCATACAGATAACTTATCTAAATCGTTCTCCCGTTGGGTTGGAACCTCCAGTGAAGGATAAAATCAACTGCAAATAATATCAGAAGGCTGCTGAGCTTGTCTCGTAAATAGCTTGGAAAAACAATGAACAGCAGATGACCCATAAAACTACCTTTGGGGACACGAAGTATCACTTCTGTTTAGGTCGTTACCTTTATATCTATTACTACAAACTCTGTCATATCTGACAGTAAATCAAGTAACCAGTTACAAAACTGGGACGAAATTCCATGAGCACCTAATTTCATTAAAAGCCAAACTGAAGTATGGTGTTTAAGCCCTTCTTTTAATGGAGTAATCTATAATTGTGGAATCAATATGATGCTTCTCTATAACACTCACTGCACTCTGCAACTACAGAGCTCATAGAAATCCCGCGCGAATGACCGTGCCTTCTTGCCACGGATTGCGCAGCCACTCCCCGTTGGAGGCTCGATTTGTTCCTCGGCCATGTGTGTGTTCACAGCAAAAGTTAGTTTGTAAGCCGAGGAACCGATAACCACATCAGTTTGGTCCCTTAGGATCAACAGATTTTATTGAGCTGGTTGAGTTTCACAATTACATTTCTACTGCAGTGTTTAATATGGATCAATGCATCAGGCTTCATCTAGCCCATTGGAGCTACATTTATTCTTCCACCTTTTTGATGTCTTCAGACGTATCTCTTACCTTTCTGAGTATTTCGTCAAAATAATTGTCGTAATCCTGCCTCTTCTATTCAGAGCAGACGGAATAGTCATTACTGTTTAATTCCTTCACCCTTACTATTTATGCCTATTTTAATGTCTTTTATTTTTTATTTTCAGTCTAATATTGTGTGTCCTACAAAGTTCATGTTTTCAGATCGCAGGCTGCATACGAAATATTAAGGGAGAGCGGGCATCATTGTTCATGTGTGTGGTATTAATTTTTAACACTGGCGTTAGGATACACCTACGACTATGGAGGCCGATGGCAACTACACCGGCACCTTTCCACATATGTGTCAGATTAGTTAGATTTTTTAATCTAGGATGGTCAAATATTTTGTGTTCTGTTGTTTGTTACTCTCTCGTTTGACTTCAAAACTGAGTCATCATCATCATTTGATTATGTCTTTCAGCGTTCAGCCTAGAGCATAGTCATTAAAATTGAGGCTCAAGATTTATTTACTTTTTTAATTTATTTTTGTTTACAGACAGGATGGCGTCTGTAGTACGGTACATATAATCTGGAAACCATGTGTTACATAATGCATCTCTCTCTCTCTCTCTTTTTTTTTTTTTTTTTGATTTTTTAAATTTTTTTTATCAATTATCATAAATGCCGCATAGTAGCTGTTTTTACAATTGTCTCGCTCCAAAGAAAACACGTCTTGGCATATTACTTTTTTGTATTATTTTCTCAAAGATGATTTTCTCACATACATTTCTAGTAACATGGTGAAAGACATATTGATTTGAGTACGTCTTTCAAGAGAAGTCTCTTGTATTACTATCTAGTTTGGTTTTGCACAGTTCTCTTGACCGATTAGCAACGAGGCTTATCGGGGCTATCCGTTGGTGAATGATTTAATTTTGCCTTTCTTTTTTGTTAATCAATGGCTTCTATTCCCCAAAGCCTCTTAAAGTACACAACATGTCATGAAGTTTGTAAGTCACGACGAGTTTTTCTGTTCTATTACGTGGGATTTTGAGCAACGTTGTTAGTCTCTCCTGCAGGAAAAAAAGATGTAATCAAAGATAATTCGTTGCAAGAAACGTGCGCTTTATCTAACGTGGAGTACATGGTCTGCAAGGCGTAGATAGACCGATCTTTGCCACCAGTTCAGTAGGCGAGTATTTTTCCATATGTGATTCAGAGTTTGATGTGGAAAATTAACGAGCCGCTGAGAAAAGACGGCCAGAAAGTCTCCTGGGCGCGATATTTTAAGGCTTGAAATTGAGAGAAGGTGTCGGTAAAGTAGAATGATGTTTTTCGCAACCGGAGGAAAGACGAGATTTGCATCCGCTTGTGTCACCCTGATGTTGAAGAACATCTCCACACGCCTGCAGTCTGAAGGCCTTTTGCTACTACGCAGGGAAGCACCGCCAGTTGGAGGTTGGGGGGTAATTGCTTACTCCCGGCTTTTGTTAGGAAATTCTTGCTTGTTTCGTATCGCTCTCTAGGTGGTTAGTGACCCACAGGTTTTTATTTTATTGATTGTTAATATTTATTTAACAACCTTGCTTCCACTATGTGAGTTTGTTTCCCTTAAGTAGAAATATTTGAAATTCATCTCTATACCTCCTGCATTTGCGATGAGAAATCGAATGTAAATATTTAAAAAAAAAAAAAAATTCTGTGTTAATGTATAGGTTTATCTGCCTTTTCATTTATGACTCCAACTAAATGTTTCCAGATACAGTTTCTTTTTATGCTCAGTCACTCATGCTGTTACCAGATCCTCCCCCATCTCAGAAAGGACATCCCTCGCGCTGTTCATTCTATCCGATATAATATTATTTGTGATATGCACCCAAGATGTAAGAAAAATAGTGTGTATGAGGATACTTCTAATATATTGTGCATTGCAGTCCAATTAACCACTATATTAATGAGAAAGTTTACTAATTGTTTATTTCTTTCAAATGTTCCTAGGTTTACACACCGCTTAAACCAACTTAAATCGTGCTAAGAACAACACAAACACCCTGAAAGACGGCCGTCTGCCGTCTTCAATAGGATGTTTTAAATTTGTGATTTATTTAAGGTCTCTAGACGAGCCTTTTGATGAATGAGAACCCCACTATTTTCGGTACTAGTATTCAAGGGTATGTTAAATTTGCCTAATGCGCGTAAAACATTTCTTTCCTTCTTTCTCTCCGTGAGTGACATGTGTTCCACATGGTGTGTTCGTCGAACAAAGCCTTCAGCTTCCCCTGTGTCTGTTCTATGCTCTTCAGGCAAATAATAATGCGTTTAGGTTACTGATTCCGTATTACTAATTTGCGACCTATTCTCTCCGACTATATTAGTGTTGCTCTTTCCTTTTAGAACTTGTAGTTTGCTCTCGCTCTTTGTCTGTAAGCTCTACTAGCCTGGAACAACCTCCTTTATTAGTTTCCTATAGTAATTCTACATATTCCTAGTAGTTGCATGTTGTAGTTTCTTTTACATCTGGTTCGCTCATCTAATTTTTTCACTTTTCTAGGTGTTGGAAACTGTGCTTCATCTCTGTCTCTGTAAGCTCTTCCAGCCGCGTGTAGCTACATTTCATTAGCTTTATCGTGAAATTCTATTCGTTTCTAAGGGTTACATGCCACAGCTATTTTTCTTTATTTTCTGGGAATTCAAGTTTTTTTGTATATTTACTGGTTTTCGGAACCACGTGGCTCCGGATTCTGACTTAGGTCAATAGTTAATCTGTAGTGTTTTTCTTTTCCGATCATGAACCAGTGCCTAGGTTGTGTAATTCTTGTTTTAAATTTCAAGTCACTATTTCGATTTTGCTGAGATGTTACCAGTACTTAACCACACCGCCTTCAGCGGTTTGCGTTCATATAATGCTCCGGCCATGTGCCGTGCAGATCAAAATGCTCAAATGTTCAAATGTTAGTTAAGCTTAAGGGACTTAACTGCGGGGTCTTCAGCCCTTAAACTTACAAACTACTTATGGACTAGTTTATACTACTGACAACACAAACATCCATGTCCAAGGGAGGGATTCGAACCTCCGACAGTAGCAACCTCTTCCTTTTTTTAAAATACCGTTTTTCACAAGTGCTAATAATGCAATTATTAAATTACGACCGCTGCGCCATGAATGTTCTTTCAGCCACCTCCCATGAAATAATTTTACTCAAAGTGGCTTACTTACTAACATTTGGGTTATCAACTGTTTCAAGGGTCCAGAATATCAGTTAGGAGCTAACTACTAATGTGTGTTGGCCACTTTCCCTTAGCTTCCCACTTCTGAATCCATTTTATTGCTAATCAGTTCCCAGTTTGGGCCGGGGAACAATATTTTAAAGGTAGTTCACTTTTAACCCGTGCCCGAGGGAGGACTCGAACCTCCAACTTCGACCAACCGCAGCAAGACACCTTATAACGCTCGTTCACTGCACCTTTTATAGTCATCAGTTCGCTTAATTTTGATTTAATTTGTTTTTAAGTTTCGTATATATAACAGAGTCATTGTGTGTGCTGTGCTAAGCATTACATGGTATGCACAATTCATGTGCTTCTCTCATTTACATAGGGCCACATATTGTCCTACAGGAAATTTCGTCGGTGAACGCATGCAGAACGATACTAACGGCATTGCAAGTTATATTACAACTGCTAAACCGGAAGAAAAATGTTCAAATGTTTGTAGAACTTATGGAACTTAACTACGCGGTCATCAGTCCCTAAGCTTACAAACTACTTATGAACTAACTAAGACTAAGGACGGCACAAATATCCATGGCCGAGGGGGGAATCGAACCCCCCGAGCGTAGTGGCCGTGCAGACCGTGACTGGAGCGCCTCAGTCCCCTCGGCCGGAAAACTGGAAGAATCAACGGCATAGGTACATGAAATTTATTGAAATTCTAAGCCCCCCCCCTCCCCCCACACAATTCCGTCACTGTATGCTGTTTTATCTCAGAACAACACAGCTATCTTGCAGCGGTACTCCATCTGATGTATGTTTAGTATAGAAGTGTTACTGTAGTTAATTTTGGTGTTTATGGGTGGTACTTTCCTTACCCCACTGGATTACGTGAGCTTACTTCTAGCCGGATTCCAAGAGCTCGGCGCTAATGGATATCTGCACTCGCTGACAAACGTGCTGCAGGTCAGCGAGTAGCGGGAACTGTTCACTTGCGGCTTACGTGAAGGAACGCGTTGCGTCTGCCTTCCTGCGCGACTTCTAAATCCATCAGCGTGAGCAGATTACGTCTCCTCTAACTCGTTGGGAAGCTTGGTGACGCAACCACGTGGACAGTATTGTCGCCTTGAAATGGAAGCAGGCTTGACTTCGAAGGCAACTAAACACAGCACCTATACTGAAAGCACGTTTATTACGACCTTAACATACACGCAGCACTGACTGCCTCTCGGGCAGAGTGCTCTGCTATTTATACATAGACAGAATGAACCAGAAATTAGAAGAATAGTTAACGTAAGAAACACGTAGATTTTACAAGTGAACATAAGAAAAATGTAGAACATTCTGGAATCGTTAATTACAAAGAAATAAATTTTTTGTCGGTGGTCGGTATTGAACCGGTGACCTTCAGCACCGCAGACTGTGATGCTAATCCCCTGCGCCACGACGGCAGTCCGTTTACATGCTGTCTCGCGGCAGTATTGTCAAACGTAGCTACAATTCTCTGAGGAAAACAATACACGGACAAGAACCGGAGTGATTGACGTTATTTTAAGCCACGGTGGAATGGCCGAGCACTCTAAGGCTCCTTACTGCGGAGCGCGTGGTTTCTCCCCGTCGGAGGTTCCAGTCCTCCCCCGGGCATGTGTGTGTTCTCCTGAGGTTAATTTAAGTTTTTTAAGTTATTTGTAAGTCTAGAGACTGATAACTTCAGTTGTTACGTCAAACAAAGTGGTTCATTCCTGGAGGGAATAAACGTTAAGGCGTTGTGATATTCCTGGCCTGTGGCCACTTCATATTTCTGGCCGCTGGCCGTTTGTTTGCTAACATTGTACGTGGCTTAAACGCAGAAGGAAGACAGCAGTGCAGCATATGTTGAAATGTGGGGTGGGGATCAGTAACATATGGCGCAGTAGGTGCTGGTTCCCGTAGGAAAGCCCGCCTATGTTACTGGTGCTCTCCTCGCATTGGCTGCTGCATTTCACGTCAAGTGATTTCTTTTGAAATTACTTTTGTTTATTATAAACTAAATATTAATTATTCAGAGCTGAAATTTATTATAAATATCTCTCAAGGACAGGCTAGATTTAGGCAGTTTAAAAAATTTAAGTTGCCTTCTCTTATTGTAACAAGAGAAGAGCGATTTTGCAGAAGGCGCGCGACGGCCCTGTTTTGGCGCGAAATAGAGCGTCAGGTGCCCTCTCGCAACGCGCCGCAGTTTCAGTCTCGAGCTGACCACTATACGCGCCGGACCGCGCCGGTCATGAGTTAAAATTTTTGTAATAGTGATAACAGTCGAGGTCTCAACATGAGCTATGGGCAGCATAGGCCGTATCATATGGACAATAGTTGCTCATTATTTTTATTATTTATTTAATAAATGGCATCCTTGACAATTATAAATCTCGCGACTCGCTTATTATGCTTCCATCATAAAGAACTTTGTATGCTTGTATGCTGTAGAAGAACCAACGACCTGTGTGCTGTCTTCTGCGCTGGGGACACAACTATAGAAGACAACAGGTTAGTCAGAACTCTATGCTGTCCAGAAAGTCTTGGACAGCAACTACAGCACCTCGTGCGTACTGTAGGGCGGTACAAACGCACACTGCTACGCAACAGCATCCGCAAGGATGTGGAGGTTTATGGGGACTTGTGGGAGGAAGCAGTATTAACTTCTCCGTCCGCAAATAAAATCCTAGGAAGCTTGTAGCGTCAGTCAGTTTTTGTGGGACATACATACACTATCGTCTTTATTTTTATCTTGCCTTATTCCACATTGACGCTTAGTCGGCATGGCTCTATTCGTTAGTTTACGTATGACCGGATGCTCTTACTTCCATCCCCGCCCTCCACGGAAGAAAAGTAAAATATGCGTCACAAGCTACATGCGTATAGCCTTATTTATGTTATGGTGTGTGGACGTAACAGACGGAACAGGAAATCAGCCCGATATTCGTCTAGCAGGATGAGCGAAACCGCCGAAAAACCTTCTTCAGGAATACCGGCACACCATACCATGTAGATAAATAATCCTCCGGGCTGATTCGAATCGGTGCTGCGTACCTCGCTGTTCCTAAAAGTGGGGCCTGTAGTTGTGTTACTAGTGGCGCCGATCATGAGATAGTCACTACTGTGCCTATACCACATTACACATATTGTTTCATGCTGGTTTGTTTGGTGGGAAGCCTGTTAAATAAATCTCTTTTCAACCAAGCCATAATCCAGAAGGAGTTTGTTGATGTACAGAGCACGTTGGTCGGAGTTAGCACCATGGGCCAAAAACATGCCGTTAGACGAATTCCAGTTTACTGCGACAAGTGATTCGAACTACCATTTAGCGCGAAGAGAGGGGAATATATTATACAACAACGAGAAAATATAAAAATGCAGTAAATGAAACAGACAAAATGGAGTACAGACGACTAAGAAATGAGATTGACAGGAAGTGCAAAATGGCTAAGTAGGAGTGGCTAGAAGGCAAATGGAAGGATGTAGTAGAATGTATAAATAGGGGATACAGCCTACAGGAAAATAAAAGAATCATTTGGAGATAAGAAAAACAGCTCTATGTATATCAAGGATACTGATGGAAAACCAGTTATCAGCAAAGAAGGGAAAGCTGAAAGGTGAAAAGAGTATATAGAGAGGCTCTATGAAGGAAATGAACTTAACGGCAATATTGTAGAAAGGGAAGAAGAAGTAAATGAGGATGAAATAGGAGATACTATACTTAGAGATGAATTTGTCAGAGCACTGAAAGACCTAAGTCGAGTAGATGACATTCCCTCAGGGCTACTGAAGTCTCTGGAAGAGTCAACAATGAAAAAATTGTTTCACGTGGTGTGTAAGATGTATGAGACAGGTAAAGTATCCTCAGACTTTAAGAAAAATGTTGTAATCCCCATTCTAAAGAAAGCAGGTGCAGACAGAAGTGAAAACTACAGTTTAATAAGTCATGGCTGCAAAATATTAACACGAATTATTTACAGAAGGATGGAAAAGCTGGTAGAAGCCGACCTCGTGAAGATCAGTTTCGATTCAAGAGAAATGTAGGGACATGGGAGGCAATAGTCACTTTACGGCTTATCCTAGAAGATAGATTAAGAAAAGGCTAACCTACATTTCTAGCTTTTGTAGATTTGGAGAAGGCTTTTGACAATGTTGATTGGAATAAACTCTTTAATGTTCTGAAGCAAGCAGAAGTAAAATATAGGGAGCGTAAGGTTATTTACAACTTGTACAAAAACCAGACAGCGGTTGTCAGATTTGAAGGGCATGAAAGGGATGCAGTGGTTGGGAAGGGAGTAAGACAGGGTTGTAGCCTTTCTCCAGTGTTATTTAATTTGCACATTGAGCAAGCTATAAAGGAAAGCAAGGAGAAATTTGGAGAAGGAATTAAAGTTCAGGGTGAAGAATTAAAAACAATGCGTTTTGCCGACGACATAGTAATTCTGTCAAATACAGCAAATGACCTGGAAGAGCAATTGAACGGAATGGACAGTGTGCTGAAAGGTGCATATAAGATGACTATTAACAAGAGCAAAACTAGGGCAATGGAATGCAGCCTAAGAAAATCAGCTGATGCTGAAGGAATTAGATTAGGTAACGAAACAATAAAGGAGGTAGATGAGTTTTGTTACTTGGGCAGTAAAATAACAAATGATGGTCGCAGTACAGAGGATATAAAATGCAGAATGGCAATGGGTAGAAAGGCGTTCTTGAAAAAGAGAAATTTGTTAACATCGAATATTGATTTAAGCCTAAGGAAGTCCTTTCTGAAGGCATTTTGTATGGAGTGTTGCCTTGTATGGGAGTGAAACATGGACGATAAACAGTGCGGACAGGAAGAGGATTGAGGCTTTTGAAATGTGGTGCTACAGAATAACGCTGAAGATTGGGTAGGTGGATCGCGTAACTAATGAGGAGGTACTGAACAGAATTGGGGAGAAAAAAAATTTCTGGCATACCTTGACTAAAAGAAAGGGATAGATTGATAGGGCACAATCTTAGACATCAAGAGATTGTGAATTTAGCGTCGGAGGGAAGTGTGTGGGGTCAAAACCGCAGAGGAAGACTGAGATTGATACAGTAAGCAGATTCAGACAGATGGAGGTTGCCGTTGTCATGTGGAGAGGAAGAGGCTTGCTCAGGGAAGGGTATTGTGGAGAGCTGCATCAAACCAGTCTCCGGACTGAAGACCACAACAACAACAACATATAACGCGTTATTGGATCAATAAGGTTCTTAATCGTCCCTGGTGGATTTTCTTCCTATCATTTTGATTGCGAGCACACAAATCCATGACACTAGTTACTTGTGCACCGTGACCTACTAGGTGCCGACCAACCGTATCCCGACCTTTTTGATGGGCGACTTGTATGGCGAACTTGCAGGCCAGAGAAGCAATAGTACCCGTCTCCCTTCGAAGCAGCCCCGTACATTCCTCGCAGTATGTGGTCAGGAAATGTCCTGTTGAAATGCTGCCTGAGGAGATGCCTAAAACAGGGGGAGTATTTCAGGCTCCACAACCACCGATAGTTACCGGTTGCTGCTCAGAGTGCCCTCAATACGCAGGAGGCTAGATCGCGTGTTGTAACCAATGGCGCCCCAAACCATCACATCTGATGTTTGTCCTCTATGCCTCTCCATAATGCTGCCCTCCAGGTTGCAGTCACCACGGTACCGCCGGCCACATATGTGGACACGTTGAAAAGCGAGCCGTCCGAAAAGGTTACGTCTTCCCACTCAACACTCCAGTTACGGTTTCACGTAGAAATTATAGTCGGAGGAGCTTCTGGTTTCTGGACAGTGGAATCCGACATAATGGCATGCGTGCAACCAGTCTAACCTGCAGCAGATGGCAACGAACAGTCGATAAAGACAAGTTGACACCTGTTGCAGAGCTCCAGCGCCGAGCCAACACTGTGTATGACGTTTTACGGTTTGTTATGGCCATCCCGTACTGTGGTCATGTTCCCCGCTCGTCCCTGCGTAAAATCTTCCTCTGTCCATTACTTTCACACACGCATCGCTGTCATAGTAGCACGCCCAGTGCCAGCCGAAATGACGCGCTATGACAACCCTGTTTCCCGGAGACCTATCATTCTGCCACGTTCGAAGTCGCTCACATACCCATAGACTCTCTTTGACATCGACGAGGCACACTGTCACTCAGTGTACTCCTTGCTGTCTGCATTACACTGTTGTGAGACATAATGCCCATTTGGATGCACTTGGAAATAATTTAACTGTCTTGACCACGCTCGAAACTTTATTAACGCCTTACGCGTTTAGAAATTCCGTCATTTTCAAAGGCAAAGCTGTGTTAAAAAATTCCCCTTAAAATATTTTATGTCACAGACGTATGCCGGATGTAGAACAGATGTTTAAAGTTTATTCCCAGACGATCTCGTTGAAGAAAGGTCAACTGAACTTTTTGGAATGAAACTTTTACTCTGCAGATGATTGTGTGCTGTAATGAAACTTCCCGCGAGATTAAAATTGTGTGCCAAAACCGGGACTCCAACCTGGGACCTTTGCCTATCGCGGGCAAGCGCTCTACCACTGAGCTCTCCCGACGTGACACACGGTCCGTCTTCACAACTTCTGCCAGTACCTCCACACAAGTGCAACACACTTTTTACTCACTACTTCAATACCGTACACTGGTACTAACATCCCGCCGGCCGCGGTGGCCGAGGGGACTGAGGTGCTCCAGTCACGGTCTGCACGACCACTACGGTCGGGGGTTCGAATACCCGCTCGGGAATGGATATTTGTGCCGTCCTTAGTATTAGTTAGTTCATAAGTAGTTTGTAAGTTTAGGGACTGATGACCCCATAGTTAAGTCCCATAAGCTATACAAATATTTGAAACATTTGATTCCAAGTGCAAAATATTTGATTTTCTTTCTTATGTCTATCTAAGATCTGCGCAGCCATTCACGTCTGCACGTCTGGTGAAAGTTGCAGTAGAAGAAACAAATCAAACCTGTAAAAAATAATATAATAAATAAAATAAAATAAAATTTAAAAAATGGGTTTGAATAATTTGTGACGACATTTTGTTATGTGCGAGTATAAAACCATCACTTCTTAATATTTCAAGGATGCTCGTAAACTTTGGATTTCTTCGAAAGGATACCGAAAACCCTCAACCAGTAGCAAACTATTATGACTCAGTAATAAAATGGTATTGTTGTTAGTTGATTAAAAATAATACTGCAATGAAAACTCGTTACCAGGAGCAAACTACTCTGATCCCGAGTAAAAAGTTATTATTATGTATTGATTAAAAATATTATGTTATTCGTATTTCTTTTTATGACATAACAATATCTGAATATGTGACAGTCATACAAAAAGATTGCGTCCATTGTAAATAACTATAGTAGTACTTCAAAAACGCTGTTAAGTCGCTTAATTAACAAGTCTTCATGAGGGGAAATAGTGGCTTAACTGTTATTCGTTTTGTTCGAACCATCACCAGAAATCAAAATAGGTACATCTTGTACCTGTAAAACTTTTAATGTCCGATTAAAGAATACGCGAAACCTGTCACGACAAAGCCACTTTAAGCGGCTTTCACTAAACACTGTTACTTCTGTGTGGCACTTCTGTCGTAGTAGCGAAAGGTCACGAAACGTTGATTTGCTGTTGAACATGCTGCTACAGCATCCTGCGACCGCGACACCCCTGCCATACTTTGAGATCCACCCCGTCCCCTCCACCCAGGGGGTCGCGATCCACATGTTGAAAAACACTGTGACAAAGAATCGCAACTCTTCTATTGTTCGAGATAATGAAACAAAACGTTCAAATATTTTTAAATCTATCGGACTCAACTGCTGGGTTATTAGTCCGTAGCCCACAAATTACTTAAATTAAGGTAAACTAATACAAGAACAAGAGAAACACCCATGCCAGAGGGGGGGGGGGGGGACTCGAACTCCCGACGGCGAAAGGCTGCGCGCACAGCAGCATGACGCCCAAATGCGCTATAGTGAAACATACAACGGGAATAATGCCTGCAGGGGGTATGTTAAACGGTCCTATATCATTTCCTTTCCTCCTCCATGTTGCCATGGATGACGCACAATAGTTTGCGTTTGTACCTCAGTGAAAGTGTACTCGAAGGTTGTAGTTACTCCCCTCTGCACTGTGTGAAGAGTAAAAAATCAAAAAGCTCACCAACCTGACGTCTTGTATAGATGTCCTCACGCAGATGATAGCACGCAGGTCGAAGTTCTTGATTGAGGCTGAAATTATTATACTATTGGCAGTAACTGATCTAATTACTGAGTAATACTTTCTTGTGGGATGCCATCTAGTTTATTTAAAGAAGGCAGAAAATAAGCAAACTGCATAATAACATCCACTTGACACGGATTGTTTTAAATGAAATTAAATGTAAAGTCATTTCCCGTGCTCTAAGATGATTAAACAATTTATTATGACCGCCTACGTGTGCATGTTACTTCAGTGAGTTTGCATACTGAAGTCACATGTTATTCTTCCGAGTACCTGCTCTGAACTGAAGAGTGGCGGCTCGATGCAAGACTGCCTTCGTTCCGCAATTTGGCGCGTAAACATGACCGCCGTGCATCGTCCGTCTTATATTAACTGTTTTGTTTATGTTTTTAGCAATTGTTAATATGTTTTACCTACTCAGCGTATAGCTTGGTTTCGAGGGGTATTTCTAAATTGAGTATGACAAGAACCAATAATTAGTTTAATAAATATTAACAAAAATATGAATAGGTTATGGCGCGTGACCGTCAGTGCTACAGACAATCAGCGTCCAGTGCCTGTCGCTCTGGGACTTACCTAGAATTCGGGGAGATTTGCCCGTGCTCTTTCCCGTGAGAGCACGACCTATTGTACCACCTGTCGTGGTTCTCACCAGATTTTACCATCTGTCGCCTACTGGTCCTAGCCGGCTGCACGGAAGCAATACTTTAATCTTAATATGATGGCTTTAAGCCATAAATATTACAAACATCTATGTTATTTTTTTATTATTAAATGGAACAGTATACTTTTCATAACTGCATCTACTAGTAAGTAGCCTGCATCAACAATTTTCTTTTGAGTTCCGTCGTCTGCAGAGGCCCCACGACTTTCCTCGGGATCATAATTGTATGAAAATACTGCGGAAGTGAAGCGTCAGTTAAAGTCGAGTGAGCCTGCTGCGTGTGCTACCTGTTGCTATTCACCTGCAGGTTCTCGCCGCCACGGTAGACGCCGGCCACTTTTTAGTGAAGACTCCGGGATGGTCCATGATGGACATAGCTACGTGTGCGGCGGACTGGCTTTAATGCCCCGAGCACGACGGCCGCGCAGGCGCATCCGATCCCCACCTGCCGCTGGCGTTTACGCTCTTGGCGATTTAAATGTTTGCCGGGCCGTGGCGACCGAAAAACGCCCCTAAAGACTATAAATCGCCACTGCGTGCGGAAGAGAAGAGCGAAGAAGAAAGGGCTGGCGGTGATGCTGCAGTCTTGTACAGGGGATGACTCGCCGACTCAAGAGGTCAGCGCACGAGAAGTCGTTAGGGAAGCGTGCACTTCCGCCGTCCAATTGTTTACCCCTAGATTGATCGCGGCGCATTTATTAGCTGAGCCACTTGAAGTGACTTGCTGCACCACTGGACATACGTATTTATCAAAGGTTTTCTTTGATTGACGTACAACAATATAAAATATGAAACTAACGATTATTGAAAAGCTATTTACTTCATACTGTAAGATGCATGGGAATGTGAAGGACAGCAATCAGTACACGTAACTCTGTTTTACTTCAGATCTATAGATTGGACTTTTACACAGTTATCATCCGTTGATGGCTTACAGTAATGTATGTTCTAACAGTCATGGAGAATATTGCCTTAGACACGGCGCCATTGAAGCCTAGATGTTTCTTCCGATATGTTGACGATACGTTATTTCGTCACACGGACGTGAGAAATCTGACGAGTTCATAGAACATCTGATCAGCATCACCAGTATCATCCAGTTCACCATGGAGGTAGATAGAGTACATTGCTATCCATCGAGGCAGTCATACCACTTGACAATGGACATGGAATGCTTGGCCGAAAGCTCGTGGAGTTTTAACCACTTGACGTGGACGGAAACCCGAGAACATTTTATTCAATGTTATTGCTGCGAGACAATGCTGTCTTACATAACAGTCTGACTGTTTAATACGGAACTTGTACAACATAACAGAAAGCCTACATGCTAGTAGATATCGTAGATTTATATAGACAATCCACTGTTGAATCTGTATAACAGTGGACACCGGGTGAAATGTTCAAATGTTTGTAGAGCATATGGGACTTAATTACGGGGTCATCAGTCCCTAAACTTGCAAACTACTTATGAACTAGCTTATACTAAGTACGGCACAAAAATCCATGTCCAAGGGGGGATTCGAACCCCCAACCGTAGTGATTGTGCAGACTGTGACTGGCGCGCCGCAGAACGCTCGGTCACCACAACCGGCACACCGGGTGTTCTGCAGTAAAATAGAATTTTGTTACTGACTGCGGTCTTTCTTTAAATTCTAACAATCAAGAAGCGCTGTGCAATAATGTTTCTCATATATTTACATCTAGAAGGCTTAGTGTTTAGTCTTACACTCATTATGCGGGTACTCTTATGTAATGTGTAACCATTCACTATAAAAGAAATATTCCAATGTTTATAAAACTTCTGGGACTTAACTGTGGGGTCATCAGTCCCTATACTTACAAACTACTTATGAACTAATTTACACTAAAAACGACACAAACATCAATGCCCGATGGAGGATTCGAACTTTCGACGGGGAGGCCGCGAGATCCGCAAAGTGGCGCTCCAGACCGCTCGGCCACTCCTGCGCGGCAATTCACTACATGTTACAGGAATATTGCCGGTGGAGAAGTAGTAAAAGCAAGTCAGGAAAGGGCAGTGACTTTGGACGTCGATGAGTCATTGCATATTTCCTGAGTAAGTAATTCACCGGGGAAATTTCAACCCTTGGGTGAGATCGGCTGTAGTTGGTATGATGGTGAAATGGAAACGTCAAACCATCATTAGTTAAAACAAAACCAAATAGACCTGCGTTGTTCGGAGAGGGGCAGTCTAACAAGGTAGTTCTAAGAAATCGTATTACATCAGTGGAAGGGTCCTCTAGTCAGTTTCAAAGTGCAATCAGTTTTCTAACTAGAGTGGGAGAGATGCTCAGAGACTTAAAAAGTATGATGTAAGCCACACCCACAGATGTATCGGTAGAAGTGGGCTGGGGTGGGGGGTAAATCGGAAACGTACTTTTAGCAAGTATTATAACATACCACCAAAATATTGACTAGTGTATCTAATGTTCTTAAAAGATGGTAATGGCTTTCGTTAAATGGGCTGATGATGTAATGGAGGTTATAAACATGATATTTCCGCATCTTTATATATACTTCGCAACAACGATCGATTTGTGACAGGGAAAAATTAGAAAGAGAAGATTTCTATTTCATAAATGCAGGAAAAACAGCATACAATAAATAATTTGGAAACACAAATGATATTAGGGTCGCCAACTCGGTGAGGGAGCAATGAATTTAGTGAAAAGGTAACGAAAACAAAGTTCATTAGTGACCTGAAAATGTGTACTATGCGTGCCAAATCAGGCTTCAAAAGACAGCTACATTGCATTTTGCTTACACAAATAAATAGTACAGTAGCTGAAAACACTAGACAACAACGTGCAAATAGCACTAAAGGTACATTAGTAGGCAATAAAAATAAATCTTTAGCCTCAATAAGTATCATGCTCGTCATGCATTCAGGCGATTAAAATAAGAATTAGCAGATCGTTTATGGTTCTAAATTACCTTTGTAATAGACTGATCGTAACTGAAGCATAAACTGTACTGATATGTTTTGCTATTGGTTAGTAAATATATCGTAATAGTTATTTGCGTAAGTAATCTTTGTTAAGTTGAAATAAATGTTTTGGCTATTCAAATGGCGTTATTTTCTGAATAAAAAACAATAAATAATTAATCACTACCATGAAATACCATCCTCAAGCAAGTACTCGTAAAACTAATAATGACTAGCTTCTAAAAAAATTGTATTTTAGAAAAATTCATTAACGATCAATGTTTAATATATACGAAGAAAGCTTTGTTCAGTTTTGCTTGTTCAATACAATTTTATGAAGGTATGAAATTCTATGGTTAGCCACATTTGTGTTGTTAACACCTCTGCTAACCTTGAAGTGGGGAAATTAATCACTAATCGACCGGCAAAATTAAGAATATCATTGACTAGTTCATTCTTATTCTGAAGTAGTGTCAGTAAGATAATGGATTAGAAAGGTACCTGACTGGAGAATGACTATCCCTTTAAGACTCAAGGTTGAAGATGATGTGACATCAATATAGAGAGGTACCTTTAAGATACAAAATACGTACATTAATTGATTAAAAAAACGAAAATAAATTTGTTTTCAAAACTTTTGTACCCATACAGTTGCCTGTTTTGGTCCTTCAACACAAATTTTTATGATCTGCACCACCTTACTGTAACATGCCTTTGAAATAAGTGACATAGTAACATCACAGGATCATATAAAATCTAATGGCTGTCAGATATGCTTCACATGTCAAAACAAAGATACCTACCTTGTCAACAAGTCTTTCTTACCGTCATTGTAAGTGTACTGGATTTTTGCCGACCGCTGGTGCCACACGGTGTAGAAACTTGGAACTAAAACACGTTGCATCCATCCACGATTGTGTGATGCAGGACCGAACTTCCTAGCGTGGATAACAAAGAAATAAAGCGAGCAAAACCAAAAACACACAACTGTGCGTGCAGGGCCTGAAAGGGATAAGGTGAATAAAGTCTTTAAGACGGGTTCTAAATTAACGGTTTTACAAATGACAATTGTTCCACTGATTCGCTGGTTTGAAATACATGCTAATTCTGACCAATTGGTCGGATCTTGTTTCATATTATACGGCGTGATGCTGCTGCGAAATAATGTTGGCACTTCACAATTGACGAACATAGGTTCTTCTTGGCGGCGAAATCACAGTTGCAAATTTGGGCCCACATAATTTCTCTTGATGTGTGCTTGCTGATTACATACGCTGTGCCCATTCAAACAATTAATATTGCCTGTTCGCCGTTTCCTCTTCTTGTGCCAGTCCAACGCCCAAGTTTAGCCACATGCTCTCCAGGAGGCACCATTACTCACGCCGAGTCACTGTTACGACCGACGCAATCCAGTAAAAGCTAGCAACTCTGCTCACTCCATGCCTCCGCGCTATCAGCGATAATACTCCCTACCTCACAGATGATTCCATACAGTAGCACAGTCCTGGTTAACCAGAGTGTCTACTTTGTTACAAAAACATTTCTGTTACGTGAATAAATTAAATACAACATTACAATTGTATTAAACAAGCAGAAAAAAGATAATAAATACTTGCATGAGGGTGAGTCAGTAAATAAGTCACGAAATGAGGTAGACACATCATTACTGAGCGTTGTGTATGGGTATTTCTCTACCAATGCGACACATCCGTCTTGTGGGTTGCAGCAGCTTAAGGTACCAAATAATGTTACAGCTCAAGAGCGTCACTTATAGGATGCAAACGCTGCCACAAAAATCCCAAGCTCCACGCTTTTAAAGCCTTCTTGGACTATGGGACAAGTGTTTAAAGGTGAGGTCAAATGAAAAGTAAAGCAATTTACAGGCTTGTAAACGTACTACTGGCGTGTCTACCTCAGTTTACGACTTATTTACTGACTCACCCCCATAAATCACACAGTAGTGTAAGAAAAACATCCATTACATGATAAGACATTCGGTATGTTTACACATGGATGAAAAGTGGCATTGTGACAGTATGATTTATGTATTATAATATAAAACACATTCAGTCAAACCTTTCAATAAATAGGACAAACGGACAGGTTGAGTAACTCCTAGTTATTGAATATAAGAAGATGCGTTGAATTAAAATTTGTGCTGTGCCCAAGATTCAAACCCGGGACCTCCTGCTTAATAGGCAGATGCTTTAAACCGGTCAGCTACTACAGAGATTGCGGATAATAAGGCTACACGGACTGTCTTTAAGCACGTCCACGCCACGCCACACTCCACAATACCACATACTTTTATTCCGCCTCAATATTCTCTGTCAAATATGTATCAAATTGCCAAGGGTCTCTTATATTGGAATAACATCCCTAGCAAAGAAAGTGTGTGGGAATAATCCCACCTTGTACGTTCTTCGTTGTGTCAGCTGAAGGATTTCAAGCGTCTGTTTAGTAAGCAGCGGATCCCAGGTTCGAATACCGGCCACAGCACAAATTGTAATTCAACGCCTCTCCTTATATGCAATATCTTTGATATAATGAGGTAATGTGTGTCTCAAGGAATTGAATTATTGCTGATGACTACTATTTAGTTTTTTTTTTTTTTTTTTTTTTTTTTTTTTTTTTTTTTTTAATGTGGATCGAGGCATTTTCTTTCATATTATTTGACAGAGGCCAGACGATGCTTCTGGCTTTGATAACTAATTTCCATTGCACTTCTTACTAAAATTATTCCCATTTTGTCTACATGGAAGTTTTTGAACTTGAAGTCTATTCTGTTCTGTTCCAGAGTAGTCCAGAAGCAGCCATGTTGCACATTAATTTACCCTTCTATGGCTAGGTATAGTACTGAGCTGTAGTCAAAGCATGCTAAATATCTCAAACCTATCCTCGTGTGATCTATTTTAAGCTACACCAAAAAGTTCATGCAAACTGAGTTTCAGTAATGTTACGAAACTGTTCCTACACTCACTGAGTTGATGCCCCACATGAAGTTATTTTCATCGAAAAAATTTCTGTTCAATATAATGCTACAAGCGTATGCTGTATGATAATTTCAATTGTCTCGCAGATGCAGGTCATATAATACCACTGCATGAGTCAGATTATGAACTGAAAGCGTACTGGAGAATGGTCCGCTCTACAGAGAAATTCGAGCTAAAGGTGAAACAAGACAAAACGGAATACAAGCAGTTAGAAAGAAGACAACAAGAGGAAGAATATTTCTTGTGATAGGTATCATGAGATTCTAGAGACTTCACCAGTACAAATACTTCGGATCTTTGTCCACCAGTAACAAGAACATGAAACTGGTCATCAAGGAAAGAATTTCCTTAGGTGCTAAGATGGAAAGCAACATCTGCGAATACAAACGAGAATCTATAACACAGATGCTCAGCAGTCAGGTACGATTCAAAAATCTGGAGTACAACTAAGCAAAAAAAATGCAAAAGTATTAAAATCTGAAATTACAGTGATGAGAAAGTTGTGTAGACCAATCTTAGACGAAGAAGAATAATCGATTAAGAAGAATGAGCATATCAACCATTTGATGTAACAGTCGACATTCGTGCAGGAACTAAAGATTAGAAGATTCCAGTGGGCGGGCGATACATTTCATATGCCAAAAGAAAGACAGGTGAATAAGGCACTTAGGGAAACAAACATCAGACGCTCCACTGGACGACGAATGTTTCACTGGATGAAGGACCTGACGAATGCCCCTGCAGCCTGGGGAACGAAGGCACATGGACTAACGGAAAAAAAAAAAAACGAACTTAGGCAGCGCGTGGTTATTAGATCCTGTAATCGCCTTATCTTCATTGGCAAAAATCTAAAAGCAAACCAAAGTAGGAATCACTGTCTGCCAAGGTGGATATCAGACTCTGAAATTAGGCCATGATCGTTGCTCTAGACTTCTCCACCACTTTACCGGAAATGAATCTGATAGTACTACATTACGTTGCTCTCCTCGTGCTCTTTTGATAATGCGCGGATCACTATGATGCATGATTGTTTAGTACGCTGCTTTATCTATGTAACTGTCGTAAAAAGCTGTTGAACTTAAAGGAAGAAGAGAAACCACATATCTTGAAATAGGTTTCGGATTTAAGGCAGGAACATGAGGCAACCTCTTGTAATAAGAAACCATACGTCACCTCGGTAGTTCTAATATCTGACTGTATCGGAGAAGAATATATCAGCCTGAACTTAAATACTGTCACCTCCTGATTTAGCACAAAACTATACTCAGAGGCAGTACAATTGCATACTTCCTAAAATGATGATTTACTGTGGCTGCCTTCCGTGAGAGAAAGTGAAAAGAATATAGGAGCATTATCTTCAGAAGATATCGTATCCTTCTTTATTTATTATTTATTTTTTTACTTACAAATAATCTTTATGTATCATATTTCCATAAATAGTAGAAAAATTGTTCTTCACAAATTTTCAGGTAATCCAAAGTATGTTCATTTAAGTTTCATTAACACGAGGTATTTAACGATCTGTTTCGACAGTTAAGCAGATTCGACTCGGTATGCTGCTTTTAGTCATGGTATAATCTTACGCGTACACGCCTACACGAAACACATTCTTCCATTTTAAAAATTTTTCTTAACATTCGGTTTCAGTAAAAAATTTCTCGATATCCAACATTCCTAAATTACAGCTTCAGTTGTACTAAATACTTAAAATCAATTCAAACTGTTCATCAGATTTGATTACATGTATGCCTCATTACCGTGTAATCACTCCTACATGTAAGACATTCTCCGATAGCTTTCTCTATAAATCCTTTTAGAAAGCTTCCAACGGGCACTTTCAGACAAGCGTCTTCTAATTTAGTTTTTCTTTTTTTCAGAATATGAGGCGAAAGCCCCACACAGTCGGCACCTGGATGATGTTCGCGTGATCACACCTCGGAAACGACTCTCCATTTTACGCACTTTGAGTCCTGCTCGTCGTGCGAGACTTTTTCCTTAGATGCTTTATTCACTTCAAACTCGTTACGCGTTTTTCATTGGGTAGCCCGAAAGAATTACCAGGAAATTACATTTGGCAAACTCCAGCGCGAAGTATAATTGGCAAGGGAGCAATTCAGCTGCTTAAAAACTGCAATTATAAGAGAGCAAAAAAGCTGTTATAACTCGATATCGTAAGAGCTGAAGTGGATGAAAGAAGGAGAAAATAGCAGCAAAGCTCAACTCCTCCCAATATCTCATCAATAACCCAAGTAATTAGAAAAATTATCAGCAAGTTATGAAACTTACACTTAAATCATTGGACACTAGATAAACTTTAAAGAAAAACTGAGTTCTACACATTGTTGTACCGAAAATGCATAAAATAATCTTACTTGGTCAGAAAATTGCGATTTTTCTGAAGTGCTGAGAAATTTGTATATAAAATTTATTTAATGGCATTTATTTTCCTTTTCAACCCTTGTCCTCTTAAATGAAGTCTATGTGCCAACTGTCGGTATCTGCAATTGGCGTGTGTCTAGTGCAAGGTTGTGTTGTGTTGTATGATGTTGACGAAACGAACAGGGGGAAAATCGGTGCCTATATTTATCACACTCATCTTGAATAGTAAGCGGGGATACGCTGCTTTTAACGTCTCTAACAGATCGTCGTATCCTCAGCAACAATCTTACATGCCCAAACCCCACGTGCATCTACAATGAGATATGGACTTTAATAGTGGCCACTGCCGTAGTCTGACGGTCAGACATATTACACTACCTCGTCTCCCCGACTGGTAAAAACATTAGCAGCAAAATATTCCTTCCATCGCCTGGATTCGAACCGTTGGGCAGTCGAGCAGTTGGGCAGCTGTGCATAACCCAACTCGGCTGTTGAGGTAGGTTTATAAACATGCTGATGCTGAGAGACTCAAGCAATGAGAAAACGAGCTCTGCTATTTCGGAAAGCCAATAAATATGAAGGCTAAAAGAAAGTGGAGGTAAAATAAAGGGAAGAGGACGTTATCACTATTTGGTTTGAATGTACGTTTTAACAAGACTTTTAGGAACATATTTTTATTGAATGTGGTTTGATACGAAAGTAAAAATGTGGGTAATAAACAGGGTGGATGATAAAAGAACGACGATGATAAGCGAAGTAGACGGTATAATTAATGAAACGGTGCTGAATGGAATCGACGGTGCGACTTGACCAAAAGAATTAATAGGTCCACAAGGCCAATCTTGGCACGAAGCAGTAGTTCATATGTAATTGAGGGAGGGGGTAGTTTTTTTATGTTACATCCTTGCTTAGCAAGCCACAGATCATCTCCAGAATGATTTTTATGAACTGATTCATACATACAGTGACTCCCTCCGAAACATTTTCAAAGACTTAATGCTCTTGTTGTTGTGGTCTTCAGTCCTCAGACTGGTTTGATGCAGCTCTGCACGCTACCCTGTCCTGTGCAAGTCTCTTCATCTGAGAATACGTTCGGCAACCTACATCCTTTTGAATCTGCTTACTGTATTCGTCCCTTGGTCTCCCTCTACGATTTTTACCCCACACACTTCCTTCTAATGCTAAGTTGACAGTTCCTTGAGATCTCAGAATGTGTCCTACCAATCTATCCCTTCTCTGACTCAGGATATGCCAGAAACTCCTTTTCTCCCCAATTCGATTAAGCACCTCCTCATTAGTCACGTGATCTACCCATATAAACTTTATCATTCATCTGTAGTACCACATTTCAAAAGCTTCTTTTTGTCTGAACTCCTTATCGTCCACGTTTCACTGCCATAAAATGCTACACTCCAGACAAATGCTTTCAGAAAGGACTTCCTAACATTTAAATTAATATTGGATGTTAACAAGTTTCGTTTCTTTAGAAACGCTTTTCTCCCCGTAGCCATTCTGCATTTTATATCTTCTTTACTTCGGCCATCAGAAGTTATCTTGCTACCCAAATAACAATATTCAGCTACTGTCTCATTACCTAATCTAATTCCTTCAGCATAGCCTGATTTTCTGATGTTGCATTCCATTACCTTCGTTTTACTCTTTTTAATGTTTATCTTATATCTGCCTTCCAAGACACTGTCCATTTCATTCAATTGCTCTTCCAGATCCTACTATGTCATCGGCAAACCGCAAGTTTTTATTTCTTCTCCCTGAACTTTAATTCCTTCTCCAAATTTCTCCTTCCATTCCTTCACTGCTTGCTCAATGTACACATTGAACATTGGGTAAAGGCTACAACCCTGTCTTACTCCCTTCCCAACCTCTGCGTCCCTTTCTTGCCCTTCCATGCTAATAACCGCTGTCTGATTTTTGTATAGGTTGAATATAACTCTTCGCTCCCTAAATTTTACGCCTGCTACCTTCAGAATTTGGAAGAGTGTATTCCAGTGGACATTGTCAAAAGCTTTCGCCAAATCTACAAACGCCAAAAACGTAGGTTTGCCTTTCCTTAGTCTATTTTCTAAGATAAGTCGTAATGTGAGTATTGCCTCCCATGTTCCTACATTTCTCCTAGATCCAAACTGACCTTCCCCAAGGTCAGATTCCACAAGTTTTTCGATTCGTCCATAAATAATTCGTGTTAGTATTGTGCAACCATGACTTATTAAACTGATAGTTCTGTAATTTTCACACTTGTCTGCACTAGATTTTTTTGAAATGGGAATTACGATATTCTTCTTGATGTCGGTGGGTATTTCCACTGTCTCATACATATTGCATACCAGGTTGAACATATTTTTCGACTGGCTCTCCTAACGAAATCAGCAGTTCATATGGAATATCATCTACTCCAGGGGCCTTGTTTCGACTCCAGTCCTTCAGCGCTCTGTCAAATTCTTCTCGCAGTCTCCTATCTCATCTTCCTCCACTTGGTCTTCCCTTTCTAGAATACTGCCTTCAAGTTTATTTCCTTTGTATAGGCCCTCTATATATTCCTTCCACAGTTCAGCTTTCCCCTCTTTGCCCAATACTGGTTTTCCATCTGAGTTCTTGATATTCATACAGATGCTTTTCTTGTCTACAGATATCTCCTTTATCTTCCTGTAGGCGGAATCTATCTTTCCCCTAGTTATGCATTCTTCTACGGTTCTGCATTTGTCTGCATTTGCTTAGCCAGTCTGCACTTCCTGTCAATCTCATTTTTCAGACGTCTGTACTTCCTTTTTACTGCTTCACTTGCTGAATTTTTATATTTTCTCCTCTCATCAATTAAGTTCAGTATATCCTGTGTTATCCAGGGATTTCTATTAGGCCTTACCCTTCTGCCTATGTGATCTGCTGCCTTCACTACCCTATCTCAAAGAGTTTCCCATTCTTCTTCTACTTTCCGCCGTTTCCTTGCCTAATGCTCCCTCTGAAACTCTCTGGTTCCTTCAGTTTGTCCAGGTTCCAGCTCCTAACATTTCCACCTTTCTGCAGTTTCTTAAGTTTTAATCTGCAGTTCATAACTAACAAGTTATGGTCAGAGTCTAAAGACATAATATGCTTCACAAAATTGGTCACTGAACACACTTCACCGAATCGTAGATCTCGCTGCAGCTTTTTTTTATTTTATTTTATTTTATAATTTTTTTATTTATTTTATTTATTTTTATTTTTATTTTAATTTTATTTATTTATTTATTTATTTATTTATTTATTTATTTATTTATTTATTTATTTATTTATTTATCTTTTTTTTTACAGATATCACGTCAGCCCGATGACTGACTTCAGCACCCCCAGACCGTAAGACCGCGTTTCTCAACTCGGTGATTGACCTCAGCCCCTCCCAGGCCACGATCCTGGATACAACACTCACCCTAATGAGATTTTGGGCTCGGGAAAGAGAGAGATTTGGTTTGAATATTCTGGGAACTGGGTTTCACAGTTGGATACTGCCGAGTGGCAGTCTTTCTTTGTGAATAAATGCCAATGTTTATACCATTACTTAATCTGTGCTATCTAATATATTTGTGTATGTTGTATAAATGATTTAAGAAGCCTTTTTTAACTGTTTAAATACTTGCATTTTAATGATTATAATCTCTCTTTGAGCTCATCTGGATATTTATTGTAGAATTTTATTCTCTTGCAGGGAATTGTCTTCGACTTTTTTTATTTATGTAGTCAAGGTGAGTATAAGTTTTCTTCGGCTCGTTCCATAGGCATGTGAAGCGTTGTCGGCGTCACCTAAGAAGGCAGCGCAGATCCCCACCACCACAATGACAGCCAATAAGCGCTCATCCCGCAGGCGCGCGGCTGGCCGCGAGCCACCCTCCACTGCCCCGCCCACATGCGCGGAAGCACCCCCCTCCCCATATGACGCCAACTATAGTTGCTGAAGCACTTCATGAGGGCCGCAGTTGATTGGTAAATGCACTTGTGTGGTGATGTTAGAATCCCTTTCAGTTTACGCATTTCTCTACAGTTTTTTTAAAGTTTTCTTTTGGTAATTTAGTTACAGAATGAAAAAAAAAACAATAGATATGTTAAAAGTACTTACATCAAACATGGAACGTAGAAAAGGAGGAGAAATTCAGACACAAATTATAAAGAACGATAAGAGAAAAATAGAAATAGAAATTATTACAAAACAATGTAAAAAATTATATTTAAGAAGAAATTCCAAAAAGTGAACAATAGCAATAATAACATCGAAAGAGTTTGAAGACGATAAACGTTTGCAAATTGTAGAGGTGTATGAATTACAAGTATACTAGGTACAATGTATGGCCTTATTAACACAATTAATAGAAGAAGAAATCACGGCATTGGAAGAAAAATAGAGATTTACAGCAGGTAGGACATGCACGGATAACAACTGAAGCAAAAATCAAATATCGGAAAAGGAAAATAAAAAAGAAGTTACTAGCAGATTTAATAAACGGATTTGAAAGGTAGAGGAAAGGGCCACTTCAGAATATAAAAAGATGAAATAAAACAGCGAAAGTTTTCTAGTTACAAAATGATTAAAATTATGGTCTACATCTACATCAAATCACATTTAAGTGCCTGGCAGAGGGTTCATGGAACCACCTTTATACTATTTATCTCCCATTCCATTCTCAAATAGCGCGCGGGAAGAAAGAACACCTAAATCTCTCCATTCGAGCTCTGATTTCTCGTATTTTATTCCGATGATCATTTCTGCCTATGTAAGTGGGAGTCAACAATGTATTTTCGCATTCGGAGGAGAATTTTGGCGATTGGAGTTTCGTAAGTAGCCCACGCCGCAGCGATAAGCACCGTTGTTGTAATAATTCCCATCCCAGATCCTGTATCATTTCCGTAACGCTGTCTCCGCTGTATCGTGACAATACAAAACGAGCTGCCCTTCTTTGGACTCTTTCAATGTCCTCCGTCAAACCCACCTGATAATGATCCCGCACTGGGCAACAATACTCCAGAAAAGGACGGACAAGCTTGGTGTATGCGGTTTCTTTAGTAGTTCTGTTGCATCTTTTAAGGGTTCTTCCAATAAAACGCAGTCTCTGGTTCGCCTTTCCCACAACATTATCTACGTGTTCTTTTCTGTTTAAGTCTGAAGTAATAGTAATTGCTAGGTATTTTGAGGATGTAAGCTATCACCGACACAATTAAATGCATATCAACAACGTGCACTAACAGTGGAAGAAAAACTTCTACAAATGGAATACGAATCCAGAACACTTATGTGTGCTGTTTAATCTATGCAGGTGACCAAGGTGTACATCCACAAGACCGTGACGACGTACTAAAAGGGAAATACGAAGTTGCGCGATTGAGAATAAATACAAATAAATCCATATACTGAATTATTGACGAACTCAGAAATTGAAAACAGAAATTTGGAAACAAGGGAAGCAATTAACGCTAAAAATTGAATACAGTGGAACAAAGATATAACAAAATCAGCAGAAGACTAACAAAAGAAAGAAAAGGAAGGACCAGATATCATAGATGTAATAGTCAAAAATATTACAATGGTACGGAGAAGTAGGAGAATGACGGATATGGAATGTATCCCACCAGAGAAAAGAAGACGCCAAACAGAAATATGGATAGGAAGAATATCATGGTTTCAAGAGATATAGAATCGTAGTAGTGGAGAAGCGGAGGGGAATGGAATTTCCTTTCCGGAAGCTAATAGCACCAGTCTTGATACCGGATTAAGAAGAGAAGGAGAATGATCCCAACTTAGGTCGACACTAACAGTTTTAATAAACTTAGCTGTAGCTCATAAAGTGATGACTTTAAGACTGGATTTATTAGTCAGTGATGAATGTTAGGGGTTGTTGGGCCGTGGTCCAAGAAACAATGCTCCTGACGTTTAGGCCACAACTGCGCTGGATATCTTCAGGAGTGCTCTTGTCGACACTGAATCTTGATGACCGACTCTCGTTATGAAACGCTCTTTGTCTTGGAAAAACAGTTTCGAGCTTCGTTGGCAGCTACTTGCAGTGACACAGTGGACTTGCGCATAATAGTTCGCGATCGGGAGCGCTCACTTTAGTTCGCGGCTCTACCGCGAACTAGTTCGTTCTTTTAATTCATCCGCTCCCAGTGACGGCTGCTTCATGCGCTTGCTCCTTGAGCCACTAACGATATCACGCAAACCAAAAGAAACAGTTTGTGGATAATTTATTGCGTTTAAGTTTAGAGTTATCTCTATATCTTGGCATTATGGAATTTATTAGTCAGATATTGGAGAGTACAGAATACTTCAAAGCAGAAATTTTGTAGCACTGAACTATGTATTCTAGCAGGCAGACGCTAACCTCGAAACGGCTCTCATCAGTAGAAGGCAAATACGTGATTTTTAATTCTGTTCGCGACGTATCGCACATATTTTAGATCGCTACATATCGCGCATATTTTAGTTCGCGACATATCGCGCATATTTTAGTTCGCGACCTATCGCGCATATTTTAGTTCGCGACCGGTAGCTCTCATTTTACTTCGCAGCTCGGCCGCGAAGTAGGTTGCTCTTTTTAGTTCGTCCGCTCGTTTTGGCTTTTGCTACCGCTACTAAAACTACAGCTGAGCTGAATCTCAGCTCGAAATGACGCCAACTGGCAAGAGGGAATCACGCGATTCTGCGCGCTCTCGCGTCCTCTCGCTGTTACCCGTCAGTCTTCAAATGTTCAAATGTTTGTCAAGCTTAAGGGACTCAACTGCGGGGTCATCAGTTCCTAAACTTACAAACTACTTATGAACTACTTACGAACTAGGACGTCACAAATATCCATGCCCGAGGGGGGATTCGAACCCCCGACCGTAGTGGCCGTGCAGACCGTGACTGGAGCGCCTCAGTCTCCTCGGCCACCGCGGCCGGCCGGTCAGTCTTCGGAAAAGGAGCGGACGAACTAGGAGGCAAGGTATCTGCAAACTATTTCGCGTAGTACGTTCGCGAACTACACAAGACTAGACTACAGGCTCGCGGCTGTCGCCCTGGACCCGCCGGCGCGATCTCGCCGCATCATCGCGGCCGGCATCTCGTGCAGGCGCCTCGGCTGACAGCTGCAACTCCCGGCGTCCGTCAAGCGGTCGGCTGCCGATCGCCGCGTGCCATTAATTTATTAATTAATTGCGGCATAATCACGCCGTAAATCTGTGCCCTGGCCGAGAGGCTCTGACAGGCTCGCAACGCGAACCAGTTCCTGGCAGACCCCGCTGTCGCTTGAGATGCGTCGTTGTGAATGTTAAAGCGTAGCTTCCTGCCTTGCTCAAGTTTTTCCGTAAACTCAAAGAGAGCTGTTGGGTATCGTAGTATTGACAGTGTGATGTCTCAATTGCACAACCCTGATCCAACAAAACAGAGCCACAAAATTAACTGGGCTTATCACAGACGAATTTGTGTGAGTGATTATACGCTGAACAAAGATTGAAAATACAGCCCATTGTGAAGTCAGTAAGATGATGTCAGTAATGAGTTTTGCTGCACTGCTGGCTATAACCGCTGCCACATTGAATAAAAGAGACTCTGAATATGTTGTTGGGGAATAGTAATCCGTGTCGCATCTACATATTGATTGTCCAAAGTTGATTAGTTTTATCGTGTATCCTGGGTAACCGTTCTGCAGTCAGTGAGCAGACGTTATTGATAACCGAGATATAGGGAGAATATGGGACGTGCGGTAGTGGCCGAGCGCTCTAAGGCGCCTTGCTGCGAGGTTGCTCTATGTCGGATTCTCAAATCTTCTCTCGAGCATTGGTGTGTATGTTGAAGCATAAGTTAGTTTAAGTAGTTTGTAAGTCTAGGGACTGAGCACCTATGCAGTTTGGTCCCATAGCATTACAAACACTTTTACATTTAAATAGGGAGGCCATGGCACTGTAAATAAGTTTTGAAAATTGCTCGACGTGTCGAACATTGTCCTGTTGCAATGTGGCCGTCGGAAAGCTGCAAATGTAGGGGACGACAACAGAGCTGTAACGCTCATCGGTTAGTGCATCGGCAGTGTGTACTCGGGTGGCTTTAAAATGGAATCAAGGACAACCCCAAACCATAACAGCGGAATTAAGCTACTATGGCAATGAATAACGCATCAGTTCAGCAGTATTTTTCAACAGTTTCTCTAGACCGTAATTTAGCCATCGTGTTGCTAAAGAGACAGAATGAGAATACGTTTGTAAAACAATGTTAGAATCCCAATTCTAGCTCTGTAACCACTAGGGTCAAATTGTGTCTGGAGTCACTGTTGTGAGAGGCTTCTAAACTGTAGCATTGTGCATCAGAATACTCGTCTTGCACCCGCTATTATGGTGTGGCACGGTGCTGGATTTCACACCACGCACCACTAGATTACATATTTCCGGTAAACTAAACAACCACCGTTACATATCAAAAGTGTTGCACTCTTTCTCGTGTCATATCTTTGGAGCTTACTAACGCCAGTTTGCACAGTATAATGGCTGATCAGACGTGGCAGGCAATGTTCAAGGTTTCATGTCCTATATGAGTGCAATGCTCGAGCATGGTCTCTCTGCTCTCATGATCTCTTGGGTATAAAAAATGTCTAGGTGACAATCAAATAATGACTGTAGTGGGATACACCATCCTCTACTACACCAGATCATGTTAGCGATATGTAGATGCGGCATGGACTGCTATATCAGACAACACATCTACAGTCACTTTTATTCAATGCCAGTCACTGTAGCGAGAAATGGCGCCGACCTTCAGCAGTAGTTTCATCAACTTTCTCACTTCACATTGGGCTGTATTTTCTATCGTGTAATCATCTTAAATGTGTTACCTCTCAAATAAATTTGTCTGTGATGTTTCTGGTCCTCTTCGGTATTTCCATTTTGTGTGGCCATCAGTGTATACCGACAGATCACATCCCAGTTTGAAGAGAGTAGCACACAACTCTGTCTGGATTATCTACCACGCCCACTGGGCAGTCGTGATGTTGCACCTTAGGAGTCGGTATATTGTGGCGTATGACAGGGATTTGCTGGACCACATTTTCCACTCATGCCACCATTGTAAAAGATGTAAGACAGAGGGTCCTTCGGTGGTGGAGGTTTTTACGAACACGGTATGTAGGTTATTAGTTAAACGTTTGTAGAATTTCATAGCGGATCTGTGAAAAAAATACAATGTGGTCCTGATATATTGATGAATTTTAGGGGGTTATTGGGAACTTGCGAATTGGTGTTAGAACCCCAATCTAACAGATTTCACGCACTGTGCAGGAACTCACAGGATGTTGTAGGGTTTCCAATATATTTCCGCTGGTGGCGGACATGAGGTGCAGCATTGCTTGGCAAAACATACGACGTTTCTCCCTAAGGATTGTATTTCGTGGTCGACGCAAACATTTACAACATGACTGGAGGCCCCCATGTTCCCATTAGCAGCGGTGAAGTGGACGAGGCCTCCAAGGCGCCTTGCTGCGGAGCGAGAGGTTGCTCGCCGTCGGAGGTTCGAGTTCTCCGTTGGTCTCGTGTGTGTGTGTGTGTGTGTGTGTGTGTGTGTGTGTGTGTGTCTTGGTCCAGCATAAGTTAGTTTAATTTAGCGTAAGTAGTGTGTAAGAGTACAGACTGATAACCACAGTAGTTAAGTTCCTTACATTCACAAACATTTGAAGATTTTGTACCCACTGATTCCGACATCGGCCACCTGTGACGTCTATCTGCCCAAAATGCGAGGCTTTTACACGATAAAACCGTCCCGCTTCACGCAGTTGAATGATGTGACCACTGTCAAAAACATTAAATTGGTAAACAAGGTGTCTACCGCCTCTGCAAAGCATCGTGCCTGTTTCCTTACTACGTAAACGTCTAGCGTCACTCACTGATTTACGGCTGCTGACTAGTACCAATTCCGCAACAAAAATCAAATGTTTGTTTAGTCTATGGGACTAAACTAACAAACTATTTATGAACTAACTAAGACTAACGACGGCACAAATATCCATGCCCGAGGGCGGATTCGAACCCCCGACCGTAGTGGCCGTGCAGACCGTGACTGAAGAGCCTCAGTCCCCGCGGCTACTGCGGCCGGCAATTTCGCAACAGGGCAGTAAAATAACACTTTCCTGGGATTTCTACACATTACAGAATTGTGTATAATTTACTCACATATGATTGGTGTACATGTATGCGGAATTCGGATAACATTGGATCACTCCTCTGGGCGCATCACTTTGTTTGTTAGGCAGTATAGGTTGGATGAATACTAAATCAAACTCAAATAAATTTGTCGTTTTATAGTGGCTGATTATAAGAAAATAACAAATGAAGGAAGAATTACGGAGAATGCAACAGACTGAATGCTAAAACAATGCTATCTGAGAGTTGCGAAAGCAAACCATTCTGTTTTGATAATAACTTCAAGGTATAGTTCGCAGAAGATTGTCTCATACCACTTTGCTGGAATCCATGCGAAGCAACGGTGGCTATGGCGATGCCAGTCAGCTTGCGCTTCCGTCCTGGCTGGTAGGCGAGCACAGTTTCAGGTCGCACAGTATTCGGTGTTCGGTGGCATCCCGTCGCTGCAGTCTGAGCACAAGCTTGCCCGTTGCTGCAGTAATCTGCACATACCTAAAACTAAATAAAAAATTCGAAAACTAAACAGTAAAGTAGTGGCACAACAGGGCCGTCTTGTTCACACACAGTGTGGTGGAAAATGAACTACTTCATCCTTTTATACTTTTCGCCTTTTAATTTGCTCTTAGGAAAACCAGACCAAGAACCTATAATTTACTTAATTTACTATTCTTTTGTAAATTAAAGAATCGAAAAGACAAACAGCTTTGATATAAATCTATCGCTTCAGGTGAAAACTACTTTGTTCATTTTACTGAAGATTAGGGGTAATAAAAATTTGTTAGGATGTAACGTAATAGTTACTTTCCATCATTAAACAAAATAGTTAGAAATTGCCCCAGCAGCGCGGGAGTCACCGAGGGGTCTGGAGCGCCACGTTGCGGATCGCGCGGCCTCCCGCGTCGGAGGTTCGAATCATCCCTCGGGCATGGATGTTTGTGTTGTCTTTAGTATAAGTTAGTTCATAAGGAGTTTGTAAGTTTAGGGACTGATGACCACACAGTTAAGTCCCATAAGCTCTACATTTGAAATTGTCCCTGTTTTACTTATATTTACTTTTTTCCAGTTGTTAAATTTCCGAATTTGGTTACTTTTTATAAATTATTCCTAATTTTATTAACACGTACTGAAAGTCAAGAGCACTTCCTTTTTGAAGTGATAAATACACTCCTGGCCATTAAAATTGCTACACCACGAATGTGACGTGCTACAGACGTGAAATTTAACCGACTGAAAGAAGATGCTGTGATATGCAAATGATTAGCTTTTCAGAGCATTCACACAAGGTTGGCTCCGGTGGCGACACCAACAACATGCTGACATGAGGAAAGTTTCCAACTGATTTTTCATACAGCTGTTGACTGGCGTTGCCTGGTGAAAAGTTCTTGTGATGCCTCGTGTAAGGAGGAGACATGGGTACCATCACGATAAAGGTCGGATTGTAGCCTATCGCGATTGCGGTTTATCGTATCGCGACATTGCTCCGTGCGTTGGTCGCGATCCAATGACTGTTAGCTGAATTTAGAATCGGTGGGTTCAGGAGGGCAATACGGAAAGTCGTACTGATTCCCAACGGTCTAGTATCAGTAGCAGTCGAGATGACAGACAACTTAACAGCATGGCTGCAACGGATCGTGCAGCCACGTCTCGATTCCTTATTCAACAGATGGGGACGTCTGCAAGACAACAACCATCTGCACGAACAGTTCGACGACGTTGGCAGCAGCGGTGAACGCACACAGGAAGCGTGTATTCGTCATCACCATACTGGCGTATCACCCGGCGTGATGGTATGGGGTGCCATTGGTTACACGTCACCGTCACCTCTTGTTCGCATCGAGGGCACTTTGAACAGTGGCCGTTACATTTCAGATGTGTTACGACCCGTGGCTCCGCCCTTCATTCTATCCCTGCGAAACCCTATATTTCACGACCGCATGTTACAGGTCCTGTACGGGCCTTTCTGGATACTTAAAATGTTCGACTGCTGCCCTGGCCAGCACATTCTCCAGATCTCTCACCAATTGGAAAAGCCTGGTCAATGGAAGCCGAACAACTGGCTCGTTGCAATACGCCAGTCACTGCTCTTGATGAACTGTGGTGTCGAGTTGAAGCTGCATGGGCATCTGTACCCGTACAAGCCATCCAAGCTCTGTTTGACTCAATGGCCAGGCGTATGAAGGCCGTTATTACGGCCAGAGGTGGTTTTTCTGGGTACTGATTTCTCAGGATCTATGCACCCAAATTGCGTGAAAATGTAATCACATGTCAGTTCTAGTATAAAATATTTCTCCAATGAATACCCGTTTATCATCTGTAATTCTTCTAGGTGTAGCAATTTTAATGGCCAGTACGGTAGTCCGAGTGAAGGGCGACATCAAGCAACTTATCTTCCGAAGCCTGGATATGCTAACACTGCTGATTAGAATATTCAAACTGTGTTACAGAATTATTCTACAGGAGAATCCTTCCACAGCAATCTAAGTACTGTATTCAAACAGGAGATTACGTTCATCGGTTGTGGTACCTAGTTTCAGTTGAAATAAGAATGTTTTATTGATTATTCGTCAATTAAAAATGTTTGTGAACCGATAGGTCCAAACTTTTATGGTCATCAATCCCTAGTCTTATACAATACTTAAATTAAATTACACTATGGACAATACATTCTTCCAATACTGTGGGAGAACTCGAACCTCCGGCAGGAACGGAAACCCACTCAGTAGTATAAAGCATTAGACTACGCTGCAATCTTGTATGGTTATCAAATAAATTTTCTTAAAAACAAATACGTAACTTTCACTTATATAGTTAGCGAGAGTAAAGGACTATGGACGATAGGAACCCTACTGCTCGGGATATCGAGCTTTCCCGCTGCGGCAGCTCATCCTCGGCCAGAGACGAAGTCGTCTTCCGTAAATCAGTTACGGCAGGCCGCATGTCGTTGATAGGCTTCTCTGTAAGTGTAAAAAGTGATCAGAAGATGGGAGGTGGTCCGAAACCTGTCGCATACAAAACAAAAAGCGATCTTTAACAGGAGATTATGTGCATCGATTATGGTACCTAGTTTCAGTTGAAATACGAATGTTTTATTGATTATTCGTCAATTAAAAATGTTTGTAAATCGATAGGTCCAAATTGCTATTGTCATGAATCCCTAGACTTACAAAATACTTAAATTAACTTACACTATGGACAAAACACTATTTCATTCCTGGGGGAGAACTCCAACTCCCGACAGGAACGGACAGCCACTCAGTAGTACAACGCAATAGACAACGGAGCCATCCCGTATGGTTATCAAATACATTTTCTTAAAAACCAAATACGTATCTTTCCCTGTTGGAAAGAACAGACCCCATACCAGTATGCAAATAATATCTGGTTACGCGAAGACGGAGGGGTCTTGGCTTATTACTTCACCGCAGATGCTGATAATTGTTCGCTCTCTTGCGGGAACCTAGTTAGCGAGAGTAAAGGACTATGGACGATAGGCACGCTACTTCTGTGTCGTGAGACCAGAGGTGCTCGGGATATCGAAGATTTGCTGCTGCGGCAGCTCTTCTCTTTCGGCCAGAGACGAAATCGTCTTCCGTAAGTCAGTTACAACAGGCAACATGTCGTTGAAAAAGCGAAAGGCTTCTCTGTAAGTGTAAAAACTCATCAGAAGGATGCAGGTGGCCCGAAAACTGTCACATAAAAAACAAAAAGCGATCTACAGAATGACATTGCAGATAGTCATTTAAAACAAATTAATCTGAATTTCCAGCATTGTGGCAAAATTTATTCGTGTTTCTGTAATGTCTGTGTCTGACAGTGCCCATGGACGTAGCAAGAGGTGGGGATTTATGGGGTTAAACCCTTCCCGAAAAGTTGATAAAATTAATAAATATGGCATCATTCTGTATCAGGGTAAAGCCCGCCTACATTTTGTCAAAGCTGAGAAGCCGTTACACATACTATATACAGTCCCGATTTATCCCCATTCTATTCCCTTAGTTTTTGGAGCTCTGTAGAAAGACAGTCATGGCAATCGGTATGTTTCAGACGAAGAGGAGTACATCGCGATGAAAATCATGATCCTGTAGCTAAATGCAAACATTTGTGTATGTAGCAGTTTACCCTCTTTTCTCAATTGGGTTTAATCTATTAGCAGTTACGGTGACTACCGCTAGCAGGTATCTTCTTTTAGTTTGTTTGCTCTTTATAGATGAGAGTGATTTCCATATTTTCTAATCACTGGGAACAGTTCCTTGCTCAAGGTACCCATGGTACATTATGATAAAGAGGGGAAGGGGGGATAATATCCGGTGATGATTCTACGTAGAAACTGTCAGTAAACCTGTCGCGCCCTGGAACTTCATCGTGCTTCAGAGATTTCAGCTGTATTTCAATTCCACTATTAAGAATTAAAATGTTTGTCAGCAATGTTTCTTGATGCTCCTATGTAAACGAATCAAGGTTCCTGTCTAGTCGAAGGGTATTTGTAGACTTATTTCTTGTGATTGACAGCTTTCACGTAACGCAAAAATTTGGGTCAGGTTCTCTGATAATGCTTCAGAAGTTATTGAAATCTTCACGGTGTTCGCATTTCGATCCGCATTTGCCTGTCCATTTGATGTCATACGTCTTGTTCGTTTTTTGTAGATTCAGTAGATTCTTAAGAAGTTTACTAATTTTGATTCTATGCCCAAAAATATTCAAATGTTTGCATAGCTTATGCGACTTAACTACTGGGTCATCAGTCCCTAAACTTACAAACTACTTATGAACTAGCTAACACTAGAAGACGGCACAAATATCCATGCCCGAGGGGGTTTCGAACCCCCGACCGTCGTGGCAGTGCAGACCGTGACTGGCGCGCCGCAGTCTCCTCCGCCACCGCGGCTGGCAATTCTATACCATGGTGACTATAGCATACAGTCGTTTGGAATGAAATATGACGCAATGTATAGAGTATTTTTGCCGTTTGCAGTCCTAAATGTTCAAATGTTTGTAAGTTATGGGACCGAAATGCAGTGGTCATCGGTCCCTACTCTTACAAACTACTTAAACTAACTTATCCTAAGAACAAAGCACACACACATTCACGAGGGACGACTCGAATCTCCGACGGCGAACGCCCGCTCAGACCGCAGCGCGCATGGCTACTCCGCCGCAGCTTTCAGATTAAGGTTACACGTTATTATAATATCTATTAATTGAAAACCCGTCTCGTAATCATAACCTGGCTACGATCGTTTACCTTGTAGTACGTTTGTTTACGTTGCGGTTCAACGACTATGACGACCCGTTTTGGTGAAAGGAAAGCTGCTCTGCCTAGGGATCTCACGGCGGCCGGCCTAGTGTGCGAGGACCAAAGGTTGCCTGGACGCAAATAAATCTGCGAGGCGGCGTGTGGCGCTCTCTGCCGTCGACGTCAGCGACAGTGGCGACAGCCGGAGAGAGCGGCGGTAATTGCGTCGCCCGGCTTGCCGCTATAGGCAGGCGGCGGTCTCGCTTGTTAGCGGCGCCGGGTTGCGACCCAAGCGCTCGCATGTCCCGCTGTCTCCCTATTACTGGACCACGAGAGGACTCTCACACACGCCGGAAAGGTCACCGACAGAACTGGAAATGCGCGAGTCTCGTGTGCGTTCACACAGTGAAAATACACAGGTCGCAGTGTACCGCGTATTGTGGGGCACCAAAGATTGCTACATCAAATCGGTAGAGACGCGGGAAAAATGACAGTTCATACATTTCCGAAAGAAGTCGCGCGGTACAAATTATTACCACGTGCGCGAAATCTGATTGCCCGAAGCATAATTAAGTAGTCCGTGCATCCGGAGTGCATGTCGGAACTGTACCACGTCTTTAAAAAGAGCTGTCCTCTTGCCACATTATCATCCGGATTGCAATCTGTTCTTGAAGCGTGTGCTTTGAATTAGCAGTACTAGTATCAAGAAGATAGACATCACGATTTAGGAATAGTGCCGCAACAACCTGTGTGTTGGCGTTTAGAGAATCTAGTAGAAAGCGAGGTTTAAAATATATAATGGAGAGTATGGGGACTCTATCAGACATCATTGTACATTAATACAAGCATAGGTGGCACAAAAGAAGTCGGGTTGCACTGGGGACTGGGTATAAGGGGGCCGTGTGAATAGGATAAGATTTCTGAACTGACGAAGTAGCACACCAGTTTGGATTAAAAACAGTCTTTAACGCAACAAGTGTGCTGTTTCTTCACATCGGGATTCGTTAAAAACAGTTGCGAAAATGATTAACAAACGTCTGTATGACAAAACTGATCATTGGTATTAAGAAAGAAATGTGACGGTAAATGGAGACATACAAGGGCATTCGGTGATACCAACAGCACCTGTAACGCTTAGCTTCGCGGCACAGCTGTCTGCGGCGCGCCAGTCACAGTCTGCACGGCCGCTGCGGTCGGGGGTTCGTGTTGTGCTGTCTTTAGTATAAGGTAGTTGATAAGTAGTTTCTAAGTTTAGGGACTGATGACCCCGCAGTTAAGTCCCTTAAGCTTAACAAACATTTAAACCTTTGCTTTGCTCCGCCTCGCAGTTTTCATACCATAGCTGCTAGGTCGATGGCGTTGGCAGCAAAGAAACATTAGGCTGTCGACGCGGTGTTATCCGGTTAAATCCGATATGTGACGAACCGAACGACAGGCCCATCGGACACTATTTACTGTGTCACTTACATGCAGTTGCCATTATTAGCAAAGTGTTTACCTCCAATTATTATTGTTATTAGCTTTTCTTTTAGATAATTTTATTCTTTGACGATGTCTTCTGCAGTGTATTCGTCTTTTGTGTGGAAGTTTATTAAGAAGCTGGTCGTGATAAGTGTTCAAATGTTCAAATGTTTGTAAAGCTTATGGGACTTAACTACGGGGTCATCAGTCCCTAAACTTACAAACTACGTATGATCTACTTACAAACTAGGACGGCACAAATATCCATGCCCGAGGGGGGATTCGAACCCCCGACCGTAGTGGACGTGCTGACCGTGACTGGAGCGCCTCAGTCACCTCGGGTGATAAGTGTTCCTTGTAATTGATGTGGATAGATATATATACCTTTTTTTTTGAAACTTAGTATCGCTTAGAATAAGTCATATTTACTTGCCTGGTAGGAGACATAAGGATACTTAGTGAAGCACAGTGAAACGAGTGCACTGTGTAAAGTGTTTTGAATTTTCCAACATCAGCGTGATAATACGTTTTACCAACATTCAACCAATTATAAGTTATGGAAGTAGAAATAAGGAAGGAGGACTAGCGTTTAAAGCTCTATCAGGAACGTAGTAATTAGAGTTGGAGCACACGCTTGGAGTGTTTTGATAACGTTAGGGGAAGTAATGGGCTGTGTCCTTTCAAAGGAACCATCCCAGTATTTGCGTGGACTGATATAGAGGTATCACAAAATAACTAAATATACATGGCTGGATGCATGTCCAGTGATTTACAACTGCGTCACCTAACTCGTTTAAGAAGGTATCACAGATTAACTTGATTGAAATTTTACTATATGTAACTCGCTGCCTTCTTCAGGCGCTCCTTGAGATAGCAGTTTTGGAGGATCGGTTCCAGTATTTATGCCATGAGAGCGATAGGCGCTTCGCGCCCACTAGACATCGTTCCAATGGTCCTCTCTGGTTTGTAGTCCTCCATCTGCCGTCAGCACTCCAGTCGTACTATGGAGCCGATGACATCAGATGAGGTATAAGTACTGGACCCAATACTCCAAAAGGCATTCTCAGGGAGCACCTGAAGAAGGCAGTGATTTACGCCGCCGAAATATCGTGCGAGATCGACTCTCAAGAGTTACACAGACAGCTGTTCATTAACCACATGTCAGCATTTTATAACAACACCCTTTCATCAGCAGAAAGTCCCATTATTAATTTACTAATTTGTAAATTAGGTGATTTTCTTTGAATTATTTATCTGAGGGTGGTAGGCGGGCTTCCAGTTTGTTGATGTACAAAGTATCTACTTGTATATAACACTTAATTATAGATCCCTAAAACCGGCATTAGGCCCTATTTTTACAATGTGCCACCGATACTTTTTAAAAGTTTGATGACGAAAATGGTTCGACTAATATTTCGGTAACTTTTTCGATTTACTGAGGGTCGTTAATTACGTTTTCATTAAATGTCGATATATTGGATTCACGATCATTTTAAGAATATCAATACACATAGTATGAATATAATTGTAAAGGATCGAAAGTAGTCACCCAACAATAAATATGTATGCGCCTCTAGACTGTTTAAACATTAATTTTCAATATTTTACTGATATTTTTCCCCATTACGAACTTTTTTTTTTTTTTTTTTTTTTTTTTTTTTTTTTTTTTTTTTTTTTTTACTTCACCTATAGCACAGCATGCATCAGAATTTATGTAATACAAAGACAGTTATTAAAATGGCAAGGTTTGTAGCTAGATCACTGTAACTAACTAAGTGACAGTAATGAAAAATGGTAGAGAAACTGAACTCTTCGTTCGCCAACTATAATGAACAAAAATCACAAAATCAACAACAGAGAGTATATATCTAATGTATATTTTGTTTGCTTGCGCCACAGATTCTCTTCTCGCCTTTTTGCACAGTGTCTAACATCGCCACACCAGCCCCCTTTCTTTTAAAAAAACTGGGAGCTTTCGCTTTGTTGGGGTGTTGATCTTTGACCCTTCTCCCTGTTTGGGTGATGATTGGCGACGGTGACTGCTTGTTTTGTCTTCTATTCGTGGTGTGTACTCTTCTCTTGACTCTTGTCTTACAGATTTACTGTTGGTGAGTGTGCTGGTTATTCTCTTTCTGCTGATACTATTGGTCGTCTTCAATTTTGATCAATTATAAAAGTGTCCCGATTTCTTTCTAGTACCTTGTATGGTCCTATGAATGGTGTACGTCGTGACAGTCTGTCAGTTGTGTCTGAGCCAAACATGGGAGGCAGTAGCTAAATCTTTGTGTATGAAATCTTTCCTGTCGCCACATCTGCGCGGTGGCACGATTTTTAACTGTTTCATTTGCCTACTTCATTGACATGCTAATTCTATAATAGTATCTTTTGAAAGTTCTTTTTTTCTCATGGTACTAAAAATTCTCCTGGGACCCTTAAGTGTTCTCTGGTGAGCATTGCCCAGACATGCTCAATCAAGTCCGATGAACAAGCCGGCCACGCCATACGTTGAATTCCCTCAGTTTCAAGCATGTTATCCACCAGTGCAGCTCTGTGGGGACGAACGTTATCGTCCTCCAGAAGGAACTCATAGCAGTCAAAGCGCTATTTTGAACGACATAGAGGTCCGTACTCACGCCATAACTGACTCCTGTCCACACCAGTCGTCCATCACCATGACATGGTATTGTTTCCTGCACATTTACAGGTTCGTTCCACGTTCTCTCCAGATGAGGGAACGACGATTTTCCGGGAAAACACAAATTTTATACGACTCCAATCCCAACGTTCCTCCGCCCATTTACTGCGTGCTAATAGTGTAGTGGATTTAAATGGGCATCCTCCATAGGCTTCCTTGCGTTAATGCCACATTCCTGAAGGTGATTTCCGACTGTTTGTGTTCGTATTGCATGTGTTTTTGCCTGGAGAGTACGCTGCAGCTGGTTGCATTCAAGCTCCGGTTTCGAGGGGTTAGCTGATGTTACCCGTCTTTGACCTCAGCCTTGCCTTCTTTTAAAGGTATCTGTTGTCTGAATTCACATCCTGGTTCTGGAAATTACACTTTGGGACATTCTAAGAGCCGGCCGCGGTTGACGAGTGGTCTGTGGCGTGTCAGTTACGGTCTGCACGGCCTCTGCGGTCGGGGGTTCGAATCTCCCCTCTGGCATGGATGTTTGTGCCATCTTTATTAATAAGCTAGTTGATACGTAGTTTGTAAGTTTAGCGACTGATTGCCCGTAGTTGAGTCCCATGAGCTCTACAAACAAAACATTCTAAGAGCTGCAGTCACCTCCCTCTGAGTCTATTTCTGCGGCTCTCCATGTCATAGCATCCACTAAGGCACGTTTCTGTTGCATTACACTACTTGCCCATTGCACTATTTGAACCCAACTGCTTAGGTTATTCGTTTGGTGGAGTAAACACAAGTCATCAAGAACCAATTCTGCAGTAACTTTCTGTTATTACCGCTATCTTGGTTGCCGTAATGTTGTTTTCTATGCTCCGTAAAACAGACAGGAAGACCTCGAACTATATCAATTGATTCTACCGATGACAATTCTTCAGACCTTAGAAATCTCAACTGATTCCATAATTGTTTTGACCAGCCCCGCGGGAGTAGCCGAGCAGTCTGGAGCGCCACGTTACGAATCGCGAGGCCTCTCGCGTCGGAAGTTCGAATCCTCCCTCGGGGCATGGATGTGTGTGTTGTCCTTAGGTTAGTTTAACTTCGTTTCAGTAGTTTTTATGCTACGGACTAATAACCACACAGTGAAGTCCGATAGATTTACAAACATTTGTATTGACCGGTGTATATAAAGATCAATGCATGAAGTCTTTAGAATTTAGCCTCTAAGGCTCTAATCGAGAACCCAAGAAAATTGTGATCCTACGTTAAGTCACGAAGCTGGTTGTGATAGCTATTGGATTTGTTGACCTCTCCGGTGTGGCAGTAGAAGCTAGCGGAAGCAGAGCTGAAATTTAAATATCGTCTATAAAAAAGATCATTCCCTCCTTTGACCTCAGCACAAACTTCAAAATGACAGCCATAGAAGTAGCCACCCGAAGCGTTGAAAATCAACTAAAAGGTTTAATAAGAAATCACTCGTCAGATAAAGATGAAATCCCTGGTCAAAGACAGTGCTCCTTGTAATTAACCTTAAAAAATGTTCAAATGTTTGTAAATCTATTGGGCCAAACTGCGTGGTCATCAGTCCGCAGCTTACAAACCACTTAAACTAAGATAAACTAACCTAAGGACAAACGCACACACACTCATGCTCCAGGGAGGAGTCGAACCTCCGACGGCGAGCAACCGCGCCCTCCGCAGCGAGGCGCCTTAGACCGGTCGGCTACTCCACCGCGGCAATCTTTTACACAATTCGCATTTATCGTTAACCGCTTACTTTTTGAAATGTCCCAATCTACTAGAAAAAAGCGCAGGTGACTGACGTATGTTTGAAAGTTGAAAGAACGACCCTAAAGAACCGCAGGCCAATACTCTTAACGTCGGTTTGCAGCAAAATTCTCGAAGATAAATTCGGAAAAATTAACTCCCTAGACGGACAAAAGATTGTATCGACAAATCAACACGGATTTAGAAAGTTTCACTCACATAATACTCTCCAAATCGTGGACAAAGGACAACAAACGGATCTCGTGTGCTAAGATTTTCGGAAAATGTTTGACCCTGAGCCACACTGCCGAATGTTTATTAAAGATGAAGTAACAGTTTTCGCATACCAGATCTAGTGTGATAGGTGTTTCAAATGTTTGGAAATCTAAGGGACATAACTGCTCAGTTCCTAGGGTTACAGACTAACTTATGCTAAAGACAACAGACCCAACACACACACACACACACACACACACACACACATGCCCGAGGGAGGACTCGAACCACTGCAGCGAGTTGCCTTAGAATGCTGGGCCACTCCATCCCGGGTGGGCAGCTCTTATTATCTTTGTAGTGAACGATGCGACAGAGAGCTTGGGCAGGGACTAGTTGCCGATGATTCTATAGTGTGCAATAGACTGCCGTCTTTGAGTTACTGTAGGGAAACAAAGGTTGATGGGCTTGGGTTTCCTATTCGTATGATGAATCACAGCTTATTACGAATGTAACCTTTTCCAGTTTCTAAATATACAGTTGTTTTGCTGTACCTTCAGTTGCTATACTTTTGTCCCTTTTGCGTATTCACTTTCTTGTCAGTCTGTTCTTCTGGCCTGTATCTCTAGTTGTCTGGTTTTACACGCTATAAAGCTCGGATTCCTTCTCCGTGAGACAGCGTACATGACTCATTGCAGGCGCCATCTCAGCAAAGATGCAGCCAGAGCAAAAGTGTCTTCGCATCAGAAACCTGAAAATAGTTGTCTGGAGGGGGATTGCGGGATGTCCAGACGTACTTATTTCCTCTTTCCATTTCACAACTTTAATGGTGAATGTAACGCTCTCTGCACTTGAGACAGCTCTTGGGTTACTGCGTCGTAAAACAGAACGCCCCACCGGACACGTTTACGTCTGGGTTGGAATTAATGTTTATACAAGGACACTGGCCACGCTTGCTGCTTTTAGCGGACGAGGCAACAGAAAAAGACGGCGTCTCTTGTCACCATTGCGCAAGTTTCCCTACCAGCATATCTTCGAGTCGGGTGGCGATGTAATTACAACACAAAACCCCTTACAGGTGCAGCTAGGATCGAATCCCGGTCCTGTACTCATATTTGGATTTCAGGTGGTTTCCCAAAAGCACAACTGATGAGTTTCCTGTGTTTTCTTTCACATGCACCACATCAATTTTCCACTATATTGTTATCTATTCAAACACGACACCGTCCATTGTGACATTGATTTAGATCAGAAAGTGGTCGAAATTTCCTTTTTAGACAGTTCATTTTAAATGTTTCATCTATCTCTGACAAACGTTGAGGTCTTGTGGATGGAAGATTGTCAGTCCCTAGGCTTACTAACTACTGGAACCAACTTAAACTAACCTAAGAGCACCACACACACACACACACACACACACACACACACACACACACACACAGCGTTTGCTCTTGGCCGAGGGAGTACTGGAACTTCCGACGGAGAACAACCGCGTGCTCAATCGTCAATGTTTTCCATACATAATATAGTGCAAGTTATGATAGTACAGCACGATTTTGCTGAACGTCAAAACTTAGAGAAATAAAAAATATAATTGAATTAAAGGAAAACTAGTGCAACTGACAGCGCACATCTTGTGTGACGGGCAAACGAGGCGTAACGGGGAAGAAAATCCACATTCTGCAAAGACATAAAATACACAGTCTTCAGCCCACCAGCAAAATCCAACATCTAACGACACATATGAAACTTGATATAAGACTCAGGACGACAGGAATATAAGAAAAAAGAGAAAAATAAAGAAAACGGCCTAGTTGTCTAATTTTATGTCAATCAGACTGCGCTCACTATTGAACAGCTTGCGAGCTTATACACGAAGTTTCCAAAAAACACTATTTTTTGGCAGGCTGACACAATTTTATCAGTTATTTCCTGTAGTCGAACAGCCAGTGTTACAGCACGAAGTAAATAAAATAACACAAATCATACATTCACAGCCTGTGCTTGGGGCACCGTGAAGTGCGGCTGTAGATCCTATTTTATTGTACAAAATGTCTGCGTCGTGTCTAAGGACCAGCCACACCTGCTGCAATGTCAACAAAATGTTCAAATGTTTAGATTTAAATAAATGCGGGCAGGAAAAAATGCATTAACTACACATCACTTTTAACTAAATTGCTAAATTGATGTTTATTCCACCTAATAACCGTCAGTGAATATTTGTTACACCTGACTTTAGAGTTCCTTAAAGATGTTACGCCAAAAAATAGACAGCTGAATAATCGCACATTCGCTAAATGAAAATTAAAGTCTAGCAATAATTCTGAGAAATTCTAAGTTCCACTGTCTATTCTATTAGAGTTCACGAAGCACCACTGAAGACTTTTTCAAAGTCCCACAGACGCAGAATAAAATCAAAGTTCTCGAAGCACCACAGAACAAATATTTTCTAGTCGCACACTACAACACTTCGCTGAAATTTTACAAGTCCTCAAGCGACTCCATAGTCGCCCAGCATAACGAAGCGTCTTGTCTGTCAAACTGACGCTAACAGACTGCCGTAACAAACCAAAATCGCCGCCTTAAGTACAGTCACTGGCTTACTCTGAAGTCAAATAAGCTTCTTATTTTCACAAAATTATGACTTTTACATAAAAAAAAAACCAAATGAAATGTATACATGTGATAGTATTTTTTTCCGATGAAACAGACTATGGCATTAAAAACGTTGCACATATAATAGGTTATGCATTATCAAAAAATTAAACTTTTCTACAGTTGCTTTTTCAGTATTTAAACATAGATTATTTACTGTACTATTGATCCTGTGGTATCATTAACTATTTACTGAAGTCTAATTTACCGTACTGCCGCTAATACTACAGTTATTATTGTTTATTTATAAAAAATCCAGCTTTTATACCTGGAAATCATGTTACTGGCCTCTAATTCAAATTTTCTGAATTTGAGAAAAACATTAAATGTACTTCTTAATAGTACTCACTTAGATCTATCATTTGACTCCTTGTACGTAATATTTGGTTAATTTATTTTCGAGATATATCGTTCCAAAATTGGTATTTTGTAATAGTTTTTGATTTACTATAACTCAAAACCAATTAAAGTGACAGGAGGCGCGTTTATATCAGCGCATCCGCCTAATCTTTATATTAAATAATGAGCCTATGCGCTCCTTTGTATCATATATGGATCTATAGTTATTAATTTGTAAGTGGTTTACTGCATATTACTCCATGACCAAACATGCGTCCCCCGCCTTTCGCCATTCACTGCAGCCGGCCGCGGTGGCCGAGCGGACTGCGGCGTGCCAGTCACGGTCTGCACGGCCGCTGCGGTCGGGGGTTCGAATCCCCCCCCCCCCTCGGGCATGGATGTTTGTGCCGTCTTTAGTATAAGCTAGTTCATAAGTAATTTGTAAGTTTATGAACTGACGACCCTTTAGTTAAGCCCCATAAGCTCTACAAACATCGCCGGCCGCGGTGTCCGAGGAGACTAAGGCGCTCCAGTCACGGTCTGCACGGCCACAACGGTCGGGGGTTCGAATCCCCCCTCGGGCATGGATATTTGTGCCGTCCTAGTTCGTAAGTAGTTCATAAGTAGTTTGTAAGTTTACGGACTGATGACCCCGTTGTTAAGTCCCATAGACTATACAAAAAAACTATCTACAAACATCTGAACATTTGAACTTTCACTGCATAACGGCCTGGATTTTCCAGTCACGTGTCAAAGCGAGCGACCAGACGCGCGTTTGACACATGACAGGTGCCGCTATCTATTGACTAACTCCAGAACGGCGACGACTCAGTAGCCATCAAAACACATTACGATTCCAGCGCATGTTCGCGGTTTACCACAGAATTGCAGACTTCAAGTGTTGCCACGAAACTGTCCCCTTACAAGCTATACCGAAATATTAGCTATACTTGCAGTGGGACAAGGACACCGAATTATATTTAACATTTAGATAGCGCAATAAACGATGCAGTAGAAATGAAGGTACCGGACAATGCAATAATGACGGTGATCTGCAATTAACTCTAGCCTGGTAGTCCGTCATTACGTAGGTGATGCGAGCGCGAAAGTTGCGGTACTAAAACATTACCACATGTGATGCGGGACACTAGTGGTCTATTTAAGCACGGTAGCGGCATTCACACGACGGTCAACCTCTTGACAGTGCCAGGGGAGGTGTCGGCCGAAAGCTCATGGGCACAGCGATACAATAGGAGTCGAGTGGTAGTGTGAAAACGTGTAGAACACTGAGAATAGTCGGAACACTAGACAAACCTGTGAGCACGGTACGTAAAATCCTACGAAACATCCTTCTTCGCTATCAATTCAAAATTTCCCATAATGTTGAAGAGCCTGAGGTTATTGTTGTAGAATTTCTTGCTCATATGGAAGTAGACGATGAATGTCCGTTCAAATGTTTGTAAATCTATCGGACCAAGCTGCGTGGTCATCAGTCCGTAGCTTACAAACTACTTAAACTAAAGTAAACTAACCTAAGGACAACACACACACCCATGCCCTATGGAGGACTCGAACCTCCGACGACGAGCAAACGCGCGCTCCGCAGCGAGGCGCCTTAGACCGCTCGGCTACTCCACTGCGGCTGATGAATGTCCGTGGAAGGTTTTGTGGCCCACTTCCATCTGACAGAATATGTCAATACATAGAATTATCGAATATGGGCAACAATATATAGGCGAATCAACCGGTACCGCTTCATCCTGAGAAGGCTAATGGGTGATTCGGGTTTCTGGCATCGTTTATAATAGGACCATATTTTTGTCGAATACAGGTGATTCCCCGGTCGTGTTACCAGTACCGTGACAGGTAAGCGCTATGGGTGTCTTTTGCGCAACCACGTTATTCCAGAGCTCCTATAGCGTGGATGTGTGGATGGGAACATTATTATACAATGTGACACACCACCGCAAATTCCATATGCAGTTAAGCAGCTGCTGAAGCGCCTTTCCGGAAATGCCAGGATTATCAGCCGCCATTTCCCTACTGCCTGGTAGACCCGTTCACCGCATATTAATCCGTGATACTTCTGGCTGTGGGGCTATCTGAAAGATGTCGTGTACAGTGTTCCGATGGAGAAATTAGCTGCGTTGAAAGCACGCATTTCGCAAAAGATTCTGAACGTGATCCCAGATGTACTTCGATCAGTTGTGATACATGCTGGCCGCGGTGTAGTAGCCGAGCAGTCTAAAGCGTCTCGCTGCGGAGTGCGCGGTTGCTCGCCGTGGAGGTTCGAGTCCTTCCTGGGGTATGGCTGTGTGTGTTTGTCCATAGGTTAGTGTATCTAGGTTTAAGTAGTTTGTAAGCTACGGACTGATGACCACGCAGTTTGGTCCGATAGATTTACAAACATTTGAACATTTGATTTGAAACATGCTGATTCGCGATTTCAACTTGTTGTAGAAAATTGTGGGCAGTATGTTGAACATGTTTTGAAATAAAATTCCGACTGGGTTTGATTAATATTTTTAATCGGCTTTTGGCCTCAGGACAAATAAGAATCGATGTGATTGATGCTTTTAATGCAGTTATTTCTAGCATACAAACTACTTAAACCAAGTTAAACTAACCTAAGGACAACATATACACCCTTGCCCGAGGGAGAACTCGAACCTCCGTCGGCGAACTGCAGCGTGTACCGCAGCACGGCAGCACGTCGCCTCGGTGCAGAAAGGCTATTTCGCCACTGCACAGTTTCTAACATAAGGTCTATTTATAACCAATTTTTCCCATACTGCTGACCGCGGTGGCCGAGGGGACTGAGGCGCTTCAGTCACGGTATGCATGGCCACTACGGTCGGCGGTTCGAATCCCCCCTCGGGCATGGACATTTGTGCCGTCCTAGTTCGTAAGTAGTTGATAAGTTGTTTGTAAGTTTAGGGACTGATGACCCCGTAGTTAAGTCGCATAAGCTGTACAAACATTTGAACATTTTTTCCCTTACTATGTGTTATTACTTTGGTTTGGTGGGTTATAAAGGGACCAAACTACTATGTTCATCAGTCCCTTGTTATTACTTTGCCGTGGGCTTACGTAACTAATACTATCATACCTGTACACCCATGGACACTGAGTAGTACGTATGGTTAAAGTCTATCTTACAACTTAGGCAATGTTGTATGATTCATTTGTGATTTGTAGTCGACTGTTACTAAAATATGCTTTCAGCACCATCTATGGGTCAATTTTCACACAATATATTTTCCTTTTTCCATACATTTCCCCCATCTCCGACAATATTCCACTGAAATTTGAGGACATTGTCAGCAGTAGTGTTATTTTTACAGCGTTTTGAAGCTTTAATCATTATCACCCTGTACATCAATTTCAAATGAATATGGGTTGTAGTTGATATTCGGAGTGTTGTAGAGTGGAGAGCTGCATGAAATCGGTCCTCGGACTCAAGACGAGAAAAGCAACAACTAGTAAAATACTTGCAGATGAGGTTTGAACCGACCCCTACTTATGGAATGGAGGAAACAATAAAATGAGAGTTCTTGAATAAAAGAATGACTGAGTTGCAAAACGTTTCATTTAAATTACGCGCTTCGCCCGGTTAGGGCATCTTCGGATATCTGACAAAGAAAAGAAATGAACCAGAACGTATAATATTTGCATGACAATATTTTAAATTTTTTTAGCTACAAAACAATGCTGAAATCGGTAATAAGGAATTGTAATAATGTACGGTACTAATGTTTTACCTGCACTGTGGTAGAGTGTGTTTAGATTAAATGCAGCCATAGGATGTTTCACGGAGACAATCGTACGATATGTAATCCCTTGGTCTGGGGTAACATTGACCGCTAAAAACAAAGGGATTACGTATTATTGTCTATGTAAGATATCCAATGGCTGCACTTAATCTTAACACCCAATGTCACAGAGTAGGTAAAACATTAACTGCGTACATTATTACTATTTCTTGTTATCGGTTTCAGCATTGTTTTGTAGCTATGTGTTGTTCTTGCGGTCTTCAGTCCGCAGACTGATTTGAAGCAGCTCTCCACGCTACCCTGTCCTGTGCAAGTCTCTTCATCTGAGAATACGTTCGGAACCCACATCCTTTTGAATCTGTTTACTGTATTCGTCCCTCGGTCTCTCTCTACTGTTTTTACCCCACACGCTTTCTTCTAATACTATGTTGACAATTCCTTGATGTCTGATAATGTGTCCTACCAATCTATCCCTCCTCTTAGTCAGGATATGCCAGAAACTCCTATTCTCCCCGATTCGTTTAAGCACCTCCTCAATAGTTACGTGATCTACCCACCTAATTTTCATCATTCGTCTGTAGCACCACATTTCAAAAGCTTCTATCATCTTTTTATCTGAACTCCTTATCGTCCAAGTTTCGCTCCCATACAATGCTGCACTCCAGACAAATGCTTTCAGAAAGGACTTCCTAACATTTAAATTAATATTGGATGTTAACAAGTTTCGCTTCTTTAGAAACGCTTTTCTTCCCATAGCCATTCTGAATTTTATATCTTCTTTACTTCGGCCATCAGAAGATATCTTGCTACCCAAATAACGGAATTCATCCACCTCCTTTATTGTTTCGTTACCTAATCTAATTCCTTCAGCATCACCTGATTTTCTGGCATTGCATTCTATTACATTAGTTTTGCTCTTGTTAACGTTCATCTTATATCTTCCTTTCAAGACAGGGTCCATTCCATTCAATCGCTCTTCCAGATCTTTTGCGGTCTCTCTATGTCATCGGCAAACCGCAATGTTTTTATTTCTTCTCCCTGCACTTTAATGCACTCTCCAAATTTCTCCTTCCATTACTTAACTGCCTGCTCGATGTACCGATTGAACAACATCGGCGAAAGGCTTCCATTCTGTCTTACTCCCTTCCCAATCTCTGCGTCCCTTTCTTGTTCTTCGACTCTAATAACCGCTGTCTGGTTTTTCTATAGGTTGAATTTAACTCTTCGCTACATACATTTTACCCCTGATACCTTCAGAATTAAAAAAAAAAGTTGAAATATTGTCATGCAAATATTATACGTTCTGGTTCATTTTTCTTCTTTGTCTGATGTCTGAAGATGCCCTAACCAGGCGAAACGCGTCATTTAAATAATTTTTTTTACAACAGATACTTTCTTTTATTCAAGAAATCGAATTAACACAGTTGTTGTACCAACTCGGCAAAGATGGAATGGGAAGACTTTTAAAAGGAGAGTGTTTTACAGAATCCCAGATGGTTGAAATCGCACTGCTCAGTGCCTCCTCTCTGGCTGGCGCTCTCGCTGAGCTCGTTGGCCTGCCTGGGCAGCCGTGGGAGCGACCGCAGCGGCAGCGTCTGCTCAGTATTCCCGCGCCGCCGCCGCCGCCGCCGCGCTGTCCCCGGCGATCCGAGATTAAGTCAGCGGCCTGCTGACGCGCCACCGGCCCGCCGCCTATGCAAATCAGCGGCGGAGGCCCGGTCGCCGCGGCCGTCAGCGCTGCTCGCTCCGTCTGTCCGCCGCTGTCGCCGCAGACTCACCTGCGCACAGTGGCCGGTCAGCCGTCCTGTCTGCCCGCGAGGACGCGGCAGCCGACTGAGGCGGAGATCTGGCTGCAAGTTACGTGGCTATTCGTATTAGGGAAGTTTATTATTCTTTTCTTTATTGTAATTTCGACACTTCGTAGGTAGACTGGAAGCAGCTTACCGCCGTTCTTCAGCCGAATGAATGAATAATAGACAAGAAGTGATTAAAACTTGACAATGGTTTAGTGGTTAAATCCGCCTTAAGCGAGACACTTGGTTTTGTTTTTATACCCAAACATGTTTCGGCACTTATTATGCCATCTTCCGTGAGTTTCGCTTTTATTTTCTAGAATACGAGCTATGCAGTAATTTGGACAAGTTATTTGATTTGACAACTTTGTTTCGCACATTAGGCCTAATTTATTTACGATACTTACTTTGTGTCGTTCACAGTAGTTGTATCAGCTTTAGTTGAGGAATGACAAGTTTTGATATCAACAAGACGTTTTATTTACGAAATTATTGTACATGTACCTGGAAGTTACATGGCTGTATCGTATGCACTTGTTTTGTGTGGGGTCACTGTCATGTGGTGCGTGAATTTTGAATACTTTTTTTCGTAACTAAAAACGTCTTGCTGCTTGCAGATGACACGTAGTCACAAATTGACATTCCTCAACTAAAGGAGATACAAATACTGCGAATGACAAATGTAAGTATCGTAAATAAATTAGGCCTGATATATCCAACAAAGATGTCAAATCAAATAACTTGTCCAAATCACTGTAAAACCAAATTCTGTAAATCGTAGCAGGCCGTAGTGGCCGAGCGGTCTGCACCGCGCCAGTCACAATCTGCACGGCCGCTACGGACGGGGGTTCGAATCCCCCCTCGGGCATGGATGTTTGTGTCGTCTTTAGTATAAGGCAGTTCATAAGTAGTTCAAGTAGTTCATAAGTTTAGAGACTGATGACCTGGCAGTTAAGTCCCTTAAGCTTAACAAACATTTGAACTTTTGAGGGATGCTAAGGCGTGGCAGAAGCCGAGATTGGTTAGTGTTTTGTCTTCGTCGGCCTATCTTTCGGGAAAGGATCTACTCCGGACGCGTGGGATGCGTGGATAGCAAAAACAACTATACATACTAGTAATACAACTTTTATTTACTAAGGTATACAAAATAATCATCTTTGGTTTAATCTCGCGACGGCGTATTCTTGCACGATTCTATAACTGCGCTGAATCATAGTAACTCCCTAGTTCGGAGTCGAGTTCGGAGTGCCCTTCCAGACGCATGCCGACCTACATAAAGCTGCTTGTTGAGAGCGCGCTTCTCGGTTTCTCCCTCCAGGAGACGCGGTGCCGGCGTGTCATTGGCTGCCGGTCATCCGCTGCCTTCTTAACGATCGTTTTCGTGCGTCTGGTGTGTGGTGCTGACTTTACGCCACATCAGTTAGGATGGGGTAGACCATTGGGTTGCTGGAGTCTAAGTAACAAAACATGCGTCACTGAAGTTCTTTTGTCACTAGCATAGCTTACCTCCAGCAACGTCTTCCCAGGACTGCGAATTATGTAGCACGCATCGAAAGATACAATGTTCAAAACAATTAGAAGATCAGTTGGGATTATGTTCTGCATTATGCTGATCGGCAGAATAAACTAAAATCTTTAGACGACTTTCTGTCATTCAAGACAACAATATTTCTTCCGCTTCCACCTATTGGGACTCAATAATTAAAGAGGCCGTCGAAATACGTATTGCAAGAAATTTAATTAATAGAGACACGGGATTCCAACTTAGTAAAGCATGGGAACCGGCCTTGGCAGTACTGAGACAACGTCAGCCGCAGACAGACGATGGTCACCAATCGACGCAGATGGGTCATCAAAGTCAAGACTCGTAAAACACGTACTTTTTCCTCCGGTTGGCGCACGCACAAGGGGTCCACCGCCAGCGGCCGCTCTTGCCCGCGCCGCGCCTGCGCAGACCACCATTGGCCCGTTCAACGGCCCTCCGGTAGGGGGCTCTCCATGTTCACGCCGTCGACGCTCTGGTCTGCCATGACGTCACAGCAGCGGCGCCTGCGCCGTGGTAACGAGCCACCATATATATTGCGAGCAGAGAAGCAACAGCGGCAGTTCACCTGAAGATGGCGAGCAGCTGTCTCGCAGAAATATTGTGCGATTATTACAATAGTATCCGACGGTACTCCCGTGAACCGTTCAGGAATATTACAGCAACCGAAATAGCAGTAATAACATAAACTTGACATATGTTTACACTACCAAACAAATTAAACAAGCAGTTGGATTCAGATAATGAAGCGAGCACACACTCAATGTAACGACAACATGACTTACCCAAACCTATGGCTTGGAGAGTCATAGTAAGGTAGAAAGTTGGAGGTGTCTGCAGCTGTTGGAGTGTCCCAACGTATAATTTACAGAATCTGGACGCAATTTCAGACAACAGGCACCGTTAAAAGAAGGCTAGGTCAAGGTCGTCCACGGGTAACATCAGGAAGAGGTGACCGTTTTCCCCGGGTAACAGCTTGTCGAGAGGGAAGTTGAATGTAATTCAGCTGCAACGCACACTCCAGGGAGGACGCGCAATATCAACACAATTGCTTTCGGAAATTGCCTTCGGAAATCTGGTCTCTTCGCACGGAGGCCTATGGTGCGTGCCCCATCGAAACCACGATAGTGTTCAACAAGCAGAAAGTAGGTGGAAGAACATCACATCTGGAGTCATAATGAGTGATGCCGGATCTGTTAACAGATGAGTAAAGATTCTGTGTTTAGCCGGAACCTGAAACTCGGGAAAGTCCTGCTTACGTGTAGGAAAACGTTACCATTTCATGGTGGTGGACGAATGATGTGGGCAGGAGTCAGTATTGGCGGATCTACCGACCTCAATGTCGTTAACAATGGCGTTTTGGCTGCTCAGAGGTATAAGGCCGAGATCCTTCGACATTTTGTTGTGTCTTGCGCTGGTGCCACAGGAGATGGATTAGTTGTTGTGGACGATAACGCTCGTCCCCACGAAACTGCACTGGTGCCTCTACTGTTACCAGTCTTATAAACGATATAGGGGACAATGCGAACAGCTCTATTAGACTGTTCGCGGGTGAAGCCGTCATTTATAGTTAGTAAAGTCACCAGAGGATAGAAAGTAACTGCAAAACGATTTAGGTAAGCTATATTCATGGTGCGAAAATTGACAATTTTTCCTAAATAGTAATGAGCGAGAAATCATCGACATGAGCACTTGGAACAACTTAATTGCAAGGAACAAGTAGAAAATATTGTAGGGAAGGCGAAGTAAATGATACGTTTCACTGGCAAAACACTTAGAAGATGCAACAGTACTACTAAAGAAACTGCCTACACTAGTGCGTCCTATGTTTTTAATTTTATTTATTTATTTTATTTTTCACATTTGCACCAGACACAATTTGAAATTTAAAGAAAGACGCTGTAACGTACTGCCTGTATTGTCAAACAACAAAATTGACTACACTCTTCACCGAAAGGTGAATCATAACAATAACTTGGCAACAGGTCAGCACTGAAGTTACCTTGTAAACTATAAAAAACTATAAAAGGCAAGCGTAAAGCGACAGTAGGATCTCCTCCTACTCGATCGAGAGGAATAGAACCGTTAGGGGATAAAATGAGAGGAAGACACTCGCTTCCTGTAGGAAAATTAAGTGAAGATGAAGGAAGGCATAATGCATCATACACACACAGTCTGGGTATACGAGTGACTGGTACAGGTGTCTATTATCGGTTCACAGCCTTTTGACATCTGTGGACGAGGACCGCTGACAGGGAATTCGCGTATCGCTCCTTATATTTCTTGAGGGACTGGGCCCGTTCATAAGCAGCCCAGAGATAGGCCATAAACTCCACGCCGTCGACCAGCTGGAGTTCAACAACGGCGTACGCCTCATGACTGGCTAACCAGACGGTGGAGTTATGTCTCGTTCGCAGACTGCAAATCACGCAAGACATGGTGAACCGCTTCACAGGGACAACCCGGGGAGTTCTTTGAGTGATTAGAACCAGCATTCCATCGCTAAGGTCCCATACGGTTGACATTTGGTGGCACTGAAATCGATGTTCCCTGGTGCCCGGGACATATCGGATGGGACAATCTCCAGAAGCAACGAAATGGATGTCAGCGAGTGTCTGTATAATTCGTATGGTATTGTTCAGCAGTCTGTACCGCTAACTGCAGACCTCTGTCGGTAAGGGCGGCTGAAAAACGTTGGCTCATACTTGTCTCCAGTCTATTTCAGGAAATGTTTGTATAGCTTAAGGGACTTAACTACGGGGTCATCAGTCCCTAAACTTACAAACTAAGTTAAGACAAAGGACGGCACAAATATCCATGCCCGAGGGGGGATTCGAACCCCCGACCGTAGTGGCCGTGCAGACCGTGACTGTAGCGCCTCAGTCCCTTCGGCCACCGCGGCCGGCCTATTTCAGGATACCGGATTTCCAGTTTATTGACTGGTGTCGCTAAAGTAATACGAGCGCAGCTACATCAGAATTTGACAGTACGAATTTACTTGAATGACAATGATCACCAGCAGTTAACTAATAACTAAAATAACGCTTTTTTCGCTATAGGTAGAAGGTTAGATTTTTGTGTGTGTAGAACCGGAATAACACTATTGAACGGAGCATTAATGACTGTAAAATTCAAATTCGTTACTATTACTTGGAATGTTTCGTCGCCAGGACTCCGTTCCAATATCCTAGAGTTACCAAATACATATCATTTCTGCATGGAGCGGACAATCTTCACGACTTGTAATACCTCAAACAATACTGAGAACATGATAAAAATAGTCCATGATTTACATTTCAGCACGCCGTAGTAATACTTTATAATTAAACTCAGAGTATGTTACGTTGAAAATGTGTCTAGAATACACCATATATAACTCGTGACCGATTTTTCATTTCGTTTCTAGTGCGTGTGAAGAAACCATTTTAGTTTATTCTCTCTTTCCAATTATTCTTTTCTTTTATTTACTTACATTACCCTCCATACCTACAGCCTATTTACCATCTGTTGCCAACAGCTGCTGGAGGTGAGGCGGAAGAACGGCAGTAGCAATATCTCATGCGCAGCGACTCTTCTTCAACAGCTGGAGGAATCCTCTGCTCGGTTTTTACGCCGAATTAACTGCTCGCCGGCCAGCACTGCGGGACGTGCCGCCCTTTCACCGCACTATTTATCCTGCTCGCTCTCCGCGGAGCATCTGTCGCGGGGCGTGTCTGCAGGTAGAGAAAGCTGGCGGCCACTTTAGTATGCACAAATTAAATTAAGGGCCGCAGCCCCCGGGGGATAATGACACGTGGCGGTGCACGAGCCCCGGGGAGGAACTCCGGGTTATTAAAAAGGGTTGCGGAGATGGCCATCGGCCTGAGTCACGGACCGCGCCCCCGGGGGCCGTAAAGCAACGGCGAGGCTGCCGACGACAGCGGAAGTCCCCAGGGACCACCGCCGATGCCATCGACGCCACTTAGCCGAGTCACTACAGTGGCGTGCGGGAAAGAAGGAGGCGCGTGCGTGTAGTCTATCGGAAACGGACACTGATGGCGCAGGTACAACGTCGACCGGTACCAATTCTGACCGTCATAGAGATATTTTCAGGGTGTCCTCTGGGAAATAAAAATAAATAAATAGATTAATTAAAAACTGAGGAAGTTTGGAAACAGGTTCCTTACACCCAAATAATGAGAAAAAAAAGCCCGAAGACTTGCGGTCAAGAACGCATACACTATGTGATCAAAAGTGTCCACACACCTGCCAGAAAATAAGTTCGTGGCGCCCTTCATCAGTAGTGCCTGGAATTCAATATCGTGTTGAACCACCTTTATCCTTAATGACAGCATCCCCTCTCGCAGGCATACGTTCAATCAGACGCTGGAAGGTTTATGGGGGAATGATAGTGCTGCACTGAGGAGAGTTGCGGTGGGACGGGGTAAGGGCAACGATAAAAATGTCATTCAAATCCATACTAGTTTGTTAAAGGATGTAAATGAACACCATTTACGATAAAAAGAATAGTAAAATAAAATTAAGAAAAGGTCTTCCCTTAAGGGTTTTTATTATTATTATTATTATTATTATTTTTAAGAGGTTTCATATTCACAGAATATATGACATCAACTGCGCATGGGCAAAGCTGAAAATGTAACCCAGTCGGGATTCGAACCTGGGCCTTTTGCTTACTAGGCAGTTGCGGTGACCTCTACACCACTGGGGACACAGTGATCCCCCCCACCTGCAAGGACTATTTAACAGGTAGAGCGTACTTAGGTAGTCCTTGCAGGATGTGTTGTAGGAGTCAATGCAACTGCCTAGAAAGCAGGAGACCCGGGTTCGAATCCCGGTTGGGTACACATTTTCAGCTTTGCGCATTCGCAGTTGATGTCATATATTCTGTCAATATGAAACAATAGCAACTGAGGATGAGAAGTGATGCCTGTTCTTTCGGAACAGATGCCACATATATAATATGCCGGTGACGGGCAATCATCCTTTCGTTAGTGGGGAGAGGTGGGCAAGTTTGTGGCCCTTACTCTTATGGGAATCAGTTTCATAACTACGAGTTTGAGTACTGTGGGCAGGGTGAAGCTGGGAATTTGTATCTGACGGGAGGCGTGCTTAGGTAGTCCTTGCAGGTGCAGTGATCACAGTGTCCCCAGTGGTGTAAGGGTCAGCGCAACTGCCTAGAAAGCGGGAGGCCCGGGTTCGAATCGCGACTGGGTACACATTTTAAGCTTTGCCCATTCGCAGTTAATGTCATATGTTCTGTGAATATGAAACAATAACAATTGAGGATGTGAAGTGACGCTTGTTCTTTCGGAACAGACGCCACATGTATGAATATGAGACTTCCTTGTACGAGTAGGGCAGAAGAACTAATTTTCAACTGTCGCTGTAAGTACACTCTCAAAATCAATCAGAGGCACAGTAAATTGATATCGATCTTTTTAATCTCACACATCGAAGTTCACTGCACGCTAAACTTGAAGTCTCTTGTTAATGGTTAACGTACTTCATTTCGACACAAATGAAGTCAATGTTAAAATTTCAAAGTTTTGTTAAGGTCAGTGCTAACAGCTGTCATGTATTTAATAAAATGCATCTTTAACCATCAGCTGTTTAATTAAAATCCTTAAAATCGACTAGTTTAGGTCCAGGACCATCATTAAAAATAAACTACACAAAAATACAAAACAAAATAATTAATGTATACAATAAAAAGGAAAGTAAGAAGCAAATAACACACACTGGATGGAAAAGTGGAAGTATCAGGCTACTTCGTTTATAAATTCTAACAAGGTATTAAAATAACTTGTAAGTATTTATAACACAAAGTAGTCTGATAATTCCACTTTTAAGTATCTATATCACAAAGTGGTCTGATACTTCCACTTTTCCATTAAAGATTTTAATAAAACAGTTGATGGTTAAAGACGCATTTTATTAAATGTTAAAATTCAGTGATCCATCATTAAATTGTCTTCTTGACTGAATTAAATACATTCAATATATCAGATTCATCTTCCTACAATAATAATGCAGACATTAAATAAAACTTCAATATAGTACAACCCCATTTATTGTCGTCTGATATTATACATGTCGAGCTTAAGCAATGCTCGTATAAAACCTCAACTCAGAACGACAAACAATAGTGTAACAACATTTTTTTCTTCTTTGCAGACGATCGACGCGCGGCAATAGAGAAAGCGCAGCAGTCGGTTAAATGTCGATAGTGACCAGATACAGGAATTTGGCTGCGGCGGCGACGACGCTGCTCATGTCCATTGCGGCACCTCGATCGTATATGAAACAGAAAGAAAACAAACAAAAGTACATTTTAAGTATCATATCATGACATTACTACATTTATACACAACAATTAAACTTTTATTCGCATCCAGCAGAACAGGGCTCTTGAAGGGGTGTGGGGATCGCTTTCTTGACTGAGTTCTTGACTGAGTCTTCTTGTTCGTCCCGCTACAAGGTATCAATGTAGGTGGGTGGAACCTGGCGCGAAGTTTGTGTTTTAAAACAGCTCAAAGATGTTCTATAGGATTCCAGTCAGGACTCTGTGCAGGTCAGTCCAGCGATGTTATTGTCGTGTAACCACTCCGCCACAAGCCGTGAATTATGAACAAGTGCTCGACCGTGTTGTCAGTTAATGTATTTGGTGCTGTCCATTGGTCCTCCTATCATACGGCCTACTATATTGTTTTTAATTCTGTGTGAGCGTGTAGTGCTGGTAACGTGTCTCCGAGATGGCTGTAGGTTCTACAGAATATGAGCACGTGTTCAGGATATGCGTTCACCTCACATACATAATTTGGTGTCTCAGAGACTCACGAGATGTGGTATAAGCGCGCTGTCCTGTCAAAAAGTGGATCATGCCGCGGCTGGGATCGACATGTTTCCTCGTCGATCTTTCTGTTATACCGGGAAGAATGGCAGGAGCATCCAACCGTTATCACTTGTCGACAATTCCCTTTGCCGGGCGTCAATTTTCCAGTGTTCTTTCTTTATTTTCCAGAGCCCTTCCAGTTTTTAAATTGACAAGGTGTAGTCTGTCCATTTTAAACATACGTCGAAACCCGATATTTGATGGTTACATCGATGAAGATGATCCCCAGCATCCCATATAATGCCTCAACTGAGATGTCCAGAAATACCCTTACAGGACGTTTCTCTGCTCCCATTCGAGAAGTGCACAACGGTAAGTTCCTGTAACTGACAACGGAAGTTCGTAACGTTTCGTGGATAGCCTTGTTAGTCTGTGTAGAATTTTTTCTGCTTCGTCTGTTTGTGTCCTAGTGTGTTCTTGTAATTTAGTTGCCGGCCGCGGTGGCCGAGGAGACTGAGGCGCTCCAGTCACGGTCTGCACGGCCACTACAGTCGGGGGTTCGAATGCCCCCTCGGGCATGGATATTTGTGCCGTCCTTAGTTAGTTCATAAGTAGTTTGTAAGTTTAGGGACATGACCCCGTAGTTAAGTCCCATAGACTATACAAACATTTGAACATTTGTAATTTAGTTTCTCGTTATACTCCTAGATGGCGTGTGGATTTACTTCTTTTGATGGTTTTTTTCGCGTTTCTGGTTGATGAATATCTTGTTACAGCGCCTTTCAACAATGTCTACTTAGTTTCATTTTTTTCACTGAGCCGCGGTGGAGCGACCGAGAGCATTGAGGGGCTATGCTCCCATGCGCGAGGCCGTTCCTCGGTGGGGGTTCGAATCTCCCCCCCCCCCCCCCCCGTCAGGCATCGATCTTTGTGTTGTCTTTAACATAAGTTAGTTCATAAGTAGTTTGTAAGTTTAGGGACTGATGACCCTGCAGTTAATTCCCATAAGCAATTGAAAAACAAGGGAAAAAAATTAGAGTTTGCCTGCTTAGGCGACAGATCCATCTGACCTATTCTCCTTGTGTATTAGATTTAGATGGGCCGAAAGATCGATCTCTTTGAGCATCCATTTGTGGTTCGTCTGACCATTCTGCGATTTCTCTCTCACCATTCTTCTACTCCATCTATACAATATTTAATAAAGCTTTTGTAGAGTGAATGAGGTACCTCCAGTTGTCTCAGCCTCTGAAAGAAGGCAGGCCACTACAATTTATCAAATTCATCTGAGATGTCTATCATGATTGCTTATTTTTGTGTGTAATATTGTACTAATTCTAGTGCCATCTTCATGGCATAATAAATTGAGTTCCCCTGCTTCAACTCAAACTGATCTGTGTTTGGTCCCCAGAGTTTGATTATACAAGCCCACACAGTAGCTTCTTCTGGACCTTTCCTAGTGTGTTAATTAGGCACATTGTTAAGTAGGATTTGAGATATGAACGATTCTGCTTTGGTCCTTTTTGTATAATTACTGGATTGGAGATCTTCCAAACAGTCGGATCTCTATCTGTGTTGCTAATTACCACTAGATGTAATGTGCTTGGATCTGATGCTTTTTTATGTTTCATATAATTCATTCTTGCACTACTGGGGAGGTGGCCGAATATTTTAGTAAGGTGTTAGCAGTGCATCTCTTTTATGTATTTGATCCTGAGTGTCTGACATCCTTCAGCAGGTGATGTACTATGTGTCTCTGACCTGTAGTCATTGCACAGTCATCTTACAATAGCGCACCAGGAACTAATGTAGGCTTTATTTTTTGCATTAGTTTTTCGTATGGTTCGCCCATACGTTTCGTTGTGTGTGAGTTGCCACGAAACGTTCCCATTGGTCTTACCTCGTAATCAAGAGCGTTTGTCTCTAAGCGTCATTGGCTTGTCTGTGTGCAGCGAGACGTATTGGTATCTTTCAGCTGATCCATGGACTTTGGTACAGTTTACACCTCCTTCTCATGTCTTTGTTAAGTCGTATGAGTTCGTCTGGCCATGGTGTTAGTCCATGTTTATTGCCATATGCTGTGAGTGTGGATATGGTTTGTGCTTGTTGTATTATTTGTGAGAATATATTGACTGTGTAGTCCATGCTACCTAGTACAATTGTAACGTCTTTGTCTTGCACAGACTTGTGGTTTAAGCCAATCAGATTTTATGAAAGATGTATCTGTCCGGTGTGGTAAATGTGATGTTTCTATTTTATAGTGTTCTGAAGGTGGTTTCTTTTGGTAATCTTAAAGTGTACAGTCCAGTTCGCAATGTGGGCAGTGACTTAATGTTTGCTAGTGTAATGTCAATCCAGCTCTCTAATCCTTCGTTTCCGCAGTACGTCGATACTTGTTGCTCTGAGATGACTGCATATAGTCCAGCCTCATTGATGCATTTTTTGTGTGCCTGCCTCTCTCGTCCGTTCTGTCGCAATCCTATTGGGAGGGCTTTGTGTTAACATCTGCGCATATGATTAGTCTTTTGTGTCCTGAGTAGTCTGCGAGGTCTTTGATGACGTCTGCATATGTTTCGATGCCGTGGCTACACTGCGCATAAATTGTGGCAATCACTCAGGTGTTCGGAACGCAATTTGCTTCTATTGGTACCACGTTGTTACCATATGCTTGTTAAAAAATTGTGAAATTTTGGTAACGTTGATTTTTGGTTTTGATAGTACGATGACCGTTTTGCAGTCCGTGCTTGATGTAATGGTGATGGCCTGCGAGGGTACATTTGTTAGTTTGCTGTATGTTGCAATTTGTTGTGAATCGACTTTAATTGTATAATGATAATTGATATTTAATACATGTCAAACACTTTCGGCCTGTCTATCAAAGTACTTCTCTCCGCGAGTACGTACCAGATCGCTTTATATCCCCAATCAGTTATACTTTCCAGATCGTCTCTCATACCTTTAAATTAATATATCGTCGAGTTGTTGCAGGTCTGGCAGGTCTTACGTCTTTTTTTTTTTTTTTTTTTTTTTTTTTTTTTTTTTTTTTTTTAGAGTCATTCTATTTGTAGTCGGAAAGCAAATAGTGTATCGGTTGGAATGTAGTAAGACGAAAGAGCAGTCTGAAAGGTGTCTCTGTTTTCTAATCTGCTTAGTTTCAACTTAAACTTAAAAAATTGTAGTCATTCGTCCAGTGATCGTTACTTATCTTATTTTTATTTCTACTTAGTTTATTGTCTAATACTTTTACGTTTCCAGTAGGATGCTAGGATTGTAGTTGCGTTTTCGGTGTTCTCAGTTTTGAAAAATGTGTGATGTAGTGCATTCTGCTGAGGAGAGTTATGGTGATGTTTTCGGAGCGCTTCTGGTGTCACTCCCTTTGCAGGCAATAGAAGCTGGTTGTTCTGCGCATACATCGTACCGTGATGGACTGCTAGTGTTGTTGTTGATGGTGTCTCCTTCCTTGAGTTTTGTTAGTCAGTAATTACTGATCCGTTGTCTTCGTCTACCCTTGCTGTTGCCCTGGAGTCGTATGTCATAGTCCAGAGACACATTTACAGTTTTGCGCGTGCTACATATTGTTTTTGGTTGTCTGGTTTGTTGGTGTCTTTCTTGGGTTTCTGGATATATGTGGCCTGTTTCCAGTAGGCTGTAGTGTTCCACCAGTGATGAATGATCCAGGCTTAATTCATCCTCTGCAATGTTGTTGCTTTGGTGTTGTTGTTAGCCTGTTGGTCGGCACACTGATCAACTAATGGAGCGGCAGTGCTCCAGTTACTGTCTGGTGTAAGTATTGTGTGACCCCTCCGTCACCGGAAAATGAAATCCTGGATGAGAGGAGTGGAATTGCCGCACACTCCTGCAGCTGCTAGTGACGGAACCGATGTTTGCGATGATGATCATGTTGCCTTAGATCCTGAACGCGCTTTAAAATATATCTGTACAGCAACAGTACATGAAGCGCCACCCTAGTATGATAGTGAGGCTCGTCTTCTACTGCTGCTTGTCATCGCACACTGGTTTTCCTTCAGCACACGCTAGGCCATTTCAAGAGCGCAGACTGAGCGGAGCCTTCCACTGTGTCCCTAAGATGCCAGTACCTATGTCCCTAAGACGCCGGAAACGTTCGCCTAACAGCTTATCATAGGACACTCTATCCTGTGTGTGTTTTGCTGCGTGGAGGGCACGGGCACGCAGGCTACGTCCATTTATCAAAACATAGCAATCTATCACACCCACCATTTCACTTGCCGAGTAGTAGATTTCCATTGCCAGAAAGTGGTGGGAGAGAGAAAATGAAAATGGTCTACATCATTACTACACAGAAACAGCACAATAACAGTAAACGAAAAAGTGATTCCTTTTTGTTCAACATGTTCAAATATTTGTAAATTTATCGGACCAAACTGCGTGGTCATCAGTCCGTAGCTTACAAACTACTTAAACCTAAGTAAACTAACCTAAGGACAACACTCACATCCATGCCCCAGGGAGGACTCGAACCTCCAGGGTGAGCAACCGCGCGCTCCGCAGCGAGACGCTTTAGACCGCTCGGCTAGTCCACCGCGGCGATTCCTTTTTGTAAAAAGATAAACAACACCATGAAGGAAGTTTAGGATTTAATGTCTCGTCGACATGGTGGACATAGGAGAGGGGTAAAACACCATGACACATACCCAGTATTAAAGCACTGCTATCAGACACAGAAAACGACAAAACCTAGCAACCTACAAAACGACTCAAGCCACACTAATGAGTGCAGTCTACCTAATGGTAGAACATTATAAGACATCTTAATAACCTTATTAAACATTTGAAAGACCTCCTGTGCAACATCTGTGCTAATATCTGCATCCAAACGGCGCAAAGTCCTTTCTACAAATAGGTGTTTACCTCAGAAAGGACGCATTTCCGGACTCATTTTGATTGGATTTATTTTTCTTGTTCACACTTCTACACTTCTTTTTTGTACCCTGTAGTTGAGACTTCGTTAGGTGGTAGTCTACTTCTGGTGCTGAAAGTTCATAAATGTATAATCAATTTACAGACTGCTCGTAATATTATACAGTTACGAGCACGATCGCTGCGCGTGTCGGCGATGATCCTTAAGCTAAAGGTCGGGCCAACATAGGCGTTCTCGTGTTTACATAAGGTACTGGAGGAAGACTGCGTAATACACCAGAGGCACCTATCAAATACTCTTAACTGCGTAAGTCAATAAAGCAGAGCTTGCAGGGAAGTGAAGGGTATTATGCACAAACCGTCACGCGAGGTTTGCTGCAATTTAGGCCGGCAGCTAGGAAAAGTGATGTAACACTTCCTGGTCTCTTTCATGTAAGATCCTCCCTTTGTTTGCCGCTAACGTCCACTGGAACGATTTTTGTTAATGGAAGAAGACTGGCCGCTTAGGTGGTCTCAATGAAAACTTCATGAATATGAGGGTAACAATAGAGAATGATCTAAAGCAACAGGGTGATGGACAGTCTAGAAATGCCAGGGGAACGCTGTGTAGAAGAGACACTTTTTTGGTGGGAGGGGGAATTCAATGACTTGAAACAGTACAACGTTTCTGGCGTTGGATTTCATTCGTTTCCGCTCTGGCCCTTACTTCCATTGGATGTTTCCTCCATCCCTGGAATTTTTTCCACCGTCCTTGGGACAACATAAATGCCTAATCCATATCGTAATGTCTCTTGTATTCTAGTAAGAAATTGTTCCGACACAGTGGAGTCTTGCAGTGTGCACATAGTCATCCCGCTTACTTAGGTCTCGAATGCTGCATGTCACACACACGTAACATGTGGTCACAACGACTGCGCGAATTGATGCCTGCAAAGTTTGTTATTGACAGTTTTGACAATTCTGTAACTGTTCTCTTCTCACTCCATATCGCGTCGTCTTGACGTTAATGGTTTTCTTGGATCTCAAAATCCCGTTATGTGGAGGATACGAGTGTAATGTTACCTTTAGAAATAGCTGCAATAATTACACATGAGAAATCATTTGACTATATACCAAACGATGATTTTGGTGATTGAAAGAAGTTGTTAATAGAGAATATTGTCCATATAGCAGCTATTCGGTGAATGAAGATCTGATTTTTGAACATAAAAGTATAGTAGGGTGCATTTACTTTTTTTCTTTTCCTTCTCGTTCAGTGAACTTTTTACAGAAATTCTCTTGATGCAACATTGTTTTAGTAAATGAATGTGTATTATTTATCTCCGATCAATAGAACGAAGTACGAAGAAGTTCGCCTAAAGCGATAGAAACCACGAAAAATTTCTGGAAGACAAGTTTAATGATAAAAGTAGGTTTGTGTTTTTCTAGTGTTCAGATTGTGTCAGGAGTATCCTTTTCTCGTCTTGTGCTGATGAATAGGCAACTTATTTCTATTATTATTTTCTTTTTGTGTGACATGTATTTAGATTTTTTAATTTATTGTAGAGTATATTCTGTGGTTCTGAAAATGTAGATATTTAGTTTTGTATGTTTTGTTTTGCATATATGGACTAGAAACAGTTTAAGATTTTCGTGCACGTTATATGTCAGTCTCTCTTTTACATCCTCGTTTTTTTCGTATTGTTGACTAAGGTTTTTATTAGCACTCGTCAAATTTTACGTTTTTGTCGCAACGTAAGGTGACATACAGGCTTTACTTAACTAAGAAATAGTGGTCAGCCGCGGCGGAGCTGCCGAGGGCATTGAGGCGCTATGTTCCGATGCACGATGCCATTCTCCGTCGGGGGTTTCCCCTCGAGCATGGATGATTGTCCTGTGTTTATTATAAGTTAGTTCATAAGTAATTTGTAAGTTTAGGGACTTATGATCCCGCAGTTAAGTCCCATAAGCTTAACAAACCTTTGAACATTTTTGAAGTAGTGATCTGAAGTGAAAACACAAATGAAACGGGAAATATGCGAGGTTTTATTTTAAACCATAGACCTATTGCACGTAAGACGATGCGCAAAATAAAACAACCAAAACCGTTTCTAATAAGAACCATTTTCCGTTTTTCAACTAGGCATTTTGTCTAATCAGTTTTTAAGAGTTTCAATTGTGATATGAAAATAATGAGTTGATGTAAATGAATTATTAGCTTCCTAGATCATTTTATGACTTCAAGTTTTCGTTCTTTACCTCCGGCTTTGAATATAAACGATTCATTGAACTGCATGTTGATTTTTAAATAGCTTTAGATCATTTTGGAGTGTGAATAGATGTGAACACATGAGACAAATGTAGTGTCTCAGTCTGCAAAAAGGTTACTCATTTTACAAACTTCAGTATTACTTACGTATGTTTTTAAAATTTTCTCTATCTTTTTTAAGTTTTCAGTGCAATATATCGATTCTAATTGTACAGAATAGATTCAGTTTTGTGTCCATAGTTCACCTTTCATATCATTCTCTTAATGCTCTCATGTATTTGTAGTTTATATTTACAGATAGCAAGTACTTTCTTTATTCAAAATATGTTTTCATTATAATTGTAGAGCTAACTGTGCGAAGCGGTCTTCATTATTTCAATTTATTGAACACGACAGCGGGCCGCGGTGGCCGAGAGGACTGCGGCGCTCCAGTCACTTTCTGCAAGGTCACTACGATCGGGGTTCGATTCCCCCCCTCGGGCATGGATATTTGTGCCGTCCTTAGTATTAGCTACTTAGTAAGTAGTTTGTAAGTTGAGGGACTACTGATGACCTCGTAGTTAAGTCCCACAAGCTCTACAAACATTTGAACATGACAGTATACGAGGCGCGTCTAGAAAGTAAGTTCCGTTTAGTTATATAAAACGAACGGGTACAGATACAGAAAAAATATTGATTGTACAAAAATCTACAACTGTTAAACTACTTTTCTACATAGCTTCCGAAATTTTGTAGGCAATTGTCATAGCATGGCACAAGGTTTTGTGTGCTTTTTTCATAGAATGTTGCCGCCTGTGTATTCAGCCATGTGGTAACCATGTTCTTTCAGCTCGTCATTATCGTTGAAGATTTTAGTGTAAGAAGAGGATTACTGTCAAAAGATTTTTTTCACGATAATGCCTGACCTCACACATCGAATGTCACCAAACAATTCTTACGGAAATTTCAATGGGACCTGTTTTATCATCCTCCATACAGCTCGGACCTCTCTCCTAGCGAATTTCATCTCTTCTTACACCTAAAATCTGTCCTTGGTGGTCAACACTTCAACGATGATAAAGATCTGTTACCACACAGATGAATACACAGGCGGCAACCTTCTGTTAAGGATGCTTGCAAAAACGTATGTCACGCTATGACAAGTACCTACAAATTTCGGCAGTTATATAGAAAAGTAGTTTAAAAGTTTTAGAATTATGTGCAATAATAATTTTTTTCTTTATCTATGTACAATTTCATTCTATTACCAAACGGAACTTACTTTCTGGGCGCGTCTCGTATTAGTAATTCTTTCCTCATGCGCCGCGGGTTGGGTGGCTTGTGTGCCTCAGCGATTCGAACAGTAGGTGTAACCACAGCGCAGGGGTATCTGTGGAGAGGACAGATCGAATAACTATTGAGGAAGTATTGAGCAAAGGAATTTCTGGCATACCTTGACTAAAAGAAGGGATCGATTAGTAGGACGTGTATTTGCATTGGAGGGAAGTGTGTGGGGTAAAAATCTCAGAGGGAGACCAAGAGACAAATACAGTAAACAGGTTAAAACTGATGTGGGTTGCCGTTCTTATGAGGAGATGATGACGCTTGCTCACTCAGGATACAGCAGGGTGAAGAGCGGCATCAAACAATTCTCCCGAATGAACAACAAACAACAAAATCACAAATTTGACATGTAAACTATTTCTAAAAAAAATATTTTCGTAAGTAGTATTGTTTGTTATGTATCCTCTCAGTTAGCCGCTTTCCGAGACGGGGAGGCGTACCCCCGGCGGAATAACGAAGCGGGTCGGATTGCCGCCCAGCCTGGATATGGTTTTTAGGCTGTTGCCCACATCCCCCTATGTGAATACCGGGCTGATACCCAAGTCCCGCCTCAGTTACACGTTTCGCAAACATTTTGTAACACTTTACACTATTACACACATAACACTATACACAGACATTTGGGGTACACATTTCCTCTTGGGGGGTATGCGGTGGCGGCAGGAAGGGCATCCGACCACCCTGTAAATATTAACACTGCAAATCCGGTTTTAACATGGGTGACCCTGCATGTTCGGGAACATGGCGGAAGAGAAAGAATAAAAAGTATTATTTGTTATGTAGTTCACGTACTTTTGGCAATTTTTTTAAAATGTATTCTTTCTGTGTGATTCCTTTGCTTCATTTGAGACAGAAAACAAACAATAAAAATTATATTTCTTCATTTTTGTAAAACTTGAAGACTCCGTTCCACAGCGGGTTAACAATGGCTCACTTTTGACGTAACTTTGGCTCGAATAGTTTTAAATATGGTACTCGATTGAAAGTGCTAATGAGTTCAAATGTTCAAATGTTTGTTACGCTTACGGCTCTTAACTGCGGGATCATCAGTCCCTAAACTTACAAACTACTTATGAACTAACTAATACTAAGGACAGCACAAATACCCATGCCCGCGGGGGGATTCGAACCCCTGACCGTAGTGGCCGTGCAGACCGTGACTGGAGCGCCTCAGTCCCCTCGGCCACCGCGGCTGGCTAAAGTTAGCAGTTAGTCATTCCTTCTTTGTTCCACCTGGGGTGAAGATCGCTGATAAAGCGATGGTACTCCTTTTACCTTGTTCCACCATAAAAAATTAAAAAAAATAAAAGAAGTATCCAGGATCGTGGAAAGTATCCAAAATCGTGGGCTTGGGGGGGGGGGGTTATTAAAAAAATTAAAAAAAAACAAAAAAAATTAAAAAAAAAACGATTGCGCCTTTAGTCATATTGGGTTCGGAGGATTGATCCCTTCCTTTTTTCTTTCCCCTCTCACTCTAGGGGAAGATGCAGCAAAGTCTGCGGGGAGGGGCTCCAGGAGGGTCTGGGGGGAGGGGACTGAAGCCCGACAGCCACGCCCCCCTGGATACGCCACTGTAATAGAGAAAAAACATTGTTCATTTTACTGCTGTTCCGCAAATTAATCACAGATTAAGATACGAAAGTAGATGGGACAGTGGTCCCATATTACCCCAACTTACAGTACCTAATTCTTCATTAAGCGCCACTTAACACAGGCAGCGTGTAATTGTACTAGCATTTCCGCATTAAGAGTTGACACGAATCGTGTCAGAGAGGCCATGTCCGGGAGCTGGCGTTTCACCACAAGGGGAATCCCGACGTCCCACATCGGAGCGGCAGGTGGCGCGCATTCGAATGTCGCGAGCGGGGCGGCAGTGCGCGTGCGCGGACCGCCATCCTTGAAAGTGGCAGCCGTAGAAAGCATACATAATCGCCCCTGCGGATGATGGGGGAAGGCGCCGGCAGCTCCTGTGGAAACAAATTAAAGGCGAGCAATCGGTAATTAGGCGTGTGGCGAGAGCCAAGGGCAGCGCCGAGCCGCGGGTCACGCCGAATCCAGGCGTCCAGGAAGCTGGAGGCCGCCGCCGGAGCTGGACGGCTGGAGGGGCATCTGCGGCCGCGCTTGTGGCAACTGTAGCGGCACCAGGGGCACAGCAAGTAACGACATACAGTGGGGTGACAGAGGTCACCGATCGCATTGGGCCACCTATTCTCTGGCAAATTCCCTCGAATATTAGAAAGCGTACTGGAGGTAAACAGCGATCTTGATACAACTGTTAAAATTAAAAACAGTCCAGGCCGCAAAATTGTTGTTTCTATTAAATAACCGGTTTCGCTCTATCGCAGGCCATGTGACACCGTAATTAAATTTTTATACCTATTTTATGAATTTTAATTTTTTAGTAATATTTATATTTTTGTGTCCCAGCCTCGTCGCCACTTTCGTGTCTCGTCCGCCGGTTGTCGTAGGTGTCGGTGGCCGTGTAGAAAGACACCGACACAGGAATAAAGGATGCACGCGTGTGCAGGTACGGAGGTGACCAGCCAGTGGGACAGCAGAAACTAGAAACACTAGAGTAAATCAGAACGAGATATACATTTCATAAAGACTTAGTAATACTTAACTTTTACATAGTTCTTGACTGCAGAATGCTGATACATAGATTAGATAGAGGCCTGCCTACTGATGATTCCTAGTGCCTATCCGATAGTCAAGTCTTAACTGGTGCCTATCTGATTCCCAAGTGTTAACTGGTTCGTATCTCAGTCCCAAGTGGCCGATGCAGCAGTCGTGGCCACGAGTGGAGTTGCAGCAGAGGGCGCTCGTGGCTGACGTAAGAACGCCGCACCGCGCGCGGCAAAAGTACGTGGCGCGCACTTCATACTTGTGCGACACCACATATATGACATAATTTATCGATTTACTTTGATGTGCATATATCTGTAAACTTACTATCTTTGGATATAAGAGTTACGCTATTGAAAATTTGTAACCTACTAATGTAAAGTGTGTATAAACATTGTTATCTTTGTACTATTTACTATGTTAAACATTTTGTAAATTAATAATATTTTGCCGGCCGCGGTGGCCGAGGGGACTGAGGCGCCCCAGTCACGGTCTGCCCGGCCACTACGATCGGAGGTTCGAATACCCCCTCGGGCATGGATATTTGTGCCGTCCTTAGTTAGTAGTTAGTTCGTAAGTAGTTTGTAAGTTTAGAGACTGATGACTCCGTAGTTTAGTCCCATAAGCTATACAAATATTTTAACATTTGAATAATATTGTAGAGGTTCTGGCTTAGGGCTTTTATAAATAATTGCCATGTATAAAAGATGGGGGAGTCCCCACTTCAAAGGAGAGTGATGACGTGGAAGTAAAAGGTGAGAAAGCGCGCCAAATGGCCGATTTGCTCGGCGAAACAGTTAATTGCGAGAGAGTCGTAGCTTGGACGCTGATAAGTGAACAGTGCTTATGTCTATTTGCGTGAGGCTATACTTTTAAGAAGAGCTGTAAAATGGTCTCTGATTGAGAATATCTTTCAAAATGTTCACTGGCGTAATATTTGTGGTTTATTATTGAAATTATTCGACGCGAAGAAGACTAAATTTGGCCACATGCTTCGAGCGCCAGTGATGGAATGTATTATGCCACAATTAACTGCACTGCAGCGCCAACCTTCCACCACAGGTTAGTATTGCAATAACAGCCTGAACCTCACATTTGTGAAAATATTAATAATCAATTTCATAAACTGTAAATAGTTCTGTTAATCTGTTATTGTCCTGTGCCATTAACCTATGTATGGTCGTTTCATTATTTAAAATGAAATACTTCCGAGTGACTCACTCAAATAATAACATTTTTATTGTATAAAGTGTAAGAAGTTATAGTAATTTTTATTGCATAATCGTATAGTGGGGATTAACGTAAAGTGTAGGCTAATGTTCAATTTTATCTCCACTAAGCACAAACATTTTTTTTTTCAATCAGTGTTGCATCCTTTATATGTTAACTTTATTCAAGCTTCATGATTGCAATAAGTAAATGTATAGTTGTTTGAATTAATTGAAAGACTGCATATCAGATTCAGGTACCTCATTTTCAAAGTGTGTTTGTTCTTAAAATAAAAACTTGCAATACTGAAAGATTATTATTATTATGCAAGTAAGTCAATGAACGATGAACAATCTTTATAGTTAAAGGAAAAGTGAAAATACCAGCGCTTAACTTATGTTTAGACAAGGTTTCTTATTTTCTGTTGCATTAATTTTGCAAAATTAATACAGAATAGCAGATTTGCTGAAATTAATTCACTGTGGTTTTGGATAGGCCTAAATGAAATATCTATCATTTTAATTTTGATTCCAAAGAGTAATCTCATTAGTTACGACTTTAGTAAGATGCTGTAGACTAAGATCCCATACCAAATAGATGAATGATGCTTCTGTTTTGTTCAATAGCTACATTCAAGTGTAGATTGCTGTGATGTTGTCTAACACCCACAAAAGTGACAGGTTCAAGTAGTGTTGTTTTTAAAGTCTGTTTTATAAATACGATTTATTAGTTTACTAAAGAAACATTTTTTATTGCATGATACAGTCAAGATATAAATCAAATAGTTAATTATAGTCCATAGGGACTGGCGACCGTAATACAAATAGTGCTGTTTTGCTCTTTAGGTAAAAACTTTCTGAGTCTTTGCGGTTTCAACACTGTCTTCTCTACTGGTATTATATATCTTTGTGAAACAAAGGTTACCTCCGATGCTTTCATCTATTAGGATAACACGCGGTCAAATTAAAAATCCTCTCGAAAGGGCACAATTCTATAGGCGTAGGTTTGTAGTAGTGAGTCGGTTCAGTTATTAATATTACAATATGCATAACAAATCTGTTGCGAGTTATTGTATATTTCGAACTGTGCTGTAAGCGGCTACAAAGCTTCAACAACCGACAGGAGTGTTGCAACCATCTTCCGATGGATACCATCATGTCGGCAGATGGTGGCGATGACACAGCAGGCCGCACAGGCGTCAATTGTACGTAAGCAAATTAGCAGTTGAAGTATTTCGTAGGCAAGTAGATACGGAAACCGGGAAATCCTTTCACCTCGTACATTAAGGCGAACTTGCGAGGAATCCTCTTTATATGTTTTCAGTAATTATAAATGTTTATATGAGGTTTCAGAATAAACTAATTAGCGACTGCATTCCCTACATAATTCATCAAATACTGTGCAGCAACAGACATCGAAACACAAATTCAGATTCTGTGAAGTCTTTCATAATAAAAGTCTTTCTTCGCAATGTCTGCGTGTGGGTCATTTATCTTCTACAAATTCAGTAATGTTGGTCGACTTTGTGCGGGAATCTGAATATCGAACATGATACCACATGGTCGATAGGGGCGCACTTTCCGTAGCATTTGATTGCTGCAATTTGCGGCGTACTATAAGTGTGTCCAGATGTCTTAACGGTTAAAGCGAAACTGGGAAGAATTGGGAATCAGGGTTCGAATCACGGCATGGCCCAAATTTTAACCTGTGCCCAATGCATTATTTCAGTGCTTTAGTGCAGCCAGAGCAATTCCTCCTCCGACTTCCCTCGCCGTTGTCTCATTTCAATGCAGATATTGAAACGTAATAAGTGAAGGCACGTTATTGAGCCATCTAAACAATTATCCTCGTGAAATACCAATGTAAATTATTGGAAATGGGAATGAATTCCTGGAACACGGTGTGCCATACAGGATGAAAAAATTCTCAACATGTTCACTGGTTTATTATTTAAAGCACTAGAAGATAGGTTTCTTACACATTTAGCTGAGTTTTTAGAAGTTAATGTCATTCCCTTTGTGTCAGTTTGTAAAAATCGAATAAATGACTTTGAAAGTGTTAAACCAGCAGTGTGAAGCGAGCTGCCCGAATAACCGAGTGTGGCAGGCGTGGTACCTCAGTACGCTTAGTCAAAGGGCTCGACGCCTTCTGTAATAAACAAAAAAATATGGTGATAATTAAAAAAAAACTGAGCGAAGAACTCTACGAACATCCCACAACAAACTAACGACCTAAAAGAACCGATCTACCGGAAACGAAGCTTGTTACATCGCTCGCCTCGGGGTCTAGGAGAAGCGCTGGGTCCCTGTTTAAGTTCGCCCGCCGGTATCACAACGAGGGACGCGTGCCGATCTGTCTATAGCCGTTTACCCCATTCCACTAAGTGAATAGCGGATAGGGGTCGAAGTTTCCGCCCATTTATACAATTCGCAATTTTTTTTTTAAATTCATTATTATTATTATCATACACTATTGCAACTCATCACCAATGGAATACATTGGGTCCTAGAATCCAATTAATTTCAATGTTTACTTTACTGTATAATATGTTTGATAAACCTGTACTACATTTAAATTATGTTTCTATGACTCTAATATTTCCTTTCCACATTCATTTTGTTACTTTCACTGTGTTACGGGTAACTAGCTATTAACTACTAAATTTTTTGGTCTGCAGGTGGTAATACGTGCGCCAGTTGCGTGCAACTTTACTAAACTTGCCCTATGCCCACCGAGCTAAACGCAGTGACCATGCATCTAGCACTGGTCTTGCCCAACATTCCACACTGTAGGCACCTGTCATTTTAATTTCCATAAAACTACTAAACTGCATCTAAAAATACCACTACTCTACTAATCTATTCCCATGTCCGCTAGTGACCCCCCAGATCCAAGGTGAGGCGGGCTACAGCCAGGAGGTGGTTTCCAGGCCGCCCACCGACAGAGCATGGCTTGTTGGAGAGATTTTAAACCGTGAGTGGTGAGAGCCCAAGTTAGTTGTTATTTCCCAAAAAGTCTTTCAGTACTTTCTGGGATATAAAATTCGTCAGTCTGTACAGTACAAGGAATTTTTCTCATCCTTCTCACGTTACAAGTATCAGAAGTGGACCCTGGAGACGGAATACGGCAGCTACGCTATCGTATGTTGGGACTCATGTACGACATGGTAGGTACTATCATCGACCGCGCCAGTCACACGACGGTGTATCCTACTTCTGGTATCAGCATAATAAGTCAGATAGGGTGCATGACATATATAGAAGTGCAACAGTACCCTGCTTGACTGGAAGTAACTCATGTACAGTCTCCTACACATTATGGAGAACCTGATGCGTCCGTCTCCCCGTGTCCTCATTATCCCAAGGCTCTACCATTAGCACCTGCGCCCTTCGCCGATAGCTGTTTCATCGCTCATCCTGATGCCTAGTATTACGTTTACCTTCTTCGGCTCACTCTTCTTCACCCAATAGCAGATGGCCTGTTTTCTGATCCTGAAGTGGGGAGACAGAACCCCATCAACTTCAAAAGTGCCCTACCGGGATGGATGCAATAGGCACCCACGGAGTACAGAAGAATTCTATGCTGCAGTCTGCTTTTAGCCATGGCAGGCATCACCATTTTGAAACTGTTAACCCGAACTCTGGAGCCGTAGCCAACAGTAGATGTAGGTATGATGTTGAATTATTTTTTTCATTTTAATTATTTATTTATTATGTTTCTAAGTAACCCAATATACGAGGGTTGGAACTTAAGTAGTGACAACACTGCTGTGGAGACACTAAGAAACAGAATCTGCGTTGTCGGTGATAGCAAACATTGTTGACGCATTTAACTTACCTCCGAGCAAATAGACTCGCCCCTCCCACGTCACCGGCGTGCGCACAATCGAGAGAAACACAACCACTTGTGAGCGAACGGTCTAACGTAACGGTGCCACTATGTTTCCGAAACAAGAACCACGGAATAAATCAAGATTTAATGTGCCAGAGGTCGTACAGCAGGACAGTGTCATCAAGGTCTTCAAGTGGCGTGCGCGGAATCGGAATTGGCGTACGGAAAAATGGCACATTGGGTAAAAGCCTTGTGTCAGTCATTCGTGAGTTCGCCCACGAAACCGGATTAACGCATACGACTGTGTTTCGCAAGCTGTGTCTGCTCTGTTCGGTCGATGGGAATGGGAACTACTGTACCACCCACAATACTTCCCAGAGTTGAGTCCGTAAGACTTTGATTTGATTACGAAGATGAAGGAACTATTTTCGCGACATTTGCCTGAGAACTATTCTAAAAATTCGACAGGCAATATACCTCTCCATTTGCATCATCAAGAGAACAAGCTCTGCTAACGGTATACTACGCCTTCAAACATGTAACGCTTTAGTATCGGTTGTGAATAAACAGTTGCCACTATTTAAGTTCCAACGCTTGTATTAAAAGTACTATTTTTCCATCAAGTTGCAGCCACCTTTCAATACAATATGAAAGCTAAATTAAACTAGTTTCTTATGATTAAGACTTCCATATGTTGAAACAAATATAGAAAACTATTTTTAAATCTTGTTCAGCAATGTAACAAGTTGTATCATTGAAAAATACAAATTATGTAAGTGTTAACTGAGCTAAACGTTATTAGGGTACCTCCTCCAGACAGCAGCCTCACGATGTTTCCCGAACAGACATAATAATGTTGGGTAGAAACCACGTTCTATGAGTAAGAGCAACAATATTTTATGGTGTTTGAAATATTCCATCAGTAACCTCTCTTTTATATCTGAAATTCAGCTGTTTCATTTTTTTCTCAAGCTTCTTTACAACTTTCAACACCTCTTTGTTTGATTAATATATCATTAAATACAGACGTCTCCAACTTGAGGCATATGAAGAGCGACCACACTAGTAACATTAATAATGCAGGAAACACCTTTGGTCGCATGAAATCTTTACTAATAGACTTCAAAAGTGAAACGCCAAGATCGTAAAATATTTAATGAATACCGGTTTTGGAGGTCTGTGCCACCATCCTCTGGTCATATCGCATTCTATAAGTCAGTCATGACCAGATCATGGTGGCACAGTCCTCCGAAACCGATCGTCAGTAAATAAATATTTCACGATCTATCAGTTTTTAAGAATATTAAATTATCAGATTGCCTCCAAAACCTGCGATGTCAGGTTATTTCAAATCCTTATTATTTGAACTATTAGACGGATCTTGTAGTCTCGAGGTAAAGCGCTCAATTGGAAACCTAAGGGTCTCCGGTTCGAAACACGCTAGGATCTCGGAGTTTTTAGTCTGCATTTTAACCCAGCCTTCACCTTTCAACGATGTGAAGAGTCGCCAGAAACGACACGTGGTACTGATTCCACGTAAAACTGTAGGTCCTCTTTCCCTGGTTAGATAACTGGGGTAGGTTAGGGACTCGCAAATCGTCGAAGTGACGTCCAATCAAAAGACTTGTACCAGACGACTGAAATGCTTGAACTATTTCACATCGATTTCGGTCACTGAGTGGCCATCTTCAGTGCTAGAAAAGAATCCCTGTGGCCTACATAAACTAGGAAATATATGGTAATATGGGAATAACTGTATACAGTCAAACTATACAGTTATATTCCCATGTTAGTATGCAGTTTTCTAGTTTATGTGGGCCCACAGTGCTTCTTTTCTAGCAATGAAGATGACAACTCATAACCGAAGTCGATGTCCAATAGATCAATTACCGGTAATAAAGATTTTATGCGACCAAAGTTGTTCCCTGTGTTATTAATAATACATCATTGATATAACATTTAGAAAACAGCAACATGAACAACAGCATATGCTGACAGTTAGGGACACTAGTTTCCTCCCAGATGTATCCACCTAAAGCAGAAGGACGCCATCCCCTACTTAGGATACCTGTGGCAGAGTCACTTGACTGCCCAACTACAGCACAAGTATGCGGACCTGTTTGGAAATTTCACAACTGTGGCTCTCATACACGGTTATCACTTGGCACTTGGTGTATAGAGTGGGACTCAATCTAACTTGCCTCGAGAATATATTTTTTATTTTCCTTTCCAGATCCCAGGAATCTGCAAGACAATAAATAAATAAATAAAACGTTAATGATGTGGCGACCGGAAGGAGATCGGGTCAATCGTTAAAAGTAGCATGTCAAGAAAACAAAATAGCAACAATAATGCAATAATGCTGATCCCAAGTTACGTAAGAAAAGACTTAGGTGATGAAGTAGACAGAAGCAACAGTATCTACCAAAACGAGGAAATTTTAGAGACGTGGAAGCGGCCTTCATCTACATCTACATAAATACTCTATAATCCCAGTGAAGTGCATGGCGGAGGGTTCATTGAATCGCTTATATGGTGTTTCTCTACAGCTCCATTCTCTAATAGCTCACGGGAAAAAGGAACGCCTAAATCTTTCCGTTTTTGATCTGATTTGTCTTATTTTGTTTTGATGATCATATCTTCCTATCTAGGTGGGTGCTAACAAAATAGCTTCACATTCGGAAGAGAAAGTTGGTGATAGAAATTTCGCAAATAGATCTCGTCGCAAGGAGTAAGGCGTTTCCTTTAATGATTTCCACCCCAACTCGTGCATCATTCTCGTGACACTCTCTTCTATATGTCGATAATACAAAACGAGCCGCCCTTCTCTGAACTTTCTCTAAATCGTCTGTCAGTCCCACTCGGTGGGGATACCACAGTGCGCAACAGTGCGCCAAAATACGACCCACAAATGTCGTGTAGGCAGTTTCTTTAGTAGAACTGTTGCAGGTTCTAAGTGTTCTGTCAACGATACGTTGACTTCTGATCGCTGCAATATTTTCCCTGAATTATTTTCTATGCGTTTTTTCCAATTTAAGTTGTTCGAAATTATTACGCCTAGGTATTTTGTTGAATTTACGGCCTGTAGTTTTGACTGATTTATCGTGTGAATGAAGTTTAATGGTCTTCTTTTAGTGGCCATATGGATGACTTCACACTTATTATTATTAAGGGTCAATTGCCATTTTTTGCACCATGCAGATATCTTACCTAAATCATTTTTCAAATTGCTTTTGATCTTATGGTGACTTTCCTAAACGATAAGTGACAGCATCATGCGCGAACAACCTAGGACCTTCTCAGATTGTCTTCTAAATCGTTTGTAAAAATAAGGAACAGCAGGGGCCCTATAACACTTCCCTGTGGAACGCCAGATGTCACTTCAGTTCTACTCGATGGCTTTTAGTCAATTAGAACGTACTGTGTCCTTTCTGACAGGAAATAACGAATTCTGGAAGTATTAGTTTCGTGTGTAATACGCCGTTGCCCGTTCCTAGCCACGTGGAGGCGAACCAGTTCTTCGCACCCGTACACAGCTTACTCTGTCAGTTAAAGTTTACACCAAATATGGTTTATTTTTTTATGTTTAAGATAAAAATTTGAAATAAGAATGAAATTGAAAATATATAAATGAATTATTACAAATCTGTTTTAGTATAAAATTAATCTTAATTTCTACTGAGGTAAAATTTGGTAAGTATACAATTAATTAAAGAGATGTGTTTTTATTTTTTACATGAATTACATTTCTGTTATAACAAGAGTTCATACAGATGAGTAGTTTATTAAAGATGTAATCAGTTCTTGTTTGTTTAAGGTGCATCACATCAGTATAGAATAATCTGAAAAGAGAGTCAACATCTTTGAGTTGACTAGTAATCAGGTACAATATAGTAGTTACAGATGCTTTTAACAAAGGGTAATTAAATAGAAAACAGATTTTCAATCATATTATATTTATATGATTTTTGCTCTAAGTTGTTAGTATAAATATAGATTGAGGATTCTTTCTTAATGAAATCATAATCATGCCTTATAAAGTTATATGATAAAAACGGTACTTTAAAAACTGTCTGACATCCCTTATGCCGTCCTCTCACGGGACGTGGAAACGCACGTGGAGGAGAACGTGGTGCCGTTGCTGCGTGGAATTCCACATTCCTCTGCCCTGAGAAGCGTGGAATGAAGGATCCAGCATGCTGGATTTTTGCTTCGTGCAGTGGAACGTGGTCTATGAAATGTGACCTGGTTATCACGTGACAACAGAACTTTTGATCCGCCATATTGCAAACGGAACTCCGTATTTCGTTTTAGCGTACGATGTATAAATATAATCTTTTTAAAGCACCAGAAAATTGAAGAACTTTTGCAAACGTATCATTTTTGGTATGATTTCTTACAATAAATTACCGTAAACTACATATTCATAGCTTTAAAGGATATCGTATTTAACGTTAATCAGTGTTATAATTTGTAAACCGTGAAAGAATATCGTTCCTATGCTACGGTTCAACGTCACTCTATCAAAGGAGCGTCTTTATGATACTTTGTCATAGATAACTAAGATTTGCAACATGTTTCAGGTGCATAGTATATCATAAACAAAGCGCACTCTCTCCCAAGGAGAATTAGCGTACTTGGTAGCGCGTTGAACTCCTTTATATAACCCTACTGTTCCAAAAAAAAAAAAAAAAAAAAAAAAAAAAAAAAAAAAAAAAAAAAAAAAAAAAAATTCAGAGTAACTCGTGTTCGCGACCCCATAATTCTAAAATATTTTCATTTTTTCCCATTTTTGTTTCCTTAATGTTTCTGGTTCTTTCTTATTAATTTAAGTGTAATATCCGATATTCGTTGTTATTTCTCTTTAAGACGACGGATTAGCGTGGTGGTTAGCGTTACGAGCTATGGAGGAAAAGAGATGTAAATAACAGGTTTACATCCACATTCTTGCATTTTTAACCATTTCGTGTAATTATTATGGTTAATAAACTTATTTGTTAATCTAATACAATTATAATATTCGGTATACAACGTTATTTATTAGAAACAAGAACGAACTTTGTCCACGACAGAATTTGTTAAGTTTTTCGTTCTAGGCCACATGAACAAAGAAAATTCAAGACAGTACCCCACGTCACTCGCTTTCTTCCCCACGGTGTATGAATTACGTTGCAGTTCAGTACAGTGTTAGAATAGTTCAGTTTCACTGTACAAAGTGAACATGTCCAGCGTTTGGTTACAGAAGCAGATGCAGTGTAGGAGGAACAGTGTTTACCTACAGTACATAAAAAAAAAAAAAAAAAAAAATGTCGGAACGAGCATTGTCGAGCTGGGTGTTGTTCCGAGCCGCGGTGGAGTTGCCGAGCGGTCTAAAGCGTCTCGCTGCGGAGCTTGCGTGGAGGTTCGAGTCCTGCCTGGGGCATGGGTGTGTGTGTTTGTCCGTAGGCTAGTTTACCTAGGTTTAAGTAGTTTGTAAGCTACGGACTGATGACCACGCAGTTTGGTCCGATAGATTTACAGACACTTGAACATTTTGTTGTTCCGCGTGTATAAGAGGTAAAATATATGGTCAGAAACTATTATCTCCGAATATACAGAATATGTACAACGTGGAAAATGGGAATATAAGAGCAAGACAACTGGAGCTGGTGCAAATGATGTATTTCATCATTGTCAATTTTTTAAAAGAATTTTTGCCAAAATTGAATTTGTCATAAATTTCGTTATTATCTCAACCGCTTTCCGATACATGCACGGTGTTTGTGCTTCTTGAAGAAAAAAAATTCAATTTTTGTAAGAGTACTGCATGCCACATACAAGCATAAGAAAGCATTTGGTTATTTTCCGACAATGGCTAAGAGAGATACCGTTTAATTTTACGCACATCCATGTTTGTAAAGACAATGATCAATGCGCCAGCCCGCAACGGGCGCTGGAGAGCGTTGCGGTCGCAAAGCAAATCACGATGAGCAGCACGTTCCGTGAGACGTAGCGGGTCGTTTTAGAGCGTGCTGTAGTTAGGTATAGAGCACGTCTCGCCTGCGCACGTTGGGACAACACGTCCCGTGAGAGGACGGCTTTATCTCATATCGTGTGAGCTGGCGACAATGTTGAGAGACTGGGCAACCCCGATCTAAGCCTGGAGATCTGACGTCGCGTTCGTTTACTACTCCGGCCGGTACGGCGCCTGCTGAAGAGGAGAAACCGCCCCGCAGTTGACGTCACGCGGGCGACCATTAATGGAAACGCGAGCGGGCACGCAATTAAGCGCGTGTGCCTGGCCGGGGAAGCGCCGCCGGCCGCGAGGTCACGCGGCTGTGGGAAGGCAGGCGCGCGATATTTTACCGCGTCCCCGCGTAATGGATTCCAACGCGTGACCCGCCCGTAATGAGCCGCTTGTTTAGAAAGTCGACTGGCGCGGGACGCCATATCGATATGTCGGGACGAGCCGGGTCGACGGACGCGCCATCTGCCCTCGCGCCTGCCCGTGCATTCGCGATAATTGCGCGGCTGTCGCAATTAAGGGACCGGCGGCCTGGCCTGGCGGACGGGAGCGGAGAAAATGAAGATGATGGCCTGCGAGCCGAGCGGAGGCGCTCTCTCCGGCTGAAAAATTGAGCGGGAGGGGCGAGGAGCAGGGCGCGCGCAAAGGTCACAGGCAACGGGAACGCGACGCCAGCGCCGCCGGACACGTCCGCGGCGGCGGCGGGCCGCACTAGGCCGGCGCTCGCGCTCTGCTCACGAGTCGCCTCAGCGCTCTCGGAAATCCAGTACTTTGCAGATTAGTAGTATACCTGAGGTATCTCCTCCAGCAGGCTCGGCGGTTCATATTTTTGAAGAGTGGGTTGTTTCCACCATGTAATTCCTCCCTCTTTCTACCCCGCCGTCACTAATCTCTAAACATAAAAATGTTCTGTGGGTTTGTGTATAGCCGTTAATCTCTGAAAGATCTGTCCGCCTCCGTAGCTCAGTGCCAGCGTCGCTGACTACCACGCAGGGGGCCCGGATACGATTCCCGGCAGGGGAGTGGGTATTGTGTGTTGTCATCATCATCATCATCATCATCATCGTCTCATCATCATTGGCACGTAAGTCGCCCACGCGGCGTCGACTAAAAAGACTTACAGTAAGGCGGCCGAACAATCCCGCAAGGGATCTCCCGGCCAAGAAAGCCGTACGCTCATTTTCATTCTGAAAGTTCAGTGGCGGCTGGTGCTTCAGATGAATGGGGGTGCCGCATCGGAATGGCCAAGCGCATTGAGGCGCAATGTTCCGATGCGCGAGACCGTTTCCCGTCGGGGGTTCGAATCCCTCCCCTCGGGCATGGATGTTTCTGTCGTCTTTAGTGTAAGGTAGTTCATAAGTAATTTGTAAGTTTAGGGACTGATGATCCCGCATTTAAGTCCCTTAAGCTTCACAAACATTTGATTTGAATGGGGGTTTTCTTCTTTCAGTGACGGATCTACTAAATGTCCGAACTGGGGCGAAACTTGGTAGTGACACCCTCTCCCCCTGCCCCGGCTCGGCACCTTGATGTTTCTGCTCCCCGTCGGCGTCCAAATAGACAATTTGGAGCAAAATTCACCTTCAAAATTGCAGCACATTTACAAAAAACGTCCAAAGATATGTGGCAAGTAACAATACAAAAGTCATTGGTGATCCCATATCTTTTAAAAATAATATTTGGTTTAAAAAGAATTTATTGCACTCATACCTTTGACACTGTAGCGAAATGCCGCTAACCACAGTTTTTCTTGATAGGAGAGCACTGACTATTATTATTCATGGTCGGATCTTCTATCTTTAATTGATAGTTTACCAAATATGAAGTGCGTTTGATAAGTCTTCCATGCGCCAAAAACAAATACGATGTGCGGATGTTGCCTTCATGGAGGATTTGCCGGTGCGCAAGGCAAGGTGCGCATTAGTCCCATTGTCTTTGCTTCAGGACCATTCGTGCGTATCCGCCAGAGCTGGAGTAGCCAGGAGTTGGTGTCTCTACCAACTCCAACGCCCCTCCCTTCTGCGCGGGAGCGCACATACGCTGTCTCCAGGGGGTTCAGACGAGAATTTGAACCTTAGCTGCGCATGCGCATTGTAACGCTGCGGTTACTGCCACTTATATTAGGCGGATGCGCTACGACTCTTATACGTGCTGTCTCCGCGACGTAAAACGTTTCTCATGCGATAAAAATGCTTTGTATGTGCTTATAAAACGATCTGATAGAAAAACGAAACGAAGAATGAAAGTTTAAAAACACATTTTATTTTATTTACTTATTCATATTTTTCACGGCGAGCTTTTTTTCCGGTGATTCACTGAATCTGTGAACACATAGAACGCGCCGCCCATGCTGATTACTTTGAAATTTTGACACAACGTTGCAGTGTAATACAAGAAGATTTTTATGTAAATATTTATTGAATATACTGTATAACTCCTATATGTGTATTACTTTTCGATTTTTCGTATCAACGTTTCACCATTATAAAATTTATGTAAATACATTTATGACATAGGCTGAAAATTATGTTTATAAATCATGCGTATATTCCAGTAGAACGTTGTGTTAAAATTTCAAAACAGTCGATCGCGAACTTTCAGATATACAAGATTTTGAACACAACAGTAAACATGGTTCTAGATTAGATATAGTTCTAAGAGGAGACAGACGATGCGGATTAAACTGATGTAGAAAGGAGGGAAGGAAACGAACAGGTAGAGTGTGATGATGAGATGGATATTAACACGCACTTACTTATTGAAAGAGAAAGGTTAATTACGACTACAGTTTCAGAAACGTTATGTACTTGTAGTTCTATTTCACTCGCTGTAATGTATGGTTTAAAAAGCATCCAACTGTTAGCTACTCGCTATCGAAGTTTTTGTATAAATTACATACAAATACTTGACAAAGAATTTCATTTTAAAACAACTTTTAGGAAATAAGAAGAGATTAATGCTTTAGTAGAAAGCTAAGATGCTGTATAGCACGTGTCAAAAATTTAGATCCTTAAACCATATGCTTTTTTTCAAAATAGAGTGAGAAGCGTTATGAAACTAAAAACACACGTAGAATTAATATTAAGCATTCGATTTTCACAAGACATGGAAAACATGTAAGGAAAAGAATAAGTTGATAAAAAGATGTGGGATGATCCATTATACCGTCAACAGTTATTATAGCGTGAAAAACGCAAAAGTGATTTTCCCCTTTTCTCCAGACCAGCCCGACCGGAAGGGAGTTGCCATCCATACGCGGCTCAATGTAAATAAATATTCGTTCAAATCAAGAGTGGGTATTTTACCTACTCACAATTTTTTCAGTGGGTACAGCTACCATTGTACCCAATTCAACTGCCGGGCATTTCCACCAGAGACGGATTGTTACATTTGCCGCCAGCAGGCTTTTCCAAGTTTGCCGCCACTACCGATCTCTACTACTCGATTCCTACTTCACAATTATACTAATTATAATATTTTGTCAGTGAAATTGTAGCTTTATGTTTTGGACATTATCGTCCCTATTGTACCACTTTTTTCCGTATTTTGTGACTGTGAACTATGGAACTGAAGTGTCACTTTCCAGATTATTTTTGCAACCCACCTATTTGGTTAAGATTCACATAGTGCGTATATGCGTATATACTAAGAAAAATGTTGAAAACTGTGTTCCTTAAAATTATTATGCACTACTAGCAAAAAAAAAAAAAAAAAAAAAAAAAAGATTCATAGCTAGTCAGCTATATAGTGCTTCCACAATGTACCCAATGTAGTAAATGCCACTACTATACCTCTCATATTTCCAGAAAGTAACTCTTAATGCAAAAGTAGTATTTGATTGACTACTTTTACATGGCAAAGGAGGAATACTAATGTAAACAAACGCTCATGTTAGGAGTAACTCAATGCAATTAACTTTCGAAATGATTCAGTAGCACTCTGCAATTTATAATTTCTAGGACAACACTAAGTATACAAGCAGCTACAAATGAATTAGTGGTAAAATTTTGATTAGTTTGAGAGACAATTGAAATAATAAGGTATGTAGCTGCTCAGCTACACTATACATTAAAGGGTTGCTACTTTTTACTCATTAATATCTTCTTTCTCTTGGCCAAGTTTACTCACATGCAAGGTCGGCTTCTTAATTCGGATTTGGCGTGTTTATATTTATGGGTGGCCGGATGCCCTTCCTGACGACACCCCGTGACCCCCGGGAGGAAATGTGTACTTCAAATGTCTGCCTATAGTGTAAAAGTCGGCAACTGTACGTAACAAGAGCCTTGTTCCATCACTAAAACTAGTAAATGAGGTCTGTGTGAACTACGGGTTACTCCCTGGTATAAAGCCTTGCTCCCTGGCCCAAACTGAGAAATGACTCGTTTCAAATTACTTCAATAACAGGAAGTTAATACTACAGTGGTCAATATACATAGCAGCTTACACGTTATTACACACAGACATTAATACGCAAGCCACCACAATTAAAGTTATCTTAGAAAACCTGGCTAAGAAAACATTTATGGCACAACGGAATTTATTTGTGAGAAACATTGCATCTGAGCATGTTCTCAGCACTTGTGAGGAACAATATTAAATAAAATAAGGAAGGTGCTCTAAAACTACAATTTATAGGCAACTTACGGAATATGCTGAACTTAAACTTGTTTATTCAGATAGAAAACAAGCAAAATGGGGAACTAATTTTGTTAATATAATAAAAATGCATCTCTTACATGGAATAATACGGACGGTACCCAGCTTAAATTATTCATGATTTAACGCTACTGGGGGGGGGGGGGGGGGGAGAGGATTCACAAACAACACTCTTTCTCTCTCACACACGCAATGCCACAGTGAAACTCACCAAAATCAGCGTGCTGAGACGAGGCGGAAGCAGGTGCCGCTATCGTAGACGAAATTCAGCAAGACGGAGATAGCACAAAACACAATTTACAACAACACTTTGAAGCTGGCTCTGGTCTGTCGTGCCTGTTTTGAGATGGTGCGTGTGTATAGCCAAATTTAATTACATCTGAAATGGACCGCGAGCAAACACGCTAACGGCGACACACGGATACGTTACATGAATACACTCCACTGAAGATGAAGTGTTTGGAAGTCGGATTAATTATACAAACTCATCGTGGATTCTTAAGTTGCAGTGTGTTAGAAATCGAGCTAGGCACTGGTTTTATAAGAGAAGTGGCGTGAACTCAGGCGACTAGCTGCAAAGTCCGGAAGTCGGAACTCGGACTCACGTGGTTCGGAAAACCGATAAAATTGAATAAATTCAGCTTCCGAAAAATAAAGAAAATTAACTACAGCATGCAAGCCATACAAATGTTTAGAATTGCATGAAGAAGCGAAAGAAATGCAGCTACACGCGATAGGGAGCGCTTACAGACGCGGATGAATTATAGTCTCAAAAAACTCGTAAAGGTGAAATAATTACAAAGTCGAAAGACTAAAATTAATAATTACAGCATGCAACCCATAGAAATGTTTAGAATTACATAAGAAAGCTATTGAAGGAGGTTGTACAAGGCTCAGAGAGAATTACTGACAAAGACAGAGTGCGTACTACCAGTCGTAGAAAAGAAAACAAAATTAAAATAGGCCGGGAGAGAAGATCGCGAAATGTTAGTGGAAATCAGAGGGAAACCCACATATTTTTTTGCCTGATGGGCATGGAAGAAACAAGAGTGGAAGCTGAAGGCTTTGTTATATAAACCAACCACGTGGAATACATATCACTCACGGAAGGAAACGATGAGAAGAATTTTACACGCACTGTATAAAATGAACATATCACCTATTAGAAATCGGGCCCCACAAAGCTAGAAAGTAATCACACAGACTTCATACACCGCCACATGATCACATAAGGTTTTAACATATCAGACCGTTATCAAACTGCAACTAGAATCACACACACCGCGTTTATCTATTGGAATTCACTGAATTGAAAAACGAGATCACATTTCCGAATCGGAGAAAATATTTCAAAAAAGATCCTAAGTTCACCAGCCTACGTTACACGTGTTAGACTATGATATGCTACCATCTCGCAGATACCAGAGAAGAACGAACCTTACCTCTTCAGACGCCCAGTATAGAATGAACGTCCAGCGGTCATGAGGTGGGAAACTGCTACCGGACGTGGGAAGCCACCGGAAGCCGGAAAATCCAAGAAAACATCGGTGGTGGGGACGGTCAGCCAGACTCGCGCTGGAGGAAAGGCTCGCTAACTAGACTGTTATCGAAGGGTGTAGAAACCTCTTTGGTAACCTCAGAAGCTATCGACGTATATACTCCTTTCCGAGCAGGTTGATCGAGTGACGGTCAACTTCAGCAAATTATTACTGGCTTGTGGTAGGACCGGTGTCTTTCGGTTTGTTATGGCGCGGATCAGCAGACCTGATTTCCACACCTTCTGTTGGCAGGTCGCGTGGTTTTCGCGGGTTTTTATCAGGTCGGTAGCCCTTATTACCGTTCCCGAACTTTCGCCACTTGTTTTCTTGCATACCACGCCAATAATCGTGCTCGTTCCTCCGCTGCGGCTGCTTTTCCGCATTAGAAGGACCGGACTATGTACTGCTAGATAATGAAATGCTACCATCTCGCAGATACGAGAGAAGAACCAACCTTACCTCGTCAGACGCCCAGTATAGAATGAATGTCCAGCGGTCATAAGGCGAGAAACTGCTACCGGTTGCGGGAAGCTACCGGAAGCCGGAAAATCCAAGAAAACAGCGGTGGTGGGGAAGTTATATACAGCTCTAATGTATGAATATATGATGATAGAATCCTCTCGGGTAAAATATTCCGGAGGTAAAATAATCCCCCATTCGGATCTCGGGGCGGATTCTACTCAGGAGGATGTTGTCATCAAGAAAACCAAAACAGGCATTCTACGGATCTGAGCATGGAATTCTAACCCTAAATCTGGTAGATATGTTAGAGAATTTGAGAAGAGAAATGGATAGGTTACAGTTAGATATAATGGGGATTCGTGAAGTTTGGTGGCAGGATGAACAGGATTTTTGATCAGGTGAGTACAGGGTTATAAATACAAAATCTGTTGGTGGTAACTCAGGAGTAGGTCTGAAAATGAATAAGAAAATAGGAATGAAGGTAAGTTACTATGAACGGCATAGTGATCACAATATAGAGCAAAGATAGATACGAAGCCAAAACCGACCAAGGTAGTACAAGTTTATAGGCCAACTACCTCTGCCGATGATGAGGAGATTGTAATAATGTAGGAGGAAATAAAAGAAATTATGCAGACCGTAAAAGGAGAAGAAATCTTAATTGTAATGTGGAACTGGAACTGGGTAGTAGGAAAGAGAAGGAAATGTAGTAGGTGAATATGGGCTGGGGAAAGGAAAGACAGAGGAGATACTCTGGTAGAATTTTCTGCAGAGCAAAATTTAATCATCACAAACACTTGGTTTAATCATCACAAAGGAATGTTGTATACGTGGAAGAGAGCGGGAGACACTGGGAGGTACCAGATTGACTTTATAATGATAAGACCAAGGCTTAGAAATCAGATTTTAAATTGTAAGACATATCCATGGACAGACATAGACTTTGACCATAACGTATTGGTTATGAAATGTAGATTAAAACTTAAGAGACTGCAAAAAAGTAGAAAATTAAGGAGATTGAATCTGAACAATCTGAAGGAACTGCACGTGGTTGAGCGTTTTAGAGGGGGCATTAGGAAAGCGTTGTCTCGAACCGGGGAAAGTAAGACAATGAATGAAGAATGGGTAGCTATGAGAGATAGAGTAGTGAAAGTTGCAGAGGATCATATAGTCAGAAGGACAAGGCCAAATAGAAATCCCTAGATAACACAGGATATACAGAACTTAATTGATGAGAGGAGAAAATATAAAAACGCATCTAGTGAAGCGGGAAAAAGGGAGTAGAGGCGACTGAAAAATGAGGTTGACAGGAAGTGCAGACTGGCGAAGCAGGAGTGGCTTGAGGAGAAATGCAAGACCGTAGAAGAATATGTAACTAGGGGAACATAGATACCGCCTACAGGAAAATAAAAGACTCATTTGGAGACAAGAAAATCAGTGGTATGAATATCAACAATTCAGATGCAAAACCAGTACTAAGCAATGAAGGGATAGCTGAAAGATGGAAGGAATATACAGAAGGAAATAAAATGGAAGGCAATATTCTAAAAGTGGCATATGAAGTACAGGAAGATGAGATGTGAGATCTTATACTGAGAGAAGAATTCGACAGAGTACTAAAATATTTGAGTAGAAACAAGGCCATGGAGAAGATGATGTCATGTATGAACTGCTATTATCGTTAGGAGAGCCAGTCATGAACAAATTGTATTCAAGATGTATGAAACAGGGAAAAACCATCAGAGTTCAAGAAGAATCTAGTGAGTGCAATTTCTAAGAAAGCAAGTGCAGACAAATGTGAAAATTACAGAACTATCATGGTTGCAAAATACAAACACTAATTATTTACAGACGAATGGAAAAACTGATGGAATTCGATCTTGGGAAAGATCAATTTGGATTTAGGAGAAATGTAGGAACACGCGAGGCAAAATTCACATTACGACTTAGATTAGGGAAAGGGAAACATACGTTTTTAGCATTTGTGGATCTGGAGAAAGCTTTTGACAAGTTGACTGGTATACACTGGTTGACTGGTTTCAGATTCTGAAGGTAGCAAGGGTAAAATGTAGGGAGCGGAGAGTAATATTCAACTTGTACCAAAAGACAGCAATTATTAGAGTGGAAGGAGCATGAAACGGTCGTAGTGGTTGTGAAGGGAGTAAGACAGGAATTTAGCCTATCCTCAATTTTGTTCAATCTGTACATTGAGAAAGCTGTGAAGAAATCGACGGAAAAATTTGGAGAGGGAATTAAAGTCCAGACAGAGGGAATAAAAATCTTTCGATTTGCTGATGACGTAGTAATTGTCAGAGACAACAAAAGACCAGGAAGAACCATTAAACGGAATGGACAGCGTCTTGAAAGGAAGCTATGAGATGAACATTAACAAGAGTAAAACAAAAGTAATGGAATTCAGTATCAGAAGATCAGGCGACGCTGAAGTAATTAGATTAGACAATGAGACAATAAAAGTAGTAGATGAGTTTTGTTATTTAGTTAGATTACTTCTGATGTCCGAAGTAAAGAAGATGTAAAATGCAGAATGTCTATGGGAAGAAAAGCTTTTCTGATGAAGCGAAATTTGTTGACATCCAATATTAGTTAGAGAGTCCTTTCTGAAGACTTGGCAAGTTTTGTTTATCTAACAGATATTTGTTGCTGAAACCGTGTACTTCTTATTCGTTTAATAAACATTGTATACTCGAAATACTGAATGTAAGGGAACCCAAACGAGACCTTCCAAATTTCGCATTTGGTTAGTAAATCAATATCTATCAGTAGCGACAACGTTCTATTATTATTGTTATTATATTATTACGAGTGAAATACGGTAGGTTATGTATAGTATGTGCTTCTGTAGAGTCGTACCGCAGGTGCCAGTTGCGTTCCCTACTGCCTTCTTGCCTTCTTTGTCGATGCGATTTATGATGTTTCAAAGATGAACGAAGCATTGTCTTGCTCTATAAGGCCCACAATGCCGTGTCCGGAGCAGACACGCGGCACGTCTGTGCGGGGACTAGGCTCATAGGGAACAGTCGCGCGTAGCCACGTCGCGGTGAACTAATACTGAGATTTTAAACAAAGTGTTAAATTGAGAGTTAACGGTTCAACGTCGTATCTTGGGGGAAAACCTTTTGAGTAACATGTATATAAGGAAGGAAGGGCAAAAAGGCCCCTTCACGCTCCACACTCAGATTCATCATCAAAACTCGTAGAAAATACATCTCGTCTCCTGGATTCCCGCAAGGGATCGAGCGTTTGAATACGTCCGCACTGCATTTGTCAGTTCCCTCTTGGTGGCATATTTTACAGCCGCGGTGGAGTAGCCGAGCGGTCTAAAGCGTCTCGCTGCGGAGCTCGCGGTTGCTCGCCGTGGAGGTTCGAGTCCTCCCTGGGGCATGGGTGTGTGTGTGTTTGTCCTTAGGTTAGTTTACCTAGTTTTAAGTAGTTTGTAAGCTACGGACTGATGACCACGCAGTTTGGTCCGATAGATTAACAAACATTTGAATTTTGCATATTTTACAATTACTGATACTGTGTCTTTCGGACATGTCTGAATGTGTATTAGTGAGGGACTGTATACTTGCATTTAGCCTAATTTGTTTTAAAAGAGCCTGAGTATGTTCGCTTGCCCTAACTTTAGGTGCGAAATGCGGAATGAGGACTAAAGACGCTGGTTCTCCACATTTCTCTCTGTCTTTCAACGAGAGACATATTTTCGTTTTCCTTGTCTTTCCGTCATTTTTCGCCTAATAAAAAACTAAGCAAAAATTTCATCGGTCAACAAAGAACAAGCACAATCCACACATGAAAACAACAGTTCTACTGGAAATAGAAATAAAGAAAGATAAGTTAGTCATTGCGGCTGACTGCCATCCCAAGGTTCCGTGCTCGATTCCCAGTACTACTTGGTGAGATGACTTTCACTGGTTGCACGCAGTCTCGCGAGTTCAACTAAGGAGCTACCTGACCAACTAGTGGCGTCTCCTTGCCAAGATACCCGAAAAGGACCAGGAAAACGCTGTGCTGATCTGATACCCAACACTTGTTAGGTCACATCGCGAAATTAACGCTTTTCAAAAGTGAAGAATATTACTTTTAAGAATCACTTTTCTTACTGTCGCCACTGACAAGCTTGGATCCTCTCCTTTTTTTCTACCAACAGTTATGTGTGTGTCAAAATAACCAAACTGATTGACTACTGCACCGATGCGTATCGATAGTTCGCACGACTCGTTCTCTCTGCTTACCTTTGGCGGAACCGGCAGATCTGACTGCGTAGTCATGTGCTGTGTTCGAGTAGGCTCTCAATGAGTCTCTAGATTGAAGGTGCCTTTTTGGCCACTGTGTTAGGTAATACTTCAAATTTTCAAATGTTCGTAGAGCTTATGGGGCTTAAATACGGGGTCATCAGTCCCTAAACTTACAAACTACTTATCAACTAGCTATTACTAAGGACGGCACAAATATCCATGCCCGAGGGGGGAATCGAACCCCCGACCGTAGTGGCCGTGCAGACCGGGACTTGCGCGCCGCAGACTGCTTGGCGCGTGTGTGTACGTGTGTGTGTGTGTGTTAATATCTCGCTCTGCAGCGAAAACTACAGAACTCAAACGAATGGTCTGTGTGTAATTGTTGCCCGAAGTCTACCGTTGTACAGAATAGCAGTTCCATGCCGATAGCTATAAGGGGGTGGAAGATATGGTAGTTAAAGTCGTCAAAAAAATTCTGACTGAAGGCTAGCAATGACCTTTGGCTCTCTTAGCAAGGAGGTTACATACAGCGAAACGTGATACCACAGTCCATATCTTTGGTCTATGCGTGCTACAATGTTTTCATCTCTTTCTCTATAAGGATAAGCATACAAATAAGGAAATATAAGAATAAATAAATAAAGCAGTAAAAAGAAATTTCTTTTAATACAACTCTTTAAAAACAATCGATTCGACGTTTCGCGCATTACATCAAGTGATCGATCTGTGATATTATTACAATCATTATTGTTGAATTTCTTGATTGGATTCTTCGAAACGAGTTCATTTTTAAGTGTGATTTGATCTACACTACTTATTTCCCTGATAAACGATAAGTAGTTAGACTTCTGCAATCTGACAGGAATACTTTTCAATTCCGCTTTATAAGAGACATTTCCTTAAAAATGAGTGAAATTAATTACATTAATTTAATTGTTATTTAAACTTCGTAGATAAATGTGCATTGCGTTACTTTACACGTATGACAACAGTACATCTACTTTTAATAGATCACTTTCAGACAACATGCCTCGAAAAAGGAAAACGTCATTATCAAGAAACACTGTTAGAGCAAAATGCATTAAAAAATCCTTCAAAACCGGTCTCATAGTACTCTACTGAAAGATAGCTTACTATCATAATCAACTAACAAGCGAGTGGAGCCGCAGGTTTAAGCTAGTATTAAATATAATATGCTGCCCTTGAGACATGAATGATGGTCACTTCTCCCCGCCATGGTCAGTCCTTTCCAGTTTCTCCGTCTGGTGTCATTAATTTATAGTCACATAGCGACATAATAAAAGCGCCATCACTATTTTTACAGTCTCGAAGAACAATTTAAAAAGTTCTAAAAATCTTTAGAATCAGCTTAGGAAAGCCTGATCTCCAGGTAACAGTGTGTGACAAGCAGGTCGTGTGGCATTATCACCAGGCACAGTAGCAGTGACTGCTTCGAGCGGTGTTAAAAAATTCTAAAAACCAATAGAAACAGAATAGGAAAGCCTGATATTCGGGTAACTGAGTGTGGCACGCAGGTAGTGTGGCATTACTATACTGCAGGTACAGGAGTAGTGGCTGCCTCTCGCGGTGTTTCCCGGCTGCGCGATACGCCGTCAGCAGATGGCCCCGCCCTTACGCGCTCAGGAGCAGCGGCTACGTGAGCCGCAGACTCAACAGCGCGCGGGGTCGTGCGAACATCCGGAGGTCAGGCCGGACCACGCCCAGCCAGCGGCCGCGTGGGCGGCGCAGGTGGACCGCCGTCTCACACTGCTGCTGGTGGCGGCCTGCCGGCCGCGGTGGCCGAGGTGACTGAGGCGCTGCAGTCACGGTCAGCACGGCCACTACGGTCGGGGGTTCGAATCCTCCCTCGGGCAAGGATATTTGTGCCGTCCTTAGTCTTAGCTAGTTCATAAGTAGTTTGTAAGTTTAGGGACTGATAGCCCCGTAGTTAAGTCCCATAGACTTTACAAACAATTGAACATTTTTGGTGGCGGTCTTCGCGAGCACCAACACAGCACAGCACGATGAACATGAGGAGAACCACCTGCTAGGCTTACCTGGAAGATTGTTATGGTACATGGTCCCGCTTTCTTTGACTATAGCTATCATTTCAGGAATAAATTCCAATATCTGTCTTTCGCAGTACACTATTATACAGTATACATTTAATGTATTTATAATTAGGGTGGGATCACTGTAATACTTATTCTGCCTGTAATATGTACATACGTGATTATTGCATCTTATGAACAGAATATCTGATATTCTTTTGCTAAATACTAATTTTGTTTCCAGTCGTAATAAGATGTAGCACATTTCTTTACAACTAGCTTAAACCCGCGGCTCCTCTCGCGTGTCGCGTGTTGGGTGATTATGGTAGATAAGTCTTCTTTCAGTAGTGTGCTGGTTTTAAGGATCAAATGAAATACAATACCTTCTTTAGAAGCAAACATTTTTAACCAACATTATCAAGAAAGTAAGTAGTGTAGATCAAATCACACGTAAAAATGCACTCGTTTCGAAGAATGCAATCACGAAATTCATCAATAATTATCGTAATATCACAGATCGATCACTTGATGTAATGCGCGAAACGTCAAATCGATTTTTTTTTAAAAAAAAGATGTATTAAAAAAAATTTCTTTTTTACTGCTTTGTTTATTTATTCTTATATTTCCTTATTCGTATGCTTATTCTCAGAGAGAAAGAGCTGAAGACATTGTAACACGCATATGCCAAAGATATGGTCTGTGTCATCACGTTTCGCTGTATGTAACCTCCTTGCTATAGAGTCGCAAACGTCATCACTGGTCTTCAGTCCGATTTTTTAAAATAATTTGACGACTTTCAACCACCATATCATCCACCCTCTTATAGCTATCGACATGGAACTCCTATGGTGTACAACGAGAGACTTCGTACAACAATTACACACATACCATTCGTTTGCGTTCTGTAGTTTTCGCTGCAGAGCGAAACATTAACGCACACACACACCTAGAATTTTATATACACCGATAACTTTGCATCCCAATATACTCCATCCTTTATCATTATAAACCCTCTAGCAACAATGCAACCAATAAAACCATTTTCAAAGAGTAAATATAATTTTCAAAGAGTAATTATGGTTCCGCATTTCACGTTATATTCTTCGAATGTAGAGAAATAGCTATCCGAACGCCATAAAACCGTGCCTAAAGCCTTCCCCGGGTAGACATTAGTAACTGTACAAATTTTTAGCTCTTACTGTATTGTGGTTCAGACGTAATAAACGTAGGCCGAACAGACATTCACATTTATAGATATAGATTATGATTAAGTATATGCAGGTTATTGGTAACTTCGTTCTAATATCTTGTATTATTACCACTTCACTTATGGTTAATTGCACTGTACAACGTCTTTCATTCTGTAAATATGTAATATTTTGAACATTTGTATAGTCATGTATTTCGTTATAATGATTTTGTTTACAATAAGCTTTGCCAGAAACATGCTAAATTATGTGAGAATAATGCACATTAACGTCCTTGCTGAGGTAGATGTTTTTCATCTGTGAGCAAAGAGTTGTGATCGTTCGTTTATTAGCAAGAGCTCGGATATAGCAGGTTGTCAGTTGGAAGACAGTGTTGGCTTGCGCTTCGATATTGATGGTTATGTTTTGAATTTCTGCTGGAATTGTGATATATTCTGGTAGTGTCTCTTGGCGGTTACTTGAAGGAAACTATGTATTTCAGTTGTAAAAGAGTGAGGTTAAATTGGGACCTTCACCTTAGAGAAGGAAATAAACAAGTTATGAAGATTTCATTTTAACTGTTCCTTTTTTGATGCTTGACTAGTATCTTTTCTTTGCTGACTGTGTGAAAATTTTCTGTTGGAAGTGTGTCGCCCACCGTTTGCAACCGTCAAGAAGTATGGGGCTGAACCATTTCAAGCTTCACAAACTTTTAAAACAAATGGGGTTATACACGTTTATTAGATACGTAATACTATATATGATGAATGAAATGTATAATATGACACGTGGTCTAATGTCAACCAACATGGCACTTAAGATGTCTTGCAATATACTCTTCTTTTGGTATATTTGATTTTTATTAATATTGTTTATTGTTTTAATGATTAATTAATTATTTGTTCTCCAGCTAGCTCTGTTAGGACTAAATTTGAGTATAGCGTTGTGACTGTACGAATATTTTTATAGCTCAGTTCCACATTATTTATTGCTAAAATAAATTTCGATTGCTCGTTTAAATTCATTGTAGTTACATGAAATGCTATGTGAAACCTATCACTAGTAATACGTAAAATTCTTTATGACGTTAAGAATTTTTAATCACTGTTCAATTGGTGTTATATAAAATTATTAGCATTAAAGATACTGCACATAATTAAGAACTACACATCAAATTGCAAATAAACGAAGGTCCCCTGACAGAGAATCTGAATCACTATGATTTGAGCTATTTTTATATCTCACTGTTTGAAAATTATTAAATGTAGTACTATCATCCTTCCTAAATGGCATGATATAAAAATTACTGTTATAATCTTGTAGCACTCCGTGTCTTTATACAATACCTTTGTCGTAATGATAAACTACCACAATTTTTCTATAATTACATTCAAGTTCACTGTAGTGTCCCAGAAAAGCCGAAATAAATTTATTAAAATTACTAAGCTAATTTCCAGCCGATCCTGATGAATTAGAGTTACTATTTTTAAGTTTGCCACGTAATGGCGGCAGGATGCTGGAATCCAAATCGGCTGCTGCTTGCTGCAACAAAGTTTAGCGGAAACTTTGCAGAAAATCTCTCAAATTAGGTATAAGCAATTCAAAAATTACATGAAAGCGACACACGCAATATTAATAAATATTTTTATAGGCAACCTTTTGTATTTACATACCTTTTTTTACTGATTGAATCCATTTATATCGAAAAATAATTTAGCAACGTATGAACTAAAATTATACCCCTCTCTCATAAGTTCTACCACAACGAAATACTAAGGAACAACAAGAACTATCTTTTTGTGTTAAAAATATTTTTGCTTAAGTAAGATAACATAGATGACAACATTTTTACAATAATTACATTCCAGTTTTTGCATAATTAAAACGTGAAAGTCTTTGGTAGCACGTTTGGTTTACACAAGTGGCACAGTGCTAATAGTCTTGTCTTGTACATTTAACGTAATATCACCACACTTTATCGTCACAAACATTAATTGAAACGGGACGACGTTAGGAGTATTACACGATACACTATTCAGATTTGCCGTGCGGGAGTAGCCGAGCGTTCTGGACCGCCACGTTGTGGATCGCGCGGCCACCCACGTCGGATGTTCGAATCCTCACTCGAGCTTGGATGTTTGTGTTATCTTTAGTTTAAGTTAGTTGATAAGTAGTTTGTTAAGTTCAGGGACTGATAACCCCGCAGTTAAGTCCCATAATCTTTACAAGCATTTTGACATTTATTCAGGTTTAGGATGCATGTATCCCCTTTATAGATTTACCCCACGCCTCAGATCACTACGCTGAAAAATGAATGTTAACACGTAAGAAATAGTATTGAAAGATTTTTTTTTCTGTCTTAGAATTTGCCTATAAGTTTATCTCTTCTTTTTGGATGTGGCTCTACAGAGATCTAGCTTCCTATACTCTTGTAAGCACCTCTTCATTCGTTACTCTATCTCTCATGCTGATCTTTATCAGCTTTCTGTAGAACTAAATTTCCAGGGTGCGTAACCGTCACCTCTCTTTCATACATTATATGGAGATTGGTGTGATGTATTCTACTCACAGTTTCTTTCTACGATCTACATCTATAACATCTATAACCATACTCCGCAAGGTACCCGACGGTGTGTGGCGGAGGGTACCTTGGGTACCAGTATTGATTTTCCCCCCTATTCCAGTCACGTATTGTTCGCGGAAAGAATGATTGTCAGTATGCCTTTGTCTAGGTTCTAATCTCTCTGATTTTATCCTCATGATCTCTTTGCGAGATATACGTGGGAGGGAGCAATATACAGCTAGACTACTCAGTAAAGGTAACTTTACGAAACTTGGACAAAAGCCCGTACCGAGCGACAGAGCGTCTCTCCTGCAGAGTATTCCACTGGAGTTTAGCAATCATCTCCGTAACGCTTTCATGATTACCAAATGATCCTGTAACGAAACGCGCTGCTCTCCGTTGGATCTTCTTCACTTCCTCGATTAATCCCACCTGGTACGGATCAAACACCGGTGAGCAGTATTCAAGCTGTGGGCGAATAAGTGTACTGTAACCTACTTCCTTTGTTTTCGGACTACATTTCCTTAGAATTCTCCCAATGAATCTAAGTTTGCCATCTGCTTTACCGACGATTGATTTTATATGGTCGTTCCATTTTAAATCCCTCGTAATGACTACTCCCAGATAATTCATGGAATTAACTTCTTCCAGTTGCTGACCTGCTAGAATGTAGCTAAATGATAAAGGATCATTGTTTCTGTGTATTCGCAGCACATTACACTTGTCTACATTGAGCTTTAATTGCCATTCCCAGCACCATGCGTCAATTCGACGCAGATCCTCCTGCATCTCAATACAATTTTCTATTGATACAACCTCTCTATATACTACAGCGTCATCCGTAAAAAGCCTCAGTGAACTTCCGATGTTATCCGCAAGGTCATTTATATATATCGTGAACAGCAACGGACCCACGACACTTCCCTGTGGCACACCTGACATAACTCCTACTTCGAAAGACGTCTCTCCACTGAGAATGACCTGCTGCTTTCTGGTATGTAGGAATTCCTCAATCCAATCACACAAGTGGTCTGATAGACCATATGCTCTTACTTTGTTCATTAAACGTTTGTGAGGAACTGTATCAAACGCCTTGCGGAAGTCGAGAAACACAGCATCTACCTGAGAACCCGTCTCTGTGGCCCTCTGAGTCTCGTGGACGAATAGCGCGAGCTGGGTTTCACACGAACGCCTTTTTCGAAACCCATGGTGATTCCTAGAGCAGATTCCTAGTCTCGAGAAATGTCATTATATTCGAACATAATACATGTTCCAAAATTCTACAACTGACCGACGTTAGTGATATAGGCCTATAGTTCTTCACATCTGTTCGAGGACTCTGCTTGAAAACGGGGATGACCTGCGCCATTTTGCAATCTTTCGGAACGATATGCTCTTCTAGAGACCTACGATACACCACTGCGAGAAGGGGGGCCAATTCCTTCGCGTACTCTGTGTAAAAACGAACTGGTATCCCAACGGGTCCTGCGGCCTTTCCTCTTATGAGCGATTTTAATTGTTTTTCTATCCCTCTGTCAATTATTTCGATATCTGCCATTTTGTAATCTGTGCGGCAATCTAGGGAAGGAACTACAGTGCAATCTTCCTTTGTGAAACAGCGTGGGAAAAAGACATTTATAGTAATTCCGCCTTTAGAGTATTATCCTCTGTTTCAATGCCATTTACGTCACAGAGTGCCTGGACACTTCGTTTTGATCTACCTACTGCTTTGACATAAGACCAAAATTTCTTAGGATTCTCAGCCAAGTCAGTACAAAGAACTCTACTTTCGAATACGTTGAACGCCTCTCGCATAGACCTCCTCACATCTTACATTCCTTGTGATTTTGCTTCCCAGATCCATTAATTCCTATTATATTTACACCTCCTCTCTTCGAATTCTTATTCCTAAAGCTGTGTTGGCAATTTTAATGTTCGGGATATAGTTACTTATTCCACTTTTAAAATTGGAGAGGATCGTGTTAAGGACATTGGAAGATATTACATGTATTGGAAAAGGCCTTTTGTTGTAAGAAGTCGGCGTAGACGTAAGATTGATTTCCTGCAAATCTACTGGTAATTGTCAACCTAAAGTTTGAAGGTGACTGCACTTACCATAAATATAATGCAACTGAAAATTTACATTACTAGCCATTAAAATTGCTACACCAAGAAGAAATGCAGATGATAAACGGGTATTCATTGGACAAATATATTATACTGGAACTGACATGTGATTACATTTTCACGCAATTTGGGAGCATAGATCCTGAGAAATCAGTACCCAGAACAACCACCTCTGGCCGTAATAACGGCGTTGACACGCCTAGGCATTGAGTCAAACAGAGCTTGGATGGCGTGTCCATGCAGCTTGAAGACGATACCACAGTTCATCAAGAGTAGTGACTGGCGTATTGTGACGAGCCAAGGTGCTCGACCACCATAGAACAGACGATTTCAATTGGTGAGAGATCTGGAGAATGTGCTGGTCAGAGCAGCAGTCGAAGATTTTCCGTATCAAGGAAAACCCTTACAGAACATGGAACATGCCGACGTGCTTTATCCTGCTGAAATGTAGGGTTTCGCAGAAATCGAACGGAGGGTAGAACCAAGGGTCGTAACGCAACACATGTAACGGCCACTGTTCAAAGTGCCCTCAATGGGAACAAGAGGTGACCGAGACGTGTAACCAATGGCACCCCATACCATCATGTCGGGTGATAGGCCAGTATGGCGATGACGAATACACGCTTCCAATGTGCGTTCACCACGATGTTGCCAAACACGGAAGCGACCATCATCATGCTGTAAACAGAACCTGGATTCATTCGAAAAATGACGTTTTTCCATTCGTGCGCCTAGGTTCGTCGTTGCGTACACCATTGCAGGCGTTCCTGTCTATGATGCAGCGTCAAGGGTACCGCACCCATGGTCTCCGAGCTAATAGTCCATGCTGCTGCAAACGTCGTCGAACTGTTCGTGGAGATGGTTGTTGTCTTGCAAATGTCCCCATCTGTTGACTCAGGGATCGAGACGTGGCTGCACGATCAGTTACAGCCATGCGGATAAGATGCCTGTCATCTCGACTTGTAGTGATACTAGGCCGTTGCGATCCAGCAGGGCGTTCCGTATTGCCCTCCTGAACCTGACAGTCATTGGATCGCGACGCGAGCAGCAATGTCGCGATACGATAAACCGCAATCGCGTTACGATACAATTCGGCCATTATCACGGTCAGAAACGTGATGGTACGCATTTTTCCTCGTTACACGAGGCATTACAACAACGTTTCACCAGGTAACGCCGGTCAACTGCTGTTTGTGTATGAGAAATCGGTTGGAAACTTTCCTCATATCATGTTGTACGTGTAGCCACCGGTGCCAACCTCGTTTGAATGCTCTGAAAAGCTTATCATTTGCATATCACAGCATCTTCTTCGTGTCGATTAAATTTCGCGTCTATAGCACGTCATCTTCGTGGAGCAGCAATTTTAATGGCCAGAAGTGTTTATATAAACTACATACTGATTTTTCCAAATGCCGAGAAGCGATTTTTGGTTATGTAGCTCCGAGGAGCACGCTGGAATGCTCTCTGAGTGAAGCTCCCCTGAGCACCTAAGTGAGTCGCAATTTGTGATTTGCGCATGCTTATATCTCAGCTGTTTTTTTCATTGGAAACCAGTTTGTTTGTACACATGTTGGACTTATTCTCTGCAGCAGGAAGCGTCCCTAACATTACAAAGCCGCTGACAGAGATTCGTGATCTTCCAGTTGCGTCACGACACTGAATAGGACGGAGGCTATACAAGCTGCTTCATTACATCATACCACCAGTTTAGCCTTTTCCTTAATTATTCTCATCCCATATTTATTACAGAAAGTCCTTGTTCTGATGACTTTCTCTGCATTTTGTCATCTCAACTCGACAATATCAAATGCGTGGCTACATTGTCTATCTTCTATCCATTTATTTTGATCCCTAGCGTAGCAGTATGGCAAACTTGGTGTGCAGCTTGCTTAATGTAAGATTTGAATCTAAGACGATATAGATCAACCCTTGTCTTACGATTTTTATTTTTACTTTTTATTCCTGATGACAGTTCTCAATAGCGGCCACCTTTTACTTATAAAAACTTGAAAGTATCACATGAACGTCTTCGGAGTTTTCACCTATTATCTTCAATACTCTGCTAGATAACGTTATCAACTGCCATTTACAGATCTACAAAGGCAATGTAAGTTGATTTATTTTTCAGTATTTACTTTTCGATGAGGAGAAATTAAAGTTTTTGTAAGCCTGTGGGACCAAACTACGTTGGTCATCAGTCATTAGTCTTAGAAACTACTTAAACTAAGTTAAACTAACCTAATTAAATCACACACATTCATGTCCGAGGGAGGATTCGAACCTCCGACGCGGTAGGCCGCGCGATCTGTAACTCCAGACCCTCGGCTACTCCCGCGTGGCTCAATAAGGAGAATCAGCCCCAGAATCTCTTCAATTGTTCCCAAACTCCTTCTGAATCCAAATTGATTTTCAATGAGCATAACTTTCATCTTCACTTCTTCTCAGGATTATGTTTATAAAAATTGTTTATGCATGATTTTAGGCTAAGTTTCGGTACTGTTCACATTTTGTAGCTGCCGCCTTCTTCGGCATAGGAAAAATGATGCATTTCAGGACACCTGTCAGTACCTCTCCTGTGTTAAATATGAACCTAATCAGCTTAAGTAGCATTATATTCATGCTGTCACCAATACTGATTAATTCTGCAGCGATCATCTGTTTCTTTGCTGTCCTGGAGGTCTTTAATATCGTGGTCAAACTATTCTTGCAGAATGTCGTCTCCTTCGTCATGGTCTACTTACTTTTCCTTTCCTGCTACAGTCTCCGAAAGAGATGCTCCGTAATGTAAATTCTCAATGTTTTTTTTTTTCAATTTTTCACAGTGTCTTTATCTAACAGAATTTTCCCTTCTTTATCTTCTATTGTATCCAAGATATTTTTCGTTTGTTAAAAAAAATTGCCACCCATTGTTGTTTGATTTTGGTTCTTTTTATTTTTTGCTTTATGTCTTTTCTAAAAAAATGTTCAAATGTTTGTAAAACTTATGGGACTTAACTACGGGGTCATCAGTCCCTAAGCTTACAAACTACTTATGAACTACCTAAGACTAAGGACGGCACAAATATCCATGCCCGAGGGGGATTCAAACCCCCGACCGTAGTGGCCGTGCAGACCGTGACTGGAGCGCCTCAGTCCCCTCGGCCACCGCGGCCGGCTTATGTTTTTTCTAATTTTGCTTTTTTAGTTAAGATACAAGTTTCGTGTTTCATCTTTGACTTCCTAAGTATCATGTTGATCCTATTTCTAGTAGAATAATTCTTGCAGGGATTTTACTGAAGTTAGGAGGATATGGTATTTTTCGTATTATAAAGGTTATTTCTTATTTGGGCTTAAGGTTCAATTATTTTTGGTTGTCTTTAAGACTGTTTTGTAGTGCTTTATTAGATTTGTTTGTTTTCGGCAAGTTGATTTGAAGTCTTTAATTTCTTAGTCTTCTGTTCCTCTGCAAGCTACATTAGTTTTATCAGTTGGCACCTTTTCGTTACCTTCCCCACAAATTTCGTCAAGATAAATAAATAAATTCTTATGTTTTTTAAGCTTAAGGGACTTAACTGCGGGGTCATCAGTCCCTAAACTTACAAACTACTTATGGACTAAAGACAGCACAAACATCCATGCCTAAGTGGAGATTCGAACCCCCGACGGATACGGCCTTGCGCTGCGCTCGGCCATGCCGCCGCGTCCCTCTATGAAAGGTTTCTTTTGGTTTTCTTCTTTCCCGATTGACTAAATTACTTATAATTCTGTATCTGTTTTCAGAATTTTATTGTTCGTCAGGTACATTTTTGAACAGTCTCCTGTTTTCTGTAAGCTGAAAAACATCTGCTGCAATTCATTTCCTCTTATTTTTCGGGTTACTTTTCCTAACCGTCTGTTTTACTCCTTTGTATAAAATAAATTAATTTATTCCCACCATGTTGAAAACTTTTAGCTAGGTCGTCTGTTTCGTATGCTTCGTACTCCATTATTCCCTGTGTTTTCAGTTTTTCTAGCTCCATTTTAGTTTTACTGTCTTCTTCAGACATTTGAATCTGAACAAAGTGTGCATATGAATAGCTCCTGCAATATTGTACTGGTTTATAAAACGTGATTTCACTTATATGTATTCAATCTGTTATCTCCTCATGTCTCTAGCGACCTTCCTTTTTGAAATTCATCTCCACCAGTTCTTCGTCCACACTCGCATTGCAGTGTCGAATGACCATCAGTTTTTCATCTTCCTTAACATGTCATCGCAACACTTAGTTCTTCACATATTTCGTCAAGATCCGCATCTTCTTCTTTGGATGTTGGCAGATTCATGTTATAACAGTGTTTAGGTTGAACATTGAGTAATATTTCTCGAGAACTATATTGAATTTACCTCTGACACTTGAAGCAAAGTTTGTCATCAGATTTACCGCAACTTCTATCAGAAGTGAAAGGTTTTGAAGGTTGTGTTTGATAAAATTTTAATTTATTGTAAATTTGTATCCTTCAAAATGTGCTGCTCATTAAAGACAATTCATATGAGAACCTCATTAGGTTTCACCATTGTGTACCCAGAAGCGTATTGACGTTTTGTATTTATTACTAAACAAGAGAAGAATAGAGAACATGTCAGTCATCTAGCGAGAGGGGTTGTAAAATGGAGCATGGATGTAGCTGACGTAATGGCAGCTTTCGACACCTGCAGTTTCGACAACTGGAAGAATCAAACACCAAGCTAGCAGCTGAAATTAAAGCCCTTAATGTTGTAATACACATTTTATAACATGAAAACACTGAGCTATCACAACGACCATAAAGATAAACGAGGAGGTGATGATACTGTGAATTTACACACGGTAATGTATGTAAAGTGTGGTTCTTTGAATCGACGATAGTAACGTGATTTTTCGAGAATTAGCTGCGTAAAACTGTAAAGTAATATTTGGATAGATTTGTGTACAGGTAGGAGGCAATACTTGAATAATGTATACGACCTTTATGTTGTGTCCTGTTTCTGGGGGAATTTGTTCCAATTTACTTTTTAATTCTCTTGAAGCGAAAGTTCGACATTACAAGCATTTTAGCTAAGGTTTTAAAGGTTTCTTTCACTAACGGTACATCAGAAAGCTTACGACTTTTGAAGATGACCTTGTTTTGTTGCAGTGTCCAGGCCTGTTTATTAGGTAGAAATTTAAATAAGGTATTAATGATAAATCAGTTAGTTATTCTTAATAAGAATCTGATACAGGAATATCCCTGGAAATAATGTATTATATACTTTCGGAAATTAAATGATGCGAGTCATTTTCTACGGAATTTCGACGCTGCACTATCGCAGAAGTAAGGAACTATAGAAGCCAGTTCGCACTGGGCGTTATTCAAGAACAGCCTAATCTCTGTCACTAACTTAATTTACGTAAACTTGAATATGTATAGCGATACTAGTTAAGACGACAAGGAATTACATTAGGCATTTCACGTAAGTATAGTAATAAGAAATCGGTGTGAGGTAGTTCAGCGGCATTCGTTGGTTATCAATCAGAGAATTTTAGATTAATAGTTGTAAAATTAACGTTAATAAGAAACCATAATTTTAACCAGCTGCGTTGACATTGGTCCCATTGTTCGTATGATAAAAGATATTATATCACCGTTAAAGTGCTGTGATTTAGTATTACAGAGAAAGAATACAGAATCTCTTCAACAGTACGTTAAGTAATTGTAGGATCTTTCAACTTTAAAGTGACCTTCAATAACAACAAAAAATCATTTCGAACTATCAGTGCTTTCTCATTGCATTAATTAAATTTCGCTAATAACACATTTAATGCTATAAATTAATAAAGCTACATACGAGCGTTGCCAATAAAGCAATGCACCAAATTCCATTCGCATGTTGCAAATGCGGGAAGTTACGTATCAATCATTTGAAATTTCCTGATGCGCGCTCGAAAATTTCTGGCTCATCCGACAGATAGCGAAGCTGCAGGAACGTTTCAAAATGCCGCCTGTGTCTGATGTACGTTACAAGCAACGTGCCGTCAATCATTGTATTTCGCAAAGCAGAGAAAGAATCTGTGGGTAATATTCGTAAATGTTTATGCAAACCTAATGAAGCGGCTGCTGTCAACAGAAGAACTGTAAGTTAATCGTTGTCCATAGAGGGTGAAAGCATTAGAAGGTCATTTGGAGGATCCCCAAGATCTGCTGCATTCTGGAAGACCATCTATGATTGTTACACCTAACATTTTGCAACATATGTTAGCACATCATTAAAAGTCAAGTCACGCTCCCAGCGACTTCGGCATAATAACACTCCAGGAAATGTAATTAACGAGATTGAAAATATAGGCATGAAAGAAATATCAAAATATCTCACAGTCTAATGTGGTCAACTCCAGAACGTTGGTCCACGCATTCACCTTAAGTATTGATCATTTAAAAGAAATGGTCTATGTTCAATGACTGTGAATCAAATTCGGAGAACGCTCAAGTTCAACCTGCGCCTGAAATCTACGCCGCCCCGCACTACACCCTCAACTGGCGCTTGAGAACTTGGTCGTCAAACAATGTCAGTACTCACCCACGCTCGCTATATCGGAGGACTTAGCATTCCACCTACACACTAAGTAGCTGTGTGTTGCAACCTTGCGTCAGAGAATCTATTAAATCTGGCGTACCACACAAGCAACAAGTTAACGTTAATTTGTAACAGCGATGCCGCATAGCCCAATGTACTTCAGTTTAGCACTATTTTGAATTTACGACGGTAAAAGCGAAATATGTTCGACTTACTTAGGTTCCAACATTTAAATTACTTGCTTCGAATGTCTATAACTTTTGATCTCCGCGCTTTTATGTTCGGTATCTGATTTCGTAACGTATGACGCTGGTCATGTGATGTGATACCATAATCGTAGATCTGAAAATACGTCATGATATTGCGCGTTTCACATCGTTATTACAAATGCTGATGTCAATAATTATTTTAAAAGGTACCAGCTTTCACCTATATGGGGTTTTTGTAACTACAAAGATCTGCACGATATTTAATACAATGTAATGAAGAAAAAATGTGATATATAAATATTAACTAAATATTTGACATAGACTGAATTGCAGAAGATACAACTTAAACTATTTAGAAATATCGCGTCCTCAAATCCTGCAAGCTTCAGCTAATTTAACATTGAAAAATATTCAGATATTTGGATGATTTCTCACTGTGATGAAATATTTCCATACTCGTTGTCATAGTGGATTAAATGGGGTGATTTCTAAGAAAAGATGATTGAGGCCTCTCAAGGATCCTTTGCAAGTTACTTAAAGTAGCAGTGAAAAGGAGGAAGTGTCTGAGGCACATAAAGGCAAACCTGGACATCTGACCTAATGGTCGAAATTTAGTTAGCAGTCGACCTTAAGGGAAGGCTTTTCGCTCTTTTCATTGGTGAAATCTGTTTTTTTTTTTTTTTTTTTTTTTTTTTTTCAAAAATTGACGTAAATATGATAAATCACAAATCACACATTAAAGTTGACTCTTCACATCAAACACGGACACCTACATAAGAACTTGATATCAAATTCGGACATTTGTTGAAAAAAGGAGTGTGCATCAATGGGAACATAGTATATGATCACATGACATCGAAAATCAGACATGGTGACAGTATGTGCCAGGCACTAAGACTTATTAGCCCGTACTTAAGTTTTTCAGTAATTTTTTATAGTACTATTAGCAATACACATCTTAAAGCGAGTGAAATGGAACACAATGTAACACCAGCGTCCGAAGGAAAAGTTAGGAAACAGTGGAGAAAACATGAAAAGTGAAAAACTAACATCGAAAAGAAACAAAGGTAAGACTAGCTTGTAAACTACACTGTTCTACTTTAAAGTGTTTTGTACGAAATTATCATTTTTTGGGAAGAAGTTAGATGTGGTTGCGGAGAGTCCAATTTACAAAGTGAACAGCAAACCGGAAATATTAACCCTCAACTAATGCAGAAAAACTTCGAGATGTTGAGAAGTTGCTAACAAAACATTTTGGAGATAAGTCGAAAACTCTTCCCACTCTTCAGTGGTACAAAAGATTACAACAGGGACCAATTTGTCACTCAGATCTGGCTGACGATCAGTGTGAATGTGAAATAGAGAAGAGCAATTTTGAGGACGATCCCGTTTTAATGGCAATTTGAAATTAAATACATATCTTCAAATACAAAGTAAAATGTTAAGTTCTTGGGAAATTTCCACACATTATAGTACCTTCAAAGATACAAAATGTTTTATTACTACTCACATTACTTTAGACGTAACATTTCATTTTGTATGTAAAATTAAAAAGATTATTATGATTATTGTAGTTCTTTATTTTTCCAATTGTAATAGAGTTCAAAATTTATTATTTTCCACTTTATGTCGATATTCCTATAATTTACCAGATTATACACCTGCAAAAGATTGCCAGCTGTAGGCGAATCTCTGTGTATCAAAAACGGACATCTGAAAGCGTGTTCACATCAAAAGCGGACACCTACACATTTTGGTTTCAAAGACGGACATCTGTACTTTCAAGCACAATTTGAAGGTGCTTGAGTAATCAAATTGATATTAACCACTTCCAGGTATAAATTCTCGAGTATTAAAGTTGATAATGCTCAAATAAGCTTGCAAATATATTAGCTCTACATTTCGCAATAAAAAATTACGCTTATCTCAGTTTGTAACAAACGACAGGTGTCCGTCATTGGTAACAGGCTATTCAAATATCAAATTTAGATTCATTAGTAGAAGGTTTAGCTTTTTGGAAATAACTAGGCTGTTGCAACTTCACGACTTTATAACTAAAAATAACAAAGCAAGACAATGTATTGGTCTGATAAAATCTTGGAAGGCTCTGACACAAATAGCAAAATCATTAATAAATTTGAAAAGATTACAAAGCAGATAACACCGGCCTTTCAAATATCTAGTTAAATAATCTGAACTGTACAATTACAGGCGCCAATGCATAATTTAAATACATCCTTTTTTAAAGGAACAAATCCAATAGTAAAAGAATAAAATTACCTAATAGTATCAAAATGCTGACACCTGCCTCTGAAATATTTGGCCAAAAAACTTTGACAGAAGGACAACAACAAGCGTCATCACTATGTAATCAGACAAGGCCTTCTCCCAAAGCTCACATACAGAGGTAAAAGAGGATTAATTAGCTTGATAGGATTAAGAGGACTGAAAATAACGGCCTTTGAAAAATAGTTTAAGAGAGTTGAACAGTACAACCACAGGCGTCAGTATGTACTTCATAAAGCCTTGTTTTAAAATACCAAAACAACAACCGTAAGACAATTAACGGACCCGACAACGTTTAAAAGGGGTAACGCAGGCTTCAAAATCTTTGGTTGAGAAGTTTCTACTACACAACAAAAGCTGAGATACAAACAGTGAGATAAACTTGAAAATATACAGCATAAATATAATGGAGTAATTTCTGGTAACAGTAGGCCTTAACAACTTTAGTAAAATAGCAATCTTACTACAATCAATTGGCCAAGAACCTCTTGCAAAGCTCAGGTACGTATAACGAGATAATTGACAAGAGAGATCTTTGACAAGGTTACAACAATCAACAGTGGCCTTAAAACGTCAAATTAAGTGACTTTACAATAACAGGCGCCGCTACATAATTTAACAAGGCCCTCTTCCAATACCAAGGTAGGACAACCTTAGTAGGCACAGCACAGCCACGGCTGACGTCAGAACAAGTTGGAATTGAACCTTCCAGGGGGCCACTCTCAAAGGGAAAGCCCCAACTAACGGTCACGGATTAAAATATCTGCCATGTATGTGCAAATGACCAGGCCACTCAAAAGCACTAACCGTAGAACAGCAAATTACGACTCGTGGTCCACCACTATGACGAAAAGAAACCAAGTTCGTATTCTCATCGGAAACAAGAGATGAGTAACGCAGAATAAATTAACACAATCCAAAGTTACTTACTTCCACAGTCAGAGGGCAACTTTCGACGCGAAAGCGATTCGTTGAGCTCATTTCAAAGACAAAGAGCCCACGGCTCAATAATTAAAACGCTTATTGGAGAAAACACCATAGCATTAGTTAACACCGATTTGTCGTACTATTAGTAACTGCACACACACGGGCAGAAATGCCTGTGAAACTCGGTACTACAACAGCTCATTAACGTGAACCCCCAGACGTTCAAAGTTACTGTTTCTTTTTTAAAGTTCACAAAATGAACTGAATTGTTCAACCCGTTAAATTTCCAGCCGTAGCGGTTATCTTTGGTGCTGCGCATTTCTCTGCCCTCCTTTTCCCGCGAGTTGGGGCTTTGGTGGTTTTGGTATCACTACTTTGCCTGCCACGAAATAAGTGCATCTTTGTTGAGTCTAGGACGATCGTCAACAGTGACAGATGAGAAGAGGGCTGACCGTAATGATGTTTTGGTGTGGAACGGCTCCTTGTGGATTAGCAGGCTTCCGCTGAGAATTGTGTATCTTGAACCAGAGACTCTTCAAAACGGTTCCGTCGCCTTCGCACTTAGTCATTTTAAATTGGTAAGGTAGTTGGTAGTTATTTCAAAACTTAATTGCTGTGGCCCGTTCTTGTGGAAAACGACATCGCGCAACACAGTAATGAGGTTGTATGAACTGTATTGATTACTCGATCTGTACTATCGCCCGCCCGCTGATCGTGTAACTTATGTGTATTTATCAGTGAGGAAGACTCATGGGTGTTCCACTTGATTTGTTGTGTGTGGCGTTGTTGCCCAATAGTGCTGTTAATGCTAAATTCTATGACTGGAACTCTCAACAGAATGGTCTACACATTTCTTTAATATGTGTGCTGTAGTCAGTTGTAACCTTTATGTTATTTCTGTGATGCTGCTAGTCGACATCTGTTATATTCCAATAATTTATTTTATTTTTCTAGTATAGGCTATGTAACCTTGCGCGTACCTGCCGTCAATTGTTTGGTCGTGTGTGACCGCCAGTACTGCATAATTGTATGTATTAAATTAATATTTATTGAAATTCCCCGCCCCCTTTTTCTGCGTCGGAAAGCTTGTGGTCTTGGCAATATTTTACAAGCTGACCTCTGTAGCTCTTTGTTGTGGAGTCAAATTGTCATTGCTCTAAATAGTTCATCGTGTTTAAGTTTGGTGTCCCGAACTTCAAGCATGTGCAGCTCTGTGGGGACGAGAGCAATCGTCCACCAGAGAGAACCCATCTTCTTTTTTACCAGCGTAAGACACAACAAAATATCGAAGGAATTTGTCTCTATACCTCTTAGCAGTTAAAGCGTCATTCTGAACGACATAGAAATCTGTACGTCAGGCATTACGACTCCTGCCTACACGATTCGTCCACTACCATGATATGGTGATGTTTCCTCACATAAGCAGGATTATTCTGTGTGCCATGTTCTCTCCAAATGAGGAAACGACGATTGCCCGACTAAACACAAAATCTTGACTCTTCTGTGAACAGAATCGAGCACCATCGTTACCACTCCAATCCTCAAGTTATTCCGCCCAGTTTGTGCGGCCTAAACGATGTAGTGGTTTTTGGGACACACATCATAAGCCTCCATGTGTAGAGGCCACGTTCCCGAAGGCGATTTCGGATTGTTTGTGTTGATACAGCGCGTCCTGTTGCTGCCTCGAGGGTGCGTTGCAGCTGAGTTGCATTCGCCTCCTGTCTCGTTAACCAGAGATAACGTTCACCTCTTTCTGCTGTTAGTCGTAGAGCACCCTTGCCTTGCCTTCTTTTAACATTTCCTGTTGCGTGAACTCACTTATAGGTCCAGCAAATTACACTTTGGACACTTCAGCCGCGGCGGAGCGACCGAACGCAATGAGGCGCTATGCTACGATACACGAGGCCGTTCCCCGTCGGGGGTTCGAATCCCTCCCCTGCGCATGGATGTTTGTGCTGTCTTTAGTATAAGGAAGTTCATAAGTAGTCTGTAAGTTTAGGGACTGATGACCCCGCAGTTAAATCCTATAAGTTTCACAGACATTTGAAGATTTTATTTTTATTTATTTATTTATTTATTGACACTTCAACAGGTGCAGCCACCTCCCTCAGTGTCTACCTCTCTTCCAACCTTGCTAGGGCTCTGTACGCCATAGTTTGGGGTGAGTCACGATGTTATTGCTTTGCACTATTTGCTCACTACACTATCTGAACACAACTGCTACTGTGATTCGTCTGGTGAATTCACTCAACACCTCTAACGCGGCAGCTACTTTCCGTAATTACCAGTACCTCTGTTGCACTCCGTGGAACCGACAGAAAGACGTTGAACCATTTTAGTTCACTATGGCGATGACAGTACTTGAGAACCTAAATATCTCAATGGATCCCCCACTTGTTTTAACCAGTGTATAGCTTTTTTTCCAAATAGTTAATTGAAAGATGAGAACAAGTGATCTACATTGTTATTACATAAAAATGTCATCCACATATTAGTCGTATTGTTCCACATTTAGTACGGTGCGTGCCGCGCAAGATTTTACTTCATATGTATTCAGGGTTGGGGGGACACGGACACGCGAGCTGTAGAGTGCACGTCGCGGGAAGAGTGCGCCATCATCGCGCCTAATACCGGTGATCGCGCGCTGACACTGGGGGTGTGACGCCACGTCACCGGAAGCGGGGTCGCCTCATCCGTCACCGCCGCCGCCCGCCCTGATCGCAGCTAATAAGCGCCGCCCTGCCTGCTGGCTGTGACGTCAGCCGACAGCTGACAGGCGCCGACACGGGCTGCGCGTCGCGTAACAGTCCGTCACCACGTTTTGTTTCCTCCACGCTCGCGGCGACTGAAATGCAACCCGTGTGCCGACGCAACGTAGAAACCGAATAACTTTCTGTGTAGTTATTACTCGGCTAAGCCAAGTGCTAATGTCGCGACGGTGGCAGAACCGTCGCTTTTACGCCCGAGAAATGGAGAGGGTCGAGGTGAGCAGTATGGCGTACATGAACGTTCCAGTATTCTTGTAAGTGGGCCGTTGCTAGCCTGTTAGATGCAACGCATTTACACACCATTAATTTTGCGGGAGACTAAATCTAATTTGGAAATTCAAGTGCAATGTTCGATGCTGTAGTTAGATGTTAAACCTGCATAAATTTTATTAGCCGCCGCGGTGGCCGAGGGGACTGAGGCACTCCAGTCACGGTCTGCACGGCCACTACGTTCGGGGGTTCGAATCCCCCCTCGGGCATGGATATTTGTGGCGTCCTTAATATTAGCTAGATCTTAAGTAGTTTGTAAGTTTAGGGACTGATGACCCTGTAATTAAGTCCCATAAGCTATACAAACATTTTGAACAATTTTACTAATCTTTTCAATAGCTGTTTCAGAGTGTTTTATTCTTCTTACATTATGAAAAAAATGGCGAAGCATTCATTAGTTGAACATTACTGCAGTCAAGTATTCCCAACACCTACGATGGCTAGAAGTATTCCGAATGGATAATAACGTTGCGAGTACTCAGAAGGGGTAAAGACAAAGCTAGCAATCAAAACAAAGTATTTCGTCCAATGAACAACATTGAAAATGAATATCAATTAAAAACAATAGCTAGAATACTGATTCTACGATATATTCCTGACAGCACTATCTTACCTCTATCTGCAGAATTACCTCCCATGCTGATCTCGTCTTCCTCAGCTGTCTCTGCCGATTCGTCGTCTGCCGATTCGATCGCTGACGATAATGATTCGTCACTTGAATCCAGTCCGACTGATATTATTTTTTCTATTTCTTCGTCCATTAGAGCGTGTCTTCTTCAATAGTCCTCGCACACCTTTTCTACGTGACATTCCGCCTTTATCCGATCTTCTAATATCACAGAAGCAAAAGCATCAGCTGTAATTATTTTCAGCTCCGAGAGCGAAACGCTTGAGATATTCTGAGTACGGATTTTGTTTTTTACAATATATCAGATTAATTCGATGGGATTCAGGTCTGGATGGCATGGAGGCAGTCAGAAGGCTAAAAATCCATTCTCTTTCAAACTTTTGTCAATACAATAAACAGGAGACGTTTGACGCCCCTTAACTAGTGCCAGAAGTTTGGTTTTCCATAGGTGTGAGTCATAACGTATGTTGTTGGTCAGCCAGGATTGTATTTCACTTTTTAGAGAGCTAGAGGAAAGTGGTTTATTGTCTTGTTTATTGTGATATGGAGCATCATCAAAAATAACAATACTTCTCGGAGGTAAGGTTGGCATAAGATGGGCTTCAACGTATTTTTGAATATTTTGGCTATTCATTTCTGAGTGATAGCCGGACGTTTTCTTTTTGAATCATATATGAGAAGTGCATACGGAAAGAAACCCATGTGTCCGTCTGCATGAACGATAATTAAAGGGTGACCGGCACTTTTGTTTCTCAACACTCCTCGCACACTATCACTTTGCCAACATTTATTACTGTATAATGCGTGTAAATCTAAGTTTCATCTAAGTAAACCACTGGTCGCTTTGATTCTGATGCTAGATTTTTACTTAAAAACCTGAGAAAGTAAGCCCTTTTAGCAAAAATGTTCTCTCGTTCGCACAAAAAAACACGTTTATTTTGGCACCTTCTGAAACGAAATCCCATAGACAAACAATTTTTCCAAGGATTTCCTTACTAGCTTTGAAACTCAGTTCTGTTCGACAAAAGTTGTGCAGTTTTCGCGCAGTTGTTATTTCTTTATATTGTTCATAATACCGTTGAAATAGCTGCATGATAATGCATTTATCCATATCATCGATCACATACTTATTGTGAGGTTCTTGCTTCTTCTTCGGCGTCGGAACGTGGGTTCCACTCTGCTCAGCATCGTGTCCTTCTATCGATAATTTGTAAGCTCAGCTCTAACATTTTGGCAGCAATTTTCGTCGCCATTTGCACCGCCATGGTCCATCCCTCCTGTTTCTCGTCGTCAACGAATTTAATTACGTTAACAGCAAGCCGCCGTCTGTCGACGAAGACACTTTCCACGCTCACCTTTCATTCTCTCATCTACAGGTAACACCGGGCACTAGTGTAACCGTAGCCCGGATGTACCTCGTCACGTGACCAAGTTAGTTCCTGCCATTGCCTCGTTACCACTTCGCCTTGCCGGGTAATAAACAGGTGTGTCTTTCGCAACGCGTTTTCAACCAGTTGCAAGCGACTCGGCGTCCGTGTTGTACGCGATGGGAGTTGGGTCGTCTCCTCGACAAACGCTTTGTACTTCTTAGTTCTTGAAAATGTAAGTGCAAAACCTAAAAAAGATAAATTTGGATCGCAAGCTGAAAAACATAGTTTTCTGTAGCTAATAGCTCCCTGGCCATTGCAGGAAAACCGTAACCGAAAAGGCGTAGAAAAAACGTTGTATATCTTTTGCACACAATAAAATTACAATAACCTCACTCCGAAGAAATGTACACTGGTCAAAATAATTAGAGGATCAGTTGAGATATTTAGGTTCTGAAGTATTGTCATGAACTAAAATGCTTAGAAATTTCTGTCGGATTGGACACAACAAGATTTTTGTAACCGAGATAGTTGTAACAACAGAGAGTTGCTGCTTAGGGGGTTGGTGTTGACTTGTGATTACTTTACCAAACGAATTACACAAGATGTTGGGTGCTAATTGTGTAGCGAGCAAGTAGTGCAATGCAACAACGAGTCTTATTCTATGCTATGGCATGGGAAGTTATCAAGCTAACCTAACCTAATGGGAAGTTATCGGAAGGTAGGAGTGACCCAAAGTGTAACTTCCAAGACCTGGACGCGATTCCAGACAACAGGAACCTTTAAAAGAAGGCAATGCCAGCAAGGGATGAGAATTCACTTAACAGCCTTTCAAGACAGGAGGCTGCATAGAACTCCTCTTCAAAGCACGCTTCAGGCAGCAACAGTCGCGGTGGAATGGCCGTGCGCTTTAAGGCACCTTGCTGCGGAACGCGCGGTTGTTCCCCGTGGGGTGTTCGAGTCACTCTCGGGCATGGGTGTATGTGTTGACCTTAGGTCAATTTAGTTTAAGTAACCCTTTGATAAACACAGTAATTAAGTCCCATAGATTTACTAACATTTGAACACTTGCAGCAACAGGACGCGCAATACCAACACAAAGAGTCCGACATCGCGTTCAGGAATATGGCCTCTACTCACGGAGGCCTTTGGTGTATTTTCTATTAAAGCCATAATACCGTTTAGATAGCAGAAACTGGGCGGAGGAACATTAGGATTGGAGTCGTAACGAATGGGCCGGGTTCTGGTCACAAATGAGCCCAGATTTTGTGTTCAGTCGGACAATCGTTTTCTGATGAACGTTAATGCTTGCCCCCAAGAACTGCACTGGTGTGAAAATGCTTGAAGCAGATGGTATTAAATGAATTGAGTTGCCAGCTTTTTCACCGGATTTAAGCACGTTTGGGATGGTCTTGGCAGAGGTATACCAGCCAGACCAGCACCTTCACAACTGCTGCAGAGCTTGATATTTCATTCATGGAAGAGGGGCCAAATATCTCTCAAGAGCTGACTGATAGCATCAGATTATGCATGCCACGCAGGTGTGCATATGCACTGGCCGTCCGAGGTGATTACGCGCCACATTAGAGGGATACGAGAGCCCATGGTGCCTCGCTCTAAGGATACGCCATGTAAACGTCTAGTAAAGAGCTGAAACAGCAAAATTTCGAACTGTATCAAACGCATATTACAACTGTAACAAATATCGGATTTAAGTACCACACCATATCTATAATGTGTAATGATATCTCACCTTATCCCCTAACAGTTTTGAACAGTGTAGAAAAACATGTATATGTTACTAGGAATATTACTTTCTGTCCATTTCTATTCTGTAAAATAGAACAGTGGGAAAATTAACAAGAAGCTACAGTTATAGGCGCATCTAAATACAATGTTGATCATTTCTAAGAGCACAGATCATCATAATCACCCCTTTTCTGCGTTTATAAATCTATTGACATCTATGTTTAAGGATAAAAGGCTTCAAGAAGCCCTTGAAATGAATAATTAATATTTATTTCATTCTAATAAATGAACTGTAATACATATAAAATGAACAATGAGGTGCAGTAGTTCCATCGCCACAGAAGAGTTGCACACGAGGTTAACAAGTAGTTTGGTAAATAATTTCTTAATACAAAAAGATAAATTAGAACAAATTCAACGTTGTGGTCTTCTTGCAATACTGTAGCATGATGAGTTTCGATAGTGAACGATAATTAGCAAAACCATTCGCAAACGAGAAGATATATAGACACAATTACAAGAAAATCTTGTAATTGTGTCTATATATCTTCTCGTTTGCGAATGGTTTTGCTAATTATCGTTCACTATGGAAAGATTTTTAAAACGTATTAGGTCGTTTAAAACTTGAAATTAAGCTGTTAATGGTGTTTCAATCTATTTTTAGTTGGTACTTAAATTTTCTTTTCAGATCGAGGAATGTTTTAGAGGATGTCCCATTAACTAACGTTATATATATAGAAAGTCCTACGAAATAATAAGGAAAAGAACTATCAATCTCGCTGTACATTAATCTCTGCACAGACATACATTTCATCCTCGTATTCCGCTATGTTACCGGGGGTGGGAGAGTCAGTTGTACCAAAGCAATGCAGCAATGTACGTATACTAAATCTATAACAATTAATGAAGCTGTTCTCGACATTCCTCGTCTAGCCAGAGGCTGCCTCCGAGCAGTAAACAGTATTCCCTTTCCATCTGTAATTCCTCATTCGAGTGGCACGCTGTGTGTACAATTGTTTCAGCTAGTCGACGACCGCTTGTCGATGTACGAGGGTTGGAAATTAAATAGTGGCAACTATTTATTCACCACCGATACAAAATGTTCAAATGTTTTTAAAGCTTATGGGACTTAACTGCGGGGTCATCAGTCCCTAAAGTTACAAACTACTTATGAACTACTTACGAACTAGGACGGCACAAATATCCATGCCCGAGGGGGGATTCGAACCCCCGACCGCAGTGGCCGTGCAGACCTTGACTGAAGCGCCTCAGTCTCCTCGGCCACCGCGGGCGGCCCGATACAAAAGCGTTCCACCTTTGCACCTGATACTGCCCTTCAGAGTAATCACCAGCGGTGTGTAGAGCCCGTTGCCTGTGATGTTGAAGGATTAGTATACCGTTAACAGAGCCTGTTCTGTTGACGGTGCGAATGGAGCGATCTACCGCCTGTCGAATCTCTAGAACAGTTATGAAGCGAATGCTACGAAGTGGTTCCTTCTTCTTCGGAATCAAATCAGAGTCACAAAGACTTGCGAAAGAAACGGCAACACTTTCTGCGCAACCCACCCATCATTCTGCACGACATTGCGTGAGCGCATACAGCACAAGCTGTGGTTATTGTGTTCGGTCGATGGACTGGAAAGTACTAAACCATTCACCATACTCCCCCGGACGTAAGTCCTTGTGACTTTTATTTGATTCCGAACAGGAAGGAACCACTTCGTGGCTTTCGCTTGAGAACTGTTCCAGAGATTCGACAGGCGGTAGATCGCTCCATTCGCACCATCAACAGAACAGCTTCTGCTAGCGGTATACTATGCTTTCCACATCGCTGGCAACGTGTTCTACATAACACTGGTGACTACTTTGAAGGACAGTAACATGTGCAAACTTGCCACGCTTTTGTATCGGTTGTGAATAAATAGTTACCACTAACCAAGTTCCAGACCTTGTAGTACAAGAAAGAAAGATATTCTCATGTTAACTGAAAGCGTTTAAACAAGGCGATAAATGAAATGATATGATCAGAAAATTTCTAAAAAATTCTTTCCTTCTGTTTGTTGAGAGATCTGAGCATAATGACTTCACAATTGTCGGGGTGTCAACATTAAAAAAACGAAGTGAAACATGTTCCTTGGTACCAAAAACTGGAAATTAATATTTTATAAGAGGAACTGTGCTTTATTAATCTAGTGTTCTTCATTTATACAAAATTACAGTATTTTCATATCGCTATAAAAATGTCACACATTATCATTTGTTTCAAAGGCAACTGCGTGTACACTGTCCTATAATTATGATTTTATTTACGTGAATACATTGACCTTAAAATCCGCATGTTGTGTTTGCTCTTTTAACTACGCATTGTGCACATTAAGCAGTCGTTGCTTGGCCAAGAGAAACAAATCTCCCTGCTTGTTTTATCGCCTTGTTTTCGTTGTCTCTCAGCTACGAGGTTTCGTATTTCTTTCTTGAACACGGAGAATGAAACAGGTCGTTGTTGTCCCTGTTTTCCGTCTTTATCTGAACATCACTGTGTACGTATGAACGAGAGACAGCAAAAGAACAAGACAGAAACTACTCAGGTTTCCCAATAAACTGAAAAAAAAAATTGAGACTGCCCCAGTTCGTAAGGAGGTACTTCCGGTTGCATCTTTTTGAACTGTGTGAGTTGTTTCATAGAAATCAATTAACGTATTGACAACAGGCGTTGTGAATGAAATTTTCCTATGGAAAACAATAAAATGTCGGTAGTAGGTCCGAACTCAGTTCTTATCGTCCATGTATTTCCATAGATGTCAGACACATATGCCTAAACGATGAAGGACAATTCAGTAAAACGTATCATAACAAATAATTCATTAGAAATAGAAGCTGTATCTAACATTTCAAAATTTTTTGATTAAAAGCCCCCCGAGGCCAAAATTTATTGTCTGGCATAATTGTAATTTGTCACCAAAGATAGACGATTCCATTTCAACACGCTGGAGTGCCGACCTCTTGTAAATCATGGCAGGTATTTTAGGATTATCATTTTATGTATATGGACGCTGCTCTTCGCACATTCTGTTCGTACCATGCAGAGGCAGTCACGTTGAAATCAATTTTGGATGAAATGTTGTAGCATTCATGTTCTCTTTTATTTGATTCATTTTAATAGATCTTTGTTAAATGGTGAATTATTTCAAAGTTAATTGGCTTTCGGTATGGATTCCTAGCAAAGATCATTCCAGTGAGCAGTCAGTCAGTACCACGTTTCTCTCACATTGTTTCTTAGCTGTTCATGCCGCTATTTACAGCTGTTTTATCTTCGGCATGACTGAGTCAGTGTTTCATTAACCTTCCTAAACTAGTTTCGATTGGAGCAGCTCACACCGTTTTAAGGGCCAGTAATGGGGCCCTAGTAGAGACCAATACGGCGAGATGTCAATTACATGCTTCTAATATATAATTCCTTAGTCTACCATGTGCGCTGGTTCCACGTAAATATGATGAGCCAGTCTTCTCCTAAACCTCCAAAATAGGTTGTAGACGAAGCGAATTCGATCGATTTCCAATGCGATTAATATCTTTATAACAGGAAACATTTTTCGACATTTGTGTCAGAGTAACGCCTATATCTTTTCCTAGGAAAACGAACGTTACAACCTCATTAAAACCGGCAGCGGGAAATGGTCACACGATGCCTACATTGAAATACTATGTCTGGGTGACCATCAAGACACGTCACCATTTCAAAAACCCGTAACTAGTAGGTTGTAAAATGCTTACGATACCGCAAATATTTATACTTTCTTATTTATTTAGTTTTTTAATTTTTATTTATTTATAACATGTCTACGGAGGAAACCACCTATCACCCCATCCCGCTACACTGAACATTAAGTTTCTGTGTATTACGAATTTTATCAAGTGAGTTGCGTGTTTTCACAATGTTTCAAATTATAATAATGTGCGATTCACAATTAATCAAAAATGGTATGTTGCTTCATCTAATAACAGGCAACTATGGAACCAAGCATGGAATATGTGATTATATATTGCTATGGACGAACTGTTGGGGTACTGCACGGCCACTACAGTGGGGGGGGGGGGGGGGGGGGTTCGAATCCCACCTCGGGCATTGATATATGTGCCGTCTTGTGCCGTATTAGCTAGTTCACAAGCAGTTTGTAAGTTTAGGGAGTGAAAGGCCCTGTAGTTAAGCCCCATAAGCTTAACAAACATTTGAATATTTCAATTTTGAACTGTTGGGTTCAACGATTTACCATTTATATTTAATGTGAAAATATTTGTAATCGCTTATCAAACTCTATGTGCACAATACATCTTAGTTCCTACAGTTGCGCTGAAATTCATCTGACACTTTTGTCATGCGTTATTCAGACACAGGAGTACGTCCAGCTCCAGGAAGTTCATGGCGCTGACTAATGATTTTGAAGTACCACATCTTGGCTTTGTAAGGTGCATGGCGGAGTGTGTGTCTTACGACTACTATCCATTTCCTTACAAACAGAACGGCGGAAAAACGAATGCCTGTATGCCCCTGCACGAGTCCTAATTTCTCTTGTTTTACCATTGTGGTCTTTACTCGAAACGTAAGATGACGGCGGTAGAGTCGATATGAAGTCAGCTTCAAATTCCAGCCCTCGACATTTCCTCAATACTATTTCCGGACTCCCATTTGAGTTCCCGAAGCGATGCGGGAATTACCGAGCAGTCTGAGGCACCTGGGGAGGTGCGTTTCTATTCAAGTGGAACAGTCACTAGCGCGCAACCTCATGGAACATAAAACTTTTGAGGACGGACATCCGCAGCTAAAACTGTTTATCTCTATATATAAAAGGAAGTGTCCCGATTGACTGACTGACTGATTGACTGACTGACTGACTCATCATCGCCCAGCCCAACCCACTGAAGATAGAAACTTGAAATTTGTGGAGGGTGTTGATCTTACTCTGTAGGCGTCATTTAAGAAGCGATTTTTCGATTTTCCGTCCGTAAGGGGGTGAAATAGGGGATGAAAAGTTTTTTGAAAATACGTAGCTATTTAGGCAATTTTGCAGCTAGAACTACAAAATTTCGGATTATAATTCAGGGTTCGAATTTAAAAGATCGTGTTTCTGCATTTTTTTTTAAATTCGACAAATAAGGGGGTAAAATAGGTGACGCAAAAAATTGCTTTTCAAAAATATGTTGCTGTTAACTCAAATTTCAAGCTTTAACTATGAAATTAGGATATGGACTCTTGATCAGGATTAAAAAGACACGAGTTTCGGTATTTTTGGAAATTCAAAAACTAAGGAGGTAAAAGAGGGGATCAAAAATTCTTTTCGAAAACACTTTATTGTCAAGACAATTTTAAAGCTATAGCTACCAAAATTGGTATTTGTGTTGTTCGTTATGATTTAAAAAATACTTGTTTCGCTATTTTTGGAAATCCAACCATCAAGGTGGTTAAATTGGAGAGGGGGTGTTTTTCGAAAATCTGTTGCCATTTAGGCAACTTTGAACTTAGAACTACAAGTTTTCGGATTTGGAATCGGGGTTCGAATTTAAAAGACACGTGTTTCGGTATTTTTGGAAATTCGACCAATGAGGGGGTGAAATACGGGATGCAAAAATGGATTTTCAAAAATATGTTGCTGTTAACTCAAATTTCGAGCTATAACTACGAAAATTATGATATGGACTCTTGATCATGATTAAAAAGACACGTGTTTCGGTATTTTTGGAAATTTAACCATCAAGGGGGTTAAATTGGAGATGGGGTGTTTTTCGGAAATATGTTGCTATTTAGGCAATTTTGAAGTTAGAACGACAAATTTTCGGATTTGGATTCGGGGTTCATCAAATTTCAAGCTACAACTACGAAACTTAAGATATGGAATCTTCATCAGGATTAAAAAGAAACAACTGGTGCAGACCAACCAGCCTATGCAAGCGAAGCAGCGGGGATTCAGCTAGTCTCTATATATAAAAGGGAGTGTCCCGATTGACTGACTGACTGATTGACTGACTGACTGACTCATCATCGCCCAACCCAAACCACTGAAGATAGAAACTTGAAATTTATAGAGGGTGTTGATCTTAGTCTGTAGGCGTCATTTAAGAAGCGATTTTTCGATTTTCCGTCCGTAAGGAGGTGAAATAGGGGATGAAACGTTTTTTGGAAATACGTAATTATTTAGGCAATTTTGAAGCTAGAACTACAAAATTTCGGATTTTAATTCACGGTTCGAATTTAAAAAAACAAGTGATTTGGCATTTTTTGAAATTCCACAAATAATGGGGTAAAATGGGTGACGCAAAAAATTGATTTTTAAAAATATGTTGCTGTTAACTCAAATTTTAAGCTTCAACTATGAAACTTCGGATATGGAATCTTGGTCAGGATTAAAAATCCATGATATTTAGTATTTTTGGTAATTCAACAAGTAAGAGGGTTAAATAGAAGATCAAAAATTCTTTTTTAAAACACGTTGTATTGAAACAATTTTGAAGCTAGAGCTGAAAAAATTGATATTTGTATAGTTGGTTAGACGTTAAAAAATACGTGTTTCGGTATTTTTGGAAATTCACCCATCAACGGAGTTAAATTGGCGAGGGGGTGTTTTTCGAAAATATGTTGCTGTTTAGGCAATTTTGAAGTTAGAACTACAAATTTTAGGATTTGGAATCGGCGTTCGAATTTAAAAGACACCTGTTTCGGCATTTTTTGAAATTCAACCAATAAGGGGGTAAAATAGAGGACGCAAAAAATGAATTTTCAAAAATATGTTGCTGCTAACTCAAATTTCGAGCTATAACTACGAAACTTAGGATATGGACTCTTGATCATGATTAAAAAGACACGTATTTCGGTATTTTTGGAAATTCAACAACTAAGGGGGTAAAAGAGGGGATCAAAAATTCTTTTCGAAAACACATTATTGTCAAGACAATTTTGAAGCTATAGCTACAAAAATTGATATTTGTATTGTTTGTTATGATTTAAAAAATACGTGTTTCGGTATTTTTGGAAATTCAATCATCAAGGGGGTTAAATAGGAGAGGGGATGTTTTTCGGAAATATGTTGCTATTTACGCAGTTTTGAAGTTAGAACTACAAATATTCGGATTTGGATTCGGGGTTCAAATTTAAAAGACACGTGTTTCGGTATTTTTGGAAATTCGACCAATAAGGGGGTGAAATACGAGATGGAAAAATTGATTTTCAAGAATATGTTGCTGTTAACTCAAATTTCAAGCTATAACTACGAAACTTATGATATGGATTCTTCATTAGGATTAAAAAGAAACAACTGGTGCAGACCAACCAGCCTACGCATGCGAAGCAGTGGGGGTTCGGCTAGTCATTAATAAAAGTGTCCGATGCCGCTGTTCTTCACTTTCTTATAAAGGAAAAATCGGTTTCGTGACCTATAGTCACACCATCAAGTTTTATACCTGCTTCAAAAGAATCAAGGCCACGGCGGATTAGCCGTGTGCACTGGGCCATCGCGCTGCGGTGCGCTTGGCCGTTCGCAGTCGGAGGTTAGAGTCCCCTCACCGGGCATGGGTTTTTGTATTGGCCTTAGGTTAGTTTGCCTTAGTTTAAGTACTTTGTAAGCTACGGACTAATAACCTAGCAGTTCAGTCCGATAGATTTACTAACATTTTTAAAAAAGAAACATCGTAATGATTTTGTAGTTTCTTTTCAATGAGGTGACTTCAGGTCTCGAAACAGTCGTTCCTTTTTAAGAAAGTGAATAACAGCTGCAGCGGACCCTTTTATTAACGACTGCACCTCACTTGTATAAGGCTCATCCTGGTATGCGAGGCTATGTATGGGTGAACCAGTTTTCCATAGCGACTCGTGGGAACACATTAAAGTGTCAGACGTCAGATGCAATAGGTCGAACGGCTGTCAGTGTTGTTTCTAAGCGTATCAGGAGAGAGTTCAATGCGACTGCATAGATTTCAACTGTTTCCTTTCGCTGCCTACATCATGGTAAAAGGGAAGGCCCTTAACCGATCTGGGCCGTACTCACTTCAATCGTATGTACATGGTCTGATGAGGAATCTTTCTTGCCAACTAAGCCTCTGTACTTCATTGAGAACGTCGAAGACGAGTTTGGGAAAGTAGCGTCTCTAGGAGGCGAATTGGGTCTGTCTTTATACAAATAGCTTCCCGTGCCCTGACGCAGGCATTACTTGCTAACTTAGAGCCATGTATCGTCCACCAGAAGACCACAGGGTTTCCAATGGTGCTTTCATCTTGGCCATTGCCTGAAAATGTCAAAGTTATGATTTACCAGTGTGATGTAAAGCTATAAATTCCTCCGACTGTTCGGTGCTTTAAGTGCTGGAAATTAGGGTACATGTCCTACCGATGCACCTTCGGCTCCATATGTAGGGAATGGGGTTGGGCATCACAGCCAGACGCTACGACCCCCCCCCCCCCCCCCCCCGCAAAAAAAGTCACGTATGTGTAAATTAGGGTCAACACCATCCACATTGCTTGCCAGACTGTACCATTCCCCACACTGCAAGGAAGATTATGGAGATAAAAGCTCTGGACCGACTAATGTACACTGAGGAAAAAAAGGAAATACGAGCAGCTTCACCATGTGCATATGATGTTTCGCATCTGTAGTTTCACCTCTCCATGTGAGACATAAAGGCCATCAAACTCAAATTGCCTTCTTTATGGACCTGGAGCTCCTAACATTTTCTGTGGGAGCAAACTCACCCGCCACTCGTGACCATTGTGGACACCATTCTCTATCCCGAAGCCAGAGAAGCAACTACCTTTTCCGGTCCCTCTTGCTTGTAAGGGGTCCCTCGAGCCACTACAATCTGAAGCTTCTACAAGTGAAATAGAGGATTCCAGCCGATGGCTGAAGGATCTAAATGGTGGTGGTAGAAGGGCCTCCCAATCTTCGCCGTTCCCTGTGATCAGAGAAGCCCTCCCAGCGATTTCAATATAACGAACAGCGAAAGGAAAGGAAAGGAAAGGAAAGGAAAGGAAAGGAAAGGAAAGGAAAGGAAAGGAAAGGAAAGGAAAGGAAAGGAGAAGAAGAAACAGAAGCGCTTGAAGTTGCATCTCGGCCGTCGACGTTTGCGACTTCTAAGAACAAGATCTAGATCCCAGCGTCTGCTGAAGACCTATAACTCACCGAATCTTAGGACCTGGACGCCATTTCAGACAACCGGATACGTGAAAAGAAAGGGAACATCAGCAAGAGATGGCCGTTATCGATACAGGAGGCTGAATGCAACTCAGTTGCAACGCGCCCTCCAGGTAGGATGACATATAAACACTAATAGTTCGAAATCGCCTTCGGAAATGTGACCTCCAGGCACGGAGGCCTAAGGTGTACGTCTCTTTCAAACCGCGATACCGTTCAGCCCGCAGAAACTGGGGGGGAGGAACATCAGGATTGAATGGCGCCTTGTTCTGTTCACAAATGAGTCAAGATCTTATGTTCAGCCGGACAATCGTTGTTCCCTTATATAGATACAACGTGGAACAATCCTGCTTATGTGCAGGAAACAGCACCATTTCATGGTGATGGATAAATGGTGTGGTCAAGAGTCAGTATGTGCTGCTGACCTGTATGTCGTTCACAATAATGATTTTTAATGCTAAGAGGTATAGAGACGAGATCCGTCGACATTTTGTTGTGCCATAGGAGATGGGTTCCTTCTGGTGGACGATAACGCTCATCCCCAAAGATAACTGGAGTACAATTCTGAGGAAATTGAACGAAGAGACTGGTCAGTTTGATCACTGGGCTTAAATCCGATTGAGTATATCTGGGATTCAATTGCAGCCCGACCAGAACCTCACACAACGGTTGCACAGATGGATATTGCACTTGTCGAAGGTTGGACAAATATCCCTCAAGAGCTGTATGATAACCTCAACTGTCCATGCCACGCAGTTGTGCGACTGTACTGGCAGACCGAGGTGATCAAAAACCATATTAGAGATCAACGAGTTTAACTTTCTACATATTATGGCTCCATAGTGCCTCGCTCTAATTAAACGCTATACAGTGTGAATCTAATTTCGCGGGCTTCGCAGCGCGATTCCTCACATGCCAGCAATAAAAAAAGTCTGTAATAAAATTTCGCCCTGCGCATATTTCCGGCAGTAAATGGATGTCAAAGACTGAGATGAGTGTGTGTGCCATACGTCAGTGTGTTTCAGAACTACAAAATTACCCTACAAACTTCTGGGGGATGTAGAAGGCGTCTTGAGGAACAAAGTGAGCATCGAAACTCATGCCCGGAAACGCCATTTAACGACGCGACGGGGAGTCCTAGTTCCAGACACCGGCTGGAGCCGCTAGACATCCCCTCCAGGAACTGCGATGCTCTGTAGCGTCGTTGAACGATGTTTCCAGGCATGGGTTTCTGTGCTCACTTTGTTCCTCAAGACACCTTCTTACATCTCCCAGGCGTTTGTTGGTGTAAGAGTGTAATTCTCAACGTATGGCACACACACTCATCTCAGTCTTCGACATCCATTTACTACCGGAAATATGCGCAGGGCGACATTTTGTGAGATACTTTTTTATTGTTGGCATGTGAGTTCTACAAGATCATGGTATAGGAGGCAAACTTCTGCAGGCAATTAAAGGGCTTTACGTAGACTGTCAGGCAGCAGTTAGAGTAGATGGCAAATTAAGCTCATGGTTCAGGGTAGTTTCAGTGGTAAGACAAGGCTGTAACCTGTCACCACTGTTGTTCATACTATTCATGGGTCATATGCTGAAAACAGTACACTGGCAGGGCGGGATTAAAATAGGTGAAAACAAAATAAGCAGTCTCGCATATGCGAATGACTAAGTTGTAATGGCCGATTCGATTGAAAGGTTGCAAACTAATATTTCAGAGCTCGATCAGAGGTGCAAGGTTTATGATATGGAGATCAGCATCTCCAAAACAAAAGTAATGTCTGTGGGAAAGAGATTTAAACGAATTGAGTGCCAAATAGCAGGAATAAAATTAGAACAGGCAGACAGTTTCAAGTACCTGGGATGCATTTTCTCACGGGATGGCAACATAGTGAAAGAACTGGAATCGAGGTGCAGCAAAGCTTTTGCAGTGAGTGCTCAGCTATGATCTACTCTCTTTTGCAAGAAGGAAGTAAGTACCAAGAGTAAGCTAGCAGTGCACCGCTCTATCTTTCGACCAACTTTGTTGTATGGGAGTGAAAGTTGGGTGGATACAGATTACCTTATTCACAAGGTAGAGGTTACAGATATGAAAGTAGCAAGAATTATTGCAGGTACTAACAGATGGGAACAATGGCAGGAGGGTGTCCGTAATGAGGGAATCAAAGAAAAACTGGGAATGAACACCATAGATGAAGCAGTTAAAAAGACTGAGATGGTGGGGTCATGCTACACGCGTGGGAGAAGCGAGGTTACCTAAGAGACTGATGAGCTCGGAGGGTAAGAGGAGTCGAGGTAGACGAAGAAGAAAGTACTTAGATTCGGTGAAGAATGATTTTAAAGTAAAAGCCATAACATCAGACGAGGCAGCAATGTTAGCATTGAATAGTGGATCATGGAGGAATTTTATTAGAGGTACTATCCTCCAGACTGAACATTGAAAGGCATAATCAATCTCTAATGATGATGATGATGATGATGGCATATGAGGAATCACGTTGCGAAGCCTTAGTGCGCGAATTTAGATTCACCCTGTATAAACTAAATGAACAAATGTTTGTGGAGCTTGTGTTGTTGTTGTTGTTGTGGTCTTCAGTCCGGAGACTGGTTTGATGCAGCTCTCCACAATACCCTATCCTGAGCAAGCCTCTTCATCTCCACATAAGAACGGCAACCTACATCTGTCTGAATCTGCTTACTGTATCCATCTCTTGGTCTTCGTCTATGATTTTTCCCACACACTTCCCTCCAACGCTAAATTCACAATTCCTTGATGTCTAAGAATGTGTCCTACCAATCTATCCCTTCTTTTAGTCAAGGTACGCCAGAAATTTCTTTTCTCCCCAATTCTGTTCAGTACTTTCTCACTAGTTACACGATCCACCCACCTAAACTTCAGCATTCTTCTGTAGCACCATATTTCAAAAGCCTCAATCCTCTTCCTGTCCGCACTGTTTATCGTCCATGTCTCACTCCCATACAAGGCAACACCCCACACAAATGCCTTCAGAAAGGATTTCCTTAGGCTTAAATCAATATTCGAGGTTAACATATTTCTCTTTTTCAACAACGCTTTTCTACCCATTTTATATCCTCTGTTCTTCGACCATCATTTGTTATTTTACTGCCCAAGTAACAAAACTCATCTTCCTCCTTTATTGCTTCGTTTCCCAATCTAATTCCTTCAGCATCATCTGATTTTCTTACACTGCACTCCATTAGCTTAGTTTTGCTCTTGTTAATGTTCATCTTATATGCACCTTTCAGCACACTGTCCATTCCATTCAATTGCTCTTTCAGGTCCTTTGCTATACATGACAGAATTACTATGTCGTCGGCAAAACGCAATGTTTTTAATTCTTCACCTTGAACTTTAATTGTGGAGCTTATGGGACTTAATTACGGGGTCATTAGTCCCTAAACTTACAAACTACTTATGATCTAGCTAATGGCACAAATATCCATGCCAGAGGGGGGATTCGAACTCCCGACCGTAATGGCCGTGCAGAACGTGACTGGCGCGGCGCAGACCGCTCGGCCGCTGCGGCCGGCTTACCCTGTATAAACCTCAAGTAAAGAGCGAACAAAAGTATCGAACTGCATGATACACAAATTGCGATGTAACCAATATCTGAATAAAATACATTACCACATGTATATTGTGTACTATGTCGCGCCTGATCGCTTAATTGTTTTAAACAGTGCATAAAATTTCACGCTTCCATGCCTGACATACCAGGGAAGAAATATTATTATATTTTACTTTAAAGCTTCCATCGTACATACCCGTGAATGGTGCGTACGGGTACGCTGTTGTGTTGACGTTCGATCATGTCTGCTTCACGTATTTTCGTCACGCAATGTATTCTGAGCGCCGCCGACGTTGACCCCACCCGTGGCGTCGACGCATGTCGGCTCGTGCAGTGAAAGCTGTGCACAGTGTTGTTTCTGTGAGTGGTGGAGTCCCCCGCTGCGGCCGCTGTCTGCCGCGGTCGTTTTTAGAGACGGTCCTGAATGCGCGGCGCTGATAGTGGGGGTTACGCCCACGGCGGAAGCCGCCAGCGGGTAGATCAGCCCGGGCAGAGACGCACGCACGCCGCCCGGCCTCACTCCTGGTAATTAGCCGGGCCGTGTGACGGCCTATCGTCCGCCATTATCTGCCGCCGGCGCCGATACACGTGAAGTCGTTTTCGCTAATGAAGCCTTTCGCTGACGCGTCCGCCCGCGCATACGTGTGCCCGCTCGCCGCGTGTGAGTGTGGGTACGTGTGTGCTTTATATCTCGCGCAGTGCCGGGTTCCGGTCGCAGGCCCCGGGGACGGCCGATGGCGACCGGCGATACCCACGCTAGCCGCGGCCGACTGCCGCCTCGCGCGCGGGGAACGTCCCGTGTCCGTTTAAACAAGTCTGCGCTTTTTGTGTCCCACCCAATCAGCACACGCAGGCCGTGGCGAGAGCCTCTGAGAAAAGCGTTTGCAGATCCAATTTGCAGTCAAACAGGTCAGAGAGGAGTGCTGTTAAAATCGGAGGAACAAAGACGTTAAGGTCAGACTACAAGTAATCGAAGTAAGCATTGAGCCCTTGGTATTTCCCACATTATGTTCAAAAATGTTCAAATGTTTGTACAGCTCATAGGACTTAACTACGGGGTCATCAGTCCCTAAACTTACAAACTACTTATGAACTTATGAACTAGCCCCGACGGGAGATTCGAACCCCCGACATTAGTGGCCATGCAGACCGTGACTGACGCGCCTCAGTTCCCTCGGCCATAGCGGCCGGCCCCACATTATGAACATAATTTGCATACCGGTATAAAAATACACCAAACTTTCCGTTGAAGTACTGGAGAGCATGCGATGTCGACGGACCATATACGCCATGTAACTCCATCGTGTGCGATCGCAGCATATTAGTTTTCTCCAAGGAGGTTAGAATCTCTGGAGATGCCCTAACACCGAGAAATTGAAGCCAGCAAAATGCGCATTCCGGCATTTGTTTATGCCCAAAGCATTGGTACTGTGTGGTAAAGTAATTCTAGTCGTTGAAATGTATGTCATATCTAAGTAAATACTCCGATATGACTAACAATTTAGTGGCTTTACGTAAAGAGGGCAATATTCACACAGGATTTTAAGCGAGAAATCATTGTTTTGGGCACAAAAGCATGGCCCCCGTGGCTTCAACCAATGACTATTCTCAGCATAGATAACGCCTCCTCCCCAAATTCTAACATCCTTGGTCTCCTCTCTATAACATTACCTCAGACGCTCTACCCCTACAGCTCTGTCTCTCTCTCTCTCCCTCTCTCCCTCTCTCAGCTACACCAACATTACACTTGTGACACAACAATACAGTGACCAACGCCGCTTTCCATTCATGTGTGCGTACAGTATGTAATGTAAAAAGATGATTTATATATTTTTCCTTATTATTTATATTTTTTTGTAATTTATTATGTATTTGTATATTTTATTTTTGTAACCTAATTAGCATGTCCTGTTAATCTCTGTATGTGTCAAAACTAAAATGTAATACCAAAGTAGACACTCTAGTTTCTATGTGAGAATGACCAGCAACAAACTGTCCATTCGCATGAACGGTCATAGGCAGACAATGTTTGTTGGTTATGAGGATCACCCTGTCGCTAAACACGCCTTGGTGCACGGCCAGCACATCTTGGCACAGTGTTACACCGTCCGGGTTATCTGGACACTCCCATCTGGTTACACCAATCTTTCAGAACCCCGGAGATGGGAACTTGCCCTTTAACATATTCTCTCTCCCCGTTGCCCACCTGGTCTCAACCTCCGCTAAATTCAAATTCCCGCCCGCCATCTTTAACATCTTTGCGTCGGTTCTGTGGACAGAGCCTCTGCTTCAAGTGGTATCTCTGTCCAACTTCTTTCTTTCTACAAATGTCTGCCTAGGTGTGTTTGCGTGTGGATATGTGTGAGTGAGTGCGTATTTGTTTACCTTCCTTTTTTTCCCTAGGGTAAGTACTTCCATTACTGGGATTGGAATGACTCCTTTTTCACTTCCTTATAACCCGTATTCTTCCCTTTCTCCTCTCCTGCCTTCCTCTTTCTCTGAAGAAGCGACCAACGGTTGCGAAAGCTTGAATGTTTATGTGTGTTTTTATTTGTGTTATTTCGTGTCTATCGGCGAGCCTGTGCTTTGGGTAAGTCAAACAATCTTTATTTTTATACTTTTTTTTCGCACCAGGAAAGTCTCCTTCTATATATGTATATACATTTTTTTTATTATCTTGGAGTAGTGTGCTGTTTAATCACCTACTACTGTATGAAATTATGAACTGAAATTATTTGCCTGTTTTGTGACTCGTTTTATACCTTGTTGGTTTCGTCGAATACATCGACCAACCTTGTAATTCCTCATTTGTAATATTTCTAATCATGGGAAGCGGTGGCAACTCGTCTTTGCTTTCAGTATTTGACCAATTAATGCTATCTTCCCAATAAGTGTGCTGTGGTTCTACCTGTATTGAAGTTACATTGTGGTTTGAATTTTGTATTATATTGTGTCTGTTTCACTTGTGTCTGATTGATTTATTTGTATGCAATGAATGTTTTCATTTGGTTGTGCTTATGGCCGGTCAGTGTTTTGCCTATTCCCTTCCATGTTTCGTAGTCAATCCTTACGTTTTTCTGCACTTGGTGGTCTAATTTCTACATCTGGATGACCTTTGTTTGTTTGCTCTTGTTCATGTGGACCTTGATTTTCCTTAAAATTGTTTCAGTCTTGGTCTTGCCAGTTGCCCTTTCTCACATCATTCCCTCTGTCAAATTATCCCTGATTATTTTTTTGGTTTCTGAATTCTTATCAACTGCCATACCCATTGATATAATTACGATCTCCATTATTTCTGTTCCCATAATTTCCGTCTTTGTTCTATATCCTATTGCGTATTCTGTGTTCATTTCGTATCGTGGCAACTGCGTACAAAAATGTTGCGCATTCGTTGCTTGTGGTGCTGCAAACGAATAACTGTCAAACTGTGTCATCGGATTAACCGGTTTAGTCGCCTGTCTTTCAATTGGTAGTGGCAGACTGTACATTCCTTGATTTTCCGCGTATTTTGTATGTTTTTGCGACATATAGTAAGTTCCCAGAATGAAACTTTCACTCTGCAGCGGAGTGTGCGCTGTTATGAAACTTCCTGGCAGATTAAAGTTGCGTGCCGGAACCGGGACTCGAACCTGGGTTCGAGTCCCGGTTCCGGCACGCAATTTTAATCTGCCAGGAAGTTTCATAACAGCGCACACTCCGCTGCAGAATGAAAGTTTCATTCTGGAAACATCCCTTAGGCTGTGGCTAAGCCATGTCTCCACCATATCCTTTCTTCCAGGAGTGCTAGTCTTGCAAGTTTCGCAGGAGAGCTTCTGAGAAGTTTGGAAAGTAGGAGGCGAGGTACTGGCGGAAGTAAAGTTGTGAGGCGGTGTCGTGAGTCGTGTCGGGGTAGCTCAGTGGTAGAGCGCTTTCCCGCGAAAGGCAAAGGTCCCAGGTTCGAGTCCCGGTTCCGGCACGCAATTTTAATCTGCCAGGAAGTTTCATATTGTAAGTTATTTTTGAGAACAGCTATCTTATTTAAAATTATTAATTCAACTAAAAAGGCAGTGTAGATCGCAATTTCTTTTATTTATTTACATGACATCGTCATGCTAAAACTATAATGATACGTAATACATTGTTAGGGATAAATCATTTCAAAACTGAGTATTTAAAATAAGAATAAGGTATACCTGTAATGTTGGCCACCTGTAGTTTACAGCTGGAGCTGCCTAAATGTTTAATGTTGACTGCTGTAGATGTAGGTGCAGTCGTTCTTTAAATACTGACAGCTCCACCCTCTAATTTAAATGTTCCCCAGTCTGGTATAAGTTCTAACGAAAGTTATACAACAATGTATGTTAATAAGCAACAATCCAAATCTTTGTATAGAATGGTTAAACAAGTAAAAAAATTTAAACGGATTTAAAAGTACATTATATATGGTCATATAAAAGACATATGTGGCATATGGAGACATTGAAAACCATGTTATGGTTTGTTATGATTTGTAAAACAGAAATCGGAGGTACTATTTTACCTTAGTCAGATTCTAAATAAAATATTATTGTCGTTATGTCAGAACTAAAGTGACGACCAGTTTTACTGTTACATATGAATGTATTACAACTGTAATGAAATAGTTTTTGATGAGATGTTGTGTTCTCGGGGCCCTTGTCTTAAAACTAAGAGTCAGATAAAATAAAATATATTCCACTGTTATAAGATATATCAGTAATTACAATAATTAGGTTAAGCTATATGACTATGAGAGCTGAAGTCATTAATTAAAATGACCTTGTCTCTTAAACTGAAAAATGAAATTGGTGGATAGAACAAAAGAGTAACCATTCTACAGGAGATCATCGAGTAGCTCAATGAAATATCAGTGAAATGTAGCTGTTCATTTATGCACTCTAATGGTTTATTCTTATGATGTTTGTAGATTTCTATTTGTTCAAGTACGCTGAGTAGGTGACCTTCGGGTACATTGTGTAAGATTATCATATTGTCGGAAATAGACTCTTCGCAATAATTTAACTCATCAGTTTTGTGTCTCGTTGCCTCCGGTTGCCCTAGGTTTCGGTGGCCGAGTAGAGAGAGACCGACACAGGAAAGTAGGAAGCACGAGTGTGCGGTTACAAAGTCCCAGGTGACCAGCCAGTGGAACAGCAGAAACTAGAAACACTAAGATAGATTAGAATATGTTATATATTTTATAGAAGCATTATAATATTTTTACAAGTCTCATGACTGCAGACTAGTGTAATGCTGATACATAGTTTAACTAGGTAGAGCCGGCCGCGGTGGCCGAGGGGACTGAGGCACTCCAGTCACGGTCTGCACGGCCACTACGGTCGGGGGTTCGAATCCCCCCTCGTGCATGGATATTTGTGCCGTCCTTAGTATTAGTTAGTTCATAAGTAGTTTGTAAGTTTAGGGACTGATGACCCCGTAGTTAAGTCCCATAAGCTATTCAAACATTTGAACATATAACTAGGTAGAGGCCTGCCTACTGATGAGGTTCTGTTCTAGTGCCGGTCCTATTGCCAAGTGACCGATACAGTTCAGTGGTGGCCGCGAGCGGGGTTGCAGCAGAGGGGGCTCGTGGCCGACGTCTTAAGAACGCCGCGCCGTGCTTGCATGGCGGCGTGGGGCGAAACTACGTGGCGCGTACTTCAGACTTGTGCGACACCACAATCAAGATGTCGTCCAAAAACCGATTTTGTTCGTGGAGTAACAGTCGTATGTTCTTTAAACCGTGCTAGGAAACTACAGCCGGTTTGTCCTATATATTGTGTACCAAAATCTTTACTGTGCATCTTGCAGATACCAGAAATTTGGTACCTATCAGAGTCATGAATTGTATGTTTCAGTTTAGACTGAAGCTGGTTGTTTGTTGTAAACGCTATAGTTAGATCTCTCCCGGGCATAAAGAGTGTGAGTTAGTTGAAGTAGGCCGTGGTCGAGTAGCCGAGCGGTCTAAAGCACCTCGCTGTGGAGCGCATGGTTGCTCACCGAAGAGTTCCAGTCCACCCTGGGGCATGGGTGTGTATGTTTATCCGAAGGTTAGTTTACCTAGGTTTAAGTAGTTTGTAAGCTACGGACTGATGACCACGCAGTTTGGACCGATAGATTTACAGACATTTGAACATATGAGTTAAAGTAATACATGAGTCTAGGGATCGATAAACGTAGCTGTTTGGTCCCTTAGTTACATAAACTTAGAACTTCGACAAGACACACACACAAGTATGGCTGAACGGAAATCACTGAGGGTAGCAGCCACTAATTCTGTAATATGGAACGTGAGACCGAACGGCCATGCCCGCGCGGCAATTACGAGATTGTCCCCGCGTTGTTGGTTTAAGCACGGGATTATCCTGATGGTCCGTATTCCGGGCCTGAAGTGTCGTGTTGTGCGTTTTGCGTGGGGAGGCACGGCTGGTCGGCAGTTAGGCGCGCCAGCTGCTGTGAACCTGATCCCGGGCGGTAAATCAGTTGGCGACAGTGGCTTGTCGCCGCGGCGGCCAGGCGAGGCGTGACGCGCGACACCTGCCGCTGCCGCAGCCCGCGGCTAAACTTAGCGCCGCCTGCGACAGACGCGCTGATAGCCGCCCGCCGCGGCGGTCCGGGATAAACGGCCTGGCGGCCCGCCAGCAGGCCTAAGCGGCCAGGCGCGGAACACTTGCTAATGGCTCATCGGGAAGACCGCTCGCTATGTATGCCCCCCACACAGAGGCGCTCAAACTCCCACTCTGGCGATAAGACCAGTATAACACTATCAAATTATTGGAAAAAAAAAAAAATTGGACAAAGAAATTCAAATGCTTGTAAATCTATGTGAGTTAACTGCGTGGCTATTGATTATGTAGTACTGCTGTGAAGCTGGTTAGGTCGCAAATTCTTTGTTATTGGTCACACTTCATGTACAGCGTGCTCTCAAAAAATGACGCGTTTCGGAATTACCATCATCAGATTAGCATCTCTTCCGTGCCATGTGCACAAGTGAACAGATGGAATATGTTCTTCAATATACATACCAAAGCAGACTACTGCTTTTGTATGTATATTGAAGAATATCTTCCATCTGTTCACGTGTGCACATGGCACGGAATAGATGCTAATCTGATGATGGTAATTCCGAAACGCGTCATTTTCTGAGAGCACGCTGTACATGAAGTGTGACCAATAACAAAGAATTTGCGACCTAACCAGCTTCACAGCAGTACTACATAATCATTTCATCATGGTCGCCTACCTCCTCAGTGACTTTATGTCGCATTTACAATGCGTGGCTATTAGTCCCTAACTTACAAACTACCATCGCCCGCTAGTATACTCCAAGCCTCCCCACTCCGGGAAAATCACCGAAAGTTAGCCAGTGCTCACATTCGCTGCAAGCGCCCCCTATTTAAAGCCCTGTATAAGGAAAGTAGCGACAACTGAGCGACGGCCACCATTGTTGGGCCGTGCGGCTGGCGCGCCCCCATAGCGTAACTCGGGCACGCTGCGTTAAAATGTAATTAAAATCACTTTTCGGCCGAAGGAAAAGCTCAAATGAGAGCGTTGTAATAAAAATATACACTGCAGTACACTTTTTCATGAATGAATGACACAACTAGCGATAGAAACAGTCTATACGATAGGATTTGTAATCTTTCCGCTACAGCAGGTTCATGACATGTAAACTTTCATTTCCATGTTTGTAGGAATAAAACCGTAATAAATTTCTGTGAAAATGAGTGATAAATACCTTCCTTTAGAGTTTGTCAAACATTTTTATGACAAGCATTTATAATTTCTTTGAAATAATTTGTCTCCCTGTTCTATGTAACCATATCCTGCGACGTTCCGCATTTCTTTCCCCTTGTGGGATTTTGAAGAGCTTATAGCCACGATCTGGCCTTGAACTACAATTCACGGCACAACAGTGCGGCATTATTCCTGAAAAAGTAATAACAGTGAGTAACCGTCTCTCAGAGGCAGTGAATCCAAATTTTCCTGTTATAATCTCATAAAATGAAAACGAGTATTTTGTCAATAATTCGTTTGCACAGTTATACCTCTGATACAAAAAAAAAAAAAAAAAAAAAAAAAAAAAAATCATCATCACCATCATCATTAGAGACTGATTATGCCTTTCAGCGTTCGGGCTGGAGCATAGTACCTCTAATAAAATTCCTCCATTCAATGCTAAAATTGCTGCCTCGTCTGACGTTATGCCTTTTACTTCAAAATCATTCTGCACCGAATCTAAGTACTTTCTTCGTGGTCTACCTCGACTCCTCTTACCCTCCGCTGCCGACTTCCGAGCTCATGAGTCTCTTAGGTAACCTTGCTTCTCCCATGCGTGTAACATGAGCCCACCATCTCAGTCTATTCGCTCTAACCGCTTCATCTATGGTGTTCATTCCTAGTTTTTCTTTGATTTCCTCATTATGGACACCCTCCTGCCATTGTTCCCATCTATTAGTACCTGCAATCATTCTTGCTACTGTCATATCTGTAACCTCTACCTCATGAATAAGGTAACCTGTATCCACCCAACTTTCACTCGCATACAACAAAGTTGGTCGAAGATAGAGCGGTGCACCACTAACTTAGTCTTGGTACTTACTTCCTTCTTGCAGAAGAGAGTAGATATTAGCCGAGCACTCACTGCGTTAGCTTTGCTGCACCTCGATTCTAGTTCTTTCGCTATGTTGCCATCCTGTGAGAAAATACATCCCAGATACTTGAAACAGTCCAACTGTTCTAACTTTTCTCCTCCTATTTGGCACTCGTTTCTGTTTAAATCTCTTTCGCACAGACATTACTTTCGTTTTGGAGATACTGATCTTCATATCATAATCCTTGCACCTCTGATCGAGCTCTGAAATATTAGTTTGCAGCCTTTCAATCGAATCGGCCATTACAACTAAGTCATCCGCATATGCGAGACTTATTTTGTTTTCTCCTATTTTAATCCCACCCTGCCAGTTTTGGACAAAGAAATTCAAATGTTTCTAAAACTATTTGACTTAACTGCGAAGTTATTAGTCCCTAGCTTACAAACTACTTAAACAAGTGGTGGGTGCTATAGCTTGATACCTCAGGTCCCCACCTATCCAGCGCTTTTACAGACCTTTTAAGACCCTTCTGTAAATTACCAAGGCGTTTTTAGTGTGTTCAGTATGGCTGGCTGATACTGTTTTATCAGTGTGATCAGCCAGCCGTGGTCTTCTGCTGTCCATAGTTGAGATCCTGACTTTGTTATACCTATTGTGTGTCTTCGTTTTGTGTTGTCAGCAACTTGTCCATTGTCAGCTTATCCCATTTGTGAGTTTTCATTTTTGGAGCTTTGTTTTAGTTTTTACGTTCTTGACAGTGGACTCAGCTAGGAACAGGGGATTGATGACCTATCTGTTTAGTCCCCTCAAAAACCACCACCACCAACAACAACTTAACCAAGTTAAACAGTATCTCTGATTTCCACAATGCTCAAACACCATCCTCATGATCTACGTCGTGAGTTACTTTCCCCTTCCGTTCCTATTCCTTTTTTCTTCCATTCTCTCCTACCTGAAGAAGGAACCCTGTTCCGAAAGCTTGTTATCTTTTCTTCCTTTTTCTTTCTTTGTGTGACTATCGACGGTACAGTTCATAGGTAAGTACTAGCCAGCCAATCTATCTCATTTGAAAAATAATTTATCATCTCTGTGGAGAATTTCCATCATAAATCGAATTCAACTAACCTAAGGACAATACATACAGTTATGTCCTAGGGGGTCTCGAATCCCCGACGGCGAACGGCCGCGTACACCGCAGCACGGTGCCTCAGTGCGCACGGCTATTCCGCCGCAGCGGCAAAGAAATATTGGAGGTAGTGTAATGGGTAGATCGCGTAACTAATGAGGAGGTGCTTAACGGAATCGGGGAGAAAAGGAGTTTCTGGCATATCCTAAGAGAAGAGATAGATTTGGTGGACACATTCTGAGACGTTAAGGAATTGTCAACTTAGCGTTAGAAGAAAGTGTGTGGGATAAAAATCGTAGAGGGAGACCGAGGGACGTATACAGTAAGCAGATTCAAAAGGATGAAGGTTGCCGTACGTATTCTCAGATTAAGAGACTTGCACAGGACAGGGTAGCGTGGAGAGCTGCATCAAACCAGTCTGTGGACTGAAAACCACAACAACTACAACAGTGTAATGGGAATGTCATCCAGAATTTCATCAATTCCAAGGCCTCGACTTCTGTTTCCTGCAGTGAGAAATGTTACCGCTGACAGCGCTAGTAGTATTACAGCCTACTTGCCACTACGGCTGTTTTATTTGGAGGATAATGTTTGACATAGCGTTCATATTCGTAAACATGTCTTTTAGTGGCAAGTTTGTCCAGTGTTTTCCATCAATAACAAAACTGATAGGAATATATAAATCAGATGGGGCAGTGTATAAAACGCGACAAGGCCAATTCACACTCTCCGTCACGTCAGTTCGATTAAACCAATACCCTGCGCTGAAAGTGAAGTTACGAGTTACAATCCGTGATGTAAAAAGTCAAACTATCGCAACTGAGGAAGTTATTTACTGCCAAAGCAGACTTTATAATGTACACTACTGGCCATTAAAATTGCAACACAGAGGAGAAATGTAGGAGATAAACAGGTATTCACTGGACAAATGTATTATACTAGAGCCGCGGTGGAGTAGCCGAGCGATCTAAGGCGCCTCACTGCGGAGCACGCGGTTGCTCGCCGTCGGAGGTTCGAGTCCTCCCTAGGGCATGGATGTGTGACATTGTCCTTAGATTAGTAAACCTTAGTTTAAGTATTTTGTAAGCTACGGAGTTATGACCACACAGTGTGGTTCGATATATTTACAAACACTTTATTATATAGAAATGACATGTGATTACATTTTCACGCAATTTTGGTGCGTAGATCCTGAGAAACCAGTGCCCAGAACAACCACCTCTGGCCGTAATAACGGCCTTGATACGCCTGGGCATTGAGTCAAATAGAGCTTGGATGGCGTGTACTGGTACAGATGCCCTTCAACACGATACTACAGTTCATCAAGAGTAGTGACTGACGTATTGTGACGAGCCAGTTTCTCGGCCACCATTGACCAGACGTTTTCAATTGGTGTGGTGCACTGGAAGGTTCCAAGTTACCTGCCATCTCAACAACATCAATGGAGCTAAAATTTCTGAATATGGTCTGAAAGAAGACAGAAACTAGTCAAAAAAAAAAAAAAAATAAAATAAAAAAAAAATAAAAAAATAAAAAAAAATTGAAAAAAAATGAAAAAAAGGAAAGAAAATTATTGCACTCTAGATATATAATGAGTTTTTTTATGTTCTAGGAGGTGATCCAATTATGATATTGTAGAAAGATATAAAAAAGCCAAGATCGCTGATCATCAATTTTTATTTAAGACGACCTGTTACGCTGAACTATGTCAGAATCATCTGGCCCAATAAAATCATTTACAAGGCCATAATCTTGTAATGACAAGCAGTTGCTACATAACAATTTACACTGCATAGGTGCACTATCTGATTATAATAGCAACTGATTCACATTACAAGATTATGGCTTTGTAAAATGATTTTATTGGACCAGATGACGCTGACATAGTTCAGCGAAACCGGTTGTCTTAAATAAAAATTGATGAACAGCGATCTTGGCATTTTTATATCTTTCTACTTTATATATAAATTTAAATAAGAGTGCTGTTGCCCAAAAAGTGAAACGAAAATGTTTCCAAAAATATGAAATTGGCTTTAATCTATTTAAAAATGTTCATGAAAATATCATTAGCGGACCTTTCGAGAACTACGCTCAACATGCTACTTATTGAAATACTTATATATCTGCAAACAGAATGAACTCAGGTTGTGGCGGAGTCACTGAGGAGAGGTCATCAATGTAAACAAGAAAAAGCAGTGGTCCTAAGATGGGTCCATGTGGAACACGAATCTGATGATGACTTAATTTACTAGCCCCTTGCACTGACACTCCTTGTTTCCTGTTAGCGAGATATGAGGAACCATTTTGCAGTCAGGGAGTATCATTTCGGCACACTTCGCTGCAGAGTGGAAATTTTATTCCGTACTTAGCTATAATTTACAACCGATCACTCAGCGAAAGATCCGTACCCAAAGACTCGAAAGTTGCCCAAGTGACTCCAATATTCAAGAAAGGCAATAGTAGTGATCCTCAAAATTACAGGCCTATCTCATTGACGTCGATTTGCAGTAGGATTTTGGAACGTATACTTTGTTCGAATATTGTGAACTACCTCGACCTATTAACCAGTAGTCAACACGGATTCAGAAATTATCACTCTTGCGAAACACAGCTTGCCCTTTATTCACATGAAGTGTTAAGTGCCATCGACAAGGGATCTCAAATCGATTCCATATTTCTGGATTTCAGCAAGGCTTTTGACACTGTACTCCACAAGCAGCTTCTTATGAAATTGCGTGCTTATGGAATATCTCACCAATTGTGCGGTTGGATTCGCGATTTCCTATCAGAAAGGACACAGTTCGTTGTAATTGACGGTATGTCATCTGGCGTTCCACAGGGAAGCGTTATAGGTCCCCTACTCTTCCTCGTGTTTATAAACGATTTAGGAGACAATCTGAATAGCTCCCTTAGACTGTTCGCGGATGATGCTGTCGTTTATCGGTTAGTGAAGTCAACAGAGGATCAAAAGCAACTGCAAAGCGATTTAGACAAAATTTCTACATGGTGCGCCGGCCGTGATGGCCGGGGGGACTGGGGCGCTCCAGTCACGGTCTGCACGGCCACTACGGTCGGGGGTTCGAATCCCCCCTCGGGCATGGATATTTGCGCCGTCCTTAGTCTTAGCTAGTTCATAAGTAGTTTGTAAGCCTAGGGACTGATGGCCTCGTAGTTAAGTCCCATAAGTTCTACAAACATTTGAACATTTTTTTCTACATGGTGCGAAAATTGGCAATTGACACTGAATAAAGAAAAGTGTGCAGTAATACACATGACCACTAAAAGAAATCCGCTGAACTTCAATTACGCGATAAATTAGTCAAACCTTAATGTCGTAGATTCTACCAAATACCTAGGAGTTACAATTACGAACAACTTTGACTGGAGAGAACACATAGAAAATATTGTGAGGAAGGCGAACCAAAGGTTACGTTTCATTGGCAGAACGCTTTGAAGATGCACCAGCTCCACCAAAGAGACTGGCTACGTCACACTTGTGCGTCCTCTCCTGGATTACTGTTGCCCCTTGTGGAACCCTCACCAGGTGGGACTGACTGAAGACATTGTAAAGGTTCAGAGAAGGGCAGCTCGTTTTGTTCTATCACGTTACGGGGGGGAAAGCGTCACGGAAACGTTGCACGAATTGGGGTGGAAATCATTAAAAGAAAGACGTTATTCATTGCGACGTGATCTGTTTGCGAAGTTTCATTCACCGACTTTTAGTTCTGAATGTCAAAATATTTTGCTAGCACCCGCCTACTTATGGAGACATGACCGTCCCAATAAAATAAGAGAAATCAGATCGAAAACGCTATTAGGAAACGGAACGGTAGAGAAAAGTTGTGAAAGTAATGAACCCTCTGCTAGGTACTTGAATGTGATTTGCAGAGTATCTATGTAGATGTAGACGAACCGCAGATCGCTACTGACTCTGTACGTAAAATTTGTTACACAGGAAGAAAGTAAAAGAGGTTCTATCACGTTACCATGGGGAACTGGTCTCCGATGAACACTTGCCGTTGTCGACAATGTAATGGGTTCTGTTAGTGTAGCGCCTGGCAGAGGTTCATCGAACCACTTGTAGACGTTCGGGCGACATATGCCTAACACGCCGGCTGGTCCCGAGGTGAGGGGACGGGATGGCAGGGCTAGGCGGCACACATGGCGCACCCGAAATAGCGCCACAGCTTCAGCCTCAGCCACAGCCAGGACATGGCCGGCGGAGGCAGGCGGCCACGCTAATGCATGCCCAGCGGGGGCCGCGCCGCCCCCACGCCTCGCCGCGCCGCCCCGCGCTGGGACAGTTATTTCGGGAGGCAGCGTTATTGTCTCGCGGAGGCCAGGCTTACTTAGCCTGTCCCCCCGTCAACCCAGAGACGTGCCCACCTACAAGCTGTCAACAGCATGCTCGCTTCGTTTCTACCTAAATCTGTTTCCGTATGGCAAGTCGCTGTTTCCTCGAAACCAGATTCCAGTGTACCATGTTAGATTCTTGGTGAAGAAACTCTACCAATCTTTTTTTCTTCTTCTTCATTTCTCCTATATCCTACATCTGGCTGCGATGGGGTAACAAGGGCAATTCTCCACTCTCCTCGGTCTTCCCACCATTCTACTTCCTCTGGTTCCATACCAAGTTCCTCCTTCTTAACCTCGTCTGCATTGTATCGATCCATCTTGTTTCGCCGGCCGCTGTGGCCGAGGGGATTGCGGCGCGCCAGTCACGGTCTGCACGGCCACTACGGTCGGGGTTTCGAATCCCCCGTCGGGCATGGATATTTGTGGGTCCTTAGTATTTAGCTAGCTCGTAAGTAGTTTGTAAGTTTAGGGACTGATGACCCCGTAGTTAAGTCCCATAAGCTCTACAAACATTTGAACATTTTTTGAACATCTTGTTTCCGAATCTTCCTTCTGCCCTATTACAATCTTGAACGCCATCATTATTCTAGGTATTCTTCCCTCTCCCATCGTCTTCACGTGCCAATTTTTTTTAATCTGTTCTTTTCCATTCTTTCATTCAACTTCTCCACTACGATTTTCTTCCTAATATCTTAATTTTTCACTCAGTCTCTCATCGTCTTCCTCAACACACTTCCCAGGAACTTCATTTCACTGGCTTATATTCTTACTTCCTCTCTTCTACTCATAGTCCATGTCTCTGATTCATATGTTAATATAGCTGTGAAGTACGTCTAGTATAGCACCTCATTGCTACCTCCCTGACCCAAAGTAAATATCTGTGCCATTTTGATTATTTACGTGGATGGCTGTATGGGGACTACTCAAAAAACAATAAAAAATCGAGTTACGTGAAAACAGTACTCGGAAGAGGGGGTTATTGTACAGATATGGTGGCCATCGTAGCATCCTATCCAAGCACTACTTACTACTGAAAGGGGAAGTGTGCGGGAAGGAAAAATAATATGATCACTGCGCTGTGTACCATACTTCATACTGTTAAAAATTCGCACCACTACGTACATGTTAACATTGAGACATGACCACAGCGCACAGTTGACGTGCCAATTGACATTACCTGACATCTCAGGATGGAGATGATCTGCACTTGGTTTCTAGATGAATCTGTTTCCGTAAGGCAAGTACCTGTTTCCTCGAAACCAGATTCCAGTGTACCATGTTAGATTCTTGGTGAAGAAACTCTACCATTCTTTTTCTTCTTCTTCGTTTCCCCTCTTTCCTATATCAGGCTGCGTTGGGGTAACAATGGTAATTCTCCACGCTCCTTGGTCTTCCCACCATTCTTCTTCCTCTGTTTCCATACCAATCTCCTCCTTCTTATTTATTTTGTCAAGTAAGCTCAACCACAGAGATCATGTAAAAACACTAAATTATGACGCGTTTCAAGGGTCAAGCCCATATCATCAGATAAACTTATACAAGAAACTTAAATCCTGAGACAATAAAAAATATAAAACGTAATAAAAGGAAACGTGGTTACTTCCTTTGTAACCGTGTTTCCACAGAAACATGCTCAGCATATTGTGCTTCGTCAAGTTTCAAAACAGACCCCAGCATTGGCGACGCATAACACTAGCGAAATGCATGAAGTCAACAACACGAGTGGGACGCACCTAGCCGGCCGCGGTGGTCGAGGAGACTGAGGCGCTCCAGTCACGGTCTGCACGATCACTACGGTCAGGGGTTCGAATTCCCCCTCGGGCATGGATATTTGTGCCGTCCTTAGGATTAGCTAGTTGATAAGTAGTTTGTAAGCTTAGGGACTGATGACCCCGTAGTTAAGTCCCATAAGTTCTATAAACATTTGAACATTTGGGGCGCACGTATGCACATAAAAACAAAGACCTCTAAATACCAAAGATCATCCACAAGGAAGAGCGAACATACAGGTGTCGCGAAATCGTTTGCATAGAAAGACAGAGGTTGAATTTTAAAATCAAACGACTTTTGTTGTAATAGGTCCACAAAGTGTTTGAAAAAGCTGTATGGCCGCAGTGGAGTAGCCGAGCGGTCTAAAGCGTCTCGCTGCGGAGCGCGCGTTTGCTCGCCGTGGAGGTTCGAGTCCTCCCTGGGGCATGGGTGTGTGTGTTTGTCCTTAGGTTAGTTTACCTAGCTTTAAGTAGTTTGTAAGCTACGGACTGATGACCACGCAGTTTGGTCCGATAGTTTTACAAACATTTGAAAAAAAAATCTGTATGTATTGCCTTGAACTTGTTCATTTAATGAAACGTCACTTTTAGCGTTATTAAATGATCAAGTTCAAGGCAATACATACAGCCTTTTCAAAAACTTTGTGGACCTATTATAACAAAAGTCGATTATTTTTAAAATTCAACCTCTGTGTTACTATGCAAACGATTTCGCGACACCTGAATAAAGGCACTTCCTTGTTGATCATGTTTGGTATTCAGAGGTCTTTGTTTTTATGTCCATACGTGCACCCCACTCGTGTTATTGACTGCGTGCATTTCGCTAGTGTTATGCGCCGCCAGTGCTGGGATCTGTTTTGAAACTTGACGAAGCGCAATATGCTGAACACCTTTCTGCGGAGACACAGTTACAAGGGAAGTAACCACGTTTTCCTTTATTACGTTTTATATTTTTATTGTCTCAGGTTTTAAGATTCTTGTATAAGCTTATCTGATGATGAGGGCTTGACCCTTGAAACGCGTCATAATTTAATGTTTTTACACGATCTCTGTGGATGAGCCTACTTGACTAAAGAATTAAGTATACAACCGTGACCTCACGTCCATTATGGATATAATTAAGTCTAAGTTCTTCCTTCTTAAACTCGTCTGTATTTTATCGATCCATCTTGTTTCCGATCTTCCTTCCACCCTCTTGCAATCTTGAACGCCATCATTCTTCTAGGTATTCTTCCCTCTCCCATCGTCTTCACGTGTAAAAAAAGTAATCTGTTCTTTCCACTCTCATTCAAGTCCTCCACTCCGATTTTCTTCCTAACATCTTAATTTTTCACTCAGTCTCTCCTCGTCTTCCCCAACACACTTCCCAGGAACTTCATTTCACTGGCTTGTATCCTAATCTCCTCTCTTCTACTCATAGTGCATGTCTCTGATCCATATGATAGTATAGGTGTGAAGTACGTCTTGCATAGCACCTCATTGTTACCTCCCTGCCCCAAAGTAAACCTCTGTGCCATTATGATTATTTACGTGGATGGCTGTATAAGAACTACTCAAACAACAATAAAATAACAAGTTACGTGAAAACAGTACTTGGAGGAGGGGGTTACTGGACAGATATAGTGGCCATCGTAGCATCCTATTGAAGTACTTCTTACTACCAACTTTACCACTGTGTCAAGGAATTACCAGGAATTGGTCAATGAAACACGTTGGGGGTGACGGGGGACGGGGGCGGGAGGACCAAATATTATGATCACTGCACTGTGGACTATGCTTCATGCTGTTGCAAATTCACAACACTATGTTCGTGTTAACATTCAGTCATGACCAAAGCGCACAGTTGTCGTGCCAATTGACATTGCCTGACATCGCAGCATGGAGACGATCTGCACTGACTAATTACCTTCAAAAGGAGAAACGCCAAGATCGATTGATTGATTTTCATCTACATCTACATTTACATGCAGTACTCTGCATATCATATTTATGTGCCTGGCAGAGGGTTCATCGAACCACCTTTATACTATACATCTACCATTCCATTCTCGAATATCGCGCGGGAAGAAAGAACACCTGAATCTCTTCGATCGAGCTCTGATTTCTCGTATTTTATTTTGATGATCTTTTCTACCTATGTAAATGGCAGTCAAGAATATATTTTCGCATTTGGAGGAGAATGTTGGCGATTGGACTTTGGAAAGTAGTACATGCCGCAGTGATAAGCGCAATTGTAATAATTCCCATCCCAGATCCTGTATCATTTCCGTAACGCTGTCTCGACTGTATCGTGCAATACAAAACGAGCTGCCCTTCTTTGGACTCTTTCGATGTACTCCGTCAAACCCACCTGATAAAAATCCCACACTGGGCAGCAATACTCCAGAAATGGACGGACAAGCTTAGTGTATGCAGTGTCTTTAGTAGTTCTGTTGCATCTGTTAAGGGTTCTGCCAATAAAACGCAGTATAAGGTTCGCCTTTCCCACGACATTATATACATGTCCTTTCCAGATTATGTCTGAAGTAATAGGATCCCTAGGTATTTAGTGGAGTTTACGACCTTCACTTTTGATTGATTTATCTTGTAAACAAAGTTTAACGGATTTCTTTTCGTACTCATGTGGACGACTTCACACTTCTCATTATTTAGAGGCAATTGCCAATTTTTACACCATAGCGATAGCTAATTTAGATCGTTCTGGACTTGGTTTTGATCTTCAAAGGTTTTTACTAGACGGTAAATGGCGGCGTTATCTGGAAGCAACCTAAGAGAGCTGCTTAGAGTTTCTTCCAAATTGTTTATGTAAATAAGGAACAGGAGAGGACCAATAACACTATTTTGGAACGCCTGATATCACCTCTGTTCTAGTCTATGCCTCACCATTGATCACTACAAACTGTGTCCTCTCTGACAGGAAATCCTTTATCCAGTCGCAAACTTGGAGCGATATACCATATCCACGCAATTTAATTAAAAACTGTTTGGGAGGTACGGTGTCAAAAGCCTTGTGGACATCAAGAAATACGGAATCAATCTGAGAAGCCTTTTCGATAGCATTCATCACTTCGTGTGAGTAAAGAACTAGTTCTGTTTCGCATAAACGATATTTCCGAAATCCGTGTTAACCTTGGGTCAGTAGATCATTCTGTTTGAGATAATTCATAATATTTGAATACAAGATTTGTTTCAAAACCGTGCTACAAATAGACGTCAATTAACTAGGCCTGTAGTGTGTTACTTCTACTGCCCTTCTTACGGCCAGTTTAGATGTGTTATGACATCATCTACTGGTCGTATGTATGCTACGATTTGGTTGCGGGGTTTCTTGTTTATGGAGGTTAAACAGAAAGTTGAACATTGCACTGAGTCAAAATATGAAGTACTGCTTTTAAGAGACTCTTAACGTAAGTGAAACAACAGCCGACGAAGGTACTGGGAGAAAGAGTAGTCCGTGACGATGACATACAACTTGCAGATTATGAAATACGTGGCATGCACAACATTGTCAGAAACGAATACGTACGCACACAGAAGGGAGGAGTTGTGTTCCAGTGCTCGGAAATAGAGAGACAGACAGACTTGCATTTCTTCCTGCGTCCGAGAAGCACACAACGAAAAACCCTCGAAGTAGTTTCATCACTCTGGCCTTTCCGCCAGCCAGTCTCAGGAACAGACAGTTTAATTGCCTATTTCAAGCTCGCGCTTGTAGCATTCATCTCCAAAATACCACTTTCTGTCCACTTATTTCGGAATCTTAATTCCAAAGGGTGTTTCAAAACCCAAAGCCACTTGAGTATCTAGAAGTAACGGCTTTCTAACAAGAACCGACCGCAGACCAGTCAGACGGATTACAAAATGACTGAACCAACATCTCCAGGTTAGGCGAAGGTCCTTTTTACCAGAATACTGGAAACCCCTCTGGCGTCCCTCAAGGACAAGAAGTTCTCATCACAGTGTGGCCCTAAAATAGACATTAATGAACCAGAATATTATTTCTGATTAACAAAATGCTGATGAGCCTTTGAACACAATGCAGTATCCTGTTAGTCTTCCGGATGTATGTGAAACTTGGTGCACGCAGGAGGTGTACAAATTCTCCTTCCAGCCTTCCTTCCAACATAGCCACTAAAACTTTGGTTTGGGTAACTCAAGCGAAAGCTTTCAGAGTCTAAAAGCTGCAGTACGTACTATCTGTGGAGTACATTCACGGACATCGCAAAAAAGACTTGGTATACTAACTACTGCCTCTTAGTCTATTTATTCCTCAGTGAAATTTGTCATAAATATTATATCCTCTATTCCAACAAACAACTCACTTTATACATACAATTCTAGAAAAAAAGATCTTCACAGGGACTTAAAAGTACTTACTTTAGTTCTAAAGCGGGTCATCTACTCACACATTTTTAATTATTTTTTTTTGACAAGCTTAACTGACTTAACTGCAGGGTTATCAGTCCTTAAACTTACAAAACGTAACTAAAATCCGTCTGATAGGCCTCAAGAGGCCCACTGGGTACTGATCGGCCGCCGCGTCATCCTCGACCCCTGAACTTACAAACTAGTCATCAACTAACTTTAGTATAAGACACCACAGATCTCTATGCCCGTGGGAGGATTCCACCTACCGACGGAGAACAGCCTCGCTCATCGGAGCCTAGCGCCTCAGTGCGCTCGGCCACTACGCCACGACTTTAATTGGTTACCAGAAACCATAAAAATTTAGCTCCAAGTAAAGATCAGTTTAACAGTAGCTTGAAACACTAGTGGCCAACTCCTATTTCATTGGCGAAATTCTGAAGAGAACCAAATGATCTATGTATGTGTATTCATACTATTAGTATCGTTTCAGCTTGCAAAACACTTTCCATATCAACGAGGATCTCCACAACATGGAACGAACAACTAATCTAATATAACCATTGAAACATTTCAGCCTATCGCGACGTAGGCAAAATAGTATATGTGGGTTCCCATAACACTGGTATGTTTCTTGAGGCCGATCAGTCTGGTGCACCTGCCAATGGGTTGCACCGTCAAGACAACGTCAGTGCGGAGTAGCAAGGCTAGTTTTGAGCAGGTAGTTATAAAGCAAATAGCTATTTTGAATTAAACAGTCCCGCTGACAGCTGGTAAATTTGGAATATCATTCATACGTCCGGTTTCGCAGATTACTGCCACATCCTCAGGTGCTCCGTCTATATCATAAAAAAGTTTTGGTCGAATCCACCGTTCTCAGATAAATGTCCCATTAAAATGTTGTTAAACAATCAAACGTTTGTAAACCTTAAGGACCAAACTTCTGTGCTCATCGGTCCCTAGTCGTACAAACTACTTAAACTAACTTATGATAAGGACAACACCCCCCCCCCCCCTCGCACAGACACATCCACAAATGCCCGAGGGAAGACTCTAAATGCCAATAACTTGTTATATCTCGGGCCCACAGTGTTAGAAATGCGGTACGTACTGCACACTTTCTAAGTGAAATTTGTAAAATGTTATTTACATAAATTTATTTATCTAGCATTTCGATAAATACTCATATAAGAAATGTTTTTGCAGAAACACCTGACGATGACATTTAATGCCGAAAGATATTTAGTGTGATATATAAATAAATAGTTAATTACAGTGTTTGGACTATCCTTTCGCATTATGTCAATAGAAGACTCTACACATCGACGCGAGAGGCCGCACGATCTGTACCGTGGCACTCCCGACCATACAGCCATTCCCGCGGCACGATGTTGTCAATATAACAAAAACAACGAAGGAAATCCATTTTTTCACCACTTGAATAAATTTCCTTCGTTCGGTTGTTTTAATGCCACATGCGACAGAGAAAGTTCAAATCATCCAAAACTTTTTTATTATAGGGAAGCAACTGAGGATACGGTTATAAGCTGCGAAATCGCTCGTGTGCTTTTAATAATCCAAATTTACCAAGCATCAGCGGAACCATTTTATTGAAAACTGGCAGTCCGCCACGGCTTGCACGAGTTGCTCTAATTTCTGTGGCCAAATGACATCTGGTGGATGGATGGAGAATATCGTAATCAAAGTTTTAATAGATATATCCACAGAAACAGTACCAAGGGAAAAAAGCTTCTATTTAAGACAAATGGGTAACTGTTGTTGTGGCCTTCAGTCCGAAGACTGATTTCATGCAGCTGTTCAGCCTATTCATTTCTGAGCAAGCCTGTTCATCTCCTCACGAGAAAGGCAACCTACAGCTATTCTAATGTGCTTACTATATTCGTCTCTTGGTGTACCTCTGTGATTTTTACCCCCACACACTTCCATCCAGTGATAAATTCACGATTCCTAAGAAATGTTCAGATGTTTGTAGAGCTTATGAGACTTAACTACGGGGTCTAACTAGCTAATACTAAGTACGGCACAAATATCCAGGCCGAGGGGGGATTCAAACCCCTGACCGTAGTGGCCGTGCAGAACGCGACTGGCGCGCCGCAGACCGCTCGGCCTCCGCGGCCGGCCAAGATTCCTAAGAGTGTCTAAGAGTGTGTCCTACGAATCGATCCCTTCTTTTACTCAAGGTAAACCAGAAATTCCTTTTCTCCCAATTGTTTTCAATACATCCTTATTAGTTACGCGATCTACTTTCTTAACCTTCAGCATTATTTTGTAGCACTACATTTCATTTGATCTTTCTGTCTGAACTCGTATAGCCCCTGATTCTCTTACGTACAGTGCTACACTCCAGACAAATCTTTTGGAAAACACTTCCTAACAATTAAATCAATATTCGATGTTATCAAATTCCTCTTTTTAGAACGCTTTTCTTCTCATTGCCATTCTCCATTTTATATCCTCTGTGCTTTTACCATGGTATGTTATTATACTGCACAAGTAACAAAACGCATCTAGCACCCTTATTGTTTTTTATCTACTATTACTCTTTCGGCATCGCCTGATTTTTTTAGACTACATTCTATTGTCCTTGTTTCGCTTTTATTCATGTTTATCTTATACGCTCCTTTCAACACACTGTCCATTCCGTTAAATTGCTATACGTTCTGTTTCTAACAGAATTACAATGTCATCAGTAAACGTAAATTTTTTTATTTCCTTTCCTTGAACTTTAATGCCCTCTCCAAATGTCTCTTGGTTTCCTTCAAAGCTTGCTCAATATAGAAATAGAATAACATTTGGGAAAGGCTACAACCCTGCCTTACTCTGTTCCAAACCACTGGCTCCATTTCAAGCCCTTCGACTCTTATAACTACCATCTGGTTTTTATACAAGTTGTAAATAACCTTACGTTTCCTATACTTTACCCCTGATGACTTCAGAATTGGAAAGAGTGTGTTTTAATCAACAATGTTAAAAGTATTCTCCAAATCTACAAAGTATAGAAATATAGATGTGCCTTTTCTTAGCCCGTTTTCTTAGCCCATCTTCTAAGACAAGTCATAATGTGATAATTCCTCACATGTTCCTATATTTATCTTAATTCGAAAGTGATGTTCCTCGTCATTCAGAATAGATAATTTCCTCTATGAAATCTAGTTCTAATGGTCCAATTATTTTTTATACAAGTTTTATATTCTTCTTCGATAGCGCATAACATCAGTTTACTCTTGCGCTTATATATTCTCATACGACATTTCTGACGGCTTATACTTTCCATTTTGCTTTCTCTAGAAGTTTTTTCGTATCCATGAGCACAGAAAATTCATCGGCGTGATGCAGTAGGTCTGTCCTTCCTGCTAAGCAGGTAGTTTAGGAATTAAGATCGTGTCGACAACGTATCCTTAGAGACGGAGTACAAGCTCTAATTGCTATTGTTAAACATAGTTTTTCCTATTCGTAATGGAAAATTCACCAAGTCATTTAATGATTGAGATTTGTGGAAGAAGCCGCATTAAAAATAGCAAGTTCTTAGTTTGTATTCAAAAGACTTGTCTTAAACCTATGTGATCAAACTGTTGAAAATATCTTATACGTATCCTAAGGACAACGTACACACACTCATTTTTGAGGGAAGACTCGAACCTCCGCGGGAATGGCCCCATACTCTCTGGCACATCGCCTGGAACCGTACTGCAATCCCAAGCAGCTCCGTTTGTATCATGTCATTCTCCGTCATCTCCTGTCACCACAGAGCTGTCACATGTAGCTATGATGTAGCTCCCGTGACTGCTCGTGTTAGACAGGCATTGATACTGCCAGCGTAGATTTATCTTTCTCCGGTTGGGGGCGATATTATTATACGTTAGACTGTGATATTAGCATGTAAATATAGAATTAAAACGTTCAGGATTCTATAAGCAAGGTTATAGTAGTGTTGAATCATATTATGTAGAATATAGCAGCCAATAAAACCATTTTATAAAATATGGTAAAGTTGGAAAGTTGAAGAATAAGTATCTTTTTCCAACAGGAATTATTGTTCCTCATTTTGCGTAATATTCTTCAAATCAATTAATATCTCGATCCAATCGCTACAAAACTTCAGAGGATCACACGCTGGGCTAATGTGAAGATTTCCAGAACATTTCATAAAAACTACTGAGTTGCAGGCCCATGGAGATTTCATGAGAGATACATGCGTGTTTTGATCATCTTCGTTAAAGCTCATTCCCGGAATTGGTGGAAAGTTAATGAGTGTGGTTTTACGAGGAATATCATTCGGATTTCCGTTGTGGCATAGTAAGCGATGCAAGCGATAGTGAGTAGGATTTTGTAATAATAACGTGAAAATTAAATTACAACGGCAAAACAGAATATTTCTTACTAATATGTTGATATTCTGTAAAATAAAATGGAAGAATGTCGAACTATTCTGATTTTTAAAAAAATGCAAAAACACATGGAGGACCAGAACACGGTATCTCCAGCGTGGTACCTGGAGCCCTTAACCGCTCCACCGCGCTCAGTTTGTTGGAACGTGGCTAACGTTACGGCGTCTTACATCGAGCAGTGAACTTCTCCGTCAGTTTCCTCGAAAACCAATGCCCGTCACTGAAAAAGCGGATAGCCTCATACTCAGAGTACCTGTAACATATCCTAGGCCCACCAAAATCCCTTATTTACACTTGTAATGGTCCCATTGTAAGGTAATGAGTATTTCCTCCCGGGTTCCTACATTTCATCCCAACTGATCTTCCCCGATTTCGGCTTCTATTAGCTTCTCCGTACTTCTGTAAATAATTCGTGTTATACTTTCGCCACCATGACTTATCAAACTTACGGTGCTATAATTTTCACATCTTACTGCTCCTGTTTCCTGTGGAAATGCGATTATTGCCTTTTCTCTGAAGTCCGAGTATATTTGCGTCACACTAGCCGGTGATATCTGTTCAGTCAGTGTACGGTGGCTGGTAGCCACCCGGTCCGAGAAGTGAGGCCACCTGCCAGGGCAGTGGGTTTGTCCAACGCTACCTACATACAAGGTCTGTGCGCTGCCTGCCAAGAGTAGTCATAACACAAGCAAACTATTTGTCTTATGGAGCGTTGAGCTGAGTTTGGTATTACGTAAACGTTGTACACTGTGTTTCAGAATATTTTTCGTGTGTGTCATTCTTCAAATGTTCAGATGTTTGTTAAGCTTATGGGACTTTAACTAGGGGTTCATCAGTTCCTAAACTTACAAACTACTTACCAACTACCTTATACTAAAGACGGCACAAATATCCATGCCCGAGGGGGGATTCAAACCCCCGACCGTAGTGGCCGTGCAGACCGTGACTGGAGCGCCTCAGTCTCCTCGGCCACCGCGGCCGGCCATGTCATTCTTCCTGCAGATGTTTGCTGGTATGAGACAAAACACCTAATATGTAAGTATCGTCCAATTCCAATATCGGTAAGATATCTTACTAATCATAAATAACTGATACGAAAACAAATTTGTCTGTGAATCACATAAATAATATTAAGAACATTCTGAAATACAGTGTGCAATGTGTACGAATTCCCAAACTCAGTACTATGCACCGTAAGACAAATAGTTTGCTTTTGTTATAACTACTCTTGGCAGGCAGCGCACAGGCCTTTTATCTAGGTGGCGTTGATTTGTCATCGGTCGGCCGCAGTCGGCCCCCGGGCTGTGGCGGCCTGCGCTTCGTCGCTCCCTCGCTTCCTGCGCCGCCGCTATTGGGGTCGTGCGACACGTCACCACCTGATTCTGCGCCTCGCGCCGCCTGCAAATGTTTAGAAACACGGCGGCACGGTGTTTTTGCGGCTGCCCCTGCACTGGCGGTTATGGCGGTTATGGCGCGCCTTCCCTCATCCGACAACTGCGATCGGCGCTAAACAAACTCCGCCTGCCGGCGACGCTTGTTTACGTTGCCCGCAGGTATTGCGATTACTGCAGCGCCTTCCCTGAGTGTTCCGCGAACACGGCAGAGTGAAAGTTTGTAAACAACAGACGGAGAACGGCATGAATGCACTTCGCGTCCCAACTTCTGTGAGCTTCCCTAACAAACAGTTCAGTTAAACGGGTACTATATAATATCAAGGTATTTATAGTAGGGTACCAGAGACAAAGCATGAAAGTATGAACACGCAAAATGTATTCTGTAGGTAGAGTAACACTACAGCAGGGTGAGGAGGTCGAAAACAATGTAACAAAAGTTTGGCTTCAGAACTTCGATATGTAACACACGTTAAAAAGGAGGGAGACAAATAAAATCCGACCTATATTTACTGCATACAGAAGAAAGTTATAACCGAACGAAATTCTAAGTACGTGAATGCAAACTGCAAATACGATATAATTAATTGAAATATCGAAAATATTGCCGGCCGCAGTGGCCGAGGGGACTAAGGCGCTCCAGTCACGGTCTGCACGGCCACTACGGTCGGGGGTTCGAATCCCCCCTCGGGCATGGATATTTGTGCCGTCCTAGTTCGTAAGTAGTTCATAAGTAGTTTGTAAGTTTAGGGACTGATGACCCCGTAGTTAAGTCCCATAGACTATACAAACATTTGAACATTTGATTTTCTCGAAAGTATTGAAACGAAATTTAAGCCTAGCAGTACATAAAGGAAATTCACTCTAAATGTATTACATTTCCTACGTGGTGTCGCTGCATTTAAAGTATTTAATATTAAGTGCTAGCGCAAAAGCATTTAAGTTCTGGTAACACTAATATAATGCTTGTACAGAAAAAAAGAAGGAAAAAAAGAGATATAAACTGTGCACCACAATTCAAAAAATGGAAATATATGGGCGATGGCGGAAGAAATCAATTGTTGGAAGAGCTTATTGCCTTTTTATTAACCACAGCTAGCTTAAAATCTTAAATCCCGACAGAATTTCATAAATCGGCAGATGAAATAAGATGAAAGTTTGTATATTCAGTAAATGGAATCGGGTTTAGCACTAATCGTGTATCCAATCATTGTTCTCCTTCCGCGCCATGGTGGATATCGTCTTTTAGCTGAAATAAAATGGATCATATTGTATTAAAAATACTGAAATATGAAAATAAGACATAATGGTGAGATAAATGAATCAGGATTGTTTAAAACATCCAGCTAAACAAACACTGACATAGGTTAACATATTCCAAAATGTGGCCTACATAAAAAGCTAAAACATTCTGGACAAGATAGCAAAAATATCCTATCACGACAACGAGCGGTGGAATGGCCGAGCGCGAGCCGAACGCCGTGGCTCAGCGCGCCCGGTCAGGGGGCTAAACTCCCTCTGTAATAAAAAAGTTGAGCCAGCCCTTCAACTAACAACCACGAACAAACTGAACGAACAAGCGCAAACCATAGATCTACCAGATGAAAAAAAAAAAAAAAAAAAAAAAAAGCGCTGTAAGGCACCTTGTCTCTCAACATGCGGTTGCTTCCCGTCGGGGGCTCGAGTCCTCCCTCTGGCATAACTGTGTGTGTGTGTGTGTGTGTGTGTGTGTGTGTGTGTGTGTGTGTCTGTTTTGTCCTTACATTATTTTAAGTTAGTTTGTAAGCCTAGGCACTGATAACCGTTGTAGTTAAGCCCCACAGATTTAGTTTTTAATTTGACTTAGCCGTCCTGTTAATTAAATAGTTCTTTCCCACTGGCGCTATGAAATTAATTAATCAAAACTGTAATTTTTCAGATTAAAATTTTATATTATATTTAATCAGTCGTCATTTAAATTTTTGCTCATTCCCCGTAATATATTGTAACCTGAAATAGCCGAAGAAAATGTTGGTGATTATAATGGACTAGCTTAAGCGCGCGGCTTCGCTAGCGTGTTTGTTGATTATGTTAGATAAGCTATCTTTCAGTAGTGTGCTATGAGACTAGTTTTGAAGGATGAAATGAAATACAATACCCTTTTTTAAAGAGATGTATTAATAGAAATTTATTTTTCACTGCTTTATTTATTTATTGTCATATTTCCTTATTCGTATGCCTATCCATACAGAGAAAAAGCTGAAGCAATTTTAGCACGCATATAACAAAGATATGGTCTGTGGCATCACGTTTCGCTGTATGTAACCTCCTTGCTATAGAGTCTCAAACGTCATCTCTGGTCTTCAGTCCGAATTTTTTTACAATATGATGACTTTCAACCACCATATCTTCCACCCCTTATAGCTATCGGCATGGAACTGCTATGGCGTACAACGAGAGACTTCGGACAACAATTACACACGTTCCATTCGTTTGCGATCTGTAGTTTTCGCTGCAGAGCGAAATAATAATACACGGAACACGTAGATTTTTATATACACCGATAACTTTCCATCCCAATATACTGCACCCTTTTATCATTATCAACCCTCAAGCAACAATGTAACGAATAAAACCATTTTCAAAGAGTAAATATAATCTTCAAAGAGTAGTTATTGTTCCGCATTTCGCGTTATATTCTTCAAATTACTAAATATCTATCAGACCGTTATAAAACCGTGCCTAAAAGCTTCCTCAGGTATAATTTATTAACTGTACAAATATTTACGTCTCTGCGTCTTGTCGTTCGGATGTGATAAGCGCACACCGAACAGACATTCACATTAATATATATATAGATAAATAGCTATCCGATCGCCATAAAAACGGGCCTAAAGCCTTCCCCGGGTAGACATTAGTAACTGTACAAATTTTTAGCTCTTTATGTCTTGTGGTTCAGACGTGATAAACGTACACCGAACAGACATTCACATTTATAGATATAGGTAAGAACATGTGGTATGAAAACAGTAAATATATTTGTGCACAAAAACACTGTAACAAAACAAAAACAATCACCGACAAGTTTGCAGCCGTGGTGGAATAGCATAGCGCTCTAAGGCACCTTGCTGCGGAGCGCTCTGTTGCTACTCGTCGGAGCGAGTCCTCCCTTGGGCATGCGTGTGTGTTGTCCTTACAGTGTGAGCAGTTTGTAAGCCTAGATACTGATAACCACAGTAGGTAAGTTCCACATATTTACAAACTATGGACATTTTACAAGCTTGCAGTTACGTATCAGATAGTTCATCTAAAATCTCTACTTCCTTTACAAATTAATGTCCAACTTACATAGTTCACTGCTACACACATTTGTGAAAACAGACATGAAAAATGGCACCTCCAGAACTTTTATGGAACCACTTGCATGACACGTAAACCCATCCGTTGAGGGGTTTTTTTTCCGTGGAGGAGAAAAAAATCATAAGTGTATAATTCGGTGATCAGATTGGACCTTAATATTTTATGAGTAAATGCCGCATGGCACTCCACTACTGCGATGCTGGGATTGATGTCAGAGTGACGGAGCTCCCGCCGTGTTACAACGGCATAGAGCATCATGTTCCCATGTACCAGACAGGAAGTTGTGAATATTACAGGTGTAACATCCTATTCCATTTTAGTTACTGACAGTATTAGTTCCAAATAGTCAACAACAGGAAATGGCAACAATCACGATAGTAGAGTTATGTATATGTTGACTGCTCTTTCAAACACGACTAAAAGAAAACATAACATTGCTAACATACAAGGTATGAATAAACGAATTCCAAGTTTTCTAGCAACTCTATTGGTAGAGGGCATTAAAATAGATTTGATGTCGAAGTTAATAATTAGTACATGAATGGAATTCGAACCAGGAATTCCATCTTTGGGCAAGCTGTCACTTTAACCATTTTATTTTCATTTTCATTTTTGTTATTATTGTTTTAGATCGGTTCCTTGATGTAGTGGTATCTTGTTTTTTCTATGTAGATCGCTGAGGTCTTCGCTCATTTCTTTCTTTTCTTTTTTTATCAGTTTCTTTGAAGACATCCAGCCTTCTCACCTGACGCGCTGAACAATCGCATCTGGCACCAATTAAACTAACCAACATGCTTTCGGTCCAGTCTAAGATCTTAACTATTTCCATAATTACGGTATTATTCACGTTAGGGTACAAGCGTATTTGTGCACACACAGAAAGTGTGATTTGTCTTTCGGAGGTGTACATACGTTTATAGACGTGGTGTTTATTCATTCGGACATGTGAATGTCCAAATTAACGGACACTATACAAAGAAATATCAGCCACACACCGCAATGCGGCTTGCAGTGTATGGATATAGGGAATTGCTCAGGTTTCAGTTGAGGTTCAATTTTCTTTGCTGTCTTCAGTGTTTAGTGCCATTTGTGTTAAATGGTTACTTTCTCAGTTCTAACCTATCCAAATACAGCTGACTTAGCAGTCGTCCAGACTAAAAGGGGCACAGATTGCGCAGGTGGGTTGTTTTTGCAGCATACTCCCCCTTTGTTAGGCGAGGTTCTAATAGAGTACCTTCAGAGACATGGTTGTCCAGGTAATTTAATGTCGTCTTGAGCTGACGTACTTCTATAGGGCTACGGTAATTGGTTTGCAACGGTTAGAAACTTCGGCTTCCGCAATGCTGGAAGAATTCGGCTTCAATCTTTGAACCGCGTCCACGGTGTACCTTGTATGGTTGATTGAGGGTGTCACAGTCAAACCTTAATGACGAAGACCGGCGACAGCTGAAACGTAGCGTCAGTAGTGACAGAAGGGAAACGTGCAATAAATTACTTCAGTATAGGGCGCGCAACACACCTCTGTTGGAACATGGGTTCCATGGGGTACGGGATCAGGTGCCACATACGGAAGGCACACGCTTTCTGAACAAATGCTTGAATTTGACGCCAAACGACGGAACGTGATACGGTCGGACGAATCACAAACTACACCACGCCGGTGATAGGCGTTTGTGGTGACGGTTCTCGAAAGATGCTAAGGCGCCGCCACATCGCTCCAACGCTCTTCAGAAATGTTTCCAGGATCATACAGCGGAGGTCAAAAGACGGCCTTGCTAGAGCTCAGATTCGTATCCTGTCGAGCATCTCTGTGATTTCATGGAATGCTGGTACTGTGCCCTCACCGACACAACGGAATTGACTTCCGATTAGGAAACTACACTGGTCAGAACAATTAGGGGATCAGATGAGATACCCAGGTTCTGAAGTATTGTCATCGGCAGAATGAAACAAAATTGTTAGACGTCTTTCTGTCGATTTGAAGGAGTGGAGACAAGAACATTACCCCTAGCTATTCTTAATAACAGAAAGTTGCTACACGAGCTGTGTTTATTCTACCAAATAAATTACACAAGAAACTTGGTTCAGATAATGAGTGAAAAGCAACAACAAGGTGACTTAACCGAAGCTATGGCATAGAGAGACATGGGAACGTTAGAAGCGGGTTAGACACAGAAGGTGGTGGTTGCGGCTGTAGCTGCGGCTATTGGAGTGTTCCAAAGCGCGATATCCAGGACCTGGAAGCGAGTTTAGACTACAGGAACAGTTATAAGAAGGCAAGGCCAAGATCGTATAGGGGTAACTCCAGGAAGAGATGACCGTCATTTGCGTTTAACAGCCCATCGAGACGGGAGGCTGAATGCAACTGAGATGCAACGCACCCTTCAGGCAGCAGCAGGACCTGCAGAATCAACACGAACAGTCACAAATAGCTTTCAGGAATGTGGCCTCTACACACGGTGGCCGATGGTGAATGTCCCGTCACAAATAGCTTTCAGGAATGTGGCCTCTACACACGGTGGCCGATGGTGAATGTCCCCTTAAAACGACGACACCGTGCAGCCAGTAGAAACTGGGTGCAGGAACATTAGAATTGTAGTTGTAACGAATGGCACCTGATTCTGTACACAGATGAGTCAAGATTTTCAGTACAGCAGGACAATCGTTGTTCCATCATCTGGAGCGAATGTAGAACTCGGAACAATCCTGATAATCAGCAGGAAACATCACTGATGGTGGTGAACGATTGGTATGGACAGGGGTCAGTATTGGCGGACGGACAGACCTGTAAGTCGTTAATAATGGCGCTTTGACTACTCAGACGTATAGAGAAGAGATCGTTTGTTGTTGTGCCATACGCTGGCGCCATATGAATAGCTTTTTTTTTCCGGTGGACAATAACGCTCGTCCCCACAGAGCTGCGCAATGGTACACAACATACTTGAAGCAGATGGAATTGAACGAATAGTGTGTCCAGCATTTTCACCGAACTTACAACCCGATTGAGCGCGTCTGGAATGCACTTGGCAGACACACTGCAGGCAAACCAGCACCTTCCCCAACAGTTGCAGAGGTGGATATTACACTCATGGAGATGTCCAAATAACTCTCGAGAGCAGTCTGATAACTTCACACTGTCCATGGCACGCAAGTGTGCTACTTTGCTGGCCGTCCGAGGTGATCAGACACACTGCAGGCAAACCAGCACCTTCCCAACAGTTGCAGAGGTGGATATTACACTCATGGAGATGTCCAAATAACTCTCGAGAGCAGTCTGATAACTTCACACTGTCCATGGCACGCAGGTGTGCTACTTTGCTGGCCGTCCGAGGTGATCACACACCATACTAGAAGGCAACGAGAATCTACATCTACATTTACATACATACTCTGAAATTCACCGTAAGGTGCATGGCGGAGGGTACACTGTACCACTACTAGGCATTTCCTTTCCTATTCCACTCCCAAATTGAACAAGGAAAAAAAGAATGCCTATATGCCTCCGTACGAGCCCTAATTTCTCTGCTCTTGTCTTTGTGATCTTTACGCGAAATGTAAGTAGGCGGCAGCAAGATCGTACTACACTCAGCTTCAAATTCCGGCCCTCTAAATTTACTTAACAGAAATTCACGAAAAGAACGTCGTCTTTCTTCCAGCGATCCCTAATTGAGTTGCCGGAGCATTTCCGTGACACTCGCGCATTCGTCGAACCTACTGGTAACAAATCTAGCTGCTCGTCTCTGAACCGCCTCTATGTCTTCCTTTAAACTGATCTGCTGCGGCTCCCAAACACTTGAGCAATACTCAAGACATGGTGGTACAAGCGTTTTATACGCAGTCTCCTTTACAAGTGAAGTACATCTTCCCAAAATTCTCCCAATAAACCGAAGTCGACTGCCCGCCTTACACACAACTGTCCTTACATGCTCGTTCCATTTCATATCGCTCTGCAATGTTACGCCTAGATATTTGAACGACGCGACAGCATCAAGAAGCTCACTACTAATGCTGTATTTGAACATTATGGGATTGTTTTTTCTACTCAGGCGCATCACCTTACATTTTTCTACATTGAGAGTTAGCTGCCAATCTTTGCACCAACTAGAAATTTTTTCTAAGTCATCCTGTATGCTATTACAGTCAGTTACAGACGACACCCTCCCATATACCACAGCATCATCAGCAAACAGCCGCAAATTACAACTTACTCTGTCCATCAGATCATTTATATAGATAGAAAATAATAGCGGTCCTATCACACTCCCCTGGGGCACGCCTGACGATACACTCGTCTCTGATGAACAATCGCCGTCGAGAACAACGTACTGCGTTCTATTACTTAGGAAGTCTTCCAGCCAGTCACAAATCTGTGAACCTATTCCATAAGCTCGTATCTTCGTTAGCAGTCTGCAGTGTGCCACTGCGTCGACTGTACTTTAACGCCGTGAATACCTCAAGTAGAGAGACAGCAAAATATCGGACTGTACCACACATATTTTACAGTTGTAACGAATATCTGAATTATATACGGTAGCAAATGTATATCGGGTATGATATCTCACCTGATCCCCTAATTGTTTTGAGCAGTGTAGCTTTCGGCTGCCTGGTAGGTCGCCACTCAACGCGGCAGCTGGCGCCAGGCTGGGGGGCCACGGTGGCTGTCTCCAGACCTGGCCGGCTGGCCCGGCGACGCTGCGGTAAAAATACGCCCCGCATCGTTTGTTGTTGCAGCGGCCGTCGTCGGCGTCGGCTTTGATGCCGCGGCGGAGCGCCGACGTGGTCCGACCCCGTCGCCTTGTGCTCCGTAATTATGTTTGCTGACGTCCGGAGATCACAAGTAGCGGCGTGCCAGGCCCTCGTTTGCATGAGGTCGCTATCACAAGAACTCGACAGCCACTAAAGAGTCGCGGGTGTCTTTTATAAAAGACGACGCGCGGCATCGAGGGCGTCCGGTGTGCCATCTGTGCAGAGATGAAGGGATTGGCAAGAAACAGAAAGGAAGCACTGCATCAAATAGTTCGAGAAGCTGTTTTGTAAAATATAAAAAAAAGAGGGAATGCGTACTTCCACGAACCTCCTCGCAACAAGCTACGTGACGAACGAGAGTGGCCGGCCGCGGTGGCCGAGGGGACTAAAAAAATGTTCAAATGTTTGTAAGGCGTATGGGACTTAACTACGGGGTCATCAGTCCCTAAATTTACAAACTACTTGTGAACTACTTACGAACTAGGACGGCACAAATATCCATTCCCGAGTGGGGATTCGAACCCCCGACCGTAGTGGCCGCGCAGACCGAAGCGCCTCAGTCTTCTGGCCCACCGCGGCCGGTGAGGGGACTGAGGCGCTGCAGTCACGGTCTGCACGGCCACTACGGTCGGGGGTTCGAATCCCCCCTCGGGCATGGATATTTGTGCCGTCCTTAGTATAAGGTAGTTGATAAGTAGTTTGTCAGTTTAGGGACTGATGACCCCGTAGTTCAGTCCCACAAAAAAAAAAAAAAAAAAAAAAAAAAAAGTAAATAAATACCTAGTGTGCTAATAGTGTGCACCATAAATAACTTTTTTCACGAGCGCTGTCTTGTAAAAGTTTATAACTGCTTAATGTTTAAGAGGTCTTTTTAATTTCAAGGTATGTGTCAACCAAATTGTTGGTTACAAAATCAATGAAATTTGTACCTAGATATACGACGGTAAGCAAGATGTGGGATATATTTCACTGTTGGTGTTTTTGTTGTGGTCTTCATTCCGGAGACAGTTTTGATGCAACTCTCCACCCTACTGTATCGTCAGCAAGTCTCTTCATCTCCTCATAAGAACGGCAAACGACATCCGTTTGAATCTACTTAATGTATTCGTCTCTTGGTCTCTCTATGCAGATTTTACCACACACTTCCCTCCAATCAAAATTCATGATTCCTTCATTTCTAAAAATATATCCTAGCAAACGATCCCTTCTTTTAGTCAAGGTACGCCATAAATTGCTTTTCTTCCCAATTATTTTCAATACCTTCTCATTAGTTACGCGATCTACCCACCTACACTTCAGTATTCTTCTCTAGCACCAAATTTCAAAAGCCTCTATCCTCTTCCAGTCTGGACCATTTATCGTCCATGTTTCACTCCCGTACAAATTCCTTCAGAAAAGATTTCATTAGACTTCAATTTATATTAGATATTACCAAATTTCTTTTTTAAAAAACGCGACTATCAAATTTTATTTTTTATTTTGTCCAATTAACAAAACTTATTTACCACCTTCATTATTTCGTTACCTAATCTAATTACTTAAGCAAAACCAGATTTTCTTGGACTGCATTCCATTACCCTTGTTTTGGTCTTGTTAATTATAAAAGTTCAAATGTTTGTAGAACTTATGGGACTTAACTACGGGGTCATCAGTCCCTAAGCTTACAAACTACATATGAACTATCTAAGACTAAGGACGGCACAAATATCCATGCCCGAGGCGAATTAGAACCCCCGACCGTAGTGGCCGTGGAGACCATGACTGGAGCGCCTCAGTCTCCTCGGCCACCGCGGCCGGCTGTTAACAAACTGTACAGTCCATTCAACTACTCTTCCACATCGTTTGCTTTCTCTGGCAGAATCATAATGTAATCGACAAAAAGCAATATTTTTTGTTCTTCCCAGTCAACTTTAAATCCTTCTCCAAATATATCCTTGCTTTCCTTTACAGATTGCTCAGTGTACAAAGTCAATAAAATTTGAGATAGGCTACATGCCCTTCGACTTTAATAACTGCTGTCTAGTTTTTTGTACAAGTTGTAAATAACCCTCCATTTTACTCCTGATTATCTTTAAAATTTGAAAGATGGTATTCCGATCAACATTGTCAAAAGCTTTCTCCAAATCTACAAAAGCTAGAATTGTAAGACTGCCTTTCCTTAATCTATCTTTTAAGGTAAATCTTAAAGTAAATATGGCCGCCCTTGTTTCTACCGGGTGATCAAAAAGTCAGTATAAATTTGAAAACTTAATAATCACGAAATAATGTAGATAGAGAGGTAAAAATTGACACACATGCTTGTAATATCACTGGGTTTTAATAGAAGAAAAAAATAAAAATAATTAAAAATGTTCAAAAAATGTCCGACAGATGGCGCTTCATCTGATCAGAAAACCAATAATTAGCATAACAAATTAAGACAAAGGAAAGATGATGTTCGTTACAGGAAATGCTCAATATGTTCACCATCATTCCGCAACAATAGCTGTAGTCGAGGAATAATGTTGTGAACAGCACTGTAAAGCATGTCCGGAGCTAAGGTGAGGCATTGGCGTCGGATGTTGTCTTTCAGCATCCCTAGAGATGTCTGTCGATCAAGATACACTTGCGACTTCAGGTAACCCCAAAGCCTCTAATCGCACGGACTGATGTCTGGGGACCTGGGAGGCCAAGCATGAAGAAAGTGGCGGCTGAGCACACGATTATCACCAAACGACGAGCGCAAGAGATCTTTCACGCGTCTAGCAATATGGGGTGGAGCGCCATCCTGCATAAAAATCGTACGTTCGGGCCAGTGCTTATCAGACAGGCTATGGATGATGCTATTCTGTAACATATCGGCGTACCTCTTACCCGTCACGGTAGTAGTTACACAACCAGAATCACGCCCCATCTGTCGGACACTTTTTCAACTTTTTTTCTAATAAAACCCCATGTCTTTCCAAGCATGTGTGTCAATTTTTACCTCTCTATCTACATTATTCCGTGATTTATTAGTTTTCAAATTTATATTGACTTTTTGATCACTCGGTAAATACGCAGACAAAGCGAGATTCCACCTAGGTCATTGTGAATATACGACGTATTCTAGCGAGATGAATGATTATAAACGCTGCTCACCCATAGATTGAACACCGTATGCTCGCTTTCGGACACGTGGCTCAGGAGGCATATAAACATAGCAGAGATAAATGAACATTGCTCTAGCGAGCGTACTGTTATCAAATCCAGAAATCCACCGCGAAATCGGTTGTGGTAATGAACAGATTGTTACGCTCAGGCAATGAGAAATTAGCGTGTCTGTAACGGTGAAGTTGTTATCGCCGCAAGTTGCAGCATTACGATTTGGCGAATATCTATAGAGTCACGTAGACAATTAAAACGTTAGCACCACTGCAGCAGGCGTCCTGGCAACTAATGCAAACTTGCTGGAAATTGTTATTGAAGTAGCGAGACGTCATCAAGTTATGTGTTAAGTTAGGGATATCTGTCAGTGAAACGTTTCTTACGATGAATAGTGTTTCTTCTGGTGGGGCAGAGCACAATGGGCTTCAGTCATACTTAACTGGAAGAATGCAGAAAGCCGAAATATGTAATTCAGGTAAACTGCAAAAATCGGCTGATTCCTGAAACTGGGGAGCTATCAAGAATGGTGTACCCTCGGGTTCGGTCCTGGGTCCTTGCTGTTCTTGATATATATTAATGATTTGCTATTTTATATTCACGATGATTCAAAGCTAGTTCTTTTTACTGACGATACAATAATAGAAATCACAACCAACAAACAAAAATTAACTGAGGACATTTTAAATAATATCTTTCAGAAAATTATTAAGCGGTTCTCTGAATATGGACTTTTATTATATTTTCATAAAACACAGTATATACCGTTCCATATGGCAAATGGCATGACACCATTATTAACCATAGTCTGTGAACAGAAGTCTGTAGCTGAGGTAGAATAATTAATGCTTTTAGGTGTGTGCATTAATGAAAACTTGATGATATACTAATACGTTTGAGTTCAGAAAATTATGCCATTACGGTTCTTGCAAATTTTGGTAACAGCATCTCATTAAATTGGCTTATAGTTCAATTTTCATTCACTGCTTTCATATGGCATCACATTCTGCGGTAATTCATCATTGGGTAAAAAAGTGTTCATTGTACAAGAGCGCGGAATTAGAATAATTTCTGGAACTCACCCAAAATCATCTTGCAGACATGATCTAGGGATCTTCACATTAGCTTCAAAATATATAGGAGTGTGCGTCATTAATAAGTGCCATACTAAGGTAGACATTGCAGTACTGCGTTTAGAAGCCGGAAAATAGTTTTACTCTTCAGCTGACTCCATCTGTAAATTTAAACACTCGTCCCATAGTTCGAGAAGGATTTAAAAGCCAGGAGCTTAGAATTTTTGTGGCAGCGTTTGCATCCTGTAAGTGGCGCTCTTGAGCCGTAACTTTATTTGGTTCGTTGAAATGTTGCAACCCACAAGAAGGATCTGTCGTAGTGGTAGAGAAATAACCCTACACAGCCCACACTACTGACGTGTCTACCCCAGTTTCCGACTTATTTACTGACTAAAAATGTGTTCAAATGTTTGTTAAGCTTATGGGACTTAACTGTGGGGACATCAGTCCCTAAACTTACAAACTACTTATAAACGAACTTATAGTAAAGACAGAACAAACATCCATGCCGGTGGGAGGATTCGAACCCCCGACGGGGAAGGGCCTCGCGCATCGTAACATAGCGCCGCAATGCGCTCGGCCACCCTACCGCGGCTTTACTGACTCACCCTCGTACATTCTCTTATCAAATTTGTTATTAGTAATTCAACCCGGTTCAAAAGTAACAGCTAAGTTCCTAGCTAGAACGCTAGGAGAGAGGATGATCTACACTATTCAAGGTTTATTCGATATATGGCACGGAAAGGGTGAATTATGCTGCCACAAACGTCTTTGGTCACTTACGAAATAGACTCGAAATTGAAAATGAAAAATGTACACCATGAATTCGTCGACTTAGCGGAGAGAAAACTTTCTAAGGGATGCATACAACACACGATCACACCATGCACAACTGAATACAGTCAACAGTGTGTTTTAAATGTCGACGCTGGTACCGTGTACGCCCTCCTTTTGCAGAAATGCAGCGTGAAGTTCATCCATGGAAACGATGGCAGAGGTGCCGAATGTAGTCTTGCGGAAGGGCCTGCTATGCAGATTCCACCTGGTGCCTCAGTTGGGCCATATTTCATGCCAGTCGTGCCGGTCGTGCCGACCGCCCAAGATAACGTTTCATCCGATCCCAGGTACGCTCAACGGGTGACAGATGTGGGGATCGTAATGGCCAGGGTAGCTGACGTACATCTTGATGTGCACTTTAGACAATATAGGATACGTGTGGACGCAAATTGTCCTGTTGGAAACGCATATCGACCTGTTTGGTGCATGAGAGGTAGCAAGACGGGATCAACAATGCTTTCAGTGTACCGTAGACAGTTCAATGTTCCCTCAACGATCACCAGAGGAGAACAGTCAGTGTAGGATATGACTCCCCAGACCAAGATGCACGATCGTGTGTGCCGTTAGGGCGCCTTCCCCCCCACGCAACAACGTCGTTCAGCCCTCCTCTAGTGGTTTGGCGATAGGCGCATATGAAAGAACGATTGGTAACTTGTCTTTTGTCTTCAGTGATGTCGCTCCTGACTCGGTACCAATGCGGGTCGTTCAAGGGCGCACGAAAATCTGGAGTGTTTACGGCAGAGGCAATGGGGCCGAAAGGCGGCATCATGGTGTTGGAAGCCATATCTTATACTGGCCATTCTGTTCTGTTGATCGTCGAGGAAATATTATACAGTGCACGGTACAGTGAAATCATAATTCAACTTGTTTTGCTATAGTTCATGCACCAACAAGGCGACATGCTTTTCCAACAGGACATTGGATGTCTACATGCATCTCGTACCGTCTAATGTGCTCTTCAAAGTGTGCGTCAACTACCATAGCCAGCACGATCCCCAGATCTGTCCTCCATTGAACATATTAGGGACTGGAAGGAAACAACATCTTGAGCGGTCTTCACGACCGGCAAGAAATCAGGCCCAACTGAAGCACCAGGTGGAAATTGCATGGCAGGCCACTTCTCAGGACAACATCGACACCTCTGCAATCGCCTCCATGGGAGAACTGTAGCTTGCATTGCTGCAGAAGGAGGGTATACATGATACTAACGTCGATATTTAGCACATTGTGGTGACTGTACATGCAGTCAAATGGCTCTGTCTGTGTGATCGCGTGTTGTACACATCCTCAACATCGTGTCAATAAAATTACTCTCGACGAATTCATGATGTTCTCTTTTCATTTTCCAGGAGTGTAACATCAAATGTGTGACAGCCAACCAGCATTTAGAAAAAAACTTGAAACATGTTCAAAAAAGGTTTGTTAAGCTTATGGGACTTAACTGTGGGGTCATCAGTCCCTAAACTTACAAACTACTTACGAACTGACTTATACTGAAGACAGCACAAACTTCCATGCCTGAGCGTGAATTCGAACCAGAGACGGGGAACGGCCTCGCACATCGGAACATAGCGCCACAATGACCTCGGCCGCTCCGCTGCGGCAACTTGAAGATTTTCTGAATGACTACTCCTTCTACATAGTAGCTGAATTTTTACGTAGAAATTAATTTTATCTCTTACTAAATCAACATGTTCCACATCATTACATCCCGCATTCAAGATGTATGGAACAAGTATTAAGCTAATACAGTCTACTCCTTAAGTAGTTCAAGTGTTTTTAGATCATCGTCTTAATTTCGTCACGACAAGGTGTTCATTAAAGCGTAGCACAAGAATCAGAGTCACCTAACTGCGGCGCACTGTGTAGCAGGACAGGTGGTATTCATTGGCGTACCTGACTTTCGCAGAATAACGCTGGTACAAGTGTTTAGAAGCAATCATTTCGACCCATATTGTTGAACATGTGGTTCTGTAGAAGACGACACCTACCTGTACCCCGAGTTGATGCTACGACATTGCCAATGACGACTGTAGCGGGAAAGACACCATCAAAGTTTTACCACGGATCAAATGTAAGGTGTCGAATCGTGAGATGAATCATTTGTCGCACCATATTAATGGTCTTTAAAGGATATGCCTACTTCCAGGCGAACAGATGTTTGGAACATGCACTGCGTCACAGAAACAGGCAGTGATCCTGTGTTTACTATGAATGGCAATCGTCTGCACACCTGTGGTTGTTGTCAAAATTTCCGTATTACGTTAACCGTCATAGGGACCATCATGCAGCTCTTAAAACTCTTACTTCACTTCCCGTTTGTGGTTGTATCTTCAAATGTTTATCACAGGTCGATAATGTTAACGTGGTTCCAGGAACATGACAGTTGTTGTTGCTGCCTTCGACATTTTATTCGGCCGATCTCGATCAGATGAAAAACATCGGGCCCGCTGTCAGGCGCTAGATATGCACCCATAAGTGCCCCGTTATTTACGAATAGAACGTGACCTGGTGACCCATAACTCCAGGAATTCATCATAATTTTAGAACCTGTGCGTCGATACATATTACTTTATACCTATATGCAGTACAGGGAATAGTCATAATATCCTTGCCCATGCGACTATTGCTAACTTAAGTCTATGCAGCATACATATACCTCGCTAGGTTTGATACCACTTTCTTGTAAATATAAAATACAGTATTACATGTTATAGAAACAATTTGTGTTGTATTTTTGGAGTGGAAGATATTCTACCTTTACATGATTTTCGACAGAGAAATACGTTTTGCAGAATAAGTCTTACTCATTTCAGATAAGAGACAACGGAATTATATTCGCTAAAGAATATCTAACTGTGTGGTCAATTTGTAAACACTTACACAGGTTTTTTGATCGAATATATCAAAAACGATCTCAATGCTTTGCATTTATTTATCTTTATCACTGTTTTTTATTATAAAACATTATACTACGTTCTATTTAAAGTAGAATCACTATTTTATATTATTTATTATCAGTGTCAAGACATGCATTGGTCCTGTTATTTTATGGTGCAAGTACTCCATACAGTGACGGCGAAACCCCGAGAAAAACTTTGCGACCCCTGGGGGTCGCGACCCAAAGGTTGAAAATGGCTGGTATAAATGAATTAAACTGAAAGGAGTTGTATTGTAGTTATTATTTTCGTATTATGGTCATATCGTGGACACTGGTGTACCGCAAGCATGCTGCATGCGAGCTGCGCCGGACATTTTTTAAACGTATATTAAACTTTTATATACAAAGACAACAGTTACATAGATTTTACAGTAGCGTATCTTTGTTTTTTTTTCTGTTTCACATTTTATTCATTACATATGGTAAACATTTACATATTTGCTCTTTGTTATTCAGTGTCATTGTATCATAATTGTCCGTGAAAGAGAGAGAGAGAATACACTTTTCTTCATGTGACACTATTACATTATTTTGTTTAGTTTTTCTTTTAGTTTCATTGTTTGTTTAATGCTGTAATTCTGGTGATTTCATTGTGACACTCTATATATGTTGTTTTGCAATTTTGTAGGGATTTATGGCAAAATAACAAGAAACCAAATTTTGTGTGATGGGTTAATTCGTCACCTGTTAAGGTGACGTTTGACACTTTATTGTAGCAGGTAGATTTGCACTGAATATTACAGTGGATAGAATGAGGATCACAACAAAAAGGAAAATCAACAAATAATACAATTCCTTGAGACAACATTGTCTCGTTATACCAAATGTATTAAACATAAAGAGAGGCATTGTATTTGATACGCATTTCACAGGGAACATGAGGCAGAATTAAAGTATGTTGTGTGGAGGGAGACGTGCTTTACGACAGTCCATGTAGTTGCTTTGGCCTCAACGCTGTGTTAGCTGAGTGGACGCCGGGCGCCGTGGCTCAGCGCGCCCGGTCAGAGGGCTGAATGTCCTCTGTAATAAAAAAGCTGAACCGACATCCAAGAACAAACAATGAAAAACGACCGCAAATCATAGACCTACAAAAAAAATGGTCTGAAGCACCTACCTAGTATGTAGGAGGTCATGGGTTCGAATCACAGCCACAGCATAAATTTTAATTTAGTGCCTCTCCTTATGTTTAGTAAAAATGGAAATGAAATCAAAATAATTAGGCACTCATAAATATAAGGTAATACATTAAAGAAGATATGGATAAATTAAAGGAAGTCCCATAATAATTACAAGAAATACATAGGCAAAGGAAATATTACAAAGAGACAAATAAAATGAAAGTGTCTGCGCTGTAAGAAAAAAAGGGGGATCATGGGCAATGAAAGTGAAACACATCGTGATAAGAAGAAATACTTAGTGCAAAAATTAATACTGAACAATATACTTAACGCACATGCATGGTCAGCGAAAGCAGTCACTTTTTAAAATTATTTTCTCTGGTAGTACACTGTTTAACTTTGCGAATGAGTGATGACATACTGGGTGTACACAAAATAATTATGGCTCAGTCGGGACATGAAGCCTACTTTTTTCATATCCAGACACAGATTGATCTATTCCTTAATAACACGGTAAAGTGAGGTATACGGCGGGAGACAGACCCAGTTGGGGAGTTCGGAGCCTGGCGAGCAGAGCGCGTCTGGTGTTCGCACCTGCCGTCTAAATATAGCGGAGGGCGTCGCGCGGTGGCCGCGCCGTCGCGCGTTTACTGCGGCACGTCGCGTTACGCGCCGCTGAGAATAGCTCGAACCAGGGACCCCTGCCGCGCGGGGCGGGGCGCGTGGCAAACAAACAGACGGTGCCAGCCGGCCGCTGGGGACGCCGCCCTGATTTATGGCATCGCTAACTATGTCCGTGTGGTGGGGCATGACAAATACACTACACGCCTTGGCAGGCAATAAAACTACTACTGTCCAGCTAATAAGTCCGATATGAGAAATTTTAGTAAATCGTTCATTCACTTCATCAAAGATAAAGTCATTATTTTTGAGGAATTTTACGACAACAACCTTAAAAGTAATTATTAATTCATGTAACAATGCAGTCTAGATCCAAATTTCTTTTATTTCCTGGTAAAAGGTTTTGGACACTTACATGACTCTCATCAGAACACAACCATACTGTTGTCCACCGCTGATTTTTTTTTTTTTTCAGTTGAATTTGCCTAAAGGTTTAATGTTGACCCCCCTCACCCCATGACCGTTTGGTATCTCGAGTCAAGGACCTCAAGTTGGTGAATGTACACTCAAGTTCGGGGAAAGCAGAACATCCGAAATTCTAGAGAAAGGAAGTTCAGTAATTATTGTAAGAATTTTTTTTTTTTTGGGGGGGGGGGACTGCGATCTTAAAAATTTTAATAATTAAAGTAAGGCAGTGTATATCGCAATTTGTTGCGTTTATTACTGGCAACCGGGTCGGTTCTATAGAACCATCTTAAGGCGTTTGGCACCTTGTTGGTGGACGCCTGCTCGGTCCACCGCCGCCGTACACCAACAAGGTGCCAAACTCCTGAATATGGTTCTATAGAACCGAAACTGGTTGCCAGTAATAAACGCAACCAATTGCGATCTAATTTTTATTATTAAACGGAAGTTCATATTCACAGGATGTGTACGTCAGCATGTACAGAGGAAATAATTAGCATTTGTACCAGGTCAATCATAGACATCCTGACGCAACACCACGTACCGGTAAAATGTACCTCTTCCTCTCGTTGTCGCTGTACACCGAAGTTTATGGAACAACATGACTTAAGCAAATGTACTGCGTGTTTCGCAGACGCATGCGAGTTTTGTACCATAAAATCAATGAGTTTTGGGAGATTCAGATACGTGCGTCAGGGAAATTAACTGATAGTGTTGGACGAGGTGTCAGAAACCTGTTACCAGGAAATAAAAGAAATTGAGATCTAGACTGCCTTGTTACATGGAAGAGAAAGTCGTTTTATAGGTACTTATCTTTTCTAAAGTCTTCAGATTGTCCTGAAAATCTTGCTGTTTACTGTTTACTGTTAAATTTACTTTGAATCTAGACAACCCGTGCGAATACTTCGCACCGTTAGAGGAATGACAAAAAAGTTGTGCAAAATGGAAGTAATGTTGAATGTTCACGCATAGCTTTCTTCAGAATCAATCAATGCAAGTGTTTAAATGAAAGAGCTTAATCCGATGAGTGTGTTTTGGTCAAAAAAACCTTAATTACAACCGAAGCTATCGTAAAACAAACCGATTAAAATATTCAATGCAAGGGCAGAAGGATATCGCGTTTGAATAAAAATAAAGAATGCAGAGACTTAAGTGAATTCTGAAGGAAATCGGCCGCGTAGTTTCACTTTAGTTTTCGTAGATTCTTTTAATATATAAGATTTTGTTTCAGGTTCCATAAATAGCGCAAATGTAGCACTTTCACTTCTATTATTTTCAAGTCTCACATCCGAAAATATCTTCTTGTTACACCAAACTGAATTCTGGCCACTTTACAACTTACCACTCCACATTACAATTATAACTTAAAACTCACAACTGTCAACAACTCTTCTGCCAACAACCACTGTTAACTCAGAACCGACTTCTGCCAGCAACAACTGTCAGATCATAGCTGACTACTAACTCATAACAGATTACCTTCACATGTACTGCCTGCGCATCAGCTTATATACACGTGACAAATGACAATCTATATCATGCAATCACACGATATGTGAACATTTCATGATCTGCATTATTATTACAATAATATTATCTCTCATATATATATAATAGAGAGAGAGAGAGAGAGATTTTAACGTAGCATATAATGTTAGCAACACATAGTATTACTATACATTTTCTTCCATAACAAATATTACGATTCTCAAAAGATATAAAAATTTCTTTAAATTTACACTGAATATGAATTTAGATCATTTGTATTATTAACTGGAATATTTTTTCTCGAAGACACTATGACACTATGACTTAGTAAACAACATGGAATTCTCCCTTGAGAACTGTAAAAACACGTTAACTGATTTGAACACGGTTGTTTTTGTGTTATAAACACAACAAATCGGGTTGTATGGCTTTATATACAGATGTTTAGTTAGGTTTAAAGAAAAATTACATAAGTAATACGCTTAGTTGTTTCTGAGGGCAAAAAAGGAAAGTTCAAATTTATTATGTATATATCATTGAGACAATATATATTTAACAGTTATGTTCTTAGTGAAGAATACGTATCATCCATTAAAATTTGAAGGTGAAACAAATTTCGTGATAGCATCGTAGCATCGTCACAGCTTAGAAGCGAAACAATGGGGTCCATGGATCAACTACCCGAGAAAGATAGAAATCGCTATTACCACACAAATTGTTAAAATTTCACAAAATTTGGACGTTCCATTCAAGGGAAAAGAGTTCATAAATTGAAGAGACACGCGTTGACCCACTTGTCGCCCTTACGCACGCAGTTATTCGGCTTGTCATTGACAGTGAGGGTTGTAAGATGACCTCGTAACGGATATCGTACCAAAATCTCAGCGACTGGCAGCTATAGATTATCGAAATCCCGAGCAGTTTGGAGGGCTGTCCTCGTAATTTTCCGAAGTTTCTCACAATTCATGATTGATGGACATTCTAAGAATTTCAAAAGTTTTGTTTCGTATAATATTCTCCGATACAGATCGAAAGCAAAGATCGATACTAGATATGATGTTGAAGTATTACACTCCTGGCCATTAAAATTGCTACACCACGAAGAATACGTGCTACAGACGCGACAGAAGAAAGATGCTGTGATATGCAAATGATTAGCTTTTCGGACCATTCACAAAAGGTTGGCGCCGGTGGCAACACCTACAACCTGCTGACATGAGGAAAGTTTCCAACCGATTTCTCATAAACAAACAGCAGTTGACTGGCATTGCCTGGTGAAACGTTGTTGTGATGCCTCGTGTAAGGAGGAGAAATGCGTACCATATGGTTTCCGACTTTGATAAAGTTTATGGTATCGCGACATTGCTGCTCGCGTTGGTCTCGATCCAATGACTGTTAGCAAGAATATGGAATCGGTGGGTTTAGGAGGGCAATACGGAACGCCATGCTGAATTCCAACGGCCTCATATCAGTAGCAGTCGAGATGACAGGCATCTTATCCGCATGGCTGTAGCGGATCGAGCAGCCGCGTCTCAATCCCTGAGTCAACAGATGGGGACGTTTGCAAGACAACAACCATCTGCACGAAAAGTTCGACGACGTTTGCAGCAGCAAGGACTATATGCTCGGAGACAGTGGCTGCGGTTGCCCTTGACGCTGCATCACAGACAGGAGCGCTGCGATGGTGTACGCAACGACGAACCTACGTGCACGAATGGCAAAACGTCATTTTATCGGATGAATTTAGGTTCTGTTTACAGCATAATGATGGTCGCATCCGTGTTTGGCGACATCGCGGTGAATGAACATTGGAAGTGTGTATTCGTCATCGCCATACTGGCGTATAACCCGCCGTGCTGGGGTGTGGTGCCGCCGGCCGCGGTGGCCGAGGGGACTGAGGCGCTCCAGTCACGGTCTGCACGGCTTCTACGGTCGGGGGTTCGAATCCCCCTCGGGCATGGATATTTGTGCCGTCCTTAGGATAAGCTAGTTGATAAGTAGTTTGTAAGTTTAGGGACTGATGACCCCGTAGTTGAGTCCCATAAGCTTTACAAACATTTGAACATTTTTTTGGTGTGTGGTGCCAATGGTTACACGTCTCGGTCACCTCTTGTCCGCATCGACGGCACATTGAACAGTGGCCGTTACATTTCAGATGTGTTACGACCCGTGTCTCCACCCTTCACTCGATTCCTGTGAAACCCTACATTTCAGCAGGATAATGCACGACCTCATGTTTCAGGTTCTGTACGGGCCTTTCGGGATACGGAAAATGTTAGTCCCCTGGCCAGCACATTCTCCAGATCTCTCACTAATTGAAACTGTCTGGTCAATGGTGCCCGAGCATCTGGCTCGTCACAATACGTCAGTCACTACTCTTTATGAACTGTGGTATCGTGTTAAAGCTGCATGGGCATCTGTACCTCTACACGCCATCCAAGCTCTATTTGACTGCATGCCCAGCGTATCAAGGCCGTTATCACGGACAGAGGTGATTGGGTACTGATTTCTCAGGATCTATACACCCAAATTGCGTAAAAATGTAATCACATGTCAGTTCTAGTATATAATATTTTTTTCCAATGAATACCCGTTTATCATCTGCATTTCTTCTTGGTGTTGCAATTTTAATGGCCAGTAGTGTATATATTTTTCGTGAAGCAATATTTTAGCAAAATAGTGTTGTTTTAGGCCTATAATGTGTTCCGATACAATGAGTTGCGAACATTTTCCAGAAAGATTGTCGGTCTTACTGTAAAAATGGTTGTTAACACTGCACTAGAGAATCACGCTTCTAAAGCTATACTATCTATATATCAAAATACAAAGTCTTGGGCAAGAACGCGAAGTGGAAAGCAGGATACTGTCTTAGAAATTACATTCTCACAAACTGAGATGAACTCTGAACCTGGATATACATCACTTGCAGTTATAAAAAGATGAAGAACAACGAGTATAAGCTCCGTTGTCGCAAGGAGCCACGAGTGTACAGAACATCAGTGAAAGAAGAACTACTAATAATACTCTATATTCTTTCACTGAACAGGAGTAAAGGCGCTTGGGTGAGCAGTGCAATGGTCTACCTGTCCATTCTAGGAGGTAATTATATTTGTAACTAAAGAAACTGTTATTACTATGCCAACCTGCAAATTAATGGTTACCTACGGTCGTTAAATCTCGCGAGTGGTAATAATTAACACTTAGTATTTTTGTCTTTGCCTAGAGAGATACCGTTCGAATGAGATATATCGTAATTAACCTTAGAGAGGGGCTGTCACTGTGCAACAAGTTAAAACAGTACTTTCGTATTTACTCAGGTTACTTTCAGCTTTGCAGTTACTACTTATCTCTGGTTCAGCAATTAACTTATAGTAGTGTAAATACGTTTATAGGCTGCTAACAAAATAACAGCTTCAAGCATTGTATGGTTCATCATAAGAAGGAACGTGAATACTTAGACAAACAGATCTTAGGCATTTGCGGCGAACCGCTCGTGGCGCCAGATTAATACGGAAGGGTAAGTAAACAGAAAGAAATTTACGTTTGTTTGTTTCGAGATCTTTCACATATTAGCGTTATAGCTCGGGGAGGGACTTTTCTTGGAAGGGGGCTCGCGTGTTTTGAGAGGTTGGGAAACGTTGATATATACCATCAATTTGGGCGATACACCATCCACATCAATCTTAGCCAACGTAACAAATGGTCGGTGGACATACGTTTTCCTCGGATTGGAACAACACTCCGACACTGATGTCCGTAAATTCCTGTCACATTAACGACGTTATCTTTCCCATCAGTTGTCCAATACCTCGACATCTTGGACGGAGTTACTTAGGTACACAGCTCACAATGTTTCGTATCATTTCAAACACCAGTTGGCAACAATTGTTTGAAGTGATAAATGGAGAACCCGTTTTATACGTTTCTACCTCCCTGATGTGGATGCAGTTGGCAACTGATGGGAAGGATAACATCGTTCACCAGACCGGGATTTACAAACCCCAGAATTTCATCGAGTTCCCATCTTGACGCAAGACGTATATCTTTCACCGTTTGGAACCTTGACCCAAAGACCTCAAATTTGCGAATGTACACTCAAGTTCAGGAAAAACAGAACATCCCGAATTCTAGAGGAAGAAAGTTCATATTCAAAGGACATGAACGACAGCATGTTCAGCGTCAGTGATTAGCATTTGCACCATGTCAGTCCGTTGGTTCAAGATCAGTCACCGAAATCCCGAACTTACCACATTTACCGGTCAAGATTTCCTGGTGCTCTCGTTGTCGCTATCAACCGGAGTTATGGATGGATCAACATGACTTAAGCAGAGCTACAGGATGTTTCGCAGACGCATGCGAGAATAGTACCGTAAAATCAATGAGCTTGAAACAGGGCGCATTATTAGCATGAGATAATGAGATGCTTCCATCAGGGACATTGCTGCTAGTGTGGGACGAAGTGTTCCGGCAGTGTAACGGGTTTGTGGAATTGTTCGCGCAAGGTCGTAGAAGATGACGAGATGGTCACGTCACACAGACCTTCCCTGAGAACAATGAATTGCTCTTCAAGGCTGATCTGCGTTCTCTTCGGGTCTGCCGCAACAGTGCAGCATATGGGTTGACTGTCCGTCGCCGTTTATATTATCATGGGTTACGTCTGCGTCGTTGGTTGATAAAAGTTCTACAATCAAGACTCTACTCTGGAATGAACTAGTTCCCTCAAGATCGAAAAAGATTCTCTTTCGATCTTTATTTACCCCCATAATAAATAAGGCCTGGAAACCTGCACAACCATCAAACAGGTCGATAGTAAACTACAAGCTGCAGAAATGAAGTTCCTGCGAACTATGGCCAGAAAACTACGAGGGATTTGATAAGCACTGTAAAAATAAAGAAATAAGCTGTAGTGTACCCATCGTTGAAAGACAAAGAGACAAGAGCCCGTGTGAAATGGTTTGGCCATGTCAAACGGATGGATGAAGTAAGGATTGCAAAACAGTGGGTACACACGTATGTGATTGGTAGAAGACCACTAGAAAGACCAAGAAAGAGATGGCTGGACCAAGTGAAGGAGGACAAAGGAACAAGAAGCGTCAAGTGGGTTATAGTCATGGGAGATGAACGGTACATTGACAGACACAAGTGGAGAATGCTCGTAAACCACACTCTGGCAACTCGAGTAGAAAACCGCAGATGATGATAACATCTGCGTCGTACACTATCTCGCCTACATTTGACTACTGTGCAGAAACATGCTAGACCGCAATGTTGTTTGAAACGAGGGTTAAGCTATCACATCAAGACGAAGGATGGACACAAACCGTATTAGTGGCCATTAACAGGTGTCTGGATACATTTGACTATGATGGTGATTATAAGCTTGATGAAGATGATGGTAATGCGGTCGCACGACGGCTAAGCCTTTAGTGCCCGGATCGGAACAGTAAGAATCAAGTGTCAGTAAATGACAATAAAGGGAACCAGAAACGAGCATCCGAAATGCGAAGTAAGAAGAAGAGGTAAAACCCATGTGTAGTAAAATGAAACACGGCAAGTAGATTTCAAGTTTAAAAAATTTGCCTAGAAATCAGAGAGTTGTACAGACAACGTACCAGATGACTGAAGCTAGCTGCTCATAAGAATAAAAGGATGACACAGATGCTCTGAAATTCTCAAAACAATCCAGCATAAAAGGGACAGAGTCTAGCCGCATTATACTCGCCTTATATATATATATATATATATATATATATATATATATATATATATATATATATATATATATATATTTATGTTTGTTAAGCTTATGGGACTTAACTACGGGGTCATCAGTCCCTAAACTTACAAACTACTTATGAACTACTTACGAACTAGGACGGCACAAATATCCATGCCCGAGGGGGGATTCGAACCCCCGACCGTAGTGGCCGTGCTGACCGTGACTGGAGCGCCTCAGTCACCTCGGCCACCGCGGCCGGCTACTCGCCTTATAATCTGCTAAAATAGAGAGCACATTCCAACCAAGATTATCTTCCACACTCTCAAGACGATATGAAATTCACTGATTTATCTGTGGCTTACAATTACGTCGATGCCAAAGGGATAACAGAATGGGTATCTCGCCAGAATGTCATACCATGAGTAAGGGGAGAAAGCCCGATTCGGTAAAGTGTGAGGGTCACTACATGACGCCTGAGTGAACGGCAAGAGAATATCCACAGTAGTTTAATTTATTTCGCCAAGTTCAACTTATTTTTCGTCGCAGCTAACTATTCCTCCTTCCAGAACTCCGTGAACCTATGACAAAACACAAATTCCTGCAAAGGAATAGTATAATGTGTTACATCATGTTCTCTGCTGGCGTCCTTGACTGTCCGATTAGATTTGTTCATTTTCCCGAATCCCCATGGTAGAGGATAGAAATGGAATCTATGGAATCAATGTTTCCGGAAGAAATCGAGGCTCCGTATATTTGAAAATGATAGCTCCATTTCGATATGGGAGCGACATCACACTTACTACATCCGCACAAGTCATACAACGTCATCTCGAGGTCTTATTTGTTGGATGCTTTTTGGTGAAACCACAAATCACCGTTGGTGCGTGTCCATGGCACTGCGACTACTTTGACTTTTGGATATGACACTCTGTGACTCACGGCCATACTGTTCAGACACGACACCCCATACGCCATTTTTAAGCAAGTCAGTGCCGATCTCAAGTCACTGCTTCAATATGTGCCTTCTAGGTATCACAGGACGTTAGAGGTTTGCTCTGCTCCGCCAGATGAGCATGCTTCTCACCATTTGAAAATGTGTGAATGAGCCGACCGCGGAGGCCGAGAGGACTGCGGCGTGCAGGTCACGTTCTGCACGGCCACTACGGTTAGGGGTTCGAATCCCCCCTCGGGCATTGATATTTGTGCCGTCCTTAGTATCAGCTAGTTCTTAAGTAGTTTGTAAGTTTAGGGACTGATGACCCCGTAGTTAAGTCCCATAAACTCTACAAACATTTGAATTTTTGTGTGAATGAAAGTGAAAATCAGGCTGTAGCCCTTTGGCGCATTGCCAGCCACCACAGATGAACTTTGGAAGCAGATAAATGCATTATGGACGGCTATACCACACGTCGTTATTCGCGCCTTTCCATTACGCATGGAATAAGTTGTCAGGGTCCATGGCGGAGTTTTTGTCCACTAAGTAACACTTGCTGAGTCGACGTGACTGAAACGTTAGTCTTTCTTATGAAAAGGGAATCAAGGGTAATGGAATGTAGTATAAGAAAATAAGGCGAAGGAATTGATAAGAAAACGAGAAAATAAAAGCATTAGAAGCGATTTATTATTTGGGTAGAAAAATTATTTCTAATAGCCGAAGGAGAGGCGATATAAAATGAATATTAGCTATGAAACTACTGAATCAATGATGAAAGGAAATTTGTTAATATCCTATTTTAATTTCTGTAATTCCTATCTGAAATTATTTCTGTAGAGTGTAGCACTGTAAGGTTGTGAATCGTGGTCGATAAATAGTTCAGACAATATGGGGTTTTGTAGACGAATGTTGAGGCATAGGTTGGCAGACCACGCAACGAATTAGGACGTACTGAGCAGAATTGGGAAAAAAAGAAATTATTGGCATATCTTGACTAACAGAAGGGATCGATTAGTGGGACACATTATGAGACACTAGAGGGAAGTGTGTTGGGTAAAAATCACAAAGAGAGAGCTTCAGACGAATACAGTATGCAGGTTGATAAGAATATAGGTTGCCGCACATTTTCAGAGATGACGAGGCTTTCACAAGATAGCTTAGCGTTTCTACATCTACATGGGATACTCTGCAAATCACATTTAAGTGCCTGGCAGAGGGTTCATGGAACCACCTTTATAATACTCACCTACCATTCCATATTCGAATAGCACGCGGGAAGAAAGAACATCTGAATCTCTCCGTTCGAGCTCTGATTTCTCGTGTTTTATTCTGATGATCATGTAGGTGGCAGTTAACAATATATTGTCGCATTCGGAGGAGAATGTAGGCGAAAGGAGTTTCGTAATTAGACCACGCCTCAGCGATAAATGCTGTTGTTGTAATGATTCCCATCCAGATCCTGTATCATTTCCGTGACGCTGTCTCCCCTGTACGTGGCAATACAAAACGGGCTGCGTTTCGTTGGACTCTTCCGATGACTTCCGTCAAACCCAATTGATAAGGATCCCACACTGGGCAGCAATACTCCAAATGAGGACGCACGAAAGTGGTGTATGTATTCTCTTTAGTAGTTCTATTGCATCTTTTAAGTGTTCTGACAATAAAACGCAATATCTTATTCGTTTTTCCTACGACATTATCTACGTGTTCATTCCAGTTGAAATCAGATGTAATAGTAATTCATAGGTATTTAGTCGAGATTACGGCCTTCACATTTGATTGATTTATCTTGTAAACAATGTTTAAGAGATTTCTTTTCGTACTCATGTGGACGACTTCACACTTCTCCTTACTTAGAGTCAGTTGCTAATTTTTACACCATACTGATCTTTTTTAGATCGTTCTGCAGTTGGTTTTGATCTTCAGATGACTTTAGTAGACGGTAAATGACGGCGCCATCTTCAAACAACCTAAGAGAGCTTCTTAGATTTTCTCCAAAATCGTTTATCTAGATAAGGAAGAGCAGAGGACCAATAAAACTACCCTGTGGAACGCCGGATATCACCTCTGTTTAAGTTGATGCCTTACCATCGATTCCTGTGTCCTCTGTGACAGGAAATCCCCTATCCAGTCACAAATTTTGGGCGATATACCATAACCACGCAATTTGTTTAAAAGCCGTTTGTGAGGTATGGTGTCAAGAGCCTTCTGGAAATCAATTTGAGAACCGTTGTCAATATCAGTCATCACATCGTGTGACTAAAGAGCTAGTTGTGTTTCACATAAACGATATTTTCTAAATCCGTGTTGACCTTGGGGCAATAGATCATTCTGTTCGAGATAATTCATAACATTTGAATACAGGATACGTTCCACAACCCTGCTGCAAATTGACCTCAATGAAATATGCCCGAAGTCTTGAATACTGGTGTGACTTGTGCAACTTTCCAGTCTTTTGGTACAGATCCTTCTTTGAGCGAACTGTTCTATATGGCTGTTAAGTAAGGAGCTATCGCATCAGCATAATCAAATAGAAATCTGATGGGTATACAGTCCGAACCAGAGAACTTATTCTTGTTCAGTGATTTCAGTTGCTTCACTACTCCGATGAAATCTACTTGTACGTTACTCATTCTGGTCTCTGTTCGTAATTCTAAATGTAGAATATTGGTTTCGTCTTATTTGGTGAATGACTTTCGAAAAGCTGTGTTTAGTAACTCTGCTTTAGTAACGGTATCATCGGCAGGATCGCCAATACTATCACGTAGTGACGGTTTTGTTTGTGTTTTGCATTTAGTATATTTGACATATGACCAAAATCTCTTTGGGTTCTCAATCAAATTTCGAGAAAGAGTTTCGTTGTGAAAAGTATTGTAAGCATTTCGCATTGAAGTCTTCGCTAAAATTCCAGCTTCTGTGTAGGATCACCAATCCCGGGGATTTCGTGTTCTTTTAAATTTTGCATGACTTTTTCGTTGTTTTTGCAACAATGTCCTGACCTGTTTTCTGTATCAAAGGCGATTACCACATTCTTTTGCTAATTATTTCGTATACAACTGTCGATATTACTTCTTTGAATTGGAGCCACATCTGGTCTACACTCACGTTTAGGAATTTCGTGTATTTCTATCTGATTTTCTGAACAAATATACTTTTCGTCTCTTTTTGGTAACTTTGGGACTTTCGATATTCAATATCTCTACGACAGCCCTGTGTTCAGTAATACCTGTATCAGTTTTGATGCTAGTTATGCACTCGGAATTATTTGTTGCAAAGAGATAAAGTGTTTTTTGACATCCATTTACAATTCTAGTTGGCTCATGAACTAATTGTTCCAATGCTCAACTGTTTGTTATGTTTAAGGGACTTAACTGCGGGGTCATCAATCCCTAAATTTACAACCTACTTATGAACTACCTTATACTAAAGACAACACAAATATCCATGCCCAAAGGGGGATTCGAACCCCCGACGGGGGCGAAGTAATTCTCAGAGTATGCGTTGAGTACAATTTCGCATGTTCTTTTATGTGTACCTCCTGCTTTGAACACATAATTTCGCCAACAGTTTGAGGGTAAACTGAAATCTCCGCCTACTATTATTGTATGAATCTTGTATGTGTTTACAATTTGACACAGATCTTTGAACTTTTCTGCTATTGTAGCGTCAACAGTCGTACAATTTTCAGGTACAAATTATACCCATAATAGCTCATACAAACTATCAACTTCAACTTCGCTACACGAAAGACTACAAGACTACTTTTGATGACGACAAACACGCCTCCACCTAGTTTGTTTAATCTCTCATTTCTGAACACAGTTAGATCTTTTGCAAACAAACTTGGTTTCACTTATTTCCGGCTTGAGACAACAGTCGCTGCTTATAATGATGTGTGTTTCGGTGCTTTCCATTAACGCTTGGAGTTCTGGCAATTTCCCGACACAGCTACGACAATTCACTACTGTTATACCGAATGTTCCTGGATCTGTGATCCACCTGCCCCCTTGATTGATTGATTGATTTTCAGGGAAGCCAAAACGGTCCAACCCGCCACTGCCCGCACCGAAACTAAGTTTATTGTGCGGTATCGCTCCCTGTATATCTAGTAAAGCCAACCAATGCCCTTGAACAGTGCAAGGAGTCTCTTTACCAGTTTTTTATTAGATACAATTTCTTCGGGTCTGTTGTCCCAAATGTTCTGTGCCTTTTACTCTCCAATGCAATGCATTCGAATATTAGATGTGATGCAGTTTCATCACTGTCATCACAGATCCTACATTTAGGGTCCTCTTCTGTTATTCCCATTGTATGTAGGTGTTTTTTGAAATTCCCATGGCCTGTCAGCGATCCAACCATGAGCCTAATCTCTCTCCTGTTCAGGCCCAGGATTGCAGAGCTTCTTTTTAAAACATGGCTTTGGCATCATTACCTTGCCATGTTTTTGTTGATAGACCTTGGTCCAATATTCTACGTGCTGTCTTCTGAGCCAGTTGCATAGCTCCAATTTGATCATTGCCTGGGTGATTGTCAGCACAGGTTCCGGTCCAATAAATGGAGTCTCTGCCCCAATCCTGGCTAATCTGTCGGCATTTTCGTTGCCACTGATCCCCGAGTGGCCAGGGACCCACAATAGGTTTACCCTATTGCTTTCCCCTAGGTCCACCAGAACCCTGTGACATTCTGCAAGAATTTTAGATCTTGTTGCAGGAGCTGCTAGTGATCTCAGGGCTACCTGGCTGTCTGATGCTACGGTCTTTGTAGCACCTATGCAAATTCTCCTCCACATATGCCCTGGTGGCAGTGATTTCGGCCTGGAATACTGAGGCCAGTTTCGCTAGAGAGATTACGCCCTCCAGTCTTGGCTGCACCCCGTATACCCCGGCCCCAACGCCTTCGTCTGATTTCGACCCGTCAGTGAACCAGCCAATATCCCCCCGTACGGTGTCGAACTATTTTCTCCCACTGCTCCCCACTTCCAATTGTTATATTGAAAGGCTTCTTGAAGCAGTATGGTGTTATAACACAGTCGGCTGGCATTTCCCCAACCTTTCCTATATTTACCTCACTCACAATTTTAGTGTGTGATTATGGATATCCCAAAGAGTTCCAGTTTTTACCCCCTTTGTGACTGCCCATCCTATTTTTCCCCAAAGCCCTCTATCCTAGATTTGCATCATCTTTGAAGACCACAGCGTATCACACATACTACTAGGTGTGGACTTGCGGCTGTGTTATTACAGCTGAGATTATTAGGTGGAGGAAGCGACGGGCGTGTTTCCCTGATCCGTGGTGTCGGTTTCTGGAGGCTGGCGGATGTGAGGTGTGAGCCCGCCGAGGTGTCTGCGACAGGCGGCGGGCTGCGCCGTGTCGCTCGCCGCTCGTTAGGGTTGGGGTGGGACGGGGCTCGGCCTCAGCGGCGTTACGGGGCCCCCAGGAACTCGGAGGCGGCGACCATCGAGTCGGCGCTTTAGGGCCGGCTGGCAGGAGAGTGGGGCGTAAATTGCAGCAGCCGCCCCCGCGATCTGTCTCGCAGCGTAGGAGGGCGCCTCGCTACTGTCAGCGAAGCTGTCGCCGAGTTATCTGCTGCCGAGGGCGAGCCAGTCTTGATGGTAGCTACGCAATGGACGCACGTCTAGCCGTCTTGTAATTTCTTCCCGAGTAACCTATTGGACAATCGGTTTCGCTGATCTCGAAGTGCCAGTGCGGTAGCTCAAAATGTTCAAATGTTTGTAAATCTATGGTACCAAACTCCTGTGGTCATCATCACTAGTCCTACATACTACTTGAACTAAATGAAAGTGACCTAGGATAACACATGCCGACCGCGGTGGCCGAGGGGAGTGCGGCGCTTCAGTCACGGTCTGCACCGCCACTACGGTCGGGGGTTCGAATCCCCCCTCGGGCATGGATATTTGTGCCGTCCTTAGTATTAGCTAGTTCGTAAGTATTTCGTAAGTTTAGGGACTGATGACGCCGTAGTTAAGTTCTTTAAGCTCTACAAACATTTGAACTTTTTTTTTTTGATAACACACAAACACACACACACACGCGCGCGCGCGCGTCCTATGGAGAAATCGAACTTCCGACGGGAACAACCTCGTAGTGCTATCTCTTGTGCTACCTGTCTGACTGGGGGATGCAAATTATTATTAGAGGACACTTCAATGTTATTTCTTTGAAGTAAATGGAAAGAACGACCTATAAGTATTCTTGAATCTTTCAATTTGATATCCGTTTTTGATTTTCCTACTCGGCTAGTTTAAGAACATCAGCAAACATACGGACCGTGATAAAAGTTCAAAAACATAAATGCTTATCCTGCTGGGAATAGTCTTTCTGATCGTGGTGCAGATAACGTACTCCATAATGCAAGTTAAAACATACATCCATTGTAGTGCGTCCATTAATGATTTAGGGAAAATTTACAGCGGTTAGACTGGGACGAGATGCATAAGGTACACGATGCTAAGTTGAAAAATAACGTATTTAGTGATATATTTGTAAATATATTTGAAACTGCGCATTATTGATAAATGAAGGGTAGGAAGAAGGATTAGGAAATAAAGAATTGACAGGGGCGGCATTAGGGAATTGAAATTAAGCAATGGCGACAAGTGAGCCGGGCCGGGATCGAACCCGGTTTCCCGCTTTGGGCCACCGGTCGCCTTAGCCACTAGGCTATCTGTCCTCGGCTCCTGTCTGTCTCAAACTTCCCCAAGTCGCACACTATGGCTGTAGCACCCTGTCTTTCATGATCTTCTACACTCGCCATTACGGATTCCCGTGCGAGGTCGAACTTATGGTTGCATCTGCGGTGCAGTACTTGAAGCTAACGCCGTCTTCGCGTGTGAATACTTATTATATTGGTGTAGCGCGGTTTCCTTTTTTCTTACATAATTTCAAAGTACATTGAGACATTTGTCATAGCCCATTGTAACTTTCAAAAAGCCGTCCAGGGAAAAATCAGGCCGTTGCATTCGGAAGAAGCGTTGAACAGCTATGGGCGAAAGACGACACAGCAGGTGGACGCGCACGTACAAGGACATCGATACACTAGAGGTAGACCATGAATATGGCAATGACTTTCTGTATCAGATTGTGACGGGGTATGAAACGTGGGTCCACCATTACAGGCGTGAATCGAAGGCCGCATCTATGCAGTGGAAACATCCGTCATCACCTGTCCAAAAGAAGTTCAGAAACACTCCGTCTGCAGGTAAAAGTGCTACTCACCGTTTTCTGAGACGCCAAAGGAGTTTGTTGCTGGAATTTGTGGAGGATGCAACCATCAATGTGCTTGGTACTGTGCCACTCTGTCAAAACTGAAAGATATAATTTGCTAAAAGCGGCCTGACCCTCTCTGGCGTTCTGCTGTTGGATGGCAATGCGAGACCACACTCGGCGACAACAACGCAAAACCATATTGCAACTCTTGTTTGGGAGCGTCAACACCGTCTGCCATACAGTCCTGATCTCCCGCCAAGTGACTTTCATCTGTTTCCAGCTTTGTGGGAGACTCTCGGCGGTAGACGCTTTGGAAGCAATGATGAAGTCAAACAAGCCGTTCAACGCTTCTTCCGTCTGCAATGCCCTGATTTTTTTCTGAACGGCTTTTTGAGGCTTATAAACTGGCATGACAAATATCACAATGTACTTGGAAATTATGTAGAGAAATAGATATGACTTATCTTTAATGTCTCATTCTATGTTTTTCCTTTCATACGCAACTCTGACCACAGTTGACCACGCTACCTAGAGAGACACCTCTGTAGTTGTTACTTTCCTGTTTCCATGCTTCAAAATGGTTGTGATTACTGCTTTTGTTCAGACTCCTACGCCATCTGAATTATGCTCTGTAACACTATATTTAATGAGTTCTAATTTTATCTACCGCAGCCATTTTATTGCACTTCATTGTATGAAAAGGTTCAGATATTTGTAAACCTATGTTTCCAATCTGCTGAGGTCATCGCCTCTAGAGTTACAAACTACTGAAACTAACTTTTGCTATAGACAACAGAGACACACACTCATGCATGTTCGAGGGAGGACTCGAGCCTCCAACGGGGAGTGACCGCGCAGTCTGCAGTATGACTCCTTAGACCACGTCGCCATTATCGAGTGGCTCACAAAGTATCGATGCTGTGTAGCTGCTTTGCAAAATGGTGTATGAAACGTTCCTAAGTTCGTAGATGTAGTTCTGGACATATTTGCAATGCATCCAAGTTCGAAAACGTATGCACTTTGTGAGTAATGGTGACAGATCCATCATCATGCATGAACGAAATCGGTGCACATGTTGGCTCACGCTGTCATCAGGGATTGATGGGGAAGCTTCGGCTTACAAGACAGCTTAAGAAAAATGCTCAAACTGACACCTCTAGACTGCCAGTCATGGTTCTTTTGCTGTAGTGAAACAAAGGTTCTCTCTTTTCTTTGATCCGCATAGAGACTGACGTGTATGGCTAGATCCTGCGTGTCCAGCAATGCCATTCCAAGTCCTCATTGTGGGTGAAGAGCGGAGGGGAGTATTCCCCCCTCCCTTATTTTTGCGATCAAAATACGAAATTAAAAAAAATATATATATATATATATCCAAAATTCGTGACTTTGTTGGTTACGTGAAATTTGGCAGCTCTAGCAAGATTTCCTGACGCTGGACCCTTGAACAATGTTATTTATATAGCATTACGGTAACAATAGCAGACTACCCCTACCCCCCAACTCTCATTCCGGTCCGCTGGGCTTGCTGTTCCCCGCAGGTAGTGATGAATGCAGATTTATACTGTGAACAACATAAGAAAATATTAGCTTTATGGCGTCGTTTAACGAGTTGGAAACAAATATTGCCGTCCGTGCGAGTGTTTACTTCTACCAGCACGTGGCTTCCGCTAACCACGGACTGCCACCTAATAAAAGCACAACGCAGGGGGATTTTATATATACGGGGCTGATGACCTAGCTGTTTAATCCCCTAAAAACCACCACCACTTATAGGTAACACTGCTGTGGAAACATTATGCAATGGAATCTACTATTGTCGCTGAGAGCACACATTGTTGGCATACCTACCTTACCTCCGAGCAAATGGACTCGCTCATCCTACGTCACTGGCGTGCGCACAATCGTGGGAAACACACTTGTAAGTGAGCAGTCTAACGTAACGGCGTCACTATATTTTCGAAGCAGGAACAACGGTATTGGATCAAGATTCAATGTGTCAGAGGTCGTACAGCACTACAGTGTGATCAAGGTCTTCAAGTGGCGTGCGGGGAATCGGCATTGCCGTACAGAACAGTGGCATGTTGGGTAAAAGCCTTCAACGAAGGTCGGCAAACTGTGGCAGACATTACATTCCTCCACGGCAGATCGTCAATGCACAGTATTAGTGTTTGTGTTTGGAGCATCACCTGCGACCAGCTTTGCGAAAGAAGCAGCCTACCACATAGCTGGCAACAGGTTACACACAACGCTGGTGACTACTATGAAGTACAGTAGCAGATACAAACATGTAACGCTTTTGTATCGGTTGTGAATAAGTAGTTACTATTATTTAAGTAAGTTTTATATAAAGTGTGATTTCATGTAAAGTGTTATAAAATTATTAACGAATTTAGCCCATCCTGAAGCAGTCGAATGCACTATTGAATTTACGAAGTTTCCACCTATAGTACCCTCCCCAATTACAAAATGATAAATAGGACAAAAGGCGGGTACTATAGACGAGTAAATACGGTATTCTACAGGAATTTGATGTCCTTTTTCAGCTCAAAAATGCACGTCCATATAAGATTTATCGATGCAAAGTGCTCATCATGCAACTGAGCTGTCCTGGCCAGCCGGTTCAGTAGATCTTTCGCAACTGATTTTGTATGGGACTTGATAAAGTGGGAACATAATTAGTTCTTTAGGTATTGCAATAACCGTTGGCGGCTTAAAAAGAAAGGCGCAACTTGTCCTAATCCAGCTTGACCATTGTGGCCAACGCATCGGTCCACTGCGAACTCCTGCTGTCCTGGAATATTTGGTGAAGGTGTTGAAGGACATCAGGGGGGAAGTTAAGTGCAGCGCCACCACGTTGGTACCACACTGTCTAATGGATATGGAATGACACATCCTCCATATTCCACATCAATACCTCTTCAGCAATGGGGCTTAGTAGTTCGTTATTTAATGTTCGGCATACCCCTTACACGAACGAAAAATATGAGAAAAATAACGGTATAAGAAATTTTATCACGGTTTCTCCGTGTATGCACGGTAATTTTTCAGAGTCTCTCTCCGCATCAGGATACGATGTACTCTTACCACAGAAATAAAGAGTCTTGCTACTCTGGGAGATAAATCTTCTCTTCATTACCGTCACGGCCGGTGAGCCTTTCCGTAGTTCCGCGCTTGATTTATAAAGTAATCCTCACGAACGTTTGTCGATACTTGACCCTTTATTCTTGTTTAGAGTAAATAAATCAACATAATTAGTTTCACCGACCTTTATTTCCTACAGATACACCACAAGAAAAACTGTATGTACAATGCTTATGCTCAACTGACAGAAAACAGTAGTGCAAAATTTCTATTTAGACATTTGAAAAACGAAAATCCATCTGAGTTGGTAATGTATGTTAGTAAAATAGTTTCTTTGAATATTAAACCTCGTTCATCAGCTTTAAGACTGAATGTATCTCTACTTAATTGCACTATACGAAGACCCCTTAGACAGACAGCAATGGATAACACTTGACTACACAATAATACCGAACCGATGTTGATATGTCTACTGATGTGCGGAATGATGGCTTTCCATCGTGCCAAATGGGTAGTTTACTATTTTCCACTATTAGAAAAATGTGAACATATAATAGATGTTAACAAAAAGGTAATTAATCTGTCTGAAATTGCCGGGTAATATTCAAAGTTGCTAGGTTGTGTTTTGTACAGGTACATTGTATATAGACATACGAGTGATAAATTACAATTACGGCATAAACATTCTTGCCGGCCGCGGTGGACGAGGGGACTGAGGCGCTCCAGTCACGGTCTGCACGGCCACTACGGTCGGGGGTTCGAATCCCCCCTCGGGCATGGATATTTGTGCCGTCCTTAGACTTAGTTAGTTCATAAGTAGTTTATAAGTTTAGGGACTGATGACACCGTAGTTAAGTCCCATAAGCTATACAAACATTTGAACATAAACATTCTTAAGGTCTGTCACTCTTACTTCTATGGATTCTTCTACGAGGTGGGAACACTGTTGTGTCACCATGTGCGCTGACCAAGATAGCGTCCGTCTCCTTCGTTTTGTGACAGTGTAAACATGATGGTGTGTGCCAAGCAAGAACAAAGAGCTCGGGTCCGATTTCCCTGGTCAGATGGTGTGTCACGGACAGAAATGCTACGGTGGCTATTACAGAACTTGGGGACATGTTGCTCGCCCATCTCTCTCAATCTCTCTCTCTCTCTCTCTCTCTCTCTCTCTCTCTCTCTCTCTCTCTCTCTCTCTCTCTCTTTCCCTGTCACTGTGTGAGTGTGAGTGTGTTTGCTTGTCTGTTGTAAATGGAGGTCGACTTTTAAAGTTGACGGCACAGTAGCAACAGAATTCGGGACGCACGATTACCTCCATTATTGACCGAAAAATTCAGGAAACTGGAGTCACTCGTGAAATGTGAGCACATTAAATAAATAAATAAATAAATAAATACTAGTGTTTGCCTACAACTTTATCTTTACACACGAAGCTCCAATGAAAACGACGGTGACAAGTAACTTGAGAGAGAAATTCGCTGACTGAGAAAAACGTAAGAGATGAAAGCTTTCTAGGAGGTAAAAACAACGTGGAAGTATCTGAAGTTATCCTCTACGTTTCTTCATAAAACCAAGGAGAAAGGATGAGGAGAGGCTGTCAGCAATCGCTCACCACACCCATTTCCCGCTGTGAACAGTCGTCCACCACAGAAAGTTGTTATATCACAGTAATTAGAGTGCACTGGCTCTCCTTTAAAGGGAGGATCACTTGCAGGTATTATCATTGCTGTTATATGTGAGTCTATCACCTTGTAAGGATTCATCAAATTTCACAGTAATAAATCTACATGAATTAAGATCACCACTGAGAATAAATATATTGGCCCACTTTAGGTTACGGTTGTAACACTAAAATTGGACCTTTGCTATCACCTTTTGACAGCTCTAAATTTAAATGACAATAATGGCTTAACCATACATCTGACACGAAAACAAAATAAACAAATTTGTAGAGTTCAAATGTTTGTTAAGCTTAAGGGACTTAACTACGGGGTCATCAATCCCTAAACTTACAAACTACTTATGAACTACCTACAACTAAGGACGGCACAATTATCCATGCCCTAGGGGGGATACGAACCCCCGACCGTAGTGGCCGTGCAGACCGTGACTGAAGCGCCTCAGTCCCCTCGGCCACCGCAGCCGGCAATTTGTAGAGGATAAAATTCTCTACAGCTTTGCTCTCTTATGAGTTTTTCATATCTTGCATCGTTTTAGAGATATCTTCCAAAATAACGGCAACATTATGATGTCAGTTTGACGGTGTCTGTCCGTAACGTGTTCCCACTTTTAGGTCGAGCCATTCAATCGATCAGCTTCAAATTTTACTGACATAATAGTTGGCCGACAGAGAGCAGAACCTCCATTTTCCCAATATTTCGGACAAAAAAGTACGTCATTAACGCTCTGAAAAGGCGTTTGTAATGTAAGTGTAATTTCAAACAAACGGTTCATCTCACACGAAAGCTGAATAACCGAATTTGTAGAGGAGAAAATTCTCTACACCTTTCCTCTCTTGTGTTTTATTTTATTGTAACTTACGCTTCGTCATTTCAAATCAGTGGCGCACTGCAGAATTAACAAAAGCACGTCGTCCACAGTACAATAAATTATAATCTAGTGTCTAAAAATGGAATTCTAGCTGTTAGCAACTGTCATCAGTAGTATGAGAATTAATGTAAGATGCATCAGTTGTTCGCCGTGGTGTAGTGAGTAGTGCGTTCCCTTGTGATGCATGTGGTCGATAGTTCAAAACCCGCCGATACTTTTTTCGCGTTGCCACCTAAAAGGGTTTCCGGCAATCTTATTAATTAAATAGAGCTATCTTGAGCAATGTTTAGAGTTGTGCAGATGTAACAAAGCTTCATCTAAAATGTGAGTTAGTTCTATTTTTGAACATGCCGTGACTAACAACGAATTGAACATTGCCTTTCTGAAGCATTTGCACAACAACGGAGAGGATATGGTGATAATGAATATTCGAAACAACGTGCAGATACTGGTAGTTTCATACATAAATGGAGTCCTAGATTTCTGTGGCAACTATCGTTCTTTAATTAAACGGAAGGGAAGTGTATACACTGTAACAAATTTTTTTTTTCCAAGCAATTATTCACTATTAAAGGAATATGTTGAAAGTCATAGAATGAATGCCATGTCTTTGGCATGGTTGCTATAGACGTTTTCAACGTAGATTGTTTTACCTTTCTGTAGTTCAGATTTGACTGTGTTCATGTTACTTTATTCTGGGCTAAAATAAAGAACAAATATTCTATGTATTTTCACAGTGGTATTTTTTAAAGAAGATGTCTTCTGCTACTACAAATGAAGGGTTTTTATTTCTACAATTCATCCATACGTGTTTCGCTTTTTTCACAAGGCATTATCAGTGGGTGTCCTGTTTACACATCTAGGTTAGGATTTTATATATGTACAAAACATTTCGTTACTGATTCAAAACAGTTCAATTTTTGGTATTAAATGGTGTACTTACAGCACTTGCTACGCCATATCTTCCTATTTCTGGCAACCAGGTCGAAAAGTTGCACTATTTTTCGAAAAACTAAGTATCCTACCATTGTGAATTTCAATAATGCTCTCACTTATAAACCTGCAGGACACATGTTGAAAGTATTATCAGAAACCTGTCAAATTAAATATAACAGAAACATGAAAAATACCTCACACTTAGAACAACTCATAAAATATAACAAGAATCCCAAAGTCCGCTACTCTTCTGTCTTTGACATAGAATATATTATACTAACATAACAGTAGATGAAACAAATATCAGAGAACGAAAACAGCCAGCTATCAGATGAACACATCAAAGAGATACGCTTATTGCTAAAATTGATAACCGAACAAAATTATTTCCACTTTAATAATGAATACTACCTACAAGTAGAGGGGTTTACCAATGCGATACCAGTGACAGGTACCCTAGCCAGTATTTTCATGAACCATGTAGAAAGCATGATTTAAAAAAAAACGTTACCACAAAGAACTATAAAAGACTCTACTGGATCAGGTACATGGACGACATCCTCTGTCTAATCGATAAACCTCCAGAAAGAATAGACGATCTCCATGGAGATATAAACACTATACACAAAAAATAACATTCACAATATAAAAAACATACAAGCAAATAACCTTCTTGGATATAACCATTAAAAAGGAAAACAACAAGCATACCTTTGACATTTATCGTAAACCCACAACAACCGTTACACCAGACCTCCAATCACCTACATGTATAAAAACAATCAGCAATCAGATACCTGTTCCACAGACTCAACACAGTACCTCTCAGCAGACAAAATTACCAAAAGGAACTAGACATCCTCAAACAATTGATACAATAGTAATATAGTAGAAAACTTGAACAAAAAATTAAAAAAACATATACTGGCAAAAACCTAAGATGTAGACCCACAGACAAAAACAGAGCAAAGCAGCACACAAACACACACAATGCAAACTACAGTACATAGAGCACGTGAAAACAAAAAAGATAATTCAAGATGGTACACAATGACATACAAACACAAACCAACAAATAAAATAACAAATATTTTCAAAAGACTAGGCATAAAAATAGCTTTGACAACAGACAATCAATCCAAAAATACCGATATATCCCAGAAACAGAAAAGGCACATATCTACCAAAGAGCTGCAATATACCAACTATAATGTAACTTATGTGATGGAAGATATGTAGGACAAACCAGCAGAACATTTGACACCTGACACAAAGAACATATTAGGGCATGGAAATATGGGACAATGCACTCCACTTTTGCGGAACATCTGAAAGAGTATAATCACAAACCCACCACAACAGAAAAAGACATGAAGATAAGTAGAATAAATAATGAAAAACACCTCCTAACATTACAAGACAATTATCAGGTATATAAAACAAAAGTTGAGAAAAAGTTGCTGCTAAATGTACAAATAAACTTTACGAATCAATCACTATTTTCACTGATTGACCATATGATATACACAAATCCTAAAACAGAATCACAAACCCACAATCCCCCTCACCCGTTCAAACACACACACAGACACACACACACACACACACACACACACACACACACACACACACACTCACACACACAAATTGGTAACTTCAAGACAATATCAATACAAACAGTTGAATTAGCCGAGAAAGTTGTCAACACTTACGAAAAAAGCTACAGTGGACACAGTTATGGCAGTGGAACTATGAAAATGCGAAGTTTTTCGGAAAATATTGCAACTTTTTGAACTGGTTGTCAGAAAGAGGAAGATATGGAGTAGCAAGTGCTGTAAGTACACAATTTTATACCAAAAAAACGGACTCTTCTGAATCAGGAACGAAATGTTTTGTACATACATAAAATGGTAACGTAGATGTGTAAACAGAAACATGCAAATATTACAGGAAACCCACTGATGATGCCTTGTGAAAAAGGCGAAACGCGTATGGGTGAATTGTAAAAATAAAAACTCATTATTTGCTGTAGCAGGAGACATTTTCTTTGAAATAATAATAATAAATACCACTGTGAAAATAAATAGTTTTCAGCCACTGCTAAAATGAGCACTACATACAACGTAGCAAATATTCTGTTTGAAACCATGACTAGGTTTTCGTGTACAGCTAAAATAATATACGGAATAAGTGGTAATACCGAATTTCACAAAGCTCTAGTACTTAATCTATTTACAAAGTTACTATTATCATTATGTCATTTACAACAGTAATTGTAAATGTATCTTCACAGTTTGTGTACATGTGATAAAGAAGTCTATGCTTGCATTTGATATATATTTCTTAATATATTCATGAAGTAGAACAAATAAACTTTTCAGAGAAAGCGCTGTTACCTTTGAACAACTAAGTATCTTGCTCGATATATTTGTGTTCAATAAACAAGAGTGTGCGAAAACCTCTTTTTATTTTTATTTATTTTTATTTTTTTGTTCTTCAGGTAGATCGAGGCTTTGCGGTCGTTTGTTTGTATTCGTTCATGAGTTATTAGTTAAGAATTGTGCTCAGCTTTGTACTGCAGATGGCGTTGAGCCCTCTTACCTTTTCTCTCTTTTCATCGGTTCTTTGGATTGATCGGTCGTTTGTAGACGATGGATTACTTTGTTTACTTTTGATCTTTCGTTGTCCACTCAGTTTTTGCGTTACAGAGGGCATCGAGCACTCTGACCGAGCGCTCTCATCCACTGTGCCTGGCAACTTTCGAACCATCGTCTAAGATGTTCGTGCATCACAAACTCGCTACCCATTATGCTACGCTGAACAGTTGCATGATTAATCCGCAATTCTCCCACAAAAGAAAATAAAAAAAGAGAAGAAATAAAAAAAAAAAAAAAAAAAAAAAAAAAAAAGAAAAGACAACTCTGAAGACACAATGTCCAGGAGCTGAGACAACTGGCACAGACCACAGAGGGAGCGCCAGACCGAAGATGGAGCTCTAAGAGGCGGCTATGACGGGCGCGGACCACAGAGAGAGCACCCAGGGCAGTAGCGGACGAAAAACGGAACTTCAGCGCCCCAGAACACGGGGGTGCCAGCACGGACCGCAAGCGGGCCGCCAGACTGTAGATGACACGATCGGAGGCAGGTTTGCTGGGCGCGGACCACAGAGGGAGCCCATAGGGCCATTACTGAAGCAGAACAGAATGTAAACGCTCCAGAGCATCACAGCGAGCGGGCGCGGACCGCAAACGGAGTGACAGACCGAAAATGAAGCTCTCAGAAACGGGAATGGTTGGCGCGGACCACAGTGCATGGGGCGCGGAGTGCTAACGGAGCGCCATACCGACGCTCAGAGGCGGGAATGATGGGTGTGGACTACAGAGGAAGCACCTAGCGCAAGAACAGATTCAGAACAGTACCTCAACGCTCCAGAACATCACAGTGAGCGGGCGCGGACCACAGATGGAACGCCAGGCAGAAGATGAAGTACCTACAACTGCCAGTGGAGGGGGAGGATTCAGACATAAATATTGGACCCAGTACACTCAGAGAGCAGTCTCAGGTCACACCTGATGAAGGTTATGAGTTATGTAGCCGAAATATTGTGTAGATTAGACACTGACATCCGGCAGAGCACCCGACTACCCATCATATCAGGATTCAGCATTTAACGCCTTAAAAGGGCGCGCATATGTTCACATGTGAAAATTCTTAGTAAGGAAGATGGAAAGGTCTCCCACCATTCTGTAAGAGACTTTTAAACAAGGAACAGTTTGGTTTGGGCGGTTGCTCCTGTTGGAGCTTCGAGTTCTCTCTCAGGCATGGATGTGTGTATTAACCTTAGCTTAATTTAATTGGAGTAGTTTGAATGTCTAGGAACCTATAACATCTGCAATTTGGGCCTTTAAGATTTCAAAAATTTGAACACGTGAACATATTTAATTGTTTTGTTTCTTTTCTGTGCTTTGACAGGAGTACTTTTAGCTGCTGTTAGAAATAATTTATGTTGCATGATACAGAGATATCACTTAGAATGACATAAGACTTCAAGTTCACGTTTTTACAATATTAATAAAAGAAATTAGACAGTTTTGCAAGCTGGCTCCTATACTGTCATGCATTAAGGGTGTATCCTTAACATTCTTCCATAATTTTTCGCAAGCTTGACACTCTGGATACCGTCTCTTACCCACCACCTACTTACTCCTCATCTTAACTGATCCCTCTGTTACTGCTGTATGAAACAAATTTTCGAATGAAATTTGCAACGTGATCTTGCACTTCAAAGCCAGAAATGTCCCAGTATGTTCTTGAACCTACATCCGTAAATTAATAATAAGTGGAATACGTTTGAACCTACATCCGTAAATAAATAATAAGTAGGATACGTTTCAGCATCATACAGTGACGGCACCATGCAACTGTCAGATGCAGTTTTGCTTATAAATATCAACTATGTCATGTCTGGACAAGGGTCCCTTACCTCGTACTTTATATTTACATTCCTCCACCATCATTTAAGGTTTGTCAAATTATCACATAAATACAACAGATGTAGGCCACAGACCACAGGCGTATTTTATTATAAATTGCTTTTAAACCTCATTGAAACACGCCGTTTTTATGATTTGTCTTCCTTCTCTTGAACAATCTCCATTATCCCTCCATTGTTCCTCTACCATTCTTCATTCCATTTGATTCCTGATCTTTACGGGGCTTCGTAGTCTCGTATTATTATTTAATCCAATTAACTTTTGCCTGTATGAATCGCTATCTAATACCTCAGTTGTTTGTTCGTGGGACTTTTCTACGTCCTTATTTACTTCTTGGGTTCATGGTATGTTCTTCAGCCTTTCGATGTAAGTCATGATCCTGTGCTTAACTTTTGCTTTTAGGAGACTTTGAAAATGACTACACAATTTTAGCTTTCGCTTACTAATATTGCTGCCAGGTAGAATAATTCTCTGTTGCTCTCCGTGATTTAAGTCTATACCTTTCGTCCGTTTTTTCCTGGATCAACAACTTTTCAGATAATCTTTAGATCTTCCTTTGGGATGTTTTTCAAATCACCTTTTCTATTTAGAACCGTTTCACTGGCGTACAGAAACATGTTATACTGTCTGATCTCTATGGGTACTGACATGCAATTCTTGTTTTAAATATTGTAGGCTCTACCTTATGCTCACCTGAGTTTCTACATCAAAATTTATGATTTGGCTTACGTGGTCCTATTGGGACGGGGATCTCACAGAAGTGTTTTAAGCGAGGAACTCCGTTGATCTGTCCGTGTCTTGTGTGTAATTCATATTTCCTTAATAATCTTTAATACATTGCAAACGAACATAGTTTTCTCAAATGAAACCTGTAAGTTTTTATGTCTATTCCTTTATAACCTCTATTTGTTTAGTAGCTGTGATTTAGCTATCTGATAGTATCACTAGATTGTCTGCAAAGGTCAATAACTGATCCTCTAGGCTGTCTTCCAGTTTACAGTAGTTCTAGTTTTCCAGTTTTTTCTCCCACTGTCTGATGACCTTATCCAAGATCAGGTTGACGACAATCCGTCACCCTGTCACACCCCAGTGTTAATCTCAAAAGGCCTTGACACCCAACCATAAATTCACCTTTCAATGCTGTACCGGTAAATGTGTGTTTGAATACGTGCAGTGTTTCTGGGTCATTTCCATATTCTTATATGATATGAAAGAGGTACTTTTGATAGATCAAGAGATATGGGAGCTGTACACATAATTATTTCAGCAGTATTTAGATTTCTATACGTTGCTTTTGGGGTCTCAATGTGTAAGGAGTCAAGAAGTACCAACTTCCTTACATGTCATTTTCATCATCGCCGGAGTTTTTGAGCAGTTTGATACCCCACATATGATATTTGTGATGGGAATTAGAGACAGTAGTTACTGTATTTTCATAAATCATTGCATTTAATACGCTGCATATATTTAACAGAGTGGTGCTAGCCATACCGTTTAAACAGTGTGGCGTGGCATGGAACGCTTGTTTGCTTTGAGGAAAGAGACGTTTTTCTCACTGGCAGGAAAGGACCCAACCCCATGCTGCAGGTGGTCGACCAAGCGGAAGCTTTTAGTAGAAAATAAGGATTTTACAACTGATTGTGTCCTTTTTTGACTCAACATGCCCTGACGGTATTGACAAGGGACATTTGCATGACTACGTGGTGCCAGAAAGCTGTGTCAAATTCTTAATATGTACCAAAAGGTTTCAAAATGTCACTTCTCATTGGAGAAATGCGATACGTTGTTCCGATGCTCCCATTAGCTGTCTGGAGCAGGTGTGTCTCAGTTAAAAATTTGAGAAAATATCGAAACGGCTGACTGAGCCACAAACACTCGGGCTGCCTCTGGCGACAACACTCTGTGTGTCTCCTTGGGCGATGATCAGTAAGCGTGCTCCTTTGTGAATAATTAGCGACTCGCTGTGTTTCTGCCTAGTGGCATAATCAGTGGTCGTCAGTCCTCAGTGTTGAGATGCAGTCTTCACCTGTAATTAACGCACTTTCACAGAGCAAGCTGTGGACATTTTTGCCCATCTATAATAATTAATTTATTTCTATGGACCATAGCAAGAAGGCATACTGGTAGGCTGGTCTACCGAATCAGCATACCATGCCATATTAGTTTTGACTAGGGAAGTTAGCGAGTCTTGACTCCATCATGATTGATAGCAATTTGTAGCTGATTCACTTCAGCTATAGATTAACCAGTTAGTTTTGCTAGGATTTAAGAGCCAGAGACGCAGCCGCCACTGTCACAGCGAACAGTATTCATGTGCTGATGCAAAGCTAATTTTTGTTTCTTCAAGGTCGCTTCCATGTAATGGCATCAACACCAGTACACCATCACTCACTGCATTTACTGCGACAGCTTCTTCTCTTTCAATTCCGTTGTAGAGACGTGTACGCACGACAAGTCAGCTACCCTCTGATAGACAGTTTTTCTTGTGATAATTATTGATAATTATTTCATTTGTACTTGCGATTTGGGTTATCAAAAAGACACCATTAAAAGGTTGAATCCTGCCTTTATTAATATATTTCTTTGTTGCAATATTTAATTTTTTTATTTGCTTTTATTTTTTCTTATTTTTTACAGATAATAAATTAAATTTTCACCTCTCAGTAGAACAGGACTTTTCTTCTACTGAGACACTGCTCAGTAGCACATTCCTGTACATGGTAAGGTTACTTATCAGTAACTATTTTGCTTTCTAGCTACAGAGTGGCCGTTCATTTCATTCTGAAGACGGTTAAGGAATCTCTTTCCTATCTTCGATTGAAACTTGTATTGCTTTCTGATGTCTAACCTGTGTGTCAAGATAGATTCATTGCACTTCCAGAACCAACCGTTCTTAGGGTACAATACATTCCAGATCATTCCTTGCGTAGAGTACTAGGTGGAAGAAATCGTCTATCGTCTGTCAAGTTTTTGAGACAAACCAGTGACACGTATACCTGAACGAGCTGGAAATGATGCAAACTTTCGACAAAGCATTCAATTTTCTTTTGTTCCCAGGAAAGACTGTAACATATCTGTCGCACTTGTTGTGTTTTAGTTTGTTCGTGATAATTGTGTTACTAAGCTACTGGAGAGAGAGGGTTCATCAGTAATTACACTAAATGTCGTGACCAGTGGCGGCGCGTCCTATGTGTTAACTGCTTCAGTGAACCCCCGGTAAACAGATCGTCCTGAAAAAAGTAAATAAATAACTAAAAAAATTGTTTTTAAACTATCATTCTTCGTTTCGTTTTCTATCAGATCAAATTAAATGCACATTCAAAGTAGTTTTATCGCATGAGAAATATTTTGCTTCGAGAAGACATCACGTACGCGAGTCGTAGCACAGCCGCCCAACATAAGCGGCAGTGGCCTCATCGTTGCAATGCGCATGCACAGCTGAGGTTCAAATTCTCTTCTGAACCCCATGGAGGCAGCATATGGTCGCTACCGCGGTATGGAGGGGCAAGGGGAAACGCCACTTTTAGTATTGGCGTTGGAGCTAGTATAGACGCCAGGTCCTGGCTAGTCGAGCTCTGACTATTATGCACGAATGTTTCCGAAACAAGGGCAATGGAGCTACTGCGCACCTCGCCTTGTGCATGCGCAAATGCTCCATGAAGGCAACATCCGTCCTTCATACATGTTTTGGCGCTTTGAAGATTCATCAAAAACACGTCGTAATTGGTTAAAAATGTTTGTATAGCTTATGGGACTTAACTACGGGGTCATCAGTCCCTAAACTTACGAACTACTTACGAACTAGCTTACACTAGGGACGGCACAAATATCCATGCCCGAGGGGGGATTCGAACCCCGACCCTAGTGGCCGTGTAGACCGTGACTGGCGCGCCGCAGTCCCCTCGGTGACCGCTGCCGGTCGTCATAATTGGTAAACTGTCTTATAACTATCAACTAAGGACGAATCAACTGAACAATTCTTCAGAAGATGCGAACAAGTATAATTATGAAGTCACTACTATCCACCTAGCATTAACAGCCGTGTGATTAGCGGCATCGCGCTGCACCGTCCAAGGTAGTGGGTTGGAGGACGACTGCAAGTAAATTTTTAACCCGATCTTCTTTTTAACTGATATGGGAACAAAAATGACTTTTGTATTGGTACTTATCTTTGAACGTTGTAGCAAATGTGTTGCGATTTTGAGGGCAAATGACATTTATACTCTTCGTTGTTACAAATACTTAACAGTTTGTTAAGATGTGGGGGAGAGAAGCCTTCGCGCATGCGTAAGGTTAGGAGGGATTGCTGTTTACAGTGTCACGTGAGCCGAAGGTAGCTTGACTCTTCAAGGTAACAGGTTCATATTGTTACAGTCACTGAATAGTGTATTCAGTTACTTACTGTGTTGCCATGTTCATATGCATATTCATGTATTCTTGGTGTTTATTATCAAAAATAAATGAACAACTTTCTGTATCTTTTACAAGCAAATTACTCAGCTTTAAACGTCGAACAAAAGTGTGAAATAACGAAGCTTGGTAGGCCGAAGCCTCCGTGAGCGGGAGAGGGGGGGAGGAGCGCCGAAACATCGGTCTACTATCAAGACCCGGCACTGAAGTAAGTTCGTCTTAAGCACCAGCTGCCACTGGTCGTGACAGCAGGTCAATGGAGGGTTTCCTCAGTTTAGATGTACATAACGTCCTCCACAATTCGTAGGCCGTCATTGATAAGTTCCTGGTGAGAGTGAAGGTGACTCAGTTTCATTAACAGGCGCAGCAATACGGTCGGCAGGAATGCGTTAGAAGTGGTTTATTAGTATCATTCTTTGTGGAAATTTGTAATGTTTTTATTTGCATTTATTTTTTTCCGATTTTTCAAGATAACAAATGAAATTCTTACCTCTCAGTACAACTGGATTTTCCTTTATTGAGACACCGCTTAATATCACATTTATGTAAGTGGTAAGCTTATTTAGCAGTAAACTATTTTGCTTTCTACTTAAAAGAGTGGTCGATCACTTCATTTTGGGGACGGTTAACCCTTTCATTCTCATGGTTGTTCCTGGACAACAAAGTATTAAAAATTGATGCATACCGTATTTTGTGCATCAATCCTTAAAGTTGCATTTTTGTTGGTGAACAACATGTTTCTAGTACGACATGTTGCCGCTTGGTACAGCGTGTAGCCACTTCTGAGACATTAATCTGACATCTTGGAGGTTGTGTTACGTTGCCGTCTGTACGTGGCTGAGAGTGTGAGCGTGAGTGTGGTTCATTTTATGTTATTCCAGCAGTGAAGTTTCTTGTCTTTGGTGCTGTGGAGCATATTATGCTAGCATTATTGATCTGGCAGTGTTAACTACAACAAAATAACGTCCAAGTAATAAAATACCTCGATACAAACGTCTGCATTGTGCATGAAATACATGACATACAAAATCAATACTTTGACCAAAAACTTTAAAACACATATTTTGATGTTTACTGCACTGTATCAGTACAAAAAAAATGAATTTTAATTTTTCCCAATCTGATTTCATAATGTGCGGATGAAAGGGTCAAGAGTCTCTTACCTGTCTTGGATCGAAACTTGCACTGCTTTCTGTTGTCTAACCTATGTATCAAAGTATATTCATTGATTGCACCTTCCTAACCAACCGTTTTAGGGTACAAAATATTGCAGAATATTCCTAGGAAGAAATATTGTATCGAAATCTCATCTTTTCCCGACGTAATGAATGTTCAAACAACTTACGGGTATGCTGCCGGGTGACGTCGACAACGGCCGATATTTCAGCAGGACACCCTGCCATTCTCAAGGCACAACTGCGCTTAAGGAAGCAATGTGCAAGTGTATTTAATACCTCGGTTTGCAAAGGGTAAACAAAGGAAGATAACACGCACAGTACAAGTCACTGCAGAGTCAACATAACCAAAGATGACGAAACATCAAAAATATCGATAGTGACTGTTAATCAACAGGTGAGGCAGCATTAATTTTGTCCCTCTGTTGTTTGATGAGAGACAGTGCCGAATTCCAAGCAGAATTTCAACATAAATCACCATCTCTGTTTATAAGGTCGCTTGCTAGTTTAATTTTGTGTTATTAAGGAAGCTGTTGAAATTAAACTAGCAAGCGTCAAAAAACAGAGGGACAAAATTAATGCTGCCTCACCTGTTGATTAACATTCACTATCGATATTTTTGATGTTTGGTCATCTTCGGTTGAGTTGACTCTGCAGTGACTTGTACTGTGTGTGTTATCTTCCTTGTTTACCCTTTGCAAACCGAGGTATTAAATACGCTTGCACATTGTTTCCTGGAGTACAGTTGTGCCTTGAGAATGGCAGGGTGTTCTCCAGCAGAAATATCGGCGGTTGTCGACGACGGCACCCGGCAGCATACCCGTAAGTTGTTTGAAGAAATATTCTGCCGTTTTTCAAGTTTTTGAGAGAAGCCTGTGACTCGTAAACGTGAATGCGCCAGAACTGACTCAAATGTTCGGCAAAGTTTCTTCGTTTGTTGTCAGGGAGGCCTGTAACATATCTGCCGAAATTGATCATTTCAATGCTTGTGGTTTAGTTTGTACGTGATACACGAAGGGACTGAAGGGAGAGGGTTGATCAGTAATTACACTAAATGTCGTGACAGCAGGCTAATGGAGGGGTTTAGTCAGTTTAGACGTACAAAACCCCTCCACAATTCGCAGACCGTCGTTGATAAGTTCCTGGTTAGAGTGAGGCTGCCTCAGTTTCATTAACTGGCGCGGCAATACGGTCGGTAGGAATGCGGCGGAGGTGCGCCGCTGCCTTCCCTGCTCGCGGCTCTTCTCCCCTCTCCTCCCATCCCCTCCCCCTGGGTGTCGGCGTTTCTCGGGGCCTGCGAGCGACGCGTGGGCATTCCGGCGACTTTCAATTAGCGCCTCGCCTGTTGTTTCATAACTCACGGCTGTAATGGCGGGACGCGCTCGCTCGTTACTCTGCTGACAAATGACGGGCGACTCGCGACAGACAGCGTCCGCCAGCTCCGACGGTCGTTAAGCGCTCCCCACGGCAATACTGGCGCCACAGCCGTGATTGATCAGTCGCGACACCGCCTAACAGACACACGACAACAGAGGTGCAAAGTGTTAGACTGTGAACACATAAACTATCCACTACCAACATCGATACTTCTAGATTTTCATAACTATGACATCCAGGGTGTTTCAAAATAAACTGCTCAACACAATAGTGGGATCGGGGGAGATACCATACAAAACATACATATTGGTAAGGTATTTTATTCAGATATTGGTTACAATTGTAATTTGTGTGATAAACTACGATTTTTTTCTATTTCATTTCCTTATTTGTGGTTTACATGGCTTTTGCCCACACTTTGTAGCTGGCAGAAGGTTGATTGCTGCTAATCTACATCTACATAGATACTCTGCAAATCACATTTAAGTGCCTGCCAGAGGGTTCATTAACCACTTTCATAACTTTTCTCTACCGTTCCATTCTCTAATAGCGCGCGGGAAGAAAGAACACCTAAATCGTTCCGTTTTCTATCTGATTTCTCTTATTTTATTGGGATGGTCATGTATCCCTAAGTAGGTGTGTGCTAGCAAAATATTTTCACATTCAGAACTAAAAGTCTGTGATTGAAACTTCGCAAACAGATCACGCCGCAATGAATAACGTCTCTCTTTTAATGATTTCCACTCATATTCGTGCAACATTTCCGTGACGCTCCTTCCCCCCCCCCCCCCCCCGTAACGTGATAAAACAAAACGAGCTACCCTTCTCTGAACCTTCTCAATGTCTTCCGTCAGTTCCACCTGGTGAGGGTCCCACAAGGGGCAACAGCACTCTAGGAGAGGACGCACAAGTGTGATGTAGGCAATCTCTTTGGTGGAGCAGGTGAATCTTCGAAGCGTTCCGCCGATGAAACGTAACCTTTGGTTCGCCTTCCCCACAATATTTTCAATGTGTTCTCTCCAGTCAAAGTTGTTCGTAATTGTAACTCTTAGGTATTTGGTAGAATCTACGACCTTAAGTTTTGACTGATTTATCGCATAATTGAAGTTCAGCGGATTTCTTTTAGTAGTCATATGTATTACTTCACACTCTTCTTTATTTAGTGTCAATCGGTGGTTGTTGGTTGGGATAGTATTATTAACAACCTTATACCATAACGCTCGCACTGGCGTAGGTAACAGGTGACTGTTTACATTTGCCCACACGTTTTTCCACACTAGCGAAGTAAATCTCGTGGGGTGCGGGGTTCCCCAACATGTTCACATATAATCCCCGAGTACTCCTCAGCCTATCATCTGCTGTAGAGAGGACGTAACTTCTCTGTAGAAAATATTCTTTGACAAAGGGCCCCACCGCGGTTCATAGTTGTCAATAATGCGTTTAATTGGTAGGCTGGTTGGCAGTTCTGTTTCAAACTCACGTCTCCACTAATTAACAATACATTTTCGTTGCTCCAATGTCAAGCGTGGTCCAGCAATCGAGTTTCCACAATACCGAGATGAAAGTAATAACATATTATAATGGTTTTAGCACCCAAAAATACTATGTTGAAGTGTCCTATACCGTCTATTAGCGAAGTTTAATGGTACACTAATATTCAAAAATACCATTGCATTCTATACAACCATTTTATAACACCACTGTCTAATGACATTTATTATATTAGGCTCATAATTTCGATCTTCTGATATAGTAAATTAGTCAATTATTATAGTAAGCTGTGACATTGTGCAGTCATTATTGTTTGACGATAAATTTTGGTACGAACATTTCCTAATGTCTTTTGGAATGTACTTGTTGGTTTGACATGTTCTGTTTTCCTTAAAACTGCGTAATTACTTTAATTTAGTCATTATAAACATAACAAACAATTTTATTTACTGCTCTAGTCGTAAATTACTTACGATCTTATTTCTGGTTTTTCTTGACACAAAAATACTTTCATCACAGTTGTCATAATTTTGTGTATATCTTTGTCATGCAAGATTTATTTGTGTTTAACAAATAAGTTTATCAAAATGTTACGTTGCAACTTCCTTATTCTAGAATGTTGTAAAGAATCCTACAGTGTATTTATATGCACGAATTGGCGCGCATGCAGAAGAGTCTTTCTTTCTACATCATGTAACGGAAGTGTCTTATTAGACGAGTCTTGTTATAGTCATTAAGTCAGTCCTTTTACTGTTTATGAGAATGTCTTTCAGCCATCAATTTGTCTACAACATGTCTTACGAAACTTGGTAGAGTCGTTTAATTTGTGAAGTCTAAGCATATTGCCTTTATGTGTTTTTCAAAACAGTAATAAATGTCTTATTTCAATGAAATGTGACATATTTGTGATTCAAACGATCTGGAAGAACCCGTCGTTACTTAATAATATATAGACAGGGGAGCTATTGGATCTACCACTGATCAGAGAAACATTGTTAAAATCTGTTGAGCCAAAGACCATATTCCAACACACTCGGAACTCAAATAAAACGACAAAAACGATATCTCAATAAAGTCTGATTTTTTTTATTCGTGTCAGAAGCATCATGTGTACAGAAGTTTATAAAGGTATACCATACAGAGATTACTTACACACATGTAAACTACGAACTTTAAACAAACAGACAGAAATATTATATACATTTGGCCCAAAAGCGGGCTACGTCGACAGCATTTGGGGTTGCCAACATCAGGTCCTCTAAGGTGCAGTGTGAAGGACATTCAGGGCAGTTATACATGTGCTGGGTCGTCTGACCGTCTCCATAGTCACAGAGGTTAGATACAGTAGAATATCCCCACTTCATAAGATTATCTCTTGACGGTGCAGTGTTGGTGCGTAGTCTGTTTAGTGACTTCCAAACCGTTCAGTCCTCATTGTGGCCTGGTGCCAATTCTTCCTTTGGTTTCATCCAGTGCCTTTCTCTCGATCTCTTCCATCTGTCCACTCTAGATCCGGGTTGGTCACTGAGGTTGTCGGTTGCTCTGAGAAATCTCCTCTGGATTTCAGGCGTCTGGTGGCTGGCTGAATGTTGTGGAGGAGGTGGCTTTCAGACAACTCAGCCCTCGCTCTTTCACTGTAGGCTGCAGCTTCTCTACGCACAGCGGGAGGTGCAATGCCAGCAAGGTGGTATAGCTTGTCGATTGGCGTAGGTTTCTGACATCCAGTGACGAGCCTGCAGGTCTCGTTCAGAGCGATGTCGACTTGTTTAGCGTGGGCTGAATTATACCAGACGCTGCTCGCGTATTTGCCTGCTGAGAAGCAAACTGTTAGTGCTGTGGTCCTCACTACGTCTGGCTTTGCACCCCAAGAAGAGTTTGTAATTTTCCGCAGAATCTTGTTTCTGCCGCTTACCTTAATTTTGGTCCTGAAGCAACATGAAAAATAAAGTCTGATAATGAAATTATACATTTTTCTGACAAACTCTGTATAACAGCACGTTAAAATTTGCTTAAATCGTGACAACCTCTCATTGGAGCAGCAGTAATCTATCTGCTATGCGCCAGAGACCTGTAGGCTTAAATAGGCGTTACTGAACACATTTCAGTCCTCTGAGTGTTTAAAAATCTCTGTTATTGCACTCACATGCCTATACCAGTTTCGTTGGCTCTTTGGTGTATTAAACGTGTCGACAAAAGAACACGATGAAGTTCTTAAGAGCATCAACCGTACCTATGGTTCACCTTCTACATCTACATTCATACTCCGCAAGCCACCCGACGGTGTGTGGCGGAGGGTACCTTGAGTACCACTATCATTTCTCTCTCCTATTCCAGTCCCGTATTGTTCGCGCAAAGAAAGATTGTCGGTATGCCTCTGTGTGATCTTCATGATCTCTTCGCGAGATATGCGTAGGTGCAAGCAATATACTGCTAGACTCCTCGGTAAAGGTATGTTCTCGAAACTTCGACAAAAGCCCGTACCGAGCGACAGAGCGTCTCTCCTGCAGAATCTTCCATTGGAGTCTGCATCTCAATACAATGTTCCATTGCTACAACCTCTCTATATACTTCCGCATCATCCGCAAAAAGCCTCAGTGAACTTCCGATGTTATCCGCAAGGTCATTTATATATATCGTGAACAGCAACGGACCCACGACACTCCCCTGTGGCACACCTGACATAACTCCTACTTCGGAAGACTTCTCTCGATTGAGAAAGACCTGCTACCTTCTGTTATCTAGGAATTCCTCAATCACACAATCACACAATTGGTCTGATAGACCATATGCTCTTACTTTGTTCATTAAAAGTTTTTGGGGGACTGTATCAAACGCCTTGCGGAAGTCGAGAAACACAGCATCTACACGAGAACCCGTGTCTATGGCCCTCTGAGTCTCGTGGACGAATAGCGCGAGCTGGGTTTCACACGAACGCCTTTTTCGAAACCAATGCTGATTCCTACAGAGCAGATTTCTAGTCTCGAGAAATGTCATTATATTCGAACATAATACATACTATGGTTCACCTTCTACATCTACATCTACATCCATACTCCACAAGCCACACGACGGTGTGGGACGGAGGGTACCTTGAGTACCACTATCGGTTCTCCCTCCTGTTCCAGTCCCGTATTGTTCGCGGAAAGAGAGGTTGTCGGTATGCCTCTGTGTGGACTGTAATCTCTCTGATTTTATCTTAATGATCTCTTCGTGAGATATACGTAGGTACAAGCAATATACTGCTAGACTCCTCGGTAAAGGTATGTTCTCGAAACTTCGACAAAAGCCCGTACCGAGCGACAGAGCGTCTCTCCTGAGAGTCTTCCCTAGGGGGTTTATCAATCATTTCCGTAACGCTTTCTCGATTACCAAATTATCCTGTAACGAAGCGCGCTGCTCTCCGTTGGATCTTTTCTACTTTCTCTATCGACACCACCTGGTACGGATCCCACACTGGTGAGCAGTATTCAAGCTGTGGGCGAACAAGTGTACTGTAACCTACTTCCTTTGTTTTTGGACTGCATTTCCTTAGGATTCTTCCAATGGTCGTTCCATTTTAAATCACTCCTAATGCCCACTCCCAGATAATTTATGGAATTAACTGCTTCCAGTTTCTGACCTGCTACAGTGTAGCTAAATGATACAGGATCTTTCTTTCTGTGTATTCCCAGCACATTACACTTGTCTACATTGAGATTCAGTTGCCATTCCTTGCACCATGCGTCAATTCGATGCAGATCCTCCTGCATTTCAATACCATTTTCCATTGTTACAACCTCTATATATGCTACAGCATCATCCACAAAAAGCCTCAGTGAACTTCTGATGTTATCCTCAAGGTCATTTACATATATCGTGAACAGCAACGGACCCATTACATTCCCCTGTGACACACCTGACATCACTCTTACTTTGGGGAACCTGTCTTTTTCCTGAGACCAATGAGACAAAGAGAGGTTGGCATGAACAATTACGTATAGCCAAAAGAGGAAAACAGTGATAATGTAATGGACTGAGCTACAGGAGCAACAGCCGTGGACCAGCTGGACTCGACGCCACAGCGCATGCGCAGTGCGGGCGCGTGCAGACTTGCAGAAGAGCCTCGCCTGGCTGCAGCCTCTGCGGCGGCTGCGCTGCGGGGCATGCGATGCCTCGGCCGGTGACAGATGGCTCCCCGCGGAGCAGTCGGCGGCCGTACTTTTAATTAAATGCGGTAATTGGTCGGGATGTTTCACTCCGCGAGGTCGCCGCTCTGCGACGTGTATAATTAAAAACAAAAGGGCCCGCCAGGGCCGCTCGCTCCGCCGCTCCTCGCCTGCTGAATTTTTTACGTTCAACAGGTTTATTGCTGGCGCCAGCCTGCCACTCACACCCTTCTTTCCATGGGCGCCACTAAAGTGAGCTGTATTTTTCGTCTGTGCGTCTGGATTTTGACTAGAATCAATTCACAGGTTTGTAACTCAAACGAGTAATCAAAACACTTACGTATGTACAGTACTATAGTGTAACATATACAGTCACTACTCTTCCACTGATTTTTGTTATACGCCATGTAACAGCTCTCCAATCGGCTGGCGAGATACATTTCTGAATTCTATATCGATTCATTTTAACAAACTTTTTACAACGAGAAATGTATGCCATAAAAGTAGGTGATGACATTTGTTTTCATGAGGTTTCCTAAGAACCACTGGAATGTATGAAACGGTACTTTGCAGAACAGTGTATTTGAGATTATTCTGGAATCTACGACTTTTTAATCAAGAAGGATTTATTCACTACAATTCCAGGCAAATCAGGAAGTGTTAACATTAGAAACTGATATGGAATGCATTATCTACTTATTAAACGTACCAGATCAGCTACTATAGCTGCAGCTGCAGGTAAATTCTCACAAACTTGACAATAAAACGTTGAAAGCAAAAACACAGTTTCCCAACAGCAGAACCCAATTCTAAAATTGTTGCTACATCTGTAGTAGTACCAGTAATCTTTAGTTGTACCAGTCATAATCATTTCTGTCCCAATAATAAATGGAACGAGTGACAAACGACAGACTATATACCTCCTCACTAGCCCTAGTTTCTCTCAACAATTAACATTCCTTATTTGTGCTGTCAGTCACTTTATTTCTTTATGTTCAACACCAGTCCGCTAACTGAATGCATCTGACATACACTTCATCGTTGGACTACGTGAAGCAGATGTGTGGGCCATTCAAATGGCAGGGGGGGGGGGCTATGGTGGAGTCAGTGGGTACATGCGGAAACCCAGTGAAATCATGCAGTGTTGTGTCAACCACGAAACACCACCCCAAGAGATATGTTCAAATGTTTGTTAAGCTTATGGGACTTAACTACGGGGTCATCAGTCCCTAAACTTACAAACTACTTATGAACTACTTACGAACTAGGACGGCACAAATATCCATGCCCGAGGGGGGATTCGAAGCCCCGACCGTAGTGGCCGTGCAGACCGTGACTGGAGCGCCTCAGTCTCCTCGGCCACCGCGGCCGGCCTCCGCAGCCGGCCACCCACCCCAAGAGAGGTTAGTAGTCTGGTTATGTCAAGCAATATGACATTCCATCACGTCGTTACCTATCATTACCGAAACGTGTAATGTAGGCCATACAACATCAATTGAATTCTCGCATGGAGATTAGGCGACTTGTGTATCCATATGTGGTTACTATCGCGCTGTGCGTCGTCTGCCATTGGTATCAGACTGCCAACTCGGTCGTTTGGAATGGTTCCGAATCCAGAAAGCATGGATGAAAAACGAACGGTGGCATATAATCTCCAATGACCGTAGTTTTGGTTTTGGTGGCGTTAAGGGTAATGTACGACTCCTCAGGCGTAGCCCCTGGCATTGTGGTGTGAACAGCAGTAATATTTGCTTATGCAGAAATGGACAGAGCAGCGATACCTCATAGCCGGCCGCAGTGGCCGAGCGGTCTGCGGCGCGCCAGTCACAGTCTGCACGGCCGCTATGGTCGAGGGTTCGAATCCCCCCTCGGACATGGATATTTTTGTCGTCTTTAGTATAAGGTAGTTCATAAGTAGTTTGTAAGTTTAGGGACTGATGACCCCGCAGTTAAGTCCCCTATGCTTAACAAACATTTGATTTTTTTGATAGTCGCATTATGTTCTGTGCTGATGGTACAGCGTCCTGGGAGAATGTTCCAACAAGATAATCACGTCGACACACAGCACGTGTGCCTATGGCGTGCCTACCGTGCCAGCAAGATTCCCGAAGCTACCAATAACTGAGCACGTGTGGGATGGCATTTATTTGTCACTGTAATAAAAACAATGTTTACATTAATTTTATGTTCGAACTGTTCATTAATACTTCTTTGAATTTGTTTTGTAACACTATTACACTATGTCGAAGTATGGAGTCACTTATCAAATCATGAAATGCGTCTTGTATGTAGTCTTTCGCGTTGGTCTGAGGCTGTTGAGACTCAGAGGTCTTGACGATGTGTCATAAGAAAAAATCGTGATATCTGGTGAACGCGGAGGTATGTCAATATCTGCCCTTCAAACGATCACTTTCCTTTGGAAATTTTCTGACGACAATGGAATAATATGGAGGAGTCATATCATAGTGCTGAAAGTAAATTTTTTCGAAGTTCCCAGCACCCTTGATAATTCTTAGTTCCACCTAAATTTGTATGATATCCAAGTAATTTCTTCACTCTTACTTAAAAATATATGGTTGAACCATGCCGAATGACGTTACTGCTCTCACACCACTCCTTCCCAACACTAACACGAAGTTGATTTATTGATCTAATTTGATTGTAGGTATTCAAGTATATTCAGATATGTATGTTTACTTCTCCTATATACTTAAAATTGGCCTATGACCACACACTTTTATCCAGTAGCTTGCAATCATCTTTCTGTTGCGGCAGCATCAACTGACATGACTGAAAACGTCGATCTGGAGCATCTTCAAGTAATCCAAATCGTTAACTTGGAATGCAATCTTTTATTTGTGTAAGATTGCTTGCACAACATTTGTGATAAATCCATCTCATTTGACGGCCGCGGTGGCCGAGCTGACTGCGGCGCGCCAGTCATGGTTTGCACGGCCACTACGGTCGGGGGTTCGAATCCCCCCTAGGGCATGGATATTTGTGCCGTTCTTAGTCTTAGCTAGTTCATAAGTAGTTTGTAAGTTTATGGACTGATGGCCCTGTAGTTAAGTCCCATAAGCTCTACAAACATTTGAACATTTCCATATCATTTGCATATTGTCTGGTTGATTTCTTCAGACCTTGGGAACAGTTAAAAACACCCACAATTACTTTTCCTCACTTTTGACTTATTTTTATCTGGCAGAACTTAGTGCATCCATAACAAGATCCATGTTCTCAAATCGATCTCGTATTGTCATAAACCTTTAGATGGAGGTTTTGATCTAAAGTGTCTTCCTTATTCTTTAACACCTGCATCCGATTTTTCTACGCTCTTTATATATGACTTCATGTCAATTAACGATCATATTGCACATCACTGAAACGCAGTCCTACCTTTTTAGCACACTTACCTCGTTTTCACAGTTCGTTACATTTGAGGCTCTCTTACCACTCTCCTCACGAAGCATCGATCCTCTGCTATCTGTCTTGGCGTTGTAAATGATGGGTACGCTCGCTGAGAATGACTTCAGAGTTTCTAGCTAAATTGTAGGTTCTCTCTTTCCGGTAGGATTATCGGCATTACACGTTCACACTCAAAACGCCGAAATCGCATCCACGTTTAAGAGGACATTGCGTCTCACAAAATAACCATTAGTACTGTGTGTATTCTTGAATTGTAAACGTGTAATTGAGTTACTGTCACTGAGATGGAAGAATATTTACACAGGAAAGATCTTACTAATCTGAAGGTGCAGACTTGTATATTATAAAGATAGCTGCACTGAATTTCCCAGAAAGAATCATGGGAAAACCAGCAAGTCTGAGAGATAGATGTGAAAAATTCTGACACCTTCATGTGCTTAGGTAGTGAGGTTATATAAAGCAATAAACACTACTGGGAAGTTCTCACCACAGTCATTCACAAGATGCGAAAAAAATGTGACATCTCGCTGAAACTTATCTGAACATAAAAAGGAGAAAATTAATTTGAGACAGATAAATGTCTGTCTGCACTCTGGCGTTCAACTGATTGTTCGAGTTAGTTCGCTCAAATGGAAGACAAAATGATTTTTACATTTGTTATGACTTAATTTTATAATTCTAATCCCCTATATAGGTGATATTGTGTTTCATTCCCGTTCCACACCTATTTTCAACTTGTTGTACGTAACCAAAATACCATTTGGTTCATGTGGTGAGACATTCACGAGACCCACATAGCCGTAGATCAGACTCCCAAGTAGATGAAGTGCTCCTTGACTTGGAAAAGCGTTGGGTACGGCTCCACTCAATGACCTAATAAACAAAATACGAGACAGCGGATATCAGACTAATTGAGTGACTGGTTTTAAGAGTTTGAAGAAAACATTGTGAGGTATTTCTCAACGGGAGTGGCCTTCTGACATAAAAGTAATATCTTGTGTGCCGCAAGGAAGGACAACTTCTTTCCAAAATATATATAAATGAAGCAGTAGATAATTGAAGAGTTTCGTGGATGATCCTTTAGTGTACAGAGAAGTCGAAAAGATTGCAAATCGTAGCGAAATGAAACAGGATATGCAGAGGGGCGACGATTGTTGCTGGAAGTAGAAATTAACCCTAACCATAAACAGACGTAGCGTTCTACGAACACGTGATCCTTAATCGTATGACTACATTATAGCAAGACAATCGCTGATAGTACTTACTTCCATAAAATAAAGTAGGGCGCGATTGCACATTTAGGGTTTACATAGCGATATATTAGCGTAGGGTTTTAAATTACAGTCATAACTGAAATTTCTTTGACTGTTTTTGTTATATTCCAGATTCCTAAAGTTGTATGTGTAAGTTTAAATGTAATTCGAATTAAGTAAAAACAAGTCATGAAAATGAGTAGTTGATTGATTCTACTGTCGGTTCTCGGTGAAACATTTCAAATTAAATAACTGAACACTTGTTGTTGCCTTATTTCACAAAACTTTGCCCAACACTTCTTAGAACAAGAGCACAAATACGTCATAGATGTAAAAGTTTTACATGTTGAAGATAAAGGCGCAAAACTGACCCAACTAGAAATTTTGGAGATTAAAAAACATATGCTCACAGCCCCAAATTTGATACTTAATGAAAAGAAATTATTCAATTATTCACCTCTTTTAGTCAATGAGTAACTTCCAAATAGCAGATAATAACAATGTCACTAACATTACGCGGCCATAGGCAAGAAGCAGTATTGCTCATGTGAAAAATACCGAGTAGCACCGTTGTTCGGAACCCAGGTTAAACTGTAGGTCCCCCTATAACTGGCTGGGTAAGTCAGTTCGAAGGTCGGAGGAAGGCAACGGCATACCACCTCCACAAAGGACCATGCCTAGTAAAGCACTGTGGTGTTCAAACCAATCTTCGGATTGTTGACTGCTTTACCTTCTTTAGGCAAGAAGCAAGGTCTTGTACCATAAACTGTTCAATTTTTCGAGGTACAACAATGATCAGTAATTTCACTAATAGATAACATCATTAAATGCAGTAGTAGTACAATAGATAATTAAGGTTTTTCTAATGAGGTAATGCAAGTGCAATAGTTCCTAAATTGCAAGGTACAAGTATTTTCTTCCAATGTTAAAATCGATAAACAGAGACCTTTAATATCATAATTGTTTGTCTTCACTGGTGTAACAACTTTGGAATCAGTAAAGTACTTGAAAATGGGCTCATAACCCGAAGCCTAGGTCGTAAAAATAAAGTTTTTTGAAACAATGCAACAACAAGTGTTCAGTTATTTAAAATGCGTAATCTTTCCCACTCGTGAGGTAAGGGTTATTTTCTAACGGAGTAAATTTGCACATTATCATTAAAATGAAAGTAAATTTAGTGTTATTCAATTCTTCCTCTTTATTTAATTTATTGAATACATACGTATAATGTCCCTTGCTTCTCAGCATATAACAATTACTGTTAGTACAAGATATGCTTAATTGAAGATTTATGGGCATTGTGAAAGAGAATGCTGTTTAACCGAGATCTCAAATGAAGTGTCGGGAACCTTCATAACAAAACCAGCATTCATACCCCCACTGAATCCAATCTTCTGTTGGCGGATTAGTCTACGTTTCAGCACTGCATAGATAATGATAAGTTAGTGGATTCTCCGTCAACGTATTTAAGTTTTGCTTTCATTTCTTTTTGTTTGCTTGATCACAATAAAACATTTTCGTATTTGGTTTCTTTAATTATCGGTTTTGTAGTTGGTGTTCCTATTGCTTTTTGAATGGGGTTCCAGACTGAGACTATTTCTGATTTCTTCCCTTTCTTCTTTCTTTATAGGCAATCTTATCTTTTCGGCAAAGAAATTAGTTCTTCGCGGGAAACATGGGAACTCGATACTGGTTGTCTTTCATTTAGAGATGTCTGTTAAGTGTGGCTCTGAAATAATCCAGCTTGAAGTGTGGGCGCGTCACTAATTTTGTCATACTGATTTGTAACACATAAACGAAGGATATCTTCCTTGGTGAATACGTGGCGATCCATTGGACATATGCCGATATTATGGAAGTTTTATTTCCTTCCTCACTGTCGCCATCATATGATAAGCAGTTCCAACGAATTGAGCAATTTACATATTCAGAATATTTAATGAGCTACTAGTCGCATTCTTGACAATATAAGTCCTTCATTGTCTAGTAGAAGCTGCGACGCAGTGGCCTTAGTTGTTGGTTGATGTGTGGATGAATTGTAAGGACATCAATGTAATGGACCCTGAAATAAGGAATGGGACTCAGTTGTGGATTAAAATTTAATGCTTTGTTTCGTTGGCTGTGTATTTTTCTCAAAATGATGTAATCACATGCGAATCAGACCTGAGTGAATGTACGGAGTGTCCTAACATATCATTAACATACCAGAAGCAGCAGCATTTATCAAAGTTTCTTTCATTCTTCCCCGAGGAAATATTATTCTCGGATGGACGTAACTTCACTAGCTGCCAAACAACATACGTCCCCTTTCTCCGGGACGTGCTTGACGCATATTGCAATCATTTTCGGAACTTAAATGCGAACAGTTGTGATCACCGGCTAATTAATGTTAAATATGCGATGACCTACTATTTATATGAACCATATCACAATGCGATAATAGTTTTCTGTGGAGTTGGAAGGCTAAGGTTTCGTCTCTGCATGAAATTATAAACCAGTCTTAATCGGAAATCTTTGTGTTTTTGTCTAATTTATTTTTTATAGTATTCCCATTAGAATAACAACAAACAGATGTATTTAGATAAGAATTTCTTTTCTCAGCTAAAATATTTGAAAAAAAAAGGCTTACGTGTAAGAGCATTAATGGAGAAAAGTTACACGTTGGTTGACCTCTTTGCCACGTATTTTCTGTTACGAAACACACATGGACGCGGAAAAGTATGAAAAGACTGTGTTCGTTGTACTAAGGTTGTTCAAGTGTTCCAGCATAGACCTAGACAGTGGTGGGACCATTTTTGGATCAGTGGAGGGTCGCGAAGGCGAGTTATGAAAGGCACTGGGATAATTACGCAGCATGTTGTTTACAAGGGTATAGTAAGGTTTAATAGTAAGCTGGTGCAGTGTATACATCTCATTAGAAACTGAATAGGGATCAAGCAACATATCAGTAAGAAAGTGTACGGTATGCGGTGGGATAGGGTACGGGCTATGATCAAATTGTCATTCAAGTCCATTGTGGTTTAACAATAGTTATAACTGAACAACATTTAAAAAGAAAAGTTTGAACTAAGTTTCAGTTTGCTGTTAGGTAGCCTTTTTCTGTTACCTAGCAACATTAACTGTCAATTTGGCCGTGAAAGTTATTAACTTCGATCCGAATTTCGCACACCACCAGCACGACAAAAAAAATTAAATCTTTCCTTCAATAAAATCAAATAAAATAAGATATGAGGTCCTTGTACGTGTAGGACAGGACAACTAAGTTTCAACCGTTACTATTAATTCACATTTAGTATCAGTCATAAGCACCGTAAATGGCTATCGAACTTTTTAAACTCTAACATCGAAGTTCACTGCCTGCTAAACTTCAAGTTTATTATTAATAGTTAACGTACTTGAGCTTGCCACATCTGAAGATAAGTCAATGTTAAAATTCAATAAAACATTTAATTATCTACTAGACGGAGATCAATACGTTGAATAAATCAAAATCATCTTCTTCTAATAATAATACATCCAATAAATAAACTTTATAATAAACTCAAAATCACTTCCAAACAACACATTGACTTTTATTGCCGTTTGATACAACATGTACCAGCTAAAGCAATGCCCGTATAAAACGTTAGCTCGTAACGGCAGACAATAATGAATTAACATTTTGTTTTTTCTTTGTAAACCATCGACGCGTGGCAAGAGAGAAGGCGGATCCAGATTCGTAGCCCCGTAGCGGTCGGTTAAATGTTCAAATTTTTGTAGAACTTATGGGATTTAACTACTGGGTCATCAGTACCTAACGGTCGGTTAAATGTCGATTGTGACCAGGTACAGCAATGTTGGCTGCGACGACGCTGCCCTTGTTCATTGCGGCACTTAGATCGTACAAGAAACAGAAAACAAACAAAACACATTTTAAGTATCGTATTATGACATTACAACATTTATATACAAATAAATATATAAGAATTCACAATATAAGAATTAAAGTTTTTTTATTCGTATCCTGCAAAACAGGGCTAATGTAGGAACGTGGGGCTCATCAGTGTTTGTCCTACTACAGGTACTGAGACAGAAGAAGCAAAATAGCAACAGTTGAGGGGACAGACGCCAAGATCTACAACACTGATAAAACAGCCAGAGCCACGCTCTCCTGTTTATGTGGCTAGTGTTCAAACCTTTCCTCATACTTGATATATTAATTTTTTTTGCAACATTATGAACTGTACGTCCGGTTTTAGGATATTTCTCTTATCTGTACTCAGCTTTGTGTTGGTGTGATGTTGTAACGTCCGTGCAGTACAATTACTCTTATTAGCAATCGAAAGGAAGTAGCTCTCGAGTGGGAGTCGCAGACGTTTGATGACAAGTCGAGAAGTCAGCCGAATCCTCTACTGGAAAACACATCTGATGCGCGATACATGACACTAGTTTTGGTATGTGCGTCATATGGTAGTTATTGGTAGTTATCTCTTGTCGGTGCCCCTAACATATACTCCTGGTGAGTGAATAACATACACCTCCTGGCTCAATTTATGTGTTCATACAAATGTGAAACTGATCACTTGCAAAGAAATGATAAAAATATGACAGTTTCACAATCACACAGTCTTTCGTGGAAAAATGTGTTTTGCGTTTTCGAAGTTTTCCGCATGTATAGTATCAAATGCTGCTTATGCAAAATCAAATATGACCATATCCTGGAATTAGGAAAAGTGAAATTTATTATTTATTATTTATTATTAAAGTTGGACTATCTTAGTTTACATCCGTTTATTCGATGTTTTCATTTCTGTGAGTGGTCTATGAGGCAAGTCGCCGGCGTTGTGGCGAATATCCACACCAAAACAGACACTACTTTCCTTTTTGTTAGTATTGGAAGTGGAATTGTGTAAGCAATCTGCTAGCCGAATTGGGGAAAGGCAAAGATAACCTATTATAGAATATAGAAATAAACAGTTTTCGTAAACAGTGAAACATACATCATTGTTCGTAAAAATCTTTTCCTGTTGTAGCAAATCGATTTTGTTTACTGAATAACCATTCTTCATTGCAGAAGATAGACAAAATAATTACACAAAATCGAAGCTAGGCAGAAATTAATTACAATTTTCAATGAACACGAAAGTTGTAAATGGCTAATGCCTACCAGAAAATAAAGAGCAGATGTTAAATGGATTAAAAATGACACATAGAAATGATAAATCTCCTGTCACAATCTATATACAGTACTTAGTACACATTTTTCCACAGTGTAATGGCCGACCGTTTCAAGGCACCTAGCTGCGCAGTGCGCCGCTGTTCGACGTCGGAGGTTCGAGTCCTCCCTTGGGCATGGGTGTACTTGTTGTCCTTAGCATAAGTTAATTTAAGTACTTTGTAAGCCTAGGGACTGATGACCAGAGTAGTTACGTCCCATATATTTACAAACATTTGAATTTTTTTTAAACATTTTAAGTGTCAGGTGTACGTTAAACTGAGCCCATTGCTTACGAAGTCTCTGCAGATGGAGCTCGGTATTATATACTAGCGCCACTAGCGCCCTCTTTATTGCTTCGAAAAAGCTTTTGACTCTTTGTAGTCAAAGGAGATCAAAAACTACAGAATTGTCATATATTTAAATAAGAAAACTTATGAGTAAAGTAAACTTTGACATTTACCAGTATAGATACAAATAACAAATCAATAGGACAGAATAAGGATAATTTTATTATCATTACACTTGTGTTACAATTGGGAATTCTACGCCAAACATTATTAAATAAAAAAACACATCATAATTTCAAAACATTAAGACATTTACAGTGCTCAGAGGAATGTTCTTTTCTGTGGCTTTTACGTGCTAGGTTGAGCAATAGATATACAAGCAACGTCAAATGTGCGTGGTAACTGAAGCGTTTTGTGTAGCGCTTTACATTATTTTTACACAATAACATAAATGTAGCCATATATTACCAATGTGAAGTTTTCTGCTTATGTGTTAAGACGGTATTACATGGATGGCAGTCATATAGTTTTGGACAACCTGTTACATGTAAGTTGGGGACATATGCAGTACATGGTGCTTTCCGTTCAGGGTTACATTTCATTACCCGTATTTCTGCCCACTGCCAGTAAGGAAATGTAGCCCCATATCATAAAACACAATGTCATATATCTCTTCCCGATATATATGTATTAGGTTGTACAAAACTATACGATTGCCAACTACGCAACATTGTCTTTAACACATAAAGCTGAAAACTTCACAATTGTAATACTTGGTTACATTTATGTAATACATTTTTGTTATTTTGTAAAAGTAATTGTACAGCGCTACGAAATCTGGTTCATTTATGACGCACTAGATGACGCTGCTTTTGAACCCATTGCTCTACATATCGTGTAAACGGCATTGAAAAAGAACATTTCACTGAGTATTGTAAATTTGTTACTGCGTTTGTTAAATTATTCTGTGTCTCTTAATAGTTTTATTGTAGAATTCCCAATTATAACACAGGTGCAATAATAAGAAAAGATTCTCTGTTCTTCTCAACATGATTATATTATTTTGTGTTCCATAACGTGTAATAGACAAGGGTATTTTTGCATATGATTTCTCATTTTAATATACGACAATTTTGTATTCTTCGACCTCCATTAACTACAAATAGTCGATAGCTACATCGACGCAATAAAGAGGGCACTTGTACCGTCTAATTACCGAGCCAAGCTGCAGAGACTTTGAAAACAGCATTCTCAGTCTAACATATACCTGACACCTAAAATATTTTACTAAGTACAATGTATACATTGTAACATGGGGTGTAGCAGATTTATGTGTCATTCTGTAATCCATTTAACAATTGCTGTTTATTTTCTGTTAGGTATTAACCATTTACAATACTCGTGCTCGTTGAAGATTGTAATTGTTTTCTGCATACCTTTGAGTTTGTATAATCATTTTGTTTATCTTCAGTACTTAAAATATTTACTGCAATCTAAATCGATGTGCTACAAGAAAATCAAAAGATATTTAAGTACAATGCTGCCATTTCATTCTTTATAAAAATTATTATGTGGTCGTTGAGAACATCCTTCCATATAATGGAATCGAATCTTAATAAACAGTTGTTCTGTAAAAATCGAATGTTTTTAAATCGATGTGACTTAATTTCTTAAGCGAAAATACGAACATACATTAAATGCAGAAGGTGAAAGGTAATATACAAGTTTAAAAGTGGTATTGACAAATACTGCAAGTTTTCTAAACAGTAACGGCTTGATAAGAAACAAAGGGATCTATAAGCTTACATACCTTCGTAAAAGAAAGTGTCCACCTACCGGAAATTTAAAAAGCGGGCTGCAGGAAAGAAATGCAACTCTAAGAAATATTAAGAGCTGTGAGGAGCATTTTATGGAGCAAACGAAGACATAAGTCGAAACAATGGCCATGGATCGCACGACATATTCCCAAGAATTACGGATATTTTCGGGAGAGCCAGCCATGATAAATTTCCACTGTTCTACACGATTATGGGTCAAACGATACACCTTGGGCCTAAAATAAAAAAATAACAATAATGCCAGTTCCACGGAAAGTAGTTGATAACTGGGGCGAATATTGACGAACTAATAAGAATTAAGTTATGGCTACAAAATAGTAATTAATTTCAGTCCATACGTTTACAAACTAGTTAAACCAACTTAAAATAACCAACGAACAACTTCAATACACTTGTCCGAGGGAGGACACGAACATCCGACAGCGATCAAACGCGCGCTCCGCTAGAAAGCTCCTTATAGCGTTGGGACATACCACCGCGGCGTTTGTCTGTGGGAATATGAAGAAGAGCTTGTAACATCAAAGATAGTATCATAATCTGTGTGAGCTGTTAATTGAGAGCAATGCGTGGTAAGTTACAACAGGTTTAAAGTCTCACTGGAAGGTAACAGAGCCGTCTAACAAGCACTTACGTGCGCCGTAATACCAGATGATGTAGTGCGTGGTCGGCTATTCTGACGCGCAATAGAGTCTTCGACGTCAGTGCCGAGCATCCGGGTCGCGGCATAACCTCGCCCAGCAGCGTAACAAAGCAGAAAAGCCCATACTAGTTGATTCGTCGCGCCGCTCAACGCCATGTTGGCTCCGGTGGAGCTACCAGTCGCTGTTTCCCGATAAGGGGATACGAGCACCAAGATAACAATCACCGGACCTACCACCTTCATTCCACCAACTTTTCTACGGGTAATGTAGCAGTATAGAAAACAGCTATCTGTGAAATGTTACTCGCCAGGGTCTCTACGTGTCTATACCATATTATGAAGCGATTGTACTTGTTGCATGCAGAGTTACCAAAGATTGACACATGTCTTTCTTGATGTCTGAGGGACCTACAGCGTTGTATCATATTGTCAACTATTGAATGAGATTTGGCCATCAATAGCCGTTACCTTCTCTTTAATCAAAGTAATTTCAAGAATTTTCCTGCAACGATCAAATGGCATAGCGTGCTACTTGCAAACTCGAGAGCGTAGAGAATTTCCAAAAAATCATTACTCTTATTTTAAACAACAGTATTACAACATAATTTCGAAATTATTCCCTTTAATAAATTAAAAAAAAAAAAACACAATTTTGTGTGTGTTCTACAATTTTATTTTTGTTTACTTAACCGATTTTCGGCTTATTAGGCCAACTTCAGAATATTGACTGCTGTGTCAAAGAGGTTACAATGTTTAGATACAGTATTGGAAGAGATGACAAATGTCTCCACTTAGCTCGACATACATAGTATAACATTTCTTTGACATTGTGTTATTACAGTTATCAACTTAAAAACTAAACAGTCATAAATGAATATACAATGTGTGGCTAAAACAAGGAATAAATATGAATATAACCTGGGAACTGGAACTACCTACTACTATAAACCAACTGTTAATGCTGATAAATATATATATAAGCGCCTTGATAATAATTTTGTGCGATAATTATAGATGGTGTTACATATGACAGTTGTATGGCCAGGTTTGGAGTGGCATCAAGAACATAGAATGAATAGTTACTGCATTAGATTAATCTTAAATAAATCTGTCTAATGAAATTAGTATTCTAAAAATTCAGGTAGCTGAAAATAGATATTATGTTGTAAGCTACACTGGAACCGATTTTTCAAAACTTAAAAATAAATCATAATAAATAAATACACAGGAGTTTGGGACTGTGTGGGTAAACAAGGAATCCACTTTTTAGAATTAATATTGAAACTGTGATTGTCTGACTTTGTTCTATTAGTTATACAAATAAATAGAAGACTAGGTCTAAATTTAGGTTTTTTGTAATGGAGGAATGGAACAGTCAGTGTGAGAGTTGATGGAAAACTTAGGTAACTTATTGTACTATGAGGAAATGTATGAAGAGACTGAACTGACAGGGTAGGAGGTAATGTAACTCAGGGATGAATTAAGTGAAATCCAATAGGGGTGAACTGTTTAGTTGTGTTTGATCATTTAATACTAAATCAGCGCTATGGGCTAAGTGTTTATTGATTTCAAGAGCTCCTAATAGGTTAAGTTTTTGGCCCTTGTTTGCTAAGTGAAGGACTCGAAACAGTGATTGGTAGCTATGGCCCTCACTATGTACATGCTCCGCAAATGTGGACTCCTGATTCTGTAGTCTCCAGCTGCATTCATGTTCAGCTAGTCTACCTGCTATGCTACCTGACTGACCAATATAAAACTTATCGCAATCAATCTTGACTTAATTCAAAATCTGTTATTCTTCGGGTTTGCATGTAACAGTTTCTACTAAAACTTTACGTACGAGACATCTTTCAAGATATTTTAAATTTTATAAAATTCAAGAAAACAAAGGTACGTTTTAATTAAGACAGATATTAAAATATTATCTTCGAAAGTGCTTATTTATTTGAACAAAAAATGCAAGGGAAATGTGTATAACAAGATGGCACATAATATCAGTAAGTAGCGGCTGGAAGCTACCCTCTGCAATGACGAGGGTTTGTTGCAGTGAAGTGCGCCATCTGGTCGATACAGGGAGCATCGGAAACACAGAAACCTGTGCATAACAATTGTAAGCTGTTCCCTCCATTTGAAACCTTTTCCTTTAGTAAGAACTCAGAGTTCGGGATATAGAGATAAAAGGTATATTATCTCATGTTTCACCTCATATAAATGAACTACAAAATTTTCCACTTATAAAAAAGGCAATAAATCTAAAGAACATAGCACTGACAGTAAGCAATTATACAAAAATGACAATTCCCAACACGCATGGTAACAGAGCAAGAGTGAAACAGCTCACAATTCTAACCTTTCAATGAATTTTTTGATAATAATAATAAACATAAACACGGAGTTGTTTTATAATTAATAATCTTTCACTGATTCTGATCTTCGATAACGGAACAACTGAGAAACAAGCTCCCGGTAAGAAACGGGCACATATTGGGCCTCACAATTTAGACTGAAGTCACAATCCCACTAAACGCAAACTGTTAAACCAAATAACTGCTGATAGTTTAACGTTCAGTGAATGAATATTTAATCAAAATCATTGCATTTATAAAATAACACAATACTGACACACGACAAGTCGTATGACGATCATAAGTATGCTTACCATTAAAGGTAAGTGTCTAAAGATTAGTGCAGCGAAATTTTCTTGTATACTCCGAAAAACTTCTTGCAGCTTGTATTACGACGAGAGAATTTGTTTTCCAGTGTGTATCCTTTAAAATCTGCAGTAGTAGTGTGGTAATAACGGCTAGAGAACACTTGCTTTCAGCGAAATCACTCCCTATTCCTTATGCAGACCACACATCCGGAGCACTACATTTCGCGGCGAGCTCTCGCCAACACACCCTTGTCCAACAAAATTTATTCTTTCCGCAAGATGGTCTGCATCGAAACTTCCTACACCTCAAGGCAGCGCCACCTATAAGCCAGAGATACTTAGTGGGAGTGAGAAGGCTATCTCAGGAATCGACAGCAGACTGTCTCAGGCCAAACGGATTATCTTGTCAAATATACAGTTAACTTGATGAATGTTCGTACACAAAAACAACACTGCAAGAACCAAAACGACGTGTAATAAGATCTTTCATGATTTCAACGTGAGTAAACTATTTATCATCAACAAGTAACCGTAGAAAGACTTGTACAAAATATTAACTTTGTGTGTTGAATAGCTTGCCCTAAACCTCTGACCCAAATTTTATCCAAGTATTCCATTTATTGACATCATTGTAAATACAAGGTCCGTTCTCCCAATGGCTACTAAAGCTACTGATCGTTTATGTCCCAAGGTGCATGCGCCACCTGTCCTGGTATAAACGCTCCCTGCTTCCCATCAGTAAGCGTGAATCACTCAAAATGCGTTGCCCATTCAGTCTTAAATCACATTCCTTAGATCATAGGGATGTCCAATTACTGGGATATGCAAGTATAGTAAGTAACAATTTTATTCTTCGTCTATATTTCAGAGTGTTTTAGGCAGTATGCTTGGTATGACGCATATTTTAGGCATAATGATTATGAATTTGCAATTTATGATGTCACATTGTCCATAGGTATAATATCATTTCTGAAGAAGACGGATTTATATCGGTCGAAACCGTTGTCAAGTTTATTAAACTACTATTATTGCAACTGCTTTCCCGATTATTAATTTGCTACCTTAATATTCGAATGGGGCATCAGTAGTATGCAGCTTAACAAAGTCATCAGTAACTCAATATCTAGGCTTAACGCTGCACAGCGATATGAAACTGAACGAGCATATAAGGACAGTCGTGGAGAAGGCGGACTTCGGTAAAAAAAAAAAACAATAAAAAAAAAAATAAATAAAAAAAAAAAAAATTAAAATGTTTGTAGAGCTTATGGGACTTAACTAGGGGGTCATCAGTCCCTAAACTTAGAAACAACTTATGAAATATCCTATTACTAAGGACGGCACAAATACCCATGCCCGATTGGGGATTCGAAGCCCCGACCGTAGTGTCCGTGCAGACCGTGATTGACGGGACGCAGACCGCTTGGCCATCGTGGCCGGCTGACTTCGGTTTATTAGGTGGAATTTGGTGATATCTCATTCGTCTTTTTAAGGAGACAGCATACAAAATGCTTGTGCGACATCGTCTAGAGTACGTTTTGGGATCTCCACCAGATCGGTTTAAAGGAAAATACAGTAGCAACTAAGAAGTGGGCCTCTAGGTTTATTTCTGGTAGATTTGATCAAAGCGCGAGTGTCACTAGAACTTAAATGGGAGTCGCTGTAGGTAAGGCGACGTTCTTTAAGAGATACACTGCTGAAGAAATTTAGAGGGATAGAATTTGAGGCGGACTGCAGAAAAAGCCACCAACCTACATTTAACGTATAGACCACAAAGGTAAGATAAGCGAGATCAGGGCTCGCACAGACGCATACAAGCATTCGTTTTGGCCTCGTTCGGTACGGGAGTGGAACAGGAAAGCAAGTAACTGGTGATTGTACTAGATACGCTACGCTGCGCACCTTTACATATGTAGATCTAGATAGATAATTTAAGTTTCTAATCTCTAAATATGTACAGACTGAGACACCTACAAATTGCAACACTTTTATTTCGGGACAGCGGCGGACAGATAAAAGAGGTTTTCGGTAGTACACTATAGCGTTGTACGCACTTTAGCGAGTGACAAGGAGCCGTAAAGCTTTTATCGAGCGAGATATTGAAGGAATATTCTTTTATTGGAATCGTATTCTTTCATAATTACATTCAATAGTTATTGCAAAATCAATCACATTGCCAGTTAATATTGATGATGAAAGTCGAAAGAAAAAGTTCGATAGCTGTGATACAATTGAAGAATAAACGGCTGTAACGATCCAAGTCCAGTTTACAAGATTCTAAGAAAAATAAATTTCATATTTATAAAAATGTGTGTTGAATAGCTATTAGAAGTGGTCAGATGTTTTTTTGTTGCTGTTGCGGTTTTCAGTACTAAGATTGGTCTGCTGCAGCCCTCCGCATTATTCAGTGTTAACCTTTTGATTTCTAAGTAACAACTGCAACCTATACTTTTTAGAACTAGCTTTCTGTATTTACCGCTTGGTCTCCATTTACACTTTATACCCTCCAACCTTCTCTCCAAAATAATAAACCAGTGAGCCACAAATGCCTCAGAAGGTCTCTTTATCAAAATATCCCTTCTGTTAGTTAGCATATACCACAGTTTCCTTTCCCCCTTAATTCTCTTCATTACCTTCTTGTTGCTTATATGGTCTACGCATTTAGTCTTCATCATTCCTCTGTAGCACCACATTTCAGGAGCTAATATCTTGTTTCTGTCTAAACTGCTATCATAAATTACTTTGCGCTTACTTTTTTTCTCTCGTTTTCTAGTCTATTTCTCTCAGCATAGCCTAAAGTAATTCGATTGCATTGCATTCCCTCTCATGAAAAGCAGAAAAGTTCAAATGTTTGTAAACCAAGGTACCAAAATGCTTAGGTAATCGGTTCCTATACTCAAAATTACTTGAACCAACTTTAACATATTCCAATGATTAAAAAAAAATAAAAAAAAAAAAAATTACACACTCACACACCCATGCCCGAGGGAGGACACGAACCTTCTATACAACCCGCCGCGCAATCGATAACGTGGTGCTTTAGACCGCAAGAACATTCCTGAGCTTATCTAAGATTTATTCATTTACTTTTACTGCTCGCTCAGTGTGCATATTGAATAACATCTAGTGTCAGTTGCTTCACTCATTTCTCAATCTACATTTATACTTCTTGCCTGTCAATTCTTATAACTGTACAATTTCTAAATAATTTTTCGTTACGTGCATTTTGTTACTGCAGGCTTCAGAATATTAATTATTTTGTTCCAGTCAAAATTTTTCACATTCACTAAGGCTATAATTGTATGTTTGTCTTTCCTTAATCCGTCTTCTGAAATAATTCGTAGGGTCATTATTGTCACGTATCTTCAGAATCCAACTAATCATAGGTCTGTTGCAGTATTTTCCATTCTTCTGTAGTTAATTCGTAATACTATTTTGTAGCCAAGACTTAATTTTTATTAATTCGTTAATATTCGCCCCAGTTATCAACTACTTTCCGTGGAACTGTCATTATTATTTTTTTATTTTATTTTAGGCCCAACGTGTATCGTTTGACCCATAAATCGTGTAAAACAGTCGAAATTTATTATGGCTGGCTCTCTCGAAAATATCCGTAATTCTTGGGAATTTGTCGTGCGATCCATGGCCATTGTTTCAACTTAGGTCTTCGTGTGCTCCATAAAATGCTCCTCACAGCTCTTAATATTTCTTAGAGTTGCATTTCTTTCGTTGAACCCGCTTTTTAAATTTCCGTTAGGTGGACACTTTCTTTTACGAAGGTATGTAAGTTTATAGATCCCTTTGTTTATCATCAAACCGTTACTGTTTAGAAAACTTACAGTATTTGTCAATACCACTTTTAAACATGTATATTACCTTTCGTCTTCTGCATTTATTGTATTTTTGTATTTTCTCCTTTCGTCGAATCAGTCCAATCCCCCAAACAAGATAACTGTTAGGTCATGTCGCTTAACCCCCCTGCCACATTCACTATTTCATCTCCCAAATCCACCCACTCTTCTCCTAGTGATTTATTTAATTTTATTTTGCAGTCAGTTGTATCCTATTGATTACTTTGAATCTCAAGAACGTTAACTTCTGTAACTTATCCCCGTTCATCCCCTTCTTTTCCTAACACACACACACACACACACACACACACACACACACACACACACAACCACACATACGCACACACAAACACAGGAACCTGTAAACAAAGAATCATAAATACTCCCCCCCTTCCACCCCATTTATAGCTTAATGTCATAGTAATATTCGTAACTCCCACTCATAATACACACCAAAAGAGGTGATCGAAAAATTGACCATGCCACAGTCAAGCAGTATATCAGCTAGTATAGTGCAACGAACACTTACAAGTGTAATTCACAAAAGCTATAAAAAGAATATACACACATTTCTTCATACATAACCTCTACCCCAACCGCCACATCTGTTCACACAGCCTAAACACAATGAATATATTCTTAGATATATTCACTGAAACGAGTGCAGTATTATAAAAATAACGGCAGCCAGAAAATGAAATAAAGAATATTTGTTATTGAAAGAAGGTCAAAATAAGGACAGTAATTTGAAAAGCAACGTTACAAATAAGAAACGAATGAACAGACATAAAAAAGCAATAATTAATTATTAAGTCTCAATTTAGGTGAAGTGAATCTGACAAAACTCTGAAAATCCATTAGTTATTGCAGATGACATGCTGGAAGACAGTAATTATAGCTGAACTGCATATGTAAGGCAGCCAAATAAAATACAAAACATAATATTAAGGTACATGTTGATTTCTTACCACTTCTAGAAATAATTTATTGATGGAAATAGTTTCAGCCTCAAATAACTGAGATATAACGTAATGCTAAAAGTTTTCATATGCCATCTAATAGATAATAAAGAAAACCCAATGAAGATGGAGAAAATTATCCAAAACATATCTAAATAACAAGTCGAACTGTGTCTGCATAAGGCAGAAACACTTATCCTTACTTTATATACGTATATGGTTATGTAGAATTGGTAACAACAGTAAACTAGTCGCCTACTACTCTTTCCTCCATACTCAGAGCAAAGCACTATCACGGTACAGAGGCACATTTTATGTCTAATTTTGTTTTTTCTATTTATGCTGAAAAATGAGTGTTCAAATATCTCACCCTCTCCGTACTTATGGGCGTGACGTATGGGGGCAATAGTGTTTTCACCAATTTAAACTGCATCTCAAAACTCACTAAATAGGCCCGTTCAGTTTTTTGTGCAGCTGTGTAAAACTCTACCACGGGTCAAACAAACTTGTAACCATATGTATTGCTCTTTATGTACAATATTTTGTGTCAGTCTTAAATGCTACGGTGGAGCGGCCGAGCGCTATAAGGCGCCTCGCTGCAGAGTGCTCGGTTGCTCGCAGTAGGAGATTCGAATCCTGCCTCGGACATATGTATGTGTGTGTGTGTGTGTGTGTGTGTGTGTGTGTGTGTTGTCCTTACGTTAGGTTAACTCAGTTTAAGTATTTTATACGCCTAGGGACTGAAAGACCAACGAAGTCCCATAGCTCTACAAACATTTGAACATTTGGTTTGGTACGTAAGCAATTTTTTCTGTAATTTGAATGTTTTTTTTCTGTTTATGAAAAAATGAAAGGGCAGTGTTCCTAAGTCACGTTCATAAAATCAAAAGCTGTGCAGAACTTCAGAAACATACGCTGCTGACGTAAGTTTTTAGAATCTTTCAAAGAAAAAAAGGTTAATTGGTTGAATAGTTTTCGACATACGACGAGTGTTGGTATGAGATAAGCATGACGTCAGGGTTTCCCTAGGACAGAATTTGTCAGAAAACGCTTGAATTCTTCTGAAAGATGAAACACAAGCTGCAATGACGCTCAGGTAGGAGGCTTTTACGTCAGTAGCCAACTTCGGCAGCATCGCTTTCCAATTGAAGGGCACTCGGGTATCAGAACTGAAATCCGTCACTGATAGAATTTTAGCTTTCACTGCCATTTTGTACTACAATCAGAAACATCAGCTCACGAGATTACATAAGAACAACCCGTATATATTTTCAGCCATTTTAAAAGCGATAATATCAGTGCAGGACGGATGGAGGAGACAATGAAAATTTAACACATAATTCCTAAAAGTCTAGGAATGAGCATTGTTTGAGAGTTTGGAATATGTATACATAGAACACCCTGATGGTATTTTAAATGAAGAAAGTGATAAAATTTGTATAGTTAACTTTATTGATTTCCTGACCAATGATAACGGATAAAAATAACTACCCAAGACCACGGACATACCTTACGACATATCGAGCACAAAGATAATTCATATATTTGTAAATACTCGTAATAATGAAACATACCACAGTAACTGTAATGAGAAGCAACTTTGGCCAATTGTCATAACATTACCCTTAGCACAGATAACGGATAAATATAAACTCGCAGGGATCATACATGTGTATGTGTGTCTGTCTGTGTGTGTGTGACACATCTACCACAAAAACCACAAATACAGTCGGAAATAACAAAGAAGATAACTTAGCAACTGTAACCAAACAACAGTATCTTAGGCAAACTGTAGCAGAATGCTGCCGAAACCATTGATAAAACATTAAAAAAAATATTACGAAAGATAAGCGTAATACTAAAGCTGAGTGACATTACCTACTGACGTGATGTGGACTTTAGAAAAAAAAAAATTGTATATCGAAAATTGATTTATCACTGAAAGTATTTTTACATAAGAATATAACAGTAAATGTTATGTAAAATGTTTTGTGTATTTCGTAGATTGTCTCCAAATTGTACTTTAGCTCAAATGAATCCATAGAAAATAATTAAAAAAAACGTTAAAATAGATTTACATTGGTATACTTATATAACGTCTTAAAAATACTGCTATTACACCAAGATAAAACATTTCTGGATTGAATATATCTTTGTGAGTCAATTATGACAACGATATCGTGGTAACAATATTAAGAAATGAAATGGAAGCTCCAAAATTTTAACTTCATTTTTGTTCATAATGTACAGTTTTATAAATATGAAATTTCTTTTTCTTAGAATCTTGTAAACTGGCGATCGTTACTGCCGTTATTCTTCAATTGTATCAGAGTTATCGAACTTTTTCTTTCGATTTTCATCATCAATATTAACTTGCAATGTAATTGACTTTGCAACAACTATTGAATGTAATTATGAAAGCATACGATTCCATTAAAAGAATATTGCTTCAATATCTCTATCGACAAAAGCGTTACGGCTCTTTCTCAGTCGCTAAAGTACGTACGACGCTATAGTTTACTACCGAAAACCTCTTTTATCTGTCTGCCGCTGTCTCGAAATAAAATTGTTGCAATTTGTGGGAGTCTCAGCCTGTAAATATTTAGAGATTAGAAACTTAAATTATCTATCTACATCTACATACATACTCCGCAATCCACGTAAAGGTGCGCAGCGTAGCGTACCCTCCGAATGCAAAAATATATTGTTGACTCCCACTTACATAGGTAGAAATGATCATCAGAATAAAATACAAGTAATCAGAGCCAGAACGGAGAGATTTAGGTGTTTATTCTTCCCGCGCGTTATTCGAGAATGGAATGGGAGATAAAATAGTATAACGGTGGTTCGATGAACCCTCTGCCAGGCACTTAAATGTGATTTGCAGAGTATCCCATGTAGATTTAGATATAGTAAATCACCAGTAACTTGCTTTCCTCTTCCCCTCCCGTACCGAACTAGGCCAAAATGAATGCTTGTATGCATCTGTACGAGCCCTCATCTCTCTTATCTTACCTTTGTGGTCTATACGTGAAATGTAGGTTGGTGGCTTTTTGTGCAGTCCACCTCAAATTCCGTCCCTCTAAATTTCTTCAACAGTGCTTCTCTTAAAGAAGTCGACTTTCCATTTAAGTTCCAGGAACACTCGCACATTGATCGAATCTACCAGAAACAAACATAGAGGCCCGCTTCTGAGTTGCTACTGTATTTTCCTTTCATCCGATCTGGTGGGGATGCCAAAAACTTACCCAAGACGATGTCACACAAGCGTTTTGTATGCGGTCTCCTTAACAGATGAGTCACTTATCCACCTAATAAACCGAAGTCAACCATCCGCCTTCTTCACGACTGTCCTTATATGCTCGTTCAGTTTCATATCGCTGTACAGCGTTAAGCCTAAATATTGATTTAATGATGACGCAACTTTGTTAAGCTGCATACTACTAGCTCTGCATTCGAACATTAAGGCAGCAAATTAATAATCAGGAAAGCAGTTGCAATAAGAGTAGTTTCATAAACTTGACCACGGTTTCGACCGATATAAGTCCGTCTTCTTCAGAAAAGATATTATACCTATAGACAACGTGACATCATAAATTACAAATTCAGAATCATTATGCCAAAAATATGCGTCATACCAAGTATACCGTCTAAAGCGTTGTGAAATATAGAACAAGAATAAAACTGTTACTTACTATACTTGCATATCACAGTAATTGGACATCCTAATGATCTAGGGTAATATGATTTAAGACTGAATGGTCAACACATTTTGAGTCATTCACGCTTACTGATGGGAAGCAGGGAGCGTTTATACCAGGACAGGTGACGCATGCACCTTGGGACATAAACGATCAGTGGCTTTAGCAGCCATCGGGGTATTTAAAATGATGTCAATAAATGGAATACTTGGGTAAAATGTTGGGCCAGAGGTTTAGGAGAACCTATGTCAACAAATATTACGTTTGTCAATTGTAAAATTTGCTAACAGATAACTTTGAAGTACATTTTGTGAACGAAAAATAATAATATTTAAGCGTATCTCTCAGATGAAGAAAAATAAACAGGATTAGTACATAGTTTATAGTATGGTGACGCAGAAGAGATGAAATGGATAATAAATGTATTGTCAATTACAATGGAGAATTACAAATATAAGCAAGTCTATAGATTTTTGAGGAAATGAACAAATCGCAAAGGGTACCGGTAATTGTAAGAAGATTTCGCGAGCAGTATGCGTTGAAGCCTTCAAAATATTGTCTATGGGCGAGATTTAACTGATCATTTAGCACATTGCCATCCTTGAGTTCTAGAACATTAAAGATCTCAAGTTCTTCCCAAAGAATAAGATTTCGCACTTTAACTTCTCTGTGTAAAATAATTGTACCTTTTAACTTTTTCGGAGTGTGGTTGGCAATCAGTAAATGTTCTGCAAACGTAAATTTATGTGTGTTCGCTCCTTTCGTTCCTAATATGTTCCCTTTGTATCTATTGTAAGGAACAATGAAGCTTAGGGTTTAACGTCCTGTCGACAGTATGGTCGTTAGAGACAGTTTGTGTCTTGTCTTCAGGGCTCTGCTTGTGTGGCGAATGTAGTGACACGGACAGTTATATGTTAATTTATAAACTCCTAAATTAACAAACGAATCACCTTTATTTTTCATTGTGTGCAACAATTTTCTCTTTAGAGTGTTGTCTGTAGAAAACGAAATATTACAGTTGAAATTTTTCATCAGAGGAAATATTTTGCAAGAAAGGAATGGATACGAATTTCTTAGCATTTCTGCTGTGACTTGAAGAAATATTGTCGTACAGTGTCGAGCATTTTGGAGATGTTTTTTTCCTCAAGATGTGATCTAGCAAAACCCACTCATCTGCATCACCTTACATTTTTCTATATTTAGAGCTAGCTGCTATTTTTCACACCCTGTAGTTTTATCCAAGTGATCCTGCATCCTACTACAGTCATGCAATGACGTCATTTTCCTGTACACCACGACGTCATCATCATAGAGCCGCAGATTGCAACGCACTCTGTCCGTCAAGTGGTCATGATTTCGTGTGGTGTTTTGGTCGTTAGTCCGCAGGTGGGATCGTATTCGACCTTCCTGGTGCAAGTCTTAGCTGACACCAAATGGGCGACTTGTGTGTCGATGAAATGATGATAAGGACGAGGCAAGAGCCAGTCCCCGAGTGTAGGAAATCTCGAACCCGAGCGGGAGTAGAATCCGGACCCCCTGCGTGGCAATCTACCACGCTGTCCACTACGGAGGCGGACTCCGTCTGGTCATTTGTATAGATAAAAAATAATAACGGTCCTATTACAGTTCCCTGAAGCAACTATCATGGAGGCGTCGAAGTTCTCCGTGATATTGCGCAGCCTCTGGATCAGTACAGCAGGTGAATTCCGCACTAGTAAGAAGCGCTGAAAAGAACGGGTCAGTGGTGCGGCGCGGGCGTCGAACCCCGGCGCTACGTGCCGGCACTCGTGACGTAGCTTGTTACGTCACGACGCCCGCGGCAGGTGTCTGCCATCGCGCCGGCTTTAATAATTAGCGCTATCTGCTGCTCAGCATCTGGCGCAGCCCAGGCCAGCCAGTAATTTATCGCCGCTGTAATTTCCGACCACGACTCTCGACCGGACTAGCGCGACTCTCGCTTGTACGTCGATAGCCGCGCGCCGATACCGCGTGCATGTTATGCGCCATTAAGATTGCCGATCTGTTTGAACAGCGGCCTAAATTATACGCCGAGCGACAAGATTTTGCCCCCAGTCGCGGCGTTTAGAGAACTTTTACAGTCGGCACTCGCGCTCTTTCCGACCAGAAGCGAATTTAAAATCAGAAACTCCGGCCGCGCTCACATTAACAGATAATAAATCTTGGAAAGTAGAAACGAACTGATTTATATTCCGGCCCGCCGCCGGCGACACAATTACGCTAATAGCGGGACAGATACAGACACGGCGCGTTCGGGCCGCATGCTGAAACGCGCGTTTCGCCATCGCGTCGGGAGCTATTACTGCACAGATATGTCCATTTCGATAACCCTATCGCTTTGTAAATGTCGAATTCAATAACTGAGCTGAGCGACACGGCTCTCATTACTGTCAAATTGTACTACATTGTCGAAAGCGCTCCAACCTCAGAAGTGTAAGCGTGGAAACGGAAATACTTGGTCTGCTGTGCCACATGCCAAAAGAACTCAGCATATTTATTCTGAGAGAATTTTTGATGTAATCTGTTTTCCATTTTCCAAAAGGCAGTAGCGTCTTGGCTTGAAACGACCTGAGGCGGGGGCCTCCTAATTGCATATTTATGTAGCATCTGCACTACTTCGAGAGGAACTGTCACTATGGTTGGGGTGGCGCTCACAACGCCATGTTTAGTTAACAGAAAGTGACCGAGTTTGAAACTGAACACTTCACCAGCAGAAAAATAAGTTTAATCACGTAACATTCATGTTACATCAGTATAAAATCCTGGCCTATATCGATGTCGTTGTGTTCCTTGCGTGAAACAAAAAACTAAATAAAAAATAATCAAGAAAGTAAACAAGAGGTACAGTGACTTTCTCACATGCTCTTCTCGATACAAAGCAATATCCTTAAGAGGAGTGGTATATCCCAAAATGATAAAATTTAACATTTTTAATTTTATGCAAGATATGAAAATTTAGATGTTTATGGTTAATTTGGTGTTCGTTTTATTGAAATATTCGATTATTTACTATTTTAAATAAATATTTGAAAATAAACATGCACTGACATTTCTGAGATTTTTGTTTTTCATCATTTTCGCATATTGACATTTTTTCTGGAACTATATAGTCTAGAAGGTTATGGCTTCTTTTGTTTTGTACAGAACTGACCGTTTCGTAAGATGCCAACACTATTTCGGTACTTCGCGGTAAACTCGTTGAACTGTACATTTGTTTGTGTTTGACAACAACAGTTATCCACTAGCTGTGTTTTAATTTCCGTGTTTCCTGTGATAGTTTTCATCATGAATAAGCCAAAATTGGTGTTCTTACTTTCAATTATGGCTACTCTGGAAGACGACAGGTTTTGTAATATCTTGGACTTCATTAAGGTTTCAGCACCCACCAATAGTGTGATGGCCTTGCAACAACTGAGAATCATGAAGACAGAGATTGCATCAATCAATATGTCAAAAGAAGGCTCATCCAAGATAAACGAGGAGATGAGGACTACACTCCAGGAGGGTTCTAACATATTTTATATGTATCATTGGCTGTATATTAAATATTTTTATTTAAATGCAATTTTTTCAAAATGACGTTTTTCAGATAAATGCCCTTCTTTCTTAGAAACTTCTGAATGTTCATCAATGATTTACTCACCGCATACCATAGACAGTACAATGATGATATAGTTCTACTTTCGTAGTATTTACTGTAATAGTTAAAGTTCAAGAAGTTAAAATTAAAAAAATAACACACAAAAATTAAATTTTTAGGGGAAAAATTCATAACTTTCTTTCAAGCTGTTATTTTAAAGTGATGGTAGAGAAATGCATTCACAAGGAATGCAAGAATAAGTGATAAAAACCCCACATTTATATACGGTACTCAAAAGATCCTGAGAAAAAGTGGCATTTATATAGCCAATTTAACATTGTCGAGTTAGGGTGGCACGACTCCCGCTAATAGTGCCGCAGTTACGTTGTTATTGGCAATTATCATGTGAGAAAAGGTAGTAGAAAGTCATTGAAATTATTCTTACAGATGGATGTATGTTGCCAAGTGCCCTCGTTATGAATTGCTGGATAGTTGGAGAATGGGTAACCTGCGCACCTTGATAAGCAAAAGTAACTCTTTAACGCATCTAAATTCTTACGGCGTCATATCTCTTGAACTGTTTGTTTTACAGTAATATAATTCACTACATTAATTTATACAGGATGACTTCTTACCACCGTGTACAAATTCTAGGGACCGATCGAGGATGCTCGACAGTTTAAGGATCTTATGTCCCAAAATGCATGATTTCCATGTTAGAGACCATTTATTGTCAGACTTTGTTACAGAGATTGCGGTCTAATGTGCATTGAGGCAGGCACCCACACTTACAGTGTGTGCAGAAAATGTGCCTCAATGCATTGTATTCACGTTGCCTTTGACACACGAGCGCTAAAATTGCAGCTGTGACAACGCTGCATCAGTACGCTGTTGCAGGTTCTCCACGTTAGGAACAGGCTCTGCATACCCGGTACTTTTGAGATGGCCCCATAAACTGAAATCGTACTACTTTGGATACGGTGAACGGCCATGCAACTGGACCGCCTCGTCCGATGCAATGAGCAGGGAAGACACGATTGAGATGCATTCTGAAGTTAACAGAAAATTAGCTGGATAACCGTAATGCAGCACCCAAATAACCCTTCCAAGCCGGCCGCGGTGGCCGAGGGGACTGAGGCGCTTCAGTCACGGTCTGCACGGCCACTACGGTCGGGGGTTCGAATCCCCCCTCGGGCATGGATATTTGTGCCGTCCTTAGATGTAGATAGTTCTTAAGTAGTTTGTTATTTTATCAAGTATTTGTTGAGAGTAATATAAGTTTGTTGCGAATAGACCTAGTAGTGCAGTGTCGAAGTTAGTGGCTCCAGAGATCACGACACTACAATCGTCTGCTGTCGCAGTCACGGCCGCGGGGACACCGGTAGACGCCGCGTACGTACGAACTTGTAACACTACAGCTCAAAACCTCATTACTATTTTATTATATATATGATCAGGATGTTGTGTATATTGATTTTTTTGTTATTTCTTTTCGTATAATGTAATATCTGTATGATAATCATTTATTGTGTGTTCGGTATGAATAAGTTTGGCTACTTAGTATCTGTGCGACTTGGCAAAGGAATTTTATTTATAATAATTAATGTTAAAATCATGTTAACTATTTGAAAAAAAATGCCTTTTGAAAAATACGTTAACAGTGCTGGTTTATACATAGGCCAATTTAAATACGTACAAAAGAAAGTGTAGTGAATAGCAGTGGTTCCAACTGGCAGGAGAGCATTCGAGAAGGGACGCTGTAGTAGTCGAGAAGGTATACTTGAGTGTAGTTTGTTCAGAGCAGTGAGCACAGTGAAACATCCGCGTACTAAGTAAAGCATTGTGGCTGGTCAGATACACTAAAATTGTTGGGAGAATCCTTTAAAGTGCCACTGATGAGTACTTGACATTGAGAGCTCATATTTGAATTATTACGTCAGCAAGAAGAGGGTTATAAGATCTGTAACTACAACAGGAAGTAAACTCTCTGTTTTGGTGCTACAAAGCATGTCATATCACGCCTCCACTATCTCAACATGGACTCACAAGTAATTTTTAGTTATTTGTGCAAGACTGCACGGACCAGTCTTAACTCCACTACTTGATCCTGTTCATTCATCCAACTAGGCTTCTTTACCATTTTATTATGAACTTTTCGGGAATCTATAGTTAAACAGGTAAAAGTAAAGTACTATTTGCAATATTATTTTGCAAAGTGAGTGACAACTAGTTAGGTCTGTAGATTGGCTCAAAAGTTTCATAATTTATGTGATTGCTATTACCCGTTGAAGCCAACCAGTAAATACACAAGTAAATCAAAAGCGTGTTAAATTAAACATTTTTGTATGACTGAATAATTATTAGCTACTAATTAGTCATGAATGTTGCTCTTCATGCTGTATAATGAGCATGTCAGATCAGGTTCCCCACTTTATTTACACTGAATGAGAAAATCAGAATCAATTCTCTTTGTCACGTAACATCAACTTTATGGTTTAACAAAAGAGATTAATTCCATAACAATTAATTTGATTCAGTAATAAAGATGACTGATGTTCATACAGTTACTTGTGAAAGTTGATCAATAAGTACTGTTACCCACGGTATAGACCTCAATTATATGTGCCAGTAGTGACTTTGAATTTAATAAGAATATAAAATAGAATCTAAATTTGTCAGTAATTCACCGAGAAGTGTAAGTTTGACTGTGTAGCAACAAACAGAGATCGTTAATGACACTGCGTTTCAGGCATGTAAACTGTTTAAGCCCACAGCCTGCAGTGACGTATCTATTGATAGATTACTAACTATTATTAAAACAATTAGGTTCACTGATTTACTCATTGATTACTCCTGTTCTCCTGCGTTGGATAAAATATTTCAGTTTTTGGATGACTATTAGAAACAATGGTGCAAATTAGTATTTTTGGTTCATCAAAACTTATTCAGTATTTTCCACACTATTTCAAAGTTAACCCATATTAACCACATTTCTCTGCAGTTACCGTCCAAAATTTGTTTCAATTTCAAATAGTACAATAGAAATTGCTATATACTTCTATCAGAGTTTATGTAGAATTGATTTTTATTGGTTAATTTTTGTTGTAATCGGCTGGCGGCCATTTTGTTTACAATATTGATTACAAATAAACTTTTTAACTATGGTCAGTAATCGTACCCTGTGTCTCCTATCGCTAACTCCGCTTCGACATCTAAATCTGAGGAGAGAAAGTTGCTAACGATACCCTTCATCTGTTAGGTTATATGCACACAGTCATATTTTCTAAAATTCCTTTCACAGGGTAAAATTACAGCTAAACTGTTTATTGAAACGAATAATTGTAGTTTCATACTGTAGTTATGTCAAAGCTGAACAGTATAAGGGCAGTGTTATAAGCCTTCTCAAGTTTGTCAAACCTGCCTGCATCCACCATAGGTAATTAACCTGCACATTCTGCATGTGAAATAGAGTACGAGAGGGACTGATGACCATTGCAGTTTAGTCCCCCTTAAACAACACAACAACAACAAGAGTACGTGAATTCAACACGAAGTGCATCGTTTCATTGAAGATTGCATCACTTTGTCGAACAGAGTCCTCACATTGCTACAGTGTTCCGCAGTGCCACATGACATTTTGCTACAGTCTCAGAGTTAATTGTTTACGTGCCGACACTAAAAAAATCGCCCACGGAACAGAAATTTTAAATATCTGTAATTTGTGCAATGCCAAAAGATGGGTATATATTTGTTTTAATAAATGTCACATGAAATGATGCGGAGGGATTGTTCCTGTAAAAATGTAACTAGGTCGCCTTTTCAAGTCTCACTCCTCCACCACAAAAAGTAATAAATTAAAACATGGGAGATGCTGCAGTTCAGCCGTATGAATATCGAAAGTGTAGTAAGAGATGAACATTTTCCTTACAAATTTTTATCGCAGATGTCAGTAAGAAAAAGTTTCATAAAGGTCTGAAGTTATGTATGAAGTTTGTTGGAGGTCGCTAAGTATTATTTATCATATTCTAATAATGAATGAGCAAAACTAGAGAAATTGTGTTCCGACAGCTTCTATACAAAACAAACTTCGTAATTGTAACAATTGCCTTATCGTGTTAAAAATAACATAAGAATTTTGCCCTTAATGAGTAATTAAGACAGCAATTTTAATTTTTAAATTTGGTTCCTAATTACCTGGATTATCAAAATTGGATTTTTTGTTTACCCTGAAAGCCGTTATACAGCCTAACAGTAACAAAGAGTCCAGAACATCGAAAATCGGATTTTATGTTGTAGGATGTGGTCACCTGACCATTCAGGTCAAGAGAATATAACTGTCTTCAAGAAGTATTGGCTAAATTTTCCAAAATAGCGATGTGTCCACTACCCACTGCCATCCAAGATGGCCACATTGTAAACATTGTGTGTAGGGAACACACTGATTTTGAGAACGTACAATAAAATGAAAGAGTAAATTCAGTTTTTACGTCTTCTTGTCTCATGAAAAACTAGTTACAGATTGATAGAAAGAGAATCACTGCAGATGGCTGACAGTGTAAACAGACTAAACCAGCTGAGCGAAATCAGCGTGAGAGGAAGTGTCACAGCGTCATAGAGCAACGTGTAAACATAAAGTTTTGCTACAAACTGGGGAAGATTGCCTGCAGTTTACTAATTACGACTCAAGTGTAGCGAAATATACCGATTGTAGAGCATGTTATACAGATCCGCTGTTTGTGACACACATGTTATATCCATGCAGGGTAATATCGGAAATCATTTTCTTACTGCTAAAAGGGCTAAAATTCCATCAACAGTCTGTTGACAGAAAAATTGTATCTGTTCTTAATACTTCGTGTGGAGGTGAATAAAAAACAAATCTGGCAACATTTATATTCTTCCAATGCAGGCCTAGGTAATTTATAATTGGGATGAATAACTTTGATACTAGGTGCTAAAACCTGCTGTGGTAGGAGCTGAATCCTCTCAGAAGGTGTGAAAAATATAGGTGCTTGTGTGTGTGTGTAAATAGACAAAAGCACTCTGCTCCGTGAGTAGTATGCGGAGTGGATAAATCAGATACGCTCTTGTGTTACTACTAATGGATTACTGTCAGGCACTGTTCTCGTAAAAGATCACTGAAGTATCCGCCCAGGCACTGCGAGAATACAAATGTACTAGCTTTTCTTTGCTGCCAGACATGTTCACCTTAATGCCCGTGGGACTAGTTTCTATTGCGAAATAAAGCAGTCGCCGTAGAATTGTGTCCTACTGATTCAGTCGCAAACGTTTTAATTACTCCGACATTTACATATGCACACTGCAAGTGACCTTACTTCATACGGTAGAGGATATTTCTGTTATCACAATCTGTTTTCCAAGATCCATTTGCGAATAGTACGTGGGAAAAACGATTGTCAGTAAGCCTCTACATCAATTCCAACTTGCCTGGTTTTCTTGTCGTCTATACTTCGTGCAACTGACTAGAGTACGGGTAAAACTGGTTTGAATCCCAGCGTTGGCCAAAATAAAATTAAAAAAAAAAATAAATAAATAAATAAATAAATAAATAAAATGAACTCATTTCTTCATCTTATACTCACAATCGTAGATACTTTTGAGACTAAACATCAAGTCTTTATGACAGTATGACATTTTTTGACAAACCACAAAATAGTTGGCCCGTGGTCGGTAAACCGCAGCTCGCGAGCTGCATGCGGCTTTACAGCAGTTCAAGTGCGCCTCTTTGACGAATTGACCCTTGCCAAACTTAACCGCCACTGTGAGGTTGAAACTTGACGTTATAGAGGCATGTAAGCGCAGTGGTGATTAATTTTGCATTGGGGTAGTTTGAAATCTGTATTTGACAAAAACCAGTGTTTGCTTGGTTAACTTACCGCGTAATCCAAAAGCGCTTGAAGTGTCTAAATTCAAAGTGGTCCATTAAGTTTGCCAGCGATTTTTAACTGCGGGTGAATGAGTACTGTTGATGTATCACATGCTAGTCAAGTTAACCAGGTAATAATTAGTGGTCGGATCTAGGCTTGTCTGAGAAAATCGCGCAATTGATGAAAATATCTACATGGTACATTTAGGTGCTTGTATCTTTCACGTAGCTTACTACTGCTGCAAAAAAGATGTGTGGCCTGATGTGCAGTGTATAAAATCGACATATTATTTCTTGACATCGATTAATCTGCGATAATTTGGGGGCTCTGTAGGATACATTAAAATTGCCCTGAGGGAAGACTTGCTTCCACGCGGGAATAGCCGTGAGTTCTAAGGCGCCTTGTTGCATAGTTGCGCAACTCCCCGTCGGAATTTCGAGTGCTCCCTCGTTCATGGATGTGCTTGTTGTCCTTAGAATAAGTTAGTTCAATATTTTGTAAGTCTAGGGACTGATGACCATCAGGGTGTGGTCCCACAGGTTTACAATTTTTTTTCAAAATGTTCAATGTTTGTGAATTGAGGCGTTATGCTCTGATGCCGCGGGCCGTTCCCCGTCGTGGTTCGAATCCTCCCTCGGGCATGGAAATTGTTCAAAAGTTTGTAAAACTAGACTTAAAATTTACTCAAACTACCTGTTGCTATAGACAACACATACCCAAGCCAGAGGGGAGACTCTTAATCTCCGTAGGGGGTGATCTCGAAAGCCGTGACATGATGCCCTAGAACGCGGGGCATTCCCGCGTGGCTAATACGTGGTTTCGTATATTGTACATTGTATTTCACTTGAAAATCAATTGATTTTATCATCGACTGCGAACTCTATATATTTATTTGCTGTCAGTTTTAAGAACCAATTCCTAAAAGAGTAATTGTAGAAAATTAAGAGCCGCTCAGAAAACTGGGCGCAGAAATAAATTCAGTGTCGAAGTCCAAAATTTGTGCTGTAGTGGATTTCGGATACGCTTTGGGTCAGCGGTCACACTAACCCATTAAGCTACCCTTGTACTCTTCCCGTTCTGTCCAAATTTCAAACATATCACACACTACCATGGTAGTGCTCGCTGCCCATTACTTCCTCTTGCTCGCGATCAGAACTCTATTCCCGCAAGCCATCGGACGTGTGTGTTCCTCAGGTCACGAATGTTCAAATGTCTGTCTATTGGACTTAACTACTGAGGTTACCAGTCCATAGACTTACAACCTACTTAAACTATCTTAAAATAACCGAAGTACAACAAACAAACACATGTCCAAGGAAGGACTTCAACCTTTGAGCTCCAAAGAAATGCCCTCGGCCCACAAATTGCCTCTTTGCGGCTTTTTACGATGGTATTCAAATGATAAGTTACGAAGCGTCTTAAAACTCAAGACCGACTGAAATATGAATATGTGGCGTCAGAATAATGTCGTGCGTCAACTGGGGACGCGAAAAAATTCATGGCTGTGTCCTCAACAGACAAGGTAATGGTCACCGTCTATTTCGACGTCCGAGGTGCGATACTGATCGAATTCCTCTAGCACGGGAAAACCAGTGACGTCTACTGTGAGGCACTCCGTAGGCTGTGCAAGTCCACGAAGAGCAACCGGCCTTGGCGGCTCACGGAGGGGTTGATTCTGCTTCATGATAACAAACGTCCGCAAGTCTCCAGGGTTACACAAAACGTACCGCCAAGTCGAAGTGGGAGCAGCTGCAGAATCCGCCATACAGTCTGGACAAGTCTACTGTGACTTCCATCTATTTGGTGCGTTAAAAACATCTAAAAGATAAGCGCTTCAACTCTGACGACGAACTGAAGAACACATTGGAGGACTGGCTCTTGTCACACCCACAGGAATCCTGGGAACGGGGAATCCTTCGGCTCAATAAATGGAGAGATGTGCTGAGGCCTCTGGTGATTGCTTTTGAATAAAGACTTCGATTATGTCCACAGTGTCTATTGTACCTTACGGCGGGCACCATAAAAATCAAAGACGATTTAGGTAGGGTTGGGGTTTAACGTTGACTCCTTTTAGAATTGCGAAAACTAGCAGTTGGTTCTCCCTACTTTCCCCATATGCGAACATCCCTTCCTATTCTCTTCTTAATTTTCGTATAATTGAACCTCCTCCATATTACTACGGACACCTTGAACACGTTCCTGGTTGCAACAAGAATACGGCGCCTAGTTGCTGCTACCGCTCCGAGTAACATGCATCAGTTCTAAAAGTTATTTCACCAACCTATCATCATCATCTTCCGTAATTGTCCCAGCGCTGAAACTAGCATGCAGGTCGTTGGTTCTTGCTCTTGAGGCTGCAATTTTCTAGGAACTGTTATTTGTAGTTTTCTATTAAATGATGCACTAAGGTGGTCAGACTGTGAACATATACTGCGCACATGTACAGTTGAGATCCGGTGTTCAGATGGGGAACACGTAATAGTTAAGATTCGGCGATAGTTTACAGTCACAGTAGATTAATGTTTTATGTAATAGTTATGAACTTTAATGATGAAACAAGGAACGATACGGTTAATTACGTGCAGTGTGCTAATTTTCTGCTGTTATAACTAATAAATAAGCTGGCATCCCCGTTGGCCACCGTATCCACGGTGGCGGAGTGGTCAACGCGTCTGCCTAGTAAGCAGGAGATCCCGGGTTCGAATCGCGGCCGGGCACAAATTTCTATTCGCCGCACTTTGGTATTGCATCCAAACGTAGTACAGTGAAACCATAACTTATCGCAAATTGCGATTTATTTCATTCATTGAACGCTGTAACGTCGTCCAAATTATATTATTCCAACTACCTGTATTTCAATCATTAGGTCCAAGCTGTTATACGGTCGGCTGGGGAACACAGCAGCCTCACAAAACCCACCTTCCAATACTCTGAGAATTTTCAGCTAGCAGTCGATCTTTTTTAAAATTGCCTTATGGCATATCATGAATTGGGTCAGTAACTGTCCATTATCAATGCATGTGTTTAACTGTAGATGTTATTAATATACAAAAACTCACATCACGCCAATGTCGTTGTCATACTTGGCGGGGTGTGAGTTTTTCCATATTAATAACATCTACAGTTAAACACATGCATTGATAATGGCCAGTTACTGGCCGAAATCATGATTTGCCAATAAAGAATTTAAAAAAAAAGATCGAGTGATATCTGAAAATTCTCAGAGTTTTGGAAAGTTATCACAGTCGTGGAGCGCAAACCATGGAAAGTAAACTGATGAAAAACCCAAATTTCACAAGGAAACAATCAGCTTCTGCCTGTATCTGTAATGTCACAAGGCGTTCCCTTCTCAGAATTTCACCTTTGTTAAACAGTTAGTTTATTAAATATTAATAAATATAAGATCCCATTATACATCAGTCAATCAGCGTTGCCGGCCGCGGTGGACGAGGGGATTGAGGCACGTCAGTCACGGTCTGCTCGGCCACTACGGTCGGGGATTCGAATCCCCCCTCGGGCATGGATATTTGTGCCGTCCTTAGTATTAGGTACATCGTAAGTAGTTTGTAAGTTTAGGGATTGATGACCCCGTAGTTAAGTCCCATAAGCTCTACAAACATTTGAACCTTTTTGAATCAGCGTTAGAGGTACAGGCACCTCGGAAATATTTTATACACTCCTTCGCACGGGAACCGCACCTACTGGCTGTTATTGTTGTTGTTTTTTGGTTGGGACATGGAGACTACCTGCTAAAGTCATCAGTCGAACCTACTGGTAGCACCTGTTATGCTTCTACCTGCACCATCTGTCGTCTACTTGTTCTAAACTGCTGTACGGGAATGATTCTAAAACCTGAATAGGATGGCTGTAAGCCAGAAATATTACAATCTTTTATTTTGAGCACTTCTTGTACAATATATTGGAATTTGGCTCTTTTGAAAAAAAAAAAAAAGTTTAGGGATTGATGACCCCGTAGTTAAGTCCCATAAGCTCTACAAACATTTGAACCTTTTTGAATCAGCGTTAGAGGTACAGGCACCTCGGAAATATTTTATACACTCCTTCGCACGGGAACCGCACCTACTGGCTGTTATTGTTGTTGTTTTTTGGTTGGGACAAGGAGACTACCTGCTAAAGTCATCAGTCGAACCTACTGGTAGCACCTGTTATGCTTCTACCTGCACCATCTGTCGTCTACTTGTTCTAAACTGCTGTACGGGAATGATTCTAAAACCTGAATAGGATGGCTGTAAGCCAGAAATATTACAATCTTTTATTTTGAGCACTTCTTGTACAATATATTGGAATTTGGCTCTTTTGAAAAAAAAAAAAAAAAAAAAAAAAACTGTTTGTCGATCGCTGGGGAATGCAACTGAGGGCTCCTCCTCCTGTGTGTTCTCGGAACGGTGACCAGTGCGTGCGTCAGCCGCCACCTGGCCGCCGTCCAGCTCGGCTGGCTGCATCGGCGGCTATCGCGCCTGCGGCTGCGGCTGCGGCCTGTGCGCTGACAGATGGCGCCGGGACGTGCCGCAGAGCCGCTCTCCTGCAGGCAGCAGGCAGGACGAAGGAGTGCGACAGCCGCGTTTCGCAACCGCTTTGACATCCGGGAGGCCGGTCATCCTTGGCCGCTGACGTAACGGCGGCCGCGCGAGTGACACTCGGGGCCGCGCGTTGCTCAACGCTGGAGGTGCCGCCGCCGCCGCCGCAGTGCCGTTACACTGGCTGTGGCGCTGCCGCCGCCGCCTCTGCCCACAGCAGCCGTCACGAGCACGGCGCTGTTCGCACGCAGTTAGGAAAGCGGCCGCTCTGTCCTCTCCCGAGGCTCCAAGGCTGAGCACCCGCGCAGGCGAGCGTTCCCACACTACGGATACCCGCTGGGGCTGCACTGTCGCCCAGGTGACTCACCGATGGACCGGTAGCGCGAGGACCGCCCCTGACCTGACGCACACAACTGTACCGACGCCAGCAAATTCACAGACGTACTATCAGTTGAAACTTCCGGACGGTTAGACGTGTGGTCTAACGCACCGCTTTCCGAGACGGGGAGGCGTACCGGCCCCGGTTCGAATCAGCCCGGCGGATTAACGAAGATGATTGGAGTGCCGACCAGTCTGGATGTGGTTTTTAGGCGGTTTTCCACATCCCTCTAAGTGAATATCGGGCTGGTACCCCAGTCCCGTCTCAGTTACAAGGATTCGCTAACATTTCGTAACACTTTACACTTTCGAATCCGCCCGGCGGATTAACGACGGGGATCGGAGTGCCGACCAGTCTGGATGTGGTTTTTAGGCAGTTTTCCACATCCCCCTAGGTGAATACCGGGCTGGTACCCAAGTCCCGCCTCAGTTACACGATTCGCAAACATTTCGTAACACTTTACACTTTCACACTTAAAAACTATACGCAGACATTTGGGAGCATGGGGTGGCGGCAGAAATGGCATCTACATCTACATAGATACTCTGCAAGTCACATTTAAGTGCGTGGCAGAGGCTTCATAACTTTTCTCTTCCGTTCCATTCTCTAATAGTGCGCGGGAAGAAAGAACACCTAAATCGTTCCGTTTTCGATCTGATTTCTCTTATTTTATTCGGATGGTCATGTCTCCCTAAGTAGGTGGGTGCTAGGAAAATATTTTCACGTTCATAAGTAAAAGTCGGTGATTGAAACTTCGCAAACAGATCACGCCGCAATGAATGATTTCCACCCCAATTCGTGCAACATTTCCGTGGCGCTTTCCCCCCCGCAACGTGATAAAACAAAACGAGCTGCCTTTCTCTGAACCCTCTCACTGTCTTCCGTCAGTCCCACCTGGTGAGGGTCCCACAAGGGGCAACAGTACTTCAGGCATCCGGCCGTCCTGTAAATATTAACACATGCCAAATCCACATTAACAAGACGACCCTGCAGTGTGTGGGAAAACGGCTACAGAGAAGGAAGGAAGGAAGGGGGAAGGACCATCTATTGAAAACTGTGTGCCCGACCGGAATTCGAACCTGGGACCGTAGACTTTCGCGGGCAAGAGCTCTCTGTCGACTGAACCATTATGGTACGCGTCATGTACAGGAAAGGATCGTGGGTTCTATTCTAGGGAGGGGACACAGGTCACAGTACGTGTTTTTCGTTCCTCCCCCCTCCACCACCACCTGAAAAATATACCTTTGCCATAAGCTCACATTCATTGTATCATATATGTATCAAATAGTTAGAGAGGTGTTTAATTAAAATTTGTGCTGTGGCCTGGATTCGAACTCGGGACCTCCTGTTTACATTGCAAGCGCTTTAGACCGCTGCCGCGGCGGAGGGGCCGAGCGCATTTAGGCGCTATGCTACGATTCGCGAGTTCGTTCCCCATCGGAGGTTCGAATTCCTCCTCGAGCACGGACGTTTGTGCTGTCTGTAGTATAAGTTAAGTCATAAGTAGTTTGTAAGTTTAGGGTACTGATGACCCCGCAGTTAAGTCCCTTAAGCTTAACAAACATTTGAACATTTTCTTTAGACCGCTTAGCTAACACAACGTTACAGACAAAGCGACTAACGGACTGACTTCAAACATGTCTCCCTCCATACCACATACTTTAATTCTGCCTCAATGTTCCCTGTGAAATACCTATCAAATTCCAAAGGCTCTCCTATATTAGAATAGCACCCTATCAAAGAACGTGAATGGGAACAATCCCGCCTTGTTCGTCAGATTGAGGTGATATTAATATCAACAATAATACAGTTTCTTGAGACAAACATTGTCACATTATACCAAAGGTATTAAATATAATGAGAGCACAAATTTTTATTCAGTGCCTACCTTATATTTAATCCCTTTGGTGTGACAAGACAATGTTTGTCTCGAGGAACTGTATTACTGTTGATATATATGTGTACTAATTACACAGTATGTGACATTTTAAAATAATAATAATATTTATATTACCGAATAATTTCTTTAAGGCTGTAAATAGCACAAAAATTGAAGGAACGAAGGAATTTTAGAGTTTGACGCCCTGTTGGAAAAAAAATGCCACACCTTTTCAGCATAATAGTACATCGCAGTTCTTTAGAACACTGTTTTTCTAAAATATGTGTAAAACAATTTGCAAACTAAAATTGTTTGCAGTTAATTTAAGACCAATAATAGCATCTTTGATCACGACATACTTTGCACAGTGTGAAATCGAAATGTATTTCAGTTACCACCATGACTGGAGTTTGGTGCGCTAACTGTGGCTATACGATTTTATTAACTGATCATTTCAGTCGCCTATGTGGGAAGGGGAGGGGGCGTTCGAAAAGGCTTTATTATAAACAAACAATATATACGGAGGGTATTTGAAGTGGTTAATGGAATGTAGAAAAATAAATGAAATTATTTTTAAAAATTTATGTTCCCGTAGTTTTTCGACTATTTTTCGTCGCTTACTGAGCATGTATTCCTTCAGTCCAGCATATCGAGGATCTCCTGTAGCCCTAAGTTTCCCTTAGTAAGTTTAGGGATCTCTACGTATTCAGATTTTACCAGGATATTGCTTATTTTGGTGCATTTTTATATGCAGATGCACCGAATTTTTGTTTAACACTGGAGTCATTAAGTTGCAGAAGGAAAACATATCAGAAAAAATAAAAAAAGAGCAAATAACCAAAAAGGGACATAAAAAGTACTGGTGGAAGTAAAGCTGTCCGGACGGGCCGTGAGTCGTGCCAGGATACTTCAGTCGGTAGAGCGCTTTCTCGCGAAAGTCTCAGGTTCGCATTATGGTCCAACAGAATGCTTTAATTCCCCAAGAAGTTTCATATCAGCGTACACTACGCTGCAGAGTGAAAATATCGTTCTGATATCATCAGTATTCTTGAAGCCACTCAAAGCCCTTTTATTCCACTTACAAAAAAGCTGAACACCTGGATTTCACTCTCCGCGAGAACATACTATCAACAGTTATATTCTCGAATCGCTACAATTTATTTTTAACTAACGATCCCATCACTGTCTCGCAATTGGTAATATGTGTGGGAGGTGTATAAACACCATAAACTCCTACTCTTCCCTCCTCTCTATCCTTGTGCTCGTCCTTTTTTAATTGTCCAACTCCTACTCCTCATCCCCCACCCCTGCCGCTCGAAAATGGTCGTGCACTCTAAGGTGCCTTCTCGCGGAGTGCTTGACTGGTTCCCGTCAGATGTCCAAATGCTCCTACCAGCGATCTAGATGGTTGTTCATTCGTATAGAAGATAATGAAAATCGTGAACTCTTACAGGAAATTCGTTTCCTTTATACAAAAGTCCTTAGTATAAGTTAGTTTAAATATTTTGTAAGTCTAGGGTCTGAAGACTATTGCAGTTTGATCCCTTAGCTTCACAAACATTAAACAGTGAAAATTCTCATCTGCACCTTCCTCGGCCCTCGTCTTCGACTCCTTCTAGCCCTTCTTCCCCGTCAGTCCATCTTTTTCCTATGTGAATGATACATTCAGTCGCAAATTTTTATTTCTAGATTCTCGAAAGTTTCATTATTATTATTATTATTATTATTCGTGCATGTTTAGGTCGTATTTTTGTTCATTTAATTTGTAGTATTTGACGTAACTGCTAATCTGTGGAATAATATTTATTTTGTTGTATACTAGCTTTATGCTTCTTAAGCTATCTTCAGACAACTTAATACTACAAATTATCCACATCACACCAGCAACTGTATTTGGAATACAACGATATGTGTCCAGTCATTTAATTAAATACTGAAGAGTGTTTTATCATTGTTAACGTCTATGAGGTATACAGGGGGAAGAAAATAGTGACAAACGTTACATTATACAGGCTATATAGGAAATAAAATAGAAATCCTGGACCAAAAAAACACCTACCAGTGACGCTACATCTGTGGAAGTAACATGGATACGCCTATCGCTAGGCTACCACTGCAACGCCAAATGGGAGAGAGTACACAGATTGAGCGAAAGCAGTGTTGTGGCGCTGTGGCACCTCATCGACACGCGAGTGACGATTAATGGTATTTTTTCGCCGCTGCTGGAGAAGATTCACAAACGATTTTGTGTTCAATAGGAGGATGGCGACGCCGAAATAAATAAATAAATAAATGTACTAAAACAAAGAGAAAGGTTCGAAGAGTCTACTATATGTGCAAGAACTCCCAACTGAGCATGATCGTAGAAGAATTTTGCGTTTAAGTGTGTAAATATTAATATCACTTAGATTAGAATTATTGAACATATTCTCAGCTCTAATATAGCAAATTTCCTTGAGGCGGAAAGTTTTGTCCATGCATCAGCATGGCTTTAGGAAGCATCGATCATGCAAACCCCAGTTTGCCCTTTTCCCTGATAACATCTTGCGTGCTATGTGTAAAGGGCAACAGGCAGACTGCATATTTATCGATTTTGGAACGGGTTTTGACACGGTACTGCACTATAGACCGCTAACGAAAGTACAAGTTTATGGAATAGGTACCGAAAAATGTGAGTGCCTCGAAGATTACTTACGTAATAGAACCAAGTACGTTCTCCTCGATGGCGAATGTTCGTCAGAGACTGGGATAGTTTCAGAAGTGCCCCAGGGAAGTGTGATAGGAATGGTATTATTTTCTATCTATATAAATGATCTGACCGACAGAGTGAATTACCATCTGCGGGTAGGATAATGCTGTGTTGTACAAGAGGGTGTCGTCATTGAATGACTGTAGTATGATGCACGATGACATGGACCAAATTTATAGGTGGTATTAGGAATGCCTACTAGACCTAAATATACATTACTGGCCATTAAAATTGCACACCCAAGACGCAAGGCAGGTGATAAACGGGTATTCATTGGATAAATATACTATACTAGAACTGACATGTGATTACTTTTGCCGGCCGCGGTGGCCGAGGTGACTGAGGCGCTCCAGTCACGGTCAGCACGGCCACTACGGTCGGGGGTTCGAATCCCCCCTCGGGCATGGATATTTGTGCCGTCCTAGTTCGTAAGTAGTTCATAAGTAGTTTGTAAGTTTAGGGACTGATGACCCCATAGTTCAGTCCCATAAGCTTAACAAACATTTGAACATTTTTTTGATTACTTTTTCACGCACTTTGGGTGCATAGATCCTGAGAAATCAGTGCCCAGATCAACCACATCTGGCCGTAATAATGGCCTTGATACTCCTGGGCATTGAGTCAAACAAAGCTTGTATGGCGTGTACACGTACAGATGCCCATGCAGCTTCAACACGATACCACAGTTCATCAAGAGTAGTGACTGGTGTATTGTGAAGAGCTAGTTACTCAGCTACCATTGACCAAACGATTTCAATTGGGAAGAGCTCTGAAGAATGTGCTGTCCAGGGCAGCAGTCGAACATTTTCCGTATCCATAAAGGCCCGTACAGGACCTGCAACATTCGGTCGTGCATTATCCTGCTGAAATGCAGGGTTTCGCAGGGATCGAATGGAGGGTAGAGCCACGGGTCGTAAAACATTTGAAATATAACGGCCACTGTTCAAAGTGCCGTCGATGCGAACAACAGGTGACCGAGACGTGTAACCAATGGCACCCCATACCATCACGCGATGACGAAAACACGCTTCCAATGTGCGTACACCGGGATGTCGCCAAACATGGTTGTGACCATCATGATGCTGTAAACAGAAACTGGATTAATCCGAAAAATGACGTTTTGCCATTCGTGCACCAAGGTTCGTCGTTGCGTACACCATCGCAGGCGCTCCTGTCTGTGATGCAGCGTCAAGGGTAACCGCAGCCATGGTGTCCGAGCTGATAGTCCATGCTGCTGGAAATGTCGTCGAACTGTTCGTACAGATGGCTGTTGTCTTGCAAACGTCCCCAACTGTTGACTCAGGGATAGAGATGTGGCTGCACGTTCCGTTACAGCCATGCGAATAAGATGCCTGTCATCTCGACTGCTAGTGATACACGCTAGTAATATACGGCGTCCGTATTGCCTTCCTGAACCCACCGATTCCATATTCCGCTAACAGTCATTGGATCGCGACCAACGCGAGCAGCGATGTCGCGAAACGATAACCCGCAATCGCGATAGGCTACAATCCGACTTTTATAAAAGTCGGAAACGTGACGGTACGCATTTCTTCTCCTTACACAAGGCATCACAACAACGTTTCAACAGGCAACGCCGGTCAGCTGCTGTTTGTGTATGAGAAATCGGTTGGAAACTTTCCTCATGTCAGCACGTCGTAAGTGTCGCGACCGGCGCCAACCTTGTGTGAAAGCTCTGAAAAGCTAATCATTTGCACATCAAAACATCTTCTTCCTGCTGGTTAAATTTCGCGTCTCTAGCACATCATCTTCATGTTTTAGCAATTTTAATGGCCAGGAGTGTAGAGGAATGTAAGGTCGCGCAGATGAGTAAGAGAAATAATCCCGTAATGTTCGAATACAGCATTAGTAGTGTGCTGCCTGAGAGAGAGGCGTAACTTTGCACAACGACATGAGATGGAACGAGCATATAAGGCAAATCGTGGAGTTGGCTTCGCTTTATTGGGAGAATTTTGGGAAAGTCTCATTCGTCTGTAAAGGAGACCGCATATAAAACGCTTGTACGACCCCGTCTTGAGTACTGCTCAAGTGTTTGGTGTCCCGACGATATCCGTGAGCGAAGTTTGTATCTGGTAGATTCGATCAATGTGCGAGTGTTACCGAAATGCTTCGGGAACTCAACTGGGAGTCGGTGGAGGGAAGGCTGCGTTCATTTCGAGAAGCAATGATGAAGATATTAAGAGGTGAATTTCAGAACCATTTTACTGCCACCAACCTGCGTAATGACCACAAGGATAAGATTAGAGAGATTAGGGCTTGTACGGTTGCATACAAATATTCGTCTTTCCCTCGTTCTATATGGGGGTGGAACAGGAAAGCAAGTGCCTAGTGATGGTACTGAGTACCCTCCGCCAAGCACCTTTGGGTGGATTGCGGAGAATGTATGTAGATGTAGATTATACCACTATGTTGAGACGCCGGCTGGAAGCAATTATACGAGTGAAAGAGTGGGGAGGTGATTACTACAGTTAATACAGAAACGTGAAAGAGCAGCCATAAGATTCCTCAAGATAACGTCACGGCTTAATCTCAGACAGTGTACTGTAAGATACTACCTTCAGTCCCAGAAGAACTTACCGACATCTCAGTACGTCTGATGTAAACCAGAACAACGTCGCCGCGTAACAGTCTGTTGCTGATAAAGTAACTAGACTTCTGCGAGCTAGGCAAGGTCCACAGACGCTCGCCCAAGTGCACGCACCAAGCGACCTTCAAGAAAGCCACGCCCTCCGAGTGACAGTAAACCACGCGCGACTGTCCACTTCGCTGCTATGACTTATTAGTCGGGCAGCTCTCCTTTCGCAACGCTTATTTGCAATGGCACGTAATGCGCTTATTTGCAGAGTAGATGATACATAGCACTGCCTGTCGCCAGTTATTGGACAAGTGGTCTTTAGAAATAGCGAAGGCGGAACGCCGGGTAGGTGGACGTGCACCGTATATTACTCATGTTTAAACAATGCCTCCTTACTTTTTTTATGATTTAGTGCTTACCTTTCCAGACAGAGCGATGGGACACTAACTTTAGGAGGGTACAGCTTCAAATGAACTGTACAGAAGGCATTTTAATATAGAACAGAAAACTGTTATTTGGAGTAACACATGACAAATTACACTTGCTTTCGCCACAGGATTAAAAAAAAATAGTAATATATTACGTCTCTTTCTTACCACCGTACAAATTGGGAATGTCATATGCGTCCTATATCAGGTAAAATAAATTATAGGACTATAATTATTCTGTCAAAGCATTTTTCATCAAGAAATACTTTTTTTTCATTTTTTTAATTAGTTTCATATTATTTAAGATTCCTACATTAAAGTTTATATTTTCGTTTCTATGTAAATTCCAACAATTAATTTTGTATTTTTTGATTCCATGTAAATTTTATGTATCTTGGCAATGTTAAAATGTTTAATTTCATTTATTTTTATGTTCTATTTAAATTTCATGGCATATCTTTATATCCTACGATATACCATTATCGCTGGGCGCAGAGATTGTGGCGAGTAAGTACTCAATGGTTAGCAGTCGGTACGTTGAGTCTGTCTGCAGTAGCCGGTATGTGGAATGTATCTCTGGCAGATAGTCTGTTAGCCGCTTTTCGTAAGCGAACTTTTTTTTGGTAAGCATGTGCCAGTCCAATAATAATAATAATAAAACAGATACCTTCCAATAACTGAAATTGCATTACAACGAAGGATGTCTGGATCGTTTAGCTGCTGGCGGTGAGCATTACATTAAATTCCAGTTGAAAATTTATGCACAACCCGGGGATCGAACAGGAGTCAGGCAGATGCTCTATTCACTAAGGCACGTGGACACGGTGGATATCGCAGCTTGCAGGAACTAGACTGGCACTCCCCGAGCCTGACACAAATTCGCAGCTTATACCGCCACATATATCAATCGACATTTTTTTAATGGAAGCACTTACTGTTTTTAACTGCATTCGACAGCTCTTGAGAAAAATTTGACAGTGATATAGCTTTTGTCAATGTTTCGGGAAAATCCTATAATTTTAATGCACGGTGGCCGGATCGGCGTTAGCAGGGCAAACACCGCCAAGCGGAGCTCTCGTGCTGCGTAGCGACAGACTGTCGACTTGTCTGCTTTGCAGGCCGATCATTTCTGCTTCAATATCCACTGCGTAGAGAAATGTACGGGAATGAGGAGAAGTTGGAAACATTTCTATTGTACGTTGAAAGTAATACTGCGGTATAGGACTATCTGTCCCAATCGCCAATGTTCGACGAACAAGGCAGTTGCACGAATCTTAGAAGGCGCTAGAGCGAACAGGCGGCTTCAATGCTAAAACGAGAACAGGAAAGAAGACTGCATCCGGCAGAGAATACGGAGAAGCTGACCTGGGTACGACGCTGATGAATCCGCACAGTGGTACGACACGTACTGTATTGCCAAGGAATGTAGAATCAGACAGAATAGTGTCGTTCGTATCTTGCAACGACACACACTCCACCCCTATCATCTGACGCGTGGTCAAAGGCATCGTGCTACGGACTGGGCGGCCGTTCCCGCATGATGTTCGAGTCCTCACTCGGGCATCGCTGTGTGTGTGTGTGTCGTCCTTAGTGTAAGTTAGTTTAAGTACTGATGACTATAGCAGTTTTATCCAATAGGTTTACAAACATTAGAACCTTTTTGAACATAGGGTAAAACCGGGAGAGATGCGGACATTTTCAAAATTATTCATAAAAAATCTTATAATGCACTACAGTCAAAATCATTTACTTTACAAGTAAACAAACCAATTTTTTCTTAAAATATAATTTTTTGAGAATTTTACATGCACTCATGATATTTGACCATTCAGAAAACCTAACAGTGTGGCATCTATCCCTTAGGCTAAGGGTGAGACGCCACACCCTTATGGGTGACATGCCGCATGATGATATTTGTTGAAATTTATTATTTTTTAAACAAAATATGTTAAAATTTTAGTTTATGATAGTAGCAATTGAAGAATAAAAGTAAACACTGAAGAACTGGCAAACAAATCCTTTATTTTTGTTATATCAAAACACTGAATGAAATTTTAATTTATTTTTAAAGATTAAACTTAGGCCTATCAGAGTTTTTCAAAAGAAATCCTCTCCGTCATTAGTTTTTATTCCTAATTTCCCTGCCACAGTCAACACAATAAGTATCAAAGATTGCGGCATGTGTCCCGATATATCAGGGATGGACGTCGCACCCTGTGACTTTGTGACCGTACCAGCCAAGTTGGCCGCACTAGATACAAAAGGCACCCAACGGAAGTTACTATTCGTGCAGCTACTCAGATATTTTAAAATATGTCACTATTTAGCCCCAACCAATAACTAAACGTAGCACTAAAAAGATTTCCATGCATGATATACAGACTTGCCTTGTTTATTAACACTGACTCGCTTAAAACTACCACTATTGAAACAAAAGCAGTTGCTTCGCCGCCCAGCGTCTACTGCGCAACTGCAAAGAGCCTACACACGCACTGTGGCGGCTTTTACCAAATCTAGTGCTATGTTTTGGATATGTTTGCTACGACACAGCTACACATATCCAAAACATAGGACATCCCTTTGATGATATTGAAGAAAACCTAATCGATCTGCACAAAATCAACAAAAACCACAAACTCAACCTGTATGAAGAACTAGAAATATTCATACACAATAGGAAATATGGAGACAACTCACTGAACGAAAAAGCTAAGACAGTGGCAATGAAGTTCTTTAAGAGTTTCATAAATGTACTGGATGATTTAACCTAAAGCTATTCCACTTTCTTCTTTCCAAGCGACCATATGAACACGATCTCATAAAAATTGTACATTTTTTGGTTTTTCTATCTGTGTCTCAAACAGCATTCTTTATGGCATATCCACAGGCTTAATAATATTGTATTATAAACAAATCCACATAGCCTACAATGTTTAGATAGCTATATAAGATCATTGAAACAGGGCACTATATCTGTGGAATCGCAATCTTTGGTTTGTTTATGTTTTAGTTCATGCTCAGTATGTGTAGTTTTACTGAAATGTTAATGTGTAAAAAATTACAGACTTGTATACACTGGAACAAATTGCAAGTAAGCAAATCAATACTTAAATTTATAATCTCTGTACCTACCTACAATAATAAGAGTTTGTATGCGTTTTATAGCAACATGAAACCCAAAATAATAACTGGCTGGATCCTGGCAGGATCAGTCTAAGCAAAAAACCATTCTTCCACCTGAAGATGAAAGTGTAAACTCTCGAAACACGTCGTGGAAGACATAAAAATAAGTTACTGATGCAGATAATAGTTTTTATTTGGACTTTTGTCATTAAAAGTAGCAGTTCTTTACCACTGTGAAATATGGACGATATAACATTTAAATTAGTTCAACAGATTGAAAGAAACTAAATAAATGTCCAAATTCTAGAAATGTTAAAACAGTTCCAGAAGAATAATGCTAGAAACTTTTTAAAATATCCAAAATAAACCTAAACAGTTACCAAAATCAAATTTTTGCTTCAAAAATGAAAACGGCAATATGGCTCCATAACAACCAGAAATATTGTAAGGTACTTACTAATTATTTTTAAATACTATTGAGATGTCCAGATCCTGCGAATCAATTCCAGCCGCAGCGCACAAGTAATACTAACCCTAACTTTAAGAAACCTGAAATTGAAGTAACTAAATAAAATATGAGACAAGAAAACATCCGGATAAGACTGGGTTATTGCAGAACTACGAAAATCAGCTGACATTAACACTATAAAAGAGACCACTCAAACAACGGTACGTATGTGGCAAAATGAGAGAAGACCTGAAAACTGGGCATCTGACTAGTTCATTGACGACTTAATGAAGAGGAGAAAACCGATGTTAAATAATTATTGAGGAATCTCTCTTGTCTTACGCACATACAAATTTCTCCAGCAGTGTTTACTGTATCTAGCCCAAGAACAGTTGGAATCTAAAGTCATTGAATACCACAGTTTTAGCCCAAATAGATCATTTTCGGAACCAGTTCTTAATTTAAAATTAATCCTTAGGCACCAAAGGATTTCGAGTAACAATATTGTATGTGCAATTGCGGATTTTAAAAAGGTCTACGAATCAGTTGTTAGTGAATCTCTTGTCCAAATTTTTTAAAGAAACAATGGTAAGATAATTAAATTCTAACACTGGTTAAGTTCTCGTTAACGGAGACTAAGTTAAAATCATGGGAGACATTATGAATCATTTGATATAAAGACTGTTGTTAGTCAGGGAGATGAACACTGCCCATTACTGTTCAACTGTGTTTCGAACAAGGTTATTACAGAATGGTGACCGTAACAGTCCAGTCAAAATATAAATAATTAATCAATTTTTGAAGAAATAATATTAGAGTATATGGCCTCGTCTTTTGAGATGATCTGTCATTACACAGCTCAAAAACAAATTGAAACTTAAAGATGCTACGAAGAAGTAAGACTACAAATATTGTTCGAAAAGCGTAGTTTATGACATACACCAAACACACAATAAGTTTTGAACACGGAATATGGAAAAATGAAGAGGGTGTCTTAATTTAAAGACTTCGGGAAACGATACAAAAAAACGGTTTCGACAAAGCTGTAAATAAAGTTCACTGCCAAAGAACGGCGACTGCATTTCTATAAATACAGAATATTTGGTGGTGGTGTATTACCGTCTTTAGCAACTAAATGAAAGGCGTTTTTTGTGTGCCATACGCGTTTCGCTTCTTTATTTATGAAGCATCATCAGTGGCGGTTTTCTGTGTTATTCCATGTGTGTCTTCATGGAGATGTTTGTGAGGTCTTACGTTGGATATAATATTTTCGGTCTTGATGAAAACCCTTGCATCACCACTTCACTGTGTACTCGTTTTTGAGCGTTTGTAGTAAACAAACGTTCAAAAACGAGTACACGGTCAATTTTATTTCAGGGCATCACATTTGGTCAGTTCGCATCTCTCCGTCACATCAATATACTACTTTCTTTAGGAGAAGATACATAGCTGAGTTTTCTGCATCATCATCATCAACATCCCCCTCTGGTCGTGTCTGCTTGGAACACAGGCCACTCCATTGTTCCCTATCCTGCTACCACTTTTTCTCTTGCACTTCGTCTCATTCTTCTCTATTCTGTACTCCTTCCTTTACTCTCAAGATCCATCTCTTTCTTGGTCCTCCTCTTGGTCTCCTGCCTACTGTTTCCATCTCATAGGTCTTCTTCGGAATCTCCATTCTCTTGACATATCCATACCATCTCAGTCTTGATGCTCTATGGTCTCTTGTTGAGGTTTCTCCTTGACCATTTCCCTAACCTTCTCGTTTCTCACTCTGGTTACACCAATCCTGCTTCTGTGGAATTTCATCTCGCACGCCTGTATTATGCTCACCTGCCTTTACTTAATATCCCACGTTTTGATGCTTATGTGAGTAATGGAGCATAACACTGTTGGTATATCACCTGCTTACTCTCCTGCGGTACGTCCCTGCTCTGCAGACACGATTGCTTTCATATCCTCTCCTTTTAGTGCTAAACCCCTTCCATTATTTCATCCATTAAAATGAAGAATAATGGAGGAGATAGAGCACCCCCTTGCTTCACTCCATTCTTCTGCTCAAACCAGTCCGTTCTCTCTCCTTGAAACACGTCCACTGAATGTGTGGTCGTGTTCCATTTTGAGTTATTCATTACTCTTAAGTGTTTCTACGTCATGAATATTGACTATTTGTATGTAATTATTTTATTCATGATCAATGCTCTATGTTTACATATGTTTCCACTCATGTGATTGAACTTATGTGCTCATGTGAATGTTGTAGGTTGCTTTTAATATTGGCTGAGTGTCGCGCAATGGATTACAGTTTGCCGCCTCGCGTTTTAGGCCTCGTTTACTTTAGTTAAGAACGCATGGCTTCGCATCTCGTCTGCGCTGGCGTCTGCTGGGTGTCGAGAGACAAGCTTACTTGGCAAGACGGCGAGGGGGCCTGTTCTTAGTGTAGTACCAACATAATCATGGTCAAAAGAGGTGACAAAAGATACCTATCTGGAGCTCTAGAAGAGGTAGACAGTAAGCTCTGAACGCGCTCTGCATCGTTTTCAACGCGCTCTACATCCATTGTGTGGTGCGAATGGCTTCTGGCATGGCCTTAGGTTGCACACTTGCTGCGATCACTGAAATGGAATCATGCTGAGGGGATGGCATGGTAATAGAACGTTACTTTCTTTGTAATCAGCCAGTCTTGGTTTTTTCAGGGATAGTTTCCTTGAGTAATTCTTTCGCCATGCGAGGTGAAGTGTATCTTCATTTACAGAACTCGAGTAATTCAGTATAAATTTACTATTTGCACTCTTATTCCGGTGATGATTTGATGTGCGGTTTTTCTCAAGTTAGAATACATGTGTGTGGCCTTCAGCCTTTGTGTGAACTTAGTATGTTTGAATTTTCCTGTTGTTTTTTACCTACGTTTTCGCACCGTGTCTGTATCCGCGAGTACGCTAAATATTTCTCAGATTTTCTGGTTTGATTCAATCTTTCCTGTCTTGGTACGACAGATTGCACCACGTGCTTTCGTAATGGTCTTTACTTCGGCCTTCAGCCATGCTTTTACTAATACTAGCTTCCTTCTATATGAATTCACGCCTGTGCTTTACTTGCTTATTCTAAATTAATTTCTTTTGTAAATCCTATGTAATTCACTGTGGTCACACACCGCGTGGTGCTTACGGATTGTATGCTGTTGCCTCCCCGCACATGAGTTAGTTTGGTGCATAGTGTTATTGTAATTTGTGTTTCAAGACACCCACCATCTCGTCAAAAACCACCGATGCTTCATTTCTCCGCTGCTGTCAAGTGTTGCCGCATGAATAATGTGTTGCAAGCATTATGCTTGTGTCTGTGAGTGAAAGAATGTCCTTTCCTTTATCCACTGGGTATTTGCAAATTTCCTCCCACGTTACCTCCATATTCATGAAGGGCAGAAAAACGTCTCTAAGGGCAGTAACTTTATGACTTAATTCACTTTTGTACAAGGTGTGTGCTTTATTGTGCTTAAGATGGTCTCACCACATTTATTTGCTTGTTCTTTTTATTGAATGGATGATGATCTAAAGTATGAAACGTCTGCTTTATAATTTCATAATTCCCTATCCACATTTAATTATCTATTCTTGTTTTACATTAATTTTGTTTTTGTTAAAACGTGGGCTGCTTCCTTAAGGAGTGAGCAGTTAGATAAATTTCCGTTGTGCAAGTACTGTGGCCGCACGTAAAGTAATTTAGAGAAGCAGTGAGCATTTTAACTTGTATTTGCAGATCTCTACTGCCCGATATCTTACTTAGAAAAATTAACAAGCTACTTTCATCCTCCTACTTTTACACAGCTCACACTTCCCTGGTACATTTCCCTTATTGTCCAAGTGGTCTGCCTCTAGTGCTTCCCATACTTTGCTTTTTTTAATACTATCATATGCATGTCGAGGAAGGCCATTACCAAATCTCTACCAAACTCATAAAGTTTCTCTTGTAGCTGCCTCACACTAAAATTCAAGTCTACTGTTGACTTTCCTGTTTTGAACTCATACTGCTTTTCTCTCAACACGTTTTCAACTCTCTTCCGTGCCCTCCTTTCCAGTATCTTCTGCACGGTATGTAATTTCCAAAGAGTTCGTTATCTTTCTTTGAGAACCTTTGTGTCACTACCTTGCACCATTTTTCATCTGGTATTCATGTCGTAAGTCAACATTTATCGGATGTCAAGCGATGCCCATTTTGTATAATACAATACATACCATAGTAATTTGATCCCTGAACCTCCAAAAAACTCATTTTCTGTAGCCCTCCTAATCCATTTGGTGAGTCATTAGTAGCTAATATTTTTCCTTAAGAACTGTCAGCATAACGCTTTCAAATGAGAGTGAATTTGTGGCCTCCCACTCAAGGGATTTCTTGCCAGTAGAAAGATGTCCACGCACAGTGGGCAGTGACTGTCCTCCGTAAATCAGGTAGGCGACTGATGGCTATCTTATGCGGAAGATACGTAGTAATTGCCGTCGCTGCTCGCCGCTCCGGGGAACGCACCCAAGAATGCGGTCGGGAGCAAGTAGTGCGGCGACACGGCCGGACCGGTGGGACCGCGCGTTTCGCTGATTTGCATTCCCGCCGCAATCTGCAGTTCATTAGTCAGCCAGCGCCGTGGAGAGCGGCCACGGTTCTGCCAGGGGGGCAATTATGGCCTCTTTCACTCCAGCCTAATAACCGGCTAATTTAACTTTATTAAAGTGCGGAAATTTAGGCGGATCCAGAAATTGTTGCAATCTTGTCGTTGAAAGTTAAGTACCTGCCACATTTATTTACGTTATGCGTTACGAACTCGGGAATTTATTGTTGATCGTGATAAGTCTATTGTTTAGTGTCATCCAGGGATTTATTTTCTATCCTACTATCGTTGTCACTGAACACATTTCGAAGATTTTACTTCAGTCTCACAGTAATGGAACAACCGTGTTGCCTTTTTTTCCCTATAAGTAACTTTTCCACAGCTTCAATCCCTCCCCCCCCCCCCCCCGTTCTAGAAACCAGTATTGCTTTACGTAAGCAATTCCAAGAGACTTTTCTGTTCGATATCCTCATACTACACTGTTATTTGAAGTTACAAACCTAAGATTCAGAAACATCAGGTACTAAAACGATTTCAATTAAATATTTACTGTTACGTACTGCCGGCCGCGGGAGCCGAGGGGACTGAGGCGCTTCAGTTACGGCCACTACGGTCGGTTGTTCGGATCCCCCCTCGGGCTTGGATATCTGTGCCGTCCTAGTTCGTAAGTAGTTCATAAGTAGTTTGTAAGTTTAGAGGCTGATGACCCCGTAGTTAAGCCCCATAAGCTGTACAAACATTAGAATTTTTTTGTTACGCTCTTTTGGGAAACTAAATATCTTTATTAACTTACAGGCAAAGTTTCAATTTAACATCCCGTCGATGGTGGGGTCACAAGAAACAGTGAAACATCTCAACAGCATGAGTAAAGAAGACGTAACCATTTATTTCTTATTGCTAATATTTCGCTGTTGATTCATCGGGTTTTAGCAGGTGGGTCTCCCGTAGAAATATTAGCAATAAGAAATAAATGGTTACGTCGAAAAACTGTATTTTCATAATGAAATACTCTGAGCAAAAAAGAAGATTCTCATCAAGAAACTTATCACTTGATGGACGGAAACTAGGATGCATCAGAACAGTTTTAATGAAATCATTCGAAACAAACCAGCACAGCAAGAAGGCGAATTTAATTTCGCTGCATCCGACATGTAAAAATGAAACTAACACACACTAACAATTTTTCACTTTTATTATTTTTTTGAATATTGCCTTGTTCCTAAATTGTCCAACCTATTGTTGAAAACAACATATACCAAGTTATCAGAAACATGAAGAATTGTTTCATCTTTTTCATAAAAAAATTTTATGTTAGGTTTCTTACAATGTGTCGATGATGTGATCTATCCCTACATGTAGTTGTAGTTCAATAGAAGAAATATGTTAGTGATCGTAAGGGACCAAACTTCTAAGGTCATCGTCCGATTTTCAAGAAAATGAGAGCTTGTAATCCGCATCTTCTAACCACATTGTTGACCAGTCGTTAAACACCTCTTCTAAGGACATCATGGGGCTGCGATGTGTCCGGCCCCCTTAAAGTGCGACACAAAGTTTGGTCTGGACCTCCTCACCTCTACCCCTTCCCACTCCGTCATGCTCATTTCCCAGTTTAACATATCCTCGGCCTGTAAGCGACTTCCCCATCAGTCCAGCACTGCTATTGTTTTAGCGCCTGAAGTTAGGTGACCCTGACGTCAACCACCCTACCCATGGTTTTCATGACTGTAAGCAGACGCTTCTGAAGTCAAGAGCCTCACTTGCATAAAGAACTCAACAAAGGAGAGCAAGGTACCCTCATTGTATCGTAACTGTTCTAACAAACTTCAGACACGAACAAAAGCGTCCAGTATCGTGCGTGTGAAATCCATAAAAGAACTGCATATAATGTTTTATAATTTGTGGAAATCAACGTACCAAGGGAACAAGTGGTTTTATTGACATTCTTTATGCCACCCAGTGAGGCGTTTTGGTGTCATTCGTGGCCGGCCGCGGTGGCCGAGGTGACTGAGGCGCTCCAGTCACGGTCAGCACGGCCACTACGGTCGGGGGTTCGAATCCCCCCTCGGGCATGGATATTTGTGCCGTCCTAGTTCGTAAGTAGTTCATAAGTAGTTTGTAAGTTTAGGGACTGATGACCCCGTAGTTAAGTCCCATAAGCTTAACAAACATTTGAACATTTGTCATTCGTGAGTTCCTCAGAAAACCTTTACACAAATGTTAGAAGGAAACCAATGATAAGATTCTCTGATGATATTCGCTCAGTGATAATCAACAACGTTTTCAGGGCATGCTGAATGGAATGAACAACCTACTGAGTACAGAATGACGACTGAGAGTGAACCGAAGAAAGACGAATATAATGGGGAGTATGTACAATTTGAGCACGGAATAGTCTCACTGTCAGTAGTGACAAAACCGGAAGCAAAATACCATAAATGTTTTTGATCTGGTGCTACAAAATGGGCGGGTAAGGTTAGGAGTTTGGAGTTTTTCTGCAAAAACTCAGAAGAAATGCACATGCAGAAAACACAGATAAACTGAAGGGTCAGACGTGAGGACTTAATTTCTTATGGAATCGGGGAATAACCCTCACGATATTGAAGGGAGTTGTAGAGAGTAAAAACTATAGAGGAAAACAGTGGTAGGATAACATCAAAACATAATTGATTACATTGGCTACAAGTACTGTTTGAGATGAACAGTTTAATGAAACTAATTCGTAACTCTACAGTATTTCTTTAAATCAAAGTGATGCTGGGAACTAGTTTACGATACATAATTTAACGCCGCTACGAGCGATGAAGGTGCAGTCGAACCTCCAGCTGTAACGCTATACTTGAGGTAGTAAATATTAGTTGTAGTACTAACACACTAGAAGCCGAAATACTCGTAGTAGTCTTGCCAGAATACAGCACGTTAGTCATCCCACAAAATTTCCTTGTCTGTCGGAACAACACTCAAATCTAACACTCTTGGGGTTACTAAGCACGTGGATGGGCATAGGCATTATCGTTACGCAAGAGGTGACCCATCAACAGGAGTGGACCCTTGTCCAGTGACACCTCCTGACAAGACATTTGCAACTCACTACATATCCAAAAACTTTGGCAATATATTTTTGTTACACCTTTTATATCCTTCCATATGCTACCACAGCCTGATTCAGTGTCAAATAGGGGTGGAACATCTGTTGTTTAAGTTGAGCTGACAGTGCCTGAAGGAACCCAAAGCTCCTGCTCTCCTCCACACCATCTTTATCCTTAATTAAAAACTGTACGTTGCAGGCTCACATGTCCTGAAGATTATGCACCCATGGATCGAAAGTAGTAGAAAATAAATAAAAATTTTGCGCCGTAGACTACTTCATTTAATGTGAACTCTGTGTCAGTAGTGAAGTCAACCTTCACAACCACAGATACAGGAGTGACTAGATGGAACCTTCAAAGCTAGTTAGTGAAATAAAGGTTTTGGTGTGGTGTGGCATAAGGGGTACCCATGTAATTGAACCCACTTTCATTTACTAGCACCTGAAATGTTCAAATCCATCTGTGAATGATGCAAGAAGTTTAGTTTCCCTTATTTCTGATTGAGGATTACAGTTTTCTCTCTTACTTTCAACGGAGCACTTTTTCGTCAGTGGTTATAAGGTCCGTGGTCATGGCATTGGGCGATGTGATTATGTTTATGGCCATCCAGATCAGCTAATGTCGCACCACTTAACATTTATCTGCCGAGTCACTCAAAGTAAACCGTATATGCAGAGAAAATAAGAAACATACAGCATGTCGAAGAACACGTTGAAGAAGCGTGTGTCAGCATTACTGCGGGAATAATTTTGTGAGTTCTATTCGTCGTTTTCAAATATGCGTTAATCAGGAGGACAGCATACTGAACACATTAAATATCTGTTCTTTATCGAGAACAGTCTAGTTGTACACCAAAACAAATGTGTTGTATCTTTTGAACCATAACTGCACCGTCGGACCTGTTCACGAGAATAGACTTGTCAGAATGTTATCTGACATACATCACGATCCCCCTTTCCAGAAAAAAAAAATGACTTAGATTGAAGCTTGCGGATTTCAAGATGGCATCCATGTTTCGTACATACGGTAAAACATAGACTACATCGCCATGCTCTTATGTAAAAATGTTGTGTTGGTTTGTGTGTGTTTGAAAATCTCAAAAAGTTCTTCAACGATTGAGCTCCAAATTTGCCACAACGTTGCACTGTGACACGGGAAGGTTCTTAGAAACCTATTTGTTTAATATATTATTCATAACCTATATATATGGCACTTTTGCGATTTTTGGCCTCAACGTTTCCACATTGGAAAATTTATATAAATTCGTATGTGATATATATTTAAATAATAGGTATGTAAAAACATCCGCGTAATCCAGTAGTACGTTGTATCAATATTTCAAAGCATTCGGTCAAGCAATTTCGGAGATATAAGATTTTGAACATAAGACTAAACATCTAAGGCGAGATATAGGAAGGGTGGGCAATGACGAAGAGGGGAGGGGACATATACACGTACTTTTTTTACATATTTCTCCGTTGTTTGGGCTCGTGTTCCGCAGTTGCAGTTATACAATTTTTATAGGTTATAGGACCGTCTTTTGCAACTGTAAATTAGTCTACTTTAGACCACACGCGTTTCGCTTTATTCTAAAGCATCTTCAGTGATCAGCTGTACAAGAAATGGTTTGTATTACATTGTTTGAGTTTTTACTAAATTCTATCGGTAACAGTTCTCATGCAATTGGATTGTTTTGATTCTGAATAAATTGGACTGTTAATATTACTCACGAATGTTTTATGTTTTCGTCTTCGTGTGTGGTTTGTAGCACATTGTCACTTGCTGTCATTGCTTATATTTACACTATTTACACTTTTTTACAGTAACATTTCTTACGAAAGTTTTTGAAAAAATAGCCATTTCTGTGGCCTGGCAGGCTCTGTATGTCGTTTGTTTTGTTTGTTTATTGTCTGTGTGTGTGTGTTCTTTGCTTTCGAGTTCTTTGGGGCAAGATCGGGACTATATGGAGGATGATGCAGTACTTCGAATTTGAGTTTCTGGAGCGTTTCAGCAGTGTGGACAGCAGTATGCGGACGGGCATTGTCGTGCAACAACACAACACCTCTCACTGTAACGTACACTGTGCCCCTTTCACCATAATGTTCCAGTACAGGACCTCGTGTATCCCAAAAAACCGTAAGCATCAATTTTCCTGCAGACGGTTGCGTCTTGAACTTTTTCTTGCACGGCGAATTTGGATATTTCCATTCCATACTCTGCCGTTTACCCTCCGGCTCGTGATGATGGATCCATATTTCGTCCGAAGAAGTTGTCCCCTTCGTTTCCATAGCGATCCTAATGTTTTTGCAGATGTCGAGGCGCGTTTGCTTATGCAACTGTGAGAGTTGTTTTGGGACCCCATCTTGCACAAAACTTTACGAAACCCAAGTCTGTTGTGAATAATTTCGTAGGCAGAACCATGACGAATTTGAAGAGGATGAGCCACTTCATTAATAGTTAATCGTCTGTCTAAGAGAATTACTTCACGTGATCGCTCAATTGTTTCTTCATTTGTGGCGGTAAACGGTCGTCCGGCTCCTTCATCGTGCTTAACACTAGTGCGACCATATCGGAATTTTTCAATCCACTCGCACACACTTCGTTGTGGCAAAACACAGCTCCCGTACTTTACTGAAAGTCTTGTATGAATTTCGGCCCCTGATACACCTTCCGCCCACAGAAAAACGTATTACTGAACGTTGCTCTTCTTTGGTGCAAATAGACAGCGGAGCAGCCATGATTAACAGCACGGCAACGACAACGAAACTAACGTAGCAGCTTAAAAATTGCAAAGATATAACAACAAATAAACAAAGCATGCGTCACCAAGGTAAAACGACAGTACTACCAACATGAACAAAAATATAACTAAATTGCGGATAATAATTGAATTATCCTCGTAGATAGAGGGAGGAAGAAGAGGTAGATAGTGGGAAGCAGGAAACACATAGCAGATGGGAAATAGATGGAAAGAATGTAGAAAACAATAGCTTTTTACTAAGATGGTCCAGAGTCGGTAAACTGATCTGTATGTTTGGGAAGAAAACGAACGACAAAAGAAGAACCTATCTTAAGGGCCAAAAATAATTTTCATATGTGAAGTTAACCTTTCGTTTTAGACACTATACTTTCGTTTTACATAGCCACTGGAGACTAACGAACGAACGATATTGATATGATTGAAGCATTATCTTGGTGATTCTATCTTCACCTCAGTTTCAGTAATTCCTTTTCCATTTATTTCATATGAGAGTGAGCCACAGCGAAGCGTGACCTGGTTTAGCTATTACTTTGAATATTAAACCTGTGATGCAGCAATTTTTTAAAAAGGAAAAATAGAAATGGTGTTCTTGTAGTAAGGAACAATGCCTGATATCATAAAACAAAGAAAAAAATTCAAATTAACCAATACAGAGAGAAATACAATTATGTTACTAAAGAGGACACAGTGAGGCTTGGGAACTCTCGTGTTAGATTTTCCTTTTTGTATGGAAACTTTCAAAGCAATTTGGATATAGAGGCTCTTTGCATTTAGTAAAATGTCTATTTTTTATGAAATTGGTGGCTTCACGTTCGCCAACTTGCCACGCTAATGCGTCCTCCTTAAAAATTGCCGATTGTCAGTTTAGTTGTCGATAAGTATAGTGCAGCATCTACCGCAAAGGTCCCCTAGAGTGTACTCCACGTGTTTACAGAGGCCGAGCGGTCTAAAGCGTCTCGCTGCGGAGCGCGCGGTTGCTCGCCGTGGAGGTTCGAGTCCTCCCTGGGGCATGGGTGTGTGTGTTTGTCTTTAGGTTAGTTTATCTAGGTTTAAGTAGTTTGTAAGATACGGACTGATGACCACGCAGTTTGGTCCGAATGATTTACAAACAGCCGGCCGCGGTGGCCGAGGGGACTGAGGCGCTCCAGTCACGGTCTGCACGGCCACTACGGTCGGGCATGGGCATGGATATTTGTGCCGTCCTTATTATAAGGTAGTTGATAAGTAGTTTGTAAGTTTAGGGACTGATGACCCCGTAGTTAAGTCCCATAAGCTTAACAAAAATTTGAACATTTTTGATTTACAAACAAACAACCACGTGTTTACAAGGTGTACAACGAAAGCAGGTGCACAGAAATGCGACCTTTAACAGCTGTCCACTACAGTGGACGCCGCGAACCACAGGGTTAAAGATTCCCAAATTCTGCACAGTTTTTGAAATCAAATTGAATCAAATCGTTTTGAATCAAATCGCGTTACTATTTTCGTACATTCTCATACTTACTACTGATAAATTCTCTTAGTTATATTCTTTCTTTGGTAGTTAAAAATGTATTGGTTTTTCCATGGTCGTTGACGATAATACCGATGAGCATTAATATATTACACGAGGGACGCTTATAGGAATATTTCTTATGTGCTACCTGTTGGTTTATATCCCCTATTCGGGAACATGGGAACATCTCTTACACGTCAGACAGTGCAGTAAACTCGTGCTGCTGTTTAGCTTTGCAGTAAAGTAAAAGGAAGTGCCTCAGCTAATTGCAGTATGTCAGACGAACGGACGGTAGACACCTGCGACTACAATAGTCTGTGTGAGTGGCGTTCCTTTCGCCGGGCAATCTCCCGCTGTCTTACTCCCGGTGTTCGAGATGCTTTGTTTTGCAGCTGGTAATTAAGGACGAGAATCTCGCTCCTCGTCGTAGAGATGAGGAAGGCAGAATCAGGTGGGGAGAAAGCAGTAGCCGTCGACTGCATTCAAGAGCACGGGATTCAAATATAATCACGATGCGTGACAGAAACTTCGCAACGGTAGAAGACTCTCCTGTACCGATGCAGGAAGAGAATGATTACAAAATCAAATCGTCGTGACTTCTGAATGGTTTTTCGTTAAGACGTTGAAACAACACGGGGCATGGAGGGATTAAGTATGTGGACTTTGATATGAATGTGGTTTAGTTTAACGATGAAGCAGACTTATATTTGGGAAATTAGCGCATTGTGGGGGCGGAAAATGTGCATTTCGCCTCGGTAAGTCGCTTCACTTCCAACGGGTGACTGCGTGGTGTGCACTGTCCACTCACGGGGGTACCGAGATGCCTCCGGTATGGAACTCGATTGGCAGCGTAATCTTTACATCTGAACACATGCGACTCCTTTTTCTGGAGGTCTATATTAAAGACAAGGTGTATAGTAAGAGCCCCAAAACCATTGCTGGGCCGAAAACAGTCATTCAGGTGGTAATCGACAGCATCATCGATGTTTCGACGTTATTTGTCTGCGCCAAATCACCGAAAAAACAAGTATATCTAACATGTCGTAAAGTAAATCAGGACACCTGTAGTGACATTTACATGTTGAATAAAGCGAGTGCGATCCATAGTTTGTAACTAGTTTACGTTTAGTTTCATACACCTCAATTGTTGTCACCTTGTAGATATAAAACCTCTAACGATGAAATATGCTTAAATTCCAGGCTAAGATGGAGGTTAGGCAAGTTATCTGCACAACGGAAAGCACAACACCTGAAGCTATCAATGATGCCTGTTGGAAGAACGTACCGCACGTAAGGCGAACGACGACCTATCTGTTCAACATATATCTACTAACGTGTATTCGCTCTCATACTTCTTATAAGACGTTGCAAAGGTGAAAGACTAACTCATAACGCCCCGTCATGCAAAAGCTTTATAGGAATCAGCATTTGTCTTTAACATGCGACAGACCTCTCAAATTCCAAAATTCTGTTCTTGCAATAACATTCTCAAGGAAGATATAAGTATTTGGTTTCACAGTATATAACAGACATGGGTGAATTCAGTGAGCGTCTGATTTTCACTTTCAGAAAGAATATGAGAAAGCGTTACGCCGTCTTTTTACTGACACCACTTCGGCGACTTGCACATCGATGAAAATGTTCAAATGTTTGTAGAGTCTATGGAACTTAACTACGGGGTCATCAGTCCCTAAACTTACAAACTACTTACGAACTACTTACAACTAAGGACGGCACAAATATCCATGCCCGAGGGGGTATTAGAACCCCCGACCGTAGTGGCCGTGCAGACCGTGACTGGAGCGCCTCAGTCCCCTCGGCCACCGCGGCCGGCGCACATCGATGATAGTGATACTGACGATAAGGACAACAACATAACACCTATTCGATTGTAGAGCCTCTGGCACGGCGGTCATGGAAGCAATCAGTAAGCCACGGAGGCAGGCACGAAAACAGTGACTCTTAAATGTCTCACTGACTGCAACTGCTTCACTAGGGTGCGCTTGTTAACGTGAGTCGACCACTTCGCACAGTCTGAGGTCTCAGCGTATCATCTGCGGGTGTCGTACTTTTTGTCATTTATGTACTAAACAATGTGTGACTCAGAAAGCTCTGAGGAACTCAGTCAGAATAGCTTGACTATGTTGTAAGATGTCATGTTTTTAACGTATGTAATTTTTATATAGTGACTAAGTGCAATCGTGTACTTATTTTATACCCAATTTTTTAATAAGATGACCAGATTATAACATATATGTGACCAGATGATGGTGACACAGTGCACCGAAACCGGTCGTAATTTAATAAATTGTTAGTTTGCGATCTTGGCTTGTCATTTTGAAAACTATAAAAGAGTAGATTGCCTCCAGACCAGACTATGTCAGGTAATCTTAACTTATAAACTAACTTATACTAAAGACAGCACAAACATCAATGCCTGAGTGGGGATTCGAACCCCCGACGAGGAACGGCCTCGCGCACCGTAGCATAGCGCCTCAATGCGCTCGGCCGCTCCGCCCCGGCTGTGAGAGCTCAACTAGACAATGTCTTACGTGCTAGTTCGATACATTTAAATGTGCATTTCTTGTTTCGTCTACACGTGTAATGCATCATTTATCAAACAAATCAGACTGTTAATGAATCGCAGTTGAAATTAATTGCTTCTCTCTGTTATAGGTCTTATTAAGAGCAAGTGTAATCTACTTTCCCTTTCTGTACTTTGTGAAGGAACGACACGTTCCATATTCTCGGTGTCTAAACTTCTCTCTCTCTCTTTCTCAGTGCATTATTAGAATAATGTCACGATTTCTTTTTAACCGGTTTCTAGTATATTATGACCATCTTAACTCTCCACGTACAAAATTACACGTTGCAAACTTTAATTGCTACAGTGTGCGGTTTCAGCCGTCATTTACGCCACAGGTTGATTATTGCATCGTTTCTGAGGTGAACGATCTGTCTCGTATCTCTAGACGTTTCTTGAAAGCTTTCTGCATTTGGTGGGAGTTATGTGGAATTTTTGGCCGTTTGCGCGTGCAGTCGCCACCGTCGCAATTGCCGCGTTCGTCCCACTTGGCAACCGGTCCCTTTTGCGTTGCGACTTCGGCACGGTCATAGTCGTGATTTTCTTTAAGAGTAATAATAAAGTATCGTGTACGACGTACCGCCTCTTCATTGCGTCCTGTGTGGATACACGAGACGCCCACATCAGCAGATTCTACACAGGTATATCGTGCCAAACTATATCATTGTTGCCGCACAGTTAACACTGCCAAAAACGAAACCCGAGACACAACTGTGCAGTGTACGTTTTTAAGTCTGTTGGTGAAGATGTAAAAGAGGATATAACGGTGTTTCCAACAGCGAGCAACAACAGCCAGCGAAAGCGGCTGATTTACGAACACGAGACGCATTTTGTGTTATGAATTAGCGCTAGTGCACTCACGTTCGCAATGCATAACGTTACAGATGTAGTTCAAGTAGCAAGATGATCGAATTAGTCTTAACGAAACTTTGGAAGTAAAGTGGCCGTCGTATCAAAACTTCTGACTAAACAAACCGGGACACCCAGGTCATTTGTCAAGGTACAACTTGTGTAAGTTATTCTGTAGTCATGGGGTGAAGTTATTTAGAAACTAAGTTGTCCATTTACCCAGTACTGCTCTGTCTGATGTAGATTATACGTGTATTTTAAAATAATTTATATTTTCACTGTATTGTATGAAGATAAAGTGAAAATAGTGCCGGCCGCGGTGGCCGAGGGGACTAAGGCGCTCCAGTCACGTTCTGCACGGCCACTACGGTCGGGGGTTCGAATCCCCCCTCGGGCATGGATATTTGTGCCGTCCTAGTTCGTAAGTAGTTCATAAGTAGTTTGTAAGTTTAGGGACTGATGACCCCGTAGTTAACTCCCATAGACTATACAAACATTTGAACATTTTTTAAAAATAGTGGCAGTTAATTTTCCTTAAATTGACGAGAACTCGGAAGCGTAGAAAATATTCTTTTTTGATCTTCAAACAACAGTTTTGGAACTGGAAATGCACGTCTTTCGACTAATTGTTTACGATGATATGCTCTGGCTCTCGTTGTAGCAGGAGAACACCATTACTCAAGGGTATGGGTACAGTTTCTCTGATTTATGTTGTTTGAAGTCTACCTATATGTTTTCGGTTTTGCAGTGTTCCAGTACCATAAGTATGATTTGTACAAAACTACAGACATCTTTCCAGAGTACGAACGACGATGAATAGTTGCCTCTAGGGATTCTAGATTTACCTTCACAGTGATAGTATCGAACGTAAACAGGGGCATCACTCCGTGGGTGCTCCGGTACTGGTGCACCCACAAAGAAATTTTTAGGGGTCTCAGCACCCGCGCAAAGAATGGAAGAATAAAAAAAAAAAAAAACATAGAAATAAAAAGTGGCTACAATTAAAAACTGCCCATTATACACATTTTGACATCGCAGTCTCGGAAGTACTATATAGGCGGCAGGCTGTTCCAACACTGTCCCAGTCTCACTGCAGCGGCTTGTTGGCCGTTTGGCGGCTAAGAGGGAGGGGTGAGGGACATGGAGTCGTAACTTATGCAATAGTCAGAGCTCAGAGAAAGCCACAGTTAGTTCTGCATGCTACATTAACTGTATTCATTGCTATGGATGGTCAACCGCATTGTCTTGTATGCAATTCTGCTGCGAAGTACGACGTACAGCGTCATTACACACGACTTCACGCAAATTATCAGGAACGGGTAGAAGCACGCAGGGAGCTTGTAGCCGGGATTAATAACGTCACAGAAATAAAAGTGAATTCGTCAAAGACGTTTTTAACTTAACATTGATCCATCAAGCAAGCGCCATTGTCTGCTGGAGGATTCATCCAGGTGTTGAAATAAAAGATGATGTCAAGTGAGTGAGTCTTGTGCTCTGTCACTGTGTAAATAAGCACGAGTTTAAAGGGTTTCTTAAAGATAACACAGCACAGTTCATTAACTTACTCGCGAAAAAAGCTTTGGGGTTTTCTTTGTCGTTCGTGAGAAAATATATCTCTGCCTCAGAATGAAAGGGGTATGAGTGCATTTTCGAAAACATTAAAACTGGATATCAAACATTGCGTTCGTAACTGGCATAACTATGTATTTTAAGATTTTAATCATTGCAGGACAAAGAGAAACTAATACTTGAAATCCATGACCCAATCAAAGCGTTCATGTAAGAGTTTCGTCTGTCCTTGATGCAAATGAGTAACGAAATCTTAACGTCCTTCAGTCGTCCGCTTGCTTTAAAACATCGTTAAAATTCCCTCGACGTACCTGTGGTGACTATTTTCAAATTAATGAATTTATTTATTGCTTCTATTCTATGCAATCTCCCACAGCTGAAGTACCCTCCACAATTTTAATTAATATTCCCTCCCGTTTTTCTCCAAGCATCAAATAGTGTAAACTGTATTCACGGAGCGACAATGTGACTGGTCTATTTTCTAGGTTTCCAGCAACAATCAGAGAAACTAACGTTCACTGTTTGGCCTATTCCTTGAACCTTGTGACCGAAGGGGTGATGCAATATGAAACCACGAGCAACCGCACAGACTTTCAAAAGGCGACGCTCCTGGGATGTAACCTACAAATTGTGATTCGCATTTGTAATCGATGAATGCAAGTGTGAACGACGCGCCTCATTACACCAGTACGTGTGACGACAAACATGTTGCGTGCATTGTAGTGATGAATCGATGTGACACATCACAACATATTCTCTCTGGTGCGCAACGTCATCTGCTGCAAAGCTGGCTGAGCACAAGGCGTCTACTAATCCGTGTACCACTGCGGCAGTGCTACAGGCTTTTGCGCCTGCACTGATGGGACGGACGACGGACATGGACCACCGAATGGAATGACATTGGTTTTACCGACGATTCCTGCTTCTATCAATACCACCATGTTTTTCTGAGTGTAGAGATACCGTGGTCCCACACCCGAAATAATATTTTCAATTGGATTACACCCCCTCACTCCCGTAGTATCGATTGCCGAAACACTAACCAGCAGGAGTTATACTACTGAAGTGTTGCAACCTGCTGCCCTTTCATACCTTTCGACCTTGCCGATGGCCACATTGCAATACGATAGCTAGTACCAGACCACAATGTTCAAGACTTCCTCTATGATCATCGGATTGTATTGCTGCATTGTTCTGTTTTCTTCCGACCTTTTTCATATTAAAACTATCAGATCATTAATTGCGTATCTACTGGCCGCGAACATACTACCCGCACCTACACCAGATCAACTATGCAATACGTGGAAGTATTAGGGACTGATATACCCGAATAAAACATCCAGAGCTCCTTAGACTAAGACTAAATAGACCGGAAATAAAAATTAGTGCACCCTCTTAGCGTTTCCCAATTCATTCAAGACGTTTATTTAATTTAATTTATTTATTTATTCATTCAATGCATTGGGAGTACCTGAAATGATTACATTTTGAGGTGAATAGCTCAAGGCGTACTGAGGTACAAGGTTTTGATCCATGCTAAAACACACATATTATTACGTGATGGAGTCTGATTGAGCCATTAACAGATGGTTAATACTGTGCTGGGGTACAGTAGTGCACACCTGCTCAAAAATATTCAAATGTTTGTAAAGTCTATGGGGTCATCAGTCCCTAAACTTACAAACTACTTATGAACTACCTACAACTAAGGACGGCACAATTATCCATGCCCGAGGGGGGATTCGAACCACCGACCGTAGTGGCCGTGCAGACCGTGACTTAAGCGCCTCAGTCTCCTCGGCCACCGCGGCCGGCCAGTTTTCGTCTTATTCATATCCCTATATGCTCGATCGGAGAAATATCCGGGGATCATACTGGCCAGTGAAGTTGCTACACATCTTGCACATCACGTTGAGAGTCATGTGTAGTGTATGAAGGGCATTATCTTGTTGTTAGAACTTTAAAAATTTCTTAAAAACACTGTGAATACATAGAAAGAAAGATCCTTTATCATTTAGCTACACTATACAGGTCAGCAACTGGAAGCAGTTAATGCATAAAGTATCTGGGAGTAGGCATTAGGAGTGATTTAAAATGGAACGACCATATAAAATCAATCGTCGGTAAAGCAGATGTCAGACTTTGATTCATTGGAAGAATCCTAAGGAAATGCACTCCGAAAACAAAGGAAGTCGGTTACAGTACACTTGTTCGACCACTGCTTGAATACTGCTCACAGGTGTGCGATCCGTACTAGGTGAGTAGAATAGAGGAAGTAGAGAAGATTCAACGGAGGGCTTTTGTCGAAGTTTCGAGAACATACCTTTACCGAGTAGTCTAGCAGTATATTGCTTCTTCTTATGTATATCTCACGAAGAGATCATGAAGCTAAAATCAGATTACAGCCCACAAATAGGCAGTTACCCTCCGCTACACACCGTGGGGTGGCTTGCGGAGTATGGATGTAGACCTGAGATAAACTTGGTGACTCGACTTTACAGTCATTTCCAAATAAATATAGCCCTAAGAATGTGGTAGATAACAAGTGCTTTCCAAGATAATTACGATGTACTAACGTAACTTTATAAACGTGGAGATGCAACACAGCTTTTTAAATAAAATTGTGACATACGACCCTTAGCTTGGCAAACGCAGTAAAATTAAGGAGGATGGTGATGACGGAATATTAAAAATATGCAACTAAAATTTCTGGAAAAGCACGTGTCAGTTCTTTCTGTTGCATTTTCTTCCATAATGTTGTTGTATACTCTAATTACATGGTTTTGTACTTATGTAATTTATAAAAGATATCGAAGGATCGTGACACAAATCTAAGCATGGATGTGACATTTTATGAAGGAACAGAATATTATTTATAAAACAGTTATGGATGTCATAAAGCGTGTTCCTAATTTCAGTGTTTTAATATCAACAGGTACGTCAGTTATATATAACAAAAAATAAATTAAATAAATGGTTAATAGGTTACTTCTTAATTGATTCAGTAGAGAAATTACATAATTTGTAATTAAATTTTTGTAAAGCTGTGGGACCAAACTACTATGATCATCAGTTCCCAGAATTACAAACTATTTAAACTAAATTATGCTAAGTACAACACGTGCACCCATGCCTGAGGAAAGACTCGAACTTTTTCTGGGAGCTTCCGCACAGTTCCTAACATGTCGGCTAGAACCACACGGTTATTTCGCGTCGCAGTATGTTGTTGGGTCACGTCCGGAAGAACGCTCAGTTATCACTTCTATACACACACGCTCGGACTCTAAGGGGAATGTAGGAAATGCCACAAGTAAGGAGGATAACGTACAAGGCAACTTCGTCAGACGTGTGTGGATAAACTGAGTGTTAGGGTCTGGTGATATTGGAGCAAGGGCAGCTCTTTCAGTCCTCGTGACCCCTTATGCCCGGGTGATGTAGCGGTCGGCGTTACAGCCTACTTAGGAGGAAACTAGGGTTCGAATTCCTCTCCGGAACAGATTTTCAACTTTCCCTATTGATACAATCCAGTGACTCCGGTATCTAACGTCTCTGATTCGTTTGCGTCTTTCTCCTAATATGTAAATGTGCCATTCAATTAATTTATCCTCAGAGGTGGTGGCTTGTTCGCGCGTTCCTGCATAATCAGCACAAGCCCCACTCAGTGGCTGTTGACACATTTTGTCCATTCTTATGAATTCAATGCCTGATTTCGCGGGGAGCCTCACATCCTACCCGTCACAGGGAATGCATTACAGGAGTATGCCCACAATAACCAAGCCACATCGCAATATAAATATCACCATTCGTATAACATTAATTATTCGCGAATTCAGATCCACAATAGGCTTAGAAGAAACTGTAATTCGGGAGAATTAAATGGTGACATATTTTCTTGCGGTATGGACTGTACGATGGTCACTCCAAAAGAATTGAACACTATATTTTTTTTATTCTACATGTTTGTAAGTTTTACAGTGTGTAGATACATCCTTTAGGAACAATATTTTTATTTCTCTACATAATCCCAACCCCTCTCAACTGTCTTACGCTATCTTGGAACCAGCGCCTGTATACCTGCACAGACCAACACGTTAAAGCCACTGTTTGGCAGCGTGCACGAGGGAGTCATCACCTTCAAACCTTGTTCCACGAAGAGAGTCTTTCAGTTTCCCAAAGAGATGATAGTCACATGGAGTCAGGTCATGACTGTAAGGCGGGTGTTGCAGTGTTGTCCATCCGAGTTTTGTGATCGTTTCTATGGTTTTTGACTGTCATGTGACGCTTTCATCACGTAACCTGCTTGCCCACCGACTAACTGTACTGCGATCGACAGCACCATCTCCATACACCTTTTTCAACCTCTTATGGATGTTTCCCACTGTCTCGTTTTCACAGTACAGGAATTCAATTACAGCACGTTGCTTCCGATGAACGTCAAATGTAGCAGCCATCTTGAAGACATGCTGTGACGACGCAACTAATGGGAACAGGTTGAACTAAGTTTGAAAACAAGCGGGAAGAATGTATCTACACACTGTGTAAAACTTTCAAACATGCAGAATGAAAACTGAATTTTTTTAAAAATAGTATGAATTTCTTTTGGAGTGACCCTCGTACTAACTCTTAATCACATTTTGGTGAGATAATATTTGTAGTCATTATGAATCTAATTAGTTTGGTGGATATACAGTGAATGTCTTTGGATATTCAGAGCTAGTTTGGAGGAGAAAGCGTGCTGTGACTGTTTATTTCGGGCAGTCTGTGACAATAGGTAAGACTGCAAAAAAATGTTCAAATGTTTGTATAGCTTATGCGACTTAACTACGGGGCCATCAGTCCCTAAACTTACAAACTACTTATGAAGTAGCTAATACTAAGGACGGCACAAATATCCATGCCCGAGTGGGGATTCGAACCCCCGACCGTAGTGGCCATGCAGATTGTGACTGGCTCGCCGCAGTCCACTCGGCCACCGCGGCCAATGCTGCCCAAAGGCTCATATTGCAGGTTTTTATGAAACACAGAGAAGTTTAGAGAAGAGTTAGTGAACATACCTTTCTTTCATACAATCACATTATCATTGTCAAAATACAATGTCGCGTAGTACCAGTGTGGTGTCGCACAAGTCTAAAGTGTGCACCACCTACTTTCGCCGCGCGCCGCCATGCACGCACGTCGCGGCGTTCTTACGACGTCAGCCACGAGCGCCCTCTGCTACAACTCCGCTCGTGGCCACCACTGAACGACATCGTTCACCTGGGACTGAGATACTTCGGAATCAGATAGGCACCAGTTAAGACTTGGCTATCGGATAGGCACTAGTAATCATTAGTAGGCAGGCCTCTATCTAAACTATGTATCAGCATTCTGCAGTCAAGAGCTATGTAAAAGTTAAGTATTACTAAGTCTCTATGAAATATAGATCTCGTTTCTGGTTTCTAGTTTCTGCTGTCCTACTGGCTGATCACCTCCTACCTGCACAAGCGTGCATTCTTTATTCCTGTGTCGGTCTTTCTACTCGTCCACCGACACCTACGACTGAAACGAGACACAAAAGCGGCGACGAGGCTGGGACACAAAAACCAGAACCACTGAACTGGCATTTCGATGTCTATGGTTTCATTACAATGCTTAGGCCAGATTGATTCTGTAGAGTATGGTGCGGACCACTGAAGAAACGGAACAACATCAGTCACTGCCGCCCGTGCAGAGACAGCCTGCCACGGCTGTTCGGCGCGCGCGGACTGTGGCCGGTGATTCATCTGGTCGTCACCGCGCACCGCTCACGCCCCACTGCTCACCGAACAATGGGGTCGGCCGCGCAGGTGTCACGGCCGGTGACATCGCGCGGCGAGGCGACATGCACGCCTTTCACCGCGTGTGCCGTGGAAAAGCTCCGCCCAGTCGAGGTTTCCATCACCACCGGCCGCCGGGCTGCCATTAGCGCCGAGGCCGGTGTTTGTTCTAATAAAGGCTTGTCATTAGTTTCTAAAAGCCGGTCCGTCGAGGTGGAGGTCTGACCAGCCGCGTACAACAAGTGTCTGGCAGGTGGGCATTACCTGAGTGAAAGTTGTCAGGAGGGTCACACAATGGAGCTTACGTGTGTGGCAGAAAATGTAGGCAATGAGTAAAAAAACAGCAGTCGTCGCGGACAACACATTAAATGGTCAACTCCACCTGCGTTCCTTATGACCTACAGCGCTTATCCAATAATATCTAAGTTCAGGCCCTATTCGTTCAACATTAAGACGCGCTTTCTGCCAGCCTTTCTTATGTTATATTTCTACGTAGCTACAAATACATCTCCTTCTATCAATATTGCTGTAAAGTGGAGCTCTGAAGTAAATTATCAAACTGGTTATTTTTTATTTAATAGTGTCACGAACATACATACTGTATGACTTGTGAACAACATGAAAAACAAGGCAGTAAAAATTGAAAACAAACACTGGTATTATAAACATGATCATTTCTGAGCATAATTATGGCCTGCTGTTGTTGTTGTTGTGATCTTCAGTCTGCAGACTGGTTTGATGCAGCTCTCCACGCTACCCTGTTCTTTGCAAGTCTCATCATCTGAGAATATGTTCGGCAACCTACGTCCCTTTGAATCTGCTTACTATATTCGTCCCTCGGTCTCCCTCTACGATTTTTACCCCACACGCTTCCTTCTAGTGCTAAGTTGACAATTCCTTGATGTCTAAGAATGTGTCCAACCAATCTACCCCTTCTCTTAGGATAGGCCAGGAACTCCTTTCCTCCCCGATTCGGTTGAGCACCTCCTTACTAGTTAGGTGATCTACCCATCTAATTTTTATCATTCGTCTGTAGCACCACATTTCAAAAGCTTCTATCATCTTTTTATCTGAAATCCTTATCGTCCACGTTTCACTCCCTTATAATGCTACACTCCACACAAATGCTTTCAGAAAGGACTTCCTAACAATTAAAATAATATTAGATGTTAACAAGTTCCGCTTCTTTAGAAACGCTTTTCGTCCCATAGCCATTCTGCATTTTATATCTTCTTCACTTCGGCCATCAGAAGTTATCTGGCTACCCAAATAACAAAATTCATCTACTACTTTTATTGTCTCATTACCTAATCTAATTCCTTCAGCATCGCCTGATTTTCTAACATTGCATTCCATTGCCTTCGTTTTACTCTTGTTAATGTTCATTTTATATCTTCCTGTCAAGACACTGTCCATTCCATTCAATTGCTCTTCCAAATCTTTTGTGGTCTCTGACAGAATTACTATGTCATCGGCAAACCGCAATGTTATTTATTTCTTCTCCCTGCACTTTAATGCCATTTCCAAATTTCTCCTTCCATTCCTTCACTGCATGCTCAATGTTCGACTCTAATAACCGCTGTCTGGTTTCTGTAGAGGTTGAATATAACTCTTCGCCCCCTATATATTACCCGTGATATCTTCAGAATTTGGAAGAGTGTATTCCAGTCGACAGTGTCAAAAACGTTCTCCAAATCGACAAACGTAGATTTCCCTTTCCTTAGCCTATCTTCTAAGATAAGTAGTAATGTGAGTATTGCCTCCCGTGTTCCTACATTTCTCCTAAATCCAAACTGATCTTTTCCGAGGTCGAATTCCACAAGTTTTACCATTCGTCTCTAAATAATTCGTGTTAGTATTTTGTAGGTTTGCCTTTTCTTAATCTATCTTCTAGGATAAGCCGTAAAGTGAGTATTGCCTCCCGTGTTCCTACATTTCTCCTGAACCCAAACTGATCTTCCCCGAGGTCGGCTTCTACCAGCTTTTCCATCCTTCTGTATATAATTCGTGTTAATATTTTGCAACCAAGACTTATTAAACTGATGGTTCTGTAGTTTTCACACCTGTCTGCACATGCTTTCTTTGGAATGGGGATTATAACATTTTTCTTAAAGTCTGAGGGTACTTCACCTGTCTCATACATCTTACACACCAGGTGAAACAGGTTTGTCATGGCTGGTTCTCCCAGAGACTTCAGTAGCTCTGAGGGAATATCATCTACTCGAGGGGCCTTGTTTCGACTTAGGTCTTCCAGGGCTCCGTCAAATTCTTCTCTCAGTACAGTATCTCCTATTTCATCTTCATCAACATCCTCTTCTCTTCCTACAATATTGTCTCGAAGTTCATTTCCTTTGTAGAGCCCCTCTACATACTCTTTCCACCTTTCAGCTTTCCCTTCTTTACTGAGAACTGGTTTTTCATCAGTGTCCTTGATATACATAGACCAGTTTTTCTTATCTCCAAATGTTTCTTTTATTTTCCTGTAGGCTGTATCTATTTTTCCCCTATTTATACATTCTTCTGCATCCTTACATTTGCCTTCTAGCAACTCCTGCTTAGTCATTTTGCACTTCCTGTCAATCTCATTTCTTAGTCGTCTGTTCTCCATTTTGCCTGTTTCATTTATTGCATTTTTATATTTTCTCCTTTCATCGATTAAATTTAGTATCTGCTGTGATATCCAAGGATTTTTGTAGGTCTTGCCTTCCTACCTATTTTGTCCTCTGCTGCCTTCACTATTTCATCTCTCAATTTTACCCATTCCTCCTCTACTGTTTTATTTCCTCCCGTTTCTGTTAATTGTTGCCTAAAACTCCCTCTGAAATTCTTAAGAACTTCAGGTTCCTTCAATTTATCCAGATCCCATCTCCTTATTTTCCTACCTTTTTGTAGTTTCTTCAGTTTCAGCCTACAGTTCATAACCAACAAGTTATGGTCAGAGTCTATATCTGCCCCTGGGTATGTCTTACACTTTAAAAACTGGTTCCGAAATCTATGTCTTACCATTATAAAATCTATCTGGTATCTCCCGTTGTCTCCCGGTCCTTTCCACGTATACAACCTTCTTTTGTGATTCTTAAACCAGGTGTTTGTTATAAGCAAATTATGTTCTGTGCAAAATTCTACCAGGCGACTTCCTCTTTCATTCCTTTTGCCCAGACCATATTCACCTACTATCTTCCCTTCCCTTCCTTGTCCTACTACCGAATTCCAGTCTCCCATAACAATTAAGTTTTCCTCTCCCTTAATTGTTTGAATAATTTCCTTTAGCTCCTCATATATTTCTTCGATTTCTTCATCATCGACAGAGCTAGTTGGCATATAAACCTGTACTACTGTAGTCGTGTTGGCTTCGTATCTATCTTGACAACGATAATGCGATCGCTGTGCTGGTCATAGTAGTTTACCCGCATTCCTATTTTCTTATTCATTATCAATCCTACTCCTGTGATTCCCCCAACTGATTTTGTATTTATAATCCTGTACTCAGATGACCAGAAATACTGTTCATCCTGCCACCGAACTTCACTAATCCCCACTATATCTAACTTCAACCTACCCATTTCCCTTTTTAAATTTTCTAATTTTCCTACTCGATTAAGGGATCTAACATTCCACGCTCCGACCCGTAGAATGCCAGTATTGTCTTTCATGATGATCACATCCTCCTGAGTAGTCCCCGCCCGGAGATCCGCATGGGGGACTATTTTACCTCCGGAATATTTTACCCGAGAGGATGCCATAATCATATGTTCATACAGTAGAGCTGCATGTCCTCGGGAAAAGTAACGGCTGTAGTTTCCCCTTGCTTTCAGCCGTTTGCAGTAACTGTGTGGCAAAGCCACATTAGCTGATGTTACAAGGCCAGCTCAGTCAATCATCCAGACTGTTACCCCTGTAACTACTGAAGAGGCTGCTGCCCCTCTTCAGGAACCACACGTTTGTCTGGCCTCTCCACAGGTACCCCTCCGCGGTGGTTGCACCTACGGTACGGCTATCTGTATCGTTGAGGCACGCAAGCCACCCCACCTCGGCAATGTCTGTGGGTCATGGGAGTGGAATTCTCAACTATGTCTAATAAATAGTCTGTAGCGTTCATGTTGGATGATCAACGTAACTAAATCATTCGTTGGACTATTCCAGCATGTTCTTGAATCCAGTACGAACTGTTGTGGCCCTGTGAAAAGGCGTATTGTCATCCATAAAATTCTGTAGTTGTCTGTGAACATGAATTCCTTGAATAGCTGGAAACGGTTTCCAAGTAGCCTAACACAATTACTTCCAGTTACTAACCGGCTACTTGGACTAGGTAATGCCGTCCATTCGATGTAAAACATCACATTCCGTAATTGTCCACTACCAGATTTTGCAGTGCCTCCTTAACAAATTGGGTCAAAGGAGCTACGCAATACTCGAACTCTACATACAGCTTTTACCAAATCAAATTGGGACTCAATTGACAAAGCTTGTACGGACACGACACGGTTGTTCGCGATTAGTTTGAGGATCACTCTGGATAATTTCAGAGATGTATTTGGCCACTTAGCTCACCCGATATAAATTCAACCGAACATTTATGGGACATTATCGAGATGTGCGTCTCTGCACAAAATACAGGGTGAGTCATAAATGAGGGAATGTATTTCGTGCAAATTGTCACACACTGAGCTACAAACGTAAATTCGTTTTCCACGTGTTCCTATGCCAATAAATGACAATGCAAATGAATGGTAAAAACTTGGTAATATGAAGTAGACGTTTGGGTGTTACTGTGCGCCGACATTGACCAAGGGCCGCGGTGGAGTAGCCGAGCGGTCTAAAGCACCTCGCTGCGGAGCGCGCGGTTGCTCGCCGTGGAGGTTCGAGTCCTCCCTGGGGCATGGGTGTGTGTGTTTGTACGTAGGTTAGTTTACCTAGGTTTAAGTAGTTTGTAAGCTACGGACTGATGACCACGCAGTTTGGTCCGATAGATTTACAAAAATTTGAACATTTTTTTGAATTGACCAAGGGGACAGATAGACAACAGGTCGCAACATACGAGTGTTGTAGGTAGTCTAGCTGCTCACTAAAAGGCGAGGCATGCAGTGTCAAGCAACGGTCTGCGTGTCACTGCGAGCAATGACAGCGCTCACATCTATCCTGTACCGTTTTCGCTGGCCGGTATTATGTATCGTGGCTAGTTGGCATATGGAAAGGAACTTTTGCACTGTTGCCGATCTGTCCCTTTGGCCAATGTCAGAGCACAGTAAATTTTTACCATTTATTGCGTTGTAATTTACTGACATAGGAACATGCGGAAAACGAATGTATGTTTGTAGCTCAGTGTGTGACAATTTGCACGAAATACTTTTTCTCATTTACGACTCACCCTGTATTCTCCTGGCAGCACTAGTCCAAATATGGATGGCTTTAGAGATAGAATGGCTCAGTACTCCTGCCTGGACCTTCAGTGAACTGTTGAGTCCATGCTACGAGGAGCTGAACCAGTTCGCCGGGCAAAAGGATGTTCGACACGATATTCGGACGCTCGCCAAGACATTTTTCACGTCACTGAAGTAAGTATGATCGTGTGTCTACGGCACAAACTTATTATTACCCAAGTAGAACTCATTAAAAGCAAAATGTTTGTATAGTCTATGGGACTTAACTACGGGGTCATCAGTCCCTAAACTTACAAACTACTTATGAACTACTTACGAACTAGGACGGCACAAATATCCATGCCCGAGGGGGGATTCAAACCCCCGACCGTAGTGGCCGTGCAGACCGTGACTGGAGCGCCTTAGTCTCCTCGGCCACCGCGGCCGGCCATTAAAAACAGATACCGTGTGTAGCAACAGATAACTTTTTATTTTGTCTCACTTACTGTGTTCTGTACTCAATTTTATGGTCGGTGCTTTGATTCCCTGCACGCTGTGTTTCGGCCATCCACAGTAACGAGGCAGAAGCAGTAAGGTGGAGGGCTCACAACCACTCAGGGCTGCGTGTTGTTGTTGTGTCCCAAATGGTTCAGTCGACCGACGGTTTGAGCGGGACGTTTGATGAGTGGGACACATTTATGCGCAATCATCCTAATACGTTTAAGACAGAGTGCTAAATCAGGTAAACAAAATGTAAATGGACAAGCACTCGTATTTCTGGCAAAGGAAACCAGGCGTACCTGATAAATATTCTTATGTAATTTTGTGCTACGGCTAGTTACATGTTCTGAATATCTAGAATTATGTTTTTTACTGAATAGCTTCCATTAATTGCAGCTTATTGCTGCTATAAATTTTAAAGAATTTGTTCAGAATTTATCTGGTGTAATGCTTGGAAAATTTATTGTGATTCTGCTATTTAAGTTCCTTTTAAGCTGAATTCACCACAGGTTATTTTTACTGATTGAAATTGTTGTGTCACGTCGGGATGGCTGCGCGGTCCTCCCTCGGCCACGGGTGAGTGTGTTGTCCTTTTAAGTTAGTTTAAGTAGTTTGTAACTGTAGGGACCGACGATCTCAGAAGTTTGGTTACTAAGGAGGAAATAGTATTCTTGTATAATAGTGTAATGACTGAAGCAGTAAAGATCGCATATAATATTTTATTTCATTATGATGACCGGTTTCGATGTACATGGATCATCATCAGATCATTTCCTTCTTGAGGATCTGGCCCATCTCGTGTGGAGCAACACTGCTGCAGCAATAAAATATGCGATCTTGAGTGCTTCAATTGTTATATTATTCAATATTTGTAAATCGCTGCTATTCCTTAAGAACAACGTTTCTTAAAATATTCTTGTCTCACTTTAAGTTTTCAGTACTTGTTATTTTAAAGAAAGGGGCTGTGTTTCAAACAATTTTTGGTTTAATGGAAGTTTTAGTGTAGGTCTGCCTTTAGCTTTCGTTAAAAATTTCCAAACTCTTTAATGTTAAAAAACAAGAACTAGTAATACATGTAAAACTTTGCCTGTATTTCTGGGTATGAGGTTCGCCTAATACGCAAAACACTGGTTTTACTTTTCACCAAAACATATTTCAGCACCTCTGTGCCATCGTGTACGACAAACGATTTTAGGCTTAATATTCTCACATAGGATAATACTAAAACAATGTATTTTCTGTTCAGAGACATAAATAAAGAGCTAAAACCCATTGATGATGGCGCAGAGGTGCTGAAACATATTTGGAAGAAAGGTAAAAACAGTGTTTTGCATATCAGGTGGACCTTACACCAAGAATGTTTGACTGCATACAAGTAAATCATAAGAGCCGCACATCGAAAATGATGAATATTTCCTTTTACTGTAGGTTGTTACAATAAAACGACTTTAACGTCTAAAATGAGTTCTGTCACTACCACTGTTACCAAATCCAAAAAATACAGTTTTGATTTGAGTTTCAAATAAAATACCCACATCTCGTCTGCATTTCATAAATACCGCGCATCTCAACCATCATTAATATTAAATGACACACCTATCTATTTTTCGCCCTCGGCAAAAAGTCTGGGAGTGATAATACACGACAAACTAAATTGGGCTGAGCACACAGCCGCCGTGTGTAGGAAGCCATCAGCATCTCTTCATGCCCTACAGAGGTATAAGAAGTTTTTTCCTCTCGATCTTAAAAAGAATCTTATACAAACACTTGTAATTCCAATTATTGATTACAGTTATTTTATCTTGCAAGGTCTCTCTTGGGAAAGCTCACGACGTCTGGAACTAATCATGAATGCCCGCGTTCGATATATATGTAACATCCGTCTCTTTGATCACATTTCACCATCTTATAAGCAACTATCCTGGCTCCGTGCTGACAAGCGCAGAGATTTTCATACACTCTGTTTCCTTTACTCTCTTATCAACGTACACTGTCCCTCATATCTTTCCTCGACCTTAACACTCTTATCTGATCAACATAACAGAACTACTTGTTCCTGTCAGAGCAAAACCCTTTCTGTCCCTATCCATCACTCAGCCGGTTTCTCAAAATCCTTTTCAGTAACAGGAACCAGGCTCTGGAACAATCTGCCTCAGTATATCAGAGAACCGAATAACACTGCCATCTTCAAACGACAATTAATGGATTATCTACTAAAGCATTAATTACGCCAGTCTTTATTACCCTACGGTCCTAGTACGTCACATCCATTCCTCCTCCCAAATATTCTCCGACTGCCATTGCTCTAGCCAGGTACAGCTTCTGTCAGAATTCACCAAGCCTTAACCAGTCTCGATATATTCAAAAGTAAATCTTGTATCTGCTAATATAAATGTTGTTACTTCTATTATTACACCAGCAGCAGCAGAAGGTGTCTCAGTGGTACTGTTAGTATTAATCCTATTTAGAGTCAAGTTAATACCTTTTACTTACATCCTTTTACATGTAATCAACGTGTATAAATAATGTTATTAACTGTTCATCTGTAAAAATCATTATTATGTTATAGGTAACTCACATGTAAAGAAGTACTGTATGTGTAAAACCCTGGTCCGATGTAAGAGAGGGCCTGATGGCCCTAATCTGATCAGGCTAAACAAACAAATAAGTAAATAAATATACATCAATGTATAACCTAATATTATTTCTAGGCAAACATTATTCAGTGTCTTCTTACCTCTGTAAACTCTTTACACTATCGTTCAATACCTTATTTAATTAGATACATCACAGAAACAATTACGAATATTGATATTAAACTGAATGCTTCGTAGATCGAAGATATCAAACTGTCAGATGTGCAATAATATTTTTTTTTTACCTAAAACATTGATTAAAATTTGATAATAAGTGGCTGCAATGGCACGTGCTTGGAGACTGCGATGTCATATTGTGTATAGTTGTGAGATCACTCGACGGGAACTGCACGGCAGACCCCAGTGGATTGAGGCTGCTTCCCATTACTAACAAACAATTCCGAAAAGACGAAGATATGTCTTTGTGAACCGGCCGAAGAAGCCTGCGAGTACTCTGCTTAATTTCGCTGCAGTCTTGTTGTCAACATTTAAAATTTGTATATATACATGGAGCATCTGTTCCGAAAGAAAAGACAGCACTTCTGATCCTGCAGTTGTTATTCTTTCATATTCACAGAATATATGACATCAACTGCGAATGGGCAAAGCTGAAAATGTATACCCAGCTGGGATTCGAACCGGGTCACCGCTTTCTACGCAGTTGCGCTGGCCAGTACACCACTGGGGACACTTTGATCACGACACCTGCAAGGACTACCTAATCACGCCTCCCGTCATATACAAATTCCCAGCCTTACCCTGCCCACAGTACTCAAACTCGTAGTTTTGAAACTAACTCCCGTAAGAGTAAGGGTGTCAAACTTTGCCCACCCCTTCCCACTAACGAAAGGATCATTGCCCGTCACCGACATATCTCTATACTTATAAGACGCATTTGTTGTATGTCTGTCTGTCTGTTCTCTTATAGCTCAAGATCCAGACAACCAAATAACGTGAAATTTGGTACACGTACACAAAATGATATGGGGAAGGTTCTTAAACAGGTTTCTTTCCATTTTTTGGTAAAACAACCGGAAAATTTGAGAAAATGAAAGTGCGTTTTCAATGTGTCCGTGTAAAGCTACATCTTCGCACTGATCTTGATGAAATTTTGCACAATTGACCATCAAAACAAGAGGAAGAGCACTGTCTACATAAAATTTCGTTCAGTGCATGGTGGAGGGTACTTACGGATTTCGCCAAAATCCAACGTTTTCCTCCGATCTTGATGAAATTTTATACACTTGACGTTGAAAACAAAGTGAAGGTTACTGTCTACATAAAATTTCATTCGGTGCATGGGGGAGAGTACTTTACTTACAGACTTCGATTGCAATCTCTATACATATAAGACGCATTTGTTGGAAAACCGTATTTTAAACCCGGGCAAAGTCGAGTACTTGTAGCTAAATATATATGGCATCTGTTCCGAAAGAACAGACGTCACTTCTGAGCATACGGTTGCTCTTCTTTCATATTCGCATAATACAAGATATCAACTGCGAATGGGCAAAGCTGAAAATGTGTATCCAGCCGGGATTCGAAGCCGGTGGTCAGCGCATTGCCTAGAAAGCGGGAGACCCGGGTTCGAATACCGGCTGTGTACACATTTTCAGCTTTGCCCATTCGCAGTTGATGTCCTATATCCTGTGAATATGAATTTAAAATTTGCTTCTCCGTGCTGGTCATGTTCTACGAGGTACATTGCACACAAATGTTCAAATGTTTGTTAAGCTGGGTCATCAATCCCTAAACTTACAAACTACTTATGAACTACCTTATACTAAAGACGTCACAAACATCCATGCCCGAGGGGGGATTCGAACCCCCGACCGTAGCTACAGTGCACACAATAACCCTTGGCAGCTAGCTGCGAAGACGGCGAGACTCGGTAGAGAAAATCGGAGGGTTTATTTGCCGACGGCATAGCACGGTGTAAGGGGTGTGACTTTACAGCGTGTGTGTCGAAATTGTAATGATTGTGCCGCAGTTTGTGAAATTAAAAGAACGTCCCTATCGCTAATTTGCGTGTGGTTCACCAGCCTTACGGTATCATTACTAAAATAAATATGAATCACTCCTTTCAATTAGGCAATTATCGATACAAAAACACTTGGTTTCAATCTTAAGACACTTTCATATAACTAGGGATAACTGGAGTTCCTAATTGTAATGAATAAGAAATCGGAGGATTCATGTTCTATATAGTAATTTAATTTAAAAAATGCACGGTACACAAATTCAGCAATGAATTATGATACAAAAGTAATGAATCTCTAACAAGGATGGCACAACCTCTACCTGTTATGAAAAATGAATGTTCTGAGATAGTATTAAATGTTTTAAAATAAATTAAAAATCGCTATTCAACTGAGTAGAGAATAGAGCCAGAATCTCAAGAACGGAGCCAACTAGTGGAAGGTAAATTTATCTTTAACTAAGATACAGCAAATGTAATGTGCGTATATCACCAATTCCCAATATTGCTCTAAAACGACGAATGGCGGCTGGCCACAGTGAAAGGGTTTGTTCGATGTGAAGCTAAAGCTGTGAGACGATGGATACACAATGAACGAACTACTTCGTTCAAACAAACTCCTAAGTTGAAATCAGTAAGTATCAAAGTGGAACAAGGGATTCTTGCAAACTGCTTGCCTCCCTGGCCAGAAGCAGAAGAGAAGCTCAGTTGTAAGCTCGTGAGTGAGTGCTTCGAAATGCAAATACGATGCACTGAAGTAATAATTTTGTTCCTCTGCTCACAGAGAAATAATTATGAATACTTCAAGCAGAACAGTCTGCACTTGCAACTAATTATGAGCTAAATCACTGGACGATTTTCCAGAAACTGCCCACCTGCGTCCTCGCTCCACGAGCGCAGCTAGCCGAATCCCCGAATCACTTCTCAGCAAGCCACAAGTCTCCCCTCGCCGCCAGCTGGCCTCACTCACTGACTTGGCAGTGTTTCCGTTTACAACCGAGAAAATTACTACATGCGAATATTGTTAATATTTAATGTTGCCTACCAGCATTACCCAGTCTTCTCAGTGACCTAGTCAACATTAATATTCTCACTCTTCCAACCTGTTTTTGCTTTCAGATTATGCGGAATCAAAGTGTTACCAGTAATTACGTTATAAATAAATGCACGCTATTAATTATTTATACGTAAACATAGTATCTAAGGTGGTGAAATTTCCTGCCTCCTTACAATATAAATACCAGTATGTCGAAAAGGAAAGAGGAGTCTTGGCGATTAACGAAAGAACATACAGCTCCTTATCAAGTGAAGAAGTAGTACACTTTCCAAAATCAATTTTTTGTCACCGAATAGTTTTCGTAAAATCGAATGACTTAGCAGCCACCAGATCCGCCTATACAGAATTCGGCAAACCATGTGGCTCATTTCGTGGATATAAATCGCAACAGCTGTATGAAGAATATATTTTAATCTGAGAAAAGCTTTCGAAAGAGTTCAATAGAATAAGTTCAAGTATATGTTCAAGAAGAAGGAATTGCAGTGGAAAGAGACACCAGTGATGAAAGATCTATAATTGCAACTGAAAGTAAGAGTAATGATTCCAAAGAGTAGGCAAATTTGAATTATTTTGTTTTTGATTAGTTCCGTTTTGTTCGTTGTAATAAAGGCGAGGCATAGGACCAAAAAAAAAAAAAAAAAAAAAAAAAAAAAAAAAAAAAAAAAAAGAGAGAGAGAGAGAGAGAGAGAGAGCTGAATACCCAAAATAAGAGACGAAAAATCGAAATTCCGACGCCCATGAGCCCCTCCTAAGGTAACACGCCATACACCACTGTCTAGGAGCTGCAGCCATAGGAAGAAAAATAGCGCATACTGCTACTCTTTTGATGAATCATAATACATGGGTTGGAACTTAAATAGTGGCAACGCTGCTGTGGAGACACTATGCAATGGAATCTAGTATTGTCGCTGCTAGCACACGTCGTTGACACACTTACCTTACCTCCGATAAAATGGACTCACCCATCCCACGTCACCGGCATGCAAACACAGCGAGCGCTCCAACGTAACGTTGTCACTGTGTTTTCGAAACAGGAACAATGGAGCTGGCTCAAGGTTGAATGTGCCATAGGTTGTACAGCACAACAGTATCATTAAGGTCTTCAAGTGTAGTGCGGGGAAAAGCCTTCAACGAAGGTCGGCAATCTGTGGCAGACATTCATCGGGCAGGTTGTCCTAGCGTCTCTGAAGAAGAAGTGCATACTGTTGCCGCGTTAGTGGACAGTGTTCGACTCCAAACGATTCGTGAGATCGCCTACGAAACCGGATTAGCGAATACGACTGTGCTTCGCATCCTGAATAAACGCCTGGGCATGCGAAAAATTGCTTCACGATGGGTTCTGCATGAATTGACGGGAATGCAGATATTAATGCGTTAAGATGCTTCTGAGACGCACTTGGAGCTCTATGAGCGCGAAGGAGAGGCTTTCTTATGCCGTATCGTAACACTGTATGAGGCATGGGCCACATCGTACGAGCCAAAAATGAAAAGCCAATCCAACGAAAGACATCATTATAGGTGGCTGAAAAAGTCAAAAGTACTTCAGAGCCCCATTATGGTGAAAGTTATGGTGATATCTTGTACGACTGTGATGGTGTTATCCTAACGCAAAGCGTCCCTCCACGGCAGACTGTCAATGCTCAGTATTACTGTTCGGCTTTGGAGCATCACTTGCTACCAGCTTTGCGAAGGAAGAGGCAACACTTTCTGCACAAGCCACTCATCATTTCGCACAACAATGTAGGGCGCATACAGCGCGCGATCTGCGGCTGCTCTGTTCGGTCGATGCGACTGGGAAGTACTGTACCATCCATCGTACTCCCCGGATTCAAGTCCTTGTGACTTTGATTAGATTGTGAAGATGAAGGAACTACTTCGTTACATTCGCTTCATAACTTTCCAGAGATTGGACAGGCAGTAGAATCCTCCATTCACACCATCAAATTTAATGTTCAAAAGTTTGTAGAGGTTATGGGATTTAACTGCGGATCATCAGTCCCTAAACTTACAAATTTCTTATGAACTAGCTAAACAGCCATGCCCGAGGGCGGTTTCGAACCCTCGACGGAGACCCACCATCAACAGAACTGGCTCTGCCAAAGATATAGTACGCGTTCCACATCGCTGGCAGCGGATTCTACACAACGCTGTTGACTACTTTGAAGGACGGAAACAGGTGCAAACATGTAACGTTTTTGAATCGGTTGTGAATAAATAGTTGCCAATATTTAATTTTCAACCCTCTTATTAATAAATGAACACAAACATTGAAGCTGCGATGTACTGTTTTCTGGGGATTTTGATGAGATTTTTTACACTTGAGCATGAAACCAAGGCAGAGGTCACTATCTAAAAAAATTGTTTCTTGAATGGTCGAGGTACTTCATTTAAAGACTTTCATACTTTCTTCAAGTTTTATCCATTCTTGAAGTTTCGTAAACTTGACAATGAAAACAAAACGCTACAAGAGAAATGTTCAAATGTTTGTAGAGTCTATGGGACTTAACTACGGGGTCATCAGTCCCTAAACTTACAAACTACTTATGAACTACTTACAACTAAGGACGGCACAAATATCCATGCCCGAGGGGGGATTCGAAGCCCCGACCGTAGTGGCCGTGCGGACCGTGACTGGAGCGCTACAAGAGACATTGACACTGAAAGAGATGGGCCGACAGAGCTGATAGAACAGTTGAACAGACAGATGTGAGAGGAAGAGAGAGAGAAAGAGATGATTTGTGGGGAGACAGACTGACTTTGTATAGATTACATAAATACCCAGGGAAACCAGGTTTTCAGCGTTATTCATCAATTGGTGGTGAGAGAATGTAATACCTATGACTTGCTGACAACAAGGTGTATGTGTCAGAAAATGAACGAACTGAAAATAAGATCCTAAAAGCTCTGATATGTATGAGTATCATGGCTAACACCGCAGAAACGAAGGGTCTGGTGATCAGTGCAAGAAGGAGACTGGTAAATATTAAGACCGTCCGAATTGCTATGATTCAAGTAAGAGCATTTAAATACGTGGGAAGCAGAATAACAGAAGTCAAAGGAAGCCACCAGGAAGTAAAAACTCGAATTTTATAGCGAATACAGCTTCCAGCAAGAATAGAAGATTATTATATAGTAAATTTGACAAAATTGTGTGGAAAGGCTTAGCAGGTGTTTTGTCTGGTGTGTGATCATCTGAGGGGCAGAAATGTGGACACTGAGGCGATTTAAAAAGGCTGGAAGCTTATGATATGTAAATGTGGAGGAGATTGTAGGGGATAAGCTGGATTGAGCAAATGAAGACGGAAGGATTGGTGAAACTGATTCAGTTTACAAGAGGAAGAAATAAAAGCTGGTTAGCATATTCGTTGGGACAGGAAAGGTTGATAGAAGGAGCTTTCGAAGGACTTTTTTGTGGGTGAGGATTGAGAGAAAAGAGGAGGTACAAGTTACTGGATGGCTTAAATGGAAGTGGAAGTTACGCGGACATGATAAAGATGGTAGAAGACAGGACAGCATGGAGATATGTGATGTTTAAAACCTGCCTTTGGGAAGAAAACAAACAATTATTAAAAATAGTCCAAGATTACAAAATTTCAATTTTCTATTTCTGATTACGCGTTTCGACCTTGATGGTATCATCTGATACCATAAAAACGATGAGCGACGTGTTTCTTCCGTCATCTGCAACTAGAAGGCATTAATCTGAACTCGGTATATATAACATTGATTCTTCTGATATATATGAGGCTAATGTATTATATATATATTCTGTGTTCATTTTAAACTACTTTAGTAGTAGATGTCGGAGAAAGCTAGACCATTGCCTTTTGTGCAATCTAATGATGCAGCAATAGGGCGAAACACGCTATCATAATTAAGAAATTAAACTTCTGCAGCCACGGACTATTTTCATTTTAAAATACTGAAACCGATTGTTGACGCAGGCAGCCAAAATGAAGCGGAATCATTATAACAAATGACGATGTTCATGAAGTGTGATATGATATCAAATTGTCGACCTCTTACCATTAACAATACATGATACAATATCAACCATGCGCTGATTTTACGCTGAGATTTTTCCTCTGTAATCTCTAAGGAATCTCGTGAAACGCTTCAACTTAATATGATGCAGTACAGTAATTATGACGAATAACGAAAATAAAATCATTCCATCATCGAGTGAAACTATCGGAAAGTAAGACGTTCAAATTTTCACCGAATATACATCTTTCCACTGGTTGTTATGTGTTACTGTAATGACTATAGGTGATTGGAGACTGCGGTTCCTATACAGTCTATAGGAGAACCATTCCTTACTGTGCACTGGGCGGCCGATGGTGGGTGATCTCTGATCTGCGTCTGCTCCGAAAGAACAGTCGTCACTTCTGATCCGCCATTTGTTATTCTTTTATATTCACAGAATATATGACTTCGACTGCGAATGGGCAAAGCTGAAAATGTGTACCCAGCCGGGATTCGAACCCGGGACTCCCGCTTTCTAGGCAGTTGCTCTGACCCCTACACCATTTGGGACACAGTGATCACCGCAACTGCAAGGACTACCTATGCACGCCTCCCGTCAGGTACAAATTTCCAGTTTCACCCCGCCCACAGCACTCAAAGTTATGAAACTAATTCCCGCAGGAGAAAGGGACACAAACATGCCCATCCTTCCCCACTAACGAAAGGATTATTGCCCGTCACTGACATATTATATGTATACATGTGGCGTCTGTTCCGAAAGAACAGATGTCACTTCTGATCCTGCAGTTGTTATTCTTTTATATTCACAGAATATATGACATCGTCTGCGAATGAAAAATATGTACGCCATTGACACTCGCAGTTCCAACATATTCGGAAAAAATAGGCCAAACATTTTTGTCAAGTAATAATACTTAGATTACTGGTTCCAGAAACTAAAACGTGAATATGAAAGAAAAATAAACCCTAGAGACAAACGCGAAACCTGTAGCTATTACTGCTCAACGTTATGTGCTTAACCACAGAACCATTCTCACACTGTGCATCTACTAACAGTGTCATCATTCAGCTAAGGACCTTAGGAAGTCTTTTGCAGCGGATGTGTCATTAGATGACAGTTATAAAAGAAGTTCTGGGAGGTTCAGATAGCATTCCTCTTCTTTGACCAATGACGTCAAACGGATAAAACCAGCATTGCGAAACACCAAACAAAAATTATAATATGAAACTTTCCATTACGCACGAAGATATTTACCACTCCACAGCGCTTACATGAGCGGTGAATATTAAGAACGATTAACTTGGAATTTTCATTAAAGAGTATTTATGTTTTTATTTTGCAGCCAAAAAGCCATGTTCTATTTTTTTTATATATTGTCAGCGCCGTTTATTGTTAAGCATAATTATCATTTCATATGATGAGATATTAGTCATTGCTAATTCTAGCTAGTTAGATCATCTTTTGAATAAATGAAAGCCTTATTTAAAAATAAGAAAGTGTTCCATTCTTCAAAAATGTTCAAATGTTTGTATAGCTTACGGGACTTAACTACGGGGTCATCAGTCCCCAAACTTACAAACTACTTATGTACTAGCTAATACTAATGACGGCATAAATATCCATGCCCGAGGGGGGATTCGAACCCCCGACCGCAGTGGCCCTGCAGACCGAGACTGGAGCGCCTCAGTCCCCTCGGCCACCGCTGCCGGCATTCCATTCTTTGAAGATATATTTTTTATGTCCCCTGTCTTATGACTACTACTGTAGTATTAATCTACCCAAGTTGCACATGAATTTTTGAAACAGCATTTTAGAATTTATTTCATCTTAAATTTGAGGGGAACTCGTTACTGGTGCATTGTGATGTGCAAACAAATACACAAAACACATAAAAAATATTTATTTTCACTTGATGACAGCAAAATAATTGGTGTGTTAATTAAATTAATTTTTTTTCTCATCAGGTGTCGGGACACAACAATCGCTGTTAAAGTCGCAACATAATTTATACTAAGATCGTGTTTGCATTTGTAATCTAAACATTGATTTTAATAAGATTTTCGTGATTACTATTGGGTCAGTGGAACCTTTGTAATATATTAACCAGTTTAATTCAGTAATATTCCGGCGCAGATGGACACTCCTTCTACAGCTGATCAGAAATGTAGCTAGCCCCTCACTGTCCATTATACTATCTCACTTAGGTAGTCAACTTTGCAATACAACGTTATGTTTACTTCCCCCTCCTTAGACACACACACACACACACACACACACACACACACACACACACACACACACACACCATTCCTCTCTTACTACTAGATGTTACTTCCCTCATATTTATTGATACTATTGCTTCATAACTATCTACTGTAGTCAATCTGCTGTATTTCCTAAGTTGAGTTACTGTTTTTATGTGTTTCACTTAGAATACAATGGCATATTCCTTTTCATTTAATATATTGCTATTAACTAACAATGTGCTAATCCTTCAATCATTTTCACTGTGCTACGAAATAAATTCACTATTGGTTTATCACTTCTATCCTTTACAGTCTTACCTAACATACTGTCCCACTAACAGCACTATCCCTACTAAATTTAAGCACCTCCCGCCTGCATTAGTCATCATATATTAGGTTAAAAAATTAATTTCCTACATTAAATCCTGTTATTTGAATGTTATCTGCCACTCCCCACTATATAAATGTGGCTTATTTGCATATGGTTTCGAACTGAACTATACCATAAGTTACTGTCAATGTTCTAGCGACTTTATTATATGTTTTGTGTTGCAATTTACTTACAGCAATAGCAATTACCCATCTACAACAACTATTTATAGAAAGCTGCTTTACTTATATGAACACAGACCTGTCATTCCCACACACAGGTGTTATTATTAATGGAGGCCAGCTACCTGTTTACAGATCTTCTTAAGCTGCACCTAGTTAATTACTTACGTTTGGTATACTATGATGGATACTTTATTACGTCCGCTACCTACCTACAAAATTTCCTACATCTATGCTAGCTATTAATACCGAAATATTTCGTTCCATGGTGCCACCTGTCTTTCATATTATTATTCTTTACTTTACACAATAGTATATGACTCTGATAGACGGTTAGTAGACCGGTTTGTGACTCTGTTGCGCAATTAGTATGCTGGTTTTGCACAACAAAATTTCCGTTTCGTTCTATGATCCTTACATCCTATAACTTTATTTCCCTATTCTCTTTACGCCCACTATATGGTATATCTAAAGATGCACATATTAATAATTTAGTTTACGAGTACTAGCATAGTCTCTACACTTGATGTTCAGCGTTATTATACACTGTTCTGAGTAAACCTATACCACACAATTAATGTAAGTAACTAAAAGTTTTTCGTTTATTCCATCAATATGCAGCAAAATAACGTATTAATATTTTTCAATTTGTCATTCTTCAAGAAAGCTTCATACGTACTGCACGTCTTGCGTCTTTAATTGTGTTATTTTACTGCTAAGTTTATGTAGTATTTGTACTTGTATATTATCCTTAACTGTTTCGTGTACAGATACCTGAAGAAGGGCAATAAGTGATCGAAATCGCTTGTGAATAAATCTGCAACCCTGCAAGTAGTGGCTATTTTCTTTCTAACGTATTAAACGCAGTTGTTGGCATGGATAAAATATTTGATAAAGCATCTAAACATCCATCTTTACCTTAAGTAATTAACGTATTTAATCATTTTTAACTTCAGCGTTTCCACTCAGTGCTATATCCGAACATGCTGTTCTGTTGCTATCAGTCACTGTTATAAATTGTCTGTCGACCCAACCATGATCTCATTTATATGCTGTGTCGTTCACGTGTAAATATTTATCTGTACTCGGGGTAATTAAAAATTACTTCATTATCAAATTAACGAATTCTACAAAGAGCTACAAGAGGACTTGTCACTCAGTGAGATTGTCATATAGTCAGGCATTTGTTCTGCTAGTCAAGATCACTAAAAGGGACATACATAACGTTGTAAGTTGATGCCACGGTGATTAATCACAATATTCATTCTTTCTTTAATCGCATACATTCAGATCAATTATTATATTCATAGTGCAGTGTCAACCTAAACACACCAAAACATAAGTACTCACAAACAGACATTCTACCGTAGTTTCGAACTCATTTTATTTAAGCATATATAATTGAATATGATATGAGAATGAAGCGATGTATGATATTGTAATAGAAGGTCCTGTAAAAGTGCTACAAGTTCAATGTTTACTGCTACAACTGTTTCAGCAGTTTGCCATTTTCAAGCACAATGCACTATATTGTCTAAAAACTATAATGATGACTATATAATAATAAAAAACGATAAAATGCGGCTTGTATGTCAATTGAAAATTTATTAACTCTGTTAATGACTAGTATTTCAGAATAATTTGTCACTGTATATAACCTTTGTAAATAGTAAAGTAACGATAAGTTAATATGAACTAACGAACTGAAAGGACAGTGATACTACTGTGAGAAATTAGTGACAGAAAACTTTTAGTGATAAAACTATCCACAGAAACAGTGTTTGTATTCACAAAACTAGGACGCATTTATAGACAAAGTGCGCAACAGACGTCTATGACTTCATAAACATTTTTTTTAAAACAAAGAGAGAGATATTAATTAACTAGTGAAGTGATTTTGTCATTGACAATAGTGAGCTCGGACTACAAAAAGTAGCACTCGCATAATAAATTCAAATGATAAGTGAACGGATAGACTGACAAGTACTTGACTTTATGTATATCAGCATTACGGTGATGGACACTTAAATAGTGTGATGTGAAATAAACCGCAAAAACTTGTTACGTGCGGCATACCGACATAAACAGTAATGATAAAAAAAATTGTGCAGTGAAGTGACTTTCGAAGTGCATATACGAACTAATGGCTAGTCGTAGTCGTAGGTCTTGTTTCAGCTAATGGACTTTGATTAAGGCAGCTGAGATGACAACCTAAAAATAAATGAAGAATGCGCAGCAAGTAAGCGGATCTAATCACCATAATATAAATAATTAGGTACTCACCGCGCTGCGACGATCTTCACTATGAAATGTTATAGATGAATCTTCTATTCTGGAAGAAAGATGAAAACCACACGCGAAAACACAAGGTCGCGAGGTTGTCGCTACCACGTTTGAACGAACACTACTGAAGCTGGCCAGCGGTAGCAATTTATTGATTGTTGACGCTTGACTGTTATGTCACGCACCCCAGGGCGATCCCGCCGTGTGAAAATTCAAACTACCAAGGTGAATGGTTTCAAAATAAACAAAATGTATCTAACATTTGTATAATGAACACAGCGAAAACCGCCTTTACGGCACTTCCCAATCAAAGAACTGTGCTATGATACGTACAAAGAATACCCTATGTCAGAAAAACAAACAACTTAAATTCGCTGAAATGTAACATCCAGTTACCAATGCCTGTATATATATATATATATATATATATATATATATATATATATATATATATATAAATGTCTATATGTATATGTGTGAATTAGTATGTAAGTCGTAGTAAACAATTTCATAAACGATCTTGATTTACGTAACATGTTAATTATAAGTTTTTATAAAGTCATAAACTGAACATATGCCTTGTACATAATTTAGTTTCCATTAATGAATTATTTCAGGAATGGGCATATGTTCATTTCAGTTGGGTGCGATATTTGCTATTAAAATCAAAGCTCATACTTACATCCGTTCGCTAAAAACTATAGTAGTACTGAAACACTCAACTAAATGAAACAAAAATAAACTCATTCAGTAATCAAACCTGTAATTTTTAGTTAAGAGATACATTTTAATGGCACATGTACAACTTTCATTTCATTTAAAACCACACCGAGGCGATGCGGGAAAAGCAGTCCGTGCCCTATCAAAGGGCACCTCATCCTCATCCTGGCATCTCACCCCAACACTACGCTGGGGCCGAGTCTGCGGCGCATTCCTCCGACATCAATCGGCCTGCCGCCTTGCACCGCGTCGCCGCCGCACCGCCACGCCCACTGGTCAACAATCCGGGCGCGCTGGGGACCGCTCGCTGCACCGTTGGTCCGACCATCGACGCTTCCCATTGTATAATTTGAATATAAGATGAAAAAAATTTATGAAAATTGTTAAAAAATGAACGGACTATATGTATAAAAAAGGAAAAAGACACAATTGTAACTTCTAATCTCATATCTAATGGGCTCACACAGTCTTAAATAATGGTATAATAAGAAATTATACAACAAGAAATTTATGATGTCTTTGAGTAGGGAATGCGCATTTGCCAACTCAAAGCCAGAGGGGGCAAATGTAGCGATACATTAATTTTTTTTTTTAAATTATATCTGCGACGCTTGTCTCTAGCATCCGTTCTGTGTGCCAATACTGATTATCCTTGTTTCAAGTAATGCATTCAACTATTTCAAACGATCTGGAGAGCAAACGGAATCGCTTGTGGCCTTTCGTTTTTCTACCTTTATACTGAGCGGACGTATTTTACTCGACCACCCGAATTATGTGAGTCTTGGTTAGCATCCTTTAACGTAATAAATTTTAAATTTCATTTGAAATTTCTATTTTATTTAAATAATGACTATTTATGACTTGATTTTCAGCAATATTAGTAAATTGATGCTTGGTCATTGTTGCCTATTATTTCATGATGACGAAAGAATATTGTCGATGCAAAATTTATTTACTCTCATTTTATATTAAAAATTGAATTCAACGCCTGCAGGAAATCTTCATTCTGTTAAAAGCGAAGTCCGATAATTTCTTCAACATTCGATAACCTTAGTGATCAAAATTGCACACGGTCTTAAAACATAAACTGTTAACAGTCATGAAACCAAGCATCAGTTTACCAGAATGAAGATATTAATCAATTCATACAGGTTCGACTGCAGTGTCACGGCTTCCACGAATGAATGCATACCAGGTAACTGATTTCTGCTATTTTCTTATGTAACGGTGCTTTCTGGTGTTGTCGTAATTTTTAACTTACATTGCTACTGAGAACTGACGGCGGAATCTTTTGTGGTCTTTTCAGTGTATATTCATTGCTGATCTTACGGTTAGTTAAATTTAAATTCCGGTTTTCAACATTGATCTTGTGACAACACCAGCGATAAAATACAGACAAAAAAGTATCATTACAAGCAGTTTGCCATTTTCAAACACCTGCGTGTACAAAAGAATAAGATTGATTAACTTTTCATATTTTTATATGTATAAATTGAGGAAATACTGATAAAAATATGTTAAATTAATCAATTTTGTTCTTACGTAGACCATGGTACGGTAACGACATTTACTACACTGCACGGCAACCTGACATGAATGCAGTACAGGGTGTTCCTTTCACACCTTCCTGATTTCAAAGACCCAGGAAAGGGAAACCGCAATATACATGATAATGAACGGTGCACCATATTTTAGTATGTCTCAAAGTGTTTATATTGCCGCGTCATAAGTCCCAAGTATCGTCGACAGAGTGCAGCATGATCGCATGAAGTGAAAGAGGCGATTCCACAGCAGCGCGCGCAAGCAGTAGTGTGCTTCGCAGAAACAAAATCGCTATTTGCTATGCAAAGAAATTATCGCGGTGTGTTTGAATGTGATTGATCTGATGTGAAACCAAGTAATGGTACAGGAAATTTCTGGCAACAGAAAGTGTTCTGAAACATTCTCGCGGTGCACGTTACGTAGTTTCAGAAGAGACAATTGAGGACATCAGATAAACTATTCTCAGAAGACGACGTAAGTCAATTCGTCAAGCAGCTAGGCAACTTGATGTACCTCTAAAAACACTGCATCGTGTAGTTCACTAGCGTCTTCGTATGTGTGCTTACAATGTGCAAATTCTGCAACATCTGTCGCAGAACGACAAACCTCGCCAACAACATGCTGCAGCGTAGTGATATGGATGCCAGCTTCCTGGACAGAAGTATATTCTCAGATGAGGCAACTTTTCATATATCAGGAAGTGTCAATAAGCATAATAAACGCATTTGGGGTTCGCAAAATCCGCACGTGTCATTGAACATTTTTCATGACTGCCCTAAACTAAATATCTCGTATAAGCTAATGCAGACTGGGTTGTTGGATCGGTCTTCATTGCGGAGCAAATAGTGAATGGGTCAGTGTATGTGAACATGCTGGAGCCGTTTGTGTACCCTCACATACAAGACTTGCAACCCAATATCATCCGCTGCATTGATCGACGGCCGTTCGCAAGATCCAGGATAGGAAATTTCCCAAATGTTTGATCGGACGCAGATGACCCATTGCCTGGCCACCACGTTCACCCGACATTACGTCGCTTGATTTCTTCATGTGGGGATTCGTGAATGACCGCGTGTATGCGACCTAAGTGGACGATACTACTCCGTTGGGACAACATATCATTAATGCAACCATTACAGAGGAAATGTTACAAAGAACCTGGTGTAGTGGGACGGGAGAACACGTGTCTTTAATTGGGTAAGAGGCCGCCTGAAAAACTGTTAATTCCGTTTTCACTTTTTTTGAGAAATTAAGGTTCTTCTTTATAACAGCTTAGAAGTTGTTTTTGGCAGGCCTACAAACTTTGTTTAACCGTGGATAGAGTTCGTTTCCGATGTACCGCCCACTAACACACGAAAAATATCATTAAGTTCTTCCTCTTTAAGAAGTTCTCACATTTAAAGAGGATTTTAGTTTCACTTAAGACTTAGGTCTATGTGCACAAGAGCCAGGAGTCACAATATCACAAAGTTTTTACCTTCAAGAGAGTCCACCAAGTAAAATCCACGTACGTTATTGCAAAAGTTTCTAAAGTTGGTTACTCTTCTATTTAAATAACCAACGATGGCATCTAATTAAACTTTCATACCAAGGCCGTTCACAAAAATGTACAGTCCCATTAAAGTTTGTTAATGTTCGAGAAAATTTCTAGAATGTATTCTTCATAGAAATAACTGTGGTAACTAATATTCATTTCCGTTTAAACCTTTTACACATTGCAATAAGATTGATTCTTCGTAATACATATTAACAATCTTTCACATTTATTAATATAACAAGATCTGTACAGCTTGACATGACAATCGGAACTAACTAATTTTTCAAAGAATTTTTTTTCCATAACTTTTTTCAAAGAGAAAATGTCTTTTTCGATCACGACGCAACAACGGGCTGCAGTTTCTCCTTACGCCGCAGGCCGTCGACTCGCAACGTTTGGTGGCCAGCAATCACATCTTTGGTTCCGGCGTGTAGGACTCTGCTGACCGCGTTGTGACACTCTCGAAGATACATGAAATAGAAAAACAAATACAAACTTTTAAGTACAGAATTTATAAAACTTAATAACATGATCACAAACATTTAATGAAACAAATTATCAATTTTAACACTTACCTGACAAAATGAGCTTATAGAGTGGCTTGTGACCGGATGTACCTCCTTGTCGCACTACACTGGCAAGATATTGAATGTAGACTAGATATTCTTCGTGCTATATATGGTTCACATGTAGCGGTGTATTGGTGATAAATAAATAAATTCTTCGAAATGCTCTACATTGTGGTGCATTTTTCAATCTGATGCCTAATGTGGTTTCCATTTCCCAGGTCTTTGAAATCAGAGAGGTTTGAATGGGACACCGAGTGTGAGAGTTTAAATATACTTTTTTCACGATCAGTTGTTTTCGGAGGTTCGCTAAATCAGTCATGATGTAGGACGCCCCGCCACCCATATCAGTCTAACGCAGAGGCGGAACCGCACGCCGTTCCCACGCTACGCGCCAGCGCGGACTCTTTCGTAACGGCCGGTCGCGGAGGTCGCGGCGTCGCATACGCTGACACAGTAACTACCTGCGGGCAGAGCGCTCCGCGCCTCGCCGTGACTGGATCTGCGCGCGATCGCCGGCGTTGCGCAACGCGGAGTGCCTCTGCTGCTGCGGCTGCTACTGCCGGCGCTGATGTTGCCGGCCACTGGGGGACGGCGCGTTTAGGCCGTCACCGGGAACCTGCAGTCTCACCGCGTTTAAGTAGCGGCCGCTTCTGTGCGGACGACCCGCCCTGGATACCGCGTCACACGGGCCCGCCGCCCTGTATAGAGCGAGCGCTGCGAGTCATCGCCGCGGGCCGCCGCCGCCTTCCTGATCCACATCTTCAGCTCTCACACGCCATCCGCTTTCCCTTTCGCCGCCAAAGCACTCTCGTACAACAATGACGATGAGTTATATTAGTTTGACGGTGCCACGACCTTCTGATTTTAAGATAGGTTGATAGCTGGCAACAGATTACTTCGTTAGTGTCACTGACTTTGGTCATAGATATTGGCTTCAACAAACTGTGAGGCGCCGATTGTCTGTTGTCGCAGTTAGCAGTTAGCGTGTGTTGCTATTAGTAGTACGGAGTTGTTATGAGTGAGGCGGAAAGTCTGGTTCTGTTTGATGAAGAGAGGCAATGAGAACATATTTTGTACTGAGATGGTGGATATGACATTTTTGGTGCAATTTATTTATTCTAGTAACGACTGTGAAAGTCAAATCTTTAACACGTACTACTGGAAACTGGCATGAGGTAACATCGTTATTTTATTTTTCATTGTAACAGTGTCACTGGATGAGTTAAAAATAATAATAAGCAAAATGAAAATGTGCAGTCTACCATTTTCATTTCTATTAACCTGTAACAACAGAAGGAAGTCATACTGCTCCGCAACGTTAGATACTCATCGGTTGCAAATATTTGTTACTGAATTTAGTGAAGTGCATTACAGAGTCAGCTTTACATCTGTGTCTGTGTGAGACAAAATTGGTAAACTTCTTCCTCTAAATTATATACTTGGGAAAAGCTTTTATTTATATAAACGTAACTAGAGTTCTTTATACCTTCCAGTCTTACTGTTAATACGAAGGTTGTTGCTAAAGAAGAAGAACAAACAGTATCTGGTGGAGACACGTCGGCTACTAGATAAAAAATGCTGTATATGCCCTATAAAAACTGAAAAGAAAAACCGTTACATTATGCAGACGCTGTAATCATCCAGTCTGTGGACAGTGATCAACAGTTGTGTGTAACAAATGTATATGAAGTAACATAAATTTACTTTGTAAAACAGTCTACATTACCTTCATCTGAAATTATAGTGAAAAAATGTTGTTTATTACTTTCTAAGATGTGAATGACTCAATAATTTAAGCAACTGTTTCAAAATAGTTTAATTTTATATCTCACCGAACAGGTTCTATGTTTTATGAATTCTTTAGTGTTAAATATAATTCTGATTTACTAAACGTGGGGATTGCCATCTGTAATTGTTCAAAACCCATTAATTACAAATTAAATATATAAATAATAAAGTAGTGCATGAGAAAGGAAATATATGGAGTCAGTTTGACTCCAAATCTGTCCTTATGTAACACAAATTCACGCCTGTTGTTACGGGTTACTCAAGATTATTTGTAATATTTATTATACGACAGCTTCATTTTCCTGGTTTTGAATTGTAAGCTAGTAAAATAAGATAAACGACAGTGTCAGTAAAGGATTTTTTAAATATATTCGTAGGTTCTTTACATTGTTTTATGATATTCATGAACTGCATTATTGGTAATAAATCTCATGTTGAGAGTTTTAACAGTAACTGCAGGGTAGATACAAGTTTTGACTGTACTGATTACATACGATACCCAAAATGCACTACATGAAGAGTAACTGCTGTCAACAGAAAAAGGTGAGTGACATTAAATTTGTTTATAATTGGTATTCCGAGCAGGGAGAAAGGTTTTTATGTATCTGCTGATCATTTTGAACGTATTTGCTGTTCCCGTTTGTTAGGCTCTTACATTCCGTTACATAAAGCGTAACCAACTGGTTTGTCAGGTAGCTACCAGTATTTCTTGTCAATTTGCGGAAATGTTCAAATGTGTGTATAGCTTATGTGACTTAACTACGGGGTCATCAGTACCTAAACGTACATACTACTTATGTACTAGCTAACACTAAGGACTTCACAAATAGCCATGCCCGAGGGGGGATTCGAACCCCCGACCGCAGTGGCCGTGCAGACCGTGATTGGAGCGCCTCATTCCCCTCGGCCACCGCTCCCGGCTTTGCGGAAATCGCTTGGTACACTGATATTAATTAGTCCACTTACTAACAGCACAACAATTTGTATGCTAATGAAATGAAGTATTGCTCTCAACAGGTCTCTGAATACACAACAATCATTGCTAAGCTCGCAACAGAATCCGTACGCCGCCCATTTTGCATTTGTAATCTAAAATTTAATCTTTACATAAAATAACCAACGTATTTCAAAATTGTGAATTTATGCGTTTCTACTCTGTGCTGTATCCACGTTTTCTTTTCTTTTGCTATAAGTCACTGATAGAAATTGCCCGCCAATCCACCCTTGATCATATTTATCTTCAGTATCACACTTGTGTTAAACGTTGGTCTCTACCCTAATTAATGAACTGCTTCATTGTGTAATTAACGAATTATGCTTTGAACTATCCACAGACTTGTCATTCATTGCGATTGTTAATCAAGCAGACTGATTTTCTGGATAGCTAACCGCACTCTCAAGGCCATACATTTACAATCAGTCATTCAGATCATTTTTATATTCACAGTGCTGTACCAGTCCAAACACACTGTCATATTTGTACACACACTCATCCATAGTCCAGGCATTATATATAACTTTGGTTTAAACGTTGTTTTTGAACCACAGTAGACTATGTGTCCCAAATATTGCCCCTTGCTTAATGTTACTCATATTGTGAAACTGCTATGCATGCGACCTATGTGTTTCTGTTTAAGAGTGAGTCCTGTAGGTTTGGTGCAGCTAGCACTAGTTGGAAGCTTCGTGACAGTGTAGTACTGGAGGTTATGTCAATCGTTTTTACTGACGGATAAGTGTTTACATAATTAAAATGATTTCTTTATGTCATTGAAAAATATGTTAAATGAGGATTCAAAATGTATTATTTATAGCAAGAAAATGTGCTCTGAAGTACTGTCATCTGAGTGGTTGTGATAATTGAACTATCTTCCCAATAACGCCCATCAACTGGACGCTAATATCACCCCCAGGCGACATTGGGAGCACCTACTTAAGTTTGTTGACCAATCTATCCCGCAGTTATTTTCATTTTGAAAATCATTTTTAGTCAACTCTTCATTTGTAGGGTTCGTACACAAGATGCGAAGGGCAAAGAAAAAGATTCGGCCTTTGTGCACGTCAAATCTATAGGCTGCAGTTCGCGTCGTCCAGTAAAAAGAAATGGGAACGCTGAGAGCGTCATCAAAGACGCTTGAATTAACAAGATCATCAATTCGACAGTACTTTAAAAGATATGCGAAAGGGGACATTGAAGAAGAAACTGCAGTTGTAAGAGAAAATTGGAAGGAAATCTGTGCTGACACCTCCGGTAGAAAAAGATGATGTAAACTATCTGGCATTTCAACTCGTCTTAAGGAACAATCTGCTCCAACCCTCTAATAAAATAGCGAACACGGCAGGTCGAAAGTGGTTGAATTTGTTTTTGAAAAGAAATTGTTCCCGGTTAACAATAAGAACACAATCGCTTCCAGGAGCTACGTGATCTTTATTTCTCTGGATGGGCGATGAATAGGTATGGGCGTTAATGAAAACAGGAGTAAGCGGTATTAGTTATCCACTCTCGGATAAATCTTTTCAACATTTTATTAGTTTTCGTAAATAACTCAAAGTAGCATAACTTTAGAAACAGTTTGGCCTATGAAAGCAAAGAGGAGGATAGTCTAGTAATATTCATGTAATATCAAGTTTGATTTCAAAAGCTACAAGGCTGATAAACAGGGAAATAATAATGTAGGCGATGTTTGGGGCCCTTACACTATAGTTTCCCAATTTCACATTTATTAAAATTCAGCAAATAAAATATAGTTAACGACCGACACAGCAGATACACCGGTTCCCGTTAGAGCATCCAAGTTAAGCACACTCGGGTTGGTCTAGCACTTGCATGGGTCACCATCTGAGTATGTCGCGCTGTTGGCATGCGAGGTGAGACCAATTGACGATATACTTTATTGATAAGTAGGTCAGTCTGAAAAACCGACACAACGCCTGGGAGTGCGGGGCGCTGACCACATCCCCCTCCATACCGCATCCGGTGACGCCTTCGGAGGAGGGTGACACGGCGGCCGGTCAGTACCCATTTGGTCCCTCGAGGCCTCTTTAGGATCGAGTTTAGTCTTAAGTAAAATATAGTGTGATCTTAAATAGTTCTACAGCATCAAGTATTTTTTCGTTATCAGTTTTGTTGATAAAAGAATTAACCAACTGGCTGCCGAATTGAAATATTTATTTCTCAGTACATGTAGGAATTAAGATATTAAATAAATCAGTAGGGAGAGATAAGAACTTATGCTAGACTGGGATTCGAATCCGGGCCTCTAATTTAGGAGGCAGTTGGTCTGTCGCCTGCACCACTTGAACATTATGATCACCACGACTACACGAACTACTCTAGCACGTCTCCACGGAATTAAATTTTCAACTTACGCACTTCTGACGTAGCGGGCCTTGCCAGATATCACTCATTATTCGCAGCATTTAGCCAATTCTCAAAATTTCGAACTTTTGCCTTAATTGTGCGCCCTAATTTGAGTCTGACGTAGATCCGTGCAATTGCTGTGATCATTGTGCCTGGGTCCAGTCTGCTGTGTCTGGGTCTGTCAATGTAAGATTTATTTATCATGCAACTAGTTTCGGGAATATCCCGTAATCAAGGCATTTAAAATTACTTAAACAGTTCCGTTTCATACATTTCCTGAATTTTTGACCTGTCTTGTGTGTGTGTGTGTGTGTGTTTTTTTTTTTTCTTTTTCTTTTTTTCCTTTTTTTTCTGTCGTGGTGATGATGGCGAGTTATGACATAGCGCTCTAAGGCGCCGTGCTGCGGAGCGCGCTATTAATCTCCATCGAGTCCTCCCTTGGGCATGGGTGTGTTGCCATTAGTGTAAGTTAGTTTAAATTTTCTTTAAGTCGAGGGGCTGATGACCACAAACGTTTGGTCCAAAAGACCTTTTTGGCGGTAGCTGAACATCGATTCAGTTGCAGAATGTAAAGGAAACGCCATGATTCGTCTACATTATCATCCGATTGGGAAACGTCAGATCATCGTCACACAACTGATGAGGTATCCACAAATCGTCATGCGGTCGTCACGTTAATCTTGCGATAGAATTGTTGGTACACTGTAGTAGGTAACAACGAAACATGTTTAAGTAGTCCGTTAGAATTTTGTGGTAAGTACAATGGCTGAATCTTCTGCTGTTGCGAGGGCGTCTGCCGATTGTGAGCGGTTAGCCGCACCAACGTTGCAACTTTCTGGTTCTTGCATTTCGAACTGTTCGTGGCCAACCAGAACGCAAATCATCTTCCAAACTATCCCGTCCTTGCATAAAACGTCGGTGCCACCTAAACACGATACTAGGACTCAGTACGTCATTACCGTACATCAGCTGCATCGTTTCAAACGTTTCGGCAGCGGTTTTCCATAATTCCTGAAAGAACTTGATGTTTGCGCATTGCTCGAACAATGACGTGTCAGGGTCGGAATGGCGCATTCAACTCTACGTCGCAACAATGAATGTACGTCTGCTTCCAGTGTATAAGCTCCACTGTCTCTTGAAGGGACCAGACACTGACTGACATAGTACCATATCAATGCGCCACCTATCAGCTACAGTACACTACGGCGCCGTCCTGCGGTTAGTCTCTGAGCTAATTGCCTGTTTCTCGTATGTTTCGTTTCTGACATCTACCGACTTTATTCAGAATGATGTGGTGCACACAACATTTGCAGTCTAAGCATGATGTAAGCACACTAAACAATTCATACTTAGGTTGGAGATGAAATATGACCCATATGCCTCGAAGGACACAAGATGCTCGAAGCTACTCAGGAATGAAAATCTCTTTTGAGCAAGTTCTTCTACATCTACATCTACATGGGATACTCTGCAAATCACATTTAAGTGCCTGGCAGAGGGTTCATCGAACCACAATTATACTATTTATCTCCCATTCCATTCTCGAATAGCGCGCGTGAAGAAAGAACACCTGAATCTCTCTGTTCGAGCTCTGATTTCTCTGATTTTATTCTGATGATCATTTCTACCTATGTAAGTGGGAGTCAACAATATATTTTCGCATTCGGAGGAGAATGTTGGCGATTGGAGTTTCGCAAGTAGCCCACGCCGCAGCGATAAGCGCCGTTGTTGTAATGATTCCCATCCCAGATCCTGTATCATTTCCGTAACGCTGTCTCCCCTGTATCGTGACAATACGAAACGAGCTGCCCTTCTTTGGACTCTCTCGATGTCCTCCGTCAAACCCACCTGATAAGGATCCCACACTGGGCTGCAATACTCCAAAAATGGACGGACAATCGCAGTGTATGCAGTTTCTTTAGTAGTTCTGTTGCATCTTTTAAGGATTCTGCCAATAAAACGCAGTCTCTGGTTCGCCTTTCCCACGATATTATCTATGTGTTCTTTCCAGTTTAAGTCTGAAGTAATAGTGATTCCTAGGTATTTTGTGGAGTTTACGGCCTTCACATTTGATTCATTTATGTTGTAAACAAAGTTTAACGGATTTCTTTTCGTACTCATGTGGACGACTTCACACTTCTCATTATTTAGAGTCAATTGCCAATTTTTACACCATACTGATATCTTATTCAGATCGTTCTGCAGTTGGTTTTGATCTTCAGATGATTTTACTAGACGGTAAATGACGGCGTCATCTGCAAACAACCTAAGAGAGCTACTTAGATTTTCCCCTAAATCGTTTATGTAAATAAGGAATAGCAGAGGACCAATAACACTACCTTGTGGAACGCCCGATATCACCTCTGTTTTAGTCGATGCCTTACCATCCATTACTACGAACTGTGTCCTCTCTGACAAGAAATCCCCTATCCAATTGCAAATTTGGGGCGATATACCATAACCACGCAATTTGATTAAAAGCCGTTTGTGAGGTACGGTGTCAAAAGCTTTCTGGAAATCAAGAAATACGGAATCGATTTGCGAACCTTTGTCGATAGCAGCCATCACTTCGTGTGAATATAGAGCTAGTTGTGTTTCGCATGAACGATATTTTCTAAATCCGTGTTGACCTTGGGTCAATAGATCGTTCTGTTCGAGATAATTCATAATATTTGAATACAGGATATGTTCCAAAACCATGCTGCAAATTGACGTCAATGAAATAGGCCTGTAGTTTAGTGGGTTACTCCTACTTGATTATTTATTCATTCATTATCAACCAGTGATGCAGAACACATTAAAGTGATTATTCTGGCGTGGCAATAGACGAAAGCAAAATGAAGGCCGAATTTTTAAATGTAACGTTTAAGAAATCATTCACGTAGGACGATCGTGCAAACTTACCTTCATTTTTCTTGTATTGGGGGCCCGCAGCACGTTTGATGTCTTTTACAGACATGATATATTAAATAAATCCAGGTAGCTGTTTTACTTATATTTTATTGTACTCCAGATGAATTATGTACATTAGATCAGAACATAATGAGCTTGAAAATGGCGCTATGCCGAAATAGATCTATTGCACAATAAAATACAACATCAGTTAAGCATCTTTCTAGATTTATTTAAAATATACCTTCATTTGCTAATCGCACTGACTCTCAAATGCATAACATAGTAATAGGCACAGTCGGTGTAGAGAAACATCTGAGAGAGTTGAAATCAAACAAGTCTCCAAGTCCAGATGTGGTTCCGAGCTGGTTTTACAAAGAGTACTCTGCGGCATTGTATTCTTACTTAGTTTCGATTTTTAGGTAATCCTTGATACAACGCTTGGTTCCAAGCGCACGTGGCTCCCGTGTGTAAGAAAGGTGAAAGAATCGACCCACATAATTCCAGACCAGTATCATTAACATCACTTTGCTGTAGAATTCTTGAACATATTTTCAGTTATTAGTAAATTTTCTTTATGCAGAAAAGATTCTCTCCAAGCACCATCACGGCTTACGGCTTTAGGAAGCACCGGTCGTGTGAAACCCAGCGCGCTCTATTCTCTCACGACATCTTGCGTGCTATGGATGAAGCGGAACAGGCAGACTGCATATTTCTGTATTTTCGAAAGGCGCGCAACACGATGCCGCAGCGCATACTACTAACGAAGGGACTGGTACATATAATAGGTACCCAAATATGTGAATGGCTCGAAGACTACATAAGTAATACAAACCATACGTTGTCCCCGATGGAGAGTGTTCAACAGTGACCAGAGTATTCTCAGGAGTGCCCCAAGTAGGTGTGATAGGCCCTTTTTAAATTTCCATCTATATAAATGACCAGACGGACGGAGTGAGTTGCAATCTGCGGCTGTTTTTTGATGATGCTGTGGAGTAGAAGAAGGTATCTTCATTGAATGACTGTAGCAGGATACAGGATAACTTGGAACAAATTTCTAGATATTGTGGGGGAATAACAGATAGCTCTGAATGTAGAGAAGTCTAAGGTGATGCAGATTAGTAGGAGAAACAATCTCGTGATGTTCAAATACAACGTCCATTTGACAGAGTCGCGTCGTTTACATATCTAAGGGTAACACTGCACAGTGATGTGAAATGTAAGGAGCGTTTAAGGTACGTCGTGGGGAAGGCGGAAGGTCGACTTCGTTTCATTGGGACAGTTTTGGGAAGATGACTCGTCTGTAAACGAGACCGCACATAAAATGCTTGTGTGGCCCCGTCTTGAGTAGTGTTTTGGATCCATACCAGAGAGGTTTAAAGAAAGAGAAATGCTTCAGGAAATCAAATGGGAGTCGCTGGATGGAATGCGACGTTCCTTCCGAGAAACACTGTTGAAGAAATTTAGAGGGCCGGGATTGGAAGAGGACTGAATCTAGGTCGCCAACCTACATTTCCCCTAAAGACCACAAAGATAAGATCAGAGAGATTAGGGCTCATATAGGCCCATACAAGTATTAGTTTTTCCCTCGTTTTGTACGGGAATAGAGCAGGGAAGTAAGGATACTAGGTACCCTCCGTCACGCACCTTGGGGTGGATTGTGAAGTATATGTGTAGAAGCATGAAGCTCGGAATGAGATGTCGCTTTTCACGTCACTATGGGATTAACGAGTGAGGTGGCGCAGTGGGAGAATGGTGGTTTAAATACACCTCCAGACATACAGATTTATATTTCCTGTGATTTCCCTAAATGATTCCAGGCAAATGCGCGTATGTTTTCTTTCAAAGGGAACGGACAGTTTCCTTCTCCATCCTTCTCTAGAAATGCGAACGTGAGATCCGTCTCTAATGACGACGCTGTCAACGGGACGTTAAATTGTGGTCTTTCTGTTTTCCAGACCAGGATTCGAAGCCGGGAAGTTTGTCTTTCGTTGGCAAGTGCTCTACTGACTGTACTATCTGTGCACGCCTCACGGCCCGATCTTCTGTCAGTATTTTGTCTCCTATCTTCCAGTGATCAGAGAAGTTCTGAAAGACTAATCCACAGTCCACGGGATGATTCCAGAATGACGACGGGCCGAGAGGCGTGTACAGGTAGCTCATTAGTTTGTGGAGAGAAAGGTGCTTTGTCTAACAGAACTGAAAAAAACAAATTAGAGCTCCACGAACAAGCACGATACAACGTTCACAAGGAACCGACCTACCCAAGGGAACAAAAGAAGTTATTAGAGCGCTTTTCCACGAAAGACAGAGGTAATTGGCTCGAATCCTGGTCTATCACACAGTTTTAATCTTCCAGGATGATTCAAATCATCACACGTCCTTTCTAGAGTACATTAATGTTAATAAAGGCTTTAGCATTAAACGAGTTTTCCCCCTGTTGTTGGCTTTCGCGTAAACTTACTCTCCGTATTATCTACTCAGATCATATTTCCCTTTTAACATTATTTCTTATTTTTCAGTTTACTTAAGGGCATAAATAACGGATTTAAACTAGCATGAAAACGCAAGTAAGCATTTAGAGTAATGTTGGCATCCGATGAAACTAAGGGACCCCGTAATGTCAATTACATATATGTGACTAATACTAAGAAGCGGAAATTAAATAGGAAGGACAAGTTGTAACGTTGAAAACTGTACTGCACTCACTAAGAACACTATCGAAAAATTTTGCGCCGCATGGGAATGGCCTTGCGGGCTAAGGCGCTAATTTACGAATTGCACGGCCGCTCCTGTCGGACATAACAATCCGCCCTCAGGCGTTGGCATAAGCTGGTTCAATTTGCCTGTACGTCGAGCGACGGATGACGTCAACAGTCTGCACCATCAGGTTTGCAAACATTCATACATCTGATACATCGAAAAATAAATAAATAAATAAATAAATAAAAATCTACGTGCAATTTATCTGAGTGAAAGGGTTGAACGTTTGTCTAAATATTTTCGAATCTACTAACTGTGGGGAAACTTGATGACCAGCACGATAATCATTTCGACTACCATATGCAGACTGGCCAACATATCGGGCTTTATAGTTAATTCATCGAGCAGATTTTCTATTCGGGATCGGCACACCTGAACAAATTCCTAAAGCGTAACGATTCGGAAGAACTGAAAGAAAGGGCGATTTTGAAAGAAAAACTCTAGTTCATTTTACAATAATGGTTTTATGGCGATACATTTGTTCACACACTAGGCGAAATAGGAACCGCAGAAAAAAAAGTGATATGTTATTTGTAATATTTACCTACATCATGAAACGTGTCAGATTTTATTTACTGGCTGAAAGGAATCGAACAAAAATGCTCTGGATTGAAGTGACTTAGAAATGAATGGTTATTTTTGAAATTCCGTATTGACAACACTTATTGTGCAAGCTGTTCAACTATACATTTTTATCTGGAACATTCTTTTCCTGAAATACAACGATTTGAAGAGATTTAGCACCTTGCACAGTTGAATAATTTTAATGCATATCTGGACATTGCGTCTTTATCCCCTATCTTATTGAATCATTTTTATGTCTTTCACTAGCTTATGATTGCGTATACGTTTTATTCACTTTGATCTTTCATCACATTTTTCGGTTGTACTTTCCAAACCAAACCTGGTATTGTCTGTGATGAGCATAATCTAATGAACACGTCGTAAGCCAACAACTGCTTGCGCGGAAATGGCCGCGCGGTTTGAAGTGCCATGTCACAGATTTCGAGGCCGCCCCCGTCGGATGTTCAAGGCGTACCCTGGGGAATGGTTGTGTATCTTGTCACCATCATAAGTTAATTTAAGTAGTTTAAAAATTTGGGACTGAAGACCACAGCTACTTGTTGCCTTAACCTTCCTATTGTGAATGGATCTAACTGGCCCAGTTCGTTTACTAAAATTAACATAAATCCCTAAATTTTATTTATTTTGTAACATGGCGTTTTGTATTCCTCAAATAGGTAATAATTTATGTTATCCTTAATTTTCGATTCAAAATCTAAAATACTTTCGGAGATACGTAGCTTTGACACACTTATTGTGAAGGGGTCTTTTAGACCCAGGCGGAAATTTTTATTTAGTTTCTACGAATAAATTGTTAGAAATAAATTGTTGTCGTGTGGCCTAAAATGGCTCAGAGGCTCTGTATAACGACTGAATATACCGTCTGAGTTTGGCAACATGGCTAGTCGGTTTCTAAGTGATGAACTTAGAAGATACAGCCAATGATCGAGATTGTGTTGACTGTTCAAGTGATGATGATGTATCGATTAAGAGAGTGATGTGATTGAAGGAGACGAAATCATGGTTTTGTTGTCCCGTTTGTTTATTTTATAACATGCTACACATTGCTGCAATAAATGCTTATATGTTGTATGTGCACACTAATCCAGGCTACTATCAAAACAAATTGTACAAAAGACGCCTTTTACTAATAGAGCTTGGATATGAGCTAACAAGACCAATGCAAGAGGAAAGAATGTCCAAAAATATTCCTAACAAGATAAAAGTAAATTTGGAAAGTATTGCAGGAACGAGTTCTGGAGCAAAGGAACATAAAAGGGGCCTGTGAAAAGTGTGTGGACTGAAGAAAGATCGAAAGACTAATAATAAACGTAACAATTGTCAGTCATTCCTATGCCAAGAGCATGCAAATATTTACTGCAGTAATTGTGTAAGCTAATACAACACGCATATACTGAACCTAAATATAGTTCTTCAGAAATAATTATCATATTTAAATGTAATTTTAGGTTAATTAATGTTTGCAATAATGGAAAATATTAAGCTGTAGCTTGCACTTTTATGCATCAATTCACTTATAAAAACTTGTATGAACATTATTTGTTTTACAATCTAATATGTAATGACTAATTTTTACACTAATTAGGGTCAATAAATACTGTAAAGCTTCAATATCTGTTTTTCTACATGAAAAAAACTATATACAAACTATATTTTGAAGTAACAGTTGCGGATCTAACTGACCCATTCACAATATGTGTGTCTCTGTTTCGAACACAATAGGACGGTTAAATTCACAAACATTTGAAATTTTTTTAAATAGCTGGGTAAGACGATAAATAAATTCCAACGGGTTCTTCATAATCTGTGTTTATTAACAACTACAATTAAGCACTACAAAGTATTGGTGAAAGAAACCACGACTTCGAATGACATTGACACTCGTGACAAAGTTTTCAGAAAGTAATTTTCTTTCATATTGTTTTATTTGTTGTTTAAGCATTACATGGATTAACAGTTCTCATAAGCTAAACGAAACTTGCGAGCCCATATTTAATGACATCGCTGCGGAAGGCTTATTTAACCTCAAAATAAGCATCCATTGGCGTTGTTAATGAAAACTTGTTACATGTTCTCATGTCAACTTCAAGCCGTTCAGGTTCACCAACTTAATCGGACTGCGAATGTAACTTCGATACGCACTCCGATCGCAATCTCTTCGTGTCCATCCAAGGTGAGAAACGCCTGCGCTATTAGTTCTATTCATTGGCAAAGCAGACGACATACGCCTCGCAGTAGGTGCTGAGTAAAAACTGCGAATGCTGCGGTGATTGCGCTTTCGGATTCTGAGGCGATACAAAGAGGCCTTCTGTGAAGCGATCGGTCATCGCGGGCCCAGGAGACAGTTCGCAGAAGAGGCCGGCGCCCCTAACAATGGGTGCTCCGACACGACGCTGCGTTCTCACACCTGTCAATGACCCCGCCATCGCTACACCTCATACACTGTTTGTGAGCTTTGCCCGACGACACGAAATGAATGTGGATGAAATTCGTGTTACTGAAGTGACATTTTTCACCGTTACAATCTCTCTATATTCATTTTATGTTTGTCCCCTATGCGCTCCCGAACCATTCGTCCGATTTCGACGAACTGTTGGTGAGTTGCTTGCTGTAAGCATAAACAGTGAGATCCCACGCACGAAAATACCCAAATTTATGCACTCTCTGTTTCAGAACACTTAGCAACTAGCAACGAACTTTAGATGTAACTTCAAATATTTGCGATTTATCTTTTCTCGCTTATACCCCCTATAATATGCTGAAATAAAATAGTTTTTCCCTTGCTACATTTTCACTGCCTATGGCGTAAAACTGCGGCATCACGCAAGACGGCCGGCCGCGGTAGCCGAGGTGACTGAGGCGCTCCAGTCACGGTCAGCACGGCCACTACGGTCGGGGGTTCTAATCCCCCCTCGGGCATGGATATTTGTGCCGTCCTTAGTTGTAGCTAGTTCATAAGTAGTTTGTAAGTTTAGGGACTGATGACCCCGTAGTTAAGTCCCATAAGCTTAACAAACATTTGAACATTTTTTCACACAAGACGTTTTAATGTATTATTTCGTTAATACTGACATTATTAAGAAGATTTCATAAAATACATTTTTAAAAAACCATCGGCTGTTTATTAAAAACCTTATGTATCAACCAGTTTCGGTCAATAGACCATCTTCATGGATAAAATAGTGTTAAAATTGGATGGTAAAATGCATGAAATAAAATGCATCTAGTTGAGACAAACAGGAGTCAGTATAAGTAAAAATATTAAAAATACAGTGGTCATCTTAGATAAAACCTATCAGTCAACACAACATAAAAGGTTCCTGACTCCTGTTTGTCTCAACTAGATGTATTTTATTTGATGCATTTTACCAGTCAGTTTTAACACCTTTACGGCTGTTGACTCTCGCCTCACCGAAGCATTCATATTATGAAGATGTTTTGCATACGTAAACAATATACAGTGTGTTTCCGTAAGAGCGTACAAAAATTTATGAGACGTAGAGATTGCTCCAGTGAACGGTTTGAAACAGAGGTACTGCGGTCAAAGAAGCCGGCTTAAGGAAATATGGGAGTAAACTTGTCTCACATTTCTTTTGTCCAGCTAATTTACAACTAAAAAGCGTGATGCGCAATTTTTTTTCTTCTCAAATTCCCATTCTGTATTTGGTGCAAGTAAACAAGAAGTACGAGACAGATTACTAAGAAATCATTATACAGGTTCAGTTGACTAGTCCATTATATGGCTTTGTTGTATCGTATTTATCGAAATACCCATTCATTACTCGGTGATGTTCAGATAAGTACGAAGGTGCGTTTGATGATCCTACCTATCAGTTAGAATAGGAGCACCACAACCAAACACAGGTTCTAATAGTTATAATGTTTTAAATCTCATCACCTGCTTCTTTGATGTAGACGAAATTCGGTGTTGATCCAGTATCTAATGTTGTCGAAATTATTTAATTTGGCAGCCTGGGTTTTTTCGCAGTAAACGAAAGTACGCTGCTGCATGTTCGACTTCTATTTACTATTTTCCATACATCGGTTATATCATGGTGTTATCAGCATGACTGAGCCAATCTAAAACTGTGCAAAACTAAAAGACTGACTGTGATGCGTTGCATTCGTATTTGTAGATTATGGCAACTATTAGGAAGTTTCAGAAGAAAGTTGGTGCAATTACATTCCTCAATTATACTTCTTCCATAATTAAATTAGGCGCTGTATGCAAGTAAGATATACAACAGATTAACCCGCACAAACAGCAGACAAGTTTACAAACATTTACAGATAAAATTATATACCAGACATATATGCAAAATATTATTGCTGCAGTATTGTTTGTTATATAATTGAAATTATTGAATAATAAAACAGCAGTTTCGTTACTAAATAACAGCGTCAAACTGTTTAGGATAGAAGTTTCTTCTTAATTTTTGGCCTCCTTCTCCGCCGTTGCAATTATACAGTTTGTGCAGGTTAGGTTACCGTCTTTTGTAAAAGTTAGTCTGATTCATCCAGATGCGTTTCAATTCATTTCGAAGCAACTTTAGCGGTCAACTGTAGAGGAAATATTTTTTGTGGTTTTTACTGAATTCTATCATGAAAAATTCTAATGTTATAGGTTTATTTTATTAAGAATAATCCTAATAGTTAATTTTGTTAATAATAAACTAAACCCATAACATGAGAACTGTTGAGGATCGACGTCTGTAAAAACCTCACAAAAATGTGAAACAAAAAATATTTTACGTACAGTTGACGACTGAAGATGCTTTGAAATGAAGCGAGACGCTTCTGGTGTCAATTAGACAAATTAATACTGCTGCAAAATACGGTAACTTAATCTAGACAAACTGTTTAGAATACATTAGATAACTTCAGGAAATTGTAGTAATTTTATTTTTGCTGTAATACGAGTACCATGTTGCAAGACAACAATGTAATAATCATTACAAGATTTTTGTAAACTGTGATTAAGAGAAAGTTATTTGACACAGATTGGCCAAAACGGTAAAGTTTAAGGAGTGACAAAGTATTGTTATAGCATTATATGCATTACTGTGTAATTGTACAGTGTCAAAAGACTTTTATTTGTGAACAAAGCGTTTCGAAATGTTTATTCTATTAATATTGAGAAAATTAGTCTGATTAATTACTGTTTACATTTGCGGCAAATTTCGAATGAAAAGTACTGACAGATAAAGGATTTCTCAGTAATCATGTGAACACAAAATAATAGTATGTGACTACGTGTAGCCTGCGGATATAGAAAATAACTGTACATTAGTGGACCTTCTATTGTTACATAGCAGACATAATGGGTTTCGAATACTGCCTTAACCAAATGATACATCAGGGCATAAATCCATTGCAAGAGACACCGGTACAGTTTCGCAGAAGTACACTGCAATGCTCTCGGTACTGAATTCCTGTACAGAGAACGATTTCCCATGAGGAACCATCCGTCACGAGAGTGTTCATTTGTCTTGATCGACGAATGTGAGGTAAGCAGAAACAAGGGCCTAGCAACATGAGGACCATTCGCACACTCAAGAGGAGCTGCTGCAACCTACTCAATGTTGTATTTCCTGCTTGCTGGAAAGGAAGGTCCTAATCCATAGCCTATGAGGCCCCTTGATCTGAATCCACTTGATTACTTCTACCCGGGACATCTAAAGTCATTTGTGTATGAGAACATAGTGGATACGGAGGTGGACGTAGTTGCCAGAATTTTTGCTGCTTCTGATGTGATTCGGAACACAGCAGTGACATTTCTCAGGAACCGTCGGAATTAAGAGGTTTTATTTTCAGCACATTTTGTAAAATACAGTACAAATGGTACTTTCATTGTGTCAGTGATGGCATCTATAGTTAACTGTGACTAATGTAAATATAATCGTACACAGTAATGCAATTGTATTCCTATTATCTCTTTAAGCCGCGGTGGAGTAGCCGAGGAGCGCGCGGTTGCTCGCCGTCGGACGTTCGAGTCCTCCCTGGGGCTGGGTGTGTGTGTCGACCTTACGTTAGTTTACCTTGCTTTAAGTAGTTTGAAGGCTACGGACTGATGACCACGCAGTTTGATCCGATAGATTTACAAACATTTGAACATTTTTATCTCTTTAAGCTGACTTCTTCGACCCCAGTTCCCTGCCTCAAATTGTTTTGTTGAAATTGTTATGTCCTGTTAAATTTTTGGTAGCTCTTACGGTAACACTGAAAATGTACTGGCAAATTTGTATTATCGTACTAGTTCAAGAGATATGACGTCATAAACATTGAGATGATTGAAAGAAGATAGTTCAGCGATGATGTTTCGTTTTATGACGTTATTACTACTAAGACTCTCCACAAGTAGCATACCGTACGTCTTAAAAATATATAAAACCATGGCGTAATATAATGAGATGCTCTATCAAAATTTCTAAGTATTCTGTCAAAATCTTCAGGAAGTTTACTATTATGAACATCAATATTTTCTGTTCATTTTCTTTAATAACAAGTTTCGAAAGTCTCTAAGTGAGAATGAGTGTGGCGAAATAAGCGTTTCAGAAGCAAAGAAGACTCCTAACTACTGATTTAAACAAAGAATTAAGGAAGAGAGTGGTTGTCTAATACGGAGTGTGGTCTTATATGGAGCATAAATGCGCTGATTGAGAAAGCAAGATGAGAAGAAAATTGAAGCTTGTGAAATGTGGATATGGCGTAGGAGGGAGAAGATCAGCTGGATCGATAAAGTCAGAAATGAAGAAGTACTGAGTAGAGTTGGAGAGGAACGGAGGATGTTGCTGACGGTAAAGAACAGGAAACTAAACTGGCTAGGCCACAGTTTAAGACGAGATTGTATCTGGTAAAGGCAATTGAAGGTTGCGTTCCGGGAAATAGAGGGAGGGGCAAAAGAAAGTACCAGATACTGGATGACGTCAGCAAGCTACAAGGAGGGTACCAAACAATGAAGATAATTGCAGAAGACAGAGACGCATGGAGGGCTATAAAGGTATACCTGCCGGACGGCAGAGAACCAAATGATGATGAGTAGCAAAGCACATAATAACTTTCGCGAAATCGACATTTTCATTTTGTTGGGCTAACCATGAAATTATTAAAAATTATTAGATCTATTATGAAAATTATATGATCCTATCTTCTATATCTATAAATGTGAATGTCTGTTCGGTGTACGTTTATCACGTCTGAAGCACAAGACATAAAGAGCTAAAAATTTGTACAGTTACTAATGACTACCCTGGGAAGGCTTTAGGCACGATTTTATGGCGATCGGATAGCTATTTATCTATATATATTAATGTGAATGTCTGTTCGGTGTACGCTTATCACGTCCGAACGACAAGACGCAGAGACTTGAATATTTGTACAGTTACTAATTTATACTTGAGGAAGGTTTTAGGCATGGTTTTATAGCGACCTAATAGATATATAGTAATTTGAAGAATATAGCGCGAAATGCGAACAATAATTACTCTTTGAAAAGTATATTTACTCTTTGAAAATGGTTTTATTGGTTGCATTGTTGTTTGAGGGTTGATAATGACAACAGGGTGGACTATATTTGGAAGGAAAGTTATCAGTGTATATAAAATTTTACGTGTGTGTGTGTGTGTGTGTGTGTGTGTGTGTGTTAATATTTCGCTCTGCAGCGAAAACTACAGAACGCAAACGAAATGTCTGTATTTAATTGTTGTACGAAGTCTCGCGTTGTACACCATAGCAGTTCCATGCCGATAGCTATAAAGGGATGGAAGATATGGTGGTGCCGATAGATATAAGGGGGTGAAAGAAATGGTGGTTGAAAGTCTTCAAATTATAAAAAAAATTCGGACTGAAGGCCAGCGATGACGTTTGCGACGCTATAGCAAGGAGGTTACATACAGCGAAACGTGATGCCACAGACCATGTTACAATGTCTATGCGTGCTACAATGTCTTCAGTTCTTTCTCTGTAAGGATAAGCAGACGAATAAGGAAATATAAGAATAAATAAATAAAGCGGTAAAAAGAAATTTCTTTTAATACATTCTTTAAAAAATCGATTTGACGTTTCGCGCATTACATCAAGTGATCGATCTGTGATATTATTACAATCATTATTGTTGAATTTCGTGATTGGATTCTTCGAAACGAGTGCATTTTTAAGTGTCATTTGATCTACCAACACGCGAGCGAAGCCGAGGGTGTAAGCTAGTTTACTATAAAGATGATAGTATTGGAGGTCGTGCTTCCACCAGCGCAAATTCACTTACAACTAGCGACGTTGTCTGCCCCACCAGCGTGCTGCCCGAGCACGCATAGCCGATTCATGACGACGCGGTGTATCGATAGCGATCTGCCACTTATGCTACTATCAGAACGACTTCAGAGTTTTCATACGTTAAGGGCTCTTTGAAAACGCAGATAAAATGATATGATATGAGAATGAAACGAAGAATTAGTGTTCAAACACGTACACAGTTTCATAATTTGCGCCATAAACACTTCGCCTACTTAACACATAGGAGTGAAGAGTAGCCAATTGAATCTCAGATAATTGGCTTCTCCATGTAACCAGTCCTTTAACAATTTACTTGTGTTCACGGTAAAATGTCATTGACTGCACTAATCATTCTACATATCGAGTACTGCATCACATGTGAACAATCGCATGAAGCTTCCCACGTTATTCAATAATATCATTTGCCCCCCCCCCCCATATATATGAGATAATAACTTGAGAATGTCTCGACGGATATGGCTAACTTCCTTTCTTCCTTTTTTCAAAACAAATGTTAGTAAATCTGTGGGACTTACCTGCTGTGGTTATCAATGCCTAGGCTTGACCTAACTTGAACTAACCTAAGGACAACATACACACACATATATCCTAGGGGAGGACTCGAACCTCCGACGGGGAGTAACCACGCTTTTAGCAGCAAGGCGCCTCGGTGCGCTTGGCCGTTCGGCCTCGGCTTCTCTCGACAAAGTTTGTAAGTAAAGATTGAAATTGGTGTGTGGAAAATTATAAAATTTGGAAATACTGTCAGATGATTCAAATTATGTATATAGATGGATGACCAAGCAGTCTAGTCCCCTCTAAACAACAACAACAACAAATAATGGCTAGGCATAATTTTTTATAGTCCCAGTAACGTTTTCATGGAAGAAAAAAAAATAGATGCAATTACAAATAAAGATTGAAAAATCCGAAAAGAACTGCAAAAACCTAATTTTCGACTACAATCTCGATCATAACTGATGAACATAAATGACATATTTAGCCACTCACTTGAAATTTGCCATTAAATTTTTTCCAGGAGAAGCTGTTTATACCGCGTAAGACACAGAGTGATGCATAGAGGAAGATACCCTACAGTAGACAAACATCTTTCATCGATATCCATGAAAGTTGGCAGATATATCTGTAATTTTACATACAACTACATTGACAGGTAAAGGTGATAGGAGGAGACAGACGGACTGAGAGTGATGAGACAGGTGGTTATGGGCAGCGAGTGGGGCAAAAAGAAACAGACCTAGTTGTGGGAAGGAGTAGATGAAAGTAGAGAGGAGGGAAGAAGAGCAAATAAAATGTTTGTATAGCTTATGGGACTTAACTACGGGGTCACCAGTCCCTAAACTTACAAACTACTTATGGACTAGCTAACACTAAGGACGGCACAAATATCCATCCCCGAGGGGGGATTCGAACCCCCGACCGTAGTGGCCGTGCAAACCGTGACTGACGCGCCGCAGTCCCCTCGGCCATCGCAGCCGGCAGGGAAGAAGAGATCAAGTAATGTGGTAAGTATCTAAGGTAGAGAATACAACAGGGAATTACACGTTCATGGTTTATATCGGAATTATTGGCAAAACAATGGATTGCCGTATACTTCGTTTCAGTAAGTTCATGACCGAACCGAAGTTCTTGTGTTTCAATTCAGACAAACACTAGGAAAGGTTCTGTTGGATTAATCCCTTCAGAAAGAACTGATAGTCTTGACAGAAAATACAGAACCTAAAGCATGGGGGATAAACATATTTAATACTATTTCGCCTCGCACACTTCTTTCTTAATTGACACTGCATCGGTGAGAAGCTAAGGAGGGGTTGGTTGGAGGTCGGTAATTACAATAAGAGTGCGCAGACCTAGGTGTTGCCAGTAGAAGTACAGGATCTCAAGAAAACAGGTTATACGACCGCGGCATACAACTATGCCTGTCAGATCTCACTGTTTTATTTATTTATTCATTGTGACAGAAAGTACATACTACTCGGGCACCGTTTTGTGGCAGACAGCAGCGACCATAAACAAAGGAGGAAAACGGACAATGTTCTTCTTATACAAGAAGCAAGTTATTCACAGAATGTAAGACTTTTATCTTCAGAGCAAACGACACTAGTTATACCGCTTGCAAAATAGTTGTTGTTATTGTGGTCTTCAGTCCGGAGACTGGTTTGATGCAGCTCTCCACAATAACCTATCCTGAGCAAGTCTCTTCAGTTCCACATAAGAACGGCAACCTACATATGTCAGAATCTGCTTACTGTATCAATCTCTTGGTCTTCATCTGCGGTTTTTACCCCAGACACTTCCCTCCAACACTAAATTAACAATTTCTTGATGTCTAAGAATGTGTCCTACCAATCGATCCCTTCATTTAGTCAAGGTATGCCAGAAATTCCTCTTATCCCCAATTCTGTTCAGTACCTCCTGATTAGTTACGTGATCGACCGACCTAATCTTCAGCATTCTTCTGTAGCGTCACATTTCAAAAGCCTCTTATCCTCTTCCTGTCCTCACTGTTTATCGTCCATGTTTCACTGCCATACAAGGCAACACCCCACAGAATTGGCTTCAGAAAGGATATCCTTAGGCTTAAATCAATATTCGCTGTTAACAAATTTGTCAAAATTGCAAAAATATTACATCAATAGTTCTCATTTGTTTACGCTTGCTAGCCGCGGTGGCCGAGGGGACTGCGGCGCTTCAGTCACGGTCTTCACGGCCACTAGGGTCGGGGGTTCGAATCTCCCCTCGGGCATGGATATTTGTGCCGTCCTTAGTTGTAGCTAGTTCATGAGTAGTTTGTAAGTTTAGGGACTGATGACCCCGTAGTTAAGTCCCATAAGCTCTAAAAACATTTGGACATTTGTTTACGCTTGCGACCGACTGCCACGATGTAGCGTCTGAGTAATGCGGAAGTTTACGTGCTATATTTACTCCCGAGCTTACGCTGAATGTGTGTACAGCACGTTAACACCGATCGGAATGCCTGACGAGAAGCGTCCAAGAATTTTTGCCCAGGAGTCATCTTCCTGCTGGAGGGAAGTTGGCGGGCGTCTCCGCTTGGCTGACCACCTGTCGCAGCTCGCTGGCCGTCGTGACTGGCGGGGCTGTTCGTCTGCGTCTATTTATGCCGCTCGCGCCACAGTTGTGAGTCTATACAGTTTTTGCCGGCCGGCAGATTTCGTTCCCCCGGCGACAGGCGGGAGATGGGGCGGCGTTTTTGCCGGCGGCCGGGCGGTGCGTGGCCGAGGTGACAGCGCGGCCTGACGAATGCCGCAAATCGGATTTCACAGCCCGGCGCGGGGTGTGTGACTGCCGCTTCTTGCGCCGCGCCGCGGCTCGTGCGCGCGCGGTGACACGTCACGGCCGCGCGGCCAATCGCGGGACGTGACGCGCCGGACCACACGCGGCCGCCCGCAGGTAGATGGCCACCTGAGCGAGCGCCTGCTTTCTACTTAAGACGTTCACTGCTGAAAACATATACACACAAGACGAGACCTCAAATTATAAACATGTGAGAATTAAAAATTTAAATTTATATATAAAGACGCATTAGTTACGCGTTAGAAGGCTCCAAGTTTCCCGCCACTTCCACAACATCAATGGAGCTAAATTTCCTGAAGATGGTTTAAAATAAGATCGAAACTAGTAGAAAAAAATATTTTTTGCTCTCTAGACTGTTCTTTATATATAAATTTAAATAAGAGTGCTGTTGCCCAATAAGGGAAACAAAAATAATTCCAAAAATATGTGAAAATTCTCCTGAGCTATTTGCCGCGTCATGATGATATATTTCTCCAGTGTTTCGGATCCGTTATCGCCGTTGTTTGGCTAATTACATGCACACACCAACAACCGTACACGTTCCTGTTTTCCACCTATCAGAACCACCGATGCAAACACCAATAAGCGCATTTTCCTTCCGTATTTCCACCTATCAGAATCTCCAGTGGAAGCACCAATAAAGTTATTCCTTCCCCTATAGCAGCAATCAGATCCACCGATGCAAACATCAATAAGCGCATCTTCCACCCGTATTTCCACCTAGCCGGCCGCGATGGCCGAGGGGACTAAGGCGCTCCAGTCACGGTCTGCACGGCCACTACGGTCGGGAGTTCGAATCCCCCCTCGGGCATGGATATTTGTGCCGTCCTAGTTCGTAAATAGTTCATAAGTAGTTTGTAAGTTTAGGGACTGATGACCCCGTAGTTAAGTCCCATAGACTATACAAACATTTGAACATTATTTCCACCTATCAGAAACACCATTGCAAGCACCAATGAAGTTATTCCTGCGCTTCCTGCTGGCTGTATAAGACAAACACAGGAGAAAACAAGTCAGTATTCCCTGAGAAAGTCTCCTGTAACGGTTCCGAAACGTTCGAGAAATATATCATCATGATGCGGAAAATAGCTCAGAAGAATTTCAATTTTAAAAATGATGACCGCGAAAGCCTACGTTCTTACATATTAGATTTTATCGACCACGAAAAAGCGTTTCGCCACATACAAAGAAAGAAACCGTCTGAGCAATAACTGAGGAAAATGATTTAGCCAGGTTTTTGATAAAAGAATGCAAAGCACTATATGTAAAAAGGATATATACCGGCGAAGAGCTGACACCAAAAGTATGGACAGACGAGGCTGTAGTATGTCGCAGATATTGTTCAACATCTATGTCGATGGTATGACCAGGGAATGGATGAAGAATATAATACCTCTGGGTATACGAACTGGAAGACATTAATTTATAAACAAAGTCCTTTTTGAAGGTAATAAAGCAGAATTGTGAATACGAACTGCAAAAAGCGGTACAGATTAAATAGTAGGAGCAAAATTTATAACCTTAAAGTCGAAAATAATAATAAAATAAAAAGAAAAACAATAAGAACCGAAATAGCAATCATTACAGTAATAGAGGTTTGTCCCTTTACTAGTATGAATATGTGATATAACATTTGAAGAAGTTACAGACTCGGACAACGACCCACCCAAGAGTCTGAAAAGCCAACAGCGGAAACCGATGTATCCACTGCAACACGCACGTTGTTTATGTGTGTGTGCGTGTTGTTTCATATGGGCTGATTCCAACCACTCTTGCTATCCATATTCTATCATACCACACTATAATATCTAGGGATTCACAAACATTTACTACATTTAGATTATTTAACATCATAAACAATGAAAGTAACTTAAACCTCCCACATGAAGTGACAACGATCCACGTCTACTCTTAAACTATTAGCCCGAATTCCCCTCAACTTCCGGGAACTATTTAAAATAAAATACTTGCAAATGTTAGTTATTCTTAGGGACGAAGCTGCTGTGGTCATCGATCCCTAGTTTTACAAATTATTGAAAATAACTTACGCTGAGGACAACACATGCATACCCATTCACGAGGAAGGACTCGAACTTCAAGTGGGAGCAAACGCATAGTCCCTGACATGGCGCCTAGAACCATACAGCAATAGTGTATTTGACTGTTTTCTGGAAATCGTTCTAAATTGTTAATTATGTCATATTATGGTCGGAACATGCTTTTGTACCTCGTGGATTACAGTGCTTTTTTTTTTTTTTTTTTTAAAAAAAAAAAAAAAAAAAAAAAAAAAAAAAAAGAAATGAAATTCAAATAATTTGAAAGCCCGCTAAAACGCTACGTGATGCCTGTGACGTCATACAACACGCTGCTGCTGCTGCTGCTGCTCTCGTAAGATAAACAAATACCTGTATATTGTTTGGGCCGAGGCCTCGTGTTTGGGCGTTAACGTTTGCATAATGAACTACAAATATTGCTTAGTTCCGCACTGTACCAATACATCTGTCAAAACTCCAGAAAAATTGTTCTTGCAAGTACCAAAAAATGAGAAGATACGCAAAAAGTGGTTGACACTGGCGCGAAGAGATCCAAATGAAATGAATCATTTTGATGTAAATAAACAATATTATTCCATTGGTAAACTAAACTGTTTAGTATCATTCTCTTCTACTGAAAAGGTGTAAAGTAGTATCATGTGTAGGTTAATGACCTGATCTTTACATTTGCTAAGTAAATCTTCATAATGTTACAAGCCTACGATTTATGTGTAATTAAAGCCGTTTCCTAATATATTTTGTGAAAAAACAACATGAATAATGTTGCAGCCCACTATAGAAGTATAGCACTGATTATCTCCAGTAAGTGCAATTTTATCACCAATAGATCTTCGTCAAACAACCGTTATATACATCGACAACGCCCTTTTGGTTACTTTACAACAACAGTAGTGACACATTCATATCAAACCAAATCTTGAATATGTAAGAAAATACTGATGTGCATGACAGAAAGTTTACACACAATCGCAAACATTCACTCACAAAAACAACAAACTAGAAAAGCACTGTAATTTCGTCGCTATAAATTTATTCCATCGTGTCTCGCTCGCAATGTTTACGTGAAAGTAACATGCCTTTGGCTACGCGAAATGTGAGTTGCTAACCTACGAACGATATTAAAACACCACCGACGCAACCCGCTGCCCCTGTTCTAGACTATAGGTATATTGTATAACTATACACAAGGCATTTTTGCTGTATTTTACAGGTTTTGATGTTTCACTTTGCACCAGTATTGAAGTAATTAAATAAAATTACTCTCTTAACTGTGTGCTTTACTGGGTTAAATTTTACTAACTATCCCGGCGGCTTCCTGTGACTATATTGGCATCAGATGCTGAATAGCGAGAATCATGAGACGTCGCCATTAGCCAATCGCGTAACAGCGCAAATATTTTGTCTTGCAGGAACAGCATTATTTATTTACTTCATGGTCTGTACGATACACTAATCAAGTCATTCTATGTGGTCTGAACATCTGGACAAAGATTTTCTATCGTGTTGTTGATGTTGCCAACATAATCACTCAAGGCCGCTTGAATAGAAGATAAAATTTCACGCTTCTTTTCATAATATGGTGACTTCAGATTAAGGCTGCTGACATCAACAAATAGGGTACTTTTTTTCCAATGGCATAAAATATCTCTCGAAATAATTAGCTTTAAAATGTAGGTATGCGTTACTTACAATGCAGTTTTCACGTTTCTTAATTCTGGCAAGTAAAAATTTGGATTGTTTTTAAAGATGAATACACCCTAATTGCATCAACTTTAGGGAGGTTTCCGCTGTCAGCCTTCACATAACCATCTTCCATTGTGGCATAAAAACTGTAAACGCGTTTAGATCACGAAAAAACTGAACTTAAAGCTGCGAAATGGAGGAAACGCGTACAATAATACAGCTCCGACTTCTAGTTGCCTCGCTGTAGGTGTTCTATGACGTCACCAGTACTTCAGCGAATAACGGAGCGTTTTCGATCACGTGATCTAATCGTGAAATTTGATGATTTTTAAGCTTTAATTACGTAAAAATAACAGATGTTTTGTAAGAATTAAGAGCGAAAGTCTGTCTGAATGTTATAATCATTCATAATAACAACAATTCGAACCATATTTTTAACACAGGAAAATACCCTATTCCTACGCGGAAGAAAATAATTGATGTGGGGGCAAAAACCACCTACGACATCTGTTATATGAGACATGAAATCATAAACAGTGATAGTGAAAGCAACTACCGTATCATGCGACGTGTCAATAACGAGATTTTATTCATCTGCTATTTTAGAACGATAGCATTTATCGACTTGCAAAAACGTATAGATCTTAGGTAGCTTTAACGTAGTATACATAAAGTTTCTGACTGACAATTCCAACAAAATAATGATAGGGAAAATGTTTGACTCTTATTACTTTTAAGCTGTTCATGGAGTGTAAATGCGACGTTCGGCAAGACGTCAAAATTGATTTATTCTTCCCTACTAATTATAATCGCGAGAAATTCTACAGACACCTATAACACTGAGTATCCCTTCGAGGAGAAAGGGGGGAATAAAATAAATGAAAACCTGCCTTTGATGCATGAAATGGTAATTTACTACCAACTTTCTTCGCAACACATTATTCAGACAGTAAAGTTGGAAATTTATGTTACTGTAGTCTACATTGGGTAGGAGACCAATAAGGATTGAGGTGTATGAAAATGAAAGTGAAATGGAAATAGTATGGGGCAGAAAGCGATAAGACAGAGGGGGAAGAAGGGCTCACATGTTTAAATGTTTGTAAATCTATGGGACTTTATACTCTTGTCATCACTCCCTAGGCTTACACACTACTTCAACTAACTTATGTTAAAGAAAACAAATACACCCATGTACAAGGGAGAACTCGAACCTCCGACGGCGAGGAACGGCGCGCTCCACAGAAAGGCGGTTTGGAACGCTCAGCCACTCCACCGCAGAAGGCTGATCTGAGAATGTAATTGATACACATCCGGACAAACCCGGAAACACATGCTAAGGAGGAAATAAAGATAAAAATTATGGCTCAGGCGTCACCTGAAAAATAAAACCAACGAGAGCATGTTTGGAGAAAGAATATATGTCACCTCAGAGAATTTCTCGACAGGCGATGGAATATAATCGTAATGTAAGTAGTCTGGGAAGGTCGAGGGTTAGTTGGTGAGGCCGAAACAAACAATGTGGCCTCTCCTGGATAGCCAGACGAGGAGGAAGAAGGATATAGTAACTATTAAGTTGAAACAATCTGGAACACTAAAAATGTGTGTTGTACGGAAGTCTTCCCCTGAAAATTTGCCATATCTATTCGTACCGACTGAATATATATATATATATATATATATATATATATATATATATATATATATATATATATATATATATATATATAACGTCTGTTCCGAAAGAACAGACGCCAGTTTTGCAGTTGTTATGCTTTCATATTCACACAACTAGGGAGAGTGATCACCGCACATGCAAAGACTAAATGTTCAAAGGTTTGTAAATCTTACGGGACTCAACTACGGGGTCATCAGTCCCTAAACTTACAAACTACTTATGAACTACTTACGAACTAGGACGGCACAAATATCCATGCCCGAGGGGGGATTCGAACCCCCGACCGTAGTGGCCGTGCAGACCGTGACTGAAGCGCCTCAGTCCCCTCGGCCACCGCGGCCGGCCTGCAAAGACTACCTAAGGACTCCTCCCGTCAGATACAAATTCCCAGTTTCGCCCTGCCCACAGTCATCAAACTCGTAGTTTTGAAACTAATTCCCGTAAGAGTAAGGGCAACAAACTTCCCCGCCCGTGCCTACTAACGAAAGGATCACTGCCCGTCACCGACATATTAGATACATACATGTGGCGTCTGTTGCGAAAGACCAGACGTCACTTCTGACCATGCAGTTGTTATTCTTTCATATTGACAGAATATGTGACATAAACTGCAAATGGGCAAAGCTGAAAATGTGTACCGGACCGGAATTCAAACTGGGGTGTCCTGCTTTCTAAGCAGTTGCATTGACCACTACACCACTGGGGACACAGTGATCACCGCACCTGCAAGGACTTCCTAAGCACGCCCCAGTCAGTCACAAATTCCCAGCTTTACCCTGCCCACAGCACTCAAACTCATAGTTTTTTAAACTAATTTCCGTAAAAGTATATATAATATGCCGGTGACGGGCAATGATCCTTTCGTTAGTGGGGAGGGGTGGGGATGTTTGGGACCCTTACTCTTACGGGAATTACTTTAAAAAACTACTAGTTTGAGTACTGTGGGCAGGGTGAATCTGGGAATTTGTGTTTGACGGAAGACGTGCTTAGGTAGTCCTTACAGGTTCTGTGATAACCTTATCTCCAGTGGTGTAGTGGTCAGCGCAACTGCCTATAAGGAAGTAGACCCGGGTTCGAATCTTGGCTGGGTACACATTTTCAGCTTTGCACAATTGCAGTTGCTGTAATAAATTCTGTGAATTTGAAAGAATAACAACTGCAGGATCAGACGCAACATGTATATATATAATATTCCGGTGACGGGCAATGACCTTACGTTAATGGGGAGGGATGGGGGTAGTGTGTGACTGGAGGCGTGCTTAGATAGTCGTTACAGGTGCCGTGATCACTGTGAGCCGAGTGGCGTAGTGATCAGCACAACTGCCTAGAAAGCAAGAGGCCCGGGTTCGAATTCCGGCTGGGTACACATTTTCAGCTTTGCCTATTTGTAGTTGATGTCATATATTCTGTGAATATGAGCTTTTGCCAATGTAATGAGACGATAAAAGTAGTAGATGAGTTCCATTATTTGGTTATCAAGATAACGTCTGATGGCCGAAGTAAAGAAGATATATAATGCAGAATTCCTATGGTAGGAAAAGTGGTTCTGAAGAAGCGACTTTTGTTCACCTTCGATATTAGCTTAAATGTTAGGTAGTCCTTCCTCAAAACATTTGTCTCGAGTGACCATTGTATGGGAGTGAAACTTGGTCGATAATGAGTGCAGACAAAACGATGATAGAAGCTTTCGCCGCGGGTGGAGTACCCGAGCGGTCTAAAGCGTCTCGCTGCGGAGCGCGCGGTTGCTCGCCGTGGAGGTTCGAGTACTCCCTGTGGCGTGGGAGTGTGTGTGTTATTCTTAGGTTAGTTTACCTAGGTTTAAGTAGTTTTTAAGCTACGGACTGATGACCACGCAGTTTGGTCCGGTAGATTTACAAACATTTGATATAAGCTTTCGAAATGTGGTGCTACAAACGAATGATGATTAGATGGGTAGATCACATGAGGAGGTGCTCAACAGAATTGGGGAGAAAAAGATTTTCTGGCATATCCTGACTAAGAGAAGGGATAGGTCGTTGGGACACATTCTGAGACATTAAGATAGCGTCAACTTAGCATTAGAAGGAAGTGCGTTTGGAAAGACCTAGGGACAATTCAAAAGGATGTAGGTTGTCATTCGTTGTATCAGATGAAGAGGCTTCCACAGGACGGGGTAGCGTGGAAAGCTGCATCAAACCAGTCTACGGACTGAAGACCATAACAACATTATAATTACTTCAGTATCATCTGATTTTCTTAGTCTACATTTCGTTAACCTTTTTTGCTCTCGTTAATGTTCATCCATTATTCTCCTCTCGACATTGTCCATTCCGTTCAACTGCTCTTCCAGGTCCTTTGCTGTCGATGACAAAATTACAATGTCATCGTAAAACCGCGATTATGACTTCTTCCGGAATTTTAATTCCATCTCCGAATTTTTCTTTTCTCTGATGCAGAGCTTCCTCGATGTACTGACTGAATGACATTGAGAGAAGGGTACAACCTTTTCCTACTCCCTTCACAACTACTCGTTCCGTTCATGCTCTTAAACTCTTATAACTGCTGTTTGGCTTTTGTAGAAGTTTTATGTATCTTTTAGCTCCCTATATTTCTCCGCTGCTACCTTCAGAATTTGAAAGAGTACATAAAATCTACAAAAGATAGAAGTGTAGGTTTGCCTTTCCTTAACGTATCACCTAAAGATGTCATTTGAGTATTGTTTGGTGTGTTCGCACCCATCTCCTAAATCCAAACTTTTATCAGTTTTTCCATACGTCTTTAAATTATTTGTTTTAGAATGTACAATCATGACTTACTAAATTAATAGTTGTGCAATTTTCTCAACTGCCCACGTCTGCTTACTTTGAAATTGGAGTTTTTGCATTTTTCTAGAAATTAGTTCATTTCCACTATCTCATACATATTATTTTGTCATGGCTGACGCTTGCAGAGGGAATACCTCCGCTGTTGTTGCACCTATGATCTGGCTATCTGTAAGGCTGAGGCACGCAAGCCACCCCACCTCGGTCGGCAACGTATGTGGTTCGGGGAGAATGAATGGAATAACATTGCGACACCCATTGTGGGTATAATAAAGAATATTAATACAACCAATTTTGCATAGATGAATTGCCTTGAATTTTATAAATAATTTCTAAAAGTTCATTTATGATATTTGTAACACTATTTTCAAAAATTTCCGAATATCTTATTTAAGCTGCGGTTGCCCTAATTACAAAATAATCTTCCTACATTAGTAACTTCTGCAGTTGTTTTCTGTAGAAACGTACCGAAATAAAGGATATGCTGAGGCGCCACAAAGTTATTGAAACACACAGGGTAAGTCAGACATTTTAAAATATTATTCTATACCCATGTACAGGCTAAGTCAGGAGAAGAGGTACATGCTTTGAGGTGATAACGGGCCTGTTGAGTCTGAACAAAAAAATTCTAATAAACAGTTGCCCTTTTCTTAACCAATTTCGGGTAAACCAATGAAACAACTAGAAACGGGAGAAGTGCAGGTGACAGTATTTTAAGATAATTTTATGTTTATTTATTTATTTACACGAATTGGCCAACCAAGGACCACGTTACAGATTTTATTTCATATTCAGTTTCTTCTTTCTCATCTCTAGGGCTGCTCTCCTGTTGGTCTTCTTACTTGGGGCCTCCTGAAAAACCTCGAATTCAGTTATTGCTTCTCTGTACTTGTCCCTATTCATCGTGTCCATTTCTGTGAGTCCAAGTTCATCGAGATCTTTCTTTATTCCTTGCAACCAACAGTTGGTTGTTATCCTCTGTTGAATTAAACTGAAGATTTTCTTCGTCAATCTGCTGTCATACATTCTCACCAGGTGACCGAAGAACATAAGCCTTGTCTTTCTCATTTGCGTTGTAACTGGTTTAATAAATTGATAGACCTTCTTATTCCTCACCTTTACCCATGTTTTGCCAGTTTTTTTTCTGTCCTCCAAGAAGTTTCCTCAGAATTATCCTTTCCTTCCGCTCGAGCTCATCTATTAGTCCTTTGTTCTTGAGAGAGAATGTTTCTGCTGCATATTGTACTTCTGTTCTTGTCACTCTCTTGTAGTGTAATAACTTCGCATTTCCAGATAAGCATTTTTTGTTGTACAGCTTCATTGCTAAAATTTTATGTTATGGCTTGTTTAATTGTGAAATTTCCCTCACACAAGATATTCAAACAGTGCACCGTCAACAGCATTGTATTTTTCCAGTCTTGTAGATAGGTGCTGTGTTGCCGATCGGAGAGCAGGAATGCAAAACTGAGCTCCGATAGGCAACACAAGAGTAGTAGAATTCATGCATTGAAGTTGGCGGTGGACTGTTTGAACATCTTTCATAAGGAAATTCACACAATTAAACAAACCATAACACAACATGGTCTTAATTTGCTGCCTCCTTCAACTTCAAATGTTCAAATGTGTGTAGATTCTACGGGACTTAACTACGGGGTCATCAGTCCCTAAATTTACAAACTACTTATGAACTAGCTACAACTAAGGACGGTACAAATATCCATGCCCGAGGGGGGATTCGAAACCCCGACCGTAGTGGCCGTGCAGACCGTGACTGAAGGGCCTCAGTCCCCTCGGCCACACCTTCAACTTCTCCGGTTCCTAGTGTTTTCCTTGGTTTACATGGAAATGGTTAAGAAATGATACGTGTTTATTAGGAGTCTTTTAATCAGAGTCACCAAAAGTATCATCTGTCAAAGCATGTACCTCTCCTCTTGACTTATCCTGTATATTGGTACAGAACAAAAAAAATGTTGAAATGTTTGTATAGCTTATGGGTCTTAACTATGGGGTCATCAGTCCCTAAACTTACAAACTACTTATGAACTAGCTACAACTAAGGACGGCACAAATATCCATGCCCGAGGGGGGATTCGAATCCCCGACCGTAGTGGCCGTGCAGACCGTGACTTACGCGCCGCAGTCCTCTCGGCCACCACTGCCGGCGTTACAGAACAATAACGTAAAATGTATTTTGCAGAAGGTGGGAACTTCCAAGTACCCTATAACCTTCGTGAGTCCAACGTCACCGCACTCGAAGTATCTTACGGTACAAAATGAGGAGCTATTAACTGAATAAAGAGAATCGATTAGAAGCCAGAGGCAATCGGATCGTCCCGTCGTCTGGACGGCTGCCGAGACGAATCACTTCCTCTCCCTCGGTGCGCACAGCGTAAAAAGATGTCTCACGGCCCGGCTACTGCCCCTGAGTCACAAAAAGGCGGTGGCGAGGTTCCCGGCGGCGCTGCCCGCTCCTGCCTGCGGTCGCGTAATGGCTTCCCAGCGCGCGGCGACAGCCGCTCAGCAGACCAACGGGCCGTGTCCACCGCTGTCACCGACCACCGGCCGCTGCCGTTGCCTCCGCCTCGTTACATCGGCGAACAGCACCGCACCGCAGTCGTTGTCACTTCCTGCTTGCCAGGCAGTCGCGCTGACCACGGCGATACGCGGACACCACTACGTCGGAGTCGAACATTCGAGGCCAACGAGAAAGACAGGCCGCGGCGCGCACGTCATGTCACGTAAGCGAGATAGTCCTGAGCCGGCGCGATTGCTAGCTGAGTGGCTAGCCGCTATGAGGCAGTGATCTGTGCCCCAGTGGCCGGCCAATCAGCTACTGGTCGCGCTGGTTCAGGACTACCTTGCTTACGTAACGCGACGTGCGCGCCAGGGCCTTCTCGCTGGCCTCACGAACATCAGTGTGAGAGAACTCCTATTGAATTTCTTTCGCGACTTCAGCGCTGCCAAACGCCTAGGTCGTATAAACATACCGTGAAACGACTGAGTAACGAACGGATATTTGGAGTGAAGCAACATATTCAAAATACCTTATGAGCTTTCGTGGCGCTGTAAATTGTAGCTACTATCAAAACTATATTTAGGTAATCTCTCATTTGTAAAAGATACTCAGAAGTAAGAGAACAATGTTATGAATAACAACTGTTCATTTTCGGTGATTAGTTATACTTTTAGATATAGAAGTAAATCTTGAACAATTCATTCACGTCCAAACTTCTGCTCTTAATCAGAATTGCGGATACTTGACCACTATTTTATAGTACTACTGCTTCATAAAAGTAATATCTGAATGTTTCCAGTAGCAATTAATTAACTATTTCTGTAAAGCCTGCTTAGTTTCGTACCTAAATTTCACAGAATTTATAAGCCTGTATACTAACATACTTTGGCGTTTACGTACTAGTTTGAAAAGTAATACGTAGATACAAGTAAATAATATGCTCATCTATAAACTGTTTGTACTAGCACGTCACATTATTTAAGACATTCAGTTTGATACCAACCAAGTAGCTGAAAAAATATGATATGTACACGAAAGGCACAGAAACAAGGACAATGTGAAAAGTGTTTATACGGCGGTGCAGAATCTACTCTCCTACAATGTAAAAATCGTGTGTACTTTTAAAAATATTACAATGTCCGAAATCCGCTAAAACAAAACTCGTGCAACATGTCAGCACAGTCTAAAACATACAGTCACGACACTCCCACTGACTTTTGTTATACGCCACGACTGCAGCGCTCCAAGCGACTGGCGAGGTGAGTATTTCAGTATGATATCGAGTGAGTGTGAATACTAGTGTTTAAACTGACTTTGAAATTCGTTTTTACAACAGGGAAGGTATGTAGTGCAATAAAATCGGCAATAACTAGAAAATAAATCCACACTTGTCTTTATTAGGTTTCCTAAGAATCATTGGAAGATATGAAACGGTACTTTGCAGGACAGTTTATTTAAGATTATCTACAACTTTTTAATCAAGAATTTGATTTTCTATTAATAACATAAATTTCTAATAATGAACAGAAAACTCTAACTTTTGCAGAAAGTCGTCTGTTTCCTATCAAGTAACATAAAGATTTATTCACTACAATTCCAGTCAAATCAGTCGGGTAAGCGTTGAACATAAGAAACTTATATTTAACAATACCTACACTATGTAATGTTCCAGATCACCCACTATAGTTGTAACTGAAGTAAAATCCTCACAAACACGACAATAAAACATGGAAAGCAGAAAACAGTTTCTCAACAAAGCAGAAACCAATTCCAAAATTGTTGCTACATTTGAATCCCAAACGGTAAGAATATGCGACTTTCGTTTCATAGGTTTCATAGTAATTACACTCGGAAGTTTATGCATTCATATCAAAGAAAAGAGAAATGGGAAAAGTTCGAATCATTAGACTCCACATCAATTTTAAACGTCAAGTTTCTCGTCTGTTTATATTCTCATACTTCCAGCGGGATAGGCAGTAAAATATACACGTATTCGTGAGAATTGCCTCATAAATGAGTTGTTGTTTATATCACTGAATCAAGGAAATTCGGATGTTTTTACATTTATTTAACGATTATTTAGGCCTCTCGATATTTTACTAATTCTTGGAACGCAAAAATTACAGGAACTATTTTGTTAATTAGATAGAAAATTAATTATAAACAAACATTACTCTTACGCCTCCTTGCCCACCACTAAGAGGGCTAGTGTCATTGCGATGTCAGTTGGTAACAACTTTCACAGCAGTAAGGATCCCACACTGGGCAGCGATACTCCAAAGAAGGACGGACACCCCAACCGTAGCGGCCGTGCAGACTAACCGGCGCGCCGCAGACCGCTCGGCTACTGCGGCCGGCTATTTGGAACCTCTCTGTCATAGTCACATTAACCATAATTTCGGCAGATGACAGATTCAGAATCATGTATGATATTATAAGAAATTATATTTTATACCTTTGGGTGATACTTTGTTTATAAATGGATCTTACCTTGTAGTAATATCAGACATGTCACGTATGGGCTGTTTTAAACAAAATATAGAAGTTTTTCACAGTGATGTCTTTTTTTATCATGTACTTCTGCGTCCTATGAAATTAGTTCTGAGCAAAGTGACAGACTGATCTCCCGTGTATCTTTTGCCCTACGCCGCGAGCTTCCCCTGCCACATGAGTGTTCGAACAGTTCGATACTGAATCAAGTTCTGCAGTGTGTCGGGAAATCTCGAACACGATTGAACGCGAACGTCCTTTGCACTGCCCTACAGTGTGGCGCAGTAATAAGCGCGACTCCAGAAAGAACAGCTGATTCTCAGGATAAACCCACATGATCAGTCGTGAGGGAAGTGTCTGGTCAGTAGCACAGAAGCGAGGAAATAAAGTCAATGCGTAATAAAAAAAATCCGTTACTAATAAGTCAGATAGTGTACAGTATTTAAAAATAATTTTGCCAGCCGCGGTGGCCGAGGAGACTGAGGCGCTTCAGTCACGGTCTGCACGGCCACTACGGTCGGGGGTTCGAATCCCCCTCGGGCATGGGTATTTGTGCCGTCCTTAGTTGTAGGTAGTTTATAAGTAGTTCGTAAGTTTAGGGACTGATGACCCCTTAGTTAAGTCCCTTAAGCTTAACAAACATTTGAACATTTTTTGAAGAATAATTTTCTGAATATATCAGATGAACTGCACAATACCTTGGCTTTTACAGGTAAACATGTAACTTTTAGCAGATAGCATTCCGAGAATGTTACCTGAAAGAGTCCTCTGTGATATTGATCATATGGACATTAAGTCAATAATTAAATCACAAAAGTTTATTGACTCATGGATGTGACGAGGTACCTAGCAGAACACTTAAGTATTGTTCCGCCTATGATAGCCCAGTACTGAACCACATTTCGTAATTTTTCCTTTCTCAATCTCCAATTTCCTGACAGACTAAAGTACGCTGTAGTGAAACCATTCTATAAAAAGGGAGATAGTGATAATGTAGATAACTTCAGACATAATTCTATGCCATCAGTTATTGCCAGAAATTATTGAAAAGGATGCATATTCAAGGTTAATTGATTATTTCATTTCCCATAATGTACTTTTAAATGTATAGTTTGGTTTAGGAAATCGTTTAACAACCGAACCACTTGATGGATTAAATAAAAAATCGTAAACGCTAAGCGTAATTTTTGGCTTAACAAAAGAGCTTAACTAAGTTGAGCACAACGTATTGTTGCAAATGCTTGGAAAATTCCGCACTAAGGGGAGTAGCTAACAACTGGTTTACGTCTGACATTTGTGATACATAGGATGGGTGCCTGATAAGCGGTACTGAACAGTTCAAATTTCTTGGCGTTCAGACTGCAGCAAGCTATCGTGCAAAGCACATGTTGCGGACCTTGTTCAAAATCTAAATGTTACATTGATTCCTATTCTTACAGTTTCTGAAATAGGTAACAGATCAAAACGAAAAGTACTTACTATTGCTAACTTTCAGTCGTTTGTGATGTAAGATGTTTGTGTTTTCTTGATTGTTGTTAATAATATTTCGATATTGACTAGAGTTAGCATCTTTCATTCAGTTTATACTAGACAGATATCGAATCTGCAATTGGATCACTCCTCCTTAATCCTTGTGCAGAAAGTTGTGCAGTATTCTACCGCATCCATTTTTAAGAATCTGGCACAAGAATTAAAAATCTTATTAGTAATCTACGCACTTTCAAGGCTATATTTAATACTTTCTTCTTTCTTCTTGATTTTTTAAAAACTAAGCTAATTTCTGTGTTATGTTGTTGCTTCTTTTTATTTATAGTTAGACCTGTCGAGTATATGCGATTACGTTTCGCTTTTTCAATAGCTATTCCTTTGTTAGAATCTGACAACGGAGACTTGCTCCTCATTTCAGTCCGGCGAAATATGATAAATAGAAATAAATAAATAAACATCGTAGTAAGTAAGAGGACCTGGGTTCGCACCCTAATAGAGCACAAATTTTCATGTTTCTCCATCGATTTAATTGGATGCCCACTGGCAGATAACGCCTTAAATTTCTTTGTATCTTCGATGATAATAGCTGCAGAATCAAAATAGTGTTTGCGTCCGAAAGAGCAGACACCACACCCACACCCACCCACCCACCCACCCACAGAATACAATGTATTTCGTGGTGTATAGGTGTGTGGGCATCGGTTTGAAGGTCCCATTTATACACCGTGTTCCTTGACCTCCAGAAGGTGGTCCATACGGTATTGCAGTACACACTAAGAAAACACGATCGTACTGAGTATGAGAACCTCCAAGTTTTCTTGAATAGTAGATAACAGTTCACTGTCCTCGAAGGCGAATGTTCATCACAGACAAGGGTTTCATCAGGGATACTCTAGGAAAGCAAAAATTTTCGTACGAATTATTCGAAGTGCAAGCAGAATTTCTGAATCCTCCGAAAGAAAGTGTAGCTGCAGGGCAACTTCAATATGACGTCTGTAAGTGAAGTTTATAACAATCGCGCTATCATTCAGGTTCTCACTTCAGAGAAAGAAACTGTGGGGAATGTACACAAATCTGTGTGCAATGTCTACGGGGCATCTGCTGTCAATAACAATATAGTTAGCCACTTGTCACAGAAGGTGATGTCGTCAACAGGTGAGTTTGCAGATCTCCAAGACTTGCAGCCGTTGGGGAAGCCATACACGGGTGCCCCACCTGTGACGTTGCAGCGAGCTGTTGTTGTCACTCTCCAGGACAGCCAGTCGATGATAATCGGTAGAAGAATGTGGATGTAATTACCCGCACTCTTGGATATTCAAAACTGTGTTCAAGATAGGTAATGGTGTATATCGGTAGATCAGAAACCGAACGAGCAAACATTTGTCCTGATTTGTTGCTGACAATGTTTCCTTCTCGACCCAAATAGTGACAATTGATGAAACCTAGTTAACCGTTTCAGTCCTAAACCGTGACCAGAATGAGGACTGACTCGACAGTGCATAATAATTCTTGTTTCGCACTGGAGGAATGCTACAGAACGGATCGGAGGTTCGGTGGAAACTTAATTTCATCATCTGTAATTCGTTTTACATGCAAAAAGATGTTGAAAAAAAGTAATAAATTACTTTCATAAAAAAGCCGACGGGCAAGGTGAGTAGAAATCTGTTGCTGTTTTTTTTTTTTTTTTTTTTTTTTTTTTTTATGAATTAGTGTACAGAAACAGGTCGTTGTGTCACAGTAGTAAAACAGCAGGTGACTTGTACTAAATTTATAGTAGTTGCGATGAATGCAGCTAGTTTTAAATGTATAAAAATGTAAAGAGATGAAGGTAAGTAAGTACACAATCCCAGAATGTTCGAATATAGTATTAGTCTTGTTGTGTTTGACTCATTCGCGTTGTTTAAATGTCTATGCGTAGCGTTGCAGGAAGATATTATTTGGAACTAGCCTGTAAGGGAAGTTGTACGGAAAACAAATGATCGATTTCATTCCATTGGGAGAATTTCCGTAAGATGTGGTTAATCTAAAAAGGAGATCACTGACAGAATGTTTATGAGACACCTTCTTGAGTACTGCTTAAGTGATTGGGATCCGCAACAGTTCCGTTTGAAGAAGGACACAGAAGCAATTCAGAGGCGATAAACTAGGTTTCTTACTGGTAGGTTCCATCAACACGTGATAGTCAAGGTGATGTTTCAGAAACCCAAACGGAATTCTCTGGAGGGAAGACAATATTGTCTCTAAGAAACACTGCTGCAAAAATTTAGATCGCAGTTATTTAACGTTCATTGCATTAAGATTCTACCGTCGTGCACTTACAACTTGAATAAGGATTACCAACATAAGAAAAATTAGGGCTCGGACTGGCACAATGGAAAGAAATTTTCTGACATGAATGTAATCTCTGACGTAACTCGAGTGAGTGATACTGGACCACAAAGTACAGAGAGAGATAGATAGATAGAGAGAGAGAGAGAGAGAGAGAGAGAGAGAGAGAGAGAGAGAGAGAGAAATTTTCATAACGCTTTTAGTGATAACGGTGTAACGTACGGGGCAGTTCGAACATCGTGGAGAAATGTAGGGGGATCTACAACGGATCAACGGTTACTGTAGGAACTGACAATTTATCCTCAATACAAATAAATACAGATATTTACGAACACTGAAGAATCTTATTTGCCCGTGTCCCTTTTCTTATAGGCGCTGTTAATAATTGATACAGTGCAATGCAAGTAATTTGCTTATTTTGGCAACAGGCAACAAAGAGATCGCTGGTTCCACGCTCTCAGCTACATTTACCACGGTCATTGTTGCTCTATTCGCTGCCAGTATTTTGTTCCTCCGATTTGAATGCACGTAGGTGAAATGGCTTCGAAGCGAAAGAAAGTAAGGGTTCCGGTGAACAAAAAGTTGGAAGGACTAAACAGAATAGACAAAGGAGAACTACTGAAAAAAACATAGCCGCACAACATGGAGTATAGACGCCAACTGTCTCAGGCTGCTAGAACATCCAAACAGATAAGATTTATGGTTCACAATGAAGATACACATGACAAGGTACGTGAGGGAGGGTGTTTTCCTATCTGTTCCTCTTCCAGAAAGAACGAGGAAAAATCATGCTAGTATACATCAATACGAGGCTTAAATTCTCTTATCTTTGTGGTATTTACGCAAGATGTAAGTTGGGTGTAATAGAATCTTTCTACAACAATTTCTCGAAAGGAAAGTTGCCTTTCGTCCAGTGATTCCCATTTGAGTTTCCGACCTTCTCTGTACTATTCTAGGATTGCTCGGACTTAACAGTAACAAACCGTGCATTTCGTCTTTGAATTGCTTCTACGTTTTTCTGTAAACCGATTTGGCGGAGATCATGAGGTAACTACTGAAGAAAGGGGCACAAAAGCGTTCTATATACGATCTTCTTCGTAGATGCTCCACATCTTTCTAAAAATCTCCCAATAAGCCGATATCCAACGTGCACTCGGTGTGTCTGCCGGGGGGCAGGTGGCCTTGCCGGCAGCTATCGACGGTGCGGGGTGCAGTCGACTGCAAGTCTTGGCTCACGTCGGCACCAATGACGCTTGTCGCTTAGGTTCTGAGGACAACTTCAGGTCCTACGAGCGGCTGGTGGAATTAGTGAAGGCTGCTGCCTTCTTACGCGGGCATTGTAGCATTTTTCCCAGGGTTGATAGGGGTCCTTTGGTTTGGAGCCGAGTGGAGTGTCTGAACCAGAGGCTTCGCCGACTGTGTGACAGTCATGGCTGCAGATTTCTGGATCTGCGTTATCGGGTGGGGAATTGTAGGGTGCCCCTAGATAGATCAGGGGTGCACTACACTAAGGAAGCGGCTACTCGGGTAGCAGAGTACTTGTGGAGTGCACATGGTGGTTTTTTAGGCTAGGTGCTAACTCTGATGAGCACTCGCCTGTCAGCATTCAAACAGCGAATTCCGACCAAGTTCGGAACAAAAATTTGAACATCAAAATGTTAGCCTCGAACTTACAGAGCATTAGAAACGAAGTTCCCGAATTTGCCGCACTGCATGGAAGTTATTGCGCTCAGATAGTTTTAGGCACCGAAAGCTGGCTAAATCATGATATGGCAAGTTCAGAAATATTTAGCATAGCGTGGAATGTATATCGGAAAGATAGATCGGATACAACTGGAGGAGGAGTGTTCATCGCTGTGGATAAAGGTATTGTTTCTACTGAGATCGATGTTGAAAGTAACTGTGAAGTTATCTGGGCACGTATAACAGGTCTAAAAGAAGTAAAGTTAATAGTTGGCTGTTTTTACCGGCCCCCAGTGCTGCTGTAGCAGTTTTAGAATCATTCAATCAAAGTCTACACCAGGTAGTGCATGGGTATCCGGGTCATGTAATATTAGTCGGAGGAGACTTCAACCTTAATAGTACAGATTGGGACCTCGCTAGTTACATTTCAGGCGGTACAGACAAGCAGTCTTGCGAGCTACTTTGGACACTTTCTCCGAAAACTGTCTTGAGCAGTTAAACCGGCAACCAACGCGCAATGGAAATATTCTAGACCTTATAGCCACAAACAGGCCTGACCTTATTAACGAAGTCTGTGTAGAGACAGGAATTAGTGATCATGAGAGCAGTTAAACCGGCAACCAACGCGCAATGGAAATATTCTAGACCTTATAGCCACAAACAGGCCTGACCTTATTAACGAAGTCTGTGTAGAGACAGGAATTAGTGATCATGATGTCGTCATAGCGTCGATGGTAACAAAATTTCATAAACCAATCAAGAAGGCTAGGAGCGTATTTTTGTTGGGAAGAGCCGATAAACAAATGTTACGACCGCACTTAGTAGATGAATGGGCATCGTTTAATTCCGGGACTATGGATGTAGAGGAATTGTGGACTCAATTTAAGTGCATTGTTAATAAAGGGTTAGAGAAATATGAGCCAGTAAAGACGATTAAGGATGGAAAAGATCCACCGTGGTATAATAATAATATTAGAAAGCTGCTGACAAAGCAACTCTCGATTCAAAAAAGAACACGCAAATGATGATAGGCAAAAGTTAGTAGAGATTCGTGCGTCTATAGAAAGATCGATGCGCGAAGCATACAATAATTATCACAGCCATACCTTAGCAAAAGATCTTTTCGAGAACCCGAAAAAATTCTGGTCCTATGTAAAATCGACAAGCAGGTCAATGCCCACTGTCCAGTCACTTGTTGATCATTCCGGGACAGTAATAGAAGAAAGCAAACAGAAAGCTGAAGTTCTAAATTTAACCTTTAAGAAATCTTTCACGCAGCAGGACCGCACAAATGTATCATCATTTGATCAACGTACTAATTCCGAAGTGGGGGACATAGCAATAGGTATTTCTGGTGTAGAGAAGCAGCTGAGAGAGCTAAATACGAAAAAGTCTGCTGGTCCGGATGGAATACCAGTTCGGTTTTACAAAGACTATTCAGCGGCATTGGCCCCCTACTTAGCTTGCATTTATCGCGAATCTTTAATTCAGCGCAAAGTTCCTAGTAATTGGAAAAAAGGGCAGGTGACTCCTGTTTATAAGAAAGGAAGGAGCACTGACCCACACAATTGCAGGCCAATACCGTTGACATCAGTTTCATGTAGAATTTTGGAGCATATTCTCAGCTCGAATATAGTAAATTTCCTTGAAACGGAAAAGCTTCTTTCCATGAATCAGCACGGGTTTAGGAAACATCGTTCATGTGAAACTCAGCTTGCCCTTTTCTCACATGACATCTTGCGAGCCATGGATGAAGGGCAACAGGCGGCTTGTGTTTTTCTCGACTTCAAAAAGGCGTTCGACGCGGTGCCACACTGCAGACTGCTAACGAAGATACGAGCTTATGGAATAGGTTAACAGATTTGTGACTGGCTGGAAGACTTTCTAAGTAATAGAACGCAGTACGTTGTTCTCGACGGCGAGTGTTTATCAGAGACGAGTGTATCGTCAGGCGTGTCCCAGGGGAGTGTGATACGACCGCTATGATTTTCTATCTATATATATGATCTGATGGACAGAGTAAGATGTAATTTACGGCTGTTTGCTGATGATGCTGTCCTATCGAATGCAAATCCAGTGTATTACCACCGACGCCAAGAAATGGGCCAATTGCATAGAACACTCTTTGCAAAATGCAATTCGTATTACATCACAACTGGCATGTATTTGATTTCAGCTCCCTCAGCAGGTTGTATGCAAAATGGATGCATATTACTACGTCCTCGCTTTTGCAGTCTAATCGATGCATAAACGACAGGACGTTTGTACGATCTTCCTGCCGGAACTATTTCTTACACGTCCAATTCAAAACTTCAGATTTCCTTTTGTTTTCTACTATTGCCACCCATAATGACGAATAAATGGCTGGACAGAGGCCTTACACCTACCCAATTTATTGGGTTTTCGGCAAGATATTTTGCTAAGGCATTGCGACTTTACGTGACTTGCATCTACGATAACTGTCAACAATACGTTCCACGTGTCATCCTACAATAAAACATTCTATTCGTACGATATCACCAGCGAAGCTATAATGAAATATAATATTAAAATAATTGATTAATAAATAAAAGAGATATAATTCCCAGTTTACAAATGATGTGGGCAATACCAGGTAGCTCAATGATATAATGTTTATTGAAACACGTGTTTTGATGTGTAGAAAGTGGTCGTTCTAAAACAGTAGTAATAAAGAGATATAACCGCATCAAATTTGCAGAACAAATGAGTTAACTGCGTTGTGATAATGGATGCTCCGACATTTTTCGTGGTCACACAACACTAAATATTCGACAGCCCAAAATTATTTAAATGTTAGTCCGACAATTAACACATAAAAAGTCGTAAAATTTCTTGTAGAAATAAGTACATCGTTCAATTACAATTCAAATGTTTAAATGATTATTAATCGAAGGGAGTTAACTAGTTTGGCCATTAGTCCCTAGGCTTACAAACTACTTAAACTTACTTACACTAAAGGCAACACACACTCTTGCCCAAGGGAGGACTCGAACATCTGACGGCGTGCAGAGGCGCTCCCCGCAGCAAGGCGCCTCAGAGAGCTCGGCCACTCCACCGAGGTCAATTACAATTTTTTAATGAAATCGGAAAAAGTTAAAAATTTTTAAGCTGAACCTCATTAGCCCTTGCCAAGTTGAAGTCCCGACAAATCGTCCATTTGCCAAGCAGATTCTAACACTTGAGCTACCCTGGTGTGTCCTCTTTCTTCCAAGTCGAGTCATAAAGTGTCTCTTATAGCCCCAAGGAGACCTCCACACAAACTGTCCAAGTATTGTACTTGACCACAGCAGTTTTCTGCCCTTGCCCTTCTGTCATTGTCAGATTGCTATCCCCTCCAAAAGTAGCAGAGTTCTTAAAATGATAGATCTGTTTTTACTTAACTTCGGCTATTTCCACTCTAATTACACGTTTGTACTATATTTAATAGCAAAGTTATAAAAATTCAAACACATCGTTACTATTTATCAGCATTACAGATAAAGTATGAAATAAATGAGCTTGTCCGCTCATACTACACAATATTTAGTAAGTTAGTGGCAACATTGATAAATACTCATTAAATAGTTCAAATGTTTGTAGCGCTTATGGGACTTAACTATGGGGTCATCAGCCCCTAAACATACAAACTACTTACGAAGTAGCTTATACAAAAGACGGCACAAACATCCATGCCCGAGGGGGAATTCGAACTCCCGACCGCATCGGCTGTGCAGACCGTGACTGGCACACCGTAGGCGCCTCGACCACTGCGGCTGGCATTAAATAGTTACACGTACATGAGTAAAATAGGAGCATAAATACTGCTTCCAACTGATTAGTTACTTACATAAATACATACGGGTGTGTTGCTTTCAAGATGATAACCTGGGGTAATGTGTAATCACATAATACTACATTTGTTGAAATGATACAGCAAAAGTTGATAATTTTAAGTTTATTTTTTTATTCAGATATTATGAAAATTAATTTGCGTATTTTTGAAAATATTAAAAGTATTTTCGGTTCACGAGATGCGCCTCAATTTCTTTACATCGTAGATATATGTAGAATTGATAGAACGTAACCTACTGATTCATTTTTTCACTTCTAAGTTAGTCAGTGTCCATCTTTTATGTATCTGGCATAGCGTCCATTACAACATCTCGCTGTCCCTCAGTTCCAATTAGAACCACAGGTTTACCCATTTTCGCTTCCCCCTCCTGAACGTAAGGTGCACACCTCGCCTCCCATATATTTTCAGATATTTGTATGATTATGTGTCCGTTATATCAGAGTATGGCTAAAGATAATTAGCAGGACCACTTTAAAATAATGAGAGCAATAATTGAAACAGTGGATAAAATATTAACCGGTTCATCCCGTGATGAAATAAGCGCGGTATTCCAGCATCCGTCACAGTCGTACAAGAAAAACTGATAAACTTAAAGAGCAAGCTACCCTATGGAAAAACTAACTGGATTGTTTTAAATGATGGAAATATGGTGAAAGATCAGATTCAATTGTTTGTAAATTATGGAAACAAACTGCAGTGGTCATCAGTCCTTGGACTTACCAACCACTTATACTAACTTACGATAAGGACACCATACGCACCCATGTCGGAGGGAGCACTCGATTCTCCGACGGTGAGCAACATAAGGTGATAGAATTTGTGATCTTTCAGCGTCGGTAACAAATTTTTCATGAGTGCAGTGCCTGCAGGAAACCTCAAAAAAGAATTTCAAAAGTAATTTTGTCCGGAAACTTAGCCTCACATCGGATTCTTATGAAACTGAAGACTTTTATTGGATGTTACCCAATTAGACGCTCAAATCAAATTAGTTGAGTCATCAAGGAGTTTTAACATGTGTGAAGTAAGAATTACAATTATGGTCTTGAAATTAATCTGTGGATTGAGTAGTCGAAACATATTACAACATTACGGCACTTAACTTCACGTGGGGTTTCATGTTTTAATGTTAATTATAAATATCAGTTAGTTAAGGGTTGCCACCTATACCTGTGGTGCGTAGGACCTAAATACTCGCCAGAATTCGTTGCATTGCACACACACACACACACACACACACACACACACACATACAGACAGACACCAAACGACGATTCCATACGTTAGCGTTTTCCACCTCTCAGTGTCTTGTGTTTATTCTCGCTCAGTCACTCAATATACAGTCCAATGTTTCTTACCTCCCCTTACAAATTCCTTGGATAAATACCTCAGCCTCACCAACGATCAATCCCTCTACTGGACCCCTCACCTCCACACCGCCCGTCAAAAGCTATGACCCGCCTCAATCTCCTCACCGGTCGGACGTGGGGACTCAACCCTTCCACCATCATGAACACCTATTTATCCCTGATGCTCCCATCCTTAGCAGCTTCCATCACGCCTGGGTTTCTGCTCTCCCTACCTTTTATAAACCCTTGAAATTGTTGAGAGCCACTCTCTCCGCCTTGCCTATCGTATTCGGCTCCCCTCCCTTACGCGGATCCTTTACGACATTATCCCTTTCCCTCCTGTCCTGCAGTTTGTAGAACAAATCCGGATCCTTCAAAGTTGTCTCTAAAGTTGTGTAGAACCTGTTGCCAGCGATGTGGAAGGCGTAGTATGGCGCTAGCAGAGCCTGTTCTCTTGATGGTTCGAATGGAGTGGTCTACTGTCTGTCTAATCTCTGGATCAATTCTAAAACGAATGACACGAAGTGGTTCCTTCATCTTCGAAATCAAATCGGAGTCACAAGTACTTAGGTATGAGGAGTATGTGGGATGGTACAGTACTTCCCTGTACCATCGACCGAACAGAACAGCTATAGCTTGCGCTTAATGCGCCCGCGAATTATCATGAAATATGATGGGTGGGTAGCGCAGAAAGTGTTGCCGCTACTTTTAAACAGCTGGTCGCAGGTGCTGCTCCAAAGCGAATAATACCGTGCATTGACGGTCTGCCGTGGAGGAACGTACTGCGCTAGGATAACACCATCAAAATCGTACACGAAAATCACCATAACGTTGACCTTACTGGGACTCTGAAGTACCTACGAATTTCGCGGCGATCCATTATTACGCCATTCGTTCAATTGTCATTTCAATGTTAGCTCGTACGATGTGGTCCATGTCTCATCCAGTGCTACGACACGGCGTAAGAAAGCGGTAAGAGGCATACTGGGTAGAGGCGCTACCAACAGGTAGTTGCACGTTTCGGCATGTAGCAATCACAGCAGAAGGTAGCATCCAGTGGGAATTGACAGTTACCAGCATATCAGAGAAACTACGGCCATGCAGACAATAATTACCATTCCTACCACTTCAATTGGGTATGTGTGTAAGTGTCAACTAACTAGACACTTGAGAACACCAGGGAAGACTTTGAGGAGTGTATTACTTGTAGTAACCAAGTGGAGTTCCATCCAGAACCACTTACATCGGAAGGTAATGATAATGGGGTACAGAAATATGATGGTGAAGATGGTGAAGAATTTTGTTATAATGATGATCAATCAAAATGCAATCAAGATGCATTACCTAATTGGGCATGTCAAAATAACGATTTACTGATTATACTACTGGTGTCTATCATTTCACTTCTGAAAAACCGGTAACGCGGTTACAAAGAGCAAAACAGAAGGCTACTGCATATTCTAGAATATGACCAGAAAGAGAAAATTCAGAGAAAGGCGTCTCGTTTTGTATTATCGCGATAGAAGGGAGAGAGTGTCACGGAAATGATGCACGAGTTAGAAGAAAGGTGTTATTTGTTGCGGCGAGATCTAATAGCGAAATTTCTTTCACAAATATTCTCTTCAGAATGCGAACATATATTGTTAGAACCTACCTACATTGGGAAACCAACAAAATAAAATAAGAGGAATCAGATCGAAAAAGGAAAGTTTTGGGTGTTCCTTTTTCCCAAGAGCTATTACTGGGTATAAAACCATCCAAGAAATAATACGTAAGGGTAAAGGAGTGGTACAATGACTGTATTTTAGACGCGAATTTTGTTGTGCCTTCACAGGGATTAACCCGAAATTGATTATTTTTCAGAGTCTCATTGCTTCGAAGGAATATGTGACCTTATTTGCTTGTCATGTCGACAGCGTGGTGCAATGTTTGTTGCCAAATGGTGATGCTGTGTTTCAAGACGACTGGACTCTCCTCAGAGCTCACATTGTTTTCAGTTCTTAACATTACTGGACTACAGATTTAGTGGTCTATTTTAAAAAGAGGATGAAAAATCACATCCCACATTCATCAGTCTTACCTGAACTTGTCACTATTTCGTACAGGTAACGGCGTAAAATTACTTTTGCGAATCACCCATTGATGCACCTCCATATGACTGGAAGCTATTTCCAATGCCTAAGGGCTTTTTATATCGTAATAGGAATGGTAATTCTTGTTTATTCTCTCTAATGGTTCATAAAGACTCATAGAAGGAGTATAACACAACAATGCACTACGAATGGATTTCATAAAGGATGACTGACTGTAGTCTCCATTACCTGAAGAGTTTCATCTCCATTCACTCCTGTTGATCAGCACTTCTGTTCTTGTATATCACACTTTTTCTTTCCGTTGCCTGCAAGAACCTTAGCAGTAACAAACAAACGTTGCAACTGCAATATTAGGAGAGGAACAAGCAGTATGTCCTTTCGGTGTTTTTAAGATGTGTGTTTATAAAGTTCTGTGTCACAGACTCAGGATGGTAACTGATAAACGGTTGACAGTCTGCAACTTGGTAAAAATCTACAGCACTTTTTTATAATTCGTCACAAGTGTGCACAAAATAAAATTCGTTTGATTTTGTAGTCGTTGAGGCTGATAAAATGAACTACAAGCTTTAGTATCTGTAATTTGTTTGCTATCTTCCCTATCTCGCATTGAAATCGCCAATAATAATATGCAAACGACTAAAAAAAGGCACTTCCAACTTACGCCCGGTGTACCGATTAAGTGCCATGGTAAAAATAAAACAGGAGAATTTGAGGGCGAGACAGTAAATAAGTCGTAAACTGAGGTAGACACGCCAGTGCTGAAAATTGCTTTACTTTTCAGCTGACTCCACCTGTAAATTTAAGAACTCGTCCCGTCATTCGAGTATGCTTAAAAACCCTGTGGCTTTGAGTTGTAACTTTATTTGGTTCCTTAAACTGCTGCAACCCACAAGATCGATGTGTCGTAGTGGTAGAGAAATAGCCCTATACAGGGTACTGGCGTTCAGTTTGGGACTTATTTACTGACTCACCATCGTAATAACGTTTCGTGAAGTCAAACTGTAAGGCATTTCTGTTTAAATAGTTGATCATGAGTAGCACATAATTGCCACAATTGGTAGACAATCATGGTTCAGCAGAGGAAATCAAAACTTCGTTTTTGGAAATAAGGAGGTTTATTGCCTTTGTTGTTTCGCCTCTTTTATGTTACAGTATCTTGCTGCCGTTGCCACAAAATTTGAGGCAAGATAATTTTGAACAGCTGCGACTAGGAAAGGGGAGCTGAAGAGAGAAATAGGGGCAGGAGTAGGACATGGTTAGAGACGGGAGGCAGGAGGAGATAGAAGACAAAAGGGAGGTGAGGAGGAGAGGGATGGTAGAGAAAAGAGGAGTTAGAGGAGCAACAGTAAACAGAGAGAGGGGGGATCAAAAGCAGATGTAGAAAATATTGTTTTCCTCAAGGGCAATTATACGTGACATGTTTCTGATTCGGTAAAGCATCTGAGATTTAGTATATTCATTGCTTTTCAATACACGATTGATAGATATAACTACTTTTATAGTATTTCGTTTCATCCCCCATAACCACTTCAACGCAAAGTAGGGTACTGATCTGACGATGTATTTTCTCGGTGCTTCTTTCAAGAACTGTTACATTTACTTTCCCATTCATTTCATTTCAGACTGAGCTGCAGGGTAGCCTGGCCGGGTTTAGTTATTTCTAGGGGTGTGACATTAAAATATTAGCCTACTATGTGATAAAGTTCCTTCTATTTACGTTCAGAAGCTCATTAGTATCATATCAACGTAAGAAGCCACATTGCCGCACACCAGCCTAGCATAATTTTGTGTAGTTCGCGTTCCGGCTGGGTTCTACACTAATGGGTAGCGGAAGTGGTCTTATTATGGTGTTAACTCTAAACGCATCTCTGGTGGATCGCACCGTATTTCTCACGACACGTCTACCGTGTTTTGAAATTAATTACGTCCACCAAGGACGCTAATAACAATAAACTGCAACTGTGAAAGATTTACTTGCAACAGAAACGCACTGGGAAACTAAAGTGTTTCCAAATTTGTTGTAGAGATACAATCATAAAATGCTTACGAAGTGAAAACAAATTGTAATGGTATAGCTAATAGCCGAGATACAATACCGTATGACTTCATAAAGTATGCTCGAATCATTTTATCAGTAACTGTCATGAATTACCCGTTACGAAGCAACATACCCTTTTTAAACACGTTCAGTGAACTACTACAGATATGGTGTGAGATCACTTCTGGGTTATTTCGTAGATCATCATAACGAGAATATAGTCGGAGGGTCACACAGTCTTTGTCTCTTCAGCTACATATTCTCCGCTGTTACTGAGACTGATACGCAAAAGGTTTGCTCTCGAGGTATCGCTTTTATTGGTGACTCCGCGTTGTTGAAAGACCTCAGATGTATGACTGCAATTCCTGCACATCGAGACCCTCATCGAATTTACAGCAAAAAGCAGACACTCATTTAACACGATTTTAGCATTGTCTCGGTGAAAATTCAACATGTTCTATGTCTTTTATATTAAACTGTGAACCATTCCCTATTTTCCATCGTGAAAACGAATATGAGTTAGACAACCTAGAGTGACATATCCACAGTTATACGATACCTTCCTGCAGACGTATTACATAATTTACAGAAATTCTTTAACACTTATGAATACATTTCACCGTTATCAATTATTCATTCACATATAGTGTCTAAAATATTTCTGAGTCTATTTGCACAGCATTCTATATATCATTTTTATTTTATTTTTTATTAACATTCTATAAGAAAAATCGCACTGACGTGTTTTATGGGCCACTTTAAGTTTGTAGTTTTATAAGTTTTTGCAAAAATTTTGGACCAAAATAATAATTTAAATAATAAGAAGGTAATTAATAAGAGTGACTGAAACCATTTTAGGAAAAAAAAGAACCTTAGGTAGATTTTTTTTTTGTAGTGGTTGTAGTGGTGGGTTTTGAACCAATGACCTTCAGCGTCACAGTCTAACGCATTGCCCACTACGCTACAGCTTACACTTAGCAGTTGCATTAATAATTTCATATTATTAATGGCCGCTGTTAACTGTTTGTAGACACTAGATTATCATGTATCGTACGAAGAGCGACATGTTTTTGTTAAGTTTTCAGTGCGCCATTGCTTTGAAATGACAACGTGTAAGTTGCAATAAGAAAATCATCAAATACGGAACGCAAGATGGCGTAAGCCAGAGAGAGTTCTAGGCGAGGAATGTCACGTGACATTTGCGAATGGCTGGTTTTCATTAATTCAACGGAGGGTGTCAAAACTCCGTTATTTTTTCAAATAATTCTCAAACGATACGAGATATGAAAAGATCATAAGGGAACAAAGTTGTAGAGAACTTTTTCCTCTAAAAATTCGTTTTTCGCGTCAGATGAACGGTTTATATGCAATTAAAGTTGCATTACAAACGGCTTTTCTTGGTATTAATAACGTATTTCTTGCCCGAAATATTTCAAAAAGCGAGGTTCTGATCTCTGGTAGCCACCAATTATGTCTGTAAAATTTGGTGCCGATCGGTTGAACGGTTCCACCTAAACAGTGGGAACACGTTACATACAGACAGACATCGTCAAATCGCTGTTATTTTAGCAAATATCTGAGAGATATGAAAAAAAAAAAACATAATAGAGCAAAGTTGTAGAGAATTTTACCCTCTACCAATTAGGTTATTCAATTTTCGTGTCAGTTGAACGGTTCGTTTGCAATTACAATTATATTACCAACGGCTTTTTTGGTATTACTACCGTATTTTTTGTCCGAAAAATTTGAAAAAGGGAGGTTCTGGTCTCTGGTGGCCTAGATTTATGTCTCTAAAATTTTGTGCTGATCGGTTGAACGGTTCGTCTTAAAAATAGGGAACACGTTACGGACGGACAGACATCCCAAAATCGCCGTTATTTTTGCAAATATCTCTAAAGCTATACGAAATATGAAAAAAAAAGACAGAGAGAGAGAGAGCAAAGTTGTAGAGAATTTTCTCCTCTACAAATTCGGTTATTCAATTTTCGTGTCCGATGAATGGTTAAGCCGTTATTTTCATTTAATTTTCGAGTTGAGTTGTCAAAAGACGATCGCAAAGGCCCACTTTTAGTGTTACTACCGTCGTAACCTAAAGTGGGCCAAAATGATGGGTAGGTATGTTAAAGTGGTCTGATGCTGAGAAATAAATTGGAAACCAGTTCCTTCACTTGGCTCCTTACAAGGATCAAACGTATCAAAAAGGTTATCCTTCTGGTTTCATTTTTTCCATATTGAAACTATAAACGCAGTACGACGCGTTAATGTGCCACAAATTTGTATGGAGATGTGTAAACGTCCCATGTCTCCATAGTCTGTCCAGAACAAGCTTTAAATGAGAAAAAAGTCATGTTGGATTGAGGAAGTTAATTGCGAATGGGTTAAGTTCAGAATGTGCACACAGCCGGGGTACGAGCCCGAATCTTTTGTTTACTATGCGATTGCGCTGATCCCTACGCCACTGGGAACATAATAGTCAGCACAAATGCACGGACTAATCATGCACGCCTCCCGTCAGATACAAGTTCTCTAAATTATTACTATTACTCTAACTCTTCCGGAAGCAAAGACACCACATGCACTCTGATGTATTGTCATTGGCACAATGAACTAAATTGTACTACGTCTTACTATGAGTTGCGGAGTGGAGACAACATTACGGCAACCGAGATAATGGTATTTACAGAGAGTTACTGCAGAGGGGGTTGGAGTGTCCCAAAGTGTAATTTCCAGAACTTGTCGGCGATTTCAGACAATACCAACCGTTCAAAGAATGCAAGGCCAAGGTCGTCTACGAATAACATCAGCAAGCGATGGCCGTTATCTCCGGCTAACAGCCCGTCGAGACAGGAGGCTGAATGCAACTCAGCTGAAGCACACAATCCCGCTACAACAGGACAAGCAATGTCAACACAAAGAGTTCAAAATCGCCTTTGGGAAGAAGCCCTCAACGCAAGGAGGCCTGTGGTGTATTTCCCATTAAGAACACGACACCGTTTACTCCACATAAACGAGGCAGAGGAATATCAGGATGTCTAACGTATGCCGCCGGGTTCTGTTCTGATGAGGCAAGATTTTGTTTTCAGTCGAACAAGCTTCGTGGAACTCGGAACAATGCTGGTTATGTGTAGGAAGCATCCTCAAGTCATGGTGGTGGATGAATGGTGTGGCTAGGAGTCGGTATTAGTGGACACACGGATCTCTTTGTCGTTCAGAATGACAAAAACGTTTGACCTTTTGTTGTTCCTACACTAGTGCCATAGGAGATTGTTTCCTTCTCGTGGACGATAACGCTTGTCTCCACAGAGCTGCACTGGTGGACAGCCAGCTTGAAGCTGGAATGGCCAGCTTCTTCACTTGAGTTAAACTTTATTGAGCATGTCTGGAACGCACTTGGCAGACGTACTGCAACCAGACCAGCACCTTGCACAACGGTTGCAGAGCTGGATACTGCACTCATTGGCTCATTTGCTCATTGGCACTCAAGAGCTGATTGGTAATCTCATAATGTCAATTTCACAGAGGTGTGCAACTGTACTGGTCGTCCGGGGTGTTCACACACCCTATTAGAGGACAACGAGAGTGACTATTTCACTATTATGGTAGCCCAATGGTGCCTCGTTCTAAGTGAACGACCTGTACACCTCAGTTAAAGAGTTGAGACAGCAAGATATCGTACTGGATCACACACAATTTACAACTGTAACCAATATCTGAATAAAATAAGTTGTCATATGTATATTGTTCAGGATATGTTACTTGATTCCCTAACTGTTTAGAGTAGCGTAGATTTTTACAGTACACATCTTACTTTGTTACCGCAAGTTGGGCTTGATATATATATATATATATATATTAAATTACTTTCATAAAGTATTTTACTATGTGTATTGTGAAATATTATTTTCGTTTTTTACTTACATTTTGTTTTCATTATTACGGAATATTTCTGCTCTACTGCCGTGTAAGTGGTCTCGGGGTAAAGCGTTTGACTGGAAACCGACAGGTCGCAGATTCGAAACTCGCTCGGATCACGGAAAATTCATCTGTGTTTTAACCCACCCTTCACCTCTCAACGAAGTGAGGAGGGAGGAGTTACCAAAGACGACACGTTAAACTGTAGGTCCACTTTCCTCATTGGGTAACTGGGTTAGGTTAGGGACACGCGAGTCGCCGAAGTTGCGTCCAATTGGAAGACTTGCATCAGGCCACTGAACTACACGGAATTATTATTACATCTACATCTACATACATACTCCGCAATTCACCGTAAGGTGCGTGGCGGAGGGTACACTGTAACACTACTAGGCATTTCCTTTCCTATTCCACTCCCAAATTGAACAGGAAAAAAAGAATGCCTATATGCCTCCGTACGAGCCCTAATTTCTCTTATCTTGTCTTTGTGATCTTTACGCGAAATGTAAGTAGGCGGCAGCAAGATCGTACTACACTCAGCTTCAAATTCCGGCCTTCTAAATTTACTTAACAGAAATTCACTAAAAGAACGTAGTCTTTCTTCCAGCGATCCCCAATTGAGTTGCCGGAGCATTTCCGTGACACTCACGCATTGGTCGAACCTACCGGTAACAAATCTAGCTGCTCGTCTCTGAACCGCCTATATGTCTTCCTTTAAACCGATCTGCTGCGGGTCCCAAATACTTGAGCAATAATCAAGACGTGGTCGTACAAGCGTTTTATACGCGGTCTCCTTTACAGGTGAAGTACATCTTCCCAAAATTCTCCCAATAAACCGAAGTCTGCTGTCCGCCTTACTCACAACTGTCCTTACATGCTCGTTCCATTTCATATCGCTCTGCAATGTTACGCCAAGATATTTGAACGACGCGACCGCATCAAGAAGCTCACTACTGATGCTGTATTCGAACATTATAGGATTGTTTTTTTCTACTCATGCGCATCACCTTACATTTTTCTACATTGAGAGCTAGCTGCCATTCTTCGCACCAACTAGAAATTTTGTCTAAGTCAACCTGTATGCTATTACAGTCAGTTACAGACGACACCCTCCCATACACCACAGCATCATCAGCAAACAGCCGCAAATTACAACTTACTCTGTCCATCAGATCATTTATATAGATAGAAAATAATAGCGGTCCTATCACACTCCCCTGGGGCACGCCTGACGATATACTCGTCTCTGATGAACACTCGCCATCGAGAACAACGTACTGCGTTCTATTACTTAGGAAGTCTTCCAGCCAGTCACAAATCTGTGAACCTATTCCATAAGCTCGTATCTTCGTTAGCAGTCTGCAGTGTGGCACCGTGTCGAACGCCTTTTTGAAGTCGAGAAAAACACAATCCGCCTGTTGCCCTTCGTCCATGACTCGCAAGATGTCATGTGAGAAAAGAGCAAGCTGAGTTTCACATGAACGATGTTTCCTAAACCCGTGCTGATTCATGGAAAGAAGCTTTTCCGTTTCAAGGAAATTTACTATGTTCGAACTGAGAATATGCTCCAAAATTCTACAGGAAACCGATGTCAACGATATTGGCCTGTAATTGTATGGGTCAGTTCTCTTTCCTTTCTTATACACGGGAGTCACCTGCGCTTTTTCCAATCACTAGGAACTTTGCGCTGAATTAAAGACTCGCTATAAATGCAAGCTAAGTAGGGGGCCAATGCCGCAGAATAGTCTTTGTAAAACCGAACTGGTATTCCATCCGGACCAGCAGACTTTTTCGTATTTAGCTCTCTCAGCTGCTTCTCTACACCGGAAATACCTATTGCTATGTTCCCCATTTCGGAATTAGTACGTTGATCAAATGATGGTATATTTTCGCGGTCCTCCTGCGTGAAAGATTTCTTAAAGGTTGAATTTAGAATTTCAGCTTTCCGTTTGCTTTCTTCTATTACTGCCCCGGAATGATCAACTAGTGACTGGTGTTGTCATTATATTGTAGCATTTTTTTAAAGTTGTTTGGAAATCGCCGGAAATAATGGCAGCAGGAAGAAGTTCCGTAATTCATGTGCTCCTTTCAAGGAATAAGTTACGGGAGTTGTCCCGAGTGTGTGCCACACCGTAACACTTGCATGTCGATCGTATGCCTATCTACCAGCAAAACCCTAGCAGCGTGCCTCTGAATTGCTTCTAAATGTTCAAACGTTTGTACATCTATCGGACCAAATTTCGTGGTCATCAGTCCGTAGCTTACAAACTACTTAAACTACGGTGAACTAACCTAACGACAAACACATGTCCCAGGGAGAACTTGAACCTCCGAAGGCGAGCAACCGCGCGTTCCGCAGCGAGGCGCCTTAGGCCACTCAAGCCCCCGACGGTGAACGGCCGCGCGCACCGCAGCACGGCGCACCAGTGCGCACGGATGATCCGCCGCGGAAATGTAGTGTACTCAGAACGGGCAAGAGAACTGCTACAATTCTCCATCCGACAGAACAGATTCGGAAATCTGCGGCTAAGACCGTTGACACAATCGATGAAGTCCTTTTTGAGACTCTCTACTCGCCTACAAAAGTAAGAACCCGATGAACCATGTTCCAAATTGCGGACTCTGCTTGCACTCCGCATAGACACACGACAGGAGGACAGCAGCCCTCGTCTAATCCGCCAGCCGCCCGTACAAAGTGATGATTGCCTCACAATACAAGCGACCGGCACCGTCGGTAGCAACATGCCAACATGAGCGACAACTAGTAGAAGACGGCTATTCTCCGTACGCAGAATAGCTGCAGGGGCATGACCGCCTCTACATCTCGGATCGGGTTCTGTGGCAGACAACACAGACTGCACATCAGAATTTTGTCCGGCCCTGTATGCTACCTATCTAACAGCCACCGTAACGCGCCTGACATTGGAGCTCGCAACAACTAGCAAACCTCTAACGCCATGTGGCTGTTTGAGCTCTGCTGAACGAGTGGCGACGTCCATTCGCTTGGTTAACGGATTAGGACAGACGGTGCCAACCTCCACGACTTTGGCCGTCCGCCTCGAGCGACAAGAACGCTGTAAACCCTCCATTCTCCCTACGGTGATAGTGACTCTACCGTGTCAGGTACAAAAGAAGATGCTGCAGCAACAGAGATCGTTGGCGAAAAACGTGAAATTTGAGGCTTTCCAGGTGACCTTCTCAGGTGTTCAAATGTTTGTACACCTGCTGGACCAATTGTTATGGTCACCAGTTCCTATACTTTCAAACTATTTAAAGTAACTTTTGGTGAGAACAACATCTAAGGACAACACATATACCCTGGCTCCCTAGAACGACTAGAACCTTCGACGGATAACAACCACGCGCTCCGCAGCAAGGCGCCTTAGAGCGCTCGGCCACTCCACCGCGTCGTCAGATTCTCCGCCGCAACGTGAAGATGGCTGACCCTGCCCAAAATTACCTTCATTTGTCCGCTAACCTCAGCAACTCCTGCGTCCGCAAACATTCCAGGAAATCTCGTATCGTCGTATAACATTCCGCAACATTCTAGAATGTTGTGGAAATCGCTGGAATACTTTCGACGATTCTGGAATATTCTAAAAATATTTAGCGGCCGAAACTTCCCAGTCCTTATATTTTCAAAAGCTGGTGTGTCACGTAAGAATGGGAACGTTCTTCGTGGATGAGGGATAGAGGGCTACCACATCATAAAACTTCACTAATCGTGCCAGGAACCTTTCTGAGTGTTAGAAGCACGCAAGTTGTACACTTACCTTTATAATATATATTTATTTATATGCCCGTGCTTCGCAACGGTTGTTAAACAGGGAACTGTGTATATCATGGGTTTTTAGGGTTCCGGACCTAGGTCAGCAAAAACCGAATCCTCGTTGGATCTCTCTGTCAATGAACTCAGTTCTCATACCCAAGATGTCAAATTTATGAATGTTCATAAAGTTTTTCACACAAAAAGTGAAATTAATTAAAGTCCGTACTCCGGAACGATTTAAATTCAATGTTAGGTTGTGTTCATAAAGTTAAGACTGACGTGTGTAATTGTCTGTTTGTCGTAAACTTCTGAAAACACTTCTATCGTTGAGGTGAGAAATAGTAATAATAACAACAGCACCTTGTATCGGTTCTATGGAGTAGTACTAAACTGTTTATCTCTCACAGTAAGTGTATTTCGAAGTATTAGTATGTTACAGTGTAGCACTGGGGACAATGTAGTTATTCTGTATGAAGTGCTCCCTATTATCGAAAACTCGACGAATGCTGAAAGTCTGGTAATTCAATCAACAGAGCAGTTTATATCTGTTTAAATAAGACGTCATGGTGGTGTTAATGTGGTATAAAGTAAGTCCCGACGTCCTGCAGTGATTACTTCGTAAAGAACGAAGTTGAAATCGACCTTGTGTAATAGAACTATATATTCAGAAGTCGCATTATAACTGTGTGTGTGTTATGGTCTTCAGTCCGGAGACTGGTTTGATCCAGCTCTCCACCCTACTCTATCCTGAGCAAGCCTTTTCAGCTCCTCGTAAGAACGGCAACCCACATCCACTTGAATCTGCTTACTATACACGTCTCTTGGTCTTCCTCTGCGATTTTTACCCCACACACTTCCCTCCAATGCTAAATTTACGATTCCTCGATGTCTAAGAATGTGTCCTACCAAGCGATCCCTTCTTTTAGTCAGGGTATGCCAAAGATTCCTTTTCTCACCAATTCTATTCAGTACCTCTTCATTAGTTATGCGATCTACCCACCTAATCTTCAGCATTCTTCTGTAGCACCACATTTCAAAATCCTCTATTCTCTTCCTGTCTGCACTGCTTATCGTCCATGTTTCACTCCCGTACAAGGCAACATTCCACCCCAATGCCTTCAGAAAATACTTCCTTACACTTAAATTAATATTCGATGTTAGCAAATTTCTCTTTTTCAAAAACGCTTTTCTTCCCATTGCCATTTTGCATTTTATATCCTCTGTACTGCGACCATCGCATGTTATTTTACTACCCAAGTAACAAAACTCATCTACCACCTTCATTGTTTCGTTACCTAATCTAATTCCTTCATAATCGCCTGATTTTCTAAGACCGCATTCCATTATTTCTGTTTTGCTTTTCTTAATGTTCATTTTGTATGCTCTCTTCAACACACTGTCCATTCCATTCAACTGCTCTTCCAGGTCATTTGCTGTCTCTGACAGAATTACAATGTCATCAGCAAAACGCAATGTATTTATTTCTTCCCCCTGAACTTTAATCGCTATTCCATATTTTTCCTTGCTTTCCTTCAACGCCTGCTCGATGTACAGATTGAATAACATCGGAGAAAGGCTGCAACCCTGTCTTATTCCCTTCCCAACTGATGCTTCCCTTTCATGCCTTTCGAGTCTAATAACTGCGATCTGGCTTTTGTACAAGTTGTAAATAACTCTCCTATCCCTGTATTTTACCCCTGCCGACTTCAGAATTTGAAAGAGTGTATTCCAGTCAACAATGTCAAACGCTTTCTCCAAATCTACAGAAGCTAAAAATGTAGGTTTGCCTTTCCTTAATCTATCTTCTAAGATAAGACGTAAAGTCAGTATTGCCTCCCGGGTTCCTACGTTCCTCCTGAATCCAAACTGATCTTCCCCGAGGTCAGATTCTACAAGCTTTTCCATTCTCCTGTAGATAATTCGTGTTAAAATTTTGCAACCATGACTTATCAAACTTATGGTTCTGTAATTTTCACACCTGTCTGCGCCTGATTTCTTAGGAATGGGGATTATAAATTTTTTCTTAAAGTCTGAGGGTATTTCGCCTGTCTTATACATCCTACACACCAGTTCAAATAGTTTTGTCATGGCTGGCTCTCCCAAAGACTTTAGTAGCTCTGAGGGTATGTCATCTACTCCTGGGGCCTTGTTCCGACCTAGGTCTTTCAGGGCTCTGTCAGATTCATCTCTCACTATAGTATCTCCTATTTCATCTTGATCTACTTCCTCTTCCCTTCCTACAACATCGTCTCTAAGTTCATTTCTTTTGTTGAGCTGCTCTATGTACTCTTTTCACCTTTCAGCTTTCCCTTCTTTGCTGAGAACTGGTTTCCTATCTGAGTTCTTGATTTTCATAGAGTTGCTTTTCTTGTCCCCAAATGTCTCTTTTATTTTCCTGTAAGCGGTATCTACTTTTCCCCTTTTCATACATTCTTCTACAGATTTGCATTTGTCTTCTAGCCACTCCTGCTTAGCCATTTTGCACTTCCTGTCAATCTCATTTCTTAGTCGTCTGTATTCCATTTTGCCATTTCATTTACTGCATTTTTAGATCTTCTCCTTTCATCAATTAAATTTCCTGTGATATCCAAGGATTTTTTGTAGGTCTTGTCTTTCTACCAATATTGTTCTCTGCTGTCTTCACTATTTCATCTATGTCTTACCATTATAAAATCTATCTGATATCTTCCGGTGTCTCCTGGTCTCTTCCTCGTATACAACCTTCTTTTGTGATTCTTAAACGACGTGTTTGTTACGATTAAATCATGTTCCGTGCAAAATTCTACCAGGCGGCTTCCTCTTTCATTCCTTTTGCCCAGACCATATTCACCCACTATCTTCCCTTCCCTTCCTTGTCCTACTACCGAATTCCAGTCTCCCATAACAATTATGTTTTCCTCTCCCTTAACTGTCTGAATTATTTCCTTTAGCTCATCATATATTTCTTCGATCTCCTCATCATCGGCAGAGCTAGTTGGCGTATAAACCTGTACTATTGTTGTCGGTGTTGGCTTCGTTTCTATCTTGACAATGATAATTCAATCACTGTGCTGCCCATAGTAGTTTACCCGCATTCCTATTTTCTTATTCTTTACCAGTCCTACTTCTGTGATCAGTGGCGTAACTAAGGGGGGATGAGGGGGATAGAACCCGCCCCCCCCCTAAAAAGAGAGAGAGAGAAATCGTGTAACACCATTCTGGTAAAGGTAAAGATTGGAAACTTGGGGTGTTTTACCATAAGTTTTCATTGGATGGGAGAGAATTAATTTCTTCAACGGAAGTGGTAGATGGTAGTCTGTCTGGAAACTGACTAAAATTTTGCTCGTCAAACCGATCCACCCCCCCTCCCCTCCAAATCCAAGTCCTAGTTACGCCACTGCCTGTGATACCACCAACTGATTTTGTATTTATAATCCTGTACTCACCTGACCAGAAATACTGTTCATCCTGCCACCGAACTTCACTAATCCCCACTGTATCTAGCTTCAACCTATCCATTTTCCTTTTTAAATTTTCTAATTTTCCTACCCGATTAAGGGATCTAACATTCCACGCTCAGATCCGTAGAATGCCAGTATTGCCTTTCCCGATGACAACATCCTCCTGAGTAGTCCCCGCCCGGAGATCTGAATGGGGGACTATTTTACCTCCGGAATATTTTACCCGAGAGGATGCCATCATCATATTTTCATACAGTAGAGCTGCATGTCTTCGGGAAAAATAATGGCTGTAGTTTCCCCTTGCTTTCGCAGTAACTGTCTGGCAAAGCCACATTAGCTGATGTTACAAGGCCAGCTCAGTCAATCATCCAGACTGTTGCCCCTGTAACTACTGAAAAGGCTGCTGCCCCTCTTCAGGAACCACACGTTTGTCTGGCCTCTCCACAGACACCCCTCCGCTGTGGTTGCACCTACGGTGCGGCTGTCTGCATCGTTGAGGCATGCAAGCCACCCCACCTCGGCAATGTCTGTGGTTCATGGTTATAACTATAACTACAATTGTATCTGCAAAAGAAGACGTCTGTCTCTATCTTAATGTAGTCCGCAACAAAATTAAGTAATTACTAATTTTAATCACAATATTGTACCGAACAATTTTGAAAGCAGAGAGATTTCTGATTAGATTGCCACTCGCGTGTGTATATTATCTGTAGTGGCAGGCCAAGAGCAGAAATATCTCTGGAATGAGTATTCAGATGCGCAGAACGGATTTTGTGTCCTCTAAATTAAGGTGTCACGTGATATGGGAAAAAATCTACTAATCGCTGACTGCCGGCAGCGGTGGCCGAGGGGACTGAGGCGCTTCAGTCACGGTCTGCACGGCCACTACGGTCGGGGTTCGAATCCCCCCCTCGGGCATGGATATTTGTGCCGTCCTGGCTGGTTCGTAAGTAATTCATAAGTTGTTTGTAAGTTTAGGGACTGATGACCCCGTAGTTAAGTCCCATAAGCTTTACAACCATTGGAACATTTTGAATCGCTGACTGAATTTTGGTCCGTTTTTGGTCGGTTAGTGGCCCTTTTGGCGCCGCTTCCTCAACTTTCTTATTGCTTCTGTGACACATTTATTTAAATATTACTTCACGTTATGTGGTTGCTCTGCGAAAAGGAGGTGGGGCTTCTTTGTAGTCAATGCGGTACAAACCAATCGTAACAGCACATAAATGTATGGAAAGAGTGGCTTTGTCTCAATATCATGTGGTAATTCCAGATTAATGTTGAGAAGATGCACAGAACGCAATGCTCACTCCATAGATATTTCTACTCTATAGACAATTAAGTGGTTATACCCTTCAAAAGATGCACTTCTTTTCTTTCCATGAAATTGAAAAGAATATGGGATACAGCTAGGAAGAAATTAATTTTTGGGTCCTACCTGGATTAATACTTACTTGCTGTGGCAGCGGTTTAGTTAGCTATCATTGGCAACGAACTATTCTCTTTAGGAGGAGGATTAATTTACTCACCAGAACAGCATAAATTATTTATTTCATCGTGAACATAAATAATTATTCCCCTCTTTCTACGTGACTGATTTGTGAAAAAGCATTCAACGGCCGTTGCCAACATCAGCGCGCAACGCTGCCACCGTAAGAAAAATTGTACCCCTTGTTGTAGTCTATTATGCCATAGTTATGAGAATGAAAACTGTAGCAACGCCATAATTAGTTATTTGGTGTACTATGTAACTAACGTCGCCCACCGAGTCCTTTCCTGTACTATGGCGTTTTCGAGGCATTCCTAAACAGAACGCTCTCAAAATGTAATGAGGATACACCTAAATCAGAAAAGGAACTACATAAACTCTATTTTCCTTGCAAAGAAATCTTATGTAAATTGGAGCATCGATAGACGTGAAGGAATGTCGTTATGTATATGTTCAAATGTTCCCTGTCAAAAGAAGCAAAGAAATGCCGTTAAGCTGTGAATATACGAAGTGTAATCAGCAAGTCGCTGTTCAGTGTTAGTTTGTATTTGCAGAGATAAGATTGCGGCTCTTAATTTATAATACTTTTGTTACTGAAGGAATACGCACAACACGATCATGTGTTGTTTCTTTGCAGCACTACAAAACCAACAGCACCTTCAATGGTGCGTTGATGTTATGTGGCATAACCATCGAAAGGAAAAAAAAAAGGGGGAATGCAGCAGCACCAACGGGGCCTCACTTTGTTCTTTTCTAGGCATTCCTAAACAGAATGGACTGAAGATGTAATAAGTACGTACAGAAATCAGAAAGGAAACTACATAATTTCGTGTTTCCTTGCAAATAATTCTTAGTAAATGAAAACACCGATAAACGCGAAAGAACATAGTTATGTTTTAAATTCAATTGATAGCCGCGGAAAGATGCACTTATTTCTTTTCCATGGCATTGCAAGGAATGCGGGATACAGCTCATTAAAAAGTATTTTATTGTGTCGTACCTGAGTTAAATTTTATTGCAGTGACGGCGGTTTAGTTTGTTAACGTTGGAAACGAAATATTCGCTTTAGGGGATGATTAATTTACTGATCGGAACAATACGAATTATTTTTTTCATTATCAACAAAAAGAATTATTCCCCTCATTGTACGTGACCGATTTTTTAAAAAGGATTCAACACCAATACATCGCCATTTATTAGTTATTGGGTGTACTATGTAAGTAACAACGCCTCTATTCGATCTTTGCTATACTACGTTGCAATTCAGGCGTAGCATACACCCGAACATACAAATTACGATATCTTTTCTTCTTCTGATCAGATTTTGATTAAATGTAGCTTATATGTTGCCCCAAAGTACACTCAGTTGACCTATGAAAGTTGGTGTAGTAGTCTTGGAGATTTTCTGTACTTCACCATAAATAATGAGCACAGTATACACAAAAACTTCAAATTACGATTTCCTTTCCCAATCTTACCCAAACAACCGACCGCAAGCTCTGTCTCTAATGACCACGTAGTCGAAGGGGCATTAAACGCTAATATTCCTTCTTTCCTGACTATAAGCAATGTTTCTTGTGACTTGTCCAGGATATAATATGAATATTTTCTGTGAAGAGCCCATGCTGAACCAGCGATATAAAGCTGTCCCTGTGAGAAACATGGAGGTTTGAAATACACCCCACAGTACTAAGTTGATTGTTCTGTGATTTATTAATCTTAATAGAAAATGCAAGTCCCACTGCAAACTGCAGTCTCTTAAAGTTAAAAGCCAGATCTGTCGGTAATAATGGATATTCGTCGGATGTACTGTTTCATTCTCTTCCTTTCCCTGTAGCTCTAAAGATATCTATTGCTTCTTCCTACAGCGGAATGCGTTTCACAGTTCAAAGCTGCTTCAAAGATTTCAACAGCACTGTCATCATTTCCTTAAGCTCACTGGAATTCAGGAGTGTCTTAGCAGTAAATGAGAAATGTAATAAAAAGTGATGCCTGATGTGAAAAGTTTTTACCCATCGCAGTATATATAATCTCATATTTACTGAGTTATATGTTGTAGAACTGAATAATTTTTTGAGGGATATATTCATTTGTATAAGTGCTGTATGTCTGAAAAATCTGTTGCGAATGTAATTAGTAGTAAAGAAGTAAGAGATTAAAACTTGGTGCGTGATGGGGCAGTTTTCCATGAGCGTTACTGTTTATGTGCTCGTATCTCATGAACTACGTGTCGTACTGTGATACAATTTATAAGGTACATTCAACTATATGTGTGTATACCGTTTGTAAAATTTCCTAAAGATACAATACACAGTGTAGAATTTATAAATTTCAACGTTATACCGAATGCCGTAGTTTTACTCCGTGAACAGCGGAAAAGTATAAGCGAGAAACTTTTTTTCTTTCATCATTTTGCTATGGTTGTCAGCGAGAAAAAGTTTCCTAACGGTTTGAAATTATGTTTAATGTTTGTTGCTAGTCTCTAAGTGCTCTCCTTCTCAAATAGTGGACTGATAAAATCACAGTATCACGTGCTGCAAGACGGGGAAGTTTTCATAGTTTATCACATCATATCTCCTGAACTATGTGTCCTATCGCAAAATCATTTCCTATTTGACATCTACTACCATTAAACTACATTCCTGCCAAATTTCAGCTTCATAGGTCAAGTAGTTTTAGAGATTTCGTGTTTAATCAGTAAGTGAGTGAGTGTATGAGTGACTGAGTGTATGAATGAGTTTCCTTTCGCCTTTATATAAACAGAGATTAATTACAAACAAATCGTGTGTTATCGCAGGACAACACGTTTTAAGTGATGACTGTAGCTAATATTTCTAGTATTGGAAAACGACTTTCTCCATGTGTGTGATTCTTTTTAAACTCAGCTATTTTGTAAACTGTATGTTTCTTTTATGTACCCAGACATTGATCGACACCTATGTGTCACCGTCTGGGGGTCAAATTTCTTTCTGTACAACATAATAGAATGTTCGTAGCCGTTTTATCTATTTTATACTTAATAACTAAAGTATATGAAATATGTTAGGCCTGCACACCTCTAAATTACATTTACAATGATGATGCATCTCTACAAATCAGCTTTTGTTGTTTTGATAACATGACATCTGTAAAGAGACCGTAATGCCCCTTTGACTCGCCTTGGCGAGGTCGTGTCATCACGATGAGATCGAGAATCGACTGCGGACAGTCATCTCACTCTGAGTCCTGCTTTATATCGATATGAACACAGCCTAACAACCATCACCGAATAGGATTTTTTTTCCTTGTAAATGAACGGCAAGCTTGATCAAATTGCATTCGGTGGTATTTAGTTAACATCTATTCTTTTTCAGTCGTGTTCTGCTGGTTGTTCATTTTAGGCGACACATGCAATGAAGTTTGTGTCGTCTCTTCGTCGTTATCAGCCAAGGAAGCCTGACATCTAGTTGTTATCGACATAAGTAAGCGACACGTACCACACGTACGTATGTGATCCAAGAGATGCACAGGAAAAAGCCGAATAAAAAGATATATAATTGGTAGAAAAATCTGCGTTCCGGAGAAAGATGGTAATTCATTAGACGCCGGCACCAAGAGGAGCGTATTGTAGAAGGACAAGTTATATAATTCCTTAGATAAAAAGATGGAAAAATCAATCAGTAAGTTTCATCGAAAGTAAATAAATTCGAATATGAACGTATTACGCTGATTAAAATAAGAAATATGAGAAAATCGAGAATGTACTCTATTTTTGCTTTCGTGGTATCTGTAATTACGTGACTGAAGTAGCCTACCATTGATGCATCCAAAAGTTTTGATGATGTATAAAAATGGTGTTGTGGGATGTCACTGTCTGAGAGCAGACTAACTATACATGGTGATCAGACACATTATGAACAGAATTGTAAAGATGTTGCAGCATGGATCGTGCTGAGGAATAATAGTTTATCAGAAAAAAGAACTGGATGCGTTCCGACGTTTTCGACCGAATTGTCATTTAATACGAGCCAGTCCAATCTGCTGAATGTGCACGCATTTTCAGCCTGCTAGTGAAGATATTGCCAAACAGCTTCGCTTGTTTCTTCAAAACTAACAAAAGAGCGATACAAAATTAGGATATTGGGCGTAACTAATTTGATTCCAGCCAACTGCTCGGAGTCTCGTACACAAACATTTTAAACAATTATTGATCATCGTAAGCTACCCCGCACACTCACATGGTTTACATAGTGTAGTTGAGTCTTCCGAGAAGCCTACATTACAGGGCATACGTTTATTCAACCTTAGGTCACATATGTTACTACATTATATTTCTGATATGTGAACCAGATGTGTGTAGCATCTCTCACGGTAGACACGGAAACCTCCCTGATGTACAGGGTGTGACTAAATATGGCGAAAAGCTCCGAGGATTCGATTGAGGAACCGACTACAAGCAGAACATGTCCGGTACACATCTTGTTCATTTTGTTTTGTTACCTTTTTGTAGGCTCTTGTTGTGGTGTAAATAACACAGACCACTTCATTTGTTATTTGTGTCGATACAGTGTAATTTACTGCGTAATCTTCTCTGCAGTAGGTGCTCAAAATGCTTACCACGAGAAGTGAGGCGGGCTTCAAAACGACGTATCATTTATTCGCAATCGTTCCCAAAGTTCAGGCGTCCGTCGTACCTAATGAAACCCTTGTTCTGTTTGCTCCCACGTTACGAATAGATGTGGCTTACACTATGCCATTCAAATGAGTCCATAAGATGAAGTATAGTGGACTGAGGTAGGGAGAACGAGGAGGCAGCACGAAGGAACTGCGATAAGTTTTACCAGCTATTAAACGCAACGAAAGTACCTTATTTACGTGTAGACGCTAAAAATATGTGTAATTAAATGTACAAAAACATAAACCTTGAAAAATATTTTGAAAGATACTTTTGATTCCTCTCTCTGTAGAAATGATAGGTTACTTGCCATGGTCTATCTAAATCCGAAAAGGCTGAGAAACTATACATGTGAAATCACTGAAATCAGGAGACAGTTCACACATGTAACTTCCGTCACTGTCAGAGACTTACATCATTCAGTTGTCTCACATGAAATTGATACTTCCTTAACCCAGAGATTGGTAGGAATATTTGTATAGTTCAATTTTATCAAAATTGACGGAGAATGACGCGGTGTTTATTCCTTTGTAGAGTATGATACAAATTTCACTACTAATCACAAGTGAGAAAATTTTATTTAACCATAAACCTTTGTTAGAACTTCTGCCCATATTCGGGTTGTCAATCGCTACTTTACATTACAAATCGTGTTACTGTATATCAGCACTAGTATTTCAAGATTTTTTTTTATTTAAATGGTTTTTAAATTCCCAGATAAATTGAGAAACTAGTTTTCTTTTACTCCTTTGCATCTCTGGGCAAAAAAAATCGGGTTTTGTGATGTGATAGGAGCATATTTCATTCTGGTAAACGATCAGCCGCCTAGTATCTTCGTACGTCAGCTATCCTAAGCCACTAGAGAACAAGACGCACTTTTCATGGGAACAAGTAAACTAGTATATGACCACCTAAAGATGTGCACAAGTCAAAAATCTTTCGTGGGTAAATATAAACTCTGATTGGTAGCGGAAATTACATACTCATTAATATATCTTACGTCGTCTAAAATACTTGGATCATTCGACTGAAATAAATCGACTGAATGAGAAACTATCGATTGAAAATTGGTGGTGAAAACCATTTAGTAGACCGTGTTATCAACGATACCAATATTTTTCCTCTGAATCGGAAGCTTTTAGTAAACATGGAAATTGTTTCTAGAATGAAACTTTCACTGTGCAGCGGAGTATGTGCTGATATGAAACTTCGTGGCAGATTAAAATGTGTGCCGGAACCGGGACTCGAACCTGGGACCTTTGCCTTTCGCAGGCAAGGACTCTACCGACTGAGCTACCCCGACAAGACTCACGACGCCACCTCACAACTTCACTTCTTCCAGTACCTCGCCTCCTACTTTTCAAACTTCACACAAGCTCTCCTGCGAAACATGCAAGACTAGCACTCCTGGAAGAAAGGATATAGTGGAGACATGGCTTAGCCACAGCCTAAGGGATGTTTCCAGAATGAAATTTTCACTCTGCATCGGAGTGTGCGCTGATATGAAACTTCCTGGCAGATTAAAATTATGTGCCGGAACCGGGACTCAAACCTGGGACCTTTGCTTTTCGAGGGCAAAGGTCCCAGGTTCGAGTCCCGGTTCCGGCACAAAATTTTAATCTGCCAGGAAGTGTCATGGAAATTGTTTTCAATGTTTTGATATTTAGCTTCGGAAGCAGAACTCAGAATCATAAATTGGACATCTCCCGGTCCGATTTGCAGCGATACCTTGGCAAGTGATGCTTCATGCTTAGATTTTCTAAAAAAAGTTTACTTACAATTACTGCTTAGGAACACTACCCAGTCGTTAAATCAGCCAAATAGGTTCTAATCGTAAAAAGCAATAGAAAATTAGGGAATCTTCTTCAGTACGGCCAAAATTCTCTCCCAGCAGATATGAAAAACCGTGTCTGGAATCAACACGTCATCCGAATATGTCAAATTATGTGTGATCATCTCTTCCATTGCTTTCCTTGCATAACTTAAGCATTTTTCGCACATCTAAAAATATAATATTTCTATAACACATACCATTCCATTTCAACCCAATGCTGGCGAAGTATAATATTCTGAACGGTTTTATTACGATGTGCATCAAAAGCTTGTTATAAGAATTTACTTGATTTTGTGCGTTTTGAATGTGAAAATGACTGGTAACATCTTTCATTTACTATCGTAACACAAATGACAGCAGTGAGTAGTAAGCATCTGTGTGAGAAACGACTGTTTGATTCCGCAGTGGGATGAAAATTATCGCTTGTAGTCACTTCCTGTGACGAGGAATCTTAGGCCCAACGAACAAATAGCAGGCCCTCAAAGTAAATTACAGCGCTCGGGGATCACGTCATTATACCACAATTACCGACCCTTCCGCTTCTCTTAAGGATTAATTCTCCCTGTGATTACAACGACGACGAAAAATTGCGGTAATAAATTGTAGATTAAAAAGAGCTTAATTTTTATATCTAAGCCTGCAATCTTTCTCTTTCCTGCGTTAGAAACATTTACTAACCTTCATTTAAAAAGTTCTTTAATGCCTTGAAGAGGCGGTGGCATACAGTTAAAAGGGATAGGGATGAGAATACTAATTTTACGACATTATACGAATTTTTGTAATTCACAATCGCCTTTCGACTGAAACAGCGGTTGAAAGTGTTTAACAGAAATGGTATCGTGCCAGGTTTAGCAGAGTGTAGAGAATAATTTAGCAGTTCTAGCACAAACTATGGCTTCCTTTCTACAGACACCGTTTCTTCCAAAGAATTCGGACTAAATCTCATAAACAGATGTACTCCCCTTTCATTATTTGCTAGTGTGTTGCAGGAATAGTCTTTTAGTACCGAGTTAATATCGAAAAGCGTGTTGCTAATTCTGTAGAAAATGAGAGCATATTCAAAACTATTACGAGGGAATTTTCTTGCAGATTGGTTGAGGTGTATGATGATAGTGTAACATTGCTGTACAAAAGGCATTCAAAAGAACTTAACGGAATCGTACGATGTAAGTCACGTTAATAGCAATACTGTGTAGTGTGTTGAAAAGTATAGCTTTTTTTAAATGAAATATGCTCCTATCACAGCACACAAGAAGAATGTCTCCTGCCCAGATTGTCAAAGATGCAAAAGAAAACTAATTTATCTGGCAGCTTTGAAACCATTTCAATAAAAAGATCTAGAAATATTAGTGCAGATGTACAGTAATACGATTCGTGATGTAAAGTTGTATGTCAACGTTGGTGGCACAATATCATCTGACATGGCGATTGTCATATCAGTCAGTATGATACTTCATGCGTGTAAAGTTTAGATTGCATTTTGACTCATTGGCTAATCCAGATGTATCTCCTCTTCCCCGCCCCACTAACCTCGCACCGGTTCTGAGGGCTCTCTGCGCTGGGAAATTAGGGTTAAATAGTAAGAAAGTGCGAATATGCCATGATTTTCTTTATTTACACATTTTGAAGCTGCGAAATAAGTCGAGAAGTTTGCGTTGCGTAGTAATCATCGGAAGGAATATTTAAACAAAGATTACATAAGATGTTACACTCGAGTTATAAGTGCTCTTGTCGTGTAAAATTAACACAAAAGAGGTCAAAATATAAAATACATTGATCCACTAAACTTTGCTAAATCAGAATATGGCATGCCCCTGGGGGTTGGACCATCATTAGAGAAACTAGTTTTCCACTTTTTTTCCATATTTTTCTAGGAAATATTCGCTTTTTGTTGTGGTGTGACAGGAGCAGTTTTCATTCTGGTAAACGACTATTCTCTCCTACTACAGTCATACATCAAGTACTTTTATACTACCATGACTGATTTTCTTTCGACCTCGAAAAGGGTATTGAATAAAATTAAATTAACGCCGTCATTAAGATTACATGCTGCACAAACTTAAAATCTTAGTGGGGTTGATATATAAGCCGCGGAAGGGTAATTAAGACACTCTTATCATCCACTCCCAACTCCCGCAAGTCACATACAACAGAACAAGCGCCCCTCTCATCGTTGTTCTGTTTAACTCGGCATACTGTATTCATGCATGTAGTTTGCGATGAATTAATTCGTCTAAAATAATACCACATCATATATTAATGAATTACATTAGGATATTTCCGAAACAACGAACACCACGCCATCTATATTGTCTAGCAGGCCGCGGTGGCCGAGGGGACTAAGGCGCTCCAGTCACGGTCTGCACGGCCACTGCGGTCGGGGGTTCGAATCCCCCCTCGGGAATGGATATTTGTGCCGTCCTAGTTCGTAAGTAGTTCATAAGTAGTTTGTAAGTTTAGGGACTGATGACCGCGTAGTTAAGTCCCATAGACTATACAAACATTTGAACATTTATATTATCTATTTATATACTAATTTTAAGTGTATATCCACCAGTTACAGAAAAATGCGAAAAATGATATAATGAGATACAAAACTGCATAATAGTTTGTTACACCGGTTAATGAAAGAGCCACTACAGGAGAGATACGTATAACATTACACTTGCAAATGGCTATGATCGTTGATTAGTGGATATTGTAAAACTCAAAAACAAAATGAATATGAACATTAATGAAAAGATGAAGAGCAGAATTCAGAACACAAATACTAAACGTCTCCATATTACATGTAGGAGGAAAGTATCAGATAATTCTGAACACCAGTTTCGTAAATTTAATATAGGCCTTGCTTTTGGGTTAAAACTAATCAGACGAGCAGTTATTATGGTGGTGTGATTTTGATACTACTCTTCTTCCAACTATTTGTAGTGCACAACTGACAAACCTGACCATATAATGTACCCTAGGCTTCTGCAAGGGAGACTTCAACGGCATAGCACACAGAATTCAGAAATATGCTCCTTGGCTACCTACAATCGGTGAAACTTTATCATTTATGGAGATGACATCACCTGTAAGAAGAACTTAAAATTAACAAAGTGTAACTAGTGAGGATCAGTTCGAGTACTAAATTAATGTCACTGGTTACTGAAATAATAAACTGATTGTAAACTTTGGATTTATTTACTTAGAAAAAACTCAAATTAATAAAGAAACAAGTTATTTTATTTATTTTAGAAATTTCAGATAGGTTGACAGGATAAAGGAAACGTATAAACAGTTTCAAAATAAAATAATAGTTGGTAAAAAGGCTGAAGAATCACGCCTACTTGACATTAAATTGAATTTCGTCAGTTAACGATCAAGGCTGTCGCAATGTCAGAAATGTTACGCAATGATGAAAAGATGTGTTTTATAATACTGTATAGAGATGGGTGGAGTGCGCCTAAAGTGTTCGCACACAATACTGTTAACGTCACGGATGGTGTTAGCTGCATCTTCACTGAAACTGAAACTAAATATCGTCTGTCTTGATTGACTACTGCCGATTCCACTTTCCCTGCATCTTGATTAAGTCAAGAACGACTAGTAAATCCTAGTTTGGCTATAAATTGGTGCGGTACATCAGTCTCAGACTAACCCACTAAGAAAATGCGCTCACAAGCGTTACCTAATGTACCATATATATGTTCACATCGGATATTAAGTATCTCGGTCAACACTATGAACAATGGAGAGTCCTTAGTACTCTCCACTGGAGATTCACTTACATCCGCCCCAAAATAGTCGTGCTCCTTATAATGCAATACTGCACAGGAGTCTTTATCACCTCTCTGCACAAGATATTGCTGTGAGAGCGTCGCACCGCAAGCTCGCATGCTTGCAAGCCATGGCATGCAGCCATCTCACCTCATGACGTTTTAGAAAAACAAGTGTGTGACAGCAGCATCAATTTACTTGTCAAACCTGCGACATGATCTCGTAATTTACATATCAAACAGTAATTATTATCATTAAAATGTCTGTACCTCATAGAGTATAATGTAATTTTAAGGTCTGAATATGGACAAAATTTTGGTCTGGGATTTTGTTAATGGCAAGGAAAACATTAAGAAAAGCAATCTAATGCTACCAATTCAAAACTATCATTCAGAAATTCCTAACACCTTTAGATTCTGTTATTTATTTATAGATTTAACTACTATTTATACAATTGTGCTTTGCTTTATAACAAGAATTAGACTTTTTTAACTGCATACTTTGTTTGTTGCCATTACGTGTTTCCGTTTTTCATAATTCAAATGTACAATTGATTTCTTTCTTTAAATTCATTCATGTTCATTGTTAGTGTACATGATCTTTTATGGTTAAATTCTTTTAGTGGGCTTTACGTGAAGTTTGCAAGAGCTTTTCTTTTGTTTCTCTGTCTTAGTTTTAGACTTGTTATTATTTATTTGTGTTTCTGTACTTCAATTAAAGAATGAATAACTGTTCTAGCTTTCTATTCTTTGTTACTAGTTATTTTTACAACATTTTAGAATTAAAAATGTTAGGTAACTTTACAAAAAATATAATAGAAACATATAGGTTACTTTAAAATGACACCCAAAGCAATACAATAAATTATATATATATATATATATATATATATATATATATATATATATATATATATATATATATATATATATATATATATATATATATATAAAGATGAATATCGCTTTAGATAGATAGATTACATGAGAAAAAGAGTCCTTTCTTTTTTTTCGTAGCACACATCACTTGACACTTGTTGTTTAATAATAAACTATTTCTGTTTTTATTTTCACTATCACTCACTTTTCATTTGTCACACAGTTTATTGTTCTCCACATCCATTGATATTTTTGTCTCATGATCCATTGTAGTTGTGGAAGTTCATCGATTGTCGTTAGAGTGGTGTATATCATGAGAGCAGTACCACAGCATGTGATGCGGGGTTTTATCGTTTTGAGGTGCAATTTAATGGAATTGTGCCTCTAGTTGACAGCAATTGACGACTGTCAGCTAATGTATTGAAGAGATGACGTCACACCTGAAGAAGTATGACGACAACTCAACTTTGGTTCTGTGGTAGAAGAATATGCTTTGCTTCTTTCTCATAATTATGTATTGTAAGTGCAAGACTTACTTAACTTGCTGGATCAGTTGGCATTTAGTTTGCGAAGTATCACTGAGATATGGCTAGTGTGGTGGCCACTCTACAGTGATCATGGAAAGCCTTTTGTTAATTGTTTTAGGATAGGAAAGAAAGGTATTTCGATCGTCTACCCATCTTCTGTCCTACTGTAACCTTGGTTACTTCTCATCTTCTTCCTTCACTTCTTTCTTCTGTCTTCTCTTTTTTTCTTCTTGGGCTAGGAATAGTAATTTATTTATGGATTTTATAGGATTTGGGATCTGACCGTCTTTCCAATAGTGTTTTGAGATGATGATAGATGTCAATATACTGTAGGTTTGATATACTTTTGCAACATGACTATTCTTGTCTCATTCTTGTAGATTAGGGTTGTTACATATCACAGTGTCTGTGGTATACATTGTTCTGGATGGAAGCTGCCTCTTCAGTGGAACGCTGGTCCTCACATAATCATTTTGTTTTACCCTCAGTGCTGACTCAACATGATAATACTGTCTGTCGTTATCTCAAAGTTGTAGTTGCCAAATGGGGTGCTGATGGTGTCTAATGATCCTCCTCCCTGGTGTCGTAATGTGCAGAAAATTGAAAGAAAAAAAATTAAGAAAGAAAAGAAATGAAATTCTATTTTTTTAATTTAAATTTTACATGTATCAGTTCCTCATTCTCTTTTTTTTTATTTTTTTTATTGTTTTTTTAATTATCTTGGAGTAGTGTGTTGTTTGTTCACGTACTACCGCATGAAATTCTGAAATTGAAATTGGTTTGATTTCTTTCTTTCTTTTTTTATGTGTTCTCTTCGTATTTTGCAAAGTTTTTATTTACATGATTTATCATAGCATTTGTATAATATATAAAAATTTTACCTCATTTAGATTTTCTCCTCTTCTTTACTCCCATTTACTTTAGATATGTTCATAGTTCAGTCATATGTTGAAGTCTTTGTAAATCTATTGAACTCAAGTGCGTTGTTATTAGTCCGTAGCTTACAAACTACTTAAACTAACCTAAGGACAACACACACATCCATGCCCGAGGGCGGGGGGGATTCGAATCCCCGATGCGTAAGGCCACGCGATCTGTAACGTGGCGCTCCAGACCTCTCGCCTACTTCTGCCCGGCCTCAGTAATATGATTTCAAATGACTTATGTGGTAAATGCCTAACGTCTTACCCATTTCAGGGTTCGTAAGCTCAACAACATTAGCATCTGTAATCTAGCTATGATTAATGGTCCTTTGTACCCTGCAAAGAACTCCCTAAAGTCTCTTATGCTTTTTTAAAAAAAAAAAATTGTCACTATGTTTGATCTTGTAAAACTTGATTTTTTTCTATCGGTGTAAATAAAGAAAAGTCTGCTTCTTTATGTTTTTGTGTTGTACTGGTGATGAATCCTATAGCGGTATCGCTTGTGTGATATCTGTCACTTCACGTTTCCTATCTAACTCTTCCCTCTCTTTCTCTCTGACATCCAAACAATCTTGCATGTACTCTCTTTCAACATAATCCTATTTGTCCATGTTATATACATTACGTGTCTTCTGTTGCATCTTTACTTCTACCTTTGTGTCATTTATCTGCTTTAATGACTCATTTTTATCTTTGTTCGTTTCGTTGAAAACATTGACCAACCCTGTGAGTAATTACTCATCTATAATTTCTCTAATTTTAGGAAGTGGTGGCAACTCATCCTCGCTTTCAGTAGATACCCCAATAAAAAAATAAACACAGCAGCTACAGTAGGTCGGTAATTCAATGTGCCATGTAATAACAGTAGAAAGCAAATGTAGTTAATTTGGTTTGAACTTTGACCCGAGCACTTCAAATAGTTACAACTCGGCCCAAATGCTACGAACAGTATATATCACGCGCACAGTATGGCTATTAAACTTAATCTAGAAGGAACATAAGAACTGATAAGACATTTATCTTCCGTAAGAAGCTTCCTGAAATGCAAGGAGCCGCTCTCACCAAAAATAACTGGACACAGGGTCCACAAGCACCTCAGACTGTAAACATGATTTGCAGTGGGGCCTATTTCTTACGACGGAAAACATAAATCATATTCATATCTCAAATACTTAAAAACTGGGGCGTCCCGATCCAATTAATAAAATAAGGTAACAACTTTCAAGATAACATGGTTGGAATTTGACCAGAGTTCGCGATTTCGGCGGCTTGCGTCGACAACATTCGAATGTGGCCATACATTCCCTAAATATCTTGAGCAACTGTTCGGTGGTGGCAAACAACAAACATGCCCGCCTCAACCCGCCCTGTCGGCCAAAACGCTGGCAGGAATCCAAATGCCAACTGACAGCTTTCGCCAAGATTCAGAAACGCCAAGCGATTGGGCAAAGATACTACGCCCGGAAGTCATATCCGGTTTATAGTCGCGGCAAGCGGCGCTAGAGATCTCGCCACGGTAAGGAACGTGCACCGCCACCGATCAGTATTCTTATTTAAAATAAGAGTATGGTAGGGAGATGGGATCTCACCACTATTATCGAATATAGTTGTAGACAATGTGATGAAATACTGGGAAATAGAACAGCGGTAAAAGAAACTGAGACCCTCAAAAATTGTGCAAATCTCCTATGGGAAGACTGAATTCCTGTGCTCCTAATATGATATTCTGAAACATGAAATAAATCGATAGAGTGAAACACTTTAATTATCTCGAAGAAGTTACTGAACTAACAGGATTTGCGAAAATCGCGCAAAAAACCGATTACAGGAATTCAAGAAAGCATTCGGATATGTTGAAAAGGCACTAAAATCAGACACTACAACACAGTTATCAAACTGACCGTCACATATGCAAGTGAAACGCTCTCATACAATCGAAAACTAGATTTACGAGAAATTAAGAAAGCAGAGAGGAAAATTATTAGGAAAAATCTGTAACCACAATACACACAAGATGGATACAGACTGTAGACCATAAAAAAAGCCAAAAAAGTGTCAAACATCGAAACTGACATCAGAAAGAGACAAATGAAGTGTTATACAGACTACCTGGAAAGAAACTTCCTGGCAGATTAAAATTGTGTGCAGGAACTGGGACTCGAACCTGGGACCTTTGCCTTTCGCGGGCAAGGAGGCGAGGTACTGACGGAAGTAAAGTTGTGAGGCGGCATCGTGTGTCGTGTCAGGATAGCTCAGTCGGTAGAGCACTTGCCCGCGAAAGGCAAAGGTACCAGGTTCGAGTCCCAGTTCCGGCACACAATTTAAAAAAAAAAATGTTCAAATGTTTGTAATTCTATCGGACCAAACTGCGTGGTCATCAGTCCGTAGCTTACAAACTACTTAAACCTAGGTAAACTAACCTACGGACAGACACACACACCCATGCCCCAGGGAGGACTCGAACCTCCACGGCGAGCAACCGCGCGCTCCGCAGCGAGACGCTTTAGACCGCTCGGCTACTCCACCGCGGCCACACAATTTTAAGCTGCAAGGAAGTTTCATATCAGCGCACACTCCGCTGCAGAGTTTCATATCTGAAAGCAGGTTAACTAAACGTCTATTGGACTATGTGACATCACTTATAGCGACAACACCTTTGGTAACTGAAGCTAAGAAGGATTCTACGAAAGCAAAATTTTCCAAAAGAAATACATGAGACAAGGATACATTTAAACAGAAGAATATTCACTAATGTAAGTTTAGTTCAGTGACGAAAAGAAGGCCTTTCGAGGAAAAATGAAGAAATATTGGGAAAATGAGAAGAATCATAAGAAATATTCAAAATTCCTTGCTTATCGTTCGCCCCCGCAGACATTCGCTAGTAATAATAATAATAATAATAATATACTGCTCAAAACATTTAGGAGATCAGGTAAGATATCATCCATATTATACATATGTAAAGGTATTTTATTCAGATATTAGCTACAATTGTAATTTGTGTGTGATGCAATATGATATTTTGCTGTCTCAACTCTTTTTCCGAGGTTTACATTCCATTTACTTTGTCCACCTGTGCAGCTCTGTGGGAACGAGCGTTATCGTACACCAGAAGTGACCCATCTCCAATGGTACCAGCGTGGGGGCGCAATAAAATGTCGAGGAATCTCGTTTCTATACCTCTGAGCAGTCAAAGCGCCATTCTGCACTACATAGAGTTCCTTGAGTCCACCATCATGATATGGTGATGTTTCCTGCACATAAGCAGGATTTTTTCGAGATCCACGAGTTCACCGGATGAGAGAACGACGACTGCCCCGCTGAAAACAAATTTTGACTCATCTGTGAACAGACGACTCCAATCCTAATATTACTCTGACCAGTTTCTGAGGGCTAAACGGTGTCGTAGTTTTAATGGGGTACACACCATAGGCGTCCGTGCGTAGAGGCCACAATCCCGAAGGAGATTTCGGACTGTTTGTGTTTCTGCCTAGAGCGGTCGTTGCAGCTGTGTTGTATTAAGCGGGCTGTTAACCGGAAATAACGGTCATATTTAAATGTTTGTAAATCTATCGGACTAACGTGGTCATCAGTGCTTAGCTTACAAACTACTTAAACCTAGGTAAACTAACCTAAGGACAACACACACACCCATGCCCCAGGGAGGACTGGAAAAAATGTTCAAATGTTTGTTAAGCTTATGGGACTTAACTACGGGGTCATCAGTCCCTAAACGTACAAACTACTTATGAACTACTTACGAACTAGGACGGCACAAATATTCATGCCCGAGGGGGGATTCGAACCCCCGACCGTAGTGGCCGTGCAGACCGTGACTGGGAGGACTCGTACCTCCACGGCGTGCAACCGCGCGCTCCGCAGCGAGACGCTTTAGACCGTTCATCTTTAGATGATATCCGAGGACGAACTTCTCCTTGCCTTCTTTTAACGGTTTCCGTTGTCTGGAATCGCGCCCAGTTCCTTCAAATTACACTCTGCGATACTCCAATGGTTGCAACCACTGTTGTTTTTTAGGTGGCAGTTTACATTTGCGATGTACTTTAAAAATATCATTCTTGTGCCAGAGGGCAATTGTTGCCATCAACAGGAAATCAAAACAAATCCTACGTCAAAAGTAACAAGATAACATCTTTTTCTGACTACAGAACCGTCAAATTTATAATTAAATATTACGATCGTTTCTAAATAAATGTCCGTTTAGAAAAAAAAAGTTCAAATGTTTGTAGAGCTTATGGGACTTAACTATGGGGTCATCAGTCCCTAAACTTACAAACTACTTATAGGCCAGTCGTCAGGTATGTTTAGGTCCAAAAAAATTGCAGGAAGCTGAATTTTTGGTATGTTGTTAGGACATATTAGAATAGTATTAAACCAAGTTTGCAGCTTCGAAATCCTTTTGCGTAACTTTTAAGAGCCAAAAAACCTCGAAATTTTCCAACTTTTTTCTGGTTTTGGCTTATAACTCGTGAAGGGTGGTTTTTTGACGAAAAGTCACTCACACCTCTATTAATGTAGATAAAATATTCTAAAATTTAAGCCTAACCGCAGCTCTGTAAGTCCAATAGTTCCCGAGATATTGGACTTCAAAAATTGACTTATTTCTCCCAAAAGTTCAAATTTTCGATTTTAGTCATCTTTCGGCAAGAATATTGGCTCTAATGATCATCCCACGGGGAATGTCATACAAAACAAAGTTATAGAGCAGGTATTTAACTTTAATATAAGTACTGAACGAAGTCCATAGGCCGAATAGATTTCTAGTTATCGTTAAAAAACGAAAACTTGGAAAAATTGGAGTAGTCAATAAATTGACCCAGACGAATCAGACGTCTTCTCCAGTGTATGTTAAAGAAAAAGGAAGAATTACTCATTGACGATGATTATTAATGTATTGTATATAAATAGGTGTAATTATGTGTTAGTGCATACAAATATATTTGTGAAAGTAGGGATTGCTGTAAAAAAAAAAAAAAAAAAAAAAAAAAAAAAAAAAAAAAAAAAAAAAAAAAAAAAAAATTCTCTCCGTTTTTGGGTATTGGTCAGCCATTAAGGGATTGGGTCTTTCGTTCGTAGCGAGGCCTTTTGTTGTGCGAAGGTATCAATTCCCCTCCCATACCCCTTACTAAGAGTCGTGACTTAGCGGGTGTTCTGTCCTCCCTCCGAAACTTCTTGCCTCCGAGGCCTTCCCCACTACACCCAGTCTGCCCTTAGAAAGAGCCGTATTCGGATCCGTGAAGTATGTATCAAACAAAAATCGTCTAAATCTTGATCTTGGTGGCGTTTTAAGTACTTTCTGTTTTACAATATGTCGGAGCTACCCCCGTTTCGGGGTCGTCGGTAAGTGCTAGCAGAGGGAACAGTGACATTGAAAAAACGCGGAATTTAGACGCTGATAAAAATGAGTCAGAAACGTGGGCTTGAAAGGAACATGAGGTTTTTTGTGCAGTTTAAATGAAGTGACCGTACATGACGCATGCCGTTAGAGGTACACTGTGGAAAGTAATGTGTAAGCATTTGTCCAGCGAGAAGATGTTTGATTTGCTCAACCATCGACTTCGTGTGGGGAAAGGCTGAAAAGTGCGTCGGATTCAAGGCGTCACATCATTGGATATTATTGTTTCCTTTGTGGTGAAAAAATTTTCCAAGGAATATTTCGAGAAGCAGATAAAATTGCCCAAATATCTACAGGATGAACTCCATCAAAGGGATACACTGGAAGTGAAAGCATCGGTTGTGGAAAAAGCTAGACAATCTAGTGAATGGGGGCAACACATTCTTCGGCCTCTTTCATGTATACGTGAACTTGTTGCTACTGAGGGTAAGTACCACAAACATTGCTACGTAAAACTGCCTCCTTGTCGCTATCTACTGGTGCAGGAGGTAAACAAGGGCGTCCTGAAAATCCCTTCCTTATCGAAGGTATGGAGCGTATATATGCATACCCTGCAGAAACAAGACAGGAAAACTAATTTTAATAAGTGCCTTGTTTGCAGAGACCTTCACATGTGATTACAAACCAGCAGTTGCAAGTGTTCAAGCTCATCTAAAAAAGCGATATGGCGGAAAAATTATTTTTGCGCAGGTTGGTCCGTATCAGAGCCCAGTCTTGATGTTCACAGACATTGGACAAAACATTCTTTATGAAAAGGGGTACAATCAAAGACTTAGCGATCCTGCTGAAGAGCGGCTTAGAGTTGTCAAAGCTGCAGCAGAGATTATCCTGCAAGACATTCGTTCCCAAACATTTGACACTACTCAATATTCCCAGTCAGATGCTTTTTTAAAAGACGCAGAGGCATCCTTCTCTTGAACAGTGGAAAAGAAGTGCATTGGATTTGCTCATGCAATCGTGGCTGCAACGAGGCCCAAATCTTTCCTATCCTCAATTCAAATAAGCTTTGGAACCTATTTGTATATAAAATTTGAATCAAAGCACCTTGTTGAACTTTGCCACTGTATGGGAATTTCTTGTACATATAAGGAGGCTATGCATTTTGAAAGTTCCGTTACCCACCGTGGAGAAGTGGCCCAACCAGTCGACAAAGGAGCTTTTATGCATTTTGTCTTCGACAATGCAGATGTGAACGTTAATACAATTGATGGAGACAATTCGTTGCATGAAATGGGTGGTACAATGATCATGACCCCTCACTCATCCGTTCGCCCAGCCATAAACAAACCACGTTTGAAGTCTGTATCTGCCGAGTCTATCAGGTTCACACACTGCCACACACATTAAACATTCTTCTATTAGAAAGAAATTTGGCTTGTCAGCCATTTCAATTAACGAAGTGAAAATCGCTGAAGTCATTTTGCGAAAATCCCCAGACCTGCTGTGGTTGTTTGGAAAAGCAACTAAAATGCCAGGCATCCCAGGATGAAATGGATTCATGGATCAAGTGACAGAAGATCTTCCTTACAAACGTTCAAAGATTGTATATCTCCCTTTTATCCATGCTCCCCCAACCGACTACGACACTGTTTTAACATCACTTTTAGATGCCAGTTAAAGAACAAGCATTTACGGTCAGGAAACATGTTTTGTGACCTACGATCAACCACTGTACTCGGAAGCCCGAGACATTGTGGAGAGCCACCAGCATCCTCAGCTTGTCAACATAGGGGTGAGACTTAGAGGTTTTCACCACCCCATGTTATTCATGGGGGCCGTCGGTGCCATAATGGCAGGAAGTGACTCAAGGAACTTCTCTGTTCAATATTTGCGGAAAACAGTGTTGAAAAAATCCTTTTTATATACGATGCGTTAATAATCATCGTCAATGAATAATTCTTCCTTTTTCTTTAACATACACAGGAGAAGAGGACTGCAATTCGTCTGGGTCAATTTATTGACTACTTCAATTTTTCCAAGTTTTTGTTTTTTAACGATAACTAGAAATCTATTGCGCCTATGGAATTCGTTCAGTACTTAGATTAAAGTTAAATACCTGCTCTATAACTTTGTTTTGTATGACATTCCCCGTGGGATGATCATTAGAGCCAATATTCTAGCCGAAAGATGACTAAAATCGAAAAGTTGAACTTTTGGGAGCAATAAGTCAATTTTTGAAGTCCAATATCTCGGGAACTATTGGACTTACAGAGCTGCGGTTAGGCTTAAATTTTAGAATATTTTATCTACATTAATAGAGGTGTGAGTGACTTTTCGTCAAAAAATCACCCTTCACGAGTTATAAGCCAAAACCAGAAAAAAGTCGGAAAATTTCGAGGTTTTTTGGCTCTTAAAAGTTACGCAAAAGGATTTCGAAGCTGCAAATTTGTTTTTATACTACTCTAACATGTCCTAAAAACATACCAAAAATTCAGCTTCCTGCAATGTTTTTGGACCTAAGGCCATTTTTTGTCTACGACGACTGGCCTATTGTGAACTACCTTATACTAAAGACGGCACATATATCCATGCCCGAGGGGGGATTCGAACCCCCGACCGTAGAGGCCGTGCAGACTGTGACTGTAGCGCCTCAGTCTCCTCGGCCACCGCGGCCGGCACGGCACAAACATCCATTCCCGAGGGGGGATTCGAACCTCCAACGGGGAACGGCCTCGGCAATCGTAGCTTATCGTCTCAATGCGCTCGGCCGCTCCACCGCGGCTCCATTTTAGATCATGAACTAAGTATTCCTTCATTTAATCCTTAAATATTACAAATTAAATTCTAATAGTTAATGATTAAATGAAGGAAAACTTACTACATGATGTAAAATGAACAGTTTCTTTTCTTTTTTAGAAACGATCGTAGTATTTACTCTAAATTTGATGGTGCTGTGCTCAGTAAAAATGTTATCTTGTTGTCTTTGATGTAAAGATATTTTGTTGATTTCCTGTCGATGGCAGCAACTGGTGAAACCGGTGGAACATAAAAGTATTTTTCAGCTCTTGCACAGGAATGATTTCTTCAAAGTTACAACCACCTCCATCTGTATCTGTCTCACTTGCAACCTTCCTATGACTGTCCATGCCATAACTTCGGGTAAATCACGTTGTTGTTGCCCATCTCTACCTGCTTACTTAATGCCTGAACCTAACTGCTTGTGTAATTCGTTTGACAGGATAAACACATGTCAACACCACCACCCTGTGCAGCAGGAGTAACTGTGTCGGGTAGCAGCTAGCAGGGGACGGCTGACAGGAATTGGAGTGTCGACGTCTCAAGCGGGCCCCCCCGCACGCAGTGAACCCGTTTGGCGTCGCCGATGCGGCCCTAATTGCCCCCGCCGGCAGCGACAATCCATCACGGCGCGAGGCGTCGCGGCGCCGACGCCGGCGTCGTTAATGGAGCGCCCGGGCCGCGGTCACCGGCAGGCAGTCCGCGCCCCCATCCTCTCTGATTAATGGGCCGCCGTCTAATTACTGCTGCCACTCCGGGGACGGCCTGCTCACTCCGCTGCAGTCTCTGCCGCGCGACACTGCTGGTTAGTTCACCACGACATGTGCGAGCTGTTCACATACAACGTACTAACCGCCGGTGTATGAGTCAGACATTCCGACGACAGGAGGGCAGACTTAATATTTGGTATTATATTTACAGCTGTAAATAGCTGAAAACCTGCCGTTAACCGGCCGTTTTTTCATACAATCTTCTTTTAGGGCTGGTTTGTCAATGTCTCGTTATCTTCCAGTTAAGATTTTAACTTGTCGTTAGCAGAGAATTGCGTTTGCCAATGTTTAGTTATGAGTTAACCTGACGTTAAAAGACCTCAATCTGGCCGTTAATTTAACGAGTAGAGCTCACGGCTAACGATCAGTTACATGAGAATCTGTATGAAAATGGCAGGACTCCAAAGCGTTAAAATATCACAATATATTCACGTGATAAATACCGATTTATCGACCAAAATGCATGAAAAGCTAGTATGAAAAGTAGCTTCATTGGAAAATTATATCGTCATATTTCCTGCCCCAGCTAGGTCAGTAGTGATTATATCAGTTTGATGTATACACAACATAACCTTAAAATTATTGTTGCGATATCAAAATACAAACTTACGCGTAACGACTAGTTAAGTGAGAATCGGTATGGTTAAAATGGCTGGAATAAGAGATTTGGTTGATAATGACGACGATGTCAAAAGTTTGGACGAGCTAGACGTCATTGCTCCAGTAAGGCGTCATAGACGTATTTATGTTTGTCGAAATCATTTTGAATGCTGGGATGGTGCAGAATTTATTACGCGATTTTGTCTTGAGAAAAGCCTCTTTGGAAACGTTGAATGAAAAACTCCAAGACCATCTGAAGAATCCAACAGATAGTTACGTATATTGTAAGTTAACTGACGTAATAGACAACAGAACACATTACTTATGTCTGCAAGCTTCTTAATTCAGTATTTACTTATGCTGGTTGCGCCTAGTGCAAAGCCTAAAATGTGACTTCTTCCTCCGATCTACCGGAACAGTGCACATTCGCCTATGTGCTAAAATGTTCAAATGTTTGTAAATCTATCGGACCAAACTGCGTGGTCATCAGTCCGTAGCTGACAAACTACTTAAACGTAGGTACACTAACCTAAGGACAACACACACACCCATGCCCCAGGGAGGACTCGAACCTCCACGGCGAGCAACCACGCGCTCTGCAGCGAGACGCTTTAGACCGCTCGGGTACTCCACCGCGGCACCTATGTGCAAGTTATTGCTTGCACTACGGTACTACGCACCTGGCAACATGTTATCGCACTTTTGCTGTCCTACATGTTCCAGCATTGAATTCGTTTGCCACAATGTCGCTTCCTTTTCCTTCCATGTCGTTGCGCAGTTTTTTAGTTTCCAATGTGTTCTTATATTTCTCTATTAAGGACATAAGACTCTGGCACTAGCTTCTTGCAAAATTTGAGCTGCTTTCACGTTTGTTTTCCATAGCGCAAAATAATAACTGTTTGTTAAATTCTTCACTGATCGCCAAATATGGCGAACAGCTGTTTGTTCAGACGTCACATTCGTTTATCTCTTCTGCCAACGTGGTCGAAATCCATCGTACCTTCTCGTTTTCTCCAGGTTAGCTAACGAGAGGTGTCTCTGGCTATGACAAACGCAACGCACTCAACGAACACATTTAACTGGACGTTAAAGGCGTCTTCTCGTTTACTAACGAGAGGTGGACGAACCTTTAGTCAATTTAATATTCCTCCACCCCCCTCTCTTTCTTCGAGTTCTCTATCCCCCTATCTCTTTCTAACTCCCTCACCCACTAGAACCTCCACATCCTTCTCTCCCACTCAGCCCCTCCTCACTTACTTCTCTTTCCGTTCAACTACCACGTTGCGTCTATCCATCTCTGCTCTCCTCTTTCTTTTAAAGAGAATGGTACCTATAAATCACATAACATTTTCTATTTATTACAGCCTTCCATTACTCCTTCTTCCACTTCCTGCTGTCTCTCTGTACACAATGGTCCTCTCCGGACCTCAATACTTGCTCCCCTCACTTGTCCAACATGTTATCATCCCACTCACTGTCAATCTCCTTTTCCTCTCTCTGTCATCTTCGCCTACTCTTCCCTATTTCTCTCTCTCTCTTCAGGTTCTATTTTCCCCTATCAAATTTCTCTTCCCTCATCCACTAGGATCTCCACATCCTTCGATCACCCCCTCCTCACTTGCTTCTCTCCCCATTTTACTACCACGTTGCTTCTATCCATCTCTGCACTCCTTTTCCTGATAAAGAGGATGATACCAATAACTCACAGTAACATTTAGATCCTTCCATTACTCCGTCTTATATACTTCGTACTGTTAATCTGTACACAATAGTCCTCCCCACCTGTTTACTTGCTCCTCTCACTTGTCTATAAATTTATCACTCCACTCACTGTCAATCTCCTCTTCCTCTCTCTGTCATCTCCTCCTACTTTTCTCTCTCTCTTTTTTTCTCTTTCTCTCTCTCCCAACCTCTTCCCGTCTGTATCCTAACACTCTATGGAAAATTACATGTATATGCCAATATTAATGTCGATGGGTGAAATGGTGTTGACGTGTAAGGCGGCAGGAAATTTCACCACCTTTCATGCTGTGTTTGTAGATTAATAATTAATAATGTGCATTTATTTGTAATGTAGTTACTGGTATCAGTTTGATTCCAGATAATCTTAAACCAAAAATAGGTAGAAAGAGTGGGAATATTAAAGTTTACTAGGACACTCAGAAACGTGGTTGATGCTGGTAAGCATTATTCAATATTAACAATATTCGCATGTAGTACTTTTATTGGTTGGAAACGGAAACACAAGCACGTCAGTGAGAGAGGCTGGCGAGCGGCCAGGGGAGTCTTAAAGCTATCACGAAGGGTGTGGCGTGTTGACCCGCCGGTGTGAGGTCACAGGTTACTGACTGGCGGATGCCGCCATATAGCACTTTTAACATTTGAGCATCATAGTGTCACGTATATCAACAACAACGATCTAATATACATATTTATGTAATATTTCTGTTTGTATATTATTCTTAACTGGTTGCTGTACAGATACCTGAGGAAAGCCAATACTTGCTCGAAACTGATTGTGAATAAATCTGCAACACTGCAGATGATGGTTGTTTTCTTTTTTGACCTAAAAACACAGTCGCTGCCATGGATAAAACATTTCATCAAAAAAGAACTGAGCAGTGAAATTTTTGACATTAGTAATCAAAATATGTCGCATTCCATCGTCAAATTATCAGTAAAAGTTAGAAAACTAAGTATCAGATTTATAAAGGTCGGCCATTTCAAAAAACAAAATAAGATGATCTAATAAACTCTGTACCTTGTAAGTCCTCGTAGCCACACGTTTAGGTCGGATATCTAGTACTTAAGGAAGGCCAGTTCAGGTTTATTTACAATTATAGGTAACAGTTTTATTCAATTACTACTGGACACTGATGTTATTGGCAAAAAGAGGTACTCCCCTGAGTTTTAGTGCCCCCCCCCCCCCCCTTACGGACTAAGCCATCAAACCAGCCAGTTTACCTTTCCAGTTCCTGTTGAGATGCAAACCATACCTAGTAAAAATGTGACGATAGCACCGCTCTGCCATACCACCATTACTGTAGACATAAAAATGTTTTAATTTCGAGATACCGATGTCCAAGAACAGAAAATTGATATCATTGATAGACTTGAAAATGGCAACATAGATTTGCGAAACCAGTCTCAATAGAGGAATATTTAATCAGCAATCTTGATTCATCTACGCACATTCTCATTGCAAAGTAATTGTGGGCTCTGGTTTGAGTAATGTCAAGATCATACAGTTCCTGATAGGCTAATTAGTAAAAAATGGACCTCCGCCGTGCACTATCAGAAATGCAGTGTATGACTGTTCTCTTGTTATCATGGTAAAGTGTGCAAAATGACTTTTAAGATCGGAATAAAACTAACGGTATGTGTCGAAGTCTGTAAACAGCACGCTCTTCCATCTATTACATCAAATTTTATGTAGACATTGTTTAGAACGTCAAGATCCGAATAAAATTGTTGATCTGTATGAATTTCAAACAAAGAAAAAGGGACACTTCTTCATACATCAGAAAGATAATAGTACAAATTGGTAGTTCAGTTTTCATGCTCACATGTTATGATGCCCCTTTATCTTCCTACAGGTTCAACTCTCAAACAGTTGTGTAGGGCGTCTTGCCTTTCAATTTATTTTTAATTTTTAAGCTCTTCCTTTAAGTTTTCTCTATTACTTTTTTTCCAACCATCCCTGCAATAGACCGACAAGAAAGTCAAATCGGTATAATCATTTTGGAGTTTTAACAAAACTAACTTGCCCCTATTTATTTCTGTATACACAGATTTGTACTACAAGTTCTTCGTCAACCAACAGTTTGGCTCCTACACTGCATTTTTTTAGTCCATTATGCAGTATGCAAAGCAACGAAATTAGTGCTGTAAATCTCCTATGCCACGAAACCATCTTCGGTCTTCTGAACTAAGATTATCTAATGCTACTTTGTAATCTCTGGACATATCACGTACTGTAAAGTAAACTGATTGACATGAAGCATTTGTGGGCCATCTTCGGACGCGTTACGATGAGTCATTGTCCTCCGGCCACGTCTTGCGGGCAGACAATCACAACATCAGAGCACAGGGCGCGACGACCCGGCACTTCCTTCCTCCCGGAGAGACGGAACGATTTTATCTGGCGTCACGGGGTGTCGGCGTTCCTGCGGGCGCACCGTTACCCGAGGAAGGCGCTCCGAGCCGTCAAGGGGCCGCAGCCAAGCGCGCACCGCACTCGCCGAAGACTCGTGTCACGCAGGCAACAGCACAGCCCGACGATGCCAACTCCACTAAAAAAGCTGGTTTTACCATTCTCACCACACTCTCCGTTCACTCAGTGACCCCTTTCCTTTGTTAATACAGAGTGTGACGTTGGAGCTGTCTGGCGTAGCGAGTGCCACTGCCCCTATAAGCAGGCTGCCCTCATTACAAGAAACACGGCGAACTTGCTTTCGGCTCTGTGGCCGCGGTGGCCGAGGGGACTGATGCGCTCCAGTCTCGGTCTGCACGGCCACTACGGTCGGGGGTTCGAATCCCCCCTCGGGCATGGATATTTGTGCCGTCCTTAGTATTTGCTAGTTTGTGACCCCGTAGTTAAGCCCCATAAGTTATTTGAACATTTGAACAAGTTACGTATCAGTTTTATATTTCGATTACATTTACTTTGGCTGGGTGCAGTGCTGCTATCCTGCTGTCAGTTATCCCACACGTGGCGCTGAACGTAATAACAAAACTGACAAACAGGGAGTACTTGGCGGTTTTCCTAATGAATGGCGTTACATGAGTGGTGATGAGAACAGGGAATAAAAAGGACAGAAAGGAAGGCGCGAATGATGAAGCAACGCCACCTCATTAATTACAGGAAACTGTTGGGGGAAAATTACGATTGATGGTTCAGCAAAACGGACGTATTGCTATAGAGCACTGTTTTTCAACCTTTTTTAACCCGCGACCCCTTTTCCAAGTAAAACTGTCCAACCACCCTCCAGTCCCGTAATAAAGGTATCTCAGTGAACCCAAATGCAAAATAATTTTCTTACTTATATTTATCTAAGATCTGACCAGCCATTCAAAAAAATGTTCAAATGTTTGTTAAGCTTATGGGACTTAACTACGGGGTCATCAGTCCCTAAACTTACAAACTACTTATGAACTACTTACGAACTAGGACGGCACAAATATCCATGCCCGAGGGGGGATTCGAACCCCCGACCGTAGTGGCCGTGCTGACCGTGACTGGAGCGCCTCAGTCTCCTCGGCCACCGCGGCCGGCGACCAGCCATTCACATCTTGTGAAAGCTGCAGTAGAGGAAATTAATCAAAACCGGAAAAAGGACTTGATGACTAAAAGTATTTGATGTGTAGTTTTCCTGTCATGAATAATAAATTTCAATGTGTAATATGTGGCGACGTGATGTCATGTGCGAGAATGAAACTATCAAAGCTGATGCATCACGTCTTAATATTTCAAGGATGCTCATAAACTTTGCATTTCTTCGAAAGGATACTGAAAACCCTTAACCAGCAGTACTATGATCCAGTGATAAATGGTATATTTAGTTAATTAACAATAATGTGACATTGTAACCCTAAACCAGCTGCGAAGTAGTAAAATGGTATTGTTATGTACTGATTAATTATAATAAGTTATAGATTATTTGTTTTTCTGACATAACAATATTTTAACATATGACAATCATACAAGAAGTTTGCGACCATTGTAAATAACTGTAGTAGTACTGCACAAGCGCTGTGAAGTCGCTCAATTAACAAGTCATCATGAGGTGGAAATAGCTTCATTGTTTCGAGTTTCGGTCGGCCCATGATCAGAAATGAAATATGCAGTACATATATCTTATATCTGTGATACTTTTTATATCTTATTATGGGCCACCTGAAACGTGTTACAACAAACAAAGCCGAGCAAGACTTTGCGACCCCCCAGTGGGTCGCGACCCACAGGCTGAAAAACACTCCTGTAGTATGAAACACGTGTATCAAAATCAGGAACACTATTTTTCAATATGATAATGGCAGGCTGTCCTTATGCGCTTGGCTTCTCCACGAAATTCTTTTTTTTTATTGTCGTAGCTCTCTTAGTTGCCTGGAGAGGCCGATATCTACCGTGACGAGCGTTTCGTTTTAAAGACATTTGTGGCTGGATGAGATGTCGGTTAGTGGGAGTTACATACTGAGAATGGATGGACGAACCGCTCAGCATTAGAGAAGACGAAAGCACCGTATGGCAAGGGTAGCTGGATGGACTTCATCACGATGGCTTTACTCCTGGCTTCATTCCAAACGGTGAATTGCGGTTCCGTTCCAGAAAGCAAGGCGACTATCACGAAATAATGAACGACAATTTTCACGCACTGGATTACTGATGTTCTGCTGTAAAATATTCCTCAGAATCCGACAACAATTAAGGACAATGGCCCATACGTCTCTATTGTAACGGAAAAACCTACTACTATGCAGTAGACAAAAATAAATATTTGGTTCTGGGTAGACGAATAAAGTTGAACTTGCTATGAGTTAATGGAATGTGAAGTGATTAGCAAAAAGAAACCTCCTCACTACCAGATCGACTAACCGGGTAACGAAAAAGGACGTCGTGTAATTCGATTTCATCTGTATCAAACTCTCCTAAATCAGACTGGAAATACACCTGCCTAGTACTGTGCAGAGGTCCCTGAGCTGACCATAAATCTGTAAGTGTTTGAGGGAGTGAAGATCTCTGATGAACACGTTGCAAGGTGTCCCAGATATGTTTGAAAATTAAACTTTTAATCTGTCAGGAAGTTTCATATCAGCGCAAACTCCGCTGCAGAGTGAAAGTTTCATTCTGGAAACATCCCTTAGGCTGTGGCTAAGTCACGTCTCCACCATATCTTTTCTTCCAGGAGTGCTAGTCTTGCAAGTTTCGTAGGAGAACGTCTGTGAAGTTTGGAATGTAGGAGGTGAGGTACTGGCGGAAGTAAAATTGTGGGGCGGCATCGTGAGACGTGTCGGGATAGCTCAGTTGGTAGAACGCTTGCCCGCGAAAGGCAAAGGTCCCAAGTTCGAGTCCCGGTTCCGGCACACAATTTTAATGCGCCAGAAAGTTTCATATCAGCGCACACTCCGCTGCAGAGTGAAAGTTTCATTATGTTTATGTCTTTGGAGGTTGGTGCCAGCGCAAGTTTTTAAGCTAAGAAGAACGTTCCTGGAGCCACTCAGTAGCAGTTCAGGGCGATCTGTCATGCTGATAATCACCAAGTCCATCGGAATGAAATATGGATATAAATGAATGCAAGTCATCAGACAGGATGCGTACTTAGTGTCGCCTGTCAATCATATCTAATCATAGGTCCTCCAGCACTTGAAAGTCTCACACCCCACACCATTACAGTGCTTCACCAGCTTCAACAGTCTCCTGTTGACGTGAATGCTCCATGAATTAATGAGGTTGTCTCCATAGCCGCACATGTCTGTTTCCATTCGATACGTTTGAAACCGAGACTCTTCAGACCAGGTAACATGTTTTCAGTCACTAACACTGACGGTGTTTTGAGTTTTGGAACATATCTTGTATTCAAGTATTATGAATTATCTCGAACTGAATGATCTATTGACCCAAGGTCAATATGGATTTAGAAAATATCGTTCATGCGAAACGCAATTAGCTCTTTACTCACACGAAGTGATGAGTGCTATCGACAAGGGTTCTCATATTGATTCCGTATTTCTAGATTTCCAGAAGGCTTTTGACACCGTACCTCATAAACGGCTTTAATCAAAATGCGTGATTATGGTATATCGCCCCAAATTTGCGAATGGACAGAGGATTTCCTGACGGAGAGGACACAGTTTATAGTAATCGATGGTAAGTCATCGACTAAAACAGAGGTATTATGGGGCGTTCCACAGGGTAGTGTTATTGCTCCTCTGCTGTTCCTTATTTACATAAACGATTTGGGAAAAAATCTAAGCAGCTCTCTTAGGTTGTTTGCAGATGACGCCCGTCATTTACCGTATAGTAAAATTATTTGAAGATCAAAAACAATTGCAGACCGATCTAAGTAAGATATCACTATCGTGTAAAAATTGGTAATTGACTCTAAATAATTAAAGTGTGAAGTCGTCCACATGAGTACGAAAGAAATCCATTAAACTTTGTTTACATGATAAATCAATCAAAAGTAAAGGCCGTAAACTCCACAAAATACCTCGGAATTACGATTACGTCATACTTATGCTGGAAAGAACACGTAGACATTGTCATGGGAAAGGCAGAACCCTTAAAAGATGCAACAGAACTACCAAAGACGCTTTTCCGTCCTTTTGAAGTATTGCTGTCCAGTGTGGAATCCTTATTAGGTGGGTTTGACAGAAGACATTGAAAGAGTGCAAAGAAGGGAAGCTCGTTTCGTATTGTCACGAAATAGGAAAGGCAGCGTTAAATGCTCTGGGATGGGAATCATTACAACAACGGCATTTATCGCTGCGGCGTGGGCTAATTACGAAACTCCAATCACCAACATTCTCCTATGAATCCAAGAATATATTGTTGACTGCCACTTATATAGATACAAAAGATTATCAGAATAAAATACGATAAATCAGAACTCGAACGTAGAGATTCTGGCGTTCTTTCTTCCCGCGCGCTATTCGAGAATGGAAAGTTAGGTAAATAGTATAAAATTGTTCGATGAACCCTCTGCCAGGCACTTTTTCAGGGTATCCTATGTAGATGTATCGACGGGTCCTGTCCAAATGTAAAACTTTGTGTAGTGCATTCAGCAAGTCGTCGTTGATGCCGTTCTTGCAGGAACTTTTCCAAGCCGGAGCGATACTGGATTCCTTACCTTCTCGGTGCATTTTCGATCGACAAAATCCCTACTTAATCGCTACTGTGCTGTGTAATTCTATCTCTCACGCTCCGACTAAAACACCACGTTCACACCCACGTGAATCGCGATAACTTGCAGCAGCAGCAGTAACTCATCTTATGCCTGTGCCAGATACCTATTGCCGTATACATGTGGTGCCTACCCCAGCACCGTCCTCTGGATGTTCAAATATCTTTTTGTTTGCATACGCTGCGTATATCGGTTTCTTTGACTCTTAATTGAATTTGAGCAAAGATGAATTGTAATGGGTGACAACAGACAAGATGTGTATGCTCATTGACGTTTAATTATTGACAAATGAAGGAATTGCAGTTGCTACCCTCAGTATTGGTCTCGAGTTGTCGGCCACACCATGAAGGTAAGTGAGGTAACGTGAATTCGTAAAGTACTGCCTGAGGATTATATTGAAGATACGCAGATTTCAGTAAGCTCCATAACTAATTCGGAGTCTGAGGGACAGCAGAGGATCATCTCTTGGTTTCGCTCCAATTGCCGCATGAGAACGTATGCCATCAAAAACATGTACAAAAATGCAAGCTCGTAAAGCATTCATTCCATCCCAAAAATTTGTGAGGCCTCACGTAAAACCAGGTCTGTCACTCTACTTACAATCCATGAATGCACCTATCCAACAAACTAATCGTTATGAAATGATTACTTAACAACATTTACAGCGATCATAGCAGTATTAGACATCTTTATTTCTCCGTAGTACAGCCAATAAGGCAGCGAGGGAATTGCCGTGTGGTCTAAAGCATCATACTTGGTCACTCACAGCGGAGGGTTGAGATCTCACTCGGGTGTGGGTTTGTGTGCTATCCTCAGTGTAAGTTTGTCTAAATAGTTCCACTGTCCAGTGCCTAATGACTATAGCAGTTTAGTGAAACAGGTTTACAAATATTTGATCCATTAAGTTCTGAGACTTGACGCCTGGAAGATAGGCACCCATCCCACTCTATATGTTACACACGCTGCTGAATTCCAGTTAGCTGATTGTCATTTCTGTTGCGGATCGTAAAGTAAACAGTATATTTCATCTCCAGATATTGTCGGGTTGAGATACGTGGTTCATCTTCCGCACTACTGTTGAGGTCGGGACAAATCTTCATACGACAGAATTCTTGGTGCACTGTGCAGGGTAACACGTGACATGATGAGGTCGTCTGTCAGAAAATTATGGGAAGTACCATAGCTGGTACCTAATGCTTTCACGTGAGCGTCTACCGATTATGAGCGGTTAGCACGTACTATCGTTGCAACTTTCTGATCTTGCATTCCTCCCGAACTATTCGTGGCTGTCCAGTACGCACATAATCTTCCAAATTGTCTTATCATTTGAACCCTTTTGGCGGCGGTTTTTCCTTAATTTCTGGTAAAACTTTATGTTTGCCCGTTGGTCAGACTGTGACATTTCAAGGTCCGTCTGGAGCATTGAAATCACCGCACAGAACAACGACCGTACGTCTGCTTCAAGTGCATGGAATAAACTGTCTCCTGGCAGGGCCGAGAGTCTAACTAACATGATACCTTACCACAGCGACACATATGTGGTATAATGCACCGCAGTTCCCCGTCGTGCTGTAAGTCTCCGATGTTTGGAATTTACCAGGTACAATAAATATAATGACTTGGAAATTCCGTGCTAACATATTCCACTAACTAATGGCAGCTGCTTTAGGCTAATTTAAGCGTCCATTTGTCTTGTTTGATTGTGATTGGGTGTGTAATTGTATTTACATCATTTTTATTCCAATGTTTCTGTGAATTGTCCGCTCATTGTTACAAGATGCGTCTGAAACGTTCGATGAATGGTCCCATTTTTTACAAAACGCGTTGGCGAGGATGAGGTGCCCGCACATACACATTGAGGGGCATGTCAACAAGCACCCCCTATTGTGCAAAGTACTGCAGTGAAGCGAGGGTAGACGCTACGAAGCAGCTAACAGGGTCAGTGTGTGAACTCGTGTCATAGCAAAATGGAACAACGCCTTAACGTCAAGTTTTGTATCAAATTAGGCGAAACGGCGATAGAGACCAATGGGATATTAGTCCAAATGTATTGTGTTAAAGCAGTGAGTAAAAGGTGTGTTTAAGTGGATTAATCAGTTTAGTGACAGACAGGAAGGTGTCGAGGATGAGCCATGTTGGGGTCAGCCGTCCCAGATAACTTGGGACGAGTGAGACGAATGCTTGCGGATGATCGGCGGCTGTCTTTGAGATTGATAGCAGACGAATTGAAGATCAGCACGATTGCGGAGATCCAACAATGCTTGAACTCAGTGCTTCGAGTGGTTCCACAAGCAGCGTTTGCTGACAGTTACCAACAGCTGTACAATCGATGTTCAGTGTTTCGTGCCTGTACAGCCAAAGAACTTTTCCCTGACTGCCGATTACAGCCGCTGCCTTACAGTAAGGTAGGCGTGGCGTTACCTCTACTAACGCACACAGTACACGTTGAAAATTACGCGCCCCTCCACACATACTCCGCACTGACATGAGGAAAGTCGTATATCCTTTAATAATTACTGTATTGGCGTGGGGGGCAGTGTTTTTACCTTTATTAGGGTGCTACACAAGACTCTTAACATACCAACAAAACTGGCCACACAGCGAAAGAAGATTGGAATCTGATTAGTCTTAGTGTTAAAATCTGGTTTATAAACCTTTGCCTTACCTTTATGAAGTCAATCTGATACCTTCCAGTGCCTCCTGATCTTTTCCAAATATACAACCTTCTTTCGTGATGTTTAAACCAAGTGTCTGTGATGATTAAATTGTGCTCTGCACAATAGTCTACCAGCCGATCTTTTCTTTCATTCCTTTTCCCCCAGTCCCCCAGTCCATATTCACCTACTACATTTCCTTGTCTTCTCCACCACAATTTCCTTCTCCTTTAAAGGTCTGAATAATTTCTTTAATCTCATACAATTCTTCGGTCTCCTCATCGTCGTCAGAGCTGGTTGGCATATAAACTTGTTGTACTGTGATAGTTGTTGACTTCGTGTCCTGCGTTACCACTAACTGATTTTGTATTTGTAACCCTGCACTCACCTGACCAAAACTCGTGTTTTCCTGCCACCGAACTTCACTAATCCCTATCATATTTAATTTTAATATATCCATTTCTCTTTTCAAATTTTCTAACGTACCTACGCAATTGAGGGATAGAACATTCCATGCTCCGATCCATCCGTAGAATGCCTGTTTTGTTTTTCTTGAAGACGACATTCTCCTGAGCGATCCCCGCCCGAAGATCCAAATGGGGGACTATTTTACCTCCGCAATATTTTACTCGAGAGGATGTCATCATCATCTTAGCTTTCTTTATCGTCCATTTCGAAAAATAAAAGTACCTTGACCTTTTATAAAGGAGACATGTTGTACACTTACATCGTGTGAAGCAACGGTAAGAAATGACTTGGTGTCTTTCTAAGACATCAAACCTGTCTTCATGCTTCCATACAACTTTCTGTGGGGGTAGAAAAAAGCCAACAGCTCAACAGCTATCCTTTCAGTATACGGTGGTCACAAGGAATATTGAGAACCTGGACAGAGCGTACATAAAAAACGACGCCCACTGACCGATCCCTTCAAAAAATATATCACTTAAGGAAGAAAATAGGAAAAACGAACCTGCTCGTATGCGTACACGATGAATATATGAGCCATAAAATGCATTTTTAAAACCATCGGCTCTGTATTAAAAACCTTATTTATCAACAGGTTTCGGTCAATAGACCATCTTCATGGATAAAAATGTGTTAAAATTGAATGGTAAAATGCATCAAATGCATCAAATCTAGTTGAGACAAACAGGAATCAGTATAACTAAAAATATTAAAAATACAGTGGTCCTCTTAGATAAAACCATCAGTCAACAAAACATAAAAGTCTCAACTAGATGCATTTTACCATTCAATTTTAACACATTTTTATCCATGAAGATGGTCTATTGACCGAAAGTGGTTGATAGATATATAAGATTTTTAATAAACAGCCGATGGTTTTAAAAGTGCATTTTATGGAATATATTGCGGCTGTTGACACGCGCCTCACCAACGCATTCGAATATATGAGCCTCCGGGCCGTGGGAGTGAGATATACAGTAACACCTGGAAAGTACAGCGAGGAGTACGGGAACGCCAGAACTTACAAAACAAGAGTCATGAAATCCATCACTTGGGGAAGTGATACGTCGAAAGAGGAAAGTCGGCTACGGCCTTTCTGCCACACAACAGCAGGGCGAAGCACATATTCAACCATATACTGCATAAACACGACGAGAATAATGGAACGGACCAAGATGATCAAAGTATGACTCAGATCAGCGATGGAACCAAAGGAGTCGTTTGAAATATCAATAAGTACCGCAAATCCTGTGTATATGGAAAAAGTCTACGAGAGGATAACAGGACGATCTATCAACACAAGGATTGTCTAAAATTAACGGAATGGTAGGCTAGAAAAAGTGGAGAAATCGCCGGAGGGAGGGCACGTGCTCTGTGAAACCGGCCACATGATAAAATTAGCTGGCACGCAGCTTCTTGCTGTAGAGAAGAGTTACCGTGACCCTTTGTTCAGAGAAGCTGCAAAAATCAACAAGAAAGAGGAAAGCATGAAGCTAAACGGAACCTGGATTCGCTGGCTGTAGCGTACTGCCATTCAAGGCAACAAGGGGAAAACACAGAGGGAAAGACCGGGGAAAGCCCTTGGACTCTGGCGCGTCACATGCATATATTATCCGGCCGCGATCTGTGCCACAGATTATGAACAGAAGCTTTCACAATGCCAGCCACTCATGTTTCCGTAGCGCCAGAAAATGTTTAACAAATATGGTCCGGAGAACATGCACGAGACAGAATCTAACAGGCACTGGGTCAAACATTGTATATTTGGTTTCTCTTTGTACTGATGAATAAAAATAGCTCCTCTAGCAGCTGTTTTAATTCAGGAGTGGTGTAGGATGATAACGTCTGCCTCCCGTAACGGCCAAAGGAAATAAATCGTCCTTACCTTGTTTGTCACCAGTGGTGCATCACACAAAAAGAAGGATATGAGACAGGGTACCTACCGTCAGTCAAAATCACATTCAGGTTGTTGATCAACATGTTACGTAGTCTATCGGCCTGTTCCGTGCCTTCCACTTCGGTTTTCACGACGAATATTAACGTACCTCTTTTTCAACTCCCGACTCTGTTGTCTAACTTTCCCTTCACTTCCTGGTGATACTAAGATACTTGGATTAACTGTTCATGAATATAAGTTTCTGCAAATCAATTTGTAAATAAAAATAGAATTACTCCAGTCCATTATCAACGGGTAGGAGCAACAATTTTCAAAATTAATAGTGATTACGGTCAAAGAAACTATTAAATCAAACCAGTAAGTTTTTTAGTGTGCAGACGTTCAAACAGACAGCACAGCAGTCGTTAAAACATGCTTTGAGCTGCCAACTTTAGAATACAAGTGACTCCAAACTGTAAATACACTCGTTCAAATTCTAAAGTGAACAGGATTAAAATATAGGGAACGGAAGGTTATTTAGAACTTCTACAAAAACCAGGCAGCAGTTATGAGTCGAATAGCATGAAAGGGACGCATTGGTTGGGAAAGGAGCACGACAGGACTGTAGTCTTTCCCCAACTTTATTTATTCTGTACATTAAACAAGGTTCACGTAAAGGAAACCGAAGAGAAAAAAGGAGAAGGCAATATAGTTCAAGGAAAAGAAATAAAAAGTTGCGTTTTGCTGATGGAAGAGCGTTTGAGCGGAATAGACTGTATTTTGAACGGAGCGTGTAAGATATAAACAAGGGCAATGGAATGTAGTCTACTAAAATCAGGCAATTCTGAAGGAATTACTTTAGGCTACGAAACAATAAAGGTGGCAGATGAGTTTGGTACTTGGGGTATAAAATAACATATGACGATGGCAGTACAGAGGATATAAATTGCGGAATGGCAATGGGAAGAAAAAGTTTATGAATAAGAGAAATTTGTTAACATCGAATATTAATTTAAATATTACGATGTCTGTTCTGAAGGCATTTGTGTGAAGTTTTCCTAGTATGGTAGTGAAACATGGATGATAAGTAGTTCTGAGAGTAAGATGATAGAAGCTTTTGAAATGTGGTGCTACAGAAGAATGCTGAAGTTTAGGTGGGTTAATCGCGTAATTAATGAGAAGGTAATGAACAGATTTAGGAAGAAAAGGAATTTTCGCATACCTTGACTAAAAGAAGGGTCGATTGGTGAAACCCATTCTTAGATATCAAGGAAGTGCGGAGGGTAAAATTAGCAGAGGGAGACCAAGAGATGAATAGAATAAGCAGATTCAAATAAAGGTAGGTAACCGTTTTTATGAGGAGATGAGAAGTTTCGCTCTGGACAGAAAAGGGAGGAGAGCTGCATAACACCCGTCATCGGACTGAAGTCCATAGCAACAAAAATATTGTAAAGTTATCTATAGCAATATTATTAGGGAGGCCGAAGAAAGAAACGTCTTTTTGAGCTTAGAGCAAAGGTCTGCAGTACCCATTGTGCATATTTAACATACGTTTGTAGCGACTATTTCAAAATTGAAAGTGTTTTCATGGTAGAAATAGTGTCGTTTCCTTTTAAAGATGTAAGCATTCGTTTACTGCAAACATGTCAGAAACATAAGCAGTAGATTGACATGTATAATGACGCTGTCAGAATATGATAAGGGCGATTTCGTTTGACAAACCGCCGGTTTGACAAGATGACTCGCGTTTGTAGAGAGTCAATTAATTAGTGAGATCGGCGATCGATTGTGAAAGATACCGCTGTCGTACAGGCTCTACGCTCCAAATTAGCAGTCTCCATCAAAGCTGAATTGTATCAGGGTACAAATTTAGCGCGCAGGTGGTATCTCTAGTAGACGACATAGTTCCACGATGCATAGAGTTGAGGTAAGCAGGCGAGCAGGCAACGCTGCGAACGTTGACAGAGGCCAGTGACTATGCACACCCGTGTGTTGGTGGACATGATACTGCTGACACACTTCCTGAAGAAAAAAACTGCTCTCAGCATAACTGCATACTATTTGTGTCTCAATGATTAAATTTGCGTTCCCGTACTCCATTCACCGTCCGTGTACCAGTCAACTGTCGTGAGTCACTATTATTGTGAAGAGACACACATGCGTACCCCCGACCATTATGGTGTGGGGAGCAGTTTGGTACCCCTAAGCGATCTTTTGACAAATATGCATGCTATACGTCACGGATAGTCTGCGTCTGCACGTCGTATTTCTGTTGGTACAGCACTTTGGGGCCGTTTTCCAACAAGATAATAAGCTACCATGCACAGCACTTGTGTCTATGAACTGCCAGCGAAATGTTAAGGTGCTCCTATACAGCAAGATTACCGGATGTCCCCATCATTGAGCACGTGTGGATAGACAATGTAAGGAATCTCCAACACAATACCGATCAGCGGGATTTGCAGAGACTGCTGCAACGGTTGTAAAAAAAAAAATTGCGTCTAAAGGTTTTTTGGCAGCCTTCCAAGCAGTATAAGGTTATGCGATGCAGTCAGGGGTGGTGCGACATCATACTGATCTGGCGCCAGCGTTCCAAATGTAACTGCTGACGCCCATGTGTCTTTCATCCCATATTGCAATCACTGCTACAAAACCATTTCAACACATGTGTTTTTAATAACTTCCAACCATTCCTTTCGAGTGCATCCCTTTTGTTGTGAGGCAGTACATTTCCCAGATTATTTATATGTTGTCGGATATTTGAAGCATATTCCATCGAGTCTACAAGTTACCGACTACTCCGCAGTCCACCACTAAAGTTTCGATGAGAAACTGCACAACTGACCAAGGAAAGCAAGTGTCTGTCTGAAACCTCGCCAATAGTTGGGTTGTGATTCGTTCCGTCCATATGATTTTCTTTTCAAGATAAAAACTTTCTACCGCACTCTGACATTTCTACATTCAATGCTAGGTGCAAACTATCAAAACCACCATAAAAGCCTTCTGATATAGCGTGTTACATTCAGTGCTAGTCGAAAACTATAAAATAATTATTGTAATTAACTTTCTCTGAAGTTCTTATTGATGTCATTTACAATAAGTTTACATTGTCTACTAGTGAGGTGTTACGTCTGTGTCTTTAATGGTTTGAGGCGTAGAAAATGGCGTGCATGACTCCTCGTTTCTGTACCAACATTGCTGATCGTTTACATATTACTACCAGATGGTGACGCCGCTTAGAGACCTATGTAAGCGATGCCCGGCAACACGGCTGTCTCCGCCAGGTGCATCTCAGAGCTGTTCAATTGGCAGTCCCTCTTCGATTTACTGAAGACAGTATTCGAAATGAGCGGCGTCACCATTGCACGTGTTTGTTTGGAAGAGTATAAACCAAGAAATTGAAAGTTAATTATTGCTCATTTATACAAGACATGAAAAGAAGTGTTGAATCACTTCGGTTCAAAGGTCTCTTGAAGACTGACGTTGGACGTATATACTGCAGCAAGATCACACTTGCTTAGATTGTCCATAGATGTCACTCACAGCGCAGAAGGATGTAAACTACCACTTATGAGCAGTGCCAATTCGGAGTGGATAAGATGGGTGATTAGTTCCAGGCACCGACAAAGGCAGTAGTGACTGTAGTTCTGCAATACAAAGAACGTCAGTTCGTAAGTCTGATCGTATCCGCATTGCTTCTTTGTGTCAGTGGTTTCCAGACGTCGCAGAGAGAAACAAAGTGATGTTGGTCGAACCTGGAGGATGTGCAGATATAGGGGATGTGTCGATGAATTGCCTTGCTCTGGCCGCCCAAACGTTACCATAGTAGCTGATAATGGCTACTTTCGTATTTCGGCTTGGCGAATGTCTGAAAGGAACGCCGCCATGCTAATAATGGTTTATGTGCTGCCACAAGACGTACGTCACTCCCAGCGTGCATGGCGAGGTCAATCTCAGACAGCTAGTCACCATTCAGCGCGGTTCAGATGGGCCCGACAGCATGCTGAATGGACTCGTCAGCATTGACATTAATTCCTATTCACAGATGAGACTCACATTTGCAATCAACGAGAAACTCGTGTGAGACGAGCCAGCCTGGTTAGCCTGAACGCAGCAAGGTGGTGGTTCCCTGATGTTCTGGAATGGCATAATCTGGTGCCGCCGTACGCCAGTGACGGTCATAAAAGGCAATGAAATGTATATACGACACAAAATCGTCCTACGTGTGGTTCAATTATATCGTTTTAATAGACAATTATTCTCGCGGTCATCGTGCACAACTTGTGAATGCTTCACTTTATAATAACGAAATCCCAAGTTTATAATGACCAGCTTGTTCAGATCCTATCGAACATGCCTGGGATACATTGAAAAGGATTGTTTTCGGACCAGATGACGCAACTAACCATTCTACGCCCAATCGCCGTTGAGGAGTGGGACAACATGGCTGTTTTAACAAAACTGCAAGTTTTAAGCATGATAGACTATCACCATGCGGTAGTTCTTTTTATAGATCAGGTGACAAATTAAACTGATATTACTATAAAAATTTGCCTATTAAGTGTATCAAATTATCAATAATGTATGTAATAACCTGCAATTAGTCACGTGATCTGTGATTAGAAACATGACTTTTATGAAATAAAAATTCCTTTATAATGGGTTTGACTGTACGTGTGGTACACATGTAACAAGGTTTAACGTACATTCATTGCCGAAAATATGCCCTGTGTAAACAGACCAATCAGACTGACTTTTCATCGTTACGATGTGACATTTGACTATCTGCACAGTTGAAAATATGTAGGTCTGTTGTGTAACCATAAATCACTGTTATCTTCATAAGAGAAGTAATCCCAGCACAGTACAGCTCTGAGCGTGTTACGGGGAGTGTGATCATCGAGGACAGACTCGGTATATTTCTTTTGCGAACAGTCGCATACAAGTGGGAACAGCGCGGATGGGAAGTGTGCTCTGCCACTAATAGTGCTCTCCAACAAAAAACTCGTCCTCAGTCAGATTAGGATCCGCACTTTGCCAACACAGGAATAGGGTTTGAATCACTTCCTTGGCCAGCACGTTCAGAGTCGTACCATATCTCCTTCTTTCCTGCGTGCCCCTATCTCGCCGCAACCAGTAAAACAGCTAACCTACCGCAAAAGTATGTGAGTTCGAAATGTTCAAATGTTTGTTAAGCTTATGGTACGTAACTGCGGGGTCGTCAGTCCCTAAACTTACAAACTACCAAACTACTTATGAACTAACTTATACCAAGACAACACAAAGATCCACCTCCGACGCGGGAGGCCGCGCGAACCGCAACGTGGCGCTCCAGACCGCAAATATGTATGTTCTGAAATACAGTGGTTAAATCGGTCAACCAGCTTTCCCCTGATGCCAGATAAAAAGTAAGGAATTTTAAGGTTTAATGTACCGTCGACAGTGTGGTTGCTAGAGACGGAGCACAAGCTCAGATTGGATTTTCAAGGATTGGGGAGGAAAACGGTTGTGTCCATTGAAAGGTACAATCAAGGAATTTGCCTGGAGTGATTTAGGGAGCTACACGGGAACGGCCGTGCGGTCTGATGCGCCACACCGCGGACTGCGCGGCCGCACGTGCTAAATGTTCGACTCTTCCTCGATCATGTATGTGTGTGTGTGTGTGTGTGTGTGTGTGTATGTGTGGGCAAGTGCGTGTTGTCCTTAGCAATGGATTACAAACATTCGGACATTTCTTGATTTAGGGAAACACCTAGCCTAACAAATTACACGGGATCCGTACAACGTAATCCACCCGACAAAAGGTATTGTTTTCGATCCATCGTGACTCCTGAATAGCTAGGTATATTTACTGAGGATTTTTCCGTTTGTGAAGCTATTAGAAAATTCGTAATTTTTGACAATAAATGCCTTTCGTTTTATTCAAATATTTTATTATCGGTGGCTTCTATTTAAAGATATATACAACAATTCGTTAACAAAATGTATTTTAAGCACAATTACATTTATAAGGGGCAGCCCTCAGTCGCAAAGTACGAAAATAATCGTTACCAGGTTTCACTGTGCGAGGGTGAAGGTCGGGGTGAGAGTTTAAAATAGGGAAAGATTAATTTTTGAAACTCACAACCACCAGCTGCGAACCAAATTCCTAAACATGCAAAAACACTGGAACTGTTATTGCGACTGTTTGACTCGATTTTTAGGGGATGATATCACACATTCGCAGCTTTCCTTCCCTGCATATGATTAACAAAACAAATTCATAATAAATTCAAGTTCATGAGAGAAAAGGGTGTACTAACTACAATTTTTGAAAACACGTGAAAGTTCACTTTATGTTATTTCACAATACTTGAACCCTGTGGCTGATACGTCTGTACGTCGGCACATTTACCAAATAAAGTTATAGCTCGAGAGCACCCAGACAAAATGAATATTTGTCACGAATTGTTTTCACACCACGTGGCTGTCTCAAACACCGTTTATGTTCATGCCTATGCGACGACACGTGTTACATTAACAAATCACAGTCACTTTAATTCAATGCGATGCACACCTTGTTCCACCGGCTAAATATTCACAAACACACAGTAGCACTCGATTTAACTTGGTGCAGTCTACGACGAGCAACCACACGTGGCGATTGCCACAGACAAATCTCAAGTCACCAACTCGAGATCCACATGCCGACTGATGCAGAGCGACGCCGCCCGGCCAACCACACCACGTGGTCCCGAGTCCTCACTTCCTGCCCAGGCGCACGCACGCGCCAAAAGCTCAACTGCCAGGGTTTTTTTCCCTACGTCATCAACTTCCCCATGTGAACTTTTCTAACCGATTTGCCAACGTACAGCGCTCAGCCAATACATTTCTAAAACTTTACTTAAAATCAAAATAATTACACTACACATTAAACAAATTTTTTCTTACGTTTTTATGTTAGTATAAACATCCTTTGTACTGTTTACCATAATCGTGCAATTTCTTATATCACAGATAACTGATTTAACTGAATATTTCAAGGTAAAATACAAAAGATTGATTGAAAATAAAATGAAAAATAGTTAATATATTATTTTTATAAACAAACATTGCCATGCTAGTTGTGTAACTGTCTTGTCTTCGTTTGGTAATTTATTACTTTTCATTGTCAATTAAACATATTACGTTAGATGTGACTATATCAGCTAATGTATTGTTTATTTATCAACAGGCTATTTTGTAATGAGGGCCTTAAAGGTTCCTAACTGCATCGTATTACTTCAAATGCCAGTAGTATTACAATATTTGTGCACTGCACTGTGCCTGGCACTCGCCATTGTCCCTCTCTCCCCTCACCGGAAACGAACTGTAAAATCCTAAGTTGGAACAAGCCACCAACATTGGCCTGCTCGCTGGCCTCCCGTCAGCTACAAGCACACAGCAAATCTCAACGTGGAGAATTTCTACCTATGGTCTAACTATAAATGTTGTCACCCAACTGTGTACATACATTGCTACCATAATTAATAAGCTTAAAATTGTGTAACATTTAGTGCATTGGCATGGTCAATGTTTGCAGTGAACTTCATACTGTTTAATTATCAAGTGCTATTAATTACCAGTATTTCTATTGGGCGGTAATCTCACAACTGCCGCTATGGGCACCTTCTTCAGACGAAGATGAATATGTTAAACATACACGTCAAAATTTAAAATACAAAAAATATATCTGACATAATCAGATAGTCATACCTAAAAAGTAAATAATTGTAGACAGGCGGAGCAGTCACGAGAGGCTGCAATGTCTCCGCTGCCAACGTCGACAGATAACGGTTTTACACGCCTGGGTATTCCGTTACACATCAGGAAAAGCCATCTGCATTCACATTTCTTGGTCGTTTCCTCGGCCCAAAACATCCATATTGGCTCTGTACCGCACAGTTTGCAGAACTATGTATTTTATGTGTAATACAACAAAATACAGTTCGGCCACTGATTATTTGCATCCTTCTGTACAAGTGTGTATTTGCGTCGTATTTTCAATCGATCGGCAGGTTTCTCACAATCAAGATGGCCCAAAGTTTAACAATGTACTGATATCGGTACATGTTTCGACCAGTTTCGATACACTTAGGGTACCATCATCTGGTCACTTGTGTCCTATTCTTTGATTTCGTGAAGGCTCAGGGTATTAAAATGGTACGTCAATCATAAAACTTCTAACTTTTACGAATGGTACGTCAAACATAAAACCAGTTAAAATATTTAAAACACATTCTCTATCATGTGTTATGTTGACAGTCAGAGCGCCTTCTAACAACCGAAGAATAAATTAATTAATTCCGATCTTGGACTTTTAATACTTCAAGGTAACAATCAGAACAACTGTACCATAAATAAAGGAAAATTAACGTTGCTTCATCAGCCTCTTACGGCTAAACTTACAGTTATTTAATTAGCAGTTCCTAATGAGATTGATGGTCATGTGTTATTACCAATATACTACTAATATTAATTTCAAGACACATATGAAAGGGCTTACGAAACAAAACAAAATGTTCAAATGTTTTTAAATCTTATGGGACTCAACTACGGGGTCATCAGTCCCCAACTTACAAACTACTTATGAACTACTTACGAACTAGGACGGCACAAATATCCATGCCCGAGTGGGGATTCGAACCCCCGACCGTAGTGGCCGTGCAGACCGTGTCTGAAGCGCCTCAGTCCCCTGGGCCACCGCGGCCGGCGATTACGAAACACCCTGACCAGTGTTTCAACTACTGTAGCATGAGGCAATAAAAGGATTGCAATTTTAATAAGAATGCCATAAGTAAATTACCTCTGCGCAAGAACAAGAATTGTAATCAAAAGAGCATACATTTCTTATAATATCGTCTAAGTCTCCAACAATTTAATGTCAGGACATATGACAATCACAGACAGGTAAATAGAAAATTAGCACCGAATGCGATGAAATATGTGAAGGGAAAGGAACTGAGACAGACTCACTCGTTGTAACCAACCATACTGATATCTCTCTGTAACATTTGTAACTCATCACAGGAACAGCAGCACTCAGAAATTTGCCACGAGTGTTCCTGCAAGGTATGGGCGTAAATGGAGACATAAAAGTATATGCACAGTTTTATAGGTCGACGGGCGTCCAAAGAAATCGCTAAACTAGGGGACAAGGATTATCTAAACTATTACTAAAGCAGAACCGAACTTCCAAAACTCATATCGCCAGGTACAAACCCAACAAAACTACAATTTCAAAATACCAAACTAGTTAGGAATGGGAATTACTAGAAAAACCTCAAGTAATTACGCCACATTACTGGAACCAGAGAAGGGAACATCAGTTACCGCTTCATTAACAAAGTTCGGTTTCGTGAATGAAACTTGAAGAAACAGACCCTAAGAAAAATCCCAACCCTTTTGTTCGATTATCGGGTTCCGTTCTTTACCTAGATGTAATGCTATGGTACACATGAAGTACTCAGTCAAAGAGTACTTAACTTCAGTACGAAGTGATAGGTACTAGAGGAATCAGACTGGGGAAGATGAAAGCCAAACTTAGGTGTTGCTGGGGCTGGCTACGAACGATATCGGCCTGCGCTGTTAGGGCCAATACGTAGGAAAGCCGTGTCGTTGGCCCGGCCACACTACCGACGAGCCCGTCAGAAAGTCCCCAAAACCACAGTTGCCTTGTATCAAGGACTAACCGACCCGTTCACTACCGAGGGCCAACACCGACTGCCCACGCTTCTTTAGTTATGAAGCCATCACCAAGTTGCACAGTGCCTTGTTGAGAACTGGATCCATGACTTCGTCAGGTTTGTACCACACTCGATCCTGCCGTCAGCTCTTGGCGACTGAAATAGAAACTCAGTCGTCTAGGGCCCAACCGATATAGTCATGAGCCTTGGCGATGCCGCACTGTTAACAAAGGTACTCACGTCTGCGCCATAGCCCACCACTGTCAAATAGCGGCGCACTATCCTAACAGATAAATCGTCCGACCCACAATATTTTTTGTGGTTAGTTAAAACAGAGTTGCTTTTAATATTTAATGGAACATTCTTCCCAAGGAAATAGAAGCTATCTCTAAATTTTAATAACATAATAATTGAAGCAGTGAAGATCGCTTATAATATTTTATTTTATTCTGTTGACCGTTTTAGAGCAGTGTTGCTCCACAACAGATGGGTCAGCTCCTCACCAAGGACATGATCTGATGATTACCCATGTAGATCGAAAAAGGTAATCATAATAAAATAAAATATTACAAGCCATCTTGACTGATTCGATTACTATATTATAGAGAGTTGCTAGCCTGGTATTACTGATAACCGTACACAAACGGCACTGCTCTCGGTTGCAGTTCCTGTCCCCCTCCCCTCCTTTCCTATCCTTACTCCTTCCACTCCCCTCCGTGGGACTGATTACCTCAACAGTTTAGTCCCCCTATCACAACCGAACCCCTCCAACCCCCATCTGTATTTATGCAAACCGATACCCAATAACTCTCAGCAACTCAGAACACGACATAAATGAAACTATAATTGATGCGTCAATGACGTAGCTAAGGATCGAATATTCGATTTCGGTTGGGGCCAGTGGCCAGTTTCTGCCAAAACATTGGTTTCGGCCGCAGTTTCGGTTTCAGCCGAATCTTCGGCTTGACCGAAGCTAGCTTTCATGAAGTCGGGTCGTGTTGAATTTATTTATTTATTTTTTATGGCACTTAACTACGGGGTCATCAGTCTCTAAACTTACAAACCACTTATGAACTAGCTAACACTAAGGACGGCACAAATATCCATACCCAAGGGGGGATTCAAACACCCGACCGTAGTGGCCGTGCAGACCGTGACTGAAGCGCCTCAGCCCCTCGGCCATCGCGGCCGGCGTGTTGAATTCAGTCAACAATAACGCTTTATCTCAGTTGACGGTGCGCAGTTCAACTGCTAGGAGTCTGTCCTCACGCGTAAAAATTGTGGGTATTTTCTTAAGCACCATACAACGCAATCTTATCTTGTAGTGATATACTATGTTAGTAACATAGTATTGTGGTTGTCATGTTGAGGGTCAGTCATTTCTTAGCACCTATTTAGCATGTTTTTTCTATAAAAATGTCTTTAAATCTATCGGACCAAACGGCGTGGTCATCAGTTCGTAGCTTACAAACTACTTAACCCTAGGTAAAGTAATATAAGGACAAACACACACACCCATGCCCCAGGGAGGACTCGAACCTCCACGGCGAGCAACCGCTCGCTCCGCGGGAGACGCTTTAGACCGCTCGGCTACTCCACCTCGGCGTTTCAAAAATGTTCAAATGTTCGTTAAGCTTATGGGACTTAACTACAGGGTCATCAGACCCTAAACTTACAAACTACTTATGAACTACCTTATACTAAAGACGGCACAAATATCCATGCCCGAAGGGGGATTCCAACCCCCGACCGTAGTGGCTGTGCAGACCGTGACTGAAGCGCCTCAGTCTCCTCGGGCACCGCGGCCGGCCCTCGGCGTTTGTTCTATACCTAAAGACTATCCTCCTACAAGAAGGACTGTGGAATTTGTGGTAGCTATACAGTAGTCTCGTTAATTCGAGGTGAACTGGACCGGTATCACCTCGAACTATCTAAATTTACCTGTGAATATGAAGAAAATCAACAATGAAAAGACTACCCGTGTAAAAAAAAAAAAAAAAAAAAAAAAAAAAAAAAAAAAAAAAAAAAAAAAAAAAAAACATGTTAGCCACTCATGGCATCTACAGACTTCTGATTAGGCTTCCACACATGAATGCGTCGTCATTTTATAAACTCTACCGACGTTTCGGCCACTGTTGCAGACGGCCTTCATCAGGGGCTGCGTCAGACACAGACCCTGATGAAGGCCGCCTGCAACAGTGGCCGAAACGTCGATAGAGTTTATAAAATGCCGACGCGGTCTCATACCCGTAAGAATTTTATTGATAGTGACAACAGCCCCGGAAGCCTACGTTTGCATTTAATTACCCAAGTTTCGGTCACGGTTTCGGCCGAAACTAGTAGAGTAGCCGAATATTTCGGATTCGTCCAAAAATCAAGTTTCCGTCGGACTCTAGCAATACCACCTAGAAGACAAGGTCTTACAACAGCCCGTGCCTACGTCACACTTAGAGGCCCCGGCCGCCTTCTGACTGGCCGGCCGCTGCGTGGCGGTGGGCGTGCCCCAGCGGCCAGCCAGTGAGGTGGCGGCTGGGGCCTCTAAGTGTGACGTTGGCACGGGCTGTTGTAAGACCTTGTCTTCTAGGTGGTGTTGACTCTAGACTCTAGACCTCCTCCGTCCCCTCGCAGGTGCGCAATACGCATCTTTGTTTGTCCCTGAATTGTGGCGGCCACAGGCTGGGCGACTCTCACCACAGCCGCCGGCTGCAGTTTCTCCGGAGCGCCCGTCACGCCGCCCCCGCCGGCCACCTGCTGACCACGCGCGCTAATGTATGCTGGCGCGCCGCTCTTCCGGCAGGGGAAAACGCCGGCGTGTAGCGCCTCTGCCAGCCCCATTCCGGCTGATGCGGCGATACCGCGCCAGACACACGCTCCTACCGCCGCCCAAGCAATTACTTTTATTTTCTAGTTTGCCACTGCTTTCCTGCTCCCGCCTGTTCTAATGAACTGCCCAGCAGAGTGGGCTGAAGGTCTGCCATGGTCTGAGTTGACTCCCCAGAAACAGGGGAGAGGGCAGCAGTAACAGTGTACACTCTGGTATTCATATGACGGCAGCGCAGACCTGCCAAAGCTCTGTGAGGTGCTGTTGTGGTTTTCACTCTCCGTTAATACGGTTTTTCGCGCCCATCTGTTCAAATGTTCAAATGAGTGTATAGCTTATGGGACTTAACTAGGGGTTCATCAGTCCCTAAACGTACAAACTGCTTACGAACTAACTAAGACTAAGGACAGTACAAATATCCATGCCCGAGTGGGGGTTCGAACCCCCGACCGTAGTGGCTGTGAAGATCGTGACTGGAGCGCCTCAGTCCCCTCGGCCACCGCGGCCGGCGCGCCCGACTGTCCTGTGCAAAACCACTATGGCAACTTGTTATTATTTCTTGGTGTAATCCTATAATTGTGCTTCCGATCCTCCAGAAAAAATCTCCTCCATGCATAAAAAAGTCCCCCATCAAGCCGCAGTTGAGTGGTCATCATCCTAAAACACATTACTGCAGAGCGTGCAGTTGTTCGCTGTCGGAAGTTGGAGTTCTCCATCGGGCATAGCTGTGTGTAATATCCTTAGCTTTAATTAGTTTAAGCATTTCGTAACCCTAGGGAATGATGACCAAATAGTTAACTCCCATAGATTTACAAACTTTTTTGTCCCTCCAACCGAAATCTTCGTATGTTCTCCTGCATCACTCTCCGCTGCCCTCCTGCCATGCCCAACTTTCTCTCATTTAGACTTTATGTTGTCATTTCTGTGATTGATTAGATGTTAACCTCAAGATGAATCGCCACAGTCGTATATTTCTTAATAATGATTTTGCAGCCTAGATCGCATTTTTCATTTATTAAGTTACCGGTTTCGGCGTGCTCGACGCCATCTTCAGACCTGTCGTAATTTACATAACTTCACGACATTTTTATATACTAAAAGAGTACATCCAGGTTGACGCATCACCAAACATAAAATTACTAGTCACTAATATAATATATACATCCATCTTCTAATGGCTCTGAAGCGAGGTACTTTATAAGTATAAGTTCAGTATTAGACTTTGAAGTACCTCGCTTCAGAACCATTAGAAGATGGATGTATATATTATATTAGTGACTAGTGATTTTATTTTTGGTGATGTGTCGACCTGGATGTACTCTTTTAGTATATAAAAATGTCGTGAAGTTATGTAAATTACGACAGGTCTGAAGATGGCGTCGAGCACGCCGAAACCGGTGACTTAATAAATGAAAAATGCGATCTTGGCTGCAAAATCATTATTAAACAATTATAGATCGCCCCATCGAACTATGAGATCCTTGTATATTTCTTAACTAAAATGAAGGACTTTTTAACGTAACTACGAATTGCTCTTAGATGTGTTCGTCGGCTTTTGGAAGAGGGTTAATAGTTCCATGTTTAATGCAGGCTGCGCCTATTAATGCCAGACTCTAATAGTAGGTACCCTATAGCATGATACATTCGTTCCTATAAATTCTTTACAAGATCTAGGGGACTTCACTTCCTCAAGATTACAAGGATATTTAAATAATTTTTAGGTTTTTGCTTACCATAACTGTCACATATCACTCTCTCCGCCTTTTTGAATGTTTGATAGTGTCCGCTTCCGCCTGAAACTCCACCTGCGCAGCGCCTCTCTTTCATCATGTGTACGTTAACGTCCAGTAAGAGTTTGAAACGCTGGGAGTATGATAAGACTAATTTTAATGCATACAAATCAAGTTGCATTAAGCATGTAAGCCAACGCTGAGCGTATAACTGGAGATCTAAAGTATGCATATGAAACTTAAATACCGATTTCTAAGTGTTTTGACACACATAGAATGAAATTACATCTATTGTCGTGGCCACGGATGGAGTAAGCTGTTCGATAATTTCAGGATGCAAGAATATCCTGAAAACGTCACATTGATGTCGACCTTCAAATTATGTACGTAATAAGATACCCTTTGGTTCGGAAGTCGCTAGTTTAAAGTATGACCCATTTGAAAATGTCGTGTCAACAATTATGACACGAAAATTATTAGCAGCTAATGATTTCTCATGTGCCTCTGCACCGAGTGAAGAATGGTGAGCCACAGTATTAACAAAGGTTAAAAGCAAGAATGGGGAAAATGGGCGAATCATCATTGAAACTAGGACATGAGCACTATTTTAGGCCAATAGTGGCTAAAAGAATAACTTTTTCTTTCTTGATTATTTACCTGTGTGCAAAAATTATAAACCTTCAGAGCAAACCGATCGTCCTGAAATGTGTGCGACATTCCAGTTAACACCACTGGGAACCACTGGACGAATTCAGCCTCGAGATGTTTGTCGTTTCTCGATCTATAAAAGGCCAGAGTTGCCCAGAAAGTAAAGAATCCCAATTTTATTCTTGAACCGTTATTTATCGCACATTATGAAAATTATTCACGCCAGCCGCGGTGGCCGAGGGGACTGAGGCGCGTCAGTCACGGTCTGCACGGCCACTACTGTCGGGGGTTCGAATCCCCCCTCGGGCATGGATATTTGTGCCGTCCTAGTTTATAAGTAGTTTGTAAGTTTAGGGACTGATGACCCCGTAGCTAAGTCCCATAAGCCATACAAATGTTTGAACGTTTGAAAAATTATTCACACGAATGTTCATTTACACATTCAACTTTTCTCCGTAATCTCCGTCGCAAGCTTAGAAGAAGCCCTGTCGGTACCAATATTTTGTCTGGCCTCATCGTTCTCCAACTGGAACAAAATAATTGATATCTTGAAGAAAGGGAAGTAGATACCTTACGGCTACCACCTTTACGTTTTTTGCTGTCCAAAGAGAGAGATAGAGAGAGAGCTTTCTTTAGACGGGAGTTGGAGGTTGCAGTCATGTAACTGGGTTTCAGACTGCAGTGGCTCGAAAACATAAACAGAGCGTGGACTAAACAGTTTAAATACCAAGGAGTATTGTGTATCTTTTTGTAAGTTGGCACCACTGCCTACGTATTAACACAGAGACGGGTCTGCAGTGCGCAATGGACATACGAAGTCTTGGATGTTGCATAAAAATATATTATACGTTTTGTTCTCCGAAGTTCAGCACAAGTGACTGGTGAAATGTGTTATCTCTAAGATATGCAAAGCAACCAAGTCGATGGTGCACAGTTAGCGGGAGCATCTGTGAAGAAATCGGATATACCGGTTAGCGTCTCACTGAAGCCAAGATCGACGCTAATGACAGCGCTCACAAACCAAGGTAAGATATTAGTGGCAGCATGAAACTACCAGAACAAAGGCGACACTAAAAAAAAAAAAAAAAAAAAAAAAAAAAAAAAAAAAAAAAAAGAGTACGGCTGGAACATAACATTCATGGAACGATTGCAGTTGTTAACTCCTTAGCTATGGAAACCGATGCAAAGTGTGAAGGATCATCATGACTGGACTGGACATACGTGTTACGGGCCGATGAACACCAACGTTTAAGTATCGAAAACTCCAAAAGTAGCTTACGATACGGCATGCATGCCATGCTTCCTACAGTAAAAGGTGGCTGAGGAGAGGGTGGGGGGGGGGGGTGAGGGAGGTAAGGGTCCGTCATGATTCGGTATCTATATCGTGGTATTCAATGTTACTTCTATCATTGCCCTCACTGGCAGGATAACTGTGAATGAGTGTGTCACCGGCATCGATACCAAACTGCTTACTGTAACAAACTTATCGCTAACGAAACTTGTATTCTGGAATGATAATACACTTATCTTACAGCCAAAAAGTTTCAGTCGAGCTTTCTTCAAAATCAGACACATTCCTTGAAAGCAATATCTCCATTTTTCAACATAATTCAACAGTTGTGAGGAGTTTTAGAGCTTAGATTGAGGACCAGATTTACAGGTCGTACATCGCTGAAGAAAATGGTGAGTGGGGTTGCTATAAGAATGGATAACATTCTTTTGGAACTAATAAACACTTTACGAGTCAGTTCCGCGAAGAGTTGTAGCTCTTCTTAAAGCCATTGGTGTTCAAAAGTCAAATGTTTGTAAATCTATCGGACCAAACTGCGTGGCCATCGGCCCGTAGCTTACAAACTACTTAAACCTACGTAAAATAACCTAAGGACAACACATACACCCATGCCCCAGGGAGGACTCGAACCTGCACGGCGAGCAACCACGCGCTCCGCAGCGAGGAGTTTGTGACACTTGCGGGGAGTGACACTTGCGCGGAAAGGGAATTTGTAGACACTTGCGCGGAGACCCGGACGCTGCAGGTAGTGAACAGTGTGTTCCAGAAGTAGGGATACACCACCCCTACTCCTCGCCCTCCAGCCGCTACCTGTGCCGTATTCAGGGAAAGGCCCACCGAGCGAGGTGGAGCTGTAGTAACGGCCCGGAGATATCACAGCCTCATTCAACAGGGAGATAACACGTCATACAAATATCACTCGATTTACAATACAGCACCATGTGAAGAGGAATGTGATGAAATTGGAATTGAGCGCAACTGTTGCTAACTACAATTTCGGATTTACTGCATTTTGAGTCAGAATTCGCATCTATATTCGCATTTATCGCAAATGCGAATTTTTCCTGTCCCTAGTAATACCTCTAAAAATAAACAGCTGATCAAGGCACTAAAAGCAAGGGCACATCTTTGGGTGTATTACTACAAATAACTAAAACACAATTTGATCGTGGAAGTATATACAATCTCATTATAAAGGTTTTTTGTAGGTGGTTTTGAGCAGCTTTTAAATATGTTAGGAATAGCATTATGAAATATAGACAGCTACACCTTATGTTTATTATGAGATATCGATTTCGGCTAATTTCAGGTCATCTTCAAGTCTCAAACAACAGGTGTTACTTATGCATTTTTCCAGTGGCACTCATAACCTTCAAGTGTTTACACACGCCGGCCGCGGTGGCCGAGGAGAATAAGGCGCTCCAGTCACGGTCTGCACGGCCACTACGGTCGGGGGTTCTAATCACCCCTCGGGCATGGATATTTGTGCCGTCCTAGTTCGTAAGTAGTTCATAAGTAGTTTCTAAGTTTAGGGACTGATGACCCCGTAGTTAAGTCCCATAGACTATACAAACATTTGAACATTTTGTGCCGGCCGCGGTGGCCGCGGGGACTAGGGCGTTCCAGTCTCGGTCTGCACGGTCACTACGGTCGGGGGTTCGAATCCCCCCTCGGGCATGGATATTTGTGCCGTCCTAGTTCGTAAATAGTTCATAAGTAGTTTGTAAGTTTAGGGACTGATGACCCCGTAGTTAAGTCCCATAGACTATACAAACATTTGAACATTTTGTTTACACACGAGGTCTAACTTTGTTAATCGCGTTAGCGATGAAAACAGAACCCAGAATCTTTACGTCTAAATGATACATATATTGGTGTGATGTCTTATTTCGAAAAAACACACATCACACCAATACATATACAGCTCTCGGTAAAGTGGAACGGTACGATGTCGTTACGTAGCACAGCACAGCCGACTGAAAACGCAGGAGACGTGCAAACAACGTTTTCTCCTCAGAGGTATGATTAGGTTCGACGTAGACTGCTACAACATACAGTCTACACGGCGAAGATTACACCAAAAAATTTAACGTTTCGTCTACTTTGGCGATAGCAACCAAATTTTAAAATCGTGTCTACTATGTAAAGAAGTAGCAACACAAAACGCTTCAAGTCCAAAACTTCACTGATTTTCGAGTTCTGAATTTTTAATATGTTTTTAATGTTGTTACAGAAAAAACATATTTGGGACTCATACTACAATTTTCATATGGCAGAATTTGTAGGTACATTCACAAGACATAAGACGACGGTTGTGTGCATTCATCTCATGAGAAATATCAATCATTTGTTTTCAGTGTTTACTTCAAAATTCTCTTTTAAGTTTATTTAATTATTAGTACTTAAATGTGGTTATGAAATAAATAAATTACATGTATATGTGTAGTCTTATGCGGCCAAACTACTTAGATCATTGGTCGCTAGACTTACACACTACTTAATCTTACTTAAAATAACTTAGGCAAAGTACAAACAAACATACCTATGTCCGAGGAAGGACTCGAACCTCCGACCGGACCAGTCGCGCAATTTGTGACACAAATTACATGTTTGATAATATTAATGCATAGAAGTATGAAATCACGTCAAGACTACTTCCTGCAAAAATTTCGACAAAAAAAAGTTGGTACTGAGTTTAGAAAAACAAAATTCTGGTTTACTGGATTTTAACATTTTATCAAAAATTAAATGTTACTAAAAGAAATACAGCCATTGAAATTTACGGGCATCATAACGTTTTCCCTTCCTGAGTAAATGAGCTGCTTCTTATAGTTTCAACACCTTTTTCTTGAATGTTCTGAATATAAATCTTCACACAGACTTCTTGAGGAGGAGAGTGATACGGATATCTGATTGTAAACCACTGCCTATTACCTTAGACCTTTTTGACTGTACTGAACAGGAGTTCCGCGTATTCCGTAATTTATATTTATACAGTTAACAGGCAATGTAATTTATAACCAACTATTAGCTGCCAATTTCACTTCATTTTTCCTGGAAGTCTTGCAACTTGTTTCTCCCTGTTGGTTTATGCAAAGTTCGGAGTAAAAATGGTTCTATATGACGGTGATGGAAAATAGAATTTATCTTTAGCATTTTTCGGTGTGTGACATTCCCTTACACATTCCGTATTTCATATATTTCTTAGATGTATTTGTTATTCGAATACAGCCAAATCGTTTTGGGATCTACGAATAAACGCTTCAAGTATGTAAAATACTCATTGACTTATTATTAACGCTTTTTAATTGAAGGTTTAAGATTGCATCTCCTATTAAAAAGCATAGTAGCTATTTTTAAAGAGATAAAAGATGCGTGATAGTGGGGTTAACTACATAGCGGTCAATTATATCAACGTATCTGTACAGGATGCCTAATATATATATTGCTTGCGCAGGTGTCTTGATATGCTTAGTGTTCTGAATAATATGCTTTTAGGAGGTATGACTGTGGAAAGTCATAGTCTTGTAGTAGCAGAGACTAACTCTCCAAACATTATCACTATTAAAAGACCTTTTTGTTTACAGGAGGAACACTCAACGGATTAAAATGTAGTTAGAACAAGTCACTATATTGCTCTTCAGCTTGCAAAGGGTTGTGCAATTTCACTGATTTTCGTGTCATGTTGACAGTGTGGAAACTTGACAACAGCAGTGCTAGAATTTTTGGTGGGCCTGTACCCAGGAAAAGCGATTAGCCGCCCCAAGGGCCCCGGGTTCCGCGCAAGTGTCACTCCGCGCAAGTGTCACTCCGCGCAAGTGTTCCAATCCCCGCAGCGAGACGCTTTAGACCTCTGGGCTACTCAACCGCGGCAACCGTTGGTGGGGCAAGGTCTTACTAGTTGACAAATATTGTGTCTGCGTCCTCCCCCTGTAACTCGTAGAAGGGAGGGAGGGCGTAGTGGAAGAGGGGAAAGAGAAGTGCCGGTTTTGTATAAAATAAAAACTGTTTCAGTTAAAATATTTGGTTGAGGTCTTGACCTTCGTGAGCATCCCTCTCTGCATCCTCGTGGGTGGCAAAGCAAGGCTACTGCAGGGAGAACCTCTTGTCTGGGAGCAGACGTTGGGCCCCGGGAACAGAGGCGCGGCCTCAGAGCGATCCCTCACTGCCGAAGGCCACACACGGCCGCTGTCGCCGTGCCAAATTCTTTACGAGCCGCGAGGCGAGCGGCGGGCTGACGAGACGTAAACAGGCGGCGTGTTTACACGGGCAGCTCGTGCGGCCCACGTGTCGCGCACGTGCGACGCCGCGCCGGCGCCACAGGGCCCACTTGTCGCCTCCCTAAATGCGGCTCATTTAGTCGCGCCACCCTGCGCCGGCATTCTTTTTCCTTTATTTTGGGCCACTGGAGTGAAGCCGACAGCTCTGTTAAGTGCGGGCGCGCTCCGAGCACAAGGCGGCTACTGTGGCGGCGGAAAATGAAGCGGCGAACGCAGCGAGGGAGGTAAAGGACCTGGTTGGTGTACTGGAGATCAGGCGTGGATGAACGTCCCACTGGTGCAGCCATCTGCAACTGTTTGCTGACGACGTAGTGGTTTACGAGACTGTAGGTAGACTAAATACTCCTTGACTGCACAAAGTCGTTTGACACGGCACCCCTCTATAACAACGAAGGTACGAGCACACGTAATAGGTTCCCATATAGATGATTTATTCGACGCAATCCTTGATGACAAAATTGTTATCAGAAGCGATCCAAGAATGCGTTTTAGTTCCGCATTTTTTTTTTTTTTTTTTTTTTTTTTTTTTTTTTTTTTTATGTTCATATAAACGGTCTGAGGAACAGGTTGACCAGCCGCGGTGGCCGAGGCGACTGAGGCGCTCCAGTCACGGTCTGCACGGCCACTACGGTCGGGGGTTCGAATCCCCCCTCGGACTGTTCATATAAACGGTCTGAGGAACAGGGTGGGTGACCACGGTGGCCGAGGAGACTGAGGCGCTCCAGTCACGGTCTGCACGGCCACTATGGTGAGGGGTTCGAATCCCCCCCCCCCTCGGGCATGGATATTTGCGCCGTCCTTAGTATTAGCTAGTTTATAAGTAGTTTGTAAGTTTAGGGAGTCATGACCCCGTAGTTAAGTTCAAAATGTTCAAATGTTTGTATAGCTTATGGGACTTAACTACGGGGTCATCAGTCCCTAAACTTACAAACTACTTATGAACTAGCTAATCCTAAGGACGGCACAAATATGCATGCCCGAGGGGGGATTCGAGCCCCCCGACCGTAGTGGCCATGCAGACCGTGAATGGAGCGCCTCAGTCCCCTCTGCCACCGCGGCCGGCTGTAGTTAAGTCCCATAAGCTATACAAACATTTGAACATTTGAACAGGGTGAACAGAAATTGGCGGCTGTTTGCTAAGGATGCTGTGGTGTGTGGGGAGAAGACGTTGATGAGTAGCCTTAGTAAGATACAAGTTGAACTACAGAAAATTGGAGTGATGAAAGGCAGCAGGATCTAATGTAGAAAATGTAAATAGATGTAACTAAACGGGAAACGTAATCCCGAAATTTTCGAATTTTGCATTAATGGTATGTAGCAGTCATCATGATTACATATAAATCAAACATAATTGTTGATTCATCGGTCCGTAACAGGTACTTCCAGTTGTTATGGTCCTTATTAGCTTTGTATTGGTTTGCGTTGCTAAGGACTTAGCAACTGTAGCCCTTCCATGAATGTTGTGCTCCAGCCGTACTGTTTTCATCGAAGTAGTATTGCTTAAGTGAATGCTGACTTTTGGTGTCGCCTCGGCTTTCGTAGTTTGATGCTGTCTGGCCACAATCATTCTTAACCCTAGCTTAGTATCATCCGTCAAAATGACGGCTACGTCCAAATTGTCAGTGAGCTGAGATGTTTTGAGGGACAACTGATGAACAAATGCACACGGGTAGAGTGTTGATTTGGAATCACACTCTCCAAATTGGCGAGAATACTGACAAGTCCAGCAGATCAGTACAGCCACTCCTGCGTGCTGGTCGGCGCTAAGCGGCAGTAAGCCACTGTGTATCGGTTCAAGGTGGGTCATTAACGCGTTTCCTGACAAATGCACACGGTTAGATTGTTGATTTGGAATCACACTCGCCAAATTGGCGGGTGTTACTAACAAAGAGGGGTGTTAGTAGCGAGCGTTAAAACCAGATCTTAGTAACGCAGGGTTAATGCTCGTCGTCCGCTTCGCAAATGATATTTTACCTTGGTTTGTGTGCGCTGTCATTACCGTCGATGTTGGTTCTAGTGAAACAACCAATACAGGCGGTTTCGTCACATTTACCCCCGTTCACTTCGCACCATCTATTAGGTCTCTTTGGATGTCAGAGAGATAACGCGTAACCATTTCCGTGTGCTGACTGTCGGAGAACTAAACGTATTTTGTTACGTAGCGACCAAGACGGGTTGGAACACTTGTACGTAGTGTCACAAGCTGTGACACTTGTATCGACCCCGGGGTTCTTGCTGAGTTAACCGGCTTTTCACAGATACAGTCATACTGAGAAGTACAGCAGATCAGTACAGCCACTTCTGCTTGCTGGTCGGCGCTCACACCACGGCAGTAAGCAACTGTGTATCGCTTAAAGGTGGGTCATTAACGCGTTTCCTGACAAATTTATTTTTAAAACTGTTGTAGTAATGACAACTGACTGATATCTTGATGTGCAAATATCTGGGGGCAGCCAAATACGATATTTCTTACAGCTTTTGCAGCCTTATGATATTTGCCATTTTACGACATAATTTAAATTTACAAATTTATTTTTAATTATTTTTTTTATTTAACATAAAAACACAATATGTTAAAATGTTTGTAAAGCCATGGGACCAAACTGCAGTGGTCATCTGCACCTAGACTCACAAACTACTTCAAGTAACCTATGCTAAGGACAAAACATACACCCATACCCGAGGGAGGACTCGTACCTCCAACGAGAAGCAGCCCTCGCAATCCGCATCAAGGAGCCTTTACCCGCACGGTTAATTTCCATCAGCTAAACACGGAATGTCAGTTAATATTACCGTACATATTTTCCTTTCCACTAAAGGATCAATGTTTGATACAACTTTTTTAGTAATGCTAATTCGAATAGACACTCTCTTTAATTGAAATCTGCGAGAGTGAGTTTATGTGCATAGATTTCGTTCTCTCCATTGCATAAAATAGCAGCATGTACTGTACATGCAGGACTCAGCAACGAAGTAATCGTAGCGGCCAATTTACATTGAGGAATATAAAGTTTACGAGACTATGCTACGGAACTTAGTCTTCACGGTACATGTCTCTACATTCTAGCTGTAGACAAGTATACCTACTGTCAACGTAACACGAAAATCAATGAAACTGCCCAAATCTTGGAAGAATTTTGGGAAAGTTTAGTTCATCGATAGAGGAATACCATCCAATCCTTTCAGCAGGACGGATTAAAGAACAGCATTTATGCCACGTACTCTTATAACTGATACCAGCAGGTTCGATCAACAGGTGTACATGACACCGATACTAAAATAGGAGTGCTTAGATGGAAGAGAGCCGAGGTGGAAGGGCCGAGCGCTCTAACGGCCTTGCTAGGGAGCGCACGGTTGCTCCCCGTCAGAGGTTCGAGTGCTCCCTTGGCTTGTGTGTGTTGTCCTTAGGTTACTGTAAATCAATTTAAGTAGTCTGTAAGGCTAGGAACTGATAACCTCAGTTGTTAAGTCACATAGAGTTACAAACATCTGAGCATTTGTTTTGGTGGAAGGCTGTGTTTGTTTCGTGATACACTCTTGAGAATATTTGGGGAACAGCCACTGGAATCTGATGGTTTCCAAATGGGGTGCATGTCCTGGTGTGCTACGAACAACGGCACAGGCGCTATTTTTCTCAATGGGCTGAGTACGCGTGCCCGATATGGAATAGATGCGCTCACACGAAACAAATAAATGTGGCCCTCAATGAGCTGCAGGATAGTGATAAGAGTACATGAAACCAACGCCGGTCAGACTCTTGTACAAGGCAACTGGTTTTGCAGATCCCACAGCTCGCAGAAACGCTATAGAACATGTAGATAAAATAAAACAACTCACAGATGAGTGACATGTTCTCTACAGAGCTCGACCACCAGAGACGCGACTGAAGTTCTAGGAGAAGTTTCCTTGGAACCGTCCAGCAGGACGATCAGCCTGAAAATTTCCCTCTCCCTCAGGTTCAGTGGACTGGCCAAAACCTAATTTTAAAACCTGGAGAACCTTGAATAGGCTCAGAACGGGGGTCGCCCAGTAAAAGTAAATATGCTTAATTGAGGTATAATCGAGCAAACTGATGTAAACTGCGACTGTGGAGATAATCAAGAACACCTTTTTACATGTGAAAAATGTCCACACAGGTGTACCCTCGAAGATTTGTGGCTCGCGAATACTAATGGAATAGACGTAGCCCAGTACTGGGCCGATACCCTTTAAACAGTCCGGACATTATAAAGTAAATTAGACTTCCTCCTTTAGTCGAAAGATTCCTCATTAACAATATGAAGAAATGGCCTCATTTTTTTTTAGTTACACTACTGCTTCAATTTGTCAACGTCACCATGTGATATTACTGAGTTCGAACAAAGTGGGTCGAAAAGTAAGAGGTCGTGAAAAGCTGAACGGAGTGACGTGGGTGACTCGCTGCTAAATGGTTTAAGCAAAAGACATGGACTTCTCTCTATGTGAAAGCAGTAGAATTTGTCAAGAAGTTAACATACGAGAAATTTGTGTGCAGCGGTGGCTGGATCGACAGACTGAAGCAACGGCATGCCACGTCTTTTGGCAAAGTGAGCAGTAAAGCAAAGAGTGTGATTTCTGAAACAATCCATCAGTGGGTCACTAACGTAAACACCTACAGTTCGCGAAGAGGAAGGAAGAGACTGGAATTTACTTTCAGTTAACAAAACTATGACATTCAAGAGAGGATACTTTGTTGGTGGCAAATTATCTAAAGAACGGATAACTTACCTGGTTTGTGCTAACATAGACTGTATAGAGAAGAAAAAATGCTCGTGATAGGTAAAATATAAAACTCTTCATGCGTAAAGCACATGAAAAATCTACCACTGCAATGTACTACTAATAAAAGTCCTGGCCGTACTCCGAACTACTTGAAGCTGACACAAGGCGTTCTGATCGGGAACATAAAGGTCAGCAAAATAAGAAACCGGTGCTTGTTGACAACTGTCCACTACATCCTGCACTCACGGGTCTGGAGTACAAAGAGCTTCGTTTTCTTCCCGTATAGACAATAAGTTTATTGCAACCTATATAAAAAATGTTCAAATGTTTGTTAAGCTTATGGGACTTAACTGCGGGGTCATCAGTCCCTAAACTTACAAACTACTTATCAACTACTTTATACTAAAGACGTCACAAATATCCATGCCCCAGGGGGGATTCGAACCCCCGACCGTAGTGGCCGTGCAGACCGTGACTGGAGCGTCTCAGTCTCCTCGGCCACCGCGGCCGGCCAGCCTATAGAGCAAAGGGTAAATAGGAGTGTAAAATCGCAGCGGTTGTTTGCTGTGGTGTTCATGTGGGTGTCGTCATTGAATGACTGTAGTAGGATGCAGGATGACGGTACCAAATTCCTCGGTGGTGTGACCAATGGCAAGTAGCGTTAAATGTAGAAAAATATAAGGTGATGCAGAGTGAATGTAATGTAATATTAGAAGCCAGCATTATCAGGGTGCCACTTCACAGTCGCGTGAATTAAATATCTACACGTAACGCTGCACAGTGATATGAAATGGAACGAGCATATAATCACAGTCGTGGGGAACGCAAAATGTCGACTTCGGAAAATTTTGGGAAGGTGTGATTCGTCTGTAAAGGAGACCGTATATAAAACGCTTGTACGATCCCATCTTGAGTATTGTTCAAGTATTTGGGATCTTCACCAGTTCGTTCTTAGGAGGACATAGAGGCAGTTCAGAGATGGGCGACAAGGTTTGTAACTGGTAGATTCGGCCGGCCGCGGTGGCCGCGGTGGCCGCGGTGACCGAGGAGACTGAGGCGCTTCAGTCACGGTCTGCACGGCAACTACGGTCGGGGGTTCGAATCCCCCCTCGGGCATGGATATTTGTTCCGTCCTTAGTCTTAGCTAGTTCATAAGTAGTTTGTAAGTTTAGGGACTGATGACCGCGTAGTTAAGTCCCATAAGCTATCCAAACATTTGATTTGGTAGATTCGATTAATGCGCGAATGTTAGTGTAATGCTTCGGGAAATTGGAGTGGCTGGAGGGAAAGTGACGTTCTTTTCGAGAAGTAGTGTGAAGAGGGCCGGAACTTGAGGCGTACTGCAGAAAGATTCTACTGCGGCGAGCCTACATTTCGCGTAACAACCACAAGGATAAGATTGGAGACAGTAGGGCTCGTACGGATGCATACAAGTATTCGTTTTTCTCTCGTTCTAAATGGTAGTGTAACAGGACAGCACGTAACAAGCAGTGGTACCGAGTACCCTCCACCACGCACCTTTGGGTGAATTGTGGAATATGTATGTAGATGTTGAAATGTTCAAATGTTTGTAGAGCTCATGGGACTTAACTACAGGGTCATCAGTCCCTAAACTTACAAACTACTTATGAACTACCTTATACCAAAGACAGCACAAACATGCATGCCCGAGGCGGGATTCGAACCCCGGCTGATGCGGCCGTGCAGACCGTGACTGGCACGCCGCAGACCGCTCGGCCACTGCGGCCGGCGTAGATGTAGATGTAGATGCGACTAGCTACAGCTACCATCCGGCGTTCAGTCTGTTACTGTATAATGTCGGGAGAAGTAATTGGTACACTTGGAAAGTCGACGTCGTTTTTAATTGGATGACAGCAGATGGCACCTTGGAAAGATAGCAGGTGTACTAATAATGGTTTCAATGTCATCCGCCAACAGATAGCGTAGGAACGTAGATGCCAAGCGCCTTCAGTGTGTACCCTTCAATAGGGAATGTTTACAGCCATAAGGCTCAGTGTGAAATCTAATTCTGAAGCAAACAGGCCACTCCCAAGCACTCTTGGTTCCTACAGACGACCGAGATTCAAAGGGAGTCAAACTGTAGCCTTCAGGAAATGTGCGACCGAAGTCGGTCGTGCTACGTCAGTTGTGAAATGATGCTGCTTTCAACGGTCATGTGAACATTCTCACACTCGTAGACACGGGTCTGGACTTCCCCGAAACGCAAGACGTCCACCAAGATCGTTGTAAGAGCAGCAGTGGCAGATCGTACAGCTTCCACAGCACATGTAACAGGGTTTGTGTTCGCAGAAGTGTCAAAGACGTGTTGCCACCCGCTTACTAGTAGTTGGACTACAGGTACGCACATTTTTATCCCGTCTTCCTGTCTCGTATAATATCGATGTGCACAGTTCCATTGGTGGCGTCAGAGGTTCACTTGTAAGATGGAATGACGAGTCGTGAAATTTTGCAGGCATTTTTCATAGAGTGGCACCAGATTTTGTATACCTTCTTCATAGAAATCTGCCGCCTGTGTCTTCAACCAGTTGGAAACAGTTTATTTCAGCTCGTCGTCATTGGTGAAGTGATGACCGCCAAGGAAAGGCTTGAGATGTAATAACAGGATCTTGTCATCAATCGCGTGAACCAGTTCTTCTATAAACAAAGGTGGACGCCCACTTCGTTCTTCATCGTGCACATCACTACGCTCGCCATTGAACTGTCGGACCCATCTTCTCACCATCGAATCACTCATCGCATTTGGTCCGTAAAAATCGCAAATTTGCCCATAAATTTCACTCGGTTTCACTTTCCTCGCATTCAGAAACCGAATCACCGACCTGATTTCACAGGCGGCGGGATTTTCAATCAACGCCGACATTTCAAACAAGCACAACAAAGCGTACGTAACTGACAGCGATCTCCAAATGGCTCACGTTCTTCTCCTTCATACACATCGTCTACAGCACATGTGCGGAACTGCAATCGCAGCGCTGCAGCGGAGATAAATTGAAACGGAACTTACTTTCTGGACACGCCTCGTATATTTAAGAACAAAATGAAATGCTTTACCTCTGGAATCACGGATACAGCTTTATTACGGGACACGGGGGTCGGCGGAAATTTTTACTCGGAAAGGGGGTCTCAGGTTCAAAATAGTGGAAAAACACTGGTTTGCAGAACGCAACAGGCTTCCCTAGCGAGTTACCACTGGCAGAACATGCAAGAAAGACGGAGTTAGAAGTTTCAGCTGTTAGTGACGTTGGTGTAAGGGTAGATAAAGGATACTAAATGGAAGAATACAAGTTTTGCCTGACAGGAGTCAAAACAGCGCCCTACATCAGGAAAGCAATTGAAACCAGCATAATGACAGTAAGGTATATAATCGAACGAGTGATATGGATAGATTTGGCAATTTCGAACTAGAAATTGTGATTGTGCCAGTTTTTTCGCCCTGTGAGATGGATTCTATGACTCTCTTAGTGATGCAGTTGGAGAAATAAAGAACAGTGTCTCGCTCATGGGCGATTTCATTACCAGGATAGCAAATCGAACAGAAGTATGCGAAGTGAAAAGGTTAGGGGGATGTTTGCAGAGGATGTGGAGACCAACAGGACCAGGTATCAGCTCGTGGAATTCTGTGTCGTTATGGGCTCAGTTAATAAGAATTCCATCTATAAGCAAAAGAACATGGCCGGTATACTTTGGAAGATAGGTGAACTAGGTCTGTCATTGACTATATAATAACATATTGAAAACTCAGGAAGGCAGTCAGGGACACACGTTTATTCAGAGGATTATTTTATAACACTGATCATTATTTAAGCGATATGGTTAAAGAAGTCAGTCCATACGAAGAAACTTCAGAAAGGACACAGTTCGTTGTAATTGATGGTAAGTCATCGAGTAAAACAGAAGTGATATCTGGCGTTTCACAGGGAAGCGTTATAGGTCCCCTACTCTTCCTCGTGTTTATAAACGATTTAGAAGACAATGTGAATAGCTCCCTTAGACTGTTCGCGGATGATGCTGTCGTTTATCGGATAGTGAAGTCAACAGAGGATCAAAAGCAACTGCAAAGCGATTTAGAAAAAATTTCTACTTGGTGCGAAGATTGGCAATTGACACTAAATAAAGAAAAGTGTGAAGTAATACACATGACCACTAAAATAAATCTGCTGAACTTCAATTACACGATAAATCAGTCTACCCTTAAGGTCGTAAATTCTACCAAATACCTAGGAGTTACAATTACGAACAACTTTGACCGGAGAGAACACATAGAAAATATTGTGGGGAAAGCGAATCAAAGGTTACGTTTCATTGGCAGAACGCTTCGAAGATGCACCAGCTCCACCAAAGAGACTGCCTACATCACACTTGTGCGTCCTCTCCTGGAGTACTGTTGCCCCTTGTGGGACCCTCACCAGGTGGGACTGACGGAAGATATTGAGAAGGTTCAGAGAAGGGCAGCTAGTTTTGTTTTATCACGTTACGGGGGGGGGAAAGCGTCACGGAAATGTTGCACGAATTGGGGTGGAAATCATTAAAAGAAAGACGTTATTCATTGCGACGTGATCTGTTTGCGAAGTTTCAATCACCGACCTTTACTTCTGAACGTGAAAATATTTTGCTGGCACTCACCTACTTAGGGAGACATGACCATCCCAATAAAATAAGAGAAATCAGATCGAAAACGGAACGATTTAGGTGTTCTTTCTTCCCGCGTGCTATTAGAGAATGGAACGGTAGAGAAAAGTTATGAAAGTGGTTAATGAACCTCTGCCAGGCACTTAAATGTGATTTGCAGAGTATCTATGTAGATGTAGATGAAGCATAAGAACATGGCCGGTATACTTTGAAAGATAGGTGAACTACGTCTGTCATTGACTATATAATAACATATTGAAAACTCAGGAAGGCAGTCAGGGACACACGTTTATTCAGAGGATTATTTGATGACACTGATTATTATTTAAAGGTATGCAGAATGAGTTTTTTGATGAAAAAATCGATTTTTGAGTAAATGCATTTTCGAAAAATTTAGACTGTCCCGTTTAATACCATGTATAAAATATTTGGATGACGTGAATAGAACTATTTTAAATAATTTTTTAAAATAATGTCGAAACACGATGTTCCTCACCTTGTATATGAGACGCGAAATATATCTGATATAGACAGCGTTGCCAGAGATATAATTGAGCACAAGAGAGTTAGCTTTCCTGTTGGCTACACTAGTAGACAGTTCACAATAGATTGGTAACGATGTGAAAATTTCGAAACTGGAGTGTGTTGGTCATGTTCAGAAAAGGATTTTGTCAAGACAAGGCTAGCATGAAAGGCAAGAAATTGAGCGATGGAAAAACTTTAAATGGGAAAAATAGACTGACAGATGCTACAATAGATCATATTCAGAAGTGCTATGGTCTAGCAATAAGACAGAATACAGCAGATGCAGAATTAATGAGAAGAGCAGTCTGGGCTCTTTTTTTTTTTCATATAGCTTCAAACAATGAGAATCCCCAACATGGACTGTCCAAAAGGAGAAGATAGTTGGTGCAAGTACAACAGATGCAAGATAACTAAGAAACAATACAATCACACTCATCACCTGCCACCTGCCATAATGGATGAAATAAAACCAAAATTCTGAGACCTCGCAGATATTAGTCTACTAAAGAAATGTCTTCATGGCCGGACTCAAATTCCAAATGAGTGTGATATCGAATAGACTACCTAAAACTGTGTGCATCTTCATGTTTTCGCGGCGCAATGACTATTCAAAGAAGTTTCGGGCGTGCAGCCGCATAAAGTTTTCTTCTTCTAATATTTCGGCTGAGAAACGTTCAGCCATCTTCAGAGACTCGTCTCTGAAGATGGCTGAACGTTTCTCAGTCGAAATATTAGAAGAAGAAAACTTTATGCGGCTGCACGCCGGGAACTTCTTTGAACTACCTAAAACTGTGCTTGTGGGTATAAACACACTTCAGTTTGGCGTTTTTGATGCTGTTTCATCATTCAATCAGGGCATTATAACAAAGTGCAAAGTTCTGCAGAAGTTGGGGCTCTGTGTAGGACTACTAACTGCTGCAGCTACGCTTTGTTTGGACAAGAAAAGGCACAGGTCTTCAGATAATGCCATAAAAGTATATTATATTCAAAGATGGCTAGACAACATAGGAGAGCCATCAAGAGGAAGCTGTTGGACGATTCTGATGACATAAGCTATGGAGCAGGCTTGTAATGAAGTAAAAACTTTGAAACTATTTTCCCGTAACTTAAGGTTTTTTTTTTTTTTTTTTTTTTTTTTTGTGTGTATATGGTACATTTTCTTAGGGCCTATTTATAGTAGAAAGATGAAATTTTCTGTAGTTGTTCCTTAAGACCTTCTAATATATCTGAATTAAAAGATATGTGGAATTATTTTGTATTAATGGATGTAAATTTTAATATACTTGTTAAAATGTGTAACTTTTTTTAACATTTACAAAAAATAAAATATCTGAAAAACTATACATTATTTTTTTCAAAATTAATAATTCAGCATAAAAGCAGAACATATCTCTGCGTTCTGTGAAAAAATCAAGAGTATCGTATACCCTTAAGCGATATGGTTAAAGAAGTCAGTCCATACGAAGAAACTTCAGGACATCAGGCAAAAACACACAAAAACTGCTATCACAAAGGTAATAGTTATTTCAATATTGTCATTAAGTCACTGGAGAAAGAATCGACAAGGTACAGGGACACTCTACGGGAAGTTGCTAGAGAAATGGTGGAAAAACCCTGGTTTCCAGAACGCGGCAGGCTTCCCTAGTGAGTTGCCGTGTATGGGCGCGCGACCTTCCGGCTCATTCACACAGCCGTGGCGGAGCAGCCAGTGGGAACGGGCGTCACTGGCGGCGTGGCGGCGCGGCGGACGGAAGTCCAATTGTCTCCTGTAATGCGGCGGCAGGGGGACGGGACACGGGAAAGGCCGGCTTTTGGCGCCGATACCATCGGAGGTCAGCGCCTCCCTCTCTCCCCTAATTAGTATTCCGCTAATTGGACAATGCGGGGTCTCATCCAATTAGCGGCAGGCGGAACTGTCTGGCGACTGAGTCAGGCAGCGCGACCGCCGAGCACTGCTGTCTGGCTGCGCCTGCGGCTGTGGCGGCGGCCGTCTTATCTGCCGCCGGCTTCATTAGGGGCGCGAGCCATGGCCGCGCGTGGCGCGTATGTGGCCCGCAGGTGTGAAGAGCACACACGATGCAATCTGCTAAACGCCACACGTGTTCTCCACACACGTACAACCTGTCCTAAGCGGGCGCATCCGCTAGAAAATATGACGTGGGAGCCGCTCGCGACTGCTGGCGCGGGGGTCTCCATGCGTGGAAGCGACAACCAGCACACATGTGAGGATAACAGCGTGTAATTTTTTATCAACGTCATCTCACTTCACTCACATATCAACACTGGAGCATTTCTCGTAAAACTGCACCGCGGCCGGGTTTCGAACTCGGCTCTTCTTCTTACTAGGAGGTTGCGCTCAACATTAAGATACACGTGACAATTTTCATAATTACAAGTAGTGATATAGCATTCATGATTCGTTTAAAATTTAACTTGCTTATGCCGTTTATGTGCCGCGGCGGAGTGACCGAGCGCATTGAGGCGTTGTGCTCCGATGCGTGAGGCCGTTCCCCGTCGGGGATTCGAATCCTTTCTCGGGCATGGATGTTTGTGTTCTCTTCAGTAGAAGTTAGGTTATAAGTAGTTTGTACGTTTACGGACTGATGACCCCGCAGTTAACTCTCATAAGCTTAACATACATTTGAAATTTTTTGCCGTTTATGTTAGTAAATATGACATCAGTGATTCAAAAATGTTCAAATGTTTGTAGAGCTTATGGAACTTAACTAAGGGGTCATCTGTCCCTAAATTTACAAACTACTTATGAACTAGCTAATACTAAGGACGGCACAAATATCCATTCTCGAGGGAAGATTCGAACCCCCGACCATAGTGGCCGTTTAGAACGTGACTGGCACGTCGCAGACTGGTCGGCCACCGCGGCCGGCATCAGTGATTCCGCGGGAACAATTCATCTATACGTGTCTTTACTGTCTTTTTCAAAACTGAGTAAATTTTGTCCCGCGCGATGAGTCTATGACCATCGATGGAATATGAAGAAATAAAATGCAAGTAATATATATATATATATATATATATATATATATATATATATATATATATATATATATATATATATATTACTTTTGTTGTGTTCTATAATTTCATGAAACAATAATCTAGTTTTACGCTGTAATCAAAACACTTTGCGCGAGGTCGTTCCCCGTCGGAGGTTCGAATCCTCCCCTCGGGCATGGATATCTGTACTGTCTTTAATTTAAGGTAGTTCGCAAGTAGCTTGTAAGTTCAGGGACTGATGACCCCGCAGTTAACTCCAATAAGCTTCACAAATATTTGAACTTTTTGCAAGTGCATTATTTTCACTGCCTTTTCGATTCTTTTCTGAGTGATCTTGTTAGTCTGGTCTAAAAAAAAAAAAAAAAAAAAAAAAAAAAAAAAAAAAAAAAAAAAAAAAAAATCTTCATTACAATTAATTGTATACTTCATACTGCGATGCATTATATATAATGAGAAATAAAATATTGTACTCAGTTTTAAAAATGGAAGATGGTTAAACCAAAGACTGATATGAACCTGTAAAATCAAAAGCTGTTAAAAATAAAATGAAAAATTGTAATATAAAAAACAGCCTTGTTGTCACGGATTTACCCCCTGGCATGTCTAGCTCCTCAGTCCAAATTCTCCCCTCTGCCTGTCTCTGTATGATTTTCCCCTTAAATTCGAACACCAATACAAATCAAAATTTTAGACATGGCGCAGTTCAGCAACGGTGGAACACGATCCAATTGCTTTGGACCAATGCAATTCTTTCTCACAATTTTCTGAAATATTGAAATTACTTTTAATTTTTATAAATAAATAAATGCCACGTGTAAATGGCTGCTTGCTCTATGGCGCTTTGCTGCGGAGAGCGCGGCTGCTTCCCTTCGGAGTTTCGAGTACTCTCTCGTTCAGGGCTGTCTTTTGTGTTGCCCTTAGCGTAATTCAGTTTAAGGTTTGTAAGTCTATGGAACGATGACCATTGCAGTTTGGTCCCAAACCTCTACAAACATTTGAAAACTTTGAGTAAATAATTTTGTAGCCCTTCCGTGTTACCTGGATCCCGACCCTTTATTACGTCCACAACCGGTTTCGTTCCATTGAGCTAGTGGTCACTTAATAGGGCCATAAGAAATTTATGCATCCCCAACGTTAGAGTTGTAATACCATTCTATGTGAATAAATATAAATATATTTGATAAGCTGTTGGTCCTGGACAAAACCATCATCCACCAAATAATGTCAGTGGGTAAAATCACTAGGCTCCCCGAAAAAAATCTGTTGAACCAAGGGTTATGTTAACTTAAGACACAATGTGTCCTAAAACACTTTTGAGTGGAACGCTAATGGTTTTATCAGTTTTCTATATCTTTTGAAGGATGATGTTTTTGACGCGCAACAACGGTTTATCAAATGTACAAATTCACTTATAATGGTGCGAAAGCACTTGTAGATCTAATAATAGATTACAGCTGATGTGACAACGATGAATTTTCATTTATTTTACGAAGTAAAGCATTTTTAATAGAGTGATTGTCTCGGCGATCCGATCACGCTCTCCGGACCGGCCAAATGTCCATAGCCAAATTTTCGTGCTACCCAATCTAAAAAAAACATCAAACTTTTCTTCACATAATGTTAACAAAACTTGAGAAATGCAGCTAAAGTCGGTAGCTTTCACTAATTGCGAATAAGTATCTCGTCATTAAATGTATGTGTGCGGATCGTTACAGTCATAATGAGTACCGCAGGCAAATGACGATATAAAGATGTTCTTCCACATCCTGGTAATCACAATAAAATATGTCCATGCGCTGCGGTTGTAGGCAAGTGACATATGGGAGTTTGGGTCGGCCCCAGGAGCGCGCTTGTACGGCCGAAGGATTATGGCGAGCATTCGGCCCTGCGCGAATCTTCTTGTGTCACAATATAATAGACCAGCTTACGAAATGTGTACTACAAAAGTATAGGAAAGGTACAGACAATATTTTTAGGTGTGTGTTCCTCCATGTATAGTTCAAATGTTTTATGTCTCAGCTCTTACAGCTTCATAATTAATACCAGTTTTACATCTTTATTCCTCACGTCTACATATTTCTTTTTCTCATAGTGAGGAATCACTTTGTTGATGTGTGTGCCACACTTACATGAATGTAAGTGTTGTGCGATGATTTTATCTTGTGAATTCATCAATCCCATTGCGATGAGTTTCCTGGGTTGACGTGCATGGACGTCCAATCTTAATTCTGACACACTCTACAGGTTATCACCAACATTGTACGTCACATGTCCAAACATCACCATACGCACCTTTATTTGTTCTGTGTATATCAAATGGAGATACCTTTGCCATGGTTATAAACTAGATTACAGAGCACAGTGACAGAGACATGTTACACGCTACAGGTAAAAGTCTTCTAACAGTACCGAGTCACAATTTGTGTCTCGGAAACAGTAATATTCATAAAATATAATACCTCAATCGATATTTAAAACAAAATAAGAAAGTTTTATTTTTATATCATTCCATCGCGTACACTTTTAGACTTAAAATTGTTAGTCAAAACCGGTCAAAGAAATAATATCATACTTCAAATTTGGCACTAACTTGATCTATTCTTCAAGCTACACGATAATGAAAGGTTTATTTCGGCCTCGTATTGCTTCTGATGAAGTACTTAAATTATTCGGCTGAATTATTTGCCCACTTTAGGTTACGGTAGTAACACTAAAAGTGGGCCTTTGCGATCGTCTTTGGACAGCTCGAAATTTAAATGAAAATAACGGCGTAACTATTCATATGACACGAAAATTGAATATCAGAATTTGTAGAGGAGAAAATGCACTACAACTTTGCTCTCTTGTGTTATATTTTACATACATGATTGTAGGCCTCACAGAGACCAGAAACTCCCTTTTTCAAATTTTTCTTACAAAAATACGGTAGTAATACCAAAAAAGGCCGTTTGTGATATTATTGTAATTGGAAACGAACCGTTCATCTGACACAAAAATTGAAAAACCTAATTGGTAGAGGAGAAAATTCTCTACAACTTAGATCCCTTACGTTTTTATTCATATATCGTATCGATTGAGAGGTATTTGTAAAAATAACGGAGATTTGACACCATTGAATTAACGAAAACCAGCCGTTCGGAGATGTCACGTGACATTCCTCGCATAGAACTCTCTCTGGCATCTTGTGTGCGTATTTGATGATTTTATTATTGTAACTTACACGTTGTCATTTCAAAACAATGGCGCACCGAAGAATTAACAAAAACACATAGTTCTTCGTACGATAATCTAGTGTCTACAAATCCCATATTAGCATCAGTTAACAACGGCCATTAATAATATGAGATTAAAGGCCTCATTTTTCTAGTCCATAGCCGTAGCGTAGTGAGTAAAGCGTTGGGCTATGACGCTAAAGGTTGGTGGTTCGAAACCTGCCACTGCTTCATGTTTTTTTTTTCCTAAAAGGGTTTCAGACACTCTTATTAATTAATTTTTTTATTATTTAAATTATTATTTTGGACCAAAATGTTTGCACAAACTTATAAAACTACAAATCTAAAGTAGGCCGTAAAACAGGTCACTGCGATTTTTTTTTTTTTTTTAGGTTTATTAACATTTTTGGCCGTCTTGATGATTGTGGACATTCGTCTTATCGTCATTTTTAATTTTAAAATACAATCCTAAGGAGTGATATATCTACAATGTGTTCACATTAGATCTTTCAGATCGCACCTTTTAAAAATCTAGCTGACGTTCTAGAGATAGTCATTACATAATTTTCAGATCACAATCTCGTACCCCCGCCGTGAGAACGAATAATGATTCGTATCTCCTGCAGTCACATTACCGCAGTCACAGATGCCTTGAAGTTAATTAGCTACAAAAGGGACTGGGAAATTCAGCCTATTATAATTCTGTGGTGGGTATGAATCTTTACAAGTTGAAACTCTCAAACCATGCAAGCTCTAGGAGCCAGGATCAGCACGTGATACCAACGTGATTATTGGAGTTTTGTAATGTTGTTGCCATTCATACAGCATGATTTGTCTTGCATTCTGTGCATGAGATTTCTGTTTATTTCAATACACTCATCTGCCACAAATTATGACCACCTGCCTACAGTTGATAGAAACCCTCCAGACTATAACAGCCGCACCTTTCATGCACTTTCAGTGAGCGTGTTGGCCGTCTGTAGATTGAGAGACGTGCGCAATTTATTTGAGTTTGGTAAATTGTGATACCCAGGAGGCTTAGGCACGATAATTTCCAAAAAATGTGAAACGTAAATAAAGTTATTTAGATCTGAGGTCTGGGATGTTGAACGTCTATATCCAGTATTCTTTGGCTGTGTGAGTACACTGTTTGGCAAATGCTATACCGCGATTGTTGTAATCATTATTTTGCCACCGTACAGATCAGTCTTATGTAGTCAGTCATGGAGTTAAGTTTAAAACTTGCAGTCTCGGGTTTAAACAGTCGAATCGTTTTACTTGAAATAAAAATATATATTGTCTCTATGGATCAAAAGGAAAACAAGTTTATAGAGTTCTACGATAATTGATGATGATCTAGTATTCTGAAAAAACAAGATTGGGAGAATCTTTAATTCAGTATTTGGCGCTCCGCGTAATTTTTATCCATTTCTGACATTCAGTATGAAGGGTTGAACTTCATATTTTACATTAACTTTTTGAACGAACTAAATTGTAGTGTACTAATTTTACATGATTTTTTCCTGATTTTTGTGACAAATCCATAACTGGATTCCATTTTTAAAACAACAGAGTGGGAGAAATTTTGTACTTGTGTAGTTAGGAGTTAGCATAGCACACCTGTGAATTCTGTAATTAGTTTGATTTCTTGCAGCATTTGCAGCTATGGCAGAAATTTTTCGAACGGTGTTACATATGCAGTTTCCTCGCTCACAAATAGGCCAAACAACAATGCTATTTGTCAAATGAGCTACGTGAGGAACAACTGTTAATTTGTACCTAAGTTGCATTCAGTTGCTTTCACAAAAATTACATTTTGATTCTTACAGCTTCAATCATTAATATGTCAGCGTAGCTCCAATCAGATTTTAAACTGTTTGTACTTACTGAATAAAGTCTCAGGGGCGGAAAATTCATTAAATTCTTTGTTTTGCTTTAGGTTACAGTCTGCGCTTTGCTAAAGTTTCAGATAAGCGAAGTAATCAAATTAAATGTTTGTAAATCTATCGGACAAAACTGCTTTGTTATTAGTCCGTAGCTTACAAACTACTTAGACTAAGTAAACTAACCTAAGGACAACACAAACACCCATGCCCGAGGAGGGACTCAAATCGCAGACGGCGAAAGGCCGCGCGCACCGCAGCATGGAACTCCAATGCGCAAGGCTAATCCGCCGCGGCAGTTAAAACGATGTCCAGAAACATTAACAGTCACACATCCCACATAACGACAACATAAGACGCAATTCTTAGAGCATCAATCAGTTAATTTCAATCAATTTTTGTATTATAATTTTTTAAGTAACTGTATCAGTATCATAATTGTTGTTAACTCAGGATCTTTCCACGCCACAATTCAGAAATACCTGTTCCATTAATTCCTTCAATTTGGTTCGTAGACATACTTATGTAAATTTCATTAAAATCTTAATAATTACAGTTTCTTTCACCGCCGTCTGGAATCGTCGTCCAAGCTGAAAAATAATTATCAAAACTTTTATTTTATTTCAACACTCGTCCCTGAATCATTTCCAAGCTGAGAAATAATTATCAAACGTTTTATTTTATTTCAACACCCGTCCCTGAATCATTTAGTAATTTTTAACTAGAATTAACTATAAATGGCGGCCGATGACTGCAGTTAGCGGTCGTTGTTGAAGATGCTCCAACCGGAACTAAAATTCTGAACATCTTTAAAATATTTGAATGGTTACTGTTACTATGAAGAACACGATATACTGCTTAACATTTCCATTAAAGATCGTGTCTGACATTTTACCATCATTTAAGATCCCTTGATTACTATTGTTGAGAAAAAAACAATATAACAGTGACTTTCGCAAAATTAACATAATATCTTTCTTTCAAATCACAGCATGACATGTACAGGAACAAGACAAGAGGGATTACATATTGTACAATTGTTCAAATAGTACTCGAACAAAGAGCTAACATTCAAGACGATAGTAAAATTTCTATGTCGTAAAAGACAGTTCATGATGACCTTGATAACACTTTATCTCTGACATCACTCCACTTATGTTTTTAATTAGAACTCAATACGGCGTCACTATTAATATCGATCCTCCAGGGGAAACTACAAGGAGGCGAACTACTGCGCAACTAACATCAGGCCTCGATACTGGGGAGAGTGTGAACAAGCAAGGCACCGAACGCTACAAATGATGGGCTTCGATAGCCGATGAACCATGCATTTGTCAATGTTAGCATTACGACACTCGAAAACACTACTGAAACTGACACTTGACCATCGTTACTGGACGTTGGGTCAGAACGTTGCATAGACTGATGAATCCAGATACGTTCTTGACAATTCCGAATCTGTAGTCTGCCAGGGATGAAGCTGGTTCAGACATGTCCTGCGGGACGGATGAAAGCTGGCAGCGGCTCATACTCTGGAAATCACCGCTAGGTCCAGCGAAGCTCGCGAAAGACGTCTTATGAGCCGAAAAGTCTCGTACACTAGTTACAGGGTACGTACACTCATTTAATGGCAGTGGTATTTTCAACACAATCATGCGACATGTCAAAGACTAGGAGTATGATGAAGTGGTTCGAGGAATACAGTGGCGAAATGCAATTGATGTGCTGGACCCCTTCTCGAGATCTGAACTCGATCGAGCACACGTGGGATGTGTTCGAACGTGGCGTCAGAGATAATCGCTCACTCCAGGGAATCTACATGAACCAGTAAACACAGGGCACCACTGTTATCCATACCGAAGGTGGAAAATCCGACCATTATGTAGGTGTTGATAGAGTTCTGGCTGATCTGTGCTATTTTTAATTTTTATTCATTTATCTATTTTTAGGTAATGTCTCCCGGAAGAACAAGGACCATTGGTCGATTATAGCAGCCATGCGGGGTTACAAATATCTACACCCTTACGCTTCCTCCATGTTCAGATTCTCAACCCAGTTACACCACAACTGTGGTGTTGCAGTCCCTCCTTCTGCATACGCACTGCTATGCCTGTATTCCCGCAACGGATCGGCTGTAATTTGTACATCTCTGTTGAAATTGTTCTGTGCCTTTTCAACCAATTAAATGGAGATGTCAGTTTCAGTGTAGCAATTAGTGGCAACAAGGTTGGATCAGAACGGGATTCCTTACCTGCAGTTGTTAAGATACCGGTTCGCGTAGTGGTAACCACTTATCAGGTGCTTTGTAGCTCCTTCAAAGCAACAGGCTCAATGCTCCAGGACTCCTATCAGTGAAGTGCGAAGCAGAAAAAACCTGAAAACGAATCCGCAGCAGTACGTGGTGAGATAAATATCTCCTATCTAGATACACTTGCAAAACTCAGAACCAGGTAGTATTAGACCTTAATTTTTTGCTGCCAGTTGCAAGTAATAGCTTCTCCCTTACATGTCTGCTCGGCAGCAATTAATTCTGCGTGAGTAGATGGAAATTAGAAATGCCTGCCCGAGGCGATCTAACTTTCATTTGCAACATGTTGACTGCTCTGATTATGGCTCGCGGAAATAACCGAATCGAATTGATTCTAATAACCCTTCAGGCTTACGTGATAATTGTCTCTATTAACAGCTAATAAAGGGGAGAAGCTGTTTTCACTTTGAGGAATCTAAAAGAATTTTCACGTATGGAAGTACCCCTGAGTCTTAATTACGTTGACCGCTCTGTCAAAACATTGTACGAAATAATATTCAGCCATATAATTAATAATATTTTATGATGTAGCACGTCACGTCTCTTCAAAGAACGTGACGTTAAACTCTAATCTTACTTATTTCTTGTAAAGAATTATAATGCAACCTTTTTATCACCATAAGGTCCAGAGTTCCATAATGTTTTAATTCCACAGTCACAGGTAATATTTCATTAATCGATGTACAATATATTTACACTACTGGCCATTAAAATTGCTACAAGAAGAAGACATGCAGATGATAAACGGGTATTCATTCAACAAATATATAATACTAGGATATGTGATTACATTTTCACGCAGTTTGTGTGCATAGATTCTGAGAAATCATTACCCAAAACAACCACCTCTGGCCTTAAAAAGGGCCTTGATATGCCTGGGCATTGAGACAAACGGAGCTTCAATGGTGTGTGCAGATACAGATCCAATGCAGCCTCAACACGATACCTCAGTTCATCAAGAGTAGTGACTGACGTATTTTGACGAGCTAGTTGCTGAGCTACCACTGACCAGACATTTTCAATTGATGAGATATCTGAAGAATGTACTGGCCAGGGCAGCAGTCGAACATTTTCCATAGTCAGAAAGGACCATACAGGACCTGCAACATGCGGTCGTGCATTATCCTGCTGAAATTTAGGGTTTCGCAGGGATCGAATGAAGGGTAGAGCCACGGGACGTAACAAGTCTGAAATGTAACGGGCACTGTTCAAAGTGCCGTCGATGCGAACAAGAGGTGACTGAGATGTGTAACCAATGGCACCCCATAACATCACGCAGGGTGATACGCCAGTATGGCGATGACGAATACACGCATCCAGTGTGCGCGATGTCGCCAAACACGGATGCGACCAGCATGATGCTGTAAACAGAACCTGGGTTCAGCCGAAAAAAAATGACGTTTTGCTATTCGTGTACCTAGGCTCCTGGTTGCGTACACCACCGCAAGCGCTCCTGTCTGTGATGCAGCGTCACGGGTAACCGCAGTTATGGTCTACGAGCTAATAGTCCATGATGCAGCGAACATTGTCGAACTGTTCGTGCAGATGGTTGTTGTCTTGCAAAAGTCTTCAGATGTTGACTCCGGGATCGAGACGTGGCTGCACGATACACCCAGGCGGATAAGATGCCTGTAACCTCGACTGCTAGTCGTACGGGGCCGTTGGGATCCAGCACGGCGTTCCGTATTGCCCTCCTGAACCCACCGATTCCATATTCTGCTAACAGTCAGTGGATCGCGACCAACGCGAGCAGCAATGTCGTGATACGATAAACCGCTAACGCGATGGGCTACAATCCAACCTTTATCAAAGTCTGAAACGTGGTGGTACGCATTTCTCCTCCTTACACGAGGCATCACAACAACGTTTCACCAGGCAACTCTGGTCAACTGTTGTTTGTGTATGAAAAATCGGTTAGAAACTTTCGTCAGCACGTTCTAGGTGTCGCCACCGGCGCCAAACTTGTGTCAATGCTCTGAAAAGCTAACCATTTGCATATCACAGCATCTTCTTCCTGTCGGTTAAATTTCGCGTCTGTAGCACGTCATCTTCGTCATCTTCGTGATGTAGCATTTTTAATGGTTAGGAGAATCGTAGGGTAAAGTGATGCAGCCGTGGCGGAGTGGTCAAGCGTACTGATGTGCTATGGTCCGATGCGCGTAGCCGTTCCCCGTCGCGTGTTCGAATGCCCCCTCTGGCATGGATGTTTGTGCCGCCTTCAGTATAGTTTAGTTTATAAGTAGTTAGTAAGTTTAGGGACTGATTACCCCGCAGTTAAGTCCATTAAGCTTAAGAAACATTTGAACATAAGTTGGTACAAATTCGATATGGTTGTAATTTCAATCAGCTTAAGGTCTCGCGCTGTCTGTCGGTCTCGTAGAGTGGGTAGCACTTGCCTTTATGTGGCGTTGTTACTACAGCTCGTTTTGTTTTTCCAAAAATTCACCACTTTGTGCTATGAAGCTATACATTTTTTCCTGTTAAGAGGTAAGTGAATATACTTAGTCTAACGCGTTCGTATCAAATCAGTAGCTAAGAGTGATTGGATTCGCTGCCAAAATTGCGATGTTTGGTACCACGAATTTTGCGTTGGTGCCCGAGAGAAAAAGTGATTTATGTATAGAAGATACCAGTGATCAAAATTGTACCAGGAAGTGATCTCAATTTCACCTAGTGTGGTACATTTTTGATCCATTTTTCTCAATTCTGTTACCTTTTTTGTGGTTGTACCAACATTTGTAGTTGTCTAATTTTTGTGTTATGTATTCATTAAACATCCAAGAACAAGTGCAATAGTTAAAATTAGTTATTTTCTCAATATATTTCCACTCACAATAACATTTGTCCGAAATGATCACAATTGTACCACCTTACATCACATAAAAATTACTATTTGCTTGTTTGTTTGCTTCTCCATGTTTTATGCGCTGCCGTACCGTTCACCCGATTGTGGTGAAAATTTGTTAACACATTTCTTGCACTTGCAAGCTGGTTTAGGCATAATCATATCACTGTCAACACATTGTCCAGGAACATATAGCGATGCCAGAAAACCACCGGATTATAAATGACGTTTCAATATATTACTTCTTCGCTACTAAATGTATTCGCTACAAGTATTGCAAACTGTACCCATTTATGCCAATGAATGCACCTACAAAATTATTTTCATTGTACGACTTATGGTTTAGGGCACATTACGTCTTTAACACCGACACGCGTAGGCTAACAGCCCCATTATGTTTGCTCGTATTTAAGTGCTTGTTTACCGTTCATCTTAGTAGGACGAAATTTTGCACACTTGATCTTCAAAACAAGAGGAGAGTCACTATCGACATAAAATTTTGTACGGACCAATGCCGGGGGTACTTTGCCTATAAAAGTTACGATTTTATTAAGATAATGATGAAATTTTACTCACTTGAGCTACAAAACTACAGGAAAATCACCGTCTACTAAACATTTAAGGCAATACATGGCCGAGGATAACGTGCAATAAATTTAGATGCTATATAACTTAATTTCTCACAGATGGAGGAGGCAATTGACTGAGGAGGTGGAGGGTGGAGATTGATAGAAAGAGCGGGATGTGATTGGCGGAGGAATGGGAAGGAAGTATAGAACACGGAGAAAAGGACAGGAGGAGTTATATAGAGAAAGGGGCAGCAGCAGATGAACAGGGAATATGACGCGATGAACAGAGTAGAAAATGGACAGAAAGGGATTGGAAAAGACAAGGTGAACAGAAATAGGAAGAAGAATGACTAAGACAGGAATAAATAAGTACCCAGGCGATGTCAAGTTTCCCGCTAGTGTATAATATAACAGTATGAATTGGAGCGAACGTCACTTATTCCATGGGAGAGTAGAACAAAATCTTTTGCTGTCTCGATACGGCTAATGGGTAAAGGAGACGAGCTGTTGAAGACAGCTTTCGGATTGTTGTACGTAATTTGAGTGTCCATAAACCATTAAAATAATTTATCTTACATTTCTTGAGCGTCGTTTCTCTTTTCAGTATAGCCCAGTTTATACGGGACGGAGGGTTTTAGCTTACAGTATTGCGGCAAAATATATTTTCTTCTGAGGACATTGGTATAATAGAAGTAAATTTTCGACCTCGAAAATGGGGGGAGTAACTTTTGGTGATCGGAGAACTTCGAAATTTTCTGATATTTGCCAGATTTTTGCTTATAGCTCAAAATCAACCCACATTTTGAAAAATAACTGTTTTTCAGTAAAACAAAGAGGACTAAATCCTTTGTCGATTAAAGTAGTAGAGGCTGCTTTTCCCCAAGACGCAGGACTTGAGGTTAGGCAAATAAAATTTCATTGCCAGTTGTTTAAGAGGTCTTATGGAATGCCGCAATGATTATATATGAAACTTTGTATAAAAATATAAAACCAGCATTTGATTAGAAAATGTAAATAATAAAATAGTAATATGCAGGTTCTGACGTGCCTTAAATTGTATAGTTAAGGATCTAATTTTAAATTTGTATTTTATAACGAAAGAAGGTTAGATACGTGGATGGGACCAGGAAACACTGAATGGATTTTATAATGGTGAGGCATAGATTTTGGAACCAGGTTTTAAACTGTAAGACAGATCCAGGTGCAGATATAAACGCTGACTATATCTTATTGGCTATGAACTGTAGACTGAAATTGAAGAAACTGAAGAAAGGTAGGAATATAAGGAGATGGGACCTGGATAAATTGAAGGAACCTGAAGTTCTTAAAAATTTCAAAGGAAGGTTTGTGGAACAATTGACAGAAACGGGGGAAAATATAACAGCAGAAGAGGTATGGATAGCTTTAAGAGATTAAATAATCAAATAGGTAGAAAGGAAAGGCCTAAAAATTCTTGGATATCACAGGTAATACTAAATTAAATTCTCGAAAGGAGAAGTTACAAAAAATGTAGTTAATGAAGCATGTAAAATGAAGTGGATACGACTAAGAAATAAGATTGATAGGAAGTGTAAAAGGGCTAAGTAGGAGTGGCTAGAAGACAAATTCAAATCTGTAAATGAATGTATAACTTGGGGAAAAATAGATACCGCCTACAGGAAAATAAAAGAGGCATTTGGAGACAGGAGAAATAGCTGTATGAATATTAAGAACTCTGATGGAAATCCAGTTCTGAGTAAAGAAGGGAAATCTGAACGGTGGAAGAGTATACAGAGAGGCTCTACAACGGAATTGAACTTCGAGATAATATTGTAGGAAGGAAATATGAAATAGATGAAGAAGAAATAGAATATGAATTTGACAGAGCACTGAAAGACTTAAGTCGAAACGAGGCTCCTTGGAATAGTTGACATTTCTTCAGAGCTACTGAAGCCTTTGGGAGAACAAGCCATGACAAAACCATTTCACCTGGTAAGATGTATGAGATACCCTCAGACTTTAAGAAAAATGTAATAATCCTAAATACAAAGATAGCAGGTCCAGACAGGTGTGAAAATTACAAAATCATCAGTTTCATATGTCATGGTTGGAAAATGTTGACACGAATTATTTACAAAAGGATGGAAAAGCTGATAGATGCTGACCTCAGGGAAGATCGGTTCGGATTCAGAAGAAATGTAGGAACACGGGAGGCAATACTCACGTTGAGAGTTATCTTAGAAGATACATTAAGGAAAGGCAAACTAACAATTCTAGCTCAGAAAGTTATGGGGAAAGTTGATTGGAATACACTCTTTCAAATTCTGAAGTCAGCTGGCATAAAATATAGCGAACTGGAGTTTATTTACTACTTGTAAATTAACAAAACAGCTATTGTTAGAGTTGAAGGGCAAATTTCTGGCACTGCCTGCATAAGATTAAATATAGAGAAAGATTCTGTATCCCAGTCATTCTTATACTACATACTGCAAGAATCTGACTCGCACGAACAAAAGTAAGATATAGGTTTAACGTCCCGTCGACATCGTAGTCATTATGTATGGAGCTCATGCTCCGATTGTTTAGGTAAGAATGGAGAAAGAAATTGCCGGTTCTTGGAGTGATTTAGTGTAACCCAACGAACACTGTTGCTAACGTCAGCCACATAATACCACATATTTTCTTAATTTGTTCTTTTGTCCCTTGTAAGTGCCCCCAACTTCAATCGCCAGGTATTACATATGGTATTCAGCTGAATGTTTGACATTTCATGACATCAGTGGAACGTCTCAATCGTGAGTTCCCAATACTACGCGTAGTTCAGCATGGACGATTACTATACGTTGTTGTTTTCAGCCCGTAGACTGTTTTTCATGCAGCTCTCCACTCTACTTTAACCAGTGCAGGCCTCTTCATATCTCAATCAGCTTACTGTATTCGTCTTCCTTTGCAATGTTTCCTTCAGTACTAAATTGATAATTCCTTAATGTCTCATATTGTGCCCTACCATTCCATCGCTTCTTTAAGTAAAAATTTGCCAGAGGTTCCTTGTCTCGCCAATTTTATTAAGTACTTCTTCATTCGTTACGCAAGATACCACCTAATCTTCAGCATTCGTCTCTAGCAAAAAATTTCCAAACATTTTTTCTTGTCTGAACTGTTTATCGTCCACATTTCACTCCTTTGCAAAAACACAAAATAGGCAAAAGCCTTCACTAAAGATTTCCTGGCATCTAAATACAACTTAGACATCAAGGAATTTTTCTTCTTCAGAAAAGCTTGGCCGCTTAGGAATGGTCGCGCGTTTCTATTGGTCTTATCGAGGTCTATGTGGCCTCTCCCGCCGATGGTTAGAGTCATCCCTCGTGCATGAATGTGTGTGTTTGCCTTAGTTTAGTTTAAGTAGTTTGTAAATCTAGCTATTGGTGACCAAAGTAGTTTGGTCCCATCGGTTTACAAACATTTGAACATTTCTTTGAACATCATTGTGATTCCGCATTTGATGTATTCTTTACTTTGGCCATCATAAATTATTTTACTTTATAAATAATAAAAATTTATCTACTAATTTTACTGTCTAGTTTCCTGATCTAGTTCTCTGAACATTGCCTTATCTACTTCTACCACTTTCCTTTACACTCGTTTTCCGGTTCTTAATCTTCATCTTATATCATTGTTTCAGGACAATGTCCATGCCATTCTATTACTCTTCCCGAACCGTTGGTGTCGCCAATGTCATTGGCAAACTGCAAAGTTTCTATGTCTTCTCGCCCTAATTTAGTTCCGTTTCCAAGTTTCTTTTTTATTACCTTCATAGGTTGCTCATTGTACAAATTGAATAATATTGAAGAAGTCTTTATATAGTCCTGTTATGCCACCTTCCTCTGTAGACCTCCGCAGATGACCTGAAAATTGGTACGACGGCTCAAAGAAATCAGTAAATCAGGACTGATCACATTGGTGGGAAGTATTCAGATTATCACAGTATTTTCGTAAAAATCTATCGCTTCTTTTTAATGATGTTCCAGAAAGATTGAGTGGAAAATAATCGGACACTGTACTTCACTGCAACGGCAAAAAAGTCTACTTTTTCCGCACAATGGTATGTTTTGACTACAGACTGTGATATGTTAATCAGACTAGAAGCGGCTATAGCGTTGCCCATTTAGATAATTAATTTCATTACTATCTACCTAGCATGTATGCTCGCGTAACGATGTGTAACCATTCGCATTATCGATTGGATTCGACATAGTGCATTAAACAAAGGCTATGATTTCACGGAAATGGTTCTAGTTGTAATCCGAAGAGGAGAAAATGGAATTAACTGCGTGTCTGTTTAATGTGTACATGAGACAATGTATCCAAGGGAGCTATATCAACATCCAACGTAATAAATCCATATTCCATCCGATTCAGAAACGTGGAACGAAACCGACGTATCTACACTTGTAACACAAATCCTGAATGTTTTAACGTGACTCTTGATTGAACTGTGCCTTTCAGCAAGTCTATGTGCATATAACCGTCATTCTCCGAACCGGAAAGAACGTCGTTCAAAATGTTCCTGGCAACTCGAAGGCGACCTATATGTAATTCGCATCGCTGCTGGTAAATTTTTCTGCTTGGTACTTACTGCGTCCCTGCGCGACTCTAAATACTAGTAGACAACTAACTCAATGATTTCGTACATATCACTACTAGTTGCATTCAATCCGTCCGACAGAGTGTCTGCTGGTTATGAGTCACATGACCTATCTGAGAGAATCCGGAAAACTATCGCCAAGGCTTCCCACTTTGTCAAGGCTTCCCACGTAGTTTAAAATCGCCACAGTTAGAGAAGACACATAAAACACATCTTGAGACTGTCCTTCTGCCGTCCTTCCAGATACGCGTTGCACTTACTCCCACGCGTGTCAGTGGCGGGAACTCGCAGGCGGACATAATAGCGATGTGCGATCTGCGAGGCGAAGGATGCGCGCACTACACCGCTGTTTTGCTGAAGACGCATTTCACAGTGGACGCGGGGCCATTCTCAGCTAGGCTACATTGCATACAACAAGGCTAGCTTGATCAGAGTTGATAACTCGATATGAGATGGAAGTATAGAAATGAAGTAAAACATTCATTTAATGCAATTACTTGTTAAATTTACTTACTATTCCGTCGGTCCTTGACAGAATATTTTATTAATTTTGAATGAAACACACGGGATGAAAGTGTAATTTTCTGCAAATTTATTGGTTTTACAAACCGCTTTTCGACTGTTACACCATCTTCAGTTAAACACTACAGAGATATCGTGTGTTACCTTATAACCGTGGCCTTCTTTTAGCGGGTGGTGAATTTTATTTCTAAGCTTCCAAGTTCTCTGGTAGTACCAAATTAATTTCTTTAGATATCAGCAATCTATTTGATACCGCCAATTATGCAAGACCTGGCCAGCGAGCAACAGAGTAAGACAAACTAACTTTAGAGCAAGAATGGTGTGAGGACTGCCCAAGGACTATATTGAACATTTTTCACCGAGACGCACAGTTTATTTAAACAATAAACATTTTTAGAAAAAAATATCCCAAAAGATTATTTTAAAGATATTGAAATGACTCATAAAAGGGCACAGAAAATAAAATACAAAACTCCTTTAAACGCTGAAACGACTTTTACAAACACTACAGCCAGATGTAATTAGAAAAATCTACACTCCTTTTACAAGTTTCAGAAAAGTTTCATTGGGTCATTTACCTTTCATTTACCTTTTTATTAAAAGAAAATAAATAAATAAAAAAGTTGTACAAGGTGTTGACTTTATTACACAGTCCAATAATTTGGGTCAATCCTTTACAGAAAATTACGTGGCAATCCACTTTAAGTCTGAAAATGCACAGAGCCTTCGGTATCACGAAAACTCGCTACAAGAACTACACTTCAAGGATCACCTGAAATGCTGACGCTTAAATCTGTCGCCCGTTTAAGACGTCAGAAGTTCACAATCTGGATTAACTATGGTGAAACCTTCACATGATTTGAGACATACAATAATCTAATTTAAGGTGGGAGTCCAAGAACCATTCCAACTGGCGTACTTTCAAGCACAGGAGCACACGGACGGCAGCCAGTCCAGTAAGCCAAAGTGCCCCCGGACGCAGCACGGCTGCTCGTACGAAACAGCCGACAGTCCCACTAAGCAAGCCAGCCACGCATCCCTTCACAACAGCCACAACGAAAATAGAAACTGGCTCTAAAACACATAAGCACAAATATTTAGTGTACAAGGTATTAAAATAGAAAAATAAAACACCTGAATTAGGACGCCAGAAAGTACACGAACCCTCCTAAGAAGCTAAAAAGCATTAGCCACAAGGGTTCTTTGAATACAAGAAACTTAAAAAAAAAAAAAAAAAATTAAAGCCAGAGCAATTAACTTTCAGAGGACAAAATTAGGTAGTTCAGCAACACTCAACTAGAAACAATCAGAATAACACTTAGGGAGGGTAAGCCGGAGCACTTCCTTTTAATAGATTGCGAGTGCGTGTCGAAGCAGTAAAACCTTAGCAAATTATGTTTGCCAAGCTTAGTAACAGCCCGCAATACCATACCAGTCAGCCACTGTCCCAGGAAACGCACCACCACGGTCACGGACTTCGAAATATCGTTCCAGAGTTCGGAAACCACACTTGTTGCTAAGGCAGACACAGTCCCTCCCTACAGACCTAGCCACCGACTTGTAGACAAACCAGAGAAGTGGCGGTAATCTTCACCACATCAGCAATCCCGTCTCATGTTGCCACACAGGGACACCCGTACACACATGAACACATCGTGCATACATCCCGCGGAACTTTCTTACGTTGCACTCCTCCCTGTCATCATACTACCACGTGGTTGCCTCCTTCTCCCGGGAAAATCCCACGGCAAAGATCCCATGCGCCAAAGATAAACAGGCGAGCAAGACCCGATAGGTCGATGGACAAAGGGGCGGTAGTACTCGCACCGGCTCACTATTCAGCAATATATCTGCAGATGAGTGCCTAAAAATCTCACAGACTAACTTAATAAATCAGGAGCTAATCCAGATACCACAGATAACATAAGGTAGCCACACATACTATTTTCATTTCAATCTCCTGGGTGGTGTAGCTGCAGGTTCCCCGCTTAGTCAAATCCTAGATGAAATATTCGTGAACAATTTTGAAAAACAGTTCTTGGAAAGCTACCTACTCTTTTCCAAGGTTGGATACTGGTTTAGATGAGTTGATTGTGTTCTGTGATTGAGGGCGGTTCTAACAGGCAGCTTCTGAAATTTCTTAAACAAATTCTCTATCAAGTTCACAATGGAGTTTGGGGGTAACTCAATACACTACTTAGATCTAACGAGGGATGTCAACAATCATTCCCACACCTTCAAGGTTGATAGGAAACCTTCCACCACAGACATAGTAATACCTTCCAGTTCATAACATGCAGTTAGTCACAAACATGCAGGCTGTTGAAATACAAAACGCACGAATGTTCAAATGTTATAATGTTTGTAAATCTATCGGACCAAACTGCGTGAACATCAGTCCGTAGCTTACTTAAACTAAGGTAAACTAACCTAAGGACAACACACATACCCATGCCCCAGGGAGGACTCGAACCCCTTTCAGATGTATGTCTGCGTGGTCATTTATGTCTATCAAGCCAATCCATCTAGCAATACGTAAGGATGTTAAATGAAGTAGTTTTGAGATCCAAGAAATGTATACATAATGATCAAGTAGAAATAGCACCTCCGCAGCGTGGCGCCTTAGAGCGCTCGGCTACTCCACCGCGGCAACCACGTATGTATTGGATAAAAAGAGTACAAGAGGAACTAAAAGGAACCATTCGCAAAAGTATTATCGGCATTAAGTAAAGGGGAAAAGTTACCTAAATACTCTAGAATTGCTAGGTACAATCCTCTAATATCGAATGGAGTGATTCGAATGGGAGGCAGATTAAAATGTGTTGCCTTGTCTGACACAGAAAGACATCCCATTACATTGGATGGACGTCACCATTTTATAGAACTCCTAATCAAGCAGACGCACATACGGCTTCAACATCTTAGTGTGCGTACTGTTTTAGCAGAATTACGGGAGGAATTCTGGATCGTTCGAAGACTGTTGGAAGGGTCCTCCATTTTTGTCTGTCCTGCAAGATCATCCACAGCCGTCGAAATGAACAGGTGGAAGCCCCACTACGACTAGACAGGATTCGACCCTTACGACCATTTGCAGTAACAGGCATTGATTTCGTCGGGTCATCGTATATTAAATTTGAACAACAAGTAAAAATGTCCTGTATTGTCCTTTTCACATGCGTCACAATCCGTGCGATTCATGTGGAGCTCGCTACATATAAGTCAACTGATAAGAGTTTTAATGGCATTGCAGGACGCAGAAGCCTACCAATCGTGGTTTATTCAGACAATACCACAACATTTCATGCAGAGAACACATAACTGACGGAACTATTCAACACACCGCAGTACAGCACTACTGGAAGTATATACACGACGTGCGGCTTAGTGGGAAGGCTGGTGGGAGCGAATGATTGGATCTGTGAAGCGCTTTATGAGGAAGATGATTTGTCGTTCTTAAGTTGATGAAGAAGATCTGAATACAAACTTAGTTAGTATAGAAGCTGCAATCAACTCTAGGCCCATCACTCAAGGTGAAGATGATACGGCATTGGCACCTGCTCACTTTCTGAATGGTGGCAAACTGGTTACCATACCGCACGGGTCGAAACCAACTGTTGGACATGACCTTGCCAAGGAGTTACGATGTAAACGGAAATTTTATGAAGATCTCTGAAAGAGATGGAAAAGGGAACATCTACTACTATTAAGAAACTATCACGAGGTAAAAGGATATCCGTCAAAGAGAAGTCCTAAAATAGGATAAGTCGTTCTACTTCAAGATGACATAAAACCGAGAATCTACGGAAAAGTGCGACGGTGGAAGAGGTATGATCTGGTAGGGACGACAAGATCAGGTGTATCGTCCTTCGGTGCCATGACGGAACAAGGATTTGTCGACCGATTCAGCTGGCCATCCTCCTGGAGATAGGCCAGGGTGGGGAGGATGTGAAGGTTTGAGAATACCGATGGTGTTGACGGTGCTGCCTCTGGCGGGGGGCGTCTTGCGATGCATCTCGCCTGTTTATTCTTTTTTGTGTTATCTCTGGAAAATAAATAGATAAATATGTTCGTTACGTTAAGTGTGTGTCGTTTTATGAAATCCTAAATAATAGTGTAGCAATACCCTGGCATTGCAACATGACCCAACGTGGCGTTATCCCTATAGTTACTGCAGACGGCTGAAAGCTAGGGGAAACTGCAGTTTTTACTTTTCCGGATGACATGCAGCTCTACTGTAGGGCTCAAGATAGAGCAGCATAGACAGCTGTACGAAACAAGTCTGAAGAACATAAAAACAGCAAACACTGCAGGCTCTCCGATATTAAACCAATGGTTGGAACTAGTACATAAAGTTGCAGTAGAGTATAGTGAAGCAAGATTGGAAGCTAAAGGTTTAACTGGCGATATATTGGAGGAACTTCACAAATTACAATCATATTTTAACAAGTATTCCATCTAACTTTTGCTTATCATGTAACAGCGTTAGAGAGTCATATGTATACTTAATCTGTATATTGAAAAAAGTAATGGAAATGCCTAGTCATATCGAACCCGTGGCATAAGAGTATACTTCCAGTGGCGGAAGCGTACGTGTTATTATTAAAACGAAAAGTTCATCAGTGTCATTGAATTCTACATATTTATTTAATTTATCGCATACATGCGCATAATGTACATTGTTTCTCAGTATTTACTACTGACTCTTAGTAGAAGATATGGTTAATAGGACTATCATGATGCTAGTGAAAGAAAAATATTTAACAGAGATAAAAAATTAACTGAACAGAATCATCATAACAAGAACAGGATTCATGTCACCACTTCTCGAAATTTGAACACTGAATCCAATGGTCTGTTGTCCGATTATTGTACTTTTTAGTACAGCCGGGAATGCGTAAAGTCGGTGAATATTCCGACAGCGAATATAAGTGATTCTTTTCTTTCTTGTTGTTTCTTGATCAGAACCAAGGTACACTTATTCAAAGCTCCCAACCTACTTGTCGTTCAGATTATTCATTTTTGGGTCCTCTGTTTCAGCTTCCAGCATTTCTGGAGTGCGTACCTTCCGTTCAGTTTTACTTTTGTAGCAGCTAAAATAAATTTAAAACTATGTTTCTTTTACGACTACAATTGGTGTAGAATATTGACTTCAAATGTTAATAAACGTTTCTAGCTTTAGAGCACCGAAAAAAACTTGAGAAAGTTGACGCACTGCGCAGTTGTACCCCACCCGAAGCACGTAAAAGAACCACATAATGGTAACAAAGAATCAGCCTCAGAAGCTTTTTCGTGCCCTGTAGGGTAGGTAACTGTTGAGTTGTTTCTTAATGAGGTACAGACGCAGCGCGTTCTTACCCGCTACTCATACTTAGCCATTTCAACTGTAAAACTTCGGGGGCGACATCTTTTCCCAGAGTAGCAGTTTTCTTTGTGATTTAGTCACTTAAATGTTGATCGTATAAGCTTGAAATTCATTAATTAGCGAAGTGATAGTGGCACTTTTAATACCACACTATCTGCCAGAATACTCTTATATATTGTCTTCGATCTTTTTTATCTTTTGTGAAAATATACCTAAACATATATTAAAATGCTAAATGTTCTCCATCTTGTTGAATCTTTATTATGAGGAATGGATCAATAGATTTCATGCAGCGACAAGTTTCGGAAGCTCATTTTGTACACAGTATATATGTATTTCAAACAAATAAAATTGGGAAATATCATAGACCAGATTTACCAAAACGATTTCATTCGGAGAAAATTCACTCACGCCTAGGGCATAATCGTTCCAAGGATAACACCTATGTTGGACATATAAATGGACAAAGAGGTCATTAGCACAACTGTTTCAAAATTTGTTCTTCTTCACAGTCACATTTGAGTTAGTCTCCGATGTGAAAACCTGTAGTTTAGAGAGGAATTAATTCCAACCGACACTAAGTACTTCCAAAGACCTCAATAATGAGCCTCTCCACGTTTCGGCCACTTCGTTTTGCCTCGTTAGATGAACTTGAAACTTATTAGATCAGTCGTTTATGATCGTCAACATCTTTAGTATTTGTAAGTGCTGTGGGTTTAAAGCAATTTGTAATCAGCCCACAAGTTTCGATCACAGAGAGTCCATATTTATATCATGCAGTTAATTATACGTAACAGGAGATGCATAATATGGTGTACAATAGAAGAATGCATAATAGTGGATGTTCTGTTTTTCAAATATGTAGTTTGTGTCTCTTAAATGTTTTAAGATGTTATCCCGAGCGCTAATTTTTTATTTGACTTTGAGGCAGTGTTGTCTGAGTGTGTGTTGCAGTCCTGTGTCACTCTAAGTACCTTGGAATGAAGCAACTTTCTGAGAGAACGGCGTTCTGTAACAAACGTTCTCGAGGCCTTCTTGTAACTGAGACGGAAATCTTGTGGTGGAAGTTAACTCATTAGGTAGTTAGTCTTCTACACTGCTCAAAACAATTTTGGGATTAGGCGAGACACATAATATACATCTGGTAACTCTTTTATTCAGATATTTGCTTGAATTGTAATGTGTCTGTGATACAGTACCTTTTTGCTTCTCATCTCCTTACTTGAGGTTTACATGGCCTTTACCTGGAACGAGGCGGCCGCGGTGGCCGAGCGTTCTGCATCGCGTCAGTCACAGTCTGCACGGTCACTACGGTCGGGGGTTCGAATCCCTCCTCGGGCATGAATATTTGTGCCGTCCTTAGTATTAGCTAGTTCATAAGTTCATAAGCCTAAGTACCATAAGCTCTACGAACATTTGAACCTGGAGCGAGGCTCCATGGGGCTACCTAACAGTGGCAAAGTCATTCTCTTTGCCCTCTAATATGATGTGTCCTCACCTCGGGCGGCCAGTACAGTTGCACATCTGCGTGGCAACCGTTGTGTGAGGCACTGTTCTGGTTGCAATGTGTCCGCCAAGTGCATCCCAGACATGCTCAATCTGCTTGAAGTCAAGCTGGTCATTCCATTCGTTTAATTCCCACAGTTTCCACCAGTGCAGCCCTGTGCGGACGACCGTTATCTCCACCTGAAAGACCCCATCTCATATTGCAACAGCGCAGGGCACAATAAAAGGTCAAAGGATCTGGTTTCTATACTTCTGAGCAATCAAATCGCCATTTTGAACCACATAGAGATCCGTACGTCCGCCAGACTGCCCACATAATTCGTCCATCACCATGATGTGATATTTCCTGTCATAATCAAGATTGTTCCGAGTTCCACGTTCTCTCCAGATGAGGGAACGACAATTGTCGGGATGAACACAAAATCTTGACGTATCTGTGAATAGAACCCGACGCCATTTGTTACGACTCCAATCCTAATGTTCCTCAGCCCAGTTTCTGTAGGCTAAAACGTGTCTTGGTTTTAAAGGGACACGCACCATAGGCTTCCGTGCGTAGAGCACACACTCCCGAAGTCGATTTCGGACCTGTTTGTGTTCATATAGCACGTCCTGTTGCTGCCTGGAGGGCGAGTTTCATCTGAGTTACATTCAACATCCTGTCTCGACGGGCTATTAACTGGATAGAAAGATCATCTCTAGCTGATATTACCCGTGGGCGACCTTGGCCTTGTCTTTATTTAACGGTTTCTATTGTTTGAAATCCCGACCTGGTGCTGTAAATTACACTTTGGGATACTCCAACATATGCAAGAACCTCCCTCTGTGTCTTTCCTTCCAACTTTACTATAGCTCTCTATGCCATAGCTTCAGGTAAGCTATGTTGTTGTTACATTGCACTACCTGCTCACTACACTACTTGAACCTAACTGACTGTGTAATTAATTTGTTAGAGTCAACACAAGTCAATACCAACCTCTTTTACAGCAACTTGCTGTTATTACCACAATCTCAGCAGCCGTAATGTTGTCTCCAGTTCGTAGATCCGACGGAAAGACTTCGAACCATTTTCGTTCAATCTGACGATGATAATCCTTCAGAATCTAGATAACTGATCCCCTAATCCTTTTGACCAGTGAATTCATATGACAGGTAGCACCACCAAATCGTTTTTGAGTTATCCGTTTTGTAACTGGTTTACTGCGAACGGTCAAGTATTCCTCCGCTGCGATAACCACTTCAATCTAGAGTAGCACTTTGCCGCTTGTTCTGTATCAGTTGTCTTCCCCTATAGATTTTATCTCTACAGCTTTCCCTATAGTACCATGGAAGTTATCCCTGATATCTTGATTCATGTCTTATCATGCTGTCTCTTACAGTGCTTCCAACTACCTTTTCGTAGTTGTCTGTGGCATCACGTCCCATATTCTTCGATTTTGTTTTTTTTCCGATTTGATAGCTGACCGTGTTTCACAATCCTGGGCTCAAAATGAACTTTCTGTTACATTTCTTCCATATATTAAACCCAATAATTAATACTGGTACCCTACTTCTTACTATGAATGCCCTCTTCGTCTGCGCTAGTCCACTGATTAGCTCATTGTTGGTTCGTTCATCGTGTGTCAGTTTGCTTCCACGGTATCAAAACTCCTTCGCGATCATCGAATTTGATGTTCAATTTGTCACTACTAATGTTTCTACTTCATTTCAGTCATTCTGTCTTTTTGTGATGTACTCTCAGCGCACGTTCTGTTCTCATTAGACTATTCCACTCAACAGATGCTCCTAAATATTCTTCACATTCACTGAGGGTAGCAGTGTAATGGGCGAATCCTATCACTGACGTCCTTAGAAATTTTAATGACTCTCGAACCTTTCTTTGATTTCCGTCATTGCTTGCTCCATGTGTATAGCAACCGTAGGGACGGATGACTACAACCCTGTCTTACACTGTCTTTAATCTTACAACTTCATTCTTCGTCTATCAGTCATACTATTTCCTCCTCATCCTTGTACATAATACATAATTACCCATCTTTCGCTACAGCTTATTTCAATTTTTCTTAGATTTTCGGTCATCTTGCCTCATTTTACATTATTGGACGCTTTTTCTGCACCAACATTCCCTATGAACATGTCTTGAATTTTCTTCGGTTTCTCCTCCGTTATTAAAAGGAATCTCAACACTGCTGTCTGGTGCCTCTACATTTCCTAAAGATAAACTGAGCTTTTTCTAGTACACCCTCTACTCTTTTTTTATTCTTCTGTAAATTATTTTCGTCGGCAGCTTGGATGCATGGGCTGTTAAGCTAATAGTTTTGTAGTTCATACACTTGTCTACCCTTGATACTATATATTTTTCCGACTTATCTGGAACATGAAAAAGCTTGATAACATTTAGAAAAAAAGTTGGAGAATCCATATCTATATATAAAAGGCATGTGTGTGCGTACGTACTAACAGACTTTTTCACATCGCCACCCCTGCCACCGACTTGTAGTTTTCTGCTGAAACATCTATGAGCTCATGTTGTTAGTAATAGAGTATGAAAACATTACGTGGCAGTTTGTAAATACGGCATACAAAAGTCCGCACAATGTAGATAGCTGGTAAAGATAAGAATCCAGTTCGTATCATAAAAATACTCATCTGTGTATATAATAGTTTATTTATCTAAAATATCAACCAAGGTATTAATTACCTTATATTTAGAACCGGTTTCGGTAGATTAACCTGCCTTCATATTTGTCTTATCTACACCGAAAGCACATCACATTGCTGTGAGATGTCGCTAATACTGTATTTATGTAGCGACAACAAGAATGTTGGCGAACGAATACAGTTTTACTGGGTCTGCTCTGTTATGTGGTGTATGTAAATAACAGATACAAGAGGAAGACGACTGCTTAAATACGATGCCGTACGTTGCATGACGGAGTGTGCGTCACAACAGACTTGGAAACAGTCTGACGTGAAATTTGGCACACGTTAGTCATGTGTTCATATAGGTTTTATATTCCCCAAGCCACAGTATGGTTGCTTGCACTTTCGAGATGGTCATAGGTACCATTGAATGACGGCACGACAAATAGTTCTTGAGATATGACGTAACAAACAATGACATGTGCGGGGCATCATGCGACGTCTCCTTCTAAACCACCGTATCGATTTCAACCAAATTTGGTACACGTATTCCTTCCATGATGTAGCAATTGATGTATGGGCGAGAACTACTTACGACATATAGTTTAGGAGATATGACATAAACAATTATATGGTTGAAAACCTGTAGCATCATGGGACATGCGGATAAGGACACATTATTGATTCTAAATTCTTCATGACATTTTGGACAGTTGACCTTCAGAATAAGAGGAAGGTTACTGGCACATAAAATTTTGTATGGTGCATGACGGAGGATACTTTACATACGGAATAGGTCAAATTCTACAGTTGTATTCCGATCCTGATGAAATTTTTAAATATGATTGAACAATCAGTTTAACAGTGCAGTATTAATATATTCAGATTACCTACAATCATTTCAGTTAATTGACGTGACTAAACAGTTAATTTACAGATTTTGACAAAGTTTCGAATGAAATGAAATTTCTGAAAATTCTAGCAGCTCTCTCTGGAAGTTACGTTACATTTTTCAGGGTGATAATCATCAAAGAAACATTCAAAACATAACTATTGTTCACACCATGTTAATTTTATGAAAGCAATTTAAAGAAAGATTTTTTAAAAAACAAAATGCTTCAGTGGAAAGCATACTTCAAATGTTCAACTGTTTGTTAAGCTTAAGGGACTTAACTGCGGAGTCATCAGTCCCTAAACTTACAAACTACTTATGAACTACCTTATACTAAAACATTCATGCAATAAGGGGGGATTATAACCCCCGAACGTAGTGGCCGTGCAGACTGTGAGTGGCGCGCTGCAGACTTCTCGGCCACTGCGGACGGCGGAAAGCATACTTCATTCAGATTTTTAAATAAAGGTTTTTTGGCTGCCAGTTTTGATGCTTTCGAAGCGTACCGAATCATTGAGGTGGAAACCACACTGTACCTTCAAAACAACATTTAATTGTCTATTTAAGATTTCATATGGTAACTTGCAGTGAACTTAAACAACACTTCACTGATCACCATTAAAATTAACCGAGTTGATTAATTTTTCATTGATAAATGGAGGAGTAAATGGTCTGAGGAGTTGGAGAAGGAGTTAGACACAGAGATGAGGCCATTGCCGGCAGATAAAGGGAGAGTGGAGTTAGGCATTCAGAGGGGGAGTAGCTGACGAACAGAGAGGGGAGAGGAGGAAATGAACAAAAAGTGCGGAGAGGAGGAAATGGACAAAGGAAAGAGGATGTGGAGAGAGAGAGAGAGAGAGAGAGAGAGAGAGAGAGTGAGAGAGAGAGAGAAAGAAGAGATGAGGATGTGAAGACACTTTACTGATCATCATTAAAATTAACAGAGTTATTTAATTTTTCACTGATACGTAGATAACAAATTTTAAAACACATATTTTGATGACATGATGGGTAGTCGGGTGTTCTGCCGGCTGTCAGTGTCTACTCTGCACAATATTTCTGCTACGTAGCTCGTAACTTTCTTCAGGTGCGACCTGAGACACCCAATGAAGTTTACGAGTTACGTAGCCGAAATATTGTGCAGAATAGACACTGACAGCCGGCAGAACACCCGACTATCCATCATGTAACTAGATCGCCGGGAAAGCCTGAAGAGTTACACATATTTTAATATTTAGTGTACTGTATTAGCCGCGGTGGAGTAGCCGAGCGGTCTAAAGCACCTCGCTGCGGAGCGCGCGGTTGCTTGCCGTGGAGGTTCGAGTCCTCCCTGGGGCATGGGTGTGTGTGTTTGTCCGTAGGTTAGTTTACCTAGTTTTAAGTAGTTTGTAAGCTACGGACTGATGACCACGCAGTTTGGTCCGATAGACATTTGAACATTTTTTTGCACTGTATTAATACAGAAAAAAATTGAATTTTAATTTTTCCAAAGCAGAAATCATAATGTGGAAATGAAAGGGTTAATGGTGATGCTATTGTTCGACAAGTATGATATATTGACAAAGCACAATATAACAGTTCCGTAGATTGTCATCCACGTAGCTGAGCCGCATCTGCGTCAGAGCACGGAGCGCCTGCCACGTATGCATCCCGCGAGGCACGACAGGTGGCGCTCCGTGTCGCGTGGCCCCGCCGTCGCGCTGCAGCTGTCGCCCGGCGCGGGAGGGGAAGCGCGAGGACACACCCCTCCCCTCCCTGCGACCGTCCCCCACCACGCGCTGTCCCCTGGCAGTGACACAGTTGGTCGGCCGGCGGACGGCTGTCTCTGGTTCGCTGTGACACCGCGCCGGGGAGGGGATTGGCCGGGCGCGGTGGAGGGGGGCGCGCGACGGGACACGCTGGCCGCCGCCGCTGTCGCAGTGTCTGCGCGGCACCCGCTCCGCCACCACGTGTACGAGCGCACGCGCGCCGCCTCGCCGCACGTGCACACCGCCGCCGCCGCCGACGACGACGACGCCGGAGGCGACGCTGGGCGCGCCCATCTACCTGCTCCAGTGCGCACGACACACGCAAAGTGGTGGCAGCTCCAAACGTTTACTACGAGACTGTGACTCGCCTGGACGAAACACAAAACAACAAGTGAACAACAGGTTAGAACTCTGCGTGACGTAGGTATCTGTGAAGATGCTGTCACACCGACAGGACCATTTGTTCCCGCAAACAGACATTAAATAAAGCATACAGTTAGCTTGTTTCGACGTACTCTGCCATCGCAAAAGTGAACTATACCACATAGAAAAATACCATATGTCAGAAGTGCTGAAAACTGTGCCAGAAACGAACTCTGCGACGACGCCAGAGCACTGAGTTCGTACTACAGCAGCGGTCTGAAGACATGAAAATAGGTAAGGGCAATTTTACTAACACTATTAAATAGCACTAGGACGTGTGACAGTTGTTTTATGCATGTACATATTTGCCACGAGAGTTTTCTTGTGTACGACGTGCAGATGTGATGAAATAAATTTTAAAATAGACTAGTTTCGGTCTCATTCGTAACAACCTCATTTTTTAAACACCACACAATTTTCCTGTGAAAATAAAAGCATAATCACCTTTTGAATGAATGCCATTCTCCGAGTAACAGCGTACACAAATTATATTTGTGAATTTTATCAATATCTTCTGCTGGCCGTCTACAAATAAGTGTTACTCTCTTGACATGGAATTATGAATCGTTGTAATCAGTTATATAACACCATTACTAAAAAAAATTGACGTCATCTACAGAGAACTGAAGATGACTCAGAATCTTCACTCATGTCATATCTGAGTTACGGGTGTAATTTGTTAATCGTAATACGTTTGGTTCGGTAAGTGACAGAACAAGCTAGCACTCACTCACAGCCAAGTCGGCATTGCCTGCCGCGGGAAATGGTACTGGAATAGTTCTGGGCGTTGCTGCGACGGAGATTCGCCAAGAGGAAAGAATCGTATTCCCTTGAGTGCCTCAGCCTAGACGCTCCTGCTATCTAGCGGCAGCCGATCGAACCGACCTTCCGCACGGCCTGTCATTCGCACATTAGTAGGGTTCTACTCCTTTCTCTCCTGTGTTCTATGATAACTGCCAAGCAGCGAAGTACTTCGTACTAACATATCTGAGTCACCGTTATTAATAAGCAATTTCTATATATTTTACTTCATCGTCTCAAATCCGTGGATCCATATCGTACATACAATTAGTGATTACGATGCCGTATTTACGACACGACGAAACAGGAAAAGAATAATTGCGGTCGTGTGCTACTACTAATGAGACTCAAGTGATCTATATAAGCACAACTCACAGTAGTTGGAGTGTTCAACAATTTTCATTGATGTCAATTTTTTTTTTTTTTTTTTTTTTTTTTTATACCAATTGCATTTATAAACCTTAAACGTGTTTACGCGCGAACAAATTTCAACGTATGATAATAAAACGTAGTGTTGATGGTGTGTTAAAGTAATAATTTTGTCACATTCTCCTCAAATGTCCCAAATGCTATAAAAGTAATTTTAAGAGCTGAATTCATAGACTGGTTGGTAATTTATTTAAATCGAAGTTCTATGGGTTTCAGGGAGACATAAGTTCCTTAAACTGAAAGATTAAATCTTCTTTGAGCTGCATCAGTCTTTTCTTTACGACTGATCCACAATGTATACGCTTTATTTATGGATGAATTGCGTTTTATTTATAGGCAAAATTCCAGATATATGTGTAGTGTTTAGGAAATAGAATGAATCCATGTAAGTGAGCTACCTCGCTTGGTCATCGCCTCACCAGATACTGATATCCCTTTGAAGCTAATATTGTAGTTGCTCTATTGGTAATACGTGGTCAAACCTACAAGTATGATATTTGTTCAATTACTGTGGGAAAGGAAAGACAATAATGCTTCCGAAGCAAATGAATATCCACTTCACTTATTGTTACAGTTCTGTAATTTCAGTGGTCGTTTGTCGATATGGAGGCAGTGAGCCTACTTAATATGATATGTTCTGATGAATAATTGCACATAACGTAGAATGTAAATTCTGATGCTTTCCCATATGAATTTCACGGGTATTTACCTTGCTTATTTGTCATCCAGTGAACATCGGAGATAGATTATGAGGTTTTTATACCGTTTACCATTCTTCTCGTACGTAATATTGTAAAACATACGTGAATTATCCGTGTAATCAGTAGTGTCAATCATATTTGATTGCTGTAAATCATCAACAAAAGTTTCACCCAAAAATATCAAACTGCGAAACAAATTCTTGATAATCATAAATGACTGCATACATGTTTACTCATACCGTAAATTGGTGGAGTAAGAGATCTATCTAAGTGTAGTATAATTGTTTTTAATGTACTTCATATAGCGTGTTGAGCTTAGTTATTGATAAACCATTAATATATTCGTTATTTACGAAGTTGTATTTGTGATACGAAGTGTCTGAATACAATTTACAATACACCTGTCATGAGAAAGATTTCGGTTATCTCATACATCCATCATTGTAGTAAACAATGTGTGTCGAGTGCTGCATTGCACATAAATACCCGAATGTGGGCTACGGACTGAGTTTTTTTAGGAGAAGCTTCAATTCCTTCGACTTGTTTCCTGGGAACATCTTACTGCAATACAGTTATTACCGCATATTTCGTGAACGTAACTTTTCAAATTCTAAGAAGAGGAATCTTTCTACATGCCAAAGTGCTTACCGTACTTTACAAGTAGCCAGACTCGAGATAAACGGTCATGATAGCTTCTTATAAGGACCCTGCGTTTTGATCTGTTTGTCTAATTTCTCACATTTTCTTTGCGTCCCAGTAATATGAACCTACTTGAACGTGATGAAGTGACATTAGTGACAGGTAAAAATTCATATGACGAAAATTCTGGTAATAACTATTTGAAATGGACTCTTTTATCTGTAAACACTAGATATTCCCGGAAAAAGAACAATATCACTATTCAACTGAATCTTGGCGTACGCATCTCCATAGTAGTCGAGAACTACGTATTACTAGTACCTACACATTAATAATTTTTCTTAGAAGTGAGTTAGCTTTTCGCAGTACGTAAGATTACAGTTGAATAACAATATGACATACACATATCAGTACGTAACTGCACGTTCAATACCTCATTAAGTATGAAGAAAAATACTTATTCTTAGAATAATGAAACTTGTATCCCTTATAGATTGAAACCTGCGACTGTGATGAATAAATGATTCCAGGGAAGCTGCCAGCAGACGCCTTTTACTGTTTTTGTTCTTTATTTATTTATATCCCATTGCCTGTTTGTAATTGACAGGCAGTTCGTCTTCAGATGGTGTAATTCGTTGAGTTGCTAATCGCTGTTGTTTTATTGTTGGCAATGTAAATGTTTTGTCTTGGTTTTTAGCTTTTTAAACGTTGGTCACATCACACACTTTACTAAAGCAAGCACTTTTGACAAGTGGCTGTGTAGAAACAAACACGGATAATTTACCCTGTCAAATACAAAACATCAGAGAATATCAAATCTGACGATGTTAATAATAAAAACTAGTAACTGTACCATCTGATGATGAACTGAGAGGCACTTATAAATACAAGTACGAAAAGTGATGCAAATTCTAGGCGGCATCATTTTAATTACTGATAGTAAAAGGAAAACTGGAAGTTAATTTGAAACATTTTAAAAGTAGATTAATCCTGAGGTGAAAATTTACACTTCTGTAACACTTGGAACGAAATGACTTAAGGGCATGTTAAGCTGTATTTTGCCAATAACTGCAGGTTGCATAGAGGACAGTACCTGGTGTACTAGACGCTCATCTCATCTCCGTAACTGAAAAAAGAAGGAAGGAAAATTAGTGTTTAACGCCCCGTCTACGGCGTGGTCGTTAGAGACGGAGCTTAAGCTCGGATTGTATGCGTAAGGATGAGGAATGAAATCGGCCATGTCGAAAGGAACCATCCCAGCATTTGCCTGGAGTGTTTTAGGAAATTCACGGAAAACCTAAATCTAGATGGCCGGAGGTGGATTTGAACTACTGTCCTTCCGAAAGCGAGTCTACTGTGCTACCACTGCGCCACCTCGCTCGGTCGTAACTCATGAATACTTGTTTCTTTCCCGAACGACGAAAGATGAACGGCTCTCTACTCTCGTGTGCAGGACTTGCAGTAGCGTGAGAAACTCTCACAAACTGCTGATACTAATAGAAACGATTCGCTTCTCTTCTCACGCACAGCAATATCCGCAAATAGAAGTCTTAAGGGTGAATATTAGTGGTGAATCAAATAGTGTCACTGCTGAAGTTGCAAAATTACCCTTTTTCCGCCTGGTAAAAAATACTCCACGCCATGCACTGACCTCTGAAATACGCTTTTACGTGCAGTATAAAATCTGCATTTGCCTACATGTGCAACCCCACCTGTGGATGGAGGAAACTGCACATTACGGCTTCACTAAGTACAGTTTGAACTGTCTCCCTGCAAGTGGATGAATATCTTCAAAGGCTGAAAGAAACCATGGCGCTTTCTACGAGGACCATACCTGGTTAAGCTCTGTGGCGCTCAAAAATGTTTTTGGTTTCTCACTGCTGTAATTTTTTTTTTATAACTTTACTTACGTCTGTATGTTATGTATCACCTAAACGGCTGACGACTTCTTGTGAAGCCTTGAACTACTCTACAGTTGAAAATATAGGTTTGGGCAAGCACTGATTTTGTCTTCGTGTGGTTAACTTTCCTGGAGTAGCTGGTTACAATAATTCTGTCAAAGTTCTCTCCACTAACAAAAGGATTAGAATAATGATGAAGAGACTGCGTACATTTTGGGGAGAAGCGTTGTTCAAATCCCCATATATACACCGAGATTTTGTTTGGCTGTTGCTTCAGTCATCCCGTTAAAACAACGCGTCTAACTGTTTCCGCAAGGCAACCACAGCTGAAATCTTTCTTCATTTTTTACAAACTGAGCATATTTTCTGTCTGTACATTAATTTCGGCGCCAGAGGGATGGTAAAATACACACTTCCCAACCATTGACCTACAGATAGTGCATCGACATACATGAATCTACTACCTGCTGCGGTTGTATAGCCGAGCGCTCTAAGGCGCCTTGCTTCGGTGCGCGCGATTGCTCCCCGTGGGATGTTCGAGTTCTCCCTCAAGCATAGGTGTGTCTGTTGTCCATAGGTTAAAGTAGTTTGTAACGGTTGGGTCTCATAACCACAGAAGTTAGTCCAATAGATTTACAAACATTTTACTCTACTATCTCAAAATACTCTGTATCGATTCTTTGAAATCTTATATCCGAAGACAGTATCTGTAGTAGCACATGCATATATATTCAGTAGTTATCCTCTTGTCGAAGTCTGACATCTACTTTTTCTATTATATCATCTAGGATTTTATAACAGAGCTAAATAGTCTTGCTTCAAGACAGCTGAGAAAGGTTATAGGGTTGTCAGCACAATAGAACCTGTGTTCCCATATCAAGGATAAATGGACACTGTCGAGCATCGGAGCGAGTTCTTTGGCATGTTCTTTTGCCTTTTAACAACACTACAAAGAATACCATAGTCCTGGTACTAATAATGTAATGGCTGATATAACCTGCGTTACGATTGATGAGAGAGAAAGGGAGACGAAGAGAAAACCGCGTACAAGCAGAAGAGATTATATTTCTAGAGTTTTAAATGAATTTTCAAACCATAATTGCTTTCGTAATACGACATTTATTTAAAAAATAAATAAAATTGTTGCGAATAGGCAACAAATGTGATAAAATACAATTTCGGAAAAAATTGAAAAACCGGGAAACATATGAGTGAAAGAGGCGTATCAGAAGGTGCAAGCAGAATTGAAACAGTTGCAAAATAAGTGATTGAAAATGAAATATAATTAATCCTATGAAGGTGAAACAGGTCGCTAAGGCCTGATCATTGTTGACATTTGCATACGAAGGAGTTAAGGCAGGATGTGCCAAAACCAGCCAACACAGGTAAAATGATATTTAGATATTAACCAGAAGTCACGAAAAGAATGATCTCACTTGAAGGTCTTCCGTCTATAAGACACGTTTTGTTGCGTTGTATGGTGCGAATGGAGACCCGATGCCTGAAAGTAGTAAGACGTTGCGACTTTGAACACGGGACGATAGCGCAAGAGGCGGGAGGATCATCAGAGATACTGTATCACACGCTCGTATACTATTGCATATGATGACCCGAAGCGTTTCACGGTCGGCTGTTTCGTCGTCTCCGTAGACGCACGATCTGAAAGTGCGGCGACAAGGACCTTTGGGTCCGATAATCGGGGAGTCATCGGATACAGACATTTCAGTTAGCTTTATGCTCATACATTAAAGAAAGTGCGTCAGCTAAGTTCGAAATCCTTGATGTTTAGCTTTCTCAATAATGACGTATAAATTGAAAATACGGATTCGGAAAGGTGATCAGTGAATGTATTGCTAAGCGTAAAACTCGAGAACGGCTGGACCAATTCGGCAAATTTTTTCCTACCTTTTTGTTGAAGCACCAGGAAGGTTCTTATGGGGAGAAACAACGTAAAAAGTACATAGTTTACGAGATATGACGTCATAAACAATGAGATGCGCGAAAAACTACTCAATTAAGCGACAATGCTGCTAATTTTCTCCTAAACCACTGTACCGATTTCAACCAAATTTCATAAACATATTCTTGACGTGAGATAATAATTACTGTAGGTGTAAGAACCACATGCGACACACGGTTCAGGAGATATAACGTCATAAGCAATCTGAGTTGGAAGAAAATGTCACATAATGCGACGAGACTTTATAAATACTCTATATGAGAATGACACTACTTAGCGACTTGCAACAAACTTTAAACACTATTTCAAAATTTGATTAAACTTCTTCTCCCTGAAATGACATCAAAATAATGAAAGGAAAAAGTTTTCGCTTACTACTTTTCCGCTGTCATGGAGCAAACTACGGCATTTGGTACGACGTTGCAGTTTATAACTTCTACACTAAAAATTCTAGTAGCAAGAAATTTTACAGATGGTATATACACATACAGATGAATGTACTTTAGAGATTATATCACAGTACGACACGTAGTTCATGAGATGTAAGGACAATAAATGAAACGTTCATGGAAAACCGCCCCATCACGCATCAGGTTTTAATCCATTACTTCTTTACAATTAACTCTGTTCGCAACTAATTTTACCGACATACAGCACTTATACAAATGATTATGTAAGTGCAAAATTATACAGTTGTACAACATATAATTCAATAAATATGAGACCCTATATACTGAATGGGTAAAACCCTGTCACATCATGCAACACGCATTCCTGTCAGCTTAAGGATATTTCTGGAAAGCTAGCAGACGCGATTGAAATTTTTTGGGGGGGCGGGGAGGGGGTGAAAAATTGGTACTTTCTTTCAGCCTAGGCGGGGGGTGGGGAGCGGGCTTTCTAAAACAATTTACAAATACAAAACTTGAAATAAAAGATATTTCATTTCAAAATTAAATGGCACAACAAGACGTAATATCTCGGCGGTGGGGGGAGGGGAGTCATTGGCCAAGGGAGCGGGGGGAATGGGCACCTCTGGTCAGCAGTGTTGACAACTTTGTGCTCTGAAGTAGATACGGATGCCGCCGATAACAATAGACCTGTATAGGCTTATAAGGAAAGGAAGAGAATGGAACAGAGTACATCCAACAAAAACCCAATATTTAGGACAGATCTGGCTTTTAACTTCAAGAGAATACGGTTTCCAGTGAGACTTGCATTTTCTATTACGATTATTAAAATCACAGGGCAATCTGCAAATACTGTGGAGTGGATTTGACGTGTCCATGTTTCTCACACAGGCAACTTTATGTCACTTGCTCAGGGGTGGCCTCAGCAAAGAAATTATTCATATTAGATCCTGGACAAGTAACGAGAAATATTGTTAATAGTAAATTTGTGAAATAAATGAATGTTAAATATCATTTTGATTTTGATTACTATCTTTCTTTGTTTGGATACCGTACTTAAAATTTTGTATATTATGCAAGACAGCCTTATTTCTTATATATTCTCCGATAAATATAACATGTTTTTAGAAAAAAGGAGATGGGCAGAGAAGGGATAGGAAGAGTACTAGCTCCAGGCTTGAATACATAAATATCCGGGAAACGCCGGGTTTTCAGCTAGCATGTAATAAAAATTACTCCCGCAAAACTCTTATCTGCGTTTTGTGTTTCGGAACGGATCGCATCTCACGTGAAACTGATCCTATTTACATTTTTCCAGTCTGGACACTAAACAGATAATTGTTGTGATTGTTGTAGTGTGTTGGATATCCTGTATATTATTGATTTGGTTGCTCATAAATTCTCTACACAGCAAGATTGAGTCACGTTCATCGCTAGCAGGTAATAACTGAGAACTTGTCTCGTAGGCAGGTGATCGGAAAATGAAAAATTGTCAATGGAGTGGCTTACAGAATATTCACAGAGCATAAAAAAATGGATGATTAAATTTTGGCGGAGCCCTGTGGTGACCTCCAAGCAAGTAAATCTGATATTGTACTCTTATGGGGCGGAATAATAATAATAAATTCTAATATCGTACATTAGTAGTTTGTCAATTGCGTGCAAGCTTTAACCTTCAGTGAATTCGAAAATCACTGACTTACAACGAAGCTGTCAATTTCGAAATGGAATTATTCACACTCACTTTTACCACCGCCTAATTTATTCGCTCAAAAGAAAACGTGACGATTCAAGCCGTAGTTTAGAGCGTACATGCGATTGCAATTGGGCCACCCTTACGTATATTTTTACTATTATCCACGAAGGAAGATTTTGAGCCGGCCGCGGTGGCCGAGGTGATTGAGACGCTCCAGTCACAGTCCGCACGGCCACTACGGTCGGGGGTTCGAATCCCCCCTTGGGCATGGATATTTGTGCCGTCCTTAGTTGTAAGCAGTTCATAAGTAGTTTGTAAGTTTAGGGACTGATGACCCCGTAGTTATGTCCCATAGACTCTACAAACATTTGAACACATTTTTGAAGATTTTGAAAATCATCATTTAAAACTTTAAAGTTTTCCTTCACTGCGAGCAGTCTTCTCCATACAGATTTTAAAAGTTGTTACATAATTTCTTGATTGTTCAGTCTCGTTTTATAACACACTGTTTTTCATGAGATACGTAATTATTTGTATTATTACTTCGTGTCTTATAAATGACTGGCAGATTACAACTCTTTACTGATCAAGACACGAACCTGATAACTTTGCCTTTCACGGTCGAGTGCTTGACCGACTGAGCTATTAAAGCACGATTATCGACCGAATCGCAGCTTTTTATCCCACCAGTACCTCATTCTTACCTTATAAACATGTGGAAAAAAGCTTTAACAGCTCCAGACGGATAATTCATTCTGGAATTCATATTTCTTTTATGTTACCTTCTTGTACTCATCAAAAAGCGTTCGTTATATCATAAACCATTCAGGATTCCGTCATTTCGACGAATATTTCCCTAAACCTTACCTCAACTGAGCAAAGAGGTACTAATATAAAAGACATCGCCTTGTGATTATAACAGTGCCACATGAAAGTCCCAGAGCCATCTTCAGAATTTTGTTTTCGGAGGAGGGGGTGGGAGCAGACAATAAACTATAAATTGTGACATGTCAAGCATTATTACAACGTAATTTTGGGGGGAGGGTGGATTGATTCCTTTCGTCCCCTGCTCACCCCCCACCCCCCTTGGCTACGATTCTGGAAATACCTATAATACTGAGAGCTGATGTATGGTAACGGTTCCACATGCACAAAATTGCTTAGTCTGATAGATGACAATTTTTTTAATATATGTAGTAAATAAAAGAGCAGGTTGTGCAATATGTGACATGTCATTATGACCTTAAGGAGAAAACTGCAGCGAAATATCCCTGTCGTTTTATGCATTCGTTTTTCTAGTAACTCTTTGAGAAACGATTTTAGAGTAATATCCCAATATCCCAGAAAGTATGTTGCACATAACTCATCATCAGACATTTCTCAACATTAAAGAAGAAAGTTTAAGTCTATTGTTACCATAAGTACACTAGATTTTATAGACTCTACAAATTTCACTTACGTTGATATAACAGTAACGTTTTTGTTCTCAGGTGTTGTTCCTCCCGCTTCGAACATTTTTAATATCCTGTATCTATGGTCTGACCGGCATTCAAAGGTAAAATGCATTGAGATGATGTAGGCCCTATTGTTATCAGAGTGGAAAAGTGAAAGAAGAGGGAAACATTAGGCTATCATGTCCTCTCGACAAGATCACTGAAGCACAAGCAGGCTTTTCATACAAACCATCCGATCAGTCACTATAAATGTTTAGGTAAATAATTTGAAATCTCCATCTGTGGTCAGACGTAGAACTGAATCCTTTCTCTCATAGTCTAGAAGCGCCAACTCGCACATTACTGCAGTACATGTTGTTAAAAATAAAGTGCTCGGAAAATACAGTAATATATTAGATTCAAATGTTCAAATGTTTGTATAGTCTATGGGACTTAACTACGGAGTCATCTCCCGTGGACGTTAACAAGAGACTTTTGTATCGTTGCTGGTTACAACCACATATGCAAAACAAAGTCTGTGCAGTTCACTTACTGAAGCCAACAAGAAGATATGTGTTAAAACCCATCGTTGAGATCGCTTATAAGTCTATTAAATGTCGTACAGAACAATACAACAACCAGCGTGAGTGTTAAAGAGAAAGTTGCAGATAAAGCATGAAATTTATAATGGTAGGAAGTTTTTCCAAGGCATTAACATCAATTAATAATGCTTCGTAGTACAGATCCACACACCACTTTCATTTTTGGGTGTGTGCTATAATGTGTGTGTAGCGTTTTACGAGAACGTTCCGTACCAATAGTGCAAAAATTGCGGAAGCAAAATTTCAGCCCGTGCATATTTTCGGTTAAGTGGACGTAAAAGATAGGAAAGTTGACGTGATATTCATATTTAATAACCTGTATCTCTACTGCCCAGCTGGAAACTCAATTGAGGATTTACGTAGAGTTGTTACATTTTCTACATTTTGCTCTGAAACAAAGCTAAAGTGGACCTATACATTTTTTCTTAAACAATAATTTTTAGGACTGAAGAGAACAAGTACTGGTTATGGTATCAGAAATAATAATGAAGACTAATATTCAGCTAAAATATTTCCTGTCAATAGTGGTATCAACAGTCGATACCAACCAAGAGATCTATGTCAGGAAGGCATGCTGAAATCACAGACTGTCTAGTTACGTGAACTGCGTCGCGGAATGCCACAAGTCTTGGAGAAACAATTACAGATTAAGAAGGAAAGGAGTTGGTTTCGTTCTGACTTTGGAGAAAGCCACGTAGAAAAGAGGGCCAGAAAGCGGGGAAGAGTGCAGAGCTTCAAGGGAGCATAGTAAGAGTTTAAAGCGAGACTGCGTCTTTTGACTTGGAATAGTAAGAATAATTTTACTATCATATCTGAATTACTGTTGAATAATTGCTTGTTGCATTAAGATCTGACCATAGCTGTGCAACGTTTAAGACCGCATACAATTTTGCACAGCCTAAAATTAGAAAATAGAAACTACATAAATGGTCTACACCTGAAATATCACGTTCGTTCGAACACAAAAGTCTAGAAAGACTACCCTCTTTGAAGAGCAGCATAATTACTCGATCTGAGTGCAGGTACTTATCATATATATGTTTGCAGTGTTGCAAAACGGCAACATTGTGACGCCTCTTTTCTGCCGAAAATGTCTCCGTGTCGAAGTTTCATCACAGAAAAGTCTGTCCTATTACCATGGAAGGATCAGCACTGTGGCGTCACAATATGTCAATTTTTATTTCTTCGTAAACATGTTTATGTAGCATTTGAATATGATACACAACTTTATTTTAACCTGTTATTTGTTATTATAAAACCTCTAACTGAAAACTGGCGTTGCCTGTTTATTAAATCCAAACTTCTGTTACTTCCTTCTTCGCCTTCCATCCTTTACTCTCCCCTACTTCCATTTATATAACCATAGAGATTTGTTTCCCAACTTCAAATCTTTCGTTCGGTTAAACGGTGTTTACGTCTGTTTGTAAGGCAGCCTCCATCATACGTAATTTGGTGGCTTGCGAATTATAAAGCTAGACAGAAAATGATACTAATAAAAACCAAATGTAATGTTGGTCCAAATGTAGCGCGTATTTATTTATAAATTTGTAATATGCCGACAAATCCAGAAGAATTTAATTGAAAGACTATAAAAACTTACTAAAAACATTCATACATACGCACATAATTTATTTTTCGTCGTGATTGGTTAAAGTGTGCCGCTCTATTGCAAGATACCATTCTCCATGCTACATATGGCGATTTGCAAAATGTAAAAACTTTTCTGAGAAAAAATACATAAATGTACCAACTTACGTGCTGATCGGCAAAATGCTGTCGAAGTCCATTAATTACAGTGATAGTAAGAACTCTCCTTTGTCCGTCCGAAATTTTATTACAGTAGTGCGTAAAATTTTATAGGTAATCTGTAAAGAGGTTTTTGAGATTTTTTCAACAACGTTAAAATAAACCCGACTTTATACAGTAAAAAACAACTAGTATATAAGTTGTAATACGCTATACTTATTCTATGATATGGAGGCTATCAGAACTTTTCTTAGAAAATTGCGTAAATATTTGAAGTAAATCGGGCAGGAACTTTTCGATATGAACAATGTTTCCCTTTCATGATAAGCAGTTGCCTTTGAAATGAAACGGGGACTAACATTTTAAGGCGAATTCCTAACTGCGGAGTAACTATTAGAACTTTGTCACATCAAAAACATTTTCAGACATAAAGGAAGGGACAGGTAACAGAAAATAACTCTAGGATTGACTGAAGATCGAATCCGTGACGTCTGGATTTGTTGTTGACACTTTACCAGCTTCTTTTGGTAAATTGGTTCTGTGCAGACGTGTAATCGTTTTTTATTCGTTGTTTGTGTTGTTTGCTTAGTTTCTTATTACAGACAAAGCGCCCGCAACTACCCTCTCTGAAACCACTGAGCTAACGAGCCACTGTGTTTTATATATATTAAAATTATTAGCCAATGTCCCTAGAAAGTTTACTGGAGAACTGTGTACAATTTTGGAGTACATTGCATCTAAAAGTTTTCTATATTTTTAACAACGAATTTTTTATACAGTGGTCTAGATATAAGTTGTTGCCGCGCGGGAGTAGCCAAGCTGTGTGGAACGCCACTTTACGGATCGCGCGGCCTCCCGCGTCGGAGGTTCGAATCCTCTCTCAGGCATGGATGTGTGTTGTCCTTAGATTAGTTTAACTTAGTTTAAGTAGTTTGTAAGTCTAGGGACTGATGACCAACATTGTTTGGTCCCATAAGAATTACAAACATTTGAACATATAAGTTGTTTTTGTACTAAATATAGTTCACAGTACTTACGATAAAATTACCCTTCTTTTCAATACCATGCTACTGCTTTATACGTGGTATAGCTTCAGGTAACTATTTTAGAAAAGATTTTAGTTATTCGTACCTCAAGACCCCCGTTTGGAATGGCCCGATGTCTCGACGCATTAATCATAATAGGTGTGTCTTATAGGAAAACTACCTTATTCCCGCAGCTCCTCCCGCGTGTTGATTGATTATGATAGATAATGCGCAAAACGTCAAATCGATTTTTTAGAGATATATTAAAAGAAATTTCTTTTTTACTGCTTTATTTATTTATTCTTAAATTTCCTTATTCGTATGCTTATCCTTACAGCGAAAGAGTTGAACACATTGTAGCACGCATAGACCAAGGATATGGTCTGTGGCATCACGTTTCGCTGTATGTAACCTCCTTGTTATAGAGTCGCAAACGTCACCGTTGGTCTTCAGTCCGAATTTTTTTTATAATCTGACGATTTTCAACCACCATATCTTCCACCCCGTAATATCTATCGGCTATGCTTTACAACGGGAGACTTAGGACAACAATGACACACAGACCATTCGTCTGCGTTCTGTAGTTTTCGCCGCAGAGCCATATATTAACACACACGTAGAATTTTATATTCACCGATTACTTTCCATTCCAATATACTCCACACTTTTATCATTATCAACCCTCAAGCAACAATGCAACCAATAAAATCATTTTCAAAGAGTAAATATAATTTTCAAAGAGTAATTATTGTTCCGCATTTCGCGTTATATTCTTCAAATTACTAAATATCTATCAGATCACTATAAAACCGTGCCTAAAACCTTCCTCATTTATAAATTAGTAATTTACAAATATTTAAGTCTCTGCGATTTGTCGTTCGGATGTGATAAGCGTGCACCGAACAGACATTCACATTAATATATATAGATAAATAGCTATCCGATCGCCATGAAACCATGTCTAAAGCCTTCCCCGGGTAGACATTAGTAACTGTACAAATTTTTAGCTCTTTATGTCTTGTGGTTCGGACGTGATAAACGTACACCGAACAGACATTCACGTTTATAGATACAGATGAAGTGCTATCGAAATTGAGTAGCACCCCTGTCAGTACTTGGGCCTCGGTAACAACAGGTATGGAACGCAGAGCGCCCTGGTGGCGGCCGGCCAGGTGAGCGGCTAGCGGCTAGCGCAGCTGTCGGCTGACACGTGCTCCCGTGTTTTGCGCAGGTGAGGGTCGCAGCCAGCAGCCGTCGCTGCCGCCGGTGGCGCCGACCGCGGCCGAGCTGCGCATGCGCCACGCCGCCGGCCAATCGGCTCTCAAGGCGGCGACCTGCGCTCTACCGGTGGAAGGGGTAAGTAGCGGCCGCGCGTGCCTTCTTTCCCTTATCCCGACTCTTTTTTTGCCTCCCCTTCTTGCCGACCGCCGACCCCTCCCTACGGAGTGCGGTTTTTCGATACCGAAGGCGCCGCCGCGGAGGTGTTCGTCCGGTCTCCGCGACCGGGACGCGCCGATAGTTTTTATTTTGTGCGCCGAGGGAAATGTTAATTGGTGCGGTTGGCGGGAGTGCCGCAGCGCAGTGGATGAGCCGGCGCCGATGCGACGCTGCGCGGGACGGCCGCGGCGCCAGGCGAACCTCGTCCCGCTGCAAGTGAGTCAGCGCCGGGTGTCGGCGCCTCAGCGGAGCGACACACAAACTAAATAGCAGAACAACCCACATGACACCAATATCTGTGTGTGCATGCGTGCGCGCTTCCGACTAGTGTGCATTCAACAGTCTTTTTTCTTTTAAGTAAGAACCGATTTGTAATAAAGAAACTTTATTATTTATGAACGTAAATTGCACAACAAACTACGACGTATATATTTTTTCACTTTTCAACATAGTCACCAAGAACATTTAAACATATGTAAAGTAGTGCCAACACCATTTGGATCTCTCCATCAGAGAGCCTTGCCGCCAGACTGGTACTTCCTTTTTTTACTCACCTTGTAGTGAAGAGTAAAGTTTGTGAGTAACAATTTCATATACTACTGGTCTCGGGCAAATTTCTCATGCTGCTCGTCAATAGTGAAAAGCGCCTGTTTTAATCTGGACGTCCTTTTGTCATGAATCAAGGCTTAAAGCCTCTGTAGTTCCAAATTAATATTATGCGAAGAACACATTTTTTTTTTTAATTCGCTCTTTTTCTTTTCTTTTTGCGTCTGGTTTCGGCACTCTGAGGTACCATACTCTGGTCTAGTATCTTAGAGCATTTCAGCCTTTAGGATAGTGCTCGACATAGTTTATGTTAGTGCAGATGGTGAGTTAAACATAAAAGCAATACAAGTATACACATTAAAATAGTTACACCATCATGTACACAATAAAATACATCTTTATCTTGTGAAGTCGCTCTGACAGTCAGCATCTCATATGGTGTATTTTATTACGTATCAAGTACTTTATTTCATTGCGTATATTTGTAGTTTCTTGAATAACTCGCCAGCTGCACTAACGAAAACTCTGTCGAGCACTTCTATAAATACATAAATGCTCTAAGATACTAGTCCAGAAGATGGAACCTCAGTGTGCCGAAACTAGTCGCCAAGAAATTAATAATAAAAAAATAAAAACAAAACAGAGAGAGACAAAATGGCGATCTTGGCATAATATTAATTTGAAACTTCTGACCTTTGAAGCTTTGATTCATGACATAAGGACGTCCAGATTAAAACAGGCGCTTAACTATTTAGCTGCATGAGAAATTTGCCCACGACAACTGGTATATGAATTTGTTACTGACAAACTTCACTACAAAAAGGTAAATCAATAAAATATATGTGATGTGCTGTGATCCAAAAACTGGTGAATATTATAGTAAGTAATACAATTTACGTTCAAAAATATAGTTTCCATTACTACATTACCAATCGGTTCTTACTTTAAAAATAACTGTAGATATATGATGGGAAAGAAATCTACTGAAAGCACTTTGCTTTGCAATTTTTGAGAATAGGCACTATGAGTAAAACAAAAAACAATGAAATATAGTAAACATGGTAAGTAAAACAGATTAGTCAATAGCTATGAGCACTTGACCAGTAGAAGAGTTGTGTTCCACAGCACTGAAGAAGTACTCATTGCTCTTAAGATATACATTTTTGAGGCTATGTATACGGGACATTTTTTCTCGCATTGCTCCATACTACCTCCTCCCAAAATATGAGAAGCAACGGCCTTGTATTAGATAAGATTTGTTTCACAGTATGGTGAGTGAACAAGTGCCTTTAGAGTCGTTTAATGACATAGGTTTCATTTCAAAATGTTGTGTACTCAATCCGCATCACACGATTTAAAATTTTTGTAACCTTTTTTTAATTTCCACTTTTAAATAACATTATAGTGTGGTGAATAAGTGTCTGAAGCTATTTTAAAGATGTTACATGGCTAGCTGTACAGAGACATAAATGGCAAGAAAAAAGTACGGCACGTTTCGCTCTTTCCGAGATATTTAACACTGATGTCAGCAAATCAGGTCGTAGCGCACGCTGATACGGGTAGCCTTCGAGGGCGGTGCTGACTGCCCTGGCGCGAACTGCAGTTGGTTTTCTTAGACCGTATTTGGTCGTGCAACGACCTGATTGGCTGACTTCAGTTCTAAATATCTCGGAGGCGGTGCGACGTACCAATTTTTTTTTCTCAACACTTGTATCTCAGTGTAACTTGCCCTGCAACTTCTTACAAGTCTGTCAGACATTTTTTGACACGGTATAACATTACATTCCAGAGAAATGTGAAACGTCCAAGACGTGGAATCGAACGTCAGTGTTTCTAAGCCTTAACCGCAGTTTTTACAATCATTCTAGGTCAAGGGGCTTTCCGGAATGTATTCCCCGCAAGTGCGTTTTATCCATAAAGTTCTGATTCGGAATTATACATAATGCTCTTTTAAGGAGACTTTTCAACTGCTTAATTTGACCAATAACGTTCCCAATCATTTATAAACCCTGGCAGGTGCGTAGTCATCATAGAACGTGATTTATAAATTTATAATATTATCTTTTTAAGATAACCTATTCCATCACATTTTATCTGTGGTTGACATTTCGTCTCTATGTAACGACCATTCGTAACATCTTATATTCTGCTTTTCATACTTCTTTCTCGTTCTGCCCTTAATCCTCCCTTTTACTCCACAGTACAGTGCAAGCTCCGCTTTGTTGGATGTCCCAGCAGACGGACCGATAACCTTCATTATATTCTGACTGTTATAGACATCCTTCTAGTGAATTTTCAGCACCACATTTCAGTTTCTTCCAGTTTCTCTCCCGGCTGATAACCGATGTTTCCCTATTTCACCTAACTCTTCCCTACAATTCGTCTTTTATTGTTTGTCACTTTCTGTTTGTTTCACGGACCCATTTTTTTAAATTTGTTTAATTTTTAGTACTGGTTGAAAAGTGGTTTCACATCCTATTCTCAGCAACAATAAGCTCATATAAAAAGTTGTTTTCTCTGCACAACAGCCCAAATAACACTACTTATTGAGAGTTATGTAAATCTCTTTCATCTAGCGTGCCTACGATGTCAGATATTTCAAAGAATATAAATTGACGAAAATCCAGCACTAGGGTATGGACTATCTCGGTGATTACACATGTGGTAATGGGTGAGTTCGAGCCGTTAATTACATGGATATCCTCCGGCGATGGAGGGCGAAATCTGAATGCATTTTCTCGGTCTTAACTGTTACGCCACAAACAGATACCGGCAGGTTTGCGGATCCCTCTTCTTTGTAGAGTATTTTATAGAGTGCACTTTAGCCATTTTCGAATTGTAGTTGACATACTTTATTCTGTGCGCGCTTCATCTCCATCTTGGGTGGAGATTTTCCCCTTGTTCCTGTAATTTTATATAATACAGGACACGTTTCTTCAAATTCATGTAATATATTACATTTATTTTATTCAAATTAGTTATCTTCTCTTCGTGAACAGTGCATTATAAGTAGGAAAACCAACCTACACACAGGAAAATATAAAATCAACGTACGTTGCTATTTCAATGCTGTTTTTTGATATTTAAATTCTGCAGTGTTTATAGACATTTATTATCTTATTTCTCATGACTCCAAATAGTTGTTTCATAATACAGAAACGTTTCGTATCAATGGTAGCCTAATACTGCTGTAATAGTTCAATTTAGTGTAAGTGTTTTTGAACTTTAAAATTACTGAATTACTAACGAAGGCTGTAGATTCGTATAAACCGTTGCCATACTATTAAGTCAAATAAAATAACCTTCGAAATACTTCAGCACGTAAAAAAATAAATTCTTGTACATTTTTATATGTCTTGTGTTTTTAAATATTACAGAAAGGACTCTGATTGTGCCTAACACATGCTGCAGTAGTTTAGGTACAACAGTAGGTGCGTTTTGACAAAGCATAAACCTCTGAAAATTCTGGATACATTGGGTTGTGAACAAGAAGAGTGTGAAGAGTGTATTAGTCGATGCAGCTCCATTCTGCCGTCGCAAGTGACACAGCGCCTGCTAAAAGTTGTAATTACAAAAATATGTTTATATGCACCAACAGCCGTAAATAAGTATTGAACATTTTCTTATTTTATTTCGAGACCGGTCTCAAGATTATACGAATGGAGTATCGAAACCGACAGAGAAATAAAATAAAATAAACTTCAGTAAAAGTTTACATTTTGTATGTATAAAAATATATTTGGAATCACAAGTGTATTAATAGTTATCCAGGTTTCATGAATAAATACAGTTTTAAGCAATATGTTCAGAAGATAAATATTTTCTTTGCATATCGAAGCTTCTTTATAATATTTTATGGAGAGGTACATTCCATTCAGTATAAAATAAATTACAGCATGCCATATATTGAAATTTACGAAAACTATTATTTTGAGACAGATACGTCTGTAATCGTACACAGTTCTATTGCACGGAAGTAGAACGGATAACGTTCGCCCCTATAGACTTTTTTCAAACATTATTTTAAGAATATTAATGTGCAAGAAACATATTGTTCTAGTAGTCTAAGATTTCACAGTAAATTGCGTAAGGAGAATAAACTGATAGTTACTCTCATTTCTGTCGCCTAATTCTTCATTATTTCAAATATAATTATGGTATTTCGCTGTCGAAAATCGGCGTCTCTTAGAATAACAGGTTAGACGCATCGACAAGCATAACTGTGAACTGCATAGCAGTCATATGGAGGTCGATTTGGTGGAAAGGTGTAAAAAATCTTTTATTTCACAGGTTACTCGATATAGGCTTACGGGGTTCGTCACTGCGTCACGTCACAACATATCCAGCAGCGTTTCATTTACTTTATAATTCCTCTGTCTGAACACATTATTATGAATAGAACACGTCATGTGAAGAACATATTTCTCAATAATTATCAAGAGTAAAACGAAGTGAAATCTACAAATTACTTTTTAGTGCATCATTCACGAGGAAAGCAGCATCGAGTAACATTCCTCTAGTTAAGGGGTTTACTGTTCGAATGGATGGAATAGGCTGTTGCATTCTAAGAGGAATACATCACCATGCTTTAAACTAGACTGCTAACAACAAGTTCATAAATACTTGACCATCACAACGCTACATCAGCATTTATTAATAATAATGTAGTAATGTATTTGTGTATGACAGGTGACACAAAAATTATAGTGATAATTCATTGGTTATGATAGCATAATTTAATTCTGATGACGAAGGCTTTTAGTAATTTCTGAAATATTACAAATAATCCTGCTGTAGGAACATCTGCATCTGAACATCGAAACAGTTACGGAAAACGACTTCATTTGTAAGATTCCATTGTGCAAGGCCGTTTACATCACTATAAATTCTGGGCTAGAAAATAGCCATCATCAGGTGTAATTAGTCACGTACTGCGACATTAAGTACCACGATGCAGGAATGTGCTATACGCTCGCTAGAATTGGACAGTATCCCCTACCCTAATTGGCATTTATTAGTCCGAAACCAGCCGTGATTAAGAGATTACAAAATAAAAGCTTTACAACTAAAGAGAAGTTTTTCCATATTCATTCCATAATATTTCTTAAAGACAATTTCCATTCCTCTGTATTATGATAGTGTAGGAGTATAGGAGAAATATGTCGGATAAAATAATACTTCCATTTAGATGGTAGTTGTTATATCTAGCATGAAATTTAACAAATAAAATAATTTACTACTACCGTTATGTCGATGATCAGACAAGAATTAATAACAATATTACGGAAATACACTCAACACATAACTATTTCTATTCCATTACTGTGAAGGAAGCTCATGCATCACTCGCAATAAAAGAACAGCAATATCAATTGTATTTGATGGAGAAGCAGTTCGACTGAATTGATAATATTTTATCAGAATATCAATGTTCTGCTCTAAACTCCAGGGATATGTGACATTTAACACCGGACGATGAAGCTCGGTCTAACAGTCCTTCTTTGATAATTTGCGCTTTTGTCATTCATCCATGTATAAGCACTACCGAGTTCACTTATCAAGTGAATTTCTGACTTCAGTTTTCTTTTGCCCTATAATTCGTATTATCCCCTTCCCCTCTGTTTAGTTCTTTACATTTGCCGCTTGTTTAATTTTTACATTATTTCTTTGTCTCTGAATAATAACTCCAAATGATTGTAACATGATCTTTTCAAACACTTCAATCAGCATTCTACGATTTTCTTAAACGACACTCATCATCTAATTTCAGCCTCCTACTTACTTACCGCTAGGTCCATTTGAACCGTAGACAATCCTTAGCTTCACGTACAAAAATCTCTCTGTTTTTAGCTTCTCCATTCCTGTACATCTTTTGCACATCCTTCTTAACGTCATTAATAACCTCATTCTCGTGCATCACAATTGTTCCTATCCTTCCAGTCTACCTTCCATCGTGTACTTCACAATGCTTTTGACTCACCGCATGGCCATACCATCTCATTCTGTGACTTCTGATTATGGCCGCTATTTGGGGTTTATTGTACATGTCTCTGATCTACTTATTTCATTTTATCTTCGGACCATTACCGGTAAATAAATTTTCCTTAGCACTTTGTTTTCAAATGTGATCAACCTTGTCACAAATTTCTTACTCACTGTCCATGTTGTAACCACCTAAGGACAAATATGAGTTTTACAAGTAATTCAGCAGTAATGGTATTCATTAACATAAATTGTTTATGGACCTAAAACTTATGTAGATTGTAAAACAACAAAACAAACTACATTGTCCGCCTAGTGTTCAGTCCAAAGGGACACCACTACCAGAGTCAGTGCCTATCACGGCGTTCTTCGCAATCTGTCAATTTGTCTCAGAGGCTCTTCGAGTGGTGGGTTCAGAAATAAAGTGTATAATATAAACTTAGAAGCGTCTTAACTCGTGTATCAACATTACGACAGGGTATTAACAACAGGACCAAGCTGACGCATAAGAAATATTGTCGTGGCAACCTACATAAATCTGAACATGTGTATCATTAGATCCCCCTCTACAATTTTGTTCTTCCTAAACTCCCCTCTATTGTTAATTTGAATGTTTCTTCATGGAATTGCAATATATTTTATAACAAGCAATCCCTTCGTTTAGATAGGCAACAAATTTCTTATTCCCCTATTATCACGTCACTAGTTACTCTATGTATTCTTTTAATTTCCAGCAATCTTTTGCAGGAGTACTATTTAAAAGTCCTCTTGCATGAATTTCTCAAGGTACACGATTCATAGATACGACAGTCTACACAACAGACAAACACCTTCAGAGAAGTATTCCTATTATTTGAAATTGTACATGCGCATGATTACTTGCCCTGCTGGAATGGCTGCTCGGTCACAGATTGAGCGTCTGTTCCCGTCGAAGGTTCGAGTCCTCCCTCACGGCCATGTGTGCTGGTGTTTTCTCTTAGCGTAAGTTAGTTTAAGGTATCCATAATGAAGGTAGATTAATTAGTGTGTACGTTTAGGGGGTAATGAACTCAGCAGCTTATATTTACAAACATTTGAACGTAATTCATTTTTAATTTTAACTTTATTTTATTTTTTCATAAACGCTTTTCTCCTTTATGCCAGCCAGAATTTCTCCTGTCTGCTTAGGCAGTTTTCAGTTATGTGATCACAATATAACTTCTAATGTTTCAATTCCTATTCTTATAACTCTTTCAGTACTGACTGACTCATTTCAATTATATTGAATTACTTCTGTATTATTATTGTTTATTTTCAACTAGGAAAAAGAATAGTATTAATTTGACTTTACTTGATAATGAATCAAAGGCTCCGAAACGTGTTGCGTTGAATATAGCTAAGGGTTTATGATTTCCTTATTCCTTTTGTTTTGCATGAAACCAGTTATTATTCTGCTATTTAAATTAAGAAAAGGATACAGATATAATTTTAACAGTGAGATACAAAAGGCTTAGTCTCATAGTGTGGGCAGTAATATACGATAGTACTGTTGCGACCACCTATCCTTTTATTGACCACGAAGCAATAACTGAAAAAGTTTAGTAAAAATCAACTGCGCCGTGTAAAATCGAACTGTATTCGGCTGACTGTCTTTTCGCTCTCCCAGTGTTCTTCCCTTGCAGTGTTGTTTCTGTTTAGCAGCAGCAGAGTCGTTACACGACACTGATACCATTATCGTAGCCCGTAAAATGTATTTTTATATACACAAGTACACTCGGGATGAGACGCTGTGTGGTACCCATAAATCAGTCCGGTATGAGTTGACATTTAGATAACCACATGCACTTAACAACTGAGGTCAAAATGCTAACTCGTTCGTTTCTTACGCGCTTCAATAAAATAAGCTTCACAGTAACAGAGTACAAGCTGCAACTTGCAATTTATCGAGTTTAAAGACGGTGGAACGATGTTACTAATACATATGTTGAAATTCTCAATTTTTAATGGTTTAATCAATTAACATTGATTTCATTTACTTACAAGGAAACGTGGTGCATCTCCCACTATCCCGAAATTCCTTTCAAAATGAAAATGCTATGTAACTTAAGAGTATCTTTTCTGTTGACAGGAAGCTACAAAATTAAAACTGTTATGAATACTGAAATGTTGTATAGCTGATGATACTATGAGCTGGCACTCACTGCAGAACATTATCTAGCATTAGACGTAAAGTTTAATAATTTGCAGAAATTCGCGGACTTAAAATATATAGCTGGTGTTGTACCAGTGTCAGGATGCCAGTGATCTCGAACTCTTAAAAAATCTTATTGAATATAAGGAGTGACATTGCATTAAAATTTGTGCTGTGGCTGGGATTCGAAACCGGAATCTCCTGCTTACTAGGCTTTAAGCACTCAGTTAACAAAGCCTTATGGATAATGCGGCTACATGGTCATAACACACGTTCCCCTCCACAACATATACTTTAATTCTGCCTTAGTGTTTCCCTATGAAATACGTATCAAAGATTCCAAGGCTCTCCATTGTTGATAGCACTCCAGCCATGAGCATAAATGGGAACAATCCCACCTTGTACATCAGGCAGAGGTAATATAAAAAACAAGACATATATGGTCTCATTGTATCAAAGATATTGAATAGAAGGAGAGACGATTCATTAAAATTTTTTCTATGACTGAGATTCGTACCCGGGACCTCCTGCTTACTGGGCAGAAATGCCGCGAGAAACGAGTGGTTATGGGGTAAGTTGATAATCTGTATCTGCCGGGCGGCTTGTTAGCGTGGTTATACGGCCGTGGTGACCGCTGCGCCTGGAGGTATAGTGGTCAGAGTACAGCTCTCGCGAGCTGAAGATCTGGGTTCCAGTCCCGATGTGACACAAATTTTCAAACTCCTAATTGGCATATAAATTTTTTAATACACCTATGACTTGATATGTGAATATTTTATGAAAGCCCGTAATGCGTTGTGTAAGTTGATTCAAAATGAGACTTGGTGGAGGTCGGTGAATATTTCTTTTTCCGTAAGAAGGTGCTTTGTCTATTTGCAGCGCTGCGTTCCCAAACTTTTGACTAGGAGGACTGGAGCAGCTTCCATGTGACTTCAGGGTGAGCGTGTACACGCGTCGACCGTCCATCAAACCTCGCTGGAAACCATGAACTAGAGGGGAGAAGGTGCTGTGCCTTTCTTCTCAGCGGAAAGAGTTAGCTAATTGCAGAACGACATGTTGACCATAGCTGTTTATTATTTCTCAGTGGTACCGGTTTCGGTTATTTACCATTGTCAAGCATTAGCAGAGATTAGCTAATAGCTTAACACGTCGAATCTCTGCTAATGCTTGACAATGGTAAATAACCGAAACCGGTAGCACTGAGAAATAATAAACAGCTATGGTCAACATGTCGTTCTGCACTTATCTGAAAGCTGTTATGCCCCATTTATTCACCTTTCTGAAAGAGTAAGCAGCTTGAACGTTCATGAGAAATGGTAAAAGCGTAAGGAGAAGATGCTATTGCCCAGCAGGTGGATGCCCTCGTTATTCAAGAGCAGTGAGTTACTATTGCCTCCGACGTCACAGTGAGGTTCAGAATTTGTTCAAATGTTTGTAAATCTATCGGACTTAACTTCTAGGTCATCAGTCCGTAGCTATTTAATCCGAGGTAAGCTAACGTAAGGACAACACAAATACCCATGCCCTAGGGAGGACTTGAACACCCAACGGCGAAAGGCCGCGCGCACCGCAATACGGCGCTCCAGTACGCGCGGCTAATCCGCCTTATGGAAGCACTAAACAGCCGCTTCCGAAGTACTGGTCTATTGTCGTGTTTTGCTGTCTCTGTTAATGTATTTCGATAAACCGAATATCACACTAGACTAATTGGGGACTGCTCTGTCGATTGAGCTAAAAAAATTTCACTTTAAAACTCTTTTTGTTCGTGATGGGAAACAAACCCACGCTTTACATCTGCTCAAACACCAGAGAAAATGCGCCTGACGACTCTTAGGTGAGACACGCTGTATATCAGAGATATTAAACTGACGCAGAAGCACTGAATTAAAATTTGTGCCATTTTATTTGACTGTAATTTTCAGAAGTACCTGTTGATGAGACATAGGTCTCGAAACTCTGGTAGTGAAAACAAAATATATAATTTTTAATTACCAACTTTTGCAGATCCCCTTATTAAAGATGAAAAAAAATACGCGTTTTGATTCACTGTTCCCCGTTATCTTCAAGTAGAGGTGTTGTAAGTGAAACGAAGGACTCTGATTTGATATCCTGTCGTGCGAACAGTTTTGATCAACTAGGGCGTAAGATGATTGTCGCTGCGGTTTTGGGACGTTTCTTAGAAACTGACCTTCTCCTCTGCTCCCAGTAGTGGCATTCCGCAACCCCCGGTAACGCCGGCAGACGGAGTCGCGCCGCGCAATTCTCACGGTGCGCGCGACGTGTCGCGCGAGACCTGGCCGGGCCGGGCCGATATATTTGCCGTGGCGCGGCATATTTCTAATAGAATTATGTCGATGGCGGCCATCAGCTTTTACGGCGCCATAACGCGTCGTCCTTTTTCCCGCGCGCCGCGGCCGGCTCGTTTCATATTGAAAGTCGGCCGGCGGGCTTATCGGCGGCCGGCCCGTCCTTCGTTCAAACGAGGCACAAATTAGAATCGGAGTGCAGCGCGTCGCACCGCCGCCGCCGCCGCCACCGGCGCCGCCCCCACCGCGGGGTAATGAGTCGCCGGCTAATCGCCCTAATAGGCCCCCAATTAACAAATAAATTCCCGGCGAGGCCGCGCCCACCCCCACCCTAATTGGCCGCTCGTCCTCGCCGTGCCTTACCGCCGCACCTGCGATCGCCCTCTGCCCCCTGGCCGGGCTTCTGGCCTTCCTCGCAAGGGAATCACCCCATCGTGCCTTCCTCGACTTTACTGATACGATGACCTACTGGATCGCACGTTAGAAACTGATGAAACATGCAGACAGGTAGAAAGTGTACATACACTCATCATCATCATCGTCTTCGTAGTCGTCGTCTCAGCCTTGTTCCACGTCATGTGGGGTCGGCGTTGTTCTGCTGGATCCTTCTCTTCCACAAATGTCTATCTAGTGCTTCTTCTCTGAGCCATCCTTTCTGCCGTAGCTCTCCTGCTACCTTGTCTTTCCATCTCAGTTTCGGTCTTCCTCTTCTCCTTGATCTTTCGATTTCCAGGTCTTCAACTCTTCTTCCCACATACTACTCCCCTCTTCTCTGCACAAGTCCATGCCATCTTACAAGGAGAGGAAACCTACTCGTCATCGGCGAATTCGTCCAAATTTATGGTACATGTAGGACATGGCGAGAAACGAAAGAGCCTCAAGTGGGGAATTCCAGATGGCCAAGAGTTTAGGAAATAAAAGGCAGTTTGATATGGATCTATCACCATATGAACCGTATCAGCTGTCCCTGTGACGGCGTGGTTAGGAATCGATGTTTGGTTCAGTGGTAAAAGATCGCACTCGCATTGAGAAGGTCGCTGGTTCAACTCCACCCGGCGGCAATTTTTTTTCTGCTCCTTTCCAACGCGTACACCTACATATTGTTCCCATAGCGATCGTGAGGACAAGATTAGATTAATTATAGCATGAATGCTCAACTTGATTCACATTCTGAAATGAAAATAACATATATGATGTTACAGTTACTTGTGAAGTCAGTAGTGTACGCATTTCCAAGGAGAAAAAAACATTCGCCGCTGGGCTGAATTGAACTCGGGAACCTTTCGATAAAAATCCGATCTCTTACTGCTGAGCCAAACACCGCTTACTAAACATTCTTTCTCAGGGGCAATTGATAACGTCCATATGGTGATAGATCCGTATCAAAATTCATTTTCTTTCCTACACGCTTAGCCATTTGGAGTTCCCACTTAGTGCACTTTCATATCTCACCACGCCCTACATCTAACATAAATTTGGATAAATTCAGTGGCAACGAGTTAGGCGTCCTCTCCTTGTTAGCCTACTTGATTGGAGCTTCTTCCCTATGGGCCCAATTTCCACTGTTCCCCTGACGTACTCATTCCTGATTCTATCTTTTCGTGTCATACCCCTCATCCACCTTAACATTCTCATTTCTGCCACTTCCAATCTTTTTCTCTTGGGCTTTTGTAATTGGCCAAGTTTCCGCACCATACAGCATCGCAGGCCTCACCACAGACTTGTAATGCTTTCCTTTCATTCAACGGGTAACCTTTTTATCACACAGTTCTCCGCTCAGTTTCCTCGAGTTCACCCATCCACTATTCTGTGCTGTATTTTGGCCTCCAGCCCTCCATCGCTTTGGATTTAAATGCCCAGCTATTTAAATTTCTTGACCAGCGTAAGTTGTTCTTCTAGCATGTTAATATGTAGATCTTTGGTATCCTTTGTACACCCTTCTAATTCTCGTTCCCCTTTCCTCTAGAGCCTTTCTCCACAGTTCACGCTTGTCTTGAAGTGCCTCCTGGGTGGGTTCACAGATCCTGCTCCAGGGTGTCTCTTTTTTCACATCTTTAACTAGTACATCCATGACAAGGTCAAAGACATATGGGCTGCGAGCAAATTCATGATGTAGTCCTACTCTTACTGTAAATGCTTTTGTTGCACCTGCACTGCTCCTGACTTGTGTCATTGCACCTTCATACATGTCTTCTATACCCTGATATATTTTTCTGGCACGTTTTTACTTCTCAGACATCTCCGTATCTCTTGCTTCTGCACTCTGTCATATGCCTTCTTAAGATCGGTAAAGGCCATATGCAGTTCGGCTTGTACTTCTCTGTGCCTCTCAATACACTATGTGATCAAAAGTAACCGGATACCCCCATAACACACTTTTTTAAATATACATTAGGTGCATTGTGCTGCCACCTACTGCTAGGTACTCAACATCAGCGACATCAGTAGTCATTAGATATCGTGATAGAGCACAATGCGGCGCTCTTCAGCTCATAGACCCCGAACGTGATCTGTTGATTGTGTCAAACGTCTGTGTGCAGAATTTCCACACTCATAAACATACATAGCTCCAATGTTTCCGATGTGATAATGAAGCGTTGAAGCCGACTTCGTCTGTTGACTGACAGAAAAAAATTCAAATGTTTGTAAATCTATGGGAGTCTGGTTATCAGTCCCTAGGTTTACACACTACTTTAACTTACGCTAAGGACAACAAATACACGCATGCCCGAGGGAGGACTCGAACCTTCGAAAGCGATCAGCGGCGCGCTCCGTAGTTAGACGCCTTGGACCTGTCGGTCATTCCTCCGCGGCTGACTGACAGAGACCGCCGACGGTTGGTTGTATGCTGTAATAAGCAGGCATATATCCAGAACATCACACAGGAATTTCAAACTGTATCAGAATCAGCTTCAAGTACTACGGCAGTTAGGCGGGAGGTGAAAAATCTGCTGCCTATAAGCCAAACATCACGCAGAACAGTGCCAAACGACGCATCGCTTATTGTAAGGAGCGTTAAAATTGGACGATTTGACAACAGAAAATCATTGTGTAGATTAGATATTTTTAAAAATGAGATTTTTTAAATACAGCTGTCAGTGGCAAGTTACATTTGAATATGTTACCTAGGTTTCAATGTCGCAAAGGACACCTTATTCAGACAATATGAGAGAAAGGGTTAAGAATTACATGTCAAATCTAGAAAGAGATTAAAATTACAATAACATATCTGCCGTGGACAGATAGTCATAAGTTTTACCTAAAATAGGAACATTAACACAGTCACTAAGGGCTGGATGTAGTCGCTGCTACGATTGAAAATCAACTATAGATACTGTAGATTGACGAATCACGGTACACAATGTGGCGATCCGATGGCAGGGTGTGGGTACGATACGACGAACGCCCGGTGAATGTCATCTGCCAGCGTGTTTGCGTGGCACTTTAACAGCATAGGACTACATTGATGATTTAAGCACCTACTTGCTTCACACTATTGAAGAGCAATACAGGGATGGCGACTGCATCTTTCAACACTTGTTCAATATGCACGACCTGTGTCGGCGTGGCTACACGACAGTAACATCCCTATTATAGGCAGGCCTTCATAGAGCCTTGACTTAAATCCTACAGACCTCATTTGGGATGTTTTGGAACGCAGACTTCGTGCCAGGCCTTACCCACCAGTTAGATACCTCTCCCCTTACAGCAGTCTGTGAAGAATGTGTTACTATCCCCCAAGAAAACTTCTAGTACCTAACGGAACATATGCCTGCAAGAGTGACAGATGTCATCAAGGCTAAGGGAGGGCTGACACCATATTGAATTTTACATTACCGATGGAGTGCCCCACGAATTTATAAGTAATTTTCAGTGTCCGAATACTTTTGATTACACAAGCTGAACTTCAAGGACTGATGCTTCCACAACTCGCATTTATGCATGAGTCAAATGTCTTTCCTTTGCGGTAATTTATTGCATTCCAACGAGATTATCTTGTAGAATCTAGATTTCTGCAGCAGACGGTCAATAACTATATTGGTCTGTCAGTCAACGGGTCAGTTCTTTTATTCTATTTACATGTAGAGTACTTACCGGCGCCATTCTCCACTGCTTGGTACTTCGCATTGGCCCACTATTCGCCATAAATGCAAACTGTCGTAGAACCGAATTTCATTCAATCCGGACACGGTCCCTTACTTGTTTTGTAATCCTTCAGTTGCTTCTCTGAGAAATGCAAACCTATAACTATGTTTCAAATGTTTGTATAGTCTATGGGACTTAACTACGGGGTCATCAGTCCCTAAACTTACAAACTACTTATGAACTACTTACGTTACGAACTAGGACGGCACAAATATCCATGCCCGAGGGGGGATTCGAACCCCCGGCCGTAGTGACCGTGCAGACCGTGACTGGAGCGCCTCAGTCTCCTCGGCCACCGCGGCCGGCATATAACTATGACTTCCATTCCTTCTGTGATGGACAAATGACAGTATATTTATAAACCTATTCGGCACAATGCTGTAGATGTTCAATAGAGAATCCCAGACGACATGCTGCCTTATCTGACTGAAGACTCTGGCGAAATTTCGAAATAGTCTCAGTGATACATAGGGCGTCGCAGGAATGACGTCATTATCAGAATTTGTTTGGCCTGATTCCAGGTACATATTGCAAAAAAATAAAGTGCAAATATCTGCTCAAATACGAGAGAAAATGCGCCTGACGACTCTTAGGTTAGACACCATGTATAGTGAGACAAAATATGTGTCTGGACAATGTTTTATTATTTGACATTTACAAGCATCACCAGTTCCTGAAGAACAAGGCACGATCGCTCGAATCGACGTTCATTGCTGCGGTGCTATTCCGCTATTGCAGAGCATCAACAACATTGATACATATTTAGGTAGGGTAACATGAGGCAGAATTGAAGTGTGTGTTGTGGAGGGAGACGTGCCTTAAGACAGTCCGTGCGGTTGCCGTTTCCAGTTAGTCATGTCGGGTTAGTGGCTATAGCGTCCGCTTAGTAAGCAGGAAGTCTCGGGTTCGAATCCCGTTAATGGCACAAATTTTAATTCAGTGCCTCTCCCTCAGTTTTATATCAAATAAAATAGCGTCGTTTGTCATGTTACCCAATTTCATTACGTATGCACAACTGCTTAATGTTATTAAAACTCAAGGTAGTACCTGAGTACATTACTGCGATGTTTAGGCAAGGCAGTGAGCATCAGCGTGTGTATTTGAATAATATTAAGCAGTTGTGCACATGTGTGAGGAAATTATGGAACACGTCGGACGTCACAATTTTATTTAATTGTAATTTGCAGATGCACCTGATAATGAAACATAGTCCTCGAAACTGGCGTACTGCATACAAAAAAGAAAAAAAAACAGTTTTAACGACTGTTGCGGATCCCATTATTAAACATGGAGGTGAACGGATGTGGATGTCCCGAAGGAATAAAATTGCACATTATTTTTTCTCAGTTATACAGTTTGATTTCAGAAGCAGTTTAACAAATGAATATGCAATATTCTCTTTTTTCTGCCAGATCACTGACACCCGGTGTTTATTTTAATTCAACAAACGCGTTTGATTGTGTTCATCACCAAATATTACTTCAGCTGAGGCCGTCTTTCTACGCCATGCCTAACAACCATAGTTTCCTTTCATGATGTATCTGCGAACGAAAGGACCATATATCCACGATTCCCAGAACACCATATTCGATGATATTTCCCGTCAAGTATGACACATACAATCGGACTGAATTAGTTAGTTTGACCATGTTGATATTGACTATTATAATGCCATAAGAACCTTGATTTGAAGGATATTCCAACATATTACATGGACAATGTTTTTTAATATAAAGACTACTGCGATTACGTGTCGCTGCACCTGGTTTTAACCTTGAAACATGCGGTATCAGTTTTTATGAGAAACTAGAAATCCCAGTGTTCCAATCACCTGATAATGTTTCTTTAAGACAAGAAACTGGCTGTGAAACCCTAAAAGGGCGACAGTAAAACAGGTGAAGCGGAGAACGGGACTTTTAATATTTTACGATTTTAACTGTTGGACTGTTCCTTTTAACGTGTATTACCACAGAATTCGGAACATTGTGGGGTAAGGGGACTAGGTTACAATTGGCTCACCTCTTACTTTAATAACGAACAGCAAAACGTATACTTTCGCAGTATTCAGAGTGGATAGAAAATGCAGTCCCAATGTACACAGTTATCTGGGGGTAACCACAGGGGTCAGTGCTGGGTCCTTTGCTATTTCTTGTTATTATAAAAAGTAAGTCTTCTGGCTTTTCTGACGATTCAAAAATATTTGTCTTTGCTGATGAAACATCGTATTGGTAAAGGATGTTGTCTGCAATATTGATACAGTATCAAACAACACAGTTCAAAACATAACTACTGGCTTTTGTAAAATAAAATATTGTAAGTCACAGTAACACACAGCTTTTTACAGTTTCTATCACATAAGTCAACACAATCTAAACTTCCGATAACACACAATGGGCATGCGATGAGTGAGACTGTACAGCTAAAATTTCTAGGCGTTCAGATATATAGCACTCTGCCATAGAAAGCCCACATTCAAAGTCTTGCTCAGAGTATAAATACTGCGTTTGAACATTACATTCGTATATATATATATATATATATATATATATATATATATATATATATATATATATACGAATAATAGTCTATTTTCTAATATCTAACTTTGGTGACGATTGGTGTTAGTTTTGGGTTAACTCCTCTGATTCAAAAAGGGTATTTATTGCGGAGAATTAGGAGGGTAGAGCATCATGTGTTGTATGGTCTCGAAACTTTTGTCGATTTTTCTCACTCGGTTCATACAATAAAGAAATCGAATCTGCATTTAGATCATATTACCTCCTTTGTTCTTGTGCCGAAGAGCGTGCAGACTTCTTCTGTCTCCATTTTCAAGAAACTGTCTCAAGAATTAAGTTAAAAAAAAGTAAATAAATTTAATTCACAAACAATGAATATGAATATGATGAATATGATGTGGAGTGCGCGGGTGCTCTCCGTCGGAGGTTAGAGTCCTCCCTCGGGCATGTGTGTGTGTGTGTGTGTGTTGTAAGTCTAGGGACCGATGGCCCTGCAGTTTGGGTCCATAGTTTTTCAAACATGTAATTTTTTTTTTCTTTTTTTTTTTTTTACGCCGTGGAAGTTTCTCCTGTATAATTTTACTTTCGTGACTCATGACCTGGTTCAAATGATCGATTCAATTATGATGGTGTATGCTGGCCATAAGACGACTCTTCTTCCAGTGTATTCTATGCATTACTAGCACGTCCCCTAATCACTGTAAAGACAGGTGCAACGTGTACAGAATACTATCTACAAAGAATTCTGTAACTTGTCAGTACCGTTATGATAGTTTTGCGGTCTGTGGTGAAGGTAAAGGAAATTATTCGACTCCACAATTTTTCCATTTCAGAACGAACAAGTAGCGTAGTTTTCAGCTTACTTCAGTGTACCGACGGTACAAATCATGTGCCCTCTCATCTTAAAACATGGCGCAGCCTCCCACTTGATCTTCTATATTGGACGCTGAAACAAATTTATGTACAGAAAATGACGCTGCATTACCACGATGTAAATACGACGGTAATTGAATGTATTTACACTTATTTGACAGTTCACTGTAGATCAAAGTGTAAGATAGTTGTTATACACCCCCCTCCGTAATCGGGATTCCTCCAGGAACATCACGTTAAGAGGAAATTAATTATTCTAGTAACTCAATTTTTAGGAGGCCTTCGCCCTGCGCGCGGCCCTTAGGAGACGCCTAGCTCTCGATGCCGCCGGATGGCTCACTCTCGGAGGGACAGACGCTCGTTACCAGAAATTACAAGTTTTATAGTTTCGTCGTCGTTTTAAATTCATTCTTAAATAATGAAAGAGTCCCGCGCGCGGTCGCTCGCAGGTAACAGCCCAAATCCCTGGAGCGGCCCGCGAGACCCGTGATTTAGCGCGACGTCCTTTAGGTAAATCTATATCTCACTCACGGTCACCCTCTACATCATGCCGCGCGGGGCCGTAATTAATATAAAATGGTACGGCTCACGTAATCTAAGCAAATGGTCTGCTTAAAAAATTGCGTTATGATGGGGTCCCCTAATTTAGTTTCGGCGTCGGAGGCGCGCGACGTCTTCAGAAATTACCGGTCGGCCATCTGGCCGGACCGGGCCGGGTCCCCAATATACGGGCGACCCGTAATTGCGACCATTAGCCGGCCGGCGGCTGGCACTTAGGCGAGCTGCCCGAGGCCGCGTGCTCGGGCGGCAGCAGTCTGGACTACCGGGCAGCGCTGCTACCGGCCAACACTCCCAATCACGCCGCTATAAACAGCCGGCAAGTTACAACGCCGTTAAAAGAAGCGCCAGTTAGCACACCTGCCGCTTCCGGCGCCGTATGTTTTACCGATCCAAAGTGTGCATACAGATGTCTGACAGATCGGTACCAAAAGTTGTGCAGTAAAAGTCCGATGGTCCGACATCCAATAGTCCGGAAAACCCGTTGGTCCGGCAACACGATCCAAGGGGATTTGTTTTCTACAGCTACATCTACACGAAATTCTCTGCAAATCAAATTTAAGTGCCTGGCAGAGGTTTCATCGAACCACCTTCATAATATCTCCCATTCCATTCTCTAACAACGTGTGGAAAATAAGAACACCTGGATCTCCTCTCTGTGATGCAGCGTCAAGGGTAACCGCAGCCATGGTCTCAGAGCTGATAGTCAAATCAAATTTTTTTGTAAATATATCGGACCAAACTGCGTGGTCATCAGTCCGTAGCTTACAAACTACTGAAACCTAGGTAAACTAACCTAAGGACAAACACACACAACCATGCCCCAGGGAGGTCTCGAACCTCCACGGCGAGCATCCGCGCGCTCCGCAGCGATACGCTTTAGACCGCTCGGCTACTCCACCGCGGTAGCTGATAGTCCAAGGTAGTGTAAACGTCGTCGAACCGTTTATGCAGATAGTTGTTGTTTTACAAACGTCCCAACCTGTTGACTCAGGGATCGAGACTTGGCTGCACGATTCGTCACAGCCATGCGGATAAGATGCCTGTCATCTCTACTGCTAGTGATACGAGATCGTTGGGATGCAGCACGGCGTTCCGTATGCCCCTCCTGAAGCCACCGATTTCATATGCTGCTAACAGTCATTGTATCGCGACCAACGCGAGCAGCAATGTCGCGATACGATAAACCGCAATCGCGATAGGCTACAATCCGACCTTTATCAAAGTCGGAAACTTGATAGTACGCATTTCTCCTCCTTACACGAGGCATCACTACAACGTTTCACCAGGCAGCGCCGGTCAACTGCTGTTTGTGTAGCCGAGCGGTCTAAGGCGTCTCGCTGCGGCGCGCGTGGTTGCTCGCCGTCGGAGGTTGGAGTCCTCCCTGGGGCATGGGGTGTACGTGTTTGTCCTTAGGTTAGTTTACCTTAGTTTAAGTAGTTTGTAAGCTACGGACTGATGACCACGCAGTTTGGTCCGATAGCTTTACAAACATTTGAACATTTGAAATCGGTTGGAAACTTCCCTCATGTCAGCTCGTTGTAGGTGTCGCCGCCGTCGCCAAGCTTGTGTGAATGCTCTGAAAAGCTAATCATTTGCATATCACAGCATCTTCTTTCTGTCGGTTAATTTTCGCGTCTGTAGAACGTCGTCTTCGTGGTGTAGCAATTTTAATGGTCAGGAGTGTATATAACATGTAATGAGCTGCTCTTAAAATTATAGGGCCGTTTTCTCGGAACTTTCTAGATAGTGTGCTCTAAGATGTATCATTGAGGTACATCTCTAACCTCTACAGTCTCATACCGAACTGAATTTCTGAATCTTGAAGGTCCCCCGTGAGACTAGAACTTAATACAAATAAATGCCCAGTCCTCTCAAAACGTGAGATACATGTCCTCCACAGGGACAGACCGGGCAAAGACTTTTGAACCACTTGTCGTCCATCCGCAAACCATATCCGTTTGGCCGATGAGTCTTCTCGCACGAGCACACAGCAATGAAAAGTCTGAAAGCTTTTTATGCGGTCTTTTTTGTCTTTCATCTTCCATTTTCATTTAGGCGTGGTCAGGACAGCTGAACCATGGCACACGACAGGGGGCAAAACATGGCGTGGAAATCGCCGCAGTGTTGTCAGGCACGCTTTACAGAGCCGCAGACGGCATGAAGCGAGCCGACGCGACGCCGCGCCGTGTCAGGGGCCGACCTGTCGCGTGCTCGGCCGCACTCCCTGCAGCTGCGCGGCCGCGCTGTGCTGTACAAGCGGGGCGGAAACGGCCAACAATTGGCAACAATATCGGTCAATGCCACCACTCGCAGCCTGCAATTACTGCGTTAAACAGTAGCAAAGACAGGATAAAAAATAAGAACAAAAGACGCTGTCTCTCCTTCAACTGAAAGAAAGCACAAACGAAGCAGTGGCGTAACTATGGGGGAGGGGGATGCGGGGGATAGAACCCCTCCCAGAACCCCCCCCCAACAAAAAAAGAGAATAAGAAGAAAGAAAGAAATCGTATAACAGCAATCTGGTAAAGGGGTAAAGATTGGAAACGTGGAGTGGTTTACCGTTAGCTTTCATTGGATGGGAGTCAGCCGGCCGCGGCAGCTGAGGGGATTTAGGCGCTCCAGTCACGGTCTGCACGGCCACTACGGTCGGGGGTTCAAATCCCCTCTCGGGCATGGATATTTGTGCCGTCCTAGTTCGTAAGTCGTTCATAAGTAGTGTGTAAGCTTAGGGAATGATGACCCCATAGTTCGGTCCCATAAGCTTAACAAACATTTGAACATTTGATGGGAGTCAATTAGTTTCTTCAACGGGAGTGGAAGATGGTAGTCTTGTCTGGAAACTGACTAAAATTTTGCTCATCAAGCAGATCTATTCCCCTCCCCCCCAAAGCCAAGTCATAGTTACGCCACTGAAACGAAGTAATAAGTAATAGAAAGCAGTACGTTGTACTCGACGGCGAGTGTTCATCAGAGACGAGTGTATCGTCAGGCGTTAGTGTGATAGGACCGCTATTATTTTCTATCTATATAAATGATCTGATGGACAGAGAAAGTTGTAATTTGCGGCTGTTTGCTGGTGATGCTGTGTTGTATAGGAGGGTGTCGATGTTCCAAATGTTAGTATAGCTTATGGGACTTAACTACGGTGTCATCAGCCCCTAAACTTACAAACTACTTATGAACTAGCTAACACTAAGGACGGCACAAATATCCATGCTCAAGGGGGGATTCGAACCCCCGATCGTAATGGCCGTGCAGACCGCGACTGGAGCGCCTCAGTCCCCTCGGCCACCGCGGCCGGCGTAGGGTGTCGTCTTTAACTGACTGTGACAGCATACAGGCTGACTTAGACAAAATTTCTAGTTGGTGCGAAGAATGAAAGCTTGCTCTCAATGTAGAAAAATGTAAGGTAATGCGCATGAGTTGGTAAAACAATCCAATAATGTTCGAATACAGCATTAGTAGTGGGCTTCTTGATGCTGTTGCGTCGTTCAAATATCTAGGCGTAACATTGCAAAGCGATATGAAATGGAACGAACATGTTAGGCCAGTTGTAAGTAAGGCGGACAGCCGATTTCGGTTTATTGGGAGAATTTTGGGAAGATGTACTTCACCTGTAAAGGAGACCGCGTATAAAACGCTTGTACGGCCACGTCTTGAGTATTGGTCGAATGTTTGGGATCCACAGCAGATCAGTTTAAAGGAAGACATAGAAGCAGTTCAGAGGCGAGCAGCAAGGTTTGTTACTGATAGGTTCGACCAATAGGCGAGAGTCACGGAAATGCTCCGGTAACTCAATTGGGGATCGCTGGAGGAAAGACGACATTCTTTTCGTTAATTTCTGTTGAGGAAATTTAGAGGGCCGGAATTTGAAGCTGAGTGTAGTACGATCTTGCTGCCGCCTATTTACGTTTCGCGTAGTGATCACAAAGACAAGATAAGAGAAATTAGGGCTCGTACGGTGGCATATAGACATTCCTTACAGCCTGCATTAATACGTGGGTTACCATTTGTAAGACACCGTACAGTGCGTGGCGGATGGTACCTTACAATGGATTAATACGTTTGTTTCTCTTCACGCTGAAACAGCAGGGCATATTTGAATGAATTTTGAATGTAGATACCTTATACCCTGCATTAACGCCTTCAGGAAGCCACCGTATGGTGCATGGCGGAGGGTACGTAACAGTGGGTTAACATCTTCGTTACTCTTCACTCTGAAACGGCTGGACGGAATTGAATGAAAAGTGGAATAAAGATTGCTTATACCGTGAATTAATACATGTCCTAACCTATCGTAAGCTTCCGTAGGTGCATGGCGAAACGTACGTTACAACAAATATCCAATTTATTTTACTGGTCACCATGAAAGTCAGGACATAAATGTATGTTTTCATGAAGGTGATTTTTATGATCTGCAAACCAGTTAAGTCTTCAAATATAGGAAGGAGAGGAGTAGTTGAAGGAGGAGACGGAATGAAAGAGGTGGGAGGAGACAGACAGAGGAAATGTAGAGGAGGAGACGGACAGAGAGAGAGAGAGAGAGAGGGGGGGGAGAGGAGGAGAATGAGAGAAGGGAGATGGTGACAGGTGAAGTGACATGAACAGAGGAAGGGGGAGGAGAAAAAGGACAGAGAATGGGTCAGGAGGAAAAGGTGAATATAGAGAATGGAAAGGAGGAGATGGACTAATGGAAGATTGGAAGCATCACATATATTTGTTCGGTTGTCCGTATTTTATGTGCAGCCATAACGTTCATCTGAATACGATGGAAGTTCGGCATCTTTCTTCTTGCCTAGAAAATCCATGTCTTTCGCGTGGCCAGTTGTATGTTGCGTGCTCACGAGCCGGACAGCCAAAACATTTGTTTGTTTTTGCTGAAGATGGAAAAATGATGGAATATTGTCTTTCCTAAAGCACTTTAATAAGGAAGAAAACAAAATGAAACAAATGTCATTTATTTCTCCTTTACGTATCGTTTAATTTCAAGAATAGATTCAATATCGACTGTCAAATGAAAATTTATATCTATCATTCGTAATTAATGGAACACAGAAGCAGAATTAAAGTTTGTAACGTGAAGGAAATCGTTCTTCGACTATTCCGAGGTGCCTTAATCGCTAGTGATGCAGTGATGTAACGGAGAAAAAAAAATGTAAGACGTCTGCCTAGTAAGCATGGAGGTCCGGGTTCGATTTCAATGCTTTACATTTATCATTAAAGTCTTTGGCATATTCGAGACGAAAATCGGTATCAGGGATTGTATATTTGTATTTACAATGATATTTACAACACTTCCTTATTTCAAACGTTATCTGCACAATCATTTCTTCTGCGTCAGCAACGCACAGAGCACAACCTATTATTTGAGGAATACACGTTGCCATATGCATATTGCATATGATATCTCACATTAACCCCTAATTGTTTTGAGCATTGTAGTCTATTATTGGCATCATAGCGACGTTTCAAATAATTTTGGAAAGCAATGAAATGCAACATTAATAGGACAATTTAAAAAGCTGCTTCCCCAATGATGGTTACTTTGTTTTCATAATCATTACGGCTACTGCCTCCTCTATACTGTCAGGAAATGGAAATAATTCTTGTACGGTGCTCGGACTGCGGAGGACTACATATGGTTTTCTTGAAACTTTATACTGTGGTGAGCAGCTCCTAACAAGCGAAACCCGCCATCAGGCTGAAAAATTTGCGCACGCAGTGAGGGGCGGTATCGACTGCGGAAGACGCGCCGGCGCCGGCGTCGCCCGCTGCCAGACGGTCGCGCCTCGTAACGACGTTTGCGCTGGCGTGCGATAATATTTGCGGCGCCGCAGTTAAGTGGATGGCTCGGCAAACAGCGTCGCCCGACAAGGCGCGGCTGTCAGCGCGCCAGATAGCATCAGGTCACCCCGCCGGGGAAACACTGGCTGCCAGGCAACCGACGCGTCGCCCGCGCCACCGGCCTGGGGCGACGCACGGTGTGGTGGAAGGGCCCAGGTGTAGGGAGGGCGGGGGGTCAGCGTCCCGTCGACGTCGCGGTCATCAGAGGCCCGGCAGCTGTCGAGGGCGCGGCCCGCGGGTTCAACCTGTCGTCTCACACTAATTCGGCTACTGCTACCCGCTGTTGGAAAACTAAACACTCGAATTCAAATGTTCAAATGTTTGTAGAGTCTATGTGACTTAACTACGGGGTCACCAGTCCCTAAACTTACAAACTACTTATGAACTACCTAATACTAAGGACGGCACAAATATCCATGGCCGAGGGGGATTCGAACCCCCGACCGTAGTGGCCGTGCAGACACTGACTGGAGCGCCTCAGTCCCCTCGGACACCGCTGCCGGCCACTCGAATTCGGCAGCTCTCTTTTCCCAAACGGTACACACGATTGCGGCAACTTAAGCCTTCTGCCATTATTTCTAATCTTTTCAAAACACCATTGGAAAAAACGGCGAAATAACTAACAAGGAGACTACACTGGTATTGAATTTTAGAATTTATTTATATTTATGGTACGTTAAGTTCAGAACTTAAATAACAATCAGCCAAACTCGTTCAACGAAACTCTCAAAAATTCTCGAGAAAATCGACTTCGCAAGTACATGTAAATAGCAATAATTGAAACAGTTACAGTAACTTGATAAATATGATGCAATGAATTAAAATTTGTGGTGCGGCCGGGAATCGAACCCGGACCTCCATGCTTATTAGGCAGACGTCTTAACCGTTTGACCACCACACCACTAATTATAGGTAGTTGAGTATAAGGTAGTTGATAAGTAGTTTGTAAGTTTAGGGACTGATGACCCCGTAGTTAAGTCCCATAAGCTTAAAAAACAGTTAAACATTTTTAAATAGTCTAAGTACGATTTCCCTCCACGTCACAAACTTTAATTCAGCTTCTGTGTTCCAAAGACAATTGCCACTACTGCCAAGGCTCTCCATGGAGGTCGGCGGCGGTGGCCGAGGGGACTAAGGCGCTCCAGTCACGGTCTGCACGGCCACTACGGTAGGGGGTTCGAATCCCCCCTCGGGCATGGATATCTGTGCCGTCCTAATTCGTAAGTAGTTCATAATTAGTTTGTAAGTTTAGGGACGGATGACCCCGTATTTAAGTCCCATAGACTATACAAACATTTGAACATTTCTCCATGCAGCGGAATAGCACCTCGGCAATGGACCTGGTGGAACGATCCTATTTAGGTGATATAAATACAAATAAACAATCCCTGAGATGAATTTTCGTCTCAAATATGTCAAAGATATTATTGATAAATATAAAGCAATGAATTAAAATTTGTGGTGCGGCCGGGAATCGAACCCGGACCTCCATGCTTACTAGGCAGCATGAAGGTCCGGGTTCGATCCCCGGCCGCACTACAAATTTTAATTCATTGCTTCATATTTATCAATAATGTCTTTGATATATTTGAGACGAAAATCCATCTCCGGGGTTGTTTATTTTTATTAAAAAATTACAGCACCTGTCGGTGTAGCTCGGATGGTAGAGTTCTGTTCTCACAATCATAGAGTCGGTGGTTCGAATCCCACTTTGTTAAATATTCTTTTTAGTTGTTTCCGAATTCAGTTATTAAAACATTTTGGGATTTCTAATTGCACGTGTTGTGTCAACTTTTATTTATGTGAATGTACAGCAGGTGAACACTTTTGTCAACTAAAACGATAGTTGAGTACGTTAGATGCTTGGAAAGCCATTGGTAGCTATGGAGATGACTTTCGAAAAACAACATTGTGGCGCTTCACAAGCTGGACAATCAAAGACAACCGCTGTCAACTAATAGTGAAGCCAATACTGTACTGGTCGCGAGAAGGGAGGAAAGGGGCTGGGCAAGGGTGGCGCAAGCGGCACCGCAAGGTGCTGCGTGAGAACATACAGGGCATCAAGAAGTCAACGATCCGCCGGCTGGTGCGCAGAGGCGGCGTGAAGCGCGTCTCCGGTCTCATCTACAAGGAGACGCGCGGCGCGCTGAAGGTGTTCCTGGAGATCGTGACGTAGACGGAGCACGCCAAGCGCAAGACGGTGACCGCCTTGGACATGGAGTACGCTCTGAAGAGGCAGGGGCGCACCCTGTACGGTTTCGGCGCTTAGGCAGCGTCCTGTCTATCAGTTTGTGGCTTTCCCTGCCATGGGGCGAAAAGAACTCTTCCCCCCGCACGTCTATCTGTCGAAGGGCAGAAGGTGCGAGTGGGCGGGAAAAGGAGGAGACGACAAAGCAGCAATTTGCAACTTATGTTTTTCATTGAAACCATCATTGTTAACAACCTTTTATATAATATGGAAAATTGCGAATAAACAAAAATTGCTGCAGGGGAGTAGTCGAGCGGTCTAAGGCGCCTCGCTGTGAAGCGTGCGGTTGCTCGCCGTCGGAGGTTCGAGTCCTCCCTGGGACATGGGTGTGTGTGTTGTCCTTGGGTTAGTTTACCTTAGTTTAAGTAGTTTGTAAGCTACAGACTGATGACCACGCAGTTTGCTCCGATAGATTTACAAACATTTGAACTTTTTATTTTGCAGCAGCGGTCTCAGCCAGCAATCGAGGCTACATAAATACGTATTTCACCAGCTTGGAACTGTACTTTCAATGACGTGATCTTTGTAAAGCATGTTATGTCGAAAATAAATTTGGCGATAATACGTTGGGTCTTACTTGTATTTTGGTTGATCAGCAGTGCAATACGTTTTGGCTTCTTCACTGTATACGAGCTCTGACAAAAGCATTCGGTAAATAGTCCTGTAACATTAACATAGATGAATTACGAATTACGGTGACCTTACTGTCCTTTTAAATAGTAAGAAGAAAGTTCATATGTTTGCAAATCTATGAGACTTAATTAATGTGGTTATCAATCGCTAGGCATACAAACTGCTTAAACCAACCTTTGGACAACACACACACCTAGGCCCGAGTTACGACTAGAACCTCAGACGGGGAGGAACCGCGCTCTCCGCAGCATGGCACCTCAGAGTGCTCCGTTATTACACCGCGGCGGTTAGTTACCGCTGACTTCTGTGATACCTGTCTTGGAAATTTTGTACAAAGGCCTTCTTTCGGATGGTGTACAAAAGGGTCGTACGTTTTGATGGACGTCAGGGATATCTTCCCTTTGAAAGCCGAGTCGAGGAAATATGAAAAAGTCTGAAGGATTGATATCGTATGAATATGGTGGGTATTCAAGTTACAATTATCCCTATTTTTGCAGGAACTGTTTGACGATTTGGGCTGTGTGTGGTCGAACATTGTCGTGAAACTGGAACATACACCACACTTTCCGGTTCTTAATCTTCGAGAGTGCTTCTTATTTCCTCGACTCGAAATAGCTTTAAAAGAAAAGAAATTTTACGATACTTCTAACATACAACGAAACATGAAGAGGCGTTTGCACACCATCCCAAAGGAATATTTCGTGCAAAGTTTCCTGGATATGTATCTCACAGCTAATCGCTGCATAGTTGTTGGAGGTCAGTAATGTAACTATAGTTCGTCTACGATGATCGTGTGGCAATTACGGCCGTTAGACTTCAATTTCTGTTCAGCGTGCCTGGTGCAAGTGTCTTTAGCTGGTGCCACTTCGGCGACTGGAGGATTAATGATGATGAAATTGTGTTGAGGACTACAAAACAATCCGGCCTCCTAGCGGAGAAGATCTCCAACTCGACCGGGAATCGAACCCAGGCCCCCATTGCGTGGCAACCCACTACGCTATCCACTAGACTACGGAAGCGGACTACGTTAATGTTACTAGACTATTCACCGAACTTTATGGTCAAACGATGTATAAAAAGGCTTGAGGATGTAAATACAAATAGACAATTCCTGAGACGGATTTCGGTCTCGAATATGTCGTAGACTTTAATGATAAATCTGAAGCATTGAATTAAAATTTGTGATGCGACCGGGAATCGAATCCCGACATCCATCGCAACGGAATAGCACCTCGGCAATGGAAATATTGGAACATTCCTGTTTAAGGTAATGTACGATTTATGCCTAGAGAGCGTTGGCAGTGGTGGAAAGTGGCGTGAAGGAAATCGTGCTTAGACTATACCGAGGCACCTTAATCGCTACTGATGCGATGGTCTAGCGGTGAGACGTCTGCCTAGTAAGCATGGAGGTCCGGGTTCGATTCCCGGTCGCATCACAAATTTTAATTCAATGCTTCAGATTTATCATGTCTTAAGGATGTTCATTGTGGCAAGATAATTGACACATTTAACGTGTCATACGCGGAAAATGAAGTACTCTTAAGATTTGCGTCAATGTAAAAATGCCTCGGACCTTGGAACAGGCGTGTACAGTAGGAAGGAGATAAGGAGTCGGCGGCTACCAGCGTAGCGCCCTCGCCTTCGTGTCGCCGGGGCCGGGTCCCCTCCGCGGTGGTGACATGCAACCCGCGCAGCGCGCCGGCACGCGACGCCGCCTTATCGATGTGACATTTGCGGCCCTCGTCGTCCCGGCAGGCCATTAGCTGCCACGCACGGCGTCAAGGCCCAAATAAGTCTTCCGCGCTATTTACAGCACCCTCTGACTGTGGTGCCAGTGGAGCAACGCTTTCCGCCAGGAAGGGGGAAGTTGGGAAGCGAGCACTCCAGTCCACTAACAGTCGCTTACTCGTCATCACTGATTCCGTCGAGATTTGTGATGTATGTTGAACTACCACAATGCATCTCTTCAACCGTACAACACTCCCTCACCCCCACCCACAAAACCATTCTCCTGATACAAAAGTAACGTTTTGAATTTTGAAAATTTGTAATAATTCTAAATCCTTTAATGCATTACTTTTTATTTGAAGCTATGAAAACTACCACGGTTAATGTATAGTGTATATATATAGATTGACAAAAATATTGAAAAAATGCTTAAAATTATTATGTGCTATTAGCAACAAAAAGTTCATACCTGGTCCGCTTTATAGTGCTTCCATGATGTACCCGATGCACAAAATGTCACTATTATGTCTCTAATCTTTCCAAAAAGTGAATCAGAATGCAAGAGTAGTATGTGATTGACTAGTTTTACATGGCAAAGGAGGAATATTAAAGGAAACATACGCACATGTTAGGAGTAACTCAATGCAGCTCACCTTCGAACTGATTGAGTAGCACTCTGGAGTTTATAATTTCTAGGACGAGCCACCTGTATGCGTAACACTGTGTATAGAAGCAGCTACAGACGAATTTGTGGTAAAATGGAAAATAAGGTATGTAACGTATCAGCTACACTATGCATTAAAGGGCTAATTTTTGTTTAGTAAATATTTGGTAGGTCTATTCATAAATTCTAGACTTTTAACATAGTCTCTTACAATAAAGAATATAAAACTACCAGATTCAATATAGACAACAGGTGAGTTCCCGTAGCGGTGTCTAATGCTTCCAAGTTATGATTAATACATAACGGCACAAATGAGTACTCTTCGTGAGTAGGACGTCTTGTTTTCTACGTTCTAAGAGTTGTATAGGACCAGCTTGGGGACTTGTGTCCGGTAGATATTAGAATGACGTACAGATCACAATTGCGGAACACAGATGTTATCGTTTCGAAACAATTTTCAAATATTTTTTATTTTAATCGACCACAGTGCCATCTATCGGAAAACGGAAAGAAAATTTTCATACAGAAGTCACACTGAGGATCTAATTCTGCAATAAAAAATAGAGGTTCTTACTGAAGATTTCTAAGTCACCCCCCTCCCACACCCTAGGATGGTGCATGGAGTTTGCTCTTATTGTACATAGATGTCCATCGTTTCATTCATCTGTAAATAATTCGCATTAAAATGTTGCAACCATGACTTATTAAACTCGTGGTTCTGTCATTTTCAGACCTTTCTCTACTTGCTGTCTTTGGAGTTCGGATTATTTCATTTTTCTTACAGGAATTTCGTACCTCAAACATGTCTAGGAGGAGGTAAAGCTCGTATTACTAGATTTTCCTCACGCCCTGGATGGTGGGTGGGGGGGGGGGGGTTGGGGGACCTGCAGGTCCCCTACCCCCTCCTCTGTTGAAAAATTTCCTAAACAGTCCAGTGGCGTTAAATGGAGAAAATTGCGGAATGTTCGGAACAGACCTCGTATATCGCATCCTAACAAGGAGACCACGTGGGTATCGTATTTTATATTTTTTTCATATTTATGATACGTGAAGTTCAGACCTTAAATGATAATCAGTCAAAGCTCTTCGACGCAACTCTCAAAAATTCCCGATAAAATTGGCATTGAAATTTGGAAGTATATGTAAATAGTAGTAATTAAAAGAGGCACAGCGTCGGTCAGTGTAGCTCACCTGCTAGCGTTGTAGCCTCACAACCGTACGGTCGGCGGTTCAAATCTCGCGGTGGCAGATATTATGTTCGAGTTGAGTTATATAAAATATTTTGGAATCTCTAATTCCACATGTTGTCACTTTTTGTTTATATGTACGTAGACGAGCTGAACACCTTGTAACCTAAAACGATGATTGAGTAGGTTAACTGCTTGGAAAGCCATTAGTAGCTATGAATGTGACTTTCCAAAAATAGCGTCGTAGCACTTCACAAACTGAACAGTTAAATACAGCCGTCGTCAAATAGTAGTAAACCTAATACTCTAAATATGTAACTTATGTCTTTTGATTGAAACCATCATTATTAAACAACCTTTTATAACATACAGAAAATTATGAATGACCAAAATTACGTCCATTTTTCGTAAAAATTGCCATTATATATTGAAATTGTATAAGTATACGAACACAACGAAAATAAAATAAAATAAAAGGCACAACGAGATTCGAACCAGTAACACTAAGGTTGTAAGGCAAGGACACTGCCACCCACTCTAAACCGACAACTGATGCAGTTGCTTTAATTGTTCGCACTTAGGTGGACTTGAAAAGGTTCAAAGTAGATTTTCACATGAATTTTTGAGAGTAGCGTGGAATGGCTTTGACTGATTATTATTTTGGTTCCGAACTTCACAAAAAATAAAAAATAAAAAAAAATGTAAAATCCGATACCAATGTGGTCTCACTGAAGACCCCACTGGCGGCATGTGACGCGGCAGTCGGTCAGGCGGGATTGGTCCACTTACAGCCAAAAGGTGGAAGTTTCAAAAACGTTGAAATGTTTGTAGAGCTCATGGGATTTAACTGCGGGGTCATAAGTACCTAAATTTAAAAACTATTTATGAACTAGCTAACACTAAGGACGGCACAAATATCCATGCCCGAGGGGGGGGGGCGGATTCGAACTCCCGACCGCATTGGCCGTGCAGACTGTTCAAACTTTCAAATCTTTGTAAATCTATCGGACCAAACTGTGCGGTCATCAGTCCGTAGCTTACAAACTACTTAAACATAGGTAAACTAACCTACGGACAAACACACACACCAATGCCCCAGGGAGGACTCGAACCTCCACGTAGAGCAACCGCGCGCTCCGCAGCGAGGTGCTTTAGACCGCTCGGCTACTCCACCGCGGCCGTGCAGACTGTGACTGACGCGCCGCAGAACGCTCTACCACCGCGGCCGGCCGTGGAACTTTGCTTGCTTTGCTGTCAAAGTGGGCGCCTCTGACGTAACTCACATCATGTGGCCCCCGGCAACGTTATTCCAGTAACGCATCCGCATTACGTGACCTCTACCTTTTAACAGATGGTAGTGTGGAGATCAGAAGATGAGCGGTGGAAAGCGTCGGCGTTAAATTGGCGCCTCTGGATTTGGTAGAAGGTGTTTTTGTTGGGGCCGGCGTTCTTGCTGGGCGGCGGCGGCGGCGTGTTGACGCGCTGAGCCGCGGCATTGTCCGGTGCGCTATGCAGCGCGTCACGGCCGCGCTCGTGATCCGCATTGTGCGCGACCCCGCTTAGCGGCGCTCAATGCCCGACATTGTTCTTGCGGGCGAGGGCGAGGAGCCGCTGGCTGCGCTGCTACCGCGCGGCACGCGATCGCCGGCCGGCCATTGTGCGGCCGGCGCCCGCGGCCGCTCCTGGACACTGGACCGCCGCGCCGTCGCAGACTCGCTTCCGTGTGCCCAGCCCACCGCCGCTCTTCTCACGGGCGTGGCCGATCCGGCACACAGTGTAACCACCGCGGCGCCGCTGCCCAGCAACAGCGTAACACCATGCAGGTACCATCACTTCAAATCTCCTTCATTGGACTGGCTCCGTCCTGTACTGTTACATGCTGTTTAGCACTTACACTGGTCGAAACAATTTAGGAATCAGAATGAAACTTTCACTCTGCAGCGGAGTGTGCGCTGATATTAAACTTCCTGGCAGATTAAAATTGTGTGCCGGAAGCGGGACTTTAACCTGGGAGCTTTGCCTTTCGCGGGCAAGCGCACTACCGTCTGTGCTATCCCGACACGACTCACAATGGCGCCTCACAACTTTACTTCTACCAGTACCTCGCCTACTACTTTCCAAACTTCACAGAAGCTCTCCTGCGAACCATACAAGACTAGCACTCCTCGAAGATAGGATATGGTGGAGACATGGCTTCACGCTTCACTTTCCTGACGGACCTCGACCTTGGTCCGATGGTTGTGCAGGCTAAGCATTTGCTGCTATTCCTGCTGTACCTGAAACATAGGAAAAAGTATTAGAACCTGGCTGATTGTTGGTCTTAGACTGTGAGATTACTGACAATGTATTATTATATTTTCTTTTTTCCTGGTTTGCTACTAGATTTTTGTTAATCTCGCAGCAGGTCAGGCCAGCGGGTTGTCAGCCTGAAGTGTTGTTGTGTCCCCAATTGCCAGATGAGCCGGTTGTGGGATTGCTCTGTCTTCTCGTAGAAGGTCCTGGCGGTGACGCGGAATCTCTCTCGGAGCGGTAGAATGCCGGCTTCTTCGTGAAGCAGGTCGGTTGGGTAGCGCGTTGGAAGATGCAGGGCAGTCTTCAGAGCGCGGTATGCAAGACTAGCACTCCTGGAAGGAAGGATATGGTGGAGACATGACTTAGCCACAGCCTAAGGGATGTTTCCAGAATGAAATTTTCACTCTGCACCGGAGTGTGCGCTGATATGAAGCTACCTGACAGATTAAAATTGTGTGCAGCAACCGGGACTCGAACCTGGGACCTTTGCCTTTTCTGTGACTAAGCCATGTCTCCACCATATCCTTTCTTCCAGGAGTGCTACTCGTAGTTCGCGGGAGAGCTTCTGTGAAGTTTGGAAAGTAGGAGGCGAGGTACTAGCGGAAGTAAGTTGTGAGGCGGCATCGTGAGTCGTGTCGGGATAGCTCAGTCGGTAGAGCGCTTTCCCGCGAAAGGCAAAGGTCCCAGGTTCGAGTCCCGGTTCCGACACACAATTTTAATCTGCCAGGAAGTTTCAATTTAGGAATCGGTTGAGATATCTAAGTTCTGAAGTACTGCCATTGTCAGAATGAAGTAAATTGGTTCGACGTCTTTCTGTCGTTTCTGCGGACTACAATGGGGAGAGGGAAGCTTGGAGTTTTGTCCCGTCGGCAGCGTGGTCATTAGAGACGGAGCTTGCGCTCGGAGTGTTTAAGTAAGGATGTGGAAGGAAATCGGCCGTGCTTTTGTTTGTTTGTAAATCAATCGGACCAAACTGCGTGGCCATCAGTCCGTAGCTTACAAACTACTTAAACTAAGGTAAACTAACCTAATGAAAACACACACACCCATGCCCCAGGGAGGACTCGAACCTTGGACGACGAGCAACAGCGCACTCCGCAGCGAGGCGCCTTAGACCGCTCGGCTACTCCACCGCGGCAATCGGCCGTGCCCTCACAAAGGAACCATCCCAGCATTAACCTGGAGAGATTTAGGGAAATCACGGAAAACCTAAATCAGGGTGGTCGGAGGTGGATTTCAACCACAATTCTTCTGAATGCGAGTCTAGTGTGTTACCATTGCGCCACCTTGCTCGGTTTTCTACGGACTGGAGACAACAACATTACGGTAACCGAGATACTGGTAATAACAGGAAGTTGCCGCAGTGGTGTTTTGTTTGTAACTCTTGTTTGCTATATTTTTTTCAGATCATTCACCGAACTTTCCAGACTCACCTTGTACATACGGTGTCCGTACTAACATGTCGGAAAGATCATACACCTTTTACAGGGTGACAATTAGTGGACTGTATGAAGTAAAATCGTCGTAAATTCTCCACGGTCTACATCAGGACGTCGAAACTGCAGTCTGAAAATTAGTATTCTCATACCGCGGTGGAGTAGCCGAGCGGTAAGGCGCCTCGCCGCGGAGCGGGCGGTTGCTCGCCGTCGGAGGTTCGAGTCCTCCCTAGGGCTTGGGTGAGTGGTGTGTGTTTGTTCAAATGTTCAAACGTTTGTTAAGCTTAAGGGACTTAACTGCGGGGTCATCAGTCCCTAAACTTAGAAACTACTTATGAACTACCTTATACTAAATACGACACAAACATGCCCGAGGAGGGATTCGAACCCCCGACCGTGGCGGCCGTGCAAACTTTGACTGGCGCGCCGCAGACCCCTCGGCCACCGTGGCCGGCAATGTGTGTTTGTCCTTAGGTTAGTTTACCTTAGTTTGTAAGCTTCGGACTGATGACCACGCAGTTTGGTCCGATAGATTTAAAAACATTTGAACATTTTACTATGCGCATACGAATATTGGTGCGATGTTCCTTATGGCACGATGACTACGAACAGTACGTTGTAGTGTGGAAGATTTCTATGCCATTATCCAACTGATTTCGACTAGATGTAGATCAAGCAAGACGATGCTCGAAGCAGGAGAGTGTTTGACGTTCTGGAGGAGCACTTCGCGGATCACATCTTGGCTCTGGTATACCCAGGAACCACCGGTATTGGCCTCGATTGGTCGCCCTATTTTTCGTATCTGAAGAAAAGCGACTACTTTTTTGTGGGGATACATTAAAGACAAGAAGTATAGCGGTAACCGTAAAACATTTCTGAGCAGAGACCAACCATTGAGGACCTTGTAACGTACTGAATTCCAGTAAAGCTATAAAACACGTGGCAAAGCCACAGTATATGTCTGGCCAATCTTCACACATAGGAAAAGTCATTAGTAATAATAATAATACGTCAAATTTAATTACAAATTCTGAATCTTGATGAAATCCCGAGTTGATTGACTACACACACACACACACACACACACACACACACACACACACACACACACACACACACAAGTTAATTTTTTAATTAATAATCATTAAAACTTCATCGCACCATTATAGGTATAAAACTAATTTTCCCAGGCCCACAGACACTACCTATGTATTGTCTGCACAGAGGAGCATCGGTTCGAGGGATCAGCATAATTTTCGCACTGCACATTTAATTATTACAGAAAGTGGCCAAGTTGGCGAAGTCTTGTTTATTCACCCTTCGGTCGTTATTTCAAATCGTCGATGTAGCACGTGGTGGCGGAGGGAGACGAGTTTTAGCGTTCTGCGAATCTGCGCCAGTGCAGGCAACCCAGTGTGACGGTTGGAACCCCCCCGCTGCCGGCGGCAACAAGATACTTAACAGTGAGTCCTCCCTCCTCTGTTAGCTTGGCTACAGGGACCTCTTTGCTATTCGCGGAGGTGCACACGAATGCATTGGTCGCTTCTTTAAATAGCCTGGAGAGCAGCTCCCTAGCCCCGTTCCGTTGCAATTCCTGGAGGTATCAACATCGGGAGATCAGCGTACAGCAATTACCGTCGTTTAGTGACACGTACTTCCCATTATCTTTGGAGCAGGCAGCCTGTCTTAGACTTCCGCGCCGGACTCGACATGATCACCGATACGACATGCTTAGCATCTTCCGTGAACGCGATCGCCTTACTTCTGCATTTGCGCCGTCTTTTCTGGAACTGCTATTTCGGTATGAAGCATGCTCGATGCCTAGGTCCGACCCTTGTTCTGGTAATCGTGCGCGAACTCATGGCTACTTCCTTACCTTTCGTCTTAAACTCTCTCTGACAGCTAGTTCTAATTTATATTCTTACTCTTGTATGTATTTTGCGACTAGGCCTACAGCAAGTCTATTACACGCCCAGTGGCCTCATTCAGTGTGTGAGGGTTTATGGAAATTTGTGACAGGGCTACCTCGCCTCTATGTGCTTTGTTGTTAGTATATGTTTCGACTGGCTGTCACGACTTTCATTTTTCTGTAGCTTCCCTTAGTGTCCCTTTTTATAAACCTTTTACCAGGCGCTGAAACCCCTGCTGTAAGAGACGAAGTCCGACCGCCTGGGATAGAAGATATGACATGTTATTTAAAAAAAGGATGTGTACAGAGAGAGAAGGGATATAAGAACTACTAACTCAAAGCTTGATAAATAAATAAATACCCGAGCAACATAGGATTGTAATCTAGTGTCGAATAAAGTGTGGGCACACCGCAGTTTGTAATAATTTCCGTTTTGTTTAATATAGTCAAATAACTGTTGTTACCCTGTATTTATGAATAGAAACATTGGGTTTAAAAGAATTGGGACTCGATACTAAAACAACTGAAATAATTAAAGCAACTTTAGCAAATACAAAATCAAAAGAAAAATTTAGGGGCGAGCTCTGAAAATCATTTGAAATGAAGTCAGGTGTCCGAAAGAGAGATGAATTGTCATATCTGCTTTTTAATTGTGTGTTAGAGAAGGTAGTTCGAGAATGGAGGAGGCCGTCAGTACTAAAGGGATTCAACTAGGGAGACATCCAAACAAGATCACCGTCGACTGTTTAGCCTTCGCAGATCAGATGATCAGATGGCATTGATCACAGATTCGCCAGATAATGCCCAAGAATAAGTAAGATAACTGCAAAAACAAGCAGCCATAGTAGGACTACACAATCTTTTGAAGAAACAAAGTTTATGAAAAATATCTGTCATGATCCTCAAAATATTTCAATTGACAACAATTCAATACACAAAACAAATTCGTTCAAATACCTAGGAAAGTGGATTTCATACCATGCAAAAGGAAAGACAGCTATAGAAACTAATGTGCATAAAATGGAAGGAGTGTTTCATATGAACAAAAACGTTTATAATTTAAAAAAATCCTTGTCTTGGAAAACGAAATTAAAATACTACCAAACAGTGGGCAGACCTGAAGCACTGTATGCATCAGAAACACTTTAACAAGAAATTGAAATCTTGAGAAACTAGATAAAGTCGAAAGAGGAATTTTAAGGAAAGTACTGGGAGCTAAAAGAAATTATAATTCTGAATACCAAACAGAGAGAAAAAGTTTAAAACTAAAAAAACTAACTGACGTAACTTCAGTTTTTTGGACATATATTCAGAATGGGTAACAACAGACTAATCAAGCGGATATTCACATTACTCAATAGCTACAAATCCAAGCCCGCATGGTTCATAGAGACTGAAAAGGAAATGGTAAACGCTGGAATTACAATAGGCACAACAGAGAACAGAACACTTTCAGAAAGGCAGTTCACAAGGCAGAATTTCAGGAGCGAAAGAAAACAACTAGACGAAAGTGTACTCAAGAAGAAAGGGAACAATACTCTAGAAGAATGAAGGAAATTTGGGAAAAATGTAGAGCTTATGGGACTTAACTACGGTGTCAAACTACTTATGAACTAGCTTATACTAAAGACGGCACAAACATCCATGCCCGAGGGGGGATTCGAAACCCAGACCGCGGCGGCCGTGCAGACCGTGACTTGCACGCCGCAGACCGCTCGGCCACTGCGGCCGGCGAAATTTGGAAACTAAGGAAATCTAATACAATGAAGAGTAGACAAAGTTCATTTATCGTACCCTTTCAAATGGGTTATTCGAGAGAAGGAGATGCTTAGTTCTATTTTTCTGCTAAATGATCAAAACTTTTTGTTATCTTTTCTGGTGTTTAGTTGTTAAAGTTTCTCCCGTAATTAAGTAGTATGTACCATTTCAGCAAAAATTTTTTATCGAAGAAAAGTGTAACAAATTAAGCCCTCAGTTGTGAGAGCGCGTGTCGCGGTGGACTCGGCTCGCCGCAGTAGAGCTAATTACCTCGTCTGCTGCTAATGAAGACAGCCCCGCTGTCCCTGCCGCCTTAATGGCGTCACGCAGCCGTGGCCGCTCTCCACCGACCACGTGGCTTCGCACGCGCTCTCCACCACCCGGAAGACGTGGCGCCACTACCCGCACCCTTCCCACTTGTTTAACATGGCTCGGGACCGAGGCGCCGAGAACTCTATGGCAACAGGGCGTATGTCAGTCGCGTTCTTGGGGCTTTCATTATTCATTTCCGTCCTCCATCGAGCACCTGATGACGTCCTTCATTGAACAGTCTGAACCATCTTCTAACCATTGAATCACTCATAGCTCTTTGTCCGTAAACCTCGCAGATTTGCCGATTAATTTCCTTTAGTTTAACTTTCTTTGCGTTTAGATAACGAATCACAGATCTGATTTCACACGCGGTAGCATTTTCAATTACGGCTGGCATTATAAAGAAGCACTACAAAGTACACGTCAGCAGCAGCGATCTGAAAATGGCGTACATGTCTTCTCCTAAAGTCAGAGTAACAGTCGCGTATGCTCGGAACTGCGATCGCAGTGCTGCAACGAATACAAACAGAAACAGAAATTATTTTGTGGACGACCCTCATATATGACTGGACTGCACGTCAAGAGGGTTCATCAAACCACTGTCAGGTAATTTCGCTATCGTTTCATACACTTAAAAGCTCGCGAGGAAAACGAACACTTAATTTTGCGAAATCGAAATATTGAAACATTTCTACTGTTTACAAGCGTTGAAATAAATTCACCAGATTTCCCGCTTCGGGCCAGCGGTAGCCTTAACCAATTGGACTATCCAGGCATGCTTCGTTTCCAACCAAAATTCTCAACTTGTAGCACAGTAAGACTGTAGTTCCCCTTCCCAATGCTTTCTGTTGGTTACCCCAAGGGGTTGAGAGTATCTGTTCAATGCATATATAGAATTATCGACATGGTGTTTGCCCAACACATCATATCAGTAATTATTATATTTGCTTATTAAGACTGCAACTGTAGCTGCGTACGTTCTAGTTGGTCCCACATGATGCATCGCTGTTAGGTCGATGGATCATTGCGCTTGTGAAAAATGTGAGTCCCATACTGTCACATGGAAGGTATCACAAGAGGACACAGTTACCTCAATCACAGTCAGCAAAGAAATGAAGTCACAGTCAGATGTTGGCAACACGGTAACTGTGTCTCTCTCCAAAACATTGGAAGAATGGAATTCTTCCCAGGTCTGTGAACCGACGATGCTCGTCTGGGGATGTGCAGAATCGGTAGTCACAGGTGAACAACGCATCACAAAAGAAGTCCATGTCCCTATGTCATGGCATCATTACAAATAACGCAATTTATCCTTTGATAAAATATACCGTTCATAAAAAAATTTGAAGCACTTACAAACTGAAATATACAATGTGAAGGTATGTTGTGACCAATTACCTGGTGGTCGAAATGTTTAACAGGTAACGTGGTCGTGAGCGAACACCGTTCGGAGTATAACAGTAGGTGCTCAGCGAATGGCAATTTCGAATTCGGCTGGCCAATCACTCTCGAAGACCGTGACTGACCACATCTAAGAGTGTCGTAAATAGTGACAAAATGGAAAGAGTGGAACATATCATAGCTCTGTTCAGCACTGGACGTGATAGTCTCCCAGTAGACAATCCGCAGGGACATTGGTTACCAAATGGCATGGGAACCGGCACCGCACTTGTTTTCCCCTATTAACACATCGTCATAGGAATCAATGAAAGCACTTGTTGCTGGTCACCAGGAAAGGGCATTGTAACAATGGCTGAGCGTTATATGGTGCGACTAATCACGATTTCAACTGCAGAATATTGATGGGAGGCATTGCAAATGATGCAATCCATACGAATCGATGCATCCCGACCACCAAGGAGTGTTATGGCCCGGAGGATTTTTTTCCTGTTGTGGAACGACCCCTTCATTGTTCCTGAAGGTACTGAAATGTCCACCGGCGTGGAGTAGCCGAGCGGTCTAAGGCGCCTCGCTGCGGAGCGCGGGAATGCTCGCCATCGGAGGTTCGAGTCCTTCCAGGGTCTCGTGTGTGTGTGTGTATGTGTGTGTGTGTGTGTGTGTGTGTAGTCCGTAGGTTAGTTTGTAAGCTGCGACTGATGACCACATAGCTTGGTTCGATAGATTTACAAACAAAACTGAAATATCCGCGGAATGTAGTGCTTCTGGGGGATCGGCTCTATCCGATTTTGGCCTCCCACCATCTTCACGGTTCAGCGGTGTTGAAATAACGACGCTACATTGCTCCCCTACTGTCCGGTACTTGTTCAAGGGGCATACTGAGGACATCAAAAGACATGGGAACTCTGGAGCCTACATATGAACCCACTCTAGCATAGAATATTGATGGAAGGCATTGTAAATGATGCAATCCATATGAATCGATGCATCCCGACCATCAAAGAGTGTCATGGCCCGGAGGATTTTTTTCCTGCTGTGGAACGACCCATTCATTGTTCCTGAAGGTACTGAAATGTCCACCGCCGTGGAGTAGCCGAGCGGTCTAAGGCGCCTCGCTGCGGAGTGCGGGAATGCTCGCCGTCGGAGGTTCGAGTCCTTCCACGTTCTCGTGTGTGTGTGTGTGTGTGTGTGTGTGTGTGTGTGTGTGTAGTCCGTAGGTTAGTTTGTAAGCTGCGACTGATGACCACATAGCTTGGTTCGATAGATTTACAAACAAAACTGAAATATCCGCGGAATGTAGTGCTTCTGGGGGATCGGCTCTATCCGATTTTGGCCTCCCACCATCTTCACGGTTCAGCGGTGTTGAAATAACGACGCTACATTGCTCCCCTACCGTCCGGTACTTGTTCAAGGGGCATACTGAGGACATCAAAAGACATGGGAACTCTGGAGCCTACATATGAACCCACTCTAGCATATCTGGAAGTTCATGAAACGCAGGCTTTGTGCCATAGATCAAGTGCTCACGATGAGAATAGAACCGGCGGTTTGTAAACGTTTTGGTGTCAGATGCATGCTGATGACTACCAGGGACGTTGAGACACTTCCATGGCACCTTCTGCAGTCGCAGGGCCAGAGGAGGGCCCACAAGGTATTTCGTGCCTATCCCATCACATTTGCCAATTCTGTGTAACTACTGATGGTCTACACATCATCAACACCACTTAAGTACGGAATCTCAACTCGTAGCTCATCTCTTGTACTTCCCTTTTACCCCGATCCACTCAACATAGTCTCCCTTCCTTGTTTTAAAATAACAAGCCTATCAGAAACATTTGTAAAAGTATTTCAGAATATGAAATAAATCGCAATTTGAAATCTGTTATGGTTTCACTGTATTAGGTTTAGATGTAATACCAATGTGCGGCAAATGAAAATTTGTGCCCGGCCGAGATTCGAACACGGGATCTCCTTCTTACTAGGCAGACGCGTTGACCACTCCGCCACCGAGGGCACAGTGACCAACTCGACTGCAGAGGACTCTTCCCTGCACGTCTCCCGCCCCACCTAAATCTCCACTCGTCACACTGTCTCTTTCTTATTACCACGTGCAGGGAAGAATCCTCTGCAGTCGTGTTGGCACTGTGTCTTCGGTGGCGGGGTGGTCAACGTGTCTGCCTAGTATGTAGGAGATCCCGGGTTCGAATCCCGGCCGGGCACAAATTTTCATTCGCCGCACATTGGTATTGCATCTAGACCTAGTACAGTGAAGCCATAACAGATCGCAAATTGCGATTTATTTCAATAAAAATGAACGCTGTAACGTCGTCAAAAATATATAATTATTTCAGAATACCCTCTCTATTTAAGTGCACCGACTATGCTGTACCTTCCATTTACCGCGCGCTGTAAAAGCGCCGAAGCATTTCCAAGCAGCGTTGAGCAACGATCGATTGCAGCGCACCTTCAAGCGTAATCTGCTCACGTACTGCAAAAAGCGGGAGATACTTGTTGCGCATGCGCGACTGTTGGACAGGAAAGAAACGACACAGAAGTCATGGCCAGGGCAGGGCGAGGAGGCCGCGACGGCGGCTTCCAGAACGCAGACTCTTCCAACATTAAAAATAAAAAGAAAAAAAGAGAAAAAAAACCGCGAGGAGAGTTATTTGCAGCGAGAGCGCCCGGAACGTGGACGAGACGGCGAGAGACAGGTGAGCAACGGGTGCGGCCGGGAGATGTATTCCCCGCACGAGGGGACGCGGGCGGCACTTCGTGCGCCGTCGGTTACGTCGGGATGATTAATTAAGGCTCCGTGCATTTTAATTGCGCATGTTGCTCTTTCGAGGCGGACCTTTTGCGGCGCGGCGGTAATTACACGGCTTAATGAGCTGTGCGAAGACAAACATTGGAACAAAGAATTCTGACTCGGCGCTGCTGCTGCTGCCGCTACCGCCGTCGGGTGCAGCGGCCACGGCGGAGAGAGTGATGGAGCCAGGGAGGTCGGCGGTAAACTGCGACCGCTAAACGTCTGCTTCGTGCGGTGTCGTCCGACGAGAACAGGCGCCTCTGCAGGTTTGAAAAAGTGTAAAGGAAGGAAGGATAATGTGAGTTCTACCATCTACAGCATCCTACATTACAGTGTGGTCAGGAGAACAACAGATATTCGTCCAAAAGACGTAGGTGCGCGACTAGAAGATTAGATAGCCTGTTCGCCCTCTATGTAGAAATACAACATTTACGTTCACAAATTACAACACTTGGTGTGGAACTTACTTATACATCTGTGTGCCGCTCAGAGATTCGATAACGAGACCGTTTCCTTTCGCGGTCAGTGTTCTACCGACTTTCCTTCCATATCAAAACTCTCGTAACTCTGCTTCCACTAGAAATTTGTCTCCTACCTTCTAAATTTCACAATTACCCTGCGAACTAGCACTCCAGAAAAATAAAAAAAATCCCTCCACGGGGCTCACGGTTCTTTACTGGGTACGTGCGTGGAGAGCACGGGGTGGCAAGATAAAGCAGTCTTTCGTTTCTCTTTCCTCGCCTGACTGCATTTCCTTTTTTTCCCCCTACTTTCCTATCTTCACTCTTAAATGTTCAAATGTTTGTAATTCTGTGGGACCAAACTACTTTGGTCATAAGTCCGTAGACTTACAAACAACTTAAACTAACGTAAGGACAACAGTAACATCCATGCCCGAGGGTGATGCGAACCTCCGACGCGGGAGGCCTCGCGATCCGTAACGTGGCGCTCCAGACCTCTCGGCTACTCCCGCGAGACTGTCTTCACTCCTGCCCCTCCCCACCAAGAGACGACGACCTTGGCAGTTTGGCCTCACTGTCCTCAACAACACATCCATCCAAAGAAGAAATATTACAGAGACCTTTAATCACAGCCCAGTGGATGTTTCCAAACTGACATTTTTCACTCCGCATCCGTGTCTGCACTGATACGTCACTTCCAAGCAAATTCGTTTTCAGGACCGAGACATCAAGTCGAGACGTCGTTCGCGATCATCTCCTCTGCTGCCTGAGCTACGCTAACACGATTCACGTCTTCATGGTGTTCCCCATTTTCATATTGGGAAGAATCTCTATGCCAATGTTGAGACAACAAGCATTGGCAAGAGCTCACGTCCTAGCTCAAGCATTATGTACGCTGACATGTGAAAACTCCTGGAATAGAGGCAGTATCGATTGCAAATATACAAGAAACTGGTGCATCTTCAGACCTGTCGTATTTACTCCTGTAGCTCATGTGACAGTGTTTGGAACGTGATGATAGCCCTATCTTGGAACTAACTGACCTGAACGCAGAATTGTTGTTATAAGCATGGGACATCCCACTTCGTAAATCATTCTGGAATTCAATATTCCGATGCCAGTAGTATGTGCCAAGATTACCAAATTTCAGACATTACCTCTCAGCACGGAGAAAGCAAATGGTGACAGCTGCACTTTATGGCCGCGAGCAGAGTTGTCTGTGCAAAGAGTTAAGCAACACTTACTGACATGTCCTCAGAAACGTGGAACGTTAATGGGGTATGGTAGCAGACGTTAGACTCGAGTCCCCATGGTGATAGAACGACATCGCCTGTAACACCTCTCTTGTGATCGGCTGGATCTTAGGCTTGGTCAAAGGTGTCCCGATTTCAGCTGGTAGGTGCTCACTGTAGGCTTACAGTCTTGGATAGACAGTTCGAAGCCATAGATTCACATTGTCGACTAGGTACCGTTTAATATGATGGTGGTGCCACTATGGTGTGGGCTGTTCTGGATAGAATAGTCAGGATGCTCTGGTCGAACTGAATCGATCAGTGGCAGGAAGTGGTTGCGTTCGACTACTTACAGGCCATTTTCAGCTGTTCGTTGCGTTTATGTCCCCAAATGACGATGGAATATTTGTTGATGACTATATACCGTCGCACATTTGTTCGAGATTTGTTTGTACAACATTGACAATTGTAGATAAAATTTTAAAGTAGAGCAACTCTTTTTCCGTGATCATATTAGGATGACATATGGCTACGTTCAAGCTAAACGTCAAAATCTCATGGAAATTCGTCTTTTATGTTTAGATACTATCCTGTTCAGACAGAAACGACGTTTTTCCAGTTTTATTGTTAATATACACAGGTGAACCACAATTTCCATTTATTTTGTTGTTATTGACCCGTTGACTGTAATTAAACATGTCCCAGACGTATATCTGCTTCGTTTTCCAGAAATTCCATAGAAGTAAAGAAATAATTTGGCAAAATTTGTAATTTATTAACTACTTGGCCATTTTTTTAAATTGCGGACTTTGCACAATGTTTTCAACAGACGTTACAGAGAATTTGATATTGGAAAACGACTGTAAATAAAGATGACTAAAACTCTATGAATTAGCTTCCTTTTTCCAGTTTAAAACGAATTCACATGCGCTATGGTATTAATAAAATCAGATTGCTGACAAATTCATACAGATTCAGTTAACGTTATCACCATCACTTTTCAAAATTAAATTCTCCACAATTCTGTTGAAAACTTCCTACAAAAGTCTGGAATTAAAAAATAAATGGACCAAGTAGTTAATAAATCACACATTTCCCCCAAATTATTTCTTTGCTTCTCTGGACTTTCTGGGAAACTACTACAGATACATGTCTCGGACATGTTTTATTGCCGCGGTGGAGTAGCCGAGCGGTCTAAAGCGTCTCGCTGCGGAGCACGCGGTTGCTCGCCGTGGAGGTTCGAGTCCTCCCTGGGACATGGGTGTGTGTGTTTGTCCTTAGGTTAGTTTACCTAGGTTTAAGTAGTTTGTAAGCTACGGACTGATGACCATGCAGTTCGGTCCGATAGATTTACAGACATTTGAACATGTTTTATTGGTTTCACCAGATCGATGACAACAAAATAATGGAAATTGTGTATTACCTTAACTTTGAACAGTTTTCCAATGGCTTCGTACTAAGGTAAGGTAAAGCAGTCAACAATCCGAAGATTGGTTTGAACACCACAGTCCTTTACTAGGCATGGTTCTGTTTGGAGGTGGTATGCCTTTGCCTTCCTCCGACCTTCGAACAGACTTACCCAGCCAGTTATAGGGGGACCTACAGTTTAACGTGTGTTCCGAACCACGGTGCTACTCGGTATTTTTCACATGAACAATACTGCCAGAGGTGAAAGAAGTGGAAAGTGACAGATAAAAAATGGCTTCGTACTAGCGAGCGGGGCAAAATCTTTTATTAGCCGTAGCTCCGTGACTACATATTTGCGGACCTATGTTTATGTGAACTTTTTCCTTCACTCTTATTTGCAGAATAACATACTGAAGTGAAACACCCTGTATGAAGCGGCAATCAGTTGCGACTCCGTACTAGTTTTCGGTAGTGAAATATTCCATCCTCTGTTTCCTCGAAGCGTTGAAGGAAACTGCCAAGAACTGTAAACAGTAACAAAAGGAAAAATAAAAAAAAGCACCCTAATGCGGACAGACGCCAGGTACAGTACCGCACTAGCAAGTACATAAATTCCGTTCTGCCGCCGTCAGGACGAGCATATTTTTGCGTTATTAATATTTCGGAATTCTTACGGTTATATTGAAAAGGAGTTTTTTGTAATTTATTCGCCGGCGCGTTATATTTTTCCGGCGCGGCCCGCTCTGTAGCGGCTGACAAGCGCGCAGCGGGTCGTATTTTCGCCGTTTGAGACACCGCGCCGAATGGAGCAGCAAGCAAGCAAGCAAGCCAGCAAGCAAGCCGTCCGTGCCGCGTGCGCAGGCGCCGACTGCGGCCGCGGTGTGCGGCCCGTGTTTAAATTACGGAAACAGGCGTGCAAGTTATTTACGACGCGCGCCGACCGGCGCGAAGTGCCTGAATTATGAAGCGCCGCGTGCCGAATTCTGCGCCTCCTAGCAGGACGCTGTCCGCCTGTCGTTACTGTCCAGTCTAGTCCGTGCGATACGAGGGGAAAAAAGAGACACGAGAAGCCTCACTGGACGAAACGTTAATCACTCTCCGAGGGTTTCACGTTAATGGCGTGTAAGACACCCTCTAATGTGATTGTGGATTTAATTTTGTGAGGGAGACTGCTGACAAGCTACTGACGACATGCCATGTGACGTTAATAATTTCTGATTATATCTAAAGCTACATCTTCATATATACTCCGCAAGCCACTGTAAGGTGCGTGGCAGAGGGTACCCCATCTTATACATTAAAAGAATCTACGAAGATTAAAGTCAGTATGACAGACCAAACTACTCGACCGATTTCCTTAATTTTTGTTTTAAATGAAAGGTATTTATCAAATGTTCAAATATTTGTATAGTCTAAGGAACTTAACTACGGGGTCATCAGTCCCTAAACTTAAAAACCACTTATGAACTAACTAAGACTAAGGACGGCACAAATATCCATGCCTGAGGGGGGATTCGAACCCCCGACCGTAGTGGCTGTACTGACCGTGACTGGAGCGCCTCAGTCCCCTCGGCCACCGCGGCCGGCAGGTATTTATCCACAGATTTGTCATCAAGTATCAGAACTTGCTTTTTCTAAACTTCTGAATATTTGTTATGGGGATGTCCTTGCTGTAAAGTAAGACGGTCATGCTGTCCTATCCGTCATAAAAAATGTTCAAATATTTGTACAGCTTATGGGATTTAACTACGGGGTCATCAGTCCCTAAACTTACAAACTACTTATGAACTAGGTAATCCTAAGGACGGCACAAATATACATGCCCGAGGGGGGATTCGAACCCCCGACCGTAGTGGCCTTGCAGACCGTGACTGACGCGCCTCAGTACCCTCGGCTACCGCGGCCGGCTATCCGTCATATTTCCTTCATTTTTGCTTTAAACGAATGTTATTCATTCGCAGATTTGTCATCAAGTATCAGAATTAACTTAAGTCTCTTCTTTCCGTTATTCAAACGCGGCACCCTTCTGTCCTTGCAGTGAATATTTTAATCCGTTTGTTTGACGATATCTTCGGTTCTACTTAAAGTACGCAGCTCCACTGCCTTCCTGAAATGAAGGCCATAGCATAGACATCATGACGTCTTGCATTGAGGTGGTACTTGATTGGTAGGCAGGCATATGAAATGGATTTTGAAATTATTCCAAACTTTGGCATACCAATCAGGTGCCTCAATACCGCCTCAGTGCATAACGTCATCAGGGCTGTGCTACTGTCTTCATTTAAAGAAGGCAGTAGCAGTTCTTTTTAACCTAACAACACTCAGAGGATCAAGTTCTTTCATTTGCGCTTTTAAACACTTGCATTATTTGATTCGGAAGAAAGCTATGCGTGAACATTCAACTTCCATTTTTTCACAACTTTTTTGTCATTACACTAACGGTGCGAAGTATTCGCACGGGTCCTCTAATATCTTTTTGTGTGAACGGATATTGAGTCGTGTCGGGATAGCTCAGTGGTAGTGCGTTTGCCAGCTTAAATCAAAGGTCATTCGAGCCCCGGTTCCGGAACACAATTTTAATTGCCAGGAAGTTTCATATCAGTAGTAGAACTGTTTTGCTGTCAGCTACAAAATCCCGGTTTCTAATTATCCTTACCGCCGAAGATTCGAGTCGTCCCTCGCATATGAGTGCGTCTAAATGTAAGTTAGTTTAAGTAATTTGAAAGTCTAATGCCTGATGACCACAGTTGTTTACTCTAGTAGGCTTACTAACATTTAAATTTTTTAAAGTTTCCTTAATATAGTTTCTCGAAAAGAACGACGCCTGTCCTGCAGTGATTCTGAGTTCTCGGAACTTATTTATATCACTAGCGCGTTGATACAACTTACCAGTAATAAACCCAGCACCCCGCATCTTAATATCCTCTGTGTTTTCCTTTAAACAGCTGTAAGGGCATCGCAAATATTTGGGCAGTACTTACGACGGGGTCGCACTGTTATCCCGTGCGCGGTATCCTTTACATATGAGTCACTTATTCACAACATTCTCCCAATAAACCGAAGTCGACCATCCGCCTTTACCACGACTGTCCTTACATGCACGTTCCATTTCATATGGCTCCGCAACTTCACCTCTATGTATTTTATCGACACGACTAATGTTGAATTCGAGCAGAATGGGCTTATTTTTCCTACTCATCTGAATCGTATTATATTTTTATACATTTAGAGCCCACTGTTACTAGTTCATGTGCCACACAGTAGTTTGTAAGTTTAGGGACCGATGACCACTGCCTTTAGGTCCCATAACTTTACACACATTTGAACATTTCTGAACATTTTGTTGTAGATAACTTCGCGAAAGAACCACAATTTAGAAGTTGATGTGTGATGTTAAGAAGTGTTAACGATGTTTCACCGGCACCAAAAGTCACAGGAACCCTCTGTCCAAAGGCAGTGAACGCGGCATATGATGGGAAGATCGTGACACCCCATTTTACTGATGTTCCATGCCTCTGCTAAAGAAGTTTAAATCACGCGTTTTTCTTGTAGGTTTCTTAATTTCATCCTTTGTTGTCGGGTGTTCTTCCATTGGTGTTTTCTTCTGTGAAATAAAAATAAAACGAACTCGCCTCCAGTCACTAAAATCGTGGTTATTTGGGCATGGGCATTTCGAGCCCTCAGGGCTCATCTTCAGGTTTTCAGACTTGTTTATGCACCACTGTTAGTAGGACCCGGTGTTTATGTATGTAAAGGTACATAGAGGCACCTAAATATGAGCCCTGAGAGCTCGAAATTCATCGTGCACCAATAAACCTCGTTTTTAGTTCTTGTAGGTTGTGGATAAAACTATTTCAGGCAAACGACCGATCACCAGAAGGTACCTAAGAGGTTTCCAGGGCGTCGATGGAACCACCTCTTCCTTGGAACATTAATGCATATTTTTTGGTCTAGTCCTGTGGACATGTTGGGCTATTACGAATAGGAAGTGATCTCATTCCTATGGAGTGTAGTGAGTCCCAATTTATGTTGTGCTACACAGGTTGGAATCAGTTGAGCGTCAAAACTATTTGATGATATTTACATGTTGTCCGAAGCTGGTTGGAGAGGAGGGCGGTGGAGGACCGGGGGTTAATCAGCGTCACGTTCCAAAAGTTTTCAAGGAGGATCTCTCTACAAACCGCCGGTTCTGCCACTGCCTCAGTCCTGCACGCATACATTTATCGAGCTCTTAAAAATGTACCGGTAGAGGTACTTAAGCTCTTTAACTAAGTGGCGTTGCGATGGCCGTTTGCTCGTTCAGGCGGCATATACAGAATGTACGGCGCCGAGGGGTTTCCTGCCTGCAGCCTCCTTGCAATCCATCGCAGTATGTCTGTGTAAAGTGTTCAACAGAAACAGTACTGTCTGTGTTTCCGAACTGTGGAACTCCCACCACCATGTGATATCACCGTACAAGGACGTGAAATGTGAGGGTTCAAAACTCACCATTGGCTACTTTGGACCACGTTCAAATGTCGTAGAATGGTACTGTACCTACCCTACTGATTCCACTTCCTGTAGCATGGTACTATTTACAATTTTAGTTTACTCTGCAGCAAATAACGATCAATCAATTAAACAAAAAGGTTTAAATCGTCTGATGGATTAGTTGTATCTGAGATTCTCAACAACGACGTCCTGCTATTCATCGCAATAGCAACTATAGTTTTTGGCTTCAAGCAGTGAGATAGTAAATGCTCAAGGGGAGAGACGTGGTTTAAATGACTCTTTAAGTTGATTACTAACATTTAATTACTCCTTCCTTGCTGAAATGGAGGAAGTTTAATTATCTACCTTAAAAATGACACACGTTGTTCATCAGTTGCTCCATATGTATTATAGCCTTGTGATGTTGATGGAAGTAATTGTAGCTGCAGTAACTCGCTTTACGAGTCTGAATTAACAAAGATGGAATAATTAACTTTAAGAAGCACGAAGTAACATTGTCACTTAACAGATCACACACCTGCAGATCATCTGTTCTCGGCCATTGGACTTCGTTACCTTAACAGGTGTTTCGTTGCCTAGTAGATGATTAACTTAATTAATGGGACGGTAAGGGAAGCTACAAACAATGGAAGTCGATAGAATCGGTTCAACAATATATTCAGATTAAGGTACATATGTATCAGAGGTGTAGCCCTGTTACAAATTTTTCTGTACAACCGTTCACTGAATATAGCCACTGGGCGAGAAAAAATCTGTATGACAAGGCAGTAAGACAATGATTTACGTATCAAGAAAATTACGTTCAGACTCATAGAGAGTGCATAGACGACATAGATCTAGGCCTGGGTTACGAAACCGATCACAGAAACAGGGCTAGAACCAAGGTAACTATCACGCTACGTAGAGTTTTTCAGTTCACGAATCTCACAGTGTAAATGCAGTGATAGCAAAATCGAAACCATCACAGTAGCGGAGAACGATACCTCACGAGTCCATCGAGGATGACTAAGACACTGCTCCCAAGGTAATGGGAAGCACGTGCTACTCAATGACGAAATCTTAAGCACGTCATCCTCACGATGTTGACGTCTCTACATACTGCAATGAAATGGGGATTGGAGAGTCGCTCTCCAGGTTACTTAGGCACGGTCAACGGCCCCCTTTGCACCTCCGCAGTATGCGAATAGGTCCTTGTAGCCAACCTAACAGTGGGAGGGTGAGGTAGGAGGTACTGCTTTTTCTGGCAGCCGGCAGCTGCTGACTTCCGGATTTCTGGTTGGCTGTCCTAGACCGGTTGCTTCCAACGCGTGCTTCCAACCGCGTGCTTCCAACGTCGGTTTGAATTAACGGCCATGAAACCGTACTGGATTCTTAAGATTACCTGACACAGTTTTATATTCTTCGAAATGAAATGCCAAGATCGCAACTTAATAGTTTATTAAATGACGACTGGTTTCGGTGAACTGTGACCATCATCTGGTCATATGTATGTTTTACAAGCTGGTCATCTTATTAAAAATATTTTGTAAGCTGTCATGTTTTAACTTGTGTATTTTTATATAGTGACTAAGTGCTATGTTGCACTTATTATTTTATATCAATTTTAATACGATGTCGAGCTTGTAAAATATATATGACCAGATGATGGTGACACAGTTCACCGAAATCGGTCGTCGTTCAATAAATTATTGGCGAATTTGGCATTCCATTTTTAAAAATATACGTATAAGATTCTGCGATGAAAGGGCGTTTTCTATATCAATTAAATGGGAAATGCAAAAATTATCTTGCCCCCTTCAACTGATGCTCCTCCATGTAGGCAATAAATTGGTAGAGTCTTAGGATGTAGGAAAATTTATTTACTCGTATTAATTTTGCAATGAAGTTAGGAGGATTATTAATAAATTTTTTGATCAGTATGGGTTTAGGAATTTAAGTTGGAATTAGAATCTGTGATCACAATTAAAGTATTATTTGCATAGATACCTCTTCCTTTATATGACGACTGCTGCAAACAGATGCTTCGATCTCTTTCGCGCCTCACCAGGTTACAGCGTTACAGTATTATAAAATAGAGAGTAAAATTGAAATTATGTAACATGACAGGATGAGGAGAGCAATCTGTTATTTCTCAGGAGGGAGTTGCAATTTTATTACTACTCTTGGGAGTTCCTTTAAAACATGTTTAAAAGAAAGGCAGAAAGTAGTGCATTTGTGCACCATCTGAAAGGTAAAGCAACCAAGAATCCGAAGATTTGTTTGAACACCAGAGTGCTTTACTAGGCTTGGTCCTATTTGGAAGTTGAATGCCGTTGCCTTCCTCCCACCTTCGAACTACTGACTTACAAGCCAGTTATAGAGGGACCTGTAGTTTAACGTGGGTTCTTTTTTTCTTTTTCCCCTATCCTAAGCAATTTCTTTTCAGGCTTTGGCACCTAAATACTGTTTCCTCCAAAACTAACCATCTCACCTTCCCAAAAAGTCACTAACGACATCGCCACTTTAACCGTCAGCTAAACTAAAGAGGTCCCAAAAGGATAGGGCAGGAATGGGATGGGTGGGAAGTTATGAGAGGGGACTCTGTTTTATTTATTTATTTTTGCTTCATATAGTCGAAAAAATTCTTCTTTCACCAACAATTACAACAAATTGAATAGAGATTTATTACAATTTACATATTATATAAAGTTAATACAATATAAACACAAATCTTCTTTAAACTAAGGACGATGATTATAGACCCTTTGAGACATAAAGAGAAAGAAACGGAACTAACGGTTCTTCTTGTATCTTCACACTCTATTGAAAGCAACTTCTTCTACAAGACATTTGAATATCACTTCTTCTACAATACAATCAATTGCTGTACCAGTACACTTAGACGTCCGTCGGTGTAGCCGGAGATGTTGTTTCTCTCGGTCGGCTGGTACATCGGTCGGCGGTCTTCCTTACAGCGGCTTCGGCGTAATCTTCGTGAGGTCTCTGCTAGAGGGGTTGCCTTTAGCAGCGGAACGAAGACTGGCTTTTTACCCGTCCAGCTGAGCCTATATAGCGAGCTTGAGCCAATAGGAACCCGGCGTAGAAATCCTTGGAATATGTAGCGGCGACCTCAGCAAGGAAAGGTTCCTATTAATCGATTGGAAGGGTCTGCGTGTTTACCTGATGTCGTCGCCTCTTTTGATGTTGGTTTCTTTTCCCTACAGTGTTGCTGTTTTGAGGTGCTGCCTGCCATTCAGGGGAACCTGATGGCCTACAGTACAGTTCTATAATAGTTGAAAAGTTTCCCTTGTCATTTCTTTAGTTGCAAAATTTTAGTATGCGGGTGATTTATGGGAAATGCGATTCGCTTTGCAGCTGTTATTCCATGAGTAGAGAATTTCAATCTTCTGAATCTGGAAATTGGTCTGTTCCCCGGTGCTACTCGATATTTTTCACTTCTTTAGCAATGAATGTCAGAGGTGGAAGAAGAGAAAAGTGACAGATAAAAATCCTAGTACCTGATGGGGATCGAATCCACAACCTTTGGATGTACAGTCTGACACTCAAGCACTGTGCTACCGAAGTACTAGGTATTTTATTGTCACCGGACCCATCAACAATGTTGGTGAAGCGTGGACTCTTTGACTGCTCCAGAGAAGCAGCTGAGAGAGCTAAATATGAAAAAGTCTGCTGGTCCGGATGGAATACCAGTTCGGTTTTACAAAGAGTATTCTGCGGCATTGGCCCCCTACTTAGCTTGCATTTATCGCGAATCTTTAATTCAGCGCAAAGTTCTTAGTGATTGGAAAAAAGCGCAGGTGACTCCCGTTTATAAGAAAGGAAAGAGAACTAACCCACAAAATTACAGGCCAATATCGTTGACACCAGTTTCATGTAGAATTTTAGAGCATATTCTCAGTTCGAATATAGTAAATATCCTTGAAACGGAAAAGCTTTTTTCTGTGAATCAGCATGGGTTTAGGAAATATCGTTCACGTGAAACTCAGCTTGCCCTTTTCTCACATGACATCTTGCGAGCCATGGATGAAGGTCAACAGGCGGATTGTGTTTGTTGCAGTGCCACACTGCAGATTGCTAACGAAGATACGAGCTTATGGAATAGGTTCACAGATTTGTGACTGGCTGGAAGACTTCCTAATAGAACGCAGTACGTTGTTCTCGACGGCGAGTGTTCAGGTGTGCCCCAGGGGAGTGTGATAGGACCGCTATTATTATCTATCTATATAAATGATCTGATGGACAGATTAAGTTGTAATTTACGGCTGTTTGCTGATGATGCCGTGGTGTATGAGAGGTATCGTCTTTAACTGACTGTAATAGTATACAAGATTATTTAGACAGAATTTCTAGTTTGAGCGAAGAATGACAGCTAGCTCTCAATGTAGAAAAATGTAAGGTGATGCGCATGAGTAGGAAATACAATCCCATAATGTTCGAATACAGCATTAGTAGTGAGCTTCTTGATGTTGTCGCGTCGTTCAAATATCTACGCGTAACATTGCAGAACGCTATGAAATGGAACGAACATGCAAGGCCGCGGTGGAGTAGCCGAGTGATCTAAAGCGTTTCGCTGCGGAGCGCGCGCTTGCTCGCCGTGGAGGTTCGAGTTCTCCCTGGGGCATGGGTGTGTGTGTTGCCCTTAGGTTAGTTTACCTAGGTTTAAGTAGTTTGTAAGTTACGAACTGATGACCACGCAGTTTGGTCCGATAGATTTACAAACAATTGAACATGTAAGGACAGTTGTGAGTAAGGCGAACAGTCGACTTCGGTTTATTGGGAGAATTTTGGGGAATATGTACTTCATCTGTAAAGGAGACCGCGTACAAAACGCTTGTACAACCACGTCTTGAGTATTGCTCAAGTATTTGGGACCCGCAGCAGTTCAGTTTAAAGGAAGATATAGAAGCAGTTCAGAGGCGAGCAGCTAGGTTTGTTACTGGTAGGTTCGACCAATGCGCGAGTGTCACGGAAATGCTCCGGCAACTCATTTGAGGATCGCTGTAGGCAAGACGTCGTTCTTTTCGTGAAATTATGTTGAGGAAATTTAGAGAGCCGGAATTAGAAGCTGAGTGTAGTACGATGTTGCTGCTGCCTACTTACATTTCGCGTAGTGATCACGAAGACAAGATAAGAGAAATTAGGGCTCCTACGGAGCATATAGACATTCTTTTTTTCCTCTTTCTGTTTGGGAGTGGAATAGGAAAGGAAATGCCTAGTACAGTGTACCCTCCGCCACGCACCTTACGGTGGATTGCGGAGTATGTATGTAGATGTATAGGTGGATGCCTTCGTTATTCAAGAGCAGTGAGTGACAACCGACGTCATAGTGAGGCTCAGAATTTGTTCAAATGTTTGTAAATCTATCGGAGTTAACTCCTAGGTCATCAGTCCATAGCTATTTAAACCAAGGTAAACTAACCTAAGGACAACACAAACACCCATGCCCTAGGGAGGAGTTGAAATCCCGACGGAGAACGGTCGCACGCACCTCAACACGGCGCTCCAGTACGTGCGGCTAATCCGCCTCGGCAGGGGTTCAGAAATGTTATAAATGAAACTATTTCGAAATTTCGCTAGACTCTTCAGTCAGATAAGTAAACATGTCGTCTGGGATTCTCTATCGAACATCTGAAGCATTGCGCCGAATAGGTTTACAAATATACCGTCACTTGTCCATCACAGAAGGAATGGAAGTCATATTTCTCAGAGAAGCAACTGAAGGAGTACAAAAGAAGTAAGGGACCGGGTCCGGATTGAATGAAGTTCGGTTCTAAGACAGTTTGCATTTATGGCGAATAGTGGGCCAATGCGAAGTACCAAGCAGTGGAGAAAGGCGCCGGTAAGTACTCAACATATCAATAGAATAGAAGAACTGACCCGTTGACTGACAGACCAATATAGTTACTGACCGTCTGCTGCAGAAATCTAGATTCTTTAAGATAATCTCGTTGAAATGCAATAAATTACCGCAAAGGAAAGACATTTGGACTCATGCATAAATACGAGTTGTGGAAGCATCAGTTGTGGAAGCTGAGTGTAGTACGATGTTGCTGCCGCCTACTTACATTTCGCATAGTGATCACAAAGATAAGAGAAATTAGGGCTCGAACGGAGGCATATAGACATTCATTTCCCGGCCGCCGTGGCCGAGGGGACTAATGCGCTCCAGTCACGGTCTGCACGTCCACTACGGTCGGGGGTTCGAATCCCCCCTCGGGCATGGATATTTGTGCCGTCGTAGTTCGTAAGTAGTTTGTAAGTTTAGGAACTGATGACCCCGTAGTTAAGTCCCATAGACTTTTCAAACATTTGACATTCCTTGTTTTTCCTCGTTCTATTTGGGAGTGGAATAGGAAAGGAAATGCCTGATAGTGGTACAGTGTACCCTCCGCCACGCACCTTACGGTGGATTGCGGAGTATGTATGTAGATGTAGATGTAAGCAGCGGTGGCTGAGCCTTCGGCGCCCTTGAGTAACAGCGGCCTGGGCCGCTGACGCACGCGCGCGCGACGCTCGTGGCGGCGGTGTTATCCTGAGAGCGGCGAGGCGCCGCGTGGCCTCGCCTCGCGCTGACGCCGAGCCGTCCAAATTGGCAGAGGCGTCCGCCGTGGCTCTGGCGCCGCCCCCGGTATTCCGGGGCCGCGGTAAAAATAGCACGCCTGCTGCCGGCGCCTGCTCAGCGTCACGCCCCCACCTGCCGCCGCCCCCTGCCGCTTTGTTCGGGCCACTCAGTCCGCTCCACTGTGCAGCGCACTTACGCTCAGGCTAAATGCAACGTCCACCACTAAAGTTTACATCCACATCCTACTTTTTGAACCAGTGGAACTTCCTCTTTTCCCGTCCGAGTCGCGTATATTTCGTGTGGGAGAAACTGTAGATGTTGTTCGGAGAGTGCTCTTATCTCTGTTATTCAGTTAACGGGATTTATTGGCGAGATTCGCACGAGGAATCGATAGACAGGGTGAAACGTCCTGGCAGATTAAAATGTTCATATGTTTGTTAAGCTTCACGGACGTAACTGCGGGGTCATCAGTCCCTAAACTTACAAACTACTTATCTACTACCTTATACTAAAGACGGCACAATTATCCATGCCCAAGGGGGAATTCGAACCCCCGACCGTAGTGGCCGTGCAGACCGTGACTGGAGCCCCTCATTGCCCTCGGCCACCGCGGCCGGCTGGCCGATTAAAATTGTGTGCCGGAACCGAGACTCGAACCTGGTACCTTTGCCTTTCGCGGGCAAGCGCACTACCGTCTGTGCTACCCCGACACGACTCACGATGCCGCCTCAAAACTTTACTTCCGCCAGTATCTCGCCTCCTACTTTCCAACCATTTTAATCAGCCATGGAGTTTCATAACAGCGCACACTCCGCTGCAGAGTGAAATTTTCATTCTGGAAACATCCCTTAGGCTGTGGCTAAGCCATGTCTCCACAATATCCTTTCTTCCAGGAGTGCTAGTCTTGCATGGTTCGCAGGAGAGCATCTGTGAAGTTTGGAAAGTTGGAGGCGAGGTACTGGCGGAAGTAAAGTTGTGAGGCGGCATCGTCTACATCTACACCTACATGGGATACTCTGCAAATCACATTTAAGTGCCTGGCAGAGGATTCATCGAACCACAATTACACTTTTTATCTCCCATTCCATTCTCGAATCGTGAGTCTTGTCGGGATAGCACAGTCGGTAGTGCCCTTGCCCGCGAAAGGCAAAGGTCCCAGGTTCGAGTCCCGGTTCCGGCACAAAATTTTAATCTGCCAGGAAGTTTCATATCAGCGCACACTCCGCTGCAGAGTGAAAGTTTCATTCTGGAAACATCCCTTAGGCTGTGGCCAAGCCATGTCTCCACCATATCCTTTCTTCCAGGACTGCTAGTCTTGCATGGTTCGCAGGAGAGCTTCTGTGAAGTTTGGAAAGAAGGAGGCGAGGTACTGGCGGAAGTAAAGTTGTCAGGCGGCATCGTGAGTTGTGTCGGGATAGCACAGTCGGTAGTGCGCTTGCCCGCGAATGGCAAAGGACTCAGGTTCGAATCCCGGTTCCGGCACACAATTTTAATCTGACAGGAAGTTTCATATCAGTGCACACTCCGCTGCAGAGTGAAAGTTTCATTCTGAATAGACAGGGTGTTTTTATAGGAATACTAAATATTTTTGGAGATGGAAAAACTGGTGGAACCCGACTTTGGGGTATATCAGTTTCGATTTAGCAGAGGAACACGCAAGGCAATACTCACATTGCAACTTATCTTAAGTTAAGGAAAGGGAAACCTCCCCTTTTAATATTAGTGGATCTGGCGAAAGTTTTTGACAATGTTGAGTGGAATACACTCTTTCAAATTCTGAAGGTAACAGGGTAAAATACAGGAAGCGGAGAGTTATATTCAACTTGTACAAAAACTAGACAGCAATTATTAGAGTGGAAGGGCAAGAAAGAGTCGCAATGGTTGGGAAGGGAGGAAGACTTGGTTGTAGCCTTTTCCCAATGTTGTTCAATCTGTACATTGAGCAAGCCGTGAAGGAATGCAAGGAGAAATTTGGAGAGGGAATTGAAGTCTAGAGACAGGGAATAAAAACCTTGCGGTTTGCTGATCACCTAGCAATTCTGTCAGAGACAGCAAAGGAAATGGAAGAGCAATTAAACGGAATAGATAGTGTCTTGGAAGGAAGGTACAAAATCAATATTAACGAGAGTAAAACGAGGCTAACGTAATGTAGTGTCCGAAAATCAGGTGATGATGAAGGAATTAGATTAGGTAATGAGAGGATAAACGTAGTAGGTTAGTTTTGTTATATGGGTAGCAAGATTACACTTATGATGGCCGAAGTAAAGAAGATACTAAATTCAAATTGGCTATGGGAAAAAAAGCGTTTCTGAAGAAGCGAAACTTGTAAACATCCAATATTAATTTATATGTTAGGAAGTCCTTTCTGAAAGCATTTGTCTGGAGTGTAGCATTGTATGGTAGTGAAACGTAGACCATAGGGAGATCAGACAAAATGATAATAGAAACTTTCGAAATGCGGTGCTGTAGACGAATGATGAAGATTAGGTGTGTAGATGACATAACTAATGCGAAGGTGCTCAACAGAATTGGAGAGAAAAGGAGTTTTTGGCACATCCTGACTGAGAGAAAGGATAGGTTGGTGGGACACATTCTGAGACTTGAATGAATGGTCAACTTAACATTAAAATGAAGTATCTGGGGTAAAAATCGTAGAGGGAGACCGAGGGAAGAATACAGAAAACTGGTTCAAAAGCATGTAGGTTGCCGTTCGTATTGTCAGATAAAGACACTTGCACAAAACAGGAGAGTGTAGAGAGCTGCATCAAACAAGTCTGCGGACTGAAGACCACAACAACAATATAGAGTAGCATATCAGAGCGTATGCTTCGTCTCTAATGATACCATGTCGAAGGGACGTTAAACACCACTCTTCATAGGACGTCAATACGAGACATCAACAGAAATAGTCAGTTTACGATGCCTTCCAGACCTTTGACAAAAAGTCATAAATTCAGCAGAATACTGCTTACCTATCTGCACAGGGGTCAAGGTGGTGTGATCCGAATGCAGATGTTATTTCTGTCTAGTATTAACTGAACGAAAGCTATTAACCCTTGAGAATAACGAAATATTATTCACATCAAATATCATTACAGGACATAAATTTTTATTGTTATTAGTATTTGTTTGTTCCCAAGAGTTTTCAGCTTTCATTCTGTTAATAACCTACAAGACAGAAGTCGAAACTGCATTTGAATCCCACCACCTAAACAGTTTTGCAAAAAAGGTTTGTAGCGTTCTGCAGCTTACATTTTTAATAAACTGCCGCAATAATTCAAACAGCTTAGTAATAATCCGCGCACTTTCAACGCTAAACAGACACGTTTCCTGGTGGCTCACTCTGTTTTGTCGAGGAACTCCTGGAAGAATTAAAGAATGAAAGTAATTTCTGTCGTTCATTATTGCTTTTACCTATGCCTAGACCTATCGTCTGCTTACGATTGCTTTATGTTTAACTTCATCAATTTCTACTCGTTTGTCATAATCCAACGTACTGACTTGTTCCATGGCCACGGAGGTTCGCTTCTCAGTTCTGACTTGCGAGTGATAATAAATATAAATGCCGGCCGCGGTGGCCGAGGGGACTAAGGCGCTCCAGTCACGGCCTGCACGGCCGCTACGGCCGGGGGTTCGAATCCCCCCTCGGGCATGGATATTTGTGCCGTCCTAGTTCGTAAGTAGTTCGCAAGTTTAGGGACTGATGACCCCGTAGTTAAGTCCCACAGACTATAAAACATTTTTAAATATAAATAAATAACAGGGACTGTTTGAATCTGTATAACTATAAGTACACTATATGATCAAAAGTAGGCGGACACCGCCAAAAAACATACTTTGTTCGTATCGGGTGCATTGTGATGGCACCTATCAGCGCCCTCAGTAGTCATAAGACATCGTGAGAGAGCTCTGCAGAACTCGCGGACTTCTAGGGTGAGTGGGTGTCACTTGTGTCAGAGATTTCCACACTCCTAAACATCGCTAGTTGTACTATTTCTGATGTGATAGGGAAGTGTAAATATGAAGGGACACATCGCACACGAAATAGTACAGGCCACGTGCGGGAGTAACCGAGCGGTCTGGAGCCCCACGTTGCGGATCGCGCAGCCTCACGCGTCGGAAGTTCGAATCCTCCTCGGGCATGGATGTTTGTGCCGTCGTTAGAATAAGCTAGTTCTTGAGTAGTTTGTAAGTTTAGGGATTGATGACCCCGAGTTAAGCCCCTTAAGCTCAGCAATTTTTTTTTCTTCCGTAAAGTAAGTTTTCAGTCATTCACTAAATTCCTGTCGTGTAACTGAATTAAAATTATTTGTTCCAGAAATTTGACGGAATCATAACTAACTAAATATATTGTCCTGTTTACCGCCGGGTTTGTGGGGTCAAATAGATGTCTGTATGCCCAGGGCGGCTCCAAGAGGATTTAACACAAAAATTACTAGTATAGGCGCAGTTACGATGGTACAAGGAGAGTCTACTGTTGATAGATAATCTTTTAACGTCGAGATTGAACGAACCGACTTTTCAGAGAGAATTTAAACTTCTAAAAGTTTTTGTAGCAGGAAGGTAGTATGCTTCAAGATGTTTGCATACCAATTCCGTAAAGAATACATTTCTATGAATTCCTCTTTCGCGGTGAAATATAATACAGTAGTGTTTCGTAGCCAAGTGACTTAAGTCAATGGCATAGTAAGTGCGCCACGCCGGAGTGCGGTCGTTCTGCCCCGGGGATATCGCGGGAAAAAAGGTAAGAAAAGAAAGAAATCGGAAAGCAACGGGGCGCTCCGAACATCCTCCGATCGTAAAATTCAGCAGCCAGCGGCGAGAGCAAAACGAAGAGTCCATATAAATTCCGTACCTCATTCGAAGAACTGGTCTCCTAAATCAAAAATCAATTTAAAGGATAATAAACAGCTTTGAGACTTATTCGACCAGTCGAGCGTAGGGTACTAACTCTTGAAAAAGGAGGAGAGTAGAAAATTATATACTGGAACACGTGACCACGAGACTTTGTCGCCTGCCTGGTTAAAAGGGCAACAGCTGCTCTCAAGAAAGGCAGTTTTCTCGTCGACATTCAATATACGACTGCGGCGACACACTGGGACTTTTGTTAGTGATGTCAAAAAAACTGCGCTTACCGGAGGTAACACGAAATTCCGCCACAATAAGGACCCTGAAATTTATTGATTAGGCATTTTGTCTGCAATACACCGTTTCTTGTCACATGAACCATGTGTGGTAAAAATTTACTAGTGTGGAAACCTTAACAACTGAAGTAAGCAATGGTGGAGCAATGGCCGAGCACTGTAAGGCACCTTGCTGCAGAGCGTGCGCTGCTTCCCGTCGTAGATTTGAGTCCTCCCTCATGACACGTGTGTGTGTGTGTGTGTGTGTGTGTGTGTGTGTGTGTATCTTGTCCTTAAATTCGTTTAAGTTAGGCTGAGCATTTTGTAAGCCTAGGGTCTGATAACCACAGTAGTGAACTCCCATAGATTTAAAAACATTTTAATACTTTTGAACTGAAGAAGCTTTCGTACAATGTGTCACTGCCGAAATACATAAGTGGATAGAACATGAACCATACATAGATAGCACTGTAAGGCACCTTGCTGCAGAGCGTGCGCTGCTTCCCGTCGTAGATTTGAGTCCTCCCTCATGACACGTGTGTGTGTGTGTGTGTGTGTGTGTGTGTGTGTGTGTGTGTGTGCGTGTGCGTGTATCTTGTCCTTAAATTCGTTTAAGTTAGGCTGAGCATTTTGTAAGCCTAGGGTCTGATAACCACAGTAGTGAACTCCCATAGATTTAAAAACATTTTAATACTTTTGAACTGAAGAAGCTTTCGTACAATGTGTCACTGCCGAAATACATAAGTGGATAGAACATGAACCATACATAGATAGAACTGCAACAGTGTATTGCAGAAGGTGATCCAAACAAATATACAATGAGATGAACAGAAAGGACACTTTTCTTCAGGTTTAGCAATAATACTTCAGTTAGCGCGATTTATGATGGTTCGTCGAAAATTACAAAGACGTGGGATGTGTTTCTTAATAGGATGTTGCTCACAGCGTACCAGATCAATTTGAAAGTAATTCCCGATATTAAATATTGCAGTCTGTACATCGAGCTCTTCCTTGTAGATTCTGCCATTTGACGAGCAGGATTCCAGTAAACCATGATAATATTTCCTAGAAAAGTTGCAAAACAAATAATATTAAGATAGGCTACCTCGTGAAAACAGGATGTTTTTATTTAGTTTTTGTTAGAGCTATTATGTTACTCCCGCCTTCAAAATGTAATGATGACAGAAGTCCTGTTTTATCTAGTACTTGTTGTGTAGACGCCACACATACTGCATTTGTGACGTCTGAGCAATCATTTCTTGGGAAATTGTTTTAACCTTGCCCTAAAAGGAAAAAACAAATAATAGCAAATAAGAAAGCGAACTACAAATATGTAATCAAATTGTACCTAATTACTGTATTATACGTGTAAGACAAGTCATTTGTGGTTATTGTAATGAGCAGATTTACTTACCACTTATGTCAAAGCCTCTGTGAAACATGGTGATTGTGCCATCTAAGACTGTCTTGACTCCTCACTGACAATGCGCCGAATGGTTGGGAGAATTGTTGACGAAACAACTCTCGTTATTGTTGTATTCCCGCCAGATTTAAGTCGAATGTCACAGCACTGTTTCAATTGTTGAAATCATATGTCAGCAAAAAAGGCCAATGTCGACGTTGGTCCTTGCTACAACTGTTTTGGAAACTTGATGAAACACTTTAGGGCTTCCTTCTTGAAATACTAATATCTCTCATCCTATGTGGCTTAGCGATTGACCGTTTTAACATTTTAAAGAGCACGTGAAACTATGTGACATACACCAATAACACCAGTTTTAATAAATATTGACATTGGCCATTTTAGAACCAAGCCACAGATTTCAGAAAACTACGGGGTCAAATTTGATTGCATATCAGTGATCTGTACACTTTTTCAGCCATTTTCAACATATTTTCCACATTGATTAAAACGTTTGTTATACCACTTGCCAAACTACGAAATTCCTTCTGCATAAAACTCTTCCCCCTGTGAAAGTAGCCACACATTGCACTCTCCTGTATGTTGAAACTGCTCTGAGAGTTAAGAAATGGTGAAAAGGTGACCCTTATTCACTTTTGCAACGAATTTATCATTCGCGACACGCGACTGACCACTACGTTCTTCATCATGAGGATGGTGTGTGCGCCACGAAATGCGAAACACCAACACACAACACTGACGCTTGCAATATTCCCGTACACTTAATTAATCTCCTAAAATTACTGTTGGCGTCATTTGCTGTGGTCACTGAAATCGTATAGATCCACGTAGTTCACACTTGGCGGGCTCCTCTATTGCTGCACACATTTCAAACACCCATATAGATGAGAGAAATGTGGAAATAAACCCTTGACACTTACAGTACTGGAAGCGTACTGAACAAGTTCCACTACGGAACAAAGTTGGCGACGCTAGCGCTACTCATTCGTGTAAAGTAAGAGGCCAAAACTCACTTCCAAAATCGCCTTCAGACAAGGAGTTCCTGTTGTAGGCCGATACAGTCCAACACCTGAGCTGTTAACAACCAATGGGTGACGAACGATTCCGCAAAACGTTCCACACATCCTCCGTAGTGTTAAAGTCGGGGAAACGAGAGAAAAAGTTTAAGTATCAGTAAAAGATCTTCGTAATCCATAAAAAAAAGAAGACGAATTTATTCAAGACGCGCATCGGGATGGGTTACAGTGTCAGACTACTGATTCACTTCGTTTAGTTATTGGAGGTCAATAAGCGATATAATGCTCCTGCATTCCGTAACACAGGGCTTTCCAACGTGCGTTCTGCAGATGTAGGTCTGCCGGATGTTTCTGAGGAGGTGGAGAGAGGGGGTCGGTAGTCATCTTTCACCAAACCTTGTAGAATAATGTGTAAAATTAAAAATTAAAAATATTAATAGTATAATTTTTCGTTCAGTTAGTTACGTCAGATCCGTACCAGCATGTACACTACGTGATCAAAAGTATCGGGAATCACCCCCTCCCCCCCCCCCCAAAATATATTTTGTGTGTGTGTGTGTGTGTGTGTCATTTTGGTGCGTTTTACAGCCATCTAGTGCCAAGTACTCCAAATCACAAATCTTAGCATTCGTTTATTATTCTTCAAAAGTGAAACTCCAAGATCGCAAAATACTTATTTATGTAGTGACGACCGGTTTCGGTGGACTGGTCATATCAGAATTCATGAGTTGGTCATCTTATTTTAAAAAAAATGGACATTAAATAATACGTGCAACATAGCACTTAGTCTGAATATGAAAATACATAAATTGAAACATCACAGCTTGTAAGATACTGTGTCAGTATACAACTATCATTGTATTAAATGTACAAATTTGAGTGATGAATGTACAGAACTTAAACTCACTGAGATTTGTATTGTGACCACCAGTTGGTGCTAAGAGAGTGGCTGTAGAAAATGTTGACAAAGCAAGAAGAGGGTTTCTGTCTTGGAACATGCGAGAAGTTTCAACATTGCAAGACTGTAACGTGTATTGAGGAGGAATTACGGAATCAATTCGCAATGAAAACTAGTGTATTACCTTCCTCCGTGTGCTAGGTATTAGCCAGTATGGTAAACGACAAATTATGAGTGTTACATCGTCCCAGTAAGGATGGAACATCTTCCTAACAACTTCATCACGTTAAGCATAGCAGCCATTGTAATCCACCTAAGTAACCGTGACGATTAAGAAATACCTCTCTTTCGTCCCAGACACAAGGGACCACCAGGGATCATCCCTTTGTGCCTGTGTTCAGAGTCACGACTTGACTCTGACCAGTCTGGAGGCGTGTCCTCTTGATTGATGGCGGAGGGTTTTTGTCTCCAGGCCGGAGAGAAAGGCCAATTGTGAACGGCGTTTCGCTGCAGTCGGCGACAACGCCTTCGGCAGTAATGAAACCGGGCCTGGGAAAGGAACGGCCTTGCAATCCTCACCCGCGCCCGAGATTCAATAAGTGCTCAAAAGAAAAGGCCCCCCCTCACCCCTCCCTTCACATAGACTATCCAAAGTCCAACACAGACTTCGAAACGAGGGAGGGTGGGGGTGGGGGGCTCTAGACGGAACGTTCACAGAAGAGGTGGCGTTTCTTTGTTCACATAGAACTTGTAGTCGGACAAACGCCTCTTTCGCTTTGTGGGTACGGCTACAATGTGCTAATTTATCGGAGAAACCATTCTTCAATTAATTACGGGTTTTCGGTTTGAATCAACGCGTTTCTAGGGCCAGTGATCAGACCATAGCAACCAGGAGTAGCGACTTTAAAGCCTACTTCACACCAACTTTACTTCAGTAACTGCTGTAAGCACATCTCCATCTTCGATTCTGTGAGACAAATCTCTTCTACTGCAAGCTCTTTAGTTTCCACATTTTTGGAGTAGATAGTACGAGGGAAAAAATAAATAAAAGATAAGAAAACAACGAAGTCTTGCAATCGTGGACATCTAAATGCTTACTTTAAAGAGCCATGACCAGTTCACCAGTAAAAATAACGTGTTCATATTACCGATGATGAAGAGGTACTCATAGTTCTAAAGGTACGGCATGGATTTTAAAGGCCGTGTTTACTGTGGTCTTAATATTATTATTATTATTATTATTATTATTATTATTATTATCTTAGTCCGTACTTCACCTTCCCAAACAATGAAAAGTGCTTACAGGAGATGAGACTTGCTGCACAGTATCGAATAACTACTCATAGTATCGTTGAATAACATCTCCCTATATGCGTCATGTTCAATGTTCTCACGCCCTTCTTCCTCGAAGTTTGTTAACTCTTCTTTAACTGTTTTCGTGACTGTGTTAAAGTGTTCGAAGCTCACAAATGACTCTACCAGAATACGTAACACGCTCCTGCACTTGCAGCTCCATACAGGTCCATAAGCAATTCTGTGCTTAATATTTTATGAACTTTGCAGAGAATATTAAAAATCTTAGCAGTGGTGTAGTTTTCGTGTGTGATCTTCATTTTGCGAGAGGTCCCGCAATGGTCAGCGCACTGAACCAGCGTTCTGGAGGACAATGGTTCAAACTCGCCTGCGACACCCAGATTTAAGTTTTCTCTGGTTAGTCTCAGTAACTCCAGACCAATGTCGAGATGGGTCATTTGAAAGGGCACGATCGACTTCCTCTCCCTAGCCTTAACAACTCTATACAGACTTGTACTTCTCTATAATGACCACGTTGTTTTTTGTTCCGAATGCGCGCGAGAGATACTCCTCTACACGTCACTCTCAGTAGATCCGCGTGAGTTCTGATAGTACGTTGTTGTTTGCAGTTTCTCCTAGCCTATAACTGCAGCACCAACAGTGTCATACTGTTTGCTCATCACACTCTGCAGTTTCCACAGTTTCCAGCTACTGGCTAGGTCTACATGGAATAACGCCCTTTTCTTTCCCCCAAAGTTATCCCTGTATCCTCTCCCATTCTTCGCATTTTTCTGCACTTCGTCGTTGACTCCCAAAATACTACTATCTTATGACCTTCCTTTTGGTCTCTTTTCGTCATCAAGTATCTTCCTTGGTATCCTGCTATCCTCCATTCTTCTAACAGGTTCGTAACATCTTAGTCTTGAAAACTCTGAGGTGTCCTGTAGGCGTGTCTGTTCCAAAATATCTTTCTCCCACTCATTTCATACTCTTCCTTTTCTGTTTCTAAATGTTCAAATGTTTGTAGAGCTTAAGGGACTAATGTGCGTGGTCATAAGTCCCTAAACTTACAAACTACTTATGAACTATATTATACTAAATACGACATAAACATCCATGCCCGAGGGGGGGGGATTCGAACTCCCGACGGGGAACGGCCTCGTGTATCGTAGCATAGCGCATCAATGCGCTCGGCCGCTCCGCCGCGGCTATTCTGTTTCTCTGGAATTTTCTTTCGCGTACATGTATAATGCTAACTTGTCTCTTCTTCATAACCGACGTTTCTTATGCTTATGTGAGTATTGGAACATAATATGCTCGATGTATCACCTGTTTGCTCTTCTGGATTACGGCAGTGCAACATACTAAGCTTACACCACTGTACACCACACTCTAGACATGTTCTCGTCAGTCTCTCCGTTTTTTTTTTTTTTTTTTTTTTTTTTCGTAATTTCTTCACATCACTAGGTACATTATCCGCCTTTATCAAGAATTTTTCGCGCACTATTATATCTACCGCAATTATTTTCTAATTCCTCGTTGTCTCATTCATTTAATCCTTCTTTGAATTGAAAACTATACTATTTTAACGTCACCTCCCATACGTTTGTCTCTAATCCTCCTCCATTACCACATAACATTACGCCGTCCACAAACACCATCGCCTTAACATTTCCTGCGCCTTTTTGCACTGTCATGTCGTCTGTTATGTTTTCCATCACTGTGGTGAAAAGTAGAGGTGATAGAACTCTTCTTTGCTTTAGTCAATTTTTCTGGCAGAACCAGTCTTCTCTCCGCCTACGTACACACATCTCAAACATCCTCGGTATCTCTCATTTATCCTCCCCACAGATTTTTCATCTCCATTTTTCTATAGGGTTCCTTTTTCCTTTTTACACTGCCATTTGCTTCTTCAGAGTCGAATTAATTCAGGATATCCCTCCCATATTCATAGCGCTTCTCTTAATTCAGTTTGTCACCAAAATATCCATTATCGATATTTCTAAATCGATGGCGTTCCTCTCTCTAGCTCCTCTCCCTGGATTTTCTTACTCTCCCTCCCATAATTTTCTAAACATTTCTTGGCAGCGATGGCATATCAGGGTAATTCCTTACATTTCTTAGTCAATTAGGCCTATCTGTTTCCCTTCTTGAATATAGGTGGAATTATTCGTGTCTTACAACCTTGAAATCCAAGGGCCGTGCCGTGTTGTATACATTGATTCCTGCTAGATTACCGAAGTTGAGCACTCTCGAGCTAGAGTAACATTTAAAGGGGTCACAGTCAAGATTTTCCGAGCGCTGTTGGCAAGCGCTGTGCACTCTGCCCTTGTGGACTTGGTTGAGAAATAGCGGCTCCGGTCAAGAAAACTGACATAACGGCTGGAAATTTGGTGCGTTGACGACGTTCCTTCCATCCCCATCCATTGACGCCTCCTAGGATAGGATCACACGTTGGCTTGTCGGTCGGTACATGATGGGACCATTCGAGGCTTGTGGAACGGAGTTCGAGTCTTTAGGACATTTCATTCTTTCCATACTATTCTAATGACTTTGTTGAACCTCTGTACTCCTACAATTCCAGCTGTTTGCACCATCTCTACACGTACTACATCCAATCCTGATGCTTTCCCTTGCCCGCGAAAGGCTAGGGTCCCAGGTTCGAGTCCCGGTTCTGGCACACAATTTTAATCTGCCAGGAAGTTTCATATCGGCACACACTTCGCTGCAGAGTGAAAGTTTCATTCTGTAAACATCTCTTAGACTGTGGCTAAGGCATGTCTCCACCATATCTTTTCTTCCAGGAGTGCTAGTCTTGCAAGGTTTGCAGGAGAACTTCTGTGACCTTTGGAAAGTAGGAGGCGAGGTGCTGGCAGAATTGAAGGTTTGAGGGCGGATCGTAAGTCGTGTCGGGATAATTCAGTGGTAGAGCGCTTGCCCGCGAAAGACAAAGGTCCCACGTTCGAGTTCCGGTTCCGGCAAACAGTTTTAATCTGCCAGGAAGTTTAAAATACGAATAGTTTTGATCAGATAGTGTGCCTGTAAAACAGTTGCTTTGAGTATTATGTTCTTGTGGTACATGGATATTATCAAGTGAAATTATGGAAAGCTCAAACTTTTGTAAGCCCAAGTGATCGGTTCTTAAACTTACAAACTACTTAAACGAACTTACACTAAGAACAACACTCACACCAATGCCCGAGGAAAGACTAGAACCTTCGACATCAACAGAGGTGTAATCCGTAACGTGGCAAACGCCCCACCTCCCCTTCCCGCCCCCTCCCTCCAGAAATGATGTAGCGTGGTAATGTTTAACTTAAACAATTATTGAGGAAACATTTGCACTATTGGGAACCTGTAGGTATTCTTTCGGCACTGGTTCTGAATGTATCGTAAACAATTGAGTCATGTGTAGAATTCTATTCATAAGGTGTTGAATGAAATAATAACAGAATAATCAGCAAATCTCGTGAGGAAACGATTGTTGGATAGGGAATATTATAATGTGTATATATGTAACGGAGGTGAAGTGCTAGCTGCGTTGATATAAAAGGCTTGATTGATTTTTACTTGATAGAATGTTTCGTTGGTGTTTGCTAGAATGTTTGATACATAATCACTGAAAAAACACTACATACCACTGATAAAATCAGTTTTATGAAGGTATGTTAAGAAGTGGTACAAAATTATTCCAAAATTGTTAACAATGTTTATCTCTTGCTTTCTATGTGATTCTTTGATGCACATGTCGTAAATACTTTGCCTTGACGTTTGTTTATAGTAACCTTTGTACCTGATGATGGCGTAACAGCCGAAAACTGGTTTGTAATAAACAGTAATTATTGTGGATTATTGCAACATTGTCGTGTTTTATTAGTGATAATTTTTTTTCTTGGAAGGACACATATCAACTCTAAATAACTAGTTAGCCGGCTGCGTGGTTGACGTCGCAATTGTACAAGTAGGATAAGGTGGTACAATTTCGATCATTTCGGACAAATGTTATTGTAACTGGAAGTATATTGAGAAAAGATGTAATTTTAATTATAGAACTTGTTCTTGGATGTTTACCTAATATGTAACACAAATATTATACAATTACAAATGTCGGTATAGACACACAAAAAAGTTACAGAATTGAGAGAAATCGATCGAAAATGTACCACACTAGGTACAATTGTGATCACTTCCTAGTAGAATTTTGACTAAGGGCATCTTCCACATAAAAAGCACTTTTTCCATCAGGCACCAACGCATACTTCGTTGTACCAAACATTGCATTTTGGGTAGAGTATCTAGTCACCCTTAAATAGAAAATTTATAAGAGCTCGTTAGACTAAGTAGCTTCACTTACCTCCTAACGTGAAAAAAATTTATCTCTTCTTAGCATAAAGTGGTATATTCTTGGAAAAGACAGGAGGAGCTGTAGAAACCTGCTACGCTACAATGCCACACAACGAGACACTACGAGACTGACAAATGGCGCCAAAATTTATGTTGATCAGAATTGTACCTATATTGAATTTGTACCACCTTACCATATATATATATATACCGCCATAACGACATAGAAAGGGCAAAGAATAAGCAACACTGACCAAAACTTCAGATCAAGTGGAGAATGTGTATTTTTCTTGCCCCTGCTACGAGGTGAAACCGACGAAGAACAAACCCCCGCGATAGCTAGTGGCCCTAACTGACATTGAGACGTAAGATGGTGACTCTGGACTCTTCCACGGACTCTTCGTTCCTGTTGCTCTGAAACGTAGGAACATTTAACGCAGAAAAAAGGAATGTAGAAAAAAAAAGTGTCTCCCTTCGATAGGCGACAGAAAAAAGCAGGTGAACACTGAGAATGGAGGCAGTGGCCACCCCGGCCGGCCTTTTGTCACCACCTGAACAGAGGGGCAGCACTTGAGTAGCGTCGCAAGGGGGGCGACTGCGGGACCACCCGTACGAAGCGCTGCTAATGAGCACACGCGGACAGCGACGCGGCTTAAAGGGTGCTCATCAGCCCCGAGAATGGGGCGCATTTCACGCGTTTGCGCTTCCGGTGTCGTCCCAAACACAGCGACGGCTGCCTCTTTTTTCTGAACTCTTCAGCAGCCACTACAAGGGGTGCCACTGCTACCACCGTCTACCTTGTTCGCTGGGTCTGCCTACTCGAGGAGAACTAAAATTTTAATTTGAGATTTCCGTTTTACACGGAAATAAAAGGAAGTATTCCGTACTTTCGTCTCGATACGTTCATGAGTCCTTAAATCCGTACAGTGATCAAACAGTCAAAGAAAGCAATGGATAATTCCAGAACAGAAGTCGGAGAAGAAGTAAAAACTTCCAAACATTTCATGGTTGGACACTACATTGATACGTTCAAAAAAATCTGTTACATTCAGCTAATTTGACATATGATTATACATAGCTGATATTCGATTGAGGATGATCACTATGTGATCGAAATCGATCTGCAAAAACATAAAAAAGACCAATACCGCATACTATAGTTATTGTATTCATTCTTTTGTGGTCGCTGAGCACAGCGTTTCAAAAAAATGGAATCAAACCTCAAAAAAACTTTTCTGTTTGTCGATGACAATATAATTCTGACTCCAAGCAAAGAAGCTGGAAAGGCATTTGAACGGAATGGATAGAGTCCTGAAGGAAGGATGGGTGTAACATGAACATTTTAATGTGTAAAACAAGTAATGGAATTAAATCAGACGGTACTGACAAACCATTGCAATACTACAAATCTCTGTTTTACATCTTTAACATTTTTAAGTTGTAGGCCGCGTGGAATGACCGAATGCACTGAGGCGTCATGTGACGAAGTATGTGGCCGTTTCCGCCGCATGCTCCAGTCCTCCCTCGGGAATGGGCGCATGTGTTGTCGTTAGTGTAAGTAACTTGAAATAGTTTGTAAGTCTAGGGACGGATGGTTGTAGTAGGTTACTGCAATGCGTTTATAATCATGTGAGAATTCAGTTTCGAAGTTGTAACTTTTTCATTGAATTCTGTCTGACCAAATACGCAATACATGTCTTAAACGTAGGAGGTAAAAGTGCAAAATTGACCAGGTTTGAAATATTGGAAAAAAAAAAGGATCATAACTCTAAATGTAGGTCGTGGAAAATTAAATAAAGCAATGTGTGGTTCAGTTTATTTAATGTATGGCTGTTAATGTCAGTCACTAGTGTCTGTTCAGTCAGAATGTCCGAATGTATTACATAACTTTAAACAGACTCGTAGCCAGAAGTCAAACAGACAGTCTATTGGACATGCAAATAACTGAACCAGTCTAATGTAAACGTCACGTACGAGACAATTGCCTACCCGATGACAAAATGGTTATTTTGTATAAGAGCGACCTTTACCTATTTCCTTCATCTTATTGCCCGGAATTATTTCTTCCTGCAGAGCAACATTTTATTTACCTCCTACATCATGTTTCCCGGAGTTATTTCCTTCTGTACAGTAACAGCATTGGCATCCGCAGACATTTATCAAATGTTCAAATGTTTGTAGAGTCTATGGGACTTAACTACGGGGTCATCAGTCCCTAAACTTACAAACAACTTATGAACTACCTAAGACTAAGGACGGCACAAATATCCATGCCCGAGGGGGGATTCTAACCCCCGACCGTAGTGGCCGTGCAGACCGAGACTGGAGCGCCTCAGTCTCCTCGGCCACCGCGGTCGGCAGACATTTATCCCGAAGGTGGGTCGGGAGGCTCTGTCTTGCTGTACATGAAAATTAAGCTACACAGCAACTGAGATCAGCCATGTAATCTTACAATTGACTAAGCGATGTTTTAACAGAATTACTGGAAATAGCTTTCAGGAGGCAAAGGTGCCCCCCACTTATCGAACATCTTCTTTTGTGACTACTGATATCACACAGTGATAAGGAGAGGGGGGTTGGTTTAGCTTTGTTACAGTGATAGATATTCATGCAAATGCAGTTCAGCATCCCAAGCGACTAAAAAAATGTTCAAATGTTTGTAAATCTTATAGGACTTAACTACGGGTCATCAGTCCCTAAACTTACGAACTAATTATGAACTAGAATGAAACTTTCACTCTGCAGCGGAGTGTGCGCTGATATGAAACTTCCTGGCAGATTAAAACTGTGTGCTGGAACCGGGACTCGAACCTGGAACCTTTGCCTTTCGCGGGCAAGCGCACTACCGACTGTGCTATCCCGACACGACTAACGATGCCGCCTCACAACTTTACTTCCGCCAGTACCTCGCCTCCTACTTTCCAAACTTCACAGAAGCTCTCCTGCGAACCATGCAAGACTAGCAGTCCTGGAAGAAGGGATATGGTGGAGACATGGCTTAGCCACAGCCTAAGGGATGTTTCCAGAATGAAACTTTCACTCTGCAGCGGAGTGTGCGCTGATATGAAACTTCCTGGCAGATTAAAATTGTGTGCCGGAACCGGGACTCGAACCTGTCTCCACCACATCCCGGTTCCGGCACACAGTTTTAATCTGCCAGGAAGTTTCATACTTATGAACTACTGACGAACTAGGACGGCACAAATATCCATGCCCGAGGGGGGATTCGAATCCCCGACCGTAGTGGCCGTGCAGACCGTGACTGAAGCGCCTCAGTCCCCTTGTCCACCGTGACCGGCCCAAAGCGACTAAAAAATACGTAAATAAACTTGATTATGAAGGGTGGAGAGCGGGTTTGGACACTATGTGCTTCCGCCTCCCTCCCCCCCCCCCGTCACTATCTGCTACGGACTGGATTTACGCTTCGGAACTGAGCTGCTACTCCCGATAGGTGATATTCTTCGCATGCGCTCGCTCGGACCGGTCTTGATCGAGCAAGTTGACGGACGTTCACGTTCGCCTCGCCAGGCGCCCACGACCCGTGGGAACCCACGTCCTGTGAGATGGGCTCGACCTTGAACCTGGCGCGAGAACGCCACTCTCTCCACAGGCGATGTCGGTAGCCGCTACTGGGACAAGCAGCAGGTAGTGTCAACGCCCTTAAATCTCTCGTTTTCTGTCTCTTGCAGGTGTTCAGCACGATATGCGATATACTTCCTGCGAAGTATTTAACTGGGTAGTGTAGGACTTCTTGGACAGCTCAGCTGACGGAATCAGATGAAACATTCAGGACGCGTTCGAATATACAATACATTTTTCATTTGTCAGAAAATTACTCTTTCCCCCGCATATGATTTATTATAGATGTGAAAATTTGATGCTACTCTCTCTCTCTCTCTCTCTCTCTCTCTCTCTCTCTCTCTCTCTCTCTCTTCTCAAACACGCGCACACACACACACACACACACACACACACACATACACACACACACACAAATACTGCTTTTTCTGCCGCAACTGCCGAACTACCCCCTCAACTTCATGTTTTAAGACAAAATCCACTTTGAAAATATGGTTTAGTTGTGGTATCTCCTTTAGCAAGCACACTAGCAGATATTTTAATCAATAATTTGCATATGACATTTTTTAACGATCACCTTGAAATTAGCATTGTATAGTCAACTACAAAAGTATTGCATATGCTATTTTTCATGGGTTACACTCAATATGTTCTTGATTCAGCCGGCCGCGGTGGCCGAGGGGACTGAGGCGCTACATTCACGGTCTGCACGTCCACTACGGTCGGGGGTTCGAATCCCCCTTTGGGCATGGATGTTTGTGCCGTCGTTAGTATAAGGTAGTAGATAAGTAGTTTGTAAGTTTAGGGACTGATGACCCCGTAGTTAAGTCCCATAAGCTTAAACATTTGAACATATTTTCCTTGATTCATTCTCAAATATATTTTGTCAAATCTACAATCAAATCTCTTCGAGCTGTATAACAGATTTTTTTATTGCAATCAATCGACTTTGACACGTTCTAGATGTCGATCGTCAGCCTAAATCTTGATGTACCTTTGTTCCAGTTGAATCGCATAGTTCCGGTCAACAAAATGCCTTTCTTGTCCACCAATACCAATTAAACTGGTAGCACATGTTAATGGTACGGAACTTAGTTGGTTGATAAATACCTCGGAATAACAGCTCTAACTGCTTGTTCGTCAATGAAATTAACACTTTTGACGAAAACTAAACATAATCAGCTTGCATAAAATTGGCTGTTACATAAAGAGGCTATTTGCTTCTTCTTCATTCAATGGCCAGGTGTCATATACCCTAAGTACTTCTTTTAAAAATTATAATCTGTACAATTTCGTCACCTACTACTACTAGACAGTAACACAATGCTTGACGTACACCAATATAGTGGTATAATCCAAATTTACTTCTCAGACTGTACACCTAAGCACATTGTAAAAACAGTAAGAAATCAAGCACGCCATATTAGGAATGCAGAGAAAGAAAAATGAAATATCTACTTCACGGGTCACCTTAGATAAGGAACACAGTATCGGAAACATGCTTGTTATTGCGTATATACCGTATACAATGAAGAAGGGCTATTTGTGGACTGTTATAAAAATTTGGCCAAGAGGAATAGATGTTCAACGAGAAATTCACATTAAGGAACAACAGTATCTCGAGTATTTGCCAGCCCATTCTAGGCAACTTCCTTTAAAAATATTCGAATTGTTCGCAGCTGTATTTAGTTCCTTGTAAACATCCGTTTGTAACCCATCAACTATGGGTTCACTGTACGCTACACTTATCAGTACTTTGCTCATAACTTCATGCACTACTTCCAATCACGGCCTACTGCAATTACTTAGCACTTTTATTGCAAACAAGTAATTACTTTCAACATCTTATTTAAAAAAGTGAAATTATGTATTTGTAGTTTCAGATTATGGATTATTCACTTTATGACCCGCCTATTTATTTCTTATCATGGCCTTTGGATTAACATATTTTTTTATCCTCTTATAAAGCCAGTATCCTCTCTTACTTGCTTCCTAACCCCTGTGTGCCTTTCATGCCCTTCGTCATACCTGCTGTCTGTTCGTTTTTCGTACTATGAAATTGCAATTTTCTGTGAAATATAACTGAATAATCAGCCGATATCGCAGATTCGGTGTATTCAAATGATTATTGTAAAGTAATATTTGAGAAAGTTTCCCAGGCTTCTAAGTCAAAAACAGTTTGCGGAGTCACGTAATTCCATAATATTTCAAGACTTAGTTATTAATTTATTTATTTGTTGGTTTATCTGTTTCGTTAACACTCAACGAAAGGTAATTTACACCTTCCATTGAAAATGACAGTGTGAACTATTATCTCCATACCAATTTACGTTAGATTATTACAATTTATCATTTTAACTAACATCAATATACTGCACACGTAAAAAATGAGTCATTTGTAAAAAGGCGTTGTAATTAACAAAATTATGTGTGCTACTACCTTTCACTTTGCCTCTCATTTTACGAGTGTTTCACTGGGTAACTGGTGTCCTTCCTCCAGGCAATGCAAATACTTCGTGTCAGTTCTGACCCCTCAGAGTAGCTGCTATCGCATATATTTTCGTATTACCAGTCCTCTCTTCTTCAAATATCCTTAATTATATGGACGCTCCTAATTTCTTGAGATATTTGTATATGGTTTTAAATACCCCGACCTCTGTTCTTTGCAAAATGGTGGTAATGCAGTGGGGGCCTAGGTAGCTGTAACACTCAGTTGGGATAGTTTACGTCAAATGCTCTCTACCTTTTCGGGACATGGCCTTCTGCATTGCTACGAGAATAGAGAGGGTTACGCTGTTGTACGTTGTTGTTTATATTTCACCTGTACAATGGTACTGTAGAGACCTTTTGAAACTGTATATGTCATATTCAAAACCGGGGACAGGATCATAGGGTGCAATTTTTGTAATTGTATCTCCTTATTGTTGGTTCATGTGCCTCGACCCACCTCATTCGCATCGACTTTTAAAGTAGGCCTACCTTTGGATGACACTGCATTTCTGATGTGGCCCACTCGTATAGGCAGTTGTTAGCCTGTGCGTTGCCGTGGATTCCACTGTATCCTTTGATACTCATTGATGGAACTTCTTTTTACAAATTTTCTACTATACTAACTTGCTGCATAATTTCATAATCAGCTGGGTGGTGTTGCTGTGTAAAGTGACTTTAGTGCCGTAAGAGGTGCTGTCGCATAGTGACGGATGGCGACCCTGGCCGAGCTTATGAGTTTGGGTCGAGCTAAAGCGGTCTACTGGAAACCGACCCGGGTTCCAGATCCGGGCGAATCTCGGATTTTGTCCGTCTGCGTTTCAACCCAGCCTTCACCTCTCAGCGATGTGAGGAGTCGTCAGAAACGACACGTGGTTCGGATTCCATGTTAAACTGTAGGTCCCCTGTTGGAAAAGTGGAATAGGCTAACTGACACCCAAGTCGCCGAAGTGACGTCAAATTGAAGGACTTGAGAAACACGATATGATTACTATTATTATGAGTTGGGGCCTCGCGAAGTGGCAGCCGCCGCGGCCGCGGCCACGGCAGAGGCGGCTACTTTTTCGGCAGCGTCAGCGGCAGCTGCTGCAGCGGCGCCCGCCACAATGCGGCGTCCATTGCAGGCAGGTCTGGGCTGATATCGTAATGAGGATCTGCCGTCGGCCGCTGACTCGGCACTTCTCCCCCCGCAGCGCTGCAGACGCCGGCAGCGTCCCCTCTTCCACTCCCCCAGGCTACCTGCCCACGTCCCAGACCCGTAGTGCGGTACACCACATTGCCCTCTGAACGGCGCCATTCACGCCATCCAGGTAAGATAGGAAAGAGACTCCAATTCCCCTCCAACCATGTGCATTTCCTGTTATCAAGACAGTCCGACATTGTCGCTCTTATTTTAGTTTCTTGAAGGGATTCTGAAGTACATTGACTTGCCAGTTATAGGAATGCGACACGAGTTAGCCATGGACTAATCAAGTCTATACGGTACATTTTAGTTCGGACGCTTTTGGTATGTTTTAACTGACGACTACATTTAAATTTGCACTGAAATTTTTCATAGTAGCCTGTATACCTCTGCCCAGGGCGAAAATTCTCTTATCTAAATGACTATACACACTTATTGACCTATACGAAATGCGGGTATCACTCGCGAGTGCTTTCTTTCGCTGATTTCGTCAGTCTTTTTATAGCCATGGAGGAAAGAATCTTAGGATTTAACCTCCCGTCGACTGCTTGGTCATTAGAGACGGAGCTCACGCTCGGATTTTTGGGGAAGGATGGGGGAAGGAAATCGGCCGTGCCCTTTGAAAGGAGCCATCCTGGCATTTGCCTGGATTGATTTAGGGAAATCACGGAAAACCTAAATCTGTATGACCGGAGTTGGATTTGAACCACCATCCTTCCGAAAACGAGTGCAGTGTGTTACCACTGCGTCACCTCGCTCTGTTTTTATAGCCATGATCAGAATATCCTTAAGGTCTCTGTAAGTCAATACACGAGGCCTCAGCGGTTTTAACCGAGCGAGGTAGCTCAGTGGTAACACAATTGACACCTCCGGCCATCCAGATTTAGGTTTTCCAAGATTTCCAGGCAAATGCGGCATTGTTCTTTCGAAAGTTAATGGGCGACGTCCTTCCCCATTCTTACCCAAAAATCTGAGCGAAAGATCCGTCTCTAATGACCACGTTGTCGGTGGGACATTAAACCATAAGCTCTATATTCCTCCATTTAATGGTCTTAGTTTAGTTGTTCCCTTCGTGTTCCTGTTTCAAGAGCACAACAGCTTAGGTGAGTAGTGTTAAAAGGGATGAAATGTCAGTTAGAGATTCAAGTAACATCCAACATGACCTACACGTTAAAATTACTAAGCTCCAATCACCGACTCTATGGCCGTTGCTAGAGGATCTAGTTAGGAGGTGGAGGAGGAGGATGGGGAGCTGCCGCCTCCAGAAACCACCCAATAGAAATTCAACGATATTTATAAACTGTTAGAAGAATTTACAAAATATTCGGTCAAGATTATGTTTTAACTGAATTTCCTTACATTTTAGAAAATTCCAAAATCCAGTTTAATGGTTTATAACTCTTCTTGTTGTTAAACAGTAACGTAAGTATATTGGTATTGTATGAATGGTTGGGAGGCCCCGAAGGGCATGTTCAGTCGTCTAATTGGAAAGATTTTCCGCCGGCCGCGGTGGCCGCGGGGACTGAGGCGCGCCAGTCACGGTCTGCAAGGCCACTACGGTCGGGGGTTCGAATCCCCCCTCGGGCATGGATATTTGTGCCGTCCTTAGTGTTAGTTAGTTCATAAGTCGTTTGTAAGTTTAGGGACTGATGACCCCGTAGTGAAGTCCCATAAGCTATACAAAAAGGTTTTCCCCCATCCTTCGCGCCAGGGGGCACCTATCCGTTTCGAAGTATGTCTATTTTCTGAAGTGTCTACGTTACGTGTATGTGACTATAATGGGTGCCTGTGTAGTGTAGTAGCGTATTCCTATTGGAAATGATCGGAAAATGGGGAGTGCGAAACCCAGTGTCAGCACATAGCCCACTTACTTTCTGAAAGCACTAAGGGAGCCACCGAGCTTAACGTACACATCCAACTGACGGATCGCCATCGACAGTGTTACATGTCCTCACCCCATGAGACCCTGCAGTGAAATATGAAATTTAATCCAGGAAATTGGCGCAAAGATTGTCGATGAAGGACTTTGCACTACCATGTCTCCTGACCCCTCTGCCGTAAGCCAAAGGGAAAACTGTCAACAGCGCTTGACGTTACCGGACGGTCACTCATACAAGTACTGTGCACGCCCGAGGGTGCTTAACTTCGGTGAATTGACGGAAACCGGCGCATCCACCTTGGCACGGCCTTTGACTATTTAACAGTTTCTCTATTTTTTTTTTTTTTTTTGCCCTAAAATTACGTTGCTTCTCCCGTTCTCAGACTGAACCTCGACGCAGCCTGCTGTTAGCGACACCCTTTCCATCCCACTGTTAATTGCTCCTTCTCTCACAATACAGTATCCTCCTTGCTGGATTGGCTGTTTCCTTCCAGAAGTTGGTAATTTATATAGTCTGAACCATCGAATTTAAATGTGTGCCGAGTCCGGGATTTCGACACGTATGTAAGGCGCACTAGGAAGATGCGCTATGTATTACAACCTAGAACTTTTGAGACGATACTGTACGGAGTATCGTAGTTCGCTTCCAATTTTGCCACAAACTCTAATTTTGCCGCAGCACACATTTCTGCTCCACTTCTAATTCGCTAACTCGTAACTGTATTGCCGAAGCCCTCTAACACTGGACTTTCAGTACAGCACTGGAGAAAAAGGGGAAAATCCAGCCTTGGCCTCAGTTGTATGTGCTGTTCAGATGAACGAACTACATGTTAATTATAATTAAAGTGTGGCATCGCTATTTGATGCTGCAGCTGGTCTTAATACAGACTTGAAATGTCGTCTTATTAATCATAGCTCCTTGCAGGTGTTGCAATTATTCAACATGGAAATAATTTACGCTGATTCTGTACCTGGTACCTCTTGGTAACAAGGCACCGATTACCCAAGCACGTACAACTCCCGACAACTTCGAGGTATGTACTATATGGGTTGCAGCTAGTACTGTATTTCCGCTGAAATTGAAAGAAATGCGAGTTGGAAGGTGAACATCAACGTGACTGAGGCGGGATTAGAGTTTATACTGTAATGGATAACGCTACTGTTCGAATCCCAGCGAAGGCACAAACTTGATGCTGCAGCCTTTATTGATTATTATGAAAACTTGGAGATTAAATCTGCTTCAGGAACATAGAAGTGCTTGCTGAAGTTAATCTTACTGAATGTAGTGCCACTGGAGTAGCCGAGCGGTCTTAGGCGCCTCGCTGAGGAGCGCGCGTTTGCTCGCAGTCGGAGGTTCGAGTCCTCCCTGGGGATGGGTGTGTGTGTTGTCCTTAAGTTAGTTTACCTCAGTTTAAGTAGTTTGTAAGCTACGGACTGAAGACCACGCAGTTTGGTCCGATAGATTTCCAAACATTTTTTTGAATATAGTGCCATCGGAAGTGACAGAGGTACATTTCTGAAGCCTTCCGTTTTGTGAGATATAGGCACGAGAAACGTCTCCTCCGCTTTCCTCACTCAGAACACACCGACAGTCAGCACGCAGTCCACTAGAACAGAACAGATTTATGAAGAGCGTGAGAGCGAAGACAGGACAGAATGCGGGGCCCCGTTGATTGCGAAATAAATATTAATTAGGGGCTATCAAAAATCCACTGTCACGCACAATTGGTCACAATAGCTTTATTAGAATAATAATGCGTTTGCGTGTCCTGTCCGGAGCCGGCATTGCTCGTGATAAATGGTCGGTCCGCTTCGGCAGAAATGGGCAGCGCCGGCGAGTAATGGGGAGCAGTCGGGATGCTGGCGATTTACGGGACGGACAGGGCCGGTCGCGTCGCGCCGCTGCCTCTGGCCGGGAGGCCGTCCGCGGACGCGGCGTCGGCGTCGGCATTAGCATAGGCAATAGAGCAGCGCACAATGGCGCCTCTAATGCTTCTAATTGCCTCGCGCGCTCGCCGGCCACGCCCGCGCGCAATACAAACGGAGTCACACACACACATACACACGGATGGCGTCGGCCGCCCTCTCATTGTTTCGGAGGCGCGCGGTCTTAACTGGAGGTGCTCAGCGGTCGTGCCGCGCAGAGTCGTACGCCTGGCGACTTATTGCCAGCCAAGTCACGAACCGAAAAGCCGGCCTGCGGACCGACTGATCAGCCCCGCCTCTACTCGCCAAGTTTCCTTTCTTTTCTTTCTTTTTTCTGTAGTGTAAGACTGCTGGCTGTATCTCGCCTGGAGGCACCATCAACTACCTCTGATTCCCAGTGCAACGGGCTAGCGAAACGAAGATGGGAGAGACGGAATATACGTGGCCTACCACGATCCCTGTCACAAATTGCTCCCATTTGTACAGTGGACAGAGAGTTTTCATTCCCAGTGTTGTTCCTCGACAACAACATATTAAAAGCTGATTGATACCATAAGGAAGATTGATTTGAACACCACAGTGCTTTACTAGGCATGGTCCTATCTGGAGGTGGTATGCCGTTGCCTTCCTCCGACCTTCGAACTGACTTACCCAGCCAGTTATAGGGGGACCTACAGTTTAACGTGGTTTCCGAACCACGGTGCTACTCGGTATATTTCACATGAGCAATACTGCCAGAGGTGAAAGAAGTGAAAAGTGACAGATGAAAATCCCAGGACCTGGCGGGGATCGAACCCGCGACCTTTGGATTTATAGTCTGGCACTCTGCCACTGTGCAACCGAGGATACCATACTAGCTTAAATCCCGCTGCTTCGCACGCGTGGACTGGATGGTCTGCATTGGTTGTTTCTACTTCTAAATACAAATTTTCACAGATTTAGCTTTAAAAATGCTTTCCTAATCAAGTATTTTGATACAACTTGCCACTCCCTATTGCACCATTGCTGGCACAATTCGAAACATCCCGAAATGCATTTTTTAAATATTATAACCATGCTTCCAAACCCAAAATTTAACATTTCTAGCATCAAAATAGTCTTAGTAGCACCCTTAAAAGATTTTCCCTTATTTCACCCGCTTAATGGTCGAATTTCCAAAAACATCGAAACACGTGTTTTTAAAATTCCAATCGAAAATCTAAATCCGAAGTTGTTTATTTCTTCTTCAAATTTCCCTTAATAGCAACGTATTTTCAAAAAATCCGTTCAGCCCCCTAGGGATCGGAATATCGATAAATCGCTGTTGCCTACAATGTAAAATAAACATCATCTACAAATTTCAAGTTTCTATCGTATGTAAATTCACTTTTCAGCTCCGTTTTCTGTGTTAGAAATGGATCGAGAACGCGAAATTTCTTTCTTACGCTTTGGGATATTTCTTGGTAGTTTTACTTTTTCAAACTGCAATATGCACGACCAAAGCACCATAGTGGAAACCGCGAACCTAAAGGCTACTCTCATGCATAACCACCATTGGTCTGCAGTGAATAATTTTGGCTACCAAGTGAAATATATGGATACACGTTCCATGTTTATATATGTATATTGATTTTGTGAATCAGTCATTAAAGTTGCATTGCTTTTCTACAAAAAACATGCTTGTAGTACGATATTTTGCTACCGTCTCTACGTGGCTCTGAGTGTGAGCGTGTGTCTGGTTCATATTATTTTATTTCAGCAGTGAATTGTCTTTCGTGCTGTGGCGAAGATTACGCTAGCAATAGATCTGACAGTGTTAACCTGCTTGGTTAGCCGTGAGTTTTAATGTACCGCTTTCCGAGACGGGAAGGCGTATCGGCCCCGATTCGAATCCGCCCAAAGGATTAACGAAGCGGTCGGAGTGCCGGCCAGCCTGGATTTGGTTTTTATGCGGTTTTCCACGTCCTCCTAGGTGAATACCGGTCTGGTCCCCAAGTCCCGCCTCAGTTACACGATTCACAAACATTTCGTACCACTTTTCACTGTCACACATATAACACTGTACGCAGACATTTGAGGTACACATTTCGTCCCGGGGGGCATGGAATGGCGACCGGAAGGGCATCCGGCCACCCTGTAAATATTAATAGGCAAAATCCGAATGTAACACATACGACCCCGCCTGTGCGGGAACATGGCAGAAGAGAAAGAAGACGAAGAATAGATCTGATAGTGTTAACTATGAACAAAATACCGTCCCGAATAATAAAATACCTCGATACACACGTCTCGGTTGTGCGCAAAATACATGACGTAAAAACGATAGTTCCATCAAATAATTAAAACACATATTTTGATGTTTATTGCAGTATATTAATATAGAAAACTCTGAATTTTAATTTTTCCAAAGCTGAATTGATTGTGTTAAATTACACCCCTTTTTTGTATCTAACTAACTTAAATCCAATATTTATAATAATTTTACTACACTGGTCAAAACACTTAGGAGATTAGTTGAGATATCTAGGTCTTGTCATCGCATAATGAACTAGAATAGTTTGACGTATTTCTATCGGTTCTTCAGAATGAGGACAACAACATTACGGCAAACAAGATAGTGATGATAAGATGAAAGTTGCTGCAGAAGGGGTTGGTGTTGACTTGTGTTTACTCTACTAAACAAATTACACAATGAATTAGGTGCAGATAATGTAGGGAGCTGGTTGTGCAATGCGAAAACCACGTTAGTTACCTACGGCGTGGAGATCCTCAGGAAGGTTGGAAGTGGGACAAAGAAGGCAAAAGAAGGCAAGGCCATCGTCGTCCACTGGTAATATCAGCAAGAGATGAGCGTTACGTTAGGATAACAGCACGTTAGGGCAGGAGGCTGAATGCAATCAGCTGCAATACACTCTTCATGCAGCAACAGGACGCGAAATGCCAACACAAAGTCCATAAGCGTCTTCGAAAATGTGACCTCTACGTACGCAGCCCTATGGTGTGTGTCACATTAAAACCACGACACCGCATAGGCCGCCGATACTGGGCGGAGAAACATCAGTATTGGTGTCGCAACGAATGGCGCTGGGTTCTGTTCAACGATGATTGAAGATTTAGTGTTCAGCCGGAGAGTCGTCGTTTCCTCATCTGGAGAGGACATGTATCAATCCTGCTTATGAAGAGGAAACGTCACCATATAACGGTGGTGGATGACTGGTGAGGGTAGTTCACCTGACTTGTTCATCAGACTTAAACCTGAGCATGTCACGGAAGCGCTTGGCAGACGCTTTGCAGTCAGACCAGCACGTCCCACAACGGATGCACAGCTGGATTTGCACTCATTGAAGAATTCCTAATTATGCCTCGATAGCTGATTGATAATTTCAAACTGTCCATTCCACACAAGTTTGCTACAGAAATGACTGTCCGAGGTGATCACACACCATATTAGAGGACAACGAGAATGACTTATTCACTAATATGGGGCCCCATGGTACCTCGCTCTAAGTAAACACTATGTAAACCGCAGGAATATTACATTTTTGGCGCTTTTCAGTGAATATTTGCAAATGTTCTTTTAAAATAATAGTAAAATATAATTTTATTTTCACAGTGTGAAAGCGTTTTACTAACTTTTGAATTTTTATTACGTCCAACTTTCTGTATGATAGTGAAGAAAGTATAGATGACACAAAATAAGCCCGATTCCATTGGAGGCTGACGATGCGAACGGAATGAGTTTCCGATGTAGAGCAGTAGCCCACCAGTGGTATAAATAATACTGATAAAAAAGAAATTTCCGGTTGGTGAGCGGTATGAAATATTTATTTTTCAAAATTCACAAATCGATTTCGTTCTATGATAGAACATCACCAGTGCTGTAAGTTCAAGTTCGTCATATTCGTCATACATTAAAAAAAGATAAAAACATATACACGCCAAGAGTATTGCAATTGTATAAAAAAAAATAACATATTAGAATTGTAAGTCATCATGACACATGTACGCTGCTAAAATAACTACTGGCATATCCATAAAACAATTAAAACGTCTATCTGGTAAACGTCACAATTTTAAAATGAAGAAGCTGCTTGCATACATCTACGCAGCTTAACCTGTAGGCAGTTGTTGCTTGGCGCCTTCTTTATTCGAAAAGTTCAATACATTGTACATTATCGAAAAAGACAGATAAAATTAAATGTGTAAGAAGGCGAACACGACAATACAAGGTGAATCAGAGTTTGAAAAATAAAAAATAAATAGATTCAGCAGTATTTTACAAAGACATAAGTGAAATTAACAGGCGAGTCTCTAAAAAGACATCAAAATTTTCCTACGTTAACCATTAAAATTTAAGATTTACAATATGTCAGATACAACGTACTATCCTTTTAAAATTGCACTGACAGAAGCATGAAAGATCAACAATTATCATATAATGCTATTGTGAGATAGAACGTAGTACACCCATCAGGCGTTGTTTTCTAGCAGTATTTTTCTGGCTGACTTTGTTTATCCATTACAACATTACCAACTAGTAACAAGTTAGGTGCAAACTAAAGGATGTGTATATCAATACAGTACAGTATCTGTGAACTGAATGTGTTGGGGCGCTTTTGTTGCAGGCCATCCGGTGCACCGTGCCCAGCTGCTCGTGCGAGTGCTTCAGCCCTGGGAAGAGCAACGTCCGCTACTGCGACGGCTGCAGCCACAGCTGGGTCCCGCACGGTGAGTGCTGACAGACGCTGGCCGTTGCCGAGCCAGTAGTGCGCTACTTCCTAACATTTAAACTAAATTTGGTTGTCTAAAAACTTCGCTACTTCAGAGGTAGCTTTCTTTCCAGAGCCTTTCTGCATTTATACCTTCTTTACATCGGCCATCAGAAGTTGTTTTGCTACCCAAATAATTTTTTCATCATCTAACCTCATTCCTCCAGCATCGCCTGATTGTCATAGACTTTTCGGGTTACAACCTCATTTCAAGACACTGTCCTTACCGTTCTATAGCTCTTCCAGGTCCTCTGCTGTCTCTGACAATTAAAATATCATCGGCAAACAACATTTTTATTTATTTATTTATTTTTTATTTCTTCCCCTTGTAGTATAATTTCTTCTCCTGATTTCTCCTTGCATTCCTTCACAGCTTGTGAGTGTACACATTCAGTAACACTTCGGAAAAGTTAGAACCATATTTCACTCCCTTTCCAACCCCAGCGCCCATTTCATGCCTTTCGACTCTTACAACTGTTATCTGGTTTTTGTATAAGACATATATAACTTTTCGGTCTCCGTATTTTACCTATGGTACCTTCAAAAGTTGAAAGAGTGAATTTCAGTGAACATTGCTAAGTCCGGCGCCGTATTCTAGCGGATAGCGTAGTGGATTGCCTCGCAGGGACGCGGGTGCGACTCCCGGTCCGGTCGGAAATTTTCTCCGCTCGGAGGCTGGGTGTCCTCATCGTCATTGACACGCCAGTCGTCAAAGTGGCGTCGTCTGAAAAGACTCGCACCAACCAGACTGAACACGACCCCAGTTGCGGTCTAACGACCATAAATGCCTAACGATCATCATCAACAATTTTTTTTGGAATTGCATACATTACCTGACATCGCAGGTTGTGGAGGCGATCTGATAGATTAACAATCTTCAAAAGTGAAAAGTGAGTAGCCAAGGTCGCTAAATTCTTATTTATTGTTTGACGGCCCACCATCGTCTGGTCATATCAAATTTTACAAGTTGGTCGTATTATTTCAAAATGGAGATTAAATAGTACGTGCAACATAGCACTCAGTCTAAATCTAGAAACACATAAGTTGAAACATCACAGCTTGTAAGAGATTACGAGCTGTGATATTTTAACTTAAATACTATACTCCACGTACTATTTATTTTCCATTCTTAAAAAAGGTGACCAACTGTAAAATTTGGTATGACCAGACTATTGAGGTATAGCTTACTGAAACCGGTCGTCAAACAATAAATATTTTCCAATCTTGGCTTCCCACTTTCAAAGATTATTGTTGGAAGTTTTGTCAAAATCCACAAAATATGAAAACGTACGCTTGCCTTTCCTTAAATTATCCTGCAAGATAATTCCTAATGTGTTGCCTAGCGTATTCGTACATTTTTCCTATATACAAACGATTCTCCCCGCTGTCGGATGCTACAAGTTCTTTCATCCGTATGTAAATAATACATCAAGTTCTGCAACAAATTGGGAAGTACTGCAACGGAGACATATGTAATGTTGGTACGGGAGGGGAGCCGTCAGCATAAAATGTCGTTTAAACATTCCCTTCTTCGGAAGGAAACGACTGAAGATGAGCCACATTCAGGTCGGCCATCTACAATTATAACCCAAGAAATGATCGAGAAAGTACGACACATGCTGTCACAAGATCGGCGACGGACTCTCCGCTTGATCGTCCGGCACAAATTCAGGAGAAGACCCTTCGCTTACCCTAATCATCGCGGACGATGTTATGCACTGATTCCTTGCTAATACCCATTTTCTTCGCAATCATTCTAAGCGTCCGTCGGCGATCTTGTTTCAGCATTTGTCGCACTTTCTCGATCATTTCAGGGTTTCTACTTCTCTAACAACGGATGCGCTTAAACCATTTGTAAACAAGTTCCCTACGCACGTACACCTGCACCGACATTACATGTGTTTCCGTTGCATCTTTCCCAATTTGTATCAGAACTTGAGGTTTACATATTGCTTCATTGCGATGTGACATTTCCTCTCACACTGACTACGTTCAACTTGTCGCAGTCTGTTTACATGCCGGTCACACTCAGTGCAAGCTGTGTATTAATTGTCGTCAAGTCTCTGATTACCCAGGCGCATTAACTCACATTAAAACGTAGATCTCATTTAGGTGTAATTAAGTATTGCTCACATTTTATGTCCTCGACTCTACTGACTCATTGTGGCTTGTTCAGATAACTTTTCCCTCATTGTATATTGTATGCCTACCCTGATCTAAATTTCAAGACGTACCCGTAGTCGTGATTAAAACAAAAAATAGAAGGCAAGAAACACGAATACAGCTTTCCATCCCATTGGAAACGCGCTGGCCATTGCGGAAGCTTGTGGGCAATCACTGACGGCTTTATCAGCGTTCGCCACAACACAATGCGTCGTTGACGTGGCCCGCTGACCGGACGCTTTCGTTTTCGGTTTCCGCTTCGGTTGTCGCGTTCGGCCTGCGAGCGCCCAATCATAATCCGGGAGCGGGGCGCGGTCCCGCCGGCGGCGCCCTAATATACTGACGAAATGCTAATAAAGCCATCGTATTACAGCCCCTCGTGGAATCCTTATGTCATCCCCCCAAGCGCTATTAATGCGGCGAGCAAGCTGCTGAAATCCGCGAGCTGAGGGGGTGACTCAGGCAGGTTTGCGATGTGCTTCATATTCGCCCCCCCCCCCCTACCCCCCACCCATAACCACCCCGGCCGAACCCCTTCCCTGCAGGGGGAGCGCTCTGGGTTGTCCTAGCGACCTCCCCACGACAACAAGCACGTGAATAATTAGCGGCATCCCATCCCACCCGACTCACCCCTACTTCACCGGCTCCCCTCATCGGTTCCATCTCAAGATGGCGTCGCTAGTATCATCTCTGGGCTGCATAATAGTCGGTTAATACAGTCATTTCAGCTGCAGCGTGTCGAACAAGGCTTTCTCCTAACACGTGTGATTTTTCTACGTGATAGTTGTTTGTTCGTATATACCTACCTACTTTTGTTAGACTGATATTAAACACAGTGACCAGATCTCCAATGCAACGTCATTACGTGAAGACGCTGAATATTTAAAATTTAAATAGTACTGATGTTCAGCTTGATTGTTCTATTCAGATATTTCGTCAACTTAAAGCCGCATACTCTTTTCATAGCTAAGTTCTGAACTTCCCGTACCATAAGTATGAAAAAAAATTGTAAAATCCGATACTCATGTGGTATCATGTGGTCACAGCTGACCCCACGCGGCTCTACTTTAGAGATTTCGCTGAAAACTTCGGTTGGTAACCCCTACTGCTAATATAATAGATATTTCTTGTAACACCGTGTAAATATAATGGCTATTAAATTGACACGTTCCACGTCATTAGGAAGTGTCATATCCTTGTTTTATATAGAACAAGTATTATTTTACACAGTCTGTAATGTAATACCGAAATTTTCCTTTTTGAATACTGTATCCTTTCCAATAGTTACAAAAAGACTCCCTAAGACTTAAATTTTTATTCATTGCAATCATATTTGTGTACGTTCAGTACAGCTTTTTTTCCTTCGAGCAGTCCAAATTTCAAGTCCTTTTGGGCCACTCAATACGGGCGAGGTGATGCATCGGTGAAAACACTGGACTCGTTTTCAGAAGGACGGTGGATCAAGTCCATCTCTGGCCATCCAGATTTATGTTTACCGTGATTGTCCTAGATCGCTACAGATGAATGCTGGGATGGTTCCCCACATAAAAAAAAAAAAAAAAAAAAAAAAAAAAAAAGCTTGTGCTGCGTTTCTAGCGATCTGCAACATTGGAGATGTGCAACATTGTCGCGTGATGCAACAGATTATCGAGCATTTAATTTTTTTTTATAACATCGTATCTCCTTAAGTATGTGTTGAACAGACCCTTACGTATACAGTGGCCCCCTCTTCGACAGGTCAGGCAAGTGTGAAAAATTTCATCGATATTGAAACAAAACAATACATATGTATGCAATAAAAAAAACTGAACCACACGGACACTCCAAATAAAGATTTATTGATCATTTTACCTCCAAAAATAACAAATGTCTGACAAGGAGACCACATGGGTTTCGAATTTTAGAATTTCTTTACATTTATGGTATGTTAAGTTCAGAAGTTAAATAACAATCAGCCGACGCCATTCGACGCAAATCTCAAAAAGTTTCCAGAAAATCGACTTTGAAGTTTTGCAAAGTACACATAAGTAATAATTAAAACAGTGGTATCTGTCTGCGTAGCTCAGGTGGTAGCGTTCTTCTCTTAAAACCATGGAGTCGGTCGGTGGTCCAAATCCCACTGTGACGGTTTTTTTGTCGTTTTCGAATTCAGTTATATAAAACAATTTGGGATCTATAATTCCACGTGTTGTGTCAGTTTTTGTTAATGTTTATAAAGACGAACTGAAGACCTTGTCGTCACGTAAAACGATGGTTGAATAGGTTAGCTGCTTCGAAAGCCTTTAGCATCTATGGAGATGACTTTCCAAAAACAATCAAAGACTACCGTCTTTAACTAATAGTCCCGGAACACGGCGATATGCACCTCAATATATTGAGAAGCTCAAACAAAGTTTCGATGACAGACATTACCTGTTTGGAGAAGAATCTCTAGCGCGTGGACTTAACCGGCAGAAGCTTTCCCAACACAGTGAGAATTGGGCCGCCAGAAAATTTCCCTCTCCAACAAGAACCACCAACAGAAATGCACCTGGATTGGAAAATCTGGAGGTCCCTGAACAGAAGGAATACACTTGGCCCCTTCGAAGAGAATTACGTCGTCAGTCATTTTTTACTTGTAGCTGCTCATAGATTATCGTTGAACAACAGTGCAGCTAGCCGGCAGTTCATAGTGGCTCTTCAACCCGACATGTTTTCAGATCATTGCTTGACAATGCAATCCACCGATGCTGGATATATTTTAAGGTAGATGTTGTCTAATGACTGTATCATTTCAATTTTTAGGTTAGTTATCCTAGAAAGGATAATTGTGTCGTGTGTTCGCATCTTAATTTTTAAGTCTTATTTTACGTTCTATCTTCGTTTCTTTTATGACTTGAGAATGGGATAATATTGGTCCCGAAACATGGCGTTCTGAAAGTTTTATATGACTGGCAACTGGTGCGAGAATTGGTTAGAAACAAAAATACGTGCACTCTACGTGAAAATTACCATTAGATATTAAAATTGTGTAAGTATTAGGACAAAATAAATAAATAAATAAATAAAAACCTGTCATGGCAGAATTAGAACCACCGACGCTATAATCGTAAGGCCAGAACACTAGCACCTAAGTTACACCTACAGATGCTGCATTTGAGTTAATGATTGGTAATTACGGTGACTTGCAAAACTTCAAATCCGATTTCCTCAAGAATTTTTTAGAGTTGCGTAGAATTGCTTTCGTTGATTGTTGTTTGAGTTCTGAACTTCACGTACTTCTAATATCAAAACATTCTAAAATCCGACACCATTGTGATCTCAAAAATCAAATGTTTCAAATGTTTGTATAGCTTATGGGACTTAACTACAGGGTCATCAGTCCCTAAACTTACAAACTACTTACGAACTAGCTAAGGACGGCACAAGTATCCATGACCGAGGGGGGATTCAAACCCCCGACCGTAGTGGCGGTGCAGACCGTGACTGGAGTGCCTCAGTCCCCTCGGCCACCGCGGCCGGCATTGTGGTCTACTTCTGAGAAAAATAAAATCATGTTCTTCTAAGTCGGGTCTAATCTAATGCCATCCTGACTTCATACAACTACATTAAGCATTGCAATATCTTCGTGACCTCTTCAGGTCCACACAGCTACTACTCAGAACCTGCTCCGCTGGTTAATGTAAAGGTGGGGAGGAGGCGGCTCCCTCTTGTCCATGGCGCTGCCCATGATTCACCGCGTGGAGCTGTGCGCTCTCGGCGACCGGCCTGGGTCCAGAAGCTCCTTCGGTGTGCCGGGGCGTCCCCGGGCTGCGCATTACGCGCATGGCGAGCCTAATGTAATTCAGGGGCTCCCCCTGTGTTTACCCCTTAAGTAACCCTGTCGCTCCGGGCGGACTCGCGTCACAGCCCTAATGAGGGAGCGGAAGGGGATGCCAGGGGGAGGGGAGCGGGACGTAGCGACACAGCCGTGCTGCCGGATACCGACCGTCATCATCTCATCAGAAAATATCTTCCAAAAGTGGCCGTTGTGTCGATGCTCTGCTATTGTTCAGATCCTTACGCAGCTAAAGCGAAGTGCTGGGATTAAAAACGTTTAAACACAAAGATGTCTTTCGCTTCTACTATCTATCCCATCTTCAACTGTACATATATAACGTGGTCACTGTGAATTGAAAGGCAGATCTTCTTTCCATTTCCTTAACATGAGGATCGTTTAGAAAGTAATTCCTGCTATTTTTAATCATGACAACTACATAAATCACTCACAATAGACTTTTCATTGCTTACGCAGGTGTCTACTGACTACCGTAAAATATGTTATAAAATGTTTTGTAACCAAGAAAAACAGTTCTTTGAAGATCAAGAACTCAGATGAAAACCAGTTCACAGCATAGAAGGGAAAGCTGAAAGATGGAAAGTGTACATAGAGGGTCTCTAAAAAGGAAATAAACTGAGAGACAATACTGCAGGAAGGGAAGATGAAATAGATGGAGTTGGAAATACTATACTGAGAGATTAATTTGACACAGCCCTGAATCACCTGAGTCGGAACAAGGCCCCTGAAGTAGAAGACATCCCCTCAGAGCTACTGAAGTCTCTTGGAGAGCCTACCCTGACAAACTCTTTCACCTGGTGTGTAAAATGGATGAAACAGGCGAAATACTCTAGGACTTTAAGAAAAATGTAATAATCCCCATTCCACAGAAATGGACGCAGATAGATATGAAAATTACAAAAAAATCAGGTTGATAAGTCATAGTTGTAAAAGTTTAACTCGAATTATATACGGAAGGATGGAACAGCTGGTAGAAGCTGACCTTGGGGAAGATCAGTTTGGATTCACGAGAAATATAGAAACACGGCAGGGTAGGTTAAGGAAAGGCCGACCTACATTTCTAGCTCTTGTAAATTTGGAGAAAACTTTTGACAATGTTGATTGGAATACACTCTTCAAAATTCTGAAGTCTCCTGGGGAAAAATGTAGGGAAATGAAGGTTATTTACAACTTATTAACCAAACAGCTGTTATTAGAGATGAAGGGACGCAGTGGTTGGGAAGGAAGTAAGACAGGGTTGAAGCCTTTCTCCAATGTAATTCAAATGTAAAAATAGCAGAGGAATACAGTAAACTGATTCAAATGGATGTGGGTTGCCAGTGAGGGAGAGGCGTGCTCAGGATAGAGTAGGTTGGAGAGCTGCATTAAACTAGACTCCGGACTGAAGACCACAACAACGACACATTTTAACCATCAGCTATTTTGTTAAAACCTGTTTATCTACCCGTTTCCGTCATTGACTATCGTCATAGGATACAACATTTAAAACAGATCATTGAAATATTTAAAATAAAACTATAACTTTCTAACAACTATTAATAACCTCAAATTAAAACGTCGCGTATCAAAAATTGATTTATGAACAGCTCCAGTAACCTCTACCATTCGTTATGCAGGCTTGCCAACAATATACCGGAGCCTGCATGCTGCCCTTGTAAAAATCGGAACCAGCTGAGTGTAGCCACATCATTACAGGCAACTGCATCCCTGCATCCGAGTCTTCAAAATGTTTACCACGTAATCCGTCTTTCAGAGGCCAAAACATATATGAGTCTGTAGTGGATTTCCATTTGCCGTGTTTTATGTTTTTCTGTAAGCATACGCGGGACCCATCTCGCACAGACTTTGCGATAACCACGAAATGTTCAAAATGTTCAAATGTTTGTTAAGCTTATGGGACTTGACTACGGGGTCATCAGTCCCTAAACTTACAAACTACTTATCAAATACCTTATACTAAGGACGGCATAAATATCCATGCCCGAGGGGGGATTCGAACTCCCGACCGTAGTGGCCGTGCAGACCGTGACTGGAGCGCCTCAGTCCCCTCGGCCACCGCGGCCGGCGGTAACCACGATGTTCCTATATTATTTCTCAGGCGCTACAAATCACATCCAAATCTGCAATTAATTCTCAGGTTGTTATCTACCTACAGGACCAAAAATTTTGTGGTTCTGCTGTCGGTCAGACGTTATTTAAGACTGAATCAGTGATCTCGCCAGCTGTCCGACAATTAAGTGAAGATTACACTGTAGATATAATTAATCTGTTTGTCACTAGAGCCTACATAAGAGTATTGCAGCATGTGGCATATCAACCCAGCGTAAGAAATAAGAATCAGTGCTCTTTAGTAGATCACAAAGCATTAATTGCGACTTTGTGTGTGCTTCGGACGAAGGAACTTGGTCAGTGGTTTAGGTATTAGACTTGGGTATTAAGGGAGAGCCGCATATTTATTTTGCAATGGATTTCCTATTTCAACTTAAGTGAATGTAAATCTGATTATTGTGTATATGATGAGGTCTATTTCTTTTAATATCCTTGTTCAATTTGAGCGCGTGGTGAATTTACAACATGACCTCGAGTTTCGACTCTCCTTTTATCTATATATTGCTTACAGAGCGCTTTACAACGGAAAAAAGTTTTGCTTGACAGCAGTGAATGGTCAAAATTTTGACAACAGATAGCAGCGCAACATTCGCGCGTTTCATCTTTTAGTAAAGTTGTAAGAAACCACCTGCCGTCGCCACAGTGGTCGAGGCTGCGTATCACATTCGTGCTTCTGGTCACATAGTTACGCCACTGTTCGTCAATGGAAAAATTTTACTGGCTGTCCTGGATCAACCGCCTTAACTCGTAAGCACACTCGTAATATTGTTTTGACAAGGATCGTCACAATCGTCGTGACCCATGAGAGAGGGTCGCTGATTTCAGCTTTGTTACAATCTGTTTGAATTCTCTACAACCTTTGATACATCCACCATGTCTCTCTAACAGTCTCCACACAAACCGCAACAGGTGCCTCATATCATTATACAACATGCCAGTATTAAAGCATAAAAGGCCAGCCTCACAAATACGAGATTTTAATTCCCACAGGACGATGTGGCTTTATTCCATTTAAAGTAGTACATCCAAATGAATTTCTTGTGTGAAACTTTTCTCTAGATTGCTGTTACGAAATTCGTTAAGTGCTAATGTCCTAAATTTACACCCACTTGACCAAATTTCAACACATGTTGGAATATCTTATCTGCCAAAAGTAAATCGTTTATGTCCCGTGCAGTGAACATCTGTCGACTCAATACAGATTCCATCATAGGCAGTTGACTTTGTCTAGTGTCGGGAATTAACTGAAAATCTTTGTCATGTGTATTTATGGTGCATCGACAGTTTGTTACAAACTGACTATTCTCACTATTTCCACTACTTCTCCAACTAGTTTTGCCGGCCGCGGTGGCCGAGGGGACTAAGGCGCTCCAGTCACAGTCTGCACGGCCACCACGGTCGGGGGTTCGAATCCCCCCTCGGGCTTGGATATTTGTGCCGTCGTTAGTGTTAGCTAGTTCATAAGTAGTTTGTAAGCTTAGGGACTGATGACCCCGTAGTTAAGTCCTATAATTTCTGCAAACATTTGATTTGAATTTAATATTTTAACTAAAAGTCTAAATGAATAGGTTAAGTGATAAATAATAACCCTCAGCTCTACTATTCAACAACACTATCGTGATTGTCTTGGAGAGTTAGCGAAAATGTAGCACCATGCTAAAATATTTTCCATTGTCGAAATATTTCCTTGTACTGTTGCTCTTTAATCTACTGTGGTTTTATCGGCAAACGCGATCGTCACCTAATGTGAAGTTTTCTCTTCTGTAGAGATATGTGCTGCTCTCTTCTACTAACTCGGTATGTACAGCAAATGGTAAACATGTTTAATGCATGTCTAAAAGTGTTCAAATGTTTGCGAAGCTTGGGGGACTTAACTGCGGGTCATCAGTCCCTAAACTTACAAACAACTTATGAACTACGTCATACTAAAGACAGCACAAACATCCATGAGGGGGGATTCGAACCCCCAACCGCCGGGCGCGGTGGCTGAGGGGACTGAGGCGCTCCAGTCAAGGTCTGCACGGCCACTACGGTCGGGGGTTCGAATCCCCTCTCGGGCATGGATATTTGTGCCGTCCTTAGTATAAGGTAGTTGTTAAGTAGTTTCTAAGTTTAGGGACTGATGACCCCATAAGCTTAACAAACATTTGAACATTTTGAACCTCCAACCGTAGTGGCCGTGCAGATCGTGACTGGAGCGCCGCAGTTTCCTCGGTCACCGCGGCCGGCTGTGGGAGACACATTACGCAGAAACTGTCTCCTGCATTTAAGGGAAAAGTAGAAGGAGAAAGAGGGAGAGAAAGTAGACGGTTTAAGAGATGTGAAGAAAGGAAGAAGTTACAGGTAAATGAAGGAGGATGCCCAGGAGAGAGAGACGTAAAGGATGTCCAGTTGATACCCGTCAGAGGACAGCTTTACTGTAAGAGACAGAAGACGAATGTTGACAAAAGTAAGAGAAAGCTAATGATATGCAGCCTAACTAAAGCACTGAATACTGAAGAGATTAATCAGTCTCCAGAGGTAGTATATGATTTTTCCTGTCTGAGTAGAAAAATTACTAAGGCTGATACGAATATCTTCATAATTTCAAGAAAAGTGTTTCTGAAAAGCATTATTTTATGGTTCGAGATGAAACTAAGTGTTACTATGTCTTTTTCTGGGAGGTTTTTGTGTATACTTTGAAGAGAAGAAAATATGACGGGAAGGAGTACGGACAACAAGAAAATAGATGGCTTCCAAATATGGCGCAACAACTGATCACTGAAGACTGGTTAGGTGGAATAACTTCTGGAAAGGTAATGACTCCGACCAGGGGAGGTGGGGAGCTGCCTTTCCATCCGGTGGTTTAAGTCCTTCTTTGGAAATGGGTATGTGCATTGTGTTTAGCGTAAGTTACATTAAGAACAGTAAATTCTAGGGTTAATGACCATAGCAGTTGCGTCCAATAGATTCACAATTGTTTGAACATCTTCCGGTTGGGAACAAAATAAATTTATGGCTTATCTTGAGTAAGGGAAGGTGTCAGTAGATACAAGACATTTATATAGCAAAGAGATTCAAATGGTTGAGGTAGCTAGGCGGAGATTAGTATTTTTATGGTTTGCGCAGGGTACTCTGTCAATGGCATCTAACGAAGCTGTATCTGGACTGAACGCAAATATGTAACATGAGAAAGTAAGTCTACTTAAAGTTGTCCTGATCTTGAATATGCAGACCATTCACGCTACACCTGTTCGCGGTGTTTACAACAATCTACATCGCAGCTGAAGGTGAAGAACTGGAATGAAATGAAGGCGTGATACTTTGTAGCTTTTAAACAGCAGCTGTTATCTCCTCTGGCACTTGAAATGTGAGCCGCTGGCGATGGGTCGAGACGCTCCGGCTTTCCTGACAGGCGGAAGGGGGGGGGGGGGGAGGGGGAGCGAGGCGGGTGACAGCACAGCACAGCAGAGCGGCGGTGAACAGTGGAGGCGTTTGTCGCGGACAGGCCGGCTCTGTCACTGCCGCGGGGGCACACAAAAAGCACGGCTGGACCGTCTAGACGCCTTCCTGTGAGGGGCCACAGACCACTCTGTGTCTTGGTATTCCGAAGATCGCCTCGTTAGTAATGCGACAGTGAAAGTTATTGTACTGAGATAACAAAGATAACGCGATACCTCCGAATATCGCGTCGAACCTGTTCTTTGCCATGTTGTCTTTATAGCCGTCCACAAATTCAAGTGTGTTCCAGGTGCAAGATTTGGTCCACGAACTGGCCTCTCGATTGTGTCCCATAAATGTTCTGTGACAGTCCTCGACAAACTCGTTCGACAAAAGAACCAAATTCAAGTAGTATAGTGATTAATTATTTTTTTCCTGTGGGATGCACTTATTTTCTAGAACGTTTCTTTTAGGAATCGGTCAATAGGAATAACGAAATATAAATGTAGCGTCCACAATCAGTAATAACTCTTATTCCATCATCTTTTGGGAGTGCACCCGGGACAGCGACAATTCTTCGTTCGATATTTCGGCTGCAAACCTTACATCCATCTTCTAGGCGAGTCCAAGACTGAGTTCTCAGCGTTTCAAATTCAAATTAACTACGGGGTCATCAGTCCCTAAACTTACAAACTACTTATGAACTAACTAAGACTAAGGACGGCACAAATATCCATGCCCGAAGGGGGATTCGAACCCCGACCGTAGTAGCCGTTCAAACCGTGACTGGAGCGCCTCAGTCCCCTCGGCCACTGCGGACGGCGTTCTCAGCGTCTGCGCGTGCTTATTTATACGGTAAATCACGTGATGCAAAGCTACTGAGCATTAGACTTCGCATGCTCTAAGATATCACATTCGTAACTGCTGCGCTAGTCATAGATGAACATATACTTCAAAGATAAACATGTGAGCGCTGAGTGAAAACATAAACAGGGCTGTTACGTATCCACAGTGCTTAAAAATGAATAATTAATCATTAAAAGTGGTAACATCAATCGGAAGTGAAGACGTAGACATTTCCTCAGAACGCAGGCGTGATATAAGTAGCTTCCATGCATTGTCAAGATGAAATCCGTCGTCACAATTTAACAGGTTGTCCGCCGGTTGTATGTGTACAGCTTCCTTTACAACTGAGTTCCAGAAAGTAGAAGCTGTTGTTAAAAATGTTTACTTCTTTGTAATTCATGGAATGGCCGGTAGAAATACAATGTTCGGCTACTGCAGACTTGTTGGACTGAAGAAGGGGTGTATACCGCTGGTTCTCAACCCATAGGTCCTGTACTGTGCGCGTGGTTTGACCTATGTAAAGTTTTCCACACTCACAAGGGATTTCATAAACCCCCGCTTTTCGCAATAACAGATCATCTTTGACAGATCCCAGTAGAACTGAGGTCTTAGCTGGTGGGCGGAAGATCACATCCACTTTATGTTTCTTCATGATTCTGGCTATTTTTGAAGAAACATTACCCACGTATGGGAGAAAGGCTGTAGATTTCACTTTCCTTTCCTCTTCATCTTTCTCCTGTGATTTTTCTGGTGTTCTTATTTGCAAGGCTTTCTTAAGGAATCACAGAAATAACTCTGTTTATTGTCATATAAAATGAAATAAACAATAAATGGCATTACATATTTTACGAACAGCGCTAATTCATATCTTTGGGAAGTTAGACAAGGTCCGCTCTCTGTCTTGTATTTGAATATCGTGAAAGGAAACAAGCTTTTTCGAAAAATCTCATAAGTCTTCCCTCAATTAAAACATTAAATTATTTTCATGTACCCAAAAAATCCGAAATAAGTCGGTGTCAAAAGATACGAAGTACAGTTTATCTGTTACTGAAAACACTAATCTGTGATATAGCAATAGTTTAAAAAAAGTATCGTTCTATGAGTTACTGACAGTCAAGTAATATGAGCTACAGCTAGCCTCTAAAGTATCAGACATATTTCAAAATTAAAAATTCAGCGTAAAAAAAAAAAAAAAAAATGTAGCTTACTAAAATGATTGTACATTTCGCAGCTAGTTGTGACTGATAAGTAGTTTAATTATTGTGTGGATACTTTCGTTGGGTGCGGCTTCGTATCACACAGTGGTAGAGTGCCAGACTACAAATGCAAAGGTAGCGGGTTAGATTCCCACCAGGTGCTAGGATTTTCATCTCTCACTTTCCACTAGGGCGTGTCGTGCGTACCTTCCCTGGGTCCAGCCTGTCGTACAACACCGACCATACCCACTCGCCCGCAATTAACAATCGCTGCAGAACTTACCGAACTAGTCTGAATATGAACATTCCATGAGCCTTTAGATGACACGGAATGAACACTTCATTTAACTGTCTTCCGTCACATAGACATTTAAAGTGATTGCAATGCAAAAACAACCAACTCTCTGCATACATACCTCTATAACAGAAGTTTTCAATCTCAACGTGGCATTGAAGTTGGTAAGAGCGGTAGTCGGAGACGATTCGTCAAAGAGCCGAACTGGAGACGCTTGAGAATAGCAGGTGAGAACTAATGATAAAGTTAGAATATGGTGCAAAGCCCATGAAGCGATGTACAAAGTTATCAACAAGGTAGTGTGCCCTTTGGTGGTGGCTGCATAGTCACACGTGCTGTTCTACGGGAATCATGCTGGAAGATATGAGACACCAAATCATTCGCTGGCATGTTCAGAATGTTCTTCATACAATTATGGCTCAGTAATAAAAATTCAGCGGTTGTCTGAGAACATGGGTCCATCAGTCTTTGAAAAAGGCCTCCAAGTAGACGAACAAAATTTAGTACAATACCGCGTTTTCTAATGAAACCAAAGGGAAATACGCCACTATCGATAACACCAGGGAACACCGACAAGTTGTACTACCAGTTCATAGTTTCCTGCAAGAGGATATTCACTACGAACACTAGAGCCTGCATTATGAAACCTGACTGAACGAATCACTATTAAGTAGTCGGCGATTAAGACCTTGAAGACAGGTCCAACGATTTAGCAGAGTGTGCTTCGACCCAGCAGGGTGTTCAGTGAGTTGTGACAGGTTACTGCGATTCCCGTCAGAGTGCTGCGGCACTGAGCCCTTCAGTCAATTCAGTGTTGTAAGTGCCTCAATATTTATCTATATTGAGGCGTAGAAATTATTGCCGATTGACAAGAAACTCTGAAGAATTCACATAGATGTTTGCGATTTAACTTTATTAGACATATAGTTATGTATTGTTAAGAAGATTTTGAAATAAATTTCACATCTCACTAAAGTTTTGGAACATATTTGTAAAGCCGCATCTGCATCACCAATAGCACCTTCACAACGTATAACCATTTACGATCAATGATTGGCTCAGTTTGACCAGAGGACCTAGTCAATTTCATGTATAAATAGCCTATGTCATTATCCGGCCACCACCAAAGTGCAGAGTACCTTACAGATAACTTGTGTACATTGCTTCGTGGGTTCTCCACCACATTCTAACTTTATCATTGGTTCTTACCTGCTGTAATTGGAGCTTATCTTACCAAGTCACAGTTTCCGTCGCCTTGGGTTGAAGCGATATGGTCACTCACACACGAGAGGCGCTGTAAGCGATTTCGTGACGTTACCAAAGGAACTCTATTCGATTACCTGGTGCCATAGCACATTAGCGACACGTTTAACGCACTCTCTTAACAGATACATTCATCGTGCATCCCACATTGAATTCTGTGGTTGTTTTACGCAGTATTTCTTGTCTTTTACTCTCACTGTTCTCATACTGCTTCTCTCAGTCGTTAAGTGGGGACACCTAAGCCACTGGGTTGTCCGTGGTGAAAGATAATGCCTGAAACTTCGTATTTTCGATACACTTTTGGCACTCTCGGTATGTTGAATTCCTGAACGATTTTCGAAGTGAAATGCCCCAAGAGACAAGTGGTACAACGTCTTCGAAACGTACGTACGAAGACAAATATTGGAAAACAAGTGAGCAATACTAAGATCGAAGTGCTCCGATTGAAAAGAAAGTAATACGGGGATAATTGATAAATGAAGCAAAGACGGCTTGTCAACTATGACTCCAGAATTCATCGTATAAACGCCTACAAGAATATTTCTGAAGTCTGAAAGCTCAGGGAAACAGAGATGCCTAAAATGTGTGTCTTTTCGAGAATAAAGTGCTTAGTCGTGCCAGTATATGTTGTTGTTTGAGCATACTCAAAAAATTTCTCTCTTTTAATTTCAAATTCGGAATCACTTTCATCCTGCTGAAGTTCAAACGGAACGTATTATTGATATAAAATATGGAAAGCTTTCGAGGAGTGTGAAGAAAACGCAGTGTCTATAAATATGAAGCTCCGCGCTAAGTAAACAAATCCTTACGTGCAATCTATCGTGGCTTTTGCGGAGATCCAGATTCAGGTTTTCCGTGATTTCCCTAAATAACTCCAGGCAAATGCCGGGATGGTTCCTTTCAAAGGGCACGGCCGATTTCCTCACACATCCTTCCCCGAAAATCAGAGCGTAAGCTCCGTCTCTAATGACCGTGCTGTCGACGGGACGTTAAACCCTAAGCTTCCTTCCTTCCTCTTCCTTTACGGATATCGCAAGTTTGTGAAAAAGCTATTCAGGCGTCTATGTGGTTTTTAAAGGTACCTTTTCTGATTTCTAATTGTGTGCATCTGTCCGTGTCGTTACGTGTATGTATATATGTATTTGTGTGTGTGTGTGTGTGTTGTTGTAGTTGTTGTTGGTTTTTATGGAGTATTGAATAAGAAGATAAACTAAGCTTCACACATAACAAAATTGAGATATTTGTAAAGCTATGGGACCTAACTGCAGTGGTAATCTGTCTCTAAGCTTGCAAACTTCGTGAACTAACGTATACTAAGAACACCACACACACACACACACACACACACATGCCCGAGGGAGGACTCTAACTTCGACATATAAGGTATACCTTCAGACAACTGACTACTGGAAGACAAACGAGTAACTAAAACGGGTGAGGAAATAAAATATATCGACAACTAGACCTACCCTTTCGATGGATCTGGCGTCACTGGGACTCACTATACAACTTACTGCACTTAAAAACCTGTACCTCGTATCGGAACTCACATTTTCAACTTTTCTATTTAGAAAATCTGATTTACAAAATATCTTTTCTGAGTATGGTGACTCACAGCCGCCCCTCATACAGTCGGCTGAATTTCCTTATTACCCATTCATGGGAAACTTGTCAGTCACGCAAGCAAATGAGAGGTTCAATAGACAGAAAGCGCGTTGTACAAGGGCCACATGTTAAAGTGCGTGACCCAGGGCAATTCTCTGGAGAGTAAATGCGCAGCTTTAAACGCCGTTTAATCGTCACTGAGTTTTTATAGTTGACTGCGAAAATAATGCGAGGCGAGATACTGGCTGATACACGGAATTTTTGATGCGATGCGCATGACACGCATGCATTAACATGCTCTAATCCCAACACACGCCCTTAGGCAATATGTGAGGCACATGGGCTAACGGTTTAGTACGGAGGTAGCGCAGGATTCATGGCGAGAGAAGCGGCAGTTCCGCGAATACGAGAGCCAACTAATTATCTGCCCCGCCATTAAATGAATTCAAAGGAAGAACATAGAGACTATTCATGAGTCACTTTTTCTCTTTATTTTGACGTACGCCACTTTCCGGGTCGTATTTCACAATTACCACTCTTTGTTTCAATGGCTACAAGTGTTCCCACATCCATCTCTTAATTTTCTTTCTGCAATTGTATCAGCAATAATAACAGTATAAATCAGCTGTGCTTGACGTTCTGTTTTCTTCATCTTTTTTTGTCGTTCGGTTCTCGTCCGGAAGTCGTTAATTGGATTCAGGACTCCAGCGAGATTGCCCGTAAACTTTTTTTCCTTGTGTGTTATGACTTGTAATCGCCGATAAGACTTGGCATACCTCTTACTCTCTTCAGAAACGTTTGCGACTTTGGAATCGTCCGATATGCCAATGAAACATCAGCAAAAACGGGGGAAGCTGTGGATGCTGTGCCGGTGAATCGTAGGAATTAGAAAATAGGCTGTATATCTGTGCGGCAGAGCGAGGCGGTCAGATCTAACCTCGACACGAAGGATACCCGGAGCAAGGCGGTCAACGCTTTGAAGTGTGCGATGACCGAACTTTTTGCCGTCGCCACTGAGGGACGGGGTCGCCTAGCCATTAGTGAGATCCTCTCCCTGTTAAGTGCATTTCATCAGATGACAAAAAACGACGATTCGTCGTCGCCGTGCGAGAGAGACGGATATAGACCTTCAGCCGCAGAGCCACTTTATACGCGGGCCATTACTTAACCGCAGGTGGTGAATATTCATAATGCGTGATACTCTGTGTTCCCTCTGCGAAAGCTATTTATTTTTTTGAACACATCTTTGATTTAAAGCGACCAGCGTAAAGTGCCGAGCTTTCGCAAGTACTTGACGTGGGTCCCTAATCAGTTTGTGGAATTAGAAAACGAGTAATCAAATTGGTAACGGTGACTTAGGTAAAATATCAGGCAGATAGTGAAACGCAATGACGACTCGTAGCTTAATCTAGTATCTGGTGGTCCACTGAGTTTAATATTGCGCACCACGCTGAAGGATTTAGTTTTAAATGGAGTACTTCACTCCGGCCACATTTATCAGAAACATCTGGTGACCAACATTTCTTCATCCGAATCTAAGACACTACCTAAAAGGGAAAGTAGAGCAAAACGGGGTACCTTAAAAGGTGTTTCATGCAAATTACTTTTGATGATCAACAAGTTTGCAAATTTTGGTTATTTTGATGTAGTACATATTTAACAATATCATTGTACTCCAGTTTCAGCTTAAAAATAGGAATCTCAACATGAAAAATTAACCTAGATAGTTGTAAAACACAATATTTCACTGCACTAGTGGGGAAAAAGTGATGTAACCATGTAAATTCATGGAAAAAACTGAAGACAAGAAGAAATCTTATTCCTGTTGCAAAAAATGCATATAAACTATGGAGTCAAAAGCAGATGAAGGGAAAACGTTATTGGATAAGGCACACAATACAGAATTAGGGATAAAAGCGAAATGAGTAACATATCTACATTTATCAGCGAGAGAAGAAAATATGGAATAAACAACAATTGTGTCGCGAAAAGACCGGCATAATGGAAAGAATGAAAAGGGGGGGAAATGTTTCTGAGAGGGACGGACAGTGCATACAAGTCTGCCGAGGAAGAAATGAGAAATAAACAGGATGCAAACCTGCATACAGGAAGTAAGATCAAAAGAAGAATAAAATATGACAATACATAAAAATGCTATCAGCGGATAGCGAAAATCTATAGTAAGCACAAAAGTGATTTTTGTCTGTTCTTCGAAATATTATAATGATGTACCGGTAGTTAAGATTCTCGAGAATTTATCCTAATAAAAAAGAGAAAATACGTTCTTACGGACAGGTATCTGGTCGAAGCGATTTTCTTAATCCCCAGCAGATATACGTTGCTCAAAGACCAACTATGATTAGTTATACACGTCATTGGATACCACGTCTATAAACAAATATGCAAAATTTGTCTTCATCTTATTTAGCTGTTGCAGTGTAAGAATAAGATTCGACTCCTTTATTTGCTTCTATGATAACAAAAATTTGACCATAGGCTTCATTGTATTAGGTCGTGTAAAACATATTAAATTTAAAAAATCAGAAGATGGGTATAACTGACCGAAATCGGTGGTCCTCGAACCGAAATTCTGATGAAAGAATTCTCATCGTCAGCTCAACTCTGGCTCACTAGAATGACTCTAGTTTCGACCAATGCGCGCGTGTGATGAAAATGCTCTGGGAACTCAAATGGGGATAGCTGGAGGTAAGGTGTTCTTTCTGTTGAGGAAATTTAGAGGGCCGCAATTAGAAGCTGAGTGTAGAACGATCTTACTGCCTCCTACTTCGCGTAAATATCAGAAAGACAATATCAGGGAAATTATGTCTCGTACAGAGACATACAGAAGTTCTTTTCTCCTATTTGGGAGTGGAATAGGAAAGTAAATGCTTTGTAGTGGTGCAGGGTACCCTCAGCCACGCACTTTCCGTTGAACTGTGGAGTATACAGGGTGTTACAGAAAAGGTACGGCCAAACTTTCAGGAAACTTTCCTCACACACAAAGAAAGAAAATATGTTATGTGGACATGTGTCGGAAACGCTTAATTTCCATGTTAGATCTCATTTTATTACTTCTCTTCAAATCACATTAATCATGGAATGGAAATACAGAGCAACAAAACGTACCAGCGTGACTTCAAACACAGGAAATGTTCAAAATGTCCTCCGTTAGCGAGGATACATGCATCCACCCTCCGTCACATGGAATCCCTGATGTGCAGATGCAGCCCTGGAGAATGGCGTATTGTATCACAACCGTCCACAGTACGAGCACGAAGAGTCTCTACATTTGTTACCGGGGTTGCGTAGACAAGAGCTTTCAAATGCCCCCATAAATGAAAGTCAAGAGGGTTGAGGTCACGAGAGCGTGGAAGCCATGGAATTGGTCCAACTCTACCAATCCATCGGTCACCGAATCTGTTTTTGAGAAGCGTACGAACACGTTGACTGACTTGTGCAGGAGTTCCATCGTGCATGAGCGACATGTTGGTCGTAATTGTAAAGGCACATGTTCTAGCAGCACAGGTAGAGTATCCCGTCTGAAATCATGATAACGTGCTCCAGTGAGCGTAGTTGGATGACCATGAGGCCCAGTCAAGACATCACCAACAATTCCTGGCCAAACATTCACAGAAAATCTGTGTTGATGACCTGATTGCACAATTGCAAAACCACGTTCATGACGAACACTAACCAGTCAGTGCTACGTACTGATGTGCTTGATGCTAGTACTGTAGAGCAATGAGTCGCATGTCTACATCTCCATCTACGTCTACATGGGATACTCTGCAAATCACATTTAAGTGCCTTGCAGAGGGTTCATCGAACCACCGTTATACTATTTTACCTCCCATTACATTCTCGAATTGCGCGCGGGAAGAATAAAACACCTGAATCTCTCCGTTCGGGCTCTGATTTCTCGTATTTTATTCTGATGGTCATTTCTACCTATGTAAGTAAGAGTCAACAATATATTTTTACATTCGGAGGAGAATATTGGCGATTGTAGTTTCGTAAGTAGCCTACGCCACAGTGATAAGTGCCGTTGTTGTAATGATTCCTATCCCAGATCCTGTATCATTTCCGTAACGCTGTCTCCCCTGTATCGTGACAATACGAAACGAGCTGCCTTTCTTTGGACGCTTTCGATGTCCTCCGTCGAACCCACCTGATAAGGATCCCACACAGGGCAGCAATACTCCATAAAAGGACGGAAAAGCGTAGTGTGTGCAGTTTCTTTAGTACTTCTGTTGCATCTTTTAAGGGTTCTGCCAATAAAACGAAGTCTCTGGTTCGCCTTTCCCACGACGTTATCTACGTGTTCTTTCTAATTTAAGTCAGAAGTATATGTAATTCCTAGGTATTTTGTGGAGTTTACGGCCTTCACACTTCATTGATTTATCATGTAAACAAATTTTAACGGATTTCTTTTCGTACTCATGTGGACGACTTCACACTTCTCATTGTTTAGAGTTAACTGCAAATTCTTACACCATAGTGATATCTTATTCAAATCGATCTGCAGTTGGTTTTGATCTTCAGATGGTTTTACTAGACGGTAAATGATGGCGTCATCTGCAAACAACCTAAGAGAACTACTTAGATTTTCCCCTAAATCGTTTATGTAAATAAGGAACAGCAGAGGACCAATAACACTACCCTGTGGAACGCCCGAAATCACCTCCGTTTTATTCGATGCCTTTCCATCGATTACTACAAACTGTGTCCTCTCTGAGAGGAATTCCCCCATACAGTCGCAAATTTGGGGCAATATACCGTAACCACGCAATTTGATGAAAAGCCGTTTGTGAGGTACGGTGTCAAAAACCAACGGGAAATCAAGAAATACTGAATCAATTTGTGAACCCTTGTCGATAGCACACATCACTTCGAGTGAGTAAAGGTCTAGTTATGTTTCGCATGAACAATATTTTCTAAATCCGTGTTGACCTTGGGTGAATAGATCATTCTGTTCGAGGTAATTCAAAATATTTGAAAACAGGATATGTTTCAAAACCCTGCTGCAAACTGACGTCAATTGATGTCAACACAAGCACGGAAGTCAACATTACCTTCCTTCAATTGGGCCAACTAGCAGTGAATCGAGGTACAGTACATACTAATTGGCTATTTTGACAATTGTCTGCACGAATTATGCCAATCTACATTTAAAGAGAAATACTAAAATGAACTCTAACATGGAAATTAAGCGTTTCCGGACACATGTCCACATAACATATTTTCTTCTTTTGTGTTTGAGGAATGATTACTGAAAGTTTGGCCGTACCTTTTTTTAACATCTTGTAGAGATAGATGGCAGTGCGCCTCGGTTGCACAGTGGTAGAGTGCCAGACTACAAATCCAAAGGTCATGGGTTCCATCCCCGCCAGGTCCTGGGATTTTTATCTGTCACTTTCCACTTCTTTCGCCTATGGCAGTGTTGCTCACGTGAAAACTACCGAGTAGCACCGTGGTTCGAAACCCACGTTAAACTGTAGGTCCCCCTATAACTGGCTGGGTAAGTCAGTTCGAAGGTCGGAGGAAGGCAACGGCATACAACCTCCAAACAGGAGCATGCCTAGTAAAGCACTGTGGTGTTCAAACCAATCCTCGGATTGTTGACTGCTTTACCTTTTTAGATGTAGATGGTATCAAGTGGAAATATTGCCCTCAGGTTCTTGACAGAGCGGTGGCCTTCCAGCCCAGCCCAGCGCGTTCTCCGCCTCGGTACTCGGTCGCCGGCGGTCGCGCCGATCGCTCCTGACGCAACCTCCCGCCCTGGCGCGCCGGCGCGGCGACAGAGCGGCGTTCACGAGCGGACGTGAACCGTGTCCTCGGCGCATGACGACACGGCGATAGCGCAGTGACATCCGTCACGTCCTCGGCTGCCCTCAATGGACACATTGAGCGCGGACACACTGGCCGGACTGTCTTCCCGCTTTTTTCCCGGTGTCGGCCGCCCTCGCTCCGCCCACAATGTCCGGCGCGCTAACAAAGACTGACTTTATCTGCCGGCGCCTCTGCGGCAGTACAAATCGGGCGGCCGCCGGCGCCGTTTGAAGTCGCGGCCACATGTCAGGAACCAGAGCGCGGTGAGCAGGCCTGCACAGTCACTGCAATTAATTGACGGAGCTCGCGCGCGGCAGATGAACGGGTGCGTAACTTGCGGCAGCGGGCGCTGCTACCGCAAGCCGGAACGTGCTCTGCGGGTGACGCGCTGTTCGTGGACCGTGTAACACCCCATCTTTTAACGCAAAACTCAAAATTACCTTTTCAAATGTTCAAATGTTTGTAAAGCTTATAATCCCTACGGTCCTTACGGTCCCTAAACTTACAAACTACTTATGAACTACTTAATAATACGGACGGCACAAATATCCATGTCCGAGGGGGGATTCGAACCTCCGACCGTAGTGGCCGTGCAGACTGGAGCGCCTCAGTCCCCTCGGCCACCGCGACCGGCGGCCGGCATTACCTTTTCATCAAGTGCGGAAGGCTACGACACTATTCCTTTAACTTGTTATCTGCAGAGATGTTCGTTCAAATGTTTGTATAGTCTATGGGACTTAACTACGGGGTCATCAGTTCAAATGTTCAAATGTTTGTAAAGCTTATGGGACTTAACTACGGGGTCATCAGTCCCTAAACTTACAAACTACTTACGAACTAGGACGGGACAAATATCCATGCCCGAGGGGGGATTTGAACCCCCGACCGTAGTGGCCGTGTAGACCGTGACTGGAGCGCCTTAGTCCCCTCGGCCACCGCGGCCGGCTATCTGCAGAGCCCACAGTGTTAATGACGTCGTAATATCGACATTTTAATAATAAAAATTATATAATTTCAACATTGTATATTCATAATTCGTAATTAGTTTAACCTTATTTCGACTTAAAAGTACTAAATGTTATGAAATCTTATGCATTGCAGGCGTAACACCTGAAGATGACTTTTAAGTCGAAATAAGCTTATAGTGTAACTAATATGAATTATGAATATACGGTGTTGAAATTGTATAATTCTTATTATTAAAATGTCGATGTACCATTCCTTTAATTTCCCATGTTCCTAAGCCCATCTTAGTTATTAACAATCTGCAGGCTCAGTGCCATGGATTCAGGACAGGTTAAAACGTATTGCAACAAGAGAGTGTCCATTATAATTGGTTACTGTCTCAAACAAAATATATTACATTAATAACAAGTACAAGTAACCATCAATGCGCGACACGTGCTCTGTACGCAATTCCACCTATTATAAACAACAAGTAAACAACAAGTATGTTGCTACAGTTATACATACCCAACATATTCGTGGCTACAATTAACATGAAATGCAGCCGGCCGCGGTGGCCGAGGGGACTGCGGCGCGCCAGTCACGGTCTGCACGTCCACTACGGTTGGGGGTTCGAAACCCCCCTCGGGCATGGATATTTGTGCCGTCCTTAGTGTTAGCTAGTTCATTAGTAGTTTGTAAGTTTAGGGACTGATGACCCCGTAGTTAAGTCCTGTAAGCTATTCAAACATTTGAACATTTTTTTGAACATGAAATGCAAGTGAACCAGCTCGTAGCAGGTGCGGGATGGCAAAAGAGAGAGAGAGAGAATGTCGCCTCGGCCGACCACGTAAGCATCCAAACTCGTGGACGCCCTCTGGCCAGGGATGGATTCAGGATGGCCTGCTGGGTGGAGGGGGGGGGGGGGCGGTGAAAGAATTCTCATCGTCAGCTAAACTCTGGCTCACTAGAAAGACTCTAGTACCGGCCACCCCTGTTTACTCCACGCCCTATCAAATAAAAGTCTCATAGTTTGGAAGACTCAGTGCTAGCTAAGCAGCCTCTGGCGGTCCGTATGGAGACTGTACGCGTAGACCAACGGTGGTCATTTTATTCCTGATTCAATTGTTGGTGCTAGTCTTCTATTAAAGAATGCTCAGAAGAATGAAACAAAAAATAATACTTCTGATGCAATAAATAGAATTATTCCTCATCGTAATCCTTTTGATACTAATTTTGTGTGTAGTCCTTGGAATTTTCTTACTCGAATTATGTCTCGTCACCATTGAATTATTGTTAAGATAATAACAGTTATTCCAATAATGAGTAAATTGATATTAAATGTATGGACTCACTTAGTTATTCCTGAGGTAGAAATTATTGCTCCGATTACTCCAGTTAAGATTGCGAACTTTCCAAAGATGTTACAACCGTCACAGAATAAGGAGAGAAAGTTATGATTCTCAGGTTTTCCTTGATGGCTGAGAGGCAGAAGACAGTAAATTTTCTTCTTCTTTCTCTTTGGCCATGTTCCCGCACATGCACGAACGGCTTTGTTAAATCCGGATTTGGTGTGTAGCGGGTAGCCAGATGCCCTTCCTGTCGCTAAACCATGACCCCCGGGAGGAAATGTCTACCCCAAATGTATGTGTTTAGTGTTATACGTGGGAAACTCTAAAGTATTACGAAATGTTTGCGAATCGTGTAACATGCGGGACTTGGGGATCTGCCCGGTATTCGCCTAGAGGGATATGGAAAAACGCCTAAAAACCACATCCAGGCTGGCGGGCACTTCGAACCCCATCTGTTAATCCAACGGGCAGATTCGAACCGGGGCCGGTACGCCTCCCCGTCTCGGAAAGCGATGCGTTACACCACACGACTAACCGAGCGGGTCAGAGGACAGTGAATATGAAGGTAATTATATAACTAAATCCTTTTCCCCGTTATATGTTGAAGGTGTGATAATAACAAATATCATAGGAAATGTAGAACAAGGAATGCAAGGAAATAAGTAGGTAAGAACTACGGCGTCTGTTCTTTCGAACAAGCCATCAATTCTTAATTGCAACCCCCATGTCGAGGATTTATATTTCTTTCAGTGCCGAGGCACGAATCTATATGTAAGTACATGATACTCCGCAAATCCGCCCAAAGGTGCGTGGCGGATTTGTCCCACGTACTGCTATATCTAAATCTACAAACATACTTCGCAGTCCGCGATGGCGGAGGGTACTCAGTACCATCACTAGTTACTTTTTTCCTGTTCCACTGTTCCTGTAGAAAGAGGGAAAAACGAATGCTTAAATGCATCTGTACGAGCCCAAACTTTTTGTGGTTATTACGCGAAATGACGTTAGCAGCAATAAATTCATTCTGCAGTTGGCCTCAAATTCCGGCCCTATAAATTTCTTAGATATTGCTTCTCTAAAAGAACGTCGCCTTGCATCCAGCAACTTCCATTTGAGTTATTGAACCATTTCAGTAACACTCGCGCATTGGTCGAATCTATCTGTTACAAACCTAGCTGAAAATGTTTAAATGTTTCGAAATCAATGGGACTTATTTGCTTATTGTACCCTAGGCTTACAAACTACTTAAAGTAAGTTAAACTAACCACCTAATCACAACGCACACACCCATGCCCCAGGGAGGCCTGAAACTTACGACGGCGAACTACCGTGCGATCGTCAACAAGGAGCCTTAGACCGCTCGGCCACTCCACCACGGCCAAACCTAGCCGCCCGCCTCTGAATTTCCTCTGTGTCGTCCTTTATATCAATCTGCTGGGACTTGAGCAATACACTAGACGGGGTTGTAAAAGCGTTTTATATGCGGTTTCTTTTACAGGCGAATCACACCTTCCCAGGATTATCCTTCAGCATCCAGGCTCGCCGAGCTTTTCGCCCACAAGGCGCCCTCTATTACATAAACATTGAATCTGACAGTGCTTTGTCACAAGGTGTTAGAGTGATTTCTAGAAATTGTCGTAAGTGATTAATTACTTCATCTTATGCTGAAAAAAACCTTTTTCATCTTCGTGAATTTTGAATTCTTAAAGAGAAATTGAAAAAAATGAAAATAATAATAACGGTAATGGAGTTCAGACAGAAATTGGTAGAAGCTTTTGAAATGCTGTACTGCAGACAGTTGATGAAGATGGGTAGATCATCTAAGCAATAAGCTGCTCAACAGAATTGTGGAGAAAAGGAGTTTCTGGAATATCCTAGCGAAGATAAGGCAGACATCAAGGAATCGTCAACTTAGCATTAGATGGAGGTGAGTGGCGTAAAAATCGGAGAGGGGGACGGAAGGACGAAAACAGTAAGCAGATACAAAAATCTCAAATGTTTGTAAGGCTTATGGGACTTAACTACGGGGTCATCAGTCCCTAAACTTACAAACTACTTATGAACTACTTACTAACTAGGACGGCACAAATATCCATGCCCGAGGGGGGATACGAACCCCCGACCGTAGTGGCCGTGCAGACCGTGACTGAAGCGCCTCAGTCTCCTCGGCCACCGCGGCCGCCACAAAACGATGTGGATAAAATTCTCTCGGCGTTCCAACAATGTCAAGTGGTTTGATGCCCATGAAGTTTCAGCCGAGGCCTCTTCGGCCATTGTCAAGTGGTGCTTGTCAAGTCATTGTTGCCACCGTCTTTATGTTGCTGCGCGGCTTCCTGTAATGTCGCTGGTGCTGCGCCGCATCACCGTATATGGCTTTAAGGAAGGCGGCAGCAATGACTCGACACTCACCGCTTGACAATGGCCGAAGAGATCTCGGCCGAAAGCTCGTGGATATCAAACCACTTGACGAGGCTGGAAGCCCGAGAGAATTCCTCATCGTTTTTATCTGCTTACCGTTTTCGTCCCTCCGTCTGCATCTCCGATTTTTACCCGCCGCAAAAATATGCATTCTTACACAAACGATGTAGTTTGCCGTTCATATTCCCAAATGTAGAGGCTTGCACAGGACAGGGTAGCGTGAACAGCTGCATCAAATCAGTCTGCGGACTGAAGACCACAACCACAACTACAAACTCTTCTTGTCGTTGAGCAGTGAAGTAAGTTCGTGTGGCATAAATGGCTGGGAGACCCCGAAGGGCATTCAGTCGTCTAACTGGAAAGGTTTGCCCTATCCATCGCGCTTTTCACCTCGAAGTATGAGACAATAAAAGCAGTAGATGAATTTTGTTACTTTGGTAGCAGAATGGCTATGGGAAGAAAAACGTTCCTGAAGAAGCGAAATACGTCGGCATCCGATACTAATTTAAATTAAGATCCGACCGAATATTCGGTTTCCGTTACGGCCAGTTTCGGCCAAAATATTGGTTTCGGCCCCAATTTCGGTTGCGGCCAGAAATTAGCCGAATATTCGGCTTCGTCGAAATTAGCTTTCGTAAAATTACTGGTGTAGTCCGGTCGCGTTCAGGATGGATACAATCAACAATAACGCTTTATCTTAGTGCCCCCGCGTCATTTAACTACTAGTAGCCCCTCCTCCCGTGTAAAAATTGTGGGTATTTTGTTGTTAAGCACAATAATAAACAATTGTGCCTTATAGCGATATAGTAGGATTGTAACAATTTAACTTCATCGGTATTGTACGCAATGGAACAGGTTGTCATATTATTATGCTGTAAAGTTTTATTAATGAGTTTCCTTGTAAGCGAGGAGCTTTTGTCAGTAACTAATATGGGTTTAGGAAACATTGATCATGTGGTAAACACCTTTTTCCCGTTCAGTTTGCGTAAATTTTTTACTGAAAACAATCTTCTGTTATGCGGGACTGGGACTTTATTTTTCGACGTACATTATGCCGCACTGATTGAAGCTACTACGTATTCAGGAATGCAATAAAGGACATATGTAAAGTTGTTTGTCGATTGCAAAAAAACGGAAGAGGAGATGGTAACAGCTAGCGCTCACAAGAACAAAATCGTAAAGGCTACAGATTACCTTCCTACAAGAAGGTACGCAGGACTGTGGAATTTGTGGTAGCTTTAAAGTAGTCTCGTTAATTAGAAGTGATCGAGACCAGAATCACCTGGTACCATCGAAATTTATGTGTGAAAGAGAAGAAAATCGACCTTGAAAAGAATACACATCTAAAAACTATGATCTTTCTTACAAAGAAGTTTTAAAATAGTTGTTTACATTGGCAGCCTAAAGGTTTTAAAGTCTTTTCACTACTTACTTCGCATTATAATGGTGGAGAACCTCTTTCTGTGTAGATATAATGTACCCGCAGTTGTTCTTTTGTTTTATAGCAATCGTATTTATGGGAAACTCGTAATTCCGAGACCCGAAATATCGAGTTCCCCTGCATCGATTTCAGTTTACTTTTTGTCTAACCTCCTTTAAGGGGAGTCGTACCGCCCTATCTCGACAATGTTAAATTGACTTTATAAATGCCCGTTTTCTCAGAAACTGTTGAGTATATAAATGTGGTGTTTTTATCACACGTTTTTGCATATTTTATGACTGTATTGCTCTACAATCACTTTAAAATAACAGCTGGAAATAACGTTATCATTTTTCCCTAAAAATATTATTTTTTGTAAATATTCATAATCTTAATTTCTTGAATCTTAATTATTACAGTAAATACTACTAAGGTAGAGCTACGACAACATTGTACCATCTACGTTATGTGCTAAATAATTCATTGATGTAACTTCAGAAATTTATGAGAAAAAAGGGCACTTACACTGAAAAAAGACATTTTGAGAAAATTGGGTTTCAAGAAAAAAATTTAATACACAACCAACTGATACATGAAAAATTTGATAGAATCCTCCTGGATGGTAGTCCTTATCTTCTCCTTCATCTTCCTCACCCAGTGCCGCCCTGCTTCTCTTCGATATGTTTTCTTTTTACATACTGTTTGTTGCAGTCTCTGCCTTCATGACTCGCAGTCGGTCCAAGTCCATCGTGCTTCTGGTGGTGTTGCAACCTTTATGAATTCCAAGATGCTGCAAAACCTGTGGTCTTTCACAATAGCCATCACTGAAAGTAACAACACCAATTTTGGCACAGTCATGATGAAAACTATTACAAGAAACAGAGAAACTAAAACACGGATAGTGCAGAACTGTAATCAAACACAAACAAATGTACATTTCAAAGAGTTTACTGCGAAGTATCACTAGTGTAGGCAGCTTATGGAACACATACCTCTCTACAAAACAAAGGAAACCACAGCCTTCTAGAGAGACTATATAGTACCAGAGAAAAATGCCAACATGCGAAATGATGGAAAACAAAATTCTCCGAAATGTGAGAACATGATAATTTTCAAATATTTATTTAAAATATTAAATAGTGGAATATTTCTATAAAACCAACAATAATTTTCATACTTTGCATCAAAGTATATGGAATACTGTCATTTGGGGTCGTACGACTCACTTAATTTTTTCTTTTTTAGACAGAAAAGACACAACGAGGAAGAAAGAATCCACTTTGGAAGTATTTTAATAAAAGAACCGTCGATTTGTCTCATTCTCTTCGCGTCCCATGTCATGTTACACGGACTCCTAATTAGGCTTGCACACAGTCAAGAAGGCTTAGTAGAGGAAGGAGATCTTGAAAAATGTGGAAAAACTAGTGATATGTGGTGTAACACAAATATACAGAAATTTTGAATTTGGCTTATGGTCTCGGTTTCGTCCGAAACTAGAACAGGAACCGAATATTCGGCTTCGGCAACAGATCAACTTTCGTTTAACTATAATTTAAACGTTAGGATTCCATATGATTTGAAAGCGCTCTAAGTCGCTACATTTGAATCTTATGTTGCCTGTGATGTCATTGTGGAATATGCAGCTGCCGCTGTACCATTCAGTATATGAGTGATATATTGTTTAAGCATTAGCGTATTGGAAGCTTCTCAAGAAATATTGCGTAGTACCACACTGTACAAATACAACTGTAATAACTCCAAAACATTGCTTTCGCATGTTACAGAAACGAGAAGATGCGTAAAAAGTAATTGAAACACGATTGTCAATGGACAGTGAGGCCACACCGGTCAGTCGTTTGAGACATTGTAGACTGCAACTACGTTTTTATCAATTCCAGTTTGGAAAAAGTGTTGGGTACGTTGCGAAACCACCCACTGTCCCCCTTCCTACCCGTTCACTACAGTTTTGTAATCATTGCTTAGTCACCACCTGTAATATAGAACCATATCAACAAAAAATGAATGAAAGGCTGCAGATTGCACAATTCAGGTGAAACACGATATTCGGCACAGTGTTTTATGAAGTAAAAACAACTTCCGAGCTGGTGCACTAAGTTGGAAAACAAAGGCACCTGTCTTTAAGGAAGATTCCGATTGTTTCCTCTAAAGGTAACCGATACCACCCGTAGCTTCCTGCACGGATGAGCTGGAATTTTGGCGCACGATAAAAATTTCGAGCAAAGAGAGTGAGTCGATGAGCGCGAAGGAGAGAAGTGAATGTTTTGCTCGGCCACATAATTAAAATCCCCCTAAGTGGGAGACCATGACCGTGACGAGCGATTCAGCTCGCTGCAGCTAGCATTTCATCTGTTTCTTCACGCCGGGCGTTACGGGCTGCCCGCATTCTCAAGACCCGCGCCACGTGACTCGTTTCCGTAAGTCACGTTAAGCAACCACCCTCTGCGGAACCTAGGACGATTCCCTAAACGCAAAGGGTGTTCGGCAGTTTTTTGGCCCACTTTAGGTTACGGTAGTAAGACCAAAAGGGGCCTTTGCGATCGTCTTTTGACAGCTCGAAATTTACATGAAAATAACAGGTTAACTATTCATCTGACACGAAAAATGAATAACCGAATTTGTAGAGGAGAAAATTCTCTACAACTTTGCTCTTTTATGTTTTTTTCATATCTCGCAGCGTTTCAAAGATATTTGCAAAAATAACGGCTATTTTGGGATGTATGTCTGCCTGTCTGTCTGTCCGTAACGTGTTTCCTGTTTTTAAGACGAACCGTTCAACCGATCAACACCAAATTTTACAGACATGATTGTAGGCCACCAGAGACCAGAACCTCCCTTTTTCAAATTTTTCAGACAAAAATTACGCAAGTAAAACAAAACAAAACAATAAAAGCCGTTTGTAAAATAATTGTAATTGCAAACGAACCGTTCATCTGACACGAAAATTGAATAACCTAATTGGTAGAGGAGAAAATTCTCTACAACTTATCTCCCTTATGTTTTTTTAATATCTCATATCGTTTGAGACATATTTGCAAAAATAACGGAGATTTGACACCCTCCATTGAATTAACGAAAACCAGCCGTTCGGAGATGTCACGTGACATTCCACGCGTATTTCATGATTTTCTTATTGTAACTTACACGTAGTCATTTTAAAGCAACGGTAAACTGAGGAATTAACAAAAACACATCGTTCTTCGTACGATAAATGATAATCTAATGTCTACAAAAGCCATATTAACATCAGTTAGTCACGGCCATCAATAGTTTGAGATTAAAGAACTCCTGTTTTGATTTATAGCTGTAGCGTAGTGGGCAAGGTGCTGGACTGTAACGCAAATGGTCGGTGGTTCAAATGTTCAAATGTTGGTATAGTCTATGGGACTTAACTACGGGGTTATCAGTCCCTAAACTTACAAACTACTTATGAACTACTTACGAACTAGGACGGCACAAATATCCATGCCCGAGGGGGGATTCGAACCCCCGACCGTAGTGGCCGTGCAGACCGTGACTGGAGCGCCTTAGTCTCCTCGGCCACCGCGGCCGGCGTCGGTGGTTCGAAACCCCACCCGGTCAGAGGGCTGAACGAAATGTTTCCGAATTGTGTAACTGAGGCGGGACTTGGGTAACAGCCCAGTATTCACCTAGGAGAATCTGAAAAACCGTTAATAACCCACATCCGAGCTTACTAGCACTCCGACCCTCCTTTGTTAATCCGCCTGGCGGATTAAAACCGGATTCGGTACATCTCTCCGTCTCGGAATGCGGTGTGTTAGACCACACGGCTAACCGAGCGGGTTGGGCAATGGCGCACACTATTGTGTCCAAAAGACAACGGTGATACGGAAAAGACAGAAACTAAAACAACACGTAAGATACAGATTAAGAAACCGTGAATATTTTTCTACGAACTATACTTTTGCCTCTACACGTTTTAGAAGTACTCCAACTTCACATATCAACTACATGGAGCGTACTGTATCCAGTTTATAATGAAAATCGGAATATGCTGACAAGATAGGTAAAAATAATAATAAAAAATATGGAAATAAAGAAACATTTTTTTTTTTTTTTGCTTTATGTATATCAATTTCGGAAAGTCTTAATTCCATCTTCAGTTCTCTTAATATCTCAACATTACATTATCTAATGACGAAATATTATTATCACGAAATATTAAGAACCGGACTGAATAAAGATGAAGAAAGATATCACTTTTCTTAGCTCATGCGCTGATGGTTATTTTCATTTCATAAAATTCACATGAAAACTTTGGCTGCGTTTACACCTTAGGCAGTGTTGTTAGAGGCAGGTACGTACTTTACCGCAACCCTTCGTTGCACATCAAATTAAATTTTCTTCAAAATCAGCAATTGCTCCACACAAAGTAACAAAAGAGACCACTAATGATTATATGTGAATTTATTTTCAGAATTTTGTTTCAGATAATTACAAAATTATGGATGGTATTTTCACAATACCACTAAGACATTAAAAGGCAGAGATGCTAATAAAATAGTGGTATTGTGAGAATAACACTGTGGAGCAAAGGGTTAAAACTGATCTTCAGTCCTTGGAGAAATCGAATGTCCTCGAGACAATCATCGTCATTGCTCAAATGAACCTCTGGAAGTGCAATACCCCAGAAAACTGTATACAGAGACACAGCAGTTGATCTATACACCGTCCGTCCAGAAAGCCCGGAGACTGATTTTATTCTTGGTGTGTGCGTGATACCACGTAATAACTAAAGTGTCAGCTTCAAATACCAACGGTAAACAACATACGTACAGTCGAACAGTCAGATGTGTTCTGGCAGTAGTGTTGTGATAACTGCCGCGGGAGAATAGCCGTGCGGACTATGGTGCCTTTCTGCGGTGCGCGCGGTCGTTCTCCACTAGAGGTTCGAGTCCTCCCTCGCGCGCGCGCGCGCGCGTGTGTGTGTGTGTGTGTGTGTGTGTGCGTGCAAATTAGTCCCACGCACTTTGACGCTAAGTCATGAACAACGAGGTGCCCAATCCACGCGCGATTAGTTGCATCTGTAAACTGCGGGCAGTAGTATAAAATAAAAAATTACGCAGGTGCCGAGGAATGACCTTTTAAGTTCCACTGTCCTATGTAGACGGTAGCACATACCTTATTATATTGTTAGATCGCAGTGTCCTATTAAGGGGTGCCCATTATATCAGATGTACAAATATTCGTAGGCTACGTTTTGTGCTGAATGTTAATCGTACTCTACAAACTTTCGAAATAACAAATTAAATTTTAAAATACCTTAAATAAAATTAACTTGGGTTTTAACGGGTTAATTTTCGTAATACAAACCTACGACAAAAGTTCATAGTACCGAACGTCACATGATGGACCAACACTTTGACTACACAAACGACATTTAAGGCGGTGAATAAAACCAAACAAAAGGGACTTCATGGGAGTTTCACATCGTTGTATGAACATTTTATTCGTCGTTGTCACTTGCGTTGAGTCTATGTAGAATACTCTGAGCATTAAAAACCCAAGCTTCACTTTTCCTTGTATTTATTAAAGCAAACTCGATACTTTCCAGACTTACTGGGTATGTCACACACCACACCATTGTTATACGCTATCAGTGACCTACATGGACGGATCTTCCAGACGTCTGTCCATTATGTCACTATCATAGCTCCTTCTCAAATGTGAGTTCTACTTTAAACGGATCTCTGCCTGAGTGTACCTTAACTTGCGTCTGTGTAAGGTGTGTGAGTGTGTGTGTGTGAATAATCCCAATATTAATACGTTAACACGAAAATTGAAGTACCAATTTCAGTATTAAAGATAATTAAACTTACGTAATTTGATAGGTACTTTGTCATAGTTTACATGTGTATGTAGCCATTAAGAGTGACAAAAGGAAGTAGAGGCTTTCATAGCTAATACTCAGGTGTTACCTAAAAAATGTTCAAATGTTTGTAAATCTATCGGACCAAACTGCGTGGTCATCAGTCCGTAGCTTACAAACTACCTAAACCTAGGTAAACTAACCTAAGGACAAACACACACACACACCCATGCCCCAGGGAGGACTTGAACCTCCACGGCGAGCAACCGCGCGCTCTGCAGCGAGACGCTTTAGACCGAGGTGTTACCTTCTCTATCGCACATTAAAATATTCAGTAATAATACGCGAACATTGAAAACTGAATCACTACCAACTTCTGAATTGCAGACCAATTACATAAACATATTTCGATAGAAATGACACGCAAGATTAACAATGGTATTTGAAATCTGATTCGGCTTACGTTCATGTCTGAATGGTTCATTTTCAGTAACAGACGAATACTTGGAAAGCAAAAAACTGTAAGATCAAAGATATTGTAAGCAGTGGAAATGGAAACATTGCGCTAACAAACTCAGTCTTCGCTATTTTGCTTAATTTTCTGTATGAGTATCTTTCTGGTCACTAGCAAGCGTTATAAGAATATTTGGATAGCTTTGACGAGGGAAGGAGAAAAGAGATAGGAGGCAAATATGCTCACGGAGGTAGGTGGAGAAGGAAGAGTGAAGTAGAGAAGGAGGCATGGATGGGGAAGGAGGAGGAGCAGGAAGATGAAGATAGAAGGAGAAGGTGAGGAGTAGATGCACAGAATGTAGAGAACAAATGCTTTTCTCAAGGGAAATATTATACGTCGCATGCTTCAGATTAGATAAACTATCTAAATTTTACATCTATGCTGGAGAAAGATAATAGCTACCCTGGAGCTTAAAAAAATATCCCGTGGAAACAATTCTTTCTAACTTTCCTCTCATTTTCTACAGCCCAGAAGCGAAAAACAGGATATTCATATGATGGGCTGTATTTTCTGGTTGCAAAGCAATCTTTGATTTACTTTTGCATTCTCTTCACTTCAGATTGAACAACAGCAAATCGTGGCCAGGTTTTGCTGGTACAGTTAATTAGGAAAAATATAAATCAGTTGATTACATTCGAGGCCAATGCATAGTCTTTTCATAAACTTTAAGAACGTATGTGATGGAACAGTGTATGTTTATGTATGTGTATGTTTGTAAATAATCTTATATATGAAAGGAATCTACGAAATTAAAGTCAGTCGGCCAGACCAACTACCCGGACGATTTCCTTCATTTTTGTTTTAAACGAAGGGTATTCATCCACAGATTTGCCATCGAGTATTATAATTTACGTAACTCTCGTCTTCCTTTTTCTGTACTCAAACGCAATTACCTTCTTTTTATTTCATATGGGGATGTCCCTGCTGTAAACTAAAGTCAGTTGGTTAGGTCGTTCTATCCAACCGATTTCCTTCAGTTATGCTTTAAACGAAAGGTATTCATTCGGATTCCACGTTAAGCTGTAGATTCCCTTTCCCCGGTTGGATAACTGGGGTAGGCTAGGGACACGCAAGTCGCCGAAATGGCGTCCAATTGAAAGACTTGCACCAGTCCATGAGCTACACGAAATTATTATTATTATTATTATTATTATTATTATTCGCAGATTTGTCATCAAGTATAAGAATTATTGTCTACATCCTTTATTTTTATTCAAACGCGGTATCCTTCTGTCCTTGCATTGAATATTTAAACCGATTTGTTTTACGGTATCTTCGGTTCTAATTAAAATAGGCAGTTCTTTTTACCTAACAACACTCAGCAGATCAAGCTCTTTCATTTGCACTTTTAAACACTGGCGTTGATTGATTCTGAAGAAAGCTATGCGTGAACATTCAACTTCACTAACTGAGCAAAGTATTCGCACGGGGGGGGGGGGGGTTCGAATCCCCCCTCGGTCATGGATATTTGTGCCGTCCTAGTTCGTAAGTAGTTCATAAGTAGTTTGTAAGTTTAGCGACTGATGACCCCGTAGTTAAGTCCCATATACAAACATTTGAACATTTTATTCGGACGGGTCCTCTAGTATTTTATTAAACCTCTTCACATTTATATTTATTCATAAACGTCTGAAATAGTGATGCGTCCCGTATTACAGTCCTATCGCATCACTAAATACACACTGGCCGACCTACCATCGTCTACCATTAGCCTCACCTGTTCTAGTACAGGTGGGTACACTGTTTTCCAGGAGGTTGTGGGTTTCCCAAAGCTTGGTCTCGCTTCTTCTCATTAAAGTGGCTCATCAGCTGGAGTCAAAAACCCTCTGTTACGGTCTCTGCACAAAGAGAAATCCGCGGTACTACTGGGCTTCCTTAAGGCGATCATTGTCTAAAAGACTAATTAACATACCGATGCTGTTGAGTGTTACCATCACTTGCTAACATTAAAGAGGAACATTTTAACTATTATGTGTTTATTATTCTTCTATGTATGGCGAAATTAGTATGAAAGTTGTTTCGTAGTAAAGCAAAAAAGAATATTTATCTAATAAGAATAGTTCCTGATCATTTGATAATTGAAACATAGCACTGCCGAAAACCGTCAAATATAATGATATAATAAATCTCGTTATAATATTGCAATATTGGTTTTTGGACTTCATTTCTTGAAGTCGGTTGATTTAGAAATTGCACAGCGGTCGATGACAACTGTTATTTCGAGTTTTAAGTGTTGTTATTGCTGTCGCATTGTTTATGCTCCGGAAGTCTGAATGGACAGTAGATCGTTTCTCATAAAAAATTTACATAAATTAGAAGCAAAGGAATTTACTATTTTAGCTACGAGTGGCCATCGAAGTAAACCAATCAAATTTGTACCCAGTTGCGCTGACCATAGGTCACTACGACTGCATGGGCTAATTTTCAGTTTATCCATATACTAATGACGTTTTGATTCCGCTCATTTTCACTATTAGCTCGCGGAATTTCGACGTTTATCGTAAGACAATGCCATTTTTTTATTTTTTTTTATTTTTTATTATTTTTTTATGTTCGAGGAAGCTTCTTGTGATGCGAAAACTGGTAGAAATTGTACGTAGAAATGTAGTAACTATCTTGCTTTTGCCCATTAAAACTTCTGAACGTTTGTATGTCACTGAACTTATACCCCATGGACTGTTATACAATTTTGTACGTAAGTTAGAGTGGGCTCCTACATGCTTTTTTCTGATCTTTATGAAATATTGCGCACTTGAACTTAGAAATATGAGGAAGGTCATTCCCTCCATAAATTTTCATACGGAGCATGGCGAATAGTTTATTACTTTCTTATCACACTACGAAAAAAAACTAGTTTTTTTTTCATCTCGATGAAAGTTTATACAGTTACGGGCACTGTCTACATAAAATTTCGTATTGAAGCCTGGTGCAGTGTACTTCACCTACAAACTTTGAAACCAATATAAAGTTTTATTCTGATTTTCAAGAAATTTTGCACACTTCAAAGCCAGAGAAAGATCACTGTCTACATAATATTTCATATTGTGTATGGTGGAGAGCAGTGGCAAATATAGTATATATTTTCAGGGGGTGGCCAAGACTAATGTAAAGATAAGTAATTTTAAGTAGACACACCATGATATTTTGTATCAGTTTTGCTGCTGTTATCAGAAGATAATTTGCCCTGAAGCTCTTTTACTTTACTGAGATCAAGATTTTCCTTAGTGTTGACAATAAATCATAAAAGTAGATGTTTAAGAAGAACTGCATGAACTTCACACCACTAACATCCGACTCCCCTCACTAATACAGGGAAACATAAATGTCTACCAAGGCGATGCATTCGTGCATCATTCATTGAAATAATTCAGATACCTTACTTCTTTTTTCTTTGTATTTATCGTTTTGCCGCTGGTGACAAGTACTTTATGTGCATACTTCAAGACATACATACTGTTTATTCCGATTTTGAAGAAATTTAACACACTTGACTTACGACACAAAAGGAAAATTATTATCTGCATAATATTTCATATGGTGGATGGCAGAGGGAACCTAACAATAGACTTTTAGTAATTACCAGGAAAGTTTGCATATTTTCTTGGAGATGGTTTTACTATATTCAAGCCACACCATGGCGAAGGGTATCTTGCACTCTAATGTTCAAATGTTTGTAAATCTATGAGACTTGACTGCTCTGGTTATGAGTCCATAGGCTTAAATACTTAAACAAAGTTAAACTAACGTAAGGACAAACACACACACACACTCACACACACCCATGCCCGAAGAAAGGACTCGAACCTCCGACGATGAACAACCGTGCGCTCTGCAGCCAGACGCCTTGGAACGCTCGGTCACTTCACCGCGGCTGTGTAGCAGTTAACATTGTTTCACTGATTACCACGGAAGTTGGCAAATCTTCCGGGTCATATGGTCGTGGTCGAAGAAACGTATGTGCTCCTGACGTTTCGTCCAGAGCTGCGCTGGACATATTCAGAGGTGCTACTGGTGACGGTTAGTCTTTCCGGCAACACACACCGCTACCAGTAGCATCTCTGAAGATGTCCAGCGCAGCTCTGGACGAAACGTCAGGAGCAGATATGCTTCTTCGACCACGACCATATAACACAGAAGATTCAACAGCAATTATTTCAGTCTGTCCTGAAAGCCTTCACTGCAAGATACATATGGGTTGAACTAGACAGAAAGGGGGAGTGAGAAGATGAATAGAGGAGGAGGTAGAGAGGAGGTGGGATAGAGGGGTACTCGGAGGTTCACAGAGAGATAGAGAAGGAAGGGATGAATGGAGAAAGACTGGGGTGGACTACAATACAATAAATAACGCCAGGTACTATAGTGCGTATTTATTTCACCCTACACGAGACGGTATACTAACTACGAAAGGAAGTCACGTAAATAACAGAAATCACGTTCGGTGGAGAAGGGTGCCCTTCTTGCCGGATTTTTACGTTTGACGCTAAAGGTCACGAAAAGAGCCCAAGTCGGCAACAACACGCGACAATTCGAAACTGGCTACGCCCCCACTGAACGGCATGGCGGCGTGGGAACAGAACGTAACACGACCAGCAAGCTTCAGGCCGCTACAATGGCGCACCTCTGCCTGGGAGTGGTCCGGCGGCGGCCGCTTTCACCTGAAATACAAGCGGCGCACACTCGTCCAATCAGCCTGGGAACCGCCGGCGGTGCGTCGCCGTAATGAAACGGATGGGCGCCTTTTGTGTTTGGTAAGCGGTCGCGGAGTGTCTGCGCGATGCCGGCGCCCGATAATTCAATAAGAGCCGCGGAGGCGCCCTATCAGATGGGCGGACAATGCCGGCAACCAATCAGAGCCCGCGCCGCCGTCTTTTTGGGAGCTGGCCGTTGTTCCATATTGATGAGGGGCGGGGCCAGAGACAATGCGGCCGCGGTGACCGCGGCACCCGCAGACAGGTCCCATTAGCCACCTGCCTGCCGACGCGGGCGCGGGCGCGGGGGCGGCAGCAGTCGAACACCACGCACTTCACACCTAGCACCACCCCACATGCCCTGCAGACCGGTCTCCAGAAAAGGGATATCCGAATGGCGTCAAACTGCAAGGATCCTAAGGGTTTGGAGCTCTGAACGGTCTATCACGCTTTACCAATCAAGCCACCCGATACGTCCGGCGAAACTCGCTCAATAAGAGTGTCATTTACTCGGACACTCCACACGCTATATCCTGTCCATCCCCTGGTACAAAGCATCAGCAATTGTCTTACCTCTCTTTCAGAGAGCGGAACTAATGTGACGTTTCTGTGGGTCCCTGGCCACGTGGGAGTGTTTGGGAATGAGTCTGCGGATACGGCTGTCAAGAAGGCAGTTCTCCTCCCTCGGCTGTCTACCTCTTCTACTACCTCTGATGACCTTCGTGCTCTTCGTGCTGGCGTCTCCCAGCGTATCATCTCACGTTGGTTTCTACATTGGTCATCCCTGTCAGGGAACAAAGTGCGAGGCATTAAACCTGTGCCTGATCTTTGGTCAACGCCATCTCGACCTTCTCAGCGAGAGGAGATTCTTCTAGCCCGGCATCGTATTGGCCATTGCCGTTATAAATGTTTGTATAGTCTATGGGACTTAACTACGGGGTCATCAGTCCCTAAACTTACAAACTACTTATGAACTACTTACGAACTAGGACGGCACAAATATCCATGCCCGAGGGGGGATTCGAACCCCCGACCGTAGTGACCGTGCAGACCGTGACTGGAGCGCCTTAGTCCCCTCGGCCACCGCGGCCGGCACTGTCGTTATAGCCACCAGTATTTACTTCGTGGTGATCCTGCTCCCTTATGTGAGCACTGTGATGAAACTTTTACTGTGTACCACCTTTTAGTGCAATGTCCGTCTCTTAATCGTCTACGTCATGATCTATGTTTAGCATTTGAAATGTCTGATATTTTAGCTGATGATCCGCATTCTGCTGACCGAATTTTACTTTTTATACATCGTGCAAATATGGCGAAAGCCATTTAAGTTATAACCCTGACTCGGTTTTACTATAGGCAATGTTGGGCGCTAATGACCTAAGTAGCTTTGCGCCCTAAAAATAAATAAAAATAAAAAATAAAAACGCCTTACCAAGCTTCGCACGGTCAAGTTCTCTACGGCCGCGAGGAAATCCTCTTGTAGTGACTTCGGTCTTCTATATATTGGTCATACTTCATAATCGTGAGTACCCGAGCGGCAGCGCTCTCATGAAAGTGGTCCACATTGTAACGGGTCGATACTCCTTTACGCTGAAACTCAAATAGGCAGTGTCGAGTGCCAGTATATCGATAGTGACAAGAGCGCTCCATCTGGTAGCGTATCTCTGTGCCTTGACAGAGCTTGTAGTGGCGGTAAAATAAAGTGGTGGAATAGTCGGTTGATTTGTGTATTCCCAATGCCATGGGTAGACCCGTCAGCATATACCGTTTGTGACAAGTGTTTCTACGGAATGTGATGATCAAGAAGAGTCCGGTTTCGTGGCACCCGCGCCGGTAATATTTGGGTAATAACAAGATACGTGAGGCATGCATGTGCTACCAAACAGTACTACAAATGGAAGTGATATTGTATGAAGAATTCACCCGTACTTAGCATTGTGAGACAAAGGCCGTGATACTTTCCACGTTTATTAATATATTACTTTCTACCAGTTATTATTTGCTTATGAATTAGAGTGGAAAACCCCCAACTCAACGACCTGTGTGTCAGTATAAAACAGCTACTACTTGATAATAACGTTCCTACTAATATATCAACCGATTCTCCTTGATCTGTTAGGCGACGGTCATCCTAAAATTCATAACTCGCTGTATTCTGATGGTATATACATCGAGAAAAAATAAGTAGAATCGTTATAACATCCTGTTAGACTGTGACCTTTTTTCCCCCTTGCGGAGTCTTTCGATTTACCTGCTACGCTTCCTTTAAATTCTTGATGGCTCTATGGATGACTGTGTTTTACGCTTTATCCGCCCAGTGGTTTTTATCATTCCACTTAGTGGTGGGTAGCTCAGCCTAATCTCTCAGGTTCTCACCTTCCAGCAACTTTCATCTGTTCACCACTGTTGTCCTGTGTGTCCCGCTTCCATCTGGAGGTTTTCAGTGTATGCAGACAGGCTTGCTCATGAGTGCGGTTACTTTACACCATGTGCAACAGTTAATATTAAATGATGAGCTACAAGCAAAGCATCGTGGTTAGTTTGTCAGATGGGATAAGTCCCTGAACGAAGTACCGTGACAGAAAGGTACACTTCTGTATCTGCCAACGCCGAGGCGGCCCTCGCTCCGAGAGTCGATCCCAGTGTGGGCAGCGTGGGTGACGGCAAGAAGCGCATGGCGGCGGGTGCTTGTGGCCGGAGGTTGCCGCGCAAAGCGCAGGGGTACTCAGAGCGTGTCAGGTGGCGCTTTCAGTCGGCAGCTGAGGAACAGAGCCAGCTGCTGCGAGTGTTGCAGGAAGTGCTGACCCGCAAGACACTGGGAGCATCTTTAACTGACGGTAGCTGAGTCACGTACCAGAGATGTGCAAGCCGTATCTCTAAAGGACATCGCTTACATAAAGCAAGTTCTCGGTTTCACAGCTAACACGCTTCGCGAGCAATACAACGAGCATAGACATGCCACCAGCGAGTATTCTACTAGAGGTCTGCAAACGGAAATTTTGCTCGTCCGTTGTCGCTCGAGCGTGCCGCGCAATGACACGGAGTGCTCGAATGCGAATGCTGTGCAGGCAACAGGCAACCAGAGCTCAATCGGGGTGCACTAGCCGTTCTTAAAACTGTACCATTTATGGAGTCATTATTTCTTCGTACATTTTCTCCAGTATGCCGTGATACCATAGCCTTTGCTTTTAGATCATAGGTAATATTAAAAGGTTGTACTTTTACTAGTTTCGTTATCAACTAAATAGGGTTATACGGTTCTTTTTAGCCGGCCGCGGTGGCCGAGGGGATCGAGGGGATTGAGGCGCTCCAGTCACGGTCCGCACGGCCAATACGGTCGGGGTTCGAATCCCCCCTCGGGCATGGATATATGTGCCGTCCCTAGTTGTAAGTAGTTCATAAGTAGTTTGTAAGTTTAGGGACTGATGACCCCGTAGTTAAGTCCCATAGCCTCTACAAACATTTGAACATTTCTTTTTAAATATGGCCTAAGGTAAATTTCGAATCACTTTGTCAGCAAAATGACTAGTGTCGAGAACAAAACTAAAACTTCATCCTGCTGGGTACAAAAATATTTATTGTGTGTTGAACGCCGTTACAGTAATTTACAGAACTCAAGTAACTCTTCCTTTAAAAGAAAAAAGAAATCATGGAGGAAATTTTGTATTTGCGGCAGAATTGGAGAAGGAACTAGTGCCTTTCTCAATCCATACGAAAATTATATGTATTCACACGGCGTGACCTTCTCAAATGAATTACCAGTCACCGACAGGAAGTGCCCTGTGACATGTTTCAGAAGAGAGAGACAAAAAGTATTTGGAGTGATCTGTCCATGTAATGTCATAAGAAACGGATAAGAATCAATTTCTTTATTATACGTTTCGAATACTTTAAGACCATATTAAACCGAACCAGAATGTAAATAATATGTTGTCGTCGACTGAAAAAGTACACATTTATTTCAGGAATAACAGTATCGTAACTTACATCCGCATGAAATTCGTCGACTTACTTTTCTGCCATTGACGCAAAAACTAGTCTTACTTCACATACAATATTGTATAAAGCTTTGCGATCGGTAACCTGTTCGCTGTTAGACCTACATTTTAAAAATTCAAGACTTTCAAATTAAGATCACGTGATATCCAAAAAGTCTCATTTTACTATGATTGCTCAGCTTTATGAAGAAACAAATGTTTTCCTAAGGAAGCAAGAGTTCATACTACCACTAAAAGTTAAGTGGAATGTAAATTTCCATTATTCTTTTTTCTTACGAGGAAAAATGAGGATTCTGGTGGAAAAAATAAATTCGTAAAACAGAGAAGCGTAGTCTTGCGTAAGTTCAGACGATTATACAACATGAAAATCGGACAGCAGTTGACGCGAGCACAGCGTGCTCGAACGAACTTGACGAAAACAGAATGCAGTTTCCAGGCACATTAAGCGTCTGCCGGACTGTTATACGTAATTGGATGGAATTGTTCAGCTTCCAACGATCAAGTATTTTTTTATTAAATCGTCCTATATTAAATGAAGCAGGATCTGTGCTAAGAGCGTTTCACTTTTGCAGCTCATATGAACGGCACACTTATTTGATTTGCTCTACTTCCTATTCAAAGAACATCATTTTAAAACTTCTTGTGCATGCACAGGTGTTGTACATTTTTCGTTTCGTGATAATCCATGTAAAATGAACTTCCTAAAAGAAAATGAAGTCAGTCTCTTAAGATGCGTCAAACAAATTTAGAACGTATCTTTTTCTGTGAAGTGGTACGATACCTCGCACTGACGATTGGAGTGGGACTTACTGTCGGCGTTACGCAATAAACCCATCATTGTTGCAGTTCGGTAGCACCGCCACTACTTTGTATGACAGGAGCCACTTCTCCTGTCGCGTTGCGACCTCGTGATGCAGGTGCAGTTCTTCAAGGACCCTACTAACGAACAAAGGCGTGAGCAAGCGCGATTGCTAACGCGCAATTATTCGCGTATTTGAAATCCTTAGCAAGTACGTATAGCTGGGAATGAAACAAGTCCTTATTGTTGATTCCAAACTTTAAAAGATATGGCCGTGGAAACGCTGAAACGGAAGTAGACATAGACTACTTGATAATAGAGTGATTCGTGGACGACATTGTTGAATAAAACATTTTCGGACTTCTTGCGGCGTCAATTCTCGATAAAATTTCAAGCCTTCGACGATTACACCCATTCTCTTCGTCAGAAGCAACTGCCCTGTGTGCTGGCATTAAATAGCCCATGAACCGCTCCCAATTGGTCAGCTTCTGATTGGTCGGCAATTACGTAATGTTGCCGCAGACAGTGTAGAATTGTGGTCGCTGTGCTGATTGTTTCTGCTAGTTCTCTGTATCGAGCGCTTGCTTGCATGCACCACTGTAATGATAACCGCCATCATTATTAAAGTGATCTTCATACATTCTTTTTGCACGCCTTCTTTAATTACAGAATCCCAGCATCTTGAGGCCTGGGACATAATTTTAGTTTCTTTGAACAGGATTTTGTATGTGTTTGTGATGCTGTGCTGAACGACTGTCGATTTCGCCTGTTCTCTGTTTTTAATATACTGTTGGTGTTCTGTACATCGTTCGGAAACAGTACGGATGGACTGACCAATGTAATTTCCACACTCATTCGGTATAAATACCAGTGTCCTGAGGCCGAGACCATGGCTAATATGGCATCTTCTTTATTTTTCTAGGAGGTCGGAAAACTGATCTCATACCAGCCCATCATATTAATCTTCCACATTGTAACGTTTCCTTTTCTTGGTGGAAGCTGTCCTTGTATCACATGGTCGACAGACGTTCTTCCGAAACGTACTTCAGCTAATTAATTTCGAAATCCAAGCGGTCTTGGTCTGAAAATATTTTTGCTCTGTATATCAATGTGTTAAGAACGGATTGAGTCTTTACTGGGTGACGGAAACTGTGCGCCGAGATACAAATCAGTATGCGTTGTTTTCTGTTGTACAGGTTGGTCGAGACGCCCATCCGATCTCTGTTGTATTAAAACGTCTAAAATGGCAGTCTCACACACTTCACCGTGTAGGCAATGAACTGGATGTTCGGATGTATACTGCTCACGTGTTCCACAAAGAGTCGGAAAACTTCAATGTTTTCTGGCCACATCATGAATATATCGTCAATGTAACGTAAAAACAAAGATGGAAAAAGGAAAGCTGAATTTAATACTCGTTTCTGAAAATACTCTATAAAGGAGTTCGCCATTGCTGGAAACTAAGAACAACTCACAGCCATTCCGTTAGTTATTTCGTAAAATTTATCGCCATACAAGTAGAAGGTGTCCGTCATTACAAGGCGGAAAAACTTTATTGTTCAGGAGAAAAATGTTCTGACAACAGTTTCAATGCATCCTCCACAGGAACCTTGGACGACAGCGATACCACATCCAAATTAATAAAAATTTCATTTGATCCACCTCTAATCTGTTTGATTTTCTCATTCAACACCTGAGAGTGTGTTGTTCCCAGAGGTCAACGTTTGGAGTCGTTAAAAAGTGATATATTCGCGTAGCTCGTAAGTAGGAGAACCGATAGCGATGACAACAGATCTCATTGGGGCTCAATCCTTGTGGACCTTAGGTAATACGCAAATACTGGGATATATAGGAGCTCGATCTCTGAGATTTTTCACGTCTTCTGGTAGGCCAAACAACTCAGCTATTGTACTGCGATATTCAGTAGCATTGAGAACAAGTGTTTCATTTTACTGGTCAGCTGGGAGATAAACGTGACCTTATCTCTGTGTTTTGCTGTTATTAGATTTCTGAGGCTTGGCTGAGGCTAAAATACGACTGGTGGCCAGTCTCATGTAGTCTGCATCGTCTTGTGGAAGGTGCCGCACCACCTGTTCCACTCCACTGATGAAATCCACGATCGGAAGTGTGCGGCTTTAGTGGTGAAATTCAGCCATGTATAACGGGTTGAAATGTCTCCTTCGTCCACGTTATTATGCAACAGATTAATGTCATTACTATATAACGTGTCTCAAATTCGAATCGTGGTATAGTAATAATTTTCAAAATACGCCTTCTTTGATGCGTAATTCATAGCATTAAGGAATCCTTAGAAAGAATGCTAACACATTCTCTGTATTATCAAACTGATCTCTGTCGCTTATGAGAGGATGATACGAAATGCTGCTGACACGTTCTACAAGGAAAAAAAATTACCAGAAAAACAAATGTGAGGAACGGGAAGAGATAAGAGTCCTTCCTTTTACAAAAGCTTCTCTTCAGGCAGAAGTGCGGGATAAGTCACGATGGAACACTACAGTTAAGTTTAACGACGCTGTTTATTATTCGATTCAACGTGTAAAGTTCTGCAACACCCAAGCTCAGAAATCCAGCGATGTTGTCTACAGATCCATATGCTGCATGTACACTTTATCTTACCCGTACCTATCAGCACTGCAGCCAGTGCAAAACAAAATTATATTTGCCTACTTTTCGATTACCGATCGTATGAGTAAATAAATAAATAGAAATATAATGGTAATAAAGACGTTTGATCAAATGCATGCAGTGTAGAAGTTATTACTAAGTGAGCTATCCAGGTATGACTGAGGACCCTATCTAACAGTTCAAATTATTTCAATGTAGACTTTTACGGCTCTTATTTAAGTTCTTGCTGACTTTTTTCTTGTACGTGAGACAAATTTCTGTGATGTCTTGCACTACATAAGATATCTTAGAAGGCCTTGAGGACACACAAGGCTTATGCAAGACGAATTATTTATACGCAACCACGACTGGTCTTTTCGTGTCATCGTCAGTCGCGCAGTCGCTCCTACTTGTAATACGGAGCTTGTGGTGAACGATTGTGACAATAAAGAAGAATCTTCTTGTCTTCAGCAGTGGAATACAGAACAGAGATGGTGCCATGGACTACGGTTCACATCCAAGAAACCAATATCTGCAGTAATTACAATACCGTTCGTGGATACAGTGAACGATTAAATTCCTATACGGAAAGGAAGAGTTATGAAAAAGAAAAATAAATAAATAAAGCCTCTTATACGGCATAGAGAAGCAGAGATATCGTTAGAGGGGAAACTCTTCACCATGAGCACCTCGTCAGCTCGACTCTGCGATCATAGACAGGTGTCGGATGACGTTCATGAACCGACGCAAAAACAGTTCGGAATACTGCGCTGCCTTGAGTGTCTACAAGCCTTTCGTTTCAAATGTTCAAATGTTTGTATAGTCTATGGGACTTAACTACGGGGTCATCAGTCGCTAAACTTACAAACTACTTATGAACTACTTACGAACTAGGACGGCACAAATATCCATGCCCGAGGGGGGATTCGAACCCCCGACCGTAGTGGCCGTGCAGACCGTGACTGGAGCGCCTCAGTCTCCTCGGCCACCGCGGCCGGCAAGCCTTTCGTGTCTGAAAAATCGAGCGAGGTGATACGATAGTAACACACTGGAAAATCCAGATATAGTTTTTCCGTCATTTCCCTAAATCACTCCAGGCAATTGCCGCGATGGATGTGGGCGACTTCCTTCAATATCCCTACACAAAAATCCGAGTTTGAGATCCTTTTCTAATGACCTCGCTGTCGACGGGACGTTAAACCCTAATCTTCCGTCCTTCCGGTCTTCAAAAACTGCGAAAAATTCTTGAACTGTCGAAAGCAGGCAGACAACTATGCCGTAGACTACGGCCTCATATTCTGCCAATTTTCTCTCCTGTCAGAAAATTTACTCATACGGTCCCCTGCATACCTGATAGAAGCACTCTTGTAGGAAAGTGTTCCCCAGAAGAAAACTTCTGCTTTTCAGAATAGTGGAGGAGTGGTTCCGCCTCTTCAAAGATCTCTAAAGGTTTGTAAATGTAAGGGGCTTAACTACGTTGGTCACCTAATTCTGAATGGCTGGAGATGGATTTGAATCATCATTCTCCCTGTATGAAACCTTCTTTGCACGACCCATTCAGTAGCGTTCATACCTTGGTTTTTTTTACTAACTGGAGAAGTTCTTTTTCCTTTACATACCAAGTAGACTGTCTTTGGCAGTAGTCGTTGGTCCCCATTACTCATTTATGGTCCCCGCACGTCACTTTCGTCAGCTATTATGTTCCGTCAGTGGATTAGTTTTTCTGGCGACTAGTGGACACACTGTCGCCTAAGTCAGTCTCAGAGTCAACTCCATATGTATGGGTAGGCTTAATTGGTGTGAGACAGAACGGAATGTAGGGAAAAAAGGAGGCTCCTCCCAAAGAGAAACAAAATTAAATAAAATAAAAAAGTAAAAAAAAAATGTAATCGGTTTAAGAAAATTCGGTAGTCGTATATATATAAACCGCGTGGGGGATCGCGTATCTGAGACTACAGACCACTAACAATGCTGAACTGTGATGTGAAAACATTCACACGTTTATTGGCGGCTCGTATACGGCGCACGGTATGTCATGTTCTATCGGCGGATGAGACATCGATGGGCGGGACCCATAATATACACACCGCCCTGTGTCGCTACAGAGACCTCATTGCCCTTGCCAAGTTGCGCCGCATACCGCGAGCCTTGGCGGCGATAGGCTTTAATCAAGCATTTGAGCGAGTCAATCACACGTACTTAACTACTGTTCTGCAGAAAATGCACTATCCGGATACCTTCAATGAGGTGGATCATCAAAAGTACTTGTCAACGGTAGAAAGTCAAACCCCTTGCCAATCCAACGCTCTGTTAGACAGGGATGCCCACTATCAACGATACTATATGCGCTGGCCTTGGAACGTTTGTTGTGTGATCTGAGGAATCGCCTAAAAGGATTGACTCTTTGCGGCTATGTTTTTAGTTGCACCGCGTACGCAGATGATCTAAGGAAGTCTCTGAGCCCACTCCATATGGCTTTGAGGCCCATATGGGTAGGCTTAATTGGTGTGAGACAGGACGGGATGTAGGGGAAAAAGGAGTCCCCTCCCAAAAAACTAAAATAAAATAAAATAAAAAAGTAAAAAAGAAATTTCATAAAATGCATTTTTTAAAACCATCAGCTGTTTATTAAAAACCTTATACATCTCCCACTTTCGGTCATAGACCATCTTCATGGATAAAAAGGTGTTAAAACGAAATGGTAAAACGCACCAAATAAAATACATCCAACTGAGACAAACAGGAGTCAGCATAACTAAAATCAGTCAAACATGACATAAAAGGTGAGAGCAGACTATGAATAAAAATGGAGGGATTGCCTTGTGCTAATTCATAGTCTGTTCTCACCTTTTATGTCATGCTTGACTGATAGGTTTTATCTAAGATGACCACAGTAATTTTTACACTTTTAGTTATACTGACTCCTGTTTGTCTCAGTTGGATGTATTTTATTTGGTGCGTTTTACCATTCTGTTTTAACACATTTTTTTTTTATGTAGATGGTCTATGACCGGAAGTGGTAGATGTATAAGGTTTTTAATAAACAGCTGATGGTTTAAAAAAATGCATTTTATGAAATATATTACGGCTGTTGACACTCGCCTCACCAAAGCATTTAAAAAAGAAATCTAATCGAACGCAGAAATTTAGACAGTCGAAAAATTTAAAGAAAAAAAAAAAAAAAAAAAAAAAAAAAAAGGAATGGGAGTCCAGTCCGTTACCTTTGCGCCTCCTCGCTCGGTCATACGATCAGGAATAAGAGAAATAAAATGGTTAAAAGCAATCTTGAGACTTGTGAGGTGGGACACTGGTAGAACTTTTGGTACGGAGCAGTAAAGGCGTGAAAGCAGACGAGACACCACACACCCCCGTGTCGCAGAGCAGGCGTCCGCCGCCACATCGCATAGGTGGGACCTGCGCAGTCACCGCGCCACCCGACCTCAGTTAGCGGCGCAGCCTCGCCCGCCTGCCGGACGTTAAGAACGAGTCATAACTCGCAGTTTACGGCCGCTGTCAGCAGGTGTATGACGCCGCTGCGCATTGCGCATCGTCTCGGCGAGGCTGCCAAGCCGCCTCGCAGAAAGGCGACAATATCCGGGTTCTGCTCCCGACGAGGTACGCGCAAATGCTCCTTACCTTATCGCATATTGAGTGTCAAAGCCCATATTCTCTTCCACCTCGTTCCTTATTCTCTGTGCCTTAGTTCCTCTCCCTGTCCCGCGCTCGCTAAACCTCACGCCTCAGCAAATGTCTTCCTCTTTCGCTCTGTCTTCCTCACGCGCACACGCATGCACGCAACGGGGACGTTCTCCCAGCAGTACATGATTACTCACAACATCCAATCACCAGCAAAATTTACACCCGTCAGGTAGTCAATAGCAATCCGAAACATTCTCCACGTACCTATACGACTGCGTCTTTAAGCTGAAAATATTTTGGTCGCGAGGGAACAGTTGAGCGGTTCTAGGCATCTTGTCAGAGACTGCGAGGCCGTTTCCGCCGGAAGTTCGAGTCCTCCCTCAGTCATGTGTGTGTATCTTGTTCTTAGTTTAGTTTAAGTTAGCTTAAGCAGTTTGTGAGGGTAGGGACTGGTGATCACAGCAGTTTTATCCCTTACATTTACAAACATTAGAAAAATTGATTTCGTAATATTTCGATCAGATTCTTTGTGTGTGACAAGGATATTTCCAGCCAAATGTTCAAATGTTTGTAGAGCTTGTGCGACTTACGTGGCCATCAGTCCCTAAACGTACAAACTACTTATGGACTAGCTAAAACTAAGGACGACAGAAATACCCATGCCCGAAGTGGGATTCGAGCCCCCGACCGTAGTGGCCGTGCAGACCGTGACTGGCACGCCGCAGACAGCTCGTCCACCGCGGCCGGCTATTTCCAGCCAAATTCGAAGCATAATGTAGGTAGTGAAAGATTCACTGAACCAAGTCTTACCCAAAGAAACTATTTTCATTATATGTTCGCCATACCCTCGACTCATTACACCAATGGTTCCCGAAGTTGGTTGAATTGTTATAGTTATAGAGCTAGGGAAAGGGAATTTTGTCTTTGTAACCCAGTCATCTCATCATCCCGTCCACTTACCCTCACAATCATCATTAGTCCCTAATTGCAAAGTAAAATGAAAGAAACGGAACACTTTTATTAATATGTGATGTGTGCGAGTAATAAATACTAGTAGAAACTCTTCGAATTTTCCAATTGTCTCAAAATATATTGTTCAAATGGTACGTATAGTATACAAGACTTAATTACATTCAAAGAACAAAGCCCAAGCTGAACCAAAGTACTAGGTGTCAAAACAACCGTATAAATACATTGTGTAGCGGTTCGTGCAGCGAGTAAGTAGTCGAGCGGTCTCGAGGACCACGTTACGAATCGCGATGCCTGCCGCGTCGGAGGTTCCAGTCTTCCCTTGGGCATGGATGTGTGTGTGTTGTCCTTAGGTTAGTTTAACTTAGTTTAACTAGTTTGTAAGCTACGGACTATTTTAACCACGCAGCTGAGACCGATAATTTACATATACGAGGTATGTCCACAAAGTAAGTTCCGTTTGGTTATATAAAACAAACGTGTACAGATACAGAAAATATATTTATTGTACAAAAATATAAAACTATTAAATTACTTTTCTACATAGCTTCCGAAATTTTGTAGGCATTTGTCATAGCGTGGCAGAAGCTAGAAGGTTGCCGCCCGTGTATTCAACCATGTGGTAACATGTTCTTTCAGCTCGTCATCATCGCTGAAGTGTTGACCACCATGGACAGGTTTTATGTGTAAGAAGAAAGACGACAGGAGCGAGACTGTACGGAGGATGATCAAACACGTCCCAGTGAAATTCCAGTAACAGTTGTTTGGTCACATTCGCCTTGTGAGGTCGGGCGGCAACGTGAAGGGAAGAGGAAGACTCCTTTCATCTCTTCTTACACCTAAAATCTGTCCTTGGTGGTCAACACTTCAACGATGATGAGCTGAAAGAACATGTTTGCCTCATGGTTGAATACACAGGCGGCAAGCTTCTATGAAGTAGGCACACAAAAACTTGTCCCACGCTATGACAAGTGCCTACAAAATTTCGGAATTTACGTAGAAAAGTAGTTGAACAGTTGCAGATTTTTATACAATAAATATTTTTTCTGCATCTGTTCACGTTTGGTTTATATAACCAAACGCAACTTACTTTGTGGACAAACCTCGTATTTGAACATTTCATTTTAAGAAGTTCGAGCACAGCATTAGCAATGTCCTCTGGTGTTGGAAACCGCCTAGCACGTTGTGGTTCCTTAATCTATGGAATGAGATCCAAATAACAGGACGAAGTGTCCGGAAAGTACATGGGTGCTCCATTTCTTCCCATCCCTAACGTCGTGACTCGATTCAGATGTGGTAAGCAAATGCTGAGTCAGATGGTATTCAGCGCCTGATGTGGCAGCATGTAGTGACAGTAGCAGGGCTTTAATTTGAGGGACTGTAGGCCCAGGTCTGTCATGTCACCTGTACGTGTATTGTGTTGTAATTCTTTTGCACCGTGAAGGCCATATCGTCCTGTATAGCGTAATAAACTAGTGCGTTACGATACTTCAGTGCTATTCATTGTGCACACATGTAGTTTGCAACTTTTTCTTTCCTGTATATATGTCACATTTTCTAAGCGAACTGGTATCTGCAAGATAAAGACGTAGTTGCCAAGAATATTGCTCCCACGCTCGTATAAGGGTTAGGTATCTTTATTCAAGGAATCTACGAAAACTAAAGTCAGTCGGCCAGCCGACTTCCTTCATTTTTGTTTTAAACGAAAGGTATTCATCCATTTGTTATCAAGTATCAGAATTTACATAACTCTCGCCTTCCTTTTCCTACGGGGTATCCTTCTGTATATTTCTTATGGGGATGTCCTTGCCGCAAAATAAAGTCAGTCGGACAGGCCGTTCTATCCGACCGATATTTTTCATTTTTGCTTTAAACGAAAGGTATTCATTCGCAGATTTGTCATCAAGTGTAAGAATTAAGTTAAGTCTCTCCATCCTTTATTTATTCTCCTTTTATTGCGTTGAATATTTTAATCTGTTTGCTTTAAGATATCTTCAGTTCTAATTAAGGCACACAGTTCTCTCTGAATTAAGAACACTCAGCGGATCAAGCTCTTTCAGTTGCGCTTTTAAACACTTGCATGGACGATTCTCAAGAAAGGTATGTGTAAAGATTCAACTTTACTTCCATTTTTCCCCAAGATTTTTGCCATTCCACTAACGGTGTGAAGTACAGGGTGATCAAAAAGTCTGTATAAGTTTGAAAAATTAGTAAATCAAGGAATAATGTAATTAGAGAGGTAAAAATCGAGACACATGCTAGGAATGACAAGGGGTTTTATTAGAACAAACAAACAAAAAATTAAAATAAATAAAGGAGTAAAATCATTAATGAGAGTCGCAACAGATGACAAGTTCACACTGCTAAAATCCTTCTAGGTCATAGGTTTTATCCTCGATTAATCTGGTGTTGAATGTTTCTGTAACAGTGTATGCACCGGTGCTGTAATACAGTTGTTTAAACAAGACTGGCATTCAAGTGAATCTTCCTATCGCAACTGATAGTGCCTCACCATGCTTTACAGTGCTGTTCACAACATTATTTCTCGACTACAACTATTGCTGAGGAATGATGGTGAACATATTGAGCATTTCCAGTAAAGAACTTCATCTTTGCTTTGTCTTAATTTGTTATGCTAATTATTGCTTTTCTGATCAAATGAAGCGCCATCTGTCGGACATGTTTTGAACTTCTTTTTTTCTAATAAAACCCCATGTTACTCCAAGAATGTGTATCAAGTTTTACCTCTCTATCTACATTATTCCGTGATTTATTAAGTTTTCAAATTTATACTGACTTTTTGGGTCCTCTAGTAATATATTAAAACCTTCCCATATTAGAATGCAACGATGTGTCAAACTTTGAGCTCAATAGCTGCAGAACGTTTTGAAATTTTGAAGCGTATACATACCAATAGAACATACTCGTTTGTGGAGCTGATGCCGTGCTTCATGAGCGAAATATTCATTCTCGGAGTTGGTAACCAGTGACGCCATTTCCTGGGTGACGGATGTCGGAAGCTGCCTGGTGGGACGTGGCGGCGCTGTTCAGGTATCGACCTGGGACACAATGCCCCAGACCAGCCGCCGGCCCTGTTGTGGCGCCGCCAATTAATCAACACTCACAATGGCCGCTCACCTGGACACTGCCTTTGTCGCCCCACCCTCCCTGGCCGACCGGTTGTTGCTTGAGAACAGTCTGACGGTCGAGAAACTAGCTGGCCTCACACTTCACCTGGCAGGTGCGACAGTACGGTATATTGTGTCTGTTATTTCGAAAGTACAAAGGGCAATGTAGAATATTTTTACCCAGCCGGGATTCGAACCCGAGTCCTCCGTAATACCGGGTAGTCCCGCTGTCCAGTCGGCCGCAGGGGTCACAGTAATTACCATAGACACGCGGGCTGCGGTTGCACACTCCACGTAAGACCTAAGTTAACACACACACTAGAAACGGAATTCCCCTGCCCATTATCAAATGATCAAATATTTATAAAGTTATGGGACATTATTGCAAGGGTCATCCGTCCTTAAACCTACAAACTACTTTAAGTACAATTATATATATTTTTGACGAATTACAGCGTTCAAATGAATGAAATGAATCGCAATTTGCGATGTTGTGGCATCACTGTGTTAGGTTTAGATGGAATACCAAACTGTGGCGAATGAAATCTCTATTCGCCACGCTGGCGGGAGACGTGCAGGGAAGAGTCCTCTGCAGTCGGGCTGGTCACTGTGTCCTCGGTGGCGGAGTGGTCGACGCGTCTGCCTTGTAAGCAGGAGATCCCGGGTTCGAATCCCGGCCGGGCACAAATTATCATTCGCCACAATTTGGTATTCCATCTAAACCTAATACAGTGATGCTATAACATCGCAAATTGCGATTCATTTCATACTTTAACAACAGTCGGGCCGAAACACGATGATCCATGGCTCCGCCTAGTGCGCTGGGAGACCACCCCGGCCGCGGAAACGGAATGCAACAATGTTGCCAAGTAGTTAGTTTGCTGCCGGATAGTGTAGCCAACTGTCGCTGTTGTCTGACAGAACTGACAAAAGTGCACAGCGCAGCCGGACACGCGCATGCGCAGAGCAAAGTTCGCGCCGGCCTCAGAGGCTGAGTGGTCTGCGGTACGCCAGTAACACTCAGCACGGCCGCTACTGACGGAGGTTCGAATCCCCCCTCGGGCATGGATGTTTGTGTCGTCTTTGGTATAAGGTAGATCATAAGTAGTTTGTAAGTTTAGTTTATGGACTGATGACTACGCAGTTAAGTCCCTTAAGCTTAACAAACATTTGAACATTTTGGAATCTGAGCAAAGTTCACATTTGACTTACTCCAATAATCTGCTACCGCAGCCGGTGCTCAAAGCCGATAGGCAGGAGAGACCACGCGTGGGAGAAAATAAAGAGGGTAGGGGAGAGGGCACGTGTCATATGTGGGGACGGTAAAGAACTAAGGTTGGTAGGAGTCTGTCCATACTGACATAACATGCAATTTTTCCAAGAGTCTTACATTCACAGATATTTGGTTGTTACTCAGGTATGCCTATATCACGGACAGAGGATGAACGTATGCACAAGAGCGGATGTTTGCGTTTTAATAGAGCCCAAGCAGAAATTTCTTCTTTCATTTCGTAAACAGTGTGAAATCAGGACCTGATGCCGCCGACAGCCGTCGCTAGAAGCGCGATGCGATCGCGTGTTGTGGCTTGAGGCCATATGCAGAACTCGCGCCATCTCCGAGCGTCTAACCGCAAGCTGGACTTGGCATGTTGATAATGGATTGTTGTTCAAAAAATGTTCAAATGTTTGTAGAGCTTATGGGACTTAACTACGGGGTCATCAGTCCCTAAACTTACAAATTACTTATCAACTAGCTAATACCACAAACAAAAATATGCAGACGAGAAACCTGCGTAAGGGCCCGGTCACACGCTCAGGGGTGCGGGGCGGGGGTTGCTGAAGCAGTTCCGTAAGATGTCCCATGATGGCGCTGAGGTCAGAAGCAGCCCTTTAAAACTGGCCAGAGCAGGCGGCAGGTAGCGGCTGTCCACACCACCACCTCCCCTCAAACGCCAGCAAGACGGACACAGCCGTGGCCTCGTGGCAGGCGGCGCGAGCTCTCCCCTCAACCTCCCCTCCACGCTACCCTCTGACGTGCGAGAGGCATCCTCAGAAGTGCCGCTAGTGTGGTCTACCCAAGGAGGTTAGAATAAAGGGAGGTGGCATTATTTATGGAGAGCACATACGTCAGTTGAAGCCTGTCCGCCATCTTGGTCGGTGCTGGATTGCTATTTCTCCGTTAAAACTATGCGTTTAGTCGACCCTCTTACTGTTAATGCACTGGACTGACAGTCACTGTGAAGTATGTACTTTCAAAAAATATACTTTCTTGAATAAATAGCAATAAATACTCAGCATATTATATTTGAAAACTTAATTTTTAACGGCTAGCCGCGGTGGAGTAGCCGAGCGCTCTAAAGCGTCTCGCTGCAGAGCGCGCGATTGCTTGCCGTGGAGGTTCGAGTCCTCCCTGGGCATGGGTGTGTGTGTTTGTCCGTAGCTTAGTTTACCTAGGTTTAAGTAGTTTGTAAGCTACGGACTGATGACACCGCAGTTTGGTCCGATAGATTTACAGACATTTGAACATTTTTAACGGCTAATTTGCAGTCGTTTAACACGTTGTACATCAAGGCGAAACCATCGAACGGTTTATTCCTGTTTTAAGTGACAAATAACATTAGCTCTACAATACGAACACTTCTCCAAAACTGACAAATAAGGCGGACGTAGGTTTCACTTTTTCGGCATAAGGGCGTCTCCCTGTATTCTAAACTCCTTGGGTCGAAACGTTTGTAAAGTCTATGGGACTTAAATACGGGGTCATCAGTCCCTAAACTTACAAACTACTTATGAACTACTTACAACTAAGGACGGCACAAATATCCATGCCCGAAGGGGGATTCGAACCCCCGACCGTAGTGGCCGTGCGGACCGTGACTGGAGCGCCTCAATCCCCTCGGCCACCGCGGCCGGCTCCTTGGGTCTGCCAGTACTAAGCCGGGGAACCGTCTGGCATCTGGTGGCATCTTACGGAACTACGAGTCGAGCGTAGAACAGAGGTTTAGGAGGGGCTTTCTTCTCTGTAAATGTTGCTCTGTGCTAAGGACGGCACAAATATCCAGGCCCGAGGGGGGATTCGAACCCCCGACCGTAGTGGCCGTGAAGACGGTGAATGGCGCGCCTCAGACTGCTCTGCCATCGCGGCCGGCCTGGATTGTTGGATCACACTGTATATCAGTATATTACCGTTGTCTATACAGCCAATTAACTCGAATACATGGTTGTAGCCGGAAGGGCAGCTGTGTCGGGACAAAATGTGGTGTTGCAGGTGCACCGTGCCGGGCAGGGCTGCACAGTGAGGGTGTAGCGCGAGTAGCTGGGGTCCTCACAGACCAGCTGGACAGGCCGGTAGCTGAACGCGGGATCAGGATCACGATTAGGACCTGCGGCAGCGATGGCGCGGCGCACAAAGGCCGCATTGTTCGCACGCGTGCGTGGGCCGACGTGAGACCCGAGCCTGCTGGCTAATTACACTCCTTGCCAGGGGCCATTAACGGTGGACGACAGCGTCAAACTAACGTCAACGTATGGCAGAATTAGAAGGTCAAGGGGCGTACAGGTTAAAATTGGTATCACTCCAGACCTTTAGGTCGTCCAGAATCACACTGAAAAAATGAGTGCTGTCGTTGTAGGTTTGCTTGGAGAAATGTCCGATGACGATAACGTCCAGTTGCTACACCGAGCCTTTTAGTTTAGCTGCTGAAAGCAGAGAGCAACGGACAAACCCACCACGACACTATCCAGGAGACATTGTCTGGCTTAACGGGCGGGTCGAAAACAGATTAAGGCGGTGGTGTACAGCGTAGTCTAGGGTGAACAATCTCTCGTGAAAAGCTGTTCGCCATATTCTAGCGGAAATTCCACCAGAGAGAGAGAGAGAGAGAGAGAGAGAGAGAGAGAGGGCAAGGAGAAAGCCGGCCGCGGTGGCCGAGGGGACGGAGGCGCTTCAGTCACGGTCTGCACGGCCACTACGGTCGGGGGTTCGAATCCCCCCTCGGGCATGGATAATTGTGCCGTCCTAGTTCGTAAGTAGTTTGTAAGTTTAGGGACTGATGACCCCGTAGTTAAGTCCCATAAGATTTACAAACATTTGAACATTTAGCAAGGAGAAGAATCTGTGCAATCCTACAGAGACTGGTTTATTTTAAGATAAGCAAGCACTGAAAGCATTATCAGCCCATGCAACGAGACTAAAGACCTATACAGAATCCCAGAAAGCCCATACAAGGCTAGGGTAAATGTATTGTTCTTGGTCATTCAGTAATCTGTGGATACGCTGACGAAAGCACGCAAAAGGAACCAACTTTTTGACAACATTGCGTAGCTCGTGTAGGAAGAGGCAGAGAGATTACTAGATTATGATCATAAAACAAAAAACATGGCTTAATAATAATGCGGAAGCAATGTTTAACAGCAGTTCCGTAATTGTAATCCTAGGTTTAGACAGGAGACAGATCAAACTAAAATTTTAAGAAATAATAAGGCGACTTGCTGCGAAGCATCAGGTAGCTCCCCGTTGGAAGTTCGAGTCCTCCCTTCCTTAGGTTAGTTTGTAAGTCTAGGGACTGATATGGTTTATAATGATATTCTGAATCAGTCAACGATTTTGTCATGATTACTATACAGGGTGAATCACGTAACACTTACACCGCAAATATTGCGGAAACGGAAAGTGCGAATGATATGTAGTTTTCACAGAATGCATTGGTAGTCAGGGGCTCGTATTTTTAACCAACAATCAGATTGTAATATTACTTAGAAAGTGTATTTTTTATGCAAACAAACAGTTTTTTTAAGTGGAACAATGGTTCTATCCATCATGCGCTGGAATATTTGAACCAGCTGTGTACAAAAAATGGCCAATTACATTTTTGTCACGTTTAGTTTGGCAGCTACAACAGTTCAAGGTTTCGGGGGCGGAGGCTGCGATAGCGTAGCTAACTGGCCGAGTGGCTAACCATAGGGCACGGCCCACTGTTTCATGACCACCAGCCAGACAGCTAAGCTGTCGTAGCCTCCGTCCCAAAACTTTGATTGGTTGTAGATGTCAAACTAAACGTGATAAAAATGTCATTCAAAATTCTTTGTACACAGCTGGTGTCAAAAATTACAGTGAATGATTAAAACAACCATTGTCCCATTTGAAAAGTTGTATGTTTGCATAATAAAATACACTTCCTAGGTATTTTTACAATGATTCACCCTGTATACAAGACCGGTTTCAGCTGGGAGTGAACCGCATACAGCAGATGGACATGTCGTCTGTTTGGAAACTGTAGTGCGGAAGTCACGATGGATTTGAAGATGGCCCAGTACTAGGCCGTAACCGGTCACGTAAATAGTAATAACAACTAGGCCATTTACTGATTGATAATTATATATTAAAAGAAGCTACGAAAAATAAAATCAGTCGGCCACACCAAACTACGCGGCCGATTTCCTTCATTTTTGCTTTAAACGAAACGTATTCATCCACAGATTTGTCATCAACTATAAGAATTTACGTAACTCCTGACTTTCTTCTTCTATAGTCAAGCGCGATTTCCTTCTGTATATATCGTATGGGGATGTCCTTGCTGTAAAATAAAGCCAGTCGCTCAGACCGTTCTATCCGACCGGTTGCCTTCATTTTCGCTTTCAACGAAAGGTATTCATTCGCAGATTTGTCATCAAGTTTCAGAATTAACTTAAGTGTCTCCATTTTTTTATTCAAACGCGGTATCCTTCTGTCCTTGTATTGAATATTTAAATCGGTTTGTTTTACGATACCTTCGGTTCTAATTAAAGTACGCAGTTCTTTTTGACCTAAAAACAGCAGATCAAGGTCTTTCATTTGCACTTTTAAACACTTCCATTGATTGATTGTGAAGAAAGCTATGCGTGAGCATTCAACTCATTTTTCTCAACTTTTTTGTCATTCCAGTAAGATTTTTGTGTACCATTTACTAGCGGTACTCTTCTCTGCAGAGTCACCAACGCGACGGACAGATAATTAATATGAGGAAATATTAATTTTCTTCTGGCACCCTCAGAAAAAGTTTACGCCATGAGGCTTATTTTGAAGATGACTTCAAAAGAAAAATTGCAGGCTGAGAAAGCACATAATGAACATGACTCAAAATCATGACTCAACTGCTATTGTATGTTGTGATGCTCAGCTGCTAAAGTTGGTGGCACTTAACTTGATGTGTCTCGCGATGACGCGACGGTAAATTGTCTGGAAGAATCGCATTCTTGTCGTTAAGCTATGAGTAAGGTGAGACTAATTAACCTCATATTCGACAGCCAGCGTCGCGCATTAATCGCCGTGGACGATGTGACATTGTAACACATGCAAAAAAAGATCAAAATGTTGCTAAACCTAAGGAAACAAACTGCTAGGCCATCGGTCCCTTTACTTACAGCCTACTTTAACTGACGCTAAGGACTATACACACACACACACACACACACACACACAAACACACACCTGCTTTAAGGAGGTCTATAACCTATATATATATAATAGGATACATTACATTTATGAAGACGGTCAGAAGAACGTTATAATATGTAATGTTGTAGGTATCATTGTGGTCGAGAAACAACTGGTGTACAAGTGATACGTACAGGATCATATTTTGTAACGTTCTTCTGACCAACTTCATAAACGTAATGTATCCCATTTTTTCTGTATTAACTGTGTATTTTTATAAATCTTTCCTATTGTTGTTGATGGTGGGCACTTGTAAATGACAGCGTAGGCCGTCGAAACTGGTTCTGCATTTTTCTCTCCTTTTTTTATTTTTATTTATTTATTTATTTATTTTTTTAGTTGCAGCTTATTCAAAAATGTTCAAATGTTTTTGAAGCTTATGGGACTTAACTACGGGGTCATCAGTCCCTAAACTTACAAACTACTTATGAACTACTTACGAACCAGGACGGCACAAATATCCATGCCCGAGGGGGATTCGAACCCCCGACCGTAGTGGCCGTGCTGACCGTGACTAGAGCGCCTCAGCCACCTCGGCCACCGCGGCCGGCTGCAGCTTATTGGCAAGCTTCAGTTATTGCTTGCTGTGCTTAGAAATAATAAGCGCGCACGCAGTCCTGACTAATAAAATTTATGCTCACGAGTTACCTATATATTTTGTTAGTTACCCACATTCTTTTTTATTTACTCACATTTTTTTTTTCTTTTTTTAATGGGTGCCCGTCCGCCCCTACAACTCATCCAATTTCGCACCGTTACATAAAATTAACAAAACAGAACCTTCTTAACTTAGGAGTTCCTGTGCCTATACCAGCTCAGTGTCAGTACAAACCATGTAAAAAAAAAAAAAAAAAAAAAAAAAAAAAAAAAAAAAAAAAGTTTCCTGATCAACCCTGGGGATCCAACAAAGGGCCCATGGATTCTTGAAAATTAAACAATTACGGACTGTGACAAAAAGACAGAAAATAAAATCACATATTTAGGAAGTAAATGAAAAGAAAGTGATAAATTTAGTTGTTCCTTGCTTCAAACATTTCCTTTTCTAACGACCGAGTATCTTCTGGTATCCGTGGATCAAAGACACAGAAAAATAGGTTCCAAACAGGTCATTATATTTAGGAAGATTTCGGGCAGTCAGATGTTTATCCTAGAGGTATCCTAAAAACTGGGTCGCATACTTTTATTGGAGATGGATGATGGCATGTACTATGTGGCCGAGGAGCTACACAGTCGCATTTAGTGTAGTACTAGGTGTGGGCTCCATAGCTGGGGCCAGGAGCAAGGTGGTCTGGACTGCTACAGGTGTCGTGGCTAGATGTGAGGTCATTAAAAGAATAGGAAAGAGACTGGCCGGACCGGGGCCAGCTGCGCGGCCTGTCTGGAGCAACCATTCCTGCGTTTCTAACCGAAACTGACAGTTCCGTGTACTGGAGGCCTTCGCTACCGTTCCGGACCTGGACCAGCAGTTCCTGTAACTGGAAGTCGCCGTAACCGTTTTCGGGACCGTCGAATGGGACCGACTAGCAGCAATGAGTGTAGAACACCATTCTTCGCATGTCGTTCTTCGGTCCTTCAGTTCGCTTTTGAGAACCGTTCCTTTAGAACCGTTGGTTCGCGAACGCACCTTCTCCATCGCGTACAGTGGTCTCGTGAACGTGGTCCCCTCTAATCTCCAGGAATAGCGCGCTGCGGCAGCGGTACAACGCTATCTGTGCGGTGAACCGCGGCGGGGGCGGCAGCTGCCGCGGCCGAAGTCCAGAGGCGGTGGCGGCGGCGGGGGCTGCGGAGGCGGCGACCGCGACGCCGATAAGTCTGGCGCAGCTGCGCGACCCGCCTCAACTTCCTGCGCCCTCGCCACTGGCCACCGCGACTGCATATACGCCGAGGGCGTTCCCTTGACAGTTCACTGTTCGGGAAAATCTGTTTCTGTAGTTGCTTCTGGGAAAAGTTGTGGCAGGTACTTGCAGAGAGCGGTGTCCCTCCCCACTTGACAGCATTGATCAAACATCTGTACAATGATCACTCCGCAGTTGTAAAGACAAGTGCTGGCACGTCTGATTCCTTCAGAGTTTCAAATGGTGTGAGACAGGGTTGTGTTCTACCCCCACAACTGTACAACATCTATGCAGAACACGTCATTAGGAAAGCTCTTGATGGTTGGACCAAAGGCATCTCAATTGGCGGAAGAACTGTCAACAACCTCCGTTTTGCTGATGACACGGTACTTTTAGCCAACAGCGAAGATGAACTTGCTGCGCTACTAACTAGAATAAAAGACATTAGTCTAGCATATGGACTCGACAGCAACCTCAGTAAGTCCAAACACGTGTTAATTGATCGAGAACAACAGATCCAGCTCACAGGTCAATTAAAGGAACTGGAAGTCGTGCAGTCCTTCACCTATCTTGGGTCAACCATCTGCAGCACAGGTAGTTGTGAAGAGGAGATAAGAAGGCGGATCACGCTAGGAAGAGTGGCTATGAAGAAGCTCACGAAGATCTGGCAGAGCAGAGCAATAACAAATAGCACAAAGATCCGGCTAGTTGAAACACTCGTGTTTTCTGTCTTCTTTTACGGCTGTGAATCATGGACACTCAAGGGCAGAGACAAACAACGCATTGATGCGTTTGAACTTTGGTGCTGGCGTAGGATGCTACGCATAAAATGGACTGAAAGAAGAACAAATGTGTCCATTATTGAACAACTGAACATCTCCAGACGCCTTTCTTCTCGAGTCGACGAAAAAATTCTCCAGTTCTTTGGCCATATTATGAGAAGAAACGGAGAAAACTTAGAAAAAATGATCTTACAAGGAAAGATCGAAGGCACAAGACCAAGAGGAAGAGCAGCGAGCAGATGGATAGACCAAATCAAGAAAATCTCCGGTCTACCTCTTCAGCAGGCACTGAGAGAAGCTGACAACCGTCCGGGATGGAGACGCTTGGTTCATGGGGTCACGACGCTCAGCAATGAGCACAACGACTTATGATGATGATGATGAGTTGCTTCACAGATCAAGATCGCACTGCAGTTTCTCCTCTTTCGCGCGGTCGCTGAAAATGGCGAATATCGAAGTAAGTGCTGAGATATAGAAAAGCTACTGATATCGCTAAACCGAGGAAAGGCCACTGGACGTGTTGGAATATCACTGCGAACTTGTCCCACATCACCCTCCTAGCCCACCCCAATTCCAGCACAGTAGTTCCGAATCTGTTCCCCGGTGTCCACCGATGGTCCACGAGAAGTAAAATATGACCGAGCGAGGTGGCGCAGTGGAAACGCACTGGACTCGCATTCGGAAGGATGGTGGTTCAAATCCACCTTCGGCCATCCAGATTTAGGTTTTCCGTGATTTCCCTAAATCTCTCTATGCAAATTCCGGGATTGTTCCTTTGAAAGTGCACGCCCCGATTTCCTTCCACATCCTTACCTAAATACTCCGAGCGTAAGCTCCGTCTCTAATGACCACGCTGTCGACGGGACGCTAAACTCCAAGCTTCTTTTAAGTAAAATATCTTCTGAGAATTATTTCAAAATTTTAATCACCACTGGCGGCGCTCGGGTACTTGCTTACTCCAAACTCAGTCCATCTCTCCTTTCCCTTTGCCTGCCCACTGTCTCTCTCCATCTTTCTATTACATCCTTTCCCCCATTCTCCTCTGTATCTCCTCGTACCCATCTCTCTCTGCCCATCTCCACTTTCCCCTTTCTTTGCCAATCACCTCCTGGTCTCTCTGTCGACTCTTGCTCCACCTTCCTAGGTCCATATCCTCCACAATCTTTGATAAATTACAGGTGTCTCTGTTAGCTTTCATAGTGATCACTGAAGTGCTGTGTAAGTTTATTCCAAGGTACACTCCGCTATACAGATTGTGAAATCTTTGGTAGACAGCGTTGTTCCTCTTGTTTTGATCCTTAACTGCGCAAAATTTTCTCAAGATGAAACATAGATTTTGTCGAAATCGTAGCTAATGTACACTTTGCAATGTACCATACGAAGTTTCATATAAGAAGTGACTGTCCTCTTGTTTTCAATATAAAGTGTACAAAGTTTCAACCCAGTTTGATGAACATCGCGGCACATATAAAATACGATCAAACCTGATGTCTTAGTTCCCAAGGCGTCTCATTCTTTACGTCTTCATCTGTCCTAAACTAATATTTCTAAAATGAAATAATTTTATAGATATAGTAAATGTCATATTATATTGATACTGTTAGTAAAATATATTTGCGAATAAATTTAGTAGCAAAGACGTAATAAACTTAATCATCTTCAAACTGCGAATGGCGGAGCGATTTAAGGTCATGGATTGCGCGACCGCTCCCACCGCAGGTTAGACTTCTCCCTCGGACATGGGTGTGTGATGTTCTTAGCGTAAGTTACTTGTAGATGTTTGTAAGTTAAACCTGTATTTTTTTCAAGGTCACCAAGACACTCTGCAAAATGATGCAGCTGATAGTAAAAATTCATTTTCTTTGGTGTTATATTTCTAAGTGCATAGTATCGTCTTTCTAAATATAAAGATGCCAAGGACGTTCATTCTTAATATGTTGCAAATGTAAGAGAGTGTTCTTCCCTTAAGTACGGTCAAACATAACACGAAAAAGGTCGCTACGTTGAAGCTCATTGTCTTATGAAAGCATGAAATTCCAACTTTTTCTAACGTGTAAACTCTGTTCAGTAACACAGTAGATTACTACAGTAAGCCATCCGCAACCTACTTGAGGAGTATCATTCTTCTCTACACTAAAATTCAAATTAGCTCCTACAACATTAACGTCTGGTGTAGTGGTAAAGAGAGTGAAATTTAAAATCATATGAACCGCCGTCTGCGGTGGCCGAACGTTCTGCGGCGCGCCAGTCACAATCTGGACGGCCACTACAGTCGGGGGGTTCAAATCCCCCCTAGGGCATGGATATTTGTACCGTCCTTAGTATTACTTAGTTCATAAGTAGTTTGTAAGTTTAGGGACTGATGACACCGTAGTTAAGTCCCATAAGCTCCACAAACATTATGTTATGTCATAAAACTGAATATAGTTTCGTAGCTTACATTTTTAGCATAAAACAAGTGTGCTGTATCCATGAAGACATTCTGTATCGTATTGCATATTTACACAAAAATAGTGCTTGATAACAGCTAATTGGCAAATCACGCACTAGTCCCACAATTAATTATTCATCACGACAGAGTGACATGTCGCTTCCGTTTTCAATGAGCCAAAATTCTCTTCAGTAGCTCTTTGGAACGTTCATAAGGGGATTATAGTTATCTACAGATCCATTACTAATAGTCATAGGGATGTTGAGTTCGTTGTGAAGGAACTGATATTTAGTTTGTTCAGTACTTGTACATGAAATATGGCTACATCCTGCTATCGTTATTTCACTAATTCGGCTGGCAGAAGAGACAGACTCTTTTCTTTTACGATAAAATGAGGCAGTATAAAGAGGAGGCAGGCGAGAAATGGTGTGAGGCAGGCGTGCCAGTCAGATAAAATCTGGGAGCGACGGATATCTACGGGCGAGATACGCCGAATTAAATAAGTCTCGCCATCCGGGCGTTCGATATAAGCGAGTTAATTTTGAGGTAGATCTACGACCAGTTGCCCCGATAGCGAGGAGGCGTGTGATTATTAATGTTTGGTCGCAATTAAGACACGTGTCGCAGCGGACAGCCGGGGGTGCCGACGGCATACTGATGAGGCTCCGCCACGGGCGTGGCCGCACAGCTACCTGGGCATGGCCCGCGAAACAGGATCTACAGCGCTAACCAATCACTGGGATTCGTGCATCTCCGACAATACCTTCCACTAGAGTACGCTTGTCCAGATTTTCAGACATACCCTCACAATATATGAGTAAAATACATCTTTGGGGTTCCATACGAACTTCATAGAATGTATTGAACGTAGCCTACCTGATAACCTTCTGATTCTTTTTCAGTATTTCGCGTTAGTATTCGTCATATTAAAAAATTTAAGAGGTAATATCTGAATACTGGAAGACGTATTAAATTAACGAATTGGGCAACACTATGACGATTCAGCGAGGCAACAGCTGAAAGCGTACCCAGTGTGCCACTTGGAATATCCGCGTGGTCTAAGACGTCATGCTAAGGAGTGGGCGGCCGTTCACGAAGGAGGTTCGAGTCCTCCCCCGGGCATGTGGTTTATTTTGTGTGTGTGTGTGTGTGTGTGTGTGTGTGTGTGGGTGGGTGGGTGAGTGGGTGGGTGGGTGTTTTAGTCCTTATTCTAAGTCAGTTTTATTAGTTTGTGAGTCTAGGGGCTAATGACCAAAGAGGTACGGTCGAATAGGTTTACAAACATTTGAACATTTTGAACCCGTGTGTAACTGTACGTTGGATCAGTAAGCAGTCATGACACCTCGTATGTTTCCAGCTTTTTTTTCCGTGCCTGCACATTCTATAAGCATTATTCAGACATCATAATAATCATGGTTGTGTGTGGTTTCCAACCCTCGTCAGTACCGTAACGATCGGAAATCGAGAACACTTTCGTAGAACTTATTCAGTTCATCTCACGTAAAATAACCACTCCAACTGTGTGCTATTCGTTCTGAATATCGTTGTTCATATTTCAGTTTGTATAGAACCCTCAAATCACGATTACTAACCGCACTAGCTGAAAACCCGGCGTTCACGGTTTATTTATTCCTGCCTTGAGTTAGTACTTCTTCTAACCGTTCTACCTCTGTCCATGTCCTTTCTTTTCCAAAAACATGTATTTTTATCGGAGAATATATAAGAAATAAGGCTATCTTGGATAATGTACAAAATTATAATTACAGCCGGCCGCAGTGGCCGAGCGGTCTGCGGCGCACCAGTCACAGTCTGCACGGCCGCTACGGTCGGGGTTTCGAATCCCCCCTCGGGCATGGATGTGTGTGTCGTCTTTAGTATAAGGTAGTTCATTAGTACTTTGTAAATTTTGGGGCTGATGACCCCGCAGTTAAGTCCCTTATGCTTAACAAACATTTGAACATTTTATAATTGCAGTATCCAAGCAAAGAAAGATAGTAATCAAGGAAATATGACATATAATTCGAACTATCGATTTCTGCAAGGCACCTATACACCCAAGAAAATATACCCTGTACAAAACAATTTGGGGATCAGGTGACGCATCATACACAATATACATATGGAAACCTATTTTATTCAGGTATTAGTTAAATTTTGCAATTAGTGAGTGATGCTGTACGATACTTTGTTGCCTCAACTCCCTACTTGAGTTTTACATGACGTTTAATTCGAGGCACCATGCGGCTACAATAATAGCGAAAAAGTCATTCTCGTTGCCTATAATATGGTCAGTGATCATCTCGGACGGCCATTACTGTTGCACGTCTGCGTGGCATGGACAGTACGAGATTATGAATCGTACCTTAAGGGATATTTGGATATTATTCCATGAGTTCAACATCCAACATTGAAACCGTTGTGGGAGGTGAGGTACTGGCAGGAATGCGTCTGACAATTGCTTCAAGACATGCACAATTGGGTTTATGATAGGTGAACAAGATGACCATTCGTTCAATTCCCCTATTTTCTTGCATGTTGCCCACCAGTGCAGCTCTTTGGCGACAAGTGTAATCGTGAACCCGAAGGTACCCATCTCCTATGGCACCAGCGTAGGACACAAAAAGGTCCAAGGATCTCGTTTTTATACCTCTGATCAGTCAAAGCTCCATTCTGAACGACATAGAGGTCCATATGTCGACCAATGTTGACTCCTGACCACACCATTCTGCACCACCATGATACAGTAACGTTTCCTACACATAAGCAATCTTTTCAGATTGCCACGTTCTCTCCAGATGAACACAAAGGTTTGTCTCATCTCTGAAGAGAACATAGCGCCAGTCATTATGACTCCAATCCTGATGTTCTTCCGCCAAGTTTTTGCGGGCAAAACGGTGTAGTTTTCTAATGGTACACACTCCATAGGTCTCCTTGCGTAGAGGCTACATTCTCGAAGGCGATTGTTCGTGTTGACATTTCGAGTCTTGTTGCTGCCTGGAGGGTGCGTTGCAGCTGAGTGCATTCAGCCTCCTCTCTCGACGAGCTGTTAATCGGAGACAATGGTCATCTCTTGCTAATGTTATCCGTGGAACTTATTGGTATTGCCTTTTATCTTAAATCGATTCCAGGTCCTGAAAGTTACCCCTTGACTCTCCAATAGTGGCAGCCACCTCCCTCTATTTCGGTTCCACTTCCAATCTTCCTATGGCTCTCTAGGCCATAGCCTCGGGTAAGTGATGTTGTTGCATTTCACTACTTGATCACTACACTATGTGAAGCCAACTGTATGTGTAATTCGTTTGGTAGAGTAAACACAAGTCAGCACGTATCCCATCTGCAGCAACTTTCTTTTATTACCATTATCTCGGTTGCAATGATTTTGTTGTCTCCACTCCTTAGAACAGACAAAACGTCGAACCACTTTAATTCATTCTGCAAAAACTTTCAAATGTATGTTAAGCATATGGGACATAACTGCGGGATCATCAGTCCCTAAACTTACAAATTACTTATAAACTAACTTATACTAAAGAAAACACAAACATCCAGGCCCGACGGGGATTCGAACCCCCAACGGGGAACGGCGTCGCGCATCGGAGCATAAAGCATTAATGAGCTTGGCCACTCCGCCACGGCTTCATTATGTAGAGGACTATGCATCAGAACCTAGATATCTCAACTTATCCCTTAATTGTTTTGATTGGTATATGTTATTAAGGAGAAGCGTGATCCATGGCGGGAAATCCGGCACAAATTTTCAGCTTGAACATTGAGCTTAGTTCAGTCGAGAGGTTTCAATTTTCTGATTAATGTCTACTAGTGGTATCTGTTCCTTCCGACGGGGTTTTCACATTAACCGATTTTAAAGTGGACCATGAAGTTTGCATTAGTGATTTAACCCTTTGATGCATGAATTATTAACACAAGAGGGGAAAAATGCTGGAATGGGTCTCAGATTGTGAAGAAGAATACTATTTTCAAAATTCCAAAATTTTATTGTAATTTTCCGTTTGAAAAAAAAAAAATAGAGAGGAGAAAATTTCATGTCGTCACGGTGCGATCGAGACCTGCCTAGTCCTTTCTGTGAATTTTTTCTTTTTGTGTGAAAAGTTTCGAAACATATTGGACACATGGCTCCTTGCATTCAATGCAAATGCACTTTGCCTTTTTTTGTGATATTCGTAGAATATTGAAGGACGCTTGCCGTGCTTCGCACTCGCCATCTTGCCTTGATGCTGCCTTGGGGGTGAAAAACTGACGCTTTTCAGTTCAGCTGCCGACGTCTACAGTGCAGCATCTGTCGGCAAGGTCCCCTGGGGTGGACTCCATGAGCTTATGACTGGAAGAACGATCTAGGATGCTCAGAAATGCTTCCAGTAATAGCCGTTCACTACAGTGGACGCTATGCGCCACAGGGTTAAAAATGCAAAATATGGCAATTTTTTTCCACGCAAAATTTTTCATGACAGGAAAACTTAATAGAGAGAACAGAGTTAAAAATGGGAGCAACAGATAATGAAGTAAATGGAGGAAGTAATAATATCTGGGAAAGCAAAGAAAAAATTTACTAAACAATTATCTTGTTTATTTGTATTACGTTGACCATGTGCTATAAGTACAGTGTGGAAATTAATACAAGTATATGATGAACAGGTAACAATGAGCTCAAAACTTGCAAATCACATATTAAGGTGAAACGTTTTGTCCCTACTGACATGAATAACTGTGCACTCTCCAGGAAATATAGAAGTTAAAATTTGTGATTACGTTGTTCAACAGAGAATATCGAAGGCAGCTGACGGATTTTGCGTGTAGATAAACAGAGGAAAGTGGTAATTAGAGAAAGAATTATAGTCCCCTTTTGCGGGATAGGCTATGAAATGAAGATCGTGACGAGTTACGTTTCGCGTGCAAATCTGTGACCAACCAGACAAGCCGACCTCATTTCACGGTCTGCGTGGAATTTTCATTCCGCCATGAGCTTTCTTCTGCTCCTTTAATCTGCGGCTGTCTACCACTCCATGCTGGATTATCACACCTTCAAGAAAAAAAAAGTATTTGACAGTAAGCGGTTTCGCCATTACAAAAGGAATGCGACCCTACTGTACTGCATTGTTGAAATTTGGACAATGCTACTAGGCATTCTTGGAAGTACTACTCTGCATTCACTGTGGTATGACTCTAAACGAACTAAAACTTCAGTAGTGCGATGATAAGGCGTGGATGATAGCTACTGATCTGCCGTATTTAATAGGGTCGGAAAAGAAGCGCCGACACAGGTCGTTTGTGTGACGAGAAAATCTGGAGAAAGGTATTGCGCAAGGGCTGACGGAAATTCCTAGGAGATGCGTTTCGTGATCAGAATAGCGAACGCCTGGTCGTTATGGACTGTCCGTATCTTTACTCATCTAGATTAGATCAAGGATGTCATCCTCTGCAGCGCGCTTAAGACTAACGAGTAAATTGTGGCATAACAAGCCAAGTGCCACATTAATAAAGCCGTGAAACAGGTTTAGTGGCGGCGGATAGCATCTGGCGGTCTCGTAATCGTCGCTTCTGCCGCCTCTCCGTGCTCTTTTTCTGAAACCGTGTCGTTACTACGCTTATGCAGGGCCGGCGCGTATTTCAGCCGGAGACTGCAGTACAGAACAGTGGAGTCGTCTTGTGGAACAGTGGTAATGGAGGAGTCTGGAATCGTCCAGACAGTAAATTAGTGGCAATTGCAGCTGATGTTTCGATACACTCAACATCACCTCGAATCACGTTATAGAAACTGTTATCGCATCTACATGCCTAATTATAAGGTCTTTTCCTTTAGTTCGTAAGCTTTCTACAACTTACGGCTGCCATTGGATTATAGAAAGCTCCTATCTATGTGGTTCATTTTTGACGTATATATTCCAACCTATGCATTCTCTATGGACACTGATTAATACGGCATGTAAGGGGTAACTTTAAGGAATGAATGTCAGACTCTAAAGTAATACTACGATCTGATTGTTTTCAGTACAGGCAATGTCGAGGAAGAAGACAAAACAGCTCTCTGTTGAGTGTAGTGTACAATTAGTGATAAAAAATATTCATGCGACGTCGTCACCAATGAGATTTTAGTGCTCATCTATCTAAGGCAGCATGATACGCATGCCATGCATTGGGGCACTTGCAGGTCGTTTTTAACAAATACTGTAACTGTTACGTCATGGTACAGTGTGTGTTAAACCGCAGTCTTTGTAAGAAAGTTCAAATGTTCAAATGTTTGCTAAGCTTATGGGACTTAACTACGGGGTCATCAGTCCCTAAACTTACAAACTACTTACGAACTACCTTATACTAAGGACGGCACAAATATCCATGACCGAGGGGGGATTCGAACCCCCTACCGTAGTGGCCGTGCAGACCGTGACTGGAGCGTCTCAGTCCCCGCGGCCACCGCGGCCGGCTGTAAGAAAGTCTCACTGTACAAATGGTCTGTAGCATGAGAACGATTTATTTCCCGACATAATTTCATTAGACGTATTTTAGACGTATTTTGTTCCGTATCTTCTCGTCGATCAATACCCAGAATTTTTAGATGGTGGAAAAAATACTCTGTATTGTCCTTCTACCTTTCAGCTTTCACTTCATTTGCCGTTTGAGCTTTTTGATATTCGTACAGTTACTTTTCTTTTCTGCAAGAGACAAGTTAATTTCTTATCAGTTTGGAGAGATGGTGTTCTACAGAGGGAAGACTAAAGAATAATGTCTCGTAGATGAAGCTCGATTATTCAAATATTGCTATATTACAAATTTTTGGAAACATTTTCATTATTTCGGATGACAGCGCTCTTTTGGTGATTTTATACATAAAACCGTTTATAGAGCAAGCTTGGTTATCAATTACCAACTAGTTCCAGCCCACTGTTGGGCCATCTTCAGGCATTTTCCCCAAGATGGCGTAGAGCGACGCAGTTGCTGTCACTGCTGAGGACCCACATTTCCATTACCGACGCACACCATCAGGGATAAACACACTGAAGATGGCCCAACAGAGGGCTGAAACTATTCGAGGGTTGGAACTTAAATAGTGGCCACTGTTTATTCACAACCAACATAAAAGTGTTATAAGTTTGCATCTGTTACTGTCCTTCAAAGTGGTCACCAGCGTTATGTAGAACCCGTTGCCAGCGGCATGTAACCGTAGAATGCCATTGGCAGAGCCTGCTATGTTGATGGTACGATTGGAGCGTTCTACTGTCTGTTGAATCTCTGGAAAAGTTCTGAAGTGTGTGCAACGAAGTGGTTCCTTCATCTTATGAATCAAATCAAAGTCACAATGACTTAAATCCAGGCAGTACGGTGGATGGTACAGCACTTCCCAGTCCCATAGACGGAACAGAGCAGCCACAGATTGCGCTGTATGCGCCTGCGCATTGTCATGCCACCATTTTGTACAGCAATGCCGATTACCTGCACACCTTTTGAAGACCTTGAAGACACTGCTGTACTGTACGGTCTCTTGCACATTCAATCTTGATCCAACTCTGTTGTTGCTACTTCTAAAAGTGACGAAGTTATGTTAGACCGCTCGCTCACAAGTGACTGTGGTTCCCTAACACCATCTCACAACAAGCCCGTGTCACTTCACACCAATTGGCTGCCATCGCCAGCTGAGTGACTGGGGGACAGCCAACACCACCTAGAGACAAGGCCTCACAATAGCCCGTGCTGAATGGCTGGCCGCTGGGGCACACCCACTGCCTCGTAGCGGACAGCCAGTAAGCTGGCGGCCGCGGCCTGGTCAGTGTGACGTAGGACGGGCTGTTGTGAGGCCTTGTCTCTAGGCGGTATTGGCAGCTCGTAGCGCCATCAAGTGGGCTTCGGATGGCGGCCTATCGGTGTTACGTGACACGAGCTTATTGTGAGCCCTTGTATCTAAACGGTGTTGGTTTCCCTCGATTGTGCACACGCCAGTAACGTGGATCGGGCGAGTCCTTTTGCTCGGAGATATGTCAACAACGTGTGCCATCAGCGGCTAGAATATTCTATTGTGTAGTGTCTCCACAGGAGAGTTGCCACTTTTTAAATACCAACCCTCGTATTAAAGTTCAAATGTTAGTATACCTGTTGTACCAAACTGCTATGGTAATCAATCCCTAGACTTACAAATTACTCAAACTAGTTTCCAGTAAGGACAACACACACCCAAGCTCAAAGGAGCACTCGAACCTTAGGCAGGAACTGTCGCGCAGCCCCTAGTATGACGCCATAGACTACGCGGCCACTCCGCATGGTCCAACTCCTGTGCACATACCAGGAATTCCCGGAATGCGAGATGTTTTCACGTCATTACACCTTTCTTTCTCTCACTATATATGCGGAAGTAATAGTGGTACTGGCAAATTCGATTGAAAGGTTGTAACATACTACTTCAGAGCTGGATCGGATATGTAAGGGTTATGAAAGAAGATCAGCATCTCCGAAACGAAAGTAATGTCTGTGGGGCAGAGATTTAAACAGATTGAGAGTCAAAGAGGAGTAACAAATTTAGAACAGATATTTTCTCATTTTTTCACAACATAGTGAGGGAACTGGAATCGTAAGCGCTCTCGATCTACTGTCTTCTGAAAGAAGGAAGTCAAAACCAAGACAAAGTTAGCAGTGCACCATTCAATTTCTCCGCCAACTTTGTTGTCTGTGATTGAATGCCGGGTGGATATAGAGTACCTTATGTATATGGATGAAGCAGCGAGGGTGACTGCAGGTACTAATAGTAGCGGTAGAATGGCCCAACGCTTTAAGGCGCCTTGCTGCGAAGCGCGCGGTTGCTCACCGGCGGAGTTTCGAATCCTGCCTCGGGCATGGGTGTATCTGTGTGTGTGTGTGTGTTTATCCTTAGGTTAGTTTTAGCCTATGGACTGATAGCAAAGTATTAGAACAGGTAACATTATGTGGGTAGAATGATTTTGAAGTAACAGCCTTAAAATCGGACGAGGCATCAGTGTTAGCATTGAGAAGGGGCTCATGGAGGAATTTTATAAGACTATTTTGCAGACTGAACACTGAAAGGTATAAAGTCTTAAATGATGATGAAACTAACCACAAGCAAACCGAGAAACGTTTGTTATTATCGGTGCACTCTGCAACTGTAAACATTTGTTACAACTACAACGTCATGATATTATGGCTCCTGTTAACGCTTCTTCATAAGTCTGCGTTGGCAACTGGAAACTTGCTGATACAAATGCAGTATGGCTAGTGTATGCGCGATACAGAAGGGCGCATTTTATCGCTGGAAAAGACAAAAGTCACAGTTAACACACGTCAGCATTGCCTGACCATGGCACGCGCGTAGTCTTGTGTCAGCCTACGCGGCACCCATCTGGAGGACACATTCCGCATTTTCAGGTCATCGTGCAGTACTGTATGCGCAGATGACATGGAGATGCCAAATTTGGAGGCACTGTCCTTCGGCGATCCTCGAAAGCAATTTTCTCCATTTACTCGATCATGTCGTCAGACAAACTGGTGTGAGTTCAAGTCTCTGATGGCGTGTTGTAACACAACTTCTTCCTTCTCCGAACAGTTGCATCCACGAACAGACACATTGGACGACATATTACCATCGCCAAATGGCTCTCACGCTGACGACGAATCTCAGCCGGCGATGGCGATATGCTACGCAATTGGAGGAAACTTGCCATTTTAAGAATAAATAAGAATCGTACCTCTACACGGTCGGTAGAGTTCTGTATGCTGTACAGTGCAGTCATCAGAATAACACATTCACAGTAACGCTTATTTTAAATCAGACTACATTACTCAGTTAGTATCCCGTTCTGAGGAAATAAACGAAATAAAAAACATGGGAGGTGTACACCTTGAATGCACCCCGTGCAGCTGGGTGGCTGGGCCACGCGCGCGGCGGCAGACGCCGTGCCGGCTCGGCCGCTGTTTGCTTACGGAGCGCCGCCGCGCCGTATAAAACTTAATTTAAAATAACGACTCGGCCGTGGGGTACACAGTATCGCTTTAGCGGGATTTACGGCTCGGCGGTCGCGTGTTTGGGGAGGAGTCGGGCCAGCCGGCCGCCACAAATCATGCGACGCTGCATGGCCCAACCAGGCCGCTTGTTACGGAGCAGGCAGCGGCTGCGGCGAGGCGAGGCGGGGCGGCCACAGGGCTCTGCTCTGGGTCCGATCTTTCCCAGCACCGGCGCGCGCTGCGTAAGGACTGCACTTTTGTGCAAACTTATAGTCGCCTTATCGTTACACAGTGCGTGGTAATCAGATTTATGTGTTTGTAACCCTGACAATACCACGGGGCCTCTGGAAATATTGTATTTGCGACAGATAGGGGAAGAATGGAACAGATTTATTTTTTCTTTTTCGATAAGTAAGAATTGCTAGAAAATAATGAATTAGTCAGGTTACACCGAAACCTGCACATGTCATACGGATACCAAACGTCGTATACCGACAAAGTATGAACGAAAGAAGGACGTATATCGGAAGCATATGATGCCTTGCAGGAGAACATGTATCAACGGGAAGTAATAAGAATCACCTGTCCTATGGAGTACACGGTAAGCATATCTGTGAGACTGCGTCGTGTTGACCTCCCGTGGGGAAGTCGATAAAACGCATGTTTCAAGGGTCCTGAGTTCAACGCTGGTGACACGAACTTTTTTCTGTGTCTACGTCTACATAAATACTTTGCACGATAGATTGAAGTCCATGGAAGAGGGCTCATAGAACCTTTTTATGATAATTCTCTACAGTTCCATTCTCTAATAGATCACAGAAAAAAGGAACACCTAAATTTTTCCCTTTTCGATCTGATTTCTCTTACTTTATTTTGATGAAATGTCTTCCTAAGTAGATGGGTGCTAACGCAATACGTTCGCATTCGGAAGAGAAAGTTGGTGAAAACAATTTCGCAAATAAATCTTTTCGCAACTAATAACGCCTTTGTTTTAATGATTTCCACCCCAACTCGCACATCATTTCCGTGACACTGTCTCCCCTATATCGCGATAATGCAAAACGAGCTTCTCCTCTATGAACTTTCTCTAAATCGTCTGTCAGTCCCACTTGTTGGGGATCCCACAACGCGCAACAATAAAATAAGACGCACAAGTGTGGTGTAGGCTGTTTCTTTAGTATAACTGTTGCATCTTCTAAGTGTTTTGCCAACGAAACAGTCTTTGGTTCGCTTTCCCTACAATATTATCTGCGAGTTCTTTCGAATTTCAGTACGTTCGAGGGTTCGAATCCCCCCTCGGGCATGGATATTTGTGCCGTCCTTAGTATTAGCTAGTTCATAAGTAGTTGGTAAGTTTAGGGTCTGATGACCCCGCATTTAAGTCCCATAAGCTCTACAAACATTTGAACATTTCTTTCCAATTTAAGTTGTTTGTAATAGATACTCCCAGTTATTTAGCAGAATTGACGGCCTGTAATTTTGTTTGATTTATCGTGTAAATTAAGTTTAACAGTTTTCTTTTAGGGGTCTTATGCTTGACTTCGCACTTCTCATTATTAAGAGGTCAATTTCCATTTTTTGCACCACGGTGACTTTAATAACCGATGAGTGACACTATTTCCAAGAACAGTCTAAGGGAGTTACTCAGATTGTTTACAAAAATAAGGAACAGTAGGGGCGCTATAACACTTCCCTGGGGTACGGCAGATATTACTTCAGTTCTACTCGACGACTTTCTGTCAGTTACAAAGTACTGTCATTTATGATAGGAAATCACTAATCAAATCGCACAAATTCCATAAGCACGCAGATTGATTAGATAACGCTTATGAGGTATAATGTCGAAATACTTCCGGAAATCTAGAAACACGAAATCTATTTGAGATCCCTTGTCGATAACACTCATCACAACACGTGAGTAAAGAGCTGCCTTTGTTTCACAAGGATGATAATTTCTGAATACGTGTTAACTATAGGTTAATAGGTCGTTCATAATATATGTTGGATATTGTTCTACTTCTACATACACCGAGACTTGTGTGGGACAACATTAAATGTATCTGACAAATAAAAAAAAAAAAAAAGGTGTGTTCGGATTTTATAGCACTATGTTATCGGCAGTTTGCCTTTGCTTCCTTTTTTTTAAAGTAGCAAAGTTGTACAGAACATTTGTAGTTCCTGAGAAAAAACAGAAGTAATCAGAACACAAGAAGAAAATACAATTATTGATGTGATGTCTGCTCTTTTCGAACAGACGGCCATAAATTTACGAAATCGAAATACTGAAACATTTCAACCGTTTCGGGGCATTAAAAAACGACAAATTTGAAAATTTGTGCTAGATTGGGATTCGAACCCTGTTTCGTCGCAGCGGTCGCCTTAATCCGTTAGACCAAACAGGCACGCTTCTCTTTACCCAAATTCTCATCCTATAGCACACTACGACTGTAGGGCCCTTTCCCATTGGTTCCTCTTGCTCACAGCTTTGTGACCCAGTGTGTGAATGCATCCACATTGAAATTTTCATGAGCATATTCACAATCATTGACTTGGTGTTTGTTATTTTCGGACAGAACGAACGCCATATCAATAACTGTAAATATGCCCACAACAGGCAATGACATTTCAATGTGGTCGCATTCATACGCTCGCTCCCTTACGGAAATACAGTATAAGAGGGAAGCAGATATGGAAGAGATTCACAGGAAGATGGGGGGAGGGGAGGAAATTTATCGTCGGAGGGCGGCAGGGAGGAGAGGAAGTACTGGTTAAAAGAGCTGAGGGGTAGGCAGAAACGCAAATGGAAAGAGCAAGTGAATAGTGGAGATGGTCTAATGGAAGATTGGAATAAATTCTAAATATTAGTGTCTGTCTTGTAAGTGTACTATTGTTTCCCTCAGAAGTAGGGTACGAGGAGTTGGAACTGGCTAGGGGGGGGGGGTTGCATGTCGGAGGCTGAGAAGAAGGATGAGTCATATGAAGGTTGATGGGGTGGAGGAAACTGACAGAGAAAGTGGGGAAGGAGGAAGGAAGGATGAACAGGTTTGATGGCCCTCTTGACAACGTGGTCACCAGAAAAATGTTCAAATGTTTGTATAGCTTATGGGACTTAACTATGGGGTCATCAGTCTCTAAACTTACGAACTACTTATGAACTAGGTAACACTAAGGACGGCACAAATATCCATGCCCGAGGGGGGATTCGAACCCCCGACCGTAGTGGCCGTGCAGACCATGACTGGCGCGCCGCAGTCCCCTCGGCCACCGCGGCCGGCTGGTCATCAGAGTCCGAACAAAGGTGGGAGTGGTCAGAGGAAGGAGGGAAGATGGATTAAGAGGAGATTGGCTGAGCTATGCTGGATTTTGGGTTTGTATAGCAGAAATATGATATATGATGTTCTCAAATTGGATGTGAGGGGCGATTTTAACTTTCGGTAGGACAACAAAGAAAAAAAACTGCGTAGCGATACCATTGAATTTCTGGGAATCTTGGGCCACATTCCCCAAAGGAAGCGGCAGCAGAAGTGGCGGGTGACAGCGGCGGGAGGGCGCCTGTGGCTGTGGCTGTGTGCGCGGCGTGAGTCAGACCGCGGAGAGACGCTGATGCGGTTAGCGACAGCGGCGCGGTGTCAACCCCAGCCGTCGCCGCGGGCAAACCGCATTACATTATGCGCAGTCTTCCCTCCTGCCAGCGACAGAGAGGTGACAATCCAATTTGCAAGCGCGGCCGCCTAATCCGCTCCAGTTTCCACTTAAGGCCCGCGGGCCGTAACGCGATTACCCACCCAGGACTCTCGGCGAGGCCGATCGCGTCAATAAATTACGAGCCTGACATTTCGGGCACTGCGGCACCTGGCGGCGCGCCATCTGTCTGCCGGCGTTGCGGCATCGGGCTGCGCAAGCGCCGCGTATCGGGGACAACTGCACCGGTTTATGTGTGTGACCGTCTGACAGTGTCTCTGTATGTATCGGAGTGTATGAGGTCAATTGTCACCGTGAAGTCAGCGTATGTATGTATGTCTGCTTGAAGAAGGGCCACAAACCGTCGTAAGATGATACCGATTTCTTATAGAAAATACACTCATGAGTAACTACCATAAGATGATAAAAGTTTGCCTATACGCCATCTATGAGAAGCATACCCAATTCGTTGAAGGAAGGAAGCTTAGGGTTTAACGTCCCATCGACAGCTTGGTCATTAGTGGCGGAACTAACGCTCGGAGTTTTGGGTAAGGACGGGGAAGGAAATCGGCCGTGCCCTTTGAAAGGAGCCATCCCGGAATTTGCCTGGAGTGATTTAGGGAAATCACGGAAAACCTAAATCTGGATGGCCGGGGGTGGATTTGAACCACCGCCCTCCCGTATAATTCGTTGAATGTAGGTAACGTAGTAACAACTATCTCTATTCAAAACCACACTTGCTATGATCATCAGTACGTAGACTTACAAACTGCTTCAACAAACGACATAAAAGTTTTCTGGGTGTTGTACCGCGTCCTGATGTAAGAAGGCACTTACTTTAATTATCGACGTTTCGGGGCAACGTTACAGTGCCCTTCATCTGGTAATACTGATGTGAGCTGGTTGTTACTATATTAGTATATATAGTAACAACCAGCTCACATAAGTATACGCAGATGAAAGCCACTGTAACGTTGGCCGAAAGGTAGGTAATTAAAGTAAGTGCCTTCTTACATTATGACGCGGTACAACACCCAGAAAACGTGTATGTTATCTGACTCTTGCCGCGGAAGTCTACGCAATTATACTTTAACTAACTTCGAAAAACATATTCACTCATGGCCGAGGGAGGAGTCGAACCTCATGTGGGAACGACCGGCCAGTCCGTAGCTTGACGCCTTAGACCACGCGGCCATTCCGTGCGGCAACGGTTTGTTGCTTAATGTCAACAAAGACTTTCGAGTAATTGAAAGGCGAACATTCGTAAGCCTCAGTGATGTAAGGACCTATAATCGTTTTCATACTACAGGAAATGTTCATGACTTTCATAGGACTGGTCGCCCTAGAGCAACAATTGCGGAAAACGAACGGTATCTGTGACAGACTCCATAGCTACTCTTTTTATTCTAGAAGAACAAGGAGGCAGGCACCAGGTCTCTTAAAACCAGACACTATACTGAACGGTACAGGTGGTCCCAAAATCACCATCAATGGACTACGAAAACTGACGCTAAGTTCTGTCTGCTGATGAATGCCGCACTTGTTTCACACCAGACGACCGTCAACAACTTGTTTGGAGGGGACGTAGTATGGCTGCACGTTAAAGACATACTGTCAACTGAGTGCAATCTGTCAGTGGGTTCTATAGGCAGGTGTCATGTTAGTTTTCTGACGCCGTTGTTGTTGAAGAAGGGCAAGAAGTATCTGCACACACTACGAATAACACCCAACAAGCAATCTTTGAACCGTTTCATCAGCATGCTACGAAAGAATTCAAGTTATTGACGACTACTCCTGACTCCACTTTTACAGGCACTGTCAACGAACTCTTACCGGTGTTGCACAACTGGATATTAATCCATTTGAACTTGCTGGTGATAAAGTAAAGAGCTGTGCGACCACATCCTGACCAACCACCAAATCTACGGGAGGTATCCAGGACTGCCTTTTACCAGACTCACTATGGCTACCAACTCTGTCAGCTGTGAAAACTGTGTCAAAGTTTTGGCCGGATGTATTGGCAGTTCGTCCCATCCTACTGGACATGGCTCTTGGTCTCTCCCTCCTTCTTTGATGTTGCAAAAAACGGTTTAAAAATGTACCCACTCGTGCTATCCATTTTTATTTGTTCCACCCTATACATTTATGCCAACTCAAAAGCTAAAAACAATATATATCAAAATAAAAATAGTGGATATATAACGGCAAAATCAATAAAGTGGCTCCAAATTCTTTTATACTTCACGATTTAAAATAGAGTGCACACAGAAAAATGCAATAAAATGTTCAAATGTTTGTTAAGCTTATGGGACTTAACTACGGGATCATCAGTCCCTAAACTTACAAACTACTTATCAACTACCCTATACTAAGGACGGCACAAATATCCATGCCCGAGGGGGGATTCGAACCCCCGACCGTAGTGGCCGTGCAGACCGTGACTGGAGCGCCTCAGTCTCCTCGGCCACCGCCGCCGGCCAGAAAAATGCAATTTCAGGGTTTTGTGCAGAACGTTTTACCGTCTTTGTAACCTGATGTAATTTAGAAGCCTTCTAACGGATGTTTCTTTCGGTTACTTTACTAGTGCCACGTTCTCTTTAAGCGGTTCATTGACAATATATATACGAGGCGCGTCCTGAAAGTAAGTTTCGTACACAGATACAGAAGAAAATTTTATTACACAAAATCCTACAACTCTTAAACTACTTTTCCACATAACTGCCGAAATTTTGTAGGCACTTGACATAGCGTGCCACAAGTTTTTGCATGCATCCTTAACAAAAGGTTGTCGCCTGTGTATTCAACGATGTGGTAACAGCTCTTTATCATCGTTGAAGTGTTGACCACCAAGGACAGATTTTAGGTGTAAGAAAAGATGAAAGTCACCAGGAGAGAAGTCCGAGCTGTATGGAGGATGATCAAACAGGTCCCATTGAAATTTCCGTAACAATTGTTTGGTCACATTCGGTGTGGGAGGTCAGGTATTATCGTGAAACAAAAATCTTTTGACAGTAATCCTCTTCTTACACCTAAAATCCGTCGTTGGTGGACAACACTTCAACGATGATGACGAGCTGAAAGAACATGTTACCACATGGTTGAATACACAGGCGGCAACATTCTATGAAAAAGGCGCACAAAACCTTGTGCCATGCTAAGACAATTGCCTACAAAATTTCGGAAGCTATGTAGAAAAGTAGTTTAACAGTTGTAGAATTTTGTACAATCAATATTTGTTCTGTATCTGTACCGTTCGTTTTATATAACCAAACGGACTTACTTTCTGGACGCGCCTCGTATATGGCTGCGTACCTCCATAAGGACTTCAAGCCAGACTTGTACTAGAATATGAATGTGTATTATTTTACTTTAAATGAAATGTAGTGAAAATTGAAAGTGATTTTGTAAAAAGCAAATAACTATTGTTAACCTAAAGATATGAAAAATATGAATTATAAAGCTACTGTTGATACTAAATAATTAAATAACTACTGTTAACCTAAAGAATCGAAAAAACTTGAATTCTAAAGCTTTTGTTAATAGGAGATAATTAATGTTAACCTAATTATATGTTAAAAAACAAACAGACGGTAAAAGAATGCCTATAGAACAAAGGCCGAAAAGAGCTGAAATCTCTCAATAGGCCCGCCGTTTCCCTTCTGAGAATGAAAAAAAAAAAAAAAGGCGTAATCCACTAGCGTTTTTCATAGCACTCTCGGCCTACTACAGAGTCCATTATAGGAGCATATGACAGAGAATTATGTCGACATTATTTAAATCTGCAAATCAATTTACACTGTGTAATAGAATTCGTGATACATTATGTGTCACAGCTACACATTCAGCAACACTGTAATGCGAAACAGTGATTTACTTTTCATAACAAGCTAATACATGTAACATTTGCGAGTGAGTAACACTGAAGTACACAGCTTTCTAGAGTTTGAAATATAGCCTATGTCCGGAAAATAAGTCTTAAAGATGTGGTGATGAAAAGTGACAATGCTGACTCTAAAAGACCTGTTACCCACTAATAAATAATACAACAGAATACTGAGGGAATTAAACATACTTACATAACAAGACACAAAACCAAGCCACATTCTCCAATCCTTAAAAAAGAAAAAAATCATAACTGAATAGCAGGCACGAAATAGAAAGCACCAGCAGACAGATATGATACTGTTCTTGCGTGCTTTGTGGAGACTCTTACTGCTCTCTTTTGCTGATCTCACTTCACTTTTTTGGAATCCGTAATGGGTCACTCAGCAAGGGTATCGGAGTAACATATTTTCCTGTAAGCGGACAACGGGCGACTTGACGATTCGTCGCCGTGTTTTGTTTACTGTCAGCCGCCTATTAATGGGGCGTCATAAGCAAAAATTAGTGGAACACGATTGCTTTACAATCTGGCACTGGGAGTGAGTCACGCGGGGCTCTTGCGACGCCGCTGGACACAGATAAGGCGTCGGACATATGTGCCGGCCGGCTTACGTAACGGCGCCGGCATGCGGCGTGCGGCCAGAGAGCAAGCAGCTGTAGATAAGGTGCGCGCAGCGCTGCTTGTGTCGTTTTGCCCTTATCAGCCGCTTCCGCTCCATTCTTCTTGACCACGAGAACAAAAATCATTCACGAAACATCTTTTTGAGTACAGTTCGATGAGAGATTGTCATCTACGACAGAGACGTAGTGAAACCGAGGTCGAGTGTAAATGGTTGTGTGGTTCGTGTAATGATTAAGGGACCAAAGTACTCAGCCACCCACCTTTAAAAATTTGAACAGTGCCAATATCAACATTTTTGAAGCCTTACTGAGTTTTAGCATAACCTCAACACATCGGACTGAAACATAAGTCACTGCACGCAATCCAACTACATTTAGGGATGCAAACGATACATCGATGTTTTGAAAACATCGATGTTACGTCCATAAACATCGATGTTAACATCGATGTTTTGAACAGCGATATATCGCCGATGCATCGACGACAGAAGTCCAAAACTATCGACATCGTTCAACAATTGATTGGCAACTCCATTATTACTTTATTAGTTGCTCAGCCAGCGTTAGCTCAAGTGCGGTGCTCCTGATGTCGTCGTTCGCCACTGTTTTCATACTTTTGAAATAGTAGGTAAGTGAAATATGAAACAATCTGATGATTAATCTGATGTTTGTCCAGCACGTGCTGCTGGCATTACTGGAATTTTACCCTCCAACAGTAGTGGAATCGAATCTTTGACATTAGTGACAGGTTTAGAGGTCATTGTAGTCACCCAATAGTTTGCCTCAATACCACATGGACTACAGCAACAATCATGTTCGACGGTTCCTTGTCACATTATGTGTTGCCATCAATCGCCATATGAAGTAATGTGGATCGATCTCAATAATATGCGACTCGCCGAGCGAACGCTTGCACATGATTGCTGGAAATTGAACTATACTCTCAGCAGTAGCTGTTGAAAAGCGTTGACCGTAAGAATTGCGTTCGTTAAGTAATTTACGTTTCTTCGGTCCTTCGAGGATATGAAATTCTAAAATTCTTACCTGTATTCTGGCCGCTAAATAATGTCACTCCTATGTCACTCAACAACCAGATGGTTAGTAAGATGCAGGATCTCTTGTTGCTTTTGTGTATACCAATAGCACTAAATCTGGCATTTGACAAGTGACATGTTTCAGCTCCAAGTTAGGAAGTGTAATCAACGAAGAAAGTAGCTTGTAAAGTATTCGTTAGACCAATATCTAAACATTACTTGTAATTGTGGGATCTGTACAGTAGATGATTGATAGAAAAATTATAAAAATGGCAACACCTCATTTCGTTAGAGATTCGTTTAGTAAGCACGAAAGCGTCACGAAGAAGATAGGCTACCTCTAGTGGCAGGTGATGTAACAGAGGCGTCCTTCATCCACGTATGGGCTACTGTCAAAGTTCGAGGAGCGTAATTTTCTGAAGGAATCAGTCAATAAGATCCTTCCTTCTCCGTACGTCTCACGAAGAGACTATGATGATAAAATGAAAGTGTTAGACCCCACGCGGAGGGTTAAAAGCAGTCTTTTTTCCTGTGAACCATATCCGTCTGCAACAGTGAAAGGAGGAAGTCAAAATAGTGCACAAAATATCCTCCGCCACACACCTTTAAGTCTCTTTGCGAAGGGGGGGAGGGGCTATACATGTAGAAGTTAGCAACTGAAAACGAGCTAAATTGAAGTTCTTCTTGAGAGCTGCCAGAAGTGCCTCCATCAGAATGTAGCGTTGGAAGTACTTGCTGGTCAGCTAGAGACTGCGCAACAGTTATTACGATTCTGGGGGAAGTTCGTTGCAGGTGTGTAGACCCCGTGTCTCACGTAGGCGACTGATAGAAGTTTACCCAGAAGGCTGTTCGGATTGGCTGCGCTTTTAATAAACGTTTCCCGAAACACGTGCTCGCGAGAAACTGCAGAGCCGCGCAAGTCCCGTTTATTTATCCATAAGCACCGGAGAGCGTCCTCATCCGAAGAAGTGTGCTTCTATTTGCTTTTCGAACGCGCTGCGTCTCTTCGTGGCAGGATCTGTACACTTTCCGCAGGCAGCGTTGCGCACGATACGGTTGCTGGAAGCGTGTTGGTATTAGTGAAGTTAAGAATCACGTGGCCGTAAAACACATGTTAGTTTGGATGACTTTAGTATTTAACTAGGCATCGTCAAGTTTCGGCTGGTCGGGCTAGCCTTTTCATTTGTCTGGCTTAGAAAAGTGCCGGGGGCGGTGACATTGTATACTTCGGTACCTGAATCATATTGATTTTTAATTCACTCAGGTACATTCAGCAATGACAGAACTATGATACAAATCAATTAATACGACTTGTTGTCGAACCTAGTCACGTAATAAAGTATGAAGTAAGATATGCGATCTAGGCGTTCTTATATGTGAAGTCGATATAACAATACGAAAGGTATTCGTAGTTGAAGGAACAGGCTGTTGAACCACACTGGGTGGAAGTATACCACCTATGTCGAAGATGAAGTTAATCTGAAACTATAGACAGCAGATCTATAACTGAGGCTGGTCCATACTGGAATGCAGAGAAGGCGAGAAATCATATCAGTAACTGAAATACTTGGGTTATCCATCAAAGACGATTATATTTTTTTTTGAAAGTTCTAAAAAAATCCAGTTTATGAGATTTGAAACACGAAAAATGTTAGTAATACGAGAAAATTACCAGTGACTATTAGTACAATTTTCCGTTAATCTTTTAAAGTGCAGCATAGAGTCGAAATTATCTCAACATTATTTCAATGCGGTACAGTCCGTAATTCAATCTATACTAGATCATGCAAAAAATTTACAGTTAATAAATGTTGCAAATGAAAATATGTCAATGGAGAACTCGTGAAATGAGACCTGTCTGCAAAGCAAATCAAACAGCCAATGGGCAATCATAATATGTTGCCCGTTACTGCTTTCACAGACAGCTCCAATTCCTTACGGTTTTGACTGCCAACGTACGGTGCTTAGTGGGGGGAGGGGGGTACAACCTACCAATATTAGTCATTTTTGTCCTGTTTCACAATCAAACAGAGGAAGGGAAAAGCGACTAATAAGTTTTCATTGAAGCCGTAATTTCTCTTATCTTTGTGGTCCTAACGCGAAATGCTAATTGGCGGCCGTAGAATAGTTCTGCAGTCAGCTTTAAAAGCCAACACTCTAAATTTCCTCAACTTTATTCCAAGGAAATAACGTTGTCCTCTTCTCACGAATTCTCATTTTGAGTTTCCAATCTATTTCCGCAACATTGACACGTTGGCCGAAATTACCTGTAGGTACAACCCTCCTCTGAATTTGTTCTGTTTTCCTATAAACCTACTTGGTGACCATCCCAAACATTTGAGTTGTGCGAAGTAAAGGGTGGCAGTACGTCGTGAGAACTGTGGTTCAAATCCACCTACGTTATCCAGATTTGGTTATCCGTGTCTTGCTGTCTTCACTGAATTATTCTAGTCAAATGTTTGGATGGTTCCTTTGAAAGGACACGGCCGATTTTCTTCCTTACCAAAATTCCGAGCGTGAGCTCAGTGTCTAACCACCAAGATGTCCACGGGGGGCTAATGCCCTAATCTTCCTTCCTTCCTTCTTCCTGCACAGATGAAGAAAATCTTGCACAATTCTTCCTATAAGTCGAACATCCGTTTCCCCCAGAATTATCCTTACATTATCAGAACCGCTTTTTAAAGACGTTCTGGACGCACTAGACTGTTGTTACTGACACACTAACATAATGGATAACTTCATTGATAGTGTAATCACGAACCCTACCAAAACGATACTCCTTTCATTAATTCAGTACTGAAATTTTCACTGTCAAAAGAGTGTGCGATGATTTGAAACTTCCTGGCAGATTAAAAGTGTGTACCCACCGCGTTTCGAACTCAGGACATTTTCCTGTCGCGCGAAGTTCTCTTGCGGGTCTTGGAGGACTAGCACTCCTGGAAGGAAGCACGACTATAGCTGCCTTTGCAAGCCTCAAGGCTTGTCTTCAGAGTTCTAGTTCCGCCAGTACCATATCTTCTACTTCTAAACCTCATACAATTTCTCGTGCGGACTTCGCAAAACGAGGACTCCCGAAAGAACTGTTATTGTAGAAACATGGCTTAATCATAGCCGAGTGGTTGTTCCCAGAAGAGTGAAACTTAAATTCTGAATACATACCCTGGGCAGTGGCTAAGTCATGTCTTCATGATATCCTTTCTTGCTAGTTCTCTAAGATTCGCAAGAGAACTTTCGTGAGATTTGGAAGACGAGGTATTGGCGGAAAAAGAGCTTTGAAGACGGGCCGTGCAGTGAGGACAGATAGCTGAATCGGTGGAGCTCTTACTAGATCTTACTAGCGAAACGCTAAGGTCTTAGTTTCGAATCCCGGTCTGTTACACAGTCTGCCAGAAAGTGCCAACACTGCCACTGCCAGCGATGGAGCGCCACATGAGCGTCTAGAACCGCTTCTAGATCACCTTCAAGCAGGCAGGTCCTCTTCCATGACTATGCATATATTGCCCAGCGCGTTTACATCTCGTTGCCTATGTTTGTCAAGGAACAAATCTGAATGAGGCCGAGCCGTGTGATCATTCACAGCGTTAACACAAACTAGCATCTGCCAGCAGCTCGGGAAACGGGCCGCTGAGGGACGCAGAATTCGTATGATGTGGCGGCAGCGGCCTCTGCGCTTCAGAGCTGCGCCGCTGCCGCTGACAGCCATAGAGTTTTGTTCGCCGTCTTTGAAGGCTGGCGGCGGCCGCCTTTGTGAGAGCACCGCCGCGCAGGCAGCCACGCCCAGGCGGGGACCCGAGCGACAATGCACAATAATGACATGCTGCCTGCTAGGGCTCAAAGGCTGCGTCTCTCTCAGGGACGTCTCCGCGGCCGGATCCATAGAAGAACATGCAGCTCTGCAGCGCTCGCTAGCTAACGGTAGGAAAAGCTGGATGAAGGAGTGATGAGACACATTCCACTACCACCCCTCGCCACAATCTGGCACTTAACTGCTCTAGTGGCATATTCTTACGATAATACTCTAGTGGAGTTTCTGACACCCAAATCTTCAGATGTCAAACACTCAGATCGGTACCAAACGTTGTATATTGATAGATTATCAACCGAAACTTCTATATAATTCGTGCTATATGCTGCCATCCAGGATAACGTGCGTAAACGGTATATAATATATTAATACCGGTCCTACGAAGCACAGGAAAAGCGTATCTTTGAGAGTCTGTTGCTCTGAACTCCCGTAGGGTAACTGATAGAGCTAATGTTTGATGTTACGAGGGTCCTCGATTCAAACCCTGGTACACGATTTTTTTTTTCTGTATGACGTTGCAAATTGTTCTACGTCGAAAAATTTACACCGAGTGTTACATGGCACTACATATTCCTGAAATGTAAAACTAAAAGTACTGTTCGGATTTCATAGCACTGTGTAATCTACAGTTTGCTTCTGCTTCGTTTTGTTTGGAATTAGCAAACCTGTGAAGTATATTCGTAGATGCAAGAAACAATTGCACCATACGTGCGGAAGTATTAAAGCAATAATAATAATAAATGACTGCTAGATAGGCAACACCGCCGTGCAGCGGATGTGCATGTTGTAGCTAGAGTGTGTTTGTCCACACCATCAAGTGGGGCTGACGTTGTTGTGCAGTTCGCACGCTACTGCTACTGCTGCAGCTGACAGTGCTGTTTTGCGAAATGAACCAATGGAACGTTATAGACGTCCTCTTTCAACAATTTTAACGTACGGCAGATAAAAAAACTGTGGGCGGGGCTTGACCCCGTGACCCTCTGTTCGATGAACTAATGCTCTACCAACTAGCCCACGGTAGTGCGACGGGATATGCTATCACAGTTATGCTTTTCCTCTACTTTGTAGGTTAGGTGTTACTTATTATTATAGTTTTCGCCCGTTCCTCATGGATGGCAGCACATACCACGAATTATACAGAGGTTTCGGCTGATACTCTAACGATATAGAACGTTTGTTACCGATAGTGTCTGACATCTGAAGGTTTGGGTGTGAGTAGTCCAGTAATACGAAAATATAATTTAAAGAAATTTTATTTTGAATTGTACTTTTATCACTGAATATTGCATACATTTTTACACATTTCATATAAGCTTACAGACGGTTTCCGCATACTTAAAATCTGTGATCGGGGACAAACATGTTTTGAACATTTTCACATAGTACTTTGGCTCTCTTGTTCGCATAAGTTGCACACATGTAACGTCTTGCTTTCGTCATGCATTCTGGCTTGAAGATGTTCAGGGAAGAAGATTACCAAGTTTACTAACACCGTCTCTTAGCTCACGAGAAAGGGGCCGGACAGATCGATGTTGTACATGGCGTTTTACTAAATCCATTCCAAGCGTACGTAGTAATTATTTTCTTTTTAAATCGTATTTACCCTTACATAGGAAACAAACGTCAAAGTCGTGTGACAAGGTAGATGTTCCATTTGTATCATTTTTAACTGCATGGAACTCTTATATCACGCACATTTCAAGTCTGTGACTCACGCAGTAGTGCACATTTCCTGTTGGAGAAATGGCTTGTGTTTGACCAATAAGCTGTACGGCCGTCTTGCAGGAAAACGGCAGTTTCATTCCGTGCACTTCGGAAAAGACAATCACTACTGGAAACATATCTTTACATGTTGGCACAATGAAAGTAAATGTGTCCCGTAGCGTATAGGAAGTAATGGTGATGCCATCGGTGACAGTTCAACTAAAGCAGATTTGCTAAACACAGCACCACTTTAGGAGGGGTCGAAAAATTCTTAAATAGGATATGTGTCATTTCAGGACAAGGTGATAGACAACGGTATTTTACTTATCTATGCAGATTATTTGTTCAATTTTTTTTTAATCCATCAGTGATGGACCACGATCGCATCCATTAGCTGTTTAATGTTCCAAATAAAAGCATCTGGTGATAATCAGTTACTTCACTGCAGTTTTAAAACGTGTTTAATCGAGTTGAATACTTACTGCACTTGCAATATGTATTACGTGGAGTGTGTTATTCAGCAGTGAGTCACAGCCTGCTGTGTTTTGTGTGTGCAGCGCTGGACAAGCTGGGCGCCCGCCCGCCGGCGCCGCCGCTGTCCGTGGAGCCGGTGCAGGCGAACGCCGCCTTCGACATCGCCAGCCTGGTGCTGTACGGCTGCCAGGCGCTGCCCATCAGGCTCAAGATCCTGCTCGACAGGCTCTTCTCCGTGCTGCGCCGCGACGAGGTCCTCCACGTGCTCGCCGGCTTCGGCTGGACGCATGAGGACTACGCCAGGGGGTACATCCTGCAGGTACGTCACGTCTGCTACTACTTCTGGAGACCAGTAGGTGCACTGATACAAGAATCAATGTACTCTGCTAAAATTGTTCGTACTAGACTAGGGATCCAACTGTGGGTTGCCTAAACGGAAATTGTTTTGGTGATTGTTATTGGTAAGGAGCAGTAAGTGCACTTTAACAGTAAGAGCCCACAATATTAGTGACTCATGAGATTTATTACAAACAAATGAGTACTCCTCTTCAGGCTTTAGGGAAGTGCCATCATTGCAGACTGATGAAGTCCATACATCTTACTTTATAAAGTTACTTTGGCAGACCTAGATAATATCTAAATCTCAATACACAAACAAGTCTTCCAGGCACTGAGGCCTACCGTACCAAGGTGAGGAGTGTCGACCTCCGTCGCGCGGGGATGGCCTGATGGTCTAAGGCCCATTGCAATGATTGTGAGGCCGCAAGTTTGTAAGTCTAGGGTCGGATGGTGTCAGAAATTAGGTCCATTAACAAACATTCAAATATATCCTGAGAAGCGTAGCACTCTTTGGCAATACCATGAACTCTTCCTTGAATACATGCTTCTACTATCTACAGTGAACCCACTCAGAGTAGATACTCGTGATCGTCTATATAGGGCGATTTTACGCGGCCTCCGATGGGAATCTATGAACCTTGCCAACCGTCGTGTTCACGTGGCCATGACTATACGTCGACGATAGTGGTATAGTTGTCTACTGTGGCGTCACTGTCTGCGATACTACAGAAACCAGGAAGGTGCTTGAGACATTATACACGTTACAACTACAGGCACAAAGTAGCGAATCACCGAGAAGGGCCGGATGAAACGAAATACAACGTTACTGTTTAGGAGGTTATGAAATTGTACAATTTCGAAGAGATGGGGTCACTTCTACAAACAATATTATAGACGAAGCAATGAAATGTTGTGTCGAGTCTGGGATTCGAGCTCAGGTCTCCTGCTCATCAGGTAATTGCTTTAACCACTGTGAGATTCTGATGCTGACACTAATGCAACTCTTGGACTAACTAGATACGTCTTGCTCGTTAACACAAATTTTTACATCTTCTAACGCCAACCTGATGTTCCCCTGTCCTCACCTCGCGACGCTCTGAGCGTGAAGTAAGGGCCGTGCTTGCTTCTGCTGAATTTACCTACCCGTAAGCCTGCTACTTTTCGCTAGCATGATAATTTTCTTACTCTGGTTAAAGCCTGATTTCGGTTTTCTGATGTGCAGTTTGAAGGGTTACTGCCGCCGTGCCTTGTATGTATAAACTACCCTTTGCATGGGAGCTAACTAAGATACGAGCATATGGAATAGATTCACAGATTTGTGACTGGCTGGAAGACTTCCTAAGTGACAGAACGCAGTACTTTATTCTCTGAGGCGAGTGTTCATCAGAGCCGAATGAGGCGTGTCCTAAGACATTTTCTATCTATATAAAGGATCTATTGGACACAGAAACTTGTAATTTGAGGCTGTTTGCTGATGCTGCTATCGTGTATGGGAGGGTGTCGTCTTTTATTGACTGTAATAGCATACAGGATGTTGGTGTGAAGAATGGCAGCTAGCTCTAAATGTAGAAAACTGTAAGGTGATGCGCATGAGTAGGAAAAACAATCCCATAATGTTCGAATATAGCATTAGTAGTGAGCATCTTGATGCAGTCGCGTCGTTCGAATATCTAGGCGTAACACTGCAGAGCGATGTGAGATGGAACGAGCACGTAAGGACAGTTGTGAGTAAGGCGGACAGCCCACTTCGGTTTATTGGGAGAATTTTGGGAAGATGTGCATCACCTGTAAAGGAGACCGCGTATAAAACGCTTGTACGACCACGTCTTGAGTATTGCTCAAGTGTTTGGGACCCGCAGCAGATCACTTTAAAGGAAGACATAGAAGCAGTTCAGAGGCGAGCACCAAGGTTTGTTACTGGTAGGTTCGACCAATGCGCGAGTGTCACGAAAATGCTCCGGGAACTCAAATGGAGATCGCTGGAGGAAAGATAACGTTCTTTTCGAGAAATTCTGTTGAGGAAAATTAGAGAGCCGGAGTTTGAAGCAGAGTGTTGAACGATCTTGCTGCCGCCTACTTACATTTCGCGTAATGATAACAAAGACAAGATAAGAGAAATTAGTGATTGTACGGAGGCATATAGACATTTCCTCGTTATATTTGGGAGTGGAATAGGAAAGGAAATGCCTAGTAATGGTACAGTGTACCCTCCGCCACGCATCTTACGGTGTACTGCGGAGAATATATGTAGATGTAGATGTACAGCGAGCTTTGGGCATTCTACGTTGTCTGCCATGCCATGCCGTGTTTTGTATGTACTACTGTTTGAGTTCTTTGACGGTTGTTTAGGTAGGTGCGTGACATGGCATATTTCTGTAGTCCAAATTTTGTTTACTGATGTTAGCATGGTTTCAATGCTGCCCTATCGTCTCAATTCGTTTGCCATGGCCATTAAAATGTTTTAAGTACACTTAGATTCCGTTCGTCGCACAATTTGGGGCCTTGATTTGGTGTTAGTTCTATGCAAAGGCGTTCCTTTTGTATTATATATTTTTGTTGTTGTTTATGATAGGTAACGTCTTAATATCAGTGGGTACTGTGACCTTGTGACAGCTGTTATCGGAGGTTTCTTCGAAAAAAATGTACTAAAACAATTGCAGCTGCCTTTCGTACCGAGTCGTCTGTTTTTCTTTATAATACTTAACATTATATTCGAGACTCTCCAACACTGGAATGACACACTAATAGTGATCGAGATTGAGTTAATTCTGTCTGTACCTCAAGCGAACGTAATATTTAAACCAATCAATGACTGGATCGTGAGACATATAATGATATGATTACAGGACGAGTCATTGAATTAAAATTTCGGCCAACTCTCGGATTCGAACAGGGGTCTCCTGTTAAGTAGGCAGTTGTTTTAAGCATTCAGCTATTTCAAATCCACTGAGGTAGCTTTGTTGAGATACAAAGCGTGATATGTCAGTGTTCGGCTAAAATTAACGTAGTTATATGTTTACATCTCGTTGGAAAACTTTTAAATGTTCGTAAAGATATGGGACCAAACTGTAGCGGTCATCAGTCACCAGACTTACAAACTACTTAAACTAACTTATGCTAAGGACAACACATACACCCATGAACGAGGGAGAACTCGAACCCCCGACTGGGAGCAGACCTGCAATCGACTGCAAGGCACCTTGGAGCTCATGGCTACTCCCGCCTCGCGATAACACGTTCCATGTCACTACTTTCAATTGCTCGTTCGTCATATGTACGTAGTTTCATCCCTTCCAACCATTCCTTTATGAATCATCACTTTTTGTAGCTGGCAATAAATATTTACAAACAAATATCGAAGTACGGTGCTATACTGATCACACATATACGTAAACCAGATGGATTGGTTTGGGATTTGGTCGATCTGAACATCAGACGTAAGTGAGTGAGTAATATTCTTTCGTTCAGTTAGTAATATGAGCTGTTAACAGAATAACGTAGCTCGTGTTTGCTGTGTGGTGTGAATTAAAACAAGTGAACCAGGGAAATCAAGAACATAGGACACAATGTTTTCCTGATGATTTAACAGCTTAACGATGGCCGTGTCTGTCTAACGTATAGGCCAGCTCTGTAACATTTATTGTATACGTGGTAACTTGAAAATATAACCATAGTATTTAACAATACAAAAAGTAATCTTGGATTTAAAGTATTGTTCGTCATTTCTGGTGATACTCAACAATAACTTTTATGATACCGTCGCATCGAATAACTGTAGTGGTAACAGAAACTTGAGTGAACAAAAGAAAATTATGATACCCGATTCCTTACAATTGATATTCAAAACAGATCAATTTTTCTGAAATTCTCAGACAACACTATAACTCGTTTAACAATAATTAATTCGCTTTCTTTCGTTCTTCTGTAGGAGATGCTCAGCAGTTCCTCAGAGTCGTGGACAATTTGCAGCGCGGAAGAGGAGCCCCTGGTCCTGCAGCAGTTCCTTCGATTCGGAGAGACGCGAGCGGTCGCGCTGGAACTGCTACAGCAGTGTAACAATAACAACAACAATAATAACCGCAACAACAACGACTACAAGAGCAGCGCGACCGCGCCGTCGCTCCGTCAGCAGAGCGACGGCCAACGCCGTTCGCCGCCGCCGCCGCCCCCGCCGCTGCTGAAGACGCCGCCGGTCGGCTTCCGGCTGCCGCCCCCGCTGCCGCTGCCACCGCCCCCGCCTTGCACATTGGCGGCCTCGCGGCCCCCGAGCCAGACTCCGCCTGTGCAGCCCATAGACTTCCGCCTTCTGGGCGGCCTCCCGTCCCACTTCCCCCCTACGACAGCGCCCAGTTCCGGCTTCATCAACTTCAGCCTCGCGAACCTGTGCCTGCCCAAGATGAGCGGTGCAGTAGACGTCCCGGCTAGCCACCACAAGCAGGATCACGCGACCTCGCTGATGCTGCAGCAGGTGGCCCAGGTCCGGCCGACGGTGAAGCTCGCAAATACTGGCGACCACGACAGGAAATTCGGCTCCGACGAGAATTCGCAGAGCGCGCTCAACCTGAGCCGAGACGTGGCGGTGCCGGAGCGCAGCCCGAAGCCGCCTCCCTCGATCACTGCCGCCGCGCTGAGCGTCGCCAAGCGGCCGTGGTCTGCGGCCGCGGGACCGCTCAGCCTCGTCACGCAGCTCGTCAACCCGACGACGGGCAAGAAGCGCGTGCAGTGCAGCGTCTGCCTCAAGACCTTCTGCGACAAGGGCGCGCTCAAGATACACTTCTCGGCCGTCCACCTGCGCGAGATGCACAAGTGCACGGTGGACGGCTGCAACATGATGTTCAGCTCGCGGCGGTCGCGCAACCGGCACAGCGCCAACCCCAACCCCAAGCTGCACTCGCCGCACTACCGCCGCAAGATGTCGCCGCACGACGGCCGCTCGGCGCTCGCGCGGACGCCGCCCACGCTCGTCGGGCCGCCGGGGCTGCCCTTCCCCCTGCTGGCCGCGTTCCCTCACACCAACCCGGGCTTCGATCTCAACGCCAGCAGGTACTGTGCTTTCCGCTACGCTTTCATACTGTATTACCCTAACAAAAACTGTCCAAAAATAATCATTATTTTTCAAACATTGCTCGAGAACTAACATAGATCCTAATGCAACATTAAAAATTAAACAGTTTAGTTAGAAAAATTTCTAATTTTATTTAGTAACCAGATTCGACCAAATAAAGACCATCTTCAGACACGTGCCCTTATAATTGCAGGCGCTGGGTCCAGCGACTGTAATCACGGGGGTCATTGTGTAAAGATGTCCATTTCACCGAAAACGGTTATTGTTTCAAATAAAAACAGATTTACAATTTGGACTAGTCTGACTTTAATATTTATTTATTTATTTATTGTTATAAAAATTATCTTCCCTTACGATTACTACTAAATATTCATCTATTTACTGTAATATCTATGTACAATCATTTGCCTAGACAAATTAATCTTGCCAACTACGCACATTGGCTTAGTCCCACGATGTATCTCGCTCCCATCACGAATAAGCTAACCACTTCCTGTTTGCTGCTCATGTTTCTACTAATAATTCTAAAATCTCCACTGATAATACTTTTGTAGTAACGAACAACTGCTCAATTTTATTCAGCGATATCTCGTTTACAACTGGCTTTTCTAAATATTTTTGTTCGTTATTAGCTGTGAACCCGGTCTTTCGCAAGTCTGCTTTTCTGTTATTCAACATTCCCTTTCCTCCAGTATGTGTCCATTTCGTCCTCCTTCCTCTTGCTGTTCACCAAATCTTCCCTTCTCTCATTCCTCCTCCTCCTTGTCCCTCTTTATCCATCCCTTTGATTTTGTCCATCTCCTCCTTCCCTATTTATGGATAATAACATTTTCTAACAAGCATTATTTTAACTGTCCATTTATCCAGCTCCTTATTTCCCCTCTCCCTGTTCAACAGCCGGCCGCGGTGGCCGAGAGGATTGCGGCGCGTCAGTCACGGTATGCACGGCCAATACGGTCGGGGGTTCGAATCCCCCCTCGGGCATGGATATTTGTGCCGTCCTTAATATTAGCTAGTTCATAAGTAGTTTGTAAGTTTACGGACTGATGACCCTGTAGTTAAGTCCCATAAGCTATACAAACATTTGAACTTTTTTTTTCTGTAAAACACCTGCTTCCGCTGTCTCCGTTTCTCTGTTTTTCTCACTTGCCCATATTTTCCCCTTTTCAGTTTCTGTATCTCTTTCTCTCAGCTCTCACTGGTCATCATCTCTTCTTTAATTTACGTACTTTCATTGTGATCGGTAAATGGTGTCGACGTTTACTGCAAAGTACCCTTCTCGATGCACCGTGCGAAACATAATAACCTTCACCATTAAAACTTAGATACACGAGCCAACTTTTATCTTATTCCGCAGAAACGTAACGAAGTCTTTCGTAAAGTACCCTCCGCCCAGCACCGTAAGTATACAACCACCTACACTTTTTTTCCTTAAAAAAAAAAAAAAAATAATCAAGGAATCGAATTTCATGATCTTTATTCTGTTGTCAATATGCATAAAACCTTTTAGGTGGCTAAAACTATATTTATTACGATGTTTTGGCATCTGTCATCAGATACAAAAGCCTTTGAACTTGCGGAATACAGTTCAATGTCAGCGGTACATCTATACCTTCTGCACCTGTTACTGCAGACTAGGGATGGGCTAAACTGCGATTTTTCGATATCAGTGATTTCTGTGACTGCTACTTTTATATATCTGTGATTCTTAGTTGCGATTTGTCACTGTTTAGAATCGCACTGTACAAATCCTCGACATGTATCCCTCCGCGCTCAAACTGCGATTTCGGTGACTCTAAATGCTACTTCTGCGATTTCTGCTACTGATATTGCTACTTCTGCGAATTCTGCTACTGATATTGCTACTTCTGCGATTTCTGCTACTTCCGTGATATCTGCTACTTCCGTGACTTATGCGATGTGTGTGGCAAATGCAATATATATATATATATATATATATATATATATATATATATATATATATATATATATATATCATCCATAACAGATCCTCTTCCTACGTGTAAATATATACAAAAAAAGAATATTGATGCTCAATTTACGTGTAATGTTGGGATTATTTACACATCGACAAATGTCAATTAGTCTTATAAAAGCTATTTCAGTGTTTGGTGTGTAATGTATAGTTAAAAGTGAGGTTATTCGCAAGTAATGTGTAACCGAAATCGGCAAGTAGGCCTATAGTCTACCTTAACAGAAACATTTGGTAGATTAGGCACACAGCAACTATAACAGTGCAACGAAAGTGCTATGTTCTTGCCTGTAGAATGAATGAATAGATTTTTTTAACATTGTGTGATATAAGTCACTTACCAATTTGAAAGAGATAAGTAAATGTGAAATACAACGTGAGTGACTTCTGAAAATTCCCTTTTCTCTTTAAAACCTTTCGGTATCACTACATATTCTGCCAAATAGCTATAGATAAGAGCTTGCGTTATATTTCACTAATCGACGTGCCGACCTAGTGTGCTCATGTTGGCAACTAAAGCTTCATTTTATAAGAATTTTTAACTTACTGACTGTACAGTGTTACACACAAGAAATCTTACAACCACAGATAAAGAATAACATTAATTATTTATTTTATGATAAACAAAATATTATTTCAATCATTATGTATGATTTAAATTTCTACGATCATTCATCGGTCGTTGCCAACATAAGCACACTATGCCACCACTGCAGTAAACAAAAGTGTTAATAATACTGAAGGATCCGATACCACCCATCTGCTTTCACTCATGTCATCACAGGACGGAATGTACGAAAAAGAAAAGGACGGAAAACAATAATCCTAAACCTAAAACAAATCTGATAAAAGAGAACTTTCCATTATGCGAAAACTTGTTTATTTTCAAGTGTAATATTTTTATAGAATCCTCGAAGGTACAAGTTTACTCCTATATAGCAGTACTTAACACAGTCCACATTGAAAATGGAGTTGGCCTACTGTTAAACATTTCGTAAAATTACCTGTATTTAGTTGACCACTTGATACCACCCCCTTGGAATATTTATTTTATGTACGATGTATAACGCAAGCAAAAATATTTGTCGAAACCAGATTTGCAATGTAACATAAGTATTCTGAATTCTCATAATAGTTGTAAGTTCTATGACGAAAAATTATTTTAAACAGGGATCAAGTCCGTAAGACAATATTTATTTGGCATTCACATTTGTTGTCTTTACCAACTATAACCTAAAAACATACATGCCAGGCTTTGCTTCACAACATGTAAATGCTGCCGCCAGGTAAAATAGTGCCACAAAGTGTAAACATTTTCACAAAGAAAATTATCTTCTTGCTCATTAATTCGACAACATCCCTAAACAACACACGAGTGAAAGTACGACAGTTGGTCAACAAGTAGCATAAGGCGGAATATTAAATGCTATTCTCAATTGCTACTTGCGACTCTTAATCGCGACTTTTCACTGAAATCGCAGTTTGGACCAGTGAGGACGTTCGAGCTCACTGGTTTGAGCCGATGGCGTTCGACCAACACATACACAAAAAGCCACACATAGCGGGAAGCTAGAAGTACCAATTTCGGCCAACAGATGGCAGCCGGCAATGTCTAAACTGCGCCTCTTAGTTGGTACTTGTGACTCTTAAACGCGATTTGTCACTGATATCGCAGGTAGACTCTATAGCCTGCCCAATGCAAAGATATTAGTACAAACTTCGACCAACAGATGGCAGAGTGCAAACTGCTTCTTGCTACTCTTAGTTGCGACTTGCTACTTTTAGTGCTACTGCGCTTCTAAACTGCGACTGAAATCGCAGTCAGAATCCGTAAAGTTGCGACTGTGAATACTGCTACTTCCAAATCACTGTGACTTTTAACAGATACGCGATTTTCGACCCATCCCTACTGCAGACAGTGATGTTGCACAATTTCAAAGTATACCGTCAAGAACTTACGGAGATTAGCGGGTAGAAATATCTTCCCTTACTTTGTAAATCGAAATTTGAATTTTATTTTGCTGAAATTCTCAAATCGCCTTATATACTTCAGAAATTTAGGAACAACATTGTATTCGATTTCGACTTTCTTATACTACCCCGTGAAACGCACTATAGTTTATGTTTTACATAAGCCTATGTGTAATAAGTGGCGGACGCTATAAAAATTTTATATTTGTTTCTTCAAAACTAATGGCCGATTACTTTGAAATTTAGACAGAACGCTGTATTGCAACTGTGGGGAAATTGGATCAGATAGAGAAAGGATAGAAGATCGGGAGATGGAGGGGCGGAGTGTTAGATGGAGAAGAGCAGAGAGAGAGAGAGAGGAGTGAAGAAGTTATGGACAAGGAGTGGGGCAGAGAGAGTGGGACAGACAGAAGGAAAGCAGGGAAGGCAGGTTGTACGTGCAACTTCCATTCACAAATCCTTATGAAATTACATATGTTACAAGTATGTGCTTTCTCTTTTCTGTCTTTATCTATAACAATCAACAGAAACGTGTAGCCGGGTTCAGGTAGGTAAAATAAATATTGGTAAATGAATTTTCTACTTCTCTGTTCCACAGGTTCGAGGAAATGAGGCGCAGTGATCTGACCAACAACAACACGGTGTCCTCTGAAGACATGCCACTCTCACTAAGCAGTAACCACCAGGAAAGCGACGACGACGACGTCGACGATGACGATGACGACGACATTAATATCTCCGTGGACGGAGAGCTTCTGGACGCAGCGGGGGAAGGAGACACTGGCCGGGGAATCAACGATGGGCGGGCTCTGGACTTGTCCGACTCGGACAGCGGTTCGTCGTCCACGAACACTCGTTCCAAGCACGAGGACGACGTTCGCCTCCAGACTGGGGTCCACCTGAGGGAGCACTCCCCCGCAAGCAGTGTCGGAGAGAGGAAATGGCCGTACCCCATAGCGTCGTCGACTCCAGAGATGGCTGCCGAAATGGAAACGGAGCCCATAAACGGCGAAGAGAGACAGGAACGGGGAACAGTCGGCCTGGAAAGTGGAGAACCTGATGAGACAGAAAAGATGGATGTCGCCGAAGCCTTGCCTTTGGTTATGAAAAAAGTCGTGAAAGATGAACCCACGACACTAGAAAGTATGACGAAAAATTCTGCGCAGAGCAACGATCAAGTAGATAGCGGCGAGAAGCAGGAAGTAGAAGGCAATGGGAAAGAAGAGGAACGTGTCTCGGAGCAACAGGCACAGAGAGGGTCCCCGGCTCGAGAACAGAACTCCGGCGAATGCAACGGACCCACAGATGACGATGTGAGGATGAGGGAGACAGGTCTGGGAAGTCCACAACTGACGAGCAGTCCCGTTCCGTCGGGTGACGCCCTGAAGCACCTGGAAAGCCTTTCGAACGGTCCAGTGGCGCAACACTCCTACAGAGAGAGCCCCAGTCCAGATCGGTCACCGGCGTCGTCTTCCAACGAGTACCACAGCGACGACAACCACTGCTTCTTCGTCGATCCCAGCGGGGCCTTCACCGCCGGGGAGGTCCCCATCGACAAGGAGAACCCTCGCCGCTGCACGGCCTGCGGGAAGGTCTTCCAGAACCACTTCGGCGTGAAGACGCACTACCAGAACGTGCACCTCAAGCTGCTGCACAGGTGCACGGTGGAGGGCTGCAATGCCGCGTTCCCGTCCAAGCGGAGCCGCGACCGCCACAGCGCCAACGCCAATCTGCACCGAAAGCTGCTGTCGACGTCGTCGTCGTCGAGGTCGCCGTCTCCGTCTCCCTCTGAGCCCCAGGACGTGCTGCTGCCGGCAGCCGCTTTCCACAGCCAGCTCATCGCCAGGCTGTACGCAGAGTCGCAGACACTAGAGGCGGTTCTCAAGACGAGGGCAGTAGCTGAGCACCTGCAGCAGCAACAGCAACAGCAGCAGCTGCAGCAGCAGCACGGCCACCAGCAAGACCACCTGCAGCAGCAGCAGCAGCCATCCCTCCTGCTTCCACCGCTTGCCTTCCCGGACCTGACGAACCTGCTGAGGGCACGCGTCAATGGGCAGGCCTCTGACACCAACAACGAAGCATCTTTCGACCTACCGAGGCCATAATGCGAAAAGTAAGTATCAAAAATTCATGTTTTGTGACATATGGGTGATGTGCATGTGATGTGATGTACATTCAGTAGGACCAAACACTATCACTGGGCCCACAGTTCACGGCACTTACAGTGCAGCATCTTCCGAAAGGTTACATTGAGTGCTCTCCACGCGTTTCCGAGTTGAAAACTCTGTGACGCAAGAGTTGTTAACAAAAAAACTTGATTGATGGAGGAATATTTAGTAAAAAGTAGAGACCATTGCTGAGATTAACTACTTAATATAACTATATTGCGTACTTTCACTGAGTTTTCTTCCTATTGGGTATGTACTTAGCCGACTTTCATATGTGCTGTTCTAAATCGCTAGCCACAACTTTGTGCTCTCTATCTTGAAACGTTACTGCCTTGATTACCAATTTAGTTGGCAGTTAATAAATGGCCGTAGATGCCTAGAAGTGAATCCAGTAACGGCCTAGAACTACAGTGGACTCCATGTAACATAGGGTGAAGCAGATACGATGACCCAAAATACTCACAAAGGAAGAGAGACATCAAGGTCCCGTTACAATGGAACATATTCCTCTTCTACTGCTACTTTTTCTTTTCTATTAAATGTAAGGCAGGTTTGTATCTTGCGACTGATTATCCATTCGATTTCAGAATTCGAAATAAACATTTAGCATGTTAGTGGACACTGAAACATAAATGGCAAAGGTAAAAAATTTGTTGTGGATCATGATCCAGCAGGCATTCCTGACTTCGGGCCAGTGTTTGCCTTAACCAATTAGGCCATCAAGACACACTTCAGGGATGCCCAATTTCAAAACTTGTAGAGAAATATGGTAGTGCCTCCTGCCCCGACAAGAGCTCGCCTCTTCAGTGGTATTCCAGGAAAGGATCTGGCGACAGAGTAGCGCTGCTGCATGGAGGTAGCAGTTTGCGGAAGCCACAGAAGTGCTGTTACTGCTGGAGTTGTGGAAAATTTTCAGTGATTTATCGATGTTAATAAGCAGTGGAATGGCCTACCGCTTCAAGGCGCGTTGTTGCGGAGTGCGCGAGTGCTCGCCGTCGGATGTTTGAGTCCTCCCTTAGGCGTGTGTGTGTGTGTGTGTGTTGTAATTGTGTAAGTTAATTTATGTACTCTGTAAGTCTAGGGACTGAAGACCATAGCAGTTTCGTCCAATATGTTTACAGACATATGACATTTGCACTATTTCCGCCGACATGGCGCACATCGAGAAACAAAATATCTAGAATCAGATGAGAGAAAAGCATTATTTTCCCTCTTTGCAATATTATCTAAATTTAAGTAATAAATCCTATCATTTTTAAAGTTTTCTCATCTTGATGCACCCTGGATTGTTCTAGAAATTTCAGGAGCCTCCTAGACTTTTGGTTTCCACTTCCAAAAACCTGTCTGGGAAGCAGCAAAACTTAAAACTTGTGCCCATTGTTCCCTTTGATACCAAACATGTCGTGACTTAAAATGTTACAGCCTGCTGATGGGGTGTAATCTTGATCAGACCAAAATTATAAAAGTTTTAACTTCTTCCTTCGTTATGTTTTCTAATATGAATTTGTGTCTTAAACCTTGTGAACCTTGAATGCCACTGACTTTATTTTATATGTCAAATTTTAAAAGCTTTATAGTAACTTTCAACGTTCACAACTGCCAATTATTGCACTGGTAGCTTTTATATTTGGTTAACTATTTATTCATTTTTCTTTTTTTTTCTTTTTTTACTTCAGTGGAAATCTAGGGAAACTAAATGAAAACACTATTGTTTATCCGTGTGTATTGTTGCTTTTTAACTGCTCTCAGGTTAACCGATGCAACTCTAAGTACAGGTTCGTTTCTATTCTAGCCGATCAAAACCATTTAGGTACACAATATGATGACAGGAGTGTGGTATGGTGAATGTCTGGAAAATGTCAGTTGCCATCATGTTCAGAGCCGAAAGTGTAGTACTTGACGTTTTTGTCATTTCATTAAGATGAACAAACTACTAAATTCGGAAGAGATGATGACGTATTACAGCATTCTGTAATGGCTACAGCAAAAGAACAGTTTGAAGACGAAGGCCACAGGAGCATAATAATTCACTCTCTCATAAACCATCATATATGGGCAATGGTTTATGGATAATAATATTCCTGATACGATATGGCTTGCCCAGAGTCCAAATCTGAAGCCATGAAATTCCCCTGGGATGCGTTGGAATCTCGAATTCGCTTCATACCCAGCATTCAATATTACTACTTTCTCTGATTTCAGCTCTTGAGGAACAATGCCTGCCATTGTTTTACAGCCATTAGAACACATAATTGTAAGTATCCCTCACTGAGATGAAGGCATAACAGAGACGAAGAGGGTCCACATCGCACCAAAATGTCTGCTAATCCATTTGTGGATAGATTGGATAGTATGGTGCGTAAAATTGGAAGTGGCACTGGAGTTATGGCAGTCTATGCTGCACCAGCGATTCTAATGTCACGTTTATTCCTCAGAAATAATTAGGTAACTTCTCCTCAGAATATTTAGAGATAATTGGATATATCATTTAAGAAAGCGTATCAGACGGAACATGTACGTACTTTTATATGGGCATTGTTCCAAAATACGTATCCCGCACAACCCAACGTGTACATCAAGGTATACTTCAACTACCTTGCCCATCATTATACCCAGACCTGCTTGCCATTGAGCACCTTTGGAACTGGATGAAACGTCATGTGGCGCGGTCTGCATGAGCGGCACGAAATCTGCCCCAACTGATGGAAACTGCATGGCAGCCATTCCGGAATGGCACCTGTACGATCGTCTCCATTGGAAAATTACAGCTTGTATTACTGGAAAAGAAGGATATACACGGTACTAGCGTCGACATTGCTCACGCTCTGGTAGCTGTACTTATGTGCGTATAGCTCTATCTGGGTGATCGTGTGTTGCATACATCCTCAAAAATTGTCAGTAAAATTTCCCTCTGTTGGGTCGACGGATTCATAGTGTTCTTTTTCCATTTTAAAAGTTCTCCAAATTATTTTCTGAATTTTATCCTACCTATTCGCTTTCAGAAGACGCATGGAAGAAAAGTCCTGATGTTGTTACATGTTGCACGTTAAAATGTTCCAGATTCGGAGTCGAGACGGGTCCTGCCGTGCTGACCCGCAGGGAGGGACGAGCTTCCGTCCACTGGCCAGGCCGTCGCAGCGAGACCCGGGGCTTGGCAGGTGAGACCTCCCAAAGAGCATATTCATTTTGCTTCATTTTCGTCTCTCTCTCCACCGAGGCAAGTTACATCCATGCGCTTTTTCCTTTTGCAGGTAATTTGCGGGAACTATGACGCAACGGAGGGGGCCACATCCCCAATAATAGTTGGAAGAGACAAAATATTAATTCTTTGTGTTTTACTCCCAAACACGTGCAGCAGGTTAGTAAAATTCTACTACGCAAACACTGAAGTTAATACAGAATACACCTGTAAAATATGATTGCAAATGTCTGCAAACAATTTCTCTACCGTTTTAAATATTGCCTTGTGGTCATTTCTTCCGAGAATAGCCATATTATTTTCCTATACGTAGCTGAGTTGTTTCTCTAAAGAAAACATCTAAAACTAAAACTAGATGAGTTCCTACTCTGTAGGTAATCAGCACCAAAAAAAGAAGGGGGAAAAAAAGCCGTTCAGTTCTCTTTGCCAATGAGGGTTACTCGCGATTTCGTAGAGACAATATTTGTTTGAACGAAGTTCACAGTTGTATACTTTTTTATTGAAAAAATTGATAATTGTGTCAAAAACAACGATAAAAAAACTTGAATCGAATTACACTCTAGGACAATGAATAATAAGAAATACAGCGCACTAGAAAGGAGTTACGCAAATAGATCATAAATTGATATTCATAATGCTGCAGATGGACGATTTTGTGATGCTGCAGGGAATTTCAAGATGGAGACGGAAATGGTAATTAACCACGGATAGGATACAGAGCCTCCAGGCCATAAAGATTTACCGAATTTCATTCAGTGCATTCGCTGACAAATGATTAAGTTAGTCATATATCACAGTTATCTCAGATTATTTACCACCTATAACACACCTGCAAATTACTAATAATGAGCTGTAGGGAATCTGAAGGAACGTAGAAACAGCGCATATTAATGTCCACTCAGGAGTGACCGCAGACTTTTGATCATATACTTTGTGATGGCAGGTTTTGCTTCAGATTTGGCCTCATCAAGTAGAATATGCAACCATACATTTCATGGATACTCTAGGTCTGTCATAAGATATCAATTAAGGTAAAGTTGGTAGAGCTACACTGTTGTGGGCAAGATCGAAGTAATGTATTACTTGGTGGTTCTTGCCTTAATTAGTATTTTATGACGAGAGAGATTTCTAGAGTATCCACCACATCCTGGATTGAACTTTATACTTCATTAGGTTGCATTTGGAGTGAACGTATTTTTTGACCGGTTAATTTACAGTGTGTAATCTGTTTTCGATGGTAGTCAGTACCGAAACCGCTCCAGAATAAATAGTAAACTGTACAGCTTCTGGCTCAAGAATGATATTCTCTAGATACACTTGTATTAGAGAGCCACCAACCCCATTTGTTTATACCAGCTTGCCGCTTGCGAATAGGAAGTTCCAATTCACTATAAAGCCGCATGTTACTTTTATATCGCAACACCGACTACACTCTTCTTATAAATTCTACATTCTGAATTAGCCATTGACACACATAAAACAGATTGAAAAATTGTTATAGTATTACAGAGACTAGCCACGTGGGTCACGTGGGAACTTGTGTTCCGAACAGTGAGAACCATTTTTTGGTTGTGGAGTTGGAGAAATGTTATCATGAGGAATTCAATTGTGGGGGTCGCTTTAACTGTTTCAGTAACATGAATTAGGTAATGCATTCTCCGCAAATTCAAAGTGACACAATTGTGCACCTCATACTGAACTAATATAATTGTTATCTTTACATTCAGAGGTTTCTGAAAAGAAACACTACTGCTTAGTGCCCCCTTAACCATAATAACAGTCGTACTTGCTTTGCAACGTGCAATACTTTTCACCACAAAATACAACGCACCCGAATTTTCCTTCACTACTTTTCGTAATGTAGTAACATGTTCTCCATCCTGTCATATTCGACGGGAGGCTCAATTCACGGTTTTCATTTTTCTTTCATTTAGTCTAACACTCGGATCATTTACATGTGTTCTAATTAATGTTGCAATTTTCTCAATATTTGGTTTTTATATTTTTGGAATTAAATAATAATATTAATAATAATGACAATAATAGAAAAAAGAAACAGAAAAGAGAGTACGAAACCACATTAGGTGCATCTCCAGCAAGAACTTGGTTACAAGAATCCCCATACAGTACAAGTTTTTTTGTTAAACAGCTAATTTTTAAATTCGGCTTAAAGCAAAACATAGCTTCCAACCTGAGATTTACTTTGAGATAGCGCGATATTCAAGGCTTCTTGGGGTACTAGTCACCAAATACAGTTGGTAAGGGAAAGACATTTTTGTTATATCAAAAATTCATTTGAGAACATAGTCTCAAATTGCCACAAAATCAAGGAGGTCGACCGGAACGAAATAATTAATCTGAAAACTGAAAATTTCCAACACTGATTATCTTTCGTTTTATCTATTAGCACAAGAACGCTCTGTCAATGTTCGTATGAGTTTTTGCAACGTTCATAGTAGTTAATCTCTTCAGACTATTGATAACTAAAATGGCAGTCTAACACTTAAGAAGATGTAACGTACTTGAGATACAACACTGTAAATGGCAAAAGCAAGCAAAGTTTTGAAGAATATTTCAGAAAACTAATGTTGCTAGAATAACTATATAATACAAAGTAAATGTAATGATATCTCTGTTGCATAGTTTTCTTTGTAAAATTTATGCTGTAAATGCCGTTTTTAATTGTTCTTATTTTATTTCCAGGTGTTGATGAAGAAATTGAAGAAGGCATGAGACGTATCTCTTGTGATCTCAAGATAATTATAGCGACAGACTCTAAACGTTCGGAAGAACGTTCCGCCTGTTACTGTGTATGTGTGTGTGTCTGTATATGTGCGCGTGTGCACAAGTTGCACGAAATACGAACTGCTCAGAAACGAATTTCTAGTCATGAAGGTGAAAACGCTGAAGTCTATTTTTGTAGAAGAATGATATTCTGTTTTTAATAAATTTTTGAACGACGCTTAATGTTACCTAAATGTATTGAAGTTGTATAACGTTATAACTTCGCCGAAACCAGATCTCGCATATTTATACAAAATACAAGTATAAGAATAATAGCTGTTTCGAATAAAATATTAAACAAAATTATTATTTAAATATGCATTGTTATTATTCAAGTCTATTTACTTCCTTACCTTCCACACTAATTCATTTTTTTAAAACTGTTAACCATTGTCACAGCGAGATGAATTTTTGTGAAAACGGCTCTGCAGATTTAGTCAGTGATCTCGTATTTACAGAGGTTTCAACACTTTCAAGCAATTGAAAAATGTGAATAGGCAGAAGTGTTCTATGAGTGTGCTCTTCAGATATGGCGTCTGCTGTTCTTTCCTCTCAGAAATTCAATCAGACATCAGTTGATTGCACTTCCGCTGGAATAGTATAAACGCATGTAAGGTATTACATTATAACAAGATGTAATGCAGTGCTTTGTCTGTAAGTTACAGTCAAGTTTTGGGACTATCTGTTTTGATATTAAATTATCATTTTTTTGCCATTTGCAAATTCTGCCGACAATAGCTGCATTATTAAAGATGTTCTATTATTTGTTAACAAATGAAACTTTCTGCCGGACCGGGACACGAACCCGGGTCTCCCGCTTTTCGCGAGCTGCGGTAACATCAAAAATGTCTGTTCGTTCGGAACAGATGGTTCATACTATCTGTTTTGAATCTGTCTTGTTAGGTTTACAAGCAAACATTTTATATTCATATTCAGTTCAAACATCAAGGTCAACATTTCGTTCGCAGAAGATAAACATTCATTTTTTTTCTTATTAATATACTTGTAAATTTATCCATCAGTGCAAACGTAGGCTTCCGCGGCAGTTGTCACTATCAATAAAATTCTTTTGGGTATGGTACCGCGTCGTCATTTTGTAAACTTTGCCGACGTTTCGGCCACAGACCCTGATGAAGGCAGCCTGCAACAGTGGCCGAAACGTCGGCAAAGTTTACAAAATGACGACGCGGTATCATACCCAGGAGAATTTTATTAATATTATCCATCAGTGATTTCGTACCTTACATACGATTTGATTGAAATATTAACACTGATTAACAACCAACGGTAGATCGGCGAATCTGTTAAGTACCAGAGATCTAGAAACATTCATATTCGTCCATAAATCAGTTTGTCTAGATCAGTGTATTTCAACATTTTTTGAATATGAAACCGCACTCAAGTAAAATATATTCTGGTGAACCCTTCCAAAAACCGCAAAACAACTATGTGTATGATTCCGATCCCAACAAATTTAAATCGCTTCTATTGATACAACACCCTTGTGAAAAGAGAAAAGAGTTTAGTATAATGCGTCCTAGGATGGATTTTTATATTATTTTTCGGAATGGAACACATTGACATAATTTAAGTTTAATTCAATCTCAAAAATACCTGTAGTATAACGAGTGTCACGCATTGGAGGCAAGACGATGAATCTAATTGTCCTCGCTAAGCACGGTCCTACTGTAGAGTACTCATAATTTTTAACTATGACGGTCCTTGTTATTATTAAATTGATGGCTTCCATTTATGATTCTATTTAATGTGATATGTGCTCATAGTCTTCACAGACAAAGTGTGAGGGAAGTTATACCTTAAAAAGTACTGTTCAGTAAACAAAAATAGTCTCTCAGAATTTCTGCAATGTCACCACTCATGTCATCAAACAAGATTACCACTGACGTTCCCATACGAATCTTCCAATTATCTGAAGATAAGTTTACATAGAGATCTCCAAAGAAGCTAAAAATATTCGGGATTTTTTTTAGTTTTCACTTCGCTATTCAGCAATTAAATACTATGTATGACACTTAAGTTACAATTGTGAGATAAACGTGCTCATGAAACTTGATTCCTTTATCAGAAGGATCGTTTCCACAATTAAGAAGGTCATATGTTTATTTCAGGAACAGAAAACCCGATTATTATTCTGTATTTTGATATTTGTTCAAGCCAAACAATTAACCATTGGAGATAGCAAGTGACCATTGCGTTAATTTATTCTTAAATGAATAAATGTGGTATTAAATGAAATTTTCGTCGTAAACGCTAAGGGTATCTAAATGCGCAATCTTTAATTACGACAATTTTCTGTAATAAATCTTATATATAATCATTACTTAAGAAAAACTAGTGCACTTACAAGTTCACTTGTAAAAAGAAAAACATGGTTAAATTTCATTTTTCGATGTCTAGGTTGTTAAGCAACCCGACATGTGTTAGAGCACAGAGGCTACAGAATGTCCATTCGCATCGATAGATAACTTAAAAAAAAAAAAAAAAAAAAAAAAAAAAACTCCAATATCTATCCCAAGCAGAAGAATAGAGTGACTGAACATTCGCTGGAAGCGATAAAGGAAACTGATCCACAGCACATGGAATAAGAGCTGGATAATTTAATGCTAGTCACGGAAGAATCGACTTACCTGCAAAAGGAATACATAGGGCACCATATTCTAAAAGACCTGGGGTTTCCACTGTAAAGGGAAATATTTTTCCGAGTGGGAAAACGACTTATTATTAGCATCCGCAGTTTACTGCGAAGACGCGGTATTACAACAAAAGGTATTGTAAGCATATGAGTAGTGCAGAGGACCTACGGCAACTGCATACCACAGAAATGATATATACAGGTTTCTGGAAGTAGTACACAGTAGTCAGATATATTACAGGAAGTACTGTTTGAAGTAAAAATTTCTAGTAAACATGAACTTAAAAATGCTCACCATAATGGCAAGTTCATTAGAAGAGACGTCTTTCACAGTACTAATTTGTGAAAGATTTAGGAGCTCTTAAGGAATCAACTACTTTGTTTAGAATTATCACATTGTCATATCACTAAATCCTGACCACTGTTGTTAGAATACCGATCCATCTAGAGCATACGTAAGACCTACAAAAAGAAGAATAAACACCTGACCTTAGGAATTTAATAGTTATCATGTGATAAACGTGGATAAATCGGCAACAGCAGATCATCCACTTTATCCAGGTAACCATTTTTCCAAAATCCATTATTTTAAGTATAAACTGTAAGGCGATAAAAATTTAAAAGCCTAAAACAACATTAAGGGAAAGTAAAGAAAATTTGGATTAGATAAGTTACTGGCGTGAATAGTAAATGAAGCGATTGGCGCCAATTCGTAGCCGCTACGAACTCCGTAACACACTCCGGAGCTTCTCCGCGATCTTAGGCAGCGGACTGAAGATGTCAAAAACCGACCGTTGCTTCGGTACGTATAAACAGTTCAGTATGATGAGCTCTTCACACTATCGCACTCTTTTCTTTCAAACATCCGCCCTGTGGTTGGTTAGGGATGTGAAGTGTAAGGGACGGGGGAAGACTGTAAGCACGGGGGTGGACGAGAGAGAGAGAGAGAGAGAGTCCTAACTATTGTCAGTGTCGAGAATCCAGCCCCTCCCTGATATCAGCAAAACGCGAAACTGAGAACGACAACCCGAAAACCTATCACAGGGTACACGCCAGCGAAGAATCTGACGGGTTCCTCTTCCGTGCCCAGGTGGACAGCCAGACGCGTCGCAGCATGCTGCAGCCAGGCAGGAGGCGATGCTGTTGACAGTTCTGGGTTGATGTCGGTCGGTGTCACCAGGTGAGGAAATGGTCATTCACTGTGGACGGAAGCGAGTATGACTGTCATGGATGTTAGTTCTTGAGATTGATGGGTCTGTCATCAAAGAGGGGGGGGGGCAGAATAATTGTGGGGAAACATCAGGCCAGAGCAGATTATAGTACTGCTTATGTTCACCGTCGAACTGGTTTATGTGGGTCTGCAACGATCATCGGTGCTTACACCGTGCTCTACCCGTGCTTGCTACCAGAAATACTTCACTAAGGTATTACAGAGTGGCAGCTTTTGTCGATACTACATGTCCGCCCATCACAAACAATGTCAGAAACAACACTCACAGATGTGTCATATGCTTGCCACATGGGGAAATGTTCCTGGAAGGGCTTCCAGCAAGAGCGTCTCTTGGAAGCTCGGATCTTCCAATGAATAAAATAGTTCATCGGAGCCTGTAGGTAGCCACGACTGAAAGTCCGCGTTGGAGTGCTTTCTTTCGGGGCAGTATATGAAGACTTGTCGGTTATTAGACTGTAGCAGGGCACACCATTGTAGCTTTTGTGCTGAGACAGCCTGTGAGGAGACGAATTGGTCAGTCAAAGGCCCATCTCAACGGTAATCAATTGACAACGACGTCCTTACAAGTATTCATTGTACTTCATGATGCCGTAAATGATTGTCAGAGTGATTGTGCCTTGGTCATTGTATCTGACCCAAAGGCTGTTGACCTGTTTGTGGGGCCTACCTATCATGACAAACTCTCACCTATTCCACAAAAAATGTTGTCAATGCCGAAACGACAAGCTGCAATGTCTCTGAACAAGACACCAATTACTTAAAAAGTCATCTTTATGACAATTAAATGCATTTGTCTCCATGAAAAGTACAGTGTTGCATTGCAAGAAGTTAAAAGAAAGTGTAGGCTGTGCGTTGTTGGGGATGAATCGAATATAATATGTCAATTCCCCCATCACTGCCAGGATTTACTATCATCTGTGGAGGCACAACAATATCGAATGCCATATAAATGTGACACAGGCAAATCTCAAGACCAAACTACACAAACTAGGTGGCGCAGAATGAAAATTTAGCGTGGATATATCTGAACCATACATCTGACAAAACTAAACAAAACTTCTTAAATTTGTAAATGTTTTTCTGTACGATGAGAGGAGGACAGACTAATGGTATGCACACGTAAAGAAACAAACGTGTATGGTTCACTGGTGAAGGTTTAAACAAATGACATTATTTTATTTTAAGTTAAAAGTAGTACTTAATTTTTGATTGCATAGGAACATCGGTGTTTCTGTTGTTTGTATAAAACAAGATATAAATAAGTAGCCCCACATCCAAGCAGAGTGTAACTGTCTTCAAAGCTTCTCTATACTTTACTACTTAAGGCATGGAGTTACCTGTGGGCTTGACAGTCTACCATTACTATGCACAACTGTTGTTAAAACGTTTGCTGATGATACTAGATTTGTACCAGGTACTTCAAAGCCTATGACTTTACTTCACAATGCCCAGTGAACAGATAACTGCTCTCAAGTGGATTTTTGTGGTGTACTGTTACTTGATCGGACGGGTTGCAATATATGTAGCCTGGCTACATAGCTCGAAATCTAAATCGTATAACAGAGCAACACGACGTGCCATGCACTCGACTAATTTCTGAATTAGTGTTGGAAAGAAACGACACCATGCATTCTGTGTGGCTGTCCCTAAATCCGGAAGAGTATCAGGGACTGGAGGTCTCTTCTCAATAGTACTTTGCAAGGCATGCCAAATATGCTCAATAATGTTCTTATATGGTGAGTTTGCCTGCCATCGAAGGTATCTAAACTGAAAAGTATGTTCCTTGATCTACTCTGAAGCCACGTAAATGCCCAAGTGCGCCGAAGCGCACAATGGACATTAATGGATGCATTTGATAAATCAAGATCCATACTTGAGTGCCACCTCCCAGACTCATATCTAGACGTATCAGGGATCTCATAACACAGCAACTGCACACGCACGGCACCTCTAAAGATTGACCACCCGCTTGAACAGTCTCCTGCTTACATGCAGGGTCAATGGATTCATGAGATTGTTCACATATCCGTACACATCCATCTACACGATACAATCATAAACGAGATTCCTCAAACCATACAACATGTTTCCAGGCATCGACAGTCCATTGTCGATGTTGAAGTGCCGAGGCGAGGCGTATGGCTTTGTGCCGAGCAAGGGTACACGAGGGGGCCATTGGCTCCGAAATCCCATATCGATGTTGTTTCGTTGAATGGTTCCCACAATTAGCCTTGTTAATGGCCCAACATTGAAATCCGAAGCATTTTGCGGAAGTGTCCCGTTCTTGCAGGATTTTTTTCCGACCTCATCGATGTCGGAGAATGATCATATATTGAATTTCAGATAGTCACAGTGTAGTCGTCAAATGGTACGGTTAAAATCCTCACCTCATCGCTACCTCGTAGGTGCTATGTCCCACCTCTTATACGCCGACTATAAGGCCAGGTTCAAATTCACATAACTCGCGATAAAGTAGCAGCAGTAACCGATCAAGCACCTGAACCAGACACCTGCTGGCGTATGTAGGCGTGCCGACCGCAGCGCCGTTCTCTGAGTGTTTACATTTTTCTGTGTTTACATACGCATGCCTATACTAATTTATTTGGCTCCTCAGTGAAAATAAACTGGATCTCTTCGTCGAATACTTTTCGACATAAGGGCAAAGTATCCATCCAACAGCTGCTACTTTTTATTTCAGAGGAGGGTTTGATGTACAGTTAGCAACTGAGGCAGTATAAAGAGTAATGTAAATATACAAATTATAATTGATAGATGCCCACAGCCGCAGCTTTAGTAAAATATAATTTTCCACATAGTTATCCAATAAAACGATAATTTTATTTCAGTGTTGTAGCGTTTTCAGTTGCTGCTTTTACCGATTGAATCAGCCGAAGGTGCAATGTAACTAACAGTGATTGGACAACAGACAAGTTGTAAAAGGGAATTTTAGTTTAATATTGCCATAAAATATCTTATTTAGCGTACCAAAACATCAATATTACATAGCTGTATGGTATCCACAACAACACAATTATTATAAGGTAGCGAAAACTATTGTTGTACACAGTCATACAATGCAAGTTTTATCGATCAGTAGGAATTAGGGATAAATCGGTAGTACTACTTCTTGCAAATCTACGGTCCAATAGACACTTAAAAGGACGATCAGACATAACTCAAGTTTTGAAACGTCAGTCTTTGAATATTGAAATATTGAATACTATACAATGTTGTTACATGACACACCCACAACACCTGTAGTACTTCTAAAAATCTGAAGAAAATCATGTCAGAGAGATCAATTTGTTATGTTTTGCACTTCTCTACAGTTCAGACAGTACATATTCCATTTTACAATGAGTGTGTACCGCAAAATGATAAAAACTACGTGGAAATTATGAATAACTACCATTACTCAATGTGACGAATGCCAAAACAAGGAGAAATATTAAAATTAAAAAAAAAAAAAAAAAAAAAAAAAAAAAAAAAAAGAAAAAAGAAAAGAAAATTACATACCTATGTCGTATCTAACGGAGCACCAAATATACAGGGTGAAGCGAAATTCACGTCCTCGGGCATTTGAGCGCGATTACTCACATGCCAGCAATAAAAAAATGTCTCTCACATAATTTCGTCCAGCGCGTATTTCAGGCAGTAAATGGATGTCGAAGACAGAGAATGATTTGTGTTACACACGTCAGTGTGTTTTAGAAATACACATTTACACTAAAAACGTCTAGTCGATATAGAAGGCATCTTGAGGGACAAAGTGAGCATAGAAACCCATGCCCGGAAACTCCATTTAACGACGTTACTGAAAGACCGAGACAGTGGCACCGGTGCTATCCGCTAGACATCCGCTCTAGCAACTTCGACTCTCTGGAACCTTGTTGGATGATGTTTATGGTCATTTAATTCCTCACAACACCTTCCACAGCCACCAGAATGTTATTGCTTTAATTATGTAAATATAAAACACATTGATGTATGAAACACATATCCATCTAAGTCTTGGTCGTCCATTTACTGCCATAAATACGCGCAAGAAGAAATTTTGTGAGAGACATTTTGTATTGTTGGTATGTGACGAATCGCGCAGCGAGTCCGAGCACGCGAATTTCGCTTCTACTGGTATAAGTATATCGGAGATACTGAACGGAACATAAAGGTAACCTGAGGAAAGCGACGAAATGAGTAAACTGGTTATATAATATAAACAGTGGACCGGTCTACCACATGCTATTCGACTACAAAATAGAATCCTGGATGAGGATGTACCATGTGGTTACCAACATCCATTAAAACGTATAGGTAGAAGGGAAAGAAGACCATAAGGACCTAGCCGGCCGCGGTGGCCGAGGGGACTGAGTCACGGTCTGCACGGCCACTTCGGTCGGGGGTTAGAATCCCCCCTCGGGCATGGATATTTGTGACGTCCTTAGTCCTAGTTAGTTCATAAGTAGTTTGTAACTTTAGGGAGTCATGACCCCGTAGTCAAGTCCCATAAGCTATACAAACATTTGAACATAAGGACCTTCTATTCTTCTATGTGTAGCGGGGTCATGAAATTCGAAACCACAAAACCAACTCTAATAGGACGAAGACGCACTGAAGTCAAACAGGTTGTGAGCTTTATCACTAGTCAATTCTTTCATAGTTTAAATTACGTAACACATGTCAGTGCGACTTCACGACCTTTTGCACCGGTCTAACAGCCTTATGAAGCGAATATTGCGTGAATACATCTACATTTGTACTCTGCAATTGACATTTAAGTAAATGGCTGAGGGTTTATTGAACAGCTTTCATAATACATCTCTACCGTACCAGTCTCTAAAGGCGCAAGGGAAAAGGGGAACACTTAAATCTTTCCGTTTTATATGTTCAATGTTTGTTAATTTGTATGCATTATATATATATATATATATATATATATATATATATATATATATATATATATATATATATCTTCCAATAAATCAAGGCCTAATCATTTTGGGACTATGTGTAAAATCTTTAGGTTATCTTCAATGGTATCATTATAAGGATAAAAATTTCTTCGACTTTATTCGAAGATGTACTTTAAATAGTTACTCTTCTGTAATTATTAGTTATTGACAAACATGTCCAACATTAATAAATGTTTAATACTGAAGGTATAACCATTTCATTCTTTGTTTCATTCGTTTGATTCTTCTTATAATTAATAATCGACAATCGACAATCATCATGTTTAAATGTAAATGTAATGCTCTGTAATTTATTGTCATATCATCGATATTACTACTGTACTTAATTTTTTTACTATTAATTGACAGTTTATATTCTAATTGAATAGAACCTGTACTAAGACGACATTTGAATAGAAATTAATTTTAGGACACCATTTAAATTATATGAAAATAAATCTAAGTACATCATAATCACAAAATTTTAATAATGTTGCCTGCCTTCTGTTATCATTTAGTAAAATATTCATAGACACTGCACAATAGACTTAAGACTTTCACTAGTGGTTTTGTTTGTCACCAGCTTGCTGGTAACAAAAGGAAATAACATACCTAGCAACATATATCACTACGAAAAAAAATCGTTGAAATGTCTTGGTCGCAGTTAGCTTTATTTCATGACGCGTTTCGAGACATCATCATCAGAAAATGATTTTAAAAAACGATGGGAATTACACCATCTTGGCATAGATTCATGAATACAAATTTAAAATACCATCATGGATGTCTGGTGAAGGTGTTCAACCAGACTTACATGCTCAACTGTGGTGAGAGGGGGGAAACACCGTAACAGGTAACCTAGGCCCCATTCGCCACCAGATGGCGCAGGGTTGGCATTGGAAGTTACTTCGTAACCTAGGTTACCTGTTACGGTGTTTCCCTCCTCTCACCACAGTTGAGCATGTAAGTCTGGTTGAACACCTTCACCAGACATCCATGATGGTATTTTAAATTTGTATTCATGAATCTATGCCAAGATGGTGTAATTCCCATCGTTTTTTAAAATCTTTTTCTGATGATGATGTCTCGAAACGCGTCACGAAATAAAGCTAACTGCGACCAAGACATTTCAACAATTTTTTTCATACATGCCAACGTAAGGTCGCGTGTCCAACAAAAAATTGATGGTTTTATGAACCAAGTGATATATCACTACGTTACTACTGCTTAGAAATAAGTAATAATTAAGTAGTAATTAAGAAACATTGAACGTATCCTTTATACAGACAATGCAAGGTATTTGAATGTGTTTCTATGTCTGTACCAATTATTGTTTTAATCAAATGTTCAAATGTTTGTAAGTCTTATGGGACTTAACTACAGGGTCATCAGTCCCTAAACTTACAAACTACTTATGAACTACTTACGAACTAGGACGGCACAAATATCCATGCCCGAGGGGGGATTCGAACCCCCGACTGTAGTGGCCGTGTAGACCGTGACTGAAGCGCCTAAGGCCCCTCGGCCACCGCGGCCGGCTATTGTTTTAATATTTTGCGTTTTATGTTATGTATTATAATCACGCCAGTAGTTATTTTTTCGGCTAGTAATGACAAAGAAATGCATTTTAATAAAGATGTTATCATTTTTAACATTTTTCAAGTACGTAGCCATTTTATTGGCTGTTAATGAGTGGAGGCTGCATAGGGGCGGAGGTTGTGCTATTTCAGTGCAGCAGATAACAGCTTGCTCCCTCCTGCAATGACAGCACCTGAGGATTTGCAGCTCCTGCGATGCTCCACACCACTTCGGTGTAATATCATTTTATCCTTTTTCATTTCATTTCACTTTATTGTAATTACAAATTTAGTGCCGATTTTAGAAATCTTCTGAATGTAAACACTGAATATTACAGAAATAAAACCTAAAGATGGTCCAACATTGTGTTGAAACTAGTTGGTAATAAATAACCAATCTTTGTACTAACGTTGTTGCCAAGTATGGCACTAACTAGCTATTGTTTTATAAATGTGTATGAAAAGACTTTAAATTCATTTATAATAACAACATCTGTCCGAACAATAAAAATATGGATTTACTACAGCATACCACTTTTTAAATTAGTCAATTTACCCAACATCTAGAAACCTAAAATAACACGAAAAATTAATTTTGCAAAAACTTTCAATTACAGAAATTCTTTCTAAGCTAGTAGGTTGGAATTAGAGAAATCGTAATATAGTACAGATTTATAACTATTATACTGTGAAATATATTAAAATACTTAACTGTTCGCCAATGAAATGTTATATACCAAAAAACAAACATGCATTTCAGGCAACTGGTAATGGCTCACAGATATAGTAGTGAAACGCGTTTGGAACATAAAAAAGCATTATATTTCCTTGTAATAGATTGAAATACACCTCCACGAATTTGCTCTGCATTTTAAGGACGACGGAAAGCGGAAAAATGAAGCTTTACAGTCACTTGAACAGTTTATTGTACCTGTAAAAATCCCTCTTCACATAACAGCACGTCAAGGTGCGTACTTGCAGCGAAGCCACCACAGTCTAATATATACAGTCGCGACACTACCGCTGATTTTTGTTATACTAGGCGACTGCAGCGCTCCTTGCGGACGTAAAGCCACGTTGCTCTGTATCGTATACGAGACGTGTGTTTGTGGTGTGTTTTGATGTACGAAATGGTTTTTACGAAGGGAAGCGTGTGTAGTGCAATAAATTGCAGCAGCAACAACAAGCATACGTCTCATTTATCATTATTTAGGTTTCCTACAGAGCCTCAGAGGTATGTGACATCAAGTTTCGGTAAGGCTTATTTACAATTAGCTTGTGAGCAACAGACACATATTGAAGATTATTTCTTTTTAGGATCAAGAAATGGCTTATAAATAGCAGACAAGATGTTTTGGATAAAGTTGCCGCGTATTTACATGATAATGTGAAGTTCTGCTCGCTACACTTCGATACAAACCAGTTCATGAATGATGAACGGAAGAAGCTGGTGTGGAATGCTGTGCGTACATTGTTCGATGTTCCATACAAACCACCGAAACTGCGAATGAAAAGGAAACTACCGCAAACACGTGATAATATAAAGGCGGAAGAAATTAAACTGTGTCATGAAAAAAGTATTACGACTGTGGTTGCTGCTACATCACAGCTAGAAACATTTTTGTCTGGGCATACGAGAGTAATTCACTATTGAGGCAAATTTATAAGAAATGTATGAAAAATAAGTGTTCATTGTTACCGTTATTAATGTTTGAAAGGTTAAATATTTTCTGTTTTATCTAATAGAAACCAAGGTCTAACATATTAAGCTATTTATCTGAAACCACAGAGCCGTCTTATTTTACAGACGATTGTCGCCCCGACCCCTCCCACTCCTCCCTCATCTACGAACCACATAATGACAGACTGTGATAATGACTTAGGACCATTCATATAATCTGACATTTAGACTGTCGTTTAATCGACTAATATTATCTTAAAATATCATATAATTGAAATAGCCTCGTAGCAAAATTAGATGAAAGTTTCATAGCCAGTGGGTGTTCTCATAACTAAAAAGCAGGGGAAAATCACTGTTTCGCACCTTTTAACACCGGGAAGGCTAATTACGTGCTTCTCATGTGCGAAATACTGTGTTTACCTGCAAAGTAAGGTGCAATGCCCGAAGAATTTCGTCATAAATATGTTGCAGTTAGCGTCAGTTTATTCACGAGTTTTTACTAAATTTACATTTGTTGATATTTAACGGTCCCTTAGAAGTTTTATTATAGGCTTGTCTGCACAAAATACCATGTTTATCTATCACTACCGGCAAGGTAAGCTGCAAGTTATTTCTAAAGAGTTATTTCGTAACATATTGCTCAGTTTACGTTTCTCTTAAACTCAGTCCTGTGTCAAGATACTTAAATAAAGCTTGGAATGCAAGAATATATACAATATTTAGCAAATCACACAGAAATGTAATTACAAGCGGGCATTACTAATGTGTCGTATAGGGCGTTAAAGGACAGCCGGCTTTACGACCGCTAGGAGCGCTAGTGTCGCTCCAAGTGTCAGGCGGTAACAGCTTTCACAGCAGTGAGTGTCGCGACTGTATTTATTAGACTGTGAAGCCACTGCAGGCCAGCCTTGTTTCGCCGTCTTGAAATGGTGTGACCTTCTCACAGAGACTGTAGTTAAGTTTGCTCTCTATTGTAATTAGCTGTTAGTTAAGAAAAAAAATCTTACGATAACATGTTATCAAACTAAATTTCAAAATGAACGCCCCTCCCCCCTGCCGCCCCCGTTTAATTAAAACTTATACGACATTCGATTTCATTGTTCCACCGCGACAAGGTTTCCTTTTGTTTACCATAATACAACCTTTATCCCTCGTGGAACCCATTCTATTGCACCAACGCCTCCCGCCTTCTTCTTTTCTCTTCATAGTGGTACAAAAGTTTCATGGCTTCCTCTTTCTCCTCCTCCTGCCCCGCCATCACTGACTTCTTTGCACGCTTTGCACGTCCCAGCGTCACCATTTGGCTCACCGCTTCCTCAAGCGGGCTTAACTTTGCCCATACTTTTGCATTAACGGTGGCGGAGCGCTGGACAGTCGTACAACATATTCCTGACGCTTGTAAGCGTGGTCCCTACGTGAGGCTGGCTCTTTCTTTGTCATGGTTAGTTTTATCTCAAAAAAACATCTTAATATTTTAATACATAATCTCTCCAAGAAAATAGTTGTTTTACCTCAAGCGGCGTTCTCTACCTTTACTTTTTTCGTAGGGGTAGGAATAGTGGTCTTTTCCTCCTCTGCTTGACATCACATCCAAGGCTTAACACTCTCATAACTTCCACATTCGAACAAGTAAATTTCAACTTTTCAAATTTAATCGTTTATTATTATTTTATGTTAGACATGCCAAATACCCTACACCGCTATAAACATTCCAGGTGCTAAACTTAGTTCACATACAAATACAACATAAGGTGGAAACATTATTCATTATAAATTCAAAAAAATGTACCCACTGTTTAAAGGTCCATAACTCGTAAACTAATTCAAATGTTCAAATGTTTTGTATAGCTTATGGGACTTAACTACGGGGTCACCAGTCTCTAAACTTACAAACTAGTTATGAACTAACTAAGACTAAGGACGGCACAAATATCTATGCCCGAGGGGGGATTCGAACCCCCGACCGTAGTGGCCGTGCAGACCGTGACTGGAGCGCCTCAGTCCCCTCGGCCACCGCGGCCGGCCGCAAACTAATTGACGGAGTTATCTCATCTTTGGTCAAAGTGTAGCTTGACGTCCAAGGACAAAAGACATCACTGTAGGTATTCGAAACGGTCACCATTAACATTCACATGCAAACGATGCCGAACTGCAGCACGAACTACTGACTGCAACATATTCAGTTGAATATCTGCACATGATTGTACGATGGATTCTCGAATTTCAGCCAATGGGCGTTGGCTTTTGTCTATAAACGACGTCCTTCTGTGTTCCCCACAGGTGGTGTCCAGAGGAGTTAAGTCTTGGAACGTGCTGGATACTCCACAGCACCTCTACGGCAGGTAAAATGGATGTCTGAAACTTCTGAAGGTACACCTCACTGGTAACTGTGCTGTCAAAGAAGAATGGCCCAATGCCAATAAGAAATGTTTGTTAAGCTTAAGGGATCGACTCCTCCAGAAAGAACCTCGTTCTGCCACAGAAATAAATTAAAAAAAAATGTTTGTAGAGCTTATGGGACTTAACTAAGGGGTCATCAGTCCCTAAACTTACAAACTACTTATGAACTGCCTCATACTAAAGACGACACAAACATCGATGCCCGAGGGGGGATTCGAACCCCGACCGTAGTGGACATGCAGACTGTGACTGGCGCGCCGCAGACCACTCGGCGACTACGGCCGGCGGTCAATAAGATAACCCACACCACACATTTACTCCTCGCAAGTTCACGTCATTGTCTACATGGACGTTAGGAATTTCGGCGGCCCAGTAGATGGAATTGTGGCGATTTACTGTACTACTGAGTTTGAACTGTGCCTCATCAGACGACACAATCATCTCTGAAAACTCTTCATCGTTGCGCACCATGTTAATAAACTACTCGCAGTACTCTATTCTACGATCTGGGTCGTCCTGGTTCATTGCCTGTAGCAGTCGTGAGATGTAGCACTTCCACTTTGCTGTCTTCAAAATTCTTCGAACACTTGAGCGACTCATTCCAGTTTCACGGGCACGTGTGGTGAGCAGGTGAATTGTTGTAACACACGACGGGAATTAGCTGGACTTGTTACTGTAACAGGTCGTCCAGATCGTTGTTTGTGTACATCTTCAACACAGCCTACGGCTTCAAATTTGTCTTGAATGCGACGAATCGTTAAACAAGTCGGTGGCTCTGTTTGATACTTATTTCGTCATTGCCATTGAATCTCGTTAATGTTTTCGTACTTAAAATACCACTTCAAAACTGACTTCCTTTCGTCGAATGTAAGCCTTGGGCAGCCATGTTTACTCGAGTAACTAGGTGCAACTACTGACTATGCGGCGAGTGTCATCTGACAAAAGAAAACAACGCATTTCAACGCTTTTATGGCGATTGCCGGAACTACAAACTATTACACTACGAAAGATGAGACAACTGCGTCAATAGTTTTCAAGTTATGGACCTTTAAACAGAGGATACATTTTTGGGCCCCTCTGTAATTATACGTATTACCGTGCTTATAAACATGTAATGCACACTTATTATAATCTGTAAAAAAATAAATAAACAGAAACACTTAGATTACCAAGCTAAGAAATGGAACAGTCTGTGAGCCTATCCAGGTACTCCAGTGAAACGTCCCGAAAATCATGAATTTCCCACCCGATCATGTATTGCACTGTCTGTATTTCGCGGCAATCACATTGAGGATCGTCCATATACACCTACTAGAGCATCGTCTCGTTGCACCGTCCAACAACAGGTCTCATTCTGTTTCATGCCACCCAGGTTCTTCGAGGGGTGTTGAAGCCGGGAACGCGATCTGCCGGATTGTTGATGACGTCTCCTTTGCTGACTTTTGTCTGTTGCCATACGTGTTTATATTATGCTACGGTGTCCCGACTGTTCGAAGAATGGATTTTCTTGATTTTCGTCGTTAATCGTGTCGGATAATGCAGATCGGCGTGTATTGGAAGTGCGGTGCCAACAGCAATTTTTTGCACTTCTCTTTAGCATTGCATGTTGTCTGCGGAGTGAGGGAAGTTCAGTGTTTGCTAGCATAGAAAGTCATGCTGTTGGGCTAGGTCTCACTGTTCCATTTATTGTTCTTTATATGTCATTTAGGCAAACATGTACTTTGCTCGCGTGCAATCTCTTGGCTCCCACAGGAGCACAGTATTTCGCAACACTCCGAACTAGGGCCAATGAGAAAATGCGCAGTGCCGTTGCGTTACTTCCCCAAGTAGAGCCTTCAAGTTTTTGGATATTATCTATTCTGCCTCTGAGTTTTTAGCTGACACAATGCAGGTGTTCTTTGAATGTTAAGCTGCGGTCTAGTTCAACATCCAGGTATTTTGGTGCTATTTCATGTCTATTCTGGCCTGCTACATTCAAACGCAGCTGCTTCTCTGCTTGTTTGTTGTTCAGGTACATCACTGTGTTTACTGTTTTCGATGCAATAAGGTTCAAGTGCCAGATTCTGTAATAACTAAGAAGCTGCACCAAGACAGAATTTAGTCCTGATTCCGATTGTTCGAATCAATCACCGAGCACAGCAACAGCCAGGTCATCAGCATATGGATACATCCTTGATTTCGGTTCCAGCATATCGGAAATATACAAATTACTGAATTTTAGTATGCTACACACTAAGTTCACGTACTTGATATGCAATATTTTCATAATTTTCCAGACTGAAGATGAGCAATCCGCTTGAAATTGCACAAATAAACAGCTGCAATTTGAATTAAACGATCGCTAACAAGCTCACAAAACAATTTGGTGTAGCAGCATTACACCAAGATCATGCAATTGGGGTAAGGCCAGGAATGTGCTTGTCCCCTGAAAGATCATTTAAGTCACAGAAAATTAGTTTTAGCACATCCTGGTAAATGGATCGCGACTCATCTGTGACTCCGGGTAACGCACGTGCAAGGCATGTGAGGTATACCATACTGCGGTAGAGGATCTAAAATCCCCGTGGCAGTACTGTCTGTTACTGTCAAAACAGCACTGGTCCCGTTCACGGCATCTAGAATCAACAGCTTCATAGAGGTATCAACCAAATGGCAATTTCCGAGTTGTTTGCGTCTCGACAGTTTCAACGTTTGGTGTAACATTTCTCCAGTCCAGCACCTTTTAAAACGCCAACAACTACATTTGCCACATAGGACTTAGCAACAAAGATGGTTACATCTATGGAAACCTATAAATTATGGTAAGAGTATTTTGCATAGAATCCGCTCATTGTACGTGAATGAATTCTTCCACCCCAATGTTTGGAACTCAACATGTTGTGAACTTATCGTATAACTGTCTGAACCGTGGATTCTGCAGATTCGTTAATGAAAAAACACCTTCACTTCACAGAAGTCATAGATGATTGCGCGGTTGAAGATCCACTTTCTGCTATAATTATCAGCAGTATTTTTGCATTTGTATCTATTGTGATTCGGAGTTCCGTTTGAAATGTAGGGCCCCATACAACTGACAGGGCAAGTCATTTCATATGTCGGAGGAAAGCACGCCATACCACCTGCAAAACTGTCCATGCCTATTAACTCACTGTAGTGTTCAGACCAGTATGCGGATTATTGGCTGCCTTACCTAGGAATTGAACAGCTTTTCTGCACAAATTTTACGTAACTTAGAAAAGACCAACGAATCTCACAGAAAAGAAGGAAAAAAAAATAAAAGTAATAATAATAATAATAAAACACATAACTGTTCAAGTAGAAAGATCACAGCCCACTTGGGGTCTTGGCTGCAGTCATTCTTCCTACTATTCCTACTCTCCTGAAACAGGAAAAGATGGATTATGAAGCGGTGGAACAGACAGTTGACTCAAAGTACTCTCTGCCACACAGCATGAAGATGTTCTCGAAGTATAGATATACACTAGTCAAAAAAATTGGGGAAAGTTGAGATATCTAGGTTCTGAAGTGCTGTTATCGGCAAAGATGGTTCGACCTTTCTCAGTCGGTTCTACTTGTGGAGACAAGAACATTACGGCAACCGAGATAGTGGTAATACCAGAAAGTTGCTGTGGTGGGTTGTTTACTCGTGTATACCGAACGAATTACACAAGCAGTTGGGTCCAGGTATTGTAGTGAGGAGGTAATACAAAGCAGCAACGTGACTTACCGGAAGCAATGGCATGGTCAGTCATAAGAAGGTTGGGTAGACACAGAGGGAGGTGGCTGCAGCTATTGGGGTGCCTCAGAATGTAACTTCCAGGACCTGGAAGCGATTTCAGACAACAGGAACCGTTAAAAGAAGGGAACCCCACGATCTTCTACGGATAACACAAGCAAGAGATGACCGTTATCTCCGGTTAACAGTCCGACGAGACAGAAGAGTGTACTATTCCGCCGTGTGAACCGCGTCGCGACAGTCGTCTGTCTTTTTCTGATTAGAAGCGACATATAGTATTTTGATTTTCGTCTGCACTTTCTCATCTAAATTTGTAAATTTATACTGAGCTCTCGTGCGTATTTAACAAACAGTGTAGTTTTCCTTTGAACGCATCGCGACTGTAGTTTTTGTTTTTGTTGGCACTGTAATCATGAATAGGGACTGTGACCGCTGTGTGCGAATGCAGTCTGAACTGGTGACACTTCGCTCCCTGCTTCAAGCTGTGTTAACCTCGGCTGCACAGTTGGAAGCTGTGATCGATGGGCGTCGTTGTTGTTGGCCGGCAGTGGGGACCGAACGGACTCCCGTCGTCTCCACCGATTGGCCTGCGGCAGCGACATGCCCTGAAACTGCTAGCAGTGAGGCAGACATCCCACCCGTGGTTGCGTGGGAGGTTGCTCCAGTGCGTGGCAGGAGGCGCAAGACATTCCGGGGGACCGATCGTGGGGCCTCCCCGGTTCGTCTTGCGAACAGGTTTGAGGCGCTGTCTGCTCAGAACGATGTTCCTGAGTCGGATGGTCTCTCTTACCCTGTCACCATCCAGCCTACAAGATCCGGGCTTTCACAGAGGGTGGGTTTACTTGTAGTTGGGACCTCCAACGTTAGGCGGGTGATGGAGCCCCTTAGAGAGATGGCTGCCAAGGAGGGGTAGAAGGCCAACGTGCAAACCGTGTGCATACCGGGTGGAGTCATTCCAGATGTGGAACGGGTCCTCCCGGATGCCATGAAGGGTACGGGGTGCAGCCAACTGCAGGTGGTGGCTCACGTCGGTACCAATGATGTGTGTCGTTTCGGATCTGAAGAGATCCTCTCAGGTTTCGAGCGGCTAACTGAAGTGGTAAAGACTGCCAGTCTTGTAACATGAAAGCAGAGTTCACCATCTGCAGCATAGTTGACAGGACCGACTGCGGACCTCTGGTACAGAGCCGAGTGGAGGGTCTGAATCAGAGGCTCAGTCGGTTCTGCGACCGTGTAGGCTGCAGATTCCTTGACTTGCACCATCGGGTGGTGGGTTTCCTGGTTCTGCTGAATAGGTCAGGAGTCCACTGTACCCAGGAAGCGGCTACACGGGTAGCGGGGGCTGTGTGGCGTGAACTGGGCGGTATTTTAGGATAAAGAGCTTCGGGGAAAAAGAAAATGGGCAATCTCAAAGGGTGCAGGTGGATCACAGGAGAAATGTAGATCCGGAAACTATCAGTATAACGGTTGTAAATTGTCGTAGCTGTGTCGGGAAAGTACGAAAACTGCAAGCGTTAATAGAAAGCACCGAAACACACATCATTATAGGCAGCGAAAGTTGGCTCAAGCCGGAAATAAGTTCAGAAGAAGTATTTGCAAAAGATCTATCGATGTTCAGAAAGGATAGATTAAACAAAATAGGTGGGGGCGTGTTTGCCGCCGTCAAAAGTAGTATTTCATGTAGCGAAGTTGAAGTTGATAGTTCCTGAGAGCTATTATGGATAGAGGTTGAACCCGAAAATCGTAAGAAGTTAATAATCGGTTCCTTTTACCGGTCTCCCGACTCTGACGATACAATAGCAGAAAGGTTCAAAGAAAACCTGAGTCTAATTACAAAAACGTACCCGACTCACACGATAATAGTAGGTGGTGATTTTAATTTACCCTCGATATGTTGGCGAAATTATATTTTCAAATCAGCAGGTGGGCATAAAACATCTTCCGAAATTGCACTCAACGCATTCTCTGAGAATTACTTCGAACAATTAGTTCATGAGCCAACTAGAATTGTAAATGGATGTGAAAACACACTTGATCTCTTAGCAACAAATAATCCTGAGCTCATAACGAGCATCAAAACGGATACAGGTATTAGTGAACGCAGAACTGTCGTGGAGAGATTGAATATCGAAAGTCCCAAAGTTACCAAAAATAAAAGCAATGTATATTTGTTCAGAAAAGCAGATAGAAACAAAATACATTGCTTCTTGAAAGACATCTTTCACTCTTTACTAACACTAAACGTAGGTGTAGACCAGATGTGGCGCAAATTCAAAGAAGTGGTATCAACAGCAATTGACAGTTTTATACCAAATAAATTAATAAAAGAAGGAGGCAATCCCCCTTGGTACACAAAACAGGTCAGGACACTGTTGCAAAAGCAAAGGGAAAGGCATACTAAATTTAAACGAACACAAAATCCCCAGTATTTGCGGTCGTACTCAGAAGCTCGAAATTTAGCGAGGATTTCAATGCGAGATGCCTACAACATTTATCACAACAAACTCTTTCTCGTAATTTGACTGAAAACCCAAAGAGATTTTGGTCATATGTTAAATATACTCGGGGCAAATCACAAACAATACCTTCACTACGTGATAGTAATGGCGATCCTGCCGATGACAGCGCTACTAAAGGAGAGTTACTAAACTTAGCTTTTAAAAACTCATTCACCAAAGAAGACGAAACCAATATTCCAGATTTCGCATTAGGAACAGATGCCGTAATGAGTAACGTAGAAGTAGATATCATCGGAGTAGTGCAGCAACTAAAACCACTTAACAAAAACAAGTCTTCTGGTCCGGATTGTATATCCATTAGATTTCTATCTGATTATGCTGAAGCGATGGCATCTTACTTAACAGTCATATACAACCGCTCTCTCATAGAAGGATCTGTACCAAAAGATTGGAAAGTTGCCCAGGTCACACCTACATTCGAGAAAGGCAGTAGGAGTGACCCACTAAACTACAGGCCTATTTCATTGACGTCAATTTGCAGCAGGGTTTTGGAACATATCCTGTATTCAAATATTATGAATTATCTCGAACAGAACGATCTATTGACCCAAGTTCAACACGGATTTAGAAAATATCGTTCATGCGAAACACAACTAGCTCTTTATTCACACGAAGTGATGGGTGCTATCGACAAAGGTTCGCAAATCGATTCCGTATTTCTTGATTTCCAGAAAGCTTTTGACACCGTACCTCACAAACGGCTTTTAATCAAATTGCGTGGTTATGGAATATCGTCCCAGATTTGTGACTGGATAGGGGATTTCCTGTCACAGAGGACACAGGAATCGATGGTAAGGCATCAACTTAAACAGAGGTGATATTGGGCGTTCCACAGGGTAGTGTTATTGGTCCTCTGCTATTTCTTATTTGCATAAACGATTTAGGGGAAAATATAAGTAGCTCTCTTAGGTTGTTTGCAGATGACGCCGTCAGTTACCGTCTAGTAAAATCATCTGAAGATCAAAACCAACTGCAGAACGATCTGAATAAGATATCAGTATGGTGTAAAAATTGGCAATTGACTCTAAATAATGAGAAGTGTGAAGTCGTTCACATGAGTAGGAAAAGAAATCCGTTAAACTTTGTTTACAATATAAATCAATCAAATGTGAAGGCCGTAAATTCCACAAAATACCTAGGAATTACTATTACTTCGGACCTAAACTGGAAAAACACCTAGATAATATCGTGGGAAAGGCGAACCAGAGACTGCGTTTTATTGGCAGAACCCTTAAAAGATGCTACAGAACTACTAAAGAAATTGCATACACTGCGCTTGTCCGTCCAATTTTGGAGTATTGCAGCCCAGTGTGGGATCCTTATCAGGTGGGTTTGACGGAGGACATCGAAAGAGTCTAAAGAAGGGCAGCTCGTTTCGTATTGTCACGATACAGGGGAGACAGCGTTACGGAAATGATACAGGATCTGGGATGGGAATCATTATAACAACGGCGCTTATCGCTGCGGCGTGGGCTACTTGCGAAACTCCAATCGCCAACATTCTCCTCCGAATGCGAAAATATATTGTTGACTCCCACTTACATAGGTAGAAATGATCATCAGAATAAAATACGAGAAATCCGAGCTCTAACAGAGAGATTCAGGTGTTCTTTCTTCCCGCGCGCTATTCGAGAATGGAATGGGAAATAAATAGTATAATTGTGGTTCGATGAACCCTCTGCCAGGCACTTAAATGAGATTTGCAGAGTATCCCATGTAGATGTAGAAGAGTGAATACCACTCAGCTGCAACACACTCTACAGGCAGAAAGAGAACGCGTAATATCAACACAAACAATCGTAAATAGCCTTCAGGAATGTGGCCTCTACGCACGGAGACCTGTGGTGTGTACCAATAAAACGACAACCCCATTTAGACCACAGAAACTGAGCAGAGGAACATCAGGATTCGAGTCGCGACGAAAGGCGCCGGGTTCCGTTCACAGATGAGTCAAAGAATTTGTGTTCCACTGGACAATCGTCGTTTCCTTATCTTGAAACATCACCATGCCATAGTGGTGGAAAAATGGTGTATGCAGGAGTCAGCATTGGCGGACGTACGGACCTCTGTGGCGTTCTGAATGGTGCCTTGAGTGCTCAGCGGTATATAGACGGGATCCTCCGATCTTTTGTTCTGCCCTTTGCTGGTGCCAAAGGAGATTGGTTCCTTGTGGTGGACGATAACACGCATTGCTGGACAATTTGCTTGCAGTTGAGGCAATTGGACGAATGAAGTGGCCAGCTTGTTCACCGGACTTAAACCCGATTGAGTATGTCTTGGATGTACTAGACAGACGCACTGTAGCCAGACCAGCACCTCCCACAACGGTCGTGGAACACGGCATTGCACTTATAGAATAGACAAAGATTCCTCAATAGCGGATTAATAACCTTATACTGTTCATGCCGCGTAGGTGTGCAACTGTAGCCTACTGGTCATCCGAGGTGATTAGACACTACATTAGCGGGCAACGAGAATGATTTTTTCACTATTATGGTAGCCCTATGGTGCCTACGTTAACACCATGGAAACCTCAAGTAAAGAGTCGAGACAGAAAAATATCTTACTGAATCATAAAAAATTACAGTTTTAAAGACTATATGAATAAATTGCGTTACCATATGGTTATTGTCTATGATATCTCATGTGATCCCCCTACTGAGTTGAGCAATATCCATGTAAACGAAGATGTTGCAGTACACCAACTTCCTTCCATTCACCACTTTGAGTAACGGAGCGCGCTATTTCAGATCCGCCCCATAAATAGTCTCGGCCATTTCTCAAAAAATTTGATAGTAGGGCAAAGGAAGGGGTGTCCCAGATGGGAATAATTCCGGCATATGCCATACAACCAAGACAAAACTTTTAAAAACCTTGATATGAACAGGGGGGATTGGGAGCATTGTCTTTAATTCTAGGACGTCGTCCCAGTCGAAAGTGTGGTGTCGCAGAAGTATGAAGTGCGCGCCACGTACTTTCGCCGCGCGTCGCCATGCACGCACGGCGCGGCGTTCTTACGACGTCAGCCACGAACGCCCTCTGCTGCAACTCCGCTCGTGTTCACGACTGAACTGCATCGTCCACTTGGGAATCAGATAGGCACCAGTTAAGACTTGGCTATCGGACAGGCACTAGGAATCATCAGTAGGCAGGCCTCTACCTAAACTATGTATCAGCATTCTGCAGTCAAGAACTATGTAAAAGTATTACCAAGACTCCACGAAATATATATCTTGTTCTAATTTAGGCTAGTGTTCTAGTTTCTGCTGTCCCACGGGCTGGTCACCTCCATACCTGCACAAGCGTGCATCCTATTTTCCTGTGTCGGTCTCTCTCCACTCGGCCACCGACACCCAGGACAACCGGCGGAATCGAGACACAAAAGAAAGTTTAATAATCGAGACAGTACGAGCACATTTCAGATTACTCTCCCATACCCGCATAGATCACTACGAAGAAGCTGCATTGGACAACCTCTCGCTGAAGATACCGTTACTAGGAGCTCAGTATCTTCTGCATCCACGAATAGTGTAACTGCTTCTGTGTTGTTGATTACTTCAAAAGGTGCCTTTGTGATCGCGAGAGCGTAAAGTACAAGAAAAACACTTGACATGCCATGAAAATGCGTGGCTTATTGCATATCCCGAATGGCTGTTCGCTGCTTATGAACAACGTACAGCTTGTTCCGATGTCAGTGAACTAGCCATGTCATCGCAGCTGTTTCTATCGAGGCCACAAATATGGTCGCTGTATCATTTCTTTGTTCATAAGGTCAGCCGGTGCCAAGAACTTGGCTGGCCTCTTGCAGCCCCCAGTGCGTAATCCACTCGCCAAGCTCCTTGTGGGCGCAACGGGCGCCACAGCGCAGGAGAGAGACCCGGAGAGTTAATTGCGTTGCTGTCGACGCCGCCAGAGAGGGGATCACTGGAAGTTGTCCCGCGCGTGAGTCCACTGCCAAAGCGCCGCCGCAGCCCCTCCGCTGTCTCCGCACCAGAAATCTGCGGCGGTCGCTGCAGACGAACAAAGTAAACCTAACGGGCCGTCACGATTGCAGCACTGATAAAGCGCAACCAAACGTTGTTATGAGTATACTCAAATTCCTAGAAAATTGTCAGCAAGCAGTCGTAAACACTTTGTTCATTCAGATCTACAGGGTGTTACAAAAAGGAACGGCCAAACTTTCAGGAAACATTCCTCCCATGCAAAGAAAGAATATATGTTATGTAGACATGTGTCCGGAAACGCTTAATTTCCATGTTAGAGCTCATTTTAGTATTTCTCTTTAAATGTAAATTGAAATAATTCGTGCAGACAATTGTTAAAATACCCAATTGTTTCATTAGTGTGTACTGTACTTCCTCGATTCACGTCATCATCACAGATTTTCTGTGAACGTTTGGACAGGAATTGTTGGTGATGTCTTGATTGGGCCTCATGTTCTTCCACCTACGCTCACTGGAGCACGTTATCATCATTTCATACGAGAGACTCTATCTGTGCTGCTGGAACATGTACCTTTACAAGTACGACACAACATGTGGTTCATGCAAGATGGAGCTCTTGCACATTTCAGTCGACGTGTTCGTACGCTTCTCAACAACAGATTCGGTGACCGATGGATTGGTAGAGGCGGACCAATTCCATGGCCTCCACGCTCTCCCGGCCGCAACCCTCTTTACTTTCATTTATGGGGCATTTGAAAGCTCTTGTCTACGCAACCCCAGTACCAAATGTAGAGACTCTTCGTGCTCCTATTGTGGACGGCCATTCTCCAGGGCTGCATCAGGGATTGCGTGCGATGGAGGCTGGATGCATGTATCCTCGCTAACGGAGGACATTTTGAACATTTCCTATAACAAAGTGTTTGAAGTCACGCTGGTACGTTCTGTTGCTGTGTGTTTCCATTCCATGATTAATGTGATTTGAAGTAATAAAATGAGCTCTAACATGGAAATTAAGCGTTTCCGGACACATGTCCACAGAACTTATTTTCTTTCTTTCTGTGTGATGAATGGCCGCGGTGGAGTAGCCGAGAGGTCTAAAGCACCTCGCTGCGGAGCGCGCGGTTGCTCGCCGTGGAGGTTCGAGTCCTCCCTGGGGCATGGGTGTGTGTGTTTGTCCGTAGGTTAGTTTAGCTAGATTTAAGTAGTTTGTAAGCTACGGACTGATGACCACGCAGTTTGGTCCGATAGATTTACAAACATTACATTGTGATGAATGTTTCCTGAAAGTTTGGCCGTACCTTTCTGTTACACCTTGTAGATTTCAATCGCTGTGTCATCATTATCAATGCTTAAAACAAACAGTTAAAACATGTAAAACTTTCCGACCTCCATGTTCGACGTTACGTTTATATTAATAAGCATTGCTGGTGATCATAAAGTGATCGAAATTTAGATCTGAATTAACAAAGTATTTACGAATGTTTGCTGATAATTTTCTAGAAGTTAAAAAAAAAGTGTTGAACACAAGTGTCACAATGGAGTATACTGAAATATAGAAACGAAAAATAAAACGCATTCCATAGAATGTATTTATTAATGCGATGCACCCGGCCGGGCATTATTAGTTAGCGGCGACTTCAGCTTGCCGAGTATAGACTGGGACATCTATGATTTCACTACAGTGCGTACAGACAAGCAGTCGTGCGAGCAACTGTTGACCACGTTTCCTGGACACTACTTTTAGCAGCTAGATCGCAGCCCACACGCAATCGAAATGTTTTACACATTATAGCTAAAAACAGGCCAGACCTTGTGAGTGATGCCATTGTAGGACAGATGTCATCATAGGGACAATGGCAACCAAAGTCGGTCAGGAAGACTAGGTGAGTGTTTGTGCTAGAAAGAGGAGATAAATCAGTTGTTAGCGTACCACTTACGGAAGGAATGGACATCGTTTAGTTCCGGTACGGTGGACGTAGAGGAATTACCGTAAACATTTAAATGCATTGTAAATAAAGCGCTGGAGAAATATCTGTAATGAAATTGGATTAAGTATAGGCCAGAAATACCGTGGTTTAATTATAATATTCGGAAAATGCCTAAAAAGCAAAGGCAGTTGCACTCTCAGCTCAGAAAAGATCAAGCAAATCAAATCAGGCAAAACTGTTATTCACGTATCTATAAAACGAGCGAAGCATACGGTAACTACCACCCTCATACCTTGGCAAAATATCTTGCCGAAAAATAGAACACATTCAGGTCTTATAAAAATTCGGAAAGCGGATGAAAGGCGTCTATCCAATCACTCGTTGATCATTCTCGGAAGGTGATAAAAGACAGGCAAATAAAGGCCTAAGTTTTAAATTTAACGTTTCAGAGATCATTCACGTAGGAGGACAATGCAAACATACCTTCATCTGATGGTCTCACTAACTCCCAAACTGAAGAAACAGAAATATCCGCAGTCGTTGCTGAGAAACAGCAGAGAAAGTTGTAAGCAAACATGTCATCGGGTGCAGTTGGGGAAATAATTCTGTTTTACAAAGAGTACTCTGCGGAATGGGCCTCTTACCTAGGTTTCATTTATCGCTAATCTTTGATCTAAATTAATGTTCGAAGAGACGGCAAAAAATAAAATAAATAAATAAATAAAAATAAAAATAAAAAAGGCGCTGGTAACTACCGTACATAATAAAGGCGAAAGAACTGACCAGTAAAATTACAGATCTATATCATTAACATCAGTTTGCTGTAGAATAATCGAACATATTCTCAGGTCTAATATAGTAAATTTCCGTGAAACGGAATAGCTTCTGTCCATGCATCAGAACAGCTTTAGAAAGCATCGATCGTACGAAACATTGTCTTCCCTTTCCTCTCAATGACACCTTGCGAGCTCTGGATGAAGGCAGACGGAATATTTCTCGATCTTATAAAGACGTTTGACACGCTGCCGCACTGCAAAATGCTATCGAAGTTACGAGCATGTAGAATATGTACCCAAAGATGTGAATGTTTCGAAAACTACTTAAGTAATACAACACAGTACCTTCTCCTCGATGACATTCGTTCATCAAAGAATAAGGTATCGTCAAGAGTGTTCCAAGGGAGTGTGATAGAACCGCTATTATTTTCTATGTATATAAATGATCTGAAGGACAGAGTGAGTTGCAATCTGCGGCTGTTTCATGATGTTGCTGTAGTGTACAAGAGGGTGTTGTCATTGAATGACAGTTTTAAGATTCTAGGTCGAGTAAGGAGTGGCAGCTAGCTCTAAATGTAGAAAAATGTAAGGTGATGCAGATGAGTAGAAGAAACAATCCCGAAATATTCGAATACAACAATAGTACCGTGGTGCTCGACAGAGTCGCATCAATTAAATAACTACGAGCAACGGTGCACAGCAATATGAAATGGAACGAGCATGTGAGGACAGTCGTGCGTAAGGCGGATCGTCGACTTTGATTTATTGGGAGAAATTTGGAACTATGTGATTTTACTTTAAAGAATACCGCATATAAATAGCTTGTACAACCCAGTCTTCAGTATTGCTCAAGTGTGTGGCATCCCCACCACATCGTTTTAAAAAAAGTCACAGAAGCAATTCAGAGGCAGACGGCTAAGTTTATTACTGGCAGGTTCGATCAATACGCGAGTGTTACGAAATGTTTCGGAAACTCAAATGTGTGTTTCTATAGGAAAGACGACGTTCTTTCCGAGAAACACTGTCGAAGAAATTTAGAGGGCCGGAACTGAAAGTGGACTGCAGAACTATTCTACTGCCGCCAAACTACATTTAGCTTAAAGCCACAAAGATAAGATTGGAAATATTAGGGTTCGTACAGATGCATTCAAGCAATCGTTTTTCCCTTGTTCTATATGGGAGCGGAACAGAAAAGCGAGTAACTAGTAATGGTACCAAGTACCCTGGATTTCGGAGTATTATGTACATGTAGAAATGTTCTTCTATTGAGAAACTAATAATTTCAATTACAGAAAAAAGTGATGTTTTATGTAAGAGAAACATCTTCACATTGTAGTATTTTATAATACTGTATCCCAATTCTGGCCAATATGCAAGTAGTTATTCTGATTGGTATTGATTGACATCGTTGATGAGTTTCTACTGAGGGTTATCGTGCGAAATTCTGTCGAATAGCGCATTAGATCGTCAGAGTCTATAGTTGGTAACGTCCCGAAGCGTGTCCTTTAGTTTCTTTCAGGCGTCAATGGCCCGTAATTGACTTCACTGGCGGATGTCGATAACTTCTGGTGTTTCATTAATGGTTTCATTAAAGGTAATGTATAAGCAGCTTCTCAACCACTTAACCTCAAATGGCATATTGTCTAGAACACAGTGTGGATTTCTGAAAGGTTCCGATATCGAGAAGGCTATTTACACTTGCAGTGAGAATGTACTTAATTCATTAGATAATAAATTGCAAGCAGCAGGCATTTTCTGTGATTTGTCAAAGGCATTTGATTGTGTGAATCATAACATCCTTTTAAGTATTTTAGAATTCTATGGGGTCACAGGAAATGCTGCAAAATGGTTCAAGTCGTACCTCACTAACAGGAAACAAAGGGTGTCAGTGCAAATGACTAGTGAATTAAGCCAACAGTCATCAACTGATTGGGAAGAAACTACATGTGGTGTCCCACAAGGATCCATCTTAGAGCCATTGCTTTTTCTTGTGTACATTAATGACATCTCATCAGTTACACTGCCAGAAGCAGAGTTCGTTTTGTTCGCAGATGATACAAGTATTGCAATAAAAAGTACGTCATGCATAGTTATAGAAAGGTCTGCTAATGATATTTTCATGAACATTAATAAATGGTTTAAAGCCAACTCATTGTCATTAAACTTTGAAAAGACTCACTACATGCAGTTCAGAACAAGTAAGAGATTTCCCATCAGCATATGCATTAAGTATGAAGAAGAGCAGATATAAGAGGTTGACAGTATTAAATTCCTGGGATTACTGCTTGATAATAAATTTAGTTGGGAGGAGCACACCACAGAACTGCAGAAACGACTCAACAAATATGTGTTTTCAATACGAGTGTTATCAGACATAGGAGACATAAAATTAACAAAGCTTGCATACTTCGCTTACTTTCATTCCCTAATGTCATAAGGTATAATATTTTGAGGTAACTCTTCAAGTCAGTCAAAAGTCTTCAGAGTCCAAAAACGTGTAATACGTATTATTTGTGGAGTAAATTCACGGACGTCCTGTAGAAGCCTTTTCAAAGAACTGAGTACATTAACTACTGCCTCTCAGTATATTTATTCCTTAATTAAATTTGTCATAAATAATATATCCCTTTTCCCAACAAACAGCTCAGTTCATACATACAATACTAGGAATAAAAATGATCTACACAAGGACTTAAAAGCACTTACTTTAGTTCAAAAAGGGGTCCACTACTCAGGAACACACATATTCAATAATTTACCATCAAGTATAAAAAATTTAGCTACAAATAAAGATCAGTTTAAGAGGAACCTAAAAGACTTTCTAGTGGCCAACTCCTTCTACTCCATTAGTGAATTTCTAAATTGTACCAAATGATGCATGTACTCATACAATATTAGTATTATTATATTATCAGCTAAATAATAATAAAAAATAAAAAAAAACTTAAAATGTATATCTGTATTTATATTATTAGTATTATCTATTATTCAACTTGTAAATTTTGTTTCTTGACATGTCCCACATCCACGAGGATCTCGTCACAGGGATCTACGAAACGAAAAACTAATCTAATCGTTTGCCCTCGTTCTATATCGGAGTGGAACAGAAAAGCAAGTACCCTGGATTTCGGAGTATTATGTACATGTAGAAATGTTCTTTTATTGAGAAACTAATAATTTCAATTACAGAAAAAATTGATGATTTATGTAAGAGAAACATCTTCACATTCTAGTAATACTGTATCCCAATTCTGGCCAATATGCAAGTAGTTATTCTGATTGGTGATTCATCGTTGTTGAGTTTCTTCTAAGGGTTATCGAGCCAAATTCTGTCGAATCGCGCATTAGATCGTCAGAGTCTGTAGTTGGTAACGTCCCGAGGCGTGTCCTTTAGTTTCTTTCAGACGTCAGTGGCCCGTAATAGACTTCAATGGCCGATGTCGATTACTTCTGTTGTGTTTCATTAATGGCGAATCCGCTCCAAGACACATTTCTTAAAAGTGTAGCTTGATTTCTCTTTAAATTATTATTGTTGTTCTTTACATTTTCCACACTAAGAAGGGGAGCGGGCTGCTTGAGATACGTCCTATTAAGAGTCGCTGTCCTGTTCACCCAAATGTCAGACAAGCTCATACTGGAGCTAATAAGTATCCTTGTTGGAAATCATTGGGTGGAGCTGACCAGTTCGGACCTCCCACAATCCTTGATCTAAACTGGGGAATTGGGACCATTTTAATTTATAGCCAGCCGCGGTGGCCGAGCGTTCTGCGGCGCGCCAGTCACAGTCTGCACGGCCATTACGGTCGGGGGTTCGAATCCCCCCCCCCCGGCATGGATATTTGTGCCTTCCTTAGTTTAAGCTAGTTCATAAGTAGTTTGTAAGTTTAGTAACTGATGACCCCGTAGTTAAGTCCCATAAGCTTTACAAACATTATTTAAATTTATTTCTGTTGCAGAACGAGGTTCTCTCTGGAGGAGTCGATCCCAAAAGCACACTATTCTCAGCGTCCCTGTGTATTTAGATTCAATACGCGATGGTTAATATTCCTACGGGGAGTTAAAAAAATGTAGTGAAAGTGAGCGAAATGTCTGTCAAAGTGTTTATGTAACTTAATTCTGCATTAAACTTGTCAAAATACATTTTGAAATATTTCTCCGACTGCAGACTTTAATTGAGGTTGGAAATATAGTTCATAAATCGACAATGTCTATTAGTGTGCCTCCTATTCACTGAAAATAAAATTCCTGTTCGTCTCACTGTTACAGACGAAAACCTCGAGAGTAATTAAACCAAACTAATTGAAAACGTCACATCCTAACTGAAATAACCACTATTGAAACAATTCATAAAATTTACGATTTCTAGTATAGTCTCGGGTCAGATAAGTTCGCCGTCTCGACGCTAGAAAGCCGCGGTGGAGTAGCAGAGCGGTCTAAAGCGTCCCGCTGCGGAGCCCGCGGTTGCTCGCCGTAGAAGTTCGAGTCCTTCCCGGGGCATGGGTGCATGTGTTGTCCTTAAGTTGGTTTACCTAGGTTTAAGTAGTTTGTAAGCTACAGACTGATGGCCACGCAGTTTGGTCCGATAGATTTACAAACATTTGAACATTTTTGACGCTAGGAAATGGATTGCATTGACTCGCACCACAAAATTATGAAACAATATTTTATGTTTCGTTTCTCTCACTAAATAGAAGATATAATCGAAATATGCATAGAGTAACTTAGCAACTGGAGACCAATGAGGGGGAGTGAAGAGTTTTCATGCCTTTTATAAAGTGTAAAAGAAAGCACAATTGAATTCTTAGTATGTGTATTGTTTTGTTGAAGGATCTCTTTGTGTATGAAGTGTAACACAATTTCGCAATATTTTCTTTCATTAACTGAATAGAATTAATTATTGGTGAAACAATGATTTTCTGTGAGTATTTAAATAATCGCTGATGCGAGAGAGTGACTACACCCACTGTCCATAATGCAATCAACATGCTCAATTGCAATAAGTTCCTACGACGTAGCTGGCCAAAGTAGGGTTTCACAGACGAGAAGAAAACCATTAGAAAGTCTGAACACGTGAGGGCGAGCATTATCTTGCCAAAATTTAAATCCAAACAAACTCGCTGTGAACGGAGCCTAGAATATCGTCAACGTATCTCTATGCCGTGTAGACAACCAAAAATGGCCGGCCGCGGTGGCCGAGGGGACTGAGGCGCTCCAGTCACGGTCTGCACGGCCACTACGGTCGGGGGTTCGAATCCCCCCTCGGGCATGGATATTTGTGCAGTCCTTAGTATTAGCTAGTTCATAAGTAGTTTGTAAGTTTAGGGACTGATGACCCCGTAGTTAAGTCCCATAAGCTATACAAACATGTGAACATTTGAACAACCAAAAATGTTCTGCTATGGTAGGATGCAGCACCTCAGGCCATAATTCTGCATTGTCGACCCGTATGGTGGTCAACACTAGGTTTCCCACCGCTATCCGATTTGCTTACATACATGTCTTCGGGGCTCAGTGGTATTAGATAAGTTGTTCGTTCCTCAGATAATAAATTACAAGGAGGAAGTATTTTCTGGTATTTGTCAAAGGCATTTGTGTCAACCGCAACACCCTTTTAAGTAAATGAGTGTTCTATGGTGTCACAGAGAATTCTGCAAAATGATCGAACTCATACCTCGCTAACAGGAAATAAAGGCTGTCAGTGGAAGGGACTAGTGCATTAAGACATCAGTCATCAACTGATTGGGAAGAAGTTACATGTTATATGCTACAAGAATTCATCGTAGGGCCCCTGCTTTTTCTTGTGACCATTAATGACCATTCCTCTGATACACTGCCAGAAACAGAGTTCGTTTTGTTCAGAGAGATACAAATATTGAAATAGATAGCATGTTAAGTATTGTTGCAGGCGCGTCTGCTAATGATATTTTCATGGACCTAAATAAATGGTGTAAAGCCAATTCACGGACATTAAACTTTTGAAAAGACTCACTACATGTAGTTCAGAATATGTAAGCGGTTTCCATCAAGCATATGCATAAAGTAGGAAGAAGAACAGATAGAAGAGGTTGACCCTACTAAATTTTCTGGCATTAAAACTTGATAATAAAGTAGGTTGGAGGGGAGCACACCTCAAAATTACAGAAACGACTTAACGAATCAGTATTTGAAATTCCAGTGTTATCACTTGTAGGCGACGTAAAAATAAAAGAGCTTGCTTACTTTGCTTACTTTCATTCCATAAGAGCATTCCATATGGCATAATACTTTAGGGTAACTCTTCAAATAAAGCACATGTTTTCAGAGTCCAAAAGCCAGTAATATGTATTGTTTGTGGAGTAAATTCACGGACATCCTGAAGAAGACTCTTCAAAGGATTGGGTATATTAACAATTGCCTCTCCGTACATTTGTTCCTGTCTGAATATTGTCGTAAGTATTATATCCCTTTTCCCACAAAACAGCTCAGTTCATACAGACAATACTAAGAAGCGGCCACCAACAGATTTAATCTACCACAAAAATATTGAAATCATTAATGAAGATAAAACTGTCCTTTCCTTCCTTTCAAATTGGAGGAAGTTACAAAAAGTGTGCAATATATTAAGATCAGCTGAGTAGTTTCTGAGTTTAGCGCGAACAAACATCATGATACGGGATATATATATATATATATATATATATATATATATATATATATATATATATATATATATATCCCGTATCATGATGTTTGTTCGCGCTAAACTCAGAAACTACTCAGCTGATCTTAATATATTGCACACTTGGGCATATATATATATATATATATATATATATATATATATATATATATATATATATATATATGCCCATCACTTCCCCTATTTCTACGCTGGTTTCTTACATTTTTTTGTTTTTTTTTTTTTGTTTTGTTTTTTTGTTTTGTTTTTGGGCTTGTCGTTGTATTGGTTACCACAAAGCCCGGCGTTGTTCAGGTGTTTATTTATTACAGTATTCATTCATTCCATCTTCTACCTCCACTATTTGTCTCTTTCTACACACTTCTTCCTCGTCCTCCCTCCATCCTGCTCCCCTCTGCACACCTATCTATACTCCTACTTCTTTCATTGCCTCCCTCGCTCTCTGCCGATCCCATCTTGTCCTCCCCTTTATATGAAAAGTTCAATACCTGCCAAATTTGTGGTGCTGCGTCAAACGGTGTCAAAGTCAGATACCATCCATCGTGCGTAGTACAAAATGTTACATAGACAGTGATGGTTGTCTTGCTTTTAAAGACATCTATACCTACATGGATACTCTGCAATTCACATTGTAGTGCATGACAGAGCGTTCATCGAACCACTCTACTATTTATTTTATTTTCCCAGGAAAGTCAAAACAGTCTTGGTCCAACCCGCCACTACCCGCACCGAAACTAAGTTTATTGTGAGGTATCGCTCCCTGTATATTTAGTAAAGCCAACCAATGCCCTTGAACAGTGCAAGAAGTCCCTTTACCATTTCTTTATTAGACACAATTTCTTCGGATCTGGTTGTCCCAAATGTTCTGTACCTTTTACTCTCCAATGCAATGCATTGGAAGATTAGATGTAATGCAGTTTCATCACAGTCATCACAGATCCTACATTTAGGGTACTCTTCTGTTATTCCCATTGTATGTAGGTGTTTTTTGAAATTCCCATGGCCTGTCAGCAATCCAACCATGAGTCTAATCTCTCTCCTGTTCTGGTCCAGGATTGCAGAGCTTCTTTCAAAACATGGCTTTGGCATCATTACCTTGCCATGTTTTTGTTGATAGACTTTGGTCCAATATTCTACGTGCTGTCTTCTGAGCCAGTTACGTAGCTCCAATTTGATCATTGCCTTGGTGATTGTAAGGACAGGTTCCGGCCCAATAAATGGAGTCTATGCCCCAATCCTGGCTAATCTGTCGGCATGTTCGTTGCCACTGATCCCAGAGTGGCCAGGGACCCATAATAGGTTTACTCTATTGCTTTCCCCTAGCTCCACCAGAACCCAGTGACATTCTGCAACAATTTTAGAGCTGCCTGGCTGTCTGAATAGATATAGATCCTACGGTCTTTGTAGCATCTACGCAAATTCTCCTCCACACACGCCCTGACGACAGTGATTTCGGCCTGGAATACTGAGGCCAGTTTCCCTAGAGATATGACTCCCTCCAGTCTTGGCTGCAACCCGTATACCCCAGCCCCAACGCCTTGGTCTGATATGACCCGCCAGTGAACCAGACAATATCCCCCGTACGGTGTCGAACTATTTCCTCCCACTGGTCCCTACTTCCAATTGTTATATTGAAAGGCTTGTTGAAGCAGTATGGGGTTATAATATAGTCGGCTGGCATTTCCCCAACCTTTCCTATATTTACCTCACTCACTATTTTAGTGTGTGAACTTCTACGATATTCCTCTATAGGTACACCTAGTCTCTCTGTTTTCGATGTGATTTCTCTTATTATGATGATCAGTCAAGGGTACAAAATTTCAAGATAGCCACGGAATGCGGTGTCATCAGTATATTGGATGACGTGTATGGGGGCTGGGCAGGCTTGCGCACATCTACATCTACATAGATACTCTGCAAATCACATTAAAGTGCCTGGCAGAGGGTTCATTAACCACCTTCATAACTTTTCTCTACCATTCCATTCTCTAATAGCGCGCGGGAAGAAAGAACACCTAAATCGTTCCGTTTTCGATCTGATTTCTCTTATTTTATTGGGATGGTCATGTCTCCCTAAGTAGGTGGGTGCTAGCAAAATATTTTCACATTCAGAACTAAAAGTCGATGATTGAAACTTCGCAAACAGATCACGCCGCAATGAATAACGTCTTTCTTTTAATGATTTCCACCCCAATTCGTGCAACATTTCCGTGACGCTTTCCCCCCCGTAACAAGATAAAACAAAACGAGCTGCCCTTCTCTGAACCTTCTCAATATCTTCCGTCAGTCCCACCTGGTGAAGGTCCCACAAGGGGCAACAGTACTCCAGGAGAGGACGCACAAGTGTGATGTAGGCAGTCTCTTTGGTGGAGCTGGTGCATCGTCTAAGCGTTCTGCCAATGAAACGTAACCTTTGGTTCGCCTTCCCCACAATATTTTCTATGTGTTCTCTCCAGTCAAAGTTGTTCGTAATTGTAACTCCTAGGTATTTGGTAGAATTTACGACCTTAAGGTTTGACTGATTTATCGCGTAATTGAAGTTCAGCGGATTTCTTTTAGTGGTCATGTGTATTACTTCACACTTTTCTTTATTTAGTGTCAATTGCCAATTTTCGCACCAAGTAGAAATTTTGTCTAAATCGCTTTGCAGTTGCTTTTGATCCTCTGTTGACTTCACTAACCATAAACGACAGCATCATCCGCGAACAGTCTAAGGGAGCTATTCAGATTATCTCCTAAATCGTTTATAAACACGAGGAAGAGTAGGGGACCAATAACGCTTTCCTGTGGAACGCCAGATATCACTTCTGTTTTACTCGATGACTTACCGTCAATTACAACGAACTGTGTCCTTTCTGACAGGAAATCGTGAATCCAATCGCACAATTGGGGAGATATTCCGTAAGCACGCAATTTCATTAGAAGCCGCTTGTGGGGTACAGTATCAAAAGCCTTCCGGAAATCCAGAAATATGGAATCGATTTGAGATCCCTTGTCGATGGCACTTAACACTTCATGTGAATAAAGGGCAAGCTGTGTTTCGCAAGAGTGATACTTTCTGAATCCGTGTTGACTACTGGTTAATAGGTCGTTCTCTTCTAGGTAGTTCATAATATTCGAACAAAGTATATGTTCCAAAATCCTACTGCAAATCGACGTCAATGAGATAGGCCTGTAATTTTGGGGATCACTCCTATTGCCTTTCTTGAATATTGGAGTAATTTGGGCAACTTTCCAGTCTTTGGGTACGGATCTTTCGCTGAGTGATCGGTTGTAAATTATAGCTAAGTACGGAGCTATTGCATCAGCATACTCTGAGAGGAATCTAGTTGGTATACAATCTGGCCCGGAAGATTTATTTTTGTTTAGTGACTTAAGTTGTTTTACTACTCCAGGAACATCTACTTCTAAGTTTCGCATGCTGGCAGCTGTTCTTGGATTGAATACTGGAGTGTTCACTTCGTCTTCTTTGGTGAAAGAATTTCGGAAAGCTGTGTTTAGTAATTCTGTCTTAGCAGTACTGTCGTCGGTAGTATTACCATTGCTATCGCGTAGTGAAGGTATTGTTTGTGTTTTGCCGCTAGTGTACTTCACATATGACCAGAATTTCTTTGGATTTTCCGCAAGATTACGAGACAGGATTTCGTTGTGGAAACTACTATAGGCTTCTCGCATTGAAGTCCGCGCTAGGTTGCGAGTTCAGTAAAAGATTGCCAGTCTTGCGGATTCTGTGTCTTTTTAAATTTTTCATGCGTTTTTCTTTGTTTCTGCAACAGTGATCTGACCTGTTTTGTGTACCACGGGGGGTCAGCCCCCTCTTTTATTAATTTATTTGGTATAAATCTCTCGATTGCTACTGATATTATGTCTTTGAAAGTAAGCCACAACTGATCTACACTCGCATTTTTAGTTTTGAAGGACTGGAGACTATCACTCAGGAAAGCGTGAAGCGAATTTTTATCTGCTTTATTGAGTAGATATATTTTTCGTTTATTTTTGGTGCATTTGGGAATTTCGATGTTCAGTCTCGCTACTAGAACTCGATGTTCGCTAATCCCTGTATCTGTTTTGATGCTCTTTACTATCTCGGGATTATTTGTTGCTAGGAGATCAAGAGTATTTTCGCAACCCCGTACTATTCTAGTGGGTTCATGAACTAACTGTTCGAAGTAGTTCTCAGAAAAAGCATTCAGAACTAGTTCGGACGATGTTTTATATCCCGGTTTTGAATACGTAATTATGCCAACATATCGAGGGTAAATTAAAGTCGCCACCGATTATAACAGTATGCTTCGGATACCTATTTGAAATATGATTCAAGCTTTCTTTGAACATTTCTGCAACCGCATTGTCTGAGTCAGGGGGCCGATAAAAAGATCCAATTATTAATTTATTTCGGTGGTCAGGTATAATCTCTACCCAGACCAATTCACAGGAAGTATCTGCCTGAATTTCGTTGCAGGATAAACCGTTAGTAACAGCAATAAACACGCCACCCCCTGTTTTATTTATTCTATCCTTTCTGAAGACCATTTGGCCCTTTGAAAAAAATTTCGGCCGAATTTATCTCAGGCGTCAGCCAGCTTTCAGAACCTATAACGATTTGTGCCTCAGTACTTTCTATCAGCGCTTGGAGCTCTGGAATTTTCCCAACACAGCTACGACAATTTACAACTGTTACACCAATGGTTTTTATGTCTACTTTCTTCCCGTGTCTGACCTGCCCCCTTTGAGACTGAAACCCATTTTGTGTATTCCCGAGGCCATCTAACCTAAAAAACCGCCCAGTCCACGCCACACAGTCCCCACTACCCGTGTAGCCGCTTCCTGAGTGTAGTGGACTCCTGACCTATTTAGCGGAACCCGAAAACCCACCACCCTTTGGCGCAAGTCGAGGAATCTGCAGCCGACACGGTCGCAGAACCGTCTGAGCCTCTGATTGAGACCCTCCACTCGGCTCTGAACCAAAGGTCCGCAGTCAGTCCTGTCGACAATGCTGCAGATGGTGAGCTCCGCTTTCATCTTGCAAGCAAGACTGGCAGTCTTAACCACTTCTGATAGCCGCTCAAAACCAGAGAGGATCTCTTCCGATCCAAAGCGACACACATCATTGGTCCCAACATGAGCCACCATCTGCAGTTGGCTGCACCCTGTGCTCTTCATGGCATCCGGAAGGAGCCGTTCCACATCCGGAATGACTCCCCCCGGTATGCACACGGAGTGCACATTGGAATTCTTCCCCTCCCTAGTAGCCATTTTCCTAAGGGGCTCCATTACCCGCCTAACGTTGGAGCTCCCAACTACCAACAAACCCACCCTCTGTGAGTGCCCGGATCTTGAGGGCAGAGGGGCGAGTACAGGACAAGCGACACCATCCGCATCAGGAACATCCCCTGCCACAGACAGCGCCTCGAATCTGTTGGCAAGACTAACCGGGGAGGCCTCCACTTCGGTCCCCCGGGAAGTCTTACGCCGCCTGACACGCGCTGAGGGGACCTCCCAATCCACCACGGATTGGGGGGCTACCTCCTCGCGGGCAGTGAGCGGGCTTGCCACAGCCGCAGGCCGATCGGAGGGCACAACAGACGCACAGGGCGTCTGCTGCACCCCCGCGAGCGGCCCACAACAGCGGCGCCCACCCACCGCAGTCTCAAGCGTTGCCAGCGAAGCCAACGCCGCCTGAAGCTGCGAGCGAAGAGTCACCAACTCTGCCTCCATCCGTTCGCAGCAGTCACAGTTCCTAGCCATTCTAAAAACCTTTGTTTCTTCCAAGTAAGTACGTCAGAGGACTCAGTAGTTTGATAAGCAGTGAGCTTTGTAAAGTATAAACCTAACGCTGAACTGTTTATTAACGGCGAATCTGAAAAATATATACGCGAGCTAATAAATAAAAAATTCAGTAACTGAGCTGACAAATAAACGCGATTCTTAATAAACAAACACGCGAGCACACTACAGTATAAAGAGCTGCAAGAGAAAGCACACACGAAATGTAAATAAGTCGCTTCTATTAAGAAGCCGGTTACCGTAAAATCTAGAGCTGCTGCTAGTCACGTGTGCACTGGTCGCCGGTCACTGAGCAACTGAAGTGTAGGACTACCAACCGCGAGTACGATCAAAACAAAACAAAGCAAAAGCAGTGAGTGGCGGATTTACACTGCGGATGAATACACTGAACTGACTAGTTGAACGCGAATCTAAGTAAATATACACAGCAGCAAGAGAAGTTTGATAAACAGCGAGCTTTGCAAAGTATAAACCTAACGCTGAACTGTTTATTAACGGCGAATCTGAAAAATATATACGCGAGCTAATAAATCAAAAATTCAGTAACTGAGCTGACAAATAAACGCGATTCTTAATAAACAAACACGCGAGCACACTACAGTATAAAGAGCTGCAAGAGAAAGCACACACGAAATGTAAATAAGTCGCTTCTATTAAGAAGCCGGTTACCGTAAAATCTAGAGCTGCTGCTGGTCACGTGTGCACTGGCCGCCGGTCACTGAGCAACTGAGGTCTAAGGTCTGAGGTACACAGGAGATAAAGGAGGGGAGAAAGGACTGAACCTTGGGGCACGCCGGCAGAGGGTAGGAAAAGACGGGAGTCGTTGCTATGAACGGTAACAGAGGTGGAGTGGTTGGAGAGGACGGAGGCAATGACCTGGACGAAATTTATGGGAAGAGCGTAGGTTTCAAGAGCAGGCCGGAATGCCAGATCCGATCGTAGGCCCGTTGAAGGTCTACGGACAAGAAGTTGGCGGCACGACGGGAACTGAGGCTACAGTGGGTATCTGGGATGAGATGGTGAAGAGGGATGTGGTGATGGACAAACACTGTTCAAAATTACATTAATATCAGTTGAGTTTCGAAGTTCATCGCGGACAAATATCGTGACAAAGAATTTTTATATCTATAAAGAATATTACACAGTTTTACCGTTACACTTGGGTATTTAGAGTTTCTTCGAGAAACAACTCGCGCGATTCGGTCTGAGGTCGCAGCGTTACTGACCTCTGGCAGGCGACCACAGTACGACCTACGGCTCGGAAGGAGTTAGGGCCCCGCGGCAAATACCCCTCGGCCATCGGCGCAGCTCACTGCGATTGCATCTACGCGGTGAGTGCGGCAGCACGCGGAAGTCTCCCGGCCGTCCATTAGGTGGGCGTAGCTGTGCGGCCGCGGGCGGGGGAGTAGCGCGAGGTAGCGCGGCCGTCGCCTGGCAACCGCTGCCGGCCCACGCGAGATACGGCGCTGCCGAGGCGTCGGCGGCAGCCGCGAGCCGACGACGCGAGCCTCGCCGCCGATAAGGAGGCGGCGCTGCAATTACCGACATCCGCCGGCGTCCGCGATTATCATACGGGAATCATTAAAAGGGCGCCAGCTGCCGCACCGCCATAATGGCGCTTTTATGGTGATGAGGCCATCCGCCGCCGCTGCCGCGCCGTGCCGCCTGCCAGCCAATTTAATTCTCCTCGGAAAGTAAGGAAAAATGACGGGAATAGGAGTGATTCGCAAAATTACACGCCCAGATCACCTACTTCGATTGTTGTTGTTGTTATGGTCTTCAGTCCGGAGACTGGTTTGATGCAGCTCTCCCCACCAGGAATTGGAAACATATAAGAAATGTTCAAATGTCTGTAAATCTATCGGACCAAACTGCGTGGTCATCAGTCCGTAGCTTACAAACTACTTAAACCTAGGTAAACTAATCTACGGACAAACACACACACCCATGCCCCAGGGAGGACTCGAACCTCCACGGCGAGCAACCGCGCGCTCCGCAGCGAGACGCTTTAGACCGCTCGGCTACTCCACCGCGGAAACATATAAGAGATAAACTAACTTACACTAAAGACAATTTACAATTTTTTTCTTTTTTTATTTACAATTATAATAACAATTTAGGTCTGTTACCTGGATAACTAAAACAGACCTTTACAATCAATTATTATACATTACAAATTGTTTGGTTGTTAGTAATAAGTTAATGACAACTCTAAGTATAATTCCCGCCTCTTAGCAAGCCTCCTGAAGGGAGGCCAGTACTCATCCCTAAGACATGGACGTGGGCGGGGCCTACTTACTAACGTAACCACTGCAACTCATATTAATTTATTAGATTGTTACATTTACAAAACCACGTAAATTACACTACTTCTACTAGTGGTGCACTGATTTACACTATCCATCTCCTTTGCACCACTGCATTTCTAGTCTATATTGGATTTGGAAGGTAGCGAGGCAACCAACACCAGAGTACGTATTCCAGTGACTTCTCCCTTATTCCTTGCTCACGCAAGGCGGCGATGTCCTCCAGCTCTTCACTCCTTGCCTCAACTAATCTTCCGGTCATATTCGGTTCCATCCGTGGTGCCAAACCGACGTTAGCCGGCCAGACGCCAGGGAAGGTGATGTCAATCCGGTTTTACGTACGCAGTATATTGCTGCCAATGTATGCCTCATAGAGGCATGCACGGTTTTTCTGTCTTGTTGTTTCGCAGCAGACTATCCTCGATAGATCTGTTGCGCGTGAGTTGATACTTTCTCAGTTAGTATAATGAGGATCTCTACTAACTCATCGTTCCTTATTATTTCATAGATGTCCCTGGTGGGTATGGCTTGCCTCTCTACAGAGGCAACTCTTGCGTGTACTGGGCACTCGAAGATTACGTGTTCCGGGCTGCCTATCTCAGCATCACATTCACAAACTGCATCAGGCCGTTTCCCTATTCGGTGCAAGTGCAAGTGATCTCTCAAAAAGTGCACTAATCCTTTTGTATGGAAGAAATTTTAACTTCATCCTTTCTCTCACTGATGGTAGGAAGGAGTGTACGCGCCTGGCTGTTTCAGATGAATCCCAGTCCCGTTGCCAAATATCGTTAATGGTTCGTTAATTTTTATTTTCACAGATCCTCCCAATTATCCTTTCTACTTGAATGAAGTCTAGTCTTTTCAACCAATAGACCGCCTTACTGAGAAAGACAACAGAAACACCCATACCCGAGGGAGGATTCGACCCCCGACGGGGAACGTCCTCACACATCGTAGCCTAGCGCCTCAATGCATTCGGCCACTCCGCCACGGCTGACCCATCCAGGCAGAGCCTCAGATGGCTGGATGTGGGATTGATAGAGGAAGTGGAGAAGATCCCACGGAGAACAGCGCGTTTCGTTACTGGATCATTTGGTAATCGTGAAAGCGTTACGGAGAGGGACTGATGACCTTGTAGTTTGGTCCCCTATAAACAACAACAACAACAACAACGTTACGGAGATGATCGCTAAACTGCAGTGGAAGACTCTGCAGGAGAGACGCTCTGTCGCTCGGTACGGGCTTTTGTCTAAGTTTCGAGAACTTACCTTTACTGAGGAGTCTAGCAGTATATTGCTCCCTCCTACGTATATCTCGCGAAGAGATCGTGAGGATAAAATCAGAGAGATTAGAGCCCACACAGAGGCATGCCGACATTCCTTCTTTCCGCGAACAATACGTGACTGGAATAGAAGGGAAAATCGATAGTGGTACTCAAGGTACCCTCCGCCACACACCTTCGGGTGGCTTGCGGAGTATGGTTGTAGAGGTAGACGTAGATCCTCCATACAACTCGGATCTCAACACTTCAACGATGATAAAGAGCTGTTACCACATGGTTCAATACACAGGCAGCAACCTTCTGTGAAGGATGCACGCAAGAACTTGTGGCACGCTATCACAAGTGCCTACAAAATTTCGGCAGTCATGTGGAAAAGTAGTTTAAGCGTTGTAGAATTTTGTGCAGTTTAGCGATCATCTCCGTAACGCTTTCACTATTACCAAATTATCCTGTAACGAAGCGCGCTGCTCTCCGTTGGATCTTCTCCACTTCCTCTATAGATCCCACATGGTACGGATCCCACATCGGTGAGCAAACAGGTCCCATTGAAATTTCCGCAAGAATTGTTTGGTCACTTTCGGTATGTGAGGTCAGGCATTATCGCGAAAAAAAAAATCTTTTGACAGTAATCCTCTTCTTACACCTAAAATCTGTCCTTGGTGGACAACACTTCAACGATGATGACGAGCTGAAAGAACATGTTACCACATGGTTGAATACACAGGCGGCAACATTCTATGAAAAAGGCACACAAAACCTTGTGCTAAGATATGACAATTGCCTACAAAATTTAGGGAGCTATGTAGAAAAGTAGTTTAACAATTGTAGATTTTTGTACAATCAATATTTCTCTGTATCTGCACCCGTTCGTTTTATACAACCAAACGGAACTTTCTGGACGTGCCTCGTAGAAAGGTGCTGCACACGAGGCTGGTGTAGACTTGTGTTTACATTACCAAACGAATTGCACGAACATTTGCGTTCATATAGTGTATTGAGCAAGTATTGCAGTGCAATAACAACGTGACGTACCGGAAGCTATTGCATGCAGGGCCACAGGAAGGTTGGAAGTGGGACAGATACCGAGGGAGGTGGCTGCAAGTATTGGAGTGTCCCAAAATGTAATTAGAAGCACCTGGACGCGGTTTTAGACAACAGGAACCGTTAAAAGAAGGCAGTTACCAGTAGTAACACCAGCAAGAGATGACTGTTCTCTCCGGTTAACAGCCCATCGAGACAGGAGGCTGATTGCAACTCTGCTGCAGCGAACCCTCCAGGCAGCAACAACAACAAATATAGTTTGAAATCGCCATCAGTAATGTGGCCTATACGCACGGTGGCCTATGCTTTGTGTCCCATTAAAATCTCAACATTATTTAGATCATAAAAACTGGGCGGGGGAAACATCAGGATTAGAGCTGGGTTCTGCAAACTGATGAGTCAATATTTTGTGTTCAGCCGGATAATCGTCGTTCCCTTATCTGCAGAGAACGTGGATATCGGAACAGTCCTGCTTATGTGCAGAAAACAAACATCTTCATATCGCGATGATTGACGAATGGTGTGGGCAGGAATCGGTATTGGCGGACGTACGGACCTGCCTCTTCGTCTGACCAGAGGTACAGAGAGGGGATCCTTCGACCTTTTGTTATCCCCTACGCTAGTGCCGTAGGAGATGGGGGTCCTCATAGTTTACTATAATGCTCGTCCCCACAGAGCTGCATAGGTGGACAACATGCTTGAAGCTGAGGAAATTGAACGAATTGGGTGGCAAGCTTGTTCAGCGGATTTAAAAAGGTTGTGCATGTTTGGCATGCACTTTTAAGACGCATTGGAGCCAAATCAGCACATCCCATAACGGTTGCGGAGTTGGATATTTCACTCATGGAGTAACAGCCAAGTTATCCTTCAAGGGCTGATTGATAACCTCATACTGCCAATGCCATGCAGGTTTGCAACTGTACTGGCCACCGGAAGTGGTCACTCACAATATTATAGAGCAATGAAAATTACTTTATCACTATTATGTTATCTCCAAGATGTTTAAAATGTTCAAATGTTTGTAAAGCTTATGGGACTTAACTGCGGGGTCATTAGTCGCTAAAGTTACAAACTACTTATGAATTAACTTATACTAAAGACAACACAAACATCCATGCACGAGGGAGAATTCGAACCTCTGGCGCGGGAGGCCACGCGATCCGCAACGTGACGCTCCAGACCGCTCGGCTACTCCCGCGCGGCTCTCCGAGATGCCTCGGTCTAAGTAAACATCGTGAAAACTTAAAGTAGAGAGTTGAGAAAGCAAAATATCGTACTGTATGACACACAAATTATAGTTGTCGCCAATATCTGAATTAAATACTTTACCACGTATATTATGTGTATGATACGTCACCTAATGCTCTAACTGGTCTGAGCAGTATAGATTTCCGGAAAGTTTTTGACACTCTGCGTCAGAAGAGGCTTCAAACCAAATTCAGTTGTGCAGTTAGATTAATAATTTCCTGTCAGACTGTACACAGTTTTCTCTGTAACTGAAGGAAAGTCATCGTAAAAACAGAAGTCATATCTGGCGTTTTCCACGGAAGTATTGTAGGGCCCTACTGTACCATGACTTTATAGACGATTTAGGAGGCAATATGAGCAGCTCACACTGTTCGCTTATGATGCTGTTGTTTACCGCATCATAAAGTCATCAGAAGATGAAAATCGACGGACTAACCATTTGTATAAGATATCTGCATGTTCGTACGTGGCAGTGCATCCTAATTAAGGAAAAGTGTGAAGTCATTCATATGAGCACCAAAAGGAATCCACTAAATTACATTTATATGTTAAATCAGTGAAATCTAAAGGCCGTAAATTCTATTAAATAACTAGGAATTACAATTATGAACAAATTTAATTGGAAAGAACACATAATATAAAACACTGTGGGGACGGCGACCCAAAGGGTACGTTTGTTTGGCAGAACAGTTAAAAGATGCAACAGAGCTACCAAAAAAAAAAAAAAAAAACGGTCTACGCTAGATTTGTCCAACCTATTTTGGAATGTAGATTCGCGTTGTGAGATCTTCACCGGATGGTAGTATAGGAGGCATAGCAAACGTTAAGAGAAGGGTAAATGTGTTTGCATTATCGCGATATAGGGGAGAGTGTTCCGGAAATTACGCTGAGTCGGGGTAGAAATCATTAAGAAAATTACGATTTGTATTTGTGAAATTCGTTCCGTCAACTTTCTTCTCCAGATGCGAACATATTTCGTTAGCCCTCAATTACATAGGTAACGAAGTAAGAGAAATCATATCGAAAACTGGTAGGTTCAGGTGTTTCTTTTCCCGCGTGGTGTTACAGCATGAAGGTTTCAATAAATAAATAAATAATGGAAAGATACAGAAATATTATGAAAGAGACTCGACGAACCCTCTGCCAGCTCCGAAATATGATTGTAGATATATTCGGGGTTCTAAACCGATCGTGATACTCAGAAGATTCCTAGGGACAGTTATACTACAGGGTGAGTACTGTGCATATAACACTGCGTTATGTGTCGGAGGGCACAGCTCTCAAAATCAGGCTGCTTCATCTTATTGTACTCTCAGAAGTAATGCTGTTCGTAGAACTTCATGTATTGTTGAATCCTTCTATTTAAGCTCATTTTATCCGAGGCGTTAAGAAGGACACCGTAATACTCTTCTACACTGACTGCTGCAGAAAACACTGCACCCTAAAGGAAGCATCCAGCTCAGGTGAGTTCTGCGGCGAAACACGACGCACAGGGTTAGCTTTCCAGCGCTGACGCACATGGCACTTTTTACCAGGTACTGTTGATAGGAGACATAAGATACAATGAATGCTCATTTTGTAAAAGCGAGAGCGTCATAGATATGTAGTGTTAGATGCTGCATAAGACACGTTATGTACCGTAGTACTGCCTCCGTTATCTAGCATACTTTTCTCGAAGAGTCAAGCAATATATTGCTTAACCTACGTATATCACCCAGAGAAATCACAAGGATGAAATTAGAGAGATAGAGCCCACTCGAAGGCATACCGTGATGATTTATTTTTCTTCGGCCAAAAACTAAGCGAGTGTAATAGGCAGCGGTAGCTGAAGCAGGCCTACTTTACGCAAAACAACGTGAGGACGTAGATATCGATATACCGTATAAACAGGGATCTTACTACTGTTTGGATGTACTGTAACTGTCCACTGGTGCGATTATCCTGCATAAGCAACTTCAGTTTGGCTCGCAGAGGACGACGACCATCTTTCTTGCAAGTTTCAGAGTTCCACTGAGGAAGAATAGTTTAGGAAGATAAAACCCAATTGCCGTAATTGTAGGTTTTTTATTTAATTAAGCTTCCCGATCATCTTCAGGACGCCACTTACGATGTGATACAACTATCCAATTAGTATGCTTATGATTGCGTCTACGGATAACAGGTTAAACAAAGGACCCAAATTCATTAAGCACGCTGACTGGAAAATTACATCACTCAGTAAGTGGCGACCTGAAGGTTGCGTTAATACGACACTGAAACTGGGAGGCTAATTAAATAAATACCTATAATTACAGCTGTGTGAGTTCATTTTCTTAAATACTTAACAGTCGCAATCCCCATCTCCATAGAAATTTGAAAATAGTGAGATTCACAGAAACAGGTTCGCCTGTCGGGCGTAAGTAAAGCAACTAGGATGCGGATCTGTAATCAATAAATGCAGGAGAGAACGGCAGGGCCTTGTTGCACCTCTACATGTGATGACAGGCACATCGTGACCATGGGCAAGATGGATCGCGCTGCCACATCAGGAACCATATGCTCACAAATTCGGGGCAATAAACAGTGTCCACGACTATCATTAGACGTCGTTTGCAGTAGAGTGGACTTTACGAAAATCGTCCTTTGCTGCGTTTACCACTGAGTCAACGACACAAGCGATGGTCCTATGAACAATGAAAGTAAGCAACGGAATAGAGTGACGAATCCTTATTCCCTCTGTGGCACCACGATTGTCGGATTAGTCTTTGAACACGCTGATGAAAGACTGTTGTAATGTTCTTAGAGTCCCGTTCTCTAGGAAAATCACAAAACACTTGTTCTCAAGAGCATAATTTTAATTCGGTTAACCACTTCCAGTACCAAAATGTATGACAGTGCACCATTGAACAATATGTGACTTCACTAAAGAAGTAACTTTGAACTGACTTTTCTCCTCTCACACAAGCAAACAGTGCAGGTACACGAGGGTGAGGTAACTCGTTCAAGTTTCTAACAGTTCAGATCAGTTGTTCTAGAATATGTGTCTAATGCAAGAGGAATGAATATGAGCAAAATGATTTCGAAATTTTTATAGGATGTAGAAATTATAGTCAAATAATAATATTTTTAATACACTTTATCCTTTCTTACTGCTTTGTTCAGTAAAATACTACACAGTGAACTTTATTTTGAGAGGAAATTAAAAATGATACATATTAATACGCTGGCTGACAATGAGTGTGTCTGAAAATCGGTCACCGATTTCGATCGCATTTTGCATGGATGTTCTATATTGAATTAAAAATGACACGTGTTTTGGCTTTTTGTTAGTCAGGCAAGTAACGGGATTATTAACATAAAAATATTATCAAATAGATCGAAAAAATCTAACAAAACATTGCCATGATGGAGGTTCGAGCCTGGATCCACGGTTCGACAGCCCAAGCCCTGGACCGCGCGACCGGCGACGGTGCTCCGAAAATCGTTCATGTTTACGACTACCCAAGCTACAGCATGAAAACACAAAAATGTTAATTACTCGAACATAATAACTTTTGACCCCATATGTAATAGTAAAAGATGCTCATTTTCATACGCTCTTTCGATTTATAACATTGAAAATGCGAGTTTTCGTCATCAACTAACTCTCACGGAGTCTGAGATACCATGTGATTCAGCAAAGCAGACATGAATAGTCAATTAACGTAAAGAAACAGGTTAGTTGGTCATTTCTAACTGTAGATATTATAAAATCATCTAAAACAAAAAAGTAATCTAAATAAGAGTCACATGAAGTTAACATGTTACATCTCATTCTCTAATAATACTGGAAATTCTTCTTCTTCTTTCTTGGCTCTACAGCTCATGATCATCCATGGACTCTTCTACAATGTCCTTCCATTTCCGGATCCTATAGCCCATCTTCCTAAGATCTTCGATTACTGCATCTTCCCATCTGGCTCTTGGTCGACCATGTTCTTTTTGCCATCTGGTAATTCCATGTAATACTCTTTTTGGTATATCTGTATCATTCATACGAGCCACATGTCCCACCCACCTCAATCTGGATTCACTGTCCTTCTGATGGGTTAGTCTTTGTATATGATATACAACTCATGGTTCAATCTCCTCCACCGTCATCCTCTTTCACAGATTTGGCCGATAATTCGTATAACTGCCGTTCTTTCAAATGCATCCAGTATTTCAGTATCTTTAGTTGTGAATGTCCACGTTTCAGTGGCACATGAAAGCACTGCTCGTATTAATGATTTATAGAGGCCTGAGGATAATAGTCTTGTTAGGGCAAAATAGGCTCTAATGGTTAGTATTAACTCTGCTTTAAATTAAGACTATATATTCCCAGGAAAATCACTAAAATGTCGATAAATTAATAAGTGAGAACATAAGATCTGAACCTTTTGGGAAACAGTGGCAAGGAGGACAAAACAACCATTAAGTTAGAAGACACTGTAACAATTACACGAAGTTGCAGTGTTGTGACTAATAATTTGCACGTTCCGTGTATTTTTAACAGACTCTTTCTAAGTGTAGCAGCCAAAATATGATTACATTTTTCATTTAACGACGCAAGATAATATACTGAAACTATCATTCTGCGAACCTTTGAAAGTTATAGAACTAGGACAGAGCGTTTCCTGCTCAAAAGGCAGTTGTGCTGAACCTCTGCACTGGCCCAGCTACACAGGTTTAAAACGCCTGCACGGACTACTCGAGCACGTACCCTGCCCGCCCCAAACCTTTCGGACGCTCAATGCCGCAGCATTCATTGTTGTGAGGGGGGGGGTGTAGTGCGGCCAACAGAAATCCAAGGCTTCGGAATCACTCATCGCAGCACAAGCACGAGTGCTTCCGAAATGTGCCGAACGTACACCACTCGTTCTTGGCGAACTCCTCATCAGTTTAAAGCAACAATGAGCGTGTTTCTGTGTTTGTTACATTTCACAACAGCTGTATTGGTGTTACTGAACAGAACATTCTCTCAGCTGAAATACGAAGACAAGTTGATGATTTTAACTCAAGCTCTTCCGCACTACACAAACATTATTGATGTCCATGCTTATGGTTTGCATGTGAAGAAACGCCTTGGAATTCCACAGGTTTTCCAAATTTACCGTATTTAATCACAGCACTGGATAAAGAGATCAACAGCTCATATAAAATCTTGTATAGCATTGAAAACTTTCGGCAGTCAATGGGTAGACCATGTACTGATTTATCAGAACAAAGTTGCTGACAGTTTGTACAATGACAGGGTTAAAGAAAATATAAATATATTAAAAAGGTTGATTGATGCAGTGGTACTTTTTGCAAAACTAGAGAGTTAGAGGACACGATGAAAGTGATGACTCATTAAATAAAGGCAATTACGCAAAACTGCTACAGCTTTTGGCTCATTATGATGTGGCACTGTCTCGCCATTTAAAGACAGCTACCGTTTTCAAAGGCACCTCAGCAATTATACAGAAATGCCTAATCGATGCTGTGGCCAGTGTTGTTAGAGATCAGGTTAAATGAAATATTGATAAGTTTACTTTTATTGGGCTGATGCTCGATGAAACAACTGATGTCGCCAATAAAAGTTAAATGTCAACTGTTCTACGCTTGGAAATTGTAAAGAACGATTTCTTGATTTTACTGATGTCAGCCCTGACCGAACAGCCCATGATAAATTTGAACATGTAAAAAAAGACCATAGATGACTTAGTATGTTCAAAAAAATTCTTGCTTTTGATGGCGCTGGACATGTTTCTGGACTTCAAACTTTAATTAAAACCGAGTATCCTGCTGCTACCTTCACCCAGTTTAATGAAAAACGGTGTGCTGAAAAGTTCAAACAGCTATTGAAATGGAAAAAATTTTAACTGAGGAGTAATGACATAAAATTTTCCAGTGGTCAAATTCTATGTCCTCTTCTATTCATTCATGAAGTATAAATAGTTCTTTTGCAGATAAATTCGTATTATAATAAATCATAACAATTAGGAAAGCTACAGAAGACAGTTTTAATAATTATTTTCGAAGGATTGTTACGTACTTCACTGAAAACAGACCTTATTTAAGTTTGTTCAAATGAGGTGATTCTGTACAATGAATAGTTGTACCAACAACTTTTATGTGCTACATGATCGGAAATCAGTGAAGGGAATAAAATGATCAAAATTTTTCTGTGTTATTTTCGATGAAAAATTCTAGATATACGTTACTGAATTGTTCAAAATAATAACGTTCAGGTAGCTACTTCTCTCCTTCTCTCCCAAGTGTGAGATTCAAATCCTTAGCTGTTTATTATTCCAAAACCCTCTAACTTACTATGTCGGTTGTCCAGAGACCGTAGGAACGCTTCAGAGGATTTATTCGTGGAATTCCTGCGGTAGCGGAAAACGGCGGCCTGCGACTGCCGACCTCTGCCGCCAGACTTTATGGGGGTCACGCGCGAGTGGCCACATCTGCAGGACCCTGCCCCGGTCCCTGGGGGACACCTCGCGGCATCGCAACGCGCGGTTTGTTCGCCGGACACGTTCGCCGCGGCCAGATGCGCCGCTCACAGTGGAAACGAACGGGACCAACGTGCGACGCGACATCTATTGAACCGGGAGATGGCATCACCTGCATAGCAACTGAAACGAAATAACGGATTACCTACATGTAGAAAGCGAACATACTGTACGAGCTCGAGGTCAAATACATTGCCTTGACAAGAGTCATTGGTATAGGCATGTGTTAGCAAGCACAGAGATATGTAAAAACTCAGAGAACGACACTGCTGTAGGAAATGCTGCTACAAGTGAGTTTGAACGTGGTGATGAAACCGGAGCAAGAGAGATGGGACACAGCGCCTCTGAGGTAGTGATCAGGTGAGGAATTTCCCGAACGACCATTTAACGAGTGCACCGTGAATACCGGGAATACGGTAAAACATCAAATCTCCGACTTCACTACGGCCGGAAAAATATTCTGCAAGAACGGGACCAACAACAAATGAAAAGTATCGTTCAGCGCGACAGAATTGCAACTCTTCCGCAAATCGCATCAGATTTCAATGTTGGATCATCAACAAGAGGCAGCGTGCTAACCATTCAGCGAAATAACATTGATATGGGCTATCGGAGCCGAAGGCCCACTCGTGCAAAAGGCTTTACGCCTCGCCAGGGCCCTTCAACGCCGATATTGGACTGTCGATGACTGAAAACCTGTTATTTGGTCTGGGGGATTCTCGTTTCCAGTTCTATCGAGCGTACGGCCGTGAACGCGTATGGACACAAATTGTGACCACGTGGAGCTGCATATTATAAGAGGACTGTTCAGGCTGATGGAGGCTCTTGCAATAGCGTGGGGCATGTGCAGTTAGAATTATATGAGACTTCTGATGCCCCTAGATACGACTCTGAGAGGTGACACGTACGTAAGTATCCTGACGGATCACCTGCATCCATTTATGTCAATTGTGCTTTCCGACGAACTTGGGTGATTCCGGGAGGACAATGCCACATTCCGTACGTTCAGAATTACTACTGAGTGACTCCGCAAACTTATCCTCTAGATGCCATGAATGACACTGCATGAGTTCGGGTGACCACGAAGAATTTTGTAAGTGTGCACTTCCCTATCTTTAGCCGCAGTGACTCTGGTCTCGGAACGATTTGGGGTCATATATCTTGGCTCTAAACTTTGTCCTGCCTCGCTTAGAGATGCTGGTGGCCGTTATATCACCAGCATTTCGTTTCACACGCTTCATCATGCTACCGCGAGCAGCTAGGGAAAATGGTCCATCTAATGTTCAAATGTTTGTTAAGCTTATGGAACTTAACTGCGGGGTCATTAGTCCCTATACTTGTAAACTACTTATAAACTAACTTACACTAAAGACAACACAAACACCCAAACACCTATGCCCAAGGGAGGATTCGAATTCCCGACGGGGTACGGCCTCACACATCGTAGCCTAGCGCCTCAATGCATTCGGCCACTCCGACCCATATATCAATAAAATTCTTCCGGGTATGAGACCGCGTCGTCATTTTATAAACTCCACCGACGTTTCGGCCACTGTTGCAGGCGGCCTTCATCAGGGTCTGTGTCTGACTGCTGAATATACGATAGCTTGGGGTTTATGTTGGAGCGGACGAGGGAGACGAAGGGAGACGTTGGTTTGCCTTTATTGGTGGCTATATTATTACACGCCATTGGTGGATAGCGGCAATAATGATTGGTGTTTTAGAGGCTTGTTTTTCGTGTGGTTGGGGGTTGCATTCTACTCCCATCATTGAATCAGTTGAGACTTCGGTGCGTCACCTGCCACAGGCCGAGGCAGAGAAGATCCGACAAGATACGGTACGAATCCTGTCCCAGGCGAAGCTACCAAAACAAAACATTAGCAGGGAGGAACGTCAGGCCATAGTGGAGTTGAAGAAGACAAAGGCAACGCCACTCTCGTCATGGACACACCAGATTATCCCATCTACAAGAAACTTAAGGGTGATTCGACGGCTAAGATAACCAAATTGACGCAGGCGCTGCTGAAGCAAACCAGGATGACCTTTGACACAGCCAGAAGAGTCATCCCATAAGTTCCGCAGGCGCCAAGGATGTATGGGATGCCGAAGGTCCATAAAAAGGATTTTCCTTTGCGTCCTATAGTGGCCAGCATTAATTCACCCACGTACAAGCTGGTCAAAGAGATCGTACCAAAGCTCCGACATCTAGTGAGCCACACAGAGACATATGTGAAGGATTCGTCTCATTTCGTGTCACTTTTAAAAGAGAAGAGTGTATCAGCTACGGATCTGCTGGTTAGTTTTGATGTGACATCATTATTTACTAACGTACCAGTGTCACACACAATGAACATATTAGAAGAACGCTTAGCACCTGACACCTGTGACCTAGTTCGCCATTGCCTGACGACCACTTACTTCAAGTGGAAAGAAGAATTTTACGAACAAAGAGACGGTGTAGCTAAGGGCTCCCCACTTTCTCCGATTGCAGCTGACATCTTCATGCAAGCATTTGAAGAAACGGCTCTCCAGTCAGCACCACTACGCCCAGCATGCTGGCTGCGTTACGTTGATGACACTTTCGTCATCTGGCCACATGGGGAAGAGGAGCTAAAGAACTTTCATGAACATCTCAATCAGCAGCACAGCAAAATACATTTCACAATAGGAGTAGAAAAGAATGGGGTGCTGCCTTTCCTCGACGTCGAAGTCTACCGAAAGTCTGACGGTAAACTCGGCGACAGGGTGTACAGAAAGGCTACCAGCACGGGAAGGTACCTGCACGCCTCCTCTCACCACCAACCCATGCAGAAGAAATCCGCCCTACAAACACTAACAAGAAAGGCCCACAGAATCAGCGATGACGATCACCTACAGGCGGAACTACTACATCTCAGATCCACCTTTGTGGCTAATAGCTACGGACTGGGCGAGATATATAAAACAATGTCCAGGAGGAATGAAAACAATAGAGGGGAGCAGGAGGAAGCACAAAGCATCGCCCTTTTACCTTACGTGCAGGGCGTCACTGAGCGTGTCGGCAAGGTTCTACGTCGGGCAAACATCAAGCCAGTCTTCCGCAGCACCGATAAGACCAAGGATATCTTAGGTTCAACTAAGGCCGCAGTTGACAAACTGAGCAATGCCGGCGTTTATGAAATAAGCTGCGAGTGTGGGCTGGTGAGACCGGGCGAGCAATCTCCACGGGGTTTTCAGAACATGAAAGAAACATACGGCTTGGACAGCACACGAAGTCAGCGGTTTCTGAGCATCACAATCAGTGAGGAAAGCAGTTATCTTTCAGCGAGGCCCGCGTGCTGGCGAAACAACCGTTCTCAACGAGGAGGAAGATTAGAGAGGCTATAGAATTAGCGAAGCGTCCCGCCAATATGAACAGGGAGGATGGCTACAGGCTGCCGGCGTCTTGGCTGCCAGCAGTCGCAACGCTACGTGACGGCACCGCGCGCGGAAGGACTCGCTCCGACTGCGCCGGAGACCACAGCGACCGCGCACACGCAGAGCACCGGCCCGCCGCCGTCTGCGCCAGGCGACAAGCCAACAGCGGCACGCCAGAACCGCCGTCCGTTCTCTCAGGTCCATTCCGCCAATAGCAACTTGTAATGCAAAAGCCAATCGGAAACGTCCATTTTGACCAATAAGGGGGAAGAATTCAACCTCCAATCACATGAAAAACAAGCCTCTAAAACACCAATCATCATTGCTGCTTTCCAACATTGGCGTGCAATAATATAACCACCAATAAAAGCATACCAACGTCCCCCTTCCTCTCCCTCATCCGCTCCTACATAAACCCCAAGCTATCGTATATTCAGCAGTCAGACACAGACCCTGATGAAGGCCGCCTGCAACAGTGGCCGAAACGTCGGTGGAGTTTATAAAATGACGACGCGGTCTCATACCCGGAAGAATTTTATTGACATAAGTGTTTTTTTTTTTTTTTTTTTTTTTTTTTAAAAATCCTTAGCCCAATGTAAGGCTAATTGTCTGTGAAGTCAAGATTTGCTGTTCGCATGGTAACGTCCCAGATGATGTGTATTATGTTGATGTGGCAACACCAGAGTGCGTGATGTGTTTATGTGTTTATTTTCACGTTTTTTATTACTTTTTAAAAATTCTGTTAACATAGTTATATATTTGGATGTTATTTTTTTACTTTACGATGTATATGAATACCCAAGTAATTGCAATGGTTATTTTTCATTTGATCTGTAGAATGCATTACCTACCAATACTAATAGCCCGCCGGTCGCGGTAGCCGAGGGGACTGAGGCACTCAAGTCACGATCTGCACGGGCACTACGGTCGGGGTTCTAATCCCCCTTCGGGTATGGATATTTTTGCCGTTCTTAGGATTAACTAGTTCATAAGTAATTTGTAAGTTTAGGGACTAATGACCCCGTAGTTAAGTCTCATAAGCTATACAAACAATTGAATTGAATAGCCCAAATTTGCTACGCCAGACAGCGCTCAGATGTAATATATATATATTTCAATACATATGACTTTGTAAGTTATAAGTAAGTTTTCTCTTATATTTTACCAATATATATATTGTATTTGACTATACTACATTACAGAAATAGTATATTTTGATTCCAGTCCCAAAGATATAGTATGTGCCACCAACCACGTAAGCCAGCTGCCAAGGTTTTCTAAGTAGCTTGCGTAGTTGTGACTGTGTATTCCGATGATCTACATCTTTGTTCAGCCGCAGTCATGTTTAAAAAAGTTCTGCATTCCGTCGCTTAAAAAGATGGGCTTCAGGTATGTTGTACAAAATGGCTGAATATTTGTTTCATATTTCCGATTATCGTTAATGGTAGGTAATGACATTTTGTGATATTCCATTTCGTAGATATAACTAAAATTGTACGTTCAGCATTTTATCTTTTTTTAAATTTCATTATTTGATATGCATGAAAAACGATAAAAAATCGGGTGTATGAGTACCGCATGGTCTTAGTAAAAAACACTAATATTAGCTGGTGGCCATATATGCATCTCTCATTAATAGTGCCTTGAATAACACCGACCATCCTGTATGTTTACTGTTGACCAGACATGGGGATTTATGGTGACATTTTGGGAGAAAAGGAATGTTTGAGCTCAAACAAAGCAGCAACTCCGGGTGCAAAGACCTCCACGCATCCACAAAAGATAAAGTTATTCATCTGGTGGCGCAGGGATGGTGTGGTGTACTGATCATTGCTTGCCCAAGGTGTAAGCTATCTCTGCCAAAATTAGAAAAGACTTCTCGACGCATTTCAACATCAACGAAAAGGAATACTGCGTGAAGTGTTTTTATTCTACGATAACGACAGCCCAAATTCTGGAAGACTGACAAAAACACGACCTTAGATTCTGACGTTTCCGTTGTCAAACAACCTTCGACGCACTTCCGTTCCGGATGAAGATGCGCTCTGTAGATGGCTGGACAAACTTCTTAACTACCGTACCTGAGATTATGTCATGCAAAGCTGAACACTTCTTCAGCTTCCTCCGCAATTTCAGCTCTACCATCTACAGCCACACATGTAAAAAATAAATGAAAATATTCAAACACTACTTCTTGCCAGGATTGCATTTAGGAATGTTAGTCTGACCTGCAGAGTTACGAAGTGTCACAACACACTATAAAAATTCCATCAGTGAATTCAGGCTACACGAGAGAGGAGAAGAATCTCTAGGCCTATTGATATAAACCACTCAGCTGTAGTACAAAGGACTTAATGAAGCTATAAGATGTCGGATTAACTTAATGACTGAGAGGTATAAAACGTGGTGTGATAAAACCAAGCTTTTTTTTGTTCTATATTATTCTATCATTAACGCATTTAAATAGAGTTTTCTCAGTTGTTAATTAAGTACACCTCTATAAATGAAGTATATTTCACAACTAAGTAATGACTACATTTCGACATTCATTTACGCACACTGCGACCAAATAATCTATGTCCTGTAACATACTGCTCTAGTGAAACTGTGTAGAACCTAACTACAAATATTTTACTTCAGATTCTTCATCCTTTTAAAATAGCAAAGATAATTACACTGAACAGGAAAAAAAAAACGAAACACCACATGCAGATCTACGGTCCATTGTCTCCGTTTTAAATATAATATTTTACGGGTTGTATTCTCCCAAAATTTGATGACATAATTTGCTGTTGGTGTCTGACAAAGTTATAATCTGTAATGTTTGGGGAACATTGAAAATGATATTTTTGTTTTGTTTTTTTTAAAAAAGAGTATATTTAAAAGCTGTGTGTGTGTGTTATGGATGTTGAACCTATCGTTAAATCAGACAACAAATTGTTCATTAACACAGCAATTTGGTTTAATTATGGCCCTGAAATTGATGTATATACTATTAAATAAGAAACAGTGCATTAAACTGATTATGTGCACAACGGATCTTTTAACAAAACAACTGTGTCAAGTCACCATATGAAACAGACATTGAATATACTCAAAATATTTGACTGCGAGAAAGATAATAAAAAACCACAAACCACTTTCTTAATGTTTGACTGCGAGAATTTTATGCAGATCAGTACCTGATTATCAAAACTCAGTATCCTAATCAATTAACTGCAGTGTTGCATAACAATCATTTACTAAAGCACAAATAACTAAATTTGTTCAACAAGATAACCAAAAACATTGCTGCACTGTAAATCCACTAATAACTAATTATCAAATGAAGGAAGTAGGTTAATCTTCTAACTACGTAAATGAAACAGGAAAGAAAGGTCAACTTTGTTACTTATTATTAGTAATCACCGTTACCTTACCTACATAATACAACTTTTGCCTAATGACATCAAATGCAATTACCTTCATTCCAGCGGTGATAGTAATAAAAAATACAATATATATTCCAAATACAATCAAATCAACTTGCTGGCACAGCAGCCTCTGCTCTACATCGGAGCCATACACACAACTCAACCGCTCTCTAAGCGAGCTAAACCACAAGTCCCACTCTCTCTCTCTCTCTGCGCGAGCTACAATGCTATGCAATACATTATCTTTGCTAAAGATGAATCTTAACAGAGTTAAGTACACATATCGATACCCACAGTAGAAGCAATTTTATACATTTTCTTGCAAGGAAGTTACTCGACACAAAACAAGAGGCACAATATTAGACATTTTCTTACAAAAATTTTTTATGGACAAGTTTCATATTATTCTAGCTCTTTGGAGTCTTCTAGAAATTTCAAAGATTCACTTGAATTTCTAAACGGATAACCACATGTGATGATTTACTGGGTCACCGTGATCAGAAGTTTCATAATGATGGTGACTGGTCTAGTTCCTTTACCATTTTCAGATTTAAAGTTAATCTAATGTTGTGTAAGCGAGAAATTATGAGCTGGGTACCAGGAGCGCACACACTAGTGGACAACTATACCATGGTTTTCCGAATCTTTGATCCATTCTCTTTCTTCGGTGTAATCAAGATTTTTCAGCTCGGTCTTCGAGCCTAAACATTTTCAGCACTTACTTTCACGTAAGTTGGTTAATCATTACCACCAAACGTAGACGAATCTGTGTAACTTGAGTGTATTCTGGCGTGTAAAATGTTCAGGCAACTTGCTGCACTACCAAAGAAGACCGATTTCAGAAATTACCGATATTGAATATTAACTATTACCGGTTGAGGAAACAGGATTAAAGTGGCCCCTATTTTTTCATATTAGAACAGAAGGCAAAATACTAAACACAATTTCAAAGAAAATAAATAGAAAAGTCACTATTCGTTATTGGTGAGGTCATTTGCTAATATAAACTTTTTCCTTAATAACAAATATCCCATAGTTATAAGTAAAATACAAAATCCCCATGTTGTTATATTCCATAGAAAGACCGATTCCAAAGCAATGTCCTTCAATAACAGATTGACGCATGTATTCTAATCGTGTGCGACGCTTACTCTGAAAATGTTTTGATAATATTGCCTGGGATTCAGGCTCCGTTCCTCCAGTATCTTGAGTCTGTCCCATGTTGAAATGCCAAAATTTCAAGGAATACGATAGACGTCAACATTACTCAAACCAATATCAATCATTACAAACCATAAAAAAGGACCCGAATCCTAGAAATGATGCAAAAAGAAAGCTATAAGACCCTAGACTTAATTACCACGTTATTTTCGTTACTCACGCGATTCATTGTTTGGCGATACAGCAACGCTCACGTTATCTGCTTTACACTATATTCATTGTGGCGAAAGCTGGCTTCAAATGGACTAACTCAAATGACAAACTTTCAAGTCTGAGATGAAATAGAACCATGACCGAGCTACGAAGTTAAGATGTCTTTCAAAACATCAGACTGGATAGGGAGTACGAATAACCTGAAGATACTAATCAGTGATAATGGGCTTCCTATAAACCACACATTCCAACGTAGTATTAACTTCCTGATGGAAACTTCAAGGAAGAAGACGGCAGCCATTAGTTACCATCTTCATCGTAAGACCCATATTCCTGTGGACTGTATTTCAGTGCTCTAGAAAGCTATTTATATTCTCACTTCCACTGAACCACGCATAAAAGTATTGTGTACATGTCTAAGAAATGCATGCACTTTCCAATTCCGCTGCATGCGAGATACATTCCTCGAAATTTTCCATAAACAGATTTGCAATAACAGTTCTCAAAATGGTCCGATAAGCAATTGTCTGCTCACTGAACTGGTCACTGAATGAAAAGTAATTGGATGTCAGTACACGTGAAACGGATTAATTAATTCAACCTAGTACCCAATATTAATGAACCACAGCTGTAACTAATTAGAGGACGCCCGTCACGAGAGAGGTAACATCAAAATTTAACAAAATATTGTGCTTCGAAGATAAATTTACGTGAGCAGGTAGAATAACGACCGTGGCTTAAGAAGGGTCATTTCACTAGTTTTAATGAACATCCATTAACAGGCAGGTCGGACGCGGTGGTCTTCGGGTAAGTGCTGGCTTGGAATCCCAAGGATCGCGTGTTCGAAACCCATAGGACCTAGAACTTTTTTCAGTCTGCACTTGACCCTCTCTTTCACCTCTCAATGATGTGAGGAGTCGCCAGAAACTACATGTGTTTCGGATTCCACGTTAAGCTGTAGGTCCTCTTTCTCCGGTTGGATAACTGGGGTAGGCTCGGGACACGCAAGTTGCTGAAGTTGCGTCCAGACTTGCACCAAGCCATGAGACACACCAAATTATTATTAACTCTCATGCACGTTGCAACATTTTCTACTCTTTACTATATTGTGTTTTTAAACCACTGATTGCCATTGTTGAAAGAACTGAAAAATTAACCATGTCAATTGTTTTTTGTATTATTATTCTTTGTTATCACAAGACCATCTTGTTATCACACAACTAAAAGAGTGATCAAAAGAAAATATTTTTTGATAATATCCTAACAATGTCTGATAAAAATCTATACTCATCACAAATTAAATTACAAAAAAAGGAAAAAACAAAAAAACCACATTGCCTCGCGATCGTCATCAATTTCTTCAATTTGTGTAAAAGAATGTGTCATCAACGTATCTTTCTCTAGTCCCATTTTCTCGTACTGTCGTTTCGTTCCTTGATGACAACTAGCTCGAAGAGCTGGGCTACGTCCGCGATGCGTGAAAAGACCAAAGAGTCTCTCAGGCAGATATTTCAATAGTAATCTAATCATAGTTTATGTTGTGCACCGAACAGATACCTATCAGTACATACACTGCAATTTTATTTCATAAATAAAAACAGAGCTTGACGAAAAAATAAAAATAATCGTCCTTTAGTGGCATAACAAGTGCTCTTTTTTGAATTTTTATGTACTATTATTACAAGGTACAGTCAGTAACTCCTGAAGACTAAGAGACACCTCAGTGACAAATGACATTTAAGGTTGTATAATGTAAATATATGTGTAAAGGGACATGCCAGCGACTGCATTGTGCTAGAATTTATTCCATCCATCCATCATTTTCTAATGCTGTGATCTGCTGTGTTGTGTGAACTCTGTGGCTCAGTTGATTTTTCTTACCGCACTCATCGTGGAAATGCCCTCTCTGCGCTAACAATTTACAACGGCAGGCAATTGAGAATGGCACCAAATGCCCGACGCTCGAGATTTCCACAGTCCAGCAGCATCTTCGAAGACTGCCACTTCGCTCCAAAAACCGTCAGCTGTTTAGTTAGCTTTGTTCCACTGATGGAATGGGAGACCTCATCATTTATCCAAAACGGTGTAAATATAGTCATATAAAATTCAATTCTTTATAATTATCCATTTTATCCAATATCCGCATCAAGCCGGACATAGCTAGTACCTGAAACGGTTGCGGCACAGAAAATTTTTACCAAAAGCCCTTCCCCCAAATTTTCCAGCAGTGAGTTATTTATTCAAGGCATCCGTTTCCACCCAGACAATATTTCCCCTGAAGATTGCGAAAAATCCCGCAATCTGAGAAACTTTTTACAGCTGCAGCAAAATGTTGCCAGATCTGAACGCAGCTGATGATCTACAAGCCAGATACGAAGCAGGTAACTAACTCATAGGCGTCAACCACCAAATGTTCTATGCAACGAACTATCTGAATCTTAAAAACTCAATCATAATCAAATCGCTATATGTAACAAATTACCTGCAACAATTCCAATAGGGAATTAAATGTAGATCGTTGAACAAAACGTGCCTGCGAGCGGAAAAATTATTTTCTGCGTTCCATAAAGTTTTAAACTCACCTTGCTAACAAAATGATTTGAAAAATATATTCACTAGTTTCCTAATAGATATCAACACTACTTTGCCAAAGACTGAAAATGAGGTTTATAGGCTTCCGTTTTAGCGGTCGCTCTCCATCTGAATACTTGCGCTTCGCCTTGATAGCCTAGGTTACTCGCGTGTGGCTGGGCACTCCATCTACACTGGCCACCAGTTTACTGCTGAAACGGATATATTCTAACAACTTGCTTGTTTGTATACGATAAAATACATACAGCGTCTATGGCTGAAGAATTGCGCATAAGTCTCAACGTACCAGGCATTACTGCCGTAATGATCTCATCCACTCTTTCTCTTTCATGCAACTTTACAGGTGGGGATGGGTCAAACCAGTTCACTCGTGTGAACTACTTCACTCATGCGCACACTTGACTGTGAAGCGTTCAAATGCAGCGCTTTCGTTTAATGCGCCTCCCTCACTCGTTACTACTTAACAATATGCGCAATATGGAAGAATGTGCAATTATAGGCAGCCAGTGATTCACGCTCTTACAATATATATGAAACGATTTGAGTAAATCATTGCGGAGGGGCCAAAGAAAAGATTACAGAGAAGTTTATCTCCTAAAAAGAGATGCTCGTGATTTTAGCATGATGTTGTTAATTTTAGAGGCATGTTTTACCTTCTTTGCCGTTCTTACTGACTGAAAACTCCACTGTCACCACCAATATTGACCATAATGTTATAATTTAATGGAAAACATAAGGGACACGTTAATATTGCGATAAAGTCTATATACCGGTACATACCTCCATTAATTATTCGTTAATTTTCCAGTCATTGTTTTCTATGCTGGACATCTCACAGCAAATCGCTTAACAGGAGAACGAGTGGAACAAATTGTATTTTTGAACGTAAATCTATAAACAATTGCTTTCTGTCCATTAGAGTTCTTTTCACAATCGGTATATGGCACTTAGACTAATCATCAAAGTGTCATTTAGTATAATTATTCCAGTAATACGTACGAGACAAACATTCCCACTAGACGCATTTTACTGTAGCGGTACACTGTGGGATGGAATCCCTGAAACGTGGCCAAAACCCCGAAAAATGAATTTTCGATTCTCTGAATTTTGATGGGTGAGTTGCGTAGGGGAAGGGTTGGTGTATCTCATTACAGAAGGAGAGGGCGTCACCTTCGATACGAGTTACGTCAGTTCAAAAGTGACCTACGTTGAAAGCAAGGCAAATTTACTCTCGGTTTGTGAGTGAATATTCTGGTACTGAATTGAAGAAATCCAGTTCTACAAGATGGAAACGGTTGCTACAGATATGCACAAAATGTTCCTACACTAAATCGGTATAAATTTAATGGTTATTCTATCTATATTAGATTCTTTTCGATGCCTGCGCAAAACCATCATGCTTTGCCGAACTTCCATTTTCAACTAGAGCAAAAGTAGCACACACCGCAATATGCTGCGGAATTTCTACTCCCAGACTATACATTGATCAATTATCTGATGGAATTGACAAGAATAAGCTGCCAAAATCTGGCATTTCTATTTTATAACGAATATTTGCAAGTGCCCATGCCGCCGATTCGTTGCTCAACATGGTCGATGGAGCGCGCGGAGCGATAGGCTACGGGGACTATATGTTTCCCGTGTCACACGCTTACGGTATCTGACCTTTTGTCTACACTTAATGTGCTACTAATTCTATTGTAATATTTTTCACACAGGTTCGGATGGTCAATACGTGAAATTCACTCGGTAATAAATGTTCACATTGTTACACATCGTTTGAATGATGGCATACCTGCATTACCTGGAGGAACAACTTCCGAGAAAACTGGTCGACCGTTTCAGATACCGAAGGATATGAGTCTTTGTTTCCTCATTCCTTGGTAAATTGAGAACAAGGTGGCAAAAGGCTAAAGGCCAAAGATCATATTTCTGAAAGAAAACAACGAAATTCTTAGTTCACCCATTTCATATCCTGCATCTACTGTTGCAGATCTCAGGCTTACTATGATATGCCATCGACTTTGCCATGATCTGTCACCGACTTTGAAGATTGTTTCATTATATTACTGAATTACGATATGTTTGGTACTACAGAATTTTTTCCAATGTATTTTCGACGAATATTCTGTTATTTTCTTATAATAAACAAAAATCACGTTGGCAGTGTATGAATTATTAGTGTATAAATACTATATATACGCAATTTACAATAAATTATTATAGATTTTCATGGGTCACGATGCTATATTAGCCCGTCATTTTGTTTAGACAATTTTTACCGTCAGATTCGTAATCAGGGATTTCAGAAACTCCCGTGTGATGAGTTTTGTCTTAATTAGACGTATTCTTGGAATTTTGGCCACGTTTTGGGGATTCCGCCCTATTGTGTGGCGGTGTACCGGTTGTGTACTGATGTTCGCAACTTCGCCTGACTGTTATCTGAAGAGCCAATGACACAGAATGAGATGAATAATTGTGTTGACGGTGATATAAATAATTAATGCTGTTCCTGCTATATGGTTAACAGGTACCTACTATGTTCCGGTCAATAGATTAATTACACTTATAAAGCACAACCGGCGCAAGGCACTGGGCGGCACATCAGTGGGGCGTCACCAGACGAGCGAGAGGACCCAAGAGAAATTCTGTGAGAACTCGCTTCTCCGTTCGGAAAGTACCCATTGTGGTGTTTCTGTGGTTACTGACAATCAAAACTATTTTTTCAATTTTTGCTCATATTGTTGGAGAAACATTCTAGCCACTGCTGCCTTTAAAAAATGAAAAATACAATAGCGGCGTTAGCAGTTGACCGATGGAGTCAAGACCAATCAGACGCAATTTCATTGCTTTTCTAAATCGTGGAAAAGGAGACACGTTCTAATGATCTCGCGATTATAGCCTATAAGTGATGTAATAGGAAAGTGTTCAGTGCAGTAGACTTGCCAGATTGGAGTGTAAAATATCTGGAAAAATGTTCACAATTTATGTCCGAGAATTTTATCCATTGACGCTAAGAGCCTTTCCTTACCTTTCACACTGTGAATCAAACCTGTACTAATGCAAGGTCTTTGTTTTAAAATTTTAGAAGAAATTAATATGGACCGAAAAAAGAAAAATGTCCAGAAAACATGGGCTCTAAAATGCATACATTAGAGGTTTAAGCAACGCCTTGATATTCGGTTGTCTACAGTTTACACGTCTCTTCTAGTTGTCAAGTGCTCATAACTCTTAAGGTATTCGTTGTAGACTGCGTGTTTAGCAAGCTTGGTCCATGTTAGCTGGTTGTTGGGTTGTTTGCTTCGGATATGGGGACTAAGCTGCTTCCCGTCCCCGGTGGGGACGGGAAGGAATGAGGATAGGAAACGAGGGAAGAGGGAACGGAAATGCACTCCGGGAAGTGAAGACGAAAAGAAGACTGCATTAGCTCGGGGCCCGAGTTCAGCACTCATGTACTCACGAAAGAACCATGAGCACCCTGGGAGATCGATTTAACTCCTCCCACATTATGGAAAGCGAAAGTTTGCGTTGGAAGAGATTTTTTCGCAGTGACAAAGATAAAGGAATGTTCCTAGTGTCACTGGATGACATTTCCGGACGTGAAGTCCATAACAAAATGTATACTCACTGTACGAGTCCACGAAATTCATGGTAGGAATTTACGAAAACAGATAACATTTCAAAAGTATACAGCCCTAATTCTTACGAATGTTCATTAGTGTATGGTTTAATAACTTTGTAATAAATCGATCAAGAACTTCCGAGGTTGTCAAATATGTTCAGATGTTTGTAAATCTATGGGACTCAACTGATTTCTTATTATTCCGTAACTTACAAACTACTTAAGTTAAACTAACCTGAGGAAAACCAATACACTAATGCCCGAGGGAGGACTAGAACCCCGACGGGCCGGCCGCGGTGGCCGAGGGGACTGAGGCGCTCCAGTCACGGTCCTCACGGCCACTACGGTCGGGGGTTCGAATCCCCCCTTAGATTAGATTAGATTAGATTAATACTTGTTACATAGATCATGAATACGACACTTCGTAATGATGTGGAACGTGTCAGTTAAATGAAGTGTGTCTATACATAATATTACATGACACTCAATATTTGCATTTTTTTTTTTTTAAGTTTTTCCTAAAGTACTAACTTTTATCTAGAAATTCATCTAATGTGTAGAAGGAATTGCCATTCAGAAATTCTCTTAATTCATTTTTAAATGCTAGTTGGCTATCTGTCAGAATTTTGATACTACTAGGTAAGTGACCAAAGACTTTTGTGGCAGAAAATTTAACCCCTTTTTGTGACAGAGCTAAATTTAACCTTGAATAGTGTATGTCACCCTTTCTCCTAGTGTTGTAGCTATGCACACTGCTGTTACATTTGAATTCAGTTGGATTGTTAATAACAAATTTCATAAGTGAATATATATATTGTGAAGCTACTGTGAAGATTCCTAGATCCTTAAACAAATGTCTGCAGGATGATCTTGGGTGGGCTCCAGCAATTATTCTGATGACCCGCTTTTGGGCAATGAATACTTTCTTACTAAATGATGAATTGCCCCAGAATATGATGCCATAAGAAAGCAGAGAATGAAAATAGGCATAGTATGCTAGTTTACTGAGTTGTATATCACCAAAGTTTGCAATCACCCTAATAGCATAAGTAGCTGAGCTCAAACGTTTCAGCAGATCTTCAATGTGTTTCTTCCAATTCAACCCCTCATCAATGCATAAACCTAAAAATTTTGAATATTCTACCTTAGCAATAGATTTCTGGTTGAAGTCAATATTAATTAATGGTGTGATGCCATTTATTGTGTGAAACTGAATATACTGTGTTTTTTCAAAATTTAAAGAGAGTCCATTTACAGAGAACCATCTAATAATTCTCTGAAATACTTCATTGACAATTTCATCGGTTAATTCCTGTGATTCGGGTGTGATAGCGATACTTGTATCATCAGCAAAGAGAACTAGCTTGGCATCTTTATGAATATAGAAAGGCAAATCATTAATATATATTAAGAACAGCAAAGGTCCCAGTACCGAACCCTGTGGCACCCCATGTTTGATAGTTCCCCAGTTTGAGGACTTGGCAGTTTTTTGTATATTATGTGAATTACTTATATCAACTTTCTGAACTCTTCCAGTTAGGTATGATTTAAACCATTTGTGCACTTTTCCACCCATACCACAGTAGTTAAGCTTATCTAGAAGAATTCCATGGTTAACACAATCAAAGGCCTTTGATAGATCACAAAAAATCCCAACGGGTGATTTACGGTTATCCAAAGCATTTAATATTTCATTAGTGAAATTGTGTATTGCATTTTCTGTTGAAAAGCCTTTCTGGAAACCAAACTGACATTTAGTTAGAACTTTATTTTTATTAATATATGAAGTTACTCTGGAATACATTACTTTTTCAAGAATTTTTGATAGAGCAGTCAGAAGTGAGATTGGGCGGTAGTTGTTGACATCCAATGTATCACCTTTTCTTTGAAGTGGTTTGACAATAGCATATTTCAGTCTATCAGGGAAAACACCCTGCTCCAGTGAGCTATTACAAATGTGGCTAAGAATCCTACATATTTCTTGGGAACAAGCTTTTAATACCCTGCTGGATATGCCATCAATGCCATGAGAGCTTTTACTCTTGAGGGAGTTTATTAATTTCCTAATTTCAGATTGAGAGGTGGGTGGGATTTCCATTGCATCAAACTGTCTAGGTACGCCCTGTTCCATTAACTGCCTAGCTTCTTCTAATGAACATTTGGATCCTATATTCTCCACAACATTTAAAAAATAATTATTAAAAGTGTTTTCGACTTCTGACTTTTTGTTTGTAATTTTTTCATTCACTTTGATGGTAATGCTGTCTTCCTGTGTTCTTGGTTGCCCTGTCTCCCTTGTTATAATATTCCAGATTGTTTTAATTTTATTATTTGATGTACTAATCTCAGACATGATGCACATGCTTTTGGATTTTTTAATAACTTTCCTTAATACAGAACAGTAGTTTTTATAATAGTTGAGTATTACTGGGTCACTACTCTCTCTTGCTGTCAGATACAGTTCCCTTTTCCGGTTACAAGATATTTTTATACCTTTGGTAAGCCATGGTTTTTTGCTTGGTTCCTTACAATTAAATTTGACTAATTTCTTGGGGAAACAGTTATCAAATACCCTTACAAAAGTATCATGAAATAAATTGTATTTTAAATTAGCATCAGGTTCCTTGTAGACTTCATCCCAATCTAACTGCTGAAGACTTTCCGTGAAATTTCTAATTGTCGATTCATTAATTGTACGAACAACTTTGGAGGACTGATTCAAATTACAGAAAGGAGATATATCATATAATGTAACTAGCTGTGCACCATGATCAGAAAGACCATTCTCAACAGGACATGCAATAATGTTGTTAAACCTATCTTGATCTATAAAAAAATTGTCTATCAATGTGCTGCTGTTCTTTACTACCCTAGTAGGAAAATCAATAACAGATCTCAAATTGAAAGAACCAAGTAAGACTTCCAGGTCAGTCTTCTTATTACACTCTTGCAGTGAATCAACATTGAAATCCCCACATACAATAATTTGCTTCCCCCTATCTGACAGATAGCACAACAATGCATCCAAGTATTCCAGGAATAAATGAAAGTTTCCTGAGGGAGGCCTATACACTGTGACAATTATAAAAGAACCACCCTTCAGTTTAAGCTCACAGGCACATGCTTCTATGTGTAGCTCTATACAAAATTTTTTTGTTTCTAAATTTTTTACACTGTGACAATTTTTGACATAAATGGCAACTCCTCCCCACACCTTCTTTTCTCTACTTGAATGTGCTGCTAGTTTATACCCACTAATATTTACTTTATTCATATCAGTGATAATGTGATGCTCAGACAGGCATAGTATATCTATTACATTGTCAGCTTCTATAGTTTCTAAACAAATCAGGAGCTCATCTACTTTATTCTTTAAACCCCCAATATTTTGATGAAAAATACAAACATTATTTTTTAATTTACTATTGTTAGAATCTTGTGATATTTTAACAGCTTTATTACCTGCCTGTCTGGGCTTCTCATTGGACACTGAACTCATCCTAAAAAAGAAGTACTCCCAAGAGTTGCACTGTCCCCCCTTATAGATTTTCCTATCAACCCAGCCAGTTTTCCCTTCCCTTTCCTATTGAGGTGCAGGCCATGCCTAGTAAAGTCCCACCTATCAATAGCATCAACAGGTACCAAACTAATGTCCGACAGAGTGTCCGCCCTGCGCAGCTGATCTAACTCCATGTTGACCCTCCTTACAGAGCTATTCAACCGAGGCTGATCATACCGCATGAAGGCAGGCACCATCCGAACATTAGTATGGTTTGCTGCAGTAGCTATTTTCACCAGGTCACACTCAATATTGTAGCCCTGATCCCTATCAATACTGTTTCCCACACCACCCACTATCACCACATGATCCTCCTTAGTAAACCCTTTGCACAATGAATCTAAATCCTCTACCACCTGGCTCAGACTTGCACTGGGCTTAAAAAAGTTTGTGACCTGGTACCTGTCACCTAATTTTTCCTGCACAATTTGGCCCACACCTCTCCCGTGGCTGCTACCTAGCAACAGAACTTTCCTCCTACGTTCTACTTTTTTTGAAACCTTTGGTTTCCTAATGAAATTCTGTTGCTCCTTAATTACACCTACATCTACTGGAGGCTCTTCCTCGTTAGACTGTGGCAGCAAGGCAAACCTATTGTTTGTGCCAATGATAAAACTGTCACACACTGTACTCTTACTGAGGCCATTGTTCCCTGCTACCACTTCCCACCTCTGGTTACCCTCCTCCCCCCTTAACCTTGACAGTTCTTCTCTAACACTATCTAATTCAGCCTGAAGGGCTCTGATTTTCCCCTCTTGTTCCGCTATTTTCTTATCCCTTGAACAAACCCTGCACAAGAAAGGAAGAGTCTCCTTTGCTTCCCCAATACCCACGCCACTACATTCTCCCCAGTGAAACCAACTGTCACAACAGCTGCATAGAACCCCTGAACTAACTTTCCTACGGCAGCTCAAACACTTAGCACTCATGGTTGTTTCCTGTATTAAGCTAGATTAATTAAATTAGATACAGATATAAAGGAGCACTAAAGTTGAATAGGGCACTAATATATGTAAATACTTAGTCGTACAGTGACGTAAAAACAACTTCTACTACGTGTTAACGCTAAATCTGTGTACTCTGAAAATTAGGCCTAGTCTCCGAATGTAAACACAGGAAATGCGAAGTTTCTGGGACAGCAAATAAAATCTTAATCAACTCTACGTGAATAATAAGTGAGAAACAATGAAGGGATAAGATGTACTTAACTTGTAATAAAAGCAAAAGAACTAATACACCAGTTTATTTAGATTTGCTGTGCAAGAACGTAAACGAAACCTACGGCTGTAACACTGCTGTATGGACTTTTCGCGATAAATGAAAAACTACGCAAGGGAAAGTGAAACCTTTAATTGTAAGCTAGGACAGGACTCTAATAAATGTATTTAATTACTTATCGGTGTAAAACTAAGTCTTATTACAATCTAAATTACTTATCTTTTCCGAGAGGACGAAGCTTCCGCGTCTGGCCTACCGCAGGGCTGCCAACAGTATGGCAGACATGGATATTTGTGCCGTCCTTAGTATTAGTTAGTTCATAAGTAATTTGTAAGTTTAGGGACTGATGACCCCGTAGTTAAGTCCCACAAGCTATACAAATAAACATTTTTGCACGCAAAGCAGCACGGAGCCTCAGTGCGCTCGGCTAATGCGCTGCGGCCGGGGTTTTAGGTACAAGCGTTTCCAACTTCGTATATTAAGCCTGCATATACAAACTTCCAGGGGCGGCTCGTGCTCAGTTTCGTTGGTGGAGCCCAGACAAAAAGATAGTACCCAGTGTAATGGACTCTGAAGTGTGCTATTTATAACCTCAATTTATACACACATTCGAAAGATATTAAATATGCTAATTATGCAGTAATAAATATAATCCCCGAAACACTGTATCTAATAAAAATTTATACAAATGTGCAATAAACATTTTATTTTTATTTTTTATTTATTTATTTTGAGGGAGGCTAATGTCCGTGTAATATTGTAGTTATTCCGGTCTAACAGCTCCGCTGGTTTTCCGTGTACTTGTGTAGGTGTCTTAGTTTATGTTGTGATTACACAATTTATTGAAGAACTTTGGGCCTTGGAGCTGTTTGGATTCGAATCAAAGTTCACCAGCTGAAGTTCGTACCTATTGTAGTTGTGCTTCTGTTTACTGATTGTGATGTCAGAATATAAATGAACTGTGTGAGGACGTATGTGACGTCTCCCTCATTGGTAATGCACCAGAGAGACAACAGAGTCCCTTATGGCCATGGTAAAAACTCTGGGAAAAACCTTGGCTAGGAACAGTTTCACGTGTATTTTAGCTAAACAGCAAGTTAACTAATGAGGTCTGTGTTCTGAAAGGTTATTTATTCAGTAAATGTGCAAGTATGTTCTCCTGTCTGGCAAACTTGTAAATTCCTCTGTTGTAGAAGTTTGGAATATCACTGATTTCCTCCTTGTGAATGGAACAAACAGCCAGTGAGTTCAGCCTTTCCTGACTCATACTGCTCCCGAGGAAGGTTTTAATTCTTTTTAAGGTGCTGAAATTACGCTCTGCTTCTGCTGTTGAAATTTGTGTAGTTAGCGCGATTTTTAATGTTTTGTGCACATCAGTGAACGATTCTTCAAAAGAATGTTCCATAAAGAAAGTAAAGAGCTCACAAACTGATGTAATGCCTCTAAATCTATGATTGCGATAAATCACAGACAGTTCATTTTTCAATTTATCGTGGCAAATAGACTGACTGTGGTTTAATGAGAAAGTATTGACCAAAGTGGTTGGGAAATGTTCTCTAAAAGAAGCAAACTTACTTTTTTGGATCAATGAATTCGAAACTGCTAAATACACGAGAGTTTTGAAATCTTCCTTTCATTGGTTCGTCATAATGTCACACACTTCTTTGGCATCTGTGGGAACGTTTTCTTGGAGAAGCAATTCACTCATCATCAGATAATCTAAACCGTTGAATGTTCTCTCGTATTTCAGAAACAGCACAATCAAAATGATGTAATGCATTGGATTTGGTACTGGAATTTGCACTCTACATCTGAAATCTGTTATGGAAAATATCGTTGTATTTCATGATATCATTAAAAAATTTAGGAGAAACGAAAGGTGTGGATTGTGAAGTAAATTTATTAAGCAAATGCTTCTCTTATTGTAACATCATACCAGAAATCTTCTTCTTCAATCTTTTTAAAACATTTCAATAAGTGTAATTTTTTCTGTGAATATATATCTGGTCATCGATGCACTATCAGAAGAGATTAGAAAGAAATCTCCTTGTTGTATGATGTCCGCAAATGATATAGCATTATGTAGCACCAATAGTATGAGCTGGAAATGAGACTGGAGGTTTGGAGGAAAATTTGGGGAAGGCAGAGGAATGAAAATCTATTGGAAAAAGAGTATTTTTACCTAGGACGACAAGGAGACTGAACAATCCAGTTGCATATGCTGGGCTTGAAGAAAGTCGATAACTGTGACTTCTCAGGATCAACAGTGTCCAGCGATGACAATTGTGACACACCAATAGCCACGGGTAGTATGGATGAAAGGAAACAGGACGCAATGTGTATTGTGTGACAGAAGAATTAACCTAAAGACTAATGGAATGATGTATAAGACACTAGTCAAAACTGTAATGATTGAGGGAGCACAGTCATGGGCACCATCTAAGGCACATTGTTAGGCAATGGATGTGGCTGAAATAAAAATGTTAAAATTAATTTGTGGCGTCACAAGAGCCGATAGGATCAGAAATGACAGAAAGGCAGTGTTAAAGTGACGGAAATATGAAAGAAGCGTAAAGAGAGTGTGGACATGTCATGACAAAGGACAACATTTGTGTATGCGAGAGAAAGACAAAAATGGTAGTAGAGGATGACAGAGGAAGAGGGAGAACAAGAGGAAGATGTAAGGGCTGCATACGCGAAGATTTCAGAGTGAAACGTTTAAGGGAAGAGATCGTATGAAACGGAGGGAAATGGAGAAGACTTTTTCAGGAGTCTCGACCTCACCTAAGCGGGAAAAGTCGAAGGGAAAGAAGATTGCCGTAGCCGTTAAACACGAAGAAATTAAAAAGTAGGAATTTACTTCAAATTACATTGTAACGGCGGCATATAACCATAACGTATCTCTTACATAAAAGTAAGCGAATGACGACGCCAACGAACAACGTAATATACAGACAGGTAATGTGATGTTTTTATTTCAACTGCTCATAAGACCATCAACCTAGCAGTCGTAAGGCTGTATTTGCGAGTTAGGCGTGTATTGCTACAAAAGAACAATTTAAACAATAAAGTCTCTAGAGTGTGATTGAACGAAACATTGTTACTATCGTCTGTGATTTTAAAGATAGCACCTTATCGGTACATGGGGCATAATTTAGCAGCACTTCACTTTCTGATTCATACCTGATATTATTATCGAGATTTCAAAGTTTGGGTAACTAACTGACCAAACTTAAACTAACTTATGATAAGGATAATACATGACGGGATTGCTCCCAGTCAAAGATTCGTGTCCTCTCTCGGCAATGGGTGTGTGAGTGTGTCGTACTTGGGTTAGTGTCAGTTAGTTTAAGTAGTTTTTAAGTCTTAGGACTTAGGTAGTCAAGTCCCATAGTTTTACAAACTTTTGCCTTTGATAATACCTGGCACCTCAGACCGCGTAGCCACCCCAGTGCGTTAATTATTATTGACAGTTGGGAGATTTTATTAAATGATGGAAATGTAAGAGTAGGGTTACATACATGAAACAAAGTACTTCCTATTATTACAGTTAACGACTACATAGACACGTTTCTTCTGATCATTTATGGCAAACTAACTTTAGAAATATGAGTTTCAGTAGCCTCTTTATGTAACTTATATTAAAATCGGCATTTCAATTTTCGTTTCACATATACTAACAAAACTGTCTTTGGGCTTGTATAGTAACTGTACTACTGCTGGCTATTACATGATATTTGGCGTGAATTGTAGTTACCTACATGAGGTTGTCTCTTCCGAGAAACATTTTTTGTAATACAATATTATTATAACACAATTTCAGTTCTTCTCATTAATAAATGGGTTCGTTTGAACTTATATCAAGGTTTAATTTACACATATCATGTTTTAAACAACACTGGGTTCATTTTAGCAGTAATGCAGTTGTTTTACTTCAACACAGTATTCTGTTGTCTTCCGTAAAATATACGGCAGTCTTGTGACAAAACAGACGAGACTTGTTTGGAGACGCACCACAAGATTCTGAAGATCATTCAGAACGATTGAAACATGTTGATGTAGGAAAACATTCGCAACTGTTGACTGAAAATAGTCACCGAGAGATATGCGACCTTTCGTTTTTTAAATACTAGTTTCCACGAGTGAATACGTGCCATCGATCACCAAGAACTTCAGTCAAACATAATTTCTATAACAAATCACAACAAACGTAATAGATCAACGGTTTCGACGTTGTCTCACCATCTTGAGATTAATCTTTTCAAATAAAATCTGTAAATTAATAGACCTAACGTCACTGATTGAATTTATTTTAGATGAAAAATTAACACGTGGTAATCTGATATCAACAGTTGAAAGAGCGATACGAAAAGAAATATGTTACCTTATATATGAGGCTACAAGTCTCATGTTTAGACATCAAAAAACATATCAGCTGTCACATCCCACAAAATTTACTTGTAGATACCGCCTTTCTTGGTACTTCCTACACGGTCGTGAGTATATCCTGACCACATTTTTGCGGTGGAAATCTGTGTTGGCTGCATTATAATAGCATGAATATCACATACTTCAGTGGATTATACGATTTCAAAAGATGTCTTACCCTTGCCATAATATGTATACCTTAATTTGGACTGTCACTGACGTTATTATCTGAAGTGGCCACCAGGTGGTGCTAGTAGCATGTTGATTGTCGTTTCTCAAGTTTACATTACAATTAAGCTTTTTATACATTTTTCTCCACTCCCATGAACCACAGACATTGCCGAGGTGGGGTGGCTTGCGTGCCTCAACGATACAGATAGCCGTACCGTAGGTGCAACCACAGCGGAGGGGTATCTGTGGAGAGGCCAGACAAACGTGTGGTTCCTGAAGAGGGGCAGCAGCCTCTTCAGTAGTTACAGGGGCAACAGTCTGGATAATTGACTGAGCTGGCCTTGTAACATCAGCTAATGTGGCTCTGCCACACAGCTACTGCGAACGGCTGAAAGCAAGGGGAAACTACAGTCGTTACCTTTCCCGAGGACATGCAGCTCTACTGTATGAACATATGATGATGGCATCCTCTCGGGTAAAATATTCCGGAGGTAAAATAGTCCCCCACTACGGTCGGGGGTTCGAATCCCCCCTCGGGCATGGATATTTGTGCCGTCTTTAGTCTTAGCTAGTTCATAAGTAGTTTGTAAGCTTAGGGACTGATGACCCCGTAGTTAAGTCCCATAAGTTGTACAAACATTTGAACATTTGATAGTCCCCCATTCGGATCTCCGGGCGGAGACTACTCAGGAGGATGTGATCATCAGGAAAGACAATACTGGCATTCTACGGGTCGGAGCGTGGAATGTTAGATCCCTTAATCGAGTAGGAAAATTAGAAAATTTAAAAAGGGAAATGGATAGGTTGAAGTTAGATATAGTGGGGATTAGTGAAGTTCGGTGGCAGGATGAACAGGATTTCTGGTCAGGTGAGTACAGGATTATAAATAGAAAATCAGTTGGGGGTATCACAGGAGTAGGATTGATAATGAATAAGAAAATAGGAATGCGGGTAAACTACTATGACCAGCACAGTGATCGCATTATCATTGTCAAGATAGATACGAAGCCAACACCGACAACAGTAGTACAGGTTTATATGCGAACTAGCTCTGCCGATGATGAGGAAATCGAAGAAATATATGAGGAGCTACAGGAAATTATTCAGACAATTAAGGGAGAGGAAAATTTAATTGTTATGGGAGACTGGAATTCGGTAGTAGGACAAGGAAGTGAAGGGAAGATAGTAGGTGAATATGGTCTGGGCAAAAGGAATGAAAGAGGAAGCCGCCTGGTAGAATTTTGCACAGAACATAATTTAGTTATAACAAACACCTGGTTCAAGAATCACAAAAGAAGGTTGTATACGTGGAAGAGACCTGGAGACACCGGAAGATATCAGATAGATTTTATAATGGTAAGACATAGATTTCGGAATCAGGTTCTACAGTGTAAGACATACCCAGGGGCAGATATAGACTCTGACCATAACTTGTTGGTTATGAACTGTAGGCTGAAACTAAAGGAACTACAAAAAGGTAGAAAAATAAGGAGATGGGACCTGGATAATTTGAAGGAACCTGAGGTTCTTAAAAATTTCAGAGGGAGCTTTAGGCAACAATTGACAGAAACGGGGGGAAATAAAACAGTAGAGGAGGAATGGGTAAAATTGAGAGATGAAATAGTGAAGGTAGCAGAGGACAAAATAGGTAGGAAGGAAAGATCTACAAAAAATCCTTGGATATCACAGGAGATATTAAATTTAATCGATGAAAGGAGAAAATATAAAAATGCAGTAAATGAAACAGGCAAAATGGAGTACAGACGACTAAGAAATGAGATTGTCAGGAAGTGCAAAATGGCTAAGCAGGAGTGGCTAGAAAGCAAATGCAAGGATGTAGAAGAATGTATAAATAGGGGAAAAATAGATACAGCCTACAGGAAAATAAAAGAAACATTTGGAGATAAGAAAAACAGCTCTATGAATATCAAGGACACTGATGGAAAACCAGTTCTCAGCAAAGAAGGGAAAGCTGAAAGGTGGAAAGAATATATAGAGGGGCTCTACAAAGGAAATGAACTTCGAGACAATATTGTAGGAAGGGAAGAGGATGTAGATGAAGATGAAATAGGAGATACTGTACTGAGAGAAGAATTTGACAGAGCCCTGAAAGACCTAAGTCGAAACAAGGCCCCTGGAATAGATGATATTCCCTCAGAGCTACTGAAGTCTCTGGGAGAACCAGCCATGACAAAATTGTTTCACCTGGTGTGTAAGATATATGAGACAGGTGAAGTACCCTCAGACTTTAAGAAAAATGTTATAATCCCCCTAAGAAAGCAGGTGCAGACAGGTGTGAAAACTACAGAACCATCAGTTTAATAAGTCATGGCTGCAAAATATTAACGCGAATTATATACAGAAGGATGGAAAAGCTGGTAGAAGCCGACCTCGGGGAAGGTCAGTTTGGGTTCAGGAGAAATGTAGGAACACGGGAGGCAATACTCACTTTACGGCTTATCCTAGAAGATAGATTAAGAAAAGGCAAATCTACATTTCTAGCTTTTATAGATTTGGAGAAGGCTTTTGACAATGTTGATTGGAATAAACTCTTTAATGTTCTGAAGCAAGCAGGAGTAAAATATAGGGAGCGCAAGGTTATTTACAACTTGTACAAAAACCAGACAGCGGTTGTCAGAGTTGAAGGGCATGAAAGGGATGCAGTGGTTGGGAAGGGAGTGAGACAGGGTTGTAGCGTTTCTCCAATGTAATTCAATTTGTACATTGAACAAGCTATAAAGGAAAGCAAGGAGGAATTTGGTGAAGGAATAAAAGTTCAGGGGGAAGAATTAAAAACATTGCGTTTTGCCGATGACATAGTAATTCTGTCAGATACAGCAAAGGACCTGGAAGAGCAATTGAATGGAATGGACAGTGTGCTGAAAGGTGCATATAAGATGAACATTAACAAGAGCAAAACTAGGGTAATGGAGTGCAGTGTACGAAAATCAGGTGATGCTGAAGGAATTAGATTGGGAAACGAAGCAATAAAGGAGGTAGATGAGTTTTGTTACTTGGGCAGTAAAATAACAAATGATGGGCGCAGTACAGAGGATATAAAATGAAGAATGGCAATGGGTAGAAAAGCGTTTTTGAAAAAGAGAAATTTTTTAACATCGAATATTGATTTAGGCCTAAGGAAGTCCTTTCTGAGGGCATTTGTATGGAGTGTTGCCTTGTATGGGAGTGAGACATGGACGATAAACAGTGCGGACAGGAAGAGGATTGAGGCTTTTGAAATATGGTGCTACAGAAGAATGCTGAAGATTAGGTGGGTGGATCGCGTAACTAATGAGGAGGTACTGAACAGAATTGGGGAGAAAAGGAATTTCTGGCATACCTTGACTAAAAGAAGGGATAGATTGGTAGGACACATTCTTAGACATCAAGGAATTGTTAATTTAGCGTTGGAGGGAAGTGTGTGGGGAAAAAATCGCAGAGGAAGGCCAAGAGATGGATACAGTAAGCAGATTCAGACAGATGTAGGCTGCCGTTCTTATGTGGAGATGAAGAGGCTTGCTCAGGATAGGGTATTGTGGAGAGCTGCATCAAACCAGTCTCCGGCCTTAAGACCACAACAACAACAACAACATTTTTCTCAGGAACAACTGATATGTCACAAACTATAAAATTATAAAACTGGAAGTAATATATGCAGTAATATACCCAATTACATATGACACTTGTTCCGCAAATGAATACATATGACTAGCATATTATCGAAGGAACAGTTAACATAAGGTGATAATAATTTTCTTTAGTTTGATATATTCTAATAGGATATGTTTACAAAGATGAATATTACAAAAATTCTGTCTCAACCAAAGTCAGAGTTCCAATTTGGCATTTGTTAAGTAATCCATACAAATATAAATGTTCTACAATACTATTCAATTATAAATAACATCGGCCACAGACGCATAAATATCGAAAAGGTTGAAACATTTGCTGTAGCTGGCCCGCGTTCCTAATGAATCGAAAACACTGTATGCAACTGAAGGTTTATGCCCAAAATCTCTGACCAAGCCCTGCCTATGACATGTAGCGTAATACCTAAATTATAATTTATCAAGTTACTTTAAAAAATATAGCTACATTATTATACTAGTATCATTTTCTTTACTTTTTCGTAGTGGGCCTATTGTTCATAAAATATCGATACCCATGATCATAACGTAAGGTCCAGATCTCACATTCTAAATAATTTACGTTTTTGACATGTAGCTTAGGTCTAAGTAATAACAACGAAATATATACTCATAACCTCTGGCATCTTGCTTAAGGTCTTGGTTGTAAATTTTTTATAATCTATTTCTTATTACATTTTACCTTTATCGAATGCAAAGTTTTCACATCATATTGTTATTAATAATATACTTAATATATCTTGACCCTTGAGAATAATTTAATGTTAATTTTTCATTTTAAATGAATTCAAGAAGTGACATTAGGTCTATTATTGCACAGATTTTATTTGAAAATATTGATCTTAAGATGATGTGATAACATTACGTTTGTTGTCATTGGTAAAAGAGATAAAGATAACGAATTCTTTCAAACTTCAGCTATCAGGTAAGTCGACGAGATGAAGATTCCTGACTCATCCAGTCCGGAACAGCGATGACTTTCTCAGATCAGTCTCCCAAACACGCATTTCCTCAAATTCGGTCGCCAACTTTTTATAATGTAGCGCCTATCAGTTGTTGGGGTTTGAGAAGTTAACTAAAATATCACGTGAAAGCTTTGAATCGGGGAGAAATGGAGGATAAATGGAGGGTATGGTATTAAATATTCTTTGATTAATTTTGGATAACGTTAGAAATAAGGGGAATGTTGGCGACAACTACGTTATAAAAAAAGTTGACAGGCTTTACCTTCACGGTTACGAAGCATACTTTCGATGATATCAGCCAGAGATCTGTAAATACGAAATGAGAATAATTGAAGGTAAAACACCATCGTGATGAAGAATTGGACAGGTGGAATTTTTATGTGCAGTGGACCGTACAATAAATTTTAGTTGAGGGCTGCGCGTTTGCGGTTGGTAAAATATCGCTGGGATTAAAAAAAAAATACTATAGCTTCAATAAATGACTGCAGGTTCTAAAGAAAAAATTGAATACTATTGTGAATGGGGAAGATTGAATTCTAATCTTAATAAAATGTTTAACAATGTTTAACACTGTTGCTCATCAGCCGGAATGGCGTCCAATTCTGTAACACGTAAATGGTAAATTATCTACACCACTTGGAGGCGGGAAATCAAATGAGAACACCTCCTCCATTTAATTAATGAACTTATATATTTCCTAGTATATCTTTTTTTTTAAATAAGCACTATACTTACAGCAATTTAAATGGTGAAAAGGAAGAGCTGCTAGTAATGCGTCTTAACTCGACAGCTGCAAAAGACAGACAAATGAAGCACTTCGCTTTTCTTTCTCTCCGGCGGTAAAACAAGGGAATGTAGGATATTCAGAGATTATTTTTCATTAGAGAGAAAGGAAAACGATCCTTGGTGATACCTATAAACTTCGACTCGCGAAGTTAATTATTGTATATTTATTTATATTTTAATTGGTAACGTTTCAGTGACATAATTTCACAATTTATAGAAGGCATTGATAAGTAGGACACAGTGTCTTGTAAGGCTTTTGATTAAAATTTCAGGTTTATTACATTAATATGCATTAATGCTACAGCGTTACTGATTACAATTTATTAATCTTTTTCTCTTGTGAAATATTCAGAGAATTACCAGTTGCACTTGTGAAACCTCTACTGCCCTCATTAACATCTCCGAAGCAGATTGCGGTATCAAGGAACATTGCATGAAAATTTTCTGAAAATCAGGGTAATTTGATTTTTACAAACTGCAGTTCGACATTCAGTGAGATTTTTAAGAATATAGTACGCTTTCGGTGCTTCTTTCACAAGGACTGAGTTTCATGAGCTCAGGTATGGGTAACTAATAGGCGGTCAGATTGCGAGAATTCCATTTGTTGAACGGAATGCAAAGTTAAACCGCATCGGTGCGCTCTATCATCAACCTTTTCGTCGCTACTGGAATTCTGCGGTGAACGGAACAATGTGAAATGCGCGAAAGAGAGCCGATTCCCACGTTCCTTCAATAGCACCGCCCAGACACACGCGCGCACACAGCGGGGGTGCACAAGAGCGGCGTGTGTCATACCGCGCATTACACGAATAGCGCCAGAATGTTTCCCAGACTGGATTTAAAATCCGGGCAACACTTCAAAACGCATGGAATGCGCGACCGCGTCTCTTAAATGACGGCGATAGCTCGCAGAGGTATGCGCCGAATGCTCACCCAGCGAAGTATGCAGCGATTGGCAGTGTGCAATCATCGGGACCCAGCTCGGCTACAAAATGTGGCTTTACCAAACGGGGGCTTTGATGCTCTTCCACGTGCCTGTCTGTAATGCGCACAACGTCCCTGCATTTCACTTTATTCTCTCACGTAACTGTGTTTCTCTTTATAACATTTAACTGGTTGTGAAAACGTGCAATCCACATTAAAATATGTAAATGTACTATATACTAAAAAGATATGATCACCTTCCTAGGAGGAAGCTACTGTCAGTTCTACAAAATTATGGAATAGGAGTCAAACTTCTGGAGTCATTTGAAGGTCTTTACGTTGATGCATTGATTGTCAGGCAGAGGTTAGAGTTGACGGTAAATGGAATTCATGGTTCAAGCCAGTTTCAGGTGCAAGCAAGGCTGTAACCTGTCGCCACTGTTGTTAATACTTTATATGGATCATAAAAAGTTGAAAACAGTAGATTGGCAGGGCGATATTAAATTAGGTGAAAACAAAATAAGCAGGCCTGCATACGCGGACGACTCAATTGTGATGGCGGAATCGATTGAAAGGTTGCAATCTAATCCCGTTTGTAGCAAGAATTTGAAACTCTATTGTTATGATATTTCAACATTCCTGCTGCAGTGACAGGGGAGATGACAGTTTCCGAGCCTCCCTTGTATCACCACCCCATATATTCTCTATTAGGAGGTGTTTATTATTATCTGTATAAAAATTTTAAGACCTCTTGTCCATTATTATAAATGTCATTCAATTTTTATAAATGTGGTACTAATAATAACTACAATAATACAAGGTTAGTCATAGTTAGCGATAATGTTAGTAGAAAATTTGGATTGTGAAATATTGATACTTTAAGAAGGATAAAGTAACAGAGGAGCCGTAGGTTTAAGAGACGGTAATTGCTATCCATGTCCTTCATATGAGAGGGCCTCGGAAATACTTCAAGAATGTCTAATCCAAATACCTGCCATTCTTATCTTACAAATAAAGTTCACGTTTTTTGTGCCAGTTTATCTCAATAAGTTCTAGTTATATATAACGCAGGTTTTTAATTCGTGTCATGGGTCTCAATAATTGCACTGTGTCTTGTACTGTTAATATAGGTCATTTATGCTGTTTAATGATATCATTGTTATGGTGCTGTTCAACATCTACATCTACATACTTACTCCGCAATCCACCATAAGGTGCGTGGCGGAGGGTATATGGTGTCACTACTAGGCATTTCCCTTCCTATTCCACTCCCAAATACAACGAGGATAAAAAGAATGACTATATGCCTCCGTACGAGCCCTAATTGCTCTTATCTTGTCTTTGTGATCATTACGTGAAATATAAGTAGCCGGCAGCAAGATCGTACTACACTCAGCTTCAAATTCCAGCCCTCTAAACTTCCTCAACAGAAATTCACGAAAAGAACGTCGTCTTTCCTCCAGCGATCCCCAATTGAGTTGCCGGAGCACTTCCGTGACACTCACCCATTGGTCGAACCTATCAGTAACAAACCTAGCTGCTCACCTCTTTACTGCATCTATGTTTTCCTTTCAACTGATCTGCTGCTGGTCCCAAACACTTGAGCAATACTCAAGACGTGGTCGTACAAGCGTTTTATACGCGGTCTCCTTTACAGATGAAGTACATCGTCCCAAAATCCTCCCAATAAACCGAAGTCGGCTGTCCGCCTTACAACTACGTTTCAGTTTATGTATTGCAGTGTTGTATCTGTGGGTTATTACATTCCACTTTGCCTGGCGTGTCATTGGATACATGTTTCACTAAAATATCTAGATGTCGACCCTAGAGTTTCCGCACCATTAACTATGGTGCAATAAAATACGCATCACAGACCAAAGAGTCATATCAGAAAAGGCGTGTCGCAGTGAGTTCCTCGAGCCCTGTTTTCCTACTACCGTGCCTAAATCTAAATGTACCGACACGAACGTATGAATACATGTCTTATTATTATTATTATTGTTATTATTATATTTTAATTTTTTTATCTGTGTGTAATGTTTACTTCTTGTGGCTCTCGTTCACCGTGCTTTCTCGTCACATTGTGTCTGCGTGTAATGCATAATAACAATTAGGACCATTTTAACATATACTATGTGATGAAAAGTATCCGGACATCTGACTGAAAATGACTTACAAGTTCGTTACACCCTCCATTGGTAATGATAAAATCCAACATCATGTTGGCCCACCCTTAGCCACGATGACAGCTTCCAATCTCGCGGACATACGTTCAATCGTATAATGGAGGTCAGAGGGAGTCCACAGTTGATGGGCAGAACAGAAATTTATCTCAGCCCAGCACATTACCCGTTGAGAAGCTCCGTACAGTTCGTGCGCTCTCCTACATGTGACACCAAGTGTATTATGTAGTGTTACTGTTTATTTTTGTGTTATATCGCGTTTATTCGTTCTGATTGACATTAATAATACCTAATTGTGCTATTGCAGTATGTGAATATTGTAAAAGACTCTCCATAAATTTCCAAACGATCCAGAAATGTGTACTCGATGGATTCAGCTTTGTATAAGAAAGTCTGGATATAAAAATAATAGTTTTCGTGACATAGGTTTTAAAGAAGATGATCATTTACGTGATCATTACACTATCTCTAAAGAATACTGAGACTCCAGAAACAAAGATCTTAAAGGAAACTGCAGTTCCTACATTGCACTATTTTAAAGCCACTTCTGTGGAAGATTGTGACAAGCTAGCTTTGCTGTTCCAAGGAAAGAAAATGAAAGTGGATCGGAGCATAGAAATGGGATAAGATCGTATCGAGGATGAAATGAAAAGATTTGATTAACAATTATCATTACTAAATGAAAAAATAATCCACTTTAAGAGCTGAACACAATAAGCCGTAGACGAGAAAGTAATTACTGGCTCATGACTTAACTAACATAAGAAACAATGTAAAAATCTTAAGATTCGACTTAACTGACGATGAAACATAATCAAGTCTTTACAGACATACAAAATGAGTTGTCAAATTCAAGAAGAGTGCCATATTTGAGACTGGGAGATACAAGCAAAGCCTTTCTTCATAATATCCATAAGTACTAATAATTATGATGTAACTCTGTACAACATTGTCGATTGTGATGCTCAAAATACGTTTTTAAACAGAGAGCTTTTGTGATTGATAAGATTGCAGTAATATTGAGAGTTGTACAATATTTAAAACGACCTGAAGGACGAGTTTTCCAGAGTAAACTTTTGGAATCATTTAATACAAATGTCAAAGGCAGCCCTAATCTATGTTTCATTTGCGTGATTACTAGAAACACCGTATACGGGGTTCAAAGCCGTTTTAGGTACCAATATTTAGTCTTTGTGCATATATGATTCTATGAGCCAATAACTCATTATACTGTCTTTGAGTTTTCTAACAGATTGTTGATTCAGGCTGAATAGTGCCATAAGCGAACGCGACAAAACGTCTCGTGCTGCCGACACTTCTCGACAGTGACGTCACACAGAGGCAACCTGTCGCTGCCGAACGCATTGGCACAACCGTGTATGTAGTAACCTTTCTAGAAGGTTTCTTGGAGAATGGCCGACCATTGATCATGAACTGCTACGCTGAGGAGAGGTATCGATATAGGTTGGTGAAGGCTCGCACGAAGTCGGCGTTCCAAAACAACCCAAATATGTTTTATAGGACTCGAGTCAGGTCTCTGTGCAGACCAGTCCATTACAGAGATGCTACTGTCGGTTAACCACTCTGCAACAAGTCGTGCATTATGCACAGGTGCTTGATCATGGTGAAAGGTGCAATCACCGTCCCCGAATTTCTGTTGCACAGTGTGAAGTAAGAAGGTGCTTAAAACATCAATGTAGGCCTGTGATATGACAGTGCTACGCAAAACAAGAAGTACAAGCCATCTCCACGAAAGACGCGACCACACCATAATCTATCGCCTTCGAATTTTACTGTTGACACTACACACGCTGGCAGATGACGTTCACCGGACATTCGCCATCAGATCGCCACATTGTGTACCATGATTCGTCACTCAAAGTTTTTCCTCTGATGTCATATATATGGCATTTCCTAATCATGTGGAACGTGTCAGTTCAGTAAATGTTGTCTATAGGTGAGAATCAAAATTTTAAGGATTTTTAATTACATTTTTATTGTTTCTTTTTTCATTTTATTTTTTATTTTATTTTCATTTTTTTAAAGTTTTATCTAAAAATTCATCTATAGTGTAGAAGTAGTTGCCATTCAGAAATTCCTTTAATTTCTTTTTAAATACTATTTGGTTATCTGTCAGACTTTTTAGCTACTTGGTGAGTGACCGAAGACTTTTGTGGCAAAGTTAGATTTAACATTGGAAATTGAGTATCACCCTTTCTCCTAGTGTTGTAGCTATGTACAGTGCTAATTCTTTTCTATTGAGACGGATTGTTAGTCAAAAATTATATATATATATATATATATATATATATATATATATATATATATATATATTGTGAAGCTACAGTGAAGATCTCTAGATCCCTAAATAATTATCTGCAGGATGATTTGGGTGGGCTCCACCAATTATTCTGATTACACGCTTATGTGCAATGATTACTTTATTACTCAATGTTGAATTGTCCCAGAATATGATCCCATATGAAAGCAGTGAATGAATATTGGCATAGTACGTTAATTTATTGAGATGTATATCAGCAAATTTTGCTATGACCCTGATTGCATAAGTATGAGCACTCAAACGTTTCAGCATATCTTCAATGTGTTTCTTCGAAATAAATCTCTCGCCAATGCAAACACCTAAAAATATTGAATATTCTACCTTAGCTACAGATTTATGTTCAAAGCCTAAATTTATTAATTATCAGTGTAACTTTAGTAAAATTATCATTGGAACTTGAGAAGCAATTACATAATTTATTTTATTTTCAACGTCCTCTATTTTTCCTTCCAGATACTGCAGGTGATAAATTTCAGGTAACTGACTATAACCAGGTAACTGACTATCCATATAATCAACTGGTCTCTGGGAACAGAGAAATTGAATACTCCTAAACATTCGATAAACTGCACCAATAAATATTTAGTCATGTTTCCTGCCCGATGCAGATTCATTCAAAGCGTATCGAGATAGAAACGGCAAAAGTAAATAAACATTAATTATGCGAGAGACACTAACGCCCTGAAGTTGCTTCGTGAAACACTGTAATCATCTGAACAACGAATTTTGTTAAACGACAAAGTATTTTTGGGACCATCAACACTGCTCTTTTAATATTTACGATATTGACAATACGCCAATACCCACGCTCAGACAATGCGTCAATATAATGAGAATAGTATTGGACGTGTGAGAGCCCCTCAAGGGATTTAACTGGTGCGGTCATTAGTCCCTAGGTTTACAAACTATTTGAACTAACTTAAAGCAATTTATGCTAAAGATAACACACACACACACACACACACACACACACACACACACACACACAAGCCGGAAGGAGTATTCGAACTCCGAAGACGAGCAAGGCGGCTTAGAGCACTCGGCTACTCAACGCGGCCAAGACCTATTGATAACGTGGAATTGCTGCGTCAGTGCGTAAAGGAAGGGTGTCAGCAGGTATGGCGCACTCCTGGATTATGGGAACTATTGGAACAGTCAGTGATGCGGTGCAAAGTACCCGAATTATAGCTCGTGGTAAGAGCACCTACCTTAGAGATCCATACGTAGTAAATTGCACTGTATCAACAGCAATGATATCCTGCAGAGTAAAGTGGTCTGTATTATGTACATCACAACAAATGCCTGACCATGGTACCGCAATGAAATAAACTGTCTGTGTACCGGACATTTTGCGCTTGTTGTGAGGTCCCTATCGAATCGCAAGAGACTTCCCGTATATTTAGTTGCACCCTGTTCAACGAAGTGCACAACCACAGAGTGGACACTAAACACTAAGCAGTAAGTTGTTGCTGTGTCTTGCACGAATGAGCTGAAGTAGAAGACAAACCTAATGAGCTCAGATCAACACATCAGGACGTTTTGAACATTTATTGCTGTGAAATGCACAAAGGCACATATTAAGCAAAATGTTACTTCACAATGTTTTATTTACTTTTCATCTGAATTTGGACATTTCACGCGATTGCCTTGGAAACTGTTAAGAATAGAACTTTTGTTCATATGACGTATCTGATCAGATTGAGTAGTACTAGAACCCCAGGAAGACAATTTATTTCCTCCTGTATTTACTGACAGTCTTTCCTCTCGCCGTCTATTTACAAGTGGAATAGGGTAGGAAATTACTAGCAGTGCTGCGTTGTAACCTCCACCATACACCATACAGCGAGTTGCGGAGTATGTATGCAGATAATGAAGACGTCAACGACGACAGTAATTTATAACGTTTCAACATGTCAATCCAGTGAAGCCCGTCCCCAGGCGCAGGAGGGATCGACAACGAAGTTCACTCTCCTCACGTCTCCGGTTCCGCTTCGAGTGGCCCACACAAGGAATTCCTGGCTTAGAGACGGAGCATTAATCAAAGAGGAGCGCGCAGCTCAGAAAGAAAACGTAGCGTCGGGGGCCGCGAGGTCAAAGCGAGGCGGCGGTAAATATTTGAGACTGTCAGCGGGCCGCGTATTAGCACACTCCTAATAGAATTACGGCCGGCGAATTGCGCGATTAAATTTAAATTATTTATCGGCGCGCGGGCTGTCCTCCGGCGGGCGCCTCGCTCTCCGCCTGGCAAGACAGCGGCGCCTGAGGGGACGCCAAGAACAAATGAAGATGTCACTGGCACTTTGGAAACAATCTGCAAGCGCGCCCTTATTAGATCAGCGGCGACACGGCGGCGCATTAAAAGCGAGCCGGCCGCCGTGAATTAATGATGGCGGCGCGAGGTGCCTGGCGGAGGGCGCTTCCGACGTCCCGGAGGAAATTAGGCCGCAGCCTGCGTCCTAACGAGCGCTCATGCCTGCCGTGTCACTGCGCGGCCGCCGCACCGAGGTCCATCCTGCCACTAGGAGGGCGGCCACCATTCTCCAGTAGGACCTGTGGTGGGGATTAATTCTCAAAATTACAGACCCAACATCGAGAACACTATGCAACGATCATTCGAAACAAAAGCTGTAAAAAGACGTGCTAAGATATCTCAATAATTTTATTTTTACATGAAAGCCTGTACCTCACTCTACTTTTCTATTTCTATTTCCATCAAAATTGAGACACTTGCCATAACGTTGTACCAATTTTTAATACCCTCCTCATAGAAATCTGCCGCATGACTTGTTAACCACTGCATCACAACTGTTTTGACTTCGTCATCGTTTTGCTCGGTGACAGTGTCATACAAAACACTACGAGAAACATTAGGAAAGTCATTCCGCCAGGAGGAAATCGTAACGCGTCTGTTTTCTCTCACCTTATTGTCCACATCCTGCACCAAACTTTCATTAACGACCGAAGGACGCCCACTCCTTTGTTCATCTTGCACATTTGTGCGGCCATCTTTGAATGCTCTCACCCACTTTCTCAGCATTCCATCACACATAATGTTTTCTCCGTAAACTGCACAGATCTCACGATGAACATCGATCGCTTTTAGGCCTTTAGCACTCAGAAATCTTGTAACAGCCCGTACTTCACAGTCGGCACGACTCACGATTATCGGAGGCATCCTAAACACTCAGTACACAATGTAAACAAGGAAGAATCAGACTAATGGCGTCAGTGCGTAGACAACAGATGTAGGTACCCAGTGCGCATAAATTATTGAGATATCTCAGCAGGTATTTTTTAAATTTAAAAACGGTACTTACTTAAAAAAACACGCCTCGTATCATACAAACAACATGACACAACACATCAAAATGGGAAATACAGTAGGTTCGATTCCTAAGAAAAATTATGGTTGGAATTGTTGTCTTCATATACAGTATGTATTCATTAAAAAGACCAAAAGTATCTGAACACCCTCCCCCCAAAAAACATACGTTTTTCGAATTAGGTGCATGTGCTGTCACCTACTGCCAGGTACTCCACATCAGTGACCTCAGACGTCATTAGACATCTTGAGCGAGCAGCATGGGGCGCTCCACGGAACTGACGGACTTCGAAGATGGTCAGGTAAGTGTCACTTGTAAGCGAGATTTTCACTACTTTTGGCGTGACAGGGAAGTGTAAACGTGAGGCGACACGTAGAGCACGACAGCGTTTAGTCCGCCTGGCTGTTGACTGAGACCGTCGACAGTTGAAGAGGATCGTACACTATAACAGGCAGGCATCTATCCAGATCATCACACGGGAATTACAAACTGCTTGAGGATTCTCTCCAAGTAGAGAGGCGGAAGGTGAGAATACTTTGACTTCACAGTCGATCTGCTGCGCAAATGCCAAACATCACGCACGTCGATGCCAAACGCCGCATCTATTGGTGTAAGGATCGTAATCATTGTAAGATGTTAACAACTACCGCCCCATCTCATTTTTGACAGCTTTACCCAAATATTTGGGAAAGTAACGTATTCTCGACTTGCTTCACATATTAGTAAAAATAAAGTTCTAACGAAATGTGAGTTTGGTTTTCAAAATAGCTTTTCAACAGAAAATGCTATGTTTATCTTCACTGATGAAATCTTAAATGCTTTGAATAACCGAACATCATGAGCTGGGATTTTCTATGATCTGTCCAAGGCTTTTGATTGTGTAAATCATGGGATTCTTCAAGATAGCTTAAGTATTTTGAGTGGGACAGTGCACTAATGGGTTAAATCATACTTAACTGGAAAAGTGCAGAAACTTGAAATAAGCAATTCACACGATATAGAAGAAATAATCAATTCCATTAATTATCAAAAATGGAGTTCCACAAGGTTCGGTATTGGGTCCTTTGCTGTTCTTCATATAATTATATTAATGACTTGCCATTCTACATTCACGAAGCTGCTAAGCTAGTTCTTTTTGCTGATGATACGAGTTTAACTTTCACCCTTGACAAACAAGACTTAACTGATGAAATTGTATATGATATCTTTCAGAAAATTATTAAGTGCTTCTCCACAAATGGACTCATTAAATTTTGATAAAAAGTCAGTATATATAGTTTCATGAAGTAAATGCATGACATAATAAATTTAGGCTTTGAACATAAATAGCGGGTTTCATAGCTGTGTCTTATTTTTTATTTTGTTTCATAACATCGCAGGTAATAGGTCGTATCTTTCTGGGCTCATTAGAAAATTATTTATGATATATTTCAGGTCAATGGTTCGAATTTTCAGCAGCAGATTAAAATGCCAAAATTATCCCTTTCCTTTAACCACTCACGAACCCATTTCCCTATACCGCAGTTCTCGGCTGTCTTTTGCTACCCAACGCTATATGATTTTCTCACGATCCGACATAAGTTATTGCCTTCACGAAATAGTATAGCCATTTGAAACTAATTACAATATTATGGATGGTGTGTGAACCTGTGAAATGTACTGGAGGTTTGACAATATATTAATGACAATATTATTGCCAGTAAGTATTTGATAGGTTGAAAATTTGGGGGGAATGAAAGGGCTGGTATCAGATATATTTATTACTTGTGATTACAAATTTTTGTTTCAGAGAACAAGGCTGACTTGATTAAAACTCGCTGACAATATAGTTCCCTTGAAAATAATTGAAAATTTTAATTCAGTGCTTCACTTTTATCGCCGGCCGCGGTGGCCAAGGAGACTGAGGTGCTTCAGTCACGGTCTGCACGGCCACTACGGTCGGGGGTTCGAATCCCCCCTCGGGCATGGATATTTGTGCCGTCCTAGTTCGTAAGTAGTTCATAAGTAGTTTGTAAGTTTAGGGACTGATGACCCCGTAGTTAAGTCCCATAAGCTTTACAAACATTTGAACATTTTTTTTTTCACTTTTATCTTTAATGTCTTTGACAAGTTTGAGACGAAAAACAGTCTCAGGGTTTGTTAATTTTTATTTTAATAGATAATTAGAAGAGGAAGAATGTACCATAGATTAAAAACCACCACACAAATCATTAAGTTATAATTAAGTATGTTGCCCATAGGTAACAAATTGGAACTAGCGGCAAAATTAAGCCACAATGAAACTTAATTTCAAAAGCTGCCAGATTCACATTGATATGGTAGTGTCACCATTTACAAAAGTAATCTAACAAAGCACAAAGTTATTAACAATAACGTGCCCTTAGATAATGCCCCATAAATGTGACAGCTAAAATCACAACAAATTTGAGTAATGGGAAGATTACTAATAACAGTTCACCAGAGCAGTTAAACCGGCTGCCAAACTCTTTAAGAGACCACAAATAAACACTTTAAAATAAGACACAATTTTAAAAAATTAAAACAGAGTGAGGCTCCAATTAATCAGGTAACATAAGCAAATTAATTTGGACAAGCAGTCAAGAAGTACAAGAAATAAGCTTGACCAATAATGCCCAGATTTTATATTTAACAAATGTTACAAATTATTTTACTGACGTGACCTGAGACGGTGATTGCGCCAATAAACTAGCCGCACTCAAAATTAAATTACAAAGAGCACGAAGTTCTAGCTGATTGGATAGTGCCACCATTGCAACAAATCTAGTTAAGCGTAAAGTTATTAGCAATAATGTTCACTTATACAATGCCATGAATATGACGACTAAACTGCAAAGGTGCAAACTCATTAACATACAGTTCACAACATCAGTTAAACCAGTTGCTATAACCTGTAGGTGACACCATAAATAAAAATTTTTAAAATAAGGCACAATTTAAAAACTTGAGAGAATAAAGCTCCAATAAATCAGGTGACATACAGAGGTTACCTTAGACAAACAGTCAAGAAATACAAGAAATAATCTTGAGTGATGATGCTCAAATCAGATTTACGTTTTGCAAATATCATTTTAACATGAATGGCAGCAGTACATAAACTTAGTCGGTTAGGGAAATGAAGGGAAGGAGTAATCTGTAATCAGAAGATAAACTGCACAAATACATCCACGGGAGGCAGTAACTCATCGTGGAAGGAACAGGCCGCACCAATATAGAACACTTGTTCCCCAACAAACGGCCACTCGGCAAATAAATATCCCAGACGCACTTAGCAATGTAAGCAATAGAAAGTTTAAATATATTAATACAAAGAGGATTAGTACAGACCCATCGGGAGTGGGAATGCAAATTTCATCATCAGTAACACACATGACACATTCGATTATGAGGACTAGTCAAACCGACGAACACACATATATAAAATCAAATCATCAAGGGAAAGATGAAGCAAAGCAGAACAGTCGACACCAACAATAGAATCGTATCATTAACCTGCTGCAGGGGAGCACTACCTGCACCTCATACTAAGAGGGGTGGGAATGCACACATCAAAATAGTAAAAATATTCAGCGTAAAGTCATCGACGCCTCAACTTGGCGTTCTGCACAGCAGTGACTCAAATAACCAACTGGATTTTTCGATGATGAATACAATTGTCGGATGTCACCATGATGTACTCAGTAGGACAAGATGAAGAAACAGAACACGCTCGGAATAATACCAGGAGCGCGCCGCGACCAGACGTCGACTGTTTTCAAAGCGAGCTCCCCATGATAACTTGTATTGGTCCACGTAGAATAGTTGTCAATACGTCCGCTGGGAACTACATGCCCTTGCTGTTGGTGACTACGAAACTCGCAAGCCGCGGCCTCCTCGCGGCTGCAGAACCACTCGCCGTTTCTTCTCCAAAAAGAACTGCCATCTCCTGCAGGCCCGCTATGTGGAGGCGCCTCCAGATATACACTGGAACGCCACAACTAGTGCAAGCAGCGAGACAACAGACAAAGGAAACTAGCCACGCCACCTGTGGTGAAGTGACAAAGAGATAACGATACTCGCATGATCGGTAACTGATGCCAGTACAAAAATATCGAGCTAATAGTATGAGATCGGCAGAACGAGCAGGCCACAGTCTCGGTGCCTGACGCCCTGTCCATCTGTTTGGGAGCCGCTAATGCCGAATTGCTCTAGGAGCATTAGCAGAACGAGGCAGTGTTCCATTATGCATGAACCAAGTACGCTGAAATAAACCCAGCGTAATTTCTTCCAACAAACAATGTAGATAATTTCTTAAAATACTATAATATGACGCTCCTGTCAGTGTTTTCGGCAAAATGAAAGGACCAACTAATATGTCACCTATTACTCCAGATCAAAGCTAACTCCTGTTGACGTTCGGTTTGTACGACTTTCTGGGGATTTTCATAAGCCCAATCACATGAACTGTGAAAGTTATCCACTTAATGTCTCGTAAGTCTCACTTCATTGGTAAAGAGAGTAGCAGAGAGAAAATGCAGATTCTAGACACACATCTGCTGCTGCTCAGTGTGTAAAGTCACAGCTGCATTACAACATTGGACTCTATGAAAGTGGTACGGATAGAGCAGCTGTTGTAGAATACTGTGTCATATGACTCACATCAACTGGTGGTGATTTCGTATGACATTAGACCCCATCTGGGATAATGTTCCTGCTGTCTGGTGCATGTCTTTAGGTGAAACCAGTGAGGCGACTTCCGTGTCAATGAGGACGACACAGCACATAGTCCCCGAGTGGAGAAATTCTCTGATCCGACCGGGAAACGTATCCGGGCCCCTCACGTGGCCATCTGCCATGCTCTCTGCTGGACTACGGAGACGGAGCCGGCCGCGGTGGCCGAGCGTTCTGCGGAGCGTCAGTCACAGTCTGCACGGCCACTACGGTCGGGGGTTCGAATCCCCCCTCGGGCATAGATATTTGTGCCGTCCTTAGTATTAGCTATTTCATAAGTAGTTTATAAGTTTAGGGACTGATGACCCCGTAGTTAAGTCCCATAAGCTCTACAAACATTTGAACATTTTTGAACGGAGGCGGACACAATGACCAGTGCTACTTATTTCGTGGTTGAAAACTAGTTCCTATTCTAACGTGAAACCTATGCTGTTGAGATGTTTTTCTACTCCTCCAACGATTTATAGTGTGCAATGAGCTGATGTATTTACCGTACCCAAGGCACCTGTAAGAAAGACATCAACAGCAAGTCAGAAATATGCTTCTTGCATACCTACAATCGGTCAAACTTTATCACTTATGTAAAGGTAGACGTAGATGACATCTCCTGTAAGAAAAAAATCTTAAAGTTAACTGAGTGTAACTACTCAGGATCAGTTCGGGTCCTAAAGTAATGTTGCTAGTTACTGAAACAAAAAACTGATTTTAAATTTTGGATTCATTTACTTTTACGAAAACTCAAATTAATAAAGAAACAACTTAATTTTTTTTAATCTCCAAGTTCCGGCCAGGTTGACAGGATACATGAAAGGTATAAACAATTTCAAAATAAAATGAAGTTGGTAGAATGGCTGAAGAACCACACCTACTTGACTTTAAAGTTCATTTAATTTCGTCAGTTTACGTCCAAGGCTGTCGCAATGTCAGAAATATTATGCATTGGTAAAAAAAATGAGTTGTTATTGCTGTTTGGGGATTGGTGGGGTTCGCCTAAGCTATTTGCACGCAATACCGTTAACTGCGCCGATGGGTGCTAGCTGCATCTTCGCTGAAATCGAAACTAAAAATCGTTTGTCTTGATCGACTACTGCCGATCGCACCTTCCCTGTGTCTTGATGCTGTCAAGAACCGCTTATAAATGCTAGTCTGGCTATAAATTGGCGTGGAATGTCAGTCTCAGATTAACTCACCGCTGTCAATGTTCACACCGGATATGAAGGATCTCGGTCAACACTATGGACGTGTAATCCTTAGTACTCTCCACTGGAGATTCGCTAAAATCTGCTCCTCTCCGAACAGAAATTGCTGCGAGAGCGTCGCACCGCTAGCGACGACACACAGGAAGGCTCCTGGAAAGCTTTTTGGAGTTTAAATACCTCAGATGGCTCCCAACGGCCCAGGCACGACGACTTCGATGGGTACCACTGACCCTGACACGGTTCTCACTATGATGCTTCGCGCCGTATCAAAGAAGCTCCTTCATGTCTCAGTCTAGAAGTTCCAACGGACGTGTAGTTGTTGGTTGATTTTTCCCATAAGTACTAGTGTACAAATTATATGAAGTTAATCGTCTGCTCAAAGATAACATGTTTAATCAGAGGGTCAGTATTAAAGTTGTGTACTGATTACCTGTGAATATAATGTTAATCAAAATAATCGAAGTTGTTTAAGTTTTTCCTTTGTGGATCTTGAAGTAATTAACAAATAATCTGTACGATGCAGAATTATGTACATATATAACAGAAAATAAATATTGAGCATACTGTGATGGCTTGCAACGTATTGCCCAGAAGAGCTTTCAACCTCTTCGTAGTCATTCGTATTTATGGAGAGTCCTGCAGGATGAATGGTGTCAATTGCGTCAGACATTAGTCGGGTCCACACCACGTCGTGTTGTCTCACTTTCGTGTACTTGCGGAGGCCGTGCACGATATTAGGCATGTGTGTCATTTACTTTGCCTCTTTAGTGTATAAAAGGCATGGTTGTGTCTGAAGTCGAAATAGTTTACACCATGAGAACGGACTGCCACCCATTCTCAGTTCAATTATAAATAATCATTGGTCTCATAATGACGAAATTCGGTCCATTAGTGTATAGTGCAAATATCCACAAAATCAAAATGCGTTCAGAAAGCAACAAGGGGAAAAGAGTTTCGCGTTATTATATTATAAACGTAGAAGTTTTTGTGATGTTTGTTACTACCTCCGTGCAGTGCATGATGGAGTGTAGTGTACACTGTTCGACCGATCGCCATAAATGTTGGCATACGTAACAGAGAGGTGTAGGAATAGGAGAGGTGTAGAGAATGGTACAAGAAATCGATTGCTTATAAACTTAAGTGACGAACCACTGAGATCATCAGTTCCTATACGTAAAAACTACTAAAGCCAACTTATACTAAGGACACAACAGATACCCATGCCCGAGGAAGGTCTCGAACATTCGACGTCGGCGCTCATGCAAATCGTGAAGTAGTGCCTAAGGCAGGGTATAATAGATTGGCCAATATTCGGATAGGAATGTAGTTACAGAGAGAAGATTGACTAATAAAAGCTAGAAAGAAGTACATATTTTATGAAATATTATTGTCAGTCAGACGTACCGTAGTTTGTATCAGGAGCGTAGGAGGAGATGGACTGTCACAGGAGCGGACAGATGGCTGCTGTGACGTGGCCGCCCGCAGTGTCCGAAGTTTCGGAAGGACAAAGGGTCCAACACTTGATAGACGAAACGCTGGCTAAGTATGGCGAGGCAGTTCCACATTAACTATGATGTCTGGACCTAAATCAATCCATCGTAATGGCACAGAAAAAATTGAGATTCACTGACAAAAACAGTGCATTCTGTTCGGTTGTCCATATCCGTCGATCATCACTTAACTATAAAGGAAAACGCTTGTGGTGTCGTCTCAGTCCACTCTACTACAGACGCCGCCGCATGGTTTTCGCATAACAGACCAAATTTGCTGTGAACGAGTTTGTGACGTGTCAGAGCGATCCGTCATTGCTATGCGCACAATATGACTGTCATCAGGGACAGTGATCAATAGTACGTAGAAAGTAGGATACCAATAGCCGTATTTTTAACAGAAACATTTATTCCTTAATTACCAGTTTCAGCATTACATTATGCCATCTTCAGGCCCTAATATAGGAGTATTATATCCCTTAAATAGGGATCGAAACTGGTTGCGTAGTTTTCTAGCTCTCGGTAAGAACCAACAACAACAATAGCAACTGTTGTTGGTTCTTACTGAGAGCTAGAAATCCACGCAAGCAATTTCGATCCCTATTTAATGGATATAATACTCCGATATAGGGGCCTGAAGATGGCGTAATGGAATGCCGAAACTGGTACTTAAGGATTAAATATTTCTTTTAGACTTACGACTGTTGGTATTCTACTTCCAACGTATTCTGGACCAGACGCAGTCCCAGTTCCACCAGTAATGTTGGATTCAATAAGTGGTTCAATAAGAGGTACAATATGTTAAATGTAATCGATACTTTGTTGTCTCCAGCACCAATAGATTACGGATTCTTATCAAAGTTGCTTTCTTCCGTCCGACATCACTGGTTTGCCTGCAGGATAATCCGCAATTTCACAACTAGGCAGCAGTTCTTCCTTGGAGTAACTCCGAAACGTGCTCGAAATTCGCTCGCTTCCTTCGGCGAGGCATTCTGAGCCTGCTTACGCAAAATGTCACCACTAAATAATCTAATACGTCCACAATGCCGCGTTTCCTCCTCTTATAGTCTTCTGTACTGGCGCCCGTGATATGCGCCTGCGCTGAAATGATAGTTGTGTGCAGCCCTCGTCGCTCTCTGCAAATATCATCTGAGTTGTTCAAAAAAATGTTCAAATGTTTGTATAGTCTATGGGACTTAACTACGGGGTCATCAGTCCCTAAACTTACAAACTACTTATGAACTACTTATGAACTAAGGACGGCACAAATATCCATGCCCGAGGGGGGATTCGAACCCCCGACCGTAGTGGCCGTGCAGACCGTGACTGAAGTGCCTCAGTCCCCTCGGCCACCACGGCCGGCCATCTGAGTTGGATGCTTCTTTCGCGGTGTTTCATTTTGTGTGGACGGAGCAGTACTTGCCGTGTGCCGGAAGTCTTCTGAGGCCTCGCCGCAGCCCCCGGCCGCCCAGCGCAGGCCTCGAGTGGCACAGTGCTGTGGGACCCCCGGCACGTAGCACTACGTGCCTCGGACCACAGCGCCAGTGGCGCTATTTATTACCGTTGTTTATCTGCCCCCGCCGGGCGCGCAGGAAATCACGGGCCACAACAGGCGGCGACCCTGCTGATGGCAGCGGGGGAGATCCCCGCCGTCTCAGATCGATAGTCGACACGGGCTGCTCCGACCGCTGTCTCTGCGCTCGAGGCGCGAACAACCCCCGCGCTGCGCAGTCAGGGGCTTCTCGGAGTAGTCGACAACTCAGAGAGTCCTCCTAACGGACTTATATTAGCGACTACATTCTCCATATGCATCATTTACGTTACACAGAGGTGAAAAAAGTTGGGATTGTGATATAAACAGATACAGACCGTGAACACTAGCTGTTAAACCGCGATGCACTGACAAAACTGTCATTTCAGAATGTTTCAGATGTTATTATGATCGCTCGACGGGAATTAAAGGATTTGAACGAGAAATGATAGTTGGAGCTACCGCTTACAACATTCAATTTTGGAAATAGGTAATTATAGGCCTACATATCGAGATTCAGAATTCTAAGCGTACAAAATTCTAGACATTACTTCTCACCACGGGTAGCGCCATAACCAATGGCCTGTTTTTGATGATCAAGAGCAGCGGCGTTTGCTTACACCCAAAAATTCAGATGTCAGACAGTCATCTAAATCTACATACATACTCCGCAATCGCCCGTAAAGTGTGTGGTGGAGGGTGCACTGCACCACTACTAGGCATTTCCTTTCCTATTCCACTCCCAAGCAGAAAAAGGGAAAAAAGAATATACGCCTCTGTAGGAGCCCTAATTTCTCTTATCTTGTTTTTGAGAAATTTCTGTGAAATGTAAGTGGGCGGCATGATGATCGTTCTGCACTCAGCTTCAAATTCCGACCCTCTAAATTTCCTCAACAGAATTTCGTGAGAAGAACGTCGTCTTTCCCCCACCGATTCCCGTTTGAGTTCCCGCAGCATTTTTGTGACACTATTAGAACCTACCAGTAACGAACCTACCTGCTCGCCTCTGAACTGCTTCCATGTGTTCCTTCAAACTGATCTGCTGCGGGTCCCAAACACTTGAGCAATACTCAAGACGTAGTCGTACAAGGGTTTTATACACGGTCTCAAAAAATGTTCAAATGTTTGTTAATCTTAAGGGACTTAACTGCTGGGTCATCAGTCCCTAAACTTACAAATTACTTATGAAGTACCTTATACTAAAGACGACACAATCACCCATGTCCGAGGGGGGATTCGAATTCCCGACTGTAGTGGTCGTGCAAACTGTGAGTCCCACACCGCAGACCGCTCGGCCACTGCGGCCGGTTACACGGTCTCCTTTACAGCCTCTACATATGATGGACATCTTCCCAAAAATCTCCCAATAAACCGAATCCGGCCGTCCGCTTTACTGAAAGCTGTCCTTACATGTTCGTTCTATTTCATATCGATCTTCAGTGTTACGCCTAGATACTTAAACGACCAGATGAATACCAAACGTTGTATAATGACAGAGTATCAACCTAAACCTCGATATAATTCGTGCTATGTGCTGTCGTCCGGGAGAACGTGTATGAACAGGAAATAATAATTTACACATGTCCTGCTCATAAAAAGAAAAGTCTATCTGTTGCACTGAGCCGGGTTGAACTCCCATGAGGGAGTTGATAGTACGTATGTTTTATCATTTCAAGGGTCCTGTATTCAAGCCCTGATGATGCGGACTTTTCTTTCGTTATATCATTGGAAATTTTTCTACACCTTGATACACCGGTAGTTGTATGGAAATGTTCCCGATAAGTGTCAGTAAGAGGACTCTTCGGATTTAATAGCACTGTTTTATTGGCAGTTTGCTTCCATTCTGAAATCTGCAGGTTTGATGCTCAACAAGGGGATTCATCAAATGTGCTTGGTGCACTAAATTAATTTCCTACATACACTTCTTTATACACAACCACTATTGTGAAACGTTCCTTCCTGGTATATGATACTGTGCGACTGTGATGGTATTTATGATCATTCCTGAATTTATGTAAATTATTTACTATTATTATTTTCATTATTACTTCTATTATGATTTTAATTGTACTTACTATACTTATTATTACTATGATTTTTGTTGTTGTTGCTCGCCGTCGGATATTAGAGTCCTCCCTGGGACATGGGTGTGTGTGTGTGTGTGTGTGTGTGTGTGTGTGTGTGTGGTGTCCTTCGGTTAGTTTACCTTAGTTGAAGTAGTTTGTAAGCTACGGACTGATGACCACGCAGTTTGATCCGATAGATTTACTGCCGCCGTGGAGTAGCCGAGCGGTCTAAAGCGTCTCCCTGCGGCGGTTCCAGACCTCCCTGTGGCATGGGTGTGTGTGTGTTTGTCCATAGGTTATTTTACCTAGGTTTAAGTAGTTTGTAAGCTACGGACTGATGACCACGCAGTTTGGTCCGATAGATTTACAAACATTTGAACATTTTTTGTTGATAGATTTACAAACAATTGAACATTTGAACTTTTTGTTGTTGTTTTTGCTATTATTATTATTAATAGTGCTCCTGTGTGATGTTAATATTCATCTCGGGTTTGCAGCCGAATACTATCGTCAACTAAACACGATATTTTGGCATACCAACTGGCTGCCATCTTCAGGTGAGTGCGCTGATCACACTTACTCGCCGGAAACTGAGGCAGAACAGAGAAGCGGCCCCTTTATACATCGCTGACAACCCACTGCCCGTGAGCGAAACCAAATTAGAGGCCCTCTAGGCGCAATAGAATTAGTAGCGCGCTGGTGAAGAAAATCGGAGAACGATGGGGCGAAACAAGGCTAGTTAAAAGATACAGCAGGTCGAAATGAAGACCGTTGTTGCTTAATGTCAGATAAGATCGGGTTCCAAGTTTTACTTTCAGGAAAGCCCTTGTCCCTATTAATAATATTATCTGCAATACGAATTTCTATGGATTCTTTAAGAACACATTCCCATTAGCGGGAAGCAGGAGCAATCAATTGTGTTTCATCATATAACATCTTGTGTCCCTAATTCAGACAATGCTTAGCAACAGCTGACTTTTCAGGATGAAGTAAACGGATATGACGGTGATGTTCCACACATCGATCCTGAACTGTGCGGATCGTTTGGCCGATGTGTTACCACAATAACATGGAGTTTTATAAATACCGGGTTTCGTCGGTCCAAAATCATCTTTGAGTGATCCAAGGAGAGCCCTACTCTTTGGTGGTTGCATAAAAACGCTTTTAATGTCAAATCTTCTTAAAATTCTTGAAATTTTCGAGGAAATATTCGCGACGAAAAGCAAAAAGGCAATAGACTTGTAATTGTCCTCTAATGGTTCATCTTTTGGACCAAAGTGAAACAAACGACAAATTTGTTGGGCAGTGTACCCATTCTGTTTAAAAACATCTTTGAGATGCTCCAGTTCTTTACCCAGAAGTTCAGCATCACAGACGGCGCACGCTCTTTTCAATAGAGTATACAAGACCCCCATACGTTGGTGTGGCGGATGACAGCTCGTCGCATGAAGATAAAGATTGGTATATGTGGGTTTGCGATACACGCCATGTCCTAAGGTCCCATCACTGTATTTACAGTCGAAATAAAAAACTGGTGGAATCAGACCTTGGGGAAGATAAGTTTACATTCAGGAGAAATGTAGGAACTCGCGAAGTAATACGCAAATTACGACTTACCTTAGAAGATAGATTAATGAAAGCCAAACCTACGTTTTTCTCTTTTGTAGATTTGAAGAAAGTTTTTGACAGTGTTGGCTGGAATACACTATTTAAAATTATGAAGGTAGCAAGGGTAAAAATAGGGAAAGAAACTTGTATTCGACATGTACAGAAACGATTGAGTCAAAGGGCATGAAAGGGACGCAGTGGTTGGGAAGAGAGTAAAACAGGGTTGTATTCTTTCCCTCAGTGTTATTCAATCTATACATTGAGCAAGCAATGGAGAAAATCAAAGAGAAATTCGGAGAAGGGACTAGAGTTCAGGGGGAAGAAATAAAATCTTTGCGGTTTACCGATGACATGCTGGAGCTAGCCTACAGGGTATACTATGATTTGCACCGAAAACTTATCAGCAATAAAATATCTACGCCGGCTTATAACTTTCTGTTATAACGATACTTTTATAGGACGGTATAACGCAAACCACATTGGTACTGTGAAGCCGATAAATTTTTTCCTGTATACTACGGTATTGAAGACACTCGGAAAGCATCAATGCCGAACGACTTCCTAGCGATTTTAGTAGCGTCGTGTCGGAGTGCCTCTGGAAAATAGGCTCTTTTCCTGTGTTAAATTATGGTCCGAATTGTGATTATTCTGAATTAACATTAAAATAGCTTTTTAGGTTTTAATTTTGACCATACATCCGATAACTTTCCAAAATTGAAGTTCAAAAATAATTCAATTTTATGGTTTGGTCACGGGATCGAAAACGTTCTATTTGTTGTTGACATGTTGTGACATCACACTACAGGAAGAAGTCAAATCTATATGCGAATTAAGCAGGGTTGGCGAAAGTTACAATACTTTCCTCCCTTTTTCTGCGTTCAGTTTAGTTTTTTCGGTTTGGGAAACGCATTTATAAGGTTGATGTAATAATTGAAAGGAACATTTTAGGCAGATAGTGGAAACTTTTTGAAAATGTACACGTTTTTCATATCTTCGTTTTTCACGTCAACCCAGATTTTTACGTGCCAGGAATAAGAAAATCTGAAACTGTGTTTAAAGTAAAATATACCTTTATTTAGAGCTAATTTTTGCCTGTTTGACTCAGCAGACTGACAGTTTTCTACAGATACAAACTACTGTACGCCATAGACGTGGTTTCGCACTTTACCAAATGCATTTCATTTAGAAATTAACACTGTTATTAGTGGCAACTGTAAAAATTACATAGTATGTGCTGACATATGTATTTACTGTTAGAATTAAGATTAATGTTTCTCTGTACGTAAGTTGATTTATATACTTTCCAAAACGTAAGTTGATGTATATACTTTCCAAATATCATTATACTATTTATCGTTCTGATTGATTACAATGAACCTTGACAGGTTAAATCGGACCTTTGGGGGCTAATCGGAGGGGTGGGGGTGAAGATAAGAGGACAACTATTTTGGATTGGGCCTGGAGTGGAAACATTAAATATTTTCCAAGAAAAATCACCGTCAAAGCTTAGAAGCGGCTTTGTTTTCTTGAGCAATTACACGCGAGTTGGATGGTAGTGTAACGATTAGCATCACAGGTTATCACGTTGCATTCCGTTTTTAAGTTCGACAATGTGTTATTTTTCTCTTTTGTTGTCGAGGAAGAAAGTGATTCTGTGAAATGGAACTATTTATGAAAGTAGTAATCATCTCAAATTTCATTAAAATAGTTAAGTTCATCAGATGCACACAGAAGATGTTTTGAGACTCAAATGTTTGATGTATCTGTCATATAATGGAATATTTCACCACTGAGGTAATTATTAAAACTGGAACCAACATGAATTTGCACTTTCAGTATGCACATTAGAAAAGGATTGAAAATACAAATCGTTGAGACGCAATATCCTGAGAAGCTCTTTCGCAAATGAAATGATAACGTCACTAATATGTGTTTAATAATAAATTATTCCTTTGCAACTGCAGAGCATTTTACTTATTAGTAAATTAATATAATAATAATTATCCTACATCTAAACGATCTTCACAGAAATAAAGTACGAAGTTAGCGTCTGATTTTTATGGGTTTTTATGTTCCATAATCAGTTTTCGACGCATCGGAGGCTCATCATCAGAGGATGAGTTGCAGGAGAATTTATTATGTTGCACCAAGTGTACGTTCACATGTTACGCACTTTGTTGTTCTTTGCAGGACGCGTGTTGACAACTTCTCGCTATCATGATCAAATATTTACCTCAGAGAGCGAATGTGTTAGCTAGCGCTACAGGTGGCCAAACCACGAAACGCGAGAAAGTGTAGCAACATGCTGTCACGTGTAAAAATTGCCAGTGGCCAGTGTACAACATGGTTATGCTTCTACCTGTAGTAAAAACAAAAGCCACCATCACAGAGTAAACCTACAAGTGCCGCAAAATAATAAATGCTCCTGTAAATTATCCCTGACAATAAGCTTGCAGTAACTCGAAAAATGAAATGAATATGGAATAAAGAAATCCATAGAAGCAGGTGGTTGCATTTTTTTTCCCAAAATATCCGTCCGCCGTAGCTCAGACGGCAGCGTCGCTGACTACCACGCGAGGGGCCCGGGTTCGATTACCGATATGCAAGCCCCCGAAGTGGCGTTAAGTAACAGGACTTGCACTAGGCAGCAGAACAATCCCACGTTGGATCTCGGGGCCAAAAAGCTGTGCGATCATGTCATTTCATTTTTTTAAAATAAATCGCCAGTTTATGCTACAGCTGCATTCCGTATCCAACATTGATATTCTGAAAGTACTAAGTGACCACTATCTCATTTGGAATTGACGATCAAGTTTCAGACATATTTTACGTGTTTTTCACTGCCTGGGAAATACAACAACAAGTATTCTGATATTTTTACATGTGTATTTGACAATATCCTGGGGCGGGCCGACGCATTGAGGCGCTATGCCACGATGCACAAGGTAGTTCCCCGTCGGGGATCCGAACCCCCCATCGGGCTTGGTTATTTGTACTGTCTTTAGTATAAACTAGTTCATAAGTAGTTCGTAAGTTTAGGGAGTGATGACCCCGCAGTGAAGTCCCATAAGCTTAAGAAAAATTTGAACATTTTTGACAATATCCTATGCAATATCTGTAGACCATTTCCTGAAACGTTAATGCCCACATAATGTATCACTGTAAGTGACGGTTGATGTCTCTGGTAGCACATGACTAAAATGGAGCATTGTAGTAGGCATTGGGATTATTTGAATTTACTTTTTTTTTTATTTATTTGTTTATTTATTTATTTTTAATGTCAGATACATGTTGCATGAGGAATGGAAGTATGTTACAAACATGTGATTACATAATAATTCATTTAAGGCGGGCCGAGCGAAGTGGCGCAGTGGGAACTCACTGGAGTCGTATTCGGAAGGATGGTGGTTCAAATCCAACGCAGGCCATCCAGATTTAGGTTTTCCGTGATTTCCCTAAATCACTCCAGGCAAATGCCGGGATGGTTCCTTTCAAAGGGCACGGCCGATTTCCTTTCTCTATCCTTACCCAAAATCCGAGCGTATGCTCCGTCTCTAATGACCACGCTGTCGATGAGACGTTAAACCCTAAGATTCCTTCGTCTTTCTATTTAAGGCGATTCAAATGTTTACATATATATGGTACCTAATTTGTTTGGTTTTTAGTCCATAGGCTTACAGATTACTTAAAGTGAGTTCCACTAAAGTAAGGCCAATACACACACCCATGCTCGAAAGAGGACTCGCACCTCCGACGTCGAGCAAAAAAAGTTCAAATGTTTGTAAATCTATCGGACCAAATTGCGTGGTCATCAGTCCGTAGCTTACAAACTACTTAAACCTAGGTAAACTAAACTAAGGACAACACACACACCCATGCCCCAGGAAGGACTCTAACCTCCACGGCGAGCAACCGCACGTTCCGCAGCGAGACGCTTTAGACCGCTCGGCTACTCCACCGCGGCGACGGCGAACAACCACGCGCTCCGCAGAAAGGCGCCTTAGAACGCTCGACAGCTCCATCGCAGCCATTCAAGACGGATTCCAGAAACGAAATACATTATTGAGTTATGAACCTCGGGTACCCACAATATACAAACAAAAATACATTGCCGTGTTGTGTCTCGTCAGAAGAAGGAACTGCTCAATTACAGCGGAAGACGTTGGAAATCCTCTGCCTTCAGAACCATAGATAAAGACTTCACAAAAGAAGCAAACAGCCGGTGCGTCGTCTTGGAGCGGGCGGTGTAAACGGCGGCGTTTGGTCGTTTAATTAAAACGGCCGGCAGCAGATCAAAGCGGCCGCGACAAAGGCGGCAATTACGCGGTGGCCTGTGCGGCGTGCGCGCGACAGCCAGCCGGCCGAGGCCGCGGGGGCTGCCCGGGGCTCCGTCTCCACCAGCACAGTGTCTTTCTCTCTCAGCTCTGAGGAACGAGACCGAGCAACCGAGGCGGTGACGTTGTGCTGATCTTCCGAAGTCCGACGAGGTTTGGGGATGCTGGTTACCGCTGAAACAACTGGTATCCCGTTACATCTAGGGACTGATGACCCCGTAGTTAAGTCCCATACGCTATACAAACATTTGAACATCCCGTTACACCGTTCATAATTACCTGCTTTGAAATAGGCAGTTGTCAGTATTCTTATTTACAGTAACAAATGTAGATAAGGAGAAAAAGCTGAAAATTTATAATGAAGGTGAAAGAGTGGGTGGCTTCAATCGACATGACGCCAAGGCCGCAGTAGAAACGAGTCTCAGAATGAGACCACATGGGTTACGGATTTTAGATTTTTTTTAAAATATATTTATGTTACATGAATTTCAGAATACAAATAAAAGTCATGCAAAGCCATTCGACGCAACTCTCAAAAATTATCGAAAATAATGAGACTTTAACGTTTCCCGGCGTAATGAATGTTCAAACAACTTACGGGTATGCTGCCGGGTGACGTCGTCGACAACCGCCGATATTTCGGCAGGGTGTCCTCCTGCCGAAATATCGGCGGTTGTCGACGACGTCAAGCGGCAGCATACACGTAAGTTGTTTGGATATCGAAAATAGATTTTGAAGTTTTGCAGGTACACTTATGATAAAAAGATATGTATCTAATGTGTTATACAACATTTAGCAGTGAATAATAACTTGACAAGAAACAAAAAACAAAAAAACAAAAAACAAGACTTCTTCTTTGCACACGCTTCACGCAGTAATAGACAGCATTGTAACTATAAACAGTGAACAAAAAGTATTGAAACAAATTTACGTAAAAGAAAATTATACTTGGTTTTTAATGAATCACTTCTGTTGTTTTGAAAGAAAGATAGTGTACAAAAGTTTCATATGAGTACTGTGATAGTATTTGCAATCCACAAGTAGGCAAACATATACTTATGTTTATGAACTTCGACATTTTATTTTAAAAAATTTAACAGTATAAAAAGGAGAAAAACAATGATTTGCAAGCAATTTGATACAGATCTGTAAGTGGTAAATACAACTGAGTATAGACATTTTCAAGTTACACGTAAAGTAATTGAAGTTTTAAAAAACACAGTGAACATTTTAAGTGATTAGAGCTTTTTGCGTATGTCTCAAAGTATCATTTCTAGAAACAAAACCTGAAATGTGGTGTCGCACAAGTACAAAGTGCGCGCCACCTACTTTCGCATGGCGCGGCGTTCTTACGAAGACAGCAACGAGCGCCCTCTGCTGGAACTCCGCTCGTGGCCACCTCGGAACGACATCGTTCACTTGGGACTGAGATAGGAACCAGATAAGACCTTCGGAATCTGAGAGGCACCAGGGAAGACTTTGCTATCGTACAGGCACTAGGCAGGCCTCTAACAACTATGTATCAGCATTCTGCAGTACTGATCTCTGTAAAAGTTAAGTATTGTATAAATTCTGTTCCATATATATCTCGTTCTAATTTACTCTAGTGTTTCTAGTTTCTGGCTGCTCCCCTCCGTACCCGCACCAGCGTGCTATCTTTATTCCTGTGTCGGTCTCATTCCATTCGGCCACCGACAGCTACGACGGAAACGAGACACAAAAGCGGCGACAAGGCTTGGACACAAAATGAAAGGCACCATAACTTGCAAATATTAATGACTTATTTTATCATATTTAAAAACATAAATAATGAAAGTAATTATCAATTTAAATTATTCAGAAAGAAGCATTTCATACATTTTAGTGTAGCATATGCCACAGCAAAAGACAGATCCTGATAGAAAATCTGTAAATCACATAAGGATTCATTACGTGCACGTAGATATTTACACATTTTCAGCTTCCGCGGATTGCACGTGACGCATCCGTTGGACATTTATAAGGTGGATGGTAACTACCACAACTGTGATGCGGTGATGCAGTGCAGATGCGCATTCGAGTTACTGGGGCGACTAATTAAAAACTGGTAATTAATTTTTTTTGAACAGAGAATTAATTTACAGAACAAAATATTACATAAACTGTGGTATGACATTGCAATGAGCTTGACAGACAAGTAGCTTATATCATATTTGAAGCCGACGATTTATGACTCAGGGCCATTTTTTAAATTATTTTCCACTCAATATTTAATATCAACTACCACCACCACCTTATACCGTAAACATTACGATTCCGATGGCGAAATATACGCTGTAGCTGGAACTAAAATTCCAAGGCACATGTTTCCGCGAAGACACGTGAAGAAAAGCAGAGGTGTTTTGCTTGTAACGCAGCGACGTCTTCGCAGTCGCAGGTGCCATAACAACACCTCAAGACCTATGTGGTGGCTAAACAGTTGAGGTAATCATTCATGTTAAAGACTTAGGCAGAGAGCAAACGTTAATGAATCAATTAGATGAATCGCAGAAAATACCTATAGCAAACACATTCACTTCTGTCTATCTTCACTTATGTCTATCTTCACTTCTGTCTCTATCGTCCACGAAAAACATCTCTCTCGCACCGTCATCACATGATACTTCTACGCACACATACGCCCCCCTCTCCACACACACACACACACACACACACACACACACACTTACACATGTCGCAGACAAAAGCGTAAATCAATATGGGAAGGTGGGGGTATGGAAAAATATTTTTACATCATATATAACAGAAACAAAAATCAATCTATTGTTTGTATACCTTTTATAGATATTTATTTCTAATGACTTCTCAGCTAACGGGATTTTTAACATTCGCATTTACCTTTCTATGGTAGGAGTATGTTATGAAACGTTTCCATTTCTGCGATTTTTGTCTTAGTCTCTGAACATTTGTCTCGACTTGGAACTGTAGGATCAAACATCTCTACAAACTAAGTGCGAGATCACACAAATGTCTCTACGTCCAGCAAGATCATTTATGCGGCAATGTACTACTCATTGCATATGACTAAGAGTTCACTAGTCCGACCGACACAGATCCACCTTCAAAATGTGTCCAAAAGAGCACTGCCCGAGGCCTACCCGCGTCACTTAATGGCTTAATGGTCCTTACCAATACATTTTATAACTTTTTACGGGTAGTTACAACACTGGCTTGAGGGCATCGTTAGATGCGCGCTTGAAATTTCATACAAAATGATACCGCATACAAACTTCTACGGAAAGTAGTTACTCCAAGACATTAGTTTTAAATAAATTCGCTTTTCGCGCCGTTTTGATAACTCAATTGTTTTGTCCGTTGCACATAATTACGAAAAAAAGTTCAATTGTTTTGTTAAGCTTAAGGGACTTAACTGCAGGGTCATCAGTCCCTAAACTTACAAACTACCTTATACTAAAGACTTCACAAACATCTATGCCCCCCGACCGTAGCAGCCGTGCAGACTGTGACTGGAGCGCCAGTTAAATTGTTTTGTTAAGCTTAAGGGACTTAACTGCAGGGTCAACAGTCCCTAAACTTACAAACTACCTTATACTAAAGACAACACAAACACCCATGTCCGAGAGCGGACTCGAACCCCCGACAGCGTACGGCGCACAGCTAATCCGCCGCAGCGGTTATTAGTGCCTAGCCTAATAAAATGATTAAGCTACGCTAAACTAACGTAAGAACAACAGACAAACACACTCACACACAAATGACCCAGGGAGTACACGAACCCCTGACAGCGAGCAACCGCGCGCTCTGCAGGAAAAGCGTTAGACCTCTCGGCCAATCCACCGCAGCTGTTGTGCTCAGCACGAATGCCTAGTAAGGAGGGGGACCTGTATTTGCATACCGGATGGGTGCCAATTTTCAATTATCACCGTTGATTTATTTCAATGTATACCTGCTTTATGTGCTGGTGGAGGTTTTACCATGATTTTATACGACAGGAGATTACTTTGCTCCACAGTGTTGACACGAAAGACTTGTTTGTCATCCTAAATTCTTGTTTTCGGATTTTAAATGAATGCCTGGCATTTTCACAAAACAGCGCGCCATGCTGTAATAAAATACCTCACCGGTGGAGCCGCAGATGCGGACAGTGGATCGGGCGGCAGCTCAGGGGACTGGCGCCGGTTGGCTGGCGCCAGCGACGCGTGCGCCCCCGCCCCCGCCCCCGCCCCACTGACCCAGAGCCCGCCTCGCACACTGACCCCCTGATCCTCTCCCCCGCCCGCACTGCTCGGGGGGAAAAAATCCGGCCGCGCGTTTCGCCCTCCGCAATAATCCGCAACCCTCATCCCGCGCCCGGCTGTGCCGCCCCCATCGATTGCCACCCCCTGCGACGGGACCGCAGCTCGGCAGTGGTTATCAGCCATCCATGTCAGCTGCCACGGGCCCTCTCCCGCCCTCTTATGCGTGCCAGTCGGCTCGTTTTGCAAGCTGAACGTCATTACGCTGCCGGCCACAAAAAATACGACACAGCCAAATGATGGGGCATTTGCATCATGCGTTTGCAGCGACAAGAGACGCGGTTGATCAGCATTTCAGTGTTGGCTGTCGTCTCAGGCGCCAGTAGCGCCACCTAGAACTGGTATGTAAATGCCGTCAAACGTCAAAGTGATTTCTCCCTTGCCCCAAGGGAGTGTTAAAGTACCACCGATTTTTACAAAGTTTATAAAAATTACCTTTTAGGTAACATGACAACAATGTAAGTTCATTGACGCTTTTTGTGGGTGATGATGTAGTATAGCGAGAAGTTGAAAAATGTTGCAAAACTCAGGATGTTTTGCAGCGCATTGGTGCATGGTGTAGGGAATGGCAATTGGCCCTCACAATAAACAAATGTAAAGTGCTGCTTGAACGCACAAGGGTTGACACTTAAATAGTGGCAACTATTTATTCACAACCAATACAATAGCGTTACATGTTTGCAACTGTTGCTGTCCTTCAAAGTAGTCACCAGCGTTGTGTAGGACCCGTCCCCAGCGATGTAGAAGGCGAGTCTGTTCTGTTGATGATGCGAATGGCGCCGTCTACTGCCTGTCGAATCTCTGAAACAATTCTGAAGCGAATGCCACGAAGTGGTTCCTTCATCTTCGGAATTAAAGTCACCAGTACTTAAGTCTCGGCAAAAACGTGGCTGATACAGTACTTCCCAGTGCAATCGACCGAACAGAGCAGTCACCGATTGCGCCGTAAGCGCCCGCGCATCGTCGTGCAAAATGTTTGGTTGGTTACGTAGAAAGTGTTGCCGCTTCTTTCGCAGGTGATGCTCCAAAAACTAACAGTAATACGGTCTGCCGTAGAGGGAAGTGATGTGTCAGGGCCGCGGTAGAGTAGCCGAGCGGTCTAAAGCGTCTCGCTGCGGAGCACGCGGTTGCTCGCCGTGGAGGTTCGAGTCCTTCCTGGGGCATGGGTGTGTGTTTGTCCGTAGGTTAGTTTACCTAGGTTTAAGTAGTTTGTAAGCTACGGACTGATGACCAAGCAGTTTAGTCCGATAGATCTACAAACATTTGAGCAATTTGATGTGTCAGGATAACACCATCAAATGTTCAAATGTTTGCAGCACTTATGGGACTTAACTACGGGGTCATCAGTTCCTGAGATTACAAACTACTTATGAACTACCTAAGACTAAGGACGGCACAAATATCCATGTCCGAGGGGTGATTCGAACCCCCGACCGTAGTGGCCGTGCAGACCGTGACTGAAGCGTCTCAGTCCCCTCGGCCACCGCGGCCAGCATAACACCATCACACAAGTACACGAGAATCATCATACCTTTCACCATACTGGGGCTCAGATGCACTTTCGATTTTTGCGGCGACCCATAATGAGGCGATTCTTTGTACTGGCGTTTCAGTTTTGGCTCTTACGATCTCGCCCATGTATCATCCAATGTTAAGATAAGGCGTAAGAAAGCTCATGGCGTTCCAGGTCCGTCTGAGCAGCGTCGTAACGCATCCATTTCTCCATTTCTGTCAATTCATGTAGAACCCATCGTGATACAATTTTTCGCATGCCCAGGCGTTCCTTCAGTATGCGAAACACAGTCGTATGCACTAATCCGCACCGCGGCCGAGCGCATTGAGACGTTATGCTGCGATACACAAGGCCTTTCTCCGTCTGGGGTTCGAATCTCCCCTCGGGTATGGCTGTCGTCTTTAGTGTAAGGTAGTTTATAAGTAGTTAGTAAGTAAAGGGACTGATGACCCCGCATTTAAGTCCGTTAAGATTGACAAACATTAGAACATTTCGCTAATCCGGTTTCGCGGGCGAGCTTACGAATCGTCTGGAGTCGTTCACTGTCCACTGACGTGGCAGCAGTACGCAGTTCTTTATCCGAGACGCTACTGCACCTGACCGATGCATGTCTGCCACAGTTTTTCGACCTTCGTTGAAGGCTCTTACCGAACGTACCACTGTTCTGTACGGCAATGCCGATACCCCGCACGCCTCTTGAAAACCTTGATGAAACTTCGTCTTGTATGATCTCTGGCACATTAATTCTTGATCTAACTCTCTTGCTTATGTTTCGGAAACTTAGTGACACCGTTACGGTAAACAGCTCGCTCACAAGTTACTGTTTTCCTCTAATGTGAGCACGCCCGTGACTCGTAAATAAAGTGTATTATCAGCGACAACAGAAGATTCCAATGCACAGTGTATCCACAGTAGTGTTGCCACTGTTTAAGTTCCATCCCTTGTAGAAAGAAAGGTCTTTCATCATACTATTACACAATTGTAGTACATACACAGTTACATCCACAAAATATCTGAAAGTGGACGTAAGGTGCAATTTGATATGAAACAACCATATAAAATTAATGGTCGGTCAGGCAGGTGCCAGACTTAAATTCATTGGAAGAATCATCACGATGTTAAGGGCGTCAACAAGGAAATACTCGCACTTTCAGAAACACTCGTTCGAGTGACGCATGAGTATTGCTGATCATTGTGGGATCCGTTCTATGCAGGGTTGTTACAAGACATAGATATGCTCTAACAGAGAGCAGCAAGATTCGTTACAAGCTCATGTAATAAGCAAGAAAGCGTCCCAGGGACGATCAGAAACGCTACTCACAGATGCTGCAAGAGAAGCATCTTGTATCGCGGTACGGGCTACCGTCAAAGTATCGACAGCATCTTTTTCTCGAGGAGTTAAGCAATATTTCCTCCTACGTAGGGCCTATATAGCGCAAAAGGACCATAAAGATAGAATTAGAGGTATTATAGCCCATATGGAGCCATACCGGCATTCATTTATTTCGCGAACCATACGCGACTCGAATAGGAGGACGAAGTGAAAATGGCACAGAAAGTACCGTTAGACACACTGTGAGGCACCTGCGGAGCATGATTTTAGATGTAGGAATAAACATATGGACGTAATGGAATCGTTGTCGGTGCGGATGTTTTGCGGAAGTATCTCCAGCATTCCACGTGGATGACATTCAGCGTTTTCGAACACAATTAAGAATTCGAAGGAGAAAGAGATGTTGCCGTGCGGATCACGAATTATTCTTCACAAAAATCGCTGATTGAGTCAGACTTGACCAAGGATGTTCAATCGCTGGATGCAGTGAGATACGGCGTATCTAAGGCACCGACATCTCATTGCAACACAACCCGTGATGACAGGCATATAAGCACGTGGCAGTGCTAGATCGCTCTGTCACACCAGGAACCAGTTCATGACATTTCGGACTGTTATGTAAAAAGCAATGTCCAAGAGTACCATTGAACATAATATGCAGCAGAGAACAGGTGGAAATGTTCAAATGTTTGTAAATCTATCGGACCAAACTGCGTGGTCATCAGTCCGTAGCTTACAAACTACTTAAACTAAGCTAAAGTAACCTAAGGAAAACACACACGCCCAGGGCCTAGGGAGGACACGAACCTCCGACGGCGAGCAACTGCGCGATCCGTAGTGAGGCGCCTTAGACCGCTCGGCTAGTCCACCGCGACCCACAGGTGGCCATTGCTGCGATTATCACAGAGTCAACAACAGAGAATCAAATGTTTGTTAAGCTTATGGGACTTAACTGCAGGGTGATCAGTCCCTAAACTTACAAACTACTTATAAACTAACTTATACTAAAGACAACACAAACATCCATGCCCAAGGGCCGATTTGAACCCCCCCCCCCCCGGGGAGCGGCCTCGTGCATCGGAGCATAGCGCCTCAATGCGCTCGGCCACTCCTCTGCGACTCAACAGAAGTGGCTCCGACATTGGTGTGATGAACGACAAATACAGGCAACCGAATGAAATTTCATACTTTTTCTCAACCAATGACAATTCCTCTGGCACTACTACGGTAGTGGAATTCGAGTCTGAAACGGCGTGCTGAAAGACTGATTAGCTATTGCCTCATATAGTCCAGTCAACGAGGATTGAAAAATCGCAAATTGGGGAAAAAATGTTGTGTAGACGCAAATGTTTGTACAGTTATGGAACACTTTCTCTACAGCTTCAGCACAAAACAAACAGACTTGAATCGAATTTCACTTTAACTGAACACAAATGTGGGTGATCACGAAAAGTTGAATGCCGTTGCTCTGAAAGAGTGGCACTCTGAATTTTTTAAATTGAATATCTTCTGTAAACTAACCTGAGTACATCACAAACACCCATACCTGAATGGACACTGGAACCCCGACGGCAAACGGCCGCGCGCACCGCAACACGGTGCCCCGGTACGCACGGCTAATCCGTCTCGGCAACACACCAGAGGGAGACCACACTCTACTCTACTCGAGTCGCCTACCTGCCACCGCACGGCGTAGCCGTCCAGTCGAAATCCAAAAATGTTCAAATGTTTGTAAATCTATCGGACCAAACTGCGTGGTCATTAGTCAGTAGCTTACAAACTACTTAAACCTAGGTAAACTAACCTAAGGACAACACACACACCCATGCCCCAGGGAGGATTCGAACCTCCACGGCGAGCAACCACGCGCTCCGCAGCGCGAGGCGCTTTAGACCGCTCGGCTACTCCCCCGCGGCTCTGCAGAATGCTTAGTCCCTCCCCTCCTCGGATTTTCAGGGGTGCATTTCGCCCTAAAGGCACCTTTATCAATGAAAATGCATACAGCATTGAACAGAGTTTGTGTGATTCAGCAGAGTGTGTTATAGAGAAAGAACTACATTTGTGAGGTTGGCAACACTCCAATTACACACTGTGCAGAATCAGTTACCAAAAAAAAAAAAAAAAAAAAAACAAAAAAAAACCACTTCTGATCTGTGGAAAACAACTATTAACAGTGAAAAAGTGACAGTGAAAATAGTGAGAAAATGATACATCATGAAAAACCGGCGGTATTGCATTAAACAGACCGGCATTCCATGATGTGAAGCGAAAAGAGGACAAAATTTCCGTAAGTAACAAACATTATGCCTACTTTTCATGGTCCATTTAGAACTGTTTTCGATCTAAACACAAAGCAAACTGTAGATTTCAATTATTACAGACCACTGAAGATGAAGATGTTTTACAGTCATTAAAACGAAACGCGTCTGGTGATAAAAAAATCGCATTTTTATTCTAGTTGCAAAGACGGACAACCACTGCCATTCATAATCACGAACATAGATAATCTTCAAAACACTGAAGTCCCTGCTAGTGTGTTGATGGAAACACTTTCATACTATTAACCCACAATATCATTCTCATAAAGCACGTGTGAAGAAATCTCTCGCTCTATCTTGGACCTCTCTTATCTCGTTTTTATGAAAATTCTCCCCTATATAGTTGACAGTCAGCGGTATATATTTACATCCAGAGGAGAAAGTAGATGATGAAAATTTTATAAGTAGATCTCGCCTCGACCAAAAACAGCATTGCTGTAGTGATTTCAACTTCTGTATCATTCCAGTGACTCGGTTTACTCTGTAACGCGATAATACGAAACGAGCTGCCTTTCTTAGTAATCTTTCGATGTATTTCCGTTAATACCACCTGCTAAGGGTCCGATACAGCGCAGAAATGCTCCCAAAGAGCAGGGACAAGCGCATTGTATGCAGTCTCTTAGTAATTATGTTACACAACATACGAATTCTACGAATAAAACGTAGCTTTTGGTCCGCCTTCGTCACAAAATTTTTATGTGTTCTTTTCAATATATTCTCAATTTAATTTTTCGGATATCAGGCTTAATTAATTTATAAGGTGCGTCTGGAAAGTTCGGTAAACGTTCCCATATTTTACGAACTGCGCTATCGAGGATGAGGTGCCCACACACATACACAATGATGGACATGTCAACAAGCTCTCCCTATCGTGCAAAGCACTGCAGTAATGGTACACGCTACGACCCAGCTAACAAAGTCTATGTGAGAACTCATGTCATTGCAACATGGAGTGCAAAATGGAGAAATGGAACAACGGGTTAACACCAAGTTTTGTTTCAGATTAGGCAAAACGCCGAAGGGGCACTTTGGTGTCGAAGCAGTGAGTTAAACGTTTGTGTGTGAGTGATTGCGGAAATCCAACAACGCGTGGTCTCAGTGCTTAGTTCAATTCCAGAAGACGCTTTTGCTGACAGTTTCCAACAGCTGTACAACCGATGTCAGAAGTGTGTTGTAGCCAATGTCATTTACTTTGAAAGCCAGTAAAGATACTTTGTTTCTAACACTTTTTTCTTACGTTTCCTGAGATCATTTACCGGACTTTACAGACGCACCTTGTATCTTATTTACGACGTTTGGCGGATTACTTTTTAGTAATCATGTACGGGACTTCGCAGTTGCCATTTCTTAAGGTCACTTCGCAGCATATAGATGTATATATAAGTGGTTCTGCAGTTGAGTTTGACCTTTTGATGACTTTACTAGATGATTAACGCTTGCATCACATAGTTTTCTATACGTGTTGAACAGTGAAAAATAAACTATTGGTTGGTTAGTGTAAATGTTGACCGTATTTGTAACGTTCTTGTTTCTAAGACTGGTTTCAATGAAAAACAACATTAATTATTTAACTAGCTGTAAGAATAACCAGCGAAACGACTATAAAAAATGAATAAATAAAACTGCAAGTCAAATCTAATTACTAATCTCACGAATGTGCAACGTGAGATTTTTCCAAGTATTTTCAAGAAAGTGGAGTTTCAATAAATCATTAAAAATAACAAGGAAGTAAATCATGTGCACTTCACTGGATGGGTTTGACTTTAACAAGGATACCACACGGGTATCGGATTTTAAAAATTTTTATTTATGGTACGTCATGTTCAGAACTTAAATAACAATCAGCCAAAGCCATTTGACGCAACTCTCAAAAATTCTCGAGAAAATCGACTTTGAAGTTTTGCAACTACATACAAATACTAATTATGAAAGACTTGTAGCACATATTGGTGTAGCTCAGGTGGTAGCGTTCTGGTCTCACATCCGCAAAGTTGATGGTTCGAATCCTTTTGCGACATTTTTTTTTTCGCTGAATTTTCAGTTATATAAAACATTTTTGTATATCATTCCACTCATTCCATGTGTTGTGTCACTTTTTGTTTACCTGTATGTCGATGAACTGAACACCTTGTCGTTACCCATAAGATGTTTGGGTAGATTATCTGCCTGAAAATCCATTTATAGCTATGTAGATGACATTCCAAAAACAGCGTAGCTCTTCACGAAGTGAACAATCAAAGGTTATTGTAATCAAATAATAAAGAAGGCAATACTGTAAACAATGTAACATATTTTTTTTCACTGAAACCATCATTATTTATAAAATGTAAAAAATTATGTATAAACAAAAATACCTGAATTTTCATTAAAACTGTACAAGTATTCGGATACAACAAATAAAAAATATCGACCACGGCGAAACCACCGATTCTACGGTTGTAAGGCTACAGCGCTATCACCTGAGCTATTGTTTTAATTATAGGTAGTTCCGTGTAGTTGCAAAACTTAAAAGTTAATTTTCCTGAGTATTTTTGAGTGATGTTTCGAATGGCTTTCTCTGGTTGTTATTTGAGTTCTGAACTTCACGTACCATAAATATAAAAAAATTCTAAAATCTGGAACCCATGTGGTCTCCTTGTAAGACATGAATCTTATTTCAGTAACATTAAAGTAGGTACAAACACGAACAATTACTTCCTGAATTTCGATTCGAAATAATACCACAAATATTTCATTTACAGTTAAGCAATAAAAAAGGAAACCAATCGGAGACATGTCCTTGCTGTTAATAATGGCACCTGAGAAGTTCAACGAAGCTAAAAGCTTACGTTGTCAACGTGAAATATTCATGCAGTCTGAATCACCTCATGAAAACAACCAAGTTAATGTATTCATAAATCTCGCTGCGCATCACTGGAGCCACATCTACACATCTACATGGGATACTCTGAAAACTACATTTAAGTGCCTGGCAGAGGGTACATAGACCCACATTTATACTGTTTATCTCCCATCCCATTTTCGAATAGCGCGCGGGGAGAAAGAACACCTGAATTACTCCGTTTGATCTCTGATTTTTCGTATTTTATACTGATGATCAAATGTAATCCGTTATCTCGGAAACAACCCAGACTTCTCGCGTTTATACACTGCACAACTCTGTTGCCTAACCGCGAAAGGCAGCAATACCTCGCCAAATAAAGAGCAACTCAGACAGACACGTCGTTCCTACTTAACCAAAGAAAACCTCTATTTCACCCAAAGAGACTTATATCCGTCACCTGCAAAAACCAAAGAAGAAGTTTTAGATTGTCTCGCAGATCTTTAATATAAGTAAGGAGGAGTAGGGGCTCAGTAACACTACCCTTGTGAATGCCAGATATAGCCGCTCATAGAGCCGATGCCTTTCCATCAGTTATTACCAAGTGTATCCACTCTGACAGGAAACCTCCAAACCCGTCTCATATCTGAGACAATATTCCATAAGGACATAATTTGAGTATTATCTCTGTGTCAAAATGGAATTGATCTGAGATCCCTTGTAGAAAGCACTCATCAATTCCTGTCAGTAAAGAGCTAACGGTGTTTCGCAACAACGGCACTCTTTGAATCCGTGTTGACTATGAGTCAATAGATCGTTCTGTGCAAAGTAATTCATAACGTTCCAATTCAGTATATGTTCCAGAACCCTGCTGCAAAAGGAATTCAATGATATAGGCTCGTAATTCAGTGGTTAACCCCAGTTGCCTTTCTTTAATATTAGCATGACCAATGCAACTCTCCAGTCTTTTGGTACAGATCGTTCGTTGAGCGAGGTGGTTGTTTATGACTGAAGTATAGTGCTAATGATTCGGTATACTCTAAAAGGAAACTAATTTATGAAGAATATGGATTCAAAGACCTATCTCTTTAAGTAATTTTAGTTGGATCACTGCTCCGAGGATAGATAGCCATGTGAGCTTGAGATACGTCTGAGTGAGTTTGCGTATGTATGGGTTTCTTTTCTGATGGTCATCGACGAAAATTTACGTCGTGTGAAAGTGACTATTTCACGTACCGACCTGCGGCTCAGAGATAGTCTTTATAGAGATAGTCTCAGAGATAGTCTCTATTACTGACATTCGAAACTCGATTTTAAATTGCTTGATACGTACTTCTGCGTTATTCATCTTTGCAGCTGTGCGTAGTTCGCAATCTGGAATTTAACAGCTGTCAACAAAGCTGATTGAGAATCGGGAGGCTTTAATGCAAGCACTCGTCATCAGCGTCAACGCCAGAATGGCAGAAAGTTTTCCAGCATGCATTGACGACCTTGTTGGCCATACAGTCTATTAGGAACAATTTTCTGCCTATTCCAGTGTCCAAGAGATCATAATAAATCTAGGTGACTTCCGTAAAATTAAGAATTGCGGCGAGATCTACCTACTTAAATTTCTCTTTTGAAATTATATTGTTGTCTACCATTAGTACAGGGAAAAATGATCATCAAAACAAAATAACGATCAGAGCTCTATCGGAGAAATTTGGGTGTTCTTTCTTCCCGCTAGCTATTCGAGAATGGAATGGTAGATAAATAGCAAAAAGAAAAAGCTTCCATCAACCATGTGCCAGGCACTTCAGTGTGATTCGCAGGGTCGGACGCGGTATGTCCTTCAGTAGTTCCTGGAGATGTGTGAAGTCCCTGTGTCTGGGTGGTGCAAAGGTTAGCACAACCTCCAACTTCCAAGCAAGCAGGAACCAGGTTCGATTCCTGGCCCTGACATAAATTTTCATATGTCCATTACAGTATCTACCAGCAGTTACGACAAAAATATCCCAAATAAATTCTATGAATATGTTATCGTTACGCCTTAATGGGTATTTGTATCAGTTAGATTCCATATTTACTGTAGTGCTACGTTCTCTATACAGGGTGAATCACCTAACACTTGCCACTAACCCGAGCGGTCTAAGGCGCCTCGCTGCAGAGCGCGCGTTGCTTGCCGTCGGAGGTTCGAACCCTTCCTGGAGCATGGGTGTGTATGTGTGTTGTCTTTAGGTTAGTTTACCTTAGTTTAAGTAGTTTGTAAGCTGCGGACTGATGACCACGCAGATTGGTCCGATAGATTTACAAAAATTTGAACATTTGAACCTAACACTTGCACCGCAAATATTGCGGAAACGGAAAGTGCGATTCATGTGCGGTTTTCACTGAATGGATTATTAGACAAGGACTCGTATTGTTAGCCGATAAACAGATTGTAAAAATACGTAGAAAGTGTAGTTTTTATGCAAGCATACAATTTTTCAAATGGCACAATGGTTGTTTCTATCGTGCACTGGAATTTTTGACACCATCTGTTACAAAGAATTTTGAATGACATTTTTATCACGTTTAGTTTGGTAGCTGCCACATTCAAAGTTTTGGGGGCGGAGGCTAGGACAGCGTAGCTGACTGGCTGGTGGTCATGAGACAGCGGCCCGTGCCCCAGGGGCTAGCCACTGGGCCATCAGCTACGCTATCAGAGTCTCCACCCCCGAAACTTTAAATGGTTGTAGCTGCCAAACTAAACGCCATAAAAATGTCATTCAACATTCTTTGCACACAGCTTGTGTCAAAAATTCCGGGGAATGATAGAAACAATCATTGCTCCATTTAAAAAACTGTATGTTTGCATAAAAATGCACTTTCTATGTAAGATTACAATTTGTTTGTTGGCTAAAAATACGAACCCCTGACTACCAATCAAGTCTGTGAAAACCGCACAGCAATCGCACTTTCCGTTTCCGCAGTATTTGTGGTGCAAGTTTTAGGTGATTCACCCTGTACAGTCCAAATTTCACCTACTTCTACATCTGTACGACCACTGTTTACTTCTCCAGTTCTCTGCTAAGATTCCCACAACACACTGAAATATTCCAGAAGTATCTCATAGGCTAACTCTTTATTTGTTATATTTTCCAATTGTTTCCACAGAAAAGTGCAACATCTGCTGTCCTTCCGGCACCACATTAACCATGTAATATTTGCAACTAAATTTGCTCGTAATTGTACTTTCTAGGTCTTTATTGAGAGCCTCGAGATTAGTAGGCTATATCACATAAGAGTAATGTAATCAGTTTCTTTCAGTACTCATGAGACTGACCCTCCAGTTGTACGAATGTTCACTCTCCAACTTTCCGATATGCCGTTGTTATTGTAGTTAGTAATGCCATTTCGATGACTTTACTAAATGATAAGTGACAATTTGTAATCTTCTGCCGTTCCATAATTGATAACGCCATTCAAAGACATAGTTATATACATATGAGACTAAAGTCCTTGCTATAATTATTTTTTGTTATATCACTACGTACGTTTCGACTTCACAGCGACATCACGTTATCTGAAACAGAATGCCTTATAAACTTGGTGAATACGTTATGTAATGTATGATTGAATATTTTACAAGTAACCTGTGTTTATACACTTAATCGTAAAGTCATGGCAGATTGTTGTTATTTCCTGTACTTTGGAAACTGTGCCTAATTCATGTGTTATTATTTACATCTGGATTTGTCCATTTGTCAAAAATGTTGCTTAAGCCATATTGACAGTAGTTAAGGCAGCTGATATTGCCGTCGTTTAATACATAGAATATGTCACTGATCAATTTGTAGGAAAGTCTACATAGATGTGTGAAACAATTTCAAAATAAATAAAGTGGCTGGCCAATACATACTTTAGCTCAGTACCACATACATTAATATAGAACAAAGACGAAAATGAAGTGAGATTTTTTTTTCTTTTGTCAGATAGTAGAGAGAAGGGAGGGAAAGGCGTCAGGCGAAAAAGTGGATTCATTTATTTCGTAGGTGTGTGTGTGACAGCTTTATTGTACTTCAGCAAATTTTGATCGTTGATGTTTAGTACTTATAGCGTGGGCATGTTCGAAAAAAGGTTTGTGTTATTAAGAGAGACAAATTCATCTTTTGTAGGTATTGGATAGTCTCTCATTTTTAGATTCTTTCTTTCCTAATGATTCAGATTTTTTACAGTATACAATTTGTATTTGTATGATATATACTGGGTATCTTATGCAATTTCTTAGTAACTAGGTGTCTTGCACTGTCAATATTATCAACAACTTGCAAACTGGGACTGAAAGTTTATATACCTAAGAGTGCTCGCGTAATTCTCAATCATTGGAGATTATAATTATACTTGTTCTAATTTTGTTTTTAGTCAACAAAGTGTCAGATTGTTTCAAAATATTGCTAGTGTTTGTAGTATATTTCTTTGTAGGCTTCTCTGATTTTTACATTACGTTATTTTTTGTAGAGAATGTGATGTGCCTTTTGAAAATAGTCAGAAAGTGTAGTATAAGTAGACCGTTTCCCTTATCTGCTTTGATAGCAAATTAGAACAACACAGACATGACCACATATTACAAATCAACCAAAATCAGTCTTCCAACAACACTAAACCTGTGATACAGATAAGTAAAATCATATACTATACAAAAGAAGTATACTGCTTATTTACAATAAACATATTACAAAGAATCAAACAAATAAATATGCTACTAACACAAGCGAATAGTTTGAAAAGCTTTTAGCACAAACTTGACCAAATAATGCGAAAGTATATTGTGTCTATGTTACATAGGGCAAACGCAACTTATACTATGTGGTTTATATATGGTTATGATCCAGAAATACGGCTCAATGTAGTCTAAGAGGCGAGCTGTACACATATGCTGTCGTGCCCAGCAAAATACATTAGCTGCAAAGATGAGTTTGTACCTGTTATCATACAGTCAAACAGTCTTACCGTAGGCTATCATTCGCGAAACAATAATGAAATATAAAACATGATTATTTAGTAAAACAAGTTTTATTCTAATGTTTGCAAATGGATAGGCAATTTCAGATAACTAAGTTGAATAATCCTTATTCAAATATATATTTTATATATAGCAAACGTACCATCACAAACCATAGCAATGAATGGAAATAAACCTTGTAAAATTAAAAGAACAGATGCGTTATCTGTGTTATGAGAGTGGTACCCAAATCTGCAACTAAGTAATCATATACGTCACTAAGGCCTTTTCACGATAACCCAACATGAAATAAAATAGTTAAAATCTCAGTCAGATGAATAACGTAACAATCCTCGTAAAATAACATGTAGAATCGCATACATTGTTCAGTTGCAGTTCCGTAACTTATTAAACTGGCACTTATTAGCCCAAAAAAGTGGGCGTTTACGGCGCAGAACTAGCACTGACAAAACAAATTACTTCATCTAGCCTGGAGGAACCTCTTCCTTCCAAGACGGACATAACGTGTTTCTTATAGTCCCCGAGAGCTCTCCACACACTACTTGCAATACCACCACCCAAACGTTTCAATATTACTATTACTTCTTCACAATGAATATACAGTACCTTAATTATTTAATAAAAGCCAAATGACAAATTCCTCCCCTCTACCAACCACCACCCCACCTCCTGACCATCACTTTTGTCTTCCATCTCACTTCACATCCCACCTTATCACATCCAACCACCACTCAGTCATCTATTCCCTACTACTCAACCGCCCCCTCCCCAATAATAATAATAGTAATGGTAAATGAGTAAATAAAACATTTCCAATATAAAAAAATTAAATTATAATTTTTCCATTCCGCTTACATCTAAACTAAATACACTAAAACATAATTTATTATACAACATACAAAATAAACTACATTCGTGATGTTGACAACACTCCAATTGCACACTATGCAGACTCAGTCAAAAGAAAAACTAACACGTCAGATCCGTGTAAAACAATTATGGACAGTGAAAATGTGACCGTGAAAGTAGTGGGAAAAACAATGACACAGCATGAAGAATCGGCGATACCGCATGAAACAGACCGGCATTCCATCATGTGAGGCGAAAACAAAACAAAATTTCCGTAAGTAACAAAACATTAGGCCTACTTTCCATGTTTCGTTGACGAACTGTTAACGATATGAAAACAAAACAAACTGTAGATTTGTGTTATTACAGACCCCTCCAGATGTTTTACTGTCATTAAAGGGAAATGCGTCTGGTGAGGAAAAATCCCATTTTATTTGTAGTTGAATAGACGGACAAACACTGCCATTGATAATCATATTGTGAAGAGTTTTTGATACAGTTGAATTACTATTTACTTTTAAGTATTTCACTTAATATGTTTAGAAATTGCAAACAAGTAACTTGAAATTGGTTTCGCTATTATCAATACCAAATAATACGTTTTCAAACAGTGAACTCCTCCAATATACTACACATGTAAAATTCTGAATGTTTTTACCACCTGAAGATGGGCGCAAGCCCGAAACCGGTCGTGTAATAAGTAAATGGTATGATCTTTGATGTGATTTGTAGCGGTTTTTATTCTCAACCCTGCATTAGGAAAAGTCACAGAGTTCAGACGCATCCATCGTGGATCAATCCTTTTGTATTTAATGTCATACAAAATAAATATATAAAAAATATATCTTTAAGACACAAATAAATAACACGTTAAAAACGTGAAAATTCACAAAAATTACTAAATAGGACAATTCTGTAGCGTCAGACTGATCATATGGCAATAACTGTAAAATGCAAACGTGAAATTAGCTGTCTATCAAATGAAAAAGACGAAGCGCGTCTGGTAAAAATAAATGTATTCCAAGCAAGCAAACGAAGTTTCTTTGTCCAAAACAAATAACTAGCATTTATGTTTACTGTTTTCAGCTCATGTTAATAACATTAAATCCAAATAATAACACTTTACTCTATTGGAGGAGATTACATTGTAATTGACGAGATAAAATAAATACTAATAAATTTTTCGCTTCGAGTCGTATTTGCATCCGACATCGCAAAATTTGAAGTTAGTCATTAGATCCACTACGCTGCACACATTCTAATCACGACACTTGCTGTGTAGCTTGATAACACATCGTCTATGTTTTGTTAAAGTTTGTTCGTTATTTTGTCAGAGAGTTCTGAGAATTGACACTTAAGATGAAACACGTCTTCATTTTCACGTTCCTCTCACTCTGTGAAATTTTGTCAGTGGATTACCTGGGGCGGGTTTTCCTCGTAAGCCACTCTTTCTCCTAATAGACGCGAGAGATTGCTAGACTGTAGCAACAGGTCGTGATAGAACCTAACAGGTTGAGACTGGTATGGATCCAAGTTTTTCCACGCTTCACCAAAAAAGTAGAATGCAGACGTCGTCGGTAAGGAACTACGAGGTATCTCGAGAACAGATGGGGCAGCCGACAAGTGTGGTTTATGGAAAATACGAATGGGATGGGTCACCGCAAGCGAAGCCTTTGCTGCTCACAGCCGGCGCGCATACCAGCGCGGTGCCGCTTGTCTTCATAATTCGCTCGGCGCTTCTACCCTACGTGTTGGCACGTTGCGGCCGGCGCCATTTTCTCTGGACAGTTCGTAAATTAGATGTGCAGCTGCTGTCCGCGGCCAACAGGTGCTAGAACGTTGCGGAAGGCGAGAGGAAAAGTTGATCGTGAGAAAGAAATGAGGAATTTTAATAGCTCGGCCAGACGACGCGCCGTATTCGCCCGCGCCGCACAAAAACCCGGAGCCCACCGCCCGCAGAGAGAAAATGCCGCAGACTGCGAGATGGATCTGCGGCCTGCAGGGGGCGCTAATTCTCTGCGTGTGAACTCGCGACCCCTTGATCCCAGCTCGCGGGAAGATGTCGGCCTGGTTTCCCTTGATAGTGGGAACCTATCTACTGGCGGGCGTTACTTTGTTGACAAGGAATACGAAAAAAAGGGTAACTGCAATTATTTTTTTAAAGTTATATGTACTGAAATTGCTAAGAAAAAACCTCATTCTCTTCAAACTACTTTCCATTAATAAATTTGTCCCACCGGTGCTTCCACTTTCGAAAATTTTGTGGTTGTCTTTAGAAATGGCTGACAGGTCAGCTCTAGTTTTAGTTTTCACTTCTTCATTGTTGTCAAATCGAGGACCTTTCATCTCAATCTTGCACTCAAGTATGGAAAAAAATAAAATATAAATAAATAAACTTGTAAGGAGACAGATCAGACGAATAAGGTGAGGGAAGATGTAAAACCTTGTCATTTTTAGCCAACAACTGTGCAACGAAGTTGTGCAGGTGCGTTGTAGTGCTTGAGGAATATCAGTCTTCTGTCTGCATTGTAGTGGTAGAGGAACCAACCTCTTTTATGCCACAAATCGGGACTTTTTCACACTGTTAATCATTTTCTTAAATCTTACAAATAAAGGTTTGATTGATAGTCGGAGCCGGAGCAACAAACTCTGATTAAATATGCCCTTGGCATCATAAAAAGAAAAACCAACGTTGTTTTGATGTTTTTGTTGTTGATTTGACGACATTTTCTAGGATTGGGTCCCGAAATTTTTCAACGGGCAGTTTATAGACACCCTGAACGAGGTTTGTAATTAATCCACATATCACCAATTTTTAATCGAGCGACCGTTTTTCCCGTAGTTTCATCTTGCAAGCCACATCAATAATAAAACAGATTTATCCGAGAGGAAAACAAAATGTCACAGCTGAGGTATTCAGTCCTGAATTATCATAAAAAGGAGTAAAACATATTCTAGCATTTTTCATGTGTCTAACACTCTACGTAATGTAAATTTGAACGAAATTAAAATTTTTCGTACTTGCTTTAAAAAATAAAAAACCTCCAATAAATTGGACTCTGGGTCTGTAAGGCAGTTAAGGATGTGAAATTAGAAGTCAACATTTATATATGTCACACCACATTTATTGTGGAACTGACATGTCAAACTGGAATTTGTTCAAAATTAATACATAAAGTACCGTAATTTCAACTAGTGATATCACGTCTGAAGAACTCCGCAATGGGTCCACTATCTTTATTGTTTTCCATTGTAACATACTATTCTGGTGACAATTTGGTGCCCAATATGCCATTGCTGCTCGAGAAGCGAATATTCATTATTGAGTATCAAATATCAACCTTTATATCGTTAGTCAAATATCCATGTTCCTTACGTTTATCATTCTTCTTTCTCATATGGTTAAGTCTGTCGTATTTTTCATTGGATAAATACCACTCCATGTCTCCTACGTATATACTGTGTTTGATAGCGTCGTTCACTGCCTATGATTATTCCTGTTCAGTTAGGACATAACAGTAATCGGGAGCAAACCCAAGAGTGATTAACTTACTTTCTGAAAAGTGCGAAGCAGTAGGTTATTTTCTAGTGTTAAGTATCTGGTAAGAGGTTTTTCTCTACCTGTCGTCATAAAGAGTGGTGGATAAACAGAAATGCGTTGTGAGTCTCATGTTAGAGATGCTGCAGTTCATAGGGTAGTCAGCAACATAAATACATGTTATCCGAAAACACCATTCAGTTTCTGTCACTGAACTCTATTGAAAGAGGAATTTTATGGTATTCCAATGACGGTCAGTCAATGAGGTAAACCATTTTAGTTTAGGACTGAGGGTAACGCATTCTTCAAAGCATCAAGTGTTTGTAAATCAGGAGTTAACTGCTCTGGTCATCGGTCTTTAGAGATACAAACTACATAAACTACCTTATGCTAAACATAACATGCACACACACACACACACACACACACATACACACATAACAGACACACACACATAACAGACACACACACGCGAGCGCGCGCGCGCGCGCACACGCACACACACACACACACACACACACACACACACACACACTGAATATTCATAATCTCGACTCAGAAAGGGCAGTCAGATTATTGTGCAGTGTGAACTTCATGTAAGCCGTTGTTCAAATTGTTCTGGTTTTTCGGAATTCTAGCTCTGCCACCTCTTAATTATATTCCACATGGAGATATATTGTTGACCGTACTGATTCCGTCAGAAGATACGCTAAGATACATTCAGTGAACGGTTAAAGAAAACGAATTAATAACACTTTCTTAAGTGTGTACAGATGGTAGAGGAGATTCATATTCAGTAGCCTTCTGAGTATTCAAATCCCGTTTGAAAGTGTCCTAGTCATACAATCGTATTATTCTTCACAGTAGTTCCTGTGAAAAGGGTCCAAGTTAGAAATGACTTCCACGATGTGCAGATAGTAATGGAAGCCGCTGAAGTAGTGAATAGGAGTCATTTGAGTGAGTGAAATAGATATCTTAGTATTAAAAATAAATCTGAATCAGCTTAAATAGCCCATCTAGTGTAAATCAGAGCGATATGAATGATTAAAATACACGAACGAGATATAAGTAACGCATGGCAGATTACTTAGTTAATGGAATTTATTTAAAACAACGATTTCGGTCTTAGGCCATGGTCAACTAGCTGTACCAAACGTAAAGAATATTTGAAATGACAACATAATCTCGAAAAAGTATAAAATTAGCTTTTTTCAGCGTAGGCCCTACATACTGTACTAGTTACGAAAAATTGATTCAAACAATTTCAAAATCACTTACACATATAACAACATCGCATGAACTAATCATCTTTAGAAGAGTAATGTAGTACATAGTGCAGCAATCATCAGATGTTTGTTAAGCTTATGGGACTTAACTGCGGAGTCATTAGTCCCACGGTCTGCACGGCCACTACGGTCGGGGGTTCGAATACCCCTTCGGGCATGAATATTTGTGCCGTCCTTAGTTGTAGCTAGTTCATAAGTAGTTTGTAAGTTTAGGAACTGATGACCCTGTAGTTAAGTCCCATAAGCTCTACAAACATTTGAACATTTGAATATTAGTCCCAACAGCAATCATCACTGAACTGCAACAACGGAATCTATGTACTGATGATGCAAACTATGCACTTAAACTGGTCATACTTGTATAGTCAGTAAAATAATGTTATACATGTTTAATTTTCTTCTGAGATAAAAAATCCAATAACTCACATTTTACATGTAAATCAAATCTTTGCCTCCCTCAAGAAGAATGTGTGTGTGTTTGTGTTAAGCTAAAATAGTTTGTAGGTCTAGGGACTGATGACTATAGCCATTTGGTCCAATACACTTACAAACACAATGGGTAGATTAAGATTATGATGAAAAGAAGGTAATCCAGTATAAGTGAGTTGTGTAATACGTTGTTTTACCTTTTAGTTTCAACTGCGTAAAACCAATATTATTACATAAGTGGGCGTACAAATGAAACTTGTGTACACGTTCTGATTACAGAACTAACTGATGTTAACAGATTATCTACTTCAATAATTTTTAATATCGCCTTTGTTTAATCATTAAACTTACTCATGAGTCTTATCTCAAGACAGTACTCAAAATATTGCAATAGAGAAAGATCAACTTCAACGTAGAAGACATTTGTCATGGTTCATCTTTAATGACATTTTGTTATACTAAGTTCGAGATTTAACGTGCATGGGCAATTTCATTTGAAACAGAATGAAAAATGACATAATTGACCTCGTATTTTTTTTAAATAATTAACAGTTGCTGCATGTGTCAATTCATGTAAAAGAAAACATGTCATGAATGTATCCCTTTAAAGACTATTACTTTTTTTAGTTAAAATTCGCTGACGTTGGAGTTTTTTTCCGAACGCGACATTTTGTGTGTTGTGAAACTCAAGAAGCTCATACCGCATTTCACTAACGGTTCATTTTGAAACTGAATATCTAAAATTGATGTATAACGATTACTTGAGAACAATTATTTTATTATTTATTAAGATAAATTAATTTTCCATAGGGATTAAACTCACATGGGCTTGATCTTATTATTACACGTTGAGTTCCGTTTTAAATACTACGGAGTATCTAATCTTCAACGTGGAAAAATAATCTAGTAATAAATATGTAGGCTTCTGCTACACATACAAGATAGACTATGGTGCCCTGCCATCGGTCACTCAACAGGGAAAGACAACTCACAGCTGGATATGGTAAACAGTTCACGTAATAACTGACTGGTTGCATACAATGTGGTGTAGAGCAACCGACATATTTTTCGCTGTTTCTACATACGTTTTTTACTACAGCTCTCTATTCAAGATACCATAAAACTGTTTACTGATACGTTTTTAAATCAAATGCTGAACAATATGGCATACATTTTATTCCGTTTATAAATGCATTTTATAGACAAAAGAAGAAAACTGGTGAAAATTACCTGGAATTTAACTTTTAAAAATACCGCAGAAATTACACATTAATCTAGACAGGAGTGCCTTAATTTTTTAATTTATTAGAAAATTTGACTTTGAATAGGTTCTCAGCTATGTGTGTCATAATCATGTGATTTATTGAAATTACGTTACTTTCCCTTCTAAGAAACAACCGGAAGCGTTTTCGGATCACAACTGCGAGTTTGTCAAAGATGTCAACTTCATGTCTACTTTCTATGAAAAGTACATAAATAAATAGAATAAAATGAAACACACAAAAAGTGCAAAGTTTGTTGCTGTCCAATTTGAGATGGAATGGTCCGTATGACAGATTTCTGTTCCATTTAACTGTTATCTGAGTTATAAATATAAAGTAATCAATGCCCAGAGACATATTTGGTATGGAAATCTGTTAAAAATGTTAAACTAATGGACAGGCATACATTCAATGCCTCTCCTTCGGTTAATATATTATTTGATTGTTTTGCCCAATTTAATTGAAATTTGGGATATCTCATTCCACCTTATTCTGAATCTACTCTAAAGATTGAATTATGGTTGTTTGTTGCTTATCTCAGAAGTGACATTTTACACACCATTCTTCATTTCGACTTCATGTCTTAGGGGTAATTGTACATTCAGTAGTTATAGTTTGGTGCTGGTTGTACTGCAGTAAAATCAAATCGAACTGCGTTATTGTTTATGACCCAGGACCCAGTCAGTTAGTGGGCTACATGTTTTCTGTACTGGTGACATGCGAGATGTTTCAACGAAGTTTTTGATTAGTAGTGTTGCGTCATAGAATCTGTTGTGACGAACTGATTTTGTACGTTTTCGAATTTATGTTGTTTCCATCAGAAATCTTCACTTGTGGTAGAGCGACCGAAACCGGTTGTATTCAATCATTTGTATTAATGCAGTAAAGTGCGACGAGCCTCTTTAAAACAAAATCATTGCCGAAAATAAAAATTAGTATTCGTCTATTTTTTCAGGATTTTTTATTTTATTTTACATTTTTCTCTGAGTTACACATGTTTCTTTCTTTTATTTTTTTGGTTACTCAAATTTTTTCGTTTCTTCGGTTTTTCGTCTCTCGCCACCCCTTCAACCCGTCGATCACACATCACATCGAAAGGAACAAAACAGAGCATTCTGTAAAACTAAAATGCACCTCTACTATAACGTAACATAAATGTAACAATGTATTTAAACGTCCTCTGCCACAATGGGAAAACCCAAATCGTTCTAAAAGAACAAGGATATGTCACAATTGAACAAAAGGGGTACACCTTCTTGTTAATCAGTATTAAAAGAGAACACAAATCTACCTGCTCTGATGGGTCGTACAGGAGATGGAACGTCCACTTCCCGCACAATGAAACAAAACAAAACAAGGAAAGAACATGTACGACACTTTTTATACTTAACAGGTATTCCATTAAATGACATAGGCTGTGAGTTTTAAAGTTCACCAATACATTCAAGGTTTATTGTGAAACAATTCGTGTGGAGTACATAAAATGACGGTAATTACGGATCAGCAGTTCAGGCAGTAACATAATTTGGAAATACTATGGTTTCACTCTGTGGGATTTACAGACAGCACTCTTATTTAAATTTGTATATAAAAACAGTTTAGAGAGCAATGAATTATTTATTTAGTCAACTAGTTTCGGTCCTTATTTTGGACCATCTGCAGGACTGTAGCTCTGAAATGTGTCATAGTTCTATTTAGAGAACTTTCAAACAGTATACATTAGTGTCAATATTAACCTAAGTTAAAAGAGAAATAAAACAAAAATATGTTATACCCATTGCTGTAATGTCATTATTCTGATATGTAAAATGAAGTTTCAAACATTGAAATACTGACGTAAATTGCACCAGGTTCTTATTGATATTTTCACAGATATTCTATAACTCGTTCTGCAATTTACTGGCATTAAAAGATTACAATACTGTAGTAATAAGTTAACTTGTAAAATCAACCGATCATTGAACATTACCAAGAAAACAATAGCTTCACACATTTCAATGAGAAAAAAACATAATAGTTTTTGCAAAGAAAGCTATCTTGAATTGTTTCCATATATCTTAAATAAGTTTGATTGGTAATCTTTTAATGCCAGTGAATTTGCATACAACATTGCAGAACCTTTTATAGAATAGCTCTGAAATATCGATAAGAACATGGTGCAATTTTCGTTAGTATTTAAAAATTTTAAACTTCGTTTTACATATCAGAAAAATGACTATAATTATTATATCTCATAGAATGACAAGGAAATGTACAGTAATTTATAATCCTCTATTTTTGGTTAAATTTATGTATATAGTCTTTTCATTGGCCACCAAAGGTTGGTGGAGCCTAATCTATTTAAGTGCTGTAAACCTCGCTCCAGACAGCAGTGAAACTCTAGCAGACTTTGAAGCACCTGACAAGCTACACATCAATGGGTATAAAGTCGTTTTATTTTATTTCTCTTTTATATTAGGTTAACGTTGACACTAATGTATACCGTTTGAAAGTCCTCTAAATGTAACTTGATACATTTCAGAGCCACAGTCCTGCAGTTGGTCCAAGAAAAGAACCAAAACTAGTTGACTAAATAAATAATTCATTGCACTCTAGACTGTTTTTATATATGAACTTAGGCATTACTGACGTACTAGATGTCGATCTATGCTGAAACGTGAAGGCGCAGAATCTGGTATCCATTCTATTATATAAATTGCGGATACCGACTTCGGCTGTACTATTCCACGTTCGTTTTACCTGTTCAAGTAATGCGGCCAAAGTTGTAGGTTAACGAGTTCCACGTGTCAGTTGTCTTTTCATATTCACACTTTGTCGATCTGAGACAAATCTGGGTACATGCAGGTACGTGAAATTCCTGGGTGTTTTGCAACGAGCGCTGAGATTCACCTGCAGTATCCTGGGCAAGCTCTTTTCTGTTGGGAAATTACACCATGTTGTTGTTCCAAGGTACGGTGAGGCGCCATGTAACAGTTTCCGCCGTCGCTCCCACCTGAGGTTCTAGTCTGCCCTCGGGCGTGTGTGTGACTGTGTGTGTTCTCCTTAACATAAGTAGGTTTATGTGGTGAGTAAGTTTAGGGAGCGATGACGTGGGTAGTTTGGTCCCTTAAGTTTTACTTCAAATTTAATTTATTTTTTGTTTGTTTGCAAGAATGACGAAAGAAAAGGTCCTACCTCATTCTTCACATACCAGTTGCTAGTCAGCGTCCATTCAACAAATGCCAAAGATAAAAGAGAGTTGAAATCTACTGCATTCCATACAAAAGGCCTGGGGTAGGGTTAGTGTGTCTTGGACGAATGCCCTCTACGAGACAGCAATTCCCGGTCTACGTAGTATGCGCAAAGGACTATCACATTAATGTAGGCAGAATCTACTTTCATCACTGAACGCCATTCTAAGCGATCCTCTAACGGTTCATTTCGAGACGGGCATGTCGATGATGTGTCTTGAATCGAAGACGGTCAGAGGTGTATGTGTCCGTAGTCTTAATACTAGTAACTGGTTGGGAACAGTTGATATTGACATTTCTGGGCTCACAAACCCTTTTATATGGGCTATGGTAGTTGTACCATCTGCCACTTCTGCCCTTTACAATACGACGGTTCGTCTGTGCTGCATGGAGTTCCAAAAACGCGTCTACGGCTGTAAGAATGTTGATGTGACCAAATCAACCTTCACAGTTGCAAACCAGACGCACACTTCCAAATTTCCATTTCTTAAAAAGGTTACCCTGCCACACGGAAACCCATTTAAAACTCACTCAGTGGACCTTGGGAAATAAGAGTGGGTCTCCGTGGCATGCTGCATGTTTGCTTCACACGTTGATATCAGCGAGCCATATGGCTGTGAACTTTCCCTATTAAAGAATAAACTCGCTATCAGTTGGTAAACGATGACGAAACCTTGTTATATCTTGGGCCCACAGTGTTACAGATGAAGATTGATATAAATAAAATTGGAACACTGTAATATATTTTTCTTTATTTACTTATTCATAGACACGAGGGATGGAAATTAAATAGTGGCTATTAGGGAGACACTATACAATGAAATAAAATTGTCGCTGATATCACACGTTGTAATAACTAGTTAAACGTCACAGGCGTGCGCACAGTCGAGGAAAACACAGTCACTTGTGAGCGAGTGGTCTAACGTAATGGTGTCACTATATTTTCGAAACAGGAACAACAATGTTGGATCAAGATTGAATGTGCCAGAGGTCGTACAACACGACAGTGTCATCGTGATATTCATGAAGCGTGTGGGGAATCGGCACTGTCTTATCGAATAGTGGCACGTTGGGTGAAATCCTTCAGCGAAGGTCGGAAAACTGTGACAGACATGCATCGGGCGGGTTGTTCTAGCGACTCTGAAGAAGAGGTGCATACTGTTGCCGCGTTAATGGACAGTGATCGACGCCAGATTACTCGTGAGCTCGCCCACGAAATCATACAAGCTGTGGCTGCTCTGTACCGTCGATGGGACTGGGAAGTACCGTACCATCCACCATACTGCCCTAACATAAATACTTGAGGCTTTGATTCCCAAGATGAAGGAAAACTTCGTGGAAGTCGCTTCAGAACTGTTCCAGAGATTCGACAGGCAATAGACCGCTCCATTCGTACCATCAACAGTACAGGCTTTTCTAACGGTATACTACCCCTTCCACATAGCTGACAACGGTTTCTGCACAACACTGGAGACTACTTTGAAGGACAGTAACAGGTGCAAATATGTAACGCTTTTATGTCGGTTGTGTATAAATACTTGTCACTATTTAAGTTTCAACCCTCGTACATCTTAAGGCGAAAGTGCGTCGTCAGGCGTCTTTGCTATTCATAGGCTATACCTGCTATAATATATTTGATATTTATGAGGTGTTAGTTTCATCTTACACTTATAGCTACGAATTGTAGTCAGTTTAAGCAAAGTATAGTCTCTGAATACCAGATATCTGAAGACGGCAGTTTTGCATAAATATATATGTACTGAATAAATAAATAAATAAATAATGTATTACATTGTTCTGGTCCAAACAATTATAATGACGTCCAAACCGTTATCAGTACATATCTTATCCCAATGTAGTAACTATCGTCATCGGATAAAAATCGACGACTTCTTTCCAGATGTACTTTTTATTTTCTTTATATCAGATGGCACTGGGACGCCGTCCTTTTTTGACGTTAGTTAATCCCGTATACAAAAGACGTCGAAAGGATTGCCTAACCACAAAAGTACAGGGGACTCCAAATCAACAGGGAGCAGACGTTTTTAACCTAATACTGGCGCTTGTAAACACATAATTTACTACTATAATTTCTCGCACACACTAATTTATAAGCAACACATGATGCAGCAATTCCTGATTCATAATGGGCTATATGAAATAAATGGTATTCTATCTTTAATTTCAAAAAAGGTAATGAATGTAATGCATGATGTGATAAACCTATCTTATAGACTGACACATTTTCATTATTACATTAGTCTGTTGTTGTTGTTGTTGTTGTGGTCTTCAGTCCGCAGACTGGTTTGATGCAGCTCTCCAAGCTACCCTGTCCTCTGCAAGTCTGTTCATCTGAGAATACGTTCGGCAACCTACATCCTTTTGAATCTGCTTACTATATTCGTCCCTCGGACTCCCTCTACGATTTTTACCCCACACGCCTCCTTCTCATGCTAAGTTGACAATTCCTTGATGACTCAGGACGTGTCCCACCACCCTATCCCTTCTCTTAGAATGCGCGAGAAATTCCTTTTCTCCTCAATTCTGTTGAGCCCTTCCTCATTAGTTACGTGATATACCCACCTAATTTTCATCAATCGTCTGTAACAGCCGGCCGCGGTGGCCGAGGGGACTGAGGAGCTCCAGTCACGGTCTGCACGGCCACTACGGTCGGGGGTTCGAATCCCCCCTCGGGCATGGATATTTGTGACGTCCTTAGTATTAGTTAGTTCATAAGTAGTTTGTAAGTTTAGGGACTGATGACCCCGTAGCTAAGTCCCATAAGCTATACAAACATTTGAACATTTTTTTTTCGTCTGTAACATTTCAAAACCTTCTATCATCATTTTGTCTGAACTCCTTATCGTCCACGTTTCAATCCCATACAACGCTACACTCCAGGCAAATGCTTTCAGAAAGGACTTCCTAACATTGAAATTAATATTGGATGTTAACAAGTTTCGCTTCTTTAGAAAAGCTTTTCTTCCCATAGCCATTATGCATTTGGAGCTCCACTTGGTAAATGCGCTTCCTCTTTGGACAAGGCAACACGTCGTGCACTAATGTATGCGGGAAACATACAACTAAAAAGGACGGCGTCCTTGGGCCACCTGGTATTTCCGGCAGTGTGTTTTAATGGTCGTAAACACTGTACACCAAGACTCCAGTTCACATTTAAGACAAGTAAATGTACTGCGGTGCTTTTATTGTAAAGACGAGAACAGCTTAGATGATAAAGTGAAGAGAGCAAATCCTGCGCAGCAGAGCAGACAGCGCTGCTGGACAGAGGTGGGCGGTGACGGATGCCGGTCGGCGGGCGGACGTGGCCGGAATGAAGTGGTGGCGGGGCCGCTGCAATAACGCCCGCCGGCCCTGCTCTCCCCAGGTCCCGGCAAGTGGCGGCACTGAGGCAGGGGTCGCCAGAGAGGACGGCGGACCCTTTATTGTGGCTCTCCGTCTCCGGGGGGCCGCCAGGCCAGCCCCCTTATTGGCGGAAACAATGGGACAAGAGTGGCCGCGGCCGTCTCTCTTCCTCCCACTGCCGAGACATGTGTCTACACTTGAGCTGCCGGCGAAACATCAGCCGAACCGAGACTGACACGACACTATAGATCAAAGTTCTCCAATCTTTCCCCCTTCTCATCAACTGTCAACTGAGTCCCCCTCTTCTTTGAAGTTTTTCTCTGACTGCCTGATTCATCGTAGCAGCCTTACCAAATTTTGCTTGAAGATTGTTATTCTGGTATCTAAGATTTGTCTAAGGAAGTGAGCCTGAAAAACAAAGCACGCTTTCTGTAAGTCCATTAATTCTATTCCAGTAATAAAGTTGCGCGGACGAATGTATCTACGTTTAACAAAGAGAAAACTGCGGCTGTATTTAATAAGTTCAAGATATATTAAGGAAAAGGAATTAATTTAATTAAATAAACTGAACCACATTTGTTGCCTCGTTTCAGAAAACTATTTTATTTCAAGAAAAGATTCCATTAGGAACCGTGTGCTCCACGACAAAAATGTTCAAATGTTCAAATGTTTGTACAGGTTATGGGACTTAACTACCGGGCCATCAGTACCTAAACTTACAATCTTTCCTGAGTGTCGAAATTAATACATCGTCACTTGTTGAAAATTATTACCGGATTGGGACTCGATACCAGACTGACTCATTTTTCCCAGCATTAACTTTAACCGCTTCGGTCATTTGGTCACCCAACCTGTCTTACCCAAATTTTTACGTTACGGCACAAAGATAATGTAATGTCTCCCTCTTGTTCAAATTCTAGTTAAGATGCTGTTAACCTGAGGGAGCAGATGCACAGCTCATCAGTCCGTAGACTTAGGCCTACCAACTACTTAAAACCTTTTATACTAAGGACAACACACGCACCCATGTTCGAGAGACGACTCGAACCTCCAACAGGAGCAGCAAATGCTCAAATGTTTGTATAGCTTATGGGACTTAACTACGGGGTATTCAGTCCCTAAACTGACAAACTACTTATGAACTAGCTTAGACTAAAGACGGCACAAATATCGATGCCCGAGGAGGGATTCGAACCCCCGACCGTAGTGGCCGTGCAGAACGTGAGTGCCACGCCGCAGACTGCTCGGCCACTGCGGCCGGCTGCTCCACGACCATAAAGTGACAAATATTAAAATAATTTTCAGCATTGGTCGTAAATAACCATTTATTTATTGGAAATCGATTTCGACTACGGAATAGTTATCTTCAGGGCAACTGAAATTTAAAAGCACAAGCGAAATAAAAACAGGCAAAAATACAACACTGATTCACATAAGTACTACATCTTTTTTACATGTCATGCACAATCGAAATAATACAAATCTGGTGTTACATATCAAGGAATAGCCACAAAATGTATAAGATATTCCAGAGTGCCAGATCATGACTGAGCGATTTGCTAGCAGCCTATACAGCTAACTTATTACATAGGTGGCGCACTCAATCGTTGATGTAACGTTAACTTATATCCTATATTATCATGTAGTCAAATGTAAAATTTTTTAAAAATGGAAACAAAACAAGTTCGTGATATAAAATAAATAAATACATAATCATCTTAATTCTATTTGGCATGCAAGATGAAGTCATTGGTTTGTTAAGCAGTGCCCTCTATAATTTCTGTTATAAACAAAACAACATCCAAAGTTACATTTCGTCCTAACAAATTTATTTTGTTTTGATACAATTAACTTGTAGATTACATAATTGCGAAACCAGTGTCTAAACTATTTTATTCGTAGTGTCATTCCACTCACATTATAAAAAAATGACAACTAAATGCAACCCCTTTATTTTAGTTTAAACAACGATAAAACCTTTGTTTCCATAGAGGCAAATAACATAAATGGTACGTAAAGGATCCAACCCTTAGCTACATTTATGCTTAAAAATATTTTGTATACAATTTTAGCTTTCATTATCAAATACGCTCTTTATATCTTATCTTGTTGGGCGGTTGATTAGTAACATTCTCTTCAAGCGGCTATAAACAGAGAATATGAAATTTCAGGCATTACGCCCGAGAGCAGTGGTGTTCGCGCTCAGTTGTCTGTGTTAACAGGTGTATGTCACCGCATCTAATAACTGCAAAAAAGAATAATTGACCTACGTGGAACGTATCCGTTGCAACACTAAGACGCAATTTGGCGTACATGTGCTATGGCAGCAGAACACTGACTCCAGTGCCTTTGCTAACAACATGTCAGCGCCTATCGCGCATACCTGGTTCGTGATAATAAGGTTGGACACTAGACCAAAATCGTGACCTGGTCAGATGTGTCTGGATTTCAGCTGGTATAAGTTGATCGTAGGTATCGAGTGGACCCCCCAATCCCCAAACCAATGTCCTCAAGTTGTCCATAAAGCAAAGTTCGAGATGGTGGTGGCTCCATGGACTGAGTACTCTGGTCACACTAAGCCTGCCTTTCACTGGAAATGGCTATGTTCTACATCTACATACATACTCCGCAGTCCAACCAGTGGTACCTGGTGGAGAGTACTCAGTACCACTGCCTGTTACTTGCTTTACTGTTCCACTTCCATAGAGAAGAAATGCATGAATGCGTCTGGACGAGACCTAATATCTCTGATCAATGTTCAAATGTTTGTAGAACTTATGGGACTTAACTACAGGGTCATCAGTCCCTAAGCTTACAAACTACTTATGAACTAGCTAAGACTAAGGACAGGACAAATATCCATGCCCGAGGGGGGATTCGAACCCCCGACCGTAGTGGCCGTGCAGGCCGTGACTGGAGCGCCTCAGTCCGCTCGGCCACCGCGGCCAGCTATCTCTGATCTTGTCTTCGTGGTCTTTGTGCGAAATATAGTTTGGCGGCAGTTAGAATCACTCTGCAATCCTTTCAAATTTCTGCCCTGTAAATTTCTTCCACATTGTTTCTCGAAAAGAACGTCACCTTGCGTATAGAGACTCCAATTTTAGTTCCCGAATGATTTCAGTAATGCGCATTAATTGAACCTATCACTACTAAACCTAGCCGCCCGTCTCTGAACAGGTTCTCTGTCTTCCTTTAAACCGGTCTGATGGGTATTCCAAAAACTTGAGCGGTACTCAAGACGTGGCCACACTGGCGTTTTATATGCGATTTCCTTTACAGATGAATTATATCTTTCCAAAATTCTTCCAAATAAGAGGGTGATCTGTCCTGTGAGCTCCGTCGCGGCTGAGAGTGTGCCACTCTGGGTCTGCATCGACTGGAGCCGTGGACAACGCCCGAGAGCGCAGATTGTAGTCGTGTGATCGAGGAAATGGCGATAGCAGGGGCTCCGGGTCGGGCTGTGCTACTGGTTGGGATGAGGCAGGGAAACGAGGGCGAAGTTGGTTAGTATGTCGGCGCTCCAAACCCCTCTGACAGAGAGGAGGCGTCGCCAGTGAGTGGCCACTACGGTGGCCGGCACCCATGAGGGCTTCGTACCATAGGAACGGGCCCACACAGCGGATCCTGGTGCATATTGCCCAGTGTACCGCGTCCTTGGTTCCGAGGGCTGTGGGGCCAAGAGATGGAGAAGGGTTCGTGGCTGGCGGCCATGGAGGAGTTCTGCCGGGCTACGATCCTGGATAGGGGTAGTCCTGTAGGTACTCAGGAATAATGTGAGGGCTGCTGTGGTGGTGGAGGTGCCCACAGACTTCAGCATTTGTTGTTTAAACGTCCGCACCATCCGCTCAGCAGCACCATTAGAGGCTGGGTGGAATGGCGGACTAAACAGGTGTTTGATGCCATTTGCATCACAAAACTGCTCAAAGGCTGCCGCTGTAAACTGGGGCCCATTGTCAGAGACGATGGTTCGGGGAAGACCCTCGATAACAAGAATTTGTGTGAGGGCATTGAGTGTGGCAGGCGTGGTGGTGGACGCCATGCTGACTACATAGGGGTAGTGGGAATAGGCATCAATGACAATAAGCCACATAGATCCCAGAAAGGGGCCCGCAAAGTCAAGATGGATGCGGTCCCAACGGCGACCTGGAGCAGGCCAGGGAGAGAAAGATTGGGCCGGAGCAGCCTGGTGCTGAGCACAAGTGGAGCAATTGCGGACGATGGCCTCCACGTCTTTGTTCAGACCTGGCCAATAAACGTGTCTCCTGGCCAGGGATTTCATACGTGACATTCCCCAATGTCCCCGATGGAGAAGATCCAGAACCTGAGGGCGTAAAGCAGGTGGGATAACCACCCGGTGGGTATCGCCCTCAGCATCGAGGAGGAGAATACCATCAATGACAGACAATCGACGAGAGAGATGGGACCAGGCACGTAGCTGGGAGGCTGTCGACTTCGGGAAGTAAGTGGGCCACCCATGAAGTACATGATGGATGACCCGTCTCAAGAGGGGGTCCTGGCGTGTGTCTGCAGCAATGCGCGTGGCTGTGATAGGGAACCCATCTAAGGTACTTTGCCGTTCCAGATCAATGTGGAAACAGGAGACTTCATGTCGGTCAAATGCTGGATCGGGCCCTGAAGCCAGATGAGAAAGAGCGTCTGCATTGGCGTGTTGTGTAGTAGGCTTGTACTTAATGGTATAATTGTAGGAACCAAGAAATAGAGCCCAACGCTGGAGTCTTTGGGCCGTACGTTCTGGGAGCCGAGAGTGTGGCCCAAATAGAGCGACCAATGGTTTGTGGTCAGTAATGAGGGTAAACTTGGCCCCAAAAAGATGCACATGGAATTTCTTAACCGCATAGACGATCGCCAACGCCTCCATTTCTATCTGAGAGTAGTTGTTTTGAGCAGGCATTCTGATGAATGCGGCATTGGGTGGGACGTGTGCAGACAGGGTACCCTCACCCTGTGCACAGTGTTCCGCCCTCGGAGTGGTCGCCGGAAACCGTGGCTGGCGCCGTCACGGCCGGCCGCGGCCGCAGCACGCGCCGCTGCCTGCCACGGCGGGGCAACCCTTTAATTTGCTGCTGCCAATCAGCGCCCGGCCCTCCGAAGAAAGCTCTCTCGCTCTGCTGTCGGGCAATATCCAAGGGTCCAGCCTGCAGCCTGGCAAGAAGCGGTCCAGCGGCCGTGGGGTGGGGCGACAACTCCTAATCACTCCCAGGCGTCAGCCGCTGGGCGCAGGACGTAGGAGGGCGCTCCGATAAGTGCCGACGAACTTCCATGAAACAATCTGACAATGTAGTTGCACCTTATGGTTGTTCAGAGTTTTCATTTGAACAACGTAAAGAATAACGTTCTTTGTTGACAGCCTTCTGAATTAGCCAGTGTGTCGGCCGTGGGAAAGCGAGTTCTTAACTCAGTTGACTGCTCGAGACGAGTGAGTCTACTCCAACGCCCCTGGCGTGTTATGCCCGTTTTACACAATCGACTTTGTGGTGAAAATTGACTACTCGAAACGCGTGCGACTTTCGTGGCTGCGAGTAAATCAGCAGTCAATGATGTCAGTAATTGGGCCGAGTGTGGAGTACTAAAATTCCGAGTATGCTGCAGAATGCGCACGCGCAGATGCAAGTGACAATAGTGGTGTTTGCTAACATAGGAAGTTAACCCAATCTGAACGAAAGCGGTCATATTACAGAAATGCTTTCGCGATTTCTTTAACTTTTTTCTGTTGTTTGTTTTCTGTTTTCATGACACCGCAAAAGTTGAACCATAGCCTAATGTTGTTTTTCTAGTAGTTTTCTCCTACAGAATACATGAAGTATCTGGAAGCAGAAACATATTTTCGTTTTACGTGGAAGAAGCCTTCGTTTCACGTGGAGAAAGCCTAGACTATGTATATATGTATATAAGCGTAAGCATATACACGTACTAGAGTCAGAATTATTAGATGTGTAAATCATTTTCGTTGTTATTTTGACCGTTAGCAAGCAAACAAGGTAAGAAAACTAGTGAATAGTCGCATTTTACTGCATTTTTAATTTAGGTTCTCAATTCTGTAAAAATTTTGCTATATGACATTTGAAAATAACATTATCTATTATCCTATAGTCACTAATAAACTCAATTATCCTTTATCTGTTCCTACGTAAAAAGTGCTCTCTAAACATCTCTTCATCATTCACTTGCGAAACAACATAGCAGTCAGCTCTACAGTTTCGGTGTTTACGTTTAAACGAAACCAACTGCTCGAGATAGGCAAGAGGTAGTAGGGTATTGGGACGCCAGTGGCGCTGCAGTAGACCCGCTCGTCTCGAGTAATCATCTGAGACCTCGTGTAAAAGGAGCTTTATTCCCGTACTGAGTCCGTGTGTTTCGAGCGGTCGTTTACGTTTAGACGTTAGCGCCAAAACTGTAGAGTTGTCTGATGTTCAGTTTCGAATCTAAATGATGAAGTGGTGTGATGACGGCACTTTTTTACATAGGAGAAGGAAATAATAGAGTTTATTAATGACGAAAGGGTAGTATATACTCAATTTTCTCGTCAAATGTGACTTGACAAATTCTGTACGTTACTGAGAACCTAAAAAAAAAAGGAAAAGTGTGTCGAATCATTTCAGAACTCACACAGTTATTTGCTGAAGAAAAGATATGCTAGAAAACATATCAAACAGTACTGGAAAATTCAGTTAAAAGTGCCTTTTGCGTCAGGTTGCATGTCTGGTTTTCATGATACCGGACAAATATCGTCGAAAATAATTTTCTCATCTAATAATTGTGACGGTAAAAATAATTTTCGATATAAATACTTTTATATATTTACGTTCGTATTTTTTGCGTAGTGTACCCTTTTTCCCTGTAACACTTACATATATTTCAGCTGAAAGTACATTACCAACGTGCAGCCACATAGTGCAGCCACGGCAACCCTGCAAAATTCACAACGAGGCATATGGTATGTTTCCATGTTTCTGAAGATAATTGAAGGCCGAGACCGGTTGAATAAAACAACCTGCTACCGTATAGACTTTTTTTCAACATAAATGTCTCACACAGGCACCAAAGACGCACGCACTTTGAGTAGTCAATTTTCACCACGAAGTCGATCGTGTAAAACAGGCTATACTATTGAAGAGTTGGAGTCACATACAAACAAAAGAGAAATGGATTAACTTGCCTTGGACCCTGTACCAATACTGACGAATATTTATTTTCTGATAAGCATGAGAGACGAAGCAAGCTCCAACTATCAAAACGATTTCACTAGAAAGGAAACCATTCTTGAACACATGACGCTGGAAAACGCAATAAGAGTTCGTGATATTTAAGAGATTGTGGGAATCTCAACCAAGGGAATGCATGATCTCCGCAAAGAGAATTGGCTGTGAAGCAGGTGTGTAATAGGTGTCTACCGCCATTGCTCACTGTCGATCAAAAGCACATCTACATCATTTCGACACAGTTCTATCTCAATTCGCAATAATTTTGCACCGATTTATGATTGTTGAAGAATCCTAAATCCGTGGACGCACATCAGAGCCAAACCGAAATCTGGTAAAAGTGCACCGAAGAAGGTAAAGACTATTTTTTTAGCTGAAGACCTGAAGGTTACTTTCGTTAGGGATTCCCAAGGAGTAATGTGCATAGGCGATTTGGAAAAGGTAAAACTATAGCTGTAACCTATTATATTTCCCTGTTGAATCATTTGAAATTTAAGATGGCTCAAAAAAGGTCAAAGCTAGCACGGAAAAAAGGTACACATCAGCGATAAGATTGGCGAAAGCGCATGGATTGGGCTTTGTGTTGGATCCTCATCCGCCCTATTCACTACACGTAACCCCAGATGTCTTCTTCCGGCTCCTAACTCCAAAACCAAGTAAGGTGGCATAGTGATTAGCACAATGTACTCGTATTCAGGAGGTCGTTGTTTTAACTCCAACTATGGCCATCCTTGGATTTTAGTGATTTCTCTAAATCACTCCAAGCAAATACCGTTGTTCTTCTTTCAGGCTTCAGAGAGTACAGATGTAATTTACTTTTTATTACGTCGGTTTGTTGATTTAATAAGAATGTAAGCAACCAGTTTAGAATGTATGGATAAGACGGTCGGGGGTTCGAATCCACCCTCGGGCATGGATATTTGTGCCGTCCTAGTTCGTAAGTAGTTCATAAGTAGTTTGTCAGTTTAGGGACTGATGACCCAGTAGTTAAGTCCCATAAAGTATACAAACATTTGAAACATTGTATGGATAAGAAACTCGTACTTACTGAATTTGTGCCGATTTAAGCTAAGGGAGGGACAGTAGCTTTAACGACCCTACCACATTGCGGTCATTAGAGTGACGGAGAATAGGTTCGAATAATTTTGTGGAGAAGGGGATAGAAATCGGGACTGCTCTTTGGAAGCTATCACCCCTTCAATTTCCTGGAGCGATTTAGGGAAATCACAAAAACCCAAATCTGGGGGCCCGAGGTGGGTTTGAACCGCCATCCTGACGAATGCGAATCCATTGGGACACGACTGCTGCAATTCGCTCTGAGAGTTGAGCTTAGTTAGGAACCTGAGTTCGGTACGGTCATACATTTAGTTTCTTTTGTAGTTATGGGAGGAGGTACTGAACTATCGTGAAATAATTACATAACCAGTCTTTTGATAAATAAATAAATAACATTCTTGATTGCATAAAAGCGACCTTACACTGATTTACACGTGACGCGTGTCGCCTTTTATGGGCATCACCAGACGAAAAAAGAGGAAATTTACCAACTTATTTCAAGGACAGAAGTTAACTTAAAAATATGTAAAATCTTCCCCAAGCAGGAATAACTAGGAATAGGGCATGCCACGTCGGAGGTTTGAATCCTCCCTCTGGCATGGATGTATGTGTTGTGCTAGGGTTAGTTAAAGTAGTTTGTAAGACTAGGAATTGATCACCAACATAATTTGGTTCCATAGAATTACAAACATTTGTTTTATTTATTTATTTATGTTTTAATTTTTTTGGATCGGGGTTGAACTAATATAATACCGCTGAAGACTATAGTTTTAACAAAAATATTACTTATTACGGAAGTTTATTTTCTTACGTAAGAGCCGTTCGCGAGGTTAAGTTATTATTCGTTAAACCGTAGTGTTCAGCGGTATTTTATTAGTTCAAATTCCTCTCGCGCCTAAGAGTGATTGTGGTCATGTGACCTGCAGTTTTGTCAGTCTGTACCTTCCCTGTTCCAAGTATTTCTTGCTGAGGGAAGATACTAAAATATTTGTAAGTTAACTCCCATCTTTTAAACAAGTTTGTAAATATATTCTTCAACGTCTGATGATGCCCGGAAAAGGAGACACGCGTCATTTGTAAATAAGTGAAACATCGCTTTTCTGCAACAAAGGATATTTTTAATCAAAATATCTATTGCGCTTGCTGTGCCAACGCCACACAAATATGGAGTAAAGTCATTTCAGTCAATGTCTTTTTTCGGAAATATCCTAAAGAAAAGTCACCATGAATACCTCGTCGGGCAGAGGATTAGTCAAGTGCATATGCACAAAAACCGTCCGACCCCGGGGAATACAGAAAGATCAAAAGGGACAGCATCGTGAAAATGGCCTCGCGGTCTAAGACGCCGTTTCACGGATTGCCGGGCCGCTCCTGTTGGATGTTCGAGTCATCCCTCGAGCATGGGTGCGTGTGTTGTCCTTAGTATAAGAGCTTTTAAGGAGTTGGTAGGCCTAAGTCTACGGACTGATGAGCTATGCAGGCTGCTCCCTCAGGTTTACAGCATTTGAACAAGAGGGACAATTAACGGAGAGTTTTGTGAGCTTTGTGCGGTAACGTGAAAATTTGGGTAAGACGGGTCGGGGTGACCAAATGGCCGAAGAGGTCAAAGTGAGTGCTGGGAAAAATGAGTCAGTCTGGTATCGAGTCCCCATCCGGTAATAATTTTAAACTAGTGACGGTGTATTAATTTCGACACTCAGGAAAAATCAAACTGTCAGACATTTCTATTTTATGTTAACAATTATTCAAACATGTATTCAACGCCCTTCAGAATCCCCTCCCTTTATAACTATGAACATTATTCCAACATATTTGAAATAGAGAAAGGAAAGACGATAACGTTATCGTAATTAGAGTAATATTCCTTTACTGCGTTGCTTTCTCCATTTTCCAAATCTGTGACCTTTCGTAAACAGCTTTTTAGTGAAATAAATCTAAAATTAGTCTAGATTGCATTTTTTTCTTTGGTAAACAATTTCGACCATTTTAGAAGATTATTTTACCCACTTATACACCAGAACGACTTCAATATATGTAAGCATGTTTTGTCAAGCTTAAGGGACTTAACTGCGGGGTTATCAGTCCCTAAACGTACAAACTACTTATGAACTAGCTTATACTAAAGACGGCACAAACATCCATGCCCGAGGGCGAATACGAATTCGCGACGGGGAACAGCCTCGAAAATCATAGCATAGCGCCTCAATGCGCTCGGTCGCTCCCCCGCGGCGTGTGGAAGCAACATTGACCATTATACCTGAACAACATACCAATTATATCTTTCATTCAATGACGGCGGGCGTAGTAACTGTTATATAGTCAGCAAAGGCACCAACACTCATAGTGAAATCATTATTTTCGTCTATTCACATAGGGGTTTAATTATAAATTATGGGATATTTGTGCAACGTGTTATTTCACAATTGAAATTTGCTGTGGTATCTCCGAGCCTTCTTGATAATGTAAGTAGGATGACGAGAAATGTAATTAAATCCCACAGATTTCAGTTCCCATGACTGAAGTTAAGCTCCTGACGGTAGTGTAACACATCACTCTGTAGAGCATAAGATTTGGGTATCCAGACTTCCGCCATAGAGAGGCACGGTTATTTTTTGGAAGAAACTCGCTTCCGCAATATAGGCATTTTTATTACGCCCCGCTATAGTCTGTAAGAAAGATTTCCTGTTGGAGGTCGTCAAATAATCTCAAAATTTAGAATGCGTAATGATATGCTCTAGTAATAATAATTTTGTTATTGAATGTTGTAGCAAATCACAACTAATGGGTCGCAACAACACTTTCGCAGTGTAAGTTAGAATTTTGAATAATACTAAAAAATTGATATTAATTAACTTAAAACAGTCACTGTAGTAATTAATTAAGCTTGGCCCTATCTGACTTAGCATTGACTACAGCCTCCAACTAGCACCTCTTACGATTCACGAACAGCACAACTTCACTAACAAATGTGTCAGAATTCATGTAGTGGTGATGGCGTGTTCGTGTTATAATCAAAATTGTAACAGCAGATAAACTCTGATTGCAATGATAATAGCTCAATACAGTGAAACTCCTTGGTGCAATGAGCTTCACAAATACTACAGTCAAAGTTCTCAATGATTTTGATATTATTGTTTAAAGCATTCAAGTTCCTTATAAAACTTTACGTAAACTATTTTTTTTTTTTTTTTTTTTTTTTTTTTTTTTTTTTTTTTTTTTTTTTTTTTTTTTTGTTATTGGTTCCAGAGCCTGGGTAGCGTACGCGTGTAACTGGCTGAGCAGAGTTTGGCATTTAACGTATTTCATAAAAAATTGACTACTGTTAGCCTGGTTACTTTCTACATAAATGAAACCAACTTTACTTTACTTGCAAACTCTGTTGCACTTTAATTACTAGTCTCTGTGGTTGCAACACGTTTAGCAATTCTTTAACTCGTCTAGCAATTTTCTTTAAAACTGATCGTAATTACTTGAAAATGATTGAACTTGTTAGTCAATGTACAGCTTGCATATTCAACATAATCTAATAATGGTGATAATGGGGTGACTACAACTACTTACAAAATTAAGACTGGTTTCAAAATAAGTCATGTATAATTGAACCAAAGTTCTGATTGGGTTGACACTACATTTACATGCATACAAAATAAAATGTTACAAAAGTACTCATCTGCTTTCGTCGTCTTCGTCGTGAAGTCCATACAAGACAGATATGATTACAATAGGTACTCTTACTACAACAACGATCACACTCGGTGACAATAGACTAGATACCAAACAATTACTTTTCTTGCACACATGAAAAAAGATTACACTGATCGAGTATAAATAAACTTATTTCGCACTTCCTTCAATACATTAAACAGTACGCCTCTCAGGCTTATTGCAATTGCATTAAACTCGCGCCACACTGCGCCTACCGTGCCTCTGCACTATCAACAAAACATTTATGTGTTTACTATAACGAGTCCGCTCCGCGACTGCATTTATGTCTTTACTTTGACGAGTCCGCACCGCGACTGCTTCAACAGCGCGACACTCACAGCTACTACTTCTGTGGCAAAGACAGTCTTTACCACAGGTTCAACATTGTCTCTGGCGCATTGCTAACTTACAAAGAATGTCCGTGCATTCATGTGGGTTTACACATACAGTACATGTTTACACTAGATGATTCAATATTGAAAGTGACGTTACATAACAAATATCTCTAGCATACTAGAAATGAAAAATACATGAACTAAACAAATTTAAGACAATATATACATTACTTTACATCAAACTGTAAGATACACCAATAGGTGTACTCTTACATCCTGCCTGGGTTGAGAAACAAAACAAAACAATTTTTTTTTTTTTTTTTTTAACCTTAAAGCACATATTTCATATTGGAAAAATTACATGACATAAAATAAAGATACATAATATTGGTTAATGGCATTACATAAGATACACAAGTAGGAAGTTGCATTACATTATTTACAAAATTTGATATGTTGGGATACGTCGGTGTGTGACATAATCGGCGTATAAACCTGCAAAAAATAGCACTGCACTCAATTGACCTTCATGGCCGAGCTTGATAGCTCCACTTTATTGCACATCACTTCACACACTACATTTCGTAGTCCCGTTGGATGAAGCGGTGTGTGTTCCTTTGAGCGGCACGTCTAATGTCCGAGAGCGCATTGTCGCCGCTCTGCAGGCCCGCATACCAAGGTCTCATCCACTTGTTTTGTTTATTGTGTGCTAACCTGCAAACGGAGCTTAGCTTCAGTCTTTTATCTCACATTCACATACTCAGTAATTAAAATAAATGATGAGTTATACAATACATTAATATTTACAAGTCATGTTCATCGCATCAGTCTTTCAGTTGTAGTGTAGTTCCCCTTACAATATTATAACTTACATACTAGTGATAAAATTTTTTAATGTCACAAACGTGTCTGAGTCCTACATTTTTATTGTTCTTTATGGACACCAGTTCCATAGCATTAGCGTGTTTGACTTTGTTTACACGGTAGGGTCCCAAACACCATCGGTAAAACTTCTTGCATCCGTTATCATGTGGTTTACCCAGCTTTTTGTTTCGTAGTAAGACAAGGTCTCCTTCTGCAAATTTTCTTTCTAGATATCTATTAATATTAACCACTTTCTGACGAATCCTTTATCTTATCTCTTCCTCTTCAACAGTAGAATGATTCACGTCATGATAATTAGTCTCCTCTTCTTCGTTAAGGTACACAGAGTCAACGTAGTGTTGCGTCTCTGCGTCTGTTTTTTCTTTCTTTTCAAATAAGTTCCATTTCGTCTTGATTCCACCCACATTCCATTCTATATATTTTTCATAATAATTAATCTTCATTTCTAACTTCCGCATCGTGTCCGCACCAATCACGACGTTGGTCTTTGATCCTCTGACAACTAAAAATTCTGCCACTATGGCCTGTTCACATACAATAATCTCTAGCATTACACGTTTCCGTACTTGCACGCTTTGCTTTGGTATAATAGATGATGTGTTTATATTGCAAGAGTCTTCTTTGATAATTAGCTTCTGCTTGCGGCTAATTAAGTACAAATCCTCTTCGATTGCATTGTACTGGCTTCCGGTGTCAGGTGTCACAGTAACAATCCGTTCTCTTACAAATTCGGTAATTATCAAGTTCATTTCGGTGTCCTCTTGGGTGTCGTCTTCTTCGAGTAAAAAATGTGTCCTTTCTTTGTGTGTCAATCCAAATAAGGTTTCATTTTGCTGTACCCCACTTCTTCGTCCGCTGCAATGCTCTTGATTCACATAACTACAGTCAGACGGTTCATTTACAGTTGAGTGTTTCATTTTCACGCGTCGTCTTCTCCAGTACTCTGTGCCGGCTCGCGGCGCGTCACGCCTCATTGTTGTCGGCACGTTGCTTATACCGTAGAGATCTTCAAATCGTTCGTCCTTCTCTTTTAACCTTTCTCTTTGCCTTTGTTTGCCATGACTTGTTTTTATGTCTTCCTGGCTGCACCTGATATTAAATGTCTTTACTGGATGTTCCACTTGCTGTAATAATTCGGTGGTGTACTGGTTTCCTTCGTCTTCAACAGTCAAAATATTTGTTTTCAGATCCACGACCGCTTTAACTTTCTGTAGCCAATCAGCTCCAATTATCAACGGAATATTTATTTCTTCCACTACTACAAACTCATGGTAAAATAGTTGGTTAAGCTGATTGATTTTAAACGGTAAGAAAATCTTCATCTTTGATTCCACAAATTTAGAATTGAAAGCTCCATATATTTTCAATCTAGTTGCTGGAAGTTCTTCTATTCTATGTAAGCTTTTCTTAACATCCTCATAAATCGATCGTGTCAAAATTGAAATCATCGACCCAGTATCAATTAATGCTTCATAATCATTGCTTCCGATTACCAGTTTTAGTTTCGGACATATATTGCTTTCGCTCTGTTTGGTCTTCCTCTTCCGTTGATCATCTGACGTTCGGATGGTATTGCATTGTCTCATCTGCGGTGTTGTTGTTGAAACGTCGTGGTGGCTCCAAACTTCGATATGTTCGATGATGTCAGGAAACTCATTCTGCAATGAATCATAATTTTCTGCTACTTCTTCCGTACAGGTGGTTACGGTATCTGCCGCTTTGTTGTCTGGTTCTCCCTGCTCATCTTCTGTCGTATCCGATTCGTCACTGTCTTCCGTCTCTTCCACGTCAGTATCTTCTTCCAGTTGAACACAAGTTTTCTTATCTTGATCATTGTTGTCCAGTAACGCATCTATTGCTTCAACGAACATTCTTTCATGGTATTCTTTTTCCGTTTCTGCCCCAACTGTTGCTTTATTTATTTGCGCTGATGCGTCAATAACTTTATTTGCGCGCCCTCAAGCTTCTTTGCTTCTACAGTTGTTGTTCGTTCATTCTTGCCACGTTCAATTACGTTCGTAGACTTGTATATAACGTCAGTTTCGTCTTCATCATCTGTCGTTATCCGTTAATTATCGGAGTCTTCTTTCTTTTCATTTTCGTCCGAGCTGTCGCCATTATCTACTGTGCGTGCTTCTATCGCATAAACCTGTTTGTCGCGAGGTCCCGGTCTCTCGTAGACTGTTCTTCCGTCTCCTCTACTTCTGTCTACATTGCGTGACTGATTGTATTCTTTGGGCCTAGCTCCGGTGTTTTGCCAATCATTTCGATTATTCCTCTCTCGATTACGATTTTCCTGTCGGTCTTGTCTCGGTTCTTCTTCTCTCTGATGACGTTGCCGTCGATCATCTTGTAGGCCGTTATTGGTATCACCTCCTCGTGAACTGTCTTCCCGTGTATCCGCTTGTCGGTGCCCGTATCCGTTATCTTCACGGCGAGTACCTTCGTCCTTCCGATAATGTCGATCGTCTGTTCCATTCCTATTCCCTCTGTCCTGTCGGTTGGGACGGTCTCCATTTTCCCAGCTTCGATCACATCTTTCCAAGGCTTCCATAAATTTTTCTATAGATAAAACTGGTTGTACAATGAAAATGTCTCGCACACGTCTGGGCAATTTTGCTAACATTACTGAAATGAAAGCTCGCTCCGGTATTGGATAGCTAAGATACCTATTCTTATTCCAGTAATGTTTCACATATTTCTCCATCGTACTGAATTTATTTGCGTTAAAGATCGGTGCTGTGTGAATATCTTCATAAACTTCATCCTGCTTTGCTTCTGACCAATATTTGCGTATTAGTTGATCCTTAAATTCGCGGTAGCTTCTGCTCTCGCTACTCATGTCCATAACGTCATTATGAATACTTTCATGTACGTTGGACAGAACATAATTTATACACATGCGATCCGACCAATCTCGCGGTAAAGTTTGTTCGATATGATTCAAAAATTTCATTATATGGATGTCGCCATCTGGTTTGAATAGTGGCGGTCTGATACTACGCAAATACTTTTCCATTCGTCCATTATTTTCGGTGAGCCTTGCCTCCTCATTGTTGAAAAACACAAGGCAATGGCGCAACATTTCTTTGTTCCGGTACAGTTCCGTTCAAATTTATTTCGTAATGCGAATTCCCGTTACTGGTTTCGGTGAGAGATATTGTCGTTTCAAAGCTGACGTTTCCTGCAGCAGGCTGCCTCACGAGATGACAACAATTATCTGTTGCGTCATCATTGTGACTGCCAACTTGCGCTTCTGTACTAGGCGGGGTCCACGTATTGTTTTCGTGTTCCACAACACGCTGGATTTCTCTTTGCATCTGAACAATTCTTTCCTCAGTGTGTTTTGATCCCTGTTCGAGTCCCGCGACTTTGTCTTTGGTTCTGTTTAATGATTTTTTAACCAAAGTGACTTCGTTACTGCACTCGGTGTGACGCTCCTCACAAATTTTTTGCGCCTGCGTAATCTGTTGTTCCGTTTGCGTGGCTAAATCATCTATCCTTTTTTCCAGTTTACTTATTTGCTTCCTAACGTGTTCATTTTCCTTTTTTATTTCTTCGATTTTTTTATCTATTTTCTTTATGTCCTGTCCAAGTTCCCGTCTTAGTTCTAACTGTGATTTTTCGATTTTTTGATCTATTTTCTTTATTTCTAACTGTGATTTTTCGATTTTTTGACCAAGATTCCTGCTCATTTCTAACTGTGACCTTTCAAGATTCCGGCTCATTTCTAACTGTGACTTTTCAAGATTCCGGCTCATTTCTAACTGTGACTTTTCAAAATTCTGGCTCATATTTTGCATGAATTGCATTAACGCACTTATGTCTGCATTTCCTTGAGGCACAGCATCCCTCATTTTTGTTCTTCGCCTATCCTTTTTATTTCTGTCGATTTTCCGTTCCTCCTCACTACTTGATGACAGATCATCTGATGAACATTTAGCCTCCGATTCGTTCTGATGTTCGTAAATTACCTTTTGCTGATCACTAACATTGTCCGCGATCTCATACATGTTAATTTTCTCTCCATTAATTACGTGACCAACGTTTATCGCTAACCTGCGATCGTTTGTCTCAAATCTGTACTACTTCTTCGAACCTCATTTTGATCACGTGTAATTACTTGTCGTTCTACGTTCAAATTTGCATTTTCCATTTCTGGTACATTTTCCATTTCGGTTACTTTTTCTAATCTTGAATCCATTGTTGATGCCTGGCTTCTACGCATTATCGCGTTCCTAGTAAGGACCCTACTTTTCTCTATTGTTGCGTCATGTTTAAACTTTTCAACAATGTTTCAAAATCAACAACCGATATACAAATTTCAAATCCAATAAACAGTCAATCAATATACAGAAAAAATAATAAATCAAAATTTAATGATAACTTAATTACTATTACTTAATTATCAAATCTCTTGCCAAACCAGTTACAAACGTAGGCGCCCAAACTATCCTGGCAGTAGTGTCGCCAATTGTAAGAAAATTGCCTGTTGGAGGTCGTCAAATAATCTCAAAATTTAGAATGAGTAATGATATGCTCTAGTAATAATAATTTTGTTATTGAATGTTGTAGCAAATCACAACTAATGGGTCGCAACAACACTTTCGCAGTGTAAGTTAGAATTTTGAATAATAATAAAAAATTGATATTAATTAACTTAAAACAGTCACTGTAGTAATTAATTAAGCTTGGCCCTATCTGACTTAGCATTGACTACAGCCTCCAACTAGCACCTCTTACGATTCACGAACAGCACAACTTCACTAACAAATGTGTCAGAATTCATGTAGTGGTGATGGCGTGTTCGTGTTATAATCAAAATTGTAATAGCAGATAAACTCTGATTGCAATGATAATAGCTCAATACAGTGAAACTCCGTGGTGCAATGAGCTTCACAAATACTACAGTCAAAGTTCTCAATAATTTTGATATTATTGTTTAAAGCATAAAAGTTCCTTATAAAACTTTACGTAAACTATTTTTTTTTTCTGCTCCAGGGCCAGGGTAGCGTACGCGTGTAACTGGCTGAGCAGAGTTTGGCATTTAACGTATTTCATAAAAAATTGACTACTGTTAGCCTGGTTACTTTCTACATAAATGAAACCAACTTTACTTTACTTCCAAACTCTGTTGCACTTTAATTACTAGTCTCTGTGGTTGCAACACGTTTAGCAATTCTTTAACTCGTCTAGCAATTTTCTTTAAAACTGATCGTAATTACTTGAAAATGATTGAACTTGTTAGTCAATGTACAAGCTTGCATATTCAACATAATCTAATAATGGTGATAATGGGGTGACTACAACTACTTACAAAATTAAGACTGGTTTCAAAATAAGTCATGTATAATTGAACCAAAGTTCTGATTGGGTTGACACTACATTTACATGCATACAAAATAAAATGTTACAAAAGTACTCATCTGCTTTCGTCGTCTTCGTCGTGAAGTCCATACAAGACAGATATGATTACAATAGGTACTCTTACTACAACAACGATCACACTCGGTGACAATAGACTTGATACCAAACAATTACTTTTCTTGCACACATGAAAAAAGATTACACTGATCGAGTATAAATAAACTTATTTCGCACTTCCTTCAATACATTAAACAGTACGCCTCTCAGGCTTATTGCAATTGCATTAAACTCGCGCCACACTGCGCCTACCGTGCCTCTGCACTATCAACAAAACATTTATGTGTTTACTATAGCGAGTCCGCTCCGCGACTGCATTTATGTCTTTACTTTGACGAGTCCGCACCGCGACTGCTTCAGCAGCGCGACACTCACAGCTACTACTTCTGTGGCAAAGACAGTCTTTACCACAGGTTCAACATTGTCTCTGGCGCATTGCTAACTTACAAAGAATGTCCGTGCATTCATGTGGGTTTACACATACAGTACATATTTACACAAGATGATTCAATATTGAAAGTTACGTTACATAACAAATATCTCTAGCATACAAGAAATGAAAAATACATGAACTAAACAAATTTAAAACAATATATACATTACTTTACATCAAACTGTAAGATACACCAACAGGTGTACTCTTACAGTCCCATCTTCAATTGAAGAGATAATTGTACAGAAGGGGCAGGCAGAACCTGCTCGGTTAGCCGTGTGGTCTAACGCACCGCTTTCCGAGTCGGGGAGGCGTACCGGCCCCAGTTCGTATTCCATCCGGCGGATTAGCGAAAGGAGTCGGAGTGCCGGCCAGCCTGGATGTGGTTTTTAAGCTGTTTTCCACATACCCATGGGTGAATACCGGGCTTGTACACAAGTCCCGCCTCAGTTACACAATTCGAAAAAATTTCGTAACACTCACACATATAACACTCTGCGCAGACATTTCGGGTACATATTTCCTCCTGGAGGACATGGGGTGGAGTATCCGACATCCGGCCGCCCCATAAATATTAACGCGCCAAATCCGGATTTAAGGAAGCCGACCCTGCATCTGCCGGAACGTGGCCAAAGAGAAAGAAAAAGGGACAGGCAGAAGACAAAATATTATTCAAACACAAGATTAACCTTCCTGACAGGAGGAAAACGAATATTATTAAATAACATCATCACTCCAAGATGTCCGTAGAAAAAAAATTGTTCCATTGTTTGTAAATCTGAATAATTTAACTGCTGCTGTTATTCGCCTCTGGGCTTAGAAACTACGTAAACCGACTTACACTGACCTACGCTAATGACAACACACACACACACACACACACCTATGCCCGAGGGAAGATTCGAACCTTCAGCCGCACTCTTCGCAGGAAGGCGAATTAGAGCGCTCGGCCACTCCACAGTCAGTTTTCTCTATTATGTTATGACATTTGCCTGCATGAGTTTTGTATGACACGTCGATAATTTACGACCAAGTGTACAGCAACTGTTCATAGACATCTATGACACATATAATTTATATATTTATTAATATACGCTATGGCGCTACTGTAGGCTTTGCAATGCCATCTAGTGGCAAGAAATGTGTACTTCTTCAGTTCCTAAGGTAATCATGCTCGTAGTCTGCAAATGTGTTTATAAAAAAAAAATTATTTCAAAATTCCTTTATGTATACTTGTGGGTGCCGGCCGCGGTGGCCGAGGTGACTGAGGCGCTCCAGTCACGGTCAGCACGGCCACTACGGTCGGGGGTTCGAATCCCCCTTCGGGCATGGATATTTGTGCCGTCCTAGTTCGTAAGTAGTTCATAAGTAGTTTGTAAGTTTAGGGACTGATGACCCCGTAGTTAAGTCCCATAAGCTTAACAAACTTTTGAACATTTGAACTTGTGGGTGTTATCACAAAACAGGTATAACACAAGGTAAATCATCACAGATTAATAATGTGATATATGTATCATTGTTCGGCTACGTAACATACGATGAACATTTTTATTCTTATAGACACAAATATGATGATGAATATGTACAAAACCCGTAATTGAATTTTTTCAATCTTTGAGTCACTATCCCCAGGGTCCCCCCCACCCCCAAAAAAAAATTAAATTAAGTTAAAATTATTTAAAATAAATAAATAAATAAAATAAAATGTTTGTTAAGCTTATGGAACTGTGTGATTATCAGTCCACAAACTTACTGACTACTTATAAACTAACTTATACTAAAGACAACACACACATCCATGCCTGAGGGAGGATTCGAACCCCCGACGGGAACGAGCATAATTTGAGTCTTCCCTGAAATATAACTTCGTCCATCACTCTTAAAGAAAGCTGTAGCAAAAGATTAAATTTATTTCCTTTGAGGTAACATAGTTTTGTTATGGTTCGTGAGAAAGGGGCTCGCCAAAAATTTTTTTTTATTTGGGAGAGAGTCGCCAGAATATATATCTAATTCGAAGGGGATCGCATATTCGTGAATGGTGAAAAACACTGCTGTATTTGATGTCTGACCTGTAATAAAATAATAATAATAATAATAAAAAAAAAATGGGGCATATAGTCGTAGTCACGTACGAAGGTCACCCAGTTTTCAGCCGTTCTGCGCATTCCCCTCCATTACTGCAATGACAGCCAATAATGTTCATTCTGTAGGTGCGTGGGTGGCCGCGGGTTACGCAATGTTTCTCCTGCAGGCTCAACTGTTGGCTTTCGCCCGTAGATCCTTACCTCCTCGCTTCCGCTATCGCTCCGCCTCTAGGCGATAAAGCGCCTTCTTAAATGACGTCAGGTATAGTCAGATTATCGGAAGCATTGGTAATTAATTATTTCACTGTCGCCTGCTTCTTCCACGACTTCTTGTCACATTTACAATTATACAGACGGTATGTGCCGAGGGTAACGGGTATGTCCGGGCGCAAACAAAGACTTACCCGACAGCCTAGCATAACTTGTGGCCCGAACCCGCAGTCGGCACGAGGGCTGTGCGCAGAAATGATAACCGTGTTGTCAACAGGAATAAAACAGTGAAGTATTGTAGAAAGATATAAAAAAGCCAAGATCGCTGATCACCAATTTTTATTTAAGCCGACCGTTTCGCTGAACTATGTCAGCATCATCTGGTCCAATAAAATAATGTTTTAAGGCCATAATCTTGTAATGTCAATCAGTTGCTATATAGCATCATTTACAGTGAATAGGTGCACTATGTTTTATTATAATGACATAGTGCACCTATGTACGGTAATTGTTGCTATATAGCAACTAATTGACATTACAAGATTATGGCCTTGTAAAATTATTTTATTGGACCAGATGATGCTGACATAGTTCAGCGAAACCGGTCGTCTTGAGTAAAAATTGGTGATCAGCGATCTTGGCTTTTTTATATCTTTCTACAATATCATAATTGGATCGCCTCCTAGAATGTAAACCAACTCAAAACAGTGAAGAATGGACTGATCCGAACACTTTCAAAATATGAATCGCACGTTCTATAAATAACTGAAACGGAATTTATCCAAATAAACATTCTTTAGAGATGCTAGTGACTCTTAAAACAGGATGTGCAGGACAAGTAGTGGCCGCAGAGAATTCCGCGTGACACAACGCCTCTGTACACGCAGTGACAGCCGACCGTTGATGAAGTCATCCTTCATGCGCAATTGCATCTCCGCCGTTGCCGCTTGGTTAGCAGCCTGTTAAATTAACAGGTATCGAGTGCGGTTTTTTCCGCCTCGGCCGAGGAATCCCGTACTAATTACTTGGCTCCCATTTCTGGTAAGAGCTCGCGGTGTGTCACGGATTCTCCGCCGCCCTCTCGCCGTCCTTTTTCAGCAGATGAGTAGAGGAATCGATTCCGCGGCAAGAGCGAGAACCGGAGAGCCAGCACCCGCCGGCGTCGGTCGCGGCCGCACTGAATTAACCAGTGACAAGGCAGATCCTTTCTTCGGGCGCTCCGGGCGTGGAATGTATTCGTGTCCCAGAGGCTGCGACGAGGTCTCTATCGGCCATACACGACGCGCGGCGGAAAAAGAGGCGACGGCCGTCGGCCAATGGCGAGCCGCCGCCGCTGACAGTTAATCGAGGCGATTTTGCAGCGCCGGCGCCCATTGTTCGCGTCGTGCGGCCAATCTGAGGCGCCGACCCGGCTCTTGCTTTTTCTGGCGCGCGCCATGAAATCAGGGAATCCGCAGCGCCGCCATCTGTGGCTCGTCTCCTCCTCCTCCTCCTCCTCCTCGTTCTTTTGCTCCCGCCAGACTGTAACGCCTCCCTATGAGAGGTCCCTCCTGTCGCACGTGCTTGTGCTGATACTGTTGATTACAAATTACCACTTCATACTCTACGGTCTTATCATGAGGCTATTTTCAGCGCTATTGTGGGTTTCGCTGCTACAGTCTGGGAGCATCGCCTTAGGTGCAGAGCTATTTTATTTTTTATTATTATTTATTTATTATTTAACATACCCCATTACATAGCAATATTACATGTTTGATGGTTTGATTCAGGCGGTTACATCAAATGTTCTTACAAACACAAGTACAGTATACAAGTTGACAGGGTTTACAAAGGAACAAACAGTTTTATACATTAGGAAATCTTAATTAATTACAAAAATTGTAAAAGTTTAATACATTAGGAAATCTTATTGAAATACAAAAATTGTAAAAGTCAGTAGTGTATTTATGTACTAAGTCATATTTACTGACGGGTCATCCTCCTCCTTCGGCAGCTAATTTTTTCCTGAGATGGTCCCTCTCTTTCAATACATTGCAGCAGTCAAAAAGCACGTGGTCAATAGTTTGGACAGCACTGTTACATGTGCACGTTCCGTCTTCAATTATTTTGAACCGCTGATAGTAGGCTTTCAGTTTCCCATGGCCTGTTAGCATAGCTGTAAAATTCGGAGATATTGGAAGTTTAATCATTAAACGTTGTCGTATCGTAGGAAAATAGGGTTTAGTGGTTCCCCCGTTTTCTGTTCTGTGCCACTCAATGTCCCATTTGTTTCTAAATTCTTCTAGAAGTTTCTTCTTTACGGCACTTGTAGGTATTTTGTTATAGCGTGTTGACTGTCGTGATCGAGCTGCTCTTTTAGCAAGGTTGTCAGCTAGTTCATTTCCCCATATCCCTTGATGTGCCTTAACCCATTCGAAATGCACCAGCCAGTTGTGTGTCTGCAACCTTCTGATATTACTTCTTATTTCTTCAATCAACATGTTGTGGTTCTTCGGATTTCGCAAAGAGTCCAAAGTAATTCTGCTGACGGTGTGAATTACTGCAGTTGTATCAGTATTCGAGAGATTATTTATGAACTCAAGAGCATTGACAATGGCAAATTGTTCCGCTTGATTGTTTGAGCTTTCATTAGACAGTTTTAGCTGTATCTGGTAAGTAAGCCTCTTATTAACAAATATTGCTATCCCCGAACCCACTCCGTCGTCAAGAGCTACACGAAGGTACTACGACGAATTCAGCGAAGTGTACTTCTAACCGACGCCTTTCTCACCACACCTGTTGTGGGTTTGCTGATGATACTAGAGGTATATCCATTGGATATTGTCTTACGTTACAGAGTAGCGTTGTACTGGTTAGGGTGTGTGCAATACGATCGTGTGTATGAGATCACAGGACTTCATGTTACAGGTAAAAGACACGAATCTGGAAATTAGTCTGAATGGCAGTCTGATTTGGACTCTATAATCACTGAAAGGCGGATATATATCTACATTACATAGATACTTTGCAGCCGCGGTGGAGTAGCCGAGCTGTGTGTGTGTGTGTGTGTGTGGGTGTGTGTGTTTGTCCTTAGGTTACTTTGCCTAGGTTTAACTAGTTTGTAAGCTACGGACCGATGACCACGCAGTTTGGTCCGATAGATGTACAAACATTTGAACATTTGAGATACTTTGCAAATCACATTTAAGTGTCTGGCAGAGGGGTCATTAACCACTTTCACAACTTTTCTCTAATAGGGCGCGGGAAGAAAGAACACCTAAATCGTGCCGTTTTCGACCTGGTTTATTTTATTGTGATGGTCATGTCTCCCTAAGTAGGTGGGTGCTAGCAAAATATTTTCACATTCAGAACTTCGCAAACAGATCACGCCGCAATTCAAATTCAAATGTTCAAATGTTTGTTAAGCTTATGGGACTTAACTACGGGGTCATCAGTCCCAAAAATTACAAACTACTTATGAACTACTTACGATCTAGGACGGCACATATATCCATGCCCGAGGAAGGATTCGAACCCCCGACCGTAGTAGCCGTGCAGACCGTGGCTGGAGCGCCTCAGTCCCCTCGGCCACCGCGGCCGGCCACGCCGCAATTAAAAACGTCTTTTTTTTAATGATTTCCACACCAATTCGTGCAACATTACCGTGACGCTCCCCCCCCCTTCCCCAAAGTGATAAAACAAAACGAGCTGCCCTTCTCTGAACCTTGTCAATATCTTCCGTCAGACCCACCTGTTGAGGGTCCCACAATGGGCAACAGTACTCCAGGAGAGGACGCACAAGTGTGATGTAGGCAGTCTCTTCGGTGGAGCTGGTACAACTTCGAAGCGTTCTGCCAATGAAAGGTAATCTTTGGTTCGTCTTCCCCATAATATTTTCTATGCGTTCTCTCCAGTCGAATTTGTTTGTAATTGTAACTCCTAGATATTTAGTAGAATTTACTACCTTAAGGTTTGACTGATTTACCGCGTAATTGAAGTTCAGCGGATTTCTTTTAGTGGTCATGTGTATTACTTCACACTTTTCTTTATTTAGTGTCAATTGCCAATTTTAGCACCATGTAGTAATTTTGTCTAAATCGCTTTGCAGTTGCTTTTGATCCTCTGTTGACTTCAGTAACCGATAAACGACATCATCATCCGCGTCATCCGCATCATACGCGTCTAAGGGAGCTATTCAGATTGTGTCCTAAATCGTTTATAAACACAAGGATGATTAGGGGACCTATAACACTACCCTGGGGAACAGAGGATATCACTTATGTGTTACTCGATGACTTACCGTCAATTACAACGTACTGTGTCCTTTTCTGATAGGAAATCGTAAATCCAATCGCTCAATTGGGGAGATATTCCATAAGCTCGCAATTTCATTAGAAGCCGCTACAATGTCAAAAGCCTTCCGGAAATCCAAAAATATCGATTTGAGATCCCTTGTCATTGGCACTTATCACTTCATGTGAATAAAGGGCAAGCTGTGTTTCGCAAGAGCGACACTTTCTGAATCCGGATATATAGTATATTCCCAGACATTAGACTCAGACTGCGGTGCATTGCTCCTACTCGAGGTATGGTACACCTTTTAACAGGCCATGTTCCATATACGAAATATTTTACATCACTTTAAATGCAGTAACACACCAATCTGTGAATGTGGAGATGTGTGTACTGCTGATCAGGTCGTTGTAAGCTCCCCTCGTTTCCAGGAAGAGATGGAATGCAGACAATTAGACTGCGATCTGCGAGCAGTCGTAAGGGACTAATCCTTGTGGGTTACACTTAATGGTGTTGCACAACGAATATCTAAAAGGCAACTGCCAAACTTTCTGTCTATAACTCCACTTCGAAGATATGCGCAGACTCCAGGATTTTCGCCGAGGCACGCATATGTCTACATCTACATCTACATAGACACTCTGCAAATCACATTCAAGTGCCTGGCAGAGGGCTCATTAACCACCTTCATAACTTTTCTCTACCGTTCCATTCTCTAATAGCGCGCGGGAAGAAAGAACACCTAAATCGTTCCGTTTTCGATCTGATTTCTCTTATTTTATTGGAATGGCCATGTCTCCCTAAGTAGGTGGGTGCTAGCAAAATATTTTCACATTCAGAACTAAAAGTGGGTGATTGAAACTTCGCAAACAGATCACGCCGCAATGAATAACGTCTTTCTTTTAATGATTTCCACCCCAATTCGTGCAACATTTCCGTTACGCTTTCCCCCCCGTAACGTGATAAAACAAAACGAGCTGCCCTTCTCTGAACCTTCTCAATATCTTCCGTCAGTCCCACCTGGTGAGGGTCCCACAAGGGGCAACAGTACTCCAGGAGAGGACGCACAAGTGTGATGTAGGCAGTCTCTTTGGTGGAGCTGGTGGGTATCTGTTGGGATACTGCAGAAAGCTGTAGTTAGAGTAGGTCTATAAGTTGCTATTGGGCTTGTTAGTTGGCAAACCTCGAGTTCTTCCGAGGCTGCCTGGAATATATTCTGGCAATTACTCTGGAAGACTTCACGTAAGCCAGGGAACAATTCATTATGTTTCAAGACTAATTTTTTTCTCTTTTTTCTGTAAATTTTAATACTTTTAAATTTCTTTTAATTTTATTTACAGTAGTATTGTAAATGACTGCAGTTAAGATAAGTAATAACTAAATTTACATTTATAAAACAGTGTATGCTGCAATGTAAAACGATTATGTACGACCTGTTTCGAGTTTCAAGTTAACAAGTTGATAGGTCTAAATATTGTGGCAATAAATTGTATTGAATTGAATTATCGCACATGCTGAGTTACACTTTCTTTTATCACCACCTGTCAAGAGGGCAGTGCATGAAGTACAGCCTCAGTCTAACATATACGGTCACAACATTCCCACCGATTTTTGTTATGTGGCACGACAGCTGCGCTCCAAGCGTCTGGGAAGGTACATTTCTGAATAAGAAATCGTATGAGTGTCAATAGTATCGTTTAAATTTATTTTAGCATGCTGTTTTAACTAAAGGTATGGGTTGTAGTCTCATAAAAATCATCAATAACTAGAAAATAACTCCAAATTTTTCTTTATTAGGTTTTCTATGATCTACTGAAATTTAGAATCGGTACTTTGAAGGGCAGTTTATTTCAGACGATCCTGAAATCTACGACTTTTTAATCGAGAATTGGCTAACAAACAACAGTAGAGGCATCATTACAACTCAGAAACGTCAACGTTTCTTTACTACAATTCCAGTCAAATCAGTAAGTGCAGAACGTAAGAAACTTATATGGAATGCATTATCTACATTATTTAATATATCAGATCAGCCACTACATTTGTAGCTGAAGGAGAATCCTAACAGACGCGTCCATAAAACATCGAAAGCAAAAACACAGTTTCTCAAAACAGCTTAAAGCAATTCCATAACTGTTGCTAGATCTGGACCACGAACGGCACGGATCTTCACGTCGTCCGTTTTAAAATAAAAGAGTAATAATAAAATAAATAAATAAATAAATAGAAATAAAAGAAATTACACTCAAAAGACGAGTAGAGTGGAAAATCTTTCAAATAATTACACTCCATATCGACTTCTTACATTACAAATAAAGTGCCTGTCATATAAGAACAGGCCACAACTAGCATTAATGTTTTTCGTCTTATTATATTTTCGTACTTTCAAGGGAGTAGGCCCCAAAATATCCACGAATTTCCTCATGAATAAATTGTTGTTTATATCACTGATACAGGGAGATTCGACTGTTCTTACATTTATTTCTCGATTATTAATGTCTCTAGATATTTTACTAATGACTGGAACGCAAAAATTACAAAACTATTTGGTTAATTACATAGAAAAATAATTATAAACTAACATTACTGCCGACCGCGGTAGTCGAACGTTCTGCGGCGCGCCAGTCACAGTCTACACGGCCACTACGGTCGGGGGTTCGAATCGCCCCTCGGGCATGGATATTTGTGCCGTCCGTAGTATTAGCTAGTTCATAAGTAGTTTGTAAGTTGCCACTGTCAATTGGTAACAAATTTCACAACTGTGAGTGTCGCGATTGTGTATGTTGGACTGTGGTGCAGCAGTAAATGGAAAGAAACAGTACACAACTGTACAGATATTGATATGGATACAGGAGCGGACACATCCGCTCAGAACGACTTTAAGAAAAGAAAATCGCACTGGCGTGTTTTCGGTCCAGTTTAGGTTTGTCTCTAGTTTTATGATTTTTGCAAACATTTGAGAGAAAAATAATAAAGTGATAAGTAATAAAAACAATGGACGATGCGATGATGACTTTACTATTCTGATAGTATCTATGCACCCGACACGTAAAATTCTCTACGATAAACGGATAAACGAAAACAAGATGGGTGGAAACATTTTTAAAATTTTAGCAATTTAATTATTTCAGATTCAGTACGAAAGTTACCAACTTTTTCCCTTCTTTCTTCCTCCGGTACTGTTACCAAGACACTTCGTGCTGATGTTTCTATTGCTGATAGAATTAAAAAAAAAAGAAAAAAAAAAAAAAAAAAAAAAACACTGATCGTGTGAGGCCGTAGAGCTCCCACGATTTTTCCGGTTCACTAACCTGATATCTTCTTTCGCTGCTGTTGTCCCCTGAGCGGAAGCAGCACTCTTATCATAGATTCGTTGTTTCTTGATGCAAGGCTGAAATAGTAGTGTAATGTGGCTAGGTTTTAACAATAACAATTCTCACAGGATATTTCGGCATGGCAGTGGCTTCTCTTCTTTTATTTATGATTCACTGGTCCTGTAGAGAAAGTCACAACTGTATAACAGAAATTTATAATTATTCAACAATTTTATATCACAATATTTTCTATACATGCGCATTATTGACATAAATGTTAACACTCTGAGGCCCCTAGCTCTACTCTTAGATGTTAACCGTCTGAGGCGCATAGCTCGAGTGACTGCGGCAGGAGTAACACTCCGTCTACATTTTGGCGCCAACGGAACATTCTAGAGGTTTACGCCTGTGTTCTTTCTATTAAACTAATATTTAAATAATTTTCAAATAACAGAAACATAGCTTTATACAAGATAATTTCATTATAAAGAGATACAATTTTAATCACGCTATATTGAGTATTAATAAAATTGCTGGAAGGTGTTGGCGGACTGATATTACTTGTAAAAGCAAATCAGATTTGAGAATGAAATACGGGCGGAGTTTTCCCACGCGATACTTGTTCACTGGACCATATGCCCTTTGCACTGCTCACACCACGTATTACGCGCCGGCCGCGGTGGCTGAGCTGTCTGCGGCGCGCCAGTCAAGTTCAGCACGGCCACTACGGTCGGGGGTTCGAATACCCCCTCGGGCATGGATATTTGTGTCGTCGTTAGTATTAGGTAGTTTATAAGTAGTTTGTAAGTTTAGGGACGATGACCCGTAGTTAAGTCCCATAAGCTCTTCAAACATTTGAACTTATTACACAATGTTTTTCCAAACATAGTAAAGAGATGTGACAGAATAAAAATATGAAAGAGCAAGTAAATGGCTACACATCAGCCTCATCATATCTTTCTGATCGTATTTTAACAAACAGTCAATGTTATTTCATATTTGTATTAAGCTTTGACAAACATCCTCCTCTTTTTTTTTTTTTTTTTTTTTTTTTTTTTTTTTTTTTTTTTTTTTTTTTTTTTTTTAAACTCTATTATTTTAATATCTCTCCCACATTTTCATTAAAATATTATCACCAGTAATGCCTTGATGGTTTGTTCACTTTTTCAAGTTTATTTCCTTTGCCTGTACTGATTACGAATGCCTGTGCCCTGGAAGGAAAGTAGCATACATTTGGCGTTCAGAGGACTGACTGTAGGCTGGAAGAAAGCCAGCGTACATTTTTCGTTCGGAAATCAGTCACGTGACATCCCTCGCCCGAACTTTCCTCAAAACTCTCTCTTCCATACGCCTTCTTGCTTTCTTTATTTGATGAGTTTCTTATTATAAGACAAGCGTTGTCATTTCAAAGCATTGATGCCCTGAAAATTATCGAAAAGAAGTCGTTCTTACTATAATTAATTATAACCTAATGTCTGAAAATGCCATGTTAGCAGTTAACACCTGCCATCAACGGTACGAGAATGAGGGATTACTCTCGTAGCTTTTCTCCGTGTACGTATTCGCTGCCCCCACCTGCTGAAGCCGCGGGCTGCTCTGCCCCTGGTTGTGGGCAACCCGGAAAACAACGGCCAGAGACATCCCAGCAGAAATGACAAGTTGAAGGATAAGTCGCTAAATCTGGGGCATTCATAGATCCTTTTAGGGACAAAATATAATTTTTGGTATTAGCGCCTTTTTTATGGCCATTTCTAGGTTTTTGAGCAAAAATGTAGAAGGTTGGTACCGCTTTTTATAAGTACACAAATAATACAGTACAGCTTATGGGACTTAACTACGGGGTCATCAGTCTTTTAATAAGTAATAAGTTTTATTAGTTGTCACTTAAAAGAGACTTTTCAGTGACAACTACGTAGGCCTAAAGACAAGAAACTGTTACAAACCTGTGGTGACTGGTTCTCGATGTACTTTTCTATAACATTTTCTCAAACAATTTTTCTGCGACGAAAGTGCAATGCATAAATGTTTCATTGTTTATGTCACTAATTGGCAATACATTACTCATAAACAACTTTCATTGTCAACGAAGAGTAAAATGAAAGCCATTTCTAACTGGGTGCCTGAACGCCACTCCTAATTGGCTGCCTTCGACTTCCGACATTCATAAAGTCGCTACCAAAATAACACGTCGAGCAGCTGCCTTGTGTATGTACACTAAAATTTAACTTCAAAATCTAGTGTGTTGGCAATATAAGTAAACGCCAAATTATTACGGTGGAGACCAATCAGGAATGTATATTTTCGTGTTTGCATCTCTCAGCAGCAGTAAGCTTTTAAAGTGTACACTTATTCTGATTGAGGCGACACATATGTTTGTTTCTTCGAAGGTTTGACACTTCCCACCGGAGGCGTTGCAAACGACATGCCGTTCATAGCCCCCCCCCCCCCCCCTGTATTGCGATTTCATCCAGTACTCTCATCAAATAGGGTTATGACATTCTGATCAAGTTAGTTACATTATCTTAATCGTGTTGCCAACATATGATTATAAGATTCGTTCAGCGACGGTCAACACAGATTATTGGTGAAACGCGTGGGATCCCAGCCTTGCAAAGAAGCCAATAGACGAAGCACAGTCATTGGGAGTAGCTGTGCACTATTTAATGTTTCACTGGCGACAGTAACGACAGCATACACAAACAACATGAACCTTAGTGGCCAAGGGCAATAGCGAACGAAACCCAAAGTTTCGTGACTACGTCCTGTAGGACCTGAGCGTCAAGAACGACTGTGGTCGAACAACGTAAGACTACCACGGCAAAAGCGACTGTAAAAATCGACACACACTTTGAGCAATGCTCTTTCGATAAGAACAGTACGGCTGGAGATTACGTTTTCATGAAAGGGATTAATTACGAAAACCTACACAAAGCTGCGAAGGAAGTGGTGCCCGGATCATAAAACTTGAACATTGATGACTGTAACCACGTGGTATGGCCCGATCATTTCTTCCTACAAACAAACAAGTTAATGTATGGAAAACTCCAAAAGCATCTTACGATACGGGGCTCCTGATTCCTACAGTAAACCGAGACGGTGGTTGCATCTTAATTTGGGCACATATTCATGGTAACCAACTATTAAAAAATGTTCAAATGTTTGTAAATCTATCAGATCAAACTGCGTGGTCATCAGTCCGTAGCGTACAAACTACTGAAACTAAGGTAAACTAACCTAAGGACAACACACACACCCATGCCCTAGGGAGGACTCGAACCTCCGACGGCGAGCAACGGCGCGCTCCGCAGCGAGGCGTCTTAGACCGCTCGGTAACCAACTATTTCTGTTATTATCGTTATTAGTCGGATAGCTGTGAATGATATCTCAACATTCTCGACAACAAATGTTTTAGTATGAGTTATATTGCTAATAAATTCCACCATATTCCAAAATTATAATGCGCCCATACATATAATCTGAAAGTTTCAGGCGTGCTTTGTACAGCATCAGAAAATTATAAAAAATGTATTCTGGGCAACAAAATCGAAGTGTGGCAACATAATTGAACAAGTGTTGGGAGTTATAGAGAAGAGTGAGAAGCAAGTATACAGCTCCAACATCATCGAATTAATTACCGTGTGCTTTGTGCAAGAACAGATATTACTCTGTTGGATACTGAAAAGACAGCCGTGCAAACAGTTTCGTATTTACATTATTTTATTAAATGTACAGTGATGATCTGCGTCAATAGACTAAAAGAGGCCGTGCGCTCCAAAGCACCTTTCTGCGGATCGTGCGGCTAATCCCCGTCGGAGCTTTCAGTGCTCCTTCGGACATTAATTATTTATTTTTGGTTGAACTAATAGTTCATCACACATGCCTGAAATTATCGAGTCACTTGCGGGTTGATTTAATTTAGTTACAAATGCGTCCTTCCTTAAGTGACCAATTAGTGACGTAATTCACTCTTGTGCAGTTATGCACGTAACGACACGAGACCGAAAGCCGCCAAACATGTAACGCTATTTATAGCCCAAGCATTAGGGAGAAGTTGGTGCACATTATTACCTGAAAACAAAGAATATGAGTGTATAGAAAATTAAATTTCAAGTAGAGTTTCTATTTTATGAAACTCGAGCTGAGATGTGAAATATGCCAAAGAAATTCGCAAAGTTGCAAAAAACGGTTCGTCTTAAATAAATGAAAAACGATAACCTTGACAGAAAAAATGGTACATTAGAAACTTAAAGGCCTTAAGTTTATCTGTCTATTGCTTTTTGTACGAACCGATTGCTGTGTTATGTTTCGATATACATCAAAAAATCCATCAAAACCTTCCTTATAACTCGTCAACATACGCTTTACAAACTTATCATTAGCCGTACGTATGGCATTAAATAAGTAAAAAACGAACTTGTCCGAAAAAAGTATTCAGTAATTTTGGATTTATAATGATTTTTAAAGGCCTTTTCGAACATTAGGTAGAGTTACGCAGGTGAATTTTTTCTTCATAAAGAGATGTAATATCATGCTATTAAATATTTTTTTAGACTTTGCTAATTATAAGAATAAAAGAATGACTTTGAAAAACTTGCACTCTTCGGGGCTTGTTTTCTTCATCTATTTCTGTTTTTATACTGTGAAATGAACTATTAAACAAATATATTGCTGACATTTTTCACATATTTTGAAACAAATATTGTTGCTCTACCACCTTGTGGAACCGAGATAAATATACGTTCTTTGAAAACAATCTAGTGGACGTAATTAACATTTTACAGCTATATGCTTCATGGAGCTTAAAATATTGATAACTTATAATAGTAAGAAAAAATACTTGGATTTGTTTCGTAGTTTTGTTGGTAATGTGAAGCGTGCAAGCGCGTAGTTTCTTGGGCTAAAGCGGGCGAGCGGCCGTTGGGATAGGGGAACGGGGGAGGGGGCGGGAGAGACGGGCACCTGTTCTCTCTGAGAACATTTTGAACGGCCGCTACTTGCAAACTCGTTTATATATTTTTGGAAAAAATTTTGCTTCCTTTGAAAAACAAAGTCCTTTCATTTTTCATAATTTTTTAAAATAAAAACGGTCCAGAGCTGACTTCACAGTCTATTAACGACGTCAAAAAAGGTCTATTGCTTGCAAAAACTGAGGTAGAAATTCTTACTTTTTATCTTGTAGATATGATTGAGAATATGTATAATATCAGTTTCCTCCGCGGCGGAGCGGCCAAGCGTATTGAGGCGCTTATGCGACTGTACGAGAAGCCGTTCCCCGTCGGGCGTTCGAATCACCCCCTCAGGCATGGCTTTTTGTGTCGTCTTTAGTATTAGGTAGTTCATAAGTAGTTTGTAAGTTTAGGGACTGATGACCCCGCAGTTAAGTCCCTTAAGTTTGACAAAAAATTGAACTTTTTAAGTTTCCAACCTCCAAAATCCTCGAATCAACTGCCGGTGTAAAAAAAAAAAAAAAAAATTTTTGCACTTTCAATTAGCACTCTGAAAATCTGCATCCTATTAATGATGTTATCCTTACCAAAATAAAAGAACATTACATTTAGTGTGGAATGACCAATTTAAATGTCAAAATCAGTACAGCCATTTGACCGTAATCAGTTTTAAAAATTAGGTCATTTTTACCTACTTGGCTAAATAGTCTGTTCCAAAGTGTGTGACTAAAAGACGGCTACACCAAATGAAAAAAAAAAAAAATCAAGTTATGAAAATAGCAAAGCATGAAACTTCAAATTAGAAAAGTACCTTGTTTGTTAGTTTTAGGCAATAGTAAGCGTTTATACACTTGAAAACCAAAGTAATTCAATTTCTTTGTTTCTTTCCCCTTAGTCATATTCAATTAAATGAAATTTCTTGTGGGAAGACGGCACCCTAATGATAACTTAAGTTTTTTATGTATATGTTTTTAATACCTTCCATTCAAGTACATTTTTATCCATGAATTAAATAGTAAAATTCTAGTGCTAACAGGAAAACTAGGAAGTAGTAACAACCATAATGTATTTACATTTGAGTGATTTAAAACTTTGTACAAATGACAATGGAATTACTGTTGCTTGTAAGTGTGTGAGCGTGTAATATTGTCTAAAACTGCTCTACTTGGAACGTTTACAAAATGAAATTTCATATTTTCTACTGTCATAATTAGACATTTTTCATTTGGCGATGCCGTTTTTGAGTTACAGTCGTTGGACCCCAGTTTTTAACAACGTTAGTAAAAATGACCGAAGTTTGAAAACTGATTGCTGCCAAATGGCTGTACCGAATTCCATATTTGAATAAATCATTCCATTCAAAATTTAATGCTCTTTTATTTTGGTAAGTATAACATCTTCAGTAGGATTTATATTTTCCGAAATATAGGCGAAAATCAGTAGAAAGTGACAAAATTTCTCAGTTTTTTTACCACATCGTGTTGTTTCGAAGGTTTGGAAGGTTACAAACTTGAATTCTACATACTATCAATCATATACACATGATAAAAGTTAAATTTTCTACTTTTTTTTCTTCAAGCAAAAGGCCTGTTTCTACGCTGTTGCTGGACACTACAGACCGCTGCAGACTGCATTTAGGTAAAAAATCGTTGGATGCTGTTTCCCAGAGCAGACAAAAATGTTTCCATAAATATACAAAAGCTTTTGCCAGTGCGAGCCGTTTAGAATATTCTCAGAGAGATCAAGCGTCAGTCTCTTCCGCCCCCATCCCCGTTCGCATTCACAACGGCCGCTCGTCCGCTCTAGGTGAAGACACTACGCGCTTGCACGCTTCTCTTTACCAATCGGTTAGTAATACGAGAAAACAGTGCAACATATCCACGTATTTTTTTTCTTACTAGTATAAGTTATCGATATTAATCTCCAAGAAGCACATCGCTGTAAAAGGTGAATTACGTACACTAGATGGTTTTCAAAGAAAACTATTTATCTCGACTCCAGAAGGTGATAAATCTATGATAAAATGTCAGCAACATTTTTCTTTAACAGTTCCTTTCATAATATAAAACTATAAATAGTCAGTTGACGAATACAGGTCCCCAAAAAGTGGAAATTTTTCAGTGATTATTTTATTCTTATAATTAACAAAATCTAAATAAAATATTTAATAGCATGATATTACAACTCTTTACCAAATAACAGACCAACAATCCGGTACTCTAGATCGATTCCTTGAGCAACTCTAGCCAATTTTAGAGAAAGCCTTTTTTGTACAAAAAATGTTATTTCTTGCCATATTTATGCAAATGATAAGTTTGGAAACGTGAATATTGTCGAATTATAATTTTTAAGGGTCTAAAGGTGTGTTTTTCGATATATCAAGAAACGTAGCAAATCAATCGATACGTAAGAAGGAAAAAAAAAAAAAAAAAAAAAAAAAAAAAAAAAAAAAAAAAAAAAAAAAAAAAAAACAGAACATTTCCCATTTAAGTCAACCGTTCTTTTCTTTGCAAGTTTACGATTTCTTTGGGCATATTTCAGCATCTCAGCTCAAGTTTCATAAAATAGAAACTGTACTTAAAATGTAATTTCCTATACTCTCATATACTTTGTTTACAGGTAATAATTTTTGCAAATTTAACATTACGGCGTTATAGAATGCTTGAGCAATTAAACGCCAAATGAGTTTCCCTTGAATTGTCACAGTGCTAAAGTGTAAAGCACATTAAAAAAAAGTATCTTTATTTTTACAGTGCCTCAAGATCCAGTTCAGAAAACGCCATGTTTGTCCACGTTGCCATAGAAGTGAAAATCACACTGTGAAATATTAGGGACGAACAGAGGATGTTGCAATATTTACCGACAGAATGTGCGGACCGTTTGAAACCGTCTACTCTTCTTGAGCTTCAATGTACACCATAAAATATTGAGAAGACAGGTACACAGCTTAAAACTATGTACTTCTTGTATGCGTCTGTGTATATTTCTGTGTATGTGTTACTTCGTGCTTTATAATTCACGTGGGTGTATAATTTGAATATACTTCAATGGTTTGTGGCTCCCGAAGCGGCACAACAGAGTCAGACTTGTTCAAGTTATAGGAAAATTTAATAAAGCAATTAAACTGTCTGGATTGTAATTAAATACGCACAAATGGTGGATAACGAGTTTAAAAACTAACTGTATTAATTATGAGATGGCACTATCGTAATCACTGAGTGGTCAGACATAGAGACAAACTGTAACCACACAATAAATAATTAGATGTGGAAGTTCTAATAATAGCAACAGGAGTTTAGTGAAATTATATACCATTTATTTATGCAAAAGAGATACTCAAACATGAAATTACGTGATAAAAAGTAAATATTCAAACAGGCGTTAATGAGAGCAATCCTAGAAAGGGGAATCATTATGTCGAAAACGTGATAAATGGAGTTGACGGGAATTACTGAGTGGCGGCAGCAGGATAAAATTTAATGCGAACGCGAGATTGAATCGCAAGACCTATGCTGAAAACGGAGGCCGGAAAGCACTGGTGGCGTTCTTACCAGTACTACTGTAGTTGAGTAATTGGTGCGTCTCCAATCTAATGGTGTACTTGTCTGATATCTCTGAACAGATTTCAGCTGACAAGTCAATCTTAGAAAGTTTTCGTACAAGTTCACATCTCATACTCGGTACCGGAGCTAATGGCTGCGGATTTTTTATTTATTTATTTATTATTTAACATGCCCCATTACATAGCAATATTACATGTTTGATGGTTTGATTCAGGCGGTTACATCAAATGTTGTTACAAACACAAGTACAGTATACAAGTTGACAGGGTTTACAAAGGAACAAACAATTTTATACATTAGGAAATCTTAATGAATTACAAGAATTGTAAAAGTTTTATACATTAGGAAATCTTATTGAATTACAAAAATTGTAAAAGTCAGTAGTGTATTTATGTACTAAGTCATATTTACTGACGGGTCATCCTCCTCCTTTGGCAGCTAATTTTTTTCCTGAGATGGTCCCTCTCTTTCAATAAATTGCAGCAGTTAAAAAGCACGTGGTCCTTAGTTTGGACAGCACTGTTACATGTGCACGTTCCGTCTTCAATTATTTTGAACCGCTGATAGTAGGCTTTCAGTTTCCCATAACCTGTTAGCATAACCTGTTAGCATTAAACGTTGTCGTATCGTAAGAAAATACGGTTTAGTGCTTCCCCCGTTTTTTGTTCTGTGCCACTCAATGTCCCATTTGTTCCTAAACTCTTCTCGAAGTTTCTTCTTTACGGCACTTGTAGGTATTTTGTTATAGCGTGTTGACTGTCGTGATCGAGCTGCTCTTTTAGCAAGGTTGTCACCTAGTTCATTTCCCCATATCCCTTGATGTGCCTTAACCCATTCGAAATGCACCAGTTAGTTGTGTGTCTGCAACCTTCTGATATTACTTCTTATGTCTTCAATCAACAAGTTGTGGTTCTTCGGATTTCGAAAAGAGTCCAAAGTAATTCTGCTGTCGGTGTGAATTACTGCAGTTGTCTTGTCGCTACCGCGTCAAAAACTTCACTCATCTAAAAAACGTACGTCTTCTCCCTCCCCTCCCCCCTCCCCCCTCCCAAAGACTCATACTAAATCTCACTTCGAGTATTTTATCAACCAATGGTAGTGTGTAAAAACTGTTGCTGAAAGGTGGGAGGAAAACTCAAGCTTCATTGGCCGTTTCTGATCGCCGCCCAATACGAATTCTAGGCGGCGAAGTTAACAAATCGGGCCTTTTCGCGCTCAAAAAGGCGGGCCTCTGCAGACAGCCAACGCCCATGTTGGCGGCAAACGGCTTAAGGATTCATCACTCCACAACCATACCGACATAGCGACGCCAGCCGGGGCTACGACTGCCTCCAAGGCTTTCTCTATCGTTTTATGACCCAGAGTCCCCTGGCTGGACGTACAGCCGACACTGCGAGAGGACGTTACCTGCCTTCTCTCTGGAGCAGCGACTGTCCGCTACAAGCTGTTTCTACTATACACCAAACTGCCAGTCTAAATCTTCCCACGTTACCACAGAATAATAGAAATTACATGAACCATCCCAATAGGAAGTACTCATAGATGCTCACTTACTGAATAATTTTATGACACAATAAACATTCTATGTCCTCACGATTAAATTGACTGTATTGTGCATATTTACGAGCGCGTTTTGGTGAAATTAGAGAAAAGACGTGCTAAGATATCTAAAGTTTACATCTCAAGTTCGAAGCGCGTCAGTAAATATATTGCCACATCACCACCTGTAACCTGTATGTTGTGTCAACAGCGTCTTTATTAGCACTGATTAAATCAATCTACTACATCATTTCCGTCAATATTGAGGCACTTGTCATAACGTTGTACCAGTTTTTGAATACCCTCGTCATATACGTCTGCTGCCTGACATGTTAACCACTGCATGGCAATTATTTTGACTTCATCATCTTGCTAGGTCGCAGTGCCATACAAAGCACTTAGGAAAGTATTCCCGGAGGGACAAAATCGTAACGCGTCCGTTTTCTCTCACCTTATTGTACACTTCCTGCAACAAACTTTCATTAACGACCGAAGGACGCCCACTCCGTTGTTCATCATGGATATTTGCGCGGCCATCCTTAAATGTTTGTATAGGTTATGGGGCTTAACTACGGGGTCATTAATCCCTAAACTTACAAACTACTTATCAACTAGCTTATTCTAAGGACGGCACAAATATCCATGCCCGAGGGGGGATTAGAACCCCCGACCTTAGTGGCCGTGCAGACCGTGACTGGAGCGCCTCAATTCCCTCGGCCACCGCGGCCGGCCATCTTTAAATGCTCTCACCCACTTTCTTACCATTACATCACTCATGATGTTTTCTCCGTAAACTGCACAGGTCTCACAGATCTGCACAGATCGCTTTTAGGCCTTTAGCGCTAAGAAATCGTATAACAGCTCGTACTTCACAGTCGGCGGGACTCAAGATTACCGGAGGCATCTTAAACACTCAGTACGCAACATAAACTAGGAAGAATCTTACTATAATGTCGTCAGTGCGTAGCCAACAAATTATTGACATATCTTAGCACGTCTTTTTTAAATTTCAAAACGGTACTTACTTAAAAAACACGCCTCCTATTATTGATTAAAGAGATCGCAAGGGACGCGAAGTTCGACGCGTCTCGGTAAACGTTCGTGTGTTGTGTTTGTGTGAGTGACAGAGAGAGAGAGAGAGAGAGAGAGAGAGAGAGAGAGAGAGAAGGAAAGAGAGAGAGAGAGGGGGGCGGGAATGTAGAGAGTGGTAGGGATGTCTGTAAGACATAAGTGGTTCCTTGTGATGGTTGCTTTTATTGAAAATGAAAGAATCCTTCCAAGGCAGGCAGCCATTGTGTGTGCACCTCGCGGAGAGAGCACGAGGCGGCCGTAATGGGCGTGCGGCGGGCGCCTCGCGCCACAATGCGCCGTGCTTTCTCTGAAATTACCCGAGATAGGCGAGTCGCCGCGCCGCGAGCGAAAGCCGCGCGGGCGCACGCGCGTGCAGATGGCATCGCGCACGCCGCCTGCGCGCGCTCACGTTTCCACAGCGACGAGACGTGAGCCCGCTCTCCGCGGCCCCTTTATTTTATTGCGCTCGATTGAGGGCCGTCGTGATGGCTCCGGCGTTGACTCCACCAAACACTGTCTGTCTGCGCTGCGGCGGCTGCAGTGGCGGCGCGTCCTGTATCTTCACTCGATCAGTGAACCCCAGGAAAAAATTAATAAAATAAAGCGTGTTTTAACTACCATTCTTCGTTTTGTTATTCTATCATATCATTTCATATGCACATACAAAGTATTATTATCGCATGAGAAACGTTTTACGTCGCGGAGACAGCATGTAAATGAGCCGCCTAATATACGCAGTGGCCGCAACGTTGCAATGCGCATGCGCGGCTGAGGTTCAGATTCTCTTCTGAACCTCCTGGAGGCAGTATAAGGACGCTCCCGCGGCAGGAAGGGGTTAGGGGAAACGTCGCCTTTAACATAGGCGTTGGAGCTAGTAGAGACGTCAGCTTCTCGCTACTAGAGCTCTGGCGGTTACGCACGAATGGTCCTGAATACGGGCTAGGGAGCTACTGCGCAACTCGCCTTGTGCATCGGCAAATCTTCCATGAAGGCAACATCCGCCCTTGTTATTTGTTTTTGGCACTTTGAAGATTCATCAAAAACAAGTCATATTTAGTAAAATATCTTATAACTGTAAATTAAAGGCGCATCAACTCTAAAAAGTCTTCATAAAGTCCGATCACGAATAATAACGAAGTCACTAGTCTCGTCCTAGCAAGAATAGTCGTGTGGTTAGCAGTATCGCGCTGGGTTCGAGACCGCCTGCAAGCAATTTTTTTTTCCTAACCATTTTTTTTTTTTTTTTTTTTTTTTAACAGATGCGGGAACAACTATGAAATTTGTATTGTCACTTGCCACATATACTTTGGACGTGTTTGCAAATGTGTCGCGATTTTGTGAGTAAATGACATTTATACTTTTCATTGTAACAAATATTTAATTGAATTAAATCGCAATTTGCGATCTGTTATGGCTTCACTGTACTAGATTTAGATGGAATACCAAAGTGGGGCAAATGAAAATTTTTGGCCGGTCGGGATTCGAACCTGGGATCTCCTGCTTTCTAGGCAAACGAGTTAACCACTCCGCCACCGAGGACACAGTGACGATCCCGACTGCACTGGACTCTTCCCTGCATGTCTCCCGCCACACCCAAATCTCCATTCGCCATCTAAACCTAGTACAGTGAAGCCATAACTGATCGCAAATTGCGATTAATTTCATTCATTGAACGCTGTAACGTCGTCAAAAATATATAATTAATTATTTAACTGTTTGAAAAGTTGTGGGGGAGAGTAGCCTTTGCGCATGCGTAAGTTTAGAAGTGGGTGCTGCTTGACCCAAAGGTAGCTTGTCTCTTCATCGTAACAGATTCATTTTGTTATAGTCTCTTAACAGTCTAATCAGTTACTTCCTGTGTTTTAGTGTCCATGTGTATATTCATATGTTCTTAGTGTTTGTCATCAAAGAAAAATGAATAACGTTCAGTATCTTTTACAAAAAAAAATTTACTCAGCTTTAAGCTTGGAACAAATTTGTGAATTAAAGTGCCGCGGTGGAGTAGCCGAGTGGTCTGAAGCGTCTCGCTGCGGAGCTCGCGGTTGCTCGCCGTGAAGGTTCGAATCCTCCCTGGGGCATGGGTGTGTGTGTTGTCCTTAGGTTATTTTACCTAGGTTTAAGTAGTTTGTAAGCTACGGACTGATGACCACGCAGTTTGGTCCAATAGAATTACAAACATCTGAACATTTGAATTAAAGAAGCTTGTCAGGCCGACGGGGGGGGGGGGGGGGGCAACCGGGGCGCCGAAACGTTGACGCGCCAAGTGGGGCGTGGGAGGGGATGGGGCGGCGCCACTGTCAAGATCCGATACTGATGAAAGAAGTGAACCTCCAGTCATCTGAAGCACCAGCTGTTACTGGGCGGCTGGAATTGCTTTGCTCCAGGTCGGATGTGCATGATACATGACCCGGGTGAATTTCACGCTCTTTTCAAGGAAAATGTAATAATTTCAATTACGTACGAGTTGATGAAGACGGATGTGTATATTACGACACCATCTATTTACACAAAGAAGGCGAAAGTCGATAGATAGTGCTGGGTAGCAGTATCATGTACAGCTACATGTGGAAGTACTGACGCCTTTCGAACTGTTGTCATCATCAGAATACAGGCCTGATGATGATAAAAATTCGAAATTCGTCAATAAAAAATAGCCGCCTCTCCATCTGCCAATGAAAGAGCCTGGGGTAGAATACTGCTGTGGTCTAGTAAAATACTCGGATGGTTCGTGTAGGGAGCTCCTTGCTGGCGGCAAGAGTACTTTACGTTTCGTGTTGGAAGGATGAGGACCTACCTCAAGCTTTTCGTTTGCGACAGTGTTATAATCTGCGGGGCAAATGTCCGCTTTGAGTGCCAGTCCAAGCACTTAAGAGTTTTGCGATTCCATTTCAGATGGTGTATCTGATTCCACACGATATTTTACGATGGTTAATATTTTATTCATGGGACTAAGACTTGATCTGTTTTGAGCAGACGATTATTTCTTTTATGATCGTGATGATTACGTAGTTGCGGATCTTCTTCCATTCTCATAATGCAGTTAACGCATCTGTTAATGCATCTACTCCATGATTGTCCTTCACGTTCGATTTCATATCGCTGTGCAGCGTTACGACTAGAATGATGTATTCGAACATAGTCGGATTCTTTCTCCTGATCATCTGCATCACCGTACACTTTGAAAATTTATAAATTTGGTGCAAGTCATCACTACATGTCCTGTTGTCAGGTGCATTGAGGCGCTATGCTCCGATGCGCGAAGCCGTTTCAAGTCGGGGATTCGAATCCTTCCTCGGGCATGGATGTTTGTGCTTTTCTTAGTTTATAAGTAGTTTGTAAGTTTAGGGACTGATGTCCCCGCATTTAAGCCCCATAAGCTTACAAGCATTGAACACTTTTTTTTCCAAACCTCTTCATCAGGGAATAAGAACGGCAAGCTTCATCGTTTTGAATCTGCTTACTGTATTCGTCCCTCGGCCTCCCTCTACGCCTATTGCTTAGTTGGCGCTTTCTTGATGTCGCAGAATATGTCCTACCAATTTATCCTTCTTCTTAGTCAGGATATTCCAGAAACATCTGTTCTTCCAATTTGGTTAATCACCTCCTCATTATTTACGTGATCTACCCATATAATATTCATCATTCGCCTGTAGCGTCACATTTGGAAAGCTTCTATCATCTTTCGGTCTGAACTCCTTATTGTCCACGTTTCACTCCCATACAATGATACACTCCAGACAAATGCTTTCAGAAAGAACATCCTGACATTTAAATCAGTATTGGATGTTAATAATTTTCGCTTCTTCAGAAACACTTTTCTTCCCATACCTATTTTGCATGTTATATCTTCTTTACTTTGGCCATCAGAAGTTATTTTACTACCCAAATGGCAAAACTCATCTACTACTTCTATTGCCTCCTTACCTAATATAATTCCTTCAGCATCGCCTGAATTTCTGACAATACATTCCATTATCCTTGTTTTATTCATGTTAATGTTCATCTTATACCCTCCTTTAAAGACATTATCCATTCCATTCATTTGTTCTTCCAGATCCTTTGCGGTCTCTGACAGAATTACTATGTGATTGGCAAACTACAAAGATTTTATCTCTTTTCCCTGAACTTTAATTCCCTCACCAAATTTCTCCTTGCATTCCTTCACAGCTTGCTCAATGCACATATTGATTATTGGGGAAAGGCTACAACCCCGTCTTACTTACTTCACAACCTCTGCGTCCATTTCATTCTCTTCGACTCTAATAACTGCTGACTGGATTTGGTACAAGTTGAATAAAACTCTTCGCTGCTTATATTTTACCCCTGCTACCTTCAGAATTTTAAAGAGTTTATTCCAATGGACAATGTCAAAATCTTACTCCAAATATACAAATCGTGTTAGTATTTTGCAACCATGATTTATTAAACCTATAGTTCTGCAATTTTCACATTTGTCTGCTTTGGTTTCTTTGGAATTGGAATTACTACATTTTTATTGAATTCAGAGTGTATTTCCCCTCTCTCATCCATCTTGCATGCCAGTTGGAACAATTTCATCATGACTGGCTCTCCTAACGGAATATCATCTACTTCAGAGGCCTTGTTTCGACTTAAATCTTTTAGTGCTCTGTCAAATCTTTCTTGCAGTATAGTATCTCCTATCTCATCTTCCTCTACTACGTCTTCCACATCTATAATACTGCCTTCAATTATATTACCTTTGTATAGGCCTTCTATATATTCCATCGACGTTTCAGCTTTCATCTCTTTGCTTAATGTTGGTTTTCCGTCTGAGTTCTTGATAGTCGTACAGCTGCAATTCTTGTCTTCAAATGTCTCTTTTATTTTCCTTTCTGTGGTATCTATCATTCCCCTAGTTATACATTGTGCTAACATATTGCATTTGTCCTCTAGCCACTCCTGTTTTATCCGTCTGCACTTCTTGTAAATTTCATTTTCAGACGTTTGTACTCCCTTTTGGTGATATCTTTTCTCCTATCATCAATGAAGTCCAGTATATCCTGTGTTATTCAGGGATTTCTATTAGGCTTTGTCCTATTGCCTATTGATCCTCTACGATATACTCTATCTGTCAAAGCTACCCATTCTTCTTCTACTGTATTACTTTCCTCCTTTTCAGCCAGTCCTTGTGTAATGCTCCCTGTGAAACTCTCAACCACCTCTGGTTGCTTCATCTCGTCGAGGTTCGAACCCCTTAGTTTTCAACCGTTTTGTTGTCTCTTAAGTTTTAATCTACAGTTCATAACCAGAGTCTATATATGCCCCGGAATATATCTCATAGCTTAAAACTTGGTTTCTAAATCTATACCATATCATTATAAAGACTATCTGGTACCTTCCAGTGTCTCCTGGTCTCTTTCACGTATACTGCCTTCTTTCACGATTATTAAACCAAGTGTTGGTTATCATTAAATTGTGCTCTGCTCGAAATTCTAGCAGACCATCTCCTCTTTCATTTCTTTTTATCAGTCCATATTTACCTACTACATTTCCTTCTTTCCCTTTTCCCTACAGAGTTCCAGTCCCCCATCACAATTAAGATTTTATCTCCCTGAACTCGCTAAATAATTTATTTTATCTTCTCATATATTTCTTCGATATCCTCATCATTGGCAGAGCTATTTGGCATATAAACTTGTACTACTGTTGACGGTGTTGGTTTTGTGTTTATCTTTGCTACTACAATGCCTTCACAATGATGTTCATAGTAACTTACCCGTATTTCTATTTACTTATCCTTTACCATTACCAGACTAGCACTGTTTTTATAAAATACTGTCATGGATAACGACGCTGTTGTCCGTTGCATTGGTCCATGATGGCGGACTGTTTACTCGCTGTCACGGACCCGCATTTTTCCACCTGCACACGGCTGCCACTACTCATTTCAAACATTCCCTTTATTCTGTGTCACCCTGTATATAGGAAACAAATTATTCACGTAACAGCTACGCCGTTGCGCATAACCAAGAAGAAAGTAGCAGTTTAGAAACATAACCTCTCCAAAGCACGATTTCTACGGTCCAACCAAGCCCCCACAATCCCGTAAGCGGCCGACTGCGAAGAGCGGACAAATTGAAGAATGCCTCGGCGGCCATTGTGGTGGCAAACTTCCGCTCGAACTTTAAATGTGCCTAACACTCTTTTGATGAGAGAGAGTATTCATTTAAGTCGCGAAAACTATGTCTAATTGAAATGTATAACTACAAAACAGCTTCAGACTCCTTGAATGTACAGCAACTATCGGTTGTATGTAAATTTATTACTCGTACGGTATCGAAATTGGCCAACAACGTTTCCTCTTCCTCACGAAACCGAACTATATCATTTCGTTTTTTAACGTTGTAAGTGCAGCATATGAACGGAATTTACCGTCAGACACGATTTTTTTTACACTTTCTCAGTATATTCTAAGATTATGAAACTTCTGTACAAACATTAATGTCGGAAGAGTTTCATACTTTACGTCTTTGCTTTAGTGCTGTATTCTGTAATATTTAGATATTTCAGAGCATCAAAAAATGAAATAGGGCTGCCTGAAACAGCTAATGTTAAAAATCGATTGCGAAAGTTAAATATCTCATCAGATACATAACTGTAAAATAGCGTCTTACCCTGTGATTATAGCAACCAGCCACTAACAAATTCTTTTAAGAACACGAAATATGCCACAACATTTTCTTAATTAATACATCTAAAATTAGCATTAAGATATCTAGCGACAATATAAGCATTTTAATGCTATAAACCACATACCTTACAGTAGCGTGAACTGGTCAAATGTCAACAACTGTTGTCATAGGCTTCAACTTCACAAAGTGCATACAGTGTGGTATGTGTCATTCATAATTATATGGAACTATACACAGTTCTGCAAACCTCTTTCAGTTGTTATAGCTATATGTAATTCTGTGTTACAAGTAGCTAATATTAATTTCATAAACAAAAATTCGAACTGCAGCGAGGCAACTAATCTCGTGACCCCAACAGTTATTTTAATTACAAAATGAAACTTTTTCAACATTCTGTCCACCAGTACAGCCTAAAAGCAGCTCCTTTTAAGAGCTGCCAGTATTATAAAAGGCTGTTAATTATTTCATTCAATCCTATACTGTTTTGAATAACAACCTGTTAATCAAGAGTAAGTACCTCTGAACACAAGTAGAAGGGTTACTTGTATTCCTGAGAAATATAAATGGGAAGACAGTATTCTTTCTTTTTATTCCTTTCTTAAATAGTTGTATGCATTTAAAAGCTGAACAGCTCTTCACCATCGTGCTTCACGTACACTGCAATAGTCAAACAATACAGTCGTGACTATCAATTGTGTATACATGGTGTTACAAAAATGTGCGGCCAAACTTTCAGGAAACATTCCTCACACACAAACGAAGAAAATATGTTATATGGACATGTGTCCGGAAACGATTAATTTCCATGTTAGAGCTAATTTTATTACTTCTCTTCAAATCACATTAATCATGGAATGAGGACACACAGCAACAGAAGGTACCAGCGTGACTTCAAACACTTTGTGACAGGAAATGTTGAAAATGTCCTCCGTTAGCGAGGATACATGCATCCACCCTCCGTCGCACGGAATCCCTGATTCGCTGATGCAGCCCTGGAGAATGGCGTATTGTATCACAGCCGTCCACAATACCAGCACGAAGAGTCTCTACATTTGGTAGCGCGGTTGCGTAGACAAGAGCCTTCAAATGCCCCCTTAAATGAGTCAAGAGGGTTGAGGTCAGGAGAGCCATGGAATTGGTCCGCCTCTACCAATCCATCGGTCACCGAATCTGTTGTCGAGAAGCGTACGAACACGTCGACAGGAGCTCCATCGTGCATGAACCGCATGTTGTGTCGTACTTGTACAGGCACATGTTCTAGCAGCACAGGTAGAGTATCCCGTATGAAATCCTGATAACGTGCTCCAGTGAGAGTAGGTGGAGGAACATGAGGCCCAATCAAGACATCATCAACAATTCCTGCCCAAACGTTCACAGAAAATCTGTGTTTCTGACGTGAATCGAGGAAGTACAGTACATACTATCGAAACAATTGGGTATTTTGACAATTGTCTGCATGAATTATTTCAGTTTACATTTAAAGAGAAATGGAAGTGATAAGAAAATGGTACTGATCCAGGAGACTCCTGCGGGTCAGTAAAAGGATGAGGAAGCAGTCGTGTCGCTTGAGGAAAGCTGAGCGGTGGTGGGTAACCGGATACGCGCGGCGGCGGCGGCCGTTTCCCTGGAAACGCCGGCCGCAGAGGGCGTCCCCGGGGAATGCGGCCGCGCCGTGGCCTGGCCATCGTCAGCGCGGCCAGGCCGCTGTTTACGCCGCGACGTAAAGATGTCGCCGGCGCCTGGCCAGCGTCCGGCCGGCCAATTAACGCGCAGAGCCGCGCCACGACGAGTCGCCGCGCCGTTTCCGGGTCCGCGCGCGCCGTCCGCAGACCCGCAGTACGGTAAACAGACAGAATTACTTACTTCGCAGCGTATCTACTGCACGGTCCACCCAACAACTCCTATTATCCGATTAAAATTACCAGGACTTTTCAGTACAGAATGAGCATAATTCTTTTTGATTTATTGACCCACTTTAGGTTACGGTAGTAACACTAAAAGTCGGCCTTTGCGATCGTCTTTTGACAGCTCGAAATTTAAATAAAAATAACAGCTTAACCATTCACCTGACACGAAAATTGAATAACCGAATTTGTATAGGAGACAATTCTCTACAACTTTGCTCTATTAATGTTTTTTCATATCTCGTATCGTTTCAGAGATATTTGCAAAAATAACGGCGATTTTGGGATGTATGTCTGTCTGTCTGTCCGTAACGTGTTCCCCGTTTTTAAGACGAACCGTTCAACCGATCAACACCAAATTTTACAGACGTAATTGTAGGCCGACAGAGACCAGAGCCTCCATTTTTCAAATTTTTTGGACAAAAAATACGGTAGTAATAAATTTGCTATTGACAGAGACTTTCCAGTTACTCCCAGTAACTCTTTGCGTCCTTTTCCAAACCGCTCCACGTTATAAAGTATAGAAACAATATTTGTGAAGTGACCGCCGTGTTTCTCTGTTGTAAGTAGCTGAGCAATAGCCGGCTACTTATGTGGCAACAGCTAGCATGATAAACATCAGCTAGCATGTGCTTTTCAGTGGAGTATAGTCTAATATATAGTGATCCTATATATACACATCTCAAAAGAGTTGTATCACCTTGGTGTCGATGTTTCCTGAACACTGACGCTGAAAGTGTACAATTGCATTAAGAATACATTTCGATAGATTGTCCATAGACGTCACTCGACCACGCAGGAGCAGTGCCAATGCGGCGGAGTCGGTAACACGGCCGATCAGATCCAGCCATAACACCCAGCAATCAAGTATACTGCGAGTGTCGATTGTAGTTCTGCCGTGGCTAGGTCAATTCTGAAGTTTCATCGTATCTGCATGGTTGCTGTGTTTTCGGAGGAACTCTCATCAAGTGAAATTTCCAGACATCTCGGAGTGAACCAAAGATATGTTGTTCTGACATGGAGGAGGTAGAGATGTTGTGCCGTTGCTATTCGCCACCACGCCGCCGGCCACCGCGCCACTACAAAGACCTATAATTCGCTCTAAAGCAGTGTTTCTCAACCTCTTCGAATATGCGACCGCGTTCCAAGTCGAAAGTTTCTGACGATCGCCTTCAAAGTGTTCTGGCGAACACCCTCTTCTCGAATCTCAACAACTGCTATCCGAAAGAAAACAAATTTTATCTTCTTTCTTTTGCCACACCTTTCTTTCAAATTGTTAAACGAAGATTTTTGTGTATTTTTCAGAATAGAACACATTAACCTATGTTTACATGATTCCTACAAAAAAATCTTTGCTTAACGAGTGTTTCGCATTTTAGGCAACTCAGAAGCGAATGATACTCATTAATAAAGGTCCCACTTTATATACAATTTCTGAAGACTTAGATTTTTTTTCTAATTTCCCAGATTTACGTATTTTATCATATTATTTTACCTATCGATTGGTTCCTGAAAACAGTGCGCAGGCTTTGCGCTTATTTATCATTAACACACTGTATTATAAAACAATCTATGATATATTCAATATTAATGTTACACATGGTACTACGTAAATTTAACATTAGATACATTTCACTTAGGCATATGTTTTTGTATTACTGAACTCGTAGTTATTTTATAGTGCAAGTACTTCCCTTTATGACTGCCATCCCCCGAGCATGACTTTGACCCCCCTAGGGTCGCGACCTACAGGTTGAAAAACACTGCTCTAAAGTACTTCGGCCAGCGGGGGGGCCCGCATTCTCGGTACCTCTCCTATTACCCCATGCGCAGGCCAATAGGAAGAAGGGGGCTCGCCTAGATATGCTGGCACATCACAGCGACGAGAGGCAGTACGAGAGTTACAGTCAGTACGGAGCAGGTCCACAAGTTCGACGGTTCCAGGAAGTTCATCAGAGGAGAGCCAGTAGTCTACTTCCGACATAGTCGGAACAATTTTCTATCGCGTGTCAGAACAGTTTATCATTACATTGCAAAACAGTGTAATAGTTAAGAAGACTTTGTACCACCACAAGCACAGCAAAGTTAAGTATTCATTACATTTGTAATAAAATTATGAGTACTAAGCAATTCTTTTAGTTACGGACCTATGTCCACACCCTTGATCGTCACGGTCCACTTCCTTCTATTGCCGCATCCCGGAGATATAAAAACAAAAATACAGGAAATGCCGATGACTTGCCTTGCTCTGGCCTCCCAAAGGTCAGCACAGCAGCTAATGATAGTACTTACGGATTTCGGCTCGGATGGACCCCGAGAGGGACGCCACCTCGCAGGATAATGTTTTTCGTGCAGTCTCAGGACGCCGTGTTTCTACTCAAACTGTACGTAATGGGTCACATGACATTCAACTTCACTCCTGACATACATGACGAGGCCCAGCTGCGATAGCGTGCAGCGCTGTAAAGATGGACCCAACAGCACGCTGGACTTGTCACAACTGACAAGAAATGCTCAAATGTTTGTAAATCTATCAGACCAAACTGCGTGGTATCAGTCAGTAGCTTGCAAACTACTTAAACTAAGTTAAACTAACGTAAGGACAACACACACACCCGTGCCCAAGGGAGGACTCGAACCTCCTACGGCGAGCAGCCGCGCGCTCCACAGCGAGGCTCCTTAGACCGCCCGGCTACTCCACCGCGGCTCACAACTGACATCAACTGCTGTTCACAGTGAGATTCGCATCTACGTGCGACCAGACAACTGCCGTGGACTTTTTGGAGGCAACCTTGTGAGTCTGAACTCTTTAGATACACCGTCAAGCGAGTGCGCAATGGTGGTGGTTCCGTGATGTTTTCGGTTAGCGTAATGTAGGGCCACCGAACGCCAATCGTAGTCATTGAAGACAATCAAACGGCTATGCGGTACAGGAATGACATACTCCTATGTATAGAGCAACGCCGGCCACGGTGTCCGAGGGGACTGCGGCGCGCCAGTCACGGTCTGCACGGCCGCTACGGTCGGGGGTTCGCATCCCCCCTCGGGCATGGATATTTGTGCCGTCCTTAGTAGAAGGTAGTTCGTAAGTAGTTTGCAAGTTTAGGGACTGATGACCCCGTAGTTAAGTCCCATAAGCTTTACAAACACTTTATTATTATTATTATTATTATTATTATTATTATTATTATTATTATTATTATTATTAAATAGAGAAACCATATCGGCAGCACTTCGGAGAGGGGTTCATCTTTCTGGACCACAATTCTTGCTCTCATTGTGCACATTTCCTAAGTGCTTTCTATCATGACAACTACATTCCAAGATTCCAGTGGACATCATTTTCTCCAGTTAAGAGGCCTACGGAACATGACTGGGATACCTAGGCAAAGGTAATTTTTGTTACAGAGGACACACAACCACTCTGAGAGATCGAATCACCGTTAAAAAGTTAGACAATCTGGGCCAAAATGTCACGATAAATACATGTATTCATCAGTTCAAGAGAATATGTTACCGTTAATTAGGAGTTATGTTGCAATTTTCGTCAGAACCCGAGATTTTATTTGTTATTGTAGTACAACTTCTCCATATCTGTTTTCATGAAAAATAAAGAGAATTGAAAACTTGCTTTTGAATCTCTGTTCCCTTTTTATGTGAAGGGTCATGAAGGCCAAGACTGGTGGTGATGCAACACTTTCTGTGATGTGTTTATACAGAGGGTGTTTCAGTTAAAGGGTTTTTCTGCTGTAGCTTACATATTAACAGGTAACGGGGAAAGTTTTAGAGGTACATTAGAAACGTTACACTTTCTACGTACTTAAAATCGTTTAGTCTTTATAGATATGCGTTAACCTTATCAATATTTATTTAGGAATCTAATAGTTAAGTGATCATACACTCTGCGTCAGTCGAATGTGTATGCATGTGTATTGGTATCATTTGACTGGAGAGCCGCGGACACTTGCAGTCAACGCAGATGACAACAGCAGCTGCAAAAAATAGCGGCCGCCTTGTTGCGGAGCGCACGGTTGCTCGTCGTCCGAGGTTCAAGTTCTCCCTCTTAACTTAGTTTAAGTAATCTTTAACCCTAGGGACTGATAACCCCAGAAGTTAAGTTCCTTCGATTTACAAACATTTATTGAAATAATAGCGCACGTTGAACGTCTAACAAGAGCACAAGTCATATAAGCTATGAAGATTGACGTGGTATAGAATCCCTGTGATTGCCGGTAGTAGAAGTGAATTCTCTCTTATGTGAGTTTGTAAAGGGACATGACCCGCTCCAAGCATGAGAGACGGAAAAATTTGGTTTTCTACGGTAGGAAGACTAGTACTTTAAGTAATATATCTTTGCTATAATATTTTCTCCCTTGCAGAGTGAGATAATGACGTCCTAGTCATCACAGGAAACCGAGTAGCGTATTCTTGACCTCTACTTGTTAAAGTTATAAGGAAAGAGTTCAGGGGTTACAGGAAGAACGCCGCGGTGGAGCAGCCGAGAGCATTGAGGCGCTAAACTACGATGCGCGAGGCCGTACCCCGTCGGGGGATCGAATCCTCCCTCGGGCATGGATGTTTGTACTGTTTTTAGTGCAAGGTAGTTCATAAGTAGTTTGTTAGTTTAGGGACTGATGACCCCACAGTTAAGTTCCTTAAGTTTAACAAACAAACAGGAAGGGCTCGGCAATAATCTGAACTATAAGATCAGCATGTATACATGCGATATATGGAATCGATGGAAGCGATAGATATGAGAGGATTCACAGATTTAATTCACTTCCTGTAAGACCACATATTCATTCCTCTCGTTTGGATAGTAAAGTGCACAAAAATAATTTTTAGGAACGGAATAAAAGTACTGGTATGCGTGTAATCTGTAAGTAATGTACAGTACGAGGTTTTATGTAGAGTTACCTACTTATTGTTTTGGAAGTCAACACTTTGAAACCCAATTCTGAGTACACTGTGAGTGCCCCACGCCTGAACTCTGCTCGTCTTCCTTAGTTCGCTTTCTACCTAAAAATATGTATTCATATCACTAAATAAGGTTATAAGAATAAAATGGTAGATAATTAAAGAAATGACAAAAATTCCCAGGATTCTGTTACATGCATGATCTACGGGATGCAGGACTTTAAGTGTTAAGTGTGCCAAGTATCGAAGTCGGAATAAACCTTTAGATTTTGCGTAAGTCAGTAAGTAAAGTACCCCGCACCATGCTCCACACGAAATTTTGTACTTGTTTTGTTTATCATTTGTGTCAAATTACTTTTAAGGTCGCACCAAAAATGTAGTTGCGCGTTGAAGTATGTAAGTGAGGTCCCCTCCACCTTCCACCACACGAAATTTTATATACACACAGTTCATCCTCTTGATTTGAAGTGCAAAATTTCAACGAGATCCAAATAAAACCATTGGAATGAAAGAAACACACATACGAAGGAATACTTTTCTTTGTATATAAAAAAGATATGTATAAAAATCAACACTTACTTTTTCGTGTTCACTTAATAATATTATAATGTATTAAACGGGTGGGAGCCAGTTTTTATTCCTATGACTGTACTTCCAAACTGTTGTTTATGGCGGGTTGCCTTTCGTGGGGATAATAGGCGTCGGACTATTTCAGCTGGTCCTTTGGTTATTCAGAAAGATCTGGCGTCTGAATCGCAACTGTTTTCTTTGTTCTGCCATGCACTTCAATGTGACTTGCAGAGTATTTACGTAGATGTAAAAATAGTCAATCGGTAGTTCCCGCCGTTGCCCGGCTTGTATTTATTCCTATGTTATGTAAGTTATCTGCTGTGTTATAATTTTGGAGGTAATTTCAGCCATACGTCTGGACATCTGTAAAATGTCTTGCGAATAAGTCAGAGAGTAAAATAAATCTGTAGATTCTAGACGAAATCTGTAAATAAGGTAACCCCCCCCCCCCCGCCACCTATTCATAAAATATGGATAGATCTGAAGATCTGTATGACCTACATTTAAATGAACAATTACATGGTTGCAAAAATTATCCCGACGTTTCTCTCCTAAACGCAGGTTCCGGCGAGTTATTGCATTCGGCTTACTCACCTGTAGATGACAGCCAGTTGGTCTACCCAAATACTGTGTCTAAACGACGACATTATCCAGCTTCAGTCCCGAGAAGAATATCAACCAAGTATTATCTTCGGTGTTTTTTCTTTTGGAAAAACCGACCTCAACTGAAATGCGGATGACGAGCATAAAGCAGTGTGGAACATAGTGACTTTATTTCCGTAAGGTCTGAATTCTGAGAACTTCAGGCGGACGGGAGCCGTTATCCCAGTAGCTGAGTGGATAAGGTGGACGCTGGCCCTAAGCGAGGTTTCAGGGTTCGAATCCAATTGAATTATGCCGCTCAAAATAATTAGGGGATCAGGTGAGATATAATACACAGTATACATATGGTAACGTATAATATTCAGATATTGGTTGTAATTGTAATATTTCAGTCATACAGTGAGATATTTTGCTGTCTCAGCTGTTTACTATTGGCGATTCCTTAGAGCGAGGCAGCATCTGCCTACTATAATAGTGAAAAACTTGTTGTAGTTGCTGCTCTGTGAACAGAACCCGACGCAATGCGTTACTATGCCAATCCTGATGTTCCTCCGCCCAGTTTCTGCAACCTAACGGTGTCATGGTTTTAATGAGACACACACCATAGGCCTCCGGGCGTAGAGACTGCGTTCCCGATGGCAATCTCGGACTTTTTGCGTTGATATTGCGCGTCCTATTGCTGCCAGGAGGGTGTGTTGCAGTTGAGTTGCATACAGCCTCCTGTCTCGACGGCTGTTAACCGGAGATACCGGTCATCTCTTGCTGATGTTACCAGTGTACGCACTTAGCCTTGCCTTCTTTTAACGGTTCCTATTATATGAAATTGCATCTAGGTCCTGGAAGATACTCTTTGGGACACCCCGATAGCTACAACGGTCTCCATTTTTGTCTCTCCCCCTTCCAACTCTCATCTAGTTCTCCATGACACAGGGTAAGTCACGTTGGTTTAGTATTGTACTACCTGTTCATTACACTATCCGAACCCAACTGCTCGTTTAATTCGTTTGGTAGAGTAACCACAAGCCAACACCAACTTCTCTGCAGGAACTTTCTGTTATTACCACTACCTCGGTGGCAGTAATGTTGTTGTTTACAGTCCGTAGTACCGACAGAAAGGCGTGGAACCATTTTAGTTCATTCTTCCGATGACAATACTTCAGAAGCTAGATATCTCAACTGATCCCCTAATTGTTTCGACCTGTCCATTTCAAAGGGCTAGTGCAGAGCACAAAACCATCCCACCCTTTCCCTAGTCATTCTTCCTTTTGAATGTAAATAATGAAAATCAACGAGTAAACAAATTTTATGATGATCGGTTGAGTATTTTAGTGTTGAAAGGGCAACAAACAGAAAGAAAACTGGTTCACATTCACGTTTTAGGCTTTCTTTGCTAAGAAGCCTCATTCATTTTATCAATTACGGCGGAGTCGGAGATAATAGATGGGTAAAGAGTTTAATATAAGTGACCGGAATGTTATATAGTGTATCTGTGTGTCTCACATGATCTCTGAGACTTTCCCTCGGAGGCGTTACCTCCCGAAGCTTAACAATGTCGCAAGGTTTAATTACGTAGCACTGCACGTGAGGGCCGTAGAACTACATGCATCGTCAGTGCGTGTAGTTGAAGATTCTGTTCAATAACCTGCGGCTAAGGAGGATTAGCCGTGCGCCCGTGCGCACTGGGGCGCCGTGCTGCGATGCGCGAGGCCGTTCGCTGTTGGAAGTTCGAGTCCCCCTTCGGACATGGATGTGTATGTTTTCCTTGGTTTAGAATACCTTAGTTCAAGTAGTCTGTAAGCTACGGACTGATTATCAAGCAAGTGAGTCCGATAGATTGACAAACATTCGAATCTGGCTTCTTCTTTTTCGTTCTTGTCCCCACGCAGAAGCAGCGCATAGGTATTTGATCATTCTACCTTCAAGTGAAGTGCTGTGGAACTCTTAAAACAGTGGCAATTTTTCAAATAAGAATGCATTCCAGTTGTTTCAAAATATCTATTTATGTGTTGTGAACGACAAGCGATATATGTAACACTTTCCATGATTATAAAATTCTCTCGGGCTGCCAGCCGCGTCAGTTCGTTTGATATCCACTTGACACTGGCCGAGGATATTTCGGCCGAAAGCTCGTGGATATCAAACCACTTGACGCGGCTGGAAGCTCGAGATAATTTTATTAGCATAACTCACCGCGAAACTATGCATTCATACACTTTCCATGATCTTCGTACACTTGTACCCTAATTACTCAAGTTAATAATATAAAGTTTTAACTGGGTAACAGACTAGTTAAGACAGCGACTGTCGTAGCTCTTAAACTGGGATTGCAACTGAGCAGTGCTTGTTCCCCGCACCATCAATTTTGGTGCGTGGTGCACTTTCTGCAACATCTACATTCAATTGTTTCTTAAAACTAGAGCATAATTACATAAACAAAATGTACTATAATAAAGCTTCATGTAAACACATTAGTCCTAATTACACCAAATTACGTCAAGTTCTCTTGTGTAGCCGGCCGCGGTGGCCGAGGTGACTGAGGCGCTCCAGTCACGGTCAACACGGCCACTACGGTCGGGGGTTCGAATCCCCCCTCGGGCATGGATATTTGTGCCGTCCTAGTTCGTAAGTAGTTCATAAGTAGTTTGTAAGTTTAGGGACTGATGACCCCGTAGTTAAGTCCCATAAGCTTAACAAACATTTGAACATTTCTCTTGTGTAGTTTATCTAACATTTGTAATAAAAGAAACATAGGGGGGATCTTATACACAGGTGGGAGCAGAAAATTTCTAGGCAGTACTGGCGCAATTTCTCACGGGAATGCGATATGTTGCACCAGACGTCATATTTTCCCACCCATTCCACCTATGGCGTGATATACTAGCTATGAAATTTCTTAGCAACTAAATACCTATGGCCAAAAGCCAGCTATCCTAGACAACACGTGGCACGAGTACGCGGAGTTTTGCTTGTGAATACCGTACAAGAGAAGTAAAGCCCCTGATACACGATCCACTTTCTTGCGAAAATGGACTACTCGAAGCGTGGACGGCTTCTCTGCCATTGTGTAAATCAAGAGCCAACCACGGCGTCAGTAGCCAATCACGGCGTCAATAATCTTTCGATTGTGCAGAGTGTGGAGTTCTAAATTTTCGAGTGCGGTGAACACTGCGCATGCACAGAAGCAGCGGCTGCGTTCCCCATCAGAAGACGCGAGGTACTGTTTTGTAAACAATGAAGGCACGTGGTAAGTAGTATAGTACGGAATAAAAATCTAGTGAGCCATCACTGATATTTTTACTTCACGTTTTCCATCGAAATAATACAAAGCATGTTGATTATGGATTACTTTTTGTTTTTCGTAGAAATGGAGTGGACGAAAGAAAGCGTTAAGGCTCTTATTTCGGCTTATGAAGAGGAGAGAGCCCTCATAGATACAAACCATCATTTATATAACAATAAGGTCATTTTTAACGCCTCTAGTATGATTTATGATCTTCCTGTGTTATGGAGACTCATTGAAAACATCATATATTTTCTAGAAGCCACGGAAAGAAATGCTGAAAGTAGTGGCAGACAAAATATCAGCAATTACGGCTTAAGATTGTGAAACTACATTTGGTACTCTGCGTCACATTACGGTGCGGAGTTTAAAAAAATTCGCCACAAGGAAAAGAGTGGGTGTTCTGCAGCAGATGTTTACCGTCCTAAAAAGTGGTGGTTTGAACTTTGAGGAATTACATTTTTCCAAGAGAGAGGGGCATAGGAATATCCCCTATCTTCTAGTCTTTGCAATCACGATCGCATACAAACGCTTCTCTTCCTGCACTCTGCGCTCTTTCTTTTTGCCTTCCTGCAAAGCGGCGGCGATTACTACCGTTGCTGCGCCCAGTACCACAAGATTTTCATCGATTTTGCTGTGCTGGACAAAAGGTTGTGATTACAATGCAAATAAGCACACGAAGTATTACCAGAGTCGAACATAAGAGTCGCGAAACTCCCAGTGATTTTCTGCAACTTCGCGACTGCAGCGCTGCCAAGCGGCCGGGTCGTAAAAACACACCGCGAAGCGATTGAGTAATGAATGTGTAATTGAACTGAAGAAGCATTTTCAAAATAACTTCGTATTTACGAGCTTTTGTGACGCTATAAATTGTAGCAACTGTCAAAAATATAATTCGGAAATCTCTCATTTGCAAAGGATGCTCAGAAATAACAGAATAATGTTATGAATAACAGGTGTTTGTTTACAGTGGTTAGTTATACTCTTAGGCATAGAAGTAAATCTTTAACAATTCTTTCACGTACAAACTTCTGCTATTAATGAGAATCGCAAATACTTGACCACTATTTCATAATATTATTGCTGAATAAAAGTAATGTATGAATGACTGCTTAGGTTCGTACCTCAGGTTCACAAAAATGATAACCCTGTAAACTAACATATTCTGTCGGTTACCTACTAATTTGATAAAGTGAACGCAGCTACAAATAAATATGTCCATATATAACCTGTTAATGCTAGCACGTCACATGCTTGAAGATATTCAGTTTGTTACCTCCAAGTAGCTAAAAATTGTGATTGGTACACGAAAGGCACAGAAGCAAGGACGACGTGGAAAGATGGTTTATACGGCGATGTAAAATCTAGACCCCTACAATGTAAAGAGCGTGTGTATGTTGTAAATATTACAATGTCCGCAATTCTGTGAAACAAAACTCCTGCAGCGTGTCAGTACGCACCGAGCACGCGAACATAATCAGTTCCTTTTATATACTTCAGCACATTAGGATGCAACTTATTTCTGCTTTCAAAAGGTTTCGGATGATATATTAATATGACTCGGGTATTGTGAGCTGTATGGATTACATTGCACTGACAGTTTGTTAAATTATATACTACCATTAACAGAAGCAGTGATATTACTTTAATGATGTTTTCGTATTTGTATTAGGAAGTTCACAGCAACGTTCAGTGATTAGTAAATGTGGAAGTAACAGCATTAAATACGGCAACTTCTCAGTCTGTATAATTCCATTTCTCTGTTACTCCCTACTGGCCGCTTGGAGTGCTAGCATCGCTTCAGCTGCAATTTTTTTCCTAGAGAGTTTCGCGACTGTCTGTGGTAGACTGTGGTATTACGACGACAACCACAGCGCAAAGACCGTACAGCAGACGGCACACGCGCAAATTTCCAAGCTATAGTTGTTACGGCTCTCGCACGTTTGGAGAGTCTATATCGATAGTAGTGATGAGTTTCCCCTGAGTCGGCGCTTTGGTATGCCACAAGGCACTTGTTTTCGATGTGCCATCGCTGGCCGATGGCTAGCTGGAGGCGTGTGACGCACGCGAAGTCAGGGACGGATTGATATTCGAATAGTGCTAGTCTGGTTTCCTCCGGAGGTGTTGTCACCGACTTGTGGGCCGGCGCCAGCGCGGAGCGATGGAGTAATAGCTTGGCGTCCAACGCGTTCTAGTCGCCTGGGTAGCGGTGGTTATGTTGTTACCCTCGTGCGGGCGACGTGAGCGCACAACTTAGCGTCCTAGAGGCGGAGTCGCTATTTGCTCCTGAAGTATTTTGCAGCAGAATGTTTGGGCAGCAGGACAGGTAACTGGTGATGAGTACTTAATGTGGGCGACGGCGTGCTGTGCCGCGTGTGTCACCTAGTCAAGCAAGTTCTCTTTCCTCTGCTTCCGAGTGTAAGTGCTGTACTGGTAGACCTGGTACGAGCGCCGTAAGGTTTTAATTCTCGGTGTCCCTCCGTGTCGGGCTCTGCTATACACCTTGTGAACGTTTGTGCCCCAGGCTTCTTTGGTTACGCAATAGTCTGTTGTATGGCTTTTGAACAGAAGTTCGTCGAGAGTAGGGTGTTCTTCTCCTGAACTTTGTTTTGAATTCTGGATTGCGTCTGATGTTTCTTATGGTTCTTCCCGGCATTGACTGGTGTCCGCCACGGTCTGGGTGTCGTTATTCTGATGGGATTGTGGAGGTCTGCACTGTGCGCCCTGGTGATTCTGGGAGCACCTCTGGCTTCGTGTTGGAACAACGTCGGCTCTGAGTCATGGGAGCGGGTCGGTTAGAAAACTTACTGGGCTGATCTCTTAAGGCAATTGTGATTTGGCATTTGACACTAAAGTGGGAATTTGATGTTTAAACAATCGTTTCATGCCTTCAAAGTTACGAGTTCTGTGTCCGTGTTCTGCAACAGAATATTTAAGTGTTTGAATTTTGTACTAGCATTTACTTGATTTTACTAAATTTTATTGAGTGCCTTGTATTTCTCAAATTGCTAAGGAGGTTTGAAATTTTGGCACTTGTTATGTACTGTTTCATAATTTAATGCGTTTTGGAGGTGTATATGTCGGCGTAATTTGGTGCCGGATACTGTTTCTGGAATTTATGTTGCAGATTTACATTATAGGGGCTGGCCCGGCGATACCGCAACGGAGGAGGAAGTTGTGATTTCCGTGTGGAGGCCGCGGTAGCGGTGGATTATTTTGCTTCGTTCAGTTAAGCGACCCGTCTCCTCCTTTGCGGTCCTTTAGTGTCTGCCGAGTAGTATGCAAGAAGAGGGCTACAAACGTGCATTGTCCTTGGTTGTAGAAAGTTTAAATTTCCAGTTTCAACATTTGCCAGTTTGTTACCTGCTTCGAAAGGATTGGTTAAATTGTGATTTTAAGCAATTCAGTAGTTGTAGAAAAATTGTTATTTTAAAAGGGTTGTACTTAACGTTTTCCTTTGGTTTAAATTGTTGAAGTGATTTCTTTAAAGAAGTTCTTTAGGGATTTTATTATTGTTAATAAACCTGTGTGCATGAGATTTGTTGAGGTTACCATTTTGCCATTCTGTCCTTAGTTTCCTTATTTCCTGACCTGATTTCTGTGGTGCCACCTCAATCTGCTTCATAGCAATAGTACAAACGCAAACGATCACGTGAAACACGGAACCACCAGGGGTGCTGCAATCGACACACGCAGTTCGAGTAGTCGACTGAGACCAGAAAGTCGTTCGTGTAAAAGGGGCGTAAGTCGTGGGCGTTGACTTACGTTCGCCATGTGGGGCAGGCGGCCAGCGCGGCCCGCTGACCCTGGCGGTCGCGACACCCAATTAGAGTGACACAGTCCGGCCGGCGGTTAGCGCGGCGCCGCTAATTGGGCGCGGCGCTATCAGTGCCGCGGCTGGACTCCAGGCTCCAGACCGCAGGCTCCAGGGCGGCCGCCTGGAGGCCGGCAAGTGCTGCCATCTGGCGCCGCAGTCGCGCCTCAGGTGTCCGGCCCAGCCACGCCGCAGCCCGCCCGCCCAACGGCAGTGACCGGCAGCTGGGACAGTGCAGTTACTGGCCACCCGCACCCCTCACCTTCTTACCCGATAGTTAATTACTCTGGAATAAAGCGGTCGTTTCCCAAGTACGGAGTATTCAAACCTTCTCTACGCAGTGCCGTACGATAGCCGCGGGTGCCGTGTGGTTGTTCGCCTGCCTGGGTTACTTTCCTTCAAGTGGACTCTCCACAGTCCACTGTTTGAAGTATTTTATCCATAGCAGAAACTATTCAGGTTTTCAGAATGAAACTTTCACTCTGCAGTGGAGTGTCCTCTGATATGAAACTTCCTGGCAGATTAAAATTGTGTGCCGGAACCGGGACTCGAACCTGGGACCGCGGGAGTAGCGTCTCGCTGCGGAGCGCTCGGTTGCTCGCCGTGGAGGTTCGAGTCCTCCCTGGGGCATGGGTGTGTGTGTTTTCCTTAGGTCAGTTTACCTAGGCTTAAGTAGTTTGTAAGCTACGGACTTAAGACCACGCAGTTTGGTCCGATAGATTTACAAACATGTGAACATTTGAACATTCGTACCTGGGACCTTTGCCTGTCGCGGGCAAGCGCTCTACCGACTGAGCTATCCCGACACAACTCACGATGCCGCATCATAACTTTACTTCCGCCAGTACCTCGCTGCAGAGTGAAAGTTTCATTCTGGAAACATCCCTTAGGCTGTGGCTAAGCCATGTTTCCACCGTATCCTTTCTTCCAGGAGTGGTCTTGCATGTTTCGCAGGAGAGCATCTCTGAAGTTTGGGAAGTAGGAGGCGAGGTACTGGCGGAAGTAAAGTTGTGAGACGGCATCGTCAGTCGTGTCCGGATAGCTCAGTCGGTAGAGCACTTCCCCACGAATAGGCAAAAGTCCCAGGTTCGAGTCCCGGTTCTGGCACACAATTTTAATCTGCCAGGAAGTTTCATATGACCGTACACACAGCTGCAGAGTGCAAATTTCATTCTGAAAACATCCCTTAGGCTGTGGCTAATCTTCCAGGAAGTTTCTGTTCAAGTTTTAAATAATAAAAAGCAGCAACCAGTTGCATGTAATATAATATTATCTACGATCTTCTTCTGGCGCTTGATTGCCCTTCTCCTTGTCTGTTTTAGTATTGTGGATGCTATCATGTAGCTTGTACATCTCTCAAGCTACAATACTAAGATAGACCAGAAGAAGGGCACTCAAGCGCCCGAAACCGATCGTCGTTAATAAATTATTACATGCAACTGGTTGCTGCATTTTATGAATTAAATCTGCTGCTTTGTGTGACACAGCCAGCGTCAGTAGTATCATTACTGTGTGTCGTTAAGTGTTCACGATGTTCACGTGAACATTCAATTTTAGTTCTCTCGTTAGTTTGTTTCGTTTTTGTCACTGCTAAAATGCTGACCATTGAAGCAGGTGTCTTTTTAGTCGAACGAGTGTTCAAAGCTGGTGGCAAACACACAGTTTCAGTTCGTCAAACATTTAATTCAGTTTTCCCGGAGACAGTAATCCCACATCGCGATAGTGTGCGAGACCTTTTTTTATAATGTGGCGCGTTTCTTTTTATTGACAGTAAAACATCTTCATAGGTATGTAATGATACATATTTACAATTTGTTTTGATATGTGGATCTAATAAAGTTCGTTAGCTAAACATGTAAAGTGCTGTTTAGTTACTTACGGAAATCTACAGTGCATGATGTAAGGTGAAAAATAGGCCCAAGATGGTGCAAAGCGCTTACAGCTCGCATTGCAATGTCACTTCTTGCAGCTATTTTTTGGTGATCGCATAATTTCACGGGGTCTCTGGCCTCCACGATTGACTGACCCAACTCCACCTGACTTTTTCTTATGGGTGCAGCGAAAGCAACTGTCTATAAAAACCATCCAAACTGCATCGAGGAACAGAAAACTGCATTATCCACTTTCACTGCTTCTGTCACGGAAAAAATGTTACAGTTGTGTCTGGAAACATGATTAGTGTAATGAATTGTGTATTCAACAACAGGGAAGACACTTTTAATTTTGTAAGTAAAAATGGATATTCAATAGATTAATAACCTGTAATTTACCGAGTTTCATTTCGGTATATTCACTGCGACATACATCACGCGTGGCTAATAGTCATACGGTACTCTGAGAGACTCGTACTACCGAAGTGGATGAGGACAGATGTACAAAATGTCGTCTCACTGGACAATTTGTTCTACCTACAGTGTTTACTGCTAAATCTGTTTAATACAGGTAAAATGGTATAAAATTACACCGTACAGTGTAACGTAAAAAAGGAGTGGCATATGTTACGGATATCAAATAGCAAACACGGAGTGACTAATTTAGCAACAAAAATACGGTCGCCAACCCGATTGGGCAGTGTTCGTTAACTGCTTCATTAAAAGGACAAACAGCAATACAATGTGATTAATCAATACAGGTGTGGCGAAAGAGAGTAGACGCACACTTCGACAGGAAATGATGAGCAAATGTATTAATTTGGGAAAATAATTAAGTACAGTGGATTAAGCAATTGAGGAATGAAAAATTTACTGGGTATTCAAACAGTTAACAAACTGTGAGGGAGCCTACTACAGTTACGATGATCAGTGCGTACCTTGACAATAACGTTACGTTTTGCTAAATTGGGTCTCAGTCGGCGAATTGGAAAATAAGTTTTGAATGTTCTACTGACGTATCAGCAAAATACTCAAAAAAGCAAAAAGTAATTGCGAATTCCTATTCTTTGGCAATAATGGTGTACTACTCAAACAACACAACACAGTATATCACAAAATAAATTAACAATGACATCTAAATATAATGCACTATTTATATTTTGATAGAGTTCACTGTAATATAGGTATCATTTGAGAAATGACTGTACACAGTTGTACAACAGTTACTGAATTGAGACCTAACGGAAATTCACAGTAGTTAATTTCTCTGAATATGTAATGGCACTTTCTGCTTTAGTTAATGAACTTTCTTCCACAATGCACATCCTAATTTTAAGGATTTTAAGCCAATATCCCAAATCTTTATGTATTCACCACGACCGATTTCGACGATGTGAATCTTCCTCTCCCAATTACGATATTCCGCTGCTTATAGTTTGAAGGTAGCGATTTATATTGTCAAAACAGTTGACAATAAATTAATATTTGCGACGTAGCTTTAAAATATTTAAAACATAGTATATCCATAAGGAACTGTAGGATCTTTGTCGATCAATCAAAACGTGCCAGGTACCTATAAGTTTCTTCTAGTTAATAAACGAGACTCGGATTCACTTTTACTTTCACTTGAGAGGATGATATAATAATGACTTAGACTTGGGTTAAGCCTATTGAATCGTGTTTTAAAACATTAATAAGGAAAAAGAAATTTCACACAGGTCACTAGGTACTATCTACCAACACTTGAAACTGTACTCCATATAACGGTCTTACAAGTTGCGTAACTGTCTAGACGAATCCATCGCTACTGACGACAGTGCTGCGGTAGCTCTGTGTGAAAATTACAGTCACATTTCGAAAAGCAAAGACTAATTACGAGACAGAGTGTTGGTGTAAATGCAACAAATATTCACTAACGTTCTCCTCCGAATGTGAAGATATTTTGTTAGTACCCACCTGCATATGAGGATATGATTATCATAATAAAATAAAATAAATCAGATAGTAAACGGAAAGATTGTTCCCGCCCGCTATTAGGGAATGGAATGACAGAGAAAAATTATGAAAGCGTTTCGATAAATCCTCTGCAATGCAATGAAATGTGATTTGCAGAATAATCATGTAGATGTTAAAGTTTCGTTCCACCTCATATTGGACTCTTTGCTTTAACCCTTTCAGTTTTACAATAAGAACATAATTACCAATGTCTGTTCAGAGTTGTACAATAGGAACATAATTATCAATGTCTGTTCATTGAAGCAACTGTTACAACTGAAATATCACAGACAACAGAGGGAACATAATATTCAGGCTTTCAAGGACTGAGGTGGTCACTAACGCTATAAATAATACTAGGATGATTGTGAACGTTATTTATTAGACGAATCATCATCACAAACGTAAAAAACTAACAAAAACAAATTACTTTTTTTTTTTAAAATCTACAAAACATGTTTTACATATGCAAAGAGGCACTTTTCATGTACTACACTGTCATACAGTACGCACGGGAGATATTTTAGTGCTACAATTGCAGCATCTTCTTGATGTGCTTCTTTCAGGTTGATGGTGACTGGATTCTAGACGAATTTCCTGCGGGACTGAAGGTTTGTGGCGTTTTATAAATGCAGGTCCTGGAGATAAGGGCGCGGAATTACTACTGCTGTTCACTGAATCCGGCCTGTGTTTGTCTCTGACATGCTGGTGCCTGTAGGCCCCGATATACTTCTCTCCGGAAGTCTTTCAGAATCAGCTTGTCGAGGTCTGGGCGTGAGGAGGACTGCAGTTCTTTATAAATCAAAAAAGCATTGACAACGCAATAATCAAGATAGTGAAAGAAAATCCTATGCCACCACTTATGGGATTTTCTGTCAATAGCATAGCTTCCTTTGAGCTGATCAAATTTGTCGACAAAGTTCATGTTTGCGTTGTAGTCGATGACGGTCTGAGGACAAGACACTTCATTACGCTCTCTGCGTTTTACGTTTCCCACATTCGTCGGATCATGGTTGTTTGACAGAATCAGTACTGATCTCTTGTCTTTCCATTTCAGCAAATTTACGTTTGTGTCACTAACCCGGTAATCATGATGACCTCTTTGTAAATGTCATCTTTTAGCGTTGACAAGAACTTTCTATTTGCGTTCACGGTTCCACAAGCGAAAATCTCGTCCTCAAGTAGTTTCACCTGCAAGGGTAACTATTGAAATAATTGTCAAAATAAACCTTATGATTTTTATTTTACAAGGTTTCGCAAAACGTCCTGACAACGTTTCCATCTAAGTCCGTTTCAACGTTACTACTCTGTTTGCCTGTGTAAATATAAAAATCTAGGCAATAACCTGATTGTACACACATCATCCACACCTTGTATCCACGTTTCATCGGGATCATGCTTTCATCGATTGCAACTCTCTCAGAGGGCCTGTAGTGTTTTTGAAAATTGTTGTGCAGTATGGCGAGTAGAGGTCTAATTGTATATAGTTTGTCGTAATTAGGATCAGTTCGGTAGGGCATTACACTATTGTCATTGACATGTAAGTTATTCAAAAGCCAACTGAACCTGTTGAAGCTCATGAACTTCGAAACATAGCTGTCATGCAAATCAGGCGCTGATGATCAATAATATAGGTAGCTCGGCAATTTTTTTTATACCTATCACCAAATTTAAAGCAACAAAAACATCAAGCTCTTCCGTTGTAATAGGTGTATATGGCTGTCCGGTTTGAGTAGCATAAATGTTAGTTTGGAAACATAAAAGGTCTTGTAAATGCTCAGTCCAAAGAAGGCGAAATTGTAAATGGGGGCTCACATTCTCCAAGCTTAGAATTTGATCTGACACACCCACTCATTCAGAAAACGCACCAGGCATATCCATTCTATTATCCTTCTTCTATTTTGGAGCAATAATAAGCGGCCTGTTTGCACGTACATTATTAGAATCTGTAGAATCAGGCGTCCGTTGTAACCAGCTAGACAAAGGGAGGTCATCATTAGAATCATAACTGTCGTCAGGAGCACTTTGAACTCCACTCAAATCACCTAACACCATCGGATTTGGCTGATTTGCTGCCTCTTCTTCGTCATCGTCAGAGCTACAAATGCTCTCGTTGCCTGAAAGGATGTATTCAAACAAGTATTGTTCAATCTCGTTCTCTCCTAAGCGGCGCGTGCGGCGCGACATTCTGTAAAAAAAAGTGAAAAAAAGAAATGACGTTACATCCATAAGCTAACCCGCCACCATGACTGGTGGTTTGTAAGCAAACCACCACATTCCCTTTGTAACTACTCCGTGAAAACAGAAAAGTAACAGTACCATCATGCCAAGACACATAAAATAGGTCTATGAGAATACGTACAATAAAATTAACTACAGAAAACATGTTACATACCCGTTGTATTGATGTTTTTATCAGACACTCGAGACAAGGCACGTTAGCGCTATATTCAATGCAACTGGTATGCACTGACATTCATGCAATGTACCCGGAATCTGTCATTTGTTTTGAAGCACAGTCCAAACGGACATACTAATTCAACCGTTTATCGCCAGATGGCGTGGAATAGAAGTACAGTGATCGAAAATAGGTGGTTAGTAACACTAACCACCAAGACTGAAATAGTTAAGCCACGCCACTCGCTCGTCGGCACAGGTTAGATTGCTAAAACCAAGTAGTTTCTTCACAAACTCCCTTGCGCGTCAAAACAAATTCGTTACTTTTCAGTTTGAACTCTTTGGAAAAAAACAACAACAATGTTTGTACCTTACTTTCCCTGACATTCCCTGACCCCATTAAGTCAGTAAAATTAAAACGATTACCACAAATCATTGATAAAGGTAATGAATTTTCTCATATACAGCTTATACAAAATTATACGAAGTAATATTTATAAATTACGAAGTTGAATTGATTGAAAAAGAAATCGAGAGAAAAATATTAGGTATCACATTTGCATTGAAGTGTCACAAACCAAATTGGCCACTGCTCGTGACTCAACAACGTCAAGCATCACAATTTTAATCTTCCAGAAAGTTTCATATCAGAGCACATTCCGCTGCAGAGTGAAAGTTTCATTCTGGAAACAACCCTTAGGCTGTGATTAGCCATGTCTCCACCATATTCTTTCTTCCAGGAGTGCTAGTCTTGCATGTTTCGCAGGAGAACGACTGTGAAGTTTGGAAAGTAGGAGGTGAGGTACTGGCGGCAACGTGAGTCGTGTCGGGATAGCTCAGTCGGTAGAGTGCTTTTCAGTGAAAGGCAAAGGTTCCAGTTTCGAGTCCCGGTTCCGGCACACAATTTTAATCTTCCAGGAAGTATCAGTATCGATGTTAATTCCAAATTACGTTAATTACGTTGATATTTAACCTGCTAAATAACAAAAAGTTGGGAGGAAATAAAGGGAAAAAGAGTAGGTACACCATCCTAAAATTTTGTATTCTAATCAGGTATTATTCATTCAAATTTCTAGAAAAGTTAAACACTACTTTCAATGATTCAGTAAAATTTGACTTTTTAATTTAACTTAATACAAAGAAAAATTAAATTGTAGTGGTACATGTAACTCTCACAATTTTCACAAGGACTATGTAACTGAATGACTATGTAACTAAATGAATTATTCTTCAACAATAATACCAGAAAAGGCGAATAAATCGTGGTCAGGATCCAATATGTAACAGCGTATAACGAGCTTGTCGATTTATCTAGCAACTTCAAAAACATTTAAATCATAAACTCACAAGATTCATAATTCAATGTCGAAAGTTTGTAATGTCAACTAATTCAGCTTTTTTCATTTCGGCATTAGACGCCATCGAAGTTCAGGATGCGCGCATCCCCACACAGGGACACTTGCTACAAGCGACGCACACGCTCGTGAGCTCTCCGTGCCAGGGAATTCTGGGTAAGTCGTAAGAAAGCGCTAATATCCAAAGAGTTTTTGATTGAAATATTTTTAACCCACCAGGTACATCGAGAAGCTACTTCTTCGTTTTTACATCTTTTTGTCTAACCAAGACATATTTACCTTTTAATGTGCTGAGATAGGAGAACTTTACCATAGTAGATTAAATGTCGTAGGAAACAGGTTTTGTGATTTTGAAAGTATTCTAAATATCTTGAAGGAAAATTAAGTACACTACCTCGTTACGATTATTTTACTGTACTTAACTGAAATTGACATATAAACAACGAAACGATACGTAACTAATAAAATACTTTTAAGTATGAACATCCAACGAAAATCAGCAAGTGTAAAATATAGGTGGGCTTTAACCCATGATTACAGGTCACAAAGAGAAGAGACAAGAAGAGAAGAGAACGTAAGGGAACAAATCAGAATGAGGGAAAGGAATTACAGACATGGAAGGGTGCAAGGAAATGGACAGATTCAGGCGCATGTAAGAGATAGTTAGAGAGAGCGGGGAAGAGATAAGGTGTAGGATGTATATACAAGTCTCATACATATTCAGCAGCTGAAAGCATTGTCTGGCTAACTAGTATTTCATATTTTCAGCCTCAAGACCATACTTACACATCAGTATATCCACATAAAATAACTGTGAGCAAAACTAAACACTCAATGAAATTTGTATTGAAAATTATGTAGGTCCTAAAGTATCAGTTCTTAGTACACCGTACTGAAAATTTGTTGCATTTCTCAGAAAATACTAAAAGCTAGTATCATGTCCTCAACTCTACATAGAAACGAATACCTATTTAAAAAATTTGTTCTTAGCATTTTACAAGTCACCAACTATGAATGAATTGTGCTTACTATAACTTTGTTGTGACTGAACATAAATATTCCCCGTATTCCTCACCACCACCGCCAACATCACCACCCCTCCAGAAATAAAAATAAGATTATGCGGTACCAAAAATACAAGGTTAAGTATTTCTTATTTGTAATTTTCACAAAGACTAAATAAACTATCTCTTGATACGATTGAATTTGTTAAAAACGGGACTTCAAGCATAAAACAATGCAAAATGTGCACACAAAATACCGCCTCAACACCCACTTATAAATTCATTTGAAGAAATTTTACGGGATTATACTCCTAATGATTAACAATAATTTACTAAAAGTATTACAAAGTAGAAGTAGTCTATTATGTGACTGATCTGCCACTTTTCTTCCTTTCCGTGAGTGCCATAAATTTAATACATCTGCAGTAGTACCTATCCGGATATTCGTCGTACTGAGTGGTTTTCCAATCCAGGATCAAAATCGACCTCTGGCACATTCAACCTTTATGCGAGACCGTTGATCCTGTTTCGAAAGCATAGTGACCGCATTACGTTAGACCTCTCGCTCACAAGTGACGGTATTCCCTCGATTGTGCGCACGTCGGTTACATGGGACAAGAGACTCCATTTGCTCAGAGGTAAGGTAGGAATGTCAACAACGTTTGCCTTCAGCGAAAATAGTAGATTCCGTTTCATAGTGTCTTCACTGCAGTGTTGCCACTATTTAAGTTCCGACCCTCGCATTTGCCGGGCAACTCAGATTGGGAGTGAAAAGGCGCCGACCTCTAAAGACGGTCGAAAACTACAGTATAGACTATAAGTTTAAGTTCGCTTAGAGCGTTTGCCACCCCCGTGTGGCATCTTCCGTTGACTTCAGTGTTTCTATGTCTGTAACTGGCTTCTTCTGCATTTAAATTTCTTATCCATATAGAATAAATGTGCTCTGAATTTTAGTTCGGTTGTCAGTTGGAGTGATAGCTTGGTACTCTTCTTTATTATTTTGCGTAATAAATTTCTGTCTTCTATTTAGCATGAGAAACTTTACAGTCTTTAATTTTATTCTAGCCTGTTTTTAAACTTAAACGTTTGTAAAGATCTATCTTGAAATTTCTTTTTCTCAGGGATTTGATATTTCGTAACAATACTGGAAACTATTATCTTTCCCCAGTTACTTCATATAAATTGGAACCAGTTAAAAAAAGGTGTGGAACAGTCTACGATGATATTGTTCTTGCAGTTAAAATTTTTTACTTTGGGTCTATTTCGCCTCGTAGCTAATAATTTATTCACTCCACACATTGGATTTATTTAAGAGTCAAAGATATTATAGTCACTTTCAAAACAATTCCACAGATACTGTAAAGGATTTTTATTACGAAATAAACTGAAGGCACTTTATATAGATCACTCTTCTATATATATTTTCGTAAAGCTCAGTTGACAGATATTACTCTTGAAAAAGACACACGTAGATTGATTCACAGTTCGGGAATTCAATGCCGCACAATTGTATTTTTCTTGTACAATAACTTTGCTTTACACTACAGTTCATACCACTACCTATTTCTCCTAAAATAACGTTAATAATCTCAAAATCACTCATCCTGGACAAAACAACTGTTCAAATGTCACTGAATTAGTCCATACGAACAACGGGAGGCAGAATTTTAGCATTATCTAATGTCGCCTAAACCCGATCTAAAATTCATAGACAATGTTACCATGAAATGCCTTATACTTCGATATCAAATCTGACTTTCCCGAAGGTTACATACATTACTATGATTAAACTTTGAGTAAGAGATATTAATTGAACGCAATATTTACCCTTAGAGAGAGAGAGAGAGAGAGAGAGAGCTGAGCTCATAGAGAGCTAAACATACAGAGAGATAGCAACCCAACTGCATGTAGTATTTATACTAATACTCTGACAAATGATGGCTCTTATGTATAGTGTTTTGGCTGTCTTACTCCATAGACTAAATATAATGTAGACTGCGCGTGTCTCTATCTCTGTCGTGTTGTGGTTTGAAACCTACATCTAACATTTTACCTACTCACGTGACTGAGTTTTCGTCATTAGGTTCGTTTAAGCAGCTACCAGTTACCAGATTCCCGTAAACAGAGCATGCGCAGAGCTGTTATCGAGGTACTGCAACAGCTCGGCGCATGCTCAGTTTACGGGAATCTGGTAACTGATAGCAGATTAAACTAACCTCTTATGAGCAACAGTTTTTCTAGTTTTCAGCTGAAGACAAGTATTGATATTAACAATAAAACGACTGTTTTACGCTTATTATACAACTAGGACTAAAAGTAATATAGTTGTTATACATTTAGAATAATATTAAGGCTGTGATTGTTTTATATGTGACGAGTTGACACTTATTCAGTTCTTTTTACAAGTAATAGAATTACAGTTAGTGTTTGTGCAGCAAAATCTGATATTATGGGTATAGACCGTTTTTAATTCCTATAAAAGCATAACACGTATTGTTAAGAAAACGTATGAAAAGTGATGGTGTTTGTAAAACTGATTATTCGCCTTCTACTCCCATGGCGGGAAGAGACTCTCAGAGCAACAAAAACAACTATTCACTTAATAAAAGTAAGTCATTTATACGTTTCACCTAGGCACATGTAAAAACTATAACCATCGCATTAACATTAAGAATTACGGAGAAATAACTTAAACTGTACTGCTAAAAGCTTTATAATGATATTATTTGACACTTTGATGTTAAAATCAAACCAAAATTTCAGTGATAAATGGGAATTTTTCATTATGACGAAAACGGCTTGTTGCGCCGAGTCACATGATTTACATTTTGGTTTCAGTGTCATGACATCACGGGAAGTCTATATTATCTATGGTCTATGTCTTACTCTATGCCTTTTTGCTACTCTGATTAAGATAGATGGTAATTAATTTTTCTTTTACATGCCAAGGCTTATGACCGTGTTCCTAGGAGGAAGCTACTGTCAGTTTTTTTAAGATTATGGTATAGGAGGCAAACTTCTGCAGGCAATTAAAGGGCTCTACGTAGACTGTCAGGCAGCAGTTAGAGTAGATAGCAAAGTAAGCTCATGGTTCAGGGTAGTTTCAGGGGTAAGACAAGGCTGTAACCTGTCACCACTGTTGTTCATACTATTCATGGATCATATGTTGGAAACTATAGACTGCCAGGGCGGGATTAAAATAGGTCAAAACAAAATAAGCAGTCTCGTACATGCGGATGACTTAGTTGTAATGGCAGATGCGATTGAAAGGTTGCAAACTAATGTTTCAGAGCTCGAGCAGAGGTGCAAGGATTATGATATGAACATCTGCATCTCCAAATCGAAAGTAATGTCTGTGGTAAAGAGATTTAAAGAGATTGAGTGCCATATAGGAGGAACAAAGTTAGAGCAGGTAGACAGTTTCAAGTACTTGGGATGTATTTTCTCACAGGATGGCAACATAGCGAAAGAACTGGAATCGAGGTGCAGCAAAGCAAATGCAGTGAGTGCTCAGCCAAGATCTACTCTCTTCTGCAAGAAGGAAGTAAGTACCAAGACTAAGTTAGCAGTGCACCGCTCTATCTTTACACCAACTTTGTCATATGGGAGTGAAAGTTGAGTGGATACAGGTTACCTGATTCATAAGGTAGAGGTTACAGATATGAAAGTAGCAAGAATGATTGCAGGTACTAATAGATGGGAACAATGGCAGGAGGGTGTCCATAATGAGGAAATCAAAGAAAAACTGGGAATGAACACCATAGATGAAGCAGTTAGAGCGAACAGACAGAGATGATGGGGTCATGTTGCACGCATGGGAGAAGCAAGGTTACCTAAGAGACTCATGAACTCGGCAGCGGAGGGTAAGAGGAGTCGGGGTGGACCAAGAAGAAAGTACTTAGATTCGGTGCAGAATGATTTTGAAGTAAAAGGCATAACATCAGACTAGGCATCAATGTTAGCATTGAATAGGGGATCATGGAGGAATTTTATTAGAGGTACTTTGCACCAGACTGAACGCTGAAAGGCATAATCAGTCTCTAATGATGATGATGATGATAACTGAAATGTGGCGATCCTAATGCTACGATGCTACGGTTGCGATGTGGTGTTATATGTCAAACTGATTAGTTCGGAGACGTCAGACAGCCGTATGCGTGGTGTTTCAAGAATTAATTTTCTATCCGAAGCCATTTGTCGGACACGTCTTTTGAGAGCTGGGAGCCTGCTGATTGCGTCGTGTGGGTGCGTACGTGTAGCCGGCCTGCGGTTAGGGGTCACGGGGCCGGCAGCTGACGGCGCAGCGGGGAACCCCCGGCCGCTAACGCGCGGCGTTAATGAGCGACGTCGCCGTAATTGAATCAGGAGCGCTGCAATCGCCGCGACTCGGCAGCGAGTAGGTGCCTGGTGAGACGTTCTGATAGACCTCTGGATGGCGTGCTAATGTCCCTCCGAAACATTTCAGATGGACAGGTCCTCTGTAGTGGGTCATCCTCATGGGGTTAAATAAGAGGCGCAGTAACGAACTTGCAATTATCGATCCGAAACTAATCAATCTCCTACCAAGTAACTAGCTGTCAGTGTCAATTCTTCAGCAGGGGATATTGGAGCAGCTAAGGAGTAAGCCAAATTACACTGGCTCTGTTCATTTTTCATACCCAATAATTTATTTCTGTGATATACTGGATAGTTCTAATGGACAGGTCCACTGTAGTGGGTCATCCTCACAGGGTTAAATAAGAGGGGCAGTCACGAACTTGCAATTATCGATCCGAAACAAATTAATCTCCTACCAAGAAACTTACTGTCAGTGTCAATTCTACAGCAGGGGATATTGGGGTAGCTAAGGAGTAAGCCAAATTACAATGGCTCTGTTCATTTTTCGTACCCAAAAATTTATTTCTGTGATATACCGGGTAGTTCAGATGTAGAGGTCCTCTGTAGATGGTGATCGCTGCGGTTTTAAATAAGAGGGGCAGTCACTAACTGGTAATTATCGATTCGAAAAAAATCAAGCTCCAATCAAGATACTTGGTGTCAGTGTCAATTCATCACCAGGGGATAGTGGGGTAGCTAAGGCGTAAGCCAAATTACAATGGCTCTGTTCATTTTTCGTACCCAAAAATTTATTTCTGTGATATACCGGGTAGTTCAGATGTACAGGTCCTCTGTAGTGGGTGATCGCTACGGCGTTAAATAAGAGGGGCAGTCACGAACTGGCAATTATCGATTCGAAAAAAAAATCAAGCTCCAACCAAGATACTTGGTGCCAGTGTCAATCCATCACCAGGGGATAGTGGGGTACCTAGGAGTAAGCCAAATTACAATGGCTCTGTTCATTTATCGTACCCAAAAATTTATTTCTCTGATATATCGGGTAGTTCCGATGGACAGATCCTCTGTAGTGGGTCATCCTCACGGGGTTAAGTATGAGGGGCAGTCACGAACTGGCAATTATCGATTGAAAAAAAAAATCAAGTTCCATCCAAGAAACTTTGTGTCAGTGTCAATTCTTCACCAGGGGATATTGGGGTACCTAAGGCGTAAGCCAAATTACAATGGCTCTGTTCATTTTTCGTACCCAAAAATGTATTTCTGTGATATACCGGTTGATCAAAAAGTCAGTATACATCTGAACACTTAATAAATCACGGAATAATGTAGATAAAGAGGTAAAACTGACACACATGCTTGAAATGACATGGGGTTTTATTAGAACCGAAACAAAGTACAAAAAATGTCTGACAGATGGCGCAGGACAGCAAAAGTCTGTGACTGCGCATGAGAATTTGGGCTACCGAAAATCTTAGAACTGTCGTGGAAACTCCATTGCACGACGAGAAAGTCACGGTAAGGGTTGGATTTACCACAACTACCGTTATCGAGCCTTTTTTTCTTCGAGGAACTGCGTGATTCTGGTTTTGTAACTGCTACCGAGACGGGTGAGAGATACACCGATATATTACAGAATCGCATTATCCCCAGCCTGGCTGATCAACACCTGCTGGAACGTGCGATTTTTATGTAGGATGGCGCTCCACCCCATATTGCTAGACGCGTGAAAGATCTCTTGCGCGCGTCGTTTGGTAATGTTCAAATGTTTGTAGAGCTTATGGGACTTAACTACGGGGTCATCAGTCCCTAAACTTTCAAAATACTTATGAACTAGCTAATACTAAGGACGGCACAAATATCCATGCCCGAGAGGGGATTCAAACCCCCGACCGTAGTGGCCGTGCAGACCGTGACTGAAGCGCCGCAGTGTTTGGTAATGACCGTGTGCTCAGCCCCCACTTTCGTCATGCTTGGCCTCCCAGGTCCCCAGACCTCAGACCGTGCGATTATTGGCTTTGGGGATACCTGAAGTCGCAAGTGTATCGTGATCGACCGACATCTCTAGTGATGCTGAAAGACAACATCCAACGCCAATGCCTCACCTTAACTCCGGATATGCTTTACACTGCTGTTCACAATATTATTTCTCGACTACAGCTATTGTTGAGGAATGATGGTGACCCTATTGAGCATTCCCTGTAAAGAACATCATCATTGCTTTGTCTTAATTTGTGATGCTAATTATTGCTTTTCTGGTCAGATAAAGTGCCATATGTAGGACAATTTTTAAACTTTTGTTGTTATTTGGTTCTAATAAAACCCAATATCATTCCAAACATTTGTGTCAATTTTTACCTCTCTATCTACATTATTCCGTGATTTATTAAGTTTTGAAACTTATACTGACTTTTTGATCACCCGGTATAAGCAAGGCATGAACATCGTACACGAACCATTAGGTATAATTTTGTCCTGTCTTTTGTTGAAATTACCTTTCGCGTAACTGAACACTGTGAAATTTACGGCCTGCCGCGGTGGCCGAGGGGACTCAGGCGCTCCAGTCACGGTCTGCACGGCCACTACGGTCGGGGGTTCGAATCATCCCTCGGGCATGGATATTTGTGCCGTCCTAGTTCGTAAGTAGTTCATAGGTACTTTGTAAGTTTAGGGACTGATGACCCCGTAGTTAAGGCCCATAGACTATACAAACATTTGAACATTTTGAAATTTACGGTTGTCTATTACACGTATTAAAAGCAGCTACTTTTTGGGACACAGCTGGGCAGTGTTATATTTTCAGTCAGAGACAAGGGATAAACCGATGCTCCGCCATTTTCACTGACCCCTGTACAACTCTTATTGGCCAACATCTTACGCTTCAAAACCAGTACCCAATAACCTGGTTTTTTTTTTTTTTTTTTATCGAGTATATTTCTCTGAAAGGAAAGCGAGGCATTTCATAACTATGCTCAGAAGGATTTCCTTCTTCATGGTCTAGATCAGAAGATATTTGTCTTTTAACTTTCGGAAAAATACTCATCTTGCATTATGTTCATTGTTTGCATGCAGATTCTGTGATCACAATGTAGTTTCCTCTTCGCCTTCTTACGAAGATCTCTCATAATATTGAACTATCTTGGGTATGCTACCTCAAATGAAAATAAAGGCCTCAGGTAGTAATTAAAATTATTAATAACGAAGTAATCTAAAAGTTTACGCAAAATAATTCTAAATTATGTTTGTACGTACAGAAACAAATTTAGTAAAACGTATCCATAACAGTAACATATAATTAAAAAGTATAAATTACTTAAGTCAGAAATGCAAGGCGTAATGTCGGATTGCACCAGTTTTACTTATCTGCTTGTATCCAGTTTTGCTCTGAATATGCCTTTTCCGTAAAATTCTTTCTATACTGGAATAAAGGCGAATAATAGTTTAACGCAACATATATTAATAAATTACCTGTAAGTTTCAACTCGTAAAACTGAACTAATTCCTAACTGAACACAACAAATCACAAAATTTTATGGGGAACCAAATAAATTTAATACATTACTTTTCTCAGAACAACTTGTCTGATGAAACTTCTCGATAAATTAAAACTGTGTGCCATGCTAGGATTCGAACTCAGGACCTGACCCTGGCAAGCACTCTACTGACTGACTTATGGCAAGTGTCTCGGACAGTCCTCGCATACTTATGTCCGACAGTTCCTCGCCTCCTACCGAGAAAAGTTAACTTACGTTCTACCGAGAAACCATGGAGGACTAACACTGCACTGAGAAATTATGTTAAGGATACATGGCTTAGAAGATGAATCTCTTATATGAAACTTGGAAAGTACGAGGTGAGGTAGTGGTGGAAGGAAACCTGTGAGAAGGAGCTGTGAAACGTGCTCGGATAGCTCAGTCGGTGGAGCACTATTCCGTGAAAGAGAAGGTCCCTGTACAGCACAAATTTTTAACTGGGAGCAAGTTTCATATCAGAGGACACAGCGTTGCAGAGAGAACATTTCATTGTGGATACATTCTCGGTTGTGGCTACGGCATGTCTCCACAGAATCAATTCTTCCGAGAGTGCTGGTCTTCCAAGGTCCGCAGAACTTCTGTGAAGTTTGGAAGAAAGTAAACGAGATATTGGTAAAAGTAAAGCTTTGAGGATGGGCCTTGAAATGTCTTGAGTAGCTTAGTCGGTAGAACGCTTGTCGGTGGATGGCAAAGAATCTCGTTTCGAATCCGGCCGGGTACAACGTTGTAATTTACCAGGAAGTTCCATGTCAGTGCCACTCCGTTACAGAGTGAAACTTCAATTTTGAAGCTCAATTGATGGTAAAACGTTACTTTCAAGGCCAAGAGATAGTGTTAGCGCCTTTCAGACGAAAATATAAATTTTCCCGGTTTCACTTCCTTACCCGATAATACTTCAGTTTCCCTAAGACACGTTCTATCAGAGGATGGACCAGTTGACATGGTTCTGGATGTCGGTATTTTGACCGACCTGGAAGCGTTCCATTTTATGAAAGTGCCTGCCACCAATGGCTTCTGCATCTGCTTAATAAACGTCATTGCGTGACATGTTACGAGACTGCGATTGAAATGTGTGGTAGGTGAAAGTAACCTTTGCTAGCCCAAAGAAGCCATATGTGTGATGGTCGTATGTACAGAAAGAGTTTACGGTGTTCCAATGAAGACCTCTCTAAAGCAACTTTCTAAACATTTCGTTTTGACAGCATGTTGTAACTTCGTGTGGAGATATCGGGAGACTGCTTCTGTTGGTTGTTTGGCCAAGTAATAACGCACAAAGTTATGTTACAGCGAAATACATAGATGCACAGTTACATATGAACGAACGGGGTACTAGCAGTGTTGCCGTTTTACACCAGCGATTCTCATGAGAAGGTTATCGAAGTGACTATGGCTACACGACTGGGGTTAACAGACCTTGAATTCCGTATGGTACACAGATCTAGACGCATGAAACGTTCCTTTTCGGAAAGTGTTAAGAAATTCAGTTTTATTGGGCCCAATAATTTGACGAGATTACAAAACTTCAGGCATTACTTCTCACGACGAACAACGCAGTGGCCGAAGGCCAACACTTAGTGACAGCGATATCGGCGTTTGCCTACCGATGTCAGTGCTAACAGACAAGTAACACTGCATTTAGTAACTACGGAAATCAGAGTGGGTCTTACGACGAACAAATCGATTAGGACAGCGTGGCGTAAATGGAGTTAACGGGTTATCTGAGCAGTCGCCAGAATCTAATGCGATTGCTAAACGCACGATCACGACGTACCCTGCAGCGCCCATTCTCGCCTCGTGACAATACCGGTTAAACCTTGGAAGAAAGAAAACCGTGACTGTGTCAGATGAGTCCCAGTTTAGTTGGTAAGAGCTGATGACACAGTTCGACTGTGACGCAGACTCCACGAAGCCGTTTCCTGAAGTTGTCAATCAGACACCGTGACACCTGGTGCTTGCTCCGTTACAGCCTGGGCTGTTTTTGTATAGAATGACTTGGCCCTCCGGTCTAACTGAGCCGATCATGGACTAGAAATGGTTGCCCTCGGCTACCTGGAAACCACTTTCAGGTTGCCAAACAACGATGTATTTTGATGGATGAAAATGCAACATGCACATTGATCTGATGAACATTCTTAAAATTCCCTGGAAATGGTCTGGCCACCCACTCTCCTGGCGGAAATCACATCGAACATTAATAGAACATAATCTAGAGGCCAGTTGGTGCGTACAACCCTACATTGGTAATACTTTCGCCAATATGTATCAGTATGAGACAAGCATAGATAGCTCAACGTTTCTGCAGGGGACTTTCGAAGATTGTTGAGTCCATGCCACGTCTAACTGCTGCAGTCTGGGAGGCAAATGGGGTGCGACAAGATATCAGGAAGTACAAGATGACTTCTCACCTTCATGTATTCTCTAAGCACTCACTGTTATAGTTTCTGAAAACACTTAACATCACATTTCCCTATTATGGTTGGGTCTCTGTGCACTACTTACTGTGCTACTTTGTGTAGATATCATACACGTAGCACTCACCTACGATCGTCAAGCAGCTACAGAAGTCACCTGGCTGGCTCAGATCCATTATTTACACAGTTGCTTCGAACCCGTCTGCTTTCCGACAAGATTTTAGGAGTCCCAGAATCCACAAAGGTACGATATCTGTTTTGCATTGTACAAATCTTTTCACTGTAGCTTAAATCGTAAATACGTATGTCTTTGTGCAACGCTTGCTTCACCTCTTCAGCCACTCATCATTTTTCACGGGACATGGTGTGTAACTCCGATTTTGTCAACGCGACTTTCCTGAAGACACTGGGGGCAACTGGGCCATGTTGCCACTTTCTAATATTATGATACAACTTTGGGGTACACTTCCATCAACGCATCATGTCCTGATGCAGTGTTGAAATCCCTCAGAATGTAAAAACTGAACTGTCTCATGTGATTCATCTGTAGAAAAGATGACACATTTTGTGTGGTCTCTTCTAGCGGCGAATTTAGTTACTTTTGTACGGGAATTTAAATTTTACTGTGCACTTCAAGCCGCGAACTATCAATAATGAATTCTTTATCATCAGTTACTGGATTAACCCACCTCTGTTGAACACAAACATTACCATGATGCAGTGGCCGGACACTAGCTGCAGCCACAACGGAGGGATATCTGTGGAGAGGCAAGAAATCGTTTGCTTCCTGGAGAGGGACACCAGCCTTTTCAGTAGTTACAACAAAAAATGAACGTCCACGTACATTCAGCTAAAAGCTTACGTGAGTACAACGTAGATTACCTAAATATTGTAGAAATGCTGTTCATCTATGAAAAATGTTGGCTATAACAGTAACTGCGGAATTTTATTTTTATTTTAATCTTTTTATTTATGTACAGCTGGTTGAATGACTGGTGGACATTTTGCTTCTCTTCCTGTTTGTTTATTGTCTACTCCAGAAGGAGAACGAATTACGTTATTAAAAAATGTTCAACTGTTTGTTAAGCTTATGGGACTTAACTGTGGGGCATCAGTCCCTAAACTCACAAACTACTTATAAACTAACTTATACTAAAGACAGCACAAACATCCATGCCCTAGGGGGGATTCGAACCCCCGACGGAGAACGGCCTCGCGCATTGGAGCATAACGCCTCAATCCGCTCTGCTACTCCGCCGCCGTATTACGTCATTAATAACAACATGTTTACATGAGTAGTATATGGTAGTATTTTTTAATACGTCCTGAGGAGTTGTTGAACATACTGCAGTGGACGCACCTGTTCCCGTCTAATCACGCAAGTTAAGCACTGGAAGGCTTGCTGGGAGGCTTAGCTTGCACTTTGGTGGTCGTCGTCCTGGTCTACCATACGGTGTTGCCAAGCAACGAACTCCCAGCCATTGACAGGCCAATTAAAGAGGTGCAATACCGAGACGTTGAGCCTCAAGTCACGAAAACTGACGACAGGTCCGACAGCTGTGTGCTCACCACATGTTCTTCCATACGGCATCTGTCGATGTAGCCGGGCTGAGGATAACACTGTGGCCAGTCAGTACCATTGGGACCACTGAGGCCTGTTCTGTTGGAGTTTTTTGGTTGAAGGCAAAAGGATGGGCTACCAATTAGAGACTTTATTTCGCTATTTTAAAAGCAGATACTCCTGTTCGTAATTTTGTAATGAAAAGATATAAGAGAAAGTTTATGATATTGTTGATCATTTTATAATGATGCAGATCTTGTTTCTTCCATGTTCACTTGAGATATGCAGCCACCACAACAAGTCAAATGGCGATGTAAATAGCGGCAGTTCCCACAAAAAGTCTATTAACAGAAAGAAACTTCATGAAGCATAATCACACGCTCAAACAAGAAGCAGCAACACTATAACTCGAAAGTAAAAAAGCCAATACACAGCCACATGGAACTATTTCTCAACATAACATCCATGTGAAATTATAACAAATCAATCAGTTTTCGAGATAAAAAAAGTTTTGTTGTTTGCAGATGACAGGCTAGGAAAACTTGTCATTTCTGAATTAAAGCAGAATGCTAACCCTGCGATTGACATTATGTAATATGTAAGTATTGAAAACAAAATTGGGCCTAATATATCCAAAACAATTTGTCAAATCAAACAAATCGATCAAACGATGTATTACCAAATACCTGTATTATGTTATTCTAGGAAATACAGGCAAAACCTACAGAATATGGCACAATAAATGCCGAAACATGTCTGGGTTATAAAATGAACATGGTGTCTTGCATAGGGCGGATTTTTCACAAATTTATGATTATGGATAATGTCATCCTTCTAAGTAAACAGCGTTTATTTCAGAGATTTTTGTTTTCTTTTGAAGGAAAGAAAAGGAAGATAAGGTTTTTACGTCTCTTTTTGAAGTAAGTTACTCTGGGGTGGTTAAGTTAAATGAGATAAACAGTATACAACTTGTCTGATTGTCACTGTTAACTCTGGGAAGAAACACGCTGCCAGAACAAAATACTATACCGAGGAAGACTACATCGATTTTGATTCGATGTCAGCAAATGCCATCGGGAGGAACGTAGATGGACTGACTGGTTTCAATGTCACCAGCCGAAAGATGGCGTAGTTATATAGCTACCATAGTGCCTTCTATGTTTATTCTTTAATAGGGAATGCTTACAGTGCTTACAGAGATGTGTATCAGCGTGGTATCAATGTGTGCAGCAAACAGCTTTCATACCACGGAGGCGCACTCTTCCTTCCGACAGCCAACCGAGCGACGCTGAAATGGGTACAATTGTGAGCTTCGTGGTCTTTTGTGCACACGATGTAAACATGGAAACGCTGTCTTGTTGTATATGAATATATGGAAACAAAGTGCCAGGGTCCCTTGACATACAAACTACTTCAACTGACTCTAACTTACTCTATGGACAACACACACACACACACACACACCTATGCCCGAGGGTCGACTCGAACCTCCTACGGGAGCGGCATTTCAATACATTGAATGGCGCCTTAGACTACGCGCAGCAAGCGCTACCTCGTAGAGTGCTTTCGTGCGGAACACAATGGTCCACCACCTGGGCTTATGGTCTGGATTGCGGTAAGTTACAACTCTAGTTCACGTCTGGTGTCCGTGGAGGGAACGCTGGCCAGTGCCCGGTACCTACAGAAAGTTGTAAGACATTTCTTCTGTCATTCTTGTAACATATAGGTGACTTGTTGTTCCAATAAGATACACTCCTGACCATTAAAACTGCTACAGCACGAAGATGATGTGCTAGAGACGCGAAATTTAACCGACAGGAAGAAGATGCTGGGATATGCAAATGAATAGCTTTTCAGAGCATTCACACAAGGTTGGCGCCAGTGGTGACACCTACAACGTGCTGACATGAGGAAATTTTCCAGCCGATTTCTCATACACAAAGAGCAGTTGACCGGCGTTGCCTAATAAAACGTTGTTGTGATGCCTCATGTAAGGAGAAGAAATGAGTACCATCACGTTTCTGACTCTGATAGAGGTCGGATTGTAGCATATCGCGATTGCGGTTTATCATATCGCGACATTGCTTCTCGCGTTGGTCGCGATCCAGCACGAAAAACCAATAACAGTGACGCGTATTGTGAGACAATACGTATCTTAAGCCAATCTATCAAGAGTAAACGACCTGGTATACTTAGGAAGGTAGTGATTATGCTCGAAGATAACGCACTTCCGCTCGTCTCCGAAGTCGCATACAATGTTGTGGCCAAGTGGGAGCTGCTTGAGAATTCGCGTTTGTGCGCGGACAGGTCACGTTGCCACTGCCGTGTATCTGATCCGATAAAATGCATCGCAAAAGGAAGCGAGTCGATTAAGACTATGAAATTCGGCCACAATGTAAAGTGCGATGTTTTAATTGAAACTAGCAGGGGATATGCCAGTATTATTTCTTTCAATCCGTTATTTTCTACGATGTAGAAAAGCACCCTCTATGCATTAACCGATACATTCGTGCAGATCGAAAACTCAAGAATTATCACGCCCCACAAGTATCAAGTAAAATGATAAAAAGTAATAAATTGAAAGAAATACACTGCCAAGAAGCTGGTAGTCTTTTAGCAACGAAGGACTAGCTCCTGACCGAGCCACAGAAATACTGCGAACAGCGAATCCTTTGGTTAGTGAAATACTGGTATAATTGTTATCAGACCACACGTGATTACTTTCGAATTAGATTAGATTAATACGTATATCTAAGATCATAAATACGATATTTCGCAATGATGTGAAACGTGTCAGTTTAATAAATGGTGTCTACAAATGACATTGAATATTTTAAGGATTTTATTTTGATTTATTTATTTTATTTTATATTTTTATTTTTTTACGTTTTATGTATTTTTACCGAAATTTCTAAGTTTGAACTAAGAATTCATGTACACTGTATAAGGAGTTACCATTCAGAAATTCTTTTAATTTCTTTTTACATACTAGTCGGCTATCTGTCAGACTTTTGATGCTACTTGGTAAGTGATCAAAGACTTTTGTGGCAACATAAATCACCCCTTTCTGTGCCAAAGTAAGATTCTACCTTGAATTGTGAATATCATCCTTTCTCCCAGTGTTGTAGCTGTGCACATTGCTGTTACTTTTGAATTGGGTCGGATTGTTAATAACAAATGTCGTAAGTGAATAAATATATGTGGAGCTAGAGTGAAGATCCCTAGATCCTTAAATAAGTGTTTGCAGGATGATCTTGAGTGGCCTCAAGCAATTATTCTGATTACACGCTTTTGTGCAATGAATATTTTTTATTCAATGATGTATTGCCCCAGCAGTGATTGAAAATAGGTCCCGCGGTGGAATGGCCGAGCGTTCTAAGGCACCTTGATATGGAGGCGCCGTTTCCGCCGTCGGGGATCCGAGTCCTCCCTGGGGCATGGATGTTCCTGTTGTCCTTACCATAAGTACAAATAGTTTGTAAGCCTAGCGACTGATGATCAACATAGTTACGTCCATTAGATTTATAAACATTTGAATATTTGATTTGAAAATAGAAATAGCAAGCTAATTTAATGACATGTATATCATCGAACTTTGCAATGACCCTGATAGCATGAGTAGCTGATCTCAAACGTATCAGCAGATCTTCAATGTGTTTCTTCCAGTTCAATCCTTTATCAAAGTAAAGGCCCAAAAATTTTAAATATTCTTCCTTAACTACAGATTTCTGTTCAGGGTCTATTATTATTCATAGTGTCATGCCAGTTACTGTATGAAACCTTATATACTGGGTTTATCCAAGTTTAATGAGAGTCCATTTGTAGAGAACAAATTAATAATTTTCTGAACGACATCATTTACAATTTAATCGGTTAATTGCTGTTTGTCAGGCTATACTTGTATCGTTAGCAAAAATAAATAGCTTATCATCTTAGTGAATATAGAATGGCATCTCGTTAATATACGTGAAGAACAGCAGACTACCCAAGACCGAACCTTGTGAGACACCAATTTTGATAGCTCCCCAGTTAGAAGAATTAGCTATTTCTTGCATATTTCGTGATTGCTTATTTCAACTTCCGCTGCTCTTTCAGATAAGTATGATTTAATCCACTTCAACCTTGAATAGTGAATATTATCCTTTCTCCCAGTGTTGTAGCTGTGCACATTGCTGTTACTTTTTATATCATGTCACTTATCTTACTTTACGGTTTGCTACACGAGTCGTAGTTTGATATTGACGAACTGCATCCACTGATCGGCGAGTGGTTATCATATTATTAAATTTCCTTTACAGCCAAATTTCAACCACCGATGGATCTCTTGTTAAAGGTAACTGCTCGTCTGAACGTCCATAGTTCATCAAGAGTAGCGACTGGCGTAATGTGACGATCCAGTTGATTGACCACCATTTACGAGACTTTTCAATTGGTGTTATATCTGGGGAATGTGCTGGCCAGGGCAGCAGTCGAACATTTTCCGTATCTAGAAAGGCCCGTACAGGACCTGCAACATGTGGTAGTGCATTATCCTGCTGAAATGTAGGGTTTCGCAGGGATCGAATGAAGGGTAGAGCCACGGGTCGTAACACATGTGTAATGTAACTGCCACTGTTCAAAGTACGCCAGCCGCGGTGGCCGAGGGGACTGAGGTGCTTCAGTCACGGTCTGCACGGCCACTACGGTCGGGGGTTCGAATCCCCCTCGGGCATGGATATTTGTGCCGTCCTTAGAATAAGGTAGTTGATAAGTAGTTTGTAAGTTTAGGGACTGATGACCTCGTAATCACTACCTTCCTAAGTATACCAGGTCGTTAACTCTTGATAGATTGGCTTAAGATACGTATTGTCTCACAATACGCGTCACTGTTATTGGTTTTTCGTGCTGGATCGCGACCAACGCGAGAAGCAATGTCGCGATATGATAAACTGCAATCGCGATATGCTACAATCCGACCTCTATCAGAGTCAGAAACGTGATGGTACTCATTTCTTCTCCTTACATGAGGCATCACAACAACGTTTTATTAGGCAACGCCGGTCAACTGCTCTTTGTGTATGAGAAATCGGCTGGAAAATTTCCTCATGTCAGCACGTTGTAGGTGTCACCACTGGCGCCAACCTTGTGTGAATGCTCTGAAAAGCTATTCATTTGCATATCCCAGCATCTTCTTCCTGTCGGTTAAATTTCGCGTCTCTAGCACGTCATCTTCGTGCTGTAGCAGAAAAATCAGGTGAGGATCGGACATCGGACTCAATGACGACGGAGTGTTTACCTTGGCTCTTGAGGATCACAGCTATAAGCATTTGAGTGGCATACTTAGGTGTGTCACTACGTTATCTCAAAGAGACGTTTCATACTTTTTCATTTGAATACACCTTGTACAGGACATTTAGAAATATATTGATGACTTTTCGTCATTGACGTATCGGTCCTGCTCCAAAATATGTATAAAATAAGGGCAAAAAAAAAAAAAAAAAAAAAAAAGATATGTTGTGCCGTTACCGTTTTAATTAGCACTGAAGTTCACCAATCGAGATTTAAACTGCTTGATAGAGACGGTGTTACTGACGTGTCCTTGTAGTGCACGAGACTTCTTAGTCGTTGACCCGTGATCGATCCTTGGTATCGTCTTAAGTTCAGTATTTCTAAAAGCACTCTTGTTGTTCGAGGAAACAAATAGAACAACATGTTTCTACACTCTGTCTCTGGCAGGCGGATTGAATTTGTGCTCAGCGACCCGATAGCCGGCCGCGGTGGCCGAGGTGGCTGAGGCGCTCCAGTCACGGTCAGCACGGCCACTACGGTCGGGGGTTCGAATCCCCCCTCGGGCATGGATATTTGTGCCGTCCTAGTTCGTAAGTAGTTCATAAGTAGTTTGTAAGTTTAGGGACTGATGACCCCGTAGTTAAGTCCCATAAGCTTAACAAACATTTGAACATTTTCGACCCGATTGGTAAAACAACGCCGCGGTGGAGTAGCCGAGCGGTCTAAGCCGTCTCGCTGCGGAGCGCGCGGTTGCTTGCCGTGGAGGTTCGAGTCCTTCCCGGGGCATGGGTGTGTGTGCTTGTCCTTGGGTTAGTTTACGTAGGTTTAAGTAGTTTGTAAGCTACGGACTGATGACCACGCAGTTTGGTCCGACAGATTTACAAACATTTGAACATTTGTATTTGGTAAAACGACGCTAATTAAATATGTAAAGACGCAAAATTTCAGACTCATCCCTCAAAATTTTGCTCTTCAACGCAACTTACCGTGGAATGCACTTACTAACTTTTACCATTCGGTAAATCTAACATCAATGACTATCCTTGTCAAATTCCACACTAATTATTGGATTCAATGCTGTACTCCAGATTGCAACGAAACATCCGGTCTTGCATGAAACTAGCTATAGCAAGCGTGCAACGAGACAGCTGTACCACGGTAGTCGAGAAACACTTATATTTCTCCTTGTCGGATATCTTCCCAGGCGGTCATCTTCAGACCTCCCAGTATGGTAACTAGCCGGGTCGCAAAGCCAGAACCGTGTCACATTGGTTGACGGTCGTGACCTTACGTTAATGGCTGGACAAGAAAATGCGCCTGTTAAGGAGATGGAACGTTTCAGTAACGCTATAGGGCACCAGCTCAAAGCCAACATATACAAAACACCGGCCCGTTATTTAAAATAAGTCCATAATAGCAGCGTTAACATCTGGCCTCGCATGTTTGCGGAGAGTTACCAACGATCTGTCGAATCCATTGACCTCGAAATTATTGCGTCACAAGCGAAGACTAAGAGGCTATTAAGCAGGTGGTCATCAGAACATAAGGTTCGATCGATTTCGTGGCCGTTAAAACATGTACATCAACAGATATAGGGGTAAAGACACTAGAGTACATGTGGTGTTGTTTCAGTTTGTAATAGTCCCAATCGCACTATTAGCTGTAATGAATAATCATTTTGTTTCGTTAACTTAGGCACTACGTTCCACGTGGACAGCTCTGTTTGCTCTTTCCGGTGTTAATTAACAATGACTAGCTAAGCCCAGCCTCCAAAATTTCATACAGCTTTAATAATTTCAACCAACAAAGATGACATTTAACTGACAGGAAAGTTTCTTCATTGGCCATTAGTAGCTGATTTCAAATGAAAAATTAAATGTATTTTTCAACAATGAGCGTAAGTATCTTTGTACTTGCTCTGCAGTATGCCATATCTGTCAATGTGTTATGTTCTTTGGTACATCAAATCGGCTGATGAAACAAACGTCGCCATCTTGAATTCAGTGAACCCCAAAGATCATCATGGGGCGATACAAATATACATATCTCTCTCCTATATTACTGTATGAAGAAGACCTTTATGTGAAGTAAGTTCAATTTATTAAGCAATAGATGCAGTCTTAATCCAAGTGTTTACAATACAAGGAAGAGAACTATGTAATAGTTAGGGTACAAATATTAAACCTTGTACCCTAATGGATTCCCATAAACATTGTTTATTTTAGGACACCAATGTAAACCTGAAATCAACACAACCGTCTGATGATGGGATCAGGCTCTAAGGTAGTAACGGTGCAATAAATTGATTTATAAAAATCTTGCAGTATTTATTTACTACAGTATATTACGAATACAGCTGTGTTCTTCTTTAACAAAAACTAATGGATAAAGTAATGTCTGTGATATGCGTTTTCCAATTATGAAAGTTTCATTGACTTCTTGGAATATTTCACTTCGTATCCAAACCTAATCACTGCAAATAAATGCCATATATGTGTGCTCCCTCGGGCATGGATATGTGTATTGTCGTTAGCATAAGTTGCTTATAGTAGTTTGTAATTCTAATGGCTGATGGCCAACTCAGTTTGGTCCAAATGTTCAAATGTTTGTTAAGCTTAAGGGACTTAACTACGGGGTCATCAGTCCCTAAACTTACAAACTACTTATGAACTACCTACAACTAAGGACGGCACAAATATCCATACCCGAGGGGGGATTCGAACCCCCGACCGTAGTGGCCGTGCAGACCGTGACTGAAGCGCCTCAGTCCCCTCGGCCACCGCGGCCGGCTCAGTTTGGTCCCATAGCTTTACTAACATTTGATTTGGCAAGGCGGTTCCTTGAATATCACATTATGTACACTAGGGTTTTTAGGTCGCAGTTGATGGAAGTTGGTTGTGATGGGCAAAAATTGTATAGCCTAACAATATCCTGTTCTAAAACATTTTGTACGTTTGTGTGTCGGCTTCATTAATTATATATTACGACACAATCTGCAGACAGAATGCACGTATTATCATACAACATAAATTATCACGGTCGGCGTTGTCTTCAGGTAAAACGTCCGGGCTGAAAGGCCGTGGTCCAAGTCTAAAACTTCCTCCCGACGTTTCGTCTCCAACTGCGGGAGACATCTTCTAGGGTCTTTCGTCTACTGCCACTGTGGTCCGAGGGGCCATCGCATTTATAGAGCGAAGAGAGGGCACCATAATACGTAATCTGAGGCTGACTGTGTGGCTATCTATGGATGTCGTCCTCATTCTCGACTAAAAGTAATCGATTGTCAACTTGTAGGTGCGATGACGACGTCCACATTTTATCTAACTTCAGACCTTCTTCTTTTCTATTAAAATGATTCTGGTGTTTGTGAATCTCTATTGCTTCTCAATACATGCGTGCATGGTAATGTGATGTCGTAGCTAAAACGCTCTGTTTCATTAAATTTTATTTCATGGTTCCCATATTGAAAAACATGTTCTGCCACTGCTGATTTTTCTGTGTGGCCTAGACGACAGTTCCTTTTATGTTCAGTTAAGCAGGTATTGACGCTTGTTTTAGTTGTTCCAATATATACTTGACCACAGTTGCAAGGAATTTTATGTGCCCCAGGTATCGCTAGGGGATGATGTGAGTCTTTTGCTAATCTCAAGTATTCTTTGATCTTCTTGGTGGATCTGTAGGTCGTTTCGACGCCAATACTTTCCCGATTCGATCAGTAGTTCTGCTAATGTAGGAAAACTTTTTCAGATGGTTACCGTTGTTTCTCGGAACTTGTGGATTCTCTTCTTCTTCGATGGAGAGCTCGATCAATTTACTTGCTAGTATATCCATTTTTCTTTAAGGCCGACAGTAAGTGATTTAATTCATTCTCCAAGTAAACTGGCTTACTGATTTTGTTGGCTCTATCTACCAAAGTTTTAATGATACCTACTTTTTTACCTCGGATGATGGTTTGACTCCTTGTGGAGGTATCGATCAGTGTGTGTGTCCTTTCTGTATACCTTATGGCCCATAATCTCTTCCTCCCGTTTAATTACCGATGTATCTAGTAAGTTAAGATTGTTATTTTTCTCCATCGTGAACTGTATCTTTGGATTAATGCTATTGAGATGCTTTAAGAAGACACCCAGCTCCTCTTCACCATGGTGCCATGTTTTGCGGAAGATAACGACTACCAGTTTGCCTCTGTGTCGGCCGCAATCTCTCTACTTCTCTCTTCGTAGTCTTTTCGTGAAATGTAAGTAGGAGGAACAATATGTTGGTTGATTCTTCAAGAGAGAATTTTCACAGAAGTTCGAACCGTGAATCATAACTTTTAACGCAGCTTTCTGCTCTCCATTATATTCTCTTTAGCTCTTTTGTTAAGCTTTTCTGAAATGGATCCCACAGTTACGATAACTACTCAAACATCGGCCGAACAAGTGTTCTGTAAGTTATTTTCTTTGTTGATAGACTAAACGTTCTGAGTATTCTTCCAGTGAATATCAGGCTGTATATGCCTTACCCACGATTACGTTTATCTGGTCGTTCCATTTCAAATTTCTCCTTACTTCAATTCGCAGAAATTTTATGGAAGTAACTGCTGCCAGTGGTTCGTTCTGATATCGCGTGTTTATGTAGTAAAGGACCGATGTTAATTTGAGCAATATGTATTTACTGCACAAAGCGTTGACACTCAGCAGATCCTCCTGCATTTCGCTGCAATTTTGTAACATTGCGACTGCTCGATATCCTACAGCATTATCCGAAAAAAGCCTCACTCAACTTCAACTACGAAGTCATTTATATAGCCTGCATTGCGAAAAGGTTTATCTCGTTGTGGATGACATGCTGCGTTCTGGTAGCTATATATTCCCAGTCCGATGGAACAGTTGGTCTGATAGTCCGTACTTTTTTTTTGTGCATTAGGAGACTGTGCAGAACCGTAACGAACGCTTTTCGGTATTTAAAAAAAAAAAAAAAAAATAAAACATTTACCAGGGAGCCTGTATCAAAAGCCCTCTAGGTCCCGTGCATGAATAACAGGGACAGTTTCAGATGTTCGTTATTTTCGGAAAATATGTTGATTCCTACAGAGAAATTTACGTTCTCCATAAATGTCATAACCAGTGGCGGATTTACCAGTAGGCTGAGTAGGTTGGAGTCTAGAGCAGCAGATTTTCGGGACGGCAAATTTGGCACCAACATTTTTAAACTGTAAGTAAGTGTAATAAAAGTTATTTAATTACGTTTATCGACTGTACACCACCGTATAAGAATTCTTAAGGAATACTTAGCCCCACATTATTAATAGTGTTTCACTGTGCTTTATTAGCTCAAAAATATACACGAAAATTACTTCTTGTCCAATCCTAACCAAACAGCTGGACTGTAAAAATAATCTGGGAAGTGACCCTCCGAACTCTAGTCCATAGTCATACTGATTACGGAAAAAGGTGGTGTAATTAGCACCATAGGTCAGATGTCATTGACAAAAATTATGATTAGTATGATTGTGAAATAGGGAATCAGATTGTAGGGGTCTGCAGGGGCGACAAAATTTGAATAGCCTACTGGCGGCAAATGCGAAAATCCGTTGTTGGTCATAACACTCGAACATGAAATATGTTACTTTTTAGAGATAATTGGTCATGTTCCAAATTTGTAAAAGAGACCCACGTTATAGATATAGGCCTAAAGCTTTGAGCAGCTGTTCGACCGTACTTCTTGAAAATTGGAATGGCCAGCGTTTCTTCTCAATCATTCGGAATTCTCAGTTCCTCTGAGAGACCTGCGGTACACTGATGGAGTGGGAAGTTCATTCGCCTACTCCGTGTAATTGGAAACCCATCGGGTCAAGCCGTCTTTTCTGTAATGAGTAATTTTAATTACTTTTATGTCCTTCTGTCATGTTTCCTTTTTCAGTGAGAAAGGCCGCTAAATTTGCTTATGGTATTAGCATTATCAGATTTGTTTAATAGGTATAAGAATCTTGAACTTTGTTTGCCAACGACGTATTAACCATAACCTACATTGTTAAGGATCTGCACTGTAATTAATCAGTATACCCGCTTCTACAATTAAAGCCCAGTCCGGAATACATCCTACTCATTATGCAGCATAAATCAACTTTGAAGACGAAGACTGATAATTGCCTGGGGATCACGGAACTGATGGCACAGGAATTACCTCTAAATAGAGTCCACCATCGCTAATTAACGAGAGTGCCTCTACCGATGCCAGATGCGAACTGCGGCGAAGGGGGCGGCATCTGATGGAACGTGGCGACCTCGGCAGAAGGAGGGGCGGCGGAGGGGTGGTCGAGAAAAGGGCGCTCGATATCCGAGCAGAGTAGGCCACGCCGGGGGTGAGTTCCTACAAGGGGAGCAGGGCGTTTTTTTTCCTCCCAAACTCCGAGTTAAACACAGGTTGGGTCCCCGCCGCGTAATGGCAGTTTAAGAGAGCATTTAATTTGCACGTGGCTGTGGGAAACGAAATTACAGGTTGACTGAAGCGGGAGGAGGGAAAGGGTGAAGGGTAGGGGGAGGGGGAACGCGGCTAGGAGGAGGGGGGAGGGGGGGAGGAGACGCGGTAATCACGACTCGATAGCCGCGGCAGCTAATTAGTCGCTGGTCCATTACCGGACCAGTCCCAAACCCGGGTTCCGATGCTGCCCGCCATGCGCACTACGCCCCCTCTTTGTCTTCCGACTGTAATTAACAGCTCCGGGAAATTAACAAGTGTCTTATTAGCACAGTTCCATTCTTCCCATTACGGGCACGTACATTCTGTAATATGTATTACAATCAGCTTAATGGGTACGACACCGCCATCTCCTTTTTATTTTCGCTCCAGCGGTGCTGTGCCAAACAGCAGATACGATCTCTGCGTGCAGTCGTTATTGTTGCGTGAGAAGTTAGCAGCGATTTCAGTGGGTTACAAAATAGACCTTCGTGCAGCGCTTCCTATAGCCTGTCACGTATCTTCATAAAGGACTGCCTTCACATCACAGGGTGCTGTAAACGGCACCTGCTGTCACACAGATTTTCGTTTCGAAATTGGTATCATATCATTTCTTATGATTCATTAACGGAAATCGTAGCCAGCTATTCCCAAAGGATGTACCTCCCACAAATTTGTCAACAGTGACAACACTTTACTTTCTTATAATGAATCTCCCCCTTAAAAATTGAGTCAGCAAGTAGAATTGTCCAGGTAATTCGAATTTCCACTCACTGCAGTGAATGACATCGCTCCCTATGTTTGGACACATGCTGGGTGCTAGCGTGTGATGTTCTTGTTTTCAGTCTAAACAGTAAATTGATACACATCTGCACAGTAGTCTATCCGTTTCAGGCCTCTTCATCTCTAACTATCGTAGCGTGCACACACACACACTTCAATCTATTTGCTGGTATCGAATCTTGAGAAACGTCTACCATTTTACGTCGTACCCTATCGCCCCCCCCCCCCCCGCCTTACCACACCCACTCATCCACCTACACACGTACATATAAATACAATTTCAAATCAATTCGTGTAGCTTTTCCTACAGCCTGTCACGTATCTTCATAAAGGACTGCCTTCACATCACACCATCAGGGTGCTGCAAACGTCACATGCTGTCACACAGATTTTCTTTTAGAAATTGGCATCACATCACTTCTTACGATTCATTGACGGAAATCATAGCTGGCTTCATTACTCAGCTATTCCCGAAGGATGTACCTCCCACAAATTTGTCAACAGCGTCAACACTTTGCTTTATTATGATGAATTTCTCCCTTAGAAATCAGTCATCGAGTAGAATTGCCCAGGTACTAGAATTTCCACTCAATGCATGGATGACAGCGCTCCCTACAATGGAATATGCTAGGTAGTAGTGTGTGATGATCTTGTGTTCAGTCTAAACAGTAATTTGATACAGCTCTGCACAGTAGTCTATCTGTTTCAAGCTCTTCATCTCTGAGTAACTATTCTGGCATACACACACGCTTCAATCTATTTGCTGGTATCGAATTTTGAGCAAGGTCTGCTATTTTACGTCGTACCCTACCCCCTCACCCCAACCACTCATTCACACATGTGAACATACAAATACAATTTCAAAACAATTCTTTGATTTCTCAGGATGTGTGCTATCAAGCTATAGTCAAGTTGACTGTAAGTTCTTTTTTGTCATTGCGTTTCACTACCAACTGCTCAATTGTGCCTTCTACACATCTCATTTTCAGCAGTCATCTTTAAAATAACATTTCAAAAGCCTCTATTCTCTTGCTCTGCCCAGGGTACTAACAAAAATGTTCTTTCGCCGTTTGAGATGGCTTTGTGACAGCTTAAAATTTAGTTACAGTTATGGTCTTAACCGTTCATCTAAGAAGAAAATTGAATAAACTGATTTGTAAAGGACAGTATTCTCTGAAACTTCGCTTTGTAATGTTGTTTGCATATTACGCACCGTTTCAAAGATATTTGCGAAAACAATGGCGATTTTATACTTGTCTGTTTGTCCGTCTGTAAAGTTTTTCCACTTTGTAGGTCGCGCTGTTCAACAGATCGGCAACAAGTCTTACGTAATTATTGCCGGCCGCGGTGGCCGAGGGGAGTGAGGCGCTCCAGTCACAGTCTGCACGGCCACTACGGTCGGGGGTTCGAATCGGACATGGATATTTGTGCCGTCCTTAGTCTTAGCTAGTTCATAAGTAGTTTGTAAGCTTAGGGACTGATGACCCCGTAGTTAAGACCCATAAGTTCTACAAACATTTGAACATTTGAACGTAATTATTGGCAGCCAGCGTCTAGAACCTCCGTCTGGCGGCATAGGCGAATGGCGCTACAGAGCGTCACTACGCCCTATGTCGGCTAATATGTGTCGGATTGAACAATTTTTGAAGTAAAAGGTGTTCAGAATATTATATCTAGCACCTTTTGTTTGAAAACTTTTTCGATATATTAAATCTGAAATCATTATTGTCTGAATCATTTTGTCCAGACCCACGGCACTCATCTGACCAATGCCATTTTGTAATACCGTCAGTTTCCGGTGCTTCTGCAGAACGACTTGTGCACAGTCATCATTCTTGTAATACAGCTTTATAAGCAGAGCGCGATCTCACATTGAGACAGTCATGTCACCGTGAAGTGACCAAACGTTCTGAGGTACCGTGCTTAAGAAAAGAGCACGGTCACTCACAGTCGGAGGTTCGAGTCCTCCCTCGAGCATAGGTATTTGTGATGCATAACTTACCTTAAGTTATATGAAGTATATTTTAAGTCTAAGGACTGATGACGAGCGTTATAAATCTCTTAGATTTACAAACATTAAACATCTCAGTCAAGGAGAACATCTCAGACGCGATACGAGAAAAAAGCCACGTACCCGGCGTGTTTATACCAATTTCAATGGGCCATGCCCATGACAGGTGTTTTCATTTACGTACTGTGACACACACAGTGTCATCTATTGATCAAAGTTCACACTATTTATTTTTCCTCTGTCACACATTTACCTGCTCCTCCGATGATATTCCCTTGACGTCGTTCTGACCAGTGATGTCATTTTCATAGCGTTGTGAAAGTTTAACTTCAATTATAATCAACCTGTAGATTTCATGTGTGGCACCTTGGTGCAAATTTCCCCCACATGTTAAACACAGAACTAATGTCTGGTAGGATAAGTAACTACATAAGAACGATGTAATACATCCCCAATAGTTTCGAAGTAACTATTTATAAATTTATCTTATATTCACGTTTTGCACATTGTTTCCTTCCATAAGCATCTCAAACTGAGACAGCAACTGCGTTGTGGAGAGAGCATTTCTGTCGCAGCGGAACGTGGAGAGATGACACTTTACCCTTGGTTATATCATGGCTGAGTGGAAGCATCAGCACTCAGAAATCTTCAGAGACAACTTAGACCCTCATAGTAGCAGACAGGGATTGAATGCGCAAACAGACAGCTTGCTTTACCATGGGGAGCCAAATTAAAAGGGAACAGCCAGCCTTGGATTTCAAATGAGATGGGAAGAACAGTGTGTGTCTTAGTGTCTGAAACAACCACACCATATTAAGTGTTCGTACGTAACAACAATGCGTTTATTCGTGCATCAACGTAACTTATAAACAACATAAAAACTCGCTCGCTGATTGATAAAAAAGAGCGGAAGGATGAAACAATTATTGACTTAGCTGGAAGAAAAGTAGAAAAGAATATTAGTGTTTGACATCCAATCGATAGTGTGATCATTAGAGCATATGTTGGAATAATTTTTTTGTCAGAAATGGGGAAGGAAATTTTCTTTGCCCATTGAAAGGAATCTGCCCTGCATTTAAGTTGAATGAATTAGGGAACGTCATTCTGATTGTCATTCCATTATCTTACCACTGCACAACCTCGCTCACTCACTAGCTAAAGGAGAGTAAGTAAACATGTTGTGATGTACTCTGTATCTGGCTAACACCCATGTTGGTGCAAGGGAACGACAAGGTATAGAACGGTAGGACTGCGGCAGTAATGGCAGACTTGAAGGAAGAGCTGGGGTTTTTCCTCTACAAGGAGTGTTATTATGCAGGGTGGATAACGCTCTGTGTGATGCAGTGAGAATGTCACGCAAGGCTGTTTCTAGATCTCGTACATCAGCTAGGGGAGAGAAAGAGGTGGACCACGACACTTCACGTTCTTCCGAAAACTGAAAGGGCAACTTTATGAATGTGAGTTCAGTCTCTCAAGTATGCCGAGCCATTTGACATAGACTAGGCACACACACAGACACACAGTCTTCCGCCTCCGAGAGAAGTTAGCGACGTATTCGACTGATTCTTTTCAGTTGAGGGCCAGTATAGTTTTTGTTAGATTTATAAGTTTTTTATCTAGAAAGGAAAGTGCAAAATGTAGAGCTTTATGCACGGCAGCAGATATAGCAACTAGCAACTGGCAACTGGTGGTGAAAAAAGATTACATCTTACTGTAGTTACATACGCGGACAAAAATGGTAACTTTCATAATGCGAAATAAGGCACTTCTGATGCAATAAATGTTAATGCCCAACTTTGATTTTCATTTCATGACTATGTAGGTTTGGAGTAATGAGTAGAATTCCCACGATGTATGTAGCGTAGCTGCGTAGCCTCAAATACGAAGACTGTAGTCGATGATGTGGAGAGAAATATTGTCCATCCAAACTTGTTCAGTTAATATTTATCAGTTAGTGTTTCTAAAGGATTTTAATTAAGATACTGCCTTTGTCACGTTTTTGATAACAGGCAATTTTACAAAGAAGTTTTCCACAGATATTTTACGTAGGATTCTCCTCAAGTATATAGTTTTCTCACTTAATTACCAGAATCACCCTGAACATATCTTTAGTAATTTTACGGTAATGAAATTTATGTATACAGGGAACAATCTGTTTGTTCTAAAACTACGGTTTCTTTGCATATTAACAAATTTTCATACATTAATAATCAAAATAATTGTTCTTCTGAGGTTTAAAAGTTGTCGCGTTCTTGGTCTCCCTACCTGGTTGGGCCTGAGTTCACATTTTGTCCGTGCCAAAAATTTCAAAACTGATTTCATTTCGGTTTATATGCAACGTCAACGAAGTAATTATCATGGCTACTTGACCTAACAAACGTAAAAAACAGATTTTGAGAAAGGTAGTGTGAATTAGGGGACGTACGGACTCAATCGTAGTGAAGGAACTATGACACAGACCCCACGTATCCACTGTCACAAGGTATCAACAATCAATTTACAAGCTAGTAGTGATTCTGTACTAATTTGGACTCATTTTACATGGAAGGGACTGGGTACTCTGCTCCAGCTTACCCGAGCATTGACATTCGGCTGCTTGGACACCATTTGCAGCCATTCACTGGTGGATGATAATGTGCCTTGTCGCATGACCTCAATTGTTCGGGAATACACTGAAGAACATTCTGGGCAAATCCGGCAAATTTGTGGGCATCTAGATTGTTCAACGTGGATCCCGTCTAACATTTATAGGACATAATCGAGAGATCCTTTTGTACACAAAGTTCCGCAGCGGCAATATGACCGCTATATAGGTTGTTTTACCGTTTAACGTCAGTTATGTGACATCAGTGAATAACTACAATCTGTGTCACCTTTTAATGTAACAAATTTCTATGAATTTTTCGGTTTCCAGTTAATTTAATCCATTCTGTAGAAGCGTGTGTGTAAATGTTGTTCTCTGTTGAAAACAACAAACGACTCAAGATAGATTCTTTCACTGCAAAATATCTTATTTCTTAGAGACGAAAGTGTCAGTTGGCGTGCTATGAACGGAGGCTTTGAAAGTATTTCACGCCCCTAATGAAAATGTGTTGACTCTGGGAGAGCAGCATCCAGCAACGTCGCACTCCCTCACTTGTTTGAAATAACAGAGGTTAAAAGCTGTGTGTGTGTGTGTGTTGTGGATGTTGAGCCTATCTTTAAATCAGACTACAAATTGTTCATTAACACAACAATTTGGTTTAATTATGGCCCTGATATTGATGTATATACTGTTAAATAAGAAACAGTGCATTAAACTGATTATGTGCGCAACGGATATTTTAAACACAAAACAACTGCGTCTAGTCACCATTTGAAACAGACACTGACTATGCTTAAAAATTTTGACTGCGAGAGAGATGTTAAAAAACCACAAACAACTTTCTTAATGTTTGACTGTGAGAATTTTATGCAGATCAGTTTCTGATTATTGAAATTTAGTATCATAGTCAATTAACTATCATTTACTATGGCACCAATAACGAAATCTGTTCAACAATATTATCAAAATGAATACTGCACTTTAAATCCACTAATAACTAATTATCAAACGAAGGAAGTAGGTTAATCTTCTAACTACGTAAATGAAACAGGAAAGAAAGGTCAACTTTGTTACTTATTATTAATAATCAGCATTACATTACCTACATAATACAACTTCTTCCTAATGACATCAAATGCAATTACCTTCATTCCAGCGGTGTTACAATACAATACAATATATATTCCAAATACAATCAAATCGACTTGTTGGCACAGCAGCCTCTGCTCTACATCGGAGCCATACACACAACTCAACCGCTCTCTAAGCGAGCTAAACCACAAGTGCCTCTCTCTCTCTGCACGAGCTACAATGCTATGCAATACATGATCTTTGCCAAAGATGAAACTTCACACAGTTAAGTACACATATCGATACACACAGTAGAAGCGATATTATACATTTTCTTGCAAGAAAGTTACCCGACACAAAACAGGAGGTACAATATTAGAAATTTTCTTACAAAAATATTTTTTATGGACACGTTTCAAGGTCTCAACCATGTTCAAATGTTCAAATGTTTGTAGAACTTCTGGGACTTAACTACGGGATCATCAGTCCCCCAGCTTACAAAGTACTTATGAACTACCTAAGACTAAAGACGGCACAAATATCCATGCCCGAGGGGGGATTCGAACCCCCGACCGAAGTGACCGTGCAGACCGTGACTGGAATGCCTCAGTCTCCTTGGCCACCGGGCCCGCGTCTCAACCATGTGGTACAGAAAACCTTCCTGCTCCAAGACAAGAGTCTGCCGTCTCTGTGTGGTGAACGGAGAATTTGCAGGTATCTGACGGCCCCTATGATGAAGCATTAACGCTGGGACCGGCACAGACCAGCTACCATCGATCTCACATTCCCTCTCCTGTTTCAAATGAGTCGTTCGCGAACGATCGGTTCCAGTGGGACGGTTCACAAATGTGAACGGATGTGCCGAGGAACTACTAACAAGGAATGACAGTTCAACGTTCTCCTACGTCCCGTTATTCGGTCGTATTCTGTGGTTCATGTCTGGATTGCCGGAACTGTTATGACGATTTATAGTTAGAGAAAATGTCTTGTGGCCATTAAATTCCATTTCTAGAAGGGTCCGCCATCGGTATAACTCACTCTCAGTTCCAGCTCACTCGCAGTAACGATGTGTCCGTCCTTTTGCTCACTGTGTCCGCCTATTCTTGTTGTGTTTGTTTTTGATCTTTGGAGTACTGGTTATTTTCGTATTTTGTTTGGCGACGATGACCGGTTACTTTATTTTACAAGTTTTATACTTCTGCTGTTTACGGCGCATATAATTTACGTTCTGCAGCACATGTACTTTTTACAAGCTACATAAAGGCAAATATGCTTAATTATTCATAATATTTATCAACGGCTGAAGACGTAATTTCCACAAGTTAAGGTTTCCATTATTATTCGTACATTTTTATGTTACATGTGCTTAGTGTCATGTCTTGATTTTAACGTAACTTTTAATCTTTACGTTAAATGAAGTATGAGAGAGTTCAAATAAAACTCTACATTTTTCTCTTTTCTCTCTTTAGATAAAATGTGACACTTAGGTTGGCTACAATTTTTCAAGTTTGGTTGTTTGTTTGTACTACTTACTACGTACAAAATGAAAAGTATATTTGCGCATGATTTTAGCTTAGTAGGATAAGGAATTTCTATTTCGGAAATTGTAGGCAGCACTTAAATTGTATATACTATGTCAAAATTTGTAGTTCAAAAATATATTTTAACCCGTAATGAGAGATATGGTTCTTAGTGACGCAACCACAAACATGCGGTCTCACAAACCTCGCAGTTGAAGATCGTATTCGAAAAAAATAAACATTACATTTTCGGAAACGGTGCTAAATGTAGCAACACAGGAAAGCGGATGACAAGATACAAATCGATTAGAATTGAAAAATTGTTTTAATGGAAATAAAAATGAAATATTAAAAGGATACATAGAAAATTCCGTTTTCTACTTACGTCCAAATACTAAAAAGATTTCACTCAATAAATATGAAACATGCTCTTCCGTAACTTTAAACCAAATTCAGAAATCAATGTACTTAATAATAACATTAAAAATTTCATATCAAATTAAGAAATGTAAGGTATCAAGACAGTGTCCCGGTACTTCCCACAAAGTGGCCTAGAACATTCCAAGCATGTCACTTGGCTACACTAGCAACATGTGTATGAACGTTTTCGCCTTTTAATTGATTTTTTCTTGTTGGTATAGTGTTGGTCTGAGCCGGTTTCTAAAATGAAAATTAACGAAAAATTCTAAGTAAAAATGTAGGCTAATATCAAAAGATGATGATGAGAAGTATCTATTACAATATAAAATATGGCGCAGATCGCTATTAATTTAATTTTTATTACAACAGGTGCCCAATTTCAACAGATTTAACTGCCATCATCTTACCTGAATACTCATTTCAATTTTATTACATAATTTTATTATTAAAACATCTCGACTGTAACATCCCTAGCATGTCAACATTGAAATGCGAACAACTCATTGTTCACATTGCAGGGACGTTACTGGCAAGATGTTTTAATTTTAAAATAATCTAATGACTCTGATATGAGTATTCCGGTCCGATGACGATATGTAAATCTATTGAAAATGGTCACCTGATGTAATAAAAATAACATAATTACCGATTTTGCCATGATTTATTATTGTAATAATCAATCTCATCCCCCCCCACCCCTAGTCACAATGAAGAATTTCTCAGAAATATATATTCCAGCTTACTTCGGATCGTCACTGTAAGTAACGTCCGTCATCTTGAAACAGAAGCAAAAATCTGTTGGTTAAAAAAAGTTACGTATCACAGACATGTGGTCTGTGAGATCGGCACGAGATTTCCCCGTAGAATACATTTGAAACAAACAGACTGACGCAGATGCCAACAATGAAAACTTGGTTAGGCTTGTGAAGTTTGCAGTTAGTCATCAGACCCTAGCCTTACAAACTAATTAAACTAATTTAAACTAACATAAGGATAACACACACATCCATGCCCGAGGGAGGATTCGAACTCCCGACGCAAGAGGCCGCGCGATCCGTAACGTGGCGCTCCAGACCGCTCGGCTATTCCCGCGCGACACACGACAGGGACAACACGGACCCCAACACAGACACCAACACGGACACGGACGTGGTCAGTGATCATGATTTAATAGAGTATAATAAGTGTAAACATAGTAGTCAGGACAAAAGCTAAAGTGTCAACGAATAGTCGCGGTTTGTCAATGGCAAAACGGCACTATAAATCTGTTAATAGATCATAACAAAACGGAAGTAGTTAGTATAACATGCAGATGATACTAACGATGGTTTAGGGTTGACGACTTGATGAGAATGCCAAGTCCTTGACCCTCAAACATCACAAGGTGTCGGACTCTAACTTGTAATAATTTCTCTCTCCTATCATCTTCTTCCATTATATATAAATTCATGCTATTCATTCACTATGTTTCTCAACATAACCCTCTACACTTTCCCTTATTATTTATTTCTTCTTTTTAAATGGATATATATTAATTAATCAAAATTTTTCTAATTGTTATCTATAGTTATATTACGTTAGTTAGTTAAGACGTATATTGTTTAACGTAACTAGATATAAGAACAAGTAATTAAGTCTAAAAAACCATTAACAGTGAAGAATACGTTATTTTTTAGCATCCAGACGGAAGGTCATTATAAACGACAGCAAAATAAATAAATAGTACCTCGCCTCCTACTTTTCAAACTTCACAGAAGTTAAAAGTTCCTGACACATTAAAATTTTATGCCGGAAACGGGTCTCGAATCTGGTACCTTTGTCTTTCGCGGACAAGCGCTCTACCACTGAGCTATCCCGCCACGACTCATGGTCGGTCCTCACAACTTCAATTCTGCCAATACCTCACCTCCTTCTTTCCAAACTTCACAGACGCTTTCCTGCGAAACTTGCAGAACTAGCACTCCTGGAAGAAAGTATATGGTGGAGACATGGCTTAGCCACAGCCCTAAGGCATGTTTCCAGAATGAAACTTCCATTCTGCAGCGGAGTGGGCGCTGATACGAAACTTCCTGGCAGATTAAAATTGTGTGCCGAAACTGGGATTCGAACCTGGGACCTTTGCCTTTCGCGGGCAAACGCTCTACCGATTAAGCTATCCCGACACGGTCCACAGTCCGTTCTCACAACCTTACTTCTGTTAGTACCTCGCCTCCTACTACACTTCACAGAAGTTCTCCTGTGAATCTTGCAAGACTAGCACTCCTGGAAGAAAGGATATGGAGGAGACATGGCTTAGCCACATCCTAAGGGATGTTTTCCAGAATGAAAATTTCATACTGCAGCGGAGAGGGCGCTGATTCGAAGCTTACTGGCAGATTAAAATTGTGTGCCGAAACTGGGACTCGAACCTGGGACCTTTGCCTTTCGCGGGCAAGGGCTCCACCGTCACAGCTATCCCGGCACGCTTCACAGTCTGTTCTCACAACTTCTTTTCGTACCCCGCCTCCCACTACACTTCACAGAAGTTCTGAAAATCTTGCAGGAATAGCACTCCTGGAAGAAAGGTTATGGTGGAGACATGGCTTAGCCACAGCCCAAAGGGATGTTTTCCAGAATGAAACTTTCATTCCGCAGCGCAGTGGGCGCTGATACTAAACTTGCTGGCAGATTAAAATTTTCAGGTATCTGACGCCCCTTCAGTAGACGCCTTCACGCCGTGACCGGCAGGGCAGCCGTCGGCGTCATGGCACTCCCGGGCAGCGGGCAGCTCTGCCGACGCCGGCGAGCCTGAGCTGACGGCCGGGTATTGATCAGGCGTCGCAGCGGCGGCGGCGGCGGCGCGGCGCGCTCGGCCGGTGCGTATCCTCTCTGGCGGACAGGCCGTCATTACCGCATTACCGCGGGGGCGTGGCGGGCGTAAACATCAGTTATCATTAGCGGACGCGTCGCCCGCCGTAATAATGGGATTGGCCGCCGCGGGAGGCTCGGCGCGCGGCGGGGCGCGGGCGACGTGCCGGCCGCCGGAAGTCGTTCACACCTGCCGATGGCCGGCCCACGAGGCGCGCCGCACGGCACGTCGTCCATCAATTGTGTATGCGTAGGCGATATCTCACAATCAGTGTGAATACAGGCACTCTCTCTTCGCGTAACTACACTGGTCAAAACAATTACGGCATCAGGAAAGATATCTAGATTCTGAAGTACTGTCATCAGGAGACTGAAGTACATTGGTACGACATCTTTCTGTCGGTTCTATGGAGTGGAGACAAGAACATTACGAGATAGAAGCAGTAAGAGAAAGTTGCTTCAGAGAGGGTTGGTGTTGACTTCCAGATGAAGTACAGAAGGAGTTTGGTGAGTAGTGAGCAGCTAGTTCAATGCAAGGGCAGGCTGACTGCAGGCCCGTTGGTCCTGGGGCAAAGCGCTCGACTGCCCACCGAAGGGTCGCGGGTTAAAAGCCCGGTCGGATCTCGGATTGTTTTAGCCTGCATTTTAACCCATTCTTCACCACTCAACAATGTGAGACATCACCAGAATCGAGACATGGTTCAGATTCCACGGTAAGCTGTAGGTCCCTTTCCCCGGTTGGATAACTGGGGTAGGCTAGGGACACGCAAGCCGCCGACGTGACCTCCTGTTGAAATACCTACACCAGGCCAATGAGCCACACGAAATTATTATTATTACAGGAAACTATGGAATGGATTGCCACAGGAAAGTTGGAAGCAGGACAGTGTCCCAAAGTGTGATCTTTCAGGACCTGGACGCGATTTCAGACAAAGGGAACCGTTAAAAGAAGGTAAGGCAAAGGTCTTTCATGTGAAACATCAGCAAGGGATGATCGCTGTCTCCGGTTAACAGCCCGCTGCGACAGGACGAACACAAATCAGGTGCAACGCACCCGCCAGGCAGCAACAGGACGCGCAATATCAACATCAACATTCCGACATCGTCTTCGAGAATGTGACATTTAAGCGCGGAGATCTATGGTGTGTCTCCCATTAAAACGAAGACAGAAACTGAGCGGAGGATTATCAGGATTGGGGTTGCAACGAATGCCGCTGGGTTCCGTTCACAAACGACTCTAGAATTTGAGTTCAGCCGAACCATCGTCGTTCCCTCATCTGGTGAGAACGTGGAACTGGAATCAACTAGCTCATGTGCAGGAAACATCACCATTTCATGATGGTCGACGTGTGGGAAGGAGTCAGTATTGGTGGACGTGAAGCCCTCTATGTCGTTCAGAATGGCGCTTTGACACTGCTGAAAGCTATAGAGACGAGATCCTTCGACATTTTGTTGTGCCCTTCGCTGGTTACATAGAAGTTGGGTTAGTTCTGATGTATGATAACGCTCGTCCCCACAGACCTGCATTGGTGGACAACATACTTGCAGTTGAGGGAAATGAACGAATGGAGTGCCCAGATTGTTTGACCATATTGAAACCTGTTTGACATTGTCTGGGTACACTTAGCAGAAGCATTGCAGCCAGATCAGCGCCTTCTATAACGGTTGCAAAAGTGGATGTTGCACTCGTGGAAGGCCGTGGTGTAGAGGTCAAGCGCTCCAGGGCGCCTTGCTGCGAAACCCGCCTATTTAGATAAAGCGGAACTACCAAGTAACTAGACGTGCCCTGGACTGGATGTTTGATGGTCCAAGTACTTCCTCCTATGACCGAAACCCCTCGAACAAGACCCACCAGAAGGTCCCGACCGACAGGTTGGAAATCACTGCTTTAGGGTGTTACGTTCTGGGCAGACAGCAGTGATGCGGCTGCTACATAATGGCGCCTCAGCCCACTCTCGCATGTCCTTGCGGAGGCATATCAGTAACTTCTATGTTGGCCAGTCATTGTGGTGTTCAGTGTTATTGGTCGGATGTGACCACGCCACTGAAATATTATTACGAATAAAGCATTTCCTTCTGGCTGGTGTTTTCTAATGTGTCCCTTTAACCGTTGAAATATACGCAATTAATGGTCTTCCTTCTCCTCCTTCAGGTGAATAATATCCTTCGGAATACATTTATGGTCGCAGCCCCATATGATTTTGTCGATCCTTTCCTATTAGGCATAGTTTCCTGCACCTCCAAGTTAGCACAAAGCACACACTATTTATAGGCTATCGGCACGATCATTTCGTGAAAACTCGCGGTGTCCCTTGCAATTGGACCTGCAACAGACACTTCATCGGTGCCATCTCTGCCAGATGTGGCGGAAGTAGCGCGGCACAGCCTCACTCTGACAGCCGCGAGTTTGTGCAGACTTCGGGGCCGCCTTGGAGGGAGCCGGATAGCCTCCAGCCAGCCGTGAGTGGACTGGAGAGTCAACAGCGCCGCGGGCGTCGCCTCGCCGTCTCCGGAAATACCCCGGGGCCACTCGTACCTGCGGTCACCTGGCGGCCGTGTTTGTTGCTGGACCTGGCCGCCATCTGTGATAACACGCCGGGAATAGGCTGCCAGCTGTAACACGACCCGGCCAACTCGCGCGCTGCAGCTATCGAGGCACGTCGAGCTCCTGTGGTCGAGCAGTGGCCTATCGTGCAGGTGGAGTGGTGGACTCCCAGGCATCATCTCAAAGTGTTGCAGTACAGTGCTTGTCGATATTGGACGTTACGCTGCAAGTGAGAAGCCACACAGTACAAGAATAGCTAAGCCACAATAGGCCCTATACAGTTTGCAGAACAGCACACTTCTGAAATGTACCTTTACATACAGGATCTCTCCTTAAGCATTTTTCCTAATGTTAGGAAGATATACCAAAATACATATTAAACGAGCCTTTAACGAGGCAAAACCATGACTGACGTGAATATGCTGATTGAACCATCGTAATATTCCAAGGCTGGGATTCTAAAATGTTCAAATGTTTCTAAAGCTATGGGACCAAACTGCAGTAGTCATCAGCAGTGTATTTTTCCACGGACATACTCTGCGAATTCTCATCAGGTCGAAAATCTTTTCACATGAACCACCGTAGTACGAATGAAGAGCTTCACTAATGCTTACTCTCTTTATACTCTGTTTATTTGCTAATACCTTTATTTGTATCTGTTCATATTGTGTTACTTCAGTTACCTTTCCGACTCGTCTGACATATATACTGACAAGAGTACTCATACTGTAAATATCAATGAAAATTTAGTTTTATTCTGGGATCAGCGAAATAAAGTCACGCACCAGGTGATTTAGTAAAGTTTCATTTCATTTCCTCTTCCCTTTCTACGTTTTTCACTAAATTTGTCACTCAATGTAGAACATATTGGAACAAACAATCTAACGTGTGGCATAGTGACGAACTGTGCAGCTGAGCCTCTGCTAATTTGGGTCACGAATCGGCAGATTTCACCAGAGTCCAGGCAGTGCAGAAGTTGTAGGTCTACGTCTGGAGAGATTAGTCCAACGCCTGCCATTTCTAGCTAGCGACTGTATAGTTGCGTACTCTGTACCTCACGCTGCAGCCTAGCGTATTACATCAGCTTCCAGGCAGTACAGCTCGCACGTTTGAACGGTAAATTCGAGACCCACGCCAATCTCAAGTATAGTAGGCCTATAGCTGGCGAGTGGCTGCACAGTTGTGCGCACTCTACCATATGTAGCAACCGAGTGTATTAAAACAGTACAATGCAGTTTGTAGAACTAAACTTACAGACTACTTATTAACTACCTTACACTAAAGATGATACAAACATCCATGCCCAAGGGGGATCCGAACCCCTGACAGTAGCGGACGTGCAAACTGTGACTGGCGCGCCGCAGACCGCTCGACCACTGCGGCCGGCCTCCTGATTTTCCTTCGCCCAGTTTCTGTCCAGGTTTTAATGGGACACACACTACAGGCCTCCGTTCGTAGAGATAACATGCACGAAGAGGATGTCGGAATGTTAATGTTGATATTGTACATCCTGTTGCCGCCTGGATGTTGCGTTGCAGCTGAGTTGCATTCAGCCTCCTGCCTCGGCTTGCTGTTAACAAACGATAACGATCATCTCTTGATGATGTTACCGGTGGACGATCTTGGCTTTGCCCTCTGTTAACGGTTCCTGTCGTCTGAAATCACATCCGGGTCTTGGAAACTATACTCTGAGACACTCCAATAGCTGCAGCCACCTCCCCCTGTCTCTGTCCCGCTTCCAACCTTCCTATGAATCTCCATGCTATAGGTAAGTCACCTTTTTGTTTCAGTTCACTACCTTCACACTACAGTATTTGAACCCAACTGCTTGTGTAATTCGCTCGGTAAACACAATTCAACACCAGTCCCTTTACAGTTATTTTATGTTATTACCACTATCTCGGTTGGCATAATGTTGTTGTCTCCATACCGTAGAGCCGACGAAGAGACTTCGACAGATTTTGGTTCATTCTGGCGATGAGAATACTTCAGTACCTAGATATCTCAGTTCTCTGTTTTGACTGGTGTATCGGTCTAGAGTTCTTCAGAGATTGTAGGACAACATCAAGAAACTCACCAGTGTAACGTCTGGTGCTGTAGCGAGTGACTGTGCGCCTTCCACCCTGGGTCGCGCCCTGTGGGGTGCCTGGTAGTCCAGCCAGGGAGAGGCCTCGTGGGGCCCTCTGGCCGGCCGCGTATCTGCGGACAGGCTTAACGACTCCCCGCCAATTAACTGATAATGGCCGCCCGCGCAGAGTCCAGGCTGCCGTGAGGCGTGGCGGGCACCCGGGAGACGGTCGATACTTCATTCCGCTGTCAGCAAAACAAGGGGCAGATAAGGCGGCCACCCCCGCCGCTGCCGCCTGTCTCGCTAAACGATTCACCACCCTTGTACTGTTCGGCCAGGGCGACCTTACCCCAAATCAATTACCATTTTCCTGAACTTCGTCACTGAATCCCAACCTCAGGTAGATTAGTTTGGAGCTGCTGCAGGGTAGACAGAGATTAGAATACACCGAGGTGTCGAAAGTCATGAGACAAAGCATGAACAATAAATATGGCAGTAATATTCCAGGCAAAATATGGAATGATAACATACGGAAGTGGGAAAAATTTAATGAAGCAGTGGTTGTTAAGGAAAGAGGGGCAGAATATGTAAAAGACCCATAGAAGGACGTACTGGTACTGACAGTGATACTGCTAATGATGATGTTAATGTTATTTTAGAACTAGAGCCAGATATTTTGGAGAATGAAGTCCTCTGAGATTATGAAACTATTGCAGCAATTTCCTCCTGGGAATCTGGAACCAATTCCACATGCAGCAGCTCCATTCCACCCGATTGGAATCGACCTTTTAGGGAGGTCCCGGACATCCGATAACGGATGGAAATAGTTTGCACTGACTTCCTCGCCCGCTACGCTGTCATCAAACCTGTGCGAACTGCAGAAGCTCCTGAGGTTGCCAAATTCATTGTACAAGACATTATTTTGTGTTGATATCTGATCGTGTAAAAGTATTACAGTCAAAACTAGTATCAGAGGTAATTTCACGTTGCAACATCATCCAAAAAATAACAACCTACCATACTTAGACAACTGCCGTCGATGTACGTCGAAGTTGAGCAGAAGGATTGGGACACGATACTGCCAATAATGACATTTGCTTATAACACAGCAAGGCAAGACACCACAGGCTTCACGCCGTTTTTCCTGCTACATGGTCGTAAAGCAGAGACGACAATGTATAAGCTGTTCTGGTTCCAGCCGGACGACACTCAGGACGACTAAGTGAAACAACTGATAACTAGGGTCGAAGAAGCTCGCGTACGGACACTGGACGCCCAGGAGAAGGACCGCATAGGATGCATACAAGCATTCCTTTTTCCCTTCTTCTATTGGGAGTGAAACAGGAAAGCAATAACTTTAAGTGGTACTGAGGACCCTACGTCACGCACCTTCGGGTGGATCATGGAGTAAGTATGTAGATACTACGAAATCCACCCAAAGGATATATTCAAAATACTCAAAAACTCAAGACATCAAGAGCATGAAGTTCTGATAAATGGAAGATGTCCAATCTTTACCAGAGCAATAGAATTTGTCTCGGATTATCAGTACAGCCTGCTGTAGCAAGAAAAATAGGCAATTATATAAAAATACTCCTGTCAGACCACGCAAGAGGGAAATACATTCATATTTAAGACGCTTTGATCGAAGAATTGGGAACCAACTGACCTCATTACTGATTCAGCATGCCTCACGAAAAATTATGGCATGTGAATATATTCTCAGTTTTTGTGGTGATAGAGAGTAGCAGAAAATGACAGTGCCAATGGAAGAGGAAGGGTTAGAAAATAGTCACGGTGGGAGACATCCATTGGCAATAAAAATGTAAATAGAGGGAGACAGTAGCAGCGCGAACGAAAGAGAGAGGAATTAGTGGAATGAGAAAGAGAGATGTGTGAATTCCATTGATAAGCTCTGGGGTCTGGATCATCCAGATCGGCGTAGTTTGAAAAAAAAAATTCCTTCCTTCTTCCACCTCCTATACTCACGCGTTAAAGTTTGTCGGTTTAGGGTTTCGATGTCAGATCAAGATATACGCAAGGACAAGAGTAGAGACTGAAATTCTGTATCAAAGACAGAGACAGCGGCAATTTGAGTGAAAAAGAGTGAGACCGAGACATTGACAGAGTGTCATTAAGTGCCGAATGGAGTAGTAAGGGAGTCAGTGAGATATCGACGAAGACAGCAGAGCGGGAGAGGCAAAGCACCAGTGGGAGGAAACGGAGACACTGGGAGGGACGCGTACACAATGAGTTCAAGTATATCTGCAAATGACGTAAAAGTTCGTGGCGCCCTCCATCTTTAATGCTGGAATTCAATATGGTGTCCTCACTCTCTTAGCCTTGATGACAGCTACCACTCACACATTTGTTCGTTCAGTCAGGTGCTGGAAGATTTCTTGGGAAACAGCAGCCTCTTCTTCAGGGACTGCTGCATCAGTATAGGTCCGTGAGGTCCGGCACGAAATCGGAGTTCCAAAACATCCCAATGGTGTTCTATAGCATTCAAGTCATGGATTTGTGCAGCTTGTAGTGTAACCAATCCACCAATGGCCGTGCGTTGTGAACAGGTGCTCGATTGTGTTGAAATATGCCGTCGCAATTCCCGAATTGCTCTTCAACACTGGGAAGCAAGAAGGTGTTTAAAACATCAATGTAGGCTTGTGATGTGATAGTGCCACGCAAAATAACAATGGGTGCCAGCCCCTCCATGAAAAACATGGTCAAACCGTAATACCACCGGTTATTTAGCACCACAAAGCTGGCATTCGCCGGCTATTCTCCACGCCCATACCCGGCACTTCGGATCGCCACATTCTGTGCCGTGATTTGTCACTCCACACAACGTTTTTCCACTATTCAATCGGCCAATGTTTACGCTCCTTACACCACGCGAGGCGTCGTTTCGCATTGACCTGTGTGGTATGTGGCTTATGGGTAGCCTCTAGACGATGAAATCCAACTTTTCGTACCTCCCTACTAACTGTCAGAGTACTTGGAGTGGATCCTAATTTGGAATTCCTTTATGATAGTCCGAATAGATGCCTGCCTATTACACTGTATGATCCTCTTCAAATGTCGGCGGTCTCTGTTAGGTCGGCCTGTAAGTTTCCGTGTTGTACCTCTCCCTTCACGTATCCACCTTACTATCGTATCAGAAACAGTGGACCTAGGGATGTTTAGGATTCTGGAAATCTCGCGTACTGACTTCTGATACAAGTGATATTCAATACTCTTATTACGTTCGAAGTCAGTGAGTTACGCGGAGCGCCCCATTTTGCTCTTTCATGAAGCCTATTGACTACTAAGGTCGCTGATATCGATTAGCTGGCAGCACAATGAACCTAATACGAAAACCGTTTGTTTCTTGGGGTGTCTGCATACTTTTGACCACGTAGTGTATGAAGACAGTGACAGTAGCAGGGAGATTATATGTATGAAAATTTCGTTACAGTAAGATAGTGAGTAAGGGTTTTTTGCTTGTTCTGTATTTTAAAAAAGTGTGAATATATTCTCAAGCCAAAATTATTGGTGAGAATGTTGGAATGAGGACTGAGGCAGTTGGTTCCCTACTTTTCTGTCAGGGTGTTTCTTTTTTATGCTCAAACAGGAGCATTTTCATGCACGTTGTGTTTTGTTCCAGAATCTTTAAAAAAAATTTGACGTCAGTAGCTTTCGTTTATAGCGAAAGACGGGATGAGAAGAAATTTGACTACACAGAAGCGCGCCGGATCACTTATCGGTTTGAAGTTTGGAGATCTGTAGCCATTGTTGAGTGATGACCGGATTTTCATGGTCATCACGGCACAATTGACACTAAACGCATTAGGTATTCTTCTGATTACGTTGTATAGTCGCTTTCATCAGAAATCTGCAAACCGAGGTAATTAAACGTGGACACTACCTCCAGGGAAACTTTTCCTGAATACCATTAATTGATAGGTGTCGTTGCCATAATTTCCGTTTTCTTCACATTCAGTTTGAGACCGGCCTTTCCTCTTTCGTCTTTCACTTTCAGCAAGAAAATCTTTAACTCTTCTTCAGTTTCTGCCAAGATTATGGTATCATCTGCGTATCAGAGGTTATTTACATATACTCCAGCTATTTTAATTCCCGTCTCTTCTTCATCTATCCTGCTGTTCCTCATAACATGCTCTGCATATAGATTGAATAAGTACGGTGACAATTTTCAGCCTTGCCCGACCACTTTCTGAATCTTCATCCACTTCGTTGTTCTGTACAAAATTCTCACAGTGGCTTCTTGTTCAAGCTGTAAACTCCGAATCAGATGAATGAGTAGTACTTATACTGACATGTTTTCGAGTACGTTCCACAATTTGGTGTGGTCGACGCTGTCAAAGGCTTAGGCATAATCAATAATCTTTCTGGAATTCTCTTGCTTTTTCCATAATCCACCAAATGTTGTCAATTTGATCTTTGGTTCCTCATCGTTTTATAAATCCAGGTTGTTCTTCCGGTAGCTATCGATCTAGTTATTGGTGAAGTCTGTTTTGTAATATTTTCAGCAGGGCTTTGTAAAGCGATTGTTCGGTGATGTGAAAATTCTTTCGATATTGTCTTCTTTCGAATCGGGATGAATACTGATCTTTTCCAGTCTTATGGCCTTTGCTACGTGCTCCATATTTTTTGACATACTGACTGCAGCACTTTCACTACATTCTTTCCAGTGATTTCAAACAATTCTGCTGGTATTCCATCATGACCATTACATTTGTTGTTAGCCATATTGTCATGTTGAAACTACAGGTGGGTCGGAATTCGAAGGATGGTTAGTTAATAGAGCACAACACTTTACACTAAGTACAGATTTGTTGCTACCACAAACATACACTCAGAACAGACTGCCTCCTGATTGGAGTACTCCGTTATTTATACATGGAAAGAATTTTCTGGAACGTACAGGTAGATACATCATAAGAAACACATAGAACATTCTAGACATAGTAAATACAAAAAATAATTTTCTTTTTGACAGTGGCGGCGTCTGAGCCGCGGACCGCCAGCAGACGAGACTGCGACGCTAACATGCACCATGCGTTGCGTCGGAGGACTCGCGACACTGCTACCTTTTCTGAATAAACAGCTACCCGCTGCAGCGTCCTGGATCTTGGTCTAGTCATGGCTCCTCTTAATGACAGCTCCGGAGAATCCTTCAATTCTGTCTGCACGCCTTCATTGCCGCGACGATGACCGGCGAGAGACCTTCCTGTCGTGGCTTCATCCTCATCATAAAGGTCTTTAGAGTCCTTGAAAAGGAAGCCGTTTTTATCTACCTGCTCTTCGGTATCGTAGTAAGGCTTCATACGCAAGACGTAAACAATATCTTTTAGTTTCTATCAAAATCAAATGTTCAAATGTTTGTTATGCTTAAGGGACTTAACTGCGAGGTCATCAGTCCCTAAACTTAGAAACTACTTACGAACTACCTTATACTAAAGACGACACAAATATCCATGCCCAAAAGAGGGGGGGGGAGGCATTCTAACACCCGACCGTAGCGGCCGTGCAGACTGTGACTGGCGTGCCGCAGATCGCTCAGCCACTGTGAACTTCTAGTTTTTATCGGTTTGAGGAGGGCTCATAATTCTCGACATCGTATGTGACGTCTGACAGTTGGCGTATCGCTTCAGTAACTTTTTCGATAGCCCAACTTTCCGAACAGAGGTAAAAATCCATACAAGATCTTCTGAGATGTACACAACAGGTCGGTGCTTGTCGTGTCCTCAGTACCACTACTAGTTACTTGCTGTCCTGGTCCACTCACAACAGAGTAAGGGAGAAACGAATGCTTGTATTCATCTATAGGAGCCCTAATGACTCTGACTTATCATTGTGATCTTTATGCGAAATGTAGGTTGACGGCAGTAGAATCGTTCTGCAGTCCGCCTCAAATTCCGGTCCACTAAAAAGTTTTTAACATCACTGATCGAATCTTCCAGTTACAAACCTAGCCACCCGCCTTTGACCTGCCTCTATGTTCTCCTTTAAACCGATCTGATGGGAATCCCAAACACTTGAGCAATAGTGAAGACAGGGTGGTACAAGCGTTTTATATGCGGTCTCCATTATACACAAACCACACCTTCCCAATATTCTCCCAATAAAGTGAAGTCGACGGTTTGCCTTCCCCACGGCTATCGTTCAAGCGTTACAGCGTGTCACAAGTATAAGAATTATGTAGAGGATTATCATTTACTCCACTTCAACTATTGTCATTCTGATAATAAATAAGTAAACAATAAGAAACTAAACCTAATCCATCTCAACATAATAAAATTCTAATTCAGTTAGAACTCGTAAGACCTACTGAAAAAATACAAATTAACCCTTTATTTGGCGCACACACACAGTAATCACGGGAAGAAAAAGTATTATGTTACTTAAATGTGTAGGGCCATGTAAACAGATTTATACGATGTTTTTCAAAATATATTTTCTGCTTTGTAAGTTACATTGACCAACAACTTGGCATGGTGGTACAGTATCAATACTACATTGTTGTTCGTATGACTACAGAAATTATTTTAACTTCGACTATTTCATGTGAAACGTGCGAAAAGAAGTCGTTTTTGGTGCAAAGTTCACAACAATCCCATGATTTCCACATTTCACAGTCAAGTACCTCTGAAGACAAAACTTGCAAATTCCTTCTTGTCCGTTATCTGTCAAGTGACAATATATTGTCATATCAGTCACACCGTACATCACTGACTGGTACAGGAGCTGTTGTTTCGTTATTCTTTTGGACTTATAGTCCATTTTGTTGTGGTCTACGAGGCCTCCTCTTCCCAGTAAATATAAGTCTAGTTTCAGTTTCCCATATGAGAACTCGTCAACAATTTTCCATAATAAATCAACTTCAAGGCTTCCTCTTTCGCCTTTATAAGCACTTTTCCATGCATAACGAAAAGTATCGTCACAAAATTGAAACAAACATGTACCTCGGTAACTTATGCTTGGAGTGTCCGCTAAAGGTACAGTTTACTGCTAAACTTTTCGCAAAAGACAACGAAATATCATTTTATTGGAGAGCTTATGTGTTAGTTCCAAGCACTGTTGCCAATGCAAGGATGAAACTTCAAACATGTTTCAGAAAACCACGCGCGCAATTTTTATGTTGCTTGACGGCTACATTGCCAAATAAACTGTTAAAACAATTATAAAAAATTGATAAATATTTTTTCCTATATATATGTATTTCTTTTCTTCTCTTAACCGGTTTCGGTGAGCTCAGTCACCATCTTCAGGAAAGTCCAGTACTATCACTTAGCGTCATATGTAAAAGATAGAAACATAACCTTCTAACACAAGTAAGCATCTTGTTGAAGTTTTTCATCACAGAGTTGTTTGTCATAATAAATAAAATATTGTCTTGGCCCAAGCAAACAGGAGATCGGTTAAGGGACGAAAATAATTTTTTAGCGATCTTGGCTGAATAAAATGTTTTATATAAACTCTTGATCGCTCTCCAAAAGCGTAAAATGCCTTTTAACGATACAGTTTCGAAGTTTACGTAAGTAAAGGGAATTATGAATAATGAACCACTATGATCAGAGATTATGGACGATATTATAAGCGCCTTGCAGCGAAGCGCTCGGTTGCTCTCTGTTGGAGGTTCGAGTCCTCCTTCGGACATGGGAGTGTGTGTTGCCCTTAAGTTACTTTAAGTTAATGTAAGTAAGACTGATATCCTCAGTAGTTGGGTTCCATAGATTTACAAATATTATGAGAAAGTAGTTTGACAGCGGCGAGTCCTGGTGAACGGCCGAAATTCTTAACCCGTGCGTCCCTTTCCTCCGTTGGAGGGAGTAGTACTGTACGGTGTTTACTCATGAATTCGCAGCGTCTCAAACGTTTAGCAGACATGACTCCTCTTCAACGCTAATCGCAGCGGAGTGGAATTAGTCGCTCGTCCCCCTTGTCGCTATAACTGCCACCGCAATTACGTGCGCAGTAATACCGTGTGATTAGGTTACTGCCGCGGAGGGGGAGGGCGAAACCGGCCATTAAGGAGTCCGTCTTGCGACCGCGAGTCCATCAGCCTGGGCGCCGGACAGCGGACGTCACGTCAGTCAGGGCGGCTTTATCGAGTTAGGCTTTACGCAGCTCATTTGCGTCTAATGCGTGTCGTACGGGCGGCGTCCCCTCGCGCGCCTAATAGAATTGACGAAAAATCGATGGCGGCGTCGGCGCTGGCGGCCGGGAATCCGCTGTCTCACGGCGCTGTTCAAACACCGTCCACTCCAGCGGTGTCAGCGTGAGCGACGGCGGCGCCGCCCACCAATAAGCCCGAGCATTAGCGCCTTATCGCGCGCCCAGCACTTCCGTCGACAGGACTTCCGCAGACGGCGTCCGCCACCGTGGAGCTCCCCCCACTGCTGCCTCATCGCACGTGGATCCCAGTCTCGTACAAACAAAAGAGATTCACTTCCTCCGCATACTACGTTCATTTCGGAATTGCTGTTCATCTCTGTTTACTTCAAACATGTAATGTGACGTCACTATTGTTTACTTGTTAATAAGATTACTGTTGTGCGCCTCGGTTGCACAGTGGTAGCGTGCCAGACTACAAATCCAAAGTTCGTGGGTACGATCCCCGCCAGCTTCTATGATTTTTATCTGTCACTTTCCACTTCTTTCACCTCTGGCAGTATTGCTCATGTGAAAAATACCGAGTAGCACCGTGGTTCGGAACCCACGTTAAACTGTAGGTCCCACTATACCTTACTGGGTAAGTCAGTTCGAAGGTCGGAGGAAGGCAACGGCATACCACCTCCAAATAGGACCATGCCTAGTAAAGCTCAAACCAATATTCGGATTGTTGACTGCTTTACCTTTTTAAGGTTGCTGTTATGCGTTTGCAGAAACAGGAATTATTAAATGTCATGGAATAGGCAACTACGCTGCTCAGAACAATTAGGCGATCAGTTGAAATATCGGAACCAATGTACAAATCGTAATGTATTTTGATGTGCATTTTCAACTTTTCACGGCGTAAGGAGTAATCCAATAAATTTTGGGCGTGCAGCGGTGCAAATTCTACATCTTGCACTAATATTTCGGCAGCGTATCGTCCGTCCATATTCAGAGTGAGTCCGTCCATATTCAAGTGGCCAGGCGCGGCCTTATATACACCATTGCGGCGGCATTGCGCATGCGGGTCTCAGATGCTGGTCGGCGGCAAAGAGGTACAGTTAGTACGCGCGCCCCCCGTTGCGAAAGGAATCAGGAGTCCGATTCTGTTATCGATATATGTTCTGTGGTGGCAACATATTGTCGACACCTCTGTAATTTTACTACATTAAGTGCAGGATTCCACGCCTTGTCCAAATTAAAACCATTATCTCTGTTCATTAAATTTTCAGATATTCTAATTTCTACTGCTTCTTTAAAAATTACGTCCCAAAATGGCCGAAGTAAAAAAGACATAAAATTCAGGATGGAAAGTAAAACGTTACCGAAGAAACGAAATTTTTTGACATCCAATATTAATACAACTGTTGAGAAGTCATTTCTGAAAGCAACTGTCTGGAGTATAGGATTGTATGTGTGAAACGTGGACGATAAGAAGTTCAGACAAAAAGACGATAGAAACTTTTAAAATGTGGTGCTACAGACGATTGATGAAGGTCAGATGGATAGATGATGTAATTAATGAGGAGGTGCCTAACAGAACTGGAGAGAAAAGGAGTTTCTGTCGTTTTCTAAGAAAAGGGATACGTTAGTGGGACACATTCTGAGACATCAAGGAATCGTCAAGTAAGCAATAGGAGGGAGTGTATGTGTGGTAAAAATCTTAGAGGCAGACCGAGGCACAAATACTGTTATCTTATCAAAAATTATGTAGGTTGCCGTTCTTAATCTCAGATGAAGAGACATGCCAGTATAGGGTGGCGTGGTGATCTGCATCAAAGCAGTCTGCTGACTGCAGACCATGTACACCATACAAAATGTTATATAGAGAGTTACTTTCGTCTCGAGTTGAATGTTAAACTGTGAAGAATCTCTTCAAAATCGGAATAAAACTGTAGAGTAGTGTAGAAGTCTGTAGGTTCCATGAACCAGTCGACATACGAATTTGTTGTAAACAGTGGTCATCCTCTTGTTTCGAAGGTCAAATTTGAAAACTTTCATCAAGAATGTAAGATAATTGAACATTCTGTCGAAGTCTGAACAGTAAGTAAAGTGACACGTGCCATTCACCATACGAAAATGTACGGAGACAGTAACCCTCCTGGTGTTTTGATAGTCAAGTGTCCAAAAATTCATGATTTTGACGAAGTCCGTATTCTTTTTCTTTTATTTTCATTTTTTTTTTTTCATCGTCACTTACCGGGTTAAATATGTTCAAATTTTGTTAAATTTGTGGGATGCAACTACTGTGGTTATCAGTCCCTACGCTTACAAACTACGTAAACCAACTTATACTAACTTAAGGACAATACATACACCCACGCCCGAGGGAAGACTCGAACCTCCGACTGGAAACAATGGTGCGCAGGATTACGGCTTACCGCGGTGCTCAAATGTGCAATAGGAAGTTCGAATGTGTTGTCCTCAGAGAGAATTGGTTTAAGTAATTTGTAAGTTTAGGCACCGATGACCACAGCAGTTTGGTCCCTTAGTTTTTCAAACACTTAATTTTTCAAATTATGCAGACGAATCAAAAGCCAGAAGTATGTTGGATTAGATTGGCTTAGTTGTTCGTTCCATGGATCCATATTGATGAAATTCTTGTGGATGTGGAACATATCAATATATAATAATAATAATTATTATTTTTACAAGCTAATACAGTAATACTTATACCATGAATACAAATACATACATCATTTGTTTCTATTCTAAAATTCGTCACTGCAGTGAAAACGTGTGTTCCTGACTAGTGGACCCCTTTTGAACTAAAGTATGTGCTTTTAAGTCCTTGTGTAGATCGGTTTTGTTACTTGTATTGTATGTGTGAACTGAGTCCTTTGTCGGAAAAGGAAAATATTACTTATGACAAATTTTATTAAGGGATAAATATACTGAGAGGCAGTAGGTAGTATACCCACTTCTTTGAAGAGGATTCTGCAGGATGTACGAGAATTTATTCCACAAACAATACGTATAACACGCTTTTTGACTCTGAAAATATCTGCATGATTTAAAGAATTACCCCAAAATATTACACCATATGACGTTATGAAATGACAGTAAGCAAAGTATGCAACCTTTTTTTATTTTTACAGAGCCTACGTCTCATAACACTCGAATTGCAATATACAAACTTGTTAAGTCGTTTCTGCAGTTCTGCGGTGTGGTCCTCAAAAATGAATTTATTATCAAGTTGTAATCCAAGGAATTTAATAGTGTCATCCTCTTCCATCTGCTCTTCTTCATACTTTATGGACATTCTGGATGGTAACTTCTTGTATGTTCAGAATTACATGTAGTGAAACATTTCAAACTTTAATGTCAATGAGTTGGCTTTAAACCACTTATTTAATGTTCATGAAAATATCACTAGCAAACCTTTTTAGAACTATGCTCGACATACTATTATTTGCAATACTGGTAACATGTGCAAACAAATCGAACTCTGCTTCTGGCAGTGAAACTTGTTAAGGGTCGTAAATGTACACAAGAAAGGGCAGTGGCTCATATATGAACCCTTGTAGGACACCTGTATGTAATTTATTCTAAATCTGATGATGAATGATGGCTTAATTCACTTGTTCTTTGCACTGACACCATTTGTTTCCTATTAGTGAGGGCTGCCTTGCAGCATTGCCTGTGACACAATAGAATGCTAATTTGCTTAAGGGGGGACGGAAGGCAATTTATCCCTATTCTTCCAATGCTATTTTACCCTTTGAAAAGGTATACTTTTCAAAGGAACTATAATTGATAAAACAATGAGATTTTTACTATATATATATATATTCTCAATTTATAAGTAAAATGAACATAATAACTCTAATGGTATTCTTTCACCAGTAAAATTTATCTTTTTTAGTACATTAATTATTATAAAACAGTTCATGATTGTTTTGTGGTTCTCAATTTACTTGTAATGATTTATTGCCATCTTCAATACAAAAAGACAAAATTTCATCTTTCTAACCCCATTAGTTTATCAAATGATGGTACCTAAAACTAAAAAAAAAAATAGCTTTTAAGAAAATCAATTTAAAGTTTAATATTGCAATTCTAGTACAGTTATTGATGAGAATTACTTACCACTAATACCTTCCTGCACCATATTGAGCATCATCTGAATCATACTGATCTTTTCTTCTCTTGGTCTCTCTTCTTTTATGTCTAGCTTCTTTTGTGCATTTTAAATTGGCAATATCGGCTTTGCGGATTATCTCTTTATCTATTTGCTGCAAGGATTTTGCTTTATTTCCACTAGGTTGTATGCCCAATAATTCCAAAACATCCAATTTTCTAGTTACACCATCAATGAAGCATAATTGGAGCCAGTAATCCAAGAGGAAGGCACATGAATACGGTAGAAGCCAGTTCAAAGAATAAGACTGCTGCTGAAGTACAAAGGAAATATAAACTCTCTCATGTCATTAAGAAGAACAATAAGATAGATACAGGATAGGAAACACTGAAGCGACAAAAACAATAGAAGCATGAAACAATATACAAGGAGTAAAAGAATGCTGTGTGCATTTTCTTCTAATGGCGCAAAACGGAAGGTGTGGCCAGATTGGACAGAGCGTCAGAAAAACCACCATAACTCATGAAAAAATTGTCGGATTTATATGAAACAAAAACTGTTTCGCGCATGAAATACCAGGCATTCCATTTACGCTAAAATCTAAAACTCGAATATTTGAGCCCAGCTGCCTTCCGTCTTCCATCAAAAGTATGTTGTGGTGCACACAATCAAATTAGACCCTGCATGTAATTAATTATCTAATGAATTAAGTACATTCTCACTGCAGGTCTAAATAGCCGTCTCGATATCGGAAGTTTTCAGAATCCAAAGTGTGTTCTGAATAATACGTTATTTGTGGTCAAGTGGATGAGATATTTCTTATACATTACCTTCTCCAGAATTTTCGAGAATGCTGGCTACTGCGAAATTGGTCTTTAGGTTGATGGTACCTCTTTTTCCCCTTTCTTGAATAGAGGTATAAAATCCGCATATTTAAACCAATTAGGAAATTTTCCAGATATAACAGACCGGTTATACAAATATCTTAAAATTTTGCTAAAGTTACTAGGACACCCAGAGACATCACGCTCTCCTCCAACAAGCAGTGACCTAATTAGCCGTCAGCAGGAGATCGTTCCCAGCGGCAGAGTCAGAGTCTACTGGGCCCTGGAGCAGATTCTCCAGCTCCAGCCGCCTCCAGGACGTGGCGCCCCGGCGGCCGCATCCGTCACGCGGAGACGTATGCTAAGCGGCGGGACCCCTAATAAAACACGCCGCCCTCGCGCAGCCCTTCTGCGGCCATAAATTCCCGCGGTCCGCGGAAACTTGGGGGAAACAATTTAAAGGAGGATATATGAAAATGTCGCCGCGGTAATATATGACTTGTCTCATCCGACCTCGCGCCTCGCCGGCCTATATTATGACGCAATATTAAACAAGTCGTGCGGATGGAGAGACGGCTCGATGGGGGGAGAAGCTTGTGCTGGAAGCGACGTCTTCATCCTCTCACTTCAGCACTGCCATTCTAGGTCTCAGAAATAATTTGGCCATTACAGCAAATGCTACTTGTCTCACGTACTAAAAATCTACATATCATTGAGACTGAACAGTTCAAATTTCTAGGTATTCAGATAGACAGTAAGCTGTCGTGGAAAGCCCATGTTCAGGATCTTGTTCCAAAACTAAATTCTGCTATATTTACCTTTAGAACAATATCGGAAATAAGTAATTTCTCAACACGAAAAATAATCTATTACACTTACTTTCACTCACTTATGACGTGCGGCATTATTTTTTTGGGGTAACTCGCCTCATGCAATAAGGATATTTCTGGCTCAAAAACGGGCGGCTCGAGCAATATGTGGTGTTATTTCGCGAAAGTCATGTCGACCCCTTTCAGTAGTCTGGGAATTTTGGCACTAGCGTTGGCAATACGTTTTTTCTTTAATGTCGTTTGTTGTTAATAATATCAGCTTATTCTTACAAGTTAGTAGCTTCCTCTCGGTGAATAGTAGACAGAAGTCGAATATACATTTGCGTCAGACCACCTTGACACTTGTGCAGAAAGGTGCACAGTATTCTGCAGTATCCATTTTCAATAAGCTGCTACAAGAACTAAAGAATCTTAGCACTAACCCACACGCTTTCAAATCTAAATTGAAGAGTGACCTCATGGCTCACTCCTTTTATTCTCTCGAGGAACTCCTAGAAAAGTTAAGCAATTAAGCTAATTCATTTTGTTCTTTATTGATTGTTTTCACTTTGTCTTAAGATTGTCGTGTGTATAGGAATACTTAAAAATTTTCTATTACCATTGTTGTGTATTAATTCATGTATTGACTTGTCCCAGGACCATGGAGTCTCACTCCTCAAGTGGGCCCTACGGAACAGAAAACCATAATAAATTAAATTAAATTAAATTAGCCGACCGCAGTGGCCGAGCGCTCTGCGGCGCGCCAGTCACAGTCTGCAGGGCCACTACGTTCGGGGGTTCGAATCCCCCCTCGGGCATGGATATTTGTGCCGTCCTTAGTATTAGCTACTTCATAAGTAGTTTGTAAGTTTAGGGACTGATGACTCCGTAGTTAAGTCCCATAAGTTCTACAAACATTTGAACATTTGAAATTAAATAAATTAAATTAACTAGAATCGTGTTACTAAGAGGCAGCAGATCACTTCAGCTTAAGAGATGATAATGAAAATATGTTTCAATTTTATTTGTTTCAATCAGAAGGTATCTATCTCATTGTATAACATAAACATTCACGGCTGGAGAGACCAATATTACTAAAATTTCCGGGCTATTATTCCGTGGTCTTGTGGAATTGTTACTGAACCCCAACGTTTCGTTCCCATCTGCGGAGGAGATTCCCAAGGAGTATCGTGGCTCCTTTGTACGTCCGATGCACACCCTGGGTCGTTACCGATTGCAGCCCAATTCCGTTTACGAGGGCTCGTTCACAGAGGTGTGACGTCAGATGTTTTGAATAGGTCCGCAATTGACAGTTGCCGATTGCCGTTGTCCATTGTTACATGGTTACATTCAGCACCGGAATCCAGATTTCATTCACTTTCACTTCCTCCTCATTCCTATTGAAATTAACAACGATATTAAAAACGGCAATCAGCAACGACGAATTACCCGCGCCTATCCGAAACAGCCGACGTCATACCTCTGCGCGAGCCCTCGTAAACGGAATTCGACTGCAGTCAGTAACGAGCCATGGTGCGTGTCGGACGTCCAAAAAATGTTCAAATGTTCCAATGTCTGTTAAGCTTAAGGTACTTAACTGCGGGGTCATCAGTCTTTAAGCTTATGAACTACCATATACTAAAGACGACACAAAAATCTATGCCCGAGGAGTATTCGAGCCCCCGACCATAGCGGCCGTGCAGACTGTGACTGGCGCGCCGTAGACCTCTCGGCCACTGCCGCCGACCGCCCAAAAGAGCCACGATTCCCTTGAAAGTGTCTTCCGCAGATGGGAACGAAACGTTATGTTTCAGTAACAATGACCACGGCATAATAGCCCGAACAATTTTAGTAATATTAGGTATCTATCACTTAACAAGTTATAGGAAGTACTCAAATGGAGACATCTAAGAAACTAAAGGTAAAGTGTTTGTTATTTCAAAAGTTATCACCTTAAACACAATATAAATAAAACTCAATCGCCGTATGTATGACAGAACATCAATCGAGAATGGAACTAATATACCTGACTTTTCTGTTGTGCTGGTAATGCTCAGGACAAGATACGTATGGAAGAACATCAGAAAGTTATCCGAAAAATCGGAAAATTGGGTAGAAAACTCAAAGTGCTTCTTTCTTTTGGATTTTTGAATGAACTGAACACCTTAGTTCATGATATAATTGCACAATCTTTTTGTTGTGCTTTGTTCTTTGTGCTGAAAAGTTTACGAAAGAACAATTCAGGATATTCACAAAAATAAGTAAAAAAATCGTAGAGACTGTTAAAGTGACAGGTTTGGAAGTCACTTTCGATCAAAGTTGAGAATAAGAAGAATGATAGGAACAGACGAAAGAAGAGTGTATTTCTGGGGACAAGGGGTATGAGATTGAAGGAAACGTGGTCTTAACTAAATTTGCAAGAAAACAGTTACATACAATATTTTCTTTTTTGTTAGAGTAGTCTTTGTAGTTGTGAGGGAGAAGTAGTTTCACAAGGTTTTGGCAATTGCATGTGAAGTTTTTACATCTACTTCTACGTCTACAAGGGATACCCTGTAAATCACATTATGTGCCTGGAAGAGGGTTCATCGAACCACCGTTATACTATGTATCTCCCATTACATTCTCGAATCGCGCGCGGGAAGAAAGAACACCTGAATATCTCCGTTCGAGCTCTAATTTCTCGTATTTTATTCTGATGATCATTTCTACCTATGTAAGTGGGAGTCAACAATATATTTCGCTAGATGTTGTTATTTGTAAATTGTGGAAGAATAAAGTGTGATTATCGATGAGTAGCATTAAGCGCCAGTTTTTTGTGACTCGCATTGTTGATGTCGCCATATCTCCTGAACGATCTGATGCAAGTCGTTTTTATCCCCGAAACGAATTTTGCCTGACGGTAGAGAATATGTGTACCAAATCCGGTTGAAACCGATCCATTGGTTTGGTAAGAGATGTGGAAGATACACACACACACACGTACAACTTTTGTAATATGTGTGGATTGAACCCTCCATGCACGAGTACCAGTCACACTTGTCCCGTTTCTTTGTCGGTGTGCGTACTGTTCACTCAGGTGAGCCAATATAGCGCACGAGGTAATGCCAGGTACTTGACGCGACCTGTAATACACAACTGCATCGATAAGGACTCGATGGAATATTAGCAGTAATGTGATGAACCGCTCTCATTGCCCGGTGAAATTAAAAGCTCGGTGTTGTCGGTAATTGGCTCTGGGCGGCCGGCAACAGTAGTTGGTTAGCGGCGGCGGCGGAGTTCGGCGGACGAGTGCCCTCGACGCGACGAGATCGCAGCGGCCCCACCGGCCACTCCATTACCAGAGGCCGCTGCAGCCGGCGCGTCATAATGGAGGGCCCCGCGTGCCGCGCTGCAAAGTGCGCCGTCCCTCAGTGACGCCGCGTCGAGTGCGCTCCAGTTCAATCCCCTTCACCTGCTACTGGTGCATGCGCTGTGTCCCCCATAGTATCACTGTATGCTGTGCCAATAGCATCTACAGCTACAGTATTTCGAAAGGGTTGTTGTACCACCATATGCACAGCGAGTATAAGTGTGCTGACTTCCGTAGTTCATTGGTGCCACTGCTGCCAGATGTCAGTGACTCCACTTGTGACCTACGGAAGTAAATGTTACTATACGTCAAATGCAGTCTAAAAATCTCATATCCATTGTATGTGGCCATTAGTTGCAAGTTTGCAAGTTTAGACACTTTCTTGGCAGTCTTCATAGGTTTTGAGGACTTCAGCTTCTTTCGAATCTGTTCAACGTCCGTGAATAACCAGCGTTTCACGTAATGAAAAAATCAGCTTAGGAATGATGTACGTCAGTCCATCTCCTTCAGTATGCTGACTACACCGCCTTCCTGGCCCTGGCCCCCCTCCTTCGCTCACAACGAACATTTGCTCCAGTCTCTCCTATTCAAAATCTTTACTTGGTGCAACCAGTGGCTGCTCACCCTCATCCCCACCATATCCCAGCAATCATCATAAGTCGCACTACCCGCTCCTTCTCCATCCAGACGTCTACGTTATGCTCCATGACCGTCCCATCACTCAAACCTGAACCCTTAAATAGTTAAGCCTCACACTTGATCGTTCCCTTTCCTGACATTCCGTCAGAAGCCCTCTCTCGCCTCAGCCTGCTTAAGCTCCTGTCTGGCTTGACATGGGGACTCAGTCCCACTATCATCCTATATACCTATGACACCTTAATGCTTCCCGTCTTATGTAGCTTCCAAACCCCCCCCCTCCCCCTCCTCTCGGTTTCTACCTCTCCTGCATATTGCCAGTTCCTCCAGATCCTTGAGCGCCACTCTCTCATCCACATCCGTCTCATTTCCCGCAACCGGATCCTATATGACTTAATACCTTTCCAGCACCACCTCAAATTCCGCACCCTCTACACTTCCCGAAAGATAGAGTCCCAACACACTCTGCTTTCTCACCTCTTCAATCCCGGACCTCTGTCACGCCATCACCAAGTAATCCCTCCCTCCTTTCACCTACGCAATCTCCACATCCTTTCGGAGAGTAGCTTCCGTCAGCTTCCTCTCCCGGATGACGCACCCCGTAACAAAATATAACTTTCCTATCAGCCTTAATCCTTCCCCGCCGGCCCCGGTGGCCGAGGGAACTGCGGGCCGCCAGTCACGGTCTGCTTGGCCACTACGGTCGGGGGTTCGAATCCCCCATTTGGACATGGATATTTGTGTTGTCCTTAGTGTAAATTAGTTCATAAGTAGTTTTGAAGTTTAGAGACTATTGACCCCGTAGTTAAGTCCCATAAGTTATACAAACATTTGAAAACTTGACCCTTTCCCGTATACGAGCGCCCTCTCTCACCCTCCCCTCCGTTCCCTCTCTGCTTGGCTCTCCCTTCCTTTTCCGTCCTTTCGTGATCCTTACATTCAGCTAAACCCTGTCCCCTCCCCCTCCTCACCCCTCCGCGACTTCCTTCCCTCTCACATCCACTGCGGAGATCATGACTTGTGCTTTTAACTGTGCTCCGTGTTAAGTGATGTGTTGCTTCGTGTTCAACAGCCGCCGAACAGACAGAACAATGAGTTGCCTTGGATTTTATCAAGTGTCTCCGTCCGTTTTTATGTCACACATTAGTGTTGTTAGCCACCGTGGCAGTTTTAGCACTGACTAAGTTTTTAAGCCGTCATTTCATTGTATTTTTTCCATCATTTTATCGCCTCTTTATATTTTTAAATTATGCATTATTCTCTACTGTTTTGCCTATTGAAATTCTAAATGTCAAAATCAAATGTTAATGGGGCGGAAGAGCAGCAGAGTAAGCTGCTGCCAGCATTCCCAGCAGGGCATTAAAAGAACTAATAAAGAAAAGAAAAAAAAATATGTCCTTTAAAACATCTAACGTTCGTAATTTCAGTATTAATGTAATCTAACATTACTAACATAGGCGTGAAGAGTGTTGCTCCACAATCTGTCCACACAGAGATTTTTACCTGCATAAGGACTTTAAAGACGCTTTTCAATGGGCAAGTAACTAGTGTCTTTCCTATGCTCGACACATAATCTCCAATAGATGCAGCAGATGAATAAACATAAGCAGCAGACCATGGTTTTTAATTTTATCCTTACAGTCGTCGGTATTATATTCTTCTAAATTGATAAAACCATTAACTTTCATTGCAATATCCGACAATATGTAAGGAGTGCAGTTGATTATCGATTATTTATGATAGAGACCTTTATGCACTATACTCAAAACCCAAGAGCCGCTTTATATTTATAAGATTTCTATTTATATATATTGTAAAATAAATACAAACTGTAAAATAAAAAAAGCTACTCTTGGTTTGTGAGCAGATTGCGTAAATGTCTCTATCATAAATAATCGTGAACTTTCAATTTACTGTTGTTGGAATTCAGTTGTTCTTCGACATGAACTTCATCAAAACTCAGCAGACCGAAGAGTTCTTTTCCCTTTGGCTCGTCTCAAAATTAATTTTTAATTGCCTCCACAGTTAGTGCATTAATTCCATTTAAGCATATGAGATCCTTTACTAAATTACGGAGATGTGTTTCAGAAGGAGGCTCAACAATCCATGTTTCAAACAATGTCTCTATCCTTTGAGCGATTTCATCACTAAGAACATGCTGACCAAAAGAAACTCGACCTCATACCGCACTCCTTTATTACTTTCAATTGACTTTTCCTTAACATAAGGTCAACTACAACTGTCTATTTCTTACCGAGTTTACAATCACCTAGGAGACATCACTCAGTCGTCTTGTGCTATTCATCTGAGAGCCGCTTTCACAGCATACTGATTTCGGCGTTAGCTTTTCTTTATTCGTTAATCTTATAACTTCCAGTTTTTTTTACACTTTAATGGTCTCTTTAATGAAACTGCCGCCGCGTCCGGTACCTGTTCGTTCCGAATATTTTCCGCAAAAGAAGGAGTAACTTGCATACTTTGCAAGTTTCGTGTCGCAGCTTTTCTTTTGCGAATGCTTGACTGGCGATTTTATTTTGTGCAACACTTTCGATAGCTATATTTCTAGAAATTCGAAAGTAGATGAGATCCTCTCCTGCTTTGGAATTTCGACTAATTTGCCATCGATGATCAACAAGAGCTTCACCGAAATGTGAATCGTACACAAAACAATTTTGAGACAGGTTTCTCTAACCCATTTTCAAAACTCTACTAAGTTTTTGGAGGTCTAACAATGTTTTGCTTCCCCTGTAGCCAGACCTACACGATGTAACTGAACGGGGGAGGATATTACATGAAGTCACAAAACAAGCACACACAATCGCAACATACACCGCTACAGCAAAATAACGCCAAGTTCAGTCTCAAACTATTAGAGCTGCTCGTAGTTCGCGGGCACGCCATCGGTCCAATGCTGCAGTGTTCGCCTGCGCGGAGTCAGCTTACTTCAACATCTACCTGCTATGCCATACGTTTGTTGTTGTACTGTAATATACTGAGAAATTACAGAATTTTTTGCTGCTGAGAAGTATTTACAAACAATCTAATGAACAATGAGAACAAACCATAAATTACTACGCCCTAAACCCGGCTACGCTTCGCTGTTGCTCAGTCTCATATAGAATGAAATGAAGCGTAATTACAAGAATCGTTGAACACATTATCTTTCCGCAGAAAAGAAGATCCTTTATTTTACGCACTCGTTCACGGCAGGTTTCGGGATGTAGCTCCAATCTTCATGAGCTGATTGAATATCCAAGAATCCCATTAGCCATATTAAAATATCCGTAAAATATGACCGATGGTATCCTTAGATATTCAATCCGCATTTCATGATGGTATCTACAGGGTGGTCCTAAAATACGCGTCAAAATTGAAACGGCAGGTAGATGGGACCGAGATAATCAGATTTCGTATAGGAATGTGTGGTCGGTAATGACATATTACACCGCTAACGAGTACAGAAGTATGAAAGAAAGGAAAAAGAAAAAAAAATATTAATGCTTTACAATAGGTGCTAGAAACAGAGACCACCAACAGCGATACAAGATTCACAGCGACGGTCCAAAGATCGGGGTACATTAGAAAAGATTTCAGGCATGTCGACCCCATGTCAAGTAGCAACGGACACGCGGGCAACTAGATCTTGTTCAGATATGAAGGAACTCCCATACACCAGGCTTTTAATATCAGTACAAAGGATGAAATACTCACTGGTTGAATCAGATGGAAGGAGTGGCTACCGCGGCAGAGCGGCCGAGCGCATTGAGGTGCTATGCTACAATGTTCGAGACCGTTCCCCGTCGGGGGTTCGACTCGCCCCTCGGGCATGGATGTTTGTGACGTTTTTAGTATAATCTAGTTCCCAAGTAGTTTGTAAGTTTAGAGACTGATGACCCGCAGTTAAGGCCCATAATCTTTACAAACACTTTAAGGAGTGGCCAGAGAACTGGTTGGCCCCGTCCTATCCACCACTGGCTGTCCATGTGATTCCTGATTATTCAACTGAAGAGCACTGGGGTTCCATCGCGCTGGAAACACATTCTTGTGCCAACAGCTAGTGGACATCGTTCAAATGTTTGTAAATCTATCGGACCAAACTGCGTGGCCATCAGTCCGTAGCTTACAAACTACTTAAACCTAGGAAAACTAACCTAAGGACAAACACACACACACCCATGCCCCAGGGAGGACTCGAACCTCCACGGCGAGCAACCGCGCGCTCCGCAGCGAGACGCTTTAGACCGCTTGGCTACTCCACCGCGGCATGGAACATCGTCCAGACGTCTAAGTAGGACCTCTTGTACGAATATTTTAAAGAAAATAGTGAACCCACCTAGCGAAGCGCTTCTTAATAGCGCAATCTTCAAAGCTCTCTACCGGATCGTGGCGTCATTACGGACTACACATTCCTATACGAAATCTACTCGTATCAATTTCCTCTAGCTACAGTTTAATTTCTGACATATATTTTAGGACCACCCTGTATAACCTGAAAGTAGTCGTGGGCGATTGTGTAAAAATTAAGGAACTTTGTAATTAGAACAGGAGTGGATTCATGCACTTGAAAAATTGCCGCAACTTTTGCGAACGTCCCCCAAAGTTTATTTTATAAGAAAATAGTCTTAGTAAGCAATCATTTATTGTAAAACCTGCGCTCTAGAATTATTTTTGTTTCCAGAATGATATTTTCACTCATCAGCAGACTGTGTGGTAATACGCTTGTATACACTTTTTTATGCATGAATATACATCCCCACTACGGAGGATGCGACGTTTAATTGCCCTCCAGAATAGCAAAAGTCTTGGACACTCAGTACCCCTGCCCCCCACCATCACTCTCTGCCATCTCCACCTCTCCTTCCCCCTCCTCTATCTGTCTCCTCATTTTCCTCCTCTATCTAATTATGCCTCGTCTTTAACTCGCCCCCTCCCCTTGCCGCGATGGAATGGCCATGCGTCCTAAGGTGCCTTCTGCGGAGCGGGCAGTTGGCCCCGTCTAAGGTTCGAGTCCTCCCTCGCGTATGGCTTTGTATGTTGTCTTTGGGTTAGTTTAAGTAGTTTGTAAGCCTAGGGATCGATAATTACAGTAGTTAAACCCCATAGATTTACAAGCATTTGAACACTTATATCCCCCTACATTTCCTTCTATGTTCTCCTCCCTCCTCTTTTTGTCATCAATTCCTCCATCAGTCAGTTATTTCCTATTTCTATATTCATGAGTTTTCAAAATCTAGAAATTAAAAATTAGTGACTTACACCAAGTTTTGAGGCAACGGCGGAAAACAACCACTAAGTTACCCCTAGAAAAAGGAAACGATATAAGTACATCAGAAATAAAGTTGTCTGTAGAGTTTCATACTACGCTCTTTTCATTTCCACTGCTGACACTTTTGCCAACCTAGCAGCCGTGGGTGCCACGAGGAGAATGGCCGTGCGGTCTGGGACGTCACAAAAGGGTCACATTGGTGCGCGCGCCTAAAATTCTAGTCGTCTCTCTAGTATGAGTGTGTGTTTTGTCCTTATAATAAGTTATCTTAGTTTAAGTAGTCTGTGAGACCAGGTACCGCTGAGCACAGCAGCTTGATCTCTGAGGTTTCCAAACATTTGAAACATTTTTGCAGTTGTGGCTCTCCAGCTGTCCAGTATGCGCGTTTTACTGCAAACGAACCGCTGAAACGCTAAGTTACAAAGAATGTAGTTTCGGGAAATATTGCTACTCCCATGTGAAATTTTTACTATTGTAAAAGATCGGTGAGCTGGGCTGAATTTGGAAACATTTCAAATTTTAGTGTTCACTTATTACAGCAGTTGGAGATTTTAATTCATGATAGGAATCAGAGTTACAGATATGAAAATGTGTACATCCTCTTATACTCTTAATGGCAAAGATTTTTATTTTGTGCATTTCTGTGGTAAGCACCTTTCGAATTATGTTTTATGGGCTTTGTACAAATTATATTCAAGTAATAGTTTTCAGACAAGGGCGTTATTTATTTAGATTGATGACCGGTTCGGTGCATAAGAACGATAACCCACATTCAGTTGTATCTGTTTATAGCGTTCGTCTCTTGGTCTTCCCTCTGCGATATTTACCCCCAGACACTTCCTTCCAATGCCAAATTCACGATTCCTTAATGTCTAAGAATGTGTCCTACCAATCGATCGCTTCTTTTATTCAAGGTATTCTAGAAAAAACTTTCTCCTCAGTTATGTACAGTACCACCGTATTAGTCATGCGAACTATCCACCTAAAAAGTTCAGCATGTTTAGTCCTTCCCGCAAATGTGTCCTTGGTTTCCTTCACAACCTGTTCTATGTATACATTGAATAACATTGGAGAAAGGCGACAACCCTGTGTGATTCTCTTTTCAACCAGTGCTTCCCTTTCATGCCCTACACAATTATCGCGAGAATTTCGTCGTATCTGCTCTTGAATCTTGAAGTTCTCGCAGTTAACGTTCGAATGAAATATGAGACGACGCCCACATACGAACTGTAAGATTTTCAATGCTATGGTCGAGATTTTTAAAAATCTTTCAAAATGCAAAACAGTTCATTTTATGTATGGCCAGCCAGATTCGGGGAAGAAGGTAAGAAATAACCTTCCTGTGAACGATCGTGTCTATGTTCCCTGAATTTTCCGAATAGAAAATCTTTAGAAAATGTTGTCGAGTATAGATATCGATTATTCCTCGAAGAATAACGACTTGGCTAAACTCTATATTACCAATGATGATAATTAATCTCTTTGTTTGCAGCTTTTATTACAACCAGTTTGTGTGTAATCATCACACAAAATTAATCGAAAGTTAATAACTGCCAACAATAGTTAATATATTACAAAAGATGGATATTTGCCCTAAAGCGTCTCTTCATTTCTCTAAACGAGAAAGATAATATTATACTGCAATTGTATATATGTCTACTGCGAAGCAAACAGTTTGTAGGAAATTTGTGAGTGTATGACTAATATCGACCAATCGTTCCATGGCGGGGCTAGACGGTCAAGCAGAGAAGACGAGAGAGAGAGAACTGGAGTCTCTGGTGAGGTACGAGTGGTGAGAACTGGGATCAAATCTAGTCTCCGATACCGTTTTCATCAATGACGTAATGTTTTATGTCATTCCGTCCCGCGCGTATGACTCACTATTTACATGTTTCTGGTATTTTTGACGACATCTAAGTGACGTTGTATTCACCTTTTGGTGTTATTCGATTTTTGCAAGGTTTAGGTCCTCTCTGACCTATACCTAACCTAACTTTCATTTTAAAAAATGTATCTGTAGCGTAGTCTGAAGAAGGTTAGGTACAGACAAAAAAAAATTTAATATAATTTTTTTTTTTTTTTTTTTTTTTTTTTTTTTTTTTTTTTTTTTTTTTTTTTTTTTATGTGTGGTCGCGTAGCGCCCGAATCTTCGTTCTGAAACAGTCAATCGATTTACAGTTGTATGTTCGACATAAATATATCATTTCAGGCCGTACAACGTCGAATGTAAGCTCTCTTTATATTTACCTAATTATTAAACGTATTATGAAGAGGTGGTATCGTTAAGTAGATTTGACCTATTTAGGTGAAATCTAACTACCGATACCATGTTGTGCTAAACGTGTGTTCGTAGTATCTCTCGATTATGAATGGCATTGTATGTGACGTCATTGGTCAAAGCGGTATCGGGGACTAGAGTTTGTCAGAGAACCGTTAAAGGACGGAGTGTGACACTTGGGGAGAGTGGGGCCAAGTACACGGTGCGAGGATCGCCGCGAGTTGCTGCTGTATGACGCGGTTGGTAAATTGAGTGTGCCGTTGTAGTCTGTTGACTATTTCTTTGATTGTCCTCGACATAACCGAGGAAAAATGGAGTGAAAAACTTCAAAAAGAAAAGTAGAAGTAACTGCTAAACTTTCGTCACACTCTACAAAAATCCACTCATAACATCTACATCCATTCTCCGCAAGTCACCCGACGGTGTGTGGCGGAGGATATCTTGAGTACCACTGTCGGTTCTCCCTCCTATTCCAGTCACGTACTGTTTGTCGGCTCTGTGTGGGCTCTAATCTCTCTGATTTTATCCTCATGATCATGAAACATAATGAGGTTCATTGAATTGTATTACTTAAACATCACATTAATGAAATCCGAACATTTATAGTTAGTATTTATACAAATTTTAACAAAATTTGTACTTACTGGAAACCAATACTGTTGGTATTGCTAAATTATTAAGTAAATATCGCTGATCAGACTTATAGATTCTGTCAATGTTGTAAACGAAGACTTCCACGGCCGTTGTCGCTATCAATAAAATTCTCCGGAGTTTTTGGCCGTATTGTCAATATATAAAATCTGAAGTTTCGGCCACTGTTGCAAGCGGCCTGTGTCAAGGTGTTTAAACAGTGGTCGAAACATCGGATTTTATAGATTGACAATGCGCCTAAAACCTCCGAAGATTTTTATTGACTCTGTCAATGTTATTTCCAACTGATCTACATATATGCCACATCAGGACAAAAAGTACATAGAAAATAAGAGGAATACATTAAGAAAAATACTCCACTAAAAAGTAAAATATTTATCTTACCAGGTACATTATCAAAGTTTAACACCTATGCTGAGATAATTCTAATTACAATGTAAACGTAAGATGTAAACAATAATTAACACACCAACTTTAGCTTCCTATAGCGGTAACTTACTTAATTCATTTAAGTCATTGTATCTATTATTAAGCATTTCTCTGGGTCTCGGTATATAAATCTGTGAAACACGAGTGAAACTGACAATATATGGCCTGGATAAAAGCTTCAGTTCTGCAGTAGCTGGAAACTGGAAACGTAGCTTTCTTCCACGCATCCTTGATCATATTGATCATTATGGGTGCACTAAACTGATTATCGACGAGTGAGTGAAGGTTGATGATAGAGAAGCGACCATGGAGTTACATATCAACGTAGTCACTTAAAATTCGCAAAAAAATAAATACATAAAAAAATAAAAAATAAAATGAAAAATATGAAAAAGCTAATTATTTACACTGGCGAAAGAGTGATATACTCAAAGGTTGAACAAGGCATGCTGCGTCAGGTGGAATGGTTGTTAGCTTTGTGTGTTTGTCTGGAATTACGAATTGATCCTGTTGATGGAGTGAAAACGAATCCAGAGGCAGACAATGTTTCGTTGCAACATTGCCATTTTTCAATAATACACCGGCCCACTTTGCGTAATTCTGAAGCCGTTATGTATACGTTCGGAGGACGTTTCATGTACTTTGGCGCAAGGAAACCAAATGTACCATTGGTTCACAGTACACAATGAGTAGTGGACAAAGAAGTCTATATACCATCAAAATAAATGGCTGAATTGTTTACCAATGTGATATTCCAGGCGCATGTATCACTCCAACAATTATATTTCTTTCATCCGTACTAGATATTGTTAGGTCTCTGTGAATGTCATAATAATCCAAATTGGTTGGTATTCAGAATTTCAGCTGTTGAATAATTAGGAACAATAGTGTCCCTAAATCAGTTGTCTAACACTGCCAAGGCATTATGCTGGCACTCGCCGAATTACCTACAACTGACGTTCTGTTACTCACCATTCGCATTGTGCGATTCAATTCTGCCATCTAGTGGATTGGTTACGCGTACTTACCAAACATTCACTTCGCGAATGTACTTAGTTAGAAACAACCCATAATGTAGTCGTTAAAGCAGACTTCTGCCACATCCTTCGTTCATGACATGCAAGGGAGCTATTGTTGAGTTAGAAAACGGTGGAGACGCATTGAAAGAAGTGACTGAATTTTACCTAGATAGCTGATCTGGTAATAACAGTAATCAAGGATGAAAAGGCAGAGCCATGTATTTCGTCTGAAAAGTCTTACAATTATACAACAGCAAACATTTCGCAGCTGTATAGGAAAAATTATTTATCACATTTGATGACAGTGATAAAGGGATTTCTTTACCACAAACGTCAGTAACTGCTTTTAGCAGGGCGTTAAATCTCCAAGACATCATTTTGAGCTTCTACGTGACGATATTTCAAGAATTAATGTATAAGTCTTGAACCCCGCTAAAATATGCCCTTCCATGTTAATCGATATATTCGTATCCAATCTGCAGACTATTTTCATTGATGAGAATGCCATTTATCGTGAAGTATCAAGTTGCCATACAAAGTCAACTTGATGTAAAGACGACAAAGTCGATAAATCGTCCGCTACGGTCACCAAAGTACGTTTAACCGACAAAACCAGCTAAATCTCCCACACGTCCCGAGCTATAAAATGACATCCGAGACGAGGTTAATTAGTAACGGCTTCTACACAACTCATTTAATAGTTACTTCTGTCTTATTGCTGGGAATAACTCCTTATTCAAAAACCGGGCAAAATTGTACACCAGTAATCTCCACATACCACTTCATGTCTAACGAAACTAAATTTTGGAGATAATTATTCACAAATTTACAGAGTGAAACACACTGAAGAAGATTGGCCAGATTCTATCAACGTATCTACATTTTCTAATTGTTCAGGTGATTGCACATATTGCGAATATGGTTACGTAAGAGCAAAAAGTGAGAATCAGGAAACTAAATTTCAGTTACTCAAGAAACAAGTAAAGGATTTACCGTCTAAGAACGTGATTTACAATAATCTACACGAAACAAAAAGACACAGCATCACATCATACATACGACCGGATTGACTGTAAAGAAGAGACAACAACTAGGCCACTCACAAGTGTCGCCTCACTATCATCGAACCGAGATGTCTCTAGGAATGTAAAGCCACGTAAATCGCCTCATAATCGTCACTTTTGTGGAAATGACGCATCTATCGCAAAGTACATTTGCTGTGTCCATCGCCGTTTTCCACAATTGGAGCTTATTCTCCGTCTCACATGACCCTAAAATTGAGAGGAGGTTTGAAACTAATCTGTGTTAGTTAAATCATGTTAAAGATGGCAATGCTAGGGAAATAGTATCCTTAATCGGTCATGCGACAGGGAAAAATCATTGGCACAAAGAACAATTAGATGAACAAACCATAATTTCATATCAAGTAGGGAAGAATGATGTGAATTTAAAGTCTTATGGATGTCGCTGTTATTGTTGAATATGTGCTGTACGACGAGTAAAAGTCAGTACATTTGAAGGAAGTAACTGTTTGTTACAATTTCACGCTTAGACAGCCGTATTTATTTGGATTAAATTGAATATGGTAGCAAATTATACCTTGAATTAATAGAAATATTTCATTTAGCAAGCGATGATACGGAGTATAGCTAAAGGTGCTTTACATAGACTCCAAGATAGTTCGACCGATAATACATAAAAATATGACATGCATGTATGTTTTTTATGCTGAAGGGTTTGATGCTCCGCAAACCAATGTTTGTAGTACGGTGGAGGCTACTGCCTTGCAATAGAATTCGACACAGTTTCGCCCATCAACATGTTACGTGCTAGAGGCATGTATTTTATGTTAGATATGGGGAGACAGAGACGGACTGAGCGATGAGAATGAAGGTGGATCTTTCGTTGGTACTTCATTATTGGAAGTGTATCACAAAATCTCTAGCGCGCGGGAGTGACCTTGCACCTTGCTGAGGAGTTCGCGTCTACCGCTGTCTAGACACCGTTCACCAGAATAGTTTGGCCCTTTAGAATTACAACATGTGATTTTATTAAAAGGACTCTTAGAAAATTAATATGTGAATTTGTTGTTAACTCGAGAAATGTTTCAGGAACAGTATCTGATCTGAATCAATGTCCTCGAAAAAAGAAGTAAGTCGCGAATTCTTGAGTCAGTATGTTATGTAGATGTGTACATATCGTTAAATAGGCTAAGTTAAACTGTGACATCAATGGCATCAAGAACAATCCTAACATCAAAGCTGGCATAGCATCCCCCTTTCCTAGAGATGAGAAATATAATTAATATAAAGTGTGTTGTAGAGTCACATAATTCACCTTCCTATGTAGCCTCTAATTGTCGCACCTGTTGACATCTAAAATAAGGAAAAGTTCACTTAAAGCGAGGTGGCGGTGTCAATTTCCCTTTCAGCTACTGCTACTGCTGTCATCGAAAAAAAAAAACAAAAAAAAAAAAAAAAAAAAAAAAAAAACGGTTTACTTGAATTGCAGAAAAGAAAGAGCATCTTATTTCAGCCCAAGGGAAGAAATGGCATGTAAGCAAGGAATTTATTAACTATTCTGGTATCTTTGTAATAAATGAGTGTCATCAGAAAAATAATGGTTTCATCGTAAGCAAATACGTCGTCTAGGCTGTGCTGCCTGCGGGAAAGTGTCCATCGATATCCGAGATGAATGACTGCCATAGCGATGATTAATGGCCAACCGACACATCACAGTGATACAGTTATCGTAAAATAGAGAAATATGGAAAACATTCTCCCCTCCAACATACCAGTTCAGCGAAAGCTAACGTGCTGCTGTGAGAGGGGGATCGGAACAAATACGCCAAGGGCGCTTCATCAGCGGAAACGTTCTCAGTTTTATCGACGTCTCGTCCTGCAAGTCACGTCTACTGTAAGTTAGCGACGAGTGATGCCAACTCATCTGAGAGACATGTCTAAGAAAATACAGATGAAGGCCATTCCTGGTTGTATAATATTATGTTAGAAAAGGCTTTACATTCTCTAAAATGCTGCTGTGGCATTCTTCAGGAAGGTCATTCAATCGGGAAGAAATTTATTAAGAAATATTTGTTCAGCCGGATTATTCCGCGCGTGTTTCCAAATGATCTGGATTTGTTATCAGTCTGGAGATCTGCTAACAAGGAAGGACTCCTAGTCGTCAACCTCGAATTCATCCAAATTTATGGTACCGTACATGTAGAGCGTAGCAAAGAACTAACTAATACTAAGGACGGCACAAATATCCATGCCCGAGTGGGGATTCGAACCCCCGACCGTAGTGGCCATGCAGACCGTGACTGGAACGCCTCAATCCCCGCGGCCACCGCGGCCGGCTAGAGCGTAGCGAAACATGAAAGTACCCTAAGTAGAAACTGTAGATAAATAAGTGTTTGGGATGTAAAGGAACTTTGGTACTGATCTATTATCAAATGAAACTTATCAATTTTACCTGTAACAGAGTGTTTAGGAAGTGGAGTTTTTTTCACCGGTAAGAGATGGGATTCATATTAAAAGGGTCACGGTTTCGACCCCACTTGGCGTAAATCATTTTGTTTATTATAGATTAGTGTTGCGTCCGTTCTTTCGGATATATAATAAGTATTTACACGCGAAGACCGTGTTTGGTTCGTTTTCTTCGACGCAGATACGGTCATACTTTCGACCTCGCACAGGAATCCGTAATGGCGAGTTTCACAGGGCATGGACGATGGAGCTTGTGTAAGTGTGAGACGATCAGGAGGCTAGCGCAGGTAGCCAAGAGGTTCAGCCGGACGCGGTGACTGAGTGACCAGGGTCAGACGTCTTGACACCTTCTGTAATAAAAAAAATTGGGCCAATTACTGAACGAGCAACCTATGACGAACTTGATCGAACAGCCGAAAAGCATCTATCTACGCGAAAAAAAGTGGTTAGGACTAACATTGGCCCAATGCGGGAAACATGAGTTCGAGTCCCTGCCCGGCTTACATTTTCACTTGTCTCCATTTTATAATTTAAGTACCGCAATGCAGCTAATGTCAATCCTTTGATTCCTAATCCTTCTTCCTCCCCTCCTTAATAAATAATTTGCAATCAATTTTGTACTCCTTGGAAAGGTGTACACCAATGACGTCACATTTAAACGCAACATCATACAGGTTATATCGGAATTTTATGTGCACAACTTCAGCATAGGAATTCATTATTTAAAATAAGCCCATTATCTCGCAAACGTTTCAGAGTGTCAAACAAGTTTGTTTTAGAAGTATTAAAATGGCAAGATCGCAATTAATTTATTTGTTTGATGACGACCGGTTTCGACACACTTAGACTACCATCACCTGGTCACTTGTGTCCTATGCTTTCCATTTCCTGAAGGTGTGTGAAAAGCATAGGACACAAGTGACCAATTAATTGCGATCTTGGCACATTAAAAAAAAACTATGTCACTAGAGAAGGCGGCGTTTATAACGTGTTCAAGATGCGGTCCAATGATTGGTTCCCATGTTTCTTCGAAGAATATCACCCAATTACATGTAATTGATCAACTGTAAAAGAATGGCAGTTTCGGTTTACATACACGACGTTCCCGTGTACGCGCTAACTTCGATTACATTTTAAATAAAACACTTCACTCAGCCAAGATCGCAAAATATTTTATTTTTGTCCCTTAATCGGTTTCGGTGAGCTCAGTCACCATCTTCAGAAAGTCAAGTAAAATCACTGTAAAAAGTTATACAATGTCTACAAACTGCACAGTTATTATGGTACACATTAAAATGACAGTTAACAAAGAATGTACATTACCTTAGCGACATATGTAAAAATAGAGACATAACCTTCTAACGCACGTGAACATCTTGTTAAAGTTTCTCATCACAGGGTGGATCGTCATAATGAATAAAATGTGGTCTTGGCCCAAGCAAACAGGAGACTGAAAAGGATAACACTGCACAACAGAGTTGCTACAGGTTGCCACAAGGTGGCAGTGGTGTCAAAACAAAACAATGTGGATGCAAATTCAACTTCAAAGAAACATGGTACTGTGAAGTTGCGAAATCATTTACATATATATACATATACACACACACACACACACACACACACACACACACACACACATATATATATATATATATATATATATATATATATATATATACACATTCATACTCATATATACATACACACATGTACTTATGCATATACATCATATACATACACATATATATGAAGAGATAACTAAGTCACTGTGCAAGTAGCCTAATGTCTACATAGAGTAGAAATACATAACTATAAATACAGATAAAGTAATTTGTACACTGTTCCAAATACAGAAAAGCATCCTACGGTGGGGTTGTGAAATACCTTTTTTTTAAATATATGTAATATATATAAGTTAAGATAATAATTCTCATATTATGAGAAAAGAAGTCAGTCGTTGCATAAATAGCTTAATGTCTCCATAGAGCATAAGGACAAAAGTTATATCTACACATTAAAAAGTAAGATCATTGATAATAAAAATGGCATACAATTGCAGTTAAAGTTAAGTATAGGGTTCTATGTTCCAAGTCATTTGAAGATATTAAAACTTTTCCCTTCAGTTAAATAAGTGATGCAAAGTCTACATTAACAGTAAAGGGTGAAACATATACAGATTATATATTCCTGTGAAGAGTAAAAATATTTATATAAAACAAATGAGTAATAACCTTAACATAGATGAAAACAATATATAAAAAAGAGTAAAAACTTTAACATTGATGACTGCAGCATGACATTAAGACTACGAGGTGTAAAGTGTAAAAGTACCACTCATGTTATATGTAAAAGAAGCAATAATGCTTTTTTCAACAGGGTAGCAAAATGTAAATAATGAATGAGAAACTTACATATATTACATTTTTTGTAAAAGAAGGTATTTCACAACTCAACTGTAGGATGCTTTTCTGTATTTGGAACAGTGTATATTACTTTACGTGTATTTATAGTTATGTATTTCTACTCTATGTAGACATTAGTCTACTTGCACAGTGACTTAGTTATCTCTTCACACACACACACACACACACACACATATATATATATATATATATATATATATATATATATATATATATATATATATATATATATATATATGTGTGTGTGTGTGTGTGAATTTGTATATATGTATATATAAGTAAATGATTTCGCAACTTCACAGTACCATGTTTCTTTGAGGTTGAATTTGCATCCACGTTGTTTTGCTTTGACACCACTGCCACGTAGTGGCAACCTGTAGCAACTCTGGTGTGCAGTGTTTTCCTGTTCAGTCTCCTGTTTGCTTGGGCCAAGCCCACATTTTATTCATTATGACGATCCACCCTGTGATGAGAAACTATAGGAAATATCATTGTTGAGTTAACATAAACAGTGAGCTGTGACCTATCAGTTAGCTGTCTGACATTTGTACGTCCCTTGCCAATATCTAATTTATAAATTACATGTAACATTGACCGCTCATAATTTGTACAGCGTTTCGCTATTGACTGCTGTTGATGTAATCCTAGTTTGCGGAAAATTTGCACGCCATACAGCACGCGGCTCCACAGCTTTCAACTATTGATACGCCATCTGTTCTTTCGGCCGTGTGTGAAAGAACAGGCACCATATAAATAATTGCACATATGCCTACAGTATGCAACTGATAATTTCTAACGCTGCCAGTCCATATACACTCTTCATTCCTTTTATTTCAAATGTTTGTTAAGCTTAAGGGACTTAACTACGGGGTCATCAGTCCCTAAACTTACAAACTGCCTTACACTAAAGACGACACTAACATCCATGCCCGAGGGGGATTCGAACCCCCGAAGGCGGACGACCGCGCGCATCGCAACACGGCGCTCCAGTACGCGCGACTAATCCGCGGCGGCAGACTCTCGATGCCTTGCGAGAATACAGTATAGTCTGCAAGCAAGAGGAAGTAAAGTGCAGGGATCACTACCACCATAATGTGATATAAGCTCAGAATTTGCACAGGACGGGAAGCATCTCTAGATAACCTGGCTCGAAGAGGAAATCCGGGTTCGAATTGCGGTCTAGTACAAATATTCCACTTCATAATTGAATTTATTTCAGTACCCTGCAACGGTCTGAGATATTAGAACTTATAGATTTGTTATGGCTGTCAGTCATCAGCTACGATGGTGCCACCGTCACCTGTGGAGGTAGGTCACTGCCAACTCTAACTGCAGGGGTAATTTTTTTTACTTTTATTTATTTTTTTATTGTATGTGTATATTTCTTGTAGCGTGTTATGTTTCACAGCATTGTATCACTTAGTCGCAGCAGTCCGTGCAGGCTGTAACTTCTGAGAATGACTGCTACGTAATTTGAAGGTTACAATAAATAACATTTTGTGCGATGTAGACTATTGTTTTAATGATATAAAATTTTACCCTAGATAGTTGTACCTCCTGTGGTCCATGTTACCTCAATTCATGAACTTTCTTTCGTTTCTATCTCATCGTAACATTACAAAAACAAAGTGTGTTTCCCATTTCTAATTACTTTGTACATCATTTTGTCTACATAGCTTCGTTCAAATGGGTCCTTTAAACTTCAGTCTACTATGCATTATAGAACAAAATTAGATCTAAATCTATGTATACTACTGGGTACATTACTTAATCCAGTGTGAGATATCGTAATCTCTGTCTGACTGTTATTTAATCCAGCTTAAACTCTACTTCTTCTTCAGAAGACAATTTTTGACAGTGTCAGTGAAAACTTCATTTAACTGTAAGGAAGTAGATAATCTTTTCATGCCACAGAATCAGCCAAGCCAGGGTCGCAAAGTGGACATGCTGACCACAGCTTGATTAGTCACCTGGGAGTCTAGGCCAGTTCGCTACACAACATGGAAATGTGGCCAGACATATTCCTTATGTCGGCAGCCTCCATCGCCACCGAACAGCCCTGGTGACGACCCATGGAAGTTCTTGGATGAAATACAAAGAAGCGGAAACATCTCCATTCGGCAGTGAAGAGTCTTATTTCAGGACGCCACTGCAGTACAGGGAGGTCGAGGTGCAGAGCGAGAGTAGAAAGCACATCTGTGTCGATCGCCACAGCAACCTGCTGCGGACCGCCCAGATTTCAAGACGCCACTGGTGAGCAGTTAAGCTAGAACCCCGGTCACAGTGGGCCAGCTGGACTGCACGACGCCACTAACGTACACCGACCTCTGGATCTCGGTCGCTGCTGACTTTAGTTGACGTCATGTAGCAAAGCGCTCCCGCACATAGAGGTGGAGCGGTGGGGAAAGCGTGAGGGGAGGGGCAATGGCGGAACACCAACAGTGAGGCCATGGGAGAAACATTACGTAACTCGTGACCAGCCACACACCTAAAATATGAATGTTATTGGCTGTCAGTGCTGCAATGGAAGGGGATGCGTAGAACAGTTTGATAAGAGCGCGCTATAAAAGTCGTGCTTCCGGTAAAACAGCGTCAGTCGTCGTGTGGCTGCCGCACAGGAAACAGCATTGAACGGCTTCAGAGATGCCTCATCACAGATTTCGGGTTCCCGCCTACCAGTCCATAAGGCTATAGATGATATTGAAATTACTACATCGCAGGGTCCGTCCATGTTTTGTGGAGCTGTTTTGAACTTTATTATAGCTAATAACAGTTAAGCAAGTCATGGGAACGGATGGATAACAGTTGATATAGTACTGCACAATGTTAGTACTTTTAAAGTAGTTTCTGTATTGAAGCGCTTTAATAGAAGAATGTAATTACTTTCCGTACATTTCAAGTGGCTGAGGTGTACAATCGTGACACTTGGACTTCTTATTTTACGTGCAACATGCCTTTTTCATTGAGGACCGGGAATCATCGCAAAATTAATGAACAAGAGGGCTGTTTTATATGGGTTAAAGGATCCGGCCATTGTTATGAAATAAAAGTTGTTGGTGATATATATTGTCATAAAAGTAAAATAAAGTATGTATCCTTACCTTTTTCCTTATCTATTATATATGTACATCAACTTTAAATATTCAGGTCCAAAATGAACCGTAGTTGACTGAAATCTGGCATGAGGTTCATGAGTTACACAGCAGACAAAGTGTCTCGTTTGGATAATAACGCTAACTTCATTTTAACTCGAAAAATAGTAATCATTTAAGGGATGAATTTATGACAGTTGTTTTCTTTCACGTCAACTGACACATGTAGAAATTCATAGAATATGACATCAACTGCGAATGCTGAAAATGTGTACCCAGCCGGTATTCGAAGCCGGGTGTCCCGCTTTTAAGGCAGTTGCGCTAACCACTACACCACTGGGGCACAGTCATCGCCGCACGTACAAGGACTACCTAAGCACGCCTCACGTCAGACACAAATTCCCAGCTTTACCCTGTCCACAGTACACGATCTCCACAAATGTGTAGTTTCAGAAACTAATTCCCGTAAGAGTAAGGGCCTCAAACTTCCCCACCCCTCCTCACTAAGGAAAGGATCATTGCCCGACACCGCATATGAGACTCCCATGTAGTGAATATATATATATATATATATATATATATATATATATATATTCACTACTTGGGAGGCTCAGGGTATAATATATGCATCGTAATCAGCGCTTTAGTTGGAAAAAAAAAAATTGGCGGTACTATGCTCATTCCACATGAAATAGTCAAACGGTTTTTTTAGAAAATCTAGAATGGAAAGACACATTATTTATTATTTGCTGATGATCAAGTTGTCATTGCACAAGACGGGGAGGATGAAAACTACATGTGTAATCAACTAGCAATACCATACCAAAATTGGGGTCTGAAGATTAATTATCAAAAAACCGAATACTTGACTAATGACCCAGATGAACTATACAAAGAGGGAAAGAAAATTTTAAAAATTAACACTCTCTGTTATTTGGGGTCCATTTTAGAAATTGAGGGAAAATCCGACCCAGAAACTAATAAAAGAATTAGCAGTGGACGAAAGACCATTGAGATGCTCAACTCCTACCTATGGAGCAGAAATGTAATGAACAAAAAAAAAATCATATAAAAATCTATATTTGAGAGTGTAGTTCTGTACGGAGCAGAAACCTGGGCCATTAACCCGAAGAACACTCAGAAACTACAAGCTTTAGAGTTGGATTTCTAGAGGACATCGGCTAGAATTTCCAGAAAATAAAAAAGAAACGCCGAAGTAATAAAGAGGATAGAAATAAAAGAGTGAATAGATGAAGTGATGGATAGAAAGAAAATACTGTCGTACTCAGGAGTAGCGTTCCAGAAGACAGTAAATTAAAACTTACTAATTGTTACTGATGGTAAGGTGGTGGTTACTTGAGCAATTAAAAAAACTTAAAAACATTGATTGTTGTGACATTGTGGCGTTTTAAGATTTAACAAAACCGTGATTTCTAACGATGGCTGCCTGAATTCACTGTCTCAAAGATGGCTGCCTGAACGCCACTCCTCACGGGCTGCCTTCAAGTGCCTGGTCAAAGCCGTCGGGATGTAGCCTCATCTATACTAATCCCGTATTAAAGATGTGCAAGATGTCATGCAAAAGATTGTAGTGGTGCGACACAGTATTCTATAAGATTAAACTGACTACAGTGCGAAAAAGATGGTTAAGTAAACATAATATTTACGGTAAATATTTTATCTTGACAATGAGTCGTTCTCAAAACGTGACGTGCTAAGCATGAAAACATACGTAACTCGTGCAGTATTCCATGATTAAATCATTGGAAATTAAGTCAAAATGTTGGGATGTATTGTCCTCTACATTTTTTAAATAATTTCCGGAATTTCGCACTTTCTTTCTTCAACGAATTGGCAACGACATTGCATTCAAAAGACTTTGCGTATGTACAGGTTTATCTCTTTGGAGCAAGGTTCTTAAACGCTATGGAGTCGGTAAGAAGCATTTCCTCTGTCTCGATTCAGAGTAGTCGGAATTCTGCATTGGCTAATACTAATATTTGACCACCAGTCAAATTCCATTGAAACTGTGCGAAAGTGCAATTTGAACGCTTCGACGTTTATGATCACAACTCGAACGAAATCCATTCGACAAATTACAGTTGGGCTATGTTTTCGGATTTAAGAAAGAATATTAGCCGGTACGCTAATAGCGAGTTTGAATTTTTTGCGGTACTGCCACGTACCGGTCCAACTAAAGCACTGATCGTACGTACTTCAGATTAGACTTGCGCATAATAGTTCGCGATCGGGAGCGCTCACTTTAGTTCGCGGCTCTGCCACGAACTAGTTCGCTCTTTTAGTTCGTCCGCTCCCAGTGACGGCTGAGCGTCGCTGTCTGCGCGTGCAGGTGGAGGGAGAAGTTCCCCCATCTAGCTGCTCCATGCGCTAGCTGCTTGAGCTGCTAACGATATCACGCAAACCAAAAGAAACAGTTTGTAGATAATTTCTTGCGTTTAAGTTTAGAGTTATCTCTATATCTTGGAATTGTGGAATTTATTAGTCAGATATTGCAGAGTGCAGAACAGATCAAAACAGAAATTTTGTAGTACTGAACTATGTAATCTAGCAGGCAGACGCTCAGCTCGAAATGACTCATCCGCAGAAGGCAAACACGTGATTTTTATTCCGCTACGCGCCCTCTCGCTATTGCCCGTCGGTCTTCGCAAAAGAATCCAACGAACTATGAAGCGAGATACGTTTGGCATAATCATCCGCTGCTCCTAGTTCGTCCGCTGCTCCTAGTTCGTCCCCTCCTTCTAGTTCGTCCGCTCCTTCTAGTTGACCACTCTTTTTGGCTTTTGCTACCGCTACTAAAAGAGCTCTTTTTTAATGACAGTTTTTTATATAATGAATCAGTTTTGCCAAAGAGTGTGCTATTACCCGTATTTTTGTGCAATATGACATCAAATACTTAAGCAAATAACCAGTTATTTACACTAATGGGTGATACAATGGTATTCAACTACTTTGCATACAGAGTATTTGTAGTACTTTATTTCTAAAATATATTTCTTGTGACAGTGAACTATGAAACTACAGCTGAGCTGCATCTCAGCTCGAAATGATGGTAACTCGCAGAAGGTAATGACGCGATTCTGCGCGCTCTCGCGTCCTCTCGCTGTTCCCCGTCAGTCATCGGAAAAGGAGCGGACGAAGTAAGAGGCGAGGGATCTGCGAACTAGTTCGACTACACAAGACTACTCAGATGATCACCAGTCTACCACCAATGGAACGATCATCTACATCTACATAGATACTCTGCAAATCACATTTAAGTGCCTGGCAGATGGTTCATTAACCAGTTTCATAACTTTTCTCTACCGTTCCATTCTCTAATAGCGCGCGGGAAGAAAGAAAACCTAAATCGTTCCGTTTTCCATCTGATTTCTCTTATTTTATTGGGATGGTCATGTCTCCCAAAGTAGGTGTGTGCTAGCAAAATATTTTCACATTCAGAAGTAAAAGTCGGTGATTGAAACTTCGCAAACAGATCACGCCGCAATGAATAACGTCTTTCTTTTAATGATTTCTACCCCAATTCGTGCAACATTTCCGTGACGCTTTCCCCCCCGTAGCGTGATAAAACAAAACGAGCTGCCCTTTTCTGAACCTTCTCAATGTCTTCCGTCATTCCCACCTGGTGAGGGTCCCACAAGGGGCAACAGTACTCCATGAGAGGACGCACAAGTGTGACGTAGGCAGTCTCCTTGGTGGAGCTGATGCATCTTCGAAGCGTTCTGCCAATGAAACGTAACCTTTGGTTCGCCTTCCCCACAATATTTTCTATGTGTTCTCTCCGGTCAAAGTTGTTCGTAATTGTAACTCCTAGGTATTTGGTAGAATTTATGACCTTAAGGTTTGACTGATTTATCGCGTAATTAAAGTTCAGCGGATTTATTTTAGTGGTCATGTGTATTACTTCACACTTTTATTTATTTAGTGTCAATTGCCAATTTTCGCACCATATAGAAATTTTGTGTAAATCGCTTTGCAGTTTCTTTTGATCCTCTGTTGACTTCACTAACCGATAAACGACAGCATCATCCGCGAACAGTCTAAGAGACCTATTCTGATTGTTTATATATAACGTTTTCCTGTGGAACGCCAGATATCACTTCTCTTTTACTGAGTAGAGGAAATGGCAGGGGTGTACAGTTTCACTGGTATGGAAAAGGACCTCACAACTTAGTTTGACGATTAGCTTGCGTAATCTCACGGCGAATGGCATTTCCGAGATGGTAAGGTCCCTTGTGAGTGTGACGTGGTACCCAGTGGCGGTCAACAGCGCGCCCGCCCCGCCAGCAGGGCGTGCGGACGCGTGGCGCCGCCGCAGTCATCCACCCTGGCCAGCGCCCTGTCTCCGCGTCGCCGGCGCCGGCGCCCGCTTCACGCCCCGGTCCAGCCAGGCCGGCTAATGAAACCGAGGACGTGTTAAACGCCGCCCGCGCACCGGGCGCCCCGGGCCCCGGCGGTAACGAGCCGCGCGCCGAGGTGGCCTAAGTGGGGCCATTGCTGCGCCGCGCTGTGTAATCTTTATTCAACGAGGAACACAAACGGAACCGTAATCTATGTCTTAACTTGCGGCCCGGCGCTATCGGCGCCGCATCTTCCGCGCCGCGGTTCGCCAGATGACGGTCATTGCTGGCTATCAGATGGACGCGTCCGACCCTAATGGTGGCCATTAGACGACGAGGCCGGGGCCGAACTGTCCGTGCTGTACTGCATACGGCACCTCGTACACACGCACACCGTATGCTCGGAGCCGATCACCTCTCCTTGTTGGGATGTGGGCGGTCCCACGTCAGACGTACGACGATGCCATATGTCCCACTTTATTCAACATCCTACGAGCTATAAACTCAGTAAGAAGTTAGGAACTCTTACACGAAGAGGTATATGGCTCCCAAGTGTAAAGACAAATATCGAGATACGTCACTAGAAGTTACTGACGACTTCTAATTCCCTCACGACAAACGTTTGTAGTTCAGTAGCTAAGCCAGGACTATCCAAAGTGGTGTCCCGACACAATGTGGTGTCGAGTAGTAGCATCAAGGTTGTCGCGAGGATACTCAATTCACTGTTAGAAACTGGAAAGAACATTAGATAACGTCGTAGGAAAGCCGAACCAGAACACTTTTATGGTAGAACGCTTAAAATATGCAACAGAACTACTAAAAAGACTGCGTACATTACGCTTGACCGTCCTCATTTGGAGAATTGCTGCCCATTGTGGGATCCTTATCAGGTGGGTTTGACGGAAGACATCGAATGAATCCAAAGAAGGGAACCTCGTTTTGTATTGCCATGATACAGGGGACGCAGCGTCAAGGAAATGATACGGGACCTGGGATGGGAATCTTTACAACAACGGCGGTTATCGCTGCGGCGTGGTCTACTTACGAAACTCCAATCACCAACATTCTCCTCCGAATGCGAAAATAAATTGTTGACTCCCACTAACATAGGTAGAAATGATCATCAGAATAAAATACGAGAAATCAGAGCTCTAACAGTGAGATACAGGAAGTATCTCTTCCCGCGAGCTATTCGAGAATGGAATTGTAGATGAATGGTATAAATGTGGTTCGATGAACCCTCTGCCAGGCACTTAAATGTAATTTGCCGAGTATCCGATGTAGATGTAGAAACAAATGATAAACGTATGATCAAGTAATAGATACTATTTTTCTCTTAATTGTATCAAAATATCACGTATTAAACGAGTAATGCTTTTGTTGATACAACTTACAACTATATTGCCCAAAACAATTAGGGGATCAGTTGAGATATCTACGTTCTGAAGTATTTCCATTGCTAGTTCTACAGAGTGGCGACAACATTATTGGAACCGAGATGGTAGTAATAACAGCCGTTTGTTGCTGAACATTCGTCGTTCACTCATGTGGAGAGAACGTAGCACTCGCATCAATTCTGCTTATGTGCAGGAGCCCTCAGGGGCTCAGCATTAATTTTCTGTGTACACACTTGGTGAACTCGATGTCGCGAAGTGGGGACTGTGTTGCGCCAACAGTCCTCCATACCGTAAGTTCTGTACGTGCCTCAGCGATCGCGCGCCTCGCCTGCACCTTCAGTTGGACTTGCCATATGACTCTAAAGCCTCTGTTGGCCTTTGAATCTCCGTCGGCTGTTTAAGGCAGCCCTTGATTCGTACTGTGGCGCGGACTTTGTGTACGCAGATTGTTCCCTAGTCGATGGACATGCTGGGTATGCCTATGTCCACGGTAAGCTTGTTGAACAGCGTTCATTACCATGAAGGTGTAGCCTGTTCACTGCAGAATTGACCGCCATGTGCTGGGCATTTCAACATCTCAGAGCCAACCCTGGGGAGTCTATAGTTATCTGTACTGACTCCCTGAGATGTTTGCAGGCCCTTGACAAATACTTTTCAAAACACCCTTAGGTGTGGTAGATTCAAGAGTCTGTCTCCAGTCTTGTTCAGTGTGGCCGCTCTGCGATCTTTGTTTGGGCTCTGGCCACATTGGCATGTCTGGGAATGAACATGTGGATTAGCTGGCTAAGCAGGCTACTAACTCAAGCCATTTGGAAATTGGTCTTCAGGAGAGGGATTTCTGACTAGAGTTACATCGGAAGATACTTGGGCTTTGGACTTCTAAACGGGCTGATTTGATTGAACCAAATACGCTCCGTGCAGTGAAGCTCTCTTTGGCTCATGGATGTCCTCACTGAAAACATCACGTAGGGAGGCAGTTGTCTCTTACGAATTGGTGACATATTGATGACGCATGACAACCTACCTTGTCGGGAGAACCTGCCAGTGTCGATGTGATGCTTTCTTGACAGTAGTCCACGTTCTGTTGGACTGTCCACTTTTACCTGCCTTGCAACAGTCTTTAAACCTCCTTTCTTTTATGCTAGACGATGATGCTGCTACAGCTGACCGTATTTTACATTTGATTTGCGCAGCTGGATTTTATCATATGATAGAATAGTGGGTACCTAAGCCTGAGCTTTCAGGCACCCACCACTCAGTTTTAATATGTTGTTACTTAGGCCTACATGTTGTCTGCCCTGCTTTTAATCGGAGGTTTTAGTATGTGCGGCGTGGATGACTCATCCTTTATTATTCTCGTGATCAGCCAAAACTCAAATGAGATGACCAAACTAGCATGCATACGTATTAACTCAAAGTTTTGGTAATAAAAATGGCGTTTATCTCAGTTATTTGCAAACGACAGATGTCCGCCTTTGATAACAAGCTACTCAAATATATTGTCACGCTTGCAACATGATTCCATAATTTGCATCTAAAAAACTGGACTTGTTATCCTTAAAAATGGTCGTACCCCATCGAGTTTATACTGAAACCTATCGTCTTGACGAGTAGAACAAGATTCCAAATATGAGGAAAATTAAAATGTGGAGAACATGACTCCTTACAAGGGTAGCACACAAAAAACTAGGGAAAAGGTATTATTGACGAAGAGGAATAATGAGTGAAACCCTACTTTAACTGACAATGACAGAAGAGAAATAAGAACACATATATTTTCGAAACATTTTTGTTTCTATATTATTGGGTAAACAGCACTCTATTTAAATTTGTAAATAAAGAACGGTCTAGAATGCACTAGTTTATTTCATTCTACTAGTTTCAGTCTTATGTAGACCATCTTCAGGAATTTGTCTCCTTTGATGTTGTGGAGCTGGCAGGTAGCTGGGAGCCTTCCAGTGTGTCACAGTGACACACTGGAAGGCTCCCAGCTACCTGCCAGCTCCACTACATCAAAGGAGACAAATTCCTGAAGATGGTCTACATAAGACTGAAACTAGTAGAATGAAATAAATTAGTGCATTCTAGACTGTTCTTTATTTACAGAAATAAGAACGACTGTGCCCGCCAAAAATAAAATCGTACATTGATTCGTTGGATTTGCACTTTTTTGCATTTTTGATAATGCAAACCAGCCTACGGTATCAAAACATAGAGAGTGCCTTGTAAGATTATTTTACCATTTTATACAATCAGCATAGCACAAAATAACTGCATATTCTCCCGTTTTGTGATTATGTTTAGTGATTTTGGTACAGCGTCTGCCATGCAAATAATCTAATGATGCTCTGCTAAATGGCGAAACGTGTCATTGGACAATAATAAAACATTGAGCCATGAAAATGGCATTATTGCAAACTATAATTTATCTGGTTGCCGTAGGACACCATGAATTGGAAATCATTTTATCTAAATGCATTTTCTTGCTGGATAATGGCATCTGGTGTGACATGTAGCAAGAGTGTATGTACAGGTCGAGGGATGTAATTTTGGTAGGTCAGAGTGGATACAGTGCCCGCGACACACCAACTATGATATCTGGTTGTGCCAAATAGCACCCTACTCCATAAGGTTCTGAGTTGGCGCTGTATGTCTTGTGCAAATGTAATCACACTGATGCAAAAAAATGTTTGTAATTCTATCGGACCAAACTACGTGGTCATCAGTCCGTAGCTTACAAACTACTTAAACCTAGGTAAACTAACCTAAGGACAACACACACACAAATGGCCCTAGGGAGGACTCGAACCTCCACGGCGAGCAACCGCGCGCTCCGCAGCGAGACGCTTTAGACCGCTCGGCTACTCCACCGCGGCACACACTGATGCCATCGCTCCTACATGCAGCTAACTAAATTGGACCCTTTACATTCAAACAAACCTAATGACGTTTTACATCAGATTATGTAAATAGAAAGCTGATTAGCAGAGAGATGATGAGATAGAGATTTAAATTTTTATAAATTGAAGTGAATATACATTTCTTAAATGAAAAGCATTTTTGGATTTTTTATTAAATTTACACCAGGTGAAGCTACGAGCAAAGACAATAGTCTGTAAAAAGAGTGAATGTTTGAACAGTTGAAGAAGGAGGTAGGTATTCACTTGAAACTTCCTGGCAGATTAAAATTGGGTACCGGAACTATGACTCGAACCTGGGATCTCTTTCTTTCGTGGGCAAGCGCTCTAAATCTGAGCTATCCTGACACAACTCACGACTCCTCTCCACAACTTCAATTTTTCCAGTACTTCGCCTCCTACTTTCCAAACTTCACGGAAGTTCTTCTGCGCACCTTGCAAGAGTAGCACTTCTAGATGAAAGGATATGGAGGAGACATGGCTTAGCCACAGTCTAAGGGATGTCTTCAGAATGAAACTTCCACTCTGCAGCGGAGTATGCGCTGATATGAAACTTCCTGGGAGATTAAAATTGTGTGCCGGAACCAGGACTCGAACCTGGGACCTTTGCCTTTCGCGGGCAACCACTCTAAGTTATGGGGCGGAGACGTCAGTAGTGTAGGGATAGCTCAGTCGGTAGAACGCTTTTTTTTGTCTACAATTTTTCACCACAGTGATTTCGCAATGGCTGTGGGCCAGACATTATTGTTGTCGCCACAATGGCTAGGTTATCTTCACTAAATTCTGTATTTCGAGTGAAGATACTTTAGTATCCCTAAGATTCGTGGCGGGTTCTATTCAAGTTGTTTTCTTTTAATGACTTAGGCATTTACAAGATAAAAATATGTCATGCTACTAACAATAACTACTCCAACTTATGCAGGCTTTGTGATAAACCAAAAGCCTGCTATAAATACAGACGCTGACGCGTTTCGGGCGTAGCTCATCATCGGTGTGCCTGGTGACCAAAATTGAAAAACAATTTCTGGCATTTACAATTGTAAAGTACATATCTCTCCTGAATGGAGAACGAAAAAAGATGCATGTAAATGCTCATAATATATTAACAGTAACATCAGCTGTACTTGTAGCATAAGTTGCTAGCTCGATAGATCACATGCAAATACCACTGAAATAGAAAGTATACTATTGAGCAACTTAGACGTAGCATAGCCGGCCGCGGTGGCCGAGAAGACTGAGGCGCACCAATCACGGTCTGCACGGCCACTACGGTCGGGGATTCGAATCTCCCTCGGGCATGGATATTTCTGCCGTCCTAGTTCGTAAGTAGTTCATAAGTAGTTTGTAAGTTTAGAGACTGATGACCCCGTAGTTAAGTCCCATAAACTATACAAACATTTGGCGTAGCATAGACGCCCTCTATGAATGGTCGCTGAAGTTTACAAGGATAAAAAGAACTCAATAGCGAGTTAACAATATTTTCAATAATGGAACATAGTTGTCAAAGAATAAAACAACATATTTAGAATGTATAACTCTGCCAGGACTTTAAGTCCGATTTGCAATCTCAAGTATTAATAATAGTTTCCCAAAAAGTTACCCAAAAATATTGGGAACACGCATGAGTAAGCGGGAAGAGGGGGGGGGGAGAAGTGTCGAGAAGAAACATTAAGGCCCCAAGCTGAAATACTGATCAGCATCAGAAGTGTCAAAAACCCTTACTTCAGGTCAAATGTTCAAACGTTTGTAAATCTAAGGGATTTAACTGCAGCGGTTTTCAGTTCCTAGGCTTACAAACTACTTAAACTAACTTATGCTAAGAACAACACACACACCCTTCCCCGAGGGGTGACTCGAACCTCAGACTGGGAACAATGGCGCGCTCCGCAGCAAGGCGCCTTAAAGCGCTCGGCCAATCGAACGTGGCATCTTTACTTTACTCAGTGAGAAAAACAGGAGACGTCTCCTTTTGGACCACTGATAATGGTATTCCTTTAAGTGGTCAGGAATTTATCGTCATTCTTCAATTCTACATGCATTTCTTCTCTACTTAGATAATTTTGGCAACTGTAAGAATTTACAGATAGTACTTGCAAACAAACAAAAATAATTAACCTTTAATAGTGTGATCGGCAACAGTTGCTAAAATTATTATTATTATTATTATATTTCTATGTACTGCCCGAGTTTAGAGTCCATGTCTCCTTATCAGGTGCATCTGCAAATTAAAATCAATTATAATAGTGACGTCTGTCATGTAATAAAATGGCTACCCTACAGCTTTACTAAAACGGTTAAGAATAAAGTGAGTAAACGTAATGAGTCCATAAGTTGTAGCCACAAATTAAATTAGAGGCTCCCTAGTACATGCAACATGCCGAGAGGCACTGTTGGTTCCTTGGGGGTGACGTACCCACTAACAAGGCAGAATCTGCATGTAAAACAATAGGTCCCGTAGTCAAAAAGCGGGACATCGAAAAGACAGAAAGTCAGCACTGTCGAGAACAAAAAAGTAGCTGTGTATTCCGCGCGTGTAACCATACCGAACCTGAAACGTAAGCCCCATACAGAAACGCGACTTACCGAGCCGCCCGATCCCCCCATCAGCCCACCAATGGTTGGACTGCCGGCAAGCAGCAGTTAGCGGTAACATCAACTATGCGCTAGTGGCGCCATCCAACGCTCAACCATCAATTTTTGTGACTGTAATCGTACGAGACGGAGCATAATAACTAATTCCCAGTGCCCTTGAATATTTTCACGACTGCATTCATGTACTAGAGAGGCACTAGATACATGCAATTATACCAAGAGAGATAGGGTACAAAATTTAATTATACATAAGGTGCGCCTCGGTTGCACAGTGGTAGAGTGCCAGACAACAAATCCAAAGGTCGCGGGTTCGATCCCCGCCAGGTCGTAAGATTTTTATCTGTCACTCTCCACTTCTTTCCCCTCTGGCAATATTGCTCATGTGAAAAATACCAAGTAGCATCGTGGTTCGGAACCCACGTTAAACTGTAGGTCCCCCTATAACTGGCTGGGTAAGTCAGTTCGAAGGTCGGAGGAAGGCAACGGCATACCACCTCCAAACAGGACCATGCCTAGTAAAGCACTGTGGTGTTCAAACCAATCTTCGGATTTAATATTCGTAGAATATATGACATCAACTGCAAATCTTTGGATTGTTGACTGCTTTACCTTTTAATTAAAAAACTAACTTGACTCTTACAGTACATACTAAGAGGATTAAGGATATTGCAAAAGCCACCAAACCGTGCAAAAGAGTGTCCCCAAAATTAATGTAAGAATTTAGTCATTAAATCAGAATGCAATTATGACCTCTTAAATATGGCCAAAGCTCTGAGGAAAGGGCTAGCTGGAACTTCAATGACAATAATAAGTAATGTGTGAAGTAATTTGTTCATTCAGCGCACTCTCAAGGTAATTAATCCTGCACTTCATTATGCCAATTTCTTCTAAGACTTTTAGTGTCAGCTCCTTAGGTTCGACATGCAGAATATCTAGATCTTCACCAATGTCCTGTAATCTGTAACTGTTGAGTGCTAACAGGAAGGATATGGCTAACTGGGTTGTTCATAGCATCATCTTCATTAATTTTGAAACTTATGTCCGTCTGGCCCACATATCTGGCATCGCTTTGCGGACAGAATATCTCAAATACATCGATATTATCGTAAAGGATAACCTGTCGCGCTTCGTGGTGTAACAACTGTTGTCTATTATTATTTGGGATAATAAACTCTGGTATGATATTTAACGTTCTCAACCACTTACCAAGCTTATCCGAGATTAACCCATAATAAGGTATCCTACAAAATGAAAATGATTTCTCATCATCTACATTTTGTTTATGGACAGTACAACCATCTAATTCAGTGTTATCCCTACCCTATGTGATCCTTCTATGCAAACCATTGAGCATACCTTCAGGATACCCACTCATTTGGGCCAAATATCTAATGGTATCAAGTTGTCTCCTGGCTGCTTGCTTGATCAACGTAATTTCTTACATTCTATGCATCGTAGTTCTAAAATCAGCTTGTTTGTGTGACCTAGGACGGACAGAAGAGTTGTGAAACTGAAAATCTTTATTGATAGAATTGCGATATATATCAAATGCAATATTCCCCTCCATTAATAAAATATACAAATCCAAATATGGAAGCTTCCCTTCCTGCGAAAATTCGGTGTTATACTTAATATTATGCTTTTGGCTGTTACAGCCCTATACATTTCATCCAGCTGACCCGAAATGCCATCATAGATCACAATCACATCATCGATATCCCGCATGTATGTCGCGATCTGATCCCTAAACTGTGGCGGGGCAGTAAATGATCTTTGTTTAAAATGTGGCATTTAAATATTGGCTAAGATAGTGGCAATAGGAGAGCCAATAGCCAACCATTTATTTTCTTCATAAACGCAAAACTCAGATATGTAATTGGATATAAGATCCATGAATGTGCAAAGATTCTTCTCAATGATATCTATAACTTTGTGGATGGGGATGTTAGCATACATACTATCCACATCCAAAGAGATGAATATCGCCCATTATGGTATATTAAATGCATGTAAATACTCAGTTATTTGGCTTCCTATTCTTAACCACAGTAGATTCAGGAAATTTGTAATGCTCATTAAGGATCTTATTAAGGCATCTAAGCAAATCAGGCCCCGGACTATAGATAGCATTAATTATCGGCCTAACCGGAGCTAGTTCATTGTGTATCTTAAGGTTAGGTTTGAAAAGCATTAAGCTATCTCTCTCTTTTTTTTTCTTTAATTTATTTACAATCATTTTGGTATCTTTGATACCTTTTCTAATTTTGGCCAAAAGTTGTTATTAAGATCAAATTTAGCCTAATCAATTCATTATTCTCAATAAAGTGCTCCACTTTCCGTTTATACTCAGTCTGAGACGAAATGACTGTAGTTTTACCCACGAATAGTAAGGGCTTCATTCTGAGCAAGTTTCCTATTTATATCATTAATCACCTGTTGATCAGCATAGTTCCTAGTGGACCCAGTTTCGACCTTACCCTCCTGAAGTATAGTGCTGTTAAATGTAATTACGACACTTTTCTCCTATGTAGGCACAACCTGTGACTCCACCTAAGAAACAGTTGTGTGTGCAGTTAAGCATTCCTCTTGCTTCTATTTAAATTTCTCTTTGGTGTTGTATGAGTAGCCCTTGCCTAGCAATTTTAGTTCATGGTCTACAAACTGAATATCGGTATGTTTTTGTACTCTAGGATAGAACTGAAACGATGAAGTAGTGGCAATGATGCCTCTATTTGTTCTAGCCTCTGCCCAGCTACCAGTCACCGAAGCTCACTTTCATGTTTAGCCTCTAGCTGCTTCTTATCAAAATCCATGTTGTTGTTGTGGTCTTCAGTCCGCAGACTGGTTTGATGCAGCTCTCCACGCTACCCTGTCCTGTGCAAGTTTCTTCATCTGAGAATACGTTCGGCAACCTAACCCCTTTGAATCTGCTTACTGTATTCGTCCCTCGGTCTCCCTCTACAATTTTTATCCCACACACTTCCTTCTAAGGCTAAGTTGACAATTCCTTGATGTCTCAGAATGTGTCCAACCAATCTATCGCTTCTCTTATTCAGGATATGCCAGAAACTCCTTTTCTCCCCGATTCGGTTAAGCACCTCCTCATTAGTTACGTGATCAACCCATCTAATTTTCATCGTTCGCCTGTAGCACCACATTTCAAAAGCTTCTATCATCTTTTTATCTGAATCCCTTATCATTCGTGTTTCACTCCCATACAATGCTACAATCCAGACAAGTGCTTTCAGAAAGGACTTCCTAAGATTTAGATTAATATTATATGTTAATAATTCTAGATTTCATTGAGGAGAAACTTTGCACACATGTTAATAAGAATAGCCATTCTTCATTTTATGTCTTCTTTACTTCGGCCATCAGTAGTTATCTTGCAACCCAAATAACAAAATTCATCTACTACTTTTATTGTCTCGTTACCTAATCTAATTACTTCAGCATCGCCTGATTTTCTGACATTCCATTCCATTACCTTCGTTTTACTCTTGTTAATGTTCATCTTATATCTTCCTTCAAGACACTGTCCATTCCATTAAATTGCTCTTCCAGATCCCTTGCGGTCTCTGACAGAATTACTATGTCACCCGGCAAACTGCACTGTTTCTATTTCATCTCCCTGAACTTTAATGCCCTCTCCAAATTTCTCCTTCAATATGCCTGTATCTAACATTAAACAAATTTACGCTAACAGAAGCCACTAAAGCGAGGTGTGCTGTATACAATTCATGCCATTCTTCTTTTTATGAAATTTTACAAAAACTTTTCAACTTTCGTAACAATAGTCATAGAACATGCCTACGACAGCAGTTTCGTCTACCGTTACGGGATTCTAAGTCCTAAGTATTCTTGGCTTCCTACAAGTTCGTTCTGTTGCTTGTCTACTATACGTTCATTTTAAGGAATTGTTTCTAACTTCCTCGCCGGGCGGAGAACTATTTTACGGTCCTCTCCGCTGAGGTCAGAAATTAAGTAAGCAGTTTTCCTATTCCACTTCACTTCACTCTCCCTTCTTCCGCTCCCTCCCCCTTCTCCCCATTCTTTCTCTTCCACACTCCCCGCCTGGCGAAATCCGCCGCTAAAAGTTGCGCCGGAGAATGTTGTTTATTACGGTTTAATAACGAGTGGCCGACTCGGCGCGGCCAAGTTTCAGGTTCTTGGCGGCTTTCCGGCTGGTGGGATATCCTATCCTCGGTGGCTCGCTGCGCCATCCGCGACGGCGGAGGGAGGAAGCTCCCGCCCGCGGCTCCGTTTTTAATTAAAGTCGAGTATCCGCCATTCTGGCTCTCGTTAACAAATTACGTGGAGGGCCAAATTGTTGCGGCGACGTAAAACTATTTAAACATGATAAATTTCTTGCGGCGGAGGCAAGACGCGCGCGCCCCTGCGGTCGCGGATAAGAATCTCCGATAACGGCTTCTGGCCTCATTACAGAAGCCAGCTGCCCAGTAGGCGACGCGTCTTCCGAGGGACGCGGCGTCGCGCGCGGAGCTGTCGCCCGCGGCAACCCTTTATGCTCGACGGCGCTGGAGGGAGCTGTCTTAAATATATCGCCACGGATGTGAACTTCAGAACGCGAAGAAAAGAAAAGGCGGTCGCCTATTCAGCTCAATTAAGGCACTGATTCTGTAGCAAGTGGCCGCGGTGGAGTAGCAGAGCGCTCCATCATATATATCGGCATTCTCGACTTCGTAGTTCCACCCGAGCACTACTAGATGCCTCTCCCAACGCATCATCCTTTGTATCGTCATTAATATGAAAAAGACTCCGTGAGAAAACATCAGTGTTGCCAAGCGATTGGCTAAAATGAAGATTCACAGGATTCTCACGCCGGGCGCCGTGGCTCAGCGCGTCCGGCCATGGGGCAAAACGCCCTCTGTAATAATAATAATAATAAACTGAGCCAACCCTTCAACGAATAACTACGAACAAAATGAACGAACAACTGCGAACCACAGATCCGCATCATGAAAAAAAAAAAAAAAAAAAAAAAAAAAATCCGTCTAAACTCTCCAGATCAGGGGAATTTCGATTGTCTAGCTGAACACAAATCAACTTTTATCTATGATCAGAAGCCGGCGCCATTACTTACGACTCCAATCCTAATGTTTCTCTGCTCTGTTTCTGCGGGCTAAGCAGTGCCGTGGTTTTAATGAGAGACATACCATAGATTTCCGTGCACAGAGGCCACATTCCCGAAGGCGATTTCGCCGCGGTGGAGTAGCCGAGTGATCTAAAGCGTCTCGCTGCGAAGCGCGCGGTTGCTCGCCGTGGAGGATCGAGCCCTTCCTGAGGCATGGGTGTGTGTATTGTCCTTAGGTTACTTTACCTAGATTTAAGTGGTTTGTAAGCTACGGACTGATGACCACATAGTTTGGGCCGATAGATTTACAAACATTTGAACATTTTTTTTTGTAGCAAGTGTCAATGTAATTAAGTTAACTAGTATTGCCTGTGGTCGAAAATCGACCAATTGTGTTTACAATGGTGACTGGGGTAAAATTTTACGTATCATGTCGGCGGGCTCGCGTGAGTATGTTGGCAACGTCAACAACACGATAGAAAAATTTTGCCATTTGTTCGAATCACATAGAATGACTCGATTAGTGTATCGTACAGACCTTGAAGTAAATAATTCTGTTCCTGCTTTATGGTTGACAAGTTCTTGTATGTACCCCCGTTCGCTCAGTAAAAATAATTGTCCTCGTAAAGCGAAGATTCCATGAGATAAGATCAGCGTCATCAAGCGATTGGCTAAATTGAAGACTCACAGGATTCTCACTATTCAGCATCTGTTGCTAACATTATCATAGGAAGCCGCTGGGATATTTGGTAAAAATTAACCGGCGCTCGGAGGCATGAAACGGTATCTTTTACGTGTTAAGGAAAATGCCTGACACTATAACAGCAAATAAAACGGAAGTATATGCTTCTCATGCCATTTTAGAATCACATAACTTTCATTAGCCTAATAATTTCGGTGTTCGTAAATTTATTCAACGCCAAAAATAATGTTATTTCGATACTGCGATATTCAGAATTCCAGAGCTGACAACATGTCGACTTCGTAGTTCCACCCGAGCACCACTAGATGCCTCTCCCAGCGCATCATCCTTTATATCGGCATTCATATGAAAATACCCATTACCTTTAACCACCCTTAATCACTGAGAAAATGAAGTATTTGAACGGCTCAAGACAGTGAGTTGGGAGCACTCCATGTTTCGATATTCACTTATTTTAATACGTTATTTTAATACTGCAGATGCATTACAGCATCTTTGGTCGAGGCGAATAGCCAATCAGTGAGCTCATTGTTCGAGAATGTAGAACTTGATCCAAGCTGTAGGTAGGAAAATTTCTACTTCCTTTCATCACTTTTAATGGATAAATGCACACGTAATATTTATATTCGTGGAATCTACGACAAACAATCTTTCGAATTGTGTAATTTTCATTGACCTTCTTCTACAAATAAATTAGTAATCTGTACCACAATTTTCGTGTTAGCGTATTTATATAATGATTTACACACGAAACAGTGCCGCTTCATGTGGCGGCTCTTGTCTGTTCATGGAAACCTAATTGCGCAGCCGTTACTACCACTAATAAGACACACAGAGAGCAGTTGTTCCTTAAACATATCTGCCAGCCTGCATGTACTAGCAGTTTCGGAGATTGCTCTTACAAAGCAACTCCCCCTTTTTCATCAGTTGTATCTCCTTTAGTTAATGAAATGAAAAATAGTGGCTTCTTCAAAGATGTTACATACTCACGATAGTCCGTTCACAACGTCTCTCTAATTCCCATTATTATACAATGATTGGGGCAAAAGTCATGGAAACTATTTTTTTTTACTTTTATTTTAATTTATATTTATATATTTTTTATTTTTATTTATTTATTTATTTATTGCAGATACCAGTCCGGATGGAAAATGTGACATATACAGACGAAACGACAAGGTGTTAAATACATATATGGACAATGAATAGCACTGAAATATCGTAACACACTAATTTATTACGGTAGTATAAATGGCAGTATGGCCTTCACGGTAAAAAAGAATGACAACACAGAACACATATAGTTGACATGAAAAACCTAAGCGAATAGACCCTCAGGCCTCTGCTACTGTCACCACACGATGCCAACGATGTCGGAGGCGTTGAATACCATCTGCGCTTCAGCATTTGCCTCACCATAGCGGGTCACCTGTTCACGCACAGCATCAGCAATGTCCTCTCGTGTTGCAAACCATCTATCATATTGGCGACAGTAGCAAGGGACTACTTTGAGGGTCTGTAGGCCCAGTTTAGTCAACTATATGTTTTACTGTCTTGTCATTCTTTTGTACCGTGAAGGGCATATTGAACTGTATACTACCGTAATACTTTAGCGTGTTACAGTATTTCAGTGCTATTAATTGTCCACACATATAGTCAACACTTTGTCCTTTCGTCTGCATATGTCACAGTTTCCAACCGGACTGGTATCTGCAAGAGAAAAAAAATAGTTGACTTTTGCCTCAACCCTCGTATTAGGGTAGCTGTACCAGTTTTCGGCGTCTTAACGGCATTCACAGAAAATATATGTAAATTCAATTATTTTTACAATATTGATTGTAACCTATTGTGACTTTCCACATAAATCCATCTATTTTCGTATATATACGCGCAAGAACCTATAATAACAATAACTTCGTTTTAAAATAATTCCATTTATAAGGTACAGCTTGTTGCATTGCTCCATTTAACTTTCGTTAGTTGGTACATGTACTCTAGGAAACCACAGAGTTGTGTACGTATTTCTTTCAATTTCACTTAGAGACTGGCCTTTCGTGCCACTTTATCATTCCTTTCGGGGCGATTACTGAGAACAGTGGAGACAGGAATGCTCATTGTTGTATTATTATTAATTACGGGTACAGTAAGTGAGCCTCGTAGCATCCATCTCCCCCTTCCTACCGAGTGTGAATGTGTGTGAGAGTCTTCGTCTGTGTGTGGGGCTGTGGCTGTAAAGCAGAGATGCTTAGGAAGGTGAAGGATAGCCAACGTAGAAATTGTTTATTGGACAGAGCGGTTTCCTGGCAGGTTAGGTCGGCAGGTGCCTATGTCTTACGATTCGAAAATTGCTATGGGAGTCGGTTAGATTGTCAGGCTATGGGAATGTGCCTTCTTCCAAGTTGAACCGGAAAGGCGGTTAGGTGAGCGATCGGCCATGCTCGGCAGAGTGGATCCAGGCCTTGCAGCGAGTGGATGTGAGTGTGATTGTCACCGTTGTTATAGTACAGTATTTACTAAAGTGTGAATTTTGTGAAATTTTGAGTCAGACTAACGGGGAAACGTTTTAGTTAAAGGGAAGCGTTAGGAAAATAATTTTTGTAATTCATTCGGGGGCGTTTCAATGGTTTAGAATGTTTCAGACTAGAACTTGTAGCTTACAAAGGTCCGCGTGGTGCAAGAGTCATCAGTCATGCACCAGCGTGTGCCAATATTTGGCCAATTGTAGAGTGCAAATGTTTCTGTGATGCGCGGCGGGTGCTTCCCTGGTAAATTCAGTGGTGATGCGAGATCAATTTTGAGTTGTTTTCATTGTGACTCAGATTCATTCCATGTTGGCGACATTAGTGTGAGTTCGGTTTTCCTCAGATTAGTTACGATGGAAAGTATAATATCATTTTTGTAGTGGCTATGAATTACCCTGTTGTGCGTATGGAGGAAATTCGGCCGGTCGCGGTGGCCAAGCGGTCTGCGGCACGCCAGTCACGGTCCGCACGGCTACTACGGTCGGGGATTCGAATCCCTCCTCGGGCATGGATACTTGTGCCGTCCTTAGTATTAGCTAGTCCATAAGTAGTTTGTAAGTTTAGGGAAGGCGTTTTTCCGTCGCGCGATATTCAATCTGAACAAGGAAGGTCAGTTTAAATTTCGATGTGCTCGGAACAGAATGGCAACTGGTAGGATAAACGAGGATGCTTTCCAACAGTACGCAAGGCAATTATGAGAATCTCTTCTGAGGCAGTAGGAAATGGGTGACTGAGCATTGTTGTTGTTATGGTCTTCAGTCCAGAGACTGGTTTGATGCAGCTCTCCACCCTACTCTATCCTGAGCAAGCCTTTTCATCTCCTCATAAGAACGGCAACCCACATCCACTTGAATCTGCTTATTATACGCGTCTCTTGGCCTCCCTCTGCGATTTTTACCCCACACGCTTCCCTCCAATGCTAAATTTACGATTCCTCGATGTCTAAGAATGTGTCCTACCAAGCGATCCCTTCTTTTAGTTAGGGTATGCCAAAAATTCCTTTTCTCGCCAATTCTGTTCAGTACCTCTTCATTAGTTATGTGATCTACCCACCTAATCTTCAGCATTCTTCTGTAGCACCACATTTCAAAAGCCTCTATTCTCTTCCTGTCCGCACTGCTTATCGTCCATGTTTCACTCCCATACAAGGCAACACTCCACACAAATGCCTTCAGAAAATACTTCTTTACATTTAAATTAATATTCGATGTTAGCAAATTTCTCTTTTTCAAAAATGCTTTTCTTCCCATTGCCATTCTGCATTTTATATCCTCTGTACTGCGACCATCGCATGTTATTTTACTACCTAAGTAACAAAACTCATCTACCACCTTCATTGTTTCATTACCTAATCTAATTCCTTCAGCATCGCCTGATTTTCTAAGACCGCATTCCATTATTTTTGTTTTGCTCTTGTTAATGTTCATTTTGTACGCTCTCTTCAACACACTGTCCATTCCATTCAACTGCTCTTCCAGGTCGTTCGCTGTCTCTGACAGAATTACAATGTCATCAGCAAAACGCAATGTTTTTATTTCTTCCCCCTGAACTTTAATCCCTATTCCAAAATTTTCCTTGCTTTCCTTCATCGCCTGCTCAATGTACAAATTGAATAACATTGGAGAAAGGCTACAACCCTGTCTTACTCCTTTCCCAACTGATGCTTCCCTTTCATGCCCTTCGAGTCTAATAACTGCGGTCTGGCTTTTGTACAAGTTGTAGATAACTCTCCTTTCCCTGTATTTTACCCCTGCTGACTTCAGAATTTGAAAGAGTGTAGTCCAGTCAACATTGTCAAACGCTTTCTCCAAATCTACAAAGGCTAAAAATGTAGATTTGCCTTTCCTTAATCTATCTTCTAAGATAAGACGTAAGGTAAGTATTGCCTCCCGGGTTCCTACGTTCCTCCTGAATCCAAACTGATCTTCCCCTAGGTCAGCTTCTACCAGCTTTTCCATTCTCCTGTAGATAAGAGCATAGGCATGATTAAAAAGGTTGTTGAAACTATTGTTCCAGCTCTCACAGACATCTTCAACCTCTCTCTTGTCAGTAGTACATATCCCACTGAGTGGAAACAAAGTTTAATTCAACCTATACCCAAGACTGATAACCTGAAGTCGCCAGGTGACTACAGACCTATCAGCATATTAATTACTATGTCTAAAACCTTAGAATATATTGTTTCCTGAACAGCTGACGGATTACCTCAAAACTTATAACATCCATGATCAATATCAATCAGGCGTCCGAAAGCACCACAGTACAGCAACTGTATTAATCAAAGTAACCGACGGCATTAAACGTCCTATGGACTGACATGAAGCTACCATTTTAAGACTGCTTGACTTTAGTAAGGCTTTTAATACGGTTGACTTTGATATACCACTTATTAAAATGATACAGCTGATTTTCTCAAACTGCGCAATGCAAAGGTCCGACAGCTACCTCAGAAACAGAAGTCAACAAGTCATTTGTGGTACTTAGAAGTCATCACGGATAAACGTGTGCTCTAAAGTTCCCCAAGGCCCCGTCCTTGGTTCATTACTCTTATCACTGTATACAAGTGATATGTCTTCAGTGATTCATCAAGCAACTATCATCTATATGCCGACGACATCCAACTGTACGTAGTACCAGCCCTAAGAACATTGATGAGGCAGTAACTGGTGTGAATGCAGATATTTGCTATGTTTCTCAAATTGGTACAAAACCTAGATCTTTTAAGTTAAACCCCAATAAATCCTAGATCATCTTCATATCTCATCCAAAGTTCATCAGCTATTATTTTCTTGAAACAGTCCCTGAATACACCTCAATGGTACGTAATTACCATATCAAAAAACAATGAAAGACCTTGGAATAATCTTGGATGAACACCTAGACTGAGGAGATCAAACAGTTGTAGCTTGCAGGAAATCTCTCTCATCCGTATATGTAATCAAAACGTTAGAAAATAATTTTTCAACCAAAGTTAAACAAAATATAGTCCAAAAATTTGGCAAATCTGTTATGTAGTTCAGATAGTGAAACTAGTGAAAATTCGAAAGACCTCGAGATAGTGATGAATGTTTGCGTTAGATACGTGTGCAATATACGGTTGTACGATTGTATCAGTCCTTCATATACCCATCTAGGTAGGATGGGCAAACTGGCCAGATTGTTTTTAAGTTTTACATTGGCCGATCTGGTACGGGCGAAACAACAAGGCCAGAGGAAGGCAATTTCAGTCGGTGTGACGTGTGAGCAGGAAGAGCAAACCCGTCCATCCGTGTGACGTCAGGCGAGAGCTGTGTACGCAATGTTGCCTAGATACACGGGGCTGTGAGTACGGCGCTGGAGGGGTCAGTCAGCAACAGCGCTCTTGACGACAATAACGTGGCGAGTACAAGCAAAACGGAGCAATCGGTTTCTCTTTCAGTTTGGAAATATCTGTTTATTTTTGTTCAATGCGGTGAAGGTGCAAATTGTTTGCTATGTAACAGACGTGTACGAAGTATAAAACTTGGAATTTACATCGTCATTATTCGCTGTGCCATGTAAATGAGTATGAGAAATATGAAGAAGAAGAACGAGACGTCTTAATATCTGAATTAAAAGAACGTGATGATGTGGACTGTCAGAGCTGAGAAGCTTCAGTACGACTGAGCTACAGAAGAGCTCTACATACATATAGCCAACAAAGTCATAGCTGCTGATCCTCTTTCTGAGGAATATGTGCAAAAATCTGGAAGCTCTTCGTAACCACTTCCAGTCCAGGTTTTGAAAATGTTGAAATACTGTCTATTGTGTTTCAACTCTTTGCAACACCGTTTTAATGGAAGTTAATTTTCCTAGTAGGTTTTGAATGGTACTGTTAAATTTACAATGTGACGATTTATTGAAGGAGAAATATAAACATCATGAAGGCTCGGCAGATTTTTTATAAGAATGTTTCTCAAAACAGAAATACAAGGTGTATTCCCTTGCTTCACTGATATTGCGTACGCTCGGTTCGACGGATGTGTGTGAACACTTATTTTCTATTATGAAATTAGTATAGTTCCAATACCGAAACACCTTCCAAATTACAATCTGACATGCAGTGTTCGATTAAAAATATCTCAAACATTGTATCCTAACACTGAAAAATTAACCAAAGAAAAACTAAATGCAAAATGTCGGAAAACGTCCAATTACTTAAACTCTACAGCTTTGCTGTAAATCGTAGAGGAAATAGTATCATGTTCCATTCTCCTTGCTTTATAATAGTGCTATAATATAATCTTCCCATGATATAGAAACGATATACAATTGTCTGTAATCTGAATCATGTAACAGTATATTTTAAAATTAGGATATCGCAAACCCCACTGTATTCCTCACACCACATCTGTTCCCTGTCTTTCCTGAATTGCTGGTCTCCACACGCTGCGTTCCATTTCTCCGCGGCAGCAGTACAGAGAGCGTGACGTCACACGGTCAGTCTCCTTCCTTGTGAGCCGACAGAGCGGCCCGGGCTGTCACACGCCGCCTCTGCCTTTCTTCCCCTGAACTAGGCTAAGACAGCATGAACACAGTTGGAGGTTGCAAAGTCATGACTCCACTTTTGCTGAACATGTTCTGAGTGAGGGCTACAGATACCAACCACAGTCCCACGTACTCCACGTTGTTAACAAAGGCCAGAAACTCAATCTGCTGCAGGTATTAGAAAGAATCAAACATCTGGCTCTCAGTCCAGACAGTCCTCAATATATCTCAACTTCTGAACCCGCCCTAATCCTCCAATGTTTGTATCTTCTTATTTTATCTTACTCTCTTTTTGAGACAGCATGTATTTGTAATATCTTAGTACTTTTGTCTTACAATTACTTTTTTGGTATGAAATTGTAAAACTAATTCAAATTTGGTAGAGCCACTGTTTATCTACTTTCTGTGTTACTGCCAGTCTAGCACTCCAATGTATCACATCAGCTTTGTATCTTTCTTTGTTAGTACTAATATTCCAAATTATTCCGTACTCTGTCCTTACAGTAATTCTTTATTTAATTGTGACCACCACTATTGAATATGTTTATTTTCACCGCTTTTCTGTTCGAGTGCATACCTCCGATTTTTTGAGCTTCACAATTCCCCAATGCACCCCACCTATACCGTCCTATCCCACTCCCATATTTTTGTCTGTTCGTTCATTTAGTTATAATGTTGTCCCAGGTTTCTAATATTTATTATATTTGTCCTAGATTTTGTGTCACCTTGTGTTCTGAACAACGCTTCAAACTTTAGTCTTGTTTAATTCTATTTTATTCACGATAGTAATTGTGGTAATAATTTGTTATGTTTGCACTCTTTCTCGATGTATAGTATCTATGTTCCCCTTTTGCAGTACCATTAATTTACTGATTTCATTTAAATATTTATTTATACTGCAACTGCTCCATCAAAGAAGATAATTTTATTTTTCTGCATGTAACATCTCTTCTGGTTTGTTGACAACGCAATTTTTTTACTAAACTGATGATAGCCTAAGAAACCGAGAATTGATTAACAGAATAAGCAAACGTGTAGAACACACACAAAACATTGTGTATTCTAATTTTCGTAATGAATTTGTTCTACTAAGAACCAACGGAAGAATCTCTTATCATTTTTAAATACTTGTATTACTCATGGAATTCTGTAATGTATAACACAAATTGTTCATTTTGAGTAAGCCTGGTTAGGTATCAGATAGGGCCTGAAGACCCTAATCTTGCTAGGTAAAATAAAGGCATAAATATTTTAAATGTAAAACTGAAGTATCGATTACTCGGACAGTACCGGCTACACTGGTACACTTACCTTATCAGCGGTACTTACTTGCACCCTCTTTAGGCACTTGGATAGATGTCCTTGATTCTGTTGACAGCTGTAACGCAAATAATGCCTTCCAAGCTATATTGCTGACATTTGTGTGTGGTGGAATGACGAAGCAGTCTAATGCGCCTTGCTTAGAGCACGCAGATTCTCTCCGTCGGAGGTTCTAGCATTTCCTCGGGTATGGGTATGTGTGTTGTCCTTAGGCTACTTCAAGTTAGTTTAAGTAGTTTCTAAGCCTAGTTAAGTCCCATACATTTATAAAAATTTGAACCGAAATGTGTTTGACTTGTTTGTCCTGAAGATACTCGAATCCTTATTTAGTACTAGCAGCATTATAAACGAGAAATACCTTCTTCGTATCCTTTTGATTACATCGACAGAGGCAGACTCTCTCTGAAGAAAAATCATCGCTGGTAACCAGAAAGGCCTATGTAATTGAAAATTAATCACAAAATGTCACCAAAGTCCCTCAATGTTTTACAATTTTTTGAGACAGGTGCTACGTGTGTTTTAAACATAAGGAAGTAATAGCGAATACACAGAAACCTTACAATTAAAAAAAAAATCCAGAATGATATTTTCACTCTGCAGCGGAGTGTGCGCTGATATGAAACTTCCTGGCGGATTCGAACCTGAAAGCTATTCCTTTCACGGGCAAGCGATCTACTTTGTAAGCTATCCCAGCGGAGCACTCGGCCGCGAAAGACATATGTCTCGGGTTCAAATCCCAGTTCAGGCACACAGATTTAATACGCCAAGATGTTACGTATCAGCTCAAACTCCACTGTAGACTGAAAATATCATTCTGTAAACTTCCTCTAGGCTACGTCTAACAAGGGAACCTCCCCATCGTACCCCCTCAGATTTAGTCATAAGTTGGCATAGTGGATAGGCTTTGAAAAACTGAACACAGATCAGTCGAGGAAACAGGAAGAAATTGTGTGGAACTATGAAGAAAATAAGCAAAATATAAAAACTGAGCAGTCTATGAGAAAGATAGCTAACGAGGAGAATATACTGAACACAGGAGCGCCATAGTCCTGTAGCTAGCGTGAGGATCTGCATAGCGAAAGGTCTATGGTTCCAGCCTTCCCACATGCGAAATTTGTAATTTTTTCATTTTCAGACTGTAAAACTGTTTCATTCATTTGTTTCAGTTTATGTGGCAAATTCTTACGTACTCGTGACTTTTTTGGGAGTTATTATCACATCCACAGGAAAAACCTAAATCGGACAAGGTAGAATCTCTTTACCCATTCACCAAGTGTACAAGTTGGGTGGGTCGACAAGAGATTCCTGTCATATGACGCACATATCGTCACCAATGTATTATAAATTACATCAGACGTGTTTTCCTGTGGAAGAATCGGTTGACCTATCACTTTGCGATGAAATGTTTTCGGTTCCCATTGGAGAGGCACTTTCTTTCGTCTGCTAATCGCACGGTTTTGCAGTGCGGTCGCAAAACACAGATGCTAAACTGGTTACATCGAACAGAGACGTCAATGAACAGATAGACAGGTCATAATTTTGCGAAAATAAAAAAAAATCGGTTGAGGGAAAGGTTGAACCAAGGACCTCTCGGTCCACAGCTCCTCACGCTACCCACAGGACCACAGCACTCCTATGCCTACACTGCTCGACGTTGCCTATCTTTCGCATGGACCGTTCACTTTTTGTATTTTGCTTATTGTTTCATAGTTCCACACAACTTTTTCCAGTTTTCTCGATTGATCTGCGTTCAGTTTTTCACGGCCTATCCACTGCGCCACCTCATAACTAAATCTGAGTGAGGTCTGATGGGCAGGTTCCCTTGTAAGCAGGGTCTCCACAATTTCCTTTCTTCTTGGAGCGTTAGTTCTGCAAAGTTCGCAGGAGAATTTCTGTGAAGTCTGGAGAGTAGTAGGTGAGGTATTGGCGGAAGTAAAGCTGTTACGTCAGACCTTGAACGGCGCCGGGATAGTTCAGACGTTATGCGCTTGCATGCGAAAGTCAAAGATCACAGGTTCGAATGCCGATTCGGCAAACAGTTTTATTTCACCAGGAGGTTTCATGTTTTGGATTGTCTGTTGTATTGGTGTACGGGCTTTGATGACGCGTAAGTAAGCATTAGAAAGAAAATGTAAATGTAAAATCTAACTCTATTGGTGGTTCACTTAATAAAATACCATTTTATTTGGCAGGTATTAGTTGTAGCAAACGCTCATTATAAATTTTAAAAAATTGTGGATTGTGAAAAATCTTTTTGGTGATACTCTGATGGTCAAGGAAAGTTGAACAGAGTCGGTACTTTATCCTTCTTTTCTTACTGCAACACGTTTTCTTACACCTCATCGTGTTTTGACTTCTGGGTTACGGTAGTAAGCTTGACAGTGAGGGTAATAGTATTCGCTTTTTGCATGTTCAGTCACTCGTCTTTTTCCCTATAGATACTGAATACAATAGCAACATAAGTTCGTGAAATGTATTTTGAAAAATGCACAATAATTAAGGGGTACTTACCTGTCCTATCACTTCATGTGCATAGCTGTTGCTCGGTGCAAGTTGATCGTTGATACCATTTTCTGTGTAAGATGGTTGCACAGTATTGTGATTTAAATTTGGCCATAGGCAATCTTACTAAATATGCAAAATCTTGTATAGGACTAAAAACTCTACGTGCATTATAATGGACTTCAGGATAGAGAAGGTTGAGTTCTTGTGTGCAGGAACAACAGAATGGGTGTGTCAGGGGAGCTAAGCGACTTGTAACGTCCGCTACACCCCGATTAAAATTGCTTCGTGACTGACAGGTTGCAGTGGAGGGGAGGTGTCGGCCGATGTGCAGCCAACCGCGCTTCACGAGTCTTTCCACGGTCATACAAAACAGGCAACGCAGCGAAACGCTGGGGCCCCGTGTCTGTCAACCTCCTCCGCCCCCCCCCCCCCCGCTCTCTCTCTTCAAAGCCTCCTCCCCTTTCCTTTGTATACCTCCTGCCCTTCTATCTACATTTACATACATACTCCACAGTCTACCCAAAATAGCATGGCGGAGTGTACTCAGCACTACTACTAGTTACTTGCTTTCCTATTTCACTCCACATTGAACGAAGAAAAACTGAAAGCTTTTATGTATCCGTACGATCCCTGATCTCCCCGACCTTATCTTTGTGATCATTACGCGAAATGTAAGTTGGTGGCAGTAGAGTCGATCTGCAGTACGCCTCAAATTCCGGCCCTCTAAATTTCTTCAACAGTGTTTCTCGAAAAGAACGTCCCCTTCACTCCAGCGAATCCTATTTTAGCTCCCAAACCATTCAGTAACACTTGCACATTGATCGAATATACCAGTTACAAACCTCGTCGCCCGCCTCTAAACTGCCTCTATGTCCACACAAAAAAAAAAAAAAAAAAAAAAAAAAAAAAAATCTCAAGCACTTGAGCAACACTCAAAAAGGGATCGTACAAGCGTTCTATTGGGGTACCTTTTACAGACGAATCACCCATCTCAAAATTCTCCTAATAAACAAAAGTCAGCTATTCGCCTTCCCCACGACTGTCCTCATATGCTCGTTTCATCTATTATCGTTGTGCAGCGTTACGCCTAGATATTTAATTGACGCGACTCTGTCAAGCAGCACGCGACTAATGCTGTATTCGAAAAATACGGGATTGTTTCTCCTGCTCATCTGCATCACTTTACATTTTTCTACATTTAGCGGTATCTTTCATTCCTCACACCACATATAAATTCTGTCCAAGTCATCCTGCATCCTAACACAGTAGTTCAATGACGACACACTCCTGTACACCAAAGTATCGTCAGCAAACAGCCGTAGATTGTAACTAACTCAGTCCGCCAGAAAATAATAGTGGTCTTATCACACTTCCCTGGGGGATCGTTGACGATACCCTAGTCTCTGATGAACACTCGCCAACGAGGACAACGTACTGAGATCTATTACTTAAGTATTCTTCGAGGCACATATTTCGGTACCTGTTCCATACACCTGTACCTTCGTTAGGAATCTATAGTGCGGTATTCTGTCAAACGCCTTTCGAAAATCGACATATAGGCATTCTTCCTGTTGCCTTTCATCCATAGCACGCAAGATGTCACGAGAGGAAAGAGCAAGATGTGTTTCGCACGATCGATGCTTCCTAAATCCGTGCGGATACATGGACCACTCTGTCTCTCTCTTCATCTCCTCTGTCTCTCTTTACGTCTTCTTGTCCTCTTCGTGTCTATGAAAAATTACTAGTGTATATCAGACGACTTTCATGATCAACCGTGGAAAGATGTCGTTTATTGCAGCGATCCCTACGCCATGTACCGTACGTTGCTCTAGGGAAACATAAACATAGTTCATGAAAGCCTACATACATGGGTTAAACGGTGTCGAAGACTATTGTCAAGTACCCTACGATCTGATGTCGGCTGACCCGCCGAAACGTCAATGACGATGCAACTTTAATCGCAGTATTATGGACGGATGCCATTTAAGGAAAAAAATCGATGAGGGACGTTTTAAAACCTTCTAAAAAGCTCAGGCCTTTGTTGGTGATGTTATTATGCAGTAAAAATGTGAAGAAATAATCACACTTAAGTTTAGCGGAGGCAGATCAAATGTGCTAATGGAGAGGCATCACGAGCATTGAGTGTGTGTGTGGGCGACTGCATAGAACAACATCAGAAATTACTCGCGTGTTCCGAAGAGCTACCACCGGTCCAGACAACCAAATGAATCCAGAATGAAACTTTCACTCTGCGCTTTCACTGTGTGCGCTGATATGAAACTTCCTGGCAGATTAAAATTGTGTGCCGGAACCGGGACTCGAACCTGGGACCTTTGCCTTTCGCGGGCAAGCGCTCTACCGACTGAGCTACCCCGACACGACTCACGACGCCGCCCCACAACTCTACTTCCGCCAGTACCTCGCCTCCTACTTTCCCAACTTCACAGAAGCTCTCTTGCAAACACGCAAGGCTAGCACTCCTGGAAGAAAGGATGTGGTGGAGACATGGCTTAGCCACATCCTAAGGGATGTTTCCAGAATGAAACTTGCACTCTGCAGCGGAGTGTGCGCTGATATGAAACTTCCTGGCAGATTAAAATTGTTTGCCGGAACCGGGACTCGAACCTCGGTAGAGCGCTTGCCCGCGAAAGGCAAAGGTCCCAGGTTCGAGTCCCGGTTCCGGCACACAATTTTAATCTGCCAGGAAGTTTCATATCAGCGCACACTCCGCTGCAGAGTGAAAGTTTCATTCTGGAAACATCCCTTAGGCTGTGGCTAAGCCATGTCTCCACCATATCCTTTCTTTCAGGAGTGCTAGTCTTGCGTGTTTGCAAGAGAGTTTCTGCAAGTTGGGAAAGTAGGAGGCGAGGTACTGGCGGAAGTAGAGTGGTGGGGCGGCGTCGTAAGTCGTGTCGGGGTAGCTCAGGCGGTAGAGCGCTTGCCCGCGAAAGGCAAAGATCCCAGGTTCGAGTCCCGGTTCCAGCACACAATTTTAATCTGCCAGGAAGTTTCAACCAAATGAATGTCTGTGTGGAGTTCAAAATGTGTGCAGTTGTCGAACAGCTCCTTACCTGAGATTGGAATTGAAAAACGTGCTGTAATTGTAGCTCTACAAGATGAAGGCTATTCTAGTAGGACAATAGTAACAGAAGTTGGCGTAGCTGAATCTACAGTTTGTATAGTTTGCAGCGGTTCAAGAAAACCAGTGCCAATGCAACTGTTTCGCAGTGCAACGCCGTCTTCGTGAACGAGGTTTAATGTGGTGCATTACGGAGACAAAGTAAGGTAAAAGGGTGCAGTGGGCAGATCAACATAAAAACTGGTGCGTGCAGCAATGGTCCAAGGTGTTATTCATGGGACCGAGCACATTGAAGCGCTACGCTCCAATGCGAGAGGCCTCTCCCTGTCGGAGGGTTCGAATGCTCCCTCGGGAATGGATATTTGTGTTAACTTCCGTATAAGTTAGTTCATAAGTAGTTTGTAAGCTTAGGAACTAATGACCCCACATATTAGGGACTGATGACCACATAAGCGTAACAAACATTTGAACTTTTTTCGAAGTATTTAGGAGCCATCGTCGAATATTTGTTCGTCGTCTTCATGGAGAATGGTGAACGGTCGGTTATGATGTGGGGATGTTTTGCGTATGATAAAGTCGATGATCTTATGCGAATTAATGGAACATTAAAGAAGGAAGGATATCACAGAATACTGATCAACAATACAGTTCCATCTGGCAAGAGGCTTATTGGTCGTGAGTTTGTTCTGCAGCAGGACAATGACCCCAATCATTTTTCTAAACTGTGTTGAGGGTATGTCAATAGAAATAGAAATGTGGGTAACTGAAAAATATGATTTGGTCACGTCAGTAACCAGACTTAAATCCCGTTGAACTGTTACGGAATGAACTTGTCAGGGATGTCCGAAAACTGAGGTCGACTAATGTTGAAGAGCTATGGAATAATTTACAAAACTGTTGGGCTACAATATGTGCTCAAACCGTGGAGGTAAAAGGAGGGAAGATGTCACCACTGCTTTTTGAAGCAGGTCGGCCGCCATATTTGTTTGTTCAAAAGACTCACAGGCCCGAAAAGAACATTATTCCCTTAAACTTATTAGTGTTGTTAAAAAGGGTTAGTAGAACCATATATAACGCACACAGACAGTATCAATTACAAAATCTTCAACAAATCTACATAGCAGTTCAGCTGAAAAGTAATGTTTTGCACAAACTGTAATGGCGGGGCCAGGTTTAGTCAGCTTCAAACATGGCTTCAAATTTGTGACGTCATGCCTTTCTATTCTCTTTTTATCTCCATGGCATAAACACTACAAAATCTTATTTCCAGAATGCTAACAGTTTGTGCAGCTATTCGAAGGGCAAAGGGTGAATACTTTGACGAGGCTAAAATATAAACCATATTGCATTGTACTTAATGATAGGGAGAGAAAATGTATTTTTTGTTGGTCTATTTAGTTTTTACGTTGTGTTTGTACATCGTAATAAAGTATCCACTTTTGTGTATAGGTGATCGAAAACTTTTGACCGGTAGTGTAAATTTTTAAAACATATTTCTAGATCGAATTCGATTATGGAACTTGGCGATGTTACTCTTAAAGAAGGAATTTAATAAAATAAACAATAAAAATTTATATATGAGTGCATGTTTTCGCGACGATATCCATGAATGAAATCTTCTCGGGTTACAAGCCGCGTCATATGGTTTACTGTCCACGAGCTTTCGACAGAGAACTCCTCTGCCATTGTCAAGTCGATGACTGTCAATTCGCGGTCGTTGCCGTGCTTACGTAGCCGCGCCGCCGCCAGTGACGTCACTGGTGCCCAGTTCCAAGGCCCTGTAAGGCAATGTTTTGATCGCGCGTATGACGAGCCAATTTCAACTCCGCAACTACGGGATCCCAAACCGTACTGAGCTGCAAACTGCCGTCTTTATTGAGAGAGTTTTAAGGAATTTTGATCTCTACTGCCTCGTTTATTACGCTGTCCCAGAAGCTGTTGGTCCGTTTAATAATAGATGTCTCTTCGAAAGCAATTCGGTGTCCATTTTCCAAAGCATGTTCCACCACTGCTGACTTATCGGAATAGCGTAATCGAAAACACCGCTCGTGTTCTATGCGGCTTGTTCAATAGTGCAAACAGTCTGGCCGACATAAAACTGCCCACAATTACAGGTAATTTTATAAATGCCGGTGTTCTGAGACCTACATCATCTTTCACAGGCTTTATTAGTTGTCAGATCTTTGCTGGAGGCGTGAAGATTGTGTCAATTTTGTCTCTTCAGGAGCCGGCTAATTTTATCCTGTTGCTGAGCCACAAAACGGCAAAAATGCGGTCTTCTTGACTTCTTCTTCGGATGTCTTCTGATTTCGTGCCTTAAGTGAAACTAATTGAGATATTTGTCTCTTGCTGTAGCCGTTATCGTTGAAAATTTTGCGTCAGTGGCTAAGCTCGTTTGGCAGGTTATCAGCATCTGATACGGTTACGGATCTATGTACTAAGGTCTCCAGAACAGATTGTTTCTGTGCTGGGTGATGGTAGCTGGTGGCGTGCAAATACCAGTCCGTTTTTTATTTATTTTATTTTATTTTATTTTTTTATTTTTGGGGGAGGGACTTAACTACGGGGTCATCAGTCCCTAAACTTACAAACTATTAATCCTAAGGACGGCACAAATATCCATGCCCGAGAGGGGATTCGAACCCCCGACCGTAGTGGCCGTGCAGACCGTGACTGGACCGCCTGTCCCCTCGGCCATCACGTCCGGCACAGTCCGTGTGAGTGGGCTTGCGGTAAACGCTGTGACCCAGACTTCCATTGGGTTTACAACTGACAAGAACGTCCAGGAATGGCAGGGAACCGTTCTTCTCTACTTCCATCGTTAATTTAATGTGGCCGTGGATACTGTTGATGTGCTCCAGGAACTCTTCTAGGTAGAAGCCTTATATGGTCTCGGAACTGGGCACCAGTGACGTCACTGGCGGCGGCGCGGCTATATAAGCACGGCAGCGGCCGCGAATTGACAGTCATCCACTTGACAATGGCAGAGGAGTTGTCTATCGAAAGCTCGTGGACAGTAAATCAGATGACGCGGCTTGTAACCCGAGAAGATTTCAATAATAGAATTTTAATTTTTTCGCAACTTTGCTATACATCGAAGTCGGGTGAACAAATACAACCGAAGAAAGGAGCTACACTAAATTAAGTAAACCGTTGAAAACTTCGCGTAAGTGACTAACCTCGTTTGGCATGTTATCAGCATCTGATACGGTTACGGCTCTATGTACTAAGGTCTTCAGAACAGATTGTTTCTGTGCTGGGTGATGGTAGCTGGTGGCGTGCAAATACCAGTCCGTGTGAGTGGGCCTGCGGTAAACGCTGTGACCCAGACATCCATCGGGTTTACGACGGGCAAAAACGTACAGGAATGGCAGGAAACCGTCCTTCTCTTCTTCCATCGTGAATTTAATGTTTAAAAAAATGTTCAAATGTTTGTGTAGCTTATGGGACTAAACTTAAAAACTAGCTAATACTAAGGACGGCACAAATATCAATGCCCGAGGGGGGATTCGAACCCCCGACCGTAGTGGCCGTGCAGACCGTGACTGGAGCGTCTCAGTCCCCTCGGCCACCGCGGCCGGCGAATTTAATGTGGCAGTGGATACTGTCGATGTGCTCCTGGAACTCTTCTAGTTAGAAGCCTCATATGGTCTCGTAACTGGGCACCAGTGACGTCACTGTCGGCGGCGTGGCTATATAAGTACGGCAGCGGCCGCGAATTGACAGTCATCTACTTGACAACGGCAGAGGAGTTCTCTGTCGATAGCTCGGGACAGTAAATCAGATGACGCGGCTTGTAACCCGAGAAGATTTCATTAAGAACAATTTAATTTGTTCGCAACTTTGCTATACATCGAAGTCTGGTGAACAAATACAGCCGAAGAAAAGAGTCACACTGAATTACGTAAACCGTTGTCTTACTTCCGATCCCACGCACTTCTACGGCACGTAAATTCGTGTCCGTGGCGCGTCCATTCATCAGCTGGAAGCCGCATCGCTGATTCCCTTATTGTACGAGAGAAGGAGCAAATGGAGCATGTCCCTCATTTAAAGGTCGGCGAACCACTCACTCAGCATTGTCGGCGGCCACGAGCGTCCCAGCACCGGCACGGTTCCCAGTAGCTCGCCGGCGCCCTGCAGGCCGGAGCGTGCAAATCTCCGTGAGGCGGGGCCGCGATCATCCGAGCCGCGCCGGTTTTTCCCGTAAACAAGTGAACGCTACCCGACAGCGGCGGTCAGCGCCTCCGCAACGCTCCGCTGCGCCCAGCATCCTCCCTGTAGCCGCGGCCGGCACCGCTCGTGGTCCCACATCCATCGCGACCGCTGTTCAGAGAGTGAAGCTATACAGGGTACCGTGGAGAGCTGCATCAAACCAGTCTGCGGACTAAAGACTTTTGTGTCTCATTGCCGCCGGTTGTCCTAGGTGTCGGTGGCCGAGTAGAGAGAGACCGACACAGGGAAATAGGATGCACGCGTGTGCGAGTACAGAGTATGAGGTGACCAGCCAGTGGGACAACAGAAACTAGAAACACTAAGCTAGATTAGAACAAGATATATATTTCGTAGAAATAATACAATACTTAACTTGCAGGGCAGCAGACTAGTGGAATGCATATACATAGTTTAACTAGATAGAGGCCTGCCTACTGATGAGTCCTAGTGCCTGTCCTAATCCCAAGTGACCGGTGCAGTTCAGTGGTGGCCACGAGCGGGGTTGCAGCAGAGGGCGCTCGTGGCTGTCGTCGTAAGAACGCCGCGCCGTGCTTGCATGGCGGCGCGCGCCGAAAGTACGTGCCGCGCACTTCAGACTTGTGCGACACCACAAAGACCACAACAACAACAATTTTATTCAGATGTTGTCTACAACTGTCAATTTGTATGCTAAAGTACGATATTTTGATGTCTCAACTCTGGGGCTACCATGTGGGGAAGAATGTTGTCTTCCCCGGGAAGAAACCCATCTTCTATGCTACAAGCTTAGGGCTCAGTGAAAGGTGGAATGATCTCGTTTCTACTCCTTTGAGAAATCAAAGCTTCTTTCTGAACGACAAGGCCCGTACGTCCGCCAATACTGACTCTTGCCCACACAATTTGTCCACCACCATGATGAGGTGATTTTTCCTGCGCATAAGCAGGATTGTTCTGAGTTCCACGAACTCTGCAGATCAGGGGAAAGACGATTGTCCGGCTGAACACAAATCAACCTTCTTCTATTATCAGAACCCGGCGCCATCGCTTACGACTCCAGTCCTCATGTTTCTCTGCTCTGTATCTGTGGGATAAGCAGTGCCGTGGTTTTAATAGGACTCATACCACTGGCTTCCTTGCGCAGAGGCCACATTCCCAAAACGTGATTTCAGATTGTTTGTGTCGATAATGCGCGGTGTGTTGCTGCCTGGAAGGTGCCTTGCAGCTGACTTGCAGCAAGTGCCCTGTCTCGACGGGTTGTTAGCGAAAAAAAAAAAAAAAAAAAAAAAAAAAAAAAAAAAAAAAAAAAAAAAAGTTTGTAAATCTATCGGCCCAAACTATGTGGTCATCAGTCCGTAGCTTACAAACTACTTAAACCTAGGTAAACTAACCTACGGACAAACACACACACCCATGCCCCAGGGAAGAGTCGAACCTCCACGGCGAGCAACCGCATGCTCCGCAGCGAGGTGCTTTAGACCGCTCGGCTACTCCACCGCGGCACAGAGAAAGAGCTGAAAACATTGTAGCACGCATAGACCAAAGATATGGCCTGTGGCATCACGTTTCGCTGTATGTAACCTCCTTGCTATAGATTCGCAAACGTCACCGCTGGCCTTCAGTCAGAATTTTTTTTAATAATTTGACGTCTTTCAACCACCATATCTTCCACCCCCTTATAGCCATCGGCATGGAACTACTATGGTGTACAACGGGAGACTTCAGACAACAATTACAAACAGACTATTCGTTTGCGTTCTGTAGTTTTCACTGCAGAGCGAAATATTAACACACACACGCACACGTAGAATTTTATATACACCGATAATTTTCCATACCAGTATACTCCACCGATTTATCAAAATCAAATGTTCAAATGTTTGTATAGTCTATGGGACTTAACTACGGGGTCATCAGTCCCTAAACTTACAAACTACTTATGAACTACTTACGAACTAGGACGGCACAAATATCCATGCCCGAGGGGGGATTCGAACCCCCGACCGTAGTGGCCGTGTAGACCGTGACTGGAGCGCCTTAGTCTCCTCGGCCACCACGGCCGGCCCGATTTATCATTATCAACCCTCAAGCAACAATGCAACCATTTTCAAAGAGTAAATATAATTTTCAAAGAGTAATTATTGTTCCGCATTTAGCGTTATATTCTTCAAATTACTAAATATATATCAGATCGCTATAAAACCGTGCCTAAATCCTTCCTCACGTATAAGTTAGTAACTGTACAAATATTTAAGTCTCTGCATCTTGTCGTTCGGACGTGATAAGCGTACACATAACAATATATATATATATATATATATATATATATATATATATATATATATCCGATCGCCATAAAACCGTGCCTAAAGCCTTCCCGGGTAGACATTAGTAACTGTACAAATTGTTAGCTCTTTATGCCTTGCGTATCAGACGTGATAATGGTACACCGAACAGACATTCACATTTGTAGATATAGATTGTCTACAATTGCCTTTTGTGTGTAATAAAGTACGATATCTTACTGTCTCAACTCTGGGTCTACCATATGGGGACGAGGGCTGTCTTCCACGAAAAGGAAAGCATCTTCTATGCTACAAGCGTAGGGCACAATTAAAGGTCGAAGGATCTCGTTTCTATTCCTCTTAGATGTCAAAGCTCCATTCTAAACGACATAGAGGCCGGTACGTCCGCCAATGCAAACTCCTGATCACACATGTTATCCACCACCATGATAACTAGATTTTTCCTGCGCATAAGCAGGATTGTTCCGAGTTCCACGAACTCTCCAGATCAGGGGAAAGACGATTGTCCGGCTGAACACAAATCAACCTTCATCAATTATCAGAACCCGGCGCCATAGCTCACGACTCCAATCCTAATGTTTCTCCGCTTAGTTTCTGCGGGCTAAGCAGTGCCGTAGTTTTAATGAGAGACATACCACAGGCTTCCGTGCGCAGAGGGCACATTCCCGAAGACGATTTCAGACTATTTGTGTAGATGATTCGCGGTGTGTTGCTGCCTGGAAGGTGCCTTGCAGCTGCCTTGCAGCAAGTGCCCTGTCTCGACGGGCTGTTAACTGGAGATAACTGTCATCTCTTTCTGATGTTACAAGTGGGCGACCTCGGCCAACGCATTGAGGCGCTATGCTACGATGCGCGAGACCACTCCCCGTCGGGGGTTTGAATCCCCCCCTCGGGTATGGATGTTTGTGCCGTCTTTAGTATAAGGTAGTTCACAAGTAGTTTGTAAGTTTACGGACTGATGACTCCGCAGTTAAGTCCCTTAAGCTTAACAAACATTTGAACATTTATTTTTGGTTCCTGTTGAATGAAATCGCGTACAGGTCCTGTAAATTACACTTTGGGACACTCCTACAGCTGCAGCCAACTCTCTCTGTCTGTCCCACTTCAAACCTTCCTATGGCTCTCCATACCTTAACTTCGGGTAAGTCACGTTGTTTTGCAATACACTACTTGATCACTACACGATCTGAACGTAACTGCTTCTGTAATTTGTTTGGCAGAGTAAACGCAAGTCAAATTTTTCTAATTACCACTACTTCGGTTGCCGTAATGTTGTTGTCTCCACTCCATAAAACCGACAGAAATGCATCGGACCATTTTAGTTCTGTCAGTGACAATACTTCAGAACCTAGTTATCTCTACTGTTTCGCTAATTGTATTGACCAGTGAACATATACTCGTACACCAGCATTTACGCTCGTTTCGCAAATGTCACGCAAGAGCAGGACACAGATGGCGCAGTCGTGCTATCTGTTCATCGAAATTTCCCTTTGCCGGCCGCAACTGTATACGAGACCTTCTGCGACGTAGTTGTGGAAGTAATTTAGGAAGGTATTTAACGCTTTATTTGTCCCTGTTGGTCTCACGTACCATAAAAGTTGCTCACTGTTTTCTAAAACCTATTGCAACATTCGTCCCGGAATGGGCTTTGACATACAGCGATGTTCCATTGACATTAGAAAAAGTTTTCCAATAGGGTATTTTCCTGTATTAAAAATATGGTTCGAATTGTTGTTATTCTGAATGATTATAACATTCAGACAGCATTTTCGCTCATAATTCTTACAAAACATATGTTATTTTTACGTAATTAAAGTTTAAAAATCATCAAATTTCACGATTAGATCACATGATCGAAAACGCTCCGTTATTGGCTGAAATACTGGTGACGTCATAGAACACCTACAGCGCGGCAACTAGAAGTCGGAGCTGTATTATTGTATGCGTTTCCTCCACTTCGCAGCTTTAAGTTCAATTTTTTTCGTGATCTAAACGCGTTTACAATTTTTATCCCACAATGGAAGATGGTTATGTGAAGGCTGACAGCGGAAACCTCCCTAAAGTTGATGCAATTATGGTGTCTTCAGTCTTTAAAAACAATCCAAATTTTTATGTGCCAGAAATAAGAAACGTGAAAACTGCATTGTAAGTAACACATACCTACATTTTATAGTTAATTATTTCGAGAGATATATTATGCAATAAAGGGTGAAATTTTATCTTCTATCCAAGCGGCCTTCAGTGATTATGTTGGCAACATCAACTACACGATTGAAAATCTTTGTCCATATGTTCAGACCACATAGAATGACTATATTAGTGTATTGTACAGACCATGAAGTAAATAAATAATGCTGTTCCTGCTCTATGATTCTTGTATGTACCCTTGTTCGGTCAGTAAAAGTAACCGCCCTCGCAAATCAAAGGTTTCACGACGACATATTTGCGCTGTCACGCGTTTTGCTAATGGCGACGTCTCATGATTCTCGCTATTCAGCATCTGTTGCCAACATAGTCACAGGAAGCCGCCGGGATAGTTGGTAAAATTTAACCCAGTAAAGCTCGCAGTTAAGGGAGTAATTTTATTTAACTACTTCAATACTGGTGCAAAGTGAAACATCAAAACCTGTAAAATACAGCAAAAATGCTTTGTGTATAGTTATACAATATATCTTAGTCTATAACAGGGACAGCGGGTTGCATCGGCGGTGTTTTCATATCGCTCGTAGGTTGGCAACGCATATTTCACGTAGCCAAAGGCATGTCACTTGGAATAATATTGTTTACTTACATCAAAATGATCCTCACAGAAATACACACATGTCAACCACTTTTTGCGTTGTTGTTGTTGTTGTTGTGGTCTTCAGTCCGGAGACTGGTTTGATGCAGCTCTCCACAATACCCTATCCTGAGCAAGCCTCTTCATCTCCACATAAGAACGGCAACCTACATCTGTCTGAATCTGCTTACTGTATCCATCTCTTGGTCTTCCTCCCCACACACTTCCCTCTAATGCTAAATTCGCGATTCCTTTATGTCTAAGAAAGTGTCCTATCAATCTATCCCTTCTTTTAGTCAAGGTATGCCAGAAATTTCTTTTCTCCCCAATCCTGTTCAGTACGTCCTCATTAGTTACGCGATCCACCCATCTAATCTTCAGCATTCTTCTGTAGCACCATATTTCAAAAGCCTCTATCCTCTTCCTGTCCGCACTGTTTATCGTCCATGTCTCACTCCCATACAAGGCAACACTCCATACAAATGCCTTAAGAAAGGACTTCCTTAGGCTTAAATCAATATTCGATGTTAACAAATTTCTCTTTTTCAAAAACGCTTTTCTACCCATTGCCATTCTGCATTTTATATCCTCTGTACTACGACCATCATTTGTTATTTTACTGCCCAAGTAACAAAACTCATCTACCTCCTTTATTGCTTCGTTTCCCAATCTAATTCCTTCAGCATCACCTGATTTCCTTACACTGCACTCCATTACCCTAGTTTTGCTCTTGTTAATGTTCATCTTATATGCAACTCTTTTTGCGTATCTTTTCATTTTTTGGTACTTGCAAGAACAATTTTTCTGGAGTCTTGACATATGTATTGGTACAGTGCGGAACTAAGCAATATTTGTAGGTCATTATGCAAACTTTAATGCCCAAACACGAGGCCTCGGCCCAAACAATATACAGGTATTTGTTTATCTTACGAGAGCAGCAGCAGCGTGTTGTATGACGTCACAGGCAACACGTGACTCAAATGTAGCGTTTTAGAGGGCTTTCTAATGATTTGAATTTAATTTATTTTTTTTTTATTTTTTTTAATTACTGAAATCCACGAGGTAAAAAAGCATCTTCGGACCATAATATGACATAATTAACAATTCAATACGATTTTCAGAAAACAGTCAAATACGCTATTGTCTGACTCTTAAGCAGACACTCAATACTGCGAAGATATGACCTCGCGCACCACTTTGTAATGTACAAGCGGTCTAGAGAAAGATAAAGGATACAGACTCGTGTACCAATAAATGATGTACGAAATGATTCTGTTGGTCACTTTCCGGAGTAAGAGCCAAAAGGAACATGTAGACTTTGTTTTCACAGGTAATTAACTGTGAAACTTTGAAATTGTGGGATTATTCCGAGCTTGGTATAAAAAAAGGAGTTGTTTTCAGGTATTTCAGATGGAATAGTGCAAATTCAGCAATTTTGTAGCACGTATGTGCCTTTTTACACATTGTTGTTTAAAGGAAAGAAATTCTGTTTTGGAAAGAAAAATGTAAATTTGTTATCATGGCCATATACTGTAAACCTAATATAAGTCAGTAAATTTATCTTCTTAGTGCAATTATCGATCGAGTTGTCGCAATGGTAACACACTGGACAGGAATTTGGAAGGACGATGTTTCAAATCCACCTCCGGCCATTTAGATTTAGCTTTCCGTGATTTCACTAAATCATTCACGCAAATGCCGGAATGATTCTCTTCTGGGGGCATGGTTTCGTTACCATAAAGATCGAACGTGAGCTCCGTCTCTAATGAGCACGCTGTTGACGAAATGCTAGACCCTAAGCTTCCTTCCTGCCTTCTCCAGACGATTTCTCTGAGAGACAAATGAAGGATTAACTAAATCTAAAGTCGCAATGAGCTGATGACTTTATAGGGGATAAGGTAATCGGGTGCCCAACGACTCGAAATTACGATTTCGACACTGGTGCAAGAATTTGACTTCACACGTTCGGCCGTGTCCAGGACGTATCTTCAGTGGATGAATGATATTGTTATACTCCATAACAAACGAATTTCCAGACATCAGCTACCCTCGATGACCGTGACTGGCGGAATTTTTACCGAAACCGTTAACAATGGCAGAAGAGCAACTTTGCGACCAATCACGGCTCAGTTCGGTCATCGGGCACAAAATTTTGTATTTGTCACTAGTCACCACAGACAAACACTAACTAGGGGAACGTGGTATAATATGAAGAATCACGATTTCGAGTGCACCGTGTTTGTGGGAGGTGCCGTTTTTGGCACCGACCTCAGGAGCCTATGGATCCCTCGGTTATGACTTTGCGTGCGTTTTCCTGGTATGGAATGTGCCCCTAGATGTTTTGAAGGGTCGTTGAATGGTCCGTGATATGATGTGCTTACCTGGGACGATATCGAAACATTTTTAGTCTTCAAATTACCTGACAATTCTGTGGTGTTTAGAGATGGAAACCCACTGTCTCATCATTGCAGTGCCAACTCAGAAATGGTTCTAGAAACATCCTTTCGTGATTTCCTGATGATTGATTGTCTTGCCTGTGACAACGCTGCGGAAATAAGTATAATTGGTACCAATCCCCCGAACTGGTGAGACCCTCCCACTTATTCACAATTCGGATCCCCCTTTGGCCGACTATCAGTGTGTCTGATAATTGCGTGAAATGAGTGTCTTTTTTGTTTGTTTTAAATTAATTAATTAATTTATTTATTTGTAGACGAGATCCAGAAAGTGTAATAACATGTAAAATATCTAGTGTGGTGCAACGCTACCTTCGTGGCCTGACGCTGCACCCATGAGCTGACAGAGTTGAATACCTTTCTGCAAACGATTTTGTGTCATCTACTCCCACAGGACTACCAAGAACCAGTAGACTTACATCCATGGCCTCTCACTGCAGTGTACAGGAAAAGAGGAGTATAAGTGCATTTCTAAGTAAGTATATTTTCGTATATAGCATTTTTTAAAGATATTATGGTGAAATTAGATACCGAACCAGTCCAGATGACAACTTCCTTACGAGTTTAAACATTTTTCGTGCCGGGATTCGAACGTGATACTCTAGCCCATCACTGACAAGTATCCCAACGACGGAACCATTCAAGCGCTATTTGGAATCCACTCTCAGAGCCCTATATCTCCCACCTTCCAAACTTCTGATCATGTCGACTGGCATACCTCATGGGAGAGCTGTGCCTAGTCTTGTGTTTCGGTAGATGTTAGTGTTTTTACGCGATAGCAGTGGTGTCCGGCTAAAATCCAGGCGAATCGGCCAGGAAGTCTATAACTTGCACATACTCCGCCTTTGCGTGGACATTTATTAATTGCTTGATTACATTCACTAGCGAAATAAATACTTCACTGAAAGAAAGATTTAAAAATGTGTAATAGAACAGCAGTAATACAAATTTAGAAATCGTAACATCTGTATCAATATTCAACAAGCCATCTCACTTAGTTTGGCTGAAGATACCTCGTGTGTCAATGTCACTACCTCATTTTCCTGTTACAGTCGCATATGTTTTGATCATTAGTACGGTCTGAAGAAATGGTTAGCAATTTAGTTACCTCGATTCAAGTTTTGTATTGTTGCCTAGAAGGCACATGGTCGCCATATACATTTTTCTATATATATATGTTTGCACCTTTCATTCTCCACGTTGAAGGGGTGGAGCCTCAATCAGCCCGGTTGACGGCTTGCACATACCCTTTCTATCCTACTGAGGGAAGATTACATATTATTTTACAATATTTATTCAAATGTTCAAATGTTTGTACAACTTGTGGGACTCAATTACGGGGTCATCAGTCCCTAAGATTACAAACTACTTATGAACTAGCTAAGACTAAAGACGGCACAAATATCCATGCCCGAAGGGGGATTCGAACCCCCGACCGTAGTGGCCGTGCTGACCGTGACTGGAGCGCCTCAGCCACCTCGGCCACCGCGGCTGGCCAATATTTATTAATATTTCTTACATTTGTGGAGAATTTATATTTTAAAAAGTTGTGTTCTTGTCAGTATTTGGAATTAAATATGAAATTATTTTACAGGGTATAAAATTTACGAATTATTTAAATAACTTAAATTTCAAAATAATGTAAAAACGACACAAGTAAATAAAATTAATAAATTTTGTAATATGTTCATTGTAGCGTCAATAAAATAATTTATAATAGAAATAAAGGTGTAAAATAAAATTTAAATGAAAAATGAGTCGATAACAGTGTGGTAATTTGTAAGGCAATGAATTCAATCAATATTAAGGACAGTTCTTTAGGAATAAAATAAAAATAAAAATTTAAATGAAACAAAATGAGACGATAAACCATAATGAGTGTGGTAATTATGACAATGTATGTGTAAAGTTAAAGATATTTGGACAATTAGGCCAGTACATGTGTGTTGCTATATATTTAGTGAACTAATAGGAGCAGTGTTAATCGTGTGTGAGTTGGGAGTGGATGGTTTCATGTCTCTTTTGGCTGCATGCGTTTGGTGTATGTGTATGTTTATTTTAAATGAAAACATTATGGTTTAATAAGCTTTACCATGAATGTTGTTTCTGTTACCAGTCATGCGTCGAAACGCATCATCAGGTGGAATAATATATTGCTGTGTACATATAGATTAGAAGTAAACGACGATGGTGGCTGTGATTTATTACACATAAATGACGTTATGACAATATAAGGGGCTTGTGACCATTGTAGACAGTGCAACAGGTCAACCTAACCTATATGTACTCAGCATAGTATTATTCCACCTGATTATGGGGGTTTAAACCCTAGAAACGCATTGTGTGTACAATAAAACAAAGTAACTAGTCTCAGAAATACCTTGTGGTTTAATCAGTTTCAATGTGTCTGTTGGTTCAGATGTGCTCTCTCTTGACGAGATGTAGGAATAGTGCGACATTGCTTATTACATATTCCATGCGTGGTGGCATCGACGCGTGTAAGAGAGGATTGATATCCTGTGGCGTCGTCATCCACAGTGCATTCTGCTGGTTCGAAGCATCGTTCGTATGAATTGGCATTAGGTTATACCGCTGCTGCCAGTCATATTTTCGACTGCCGACAAGTCTGGTGACTTGATGGGCCAGGGCAAAAGGTGGACATCCTGTCACACAAAATATTGCGTAGTCGTACAGCTACATGCTATCGTGCATTGTCTCAATGAAAAATTGTATCTGCGATGACATGCAGAAAGAGTACGGCTACTAGTCGCACGTTGACTTTCACGTATGTCAAACTGGTCACACAGTCATAGACGATAATCAGTTGTGATTTGTGGCTGTCGTTAACAGAACCCCAACGCATTACGGCCCTGAGTTGTCGCTGTAACTGTAGTGCGAATGCAGTCACCGTTGTGCCGCTCTTCCCGTCTGCTGTAAACCAAAATGCGGCGATCATTTTCAAACAAACAGAACCTGTGTTTGACGGAAAACACTGTCTGATGCCAAGCATGCACCCAGTGACTTCTCCCGTACATCCTTTACGCTGCTATAGTTGGAACCAAGAACGACGTCGGTCGAGTTTGGGCTTGGTCTATACAGCTACGCCACGCATTCGTCAACAGCCAAAGAGCGTTCAGTAATGTTGTTACCGCTCTGCTGTGACTGTTGTAGGCATTGCCGGAATTAAATTTGATTGTAGCGAGTAATTCAGTGTATTAAAGGAACCGCAAATCACGTATAAATGTGTACTTCAACAGTCAATTAAAATGTTGTGGCCTATACATGCGCGACTCGCCATCGTTCACCGATCCAACTATAGCATATTGTGCACTTTTGTGATAGTAGACAGAGAAGTGGACGACGCGCACGTTACCAATGCCGTAATAAACGGTGACGGAATGTCACCCCTAACAGATAGGTAAGTCTGCAGAATGCTGAATAGGGCAGTAAGGTAAAATTTGTTACTGGCAGCAAAATTACTTAATTTTTTAAAATTACGTGAACCGGCGATAGCCATAATCAGAAATCTGTCAAAACTACACCAATAATACAATAAAATAAGTATGATTGAGACTGACATGACCATGAATTACACATACCCTGGGTACTTTTAAAGATCACCAGGGAACATTATTGTTACATGCTGCTGAGCGAACATACAACAGCAGACTGATTGCAACCAATGTCAACATCGTGGACAGGTACACATTTGAATCACAAATTGGCGTAACACTCCTGGGCGCACTGCTCGTGGTGCCGCCACAAACAAAGCCAATAATTAGTCTAATAAAGAATTCTTGCACTACAAGTGAGAAACTTCAAAAATATTTGAACATATTATGGCGAACAAGTAACTGTGGTGTCGCACAAGTACAAAGTGCGCGCCACTTACTTTCGCCGCGCGCCGCCATGCACGCACGGCGCGGCGTTCTCACGACGACAGCCACGAGCGCCCTCTGCTGCAACCCCGCTCATGGCCACCACGGAAAGACACCGGACACTTCGGACTGAGATAGCAACGAGTTAGGACCTTCGTAATCAGATAGGCACCAGTGGAGACTTTGCTATTGTACAGGCACTAGGCAGGCCTCTAACAACTATGTATCAACATTCTGCAGTACTATGTAAAAGTTAAGTATTGTTACATTCTGTGCAATATATATCTTTCTAATTTACTCGAGTGTTTATAGTTTCTGGCTGCTCCCCTCCGTACCTGCACCAGCGTGTCGGTCTCATTCCACTCGGCCACCGACACCTACGACGAGGCTGGGACACAAAAGCGGCGACGAAGTTGGGACACAAAAGTAACAATTATACAAAACAAGATTTATGAAACATGATTACTAGGATGGGTGGATAAAGAACAGAGAGTGATTTCTGAAGTACATGTCGGTACATGGATCCATTGCTTTACAGCATTAATTTAAGGTAATACAGACTACAAAACAAATAGCATTTGCAGACGACAATTTTTCAATGTATACATGGCAAAAGTACCACTACATTTTATGTTTTCATAGTAAAGTACTATCAAATGATAACAAGGATCATAGGACAACATCAATTTGTACAAAAGCAAACCCATGTAAGTATTAACCCCGAGAAAAGTGATAGCTATTAACGGGGTATGTGTGAATAAGCAAACCGAAAGCTATCTCAGCACTGTCAAGGGTTCCAAAGTAATGCCCTTCGCCGAATCTCGCTTTATTGTAGCAAGTGAATCTCAGCATCAATTACTGTAGAGAGAGTGAGAGGGAAACACATTGTGAATCACAAAATGTTAGCAATTTCATTGGTGTCAAAAGCGCAGGCATGATGTGGAGGGGCATAGCTTTGTTCGAGATAGCGTTACAGCACATTTAATATTATAGGAAGCTTATCCTGGCTATGCTCGACTATTTAGGAGCGAGTAAGGCAATGGGCAGTCACACAACGCACACTCAAGCAATGAACGTATGGAATGACTTGCGTACTCGCCGGACCTTAACCGTGCAGAGGATGCCTGGCATGCTTTTGGCAGGCGTGTTTATCAAACAAGGCTCTAACCCGGAAACCTGTAAGAAATGAAAACTGCTTTCAGAGATAAATTAGCCGGCCACGGTGGCCGAGGGGACTGAGGCGCTCCAGTCACGGTCTGCACGGCCACTACAAAAAATATTTAAATGTTTGTAAATCTATCAGACCAAACTACGTGGTCATCAGTCCGTAGCTTACAAACTACTTAAACCTAGATAAACTAACCTAAGGACAAACACACACACACACACACACACACACACGCGCCCCAGGAAGGACTCGAACCTCCACGGCGAGCAACCGCGCGCTCCGCAGCGAGACGCTTTAGACTGCTCGGCTACTCCACCGCGACACGGCCACTACGGTCGGGGGTTCGAATCCCCCGTTGGGCATGGATATTTGTGCCGTCCTTAGTGTTAGCTAGTTTGTAAGTAGTTTGTAAGTTTAGGGACTGATGACCCCGTAGTTAAGTCCCAAAAGCTATACAAACATTTGACATTTAGAGATGAATTAAGCAATATCCTCCCAAAACTGCTAGAATCCGACCTGGGAGAAGTAGATTTAGTAGAAATCTAAAAGCGCGTTAGGCAATACTCACCTTACGACTTTGTTGGAAGACAGGTTAAGAAAAGGCAAACCAATGTTTATGCCTTTTTTTTGGAGAAAGCTGTTAACAGTGTTGGCTGGAATACACTCTTTCAAGTTTCGAAGGTATCTGGACTAAAATATAGAGAATGGAAAGTTATGTAAATATGCACAAAGAAAGTCGGCAGTTGTAACAGTCGAAGATCTTGAAAGGGACGCAATGGTTGAATAGAATTGAGTAAGATAGGGTTGTAGCCTTAAGCCGTTGTTTTTGTATCTGCACATTCAAAAAGCTATGAAGGGAAGCAAGGAGAAGAGGAGGATGATTAGATGGGTTGATTGCGTAACTAATTAGGAGGCACTGAACAGAAACAGGGAGGATAGAATTTTTTGGGATACCTTGACTAAATTAAGGGATCGATTGATGGGACACATTCCAAGACGTCAGTGAATCATCATTTTAGTATTGGGACGAATTTTTGGAGGCTATACATCGTGGAGGGAGACCAAGAGACGAAATAGGTCAGCACATTGGAACTAATGTAGTTTTCCATTCTTATTCAGAAATGAAGTTGCTTGCTCGGGATACGGTACGGTAGCTTGGAAAGCTATACCCCCTCCCCCCCTCGACGACTTCTAAACGGTTTTGTAGGCATCTTGAAAAACAATGCATAATGTTTAATGACGCTCCATGAAGCCATATTCAACTCTGCGAGCCCGATATCGACCTCCTTGTTACGAAAAAGGCCTAAGTAAATCGTGAACGTTATTTAGGTTTGATATATTACTCTCACAATGGTAAAATCAGGACCATTTTTCTCAACAAATTTACTCTCCAAGCTATTTCTTGTTTGTATGCGTACTTTGCCTTTCATTATTGTTGTGCGACAGGATTTCTGTCATCGAGAAGTTATACACTGTCGAAACGACCAGACTGTAGAATATTAGATCATGTATTATGATACATCATCATTACATATCCTGACAGAAGAAATATCATCTGTAGAAATCCTCCAAAAGCAACGATCGTGTGAAAGCTTGCTCAATTCATCCCCGAGACCCAGAGGTTGGAACAGGTAGGCTCCCTCCTAGATGCCGCTATTCTTGACATTAAGTGAGGCCACACTGTCGCCAAAGTAATAAAATACTTGTGTATGCAGTATCAGATCGTATGTGTAACTTAAATTTGGATCTTCCATTGAACAGAACAGTCATGCTCAATGGAGAGAAGTAATATATGGCGTTCCGCGTGGAAGTCTTGTACAACACTATTCACAGTGAATAAAAATCTTCTAGTAGATAAAGCTGAAATTTCGCTGAAAATTTTCGCGGACGATGCTTTAGTTTATCAATAAGTCAAACTCTGATAAAAAAATCGTTGCGAAAAGCAGAAGGATCTGCAGCATATTGACGTTTGGTGCAGGGAGTGGCAATTAACTGTCAACATAAACAAACCTAACAAATCTGAAGTACAGCATATTTATTACATAATACATACTTATCATACAATAATGCAATTAAGAATGAATTACTGGAGGCAGTTTCTTCCATAATATATGTGGCAATAGGCCAGAAAAAATTAGAAAAGCAGGTGCCAGACTGAGATTCATTGCAAGATAGAAAGTTTGGCCCATGGACAATGAATGTAGCTCAGAAAACATTTCTTTCGACCAATACTCGTGTATTCCTCGTCAGGTGGGATCCGTTGAAAGTGGGAATAATAGAGATGTTCAGAGATCAAGCGTAGAACAGCTAGCTTCGTTACACATCTCTAAGGCAGCAAAAATAATCGGTACATCCAGTTGCAGACCTTGCAAGAGAAGCGTTATGTATCCCGTTATGTGTTACTGTGAAAGTTATAAGAATGTATGCTTGTCATAGAGCTGCCCAACATATTTCTTTCTTTTACATATACCCCACGAAGAGAACATTAGGATGAAATGAGAGAGACTGGAGCCCACAGGGAGACATGTAAGTTGATATAGTAAGCGCTATTGAGACAGACGATATCCATTTTGTGGGCTCTGTTCTTATTCATCGAGGACGGAATTTGCTGGTACAATATAGACGGGACGAGATTCTCCAGTGAACTGATGTATTCTCCGATTAACTCGAAACGAAAACACTGGTTCCAAATTCGGCACAGCCTCGGCGGCGGACTAGTTTCAGGTTGCAAGGCTGCTCGCGTGTCCGGCGACGTCACTTGCTGGCCGCTTCAAAGAGAGCCCTGTTTTCCGGGCCGGCAGCAGACAGCAGCAAGGGAGGGCCTGGGCGGTCCGGCCAGTCAGTTGTTTGTTGGTTCCGCCTCTGTCGCTATCCGCTTACGTCTGAGGAGACACGGGACCTCCGGCGCTTTGTTCGTGTGTGGCCGCCGGGGGCGTTCACGGTCGGCGGACAAGCTGAAAGCGCGCGACAGCTCCGCAGCCGTCGCAAACAAACCGCCGCGCCGACCAGCTCGACTGGAAACTGAACTGCACGCAGCGCCGACGCCGACTCCCGGTGGCGCCCTCCGGAAGAGCCGACCGTCCTCCAGCAGATTACCACCGGACCGTGTCTCTATCCGGTTAGGAGCAGCTGAAATCGTCCATCCTCTTGTATTCCTAATCCCCTCCATACCTTCGAATGAACACAATCACTTCAGAGAAACACAGTTGGCGTTGGAACATTGGAATATTGTCACACTGATGACATAAACGACAGTGGCTTAAAAGTTGCAGAAAAATAAGTCACCACATCCGGATTTCATCTCAGTACGGTTCCACAGATGCGGTTCCCAGCCACCGAGGCGTGGAGAGGCGGGTAGCATACGAGTGGGCTGGGGCTGCGAACGCTCGAACGTTAGTGGTGCCGGGCGCGGTGGATCAGCGACGAACGCCCTCTGTAAAAAAAAAAAAAAAAAAAAAAAAAAAAAAAAAAAAAAAAAAAAAAAAAAAAGGAGGTGGTTACTCCTCTGATCGGTGGATCGCCACTTCAGTGCAGGTCATACCGTCATCTGTTTTAATTTACATAGATTTTCTTCAACAGCGATTAGTTAATGTCTTTTACATTTCAAAGGTGATATAACGAAGAAAAAAAATACATGTAGTTGCATAGACATTTAACTGAATAATTCACTGTCTCTGTTGCTAATTCATTATTACACCTAATAACGCCTTTTGCGCTGTTAGCGCATCATTAGATTGGGTGGAGATGGAGCCACAGAACTATTTAAAGCTTTGGTGGAAGTAGCTTAACAATTTGTGGTCTTTCATTGACCCCATAGCAGCAGAGGAGTCGCTGTCGCGACAGGTCCTCGTTTGTAAACGAGGAATGAAATGCATAGATATTATTGAATGTTCAAAGTTATTTGTCTGTTCAATACCTTTATTATTATAACAAGTATCATATTTATAATTTTAGACAAGTAAAAGACAAAACGCATAAGGTTTACCGGAAACTGTCTACTTATTGTGATTTCCCCTAATCCCTGGCACGTGCTGTCGGGACTGCAGACACAGGTTGCACTTGTTAACAACAACGGGAGGGGTAGGCCCCATTCGGCAGTGAACCTGCATAGCGGTGAGACGTTTCCAGTATAACAAGAAAGAGCCGTATTTGTACTACGTTTTCATAATCACAAGATTTCATTTTTCTACAAAAATGGAGGTGGCTCCCGCTTCTCCGATTACTGCATTTGATATCCATTCAATAATATGAAAAAAAAAACAAGAAACAAAAAAAAAAAAAAAAAAAAAAACAAAAAAAAAAAAACAAAAAAACAAAAAAAACGACGGTGTCAGCTACAGTAGAACTGGCGATCCAACGACTGAAAATCCAGAAAGCTAACCAATGGACCATTGCTCTCTCTTGCTTATGGCTTATTTATACCTCCAACAAAAGGTTACATGTTCGACGCGAGAAACTGCTACTGCGAGTTTCTCGCTATGGTTTAAAATTGCGCCTTAGTCCTTGCACATTATGTTGTCCTAATGGACTGCTAGAAGGTACAACGTCTGAAGAAACTCCATGAATAGAATGTCGTGGCCTCCACATGAGCGACTGTATGCAAGAACATAGTCCCTCAGATGTTTTACTCGTCAGCCGTCAATGTCAACGAGGTCAGAATGGGCGCTACAGTCACGGTCTGCAGGGCCACTACGGTCGGGGGGTTCGAATCCCCCCTCAGGCATGGATATTTGTGCAGTCCTTAGTCTAAGGTAGTTCGTTAGTTCGTAAGTAGTTAAGTCCCATAAGCTTAACAAACATTTAAACTTTTTTTTTTTTTTTTTTTTTTTTTTTTTTTTTTTTTTTTTATGTCAGAATGCAATAAGAATTTACACACTACGTCTGTAACATGGTAATATTTACAAGTCAATTGTCCATTCTGTCCCATAGAGAACTAACCATGCATCATTTTTTCTTTTCTATTCTACACGATTGGTGAAAGCAGTTATAAGAGCTGCTCTGTGGCATTCATCCCTAACTTCAGAAAAATTTATCGTAAATCTCTTCTCCAGCACAAACTGCCTTAAGCAGGGGCAGATCCATGAAGACCTGCTCGGGAGGGGGGGGGCTGAGGGGGCGGTGAAAGTGATCTCATCGTCAGCTAAACACTGGTTCAGTAGAAAGACTCTAGTAGTTCCGGGCATGCCCTACCCCTCTTTACCCCAAGCCCAATCAAACAAAAGTGTCAGTTCTGAAGACTCGGTGCAGTAGTAGCATGCTAGTAAACATTCTTAAAAAACGAAAGGTTGCTATGCCCGTAAGCCTAGAATAAATTGTACGTACTGTACTAAGATAGTAAAATAATGGACCTGCGAAGTAACGAACCAATATCCTTAAATTGGTCATTATAGAATTACTTTACACATAGATGAGTCAGTCTTCAAATCACCACTCATTTAGAAAGCCTCACTCGGACAAAGCTCAGATTGTTCTCTTTTTATACGATATAGTGTGAACTGCTGAGGAAGGACAACTCATAAATTCCATGTTGCTAAATTTCTGGAAAATGTTAGCCACTGGGCTCACTAGAGTCTGGTAATAAGAGCCGAGCGTACAGAATAAACCCAGATATGTTATTGACTCGAAGACACTTTGACTAATAGAATGTAGTTCATTATCGTTGACGGATAGTCCTTATCTAAGGCTGAGGCATTGTCATGAGACTCTCAGGGAAATGTGAAACACCGGTTTTGTTCTCTGTAGACATAAATGTCCTGACAGGGTCTTTGCTCCTATTGCTATAGCGTGCGGGAAAATATCGGCGTTGCATGACTATAAACTGAGATCGTATGACGTAAACTGAAAGTTTGTTGTTATACATGCTAGATTTCTCTAAATCTAACAAACCGCAGCTTAATGCAAATAAGTTGGAAAAATAATCCTATAATATTCGAATACACTGTTGGTCGTGACACAGTCAAGTGCTTTAAGTATCTTAGAGTAACATTACAAAGCGATATCAATTGGAACTATAGCGGTAGGACATTATCACTGAAGGGGAATGGTTGACTCTCTATTTATTGTGAGGTTCTTAGGAGACTGTTGCTCGACTATAAAGAAAAATCCTTCCCTTATTCTTTGTAAAACCGAATTTAGATTCCATCCGGACCTGGGGGTTTTCAGTTCTCCCAACTGCTTCTCTGCATCGGTGATTCCATTTGGGAATTTGTGCGATGATCGAATGATGGTATAGTCGTATGGTCCTCCTGCGTCAAAGCCTTATCAAGTGCTAAATTTAAAATTTCAGCTTTCCTTTTGCTTTATTCTATCACCAACCCAGAATGATCAACGAGTGACTATATAGAGGTAGGGGAAGGTAGGGTAAGATGACGAGGAGTCTAAGATGAGGAATCATTTATTTAATGCGATTGACGAGACGGAGCAGCGAATGTAGATCTCGCCTTACCAGCGATTAGCAATCTACGTGTGCTACAATGTTTACTAAAGCTCACCATCATAATTTAACACTGTCACGCAATCATTTATGATTACGCACATGTTGGTTGTAATATTTGAATGCGCCGAAATAGCATCTGGAACTCGTGTAGTACATTTTTGCAAACTGATTTGTTTTTCCGTAAACCATTTTTTGTATGCTATCTCTTTAATGTACATATTACACTCCAAAGAGGATGTACTGAAGTGTTGTTCTTAGGTTTAAATTATCAATGGTCCTTTCGGGTAAGTTGAAGATAAAGAATAGTCATCTTTTCAGAGAATTCATAAATCATTTTAATGGGCTTTTCATACTAACTTTAATGCGCGTGTGTAGCAAGTATAAATAAAGGGCCAACAGGCAGCAATGGTCACAGGAAGGCACAAATCGATGACCATTGGGCAAGAGGTACAGAATGGTGCAGTGTTGTACGCAGCTTCTAAGAGAAAAGGTGCAAAATGATGCCCTCATTACTCACCACAAACAGAAGCCAAACTGTAGGAAAACAAATATAAAAGAAAATAGTTTAAGAATTGAATGACAAATAGGGAACCAAGGGGAGATGAAAATACAAATATGATGAGGCACTCCGTAATACCTCGATATCCGTCAATTACACTGAAGTCGATGTTATAGTTAGAGAAAAACTACGTGAAATCAGCAGTGACTGGTAAATTAAGGACTATGTATGGGTGTCCATGTTCTCGTAAGTGGGGACAGGCTATTTGTACCGAACTCACTGTGACACATATTAATCGCAAAGCAAATGTGTGCTTCTTTGCTTAAAGTAAAGTGATTTTTTTATGTTTATGCAATTGTGTTTTCCTTCGTCAAAGTACCCAGCGATATTCGCCAACTTATCTGCAAACGAGGGTAAGATGCCGAGTTCGATATCATTTGGAAAAAAAAGTCAAAGTAATTGCCGTAAATGTTACATTTAGAAAAACTATGAAATCTGTAGTGGGCAACAAAACTGTAATGGTTTATCAGAAGTATACATATAGGCGTCAGGTGTAAAATTAGGGGATAAAAAATTTCAAAAGCTTACTGTCATTTTACCCTATTTTTCCCTATCTCACCCGCTTATCGATCTTACATCGGACCAGAATTCTATTGAACACATTTAGCTATTGCTTCTTATTTGTGACTTCCCTCAGATTTTCTTAAACCTTTCTCTCTATTCAAGCAATGCACTCGCCACCATTATCTCATTCAATACCTTTGTACAGACGATTAAGTGTTTGGCATCAATTCCTGAGCAACGATGACGAAAAATTTAGTTTATTAATGATTTTGTCTATAAAGAACAATTCTGCTACCAGTTACGATTTTCATATTTTGTCCAGCACGATGCGTTTCTGGAAATAATTCCCAGTTTCCCGTGTGTTTTCGTGCTATCCCATTTCAGTTGCGATGTTTCTGATGTGTGAGGGTCAGCATTATTTTGATGTCTTTCCGTGCAATTATCAACTGAGCAAATGTTTACTTGCTATTGGTCTTTATACATGAAATATGATGAAATATTTTGAAAAACTGCTATCTACAGTTTCCTCGTGGTCCACTTGTGTAGAATCTCACACATATGAAACATCACAACTATCATTTTGTACACAGAACACATAAATGTTTACAAAACAACCTTACATACATAAACATTTACAAATATGTTCTTACATGGGGTCTGTGGAGTACTTAGCCGTTTTGCTTGCTTTTAGTGAATGGGTGTCCTGTATTGTGTATATGAGTTGTTATTGCTGCTGTTGTGTGTCTGTTTGGGTCTAGACGTTGATGTGTTCTGTTGATAACTCAGCCTGTTGACCGTAGGAGGAACTTGGCGCATTCCAGCTACGTTATTATTATTATTATTATTATTATTATTATTATTTGTCTGTCACCAAAAGAAGCTATGTCAATTCTTCCAAATTACAATTATGTTAAATATATCCTCAGAGGTCAACGAAGACGTCTCGCAGTATTCAGAAACGTAGAGGCAAATGGAATTACTATCACCTGTCAGTTGATGAATCTTGACAATACAGACGTTCACTGTGCTAACCAGTCATCAAATTTAGTCCGCAGTCATTCTTGTTCTGTTTCTGCAATAAAGACTTCCTTAGTGAGTGTAAGAAAAACCATCACATCGTTTTTAAAACAGTCTAAATTTGCAGTAGGTTGCGATGTTGTTTTTATTTTCACAACAGACTCCCCAAAGGGGCTCACGGTTGTTTCGTGAGTACGTGCGTGGCGAGCACGGTGCCCCGAGCTAATGAAGTCTTTTTTTCCGTTTTTCTTACCTGGACTGCATTTTCTTTCCCTTCTCCTCCTTTCCTACCTTCAATCTTCCCTCTCCGCAATGGAGGACTGATAATCAACAATCCAACCAACCACAACAGGTTTTTTCAACTCGCATTACTGCTATTTTCAAGTGACCTCTCGACATATAATTATTTTTATACCACTTACGCATTTAAAATAGTTACGTTTAGGTGAATGACGTACATTCACGTCGTTATAAACAGTTCCATATCTTTCAAAAATATTTTGATAATATGAGTTGATGTTCGTAAATTATATTTCACCGTTTTGACAGTTCTTTTCATGCTGTGATCTATGTTCATAGATAATACTTCGATGGTAATAAAGATGGTGATTATATTACTATTCGTTGTTGTTTCGATATTTTTTGCTACTTTACGTTTAGCTGTATCCATTTTGTAATTTCTACTGACATAATTGTCATAAAATAGTTCAAATATGGCTGTTAGTGATGTTAAATAATTCCATGCATCGTTTTCACTTTATTTCTATATTATGGTAATATATTATCGTAAGTTTCGATTTATGATGTAGCAACGTTATTTGTTTGGGTTGCTATTTCATTCATATGTTCCAATTTGATAAGTGTCATATTTGGTGGTGCATTACCTTCGCAATTCAGCATTTTTCTTTTTGAGTAACTCGATAAAATTTTCAAGGTCTGCCTGATTATTCTGTACTTCTTGGAGTTCGTTTTTCATATGCAAGTAAATTTCAAGTTATTCAAGAATCCACGACAGTAGCAGTTTTTTGTATTCTATGTACCACCTGTAAAGCTCTCCCAGTGTCGATGATAGTGTGACGGCGATTCCTTAGACGGAGAAAGAAGCTTGATTTGTGGTTTTCTCTAATCCTGATATTCTTTAAAGCTTGTACTAAAGTTCGTTCCCGTTTGGCCTATATTGTCGCGTTGAAATAGAAGCAATATTGACTTTGAAGACAGGATTCTCAACTGAACACAGCACTTATACTAAAAGCAGGTTTATTGCGAACTGAAACTTACACGCAGCACTAAATGCCTCTCGGGCAGAGCGTTGTGCTATTTATACACAGACAGAATTTGCCAAAAATTAGAAGAATAGTTAACATAAGAAACAAGTAGAAATTACAAGTGAACATAAGAAACATGTAGAACATTCTGAAAATGATAATTACAAAGAAATTTTCCCGGTGGACGGGATTGAACCGCAATCGGTGATGCTATCCCTAGCGCCACGCAGGCAGTCGGTTAACGTGGTGTCTCGCAGCATTTCTCCCTCTCCTGAAGAAACAGCGAGCCGCTGTTAGGTTCCCTTTGGAGCCAGCTGCACCATTACCACCATTAGCCTGACGTTTTCAATTGGTGAGAGATCTGGAGAATGTGCTAGCCAGGGCAGTAGCCGAACATTTTCCATACCCAGAAAGGCCCGTACAGGACCTGCAACATGCGGTCGTGCATTAGCCTACTGAAATGTAGGGTTTCCCAGGGATCGAATGAAGGGTAGAGCCACGGGTCGTAAAACATCTGAAATGTAACGGCTACTGTGAAAAGTGCCGTCGATACGAAAAAGACGTTACCGAGACGAGTAACAAATGACACCTCGTACCATCACGCCGGGTGATACACCAGTATAGCGATGACGAATACACGCTCCAATGTGCGTTCGCCGCGATCTCCTCAAACACGGATGCATGATGCTGTAAATAGAACCTATATTGATCCGAAAAAATGACGTATTGTCAATCGTGCACCCAGGGTCGTCGTTGCGTACATCATAGCAGGCGCTGCTGTCTCTGTGGTGCAGTTTCAAGGGTTACCTCAGCCATGGTCTCCGAGCTGATAGTCCATGCTGCTGCAAACGTCGTCGAACTGTTCGTGCAGATGGTTGATGTCTTGCAAATGTCCCCATCTGTTGACTCAGGGATCAATATGTGGCTGCATGATCCGTTACAGCCATGTGGATAAGATGCCTGTCATCTCGACTGCTAGCGATAAGAGACCGTTGGGATCCAACACGGTGTATTGCCCTTCTGAACCCATCGATTCCATATTTGCTAACAGTCATTGGATCGCGACCAACGCGAGCAGCATTGTCGCGATACGATAAACCTCAATCGCGATAGGCTACAATCAGGCTTTTATCAAAGTCGGAAACGTGATGGTACGCACTTCTCCTCCTTACACGAGGCACCACAACGACGTTTCACCAGGAAAAGCCGGTCAACTGCTGTTTGTGTATGAGAAATCTGTTAGAAACTTTCCTCGTGTCAGCACGTTGTAGGTGTCACCACCGGCGCCAACCTTGTGTGAATGCTCTGAAAAGCTAACCAATTGCATATCACAGCATCTTCTTCCTGTCGGTTAAATTTCGCGTCTGTAGCATGTCATCTTCGTGGGGTAACAATTTTGATGGCTAAGAGTGTAGAAATGTTCAAATGTTTGTAGAACTTATGGGCTTAACTACGGGATCACAGTCACTAAGCTTACAAACTATTTATGAACTAGCTAAGGCTAAGGACGGCAAAATTATCCATGTTCGAGGGGGGATTCGAACCCCCGACCGTAGTGGCCGTGCAGACCGTGACTGGAGCGCCTCAGTCCCCTCGGCCCAAACGGTGTAGGTACCGCAATTAAAGCCAAGTTAAGCTCGGAAATTATCGAAATAGTGAAATAAATACGGCGATTCAGAAGTAGTGATCGTGGGGCAGGGCGCTGGGCGGGGCGAGCGGGCGAGCCCTGGATATCGGAGAGAGGAGAAATGGGGGGGGGGGGGGTGTATTTTCTCAAGAACTCGTCGTCACAGGAGGATGTAGTTGCAGCATGGTAGTCTACATTACAACGTTTAATAATAGCGAAAATCGACTATTTTAAGCGGTGGGTGAAACTGAAGACGAAAAGAACCGGTATCTAATGGAAAATTGGTTGTTAAAGCGATAACCGCTATCCCTAGCAGCGAGCACACCTGTAGCAGCGAAAGGGTTAAACGCTTTCAGCTCGGATGCACCCTCTAACCGTTTCTGCAGCGACCGCGGGTCTCGTCCTCAGGCCTGGTGGGAGGCGCACACGTGTCGGCCGACGCGGAGTCCCACGCCGGGGCGCGCAGCGCAGATTACGGTTATTTACGGCTCGCGCTTGACTAATTGCGAAGAGGCGATCCCGAGCCCCGGCGGCAGAGCATCCGTGAGCCGAGAGCCGGTCCCGGCGCAGCCTCCCACAACGAGCGCCTCCCGCGTCTTCTATCAACACAAAAAATTGCACCTCCCGCGGAAATTACCGCCCGCGAACGCGCACTAATCTTTTTATTACACGTTTAGTCCTACACCCTCTTTTTCTTTCCCTGCTTCTGCACGTTTTTTCGGCCGCTTTTTTTTTTTTATTATTTCGTGTCGTGTCAGTTCACGAGAGGAGGGGAGCAGGAAGGATTGTGAAGGCTTCACATCGTTACGGATTTCCCGTGAACCGCCGGACCCGCCGCCCTATCTCGCGTAATTAATAAAGCGAGCGAGGCGTCTCATGCGCCGGGCCGCCACTGCGCCCTGTGGGAACGCGCGCGTCGCGTGACTCGATGTTACAGACAGCCGTCTACCAGGGCTCCACCTCCGAGCAATAACGAAGATTACCGAACTGCTACGAGCCGTCGATTCTGGATCGGGTGTATTTGCTTATTTTATTATTATAACTCAGGCGTTGTTGTCCAGCTTCTGCCAGTAATCCGCGTCGTACTAGCACGATATTTCGATCGAATTACTTACGATCTTCATCAGGTGCTTCCTGCAACTGAATCCAGTGTGCTGTTTTTATTTTTTTATTTTTTCCTTTATTGAGTTTTAATGCCCTATAACAGGCAGGCTGACAGCAGCCTATGATGCTGCTCCACAGCCGAACGAATAAAAACAGTAGACAAACAGAATATAAAATTAACAAGATGATAAAACGGCGCATTTACAAGTACAAGATGAGAAGATGGGAGAATGTTAAAAGAACATGAAAATGGATAGACGTACATGGTCGTTAAAACAAGACATTGCCACGGTGGCTAAAAATGTTCAAATATTTGTACAGCTTATGGGACTTAAATACGGGGTCATCAGCCCCTAAACTTACAAACTACTTATGAACTACTTACGAACTAGGATGGCACAAATATCCATGCCCGAGGGGGGATTCGAACCTCCGACCGTAGTGGCCGTGCAGACCGTGACTGAAGCGCCTCAACCCCCTCGGCCACCGCGGCCGGCCACGGTGGCTAAAAAACATTCACTGCAGACGACGAGACATAACGTGGCAGTGACACTGAGGTAAGAAAAACTGAACACTGGTTTCCCACAGGCGCGTACGCAACGTTAAAAAACACTGGCCGACGAAACACTATACACACGAAGCACTGAACACTGTTAAAACACTAGCACGGTACTGGCCCTGCAGGAGGACGGAGGGGGGGGGGGAGAATGGAAAAAAGAGCGGGGGAAGGGGAAAGGAGGTGTGGAGAGGAGAGAAAAGGGGGGGGGGGGCAGGATGGAATCCTGGGGGAGGCGGAGAAAGGAGGGGGTGAGCTAAGCGGGGGACAGGATGGGGACGGGAGGGAGAGGGAGGAGGGGGCGATAATCTACAGAGAGAGGTCAAATTTGGAAGGAGGGATAGATGTCGGGATGGTTGTGGAGAACGTCGTCTGGGAGAGGTAGGTGGCGGAAGCCCCCCTCGGAGAGGACGTAGAGGGTGTGGAGGTGAAGGGAGGGAGGGAGGGAGGGAGGGATGTGGCAGTAAAGTCGTGGCAGGGGCCCGGGATCCAGGAGGAGAGGAGATACTTGTGGGTGACGGGACTCTAACTTTCGGTGTATGTACTTGAGGCATTTGTGTTGAAGGACTTGGACCAGATGTGGGAATGGGATAAGGTCGTGAAGAATCCGCGTGGGGGAGGGGAGGCGGATGTGATTGGCGAGGCGAAGGGCGTGGCGTTCGAGGATTTTGAGGGACTGAATCCAGTGTGGAAGGCGTCCAGTATTTATGTCTGTCTGTTGTGGCTAGGCGTTGTACCATTGGTTTGCGCTGTGGGAGGCGATCCATCCCACGTCCGCGCCGGCCACTAGCCGAAATACTCGCATTTACTAGGTGTGCCTGTTCCGCCTGCTGTGTTCGTGCTTTTTGGCACTTGTCTGTTAATAATTTCGTTATGTTACATTTTTTTCCACCTCCAAGTTGTACTGGGCGTTCAATCTGCTGATTGCCGTCATTTAAGCTTTCTTGCACACTATACTGTCCTGTTCACCTTAGCCGGCCTGTCATGTGCCCCATATGAGGTCCGCGCCCCATAGAAGCTCCTTTCTGGCTCCTGGTGTTGGAAATACTGTTTATTCTCTATGTGACCGTCTTCTGGTGCTTGGTCTGTTATCTGATTCAGCACCATTTGTTCAGCCTGTGTTATTTGTGCTGATTTTTTCATTCTGTCACATGCAGAATTATTGCTCCCACAGTTGGGCTGTTGCCCCCATCGTGTATTTAGTAGATCAAGTGCTGGATTCCAGGCGAATCTACGCTGATGTCCCGTGTAACGGTTGATAAGATTTTGTGTGACCTTTATTTCAATGGATTCTTTGATAACACTATCCCAGTATCTGGGAGATTGTGCCAGAATCTTGACATCATTGTAATTCATTAAATGATTTAATTCCAAACAGTGCTCCGCCATAGCTGACTTGGAATCTTGTTTGAGTCTGGTGTGTCGTTGATGCTCGTTATACCTGATGTCGACGGTCCTGGTTGTCTCGCCAGTGTATGACATACCACACTGCCATGGTATGTGATAGATTCTCGGTTTCTGTAGCCCCGGATCATCCTTTACACTCCGTAAGAGAGTCTTTCATCTTTGGTAGTAGGCAGAATACGCTTTTAACATTGTACTTAAGATGTAATCTGGTGATTTTCACAGATATTGGTACCGCATATGGCATAAAGGCTACGGCCTTCGTTTCTTCTGGTACTTCTTTGACTCCTCTGCCGAAGAAACAGGGCGCAGCGACTTATCGAAGTTCTGTGTATGAATAACCATTCCAGTAGAAGACAGATCCTGTAGAAGACAGATCGTGCTAGTACAACGCGGATTACTGGTAGAAACGCGATTCTCTAAGGTATCACACCACTGGAAAAGCCTTAATATGTACATCAGGTGTTGTTATTTCGTAGCATTATCGCAGTGCATAAAGATCACAAGTACGTCGTTCTTAGTACGGTTAATTAATAGCTGGTGTCTAAAAGTAAGACATTAGCCATTTACATTTGCCTTTAATGACAGGAAAGTTTTGAGCCATAGTGTTCAGCCGGTTGCTGCAGTGTAATGGGTAGCCCGCTGGGCTACGAAGCAGCGCCTATAATGTGGATTGGCGAAGGATGTTCGGCATTTGGTGCGGCAGGTGCTGGCTTTCTTCACACGCCCGACCGCCGAAATGATATATACCCAATCGCTTCTCTTTGCAGAAGACTCGTATTATCCGAGAGCGAAAAAGAATCCTGTTAAATGGATATGTGGCCACGCTGTACACTATTTGTTCGTCGACGGAGAGTAGACTATGCTTGATTTTTGGAACTATATAAACGAGCGATACTTTAGTTCGGAACCCCAAGTACCTACATACCTACAATATTTTTCCAATTTTCTTCGGAGTACGTTTCCTAACCAGCCTCGCAGCTGGAATATCAATGAAAGGAGAAGCTGACCCAAGAACGACAAAAGTACTGAATGACTGAACTATTAACGGTGACCAAATAGAACGAGAAGACATTCATTGATAATCCGCAGCTAGACCTTCCTTGGAACGCTCCATGTCGTAATGTGACTACCTCTTCAGTTTGTTTTCACGCCCGATGTGGAACGGCGTTATTTTCTATATAAAATGCAGAACTATATATAATAAAAATAGATCATACATGAAGCAAATATTCATTTCTCCCTTTTTCCCAATATATATATATATATGGGAGAAATTTTGTTCACGTCCACGCTAGAAGCGTTTGCGAACTTTTGTTTACTTTAGCTTATGGTAAAAGCGGCGTTGGCACTAGCTTATTTTGTTTTTTGGTTAGTACGTAATTATAAGGGTATGATGGGTGTTAGGAGCCAACGCCTGAAGTAAGAAAAAGTGCGCTTGCTGAAAAGGTTCAACGCCCTCTGTAATAAAAAAAGCTGAGCTCAGATCAAATCGAACAAACACGATCAGCGACCGCAACGAACTATACAACCCATAGGAGGAAAAGAAAGCAATTATGCATGGACAGCGGTTCGCGGCAACCATATGCCATATTTTATTTCTTTTGCATCTTGGATACTGAAAGGTTTTGGGACATTTTTATTAATTAAATTAAGATGTTCTGTGCTATATTGAGTTCTGAACATGTAAGAGCCCTCACTCTTAATTGTGCGTTTGTTCTATTTCGTAAACATGATGTGAAATTGCAAACATTTACAGGAACATAAACTTGGGAGATACTGTGATAATTAATGTTCTAAACAACGTGCTGACAGTAGTATTTTCATGTATAGATTAAGTATGTACCAGGTTTCTTAATGAAACTGATGCGTATACATTGCAAATTGCCTCTGTTTTTCTCTCTTTCTCTTTTGTTTCTATGCATTATGTTAAAAGTCACCATTTAAAATCAATGCGTCAATTAAAATATTATCTTTGGCATGGTTACATGGACGTTTTTAATGCATATTTTCAGTAGTATAGGCATGACTGTTTTCATGTTAGTGTACTTCGTTCCGACCTAAAATAAAGTGCCAACATTCTGTTTCTTTTTATATATAAAATCACGACAGAATAAGTGTGCTAATACTACAAGTCCACAGAACTGTTAGTACCTGATCTACATAACGAAATTACAAGCATCATCCCGTCCTTTACCACAGTTATTTTTGTAGTACCTCCTCACTTCTTGTGTGTCAGAAGACTGTGTTTGCAATTCGTTGGAATGAACATTAAAACAAGCGGCAAGTTGCGAACCACCGCGTGTTTACTTCAAAGCGTAACGCGCTATCCACTGCGCTACGGCGGGCGGCGAAAGCAGCAACTCAAAACTCTCCTGTCATAGAGTCATATGTAATTTGGCAAATAGGCGCTTTCCGACACTAGATTACAATTAATCGTACTAAGAATTACGTGTATCAATAATGGAGGATAGGTAACAACTCACTGTAAAGAGGCTCGCTGAGCAGCTGACAGACAAGAAAATAGATAATCACAATCAAACAACTTAAATTTTCGGCCATGGCTGTCGTCAGAAAAGGAAATACATACATTCACATAATCACTCAGACAACTATACATACACACAACTATTATGTCCAGCCACTCCAGCAATACAAGGTAGAGTGTGAGTGAGGTGGAGAGTGGAGGGGGAAGGATGCTGGGTAAAGGTGGGGATGGAAGGTTCCGCATTGCATGAGGAATTTTAAACGCTCTGATAGGCGGGAATTTGAATTGTGGCAATGAATACAATGTAGGGAAGGGGGCGAGAAAGGATAAAAGGGAGGCCTAGAGGAGCGCGAGGAGGGAGTGGGGGGATTTAAAATGATAAGAATAGTAAGGAAAAATAAACGTAGGAAAAAATAAAGTTAGGAAAAAGGAAAAACTAAAGTTACGATAAAAATGAAGAAATAAGTAACAATAAAAGTAATAAATGAAGGGGATACTGTAAGTAGTGATACACAGTTGTAAGCAACACATGGATACAGGATAATGGGTGGCGAAGGAAGAGGGGGGAGGGGATGTTAGGCATAAGGTAATGGGATGGGAAGTTATCTTAGGTTGAGGCCTCCCCTTCCCTTAATAGTATTCATTGCCTCAATTCAAATTTCCGCCTATCAAAATCTTTAAAATTCCTCATGCAATGCGGAACTTTCCATTTGTCACAAAATGCAGCAGTTTTTCGCGCATATCATTGTTTATGACATCATATCTCGTGAACTATATATCATATGTGATTCTTCCCCTTACGGCGACCGTCCTCATGGATTGAAGCTTACGTGTACAAAATTTCATAAAGATTGGAACAAAACTGTAGATTTGTATGCAACACGTACAAATATACCGACACTCTGCTTTATACATTAGAAGGAGTAGACCAATGACAACTAATACTTATTTTACAATTTTGAATTTTTGTGTTACGACATGTTAAGCTACTAACTAATCTCTGTAAGTATATCACATGTAACTTACCGTACCATTCTGTTAATGTTCTATATGATTGACTAATGCTTTGATAACTTTTCATCTCATTCAGGCTAACGCTTGATAATGGTAATCTGACCGAAACCAGTACCATAGAGAAAAAATAAACAGCTATGGTCAATATGTCGTTTCGCAACAACACCTGAGTTAATAAAATGAACAAATACACAAAGTAAGATGACGTATGCCATGGAGAGTTTCCACCCCATCTGGAATCGTCGGCTTCGTAGCAGTTCGGTAACCTTCGTTAATAATCGGCGGTGGAGCCGCAGTGGCCGGTCTGCGCGTAGCGCCAGGCTAATCTCAGTAATGTTCAAATGTTTGTTAAGCTTATGGGACTTAACTACGGGGTCATCAGTCCCTAAACTTACGAACTACTTATGAACTAAGGACGGCACAAATATCCATGCCCGAGGGGGGATTCGAACACCCGACCGTAGTGGCCGTGCAGACCGTCACTGGAGCGCCTCAGTCCCCTCGGCCACCGCGGCCGGCTAATCTTTGTAAGTATCTCACATGTAACTTACCGTACCATTCTGTTAATGTTCTATATGGTTTACTAACGCTCTGATAACTTTTCATCTACTTCAGGCAAACGCTTGATAATGGTAAACTGACCCAAACCGGTAGCATTGACTGAGGCGCTCCAGTCACGGTCAGCACGGCCACTACGGTCGGGGGTTCGAATCCCCCCTCGGGCATGGATATTTGTGCCGTCTTTAGTCTTAGCTAGTTCATAAGTAGTTTGTAAGCTTAGGGGCTGATGTCCCTGTAGTTAAGTCCCATAAGTTGTACAAACATTTGAACATTTTGGTAGCATTGAGAAAAAATAAACAGCTATGCTCAACATGTTGTGCAACAACGCCTGAGGTAATAAGAAAATGAACAAATACACAAAGCGAAATGACGTATGTCATGGAGAGTTTACACCCCACCTAGAATCGTCGGCTTCGTAGCAGTTCGGTACCCTTCGTCAGTACTCGCAGGTGGAGCCGCGGCAGCCGGCCTGCGTGCGTGCAGGCTCGCGTGCGGCCGTCGGCCGTCGCGTCGGCACCGCTCGGCGCTGGCGTGTCACCCCGCTTTGTTATTAGCCGCGCGGGCCCTCCCCGGGACCGTCTCCGTGTCTCTTAAATGGGTTGTTAGCGTCCCAAGTTGTCTCCCGGGACCCGCCGCATGGAAGCGCTGTGGGGGAGGGTGGCGCCTAATTCCGTTTACTTTAAAAATTACACGCCGGCCGCTCCCCGAGTTCCGCTATCTCTCCGCATTAACCACTTTGTGTCTCCCCGGTCGTTTATTTTTCTCTTAACGGGACCCTGGAATCGTTTAATAAGTGGAGCGCCGCTCGCCGCCCGTTTACGGTCTTCGTGACGGCTCCGCGAGCGGCAATCGCAGCGACAAAAGGGGCCTTTTGTGTACAGCCGACGGGAGGAGCTGCAAGGCTGCAACAGTGTTTCCTCACTACGATTTTGTTTATACATGTTGCGTGTTCTCTGACGGTGAATACTACATTATGTGATTCGAAAACGACTATTCAGACCGCTTCTTTGATTCTTTTGCTTGGTATTGAAAACGAAACTTTAGCGGTTGATGAGAAAGAATAAGCAATCGTGCCATAGTGTTGTCCTCGATTGAAGAACGCACCGTGTTCCATGATCCATTCCACATCGCTCCGCTTCCAGTGTCTAATGACCACGAACGACGTCGACGGGACTTTAAACCCATTAGGGCGTTCGCGTCTTACTGTGTTTAAGGCTATTGATAATACTGACATTAAGAATACCACTAATAATGTAGGAGCTCAGGTGTTTCTTCAAGGTCCTAGTGTGTTTTGTGGTGGTGTTTTCCGGTTTACTATTAGTAGAGCAGATAATACTCTGAGTTCAAATGTTCAAATGTTTGTATAGTCTATGGGACTTAACTACGGGGTCATCAGTCCCTAAACTTACAAACTACTTATGAACTACTTACGAACTAGGACGGCACAAATATCCATGCCCGAGGGGGGATTCGACCCCCGACCGTAGTGGCCGTGAAGACCGTGACTGGAGCGCCTTAGTGCCCTCGGCCACCGCGGCCGGCGGTAATGGTTGGATTACAGCTGCAATTGTTCGTGGTAATGGTGATACTTTAAAGGCTCAAGGTGGACTTGAGTGTTTTAATAACAGTGGCGTGATTGCTTATCGGACATTTGAAGTGGATAATAAGGGTATGGGTAAATCGTATTACTCGTGTAACATGCCATTTGTTGTTAGAACTCGTAATCATCGTAGAGTTAACGAACAAGGTGTCGGAATTTGGATTAAATGAATGATGAATTGTAGTACGGTTAGAGTTATTGGAGATGTATTGTATTATTATCGTCATCGAAATAAAGAAGTATTTTAAGTAAAAAAACTTGTGATCTTCCTCCCTTTTTTATCACTCCACCTTATAGCGCCACAAGCTTGATTACAAATACTTACATAGGCCGTATTTTAAAGCTGTGGCGCGTGATTTCCAGTATAGTGAACGGCTTTTTCTTGTCACATTTCTGTGCACCTGTTTTCGTTTTTTAGCTTGTAAACACATGGAGTGCACCGTAGGGGACTTTTGCGATAGATGTTACACTGTGTCGACGGCTGAACTGACAATCGGTAATTTTTCAGGTGAATGCATTAGGGTGTCAAGATGGATAGCGTGAAGCACAGCAAGCGTTCTCGGAACGGTATTCCACTAATTTCATAACAAAGAGAAAAATCACATTTTTACTTAATGCAAGGAGTAAAGTCAACAATCCGAAGACTGGTTTGAACACCACAGTGCTTTACTAGTCATGGTCCTGTTTGGAGGTGGTATGCCGTTGCCTTCCTCCTCCCTTCGAACTGACTTACCCAGCCAGTTATAGGGGGACCTACAGTTTAACGTGGGTTCCGAACCACGGTGCTACTCGGTAATTTTTCACATGAGCAATTCTGCCAGAGGTGAAGGAAGTGGAAAGTGACATAAAAATCCTAGGATCTAGCCACAATATAGCGGATCTACCATGGAGTATCTATGTCAAAATTCCTTCGAAGGTTCCCATACGAAAAGGAAAATGTAACAGGAGGGACTCTGGAAGTCCCATGCTTCACTGTGTCCACGAATCCAGTAAGATGGCCGTAATTTTTCTCTGTAATGGTAAATTTGAATACAATTTTGTATTTTATGATTACAGCCACTGTTCTTTACTGCAATAACCCAATTTCAATTTTCCCCTAACATTTAATAATGGATGCATAAATTATTCGGTCGTTCTAATCCTCCTTCAAGCATGGGTGTGTGAAGGTTTTTTTTTCTTTTTATTGGCCTTTGAGTAGTTCCCATACAGTCATCCACATTAATAATCATGATGGCGTCCTCTGGAACAGTTATGAAAGCAAGTTGTCAAAAGCAAACAAACATCAAAGATATGACAGAAAACAAAGGCAAGAGTGATTGAAATAACATGACAAACATTAAAGGTCATAAAACAAAGACAAGAGCAATTTGAAATAATGTACTGTGATTAAAAATGATATCTTTTACATATCAGTTCATAACTCTTTCTTCGCCCCCGTTACGAAGGAGATAAGTTAGCAGTACACTGCAAAGTCTGTGGTTGCCAATAATGTCGACACAGATGTTGGTAACTGGTAGTTCCTGCTGGGAAAATACCTTAGGAACTTTGATGTAAGCTCCCACTTGTTCAAGAAAAGAAAAAAATAGAAAATTTGTTCGTGTCTTCCACTTCGCCGCAGTCACAAAGTGAAGATGTCACTATTCCAACGCGATGTAGATGCTCCGTAGACCTTGCCGCGGTGGAGTAGCCGAACGGTCTAAAGCGTCTCGCTGCGGAGCGCGCGGTTGCTCGCCGTGGAGGTTCGAGTCCTCCCTGGGGCATGGGTGTGTGTGTTTGTCCTTGGGTTAGTTTACCTAGTAAGTAGTTTGTAAGCTACGGACTGATGACCACGCAGTTTGGTCCGATAGATTTACAAACATTTGAACATTTTGAACATGCTCCGTAGATCGTCAGTGGTTGAATTTCAGCAGCGCTATGGTGGCTGCAAGCTTCCGTGAACTCGGAAGTCCATTGTACCAACGTCTGGTTGTTGGTATCACGCTTAGCAGTCCCGCTGCCTCGCCGCACCTTTGAGTCTCCATGTGGCTCCTCTAACGACCGTGATAGTGATAGCATAAGTTACTTTAAATAGTTTGTAAGTCTAGGGACTGATTATCACTGCAGATTGTTCCCATAGCTTCTCAGACCTTTGAACATTTGTTTTGGAAAACAAAAGGGCTGGCAGAGTGAGTCATAACTATCAATTTTCACTTAGTAATTGAAAGTTGTATGCTTTGACTTCTCTATTGAAATTGGAGCTACGTTGAACCTGTCTATCACATAAAACCTTTGTCTCATAAAATGTGTACCAACTGAATACCTGCCGGCAAAAACGATGTAACCCTCCAAAAACAGCCATACGACTTTCGTTCTCCACAGCTCCTACGTTACTGCATACGGGCTCCCCGAAGAAACAACAGCAGGAGGAAAAGGGTCTTAATGTACGTGGATGCCAAAATACATACCTTCATACACGCCTTATGATTAGCTCTAATAATATGGCCGATATACAGAAGTATTGGTAACGATGTATATTAAGTCTAGGAGCGCTCGAATGCAATACGATTGTAACCAAGGTATTAAATAGTAGAATAACTTCATGAAAATTCGTTAGTGTGATTATGCTGCTCGTTTACTGACAAAAAACTTCAGTATAGTGAAACATGAATCTTGGCGCATCAGCGTTGTCGACACATTATTGTCTGTGCGTAGTTCTGTTGGAAACTAATTAAATAAATATTTTACTGAAAACACACTCTCTTACACAAGTAATTTCCAAATCTGAAATATTCTAACATCTTGACAGTAACTAGGCACTGAAAATTTATGCTATCCTGTATATTTCTCTAATCTTAATATCTATCATTCTTTCACTTCATAACATTCTCACTTCACGAAATTTAATCCAAAGAGTGTAACTGAATCTCAGGACAACGAAGCTCGACATACGAAAATTAAGTACTCGTCGTAAACTAGTTTGCAACATAATTATGCAGATAACTTTTATTATTGTTATTTCGTGGCTTGTAATAACTAAACTCGTCTCACTTGAATATGAGCGACTTTTACAATTTACTCGTTATCCACATTATTCAACATCTAAAAATACCTCAGTATAAATAGAGACAGTCTTTCCTAGACACAGAAAACTAACTGAAAGGTGCCGCATTCCTCGCGCCACCTGTCGCTTCACTCTGCTGATTAATTACTGTTACTTCTCAATAGATTAACATCCGACTAGAAGCTTTGCTGCAAGCACTGCGGCTGTGCTCTGTCACAGTTGAAATGGCCAACTAGTTCAACAAGGTGGGCTGATAAGGTGCTCCAGTGGTTCGGTAAGTTGCATTCCTACATGGGGCTTACGTTTGTGGTTCGGTATGGTCCAGTGTGCGGAATATGTAGCCACTTTTATATTCTTTACAGTGTTGATTTCTATCTTTTCGAAGCTTTAAATATTTTTTTACATGCAGATCCTACCTTGTGAGTGGTTATGTCACGCCCAAGATTCCAACAGTGCCTCCAGGCTTCTTGCATGTACCAGAAACCCACTATTTTAATTTGTTACTACGTGTAGCAGTTTTTTGGACTCACTAAGCACATACACTCCCTTTGTTATGAACCGTTTTAATAAACACGTAGAAATTGAGAGGGCTGATAGATGGGTCATAATAACTAAATCTGTTATCTATATTAAACCGAAAAGACATTCATTCACTCACTCGCTAACTAAACAAGAAATCTCAAAAACTGCTTTATCTCTGAAGCTGAAATTTGGCTGGAATGTAGTTTGTAGATGGAAAACGTGAGCTAAGAAAGGAATTTGCGATAGGAGACATAAAGAATGAAAACTACCCCGTCTTGCGACACGTGATAGTGTGCATTCATCAGTCCATTATTTGGGAAGGAGACCACTTTCCGACCTGCAACAAACTTTAAATATAATTTCAAACCTTCAGGAAACCTTTTCCCGCTGACAGACCCAGCAAAATGATGAAGAGAAGAAAGTTTGTCGCTTACTACTTTTTAGGCGTTCCTATAGTAAAATTACGGCATTTTTCATTACAATTTATTACTCGTACACTATTAATTGTATTCACCAGAAATGTTACAGATAGTATACACACATACCACATAGTACTACTCGTAGTTCATGAGATATGAGCACATAAACAGTAACATTCATGGATAACAGCCCCATCATGCAAGTTATAATCTATTACTTCTTTAATACTAATTGTATTGGCAACAGATTTTACAGACATACAGAACTTATACAAATGAAAATATACCTGAAAAATCATACAATTGTACAGCACATACCTCAATAAATATGAGATGGTAAGAATTTTATGTCATTTGTATTTTGAGTACCATCTTTCTTTGTTTGGATACATTTGTACATTATTCAAGACAGCCTTATTTCTTATATATTCTCCGACAAATATAACATGTTTTTAGATAAACAAAAATAAAAATAAAAACTATTAAAAAACAAACTAATATGCTCTAAAAAGTAAAATAGTAACTGCGTATTCTTCTACAACTAAATAATCAACTTGCTTTTGCACTCATCAATATGTAGGTACGATCAATGTGTCTACCACTCAAGAAGATCGGTAGGTACCTACCCACTTCAAATCTAACTCGTCATATACTTCTGAATAACAAACAAAGATCCAAATATTTTTAGAGTTCTCCTGACTAAAAGGAAATGAAAACTATTAGACTACTTAAAGGTCAATCAAGTTATTACGATGTTATAGTGTAGTTACAATTATTGTTATTTTTGGAGTCGATGTCACCCAAGGAAACATCCGATACAACTTCGGTCACAATATTCTCCTATTATTTTTGATAGGCATATTGTAGTATTTCCTTGGCTGACACAAATTCCAAAATATCAATAACTGTAACTACATTATATTATTGCAATAACTTGATTGACCATTAAGTAGTCAAATATTTTCAATTTCATTTTACTCAGGAGAACTCTAAAAACATTTTCATTATTGTTTGTTATTCATAGGAATGTGTTGAGTTAGATTTAACGTGGGTAAGTACCTACCTATCTTCATGGAAGGTAAACACATAGATCGTTCTTACATATTGATGAGTAAAAAAAGTAAGTTGATTATTAAGTTCTAGAAAAATACGCAATTACGTTTCTACTATTTAGTGCATATAGTTTTGGAACAGTTTTTTAAGTTTTTTTTGGTTAAAATTTCTGTTTATTTTGTGATTATTAGTGAATCTGTACTACACTAATAAACTTACTTGAATATGGATAGACCTACTAAACGTGCTGCTGATATGAGACAGCGCCGTTTAAATGAAAGAAACGAAGTCAGGGAGAAACACCTATCTCGACAGAGGAAACTTACCTCGAGGACAATTTCAAAAAAAGACTTGCGAACAGCGCAAAAATATACTTTAGAAATTGCGGCTCTACTTGAAAAATAGTTTTGCCTATAACGACGTTACGGTAGGTGACTCAAATATCCGGATAGCCTATAAAAGATTCGGCCGAATATCGTTTATTTGCTCTTAAGAATTGAAGAGGTCCGTTACTTTATCATGGATTCCATAATCAGAATCTAACCGAACTCTCATCAAACTACCCTTGAAGTACTTCCTTTCCAATAAAGAAGAATTCGAAATCGGTTGGCAGGATATTGACTTATTCGTCAATATTTTTAGCACATACTTTATACAAATTTAAGAGTTATGTGTTTTTTCTTATGGATTCCATTGTCGGAACTGGATCAAATTGGAATGGGACGACGCGGCAAGCGCCATCTTTCAAATAAAAAAAGAATCATTAAAATCGGTCAACACAATCGAAGGTTCTGAGGTAACAAACATAAAAAAAATCGCATGGACGTGTTTTACGGTCCACTTTAGACTTGTAGTTTGATAAGTTTTTGCAAACATTTGGGACTAAAATAATAATCTAAATAATAATAAAAAATAATTAATAAGAGTGTCTGAAAGCCTTTTAGGGGAAAAAAATTAGGTAGTGGCTGGTTTCGAACCAATGACCTTCACCTTCACAGTCCAACGCATTGCCCACTACACTATAGCTCACAGTTAGGAATTGTGTTTTTTAATCTCATATTATTGATGTTCGCTGTTAACTGATGCTAATATGGCATCTGTAGACACTAGATAATCATTTGTCGTACGAAGAACGACGTGTTTTTGTTAATTATTCAGTGCGCCAGTGCTTTGAAATGAGAACGTGTAAGTTACAATAAGAAAATCATCAAATACGCAACGCAAAAATGGTGTATGCCAGAGAGCGTTCTGGGCGAGGGTGTCAAAACTCCGTTATTTTTGCAAATATCTCTCAAACGATACGAGATATGAAAAAAACATAGGGAAACAAAGTTGTACAGAATTTTCTCCTCTACAAATTCGTTTATTCAATTTACGCGTCAGATGAATGGTTTATTTGCAATTAAAATTACATTACAAACGGTTTTTTTGGTATTACTAACGTATTTCTTGTCCGAAATATTTCAAAAAGCGAGGTTCTGGTCTCTGGTAGCCAACAATTATGTCTGTAAAATTTGGTGCTGATCGGTTGAATGGTTGGACCTAAAAAGGGGGAACACGTTACAACCAGACCGCCATCGTCAAATCGCCGTTATTTTTGCAAATATCTATGCAACAATTGCAAGATATGAAAAAAACATAACAGAGCGAAGTTGTAGAGAATTTTCCCCTCTACCAATTTGGCTGTTCAATTTTCGTGTCAGATGAACGGTTCGTTTGCAATTACAATTATATTAAAAAGTCTCGTGTCAGATGAATGGTTATGCCGTTATTTTCATTTAAATTTCGAGCTGTCAAAAGACGATCGCAAATGCCCACTTTTAGTGTTACTACCGTAACCTAAAGTGGACCAATAGTCGTATTGAGAACCTATTCCTTTTTTTTAAGTCGGTTAAAAAAAGAAGATGGAGAGAGAGAGAGAGAGAGAGAGAGAGAGAGAGAGAGAGAGAGAGAGAGAGAGAGAGAGAGATGGGATAGGAGAAGTACTAACTCAAGGCTAGAATAAATAAATAAATACCCGTGCAACGCCGGGTTTTCAGCTAGTTTCTTATAATATTAATCCATTACGCAACTCCTAGAATAAAACCGTAGATGTCGTTGATCAGTGTCTCGAGTCGCCGATAACATACACATACATACATTGGTCATATGTTGAATATACTAGGGGCAAATCACAAACAATACCCTCACTTGGTGATAGTAATGGCGATGCTGCCGATGACAGAGCTACTAAAGCAGAGTTATTAAACATAGCTTTTAGAAACTCATTCACCAAAGAAGATGACACGAATATTCCAGATTTCGAATTACGAATAGAGGCCGTAATGAGTAACGTAGAAGTAGATATAATCAGAGTAGTGCAGCAACTAAAATCACTTAACAAGGGCAAGTCTTCTGGTGCGGACTGTACACCAATTAGATTTCTATCTGATTATGCTGAAGCGATAGCCTCTTACTTAACAGCCATATACAACCGCTCTCTCGTAGAAGGATCTGTACCAAAAGATTGGAAAGTTGCACAGGTGACACCTATATTCAAGAAAGGCAGTAGTAGTAACCCACTAAACTACAGGCCTGTTTCATTAAAAATTGGCAATTGATTCTAAATAATGAGAAGTGTGAAGTCGTCCACAGGAGTACGAAAAGAAGTCCATTAAACTTTGTTTACTAGATAAATCAATCAAAAGTGAAGGCCGTAAACTCCACAAAATACCTAGGAATTACTATTACTTCAGACTTAAATTGGAAAGAACACGTAGATAATGTCGTGGGAAAAGCGAACCAGAGGCTGCGTTTTATTGGTAGAACCCTTAAAAGATGCAACAGAACTACTAAAGAGGCTGTATATACTACGCTTGTCGGTCCTTTTTCGGAGTGTTGCTGCCCATTGTGGGATCATTGTCAGGTGGGTTTGACGGAGGACATCGAAAGAGTCCAAAGAAGGGCAGCTCGTTTCGTATTGCCACGATACAGGGGAGACAGCGTTACGGAAATGATACAGGATCTGGGATGGGAATCATTACAACACGGCACTTATCGCTGCGGCGCGCGAAACTCCAATCTCCAACATTATCCTCCGAATGCGAAAATATATTGTTGACTCCCACCTACATAGGTGGAAATAATCATCAGAATAATATAAGAGAAATCAGAGTTCGAACAGAGAGATTCAGGTGTAATTTTGTTGCGCAGTACGTTCACGTGTTGCGGAGTACATTCAGGTGTTGCGGAGTACTTTAGTACTTTTTGTCCCCGTCGCTTACTTCTGAAGTTAGTCAAATAGGTTTCTTTTTCAATTTCGCGGAGCTGGCTGCGAGACAAAAAAATCGGTAACAGTCGTAACGACCTGTGATATCTTCATCGCCGTGACCCCGGAGGCCGTCATCGCTGCCTCTGGAGATTCATCTCCTCCAGCGAGCCGCGGCCACAAAAACGCCCGCCAGGTTTCCCACCGCCAGAAACAGTAATTTCACTTTGGCCACTCCGCCCGGCCGGGCCGGGGAACACGTTTTTCCCGTCCACGCGACGCAACGTCCGGCTCTCGTGATCGCAAGAAGCGCGTCGTCTCCCTTCCCCCCGCCGTTAGCGCCGCGGCGGAAAACCGAACTGGCCGCTGGTCGGCTCGGGAGGTCGCTTAAGAAAGCCAGTGAGCAGCATTCCTGGCGGGAATTAAAACATCGCGGCGAATTATGGCGCTCACACGGTCGTGCGGCGGGGCGGGGCGCACGCAGCCCGCCGGCTGGCGGTCATTACCGGATCGCGATTATCCGTGGGGCCGCACGCCAGCGCCAGCCGCAGTGGACGCGGCCGGCGTGATTTACACGCGAGGTGGATGAACGAGGATAACAGCCGGCCCGGTACAGGACCAGGGGAGGTGGGGGGCGGGGGGAGTGAAATAAGACGACGACGCGCCCAGAGCAGCTAGGATCTGCGAGCGACGCTGCCGCGGGAACGGCGGGACGGAGAGGGAGCGAGCGGAGCGCGCGGCAGGCGGACGGAGAGGGAGCGAGTAAAATGAGAGGCGACCGTGTCCCGGCCGCCATTAACACGGGATGATTAATCGCCGCTAATAACACGCCGGGTCGGCCGCAGTCTCCCACGCTAGTGCGAGCGCCGAGGCCGCGGCCGCACAGCCGCCCGGTATTGTCGCCGCGAACGCCGCCCACGTCTGTGTGAGAACACGGCGGGCGCGAGGTCAACCAAAGACACACTAACACAAGAAAAGAAATATCATAAACTAAATCCACGTCCGGAGACATATTTGTCTCCATATGTATCAAAGGCATAGAAATGAAGAAGAGGCAATGAATTAAAGTTTGAGCCACGGCCGGGACTCGAACCCGGTACCTCGTGCTTACTAGGCAGTAGCTATAGCCACATTTATTTATTTTTTCCCCTTGTTGTTTGTTGTCGCTCGATGAATTCTTGCCTCAGCTTTTTTATTACAGAGAGGCGTTCAGCCCTGAGCCACGGCGGCCGGCAATCATGAAGTCACCGTGACCTAAGGGATGTGTCGATAGCGCGTATTCACAACATCTACTTCTACGTAAATACTCTGCAAGCCACATTCCTAGCAGAGACGTGGACCATGAGAAAGAAGGAGAAAAAATACTTAGAGAGCTTTGAAATGTGGTGCTGGAAAAGAATGGAAAAGATCAAATGGACAAATCGCATGAAAAATGATGAAGTACTGAGTAGAGTAGGAGAAAAGTATTCTGCATACAATTCTACAGAGTAAGGCCCCTACACGATGTGATCGAAGGGAAGATATAGAAATGAAGGAGAGGCAGGAATTAAAATTTGAGCTACGACCGGGATTCGAACCCGGTACCTCCTGCTTACCAGGCAGGAGCTATGGCCATTAAGCCACCATGACCTAACCAATATGCACAATAGCGCGTATTCACAATCTCTACTGCTACGTAAATACTTTGCAAGCCACATTGCAAGAAGACACGTGGACCATGAGAAAGAAGAAGAAAAAGTACTTGGAGAGCGTTGAAATGTTGTGCTGGAGGAGAATGGAAAAGATCAAATGAACAGATCGCATGAAATATGATGAGGTACTGAGGAGAGTAGGAGAGAAGGATTTTGCATACAATTCTGCAGAGAAAGGCCAACTGGATTGGACACGTACTTAGACACATGGGACTCCTAAACGATGTCATTGAAGGGAAAATCGGAGGAAACACAGAACGAGGCAGGAAGAAGAATTCAACATCTGGAGGACATGAAAAATGGATTTGATTTTTCCAGGGAATCCAAAACAGTCTTGGTCCAATCCGCCACTGCCCGCGCCGAAACTAAGTTTATTGTGCGGTATCGCCCGCTGCATATCTAGTAAAGCCAACCAATGCCCTTGAACAGTGCGAGGAGTCCCTTTACCAGTTCTTTATTAGACACAATTTCTTCGGGTCTGATTGTCCCAAATGTTCTGTGCCTTTTACTCTCCAATGCAATGCATTCGAAGATTAGATGTGATGCAGTTTCATCACCGTCATCACAGATCCTACATTTAGGGTCCTCCTCTGTAGGTGTTTCTTTTTAAATTCCCATAGCCTGTCAGCAATCCAACCATAAGTCTAATCTCTCTCCTGTTCAGACCCAGGATTGCAGAGCTTCTTTTAAAACATGGCTTTGGCATCATTACCTTGCCATGTTTTTGTTGATGGACTTTGGTCCAATATTCTACGTGCTGTCTTCTGAGACAGTCACGTAGCTCCAATTTGATCATTGCCTGGGTGATTGTCAGGACAGGTTCCGGTCCAATAAATGGAGTCTCTGCCCCCATCCTGGCTAATCTGTCGGCATGTTCGTTGCCACTGATCCCCGAGTGGCCAGGGACCCACAATAGGTTTACTCTATTGCTTTCCCCTAGCTCCACCAGAACCCTGTGACATTCTGCAACAATTTTATACCTTGTTGCAGGGAAAGACACACTTACACAAAAAAATAAATATCAAAAACAAAATCCACGTCCGGAGACATATTTTGTCTCCATATGTATCAAAGATATAGAAATGAAGGAGAGGCAATGAATTAAAATTACAACCACGGCCGGGTTTCGAATCCGGTACCTCCTGCTTACTAGGTAGGAGCTATAGCCATAAAGCCACCGTGACGTAACGGATATCTACTTCTACTTAAATACTCTGCAAACCACATTGCAAGCAGAGACGTGGACCATGAGAAAGAAGGAGAAAAAATACTTAGAGAGCTTTGAAATGTGGTGCTGTAGGAGATTGGAAAAGATCACATGGACAGATCGCATGAAAAATGATGAGTTAAGTTACTGAGGAGTATTCTGCATACAATTCTACAGAGAAAGGCCAACTGGATTGGACACGTACTTAGACACGAGGGACTGCTACACGATGTCATCGAAGGGAAAATCAGAGGAAACACAGGACGAGGAAGAAGAAGAATTCAACACGTGGACGACAAGAAAGATGGAAGGAGATACAAGAGACTAAAGGAAGAAGCTGAAAACAGGGAACAATGGAATCAGATATTCTCCGTATGAAGACATGGACCTGCCACTAGGAAGAAGACTACATAATAATAATAAAAGCCACATTGAAGAGCATCGCAGACAGTTCATCGAACCACTTTTATAATGTATCTCTACGATTCCATTCTCTAATAGCTCGCGTTAAAAAGGAAAGCCTAAATCGTTCCGTTTTCAATCTGATTTGTGTTATTTTCATGACCATGTCTCCGGTGAGTGCTAACAAAAAATGTTCGCATTCGGAAGGCAAAGTTCGTGAAAGAAATTTCGCAAATGGATCCCGTCGCTACAAATAGCGATTTCAACCCCAACTCTTGCATCATTTCTGTGACACTCACTCCCCTATATCGCAATAGTACAAAACGAGCAGCTCTTCTTTGAACTTTCTCTAAATCGTCTCTCAGTCACACTTGGTAGGGATCCCACAATTCTCAGCAATACTCCGAAATAGGACCCACAATTTAATGTAGGCAGTTTCTTTAGTAGAACTGTTACATCTTCTAAGTGGTCTTCCAACGACACGTAGTCTTTGGCTCTCTTTCCCTGCAATATTGTCGTGTTGAAATGGAAGCAGACTTGAATTCGAAGGCAGGGTTGTCAACTGAATACAGCACTTGTACTGAAACAGGTTTATTGCGAACTGAAACGTATTCGCAGCAATGACTGCCTATCGGGCAAAGTGCTCTGCTATTTATACACAGACAGAATGTACCAGAAATTAGAAGAGTAGTTAATATGAGAAACATATAAAAATTACAAGTGTACATAAGAAACATGGGGAACATTATGGAAATGATAAATACGAAGAATTAAATTTTTGCCGGTGGACAGGATTGAACCGATGACCTTCGGCACCGCTATCGGTGACGCTATCCACTGTACGATTCCAGCAGTCGGATGACTTTAGATCTTGTGTCAATATTTTCAATGAGTTCTTTCCAATTTAAGTTGTTTTTAATTGTTTTTCCTAGGTATTTAATTGAATTTACGGCCTTCAGTTTTGACTGATCTATCGTGTAAATGAAGTTAACGGGCTTCTTTAAGTGGTCATATGCATGACTTCACACTTGTTATTATTAAGAGTCAGTTTCCATTTTTTGCACCATGCAGATATCGTATCTAAATCATTTTGCAGTTGCTTTTGATCTTCTGATGACTTTACTAACCGATAAGTGGCAGCATCACTCACGAAAAATTTAAGAGAATTACTTAGATTGTCTCCTGCATCTTTATCTACATCTCCATAGATACTCTGCAAATCACATTCAAGTGCCTGGCAGAGAGTTCATTAACCACTTTCATAACTTTTCTCTACCGTTCCATTGTCTAATAGCGCGCGGGAAGAAAGAACACCTAAATCGTTCCGTTTTCGATCTGATTTCTCTTATTTTATTGGGATGTTCACGTCTCCCTAAGTAGGTGGGTGCTAGCAAAATATTTTCACACTCAGAAGTAAAAGTCGGTGATTGAAACTTCGCAAACAGATCACGCAGCAATAAATAACGTTTTTCTTTTAATGATTTCCACCCCAATTCGTGCAACATTTCCATGACGCTTCCCCCCCCCCCCCCCCCTCCCGTAACGTGATAAAACGAGCTGCCGTACTCTGAACCTTCTCAATGTCTTCCGTCAGTCCCACTTTATAGAAATAAGGAAAAGTAGGAGCTCTATAACACTTCTCAGCTGTCATAAACTTCATTTCTTCCTCATGTTCCCCTATGCAAGTGCGTATCAATGTTACCGAGCCTTTCCTGTGTCGGAATATTCTTCGAAATCCACAGTTGTTATTTTTTCAAGATGAGTTGTTCATCATAAGGAAATGTGGGCAAGGAATCATTCTTTCGAGGTTAAACCATCAGCCATATTCTTGGGAATGTTTGATTCCACACTGAGTTGGATTCCACACATCAATTCCAATGTTAATAAGTGTGTCTCCTCTATGAACCTTATTGGTCCCCTAATACAGTTTGGTGGGGTGCAGACTCTTATTTTTAATGACTTTATACAGAGCTTTAATTAGAAACAAGATTGAGTACGGTTGCACGGTATAGGGGAAATGCCAGCGTCAAGTACGTCCACAAATTAAGTACTCAACAATACAGCTGTATTCGAACTTGTCGCCGTAGTGAAGAGGCCGAGCACTCCTAGGCGGAGCGCAGCGCTGCTCGCCGTCGGAGGTTCCAATCCTCCCTCGGGCATGCGTATATTTGTTGTTCTTAGCGTAACTTAGGTTAAGTAGTTTGTAAGCCTAGGAACTGACGACCGATGTAGTTAAATCCCATAGACTTACAAACATTTGATTTTTTCGAACTTGTCTTGGGGCGATTAGGTCTTCTCCTACCAATGCATTTTTAGTACAGGCACTGGAAATGCCTCTTTAACGTCAGTGACTTGGAAGCAAATATATATTGCAAAGTATAGCTGAAAAATCTTATCCAGTAATTATCAAATGTGAATAATTTTACTCTCTCCTGAATAATAGGATTTTATATCATCCACCAGACGTCTTTAAAAGTTTTCAGTTACTTAAAGATTTGCGAAGAAGTATAATCTCTACAAGAAGGCTTCCCATGTATGAAAGACCTTTTCGATTCTGCTGATCCTACAGTTCTGTGCATTACCTAAAATTTAATGTCTAGCACAGTAACAACCTTAACGTGATGATCTGCAGTTATCTCTAGGTCAAATAGAATGAGGCTCTCTCTCTCTCTCTCTCTCTCTCTCTCTCTATCTATCTATCTATCTATATATATATATATATATATATATATATATATATATATATATATATAGTTAAAAATATATTAGAAGTGATGGCGTGTGTGCTATTCTATGTTCTCGAATTGGTCACTAAGAGCTGTAGGAACTCCCTCCGACGGTCTCTTGTTATACAGCGGAAGCAACTGAAATCTTGAAGGTCATTAAATATTCTTTAACTCAGTATTACGATAGTATTTTAATTGTCTCTGACCATATACCGAATGAAATTGAAAGCAAAAACATTGAATAAAGATAGTGGTGGTAAGTTCGTGATTAACATAGTCCGTGAATTAACATAATCTTCGCAAAGAAATAAATGCATTTCATTTTTATGCATTGAAGCTCACGTAGGAATATTGTAGAACGAAATAGTGGATCAACTAAACAAGGAAGCGGCTATTTCTGGACTTCTTTTTTAGATATACAGTTGCCTTAAACTGACTATATTTGCCAGATAGACTCGTTGTCTATGTCTTCATGCTACAGTCTGCGCGGTCGTTCCCGTCCGACGTTTAAGATTTCCCTCGGGCATTGGTGTATGTGTTGTCCTTATTGTAACTTAAGTAGTTTGTAAGTCTTCGGTCTGATAGCCAAAGCAGTTTCGTTCAATAGGTTTACAAATATTTCAACATTTTTATGGCCGTGACACATGAAACATTTCTACTCCTAACGGTTCGTCATAAGCTACGCTGCACATCTAGAGGGGTGAGGCTGGCAGTGCTGAGTCTTCACGACCAACGAGTCGGACGTCAGACAGGCGGCATAAATAGTCTAGAATGGTTGTTAGGTTTCCACGTGATCAGCAAAGATAATATTTGTCAAAGTTAAAACATAACTATCGATTGCCACTAGTCAAAGATAAAACACATCTACCTGTTCTGAAGAGCAATAGTACATATATCACTTAAATTCATGGCTTCTTCCTTCATGTTTCATGAATCACAGTCATAAAACTCTGAAGAATCATCGGCAATTATGACATCCAGTCTTCAAAGCCTTAATCCTTAGATGTTGTTTGTGATTAGTAGCTAATTATTAAATGTAGTACATTTGAAGAAGTGTTTCTGCAAGAGAGATGGTTATTAACGCTAGCCATTGTTAACCGATGTTTCTTGTTGTATAAACGGTACGGTAACTACTGCTTTCTTTCTCTGGTAACTTTTTGTGCTCTCACCGCTTTTAGTTTTGTTACTATATCACGGGAGGCTTTATTTTCTGTGTTTAGATAAGCAGTACTATGACGTTTACATTATAGTGTTGTTTACTTAATAGTAGTAGTTTTTGCTTGTACCGTAGTTCGTTTGGGAAATCGTTCTTTTGTAGTATCAGAAATTACAAAAGATTTACATTTACATTACAGTTACTGAAAAATTTTGCCGTGAGTTAAAAGTGTAGGCTCTGCTTTAGGTTATAGAATGATAAGTTATGCTATGAGATTTCTACAAAGTATTTTCATTGGAAAGAATGCAGTCGGGATGCCATACCGGCATTCTAGCGAGATCATCCCTGAAATTGCAAGTTATGTAACAAGAACAAGAAGCAACATCGTACGATTTGTGCCTTCAGGAGGAACTAGGTTGGTTGAGGAGGGAAAGGATGTCCGGGAGTCGGGAAGCGGCACATTGCAAGAAGAGAGGTAGGAAGAGGAGACATTCAGATAGTTGCACTTTGCGTGTCGCTAATAGATTTAAGCAACTGTTAGAATTTATTGGAGAGGAGGCTCCTGTGGCTAAACAGACCTCAGCTGTTAGGAAGTCCAAAACAGCAGCACAGTCAGATATAAAGAAGAAGATTTTACTGTTAGCAGAGCTGTAGGCTAGCTGTCGCAGGACGTGTTGGGGAGTACCAGGTCACCAGCATTGCCTAGTGCAGGATTTGGTTAGGTGACTGTTAATATGCAGAAATTTTTCGAAAGAGGATCATTTAGTCGTATTCGGTAATGCTGCAAATAGTCTTGATACCGATGTGGAGTAAGACATAGGTGATGATCTGGCTAGCTACCGATACTAATGGCACAAATGTGGATTTAATCAACTGTTTCAACATGATAAGCTTCAACTTGGCGTATCAACACGAAGCTCGAGGGGGCACTGGTGACAGAAGGCATGGTTCACATTGCTGTGGTGCCAGTTGAGTGTAACAGCAGTTGGAGTTTCACTAGGCGCGTTCTGCATTTCAATAGGTATGGTAAGGTTGGCAAACCTTAAAGGTGGCAGAGAGATGGGAGGGGTGGGGGGGAACCAATCATATGTAAATTCCTGTGGTAGTGTGTGTTCGAGCTCCACCGTTTTTGACTGAAGTCAGTTGATAGGTATCCCTACTTTAAAAACATCCCTCTAACGAAACGAACCTCATTCGACAAAGGTCAGATGTCCAAGAAATAAAGGAATAAACATGTTTCACCTAAATATACAAGGTACGAGATATAAAAATTTTGTGGTATTTCATAGCACGTCCAAGGGTATAAGTTAACTGCTTGTTTTTTCCAACAGAGGATTGGGGGAATAGCCATGTATTTTAAAGAAAGGCATTCGAAATTTATCTATACATTGCAGTGACAGCATACTTCAGTGTTGTACAAGAGTGATCGATCTTAGTGGAACTAAACTTCTTTTGTCGTTATTTATAGATCCCCTGACTTTGATTTTGAAACATTTCTGCTCAAGATAGAGAAGGTTACATGTTCTCTTTATAGGAAGTCCAAAAAAGTTGTATTTGGTGATCACGTTAATTGTGTAAGTGATTATGCAAGAAAAAGTATGCTGTTAGATCTCTATAATTCCTATTACCTGATGTAAGCAGTACGCTTTCCAGCGATAATGCAGGGAAACAGCAGCACAACTACAGACAACATTTTTTTTCATTATTGTTAGAGGGATTATTTGTTAGAAGAATAGTGAATGGTGCTACAGACTGTGATGCACGAATTTTAAATCTACAAACAAGGTGTTTTGCTCAAACACGTAGCAAATGTAGTTATAAACTGTGGCGAACTTTTTATGATCTCTGTTCATTAGCCTTGGAATTGTGACAATGGCTTAGCAATACTTTAATGTCGTTTCTTGTTAACAACGTTTGTTCTCCCAAGAGTTTGCAGCTTCCATCTACTTAACACTAGATAGAAATCGAATCTGTATCGGATAACATCTTCTTGACTATTGTGAAGAAAAGCGTGTAGTATTCTGACGCATCCATTTTCAATAATCTGCAAGAAGAATTCAAAAAGCTTAGTAGTAGGCTAAGCACTTTCGAGTCGAAACAAAAGAGTTTGCTCATAGGTCACACTTTCTATTTTGTCGAGGAACTCCAGGAAAAAAGTAACTAGATTTTGTGTTACATTTGTTGACTGTTTTAACGCACACTTAGGCCTGTCGTCTGCGTGGACTGCTATGCGTTTCATTTTCTCTATTACTATTATTTTGTTACAATGTGATGTAAAGACTCGTTCCATGTCCATGAAGACTTGCTTCTGGCAAATAAAAATAAACACAGTACTAATCGGCGCAGATAATTACAAGAAGGAACTGTTTGCTACAATACAAAAATCGCACTGGCTTGTTCTGCGGCACGTTTTAGATTTTGCTGTTGTTTCATCATTTTATGTTATTGTTAGAAATATTTCAAAAAATAATTTCATTAACATTACAGAGTGCATTACTGCCTCAGTGCTGTGGTGTGTCGGTTGCTACCAAATACAAGTACAGTTATTTTTGCTATCATATTAACTTAGTTACATGTAATATAAAAAAAATATTATACTAAAATTAACATTGAAACAGTGGTAAAATTGTACTAGAATAGAAAGTAATAGACTACAAGAATGATTTAATAATGTGAGGGTAAGGTGTACCACAATACTTGTTACACAGTAAATGTACTTTCGCAAATCGTAATTAAATAACTATTTGTACATTTAATTACAGTTTTAAAATTTTGGTCCCAAATCTACCGTCTCTAAAATCAGCCACCCTAGGCTCCAGCCTGCTCAGCCTACTGGTAAATCCGTTACTGGGGACAAGAAAAGTGAAATTAACAATAACCATTGATTATCGTACATTGAATGGTCGGAAGTTGCCAAAACAATAGGTACTACAAGTAAGTTTATATAACACATGCCGCGCGGGAGTAGCCGAGAGGACTGGGGTGCCACGTTACGGATTGCGCGGCATCCCACGTCGGAGGTTCGCATTCTCCCTCAGGCGTGGATGTGTGTGTTGTCCTTAGGTTAGTAAGTTTAAGTAGTTTGTAAGACTAGGGATTGATAACCAACGTAGTTTGGTCCCATAGAATTACAAACATTTGAACATTGTTATAACAAACATCCATTAAAGTAGTGTTGTTAATGTGTTATGTGTAAGATTTTGTTCAAAATACAAATTAAAATTTTCCATCGCTTGCTGAATAAATGAATACTATAAGAATATCCTTTTAAAACATTTCTTAAGGAAAATAATTTACATTACTCGTTTATAATTTCCATAAATTTTCACAATAACAAGAAAACAAAACAAATATGAAACAGCACAATTTACGTTGTTGGTATGGTATTTAGTGAAAAATACAACTTAAAATTTTGTCTCACTTCCATAGTTGGTCGCAAAGAATGATTTATCTGCTTTCAAAACTTTCTTGTGCTGCCTTTGGTGTATTGCAACAAGCATTTTGAAAAAAATGGACCCTTAACCTCATTAATTAATTCACGGAAAAGGATGAGCTACGGTTGAGTGGTCGAGCGTTTCAAGGCGCCTTGCTGCGGAGCGCACCGCTGCTCGTCTTCGGAGGTTCGAGTCCTTTCACGGGTACCGGTGTATTTGTTGTCCTTAGCATTAGTTAGTTTTAGTAGTGTGTAAGCGTAGGGACTGATAACCAGAATTTTTAAATCCCATAGGTTTACAAACATTTGAACTTTTTTTTTTGACAAGGATGATGTTGTGAATAAAGTAATATCCTTCACAATGTGTACTACATTTTCTTCTTTAATTTCGATAAGTTTATGCAAAATTCTTAATTTAAACGTTATAGAACCAAATGAACATTATATGCCATTCTTGCACAAGGTAATTGACAGTTGTACACATCGTTAGTATCACCAGCTGTATTTATTTCTGGAGTAGGTCTCATTAAATATTGCTTCAGAGGAAATGTTACATCGCCAAGGAAAACATGTCCACTCTCGATAGTGGATACTGGCGAAAATTCTTCACGTAATTTTAGTTTTCCCATTTCTGTTTCATGTCGGGTGGGGCAGTCACCAAAAGCACCTGCATCATTTTCTTTTCCATATTCTCCTATATCCACCATTACGAACGTTTACATTGCATCATCACAGCTAGTAATTAAGTATTTGTAACAATAATACGTAGAACCATTTACAAAAATAAATGAATAAAAATTGAGTTTGTTTCTCAGTCAGTGCTTTTAAGGTAGTTAGGGAATTGTGATCTATTCGAAAGAAATTGTGCTATTTCGTAAAGTAATTTTCTGTTGATTCAGGCACGTGCTTTGTCACCAATGTTGACTGAATGTGAGCTGCAGGCTTGAGGCTACAGTAGTTGCACACAGTACGTCGAAGAAGATCGTGCGCCGCCAATGCCGTCAAAATGGCAACAATCTGTTCGTCATACTATATTAATGTATGGTTTTCTTTCTAGCTTTGAAAACAATTTCTAGTGATAGCTGCATTTTGTACGTAGTAATTTATAACCTACAATCAACATAAAGTAACTAGCAACTACATTATTCACTGCAAAGCATTAAAATTTAATGCGTTAGGTTACTTGGAAATTGAGTATCGTAATAGCTATGGTGAATATAGATGTTATGTTAGCTTATATGATATGCAAAAATCAACTAGCATTGTTTCATGCACATACAGCACTTTTTCGCGCAGTTTGGCAGCGCAATTTGGACAGGGCTCCCCCAAAGCGCCGCATCCGCGCCCCACCGCTCACCTAGGACAAGGGGTTACATAGAAAATGCAGTCACTTGATCTGGGAGGGCTTCGAGAAAATCTTGTCCGACATAACGTGTTCTAGTTTGCGAAGTTGTGGTTTGTGTAGTAATTAAGATTACTACTTTTTAATTGCTCTTTCTGAGAGAGGTAGAGGAAACTCACAAGGTACATTCGCAAAGTTTTTCGCCGATTCAGAAATATTGTTAAGCACAATGGAAACTTAAGGTGTAATCATTAATCACAACGCAAATTGTTGCTGACCATAGCAGTAATTATAGATAATGGTGTAATAAGGAACAAGACAGGAAACCTAGGTTCCATGGTAATATAACGATTATTATTAATTATTCACTTTTATTTTATCGATATGTACCTATTATGAAGCATGTTTATTTGTCTCACTATAGAAACTGTTAAACATAAATGAAACCAACAACATGCCCGCTGGATAAATGATGCAGTTCTTCAGTTGGGTGTTAAGCAACTTGTCTCTTCCGAATTCCAAATAACACTGTCAAGAGCATCAAAAGCATCATAAGCTACTGGGAAAGTGGCTTTCTTCTAAACCTGTTTGATCATACTGTTGAAATTCGGTGCACAGAACTGATTATGGCAAAGTGCGTACAGACTGCGTCGCAGATGTGGCGTTCAATAGCTCTATCACATCTAACACTTGAGCATGTTTCTACGTCACAATCTGCATAACTTTGTGACTCACAGTCTAGTGAGCTGCCACACCCACGTAGGTTCAGTCGAAAAGCACTAGCTTGCCCTTGCATTCGTAAAGATTTGAAATTATGTTTAAAGTTCGTTGCAAGTCGCTAAGTGCTCTCATTCTCAAATTATCTGATGAATTCGATGTCGTGATTGTCGCTTCGCTTGATGCAGTGTATTGTACATCGTTGTTTATTACGTCATACAATCCTAAACTATATGTCGTATGTCGTGGTACTTATCCAACAACGATCGTTGATTCACGAGAAAGAATATGTGTACAAAGTTAGTCCTTGTTATGCTTACTTTAGGAGGAGATGTGGAACACACACACACCACAAACGTAGCCATTTTCACATTATTTATAGATTATTAACTTTAATGCCTCGTGTATATAGTACTTCCTGTCGTATGATCTGCTACGTTACCGTATGTCTAGTATTTACTATTTATTTATTTCTCATTTACAATCCTGCTGCCTTTCAATAGAAAGCTGGAAGTTCATTTGTAGTTTTAAATCTTACATTATACATTAGTTCGTTTATGTTACATATTTTAAGTGTTTGAAATAGAGATAAGATTAAGAAATAAAAACAAGGAGAAAAATACATACACAATTTCTTACATTTGTTGCTATATTTAAAATATAACAAATTGCAATTCGGGCATTTTACGTTAAATTAGATGTAGTGGAAAACATAAAACAAGATTAGTTACATGTTTGTTATACACATGTCGAAATTCAATGTATTCTGAGATTTGTTAATTGTAATTATGTGATGAAACAATGTAATAGAAAAGAAAGGAATTATATCTAAAAATAAGGGGGTTTTCTGTGCTTATGGCTAGTTACATTGTACTGTGCTGGGCGTTAAGTACCTTATATTTAGCTCTATCTGTTGATATTGGTGTGTTCATGTAATCATTGATTCGGTGATCTCTGGTTATAGCGCTTGACTTGAAACCGAGGGTCCGCGGATTCAAAACCAGTTCAGAGCACGATTATTTTAGCCTGGGTTTTAACCAGTCTTCTCGTCTCTACGACGTGTGGATGAGCCACATGTTTAAATATTTTTGCGGTTTAGTAATTTATTAAAATAATTTTCTCGATTTTTGTAATTATATTGTAAGCTAGTAAGAGTTGTGTTTTATCTTTGTTGAATGTTTTGGAATGATTAACTACATATCTGTTAAATAGAATCTAATTTTCTGTCAATAATTTTGTATAATTTTTTGTGTGCTTCGTTCATATTGTAAGCATTTGTAATATTTACTGAGTTTCATGTTTTTTTTTTTTTTTTTTTTTTTTTTTTTTTTTTTTTTTTTTTCAAATATTAAGGCACGTGTGATGGTGCGTAAAACGGAACGTGCCAACGTGGCAGGAAAAGGTGGTAAAGCCCACCAAAACGTTTTCACGCCACCGAACTTTCGAGACTGAGAGGCGTTGTGTCTTTGCATCTGTTGGGATCGGACGCATAGTGAACAATAGTGGCTATGTAGTTTTATGGCACGTAAATTGTAGAGGCAGTTATTTCAAGAGCTGCTTTAATTTTGCCTCGAATGACGTGCTAAGTTCATCGGCAATTTGGTGCTTACTGGTAGTATATTTGTTTCGACACTAAGAATCCATTACTATCTCATTTTACGTGTTTCTCAATTTTAAAGCAATAAAAAAGGTCCCGTGAAGCTGCTACAACTGCAGCGAAACATTTATGGGCATGTAAAATGAAATACCTCTGTTTTGCTCAAGGCATATCCTCATAGAGTAGCAACCAAGTATAACTGCCAACTTGAGCAATTAAAACAACTACACTACGCTTGTCGGTCTTCATATGGAGTAATACTGCCCAGTGTGTGATCCTTATCAGGTGGGTCTGACGGAGGACATCGAAAGAGTCGAAAGAAGGGCAGCTCGCTTTGTATTGTCACGATACAGGGGAGACAGCGTCACGGAAATTATACAGGATCTGGGATCGAAATCATTACAACATCGGCGGTTAACGCTGCGGCGTGGTCTACTTACGAAACTCCAATCCCCAACATTCTCCTCCGAATGCGAAATTGTTTTGTTGACTCCCACCTACATAGGTAGAAATCATCAGAATAAAATACGAGAAATCAGAGCTCGAACGGAGAGATTCAGATGTTCTTTCTTCCCGCGCGCTATTCTAGAATGGAATGGGAGATAAATAGTATAAAGGTGGTTCCATGATCCCCCTTCCAGCAATAAAGAGTACCCACCGAACATGCTACAATTGTAGAAAAACATGTATGGCCGCGATATACTGGCCGAGCGTTCAATTTCGCCTGTGGGAGAGACATTGCGTAACGTACGTCCAGTCACAGGCCAAGAGAAAAAAAATATTATTGGCTGAAAGTCCAGTAATGGAGGGGGTGCGCACAACGGCTGGAAACTGGCGCGTCTTCCTACGTGACGTGGATTATAGTTCGTTTAGTCGGATGACCATGTTTCAGGACGTATGTATATCATCTGATCCACTCATTATTTTCACCACTTCAGTTCCAATCACATGATCTTTGTACAATAAATTTATTTTTATGCGTAGGTCTTGTCCTACTTAATGTTACTTATTTTTCAATTTTAAAGCAATATAAAAGACACAGTGAAAATGCTAAAAGTGCAGCGAAAAACTTTGGGCATGTAAAATGAAAAACCAGTGTTTCGTACAAGGCAGATACTGATAGAGAAGCAACTAAATATACCTGCCCATCCGAGTAACTAAATATACCTGCCAACTCATGTGTGGGACTCCAAACCTTCTGCTGGACTTGGAGGTTGATCCACGATTTTATTTTTCAAGGGGCTTTGCCAAGCTGAGGATGGGAATTGTCAAGGGGGAGCAGAGGAAGGGAAGGGGTCTAAATTTAATTGAGGATGGGGTCACAATTACATTAGGATGGGGATAGCTAGACCAAATTAATATAGGGTATGTCAAGAAAAAATAAGAGTACAGGTTCATTTTGGCGGACGGGGTTTGGGAGGGTGGAGTTTTGACCCAGTAGAGGATGGCCTCTGTCGACGTAGACACGGAGATGGGATAGGGCTGCTCCAGACTCTCTGATTCAGCCGCCCACTCTAGCTCCAGATCCGCTACTGGACTGTCGCCACAGGCAGCGGTTACAGCAATGGCGTCCCGCGTGGCAGCTGGTCCGGCGCGGCGCGGCGGTCAACGCGAGCACCTGGCGGGCCGCGGTTCCAGCACAGCACCGCTCCACGGGGCCAGGCGGTCTCCGGCACTGATAGATGGCGCCGCCGTAATGACGGATGGCGCGGCCGCCATGATGGATGGCGGCGAGGCAGAGCAGCGCCGCAGTAATGAGAGCCAGATTAATGGACGGCCGGCCGCTCCTGCCCGCCAGGCCCGCGGACACGCGTGCTGAGACCGCGGCCGTCGGGACCGCCGCTGTCAACCCACCTGCCGCCGTCTGCCGCAGTCTGCACGAGGGGGTCTGGTTCAAAGCACCGGAGCAGTCGCACACTGCACATTTAAACACTATAATATGCGGTACAAAAGACAGTGTGGAAAGAAATAGACTGCTGGAAATTCAATATGCAGCGACTGCGGGTTTCATAAATTTATTTGGGACAAATCCTATCTTAACTTGGTCAAGCTATCCCTACCCTCGTGTAATTGTGGCTCCATCCTATCTTTGTGACTCAATGTCTGGTGAGATGCCTCAAACATCCACACCCCACGTAGGGTAAAAGTAGTCCACTGTACGAAATAAAAGCTTAAATCTGGAAAGAGGTATCCAGATAAGAGGGTACAGTTATAAAGAAGCTTAATTTTGGCAGTAAAATTAGCAAAAGTTCCGTGTGAGCTACCGGCTACTCCCTGCTCCAAAAACCTTGTCCTTGGCCCGAATTGAGAACTGACTTCGTTCAAAGTTACTCTAATAAGTGAAGCCCTCTTCCCTCCCCCCCCCCCCCTCTCCAAAGCAGTACTTCATAAATCCCATCCTCACCTTGGTCCAGCCCCTTTAAAAATAATATCGTGGATCCACCTCCAAGTCCAGCAAGAGGTTTGGATTCCCAAACACAGGGCCGCGGTGGAGTAGGCGAGCGGTCTAAAGCGTCTCGCTGCGGAGCGCGCGGTTGCTCGCCGTGGAGGTTCGAGTCCCCCTGGGGCACGGGTGAGTGTGTTGTCCTTAGGTTAGTTTAGTTTAAGTAGTTTGTAACCTACGGACTAATGACCACGCAGTTTGGTCCGATAGAATTACGAACAACAACAACCAAACACGCGTTGGCAGGTGTATTTAGTTGCTCGGGTAAATAGGTATATTTAGTTGCTTTTCTATTAGGATCTGCAAAACACTGTTTTATTTTTATTTTATATGTCCACAATTATTCGCTACAGTTGTAGCATCTTCACTGAGTCTTTTTTTTCTTTAATACTGAAAAGTACGTAACATTAAATAGGACAAGACCTAACCATACAAATAAATTTATTGTACAAATATCATGTGATTGAAACTAAAGTGGTGACAACAATGAGGGGTTCATATGAGATGCATACGTCCTGAAACATAGTGATCCGACAAAATGAACTATAGTCCACGTCACGTAGCAAGGCGTTGTGCGCTTCCACCTCCATAACTGCACTGTCAGCCAATAATATTTTTTCTGTAGGCGTGTGTGACTGGACGCAAATTACGCAATGCCTCTCCACAGGCTCAACTGTTGGCGTTCAGCCATAGCTCATCCTCTCCGCGCTTCCACTGCCCGTTCGCCTCTATGTGCGGAAGCGTCCTCTTAAAATGAAGCCGACTATAAAATGGTTCGACGTCTTTGTGTCGGTTCCACGGAGTGGGGACAACAAAATTACGGCAACAAAAATAATGGTAATAACACTAAGTTATTGTAGTGGTGCTTTATGTTCACTTATGTTAATTCTACCGAACGACTTACACAACCACTTGGGTTCAAACAGTGTGGTGAGTTAGTAGTGTAATGCGACAACAACGTGAATTAAGCGAAGATAAGACATGGAGAGTGTGGTGTCGCACAAGTCCAAAGTGCGCGCCACCTACTTTCGCCGCGCGCCGCCATGCACGCACGGCGCGGTGTTCTTACGACGACAGCCACGAGCGCCCTCTGCGGCAACTCCTCTCGTGGCCACCAGTGAACGACATCGTTCACTTGGGACTGAGTTAGGAACCAGTAAAGACTTCGGAATCAGATAGGCACCAGTAAAGACTTGGCTATCGTATAGGCACTAGGCAGGCATCTAGCTCAACTCTGTATCTGCAGTACTGATCTATATAAAAGTTAAGTATTGTATAAATTCTGTGAAATATATATCTCGTTCTAATTTACTCTAGTGTTTTTAGTTTCTGGCTGCTCCCCTCCGTACCTGCACCAGCGTGCTATCTTTATTCCTGTGTCGGTCTCATTCCACTCAGCCACCGACACCTACGACGGAAACGAGACACAAAAGCGGCGACGAGGCTGTGACACAAAAGAGAGCCATAGGGAGATTGGAAGCGGGACACAAATAGAGAGATGGGGCTGCAGCTATTGGAGTGTCCCGAAGTGTAAGTTCCAAGTCCTCGGAGCCATTTCAGACAAGAGGAACAGTGAAAAGAAGGCATGACCATGGTCGTCCACGGGTAACCTGAGTAAGAGATGACCGTTACCTCCGGTTAACAGCCCATCGAGACAGGAGGGAACTCAGCTCGTCCAATAATGAAAGAAAGATGGTAGTCTTTTCCTGGGCCAGAGATAGTGCAATCCTTCCCCACTGCGTCTCAAAGGACTCAATTGTGACAGGTGCTTCCTACCAACAACTTTTTGAGAAAATATCCTCTCGAGCACTTCGTGAGATATGGCCGGAAAAGGATGGACTTGTGATCTTGCTTCAGGACAAAACTCTAGAAAATTTGGCTAACGCTACGAAAAGGTTTTTTTTTTTTTTTTTTTTTTTTGTTTTTTTTTTTGTTATATAGAGATTGGGAGAACGAGAAGGCCAAGACATCGGTGCAGTTAGTTGGACGAAGGAGAGGTCTTTAACTTATCTTGTCACGTGCGACAATGTGGCCTTTGACAAGCTGAGAAAGTGTGACAGAACAACAGTCTCTAACTCTTCAGAAATTAAACACTGGATGGGTAGTGTAACAGAAATGGGTACCAGGGGTGTTCAGGATTAAATTCCAATTCCACCCCAAACCATACTATCGGATGTAGGAAAACTGTGACATGCCTAAGCCAACAGTTAACTGCGTCCTACCGCAGTGTCTTCAGACTCTAGCACGACTATCGTAGTGGTGCGATTTATTATTATTTTCTTTTTTACTGCGGAATCACTAATCTTGGCTGCTGCTACACTGTATCAAGAGTGCCAATATGTGAAAGCATCATGGACGAAATTCCCTCACCAAAGGAAACGAAGTAAATGCTCCAGAATTCGAATCAAGAACAACTGTGATCATGTGTGATACAGAAGTAGATATCCCCTAGAGTATTAAAGAAACTTAAATTGCTTTACAAATGCAGTTCTCCCGAACCAGGTTGTATACCACGTTTGTTCCTTTCGGACTATGCTCATGCAATTGCACCATACCTAGTTAAGCTATGCAACCGCTCGGTCAGCAAAATATCCGTACCCAAATACTGGAAAGTTGCAAAGGTCACTCCAATATTCAATAAAGTTAATGGGAATTATCCGCAAAATTACAAGCCTATGACATTGAAGTCGGTTTATAGCAGGATTTTAGAACATTTACTTTCACCAAACATTAAGAACTACCTCGATGAGAACGACCTATTGACCCACAGCCAACACGAATTGATTCCACATTTAATTATTTCCGGAAGGCTTTTGACACTGTACCACAGAAGCGTCTTGTAATCAAATTGCTTGTTTATGGAATATCGCCACAGTTGTGCGATTTGATTCGTGATTTCCTGCCAGGAAGGACAGAGTACGTAGTAATTGACGAAAGTTATCAAATAAAACAGAAATGACATCTGGCGTTCCCCAGGTAATTATTATAGGGCCCCTACTGTTCCTTATCTTTACAAAAGATTTAGGAGACAATGCGAATAGTTCTCTTAGATTGATCGCGGATGATGCTGTCGTTTATTGGTTAGTGAAGTCACTTGAAGATCAGAAGCAGCAGCAAAATAATTTAGGTACGATATCTGCTAGGTGAAAAATATGAAGTCATACATATGAGCACTACAAAAAATCTGTTGAACTTCATTTACACGATGAAACAATCACATATAAAGGCCGTAAACACACCTAAATAACTATAAATTACAATTACCAACTTAATTTGGAAAGAAAACATGGAAAATATTGCAGGGAAAGGGTAACAAAGGCTATGTTTCAGTGTCGGAACACTTATAAGATGCAACAATTCTACTCTATAAACTGTCTAGACCACACTTGTCCCTCTTATTTTGGAGTATTGGTGCACATTGTGGGATTAACACCAATTCGGACTGAAAGAAAATTTAGAATAAGTTCAGAGAAGGCAGCTCGTTTTGTATTTTCGCGATGTGGAGGAGAAAGAGTCACAGAAATGATGCACGAGTTTGGGTGGATATCGTTAAGAGAAAGGTGTTATTCGTGTGGGCGAGATTTGTTTGCGAAATTTCTGTCACCAACTTTCTCTTCCAAATGCAAATATATTTTGTTGACACCCACCTACATAGGATCGTCTTAATAAAATTAGAGAAATCAGATCCAAAACGGAAAGATTTAGGTGTTATACTCCTGCGCGCTGTTAGATAATGATATTATAGAGAACTATCATAAAGGCGTTCGATTAATCCTCTGCCATTCACTTAAATGTGATTAGGAGAGTATTTATGTAGAGGGAGATGTAGACTCGTTTATCTCAATAAGACATCTAGAGACTCTTTTATTGAAATTATAGACGTGCAACGACGGTTATAGACCGCGATGTTGGTAACGCATCATCTTCCTCACATTATACGGGGCAGTAGTTTTAAACGTGCGATATTTGTACAAAATATATCTTGCACAGAAATTTGTCTACGATACTTGCATCCTTCCAATTCCATGACCAGTGGTGAAAACACAACCTCCAAAAAAGTTCAAATGTTAGTAAACGTAATGGACCAATCTGTTGAGATCATGATAAGAACCTATGATAAGAAGAACACACAGCTATGACCGAGGGAGGACTCGAACCTTCGAAAGGAGCGGTCGCGCGATTCGAGACTCTGACGTCGCGGCCATTCCCGCTCGGCCGTATCACCCTTTCTCGAATTTTCGTCCAACTGCAGAGCTGTGTATGAAATCCGTACTATTGCCGCACATTTACATCCCGTACACAGTCAACGTTTAATGTATGCTAATTATGCTGCTACCGGTACCAAGATTTCGAAACGGTTTGTAGCAAAATGGTTCCTCAAGTCTGCCATGCGGAAACCCAAACATAGTCTTGGAAGGCCAAAGCTAAAATGATACCATCCGCTCATGATCTCCTGATGTCAATTTCTTCGAAGTAGGACGGATTAGTCATTGAACGACGCCGCGGTGGAGCAGCCGAGCGCAATGATGCGCTATGTTCCGATGCGCGAGGCCATTCCCCGTCGGGGGTTCGAATATTTGTGTAGTCTTTAGTATAAGGTTGTTCATAAGGAGTTTGTAAGTTTAGGGACTGACGACCCCGGAGTTAAGTCCCTTAAGCTCAACAAACATTTGAACTTTTTTTCTTTTTCACTGAATGACTCATAGCGTTGCCACAAAATATGCTGTGTCATTCCACTAGAACTACGCTGTGCAAATCACAGATCAAAACAAGTGCCGTGTTGGCACCTGATGTTACATTCACCTAGACCTTTCGGGAGATTTTAATTTTTTACTTTGTGACAGACGTTTCCTAGATATCATATTACAGTTATATTTTCTATATCGCTTCACCTATGTTACGTTTCTTTTTACACCTTGCCTTTCCTTTTTACCAATACTGGACTGAAAGTGCTGTATAACAAAAACTCCCAGGTGCTTATCATTAAAGACTTTCTTATTGTAGTATAAAAAAAAATTAGAACATCAAATAGGACCGATGAGCAGAGTAGTTTGGTCCCTTAGACTTAAACAATACTTAAACCAACTTTAACTAATGCTAAGGACAAAACATACACCCATGAGTAACCATGCGATCCATAATGTGACCATCAAGACCGTACGGCCATTCCCGCGCGACGCATGCAGTAGTGTGGCATTTATTTTGTTACCTAGTCGAAGAACAGGTTTTAGGTTTACTTTGTTTAGTTAATTTTTTCACTTCGACAGCCATCATACTTCCTTCTAAGATCTTATACTAAATAAATCTGATTTCAAGGACGACTTTAATGTCTTTCTGCGTGAACGAAATCAACAAATTTTCGTTTTCCAGTAAGTTTAGACTGTCATAAAAGCCACTGTCGACAGAAAAAAAATGAAACTAACATATTTTATTCTGTATATTTCTGGTTGTGCTGCGGTGGAACAAGAGTAATGGGACTATTATCCAAATCTGTAATCGGGAAGCTCCCATCGCAGTTGTTCTGAGTAATTATGTGTTGCCCGCCGTTACCCTACTCACAGCGCTGTATCGCACCGACATAGCTGTGGTCTCGTGGCGAAAGGTCTCTTCGGGCACGACTCCCCGCCCGTCGTGGGATTCTGCATTGAGGGCAAGGTCCGATGTGGAGACTGCGGTCGAACACAAACTCGTTGTTCCTCGACATCCGATAAAATATTGGCTCACATGAGCATCAGTCACCACACTACCGCTACACTTACATTTTGAAAGGCCTGTTTCACAAACCGTGTAGTCTACTACTGTTAACATAAAAAACGCTACCTTTCGTACAGGGGTAATTTGGAAGTTTTCTCTAAATTCTTTGTGTGTTAATGTGCCATCTAAAAGACAATGACCTTTCGGGAAGAGGTCTTCTTTTATAATTGCTCCGTACTTAGTTACTACATGGAAAAGTATATTAAAATTTGTTGTAGGGTATCAAGTGGATACTTGAACGTAACCTTCAAACAAAACATAAATAAATACATACATTCGAAAGTCGAAGAACATCATCCTTTGCATCCGGATATCTTGGATATTTCCTTGCAAAGAGCAAAGCTTATTCTATGACACGCCACACAGAGAATGAAAAACGCGCAAAAAAATTGTCATAAAAGTATTGTACTGCAACCGTTGATGCACCAGACAATGACGGCTACCAACTGTTGGATTTGTAAAATTATTTCGTCAATTTCAACTGGAAATCTAAGAAAATTTGAAAAAAGAAAAGATTCAATTTTAGAAACTTTATCAATGTAGCTTTATTAGGGTAGTTTTAGGTGACTCAAAACGCCACACTAATCCACAAACGTTGCACCAGTGGGATGAACTCGGATCGAGGTAGGAGACGATGAGTTTTGGCTGTGGAGATGTAGACGAGGTAACACTAAAGCCGCAGCTTATGTTACTTAAACAGCTGGAGAATCGGTAGATGAAGAGCCATATTTTTACATTATTGGATGACGTGCGCCTTTTTAGATACTTAAATCATGGGGATTACAGTGTGGGTGAGAAAGAAAGGGTGAAATGGTGTCTAAAACTGAAATGAGTGGAATTGGAATGCGAAATTGGGAGTGAAACTTACGAGAGACACCTTTGACCTCGAACGTTCGGAACCGCACGAAACCATGCTTAGAGCAACAAGCAGTCATAATCAAGACAGTGGTGGTCGTCACTTCCATGCAAAACGCCGCACTTGTCTGCTGTTGTTGTTGTTGTGGTCTTCAGTCCAGAGACTGGTTTGATGCAGCTCTCCACCCTACTCTATCCTGAGCAAGCCTTTTCATCTCCTCATAAGAACGACAACCCACATCCACTTGAATCTGCTTACTATACGCGTCTCTTGGTCTCCCTCTGCGATTTTTACCCCACACACTTCCCTCCAACGCTAAATTCACAATTCCTTGATGTCTAAGAATGTGTCCTACCAATCTATCCCTTCTTTTAGTCAAGGTATGCCAGAAATTTCTTTTCTCCCCAATTCGGTTCAGTACCTCCTCATTAGTTACGCGATCCACCCACCTAATCTTCAGCATTCTTCTGTAGCACCACATTTCAAAAGCCTCTATCCTCTTTCTGTCCACACTGCTTATCGTCCATGTTTCACTCCCATACAAGGCGACACTCCATACAAATGCCTTCATAAAGGACTTCCTTAGGCTTAAATCAATATTCGATGTTAACAAATTTCTCTTTTTCAAAAACGCTTTTCTACCCATTGCCATTCTGCATTTTATATCATCTGTACTGCGACCATCATTTGTTATTTTACTGCCCAAGTAACAAAATTCATCTACCTCCTTTATTGTTTCGTTACCTAATCTAATTCCTTCAGCATCACCTGATTTTCTTACACTGCACTCCATTACCCTAGTTTTACTCTTGTTAATGTTCATCTTATATGCACCTTTCAGCACACTGTCCATTCTGTTCAATTGCTCTTCCAGGTCCTTTGCTGTATCTGACAGAATTACTATGTCGTCGGCAAAACGCAATGTTTTTAATTCTTCACCCTGAACTTTAATTCCTTCTCCAAATTTCTCCTTGCTTTCCTTTATAGCTTGCTCAATGTACAAATTGAACAACATTGGGGAAAGGCTACAACCCTGTCTTACTCCCTTTCCAACCACTGCATCCCTTTCATGCCCTTCAACTCTGACAACCGCTGTCTGGTTTTTGTACAAGTTGTAAATAACCTTACGCTCCCTATATTTTACTCCTGCTTGCTTCAGAACTTTAAAGAGTTTATTCCAATCAACATTGTCAAAAGCCTTCTCCAAATCTACAAGAGCTAGGAATGTTGGTTTGCCTTTTCTTAATCTATCTTGTAGGATAAGCCGTAAAGTGAGTATTGCCTCCCGTGTTCCTACATTTCTCCTGAACCCAAACTGATCTTCCCCGAGGTCGGCTTCTACCAGCTTTTCCATCCTTCTGTATATAATTCGTGTTAATATTTTGCAACCATGACTTATTAAACTGATGGTTCTGTAGTTTTCACACCTGTCTGCACCCGCTTTCTTTGGAATGGGGATTATAACATTTTTCTTACAGTCTGAGGGTACTTCACCTGTCTCATACATCTTACACACAATGTGAAACAATTTTGTCATGGCTGGTTCTCCCAGAGACTTCAGTAGCTCTGACGGGATATCATCTACTCCAGGGGCCTTGTTTCGACTTAGATCTTTCAGGGCTCTGTCAAATTCATCTCTCAGTATAGTATCTCCTATTTCATCATCATCTACATCCTCTTTCCTTCCTACAATAGTGTCTCGAAGTTCATTTCCGGTGTAGAGCCCCTCTCTACACTCTTTCCACCTTTCAGCTTTCCCTTCTTTGCTGAGAACTGGTTTTCCATCAGTGTCCTTGATATTCATAGAGCTGTTTTTCTTATCGCCAAATGTTTCTTTTATTTTCCGGTAGGCTGTATCTATTTTTCCCCTATTTATACATTCTTCTACATCCTTGCATTTGCCTTCTAGACATTCCTGCTTAGCCATTTTGCACTTCCTGTCAATCTCATTTCTTAGTCGTCTGTACTCCATTTTGCCTGTTTCATTTACTGCATTTTTATACTTTCTCCTTTCATCGATTAAATTTAGTATCTCCTGTGATATCCATTGATTCTTTGTAGGTCTTGCCTTCCTACCTATTTTGTCCTCTGCTGCCTTCACTATTTCATCTCTCAATTTTACCCATTCCTTCTCAACTGTTTTATTTTCCCCCGTTTCTGTCGATTGTTGCCTGAAGCTCCCTCTGAAATTCTTAAGAACTTCAGGTTCCTTCAATTTATCTAGGTCCCATCTCCTTATTTTTCTACCTTTCTGTAGTTTCTTCAGTTTCAGCCTACAGTTCATAACCAACAAGTTATGGTCAGAGTCTATGTCTGCCCCTGGGTATGTCCTACACTTCAAAACCTGGTTCCGAAATCTATGTCTTACCATTATAAAATCTATCTGGTATCTCCCGGTGTCTCCTGGTCTCTTCCACGTATACAACCTTCTTTTGTGATTCTTAAACCAGGTGTTTGTTATAACTAAATTATGTTCCGTGCAAAATTCTACCAAGCGGCTTCCTCTTTCATTCCTTTTGCCCAGACCATATTCACCAACTATCTTCCCTTCCCTTCCTTGTCCTACTACCGAATTCCAGTCTCCCATAACAATTAAGTTTTCCTCTCCCTTAATTGTCTGAATAATTTCCTTTAGCTCCTCATATATTTCTTCGATCTCCTCATCATCGGCAGAGCTAGTTGGCATATAAACCTGTACTACTGTTGTCGGTGTTGGCTTCGTATCCATCTTGACAATGATAATGCGATCGCTGTGCTGGTCATAGTAGTTTACCCGCATTCCTATTTTCTTATTCATTATCAATCCTACTCCTGCGATTGCCTGCTATTGCCGCTAAATGATGGTATAGTGTAGCTGCACTAACCAGTGATCCAGTTGCGTGACTGGTATAGCTCCAGTACGTATTTGTGTCTTGAAGTTTTCGCAAGCGAGTTACTGTTTCATCAGTGTACAATAAAGAGACGTAATGAAGAGAATTAATTCTACGTATGTGGTCGAAATAATAGGGACCAAGTTGCCACGTGATGAATGAGGAAATTACATTGGGGACGAGAATATGGAGTTCGCGGACATTATTTAACATAAAAATTAAGAAATATTACTGCGATGACAGAAATACATGAAGTTACTTTGAACAGATATGCGGATTTTGAAGGACAGGGGGGACCTGAACCTGAAGGTGGATCTTAATGCAGTACACGACATTCATCTGCAGAGTAACAGGATCAGCCACAGTGAGTACAAACCCTCGTCCCCCAGAAGATGAGGTCCCATGTATTAAGAGATATTGATGATAGCGTACTAGAGAACTTTTTAAGAAGGACTATTACTATCCTGATTCAATACCTGTAGCAAATTAAAAGCTGTAAATGCATCAAAATTCAATCAAATTGCCCATTAATTATACATTATGTGTCTGGGAAACGGGGAGCCAGTAGTGGTTAAAAGAAAATAGTTTGTCGCAATTACAAACTATAAGTAGTACGTGATACCGCAATTTGATGATGTAAGGAGGTATGGATCTACAGTTCACTAATAGCATCTGCAGATTTTGGCACTAGAAGGGGCTAAAATGAATGGCTTAGTCAAATTCAGCCGGTCGCGGTGGCCGAGAGGACTGAGGCGCTCCAGCCACGATCTGCACGGCCACTACTGTCGGGGGTTCGAATCTCCCCTCGGGCATGGATATTTGTGCCGTCCTTAGTATTAGGATATTGTGTATGTTTAGGTACTGATGATCCCGTAGTTAAGTCCCATAGATTTTACAAACATTTGAACATTTTGGTCAAATTCAAAATGTCCATTTTCTTCATCGGCCGTCTCAAGGTTGTATATGGCGTTTTATCCAGATATATTACTATATTGGTCACTATAAAGGACATAAAAGACGATAACATTGCACGTTACAAGACACAACATCTTGTGGAAGAATAAAACATGTTTATAACAGAGGAGGATGTGGAGGAAGGTAATGTTCGTAACAGTGGCCAGAGTCAATTCCAGTATGAAATGGCTTCAGCATCAACACTGTCCTAACGAGGAGAGAAAACTACAGGTAGTGAGTTGCAGGCTACACATAGGTGTACCAACATCTACACCATTGATGTGGCTTTATCAACGGCAGGCAGACTAGCAAACAAGTTCTGTTTTCAGGAACCACAAGGCCCAAATATTTAAAAAAAAAAAAAAAAAAAAAAAAAAAAAAAAAAAAAAAACACCCTGTAGAACCTGTCCACGAAACATTTATTTGGAAGCAAACAAGAGTGGAAAATGACTAAAGAACACATGACACGTTTTCTGTCTTCGGTCATTGACGAACATGTAACAAGTGAGAAGAGTCTATTGTTGTGAGATTCCTGGGCGGGTCATACAAATCGTACCCTTCTAGATGCAAGTTTTCCAAACAAAGATGTTACGCTGAAGATCTTGCCACCGAAACCAACAAATACTTCTAACACCTTGACGTTCACTTCTTTCGGCAACGTAAACTCTATATCAGAATAATTACTGATGTCGTAAGACTAAAAAGTTACTTCAACATGAAATTTCAATAAATTTGCTGCACCTACGTATAAGCCTATGTTGCAATACGCTTGGCGAAAGCCAGGGTATGTCATTGATATACCAACATCATCATTAGTGTGACTTCTGATATTGGACTGCGTGAATGCGAAAGAGATTTAGATTCAGTGAGGTGTGCACGTTGTTCTCTCCCACTTTGTTTTAATGACTTCATCAAAATCTCGCATCTACACTTTCAGAACTATTACAAAAACTTTCAGGTGTGTAGTATTGCTGTATATGGGTGTTTTGCGCTGTTACAGGTACTTTAAGCAGAGAGTTTTTGACGCTACTGATTGAACATGTAATGGTACACTTTAGCCATTAAATTATATATGATTTTCTTCCTAGATATTGATATCTTGTTACTTTGTTTATCGCTGTTAGACTGTTACTTAAAGTATAATGCAACGTTTTGCACGGAAACGGCACGCAGGTCTATGTCGTGTTTATGATTGCCTGTTATTCCAAGCATGTCTATGTGCGGTTCCAAGCGTTGGAGATGAAAGGTATCCCATGTTAGATAAGCGGAGACGGAAGGCAGATGAGAGTTAGACACGTGATCCGGAAAGGAATAGGAGTATAGGATGAACTGAATGGGTAATCTACTAAAAAATTATCAGACTGACAGCAACAGTAAGCCATTTGTAGTAGGTTGTAGTCCAATTAGTTCCGTTGATCTTAATAAGATTCATTAGAATATCTTACATTTCTATTCACAATACCGCCCTAATTGGATAGGTAAGAAATAAGAGCGGCGTACTTATAAGAGCGGAACAACACAGCCGCACGAGCGCCAAGACCGTTGACCAGTTCCCTCACTGTGTTTGTTTTCATCAAGTTTACTGTTGCGATGAAGTGTCGCCAAACCACGTTCTTGTCACTGTGCCGTCTCTAATGACCACGATTTCTACGAGGCGTTGTTTCTCCTTTTGATTGTCAACAAACAGAAACGTCTCTGTATTTTTCTCGAGGTGAGAAAACTCTCGCGAAATCCTCGATCGTCATCACGATTCCTCAACGAAAAATAGATGAAGAACGCTTGTTCCCTGGAGAGAAATCATCTGGACGGTTCGCTGTGGCCTAGCTGCGTTGCAAACAGAATTAGGATGGACATGCCTTCATTTGACTCACGGGCGTCCATCGCTCACGACACCGCAATAACCGGCAGTTAGGTGGCTGTATCCTTGGCGGCAACAGGCGCTCTTTTTTTTTTTTTTTTTTTTTTTTTTTTTTCAGTGTCTACTGCTTATGACGCGCTCATCCTGCTGAGATTGATCTCGAGGATGGTAGTGGGTCGCTCTTGAGAAGAAGTTTCGGTAATGCATCAAACAAACAGCGGCTCGTCGTGTGAAGAGCGAGTAACCTCAAGGAGGCGGTGAGGGATGCCGCATACCGGACGTGGCGACAAGAACGGCCGACGACACCGCGTTGGCGGAAGAGCAGCTTCTGGGCACAGGGGTTTGTCTGTCAGGCGCCAGACACAGCAAAACATGAAAGCGGCACCGCGCGGCCAATCTTCGAAGGCTGTTGGGCCACCACTTGCCTCAAAAGCCTCGCAACCAGGAAAAATTTAATGGAGAATGTAATTAGCGATCAAAAAATTCGATTTTTTAACACTAGCAAACCCACCACTGCTCTGCAATTGCTCAATAAGCCCATGCATCCTTTAATCTCTGTGTCCATCACTTCCCCTAACTCTATGACTATTTCTTCTTTTTCCTGTTAGACTTCCTTCTGTATTAGATACTTCAAAACCTGTGTTGTTAGGGTGCACATTTATTCCAATAGTCCCTTAGTCCATATATTGCTTCCTCCTCTGTCCACCAACGTCTTCGTACCTCTCCTCCCCTCCTAACTTCATCTATTACTTCTCTTACTCCCAGTTCTCCTATACCTTTCCCTCCCTCTATCCCTACATCCTTTCCCCTGCTTGTCTAATTACCTATTTCCACTCTCTGCAAATTCCTCTCTGTTTATCACCTCCCTCTCCTGTACAAGATAAATTACATACTAAAGTGTGACATATGTGTATGGGGGGGGGGGATTGTTATCAATGAATTTATTAAGCAAACAATATCTCTTACAACTTTTTATTTTATTTCCATTATCGGTTTGAGCAGGTTAAACTGCCACCTTCGGATCTTACATTTGGTGAAATGTTAATCCGAAAATGGCAGTTTAACCTGCCGAAACAAATAACAAAATCCATCGGCTATGTTTACTGTCTCGTTTTATAAACAGATTCCTTCAGAAACGCCTCATTTTATTCGTCCGCGTGAGAATGGCCTCACAGTTTTGGCCGCTCCCGCCAGAGGTTCGAGTCCTCACTATAGTTGGGGTATGTGTATTTCCTTAGTATGTCACTTTACGTTAGTTGACGTAGTTCGTAAGTCTAGAAGTTCCTTAACGTTTTAAAAGGTAGATTATTTGAATATTTATTTGACTACATACCATTACCCTTGTTTCGCTCTTGTTCATGTTCGCTTTATACTCCCTAGAACATTATCCTTTCCGTTTCAATTCATCGCACACTCTCCCTTTGATGCCTCTGATCCAAATACTGTGCCATCGGTATTTCTTCACGTTGAACGTTTTTATTACCACTTCCAAATTTCTCCAGACTTTTCTTCACGTCTGACTCATTATAGAGATTGGATAACATTGGGTAAAGGCTATAACCTTGTGTTACACTCTTTCGAAACACTGAGTCATTCAACTATTTATAACTGCTATCTTTACAAATTGTTTATAACTTTCCGTTGCTCCAAATTTTAGATAATCTACATTAAGAAATTTAAAGACTGTATTCTAGTTAAAGAGGTCGAAAGTTTTCTCCAAATCTACGGAAACTGTGTACGTAGATTTCCATTTCCTTCAACTATTATCCAAAATAATTGGTGTTATATCGTGTTCCTTCATTTCTCGTATATCCAAACTAGTATTTCACGAGTTCGAGTTATACCAATTGAGCGACATGGCAGACAATGGACTTGCATTCGGTACTACTATGGCTTAAACCCGCCTCCGGATTTTCTGAATTAGGTTTTAAATTACCTCTCGCAAATACTCGCATGGTTCCTTTCAAAGGGCACGGATGACTTCCTTCCACATCCATGACAAAAATTACCTGAGCGCGTGCTCCGTCTCTGATGAATACGATATCGACGGGACGTTAAAACCCTAATCTTCCTTCGAATTCTATCAGTTTTCTGTCCTTCTGTAAATAATTTGACTTAGTATTTTGCAAACATCGATGTATCACACTGATCGCTGTGTAATTTCCATGCCGGCGGCGGTGGCCGAGGAGACTGCGGCGCGTCAGTTACGGTCTGCACGGCCACTACGGACGGGGGTTCCAATTCCCCCTCGGGCACGGATGTTTGTGCCGTCATTAGTGTTAGCTAGTTCGTAAGTAATTTGTAAGTTTAGGGACTGATGACCCCGTAGTTAAGTCCCGTAAGCTATACAAACATTTGAACATTTGAACATAATTTTCATGTCTGTCTTCTCTTTCATTCCCTGCAATTGGAATGTCGTGCGGGATGTCCGAATGTTCTAAGGCATCATGCTACGAACTGGGCGGCCGTTCCCACCGGAGATTTGAGTCCGCTCTCGAGTATATGTGTGTGTGTGTGTGTGTGTGTGTGTGTGTGTGTATGTGTGTGTGTGTGTGTGTGGGTTGTCTGTAAGTATAGGGATTGACGACCGCAACGGTTTGGTCCAAGAGGTTTTCAAATATTTCAACTTTTGGATTGAAATTATTACATTCATCTTGACGTCCGGGAGAATTGCGCCTGTCTCATACATCTTGCTAATCAGGGGGAATGCCTGTAATAGAGGCCTACAGAGAGAATATCGTCACTACTCTATGAGCCTTGTTTCGACTTACCTAGACGTAGAGCGCCCAACCCCCCCCCCCTATCATTATCATGGTCACCATTTAAATCTTTCACTGTGGTATCACTCTTCTCCCGGTATCGTATCCCATATCGCATCTTCGTCTACTTCCCTTTCTACACTACTGCCTTCATTTCGTTTGTATAGCTCTTCTTCATATTCTTTCAGACTTACAGCCTTGCCTTCTTTGTTTCATATTGGTTTTCCATCTCAACTCTTGATATACATGGAGCTGCTTTTCTTGTCTACAAACTTGTCTGTTGCTTTTCTATAGCGGTTTCTACCTTCCTCCTAGTTATACATTTTTCTATGGCCTTGCATTTGTTATCTAGCCACTCCTGCTTAGCGAAATTGCACTTTCTGCTCATCTACTCTTTGCTAACTTTATTTGTTGCAGTTTTATATTTCCTCCTTTCATCACTTCAAAACGTTCAAATATTTGTTAAGCTTATGGGATTTAACTGGGAGGTTATCAGTCCATAAACTTACAAACTACGAATGACAGCACACTCATTCATGCCCGAGGGAGAATTTGAACATCCTACGCGGGAGACAGCACGATCCGCAACGTGGCGCTTCAGACCGCTCAACTAATCCCGCGCGGCCTCCTCCTTTCATCAGTTCAGTTTCTCCTGTGCTGTTGTTGTTGTTGTTGTTGTTGTGGTCTTCAGTCCGGAGACTGGTTTGATGCAGCTCTCCACGATAACCTATCCTGAGCAAGCCTCTTCATCTCCACATAAGAACGGCAACCTACATCTGTCTGAATCTGCTTAATGTATCCATCTCTTGGTCTTCCTCTGCGGTTTTTACCCCACACACTTCCCTCCAACGCTAAATTCACAATTCCTTGATGTCTAAGAATGTGTCCTACCAATCGATCCCTTCTTTTAGTCAAGGTATGCCAGAAATTTCTTTTCTCCCCAATTCTGTTCATTACCTCCTCATTAGTTACGCGATCCACCCACCTAATATTCAGCATTCTTCTGTAGCACCATATTTCAAAAGCCTCTATCCTCTTCCTGTCCGCACTGTTTATCGTCCATGTCTCACTCCCATACAAGGCAACACTCCATACAAATGCCTTCAGAAAGGACTTCCTTAGGCTTAAATCAATATCCGATGTTAACAAATTTCTCTTTTTCAAGAACGCTTTTCTACCCATTGCCATTCTGCATTTTACATCCTCTGTACTGCGACCATCATTTGTTATTTTATTGCCCAAATAACAAAATTCATCTACATCCCTTATTGCTTCGTTATCCAATCTAATTCCTTCAGCATCACCTGATTTTCTTACACTGCACTCCATTACCCTAGTTTTACTCTTGTTAATCTTCATCTTATATGCACCTTTCAGCACACTGTCCATTCCGTTTAACCGCTCTTCCAGGTCCTTTGCTGTCTCTGACAGAATTACTATGTCGTCGGCAAAACGCAAAGTTTTTAATTCTTCACCCTGAACTTTAATTCCTTCTCCAAATTTCTCCTTGCTTTCCTTTATAGCTTGCTCAATGTACAAATTGAATAACATTGGAGAAAGGCTACAACCCTGTCTTACTCCCTTCCCAACCACTGCATCCCTTTCATGCCCTTCAACTCTGACAACCACTGTCTGGTTTTTGTACAAGTTGTAAATAACCTTACGCTCCCTATATTTTACTTCTGCTTGCTTCAGAACTTGAAAGAGTTTATTCCAATCAACATTGTCAAAAGCCTTCTCCAAATCTACAAAAGCTAGAAATGTAGGTTTGCCTTTTCTTAATCTATCTTCTAGGATAAGCCGTAAAGTGAGTATTGCCTTCCGTGTTCCTACATTTCTCCTGAACCCAAACTGATCTTCCCCGAGATCGGCTTCTACCAGCTTTTCCATCCTTCTGTATATAATTCGTGTTAATATTTTGCAACCATGACTTATTAAACTGATGGTTCTGTAGTTTTCACACCTGTTTGAACCTGCTTTCTTTGGAATGGGGATTATAACATTTTTCTTAATGTCTGAGGGTACTTCACCTCACCATCTTACACACCAGGTGACACAATTTTGACATGGCTGGTTCTCCCAGGGACTTCAGTAGCTCTGAGGGAATATCATCTACTCCAGGGGCCTTGTTTCGACTTAGGTCTTTCAGGGCTCTGTCAAATTCTTCTCTCAGTACAGTGTCTCCTATTTCATCTTCATCTACATCCTCTTCCCTTCCTACAATATTGTCTCGAAGTTCATTTCCTTCATAGAGCCCCTCTATATACTCTTTCCACCTCTTTTCTCCTGTGTTAACTAATAGTTTATACTAGGCCTTGTCTTTCTACATATTTGATATTTTGCGGCGTTCCCTATTTCGTATCTCAAAACTACACATTCATCTTCCACTGTATTATATTCTTCCTTTTTAATTTTCTACCTTTTTCTTGGTCTTCAGTGTTAATCGTCGCCAGAGTCTATCTATGCCCACGGATATTTCTTACAGTTTAAATCCTAGTTTTGAAACTTATATCTTAAAATTTACAAATCAGTCTGAGAGCTTCTGATGTTTCCTGATCTCTTCCATGTAAACAGCCGTTTTTCATTCTTCTTACACCAATATTTTTGATGATTAAATTGTGCACTTTTGTACCAGGAGATTTCCTCTCTTATTCATTTTCCCCAATCCAGAATACTCTACTATTTTTCCTTTTATTCCGTTTCCTACTACTGAAATGAAGTCCATCACGAAATACATTTTTCTGTCTGAATAACTTTCCTTTATTTCAACATACACTCTTCAGTCTCCTCATCAGCGAAAGGGCTACTTGTGCAAATTTACGCGTTCCACTGTTGTGGTGTAAGGTAACAGAACTACCGGGGAGTCTTTATTCTGTGTTAAAGAGACATTGGGATCGTTGCAGTCCTTCTGGTAGGCTAGAAGCAGCCTGTAGCTTGCAGCGGGGGGGGGGGGGGGGGGACTCTTTTGGTTTTCACAATAGACATTTCAACATGGATTATCCCATTGCTGGAGCGACGATGCTGCGCAACGGACAGGGCCGGTCTCAGCGTGTGTAAGGATAATGAAAGATGACCGTACTTGAAAAGGCAAAATTCAGTAATAATTCACCCTACTGATCTATAGTGAATCGAAATTTACTAGTTAACGCAGAAGAATTAGGCGCCATCTCATGAACTAAAAATATATTTTATATCTTGAAAACCTCAAAAGTTAATTTTCAAAGTGTCTGACTATAGGAGAAATTAAATTTAACAGCTTTTGAATGCGTCATGCGATTTTAACGAATTATGACTTAGATGATAGCTTATTACCTTCAGCTATCTTCTTGAAAAAACATGCTTTTATCTGTTCATTTAAGAATTCATTACACTGTTACAATAATTTATTATGAAATACAGTCAGATCATTGTTTCTCTTGTTTCTCCACAGCAACTCAGCACTTTCAAGCAGCATGATATGCACTTCTTATCCCCATTTTCATATATCTATTTAATGAATAATCGTCTATTTTGCCAGTAAATTAACTTAAACATTGTATTGGATGAGCGGTCAAGCTCAGGAAGACTAGATTGTTAATTCACTTGCTTCATAGATCATTTATTATATACTGATGATAAATAGTCACAAGGTGACTGAGTGTTTATAACTTTACTATTTAATGCTGTAAATTTTTAAGTTACTGTGGAAGTGATCAAATTCAGTACTAATTTTTTCTGTTCAGAACTCATTTAGCTTTTGAGGAGATGGCAAATTGACAATGGGAGAGTGGATAGGGTGGACGACTGCTGAGGTCAATTGACATATTTGGACGGTGCAGGTGGAGAGCTCCTTGGTGGCTGAAGGCTTATCTCGTCTTGGAAGAAGAAGGACCTGCATGAGTAACTGAAGTGATTCGTCTGCTACATTGATGGATTCTACACAACAAACGGTCAAGTGTTCGGGCTCTAACTTTGTCGAGGGCCAGTACGTGCTGGTTTAACAACTTTAACTTTTTCCGATTCCATTTCGGAATTGTACCTGAACAGTGTTGCATTCTACACGAGGGTTTACGAGTGGTGATATGATGTTTGTTGGACAAACAAGGAGAACACATGGGTATCGGATTTTAGAAGTTTTTGGTACTTACGGTACGTGAAGTTCAGAACACAAATAATAATCAACAAAAGCCATTTGACGCAACTCTCAAAAGCTCTTGAGAAAATCGACTTTGATATTTTGCAAGTCACGAATGTACGAATAATGAAATCAATTGCGGCATATTTTGCTGTAGCTCAGGTGGTACCGGGTGCCGTGGCTCAGCGCGCCCAGTCAGAAGGCTGAACGTGCTCTAAAAAAAAAAAAAAAAAAAAAAAAAAAAAAAAGTTCAGAGCCAAGAACACATTGAATAACAACGAACAAACACCATCGGCAACCGCTACGAAGAAAACTACCCACAGAGAGTAAAAAATGGTAACGTTCTGGCGTTTCAACGATAGGGTTTGTGGTTCAAATCCCACCTTTGCAGTTTTTATTTATTTTCCTTATTTCGTTGTGTTCGAACACTTACACGATTTTAGTTTCTAATGGTAATTTTTACGAAAAATGCACATACATTTGTTTACTCGTAATGTTCGTTATTTTATAAAAGGTTGTTAATAATTATGGTTTCAATCAAAAAAAATGTAACACGCACCATTTTTTTTTTTTTTTTTTTTTTTTTTTTTTTTTTTTTACAGTATTGGCTTCACTGTTAGTTCACGACGGTTGTCTTTGATTGTTCAGTTTGTCAAGAGCTACAACGATCGGGAAAGTCATCTTCATAGCTAATAATTACTTTCCAAGCCGCTCAGCTGTCGTTTAAGGTGACGACAAGGTGTTCAGTTCGTGTACATATACGTAAACAGTCACTGACACAACTCTTGGAATTGTAGAATCCAAAATGTTTTGTATAACTCAATTCGAAAACAACAAAAATTGTATCTGTCACAGCAGGATCCGAACCACCTACCGTATGGTTATGAAACCAGAACACTACCACCTGAGATACGCTGACGGATGCTGCAAGTGTTTTAATTATTGGTATTTAAGGGTATATATGCAAAACTTCAAAGTCCATTTTCTCGGGAATTTTTGAGAGTTGCGTCGAACAGCCTCTGCTGATGGTCATTTATGTTCTATACTTCACGTACCATAAATATGAAAGAATTCTAATATCCGATGGCCATGTCTTCTCCTTGTAACACTATTTTGAGATGACGAATCTTGCGTGTTGTGTTATCAAGATATGGGCCTAGTATCTGAGCATCATCAGTGATTACTTAGTTGATAATTTTGCTATCATTCTCATAACGCAGTTAAAGCATCTGTTCTAATATTTTTAAAAGACTTATTACTTCTTTATTACTTTTATTTGTGTAGGACCACTTCCAGTTGATAAATCGTGTGTCTGAATAAACATTGTTCAAATTAGTTATCCGACGTTGCGTATATCATTTGAATAAAATGTGAATAAAATCTCTTTTATTAATTAACCATTACCGGTAATTGATACCTTATTATTATTTAACAAATATGTGGATAGCGTGATTGATTGCATTATCTCAGGTACAAGGTACTAATTGCAGCTATTACAGTTACTGGGCATGAAAGCAGACATGTTTGGTTCTGCGTTCACACCACATCGACTATATCTGGGGGCACGGCAGTGTCACGGCCAAGTCGAGCGCACAGGCATACCATCCTTTTTTCGAAACAGAATACGACACTTTCGAACTCCCTTTATCTCAATTGTGGATAAATCCAGAGTCCTGAATTACCAAGAGTATCTACAATAACTAGCTATATTTTCAAATTATACTATTCTATAACTTACAGGTCACGAAATATTAGCAGTCGAAAATCGCTAATTCTGTCACTCATTGACTCACCGATCATCAAAACACTAAGGCACTTCTAGCAGTCACACAAACGTCAAATATTGTATTTAGATAGTGTTTAGCCTGTAATGGAAGGAAATATTCAAACATCTGAAATATTAATTCCGTTCTCGAACATATTTCCGCTTGACGAAACAGTATCTGCTATCGAGATGCACTTCTATTGTCTTGGTATAGTCTTGTGGTTGAGCGACGGGTCGTCATCTTGTTGCTCGCGAGTTCGATTTCCGGTGCACCACCTTTCTACTAAGTGAAGAGTCATCAGAAATGACATGTGGCACCTGATTAGAAAATGAAGAATAACTGGGAAGATATAGCTTAAATTGCTGCAAATGGAAATAGTACCAATGACACCTATATTCTTGCTTGATTTCAGTATTAATGAGAAAACGTGCTCGTAATGTCGAAAATTACGCCACATGATGGGGGAGGGGGGGGGGGGGCAAAAACATTATATCGGGAGAAAAAAGTTAGATGTTGGTTTCAAACCACAACACGGCAGACGCCAATGATCTAGGAGATGCACAGTCTATGTTATCTACGGTCTGTATCACAGGGTAGAAACTCTCTGGAGTGAATAATGCGTTCTGTCTTTTCTAGGAAGTGCTGGTTTTTCTCATGGTATCAACTTCCAGCTGGCATTATCACGTGATATCGTTATATAAATTCGCAAATTGAAAATGGAAGTATCGATATTCTATGATAATTCTATCAGGAGAACAATGAAACTAATATAATTCGAAAGACGGTTTGCTGTAGATGTGCACAATACAACAATCACGAGTATACATAGCCTTTAAGAGTGGTAATATGAAGTATATGTTTTCAAATTTACAGCTCTGATCACGATTTAAATTCTCCAACTCCAGTAAAAAGTGCTATCAACTACTGTCCTAGGGATGATCGATATTAGAAAAACATCGATGGTAACATCAATGTTAACATCAATTCAAAGAAATCAATGTACGATGAACATCAAAAGGAAAACATCGACATCCAAGGACATTAACGTTTCGGGTGCCGAAAGAACAAACCTCAGCAGAACCACTGACATATATTACTAGACTGGCATTACCGAATACAATATTATTGGTCTCCTTGTCACTTTAAACAACGTATCAATAATTATTTGCGTACAGAGCAGGAACAGAATTAATTATTTACTTCATGCTCAACACGAAAGACTGTGCACCTCATTCGACGTGACTGGTTTTCGGAAGTGTCTCGTATGTCGCTTGCTGCCAACTTCAGCACACTAAGCCACCACTGACGTAAGCAAAACTTATGTACTAGACCAAGATATAGCATACAAAACAGAATTTAAATGCGAAATACAACACTATCTTGTTGATATGTATAGTGATTCACCATAGGTAGCAGTACTGTACATGATGAAAAGATAGAACAATAACAATATAATCGACTTTTCAGACTTCGCAAACACTGTTAGATGCAACCAAATAGACAGGGAATGGGTTTTAAGAAAATCCACGGGTGATGTACAAAAAATATTACAGACATGGACTACCCAACAAAAACATAAAATTTACAGAACTGCAAGTCTCGCGAAGAATTCCTCCACCATAAAAAGTCATGAGATCTCATAGGAAAGTCGGTTATTTTAGTTAGTGTTCATAGAACCAGCTATTCAATACCTTCTCATATTTTTTTAATCTAATTAGTCACCTACCAACATCGGTAATGACTTTATTAGAATTATACATCTTTATTTCTATAATAAATATAATGACTTAGCAATCGCACCATAATATAATGACATAAGAATACATATAATGCTCCGTCAATTACACATCGGCATATAAAAATAATTTATATTCCACTATGAAACCAAACGTAATCACGTACGATTGGAATATCTCGCATTTGCATAAAGTATTTTAAATATTAGTTTACGTTGCCACGCGACTGGCAAGTACATTTAATGTTTTTGATGGGATTTTATTTATTGAGTCATATGTAACCCAATACGTGTATGTTGTGTTTGTCCAATACAACATTGTGTGGGCAACACGAGAACGCACGTGAAGTAGCAGAGGATGATGGCTTCGCGTTTGTCTTGGCTACAATAAAGCGTTGACTGTACAGTTCGTTGTAGCTTACCCGCATCCCTATGTGATATGTACACCTAGTTCTGTAACATTTACATGTGCTTCCACCGGATTTCTTCGTAACTGGAAGAATTGCATCTTCTTGAAGTATGAGCGTATTTCCCCTATCTCAAACATCTTGTTTATCAGGTGGCATATTTTTGTTACGGCTAGCTCAACCAGGACTAGCCGGTTACAGGTTGCCTATCACTTTAGTTCCAATAGCCCACAGATTATGTGCAGTTCTGACATCTCACGCAGAAGGAATGATAGAGTTGTAAGTGTGTGTTTTGTTATTAACAGTGACCTGAGTCGATAACAATAGACATCAGCTTCCATGTTGGGCAAATTGACGCATAGGCAACGACTTAGTGGGATTATTAACCGTGACGTCAACTACGGGCGATGGTCAGAGGCGACTTGAAAGAAATGTAATGTTCGACAGTAGGCATTGATTTTAACATGGGCGATGCAATTTCAGGAAAGCAAAATGTCCACATCGTATAAACATGTCACAAAAAAAGCAAGGACACAAGAGAGATGGGGCGAGAAGACGGACTACAATACTTGCTGCAAAACTTAAGAATGTTAATGATTATGAGTATCACAATAGGCAGCTGAAAAGAAATAACTAACAAACACAAGAAAGTTACCATAGCAGTATGGAGCCTCATATGAAAGATGATCTCATCAAAAGTCATATTTCTAAACTTTTTACTTTCGTTACAAAAGACCGCATCTTTCAGAGAAGTAATATTTTATAATTGAGCTATTAATGTTCTCCAGAACTACAAATGGGCCGCGGCGGAGAGGCCGAGAGCACTGAGGCATCATGTTCCAATGCGCGAGGCCGTTCCCCGTCGGGGGTTCGAATCCCCCTTCGGGCATCAATGTTTGTGCTGTCTTTAGGTAAGTTAGTTTATAAGTAGTTTGTAAGTTTAAGGACGGATGACCCCGCAGTTAAGTCTCATAAGCTTAAGAAACATTTGAAGATGTCAGCTACAAATGATAAGATGGCAAAATGAGCTATCCAGTTCCTTTCATAGTAACCTCAGATCATAAATATTTACGGTTTACTGAGTATTATTGTTGCAAATAGTAAATTTCTGTTTAATTAATAAATGCTATGTAAACTCATAATTCACGGATTAATGGAGTGTGGAGGAACGCTTCTTCTAAGCTGGCCAAATGGTTGTCATAAATTCATTCAACATATTACGTATTTTGTTTTATAGAAATCATACGTGAGAGTGATTTACAGGCTTATTGGCATGTTTTTCGACATCTTAATATTTATCTGAAAAGGCTGGAAAGTGACCATGAAGAACGGTATATTATTTTGGTATAATTTTAACTAAGAGTTGTCGTCATTATTAAGCCTGAGTTCAGTAGTATGTGGCATGATAAAATGTCAATTCGCGCTCCTATGCCTTTGGGATATTTTCTGGTTTCTCCGGGGAGCAATCGTTCAGCTGAATTCGAGGAGGTAGTAGTAGGTAGTATATTTTGGCAGAATGCTCGACTTAGCGTCGTTGTAAAAGAGATCAGAGGTCTGAAGGACACTGAAAATTATTGAAAATAGTGCTTGATTTTGGAATACTTTTCAGAAAATTGTCAGCCTTGCCCTTATAGGGATCGAGGTGAACTCTACTTTAGTAGATACTCTCAATAGACAACTCTTTACCAGAATTGTCAATCGCGTACAGGATTCAATCTTTGGAAAAAGCGAGAATGAAAGCGACCTTCTGTTGTAATCCTATGTTCTAAGCCGTTGTAGCAACTACCCTTTCTTCGTCAGTCCTCAGTTTCATTATTTTATTTCGATAATTATGCAAATTGATTCCTGTTCAATGTTCAGATGTTTGTTAAGCTTATGAGACTTAACTGCGGAGTCATCAGTCCCAAACTTCACAAACTACTTACAAACTAACTTATACTAAAGACAGCACAAACATCCATGCCCGAGCGGGGATTTGAACTACCCACGGGGAACGGCCTCGCGCATCGGAGCATAGCGCCTCAATCCGCTCGGCCACTCCGCCGCGGCACTGATTCCTACAAACATTGCTTACTCTCTACGTCAATGTTAGGTTATCCGTTCAATGAAGGCTGCTATCGGCTGCATGTTTGAAAATTTTAGAGTAATATATCATACTTTTTAACATTCATCTGTTCTAATTAGATTTTTAAGTTAGGACGTTGTCAATTGCTTTCCACCATCCGAACTAAGGGTCATGTCCATTAAAATATGTGACAGGTTACAAACATGTGCTAAAAGTCAGAGCGAGTTGCTACGATCTAAGAACTCTATGACGAAATATTCATGTCCTCCATGTGTTAAAGACACCAGGGGAACAGGGCAAAAGGGGTGGGACGTTGCATTTGCACATTTTCTTAAGTGACGCTGATAGCTTTTGAATAAGGTCGAAATTTCTTTCGTTCTGTAAGACCAATAATATTCTGCATTGCCCTTTTGTCGGCCTAGGGTATTTCATATAACATTACTGAACTTCATAATACTACCACTGTCTTGCATACATGGTGCAGTAACACCCATTTTTTAAATAGTTTCCTTACAGTGGCCATTAATTTTCTTCCAAACCACGAAATGTTGTAAGTATGTGTCCAACGCAGTACTTGGAGACTGATGTCTGCTAGAGAATCGAAACTCAGGTGCAGATTTCTATGGCCGATGACTGTAGAACCTGGACCCTGTAAGTTACTCTAATATTTCATACTGATTTTTTCCAGAAATAGGCCAAAGACTGGGATACTTCCTACATTAAACTTTTAAAGTAACATTTCTATATTTAATTAACTAAAACGTCTGATTCATATCCTACGAAGTCGTATGCGTTAATAGCCTAATAAGCGATGAATTATTTTTAGCCGTTATATTGTCAAAGTACATACTTTGGTGTGATGCTTCCATCAGTGACAAAAGAAAGCGCTACAGCCTTTGTTTCTCATTCTCCACATAAATTGACGTATAATGAAAGGTTCATGAAAATATCGTGAAATATACCTAATACAGTGACGTCAGCTGTTATGTACACCCGTCAGGATAATGTAAACGCACCTCGTGATAGCAATCAGGGGAAAAAGTTGTTAATTAAATTATAAGCACCGAGGCTGTACCGTTCCTTACTAAATCCTTTGAAGCACCGTAAATTTCGTTTTTGAACACAACACAAGGCTTTAGAAATAGACGAAAATTTTCAAGACAAACTGCTACCATACTACATGTACTACTTTCGTATCTAATCTGGATCCTCCTCAGCAGAATAGCACGTAAGTAGCAACATTTCGTCCAGAAACAGACCACAGGCACCGTTTGGCGTTAATCAGCTGATGGGAGATCGGCAGTGGCCTATTGATCCTGAGATCATGTTGACCGCCACGCATCGCAAGCGTAATCCACTAATCACTGTTGATGTTACTGAGATGTTTGTTTATCTCTCCTGATTACGCGATGACCCCATTACAGCTGTAATCTCCCACAGCTGGGAATTAGCATACGTCACACGCTGTCTGTTTGTGCCGACGCCGACGATGGCTTCAGTCCGTCCCGTCGGCTTCGGCTTTTGATGCACATGTACACCAATGTCCTACGTATTCGATAACAGTAAAGGCTTAATTTGCTGTCCTAGATTACACTGCGTGATCAAATAATCACCATCGGCCTGTTATTCATCCTTCGTCACGCGTACAACAACGATCCCATGACATGCATTCACATACCACTCTGATACCGGATGCTGTGTGGTCAGTGATATCAAATAGGTCTGTGAAGTAGTTAGTGACCATATCTACCTTTTATTTGAGTCCCAAAGACAAACAGTCAGAAAAATCTGGCACCATACTAGTTTTTGAGATATTGAAAATGATATTCATGTGTACTTGGTAGGATCTTCACACTGAACTTCAGAGATGGAATACTTGTTATCGTCTTCGAAAATTACACAAGTTACATTGCGGTTCACCTAAAACTTACACCACAAATCGGGAGGCACTACCGAAATGCAGTTTTCACATGAGTGAATTGTAATCAAGGGTAAGTATTTACAGCCAAAACACAAATTCGGGACGTTTAAAGTAGCAGAACTGAAAAATTTTAAATGCGAAAATGCGCGTTGAAGATACTAGAGTGAAAGTAAATTACGTGAGCGGTGTTTGTTTCAGGTGTCTAAATGTTCAACTGTTTCTTAGCATATTGGACGAAATTTCTATGTCATCAATCCCAAGATTTACAGTAAGGTCAACACGCAAACACATTCCCGACGGAGGACTCGAACCTCCTACGGGAACGGCCGCCCAGTTTGTAGCATGATGGGAGGTGTCTATCGTAAGTAGTTTACGAGATATGCCAGTCAGCTCACGGCAGTTTCTCGTTTCATGTAGATAGCACAGATGAATGAGAATTATATATTGGTGTGTATGTGCAGCCCAAACCAGATATTAACACGTCCCTGGAGTTGTCATGTTGTTAAACGGAACACTTTGCATGAAAAATGAAATATAAACAAAAGTGGATATGGCACCTCTGGTTTTGAATGCTGCCTGCGCACAGATATTGGCTGAAATGTCAGAACTTATGCAGCAATCTTTGCATTGCATTACGTAAGTCTGTACTGACGCTGGTAGCACTCATTTTGAATATTGGCTCTGAGAGTGCATTGGTAGTTTACATGTCAGGTCCCACAAAGTTACTTTATTTACCTCTGCTTGTCTCTCGTTTGTTTAGGCATTGTCCCATTTAACGACATGACTCCTCCTAAGACGTATTCATATCAAGATAGGACTTCACTTACTCACCAATGCGTAATTCACATTCGTCTGTGCTAACCACATGGGGCCGCGGTGGAGTGGCCAAGCGCATTGAGGCGCTATGCTCCGATGCGCGAAGCCGTTCCCCGCCGGGGGTTCGAATGCCCCTCGGGCATGGATGTTTGTGTCGTCTTTAGTATAAGGTAGTTCATAAATTCATAAATAGTTTGTAAGTTTAGGGTCTGATGACCCCGCAGTTAAGTCCCTTAAGTCTCACAAACATTTGAAAAACAATTTTTAACCACATGAAACGTATAACTGCCGGTTTTCAGACTAACATGTCTCGTAACTTACTATTAGCATCTATGAACGGGTTCACATTCGAACCCATGTCTAATTCACACCAACGACTGTCGATGTTCACAGTGTTGAAAATACGATGTTTCCTAATCAAGGTGTCCCTTGCTTAAGCAAATAAATAATTAAAAAAAACACCACTTACATTCAAATTTTCTGTACTTTCATTGCAGAGCACTCAACGAGATATGCCAGTAATCAGTAATCAGTTTATAACTGAAATTTTTCGAATTTCGCGAAATCTGTGTATTTAGTTATGGGAAGTCTCTGGCCGCGCCTATACATATAGCATCGTGATTATCTCGCTTAGCCACAGACGGCTCACGAGCAACACTACCAAGAGACAAGGCCTCACAACAGGGCGTGCTACGTCACACTGACCAGGCCGTCACCGCCAGCTTACTGGTTGTCGGCTACGAGGCAGTGGGAGTGCCGCAGGGGTCAGCCATTCAGCAGTGTGACTTAGCACGGCCTGTTGTGAGGCCTAGTCTCTAGGTCGTGGTGTTACGAGGGATTTGTCAAGGTCACGTACAAACCCGGCCATCGAGAGCTGAAAGTCCTCCACTACCTGAAGTAAGGAAGCTTACTGTTTCAAGTCCTGTTGACAGCTTGGTCATTAAAGATGGAGCCAACGCTCTGAGTTTTGGATAAGGATGGGGAAGGAAATCGGCTGTGCCTTTTGAAAGGAACCATCCCGGCATTTGATTGGAGTGATTTGGGGAAATCACGGAAAATCTAAATCTGGATGGCCGGATGTTGATTTGAACCACCGTCCTCCCGAATGCGAGTGCAGTGCTTTACCACTGCGCCACCTCTCACAGTATCCCTACCTGTCACTATCTTGTCTAATGCAGCTTGTCTAGTGTTTACCAATGTAACTTCGTAGACTATATGTACACTAAGAATTCAAGTATTCAAATATGTCTACTGTTAAAAGGCATTGAACTCCATTCAATGGCAAAGTTGAAACTTTTGAAGGTAACTGTGTGGGGTAAAAATGAAGGGGAACACTGAGGGACGATTACAGTGAGCAGATTCAAAAGGATGTGGGTCGCTGTTCTTATTCTCACACTAAGAGGCTTACATAGGTCTAGAGTGGAGAGCTGCATCAGACCAGTCTGAGGTCAGAAGACCTCGGGAACAAGAAGGGTTGCCCTCAAATATTGGCAATGTCTGAATCCATAGATTCATTGTCCCAACTAGTCGTTCAATTTTGCACATGATATTAGTAGACCAGTGACGGCTCTTGTTACTGAAGCAGACTTGTACCTGTGCTGTACGAAGACGGTGTGTGACGACGCTTTCGAAGGGTTCGATTGCCGCCCTTTTGGGAGGGAGCGGTGGCTCGGGTCGTGTGGAATGCCGGGCCCCGCGCGGGCTGTGTGCGCTGGGCAGGCGGCGGCAGGTGCTAAGCGGGCCGGGCGCTAACCACCAACCACCACCACCACCACCACCAGCAGCAGCAGCAGCCGGCGCCGCCCTGTTTGCCCGCCACCGGTGTTACGCGCCGACACACAGACCGGCTGGGCGGCTTCGGGAGCACGGCAGCCTGACGTTTTACTGCAGGCTGCAGGTCATAGAAAAAAATCACACAGCAGAAAATTATAATTCCGTATACTATTCGTCTGGGGCCTTAACCCTTTCATCCCTAATGTTGTTCCTGGACAACAACCGTATTTTGTGCATCAATCCTTACAGTTGCATAAACAACATGCTTCTAGTACGACATTTTGCCGCTTGGTGCGGCGTGAAGCCAATTCTGAGGTATTAATCTGTTCATCTTGGAGGTTGTGTTGCGTTTCTGTCTGTACGTGGCCAAGAGTGTGGTTCCTTTAATTTATTCCAGCAGTGAATTGTCTTGTCTTTGGTGCTGTGCGAAGAATATGCTATCATCATTGATCTGGCAGTGTTGACTATCAACAAAATAGTCCAAGTAATAAAATAACTCGATAAAAACGTCTGTGTTGTGCCGGAAATACATGACCAAAAATTTTAAAATTCATATTTTAATGTTTACTGCTCTGTGTTATTACAGAAAACATTGAATTTTAATGTTTCCAAGGCTGATTTCATAATGTGGAACTGAAAGGGTAAAGAACTACTTCGTTCTGTTTACCTTTCCATCATATCTGATGGTAACCGTCAGATTTTTCTACCCTTTAAAAAGCTCTGGGCCGGCCGCGGTGGCCGAGGGGACTGAGGCGCTTCAGTCACGGTCTGCACGTCCACTACGGTCGGGGGTTCGAAACCCCCATCGGGCATGGATATTTGTGCCGTCTTTAGTTGAAGCTAGTTCATAAGTAGTTTGTAAGTTTAGGGACTGATGACCCCATAGTTAAGCCCCATAGACTCTACAAACATTTGAACATTTTTTGAAAGCTCTGAAACGAACCATTAGGGGTCATTAACCTTCATCGGCCGGGGATGGTCGATATATCTACCACCTGAGAACAAGGACTACTGGATGTTGTCAAGTGAAACTTGGTATACTGTAATAAGGTTATAATGTCCGCCCGTCACGATATGACTCGGAGTGGCGTCCAAACTTGGAAGTTGCCCAAAGTCGACCGTACGAGTGGTACTGTGGCTCGTTTGAGCCCAGATTCGTAAGTCCTTCGGAAATTTGCAGATCGCGTTGAAATCTTAATCTTTAGGGTTTCGAAGGCTGCTCGTCCTGAAGCTGACATTGATCGGTGTACCTAAATTCAGATTCAACATATTTCTCGCGGCCCCGGGATCGTATTTAGTCCCTTTCCGTAATAGGTTACGTGGACCCCCACCCCGTCAAGCCATTTCTGCAAGTGTCAGTTGGGACGTAACTGGAAAATTTTGTTACGTTTCACTCTTAGCGTTACAGAGGACCAACGATGTGGACGTAACGAAGATACGATTTTCGAGAGTCCCTTGCGTCACAAGTCTAGGTGCTTGATTTTGTTGAGTCCCCTATTCTCTCACGTCGTAGTGCTTGTTTTTAACTCTATTCCGCGCTCTGTCCAATCTTGGCACCATGGCAATTCCACTAGTGTGTGGTACTTCGCATAGGACATTACAAGTGGAACAAATAATTCATATTAATAACAGCCGACATTTGTCGGTAGGAGAGTGATCTGAAATGGTCAGAATAAAACACTTCTTAAAGAAGAGTAGCCTAGATCACATTTAAAGCAAAATTACTTAATTTCACCACCAGTTTCGGCAATACTTGTTGCCATTATGCGAACCATGCTTTTATGTGTTATTATTAGTCGCAATGTACCATGGACTTTTATTCGAATGTAACCGCTTCTGGCCTGTTGTTGCATTTACTGTGTACAGTTGTTCGCTGTCTGTCAATGAGGGCTTGTTTGGCACTAAAGCAGTGGTGTGTCACCACTTTATTTTTGACAACACACATTATTGTGTGTCTTTCACTTAACATCAAGAGAACCACCACTGAACATGTAACAACATCTGATATGAAGTTGCCAGCAGCAATTGTACGAGCTGTCCAACAGTTGTCTCAGCCCCCCCCCCTTTGCTATTGGTCGGCTATTTGGTAAACCACGAATTCGAGAAGTCTTTTCCTGCACATGTGCACTGTAGTTTTTCATTTAGGTCTGTCACTTGATAATGGCAACAAGTATTGCCGAAACTAGTAGTGAAATAAAGTAATTTTGCTTTAAATGTAATCTAGGCTACTCTTCTTTAAAAAGTGTTTTATTCTAAATAATTGATACTCTTTTTGGTTTCCTCTGTAAACTGCATAAATGGCACCTTGTACTTTCTCCATGTAAAAGTTGGCGTATCAACCGAGTGAAAGAATCACTGTCCTATGTATACTTTTTAGCAGGATCATGACAGAGTAATGATCTAGCAATGAAATAATCCCCTTATTTTTCATTTCTACACATTTAAAAGCGAAAGGTCACTCACTCACTCACTAACTAAACACGAAATCTCGAAAACTACTACACCTATGTAGCTGACGTTTTGAAGGTATGTCGTCTATAGGTAGAAGACGTTAGTGAAAACAGGATTTTGCGATATGGCCGAATTAAGGTGCATGGCGGAGGATACCTTTTCCTACAGACTGACTAAATTTACAGGTTCATTACGATCTACATAAAATTTTGCACGCTTCACCTGCAAAACAAGAGGAAGGTACCAGTATACCTAAAATTTCATAGGGCGCATGTATAGGGTACCTAGCAATAATATTAAGTAACACATCACCCAGGCGACGTCGAATTTTCCGGTTGTTTTTATATATTAGAGAATAAGAGATTATACATTACCAGCAGTCTCTCGCTAGTCCCCCAATACCCTTGATAACTGAATGTGCTGTTTTCGACGTATCCATGTATTGTTATTGCATTCCTACCGACACCTTAATTCAACCGCTGGTTCAATTTGTCATTTTTGACCTTCAAAGCAACAGTTAGGTTGCTGTCTACATATAATTTTCATCTGCGCATGGCCGATGGTACTTTAGCTGTGAATTTCGCCGAATTCACACTTAAGCTCCAGTCCTGATGAATTTTTGTACACTTACTTTCAAAACAATAGGATACTTAGTGTTCACAATAAATTTTGTTTGATGTATGGCGGAGGGTACTTCACTTCCGATCTTCAACCTTATCAATACCTTTGCCTTGATCTCGATGAATGTTTTCAACTTCAGATAACCGAATATATAAATTATATAAATTTGTATCGTTCATGGCAAAGCGTACCCTGTAAAAAACTTTGTTTCCTGACCACCACAAAAGGTGAGTTTTTCTATATTGTGGGTTGGGTGCAGGGGGGGGGGGCTGTGGGGGGATGGCAGGGTGGTGTGACTGGATGTCTGTAGTGGGGATGTGGGCATGGATGGCGACAGTCATGGTCTGTTGGAGGATGAGGCATGGTCTCTTCCAAAAAATCCGTCAATTCCGGCAAAAAGTCCAAAGTATCTAAATATTAATCAAATCATTCTTTCGAAACCTTACTTTAAGTGCCGAATTTCTAACATATTTAATACTCTCCCTCTTGCTACTAGATAGTATCTCTCTATATCTCACTATACTCGTATATCGCACTATATTATCAATGGAAGTAAGAATCGGGATAAATCACAGAGGCTACATAGTATTATTAAATTGCAAACTCTATATTTTGAAACGCTTTTTTAACACTTTAACATTACATGAACAGTTGTATTGCATCGACCTGTTAGTAGTACCTCATTCTTTTCATTTAATTTCCATTAGGCCAAAATTGTGTCAACTGAAAAACATTTACCAATATTGTTGTCAGCAACTGACCAAATCTTTAGATTAATAAGTATAAAACAAATCAGTTTTTATTGATCTATACCAAGCTTTCGAGATTACTATGCGTGTGTATGTGTATTTTTAACAGAAGGAAATAAATTTGATATCTAAAAGTTTTATAAAACTAAATTAATTAAATTTTGCTCCTATATAATAGTACAGAGTGTGGAAATTTATAGTAAAATTTAAAAAAAATTACTTACTAACATACATCACATATACTGTGTTAAAAATGTAGTGACGTCGTGGAATGAAGTGTATTAAAGCAGCCCTTTACACTGTTAAAAGTGCTACACCACAGTCAAATATCGGCCTAAACACATAGCCTCGTGGATAATGCTTACCTGAAATAGCCTAGATTGCGCCAGGTGTGACGAACTAATGTAAGAACAACTCGAATGTGAAATTTTACCTTGTCTCCATTGATAGTTACTCAAGTTACTTATAAGGCCGACATAAATAGAAGCACATTACAGCGCGAAAGCAATTAAAATTTAATAGTACTATTTTATTCTTGGTATTAAATTATTTAGATAAAAAATTTGTTTCGTCTTAAGATAGTGGTGCAGAAACCTTAATGAGGATGTTCAAAATGTTTGTAGAGCTTATGGGACTTAACTACGGGGTCATCAGTCCCTAAACTTACAAACTATTTATGAACTAGCTAAGGCTAAGGACGGCAAAATTATCCATGTTCGAGGGGGATTCGAACCCCTGACCGTAGTGGCCGTGCAGACCGTGACTGTCGCGCCGCAGTCCCCTCGGCCACCGCGGCCGGCATTGGTGAAGATCAACAAAAGTATTACCTGCAACTGATTCCCTTGCTACTTAGCATATTAATCTGAATACTTAAGTAAATTCGTAGTTATGGTTTGGAAATGAATGAAGCCACTAAACACACATAACGTCCGCCAATAGGAGCGCCTGGCAGTAAACGGTGAGACCTCGCCCTGCACCGGACCCACGACCCTGCGTCAAGTCCCCCTCCAAAACCGCGGCGGTCGCACGTCTTGGGAATCGTCATGTTTACAAATGGGGTGGAATAAAAATTCAGGGCTCTCGAAAATCCATGTCGAATATCTTTAGAGAAGGCTCGTTAGGGGTCCCCGAGGCCATATTGAGGTTGACGGCAATTTCTGCGACATAAAGCAATCGCGCGTCGCCTGGGGATGGACCGGTTCCCAGACAGGGGAGGGGGTAGGGACTGGGGGAAGGAGATGAAGTGGTGGCGCGGGATGAAGGCGCTACAATTTACGCCCCCGCACTGTGTATTAAGACAAATTACAGCCAGCGACGCCCACGCCGCCGCCCGCTGGGGAAATATTCAGAATTGCGCGTGCAGGGGATTCGTCTGCGTGCGAACTGCATATGTCTCCTGCGACGGGTCCTTCTTCTGTTGCGAGGCAGCGTCATCAGTTAGCTCAGAATGGAGATGGGCAGAATCTGGCTGCGTTTACGCTCGAAGTCTTCGTAAATTAATGTTGCGCCATTTGTCGTACCCTTTGTACTTGCTTCCGGTAACCCCATATAGCGTCTCTGTCGCTTGAAACGCTTTCAGAAACAACCGGGACAATTTTAGTGGTGGTGAATGGACGTTAAAAGCGCTGTTGTCTTCTTTTTGGCAACAGAATTAAAAGACGCTAACCCATATCCGGCTAATCACGGAATCTATCATTTGAAATATGTTCAAATGTTTGTGAAACTATGACACCTAATTACTCTAATTACTCCGATCAAGTTCCAAGGTTTTTTTTTTTTTTTTTTTTTTTTTTTTTTTTTTTTTTTTTTTTTTTTTTATGTTGTTCGGTGTATTCTTGGCTGAGCATTTTTGTTATAGAGGGCGTTCAGCACTCAGACCGAGATCGATGAGCCACAGTACCAGGGAATAAAATGTTATTAATATTTACTTAAATTGCAGAATATATTGTAAAGCATCTATTTACGGATAAGTTTAAGCCAGTCGTTAAATGAAACTTTTCCATTAATTCACGCATATTGTCTAAGACATTTTCTGAATGAACTTATCTTCCGTATATGTCTTTATCAGGTCGAAGATTCGTAATTTTCAAGGCCATTATTGCATAGCACAGTAAATAAAGAACATTATTACTAAGCTCGTTGTCAGTCAGTCCAGTGCCAGCTGTCACCAGTGCCACATCGTTACAGCGCTAAGTATCTGAATTTAATTTGTGTCAAATTTAATTTGCCAGTCTAGTTCATTTTCGGTAGTACTGTTTTAAGAGGTTTATTCCCGCGTACTTGCAGATTTCGTTTGTACTACTGTTTTAATTGTTTATTCTATCGTATTTGATAAATACCGTTGTGTTTAGTCTTCGTCTTTGACCGGTGTATTTCAAAACAAGTCAGAGACCGTTACTAAGCTCGTTATCAGTCAGTCCAGTGCCAGCTGCCACGAGTGCCGCAGCGTTAACAGCGGTAAACTGCCGGACTCAGTTTTGTTGATTCGACAGTGTAGTTACCACTGACCACAGTTAAGTCAGCAGCCAGCCGCCTTCATTAGAGTACTAGGCTTCTTTAAAGTTGTTAATTGCTGTTAATTGTATCGATAGGATGGATAGGATGTGTGCCTGCTGTGTGCGGACGCAGGAGGAGTTGGCCGCGGTTCGCGAACAACTGAGCGTTCTGTTGGCTACGGTCAGCCGTCTTCAGGCTGCTGTCTCGGGGTGCAGCGATGGTGGGGAGTCTGGTTCGTCGAGTGGGACACCTCAGGTGTCTCACGCTACGCTCTCTGTCCCTGCTACCGAGGCACCTTCAGGTGTACCGGACGTCGTCGAGCCGTCTTCTCCGCAAGGGGATTGGCGGGTTGTACGGCGTTCGCGTCGCTCGAGGCGGAAGGCCAATGTGGAGGCTGGACGTCCGTCCGCGCCCTTTCGTCCTGTGAGTGGAGGTGTGGCCACTCCTTCAGCAGGGTCCGAGCAGGTGCACGGGGGGAGGGGATTATTAGTTATTGGGAGCTCCAATGTCAGGCGCGTGATGGAGCCCCTTAGACAGATAGCGTCCAGATCTGGAAGGAATTCCAACGTGCACTCGGTGTGTTTGCCGGGGGGCCTCATCCGAGATGTGGAGGCGGCCTTGCCGGCGGCTATCGAGGGTGCGGGGTGCAGTCGACTGCAAGTCGTAGCTCACGTCGGCACCAATGACGCTTGTCGCTTAGGTTCTGAGGACATTCTCGGGTCCTACGAGCGGCTGGCGGAATTGGTGAAGGCTGCTGCCTTCGCACGCGGGGTGCAAGCAGAGCTGTCGATTTGCAGCATTGTTCCCAGGGTTGATCGGGGTCCTTTGGTTTGGAGCCGAGTGGAGGGTCTGAACCAGAGGCTTCGCCGACTCTGTGACAGTCATGGCTGCAGATTTCTGGATCTGCGTTATCGGGTGGGGAATTGTAGGGTGCCCCTAGATAGATCAGGGGTGCACTACACTAAGGAAGCGGCTACTCGGGTAGCAGAGTACTTGTGGAGTGCACATGGGGGTTTTTTAGGCTAGGCGCTAACTCTGATGAGCACTCGCCTGTCAGTATTCAAACAGCGAATTCAGGCCACGTTCGGAACAAAAATTCGAACATAAAAATATTAGCCGCGAACTTACAAAGTATTAGAAACAAAGTTCCCGAATTTGCAGCGCTGCATGGAAGTTATTGCGCTCAGATAGTTTTAGGCACCGAAAGCTGGCTAAATGATGATGTGGCAAGTTCAGAAATATTTAGCGAATCGTGGAATGTATATCGGAAAGATAGATCTGATACAACTGGAGGAGGAGTGTTCATCGCTGTGGACAAAGATATTGTTTCTACTGAGATCGAGGTTGAAAGTAACTGTGAAGTTATCTGGGCACGCATAACAGGTCTAAAAGAAGTAAAGTTAATAGTTGGGTGTTTTTACCGGCCCCCCAGTGCTGCTGTAGCAGTTTTAGAATCATTCAAGGAAAGTCTACACCAGGTAGTGCATAGGTATCCGGGCCATGCAATATTAGTCGGAGGTGACTTCAACCTTAAGTGTATAGATTGGGACCTCGCTAGTTACATTTCAGGCGGTACAGACAAGCAGTCTTGCGAGCTACTTTTGGACACATTCTCCGAAAACTGTCTTGAGCAGTTAAACCGGCAACCCACGCGCAATGGAAATATTCTAGACCTTATAGCCACAAACAGGCCTGACCTTATTAACGATGTCTGTGTAGAGACAGGAATTAGTGATCACGATATCGTCATAGCGTCGATGGTGACCAAAGTTCATAAACCAGTCAAGAAGGCTAGGAGCGTGTTTTTGTTGGGAAAAGCCGACAAGCAAATGTTACGATCGCACTTAGAAAATGAATGGGCATCGTTTAATTCTGGGACTATGGATGTAGAGGAATTGTGGACTAAATTTAAATGCATTGTTAATGAAGGGTTAGAGAAATATGTGCCAGTAAAGACGATTAAGGATGGAAAAGATCCACCGTGGTATAATAATAATGTTAGAAAGCTGCTGAGAAAGCAAAGGCTGTTGCACTCTCGATTCAAAAAGGAACACGCAAATAATGACAGGCAAAAGTTAGTAGAGATTCGTGCGTCTATAAAAAGATCGATGCGTGAAGCATACAATAATTATCACAGCCATACCTTAGCAAAAGATCTTTCCGAGAACCCGAAAAAATTCTGGTCCTATGTAAAATCGATAAGCGGGTCAAAGCCCACTGTCCAGTCACTAGTTGATCATTCCGGGGCAGTAATAGAAGAAAGCAAACGGAAAGCTGAAGTTCTAAATTTAACCTTTAAGAAATCTTTCACGCAGGAGGACCGCACAAATATACCATCATTTGATCAACGTACCAATTCCGAAATGGGGGACATAGCAATAGGTATTTCCGGTGTAGAGAAGCAGCTGAGAGAGCTAAATACGAAAAAGTCTGCTGGTCCGGATGGAATACCAGTTCGATTTTACAAAGACTATTCTGCGGCATTGGCCCCCTACTTAGCTTGCATTTATAGCGAATCTTTAATTCAGCGCAAAGTTCCTAGTGATTGGAAAAAAGCGCAGGTGACTCCCGTGTATAAGAAAGGAAAGAGAACTGACCCATACAATTACAGGCCAATATCGTTGACATCGGTTTCATGTAGAATTTTGGAGCATATTCTCAGTTCGAATATAGTAAATTTCCTTGAAACGGAAAAGCTTCTTTCCATGAATCAGCACGGGTTTAGGAAACATCGTTCATGTGAAACTCAGCTTGCCCTTTTCTCACATGACATCTTGCGAGCCATGGACGAAGGGCAACAGACGGATTGTGTTTTTCTCGACTTCAAAAAGGCGTTCGACACGGTACCACACTGCAGACTGCTAACGAAGATACGAGCTTATGGAATAGGTTCACAGATTTGTGACTGGCTGGAAGACTTCCTAAGTAATAGAACGCAGTACGTTGTTCTCGACGGCGAGTGTTCATCAGAGACGAGTGTATCGTTAGGCGTGCCCCAGGGGAGTGTGATAGGACCGCTATTATTTTCAATCTATATAAATGATCTGATGGACAGAGTAAGTTGTAATTTGCGGCTGTTTGCTGATGATGCTGTGGTGTATGGGAGGGTGTCGTCTGTAACTGACTGTAATAGCATACAGGTTGACTTAGACAAAATTTCTAGTTGGTGCGAAGAATGGCAGCTAGCTCTCAATGTAGAAAAATGTAAGGTGATGCGCATGAGTAGGAAAAACAATCCCATAATGTTCGAATACAGCATCAGTAGTGAGCTTCTTGATGCGGTCGCGTCGTTCAAATATCTAGGCGTAACATTGCAGAGCGATATGAAATGGAACGAGCATGTAAGGACAGTTGTGAGTAAGGCAGACAGCCGACTTCGGTTTATTGGGAGAATTTTGGGAAGATGTACTTCAACTGTAAAGGAGACCGCGTATAAAACGCTTGTACGACCACGTCTTGAGTATTGCTCAAGTATTTGGGACCCGCAGCAGATCGGTTTGAAAGAAGACATAGAGGCGGTTCAGAGGCGAGCAGCTAGATTTGTTACCGGTAGGTACGACCAATGCGCGAGTGTCACGGAAATGCTCCGGCAACTCAATTGGGGATCGCTGGAAGAAAGACGACGTTCTTTTCGTGAATTTCTGTTAAGTAAATTTAGAGGGCCGGAATTTGAAGCTGAGTGTAGTACGATCTTGCTGCCGCCTACTTACATTTCGCGTAAAGATCACAAAGACAAGATAAGAGAAATTAGGGCTCGTACGGAGGCATATAGGCATTCTTTTTTTCCTCGTTCAATTTGGGAGTGGAATAGGAAAGGAAATGCCTAGTAGAGGTACAGTGTACCCTCCGCCACGCACCTTACGGTGAATTGCGGAGTATGTATGTAGATGTAGATGTAGATGTAATCAAGTTTAAGAGAACTGTATTTGTATTTGATACACTTTAAAATAACTTTCATACAGAGAGAACAAATTAAACGTCTACATCAAATAACAAAAGAAGACCAACTAACTAACACGTTTCAATTTCTTCAAACATATGAAAGTAACTGGTCAGAGTTATTTAATATACATCATTCAAGTATTCTATGTTTAAACTTTTAACATTTATGTCAAAATAAGAAAGCAGTTGAGAGATATTTAGAATTTATAAAATATAAAGAATCATTCGGCAAAAATAGATAGAAAAAATCTTGACACCCGTCCACCTCTTCTTATTCTCTATCGTCTACCCCATGTAACGTCACAAGCTGCCATCGCCTTACTTTCATATCTCAGCGAATAAAATTGTGTCGAATAAATGTCACTGAACATACATGTCTTCTCATCCTATCTTTTGCAGACAAACGTCACTTCGATATCTTGAACCGTATATGAAATATAACATCTGACAATAAATTTCAGTTATTAATTCTCTAACATTAGGTAGATGAACTAGGAACTACAGTTACCTTACTGTTCTTTGAAATAGTCACCGCCCATAACTCCGCACCGCTGAGCTCTGTGATACATGTCCTGAAAACTCTGCACGAAGTCTTCTTTCTGGGATGGTGTTCAAAAGCTTCGTCACGTTTCATTGGATTTAAGGAACCTCGTCATATCTCCTTCCTTTGAAACCGAGTTCGACTTGAGGGAATAGGTACGCGTTTGGAGGACTGAGATCCGGCGATTATGGTGGTTGTTCAAGTTACACCATCCCCCTTTTTACCAGGAACTGTGTGACGAAATTGGCTGTGTGTGGAAGAGCATAGTAATGGAACTTGAACATCCATCATACTCGCTGGATCCTAACCCGTAGATTTCTTCCTATTCCCTCGACTCAAACTAACTTTGAAAGGTAACCCGAGATGATACATAAAACGTAAAGTCTTGGCACGAGTTTGCAGCTCTGTCGAATATAGTCTCTTTCCTTAGCCACATAATCTTTGATCAGATTGCCAAAAATTGTTGGACAGGAGGTTGACTGTTGTGGCTGTGATAGAGTGAGGCCACAGGTGCTGTGATTCAGTTCTAAACGGATGCGTATCATGAGATGAGATTTCGTAAATTCTGCTGACGAAAAGCGATTTCTGGCGCGATAATGTTCTGTAGTTTTAAGAAATTGTAGTTTCCCTTGGATTTATTTATTTATCGTATGACATGAACACTTGCACACGTAACATACATTACACAATGACACTTCTCCAGGTGGGAAGCAGAGACAACAAATAGCTTATATCAAAATTTAAGTGCTTTACTTACAGATAAGTATACAGGTAAACAGTAAAAAGTCCATTACGATATGTGATGCATTAGAATTAGATATTTATAAAATTTATGAAAGATATCTTACATCATACAGTAAGATGAACAATTGAATCAACACTAAAAAAGGACTATAAAATAAAATAAGTAATCAGAAAAACAACAATGAAATGAGCAGTAAATTTACACAATTTATGTTAACTGAGTTAAGAAATATAAGCAAGGGACATGGTCCTTATATACTAATGTCTAAACCAGCCAGCCATGAAATAGTATCATCTGTATGTTCAAATGTTTGTAGAGTCTATGGGACTTAACTACGGGGTCATCAGTCCCTAAACTTACAAACTACTTATGAACTACCTAAGACTAAGGACGGCACAAATATACATGCCCGATGGGGGATTCTAACCCCCGAGCGTAGTGGCCGTGCAGACCGTGACTTGAGCGCCTCAGTCCCCTCGGCCACCGCGGCCGGCAGTATCATCTGTCACTTTATATAAGTAACCCCTTATTTAATCTGAAGACTGTGCTTCTGTCGTTAACAGAGTACATCTGGAAACGTCTGTGCTCTTAGCATGTTCCTAAATAGGTTTGTGAGTTTCCGACACTGAATGATGCTCAGATCTGACATCCTTGATACAGCCTTACGCGTTGAGAAAGCCTCGCGAATGGGCGGTTCGCACGTTGTGACGTCAGAAACTCGCCACGTTGGCCACACTCGTGCAGATACACGCTCCGTGTGCTGTCGGCTTCAGTTTCACCAGCGCTGTTCTGCTCGCAGTGCAGCTCCGCTCTCCTGTTATCGTGCCGCTCTACTAGAACCACAGACGCGCCGGTCGTGACGACCTGTGCTGGTCGGCTGGAGGCAGTGGCGCCAGCTGCGCGTCGCGCCTGCGTGCTAACAGGGCCGGCGTCGCGCCCCGCCGCCGTGTCCGGCCGGTGAAAGCCGCTAACACAGCCGTAAACACCGGGCTTGACACGTTGACAACCGAGCGTTCCCCACTCATTAGCGGCCCCAGTACACTCCATTAACATGCAAAACGCGGCGCCGCCGCGCCCGGCCTCCTGGGCCGTTCAGTCTGAGCCAAAGCGACGACACGGGGAGGCAGTCTGCGCTTCTGGACCACCTGTTATTCCAACACCGCCGGCCGCACCGCGAACTGTTGACGAAACCTCCTCTTCTGTCCAACCACGGAGCTACCGTAGCGTCGCGAGGAGGCCTAATTGCTTTTTGTGGAGTGGTCGAGTGCTGTAAGGCGCCTTGATGCAGTGTGCACGATTGGTCACCGGAAGAGGTGGAGTACTCCGTTTTGCATGTGTGTGTGTGTGTGTGTGTGTGTGTGTGTGTGTGTGTGTGTTTCTTGGCATAACTCCATATAGGTAATTTGTGAGCCACGCAGTAGCTAAGTCCCTTCGATTTACAAACATTTGAAAATTTATTCCTAATTGCATTTCCATCCAGTCTCCTTACTTTCTAACACAGGTAAATAAACCAAAGACATTCCTCCGCAAATTGACTGAGATACCTTCACTATTCGAGAGTACTGCGAAAGGTTCAAATGTTTAAATGTTTGTAGAGCTTAAGGGACTTAACTACGGGGTCATCAGTCCCTAAACTTACAAACTACTTATGAACTAGCTACAACTAAGGACGGCACAAATATCCATGCCCGAGGGGGGATTCGAACCCCCGACCGTTGTGGCCGTGCAGACCGTGACTGAAGCGCCGCAGTCCCCTCGGCCACCGTGGCCGGCACTGCGAACGGTAAATTGGGATGTGATTATGCTGTCACCTCGCTGCTCGCCAGCATGGCACGGCGATGGTAAGTCAAGTCCACTGCCCCTTAAGCCATCGGCGTATATCTGAACGAGTGTGGCCAGCTTGGCGAGTTTCTGACGCCACAAATTGTGAACCCGAGGCCTTCGAGAAAGACAGCCCCCGGCGCAGTCCGCATGACACGCAAGCAAGGCAATTCCTAGCCGGCGCGATCGCTAGCCGATTGGTCGGCTGCTAGGGCACTGCCCAGTGCATCATAGCGCGCAGCCACTGAGCTAGCGATCGCGCCGGCTCGGAACTACCTCGCTTATATGGCATGACGACTGCGCTGGGGCCTGTCATTCTCGTAGGCCACGGTGCGAATCGCACGTTGGCGAGGCTTTCCCAAAACGTCGGACAGTATCAAGAATGCGAGATATTCTCAACGTGTACATCAGCGATCACCAATAAGGTGGGAAAACGCCACCGATATCACATTACGTGGATATCCGGGAAGGGGGCTTCTCTTTTCCGTAGAGAGATGAACACGCCATATTGGCCGGCGTGTTTCATGGGTTTTGTGCATATAACATAAGTCTTATGAACGTAAAAGATAAAGCAGGCAACAATCCGAAGATTGGTTTGAACACCACAGTGCTTTACTACGCATGGTCTTATTTGGAGGTGGTATGCCGTTGCCTTCTTCCGACCTTCGAACTGACTTACCCAGCCAGTAACAGGGGAACCTACAGCTTAATGTGGGTTCCCGAACGGACCTACTCGGTATTCCTAATGAGAAATACTGCCAGAGGGGAAAGAAGTGGAAAGTGAGAGATAAAAATCCTAGTACCTGGTGGGGATTGAACCCGCGACATTCGGAGTTATAGTCTGGCACTTTACCACTGTGCAACGGAGGCGCACTTACGAACGTATGATACTGTTACCAACTAAAATCATTTATCTCTCACGCGAAACCCGTATGTCGCTCTAATTTTAAACTTTCAGCTCGTGCCAACCTTTTGCTGACGTGGATGCTTGCCGAGATAGGGGTCTGAAAGACGAAACTATCTCAGCGGGGCATCGCCGCCAACATGGCGACCTTTGAACCATTGGGGCCTCGGTGGATAAACGAACTTAGGCGCTCATGAAACGAACAATGATACGCAGTGTCATGTCGGTTCATGTTTCGAGTGCCCGAGTTGCATTTTTCCATCACAATCAACTGTTTGAACTGAATAATATTTTATATCTCCTCATACATTTCTTCGATCTCCTCCTCATCGGCAGAGCTAGTTGTCTTATAAACTTGTAAGACTGCAGTCGCTGTTAGCTTTATCTTTTTCTACGATAATGCGTTCACTATGCTATTCATAGTAAACTACCCGGATTCATATTTTCGTATTCGTTTGTAGACCTACTCCTGCGTTACCACCAACTGATTTCGTGTATACAGCTCTGTACTCATCTGAACAGAAATCCTGTTCATCCTGCCACCGAACTTCACTAATACCCTCCATATGGATCTTTAACCTATCCATCTCTCTTTTAAAATTTTCTATCTTACCTACCCGATTAAGGAATAGTACTTTCCACGCTCCAGTGCGAAGCATGCCTGTTTTGTGTTTCTTTAAGGCGTCATCCTCCTGAATTGTCCCCGCCCGGAGATCTGAATGGGGAGCCTGTTTTACCTCCGGAATATTATACCCAAGAATATGCCATAATTATATACTCATACGGTAGAGCTGCGTGTCTTCGGGAAGAGTAAACGCAATCTGCCAAAAAATTTCGGTGGTTGGTAATTTTCAACATTTATAGAAAACGTAGATGTTACTAACCTAATATCTTAGAACGTTCTTCATAGAATGCTTTACAATTCCGACACAACGCTACCCTGAAATAAGTGCATGCTTCTTATTTTTAACTTTTTATATATGTCATACACGAATTTACATAATCTTTATAATGGTTGCTATAAAATATCCCGAATGTTACGTGTATATTTAAATTAAATAAACAGGTGTCTGATACCTTCCTGTAACGGAAATCAATGTTCCGCCAAATTTTAAGACTGTCGGTCAAGAATGTTTGGATATTAATGGTTTTCCACAAACTTACATTTTCAATTTTATTAATATAGAGTGTTGGTTCCGTAATATACTATATATGTGCAGATGAAAGAAAGAAAATTGGCTGTGGCAAGACATCAATCATCATTTTGCATAGACCAGCTTGTCGACTATTTATGTATTTATTTTCCTTTATCTTCTCTTTATTGGCAAGGAGCTAGATTCATTATGCAAGTGAGATCGTTTTTGTTCTATGTTGATCGGTGTGTTTTGTATTACCGAGGGCGACTTGTCCTATGAACAAACACGCTGAGCTACCGCACTGGCTTTTAAAATCATTTGCTAGCACTACCCTTTTAATTCATTTTACTACTTCTTGGCGTTTTCACTACCAATTCGTCATTGACATTTAATTATAAGAGATGCTACCTATGATGATGTATGTTATATAAATCCTCTGTTAGGTGCAACTATTTGAGAAGGAAATAGTTCCTCGTGCAGTTCAACGTTGGCTTTGTACATAGTTAACTGCATGTACTCATTGTACATAAAATCTTTATGTTCTGGACCGTAAGGAAGTAACGCCCTGTCAGCTGGGTCGTGCTTTTGACCCCAATGGCAAGTTCCTCACTGGCTAGACGAGTAACAATGTGTCACGTTGCGGTATATTTCAAATTACGGCACCTATCTTCTACTAAAATAAAAAGAAAGCTACAGTAAAACACAAGTAAATAAATAATAATTTAAAATAAATGATAAAGTATCAATAGGAATTTTGTAGGATAAATACAAAATACATGAATTCCAAATTACACACTTTAATCTTTCGAAATAGTAAACAATTAATTTTAATCAAGCAAAAATATTAAATAAATCTTTAAGGTGTCACATAACACGCTACTCTTACACAGCAGCCGCGATTGTTTATTTAACAAAGGAAATATTCCGTTCACTCTCCAGATACTCTTTCACGAGATGTAAAATATTCAGTCTTCTGATACGTATTTGGTGGATTTTTAAATGTACCTTCGTGCTACGAAATAAATGCAATTTAACAAACATGCTGCATTTAAGGTATCACCAAATCATGTCGCGTTTGTAGTGATTTACTGTTCAATAGTATAAAACAAGTGCGTTGTATGTGTATAAAGCTATTCCCTCAAAGTTTGTGTAAGTAAGGGACACAACTGCTAAGATCCTCGGTTGCTGGACTTACACACTACATAAACAAGATTAGGAAAACACACACTCACGACCGAGGGCGGACTCCTACCTCTTGCGGAAGCGGCTACGGAATTTGTGGTAAGGCGCCTCAGAGTGCGCAGAATCCCCGCCGACAGTCTTCTACTCCAGAGTTTTTTTATTTTATGCAGACTCAAAACTTAAAACATGTGGAATCACTATTTTGAGAGAACAAATTTCGTAATCTAACTAGAAAATGAGTTAGAAATTGTGTACATATCCTTAGGTTCTAGTTTCGTACCTATAATGTATTGATGCAGTCTATTACTACTAACGTGGCTAAGATCCGGGACTTATCTGTAGAACAGTAAATGTCTGCATTGTAGACATTGTGAAAGTGTACACATAACGTCACAATTTATTGTAGACTAAACGTTTCACATCAGCGTCAAACGCGGAAATCAACAAATATCTTTTGATCTACAATACACTGAGAGACTCTTGTGAAGATCTAGTGAAGAACTGGATGGCCTCCGTAATGTGTCGAAAGGTAGCTATGAAACTGCGACTATTCTTTCTTCCGGTAAATTTCCATCCGAAATCGTTGGCAGAGTTATTCGGTGAATTAATGAAGTTTCATAGCCATATTCTATATGTGGTGTCGCACAAGTCTGAAACGCGCACGGCATTCATACGACGTCAGCCACGAGTGCCCTCTGGTGCAACTCCGCACGTAGCCACCAGTGAACTGCATAGGCCACTTGGGATTAAGACAGGCACTAGGAAAGTCTCTCATCAGTAGGCAGGCCTCTATCTACTTGAACTATGTATCTGAATTCCGCTAGACTTCAGTTACCAAAGCTAAGTATTGTACTCCCTCTCTTCGAAATATATCTTGTTCTAATCTAGCTCAGTGTTTCTAGTTTCTATTGTCCCACCGGCTGGTCACCTCAGACTCTGTACCCGCACACGCATGCATCCTATTTTCCTGTGTCGGTCTCTTTCTACTCGGCCACCGACAACTAGGACAACCGGCGGAAACGAGACACAAAAGTGGCGACGAGGATGGGATACAAAAGTGACGACAAGGAGCGATAGAAGAACCATGGACCAGCCCGCTTGCAGCAGCCAGAGAGCAGTAGTCGGAGCATGCGGAAATTGCTCCCTCCCACCCGCCCTTAGAATAAGATTTTTGGGGGAACATATTCCGTTACGTGTTTTGTGGACTTTCCTGTTGCAATGCGTCCTCATTTCACATTACATTTCTGTGTTGTTCTAATTTACTTGTATGCACGGCGCCTAATCGGTCAGCATGGCCACTATCCTGAACCCAAACTTATTCAGTTACAGACGGCGCAAATCACGCAACTACTCCAAGCGGTGTCCCAGTTGACGGCGCAGGCAACTCAGTATCAACAGCAGTCACATCAGCCGCCCACATATGCCGCCGCACCGCTTCGTATGTTTCTCCAATACAACATGAGGAAGAATGGAGCGATCACTTGGCACAATTTCAAGAACTCGTCGCGGCTCATCAACTTACGGATCAGACTGTCAAACACCATTTCTTATCAGTTGTGGGCACCAAGATCTTCGTGTTACTACAGAAACTTTTCCCCCACGCATCTCCTCGTGATGTAGACTTTGAACAAATAGTACCCCTCAGGGGCTCAGCATTAATTTGCTGAGTACGGGCTTGGCGAACCCGGGGTCCTGAGCTGTGGGCTGTGTCGCGCCAACAGTCCACTACACCGTAAGCTCTGTGCGTGCTTCAATGACCAGCGTTCGGTGCGACGATGGAACGTTGTACGTTTCAGAGCCCGGGGATCTTGGCTTAATCGCCCGGGTCGCAAGGACGGTACAAACCTCTATAAAAAAAACCTCAATCTCAAGGTGTGCTACGTGCCGAGGAGATGAATGGCTGTTGAGGTTGAACAGTCGTTAGTGAGCAACCTCTGGGGAACCTGCCGCACCTCAGTTGTATAAGGCTTACCCAGGCAAGCGGGGCTCTGCCTGGGTGGACCTTTAGATCCCTAGCTGCTCGTGGGAACAACATGAAACGAGCAAAAGAAAACGTTGGTGGACGTGTAACCACCGTCTCTAAGCGTCTTTTATGCCTCTTCATATGACCCCAAGTCGTTCCCTTCCTTGGCCACGCCCTGGGAGGAACGCAGGGCTACTACCATCAATGAGCCTTATTCGCCTCGATATTTAGTCTGTACAAGGGTTGATGGGGAATCATTTACGACCGTAAAGCCTCAGTTCTTCATAGACCATCTGGAGGAGAAGTTTGGAGATGTGGAGTCCCTCTCCAAGATGCGCAATGGCTCTGTGTTGATTCACACCGCATCCCCTGCCCAGTCGCGGGCATTGCTTGCCTGCGATAAGCTGGGAGACATTGCGGTCAACATTGCGCCACATAGGTCCCTCAATCTGGTCCAGGGTATTATTTTTCACCGGGATCTCCTCTTACAATCCGTTGAGGAGCTGCGCGCCAACCTCGAGCGGCGAGGTGTTCACTTCGTCCGGCGCATCCATCGTGGGTCGAAAGATAATAGGGTTGCCACCGGTGCCTTCATCGTAGCCTTTGAAGGCGATACACTGCCAGAGAAGGTGAAGGTGATGTGCTACCGGGTTGATGTCAAACCCTACATCCCTCCTCCTATGAGATGCTTCCAGTGCTGGAAGTTTGGGCATATGTCGTCCCGTTGCCCTTCCAGCGCCACTTGCCGGGATTGTGGACGTCCAGCCCACCCGGACGCCCCATGTATTCCGCCGCCCATCTGTGTGAACTGTGGCCAGGAGCATCCTCCCTGCTCATCACAATGCCCTGTGCTCCGGAAAGAAAGGAAAATCATCGAATATAAGACCTTGGACCGGTTGACATATGCTGAGGCAAAAAAGAAATTTGAGCGCTTACACCCAGTGGCCATGACAACGTCTTTTGCGGCAATTGCATCATCTTCATCATCTGTGGCGACACCCATCTTGTCTGCTCATTCTTTTTCTGTAGGCCCCCAGGGCCGCAAACCTACATCTGCCCCCAAGGTGGTTGGGGGCCCCCTTCCTTCTTCTGCTCCCCAGGTAACTGCCTCGGGAGCAACCTCCACCCTTCTGCCGGAGACACAACAACCCACTCCGGCACCCCTCGTTCGGAAGGGGTCCCTTGGGACACTCCCTTCCGAGGGTTCCGCCCGTGTCACTTCTGACACACGCCAGCAGCAGGCAAAACCAAAGGCTGCTGGACGCAGGGCCTCATGCTCCTCCTCAGTCCCTGAGGCTGAGTCTGAGAAGCCAGCCCTGCCGGCGAAGCCCCCGAGGGGCAAGAAGGACCGGAGGAAAAAGGTTGAAAACGACGTGAAGGATACCACGGTGGCTCCTGAGCCACCTCACCACTCCACCTCGACCTCTGGGGACGAGGTGGAAATTCTAGCGTCCCCAGACGACCTCGCCGTCGGGGACATCACAGAAATTATGGATACTGAGCCAGAACAAAGGCAGACAGCGGATTTGAGTGACGCTGATTTGTAATCTCCATGTCTTCCCAGTTATCAGACAACATTATCCTCCAGTGGAACTGCGGCGGTTTCTTCCCCCACCTGGCTGAGCTACGACACCTTTTAAGCACAACACCTGCCTTCTGCATTGCCTTACAGGAAACATGGTTTCCAGCAATGCGGACCCCAGCCCTTCGTGGCTACAGGGGATATTACTGTAACCGTAGCTCATATAACAGGGTCTCAGGTGGTGTATGTGTGTATGTCCTTACCTCTGTTCATAGTGAACCTGTGCCCCTTCGTACACCACTAGAAGCAGTGGCTGTCAGGGTAAGGACAACACAAGAGTTTACCGTCTGCAGCCTTTATCTCCCTCCAGATGGTGATATTTCTTTGAATGTTTTGGCTGCACTTATATCGCAACTACCCCCACCTTTCTTCTTATTGGGCGACTTCAATGCCCATAACCCGTTGTGGGGTAGTACTTCGCTTTCTGGCCGAGGCAGAGTAGTCGAGTCTTTACTTTCTCAACTCGACCTCTGCCTATTAAATACTGGTGCCCCCACACACTTTAGTGTGGCACATGGCACGTTCTCGGCCATTGATTTATCGATCTGCAGCCACAGCCTTCCACCATCTGTCCACTGGAGAGCCCACGACGATCTATGTGGCAGTGACCATTTTCCGCTTTTTCTGTCGCTCCCACAACGTCAGTCCCCAGAACGCCCCCCCAGGTGGGCTTTAGGCAGGGCTAACTGGGAAGATTACACGTCCACTGCTATTGTTCAACCTCCCCCACTCGATTCCATCGATGTGGTGGTTGAGGGCGTCACTCATACAATTGTTTCTGCTGCAAAAGCTGCAATTCCATGCTCCACAGGGTGCCCACGGCGTAAGGCAGTGCCGTGGTGGTCGCCGGAAATAGCTGAGGCTATTAGAGATCGTAGGCGGGCCTTACAGCGCTATAAGCGTCACCCCTCTCAGGAGCATCTCATTGATTTTAAACGGCTTCGCGCTCGTGCTCGCCAGTTAATAAGAAGACGGAAACAGGAGTGCTGGGAGAGGTACGTTTCCACTATTGGGACAGGCACCTCAGCCTCGCAAGTCTGGAGTAAGATCAGGCGGCTACAGGGATTACGGACACCAGTGGGAATCCCTGCGATCTCCTCAAATGGAGTCGTTTGTACGGACCCGGCCACTATTGCAGACATGTTTGCTGAGCATTATGCCCACGCCTTTGCCTCTGCACACTATCCACCGGCCTTCCGTACATTGAAGGAGAGGATGGAACGCCAGCCCCTCTCCTTTCGTACCCGTCGCACTGAATCTTACAACACTCCCTTTACTGAGTGGGAGCTCCTCAGTGCTCTTCAACAATGTCCAGACACGGCGCCATGGCCTGATAGCATCCATAGTCAAATGCTGAAACATCTCTCAGCAGATAGTCGGCGTAACCTCCTTGCGGTCTATAACCGCATTTGGTGTCATGGTGTTTTCCCGTCACAGTGGCGGGAGAGTATCATCATCCCAGTGCTTAAGCCCGACAAACATCCTCTGAACTTGGATAGCTATCGGCCCATTAACCTGACTAACGTTCCATGCAAACTGTTGGAGCGGATGGTCAGTCGGCGGTTGTGTTGGATTCTTGAGACTCGGGGATTATTGGCTCCATGCTAGGGCGGTTTTCGCCAGGGTCGGTCTACCACCGATAATCTGGTGTACCTCGAGTCTGCAATCCGCACAGCCTTTTCCCGGCGCCAACACCTTGTTGCCGTCTTCTTCGATATGCACAAAGCATACGATACAACCTGGCGACGACACATCCTCAATACTTTACATGACTGGGGCCTCCGGGGCTCCCTACCGATTTTTATTCAGAATTTTTTAGCCGTCCGTACCTTTCGTGTTCAAATTGGTGCTTCTCTGAGCTCCTCTCATATCCAGGAAAATGGGGTTCCTCAGGGTTCCGTTTTAAGCGTTCCCTTATTTTTAATCGCCATCAACGGTTTAGCTACAGCGGTTGGGTCGTCGGTGTCCCCCTCTCTTTATGCTGACGACTTTTGTCTCTCTTTTAGTTCCTGCAGCACCCAAGTTGCTGAGCGCAGGTTGCAAGGTGCTATTCGGAAGGCGCAGACCTGGGCGCTTACCCACGGCTTTCATTTTTCTGCCTCCAAGACCAGAGTGATGCACTTCTGTCGGCGTCGGACCGTCCACCCGCACCCTGAATTTTATCTTAATGACGAACTACTTACTGTAGTGGAAACTCACCGTTTATTAGGACTGGTCTTTGACGCCCGGCTGACGTGGCTCCCCCACATTCGTCAGCTGAAACGGAAGTGCTGGCGCCATCTCAACCTTCTCAGACACTTGGGTCATACGACCTGGGGTGCAGACCGCTCCACACTGTTGCGGCTTTACACGGCGCTGGTGCAGTCCCGTCTCGATTTTGGGTGCATAGCCTATGGGTCTGCAGCACCTTCCGCACTGTACCTACTGGACCCCATTCACAACTGTGGGGTTCGCATCGCGACGGGTGCCTTCCGCACCAGCCCAGTGAACAGCTTACTAGTAGAGGCTGGGGTTCCACCCTTGGAGATCCGCCGCCAACACCTACTTGCGGCTTACGCAGCCCATGTGTATTGCTCCCCAGGCCACCCAAACCATCGTCTCCTCTTTCCTGATGTGGTAGTCCGTCCCCATCAGCGACGCCCCAGATCGGGTCATACTATTGCCTATCGGGTTCAGTCCCTCCTGCGGGAGCTTGAGTCTTCTCCCCTTCCAACTTCCTATCGGGTCCGTGCCCGTACACCTCCGTGGTGTTTGCCAAGGCCGTCTACTCGGCTGGACTTGGCCCAGGGGCCCAAAGACTCAGTTCCACTGGAGGTGCTCCGCCGTCAGTTCTCTGCTGTCATAGCGGAGTTCCGTTGTTGTGACCTGATCTACACAGATGGTTCAATGGTTGATGGCTGTGTGGGATATGCCTATACTCATGGTGACCATGTGGAACAGCACTCCCTGCCGAATGGCTGCAGTGTTTACACTGCAGAGCTGGTAGCCATTCACAGAGCTCTCATGCATATCCGATCCTGCTCCGGCGAGTCTTTTGTTGTTTGCAGCGACTCTCTGAGCAGCCTCCGAGCTCTGGAGCACTGTTACCCGCGGTCTCCTCTGGTGTTGGCCATACAGGAGACGCTTTGTGCCATTGGAGAGTCCGGGCAATCGGTGGTGTTCGTCTGGTCTCCGGGTCATGTCGGCATCCCGGGCAATGAACGTGTTGACAGACTTGCCAGGCAGGCAGTCAGTGCGTCCATTTTGGACATCGGCCTCCTGGCGTCTGATCTCCGTTCGTTGTTGCGCCACCGCGTACATCAGCGTTGGGATGCCGAGTGGCATAACCTGGGCACACCCAACAAGCTTCGGCTAGTCAAGGAGACCACCACCGCGTGGCGTTCTTCCGTGCTGGCCTCTCGCCGGGACTCCGTGGTGCTGTGTCGACTCCGTATTGGCCATTCGTGGCTCACCCACGGACATCTCCTTCGTGGTGAGGCCCCGCCCCAGTGTCGTTGTGGCTCCCACTTGACAATAGTCCACATCCTAGTGGACTGCCCGTTTTTAGCCGCCTTGCGGCGTCGTTTTAACATTCCTGGCGTTTTATCAGATATTTTTCGTGACGATGCTTCAGCAGCGAATTCAGTTTTAAGTTTTATTCGAGCAGGAGGTTTTTATCAGTCTCTATGACTGGTCTTTTCCTTGCACTGCCGAGTGGTTGACTTTTCCTTTTTTATTCCTATGGTCGGTCAACCACTGCCTTCGGCCTCTTTGTAGTAAGGTGTCTTTGTGTGTTCGCCCCCTTTTCTTTTAGTTTCTTCTCCGTTTTGTTGATGTTTTATAGACCCAGTGGGATTTCCATCCCACTTCGCAAACTTAATCTCTGGGCGCATTCATTTGATGTTCGCACTTTTATTTTTGACATTTTGTAATGGAATGGGGGACTGATGACCATTGTAGTTTTGTCCCCCTTAAAAAAAAAAAAAAAAAAAAAAAAAAAAAAAAAAAAAAAAAAAAAAAAAAAAAAAAGCACAAATAGTAGAGACTCTGAATGCTCATTACGACAGAAAAGTTCTTGTAGCCGTGGTGTGGTACCGGTTTTTCAGACTGAAAAAATCACTGGAACAGTCACACCAGCAGTGGATTACGGAGTTGAAGGGCTTAACCCGCAAATGTAAATTTACTTGCTCTTGTGGACTTTGTTAGTGACGTGATGTTGAGAGACGCTATCACACAGAATATTCGGGACCCCAGAATTAGGGCAGCGATTCTACAACAGTCTGACCCTTCGTTAGACAGTGTACTGCAGCTTATAGAAGCGCATGATACCTTTGACTTAGCAGATGTAGAAATGCAAAGACAAGGTGTTAACTCAGTGCGCTACAATGGACGCTTTCCTAGTCACAGTTCTCCGTCTAGCCCTAGTGATTCTTACAATTCTACAGGCCGTGCTGAACAGAAAGTGAACAGTAGCCAGTGTAAAAGTACGACACAAAGGTCGCTCCATCGTGTTAGAAACAGTACTGTGAATAATGGGCGCCAAGGCTCATTTCAGAAAAATGTTCGTAAGCCTTGCCCCCAGTGTGTATCTCACCACAAGCATGCACAGTGTCCTTGTTACAACGCCATCTGTTACCAATGTGGCAAATCAGGAGATGTACATGCAGAACAAAAATTGTAAGAACGGTGCCATTAGAAACAGTGCTTTGCAGAGTACAAGAACAGTTTGTTCTGTCAATGTCATACACGCTGTGGATTTGGACAGTGTTTCTATTGATTCTCACATGCAGGAAATTTTTTCTGTACCTACAGCACAACAATGTAGTGAGCCACGTCTCAAGCACTGTTCAGCGCATACAACTGTGCAACAGAAAAGAGTTCAGGACAAGCAAAATGACTATGTACAGTGAAATCATGTAGTGAACCTAGTGCCTTATGCAACTTCGCCTTGTAAAAGTGCGAAGTGCTTGTGTAGCTAGTGCCAGTAGACTTGGTATGGCTACTCACAGTAATTTTAGTGCCGTAGTTAGTGAATCTGTGGTAGCTTCGCATGCTTGCGCGGAAGCCAATCCGGATAGTGTTATGAATTTGCTGTGTGCCGATCCTGCGCTGCCTCCTTCCATACGCAGACCACGCTTGTGCAAGTGCAGCAAACAAACTGTAGCAGACGTTTCCCAAATGCGCGCACCTGTCGAGTGGCACAAGCAAAAACTTTTTGTGACTCTTTCCGTAGACAATAAAACTGTGAAATTTCAGCTCGACACTGGTTCCGCTGTTACATTAATGAATAAAGACACTTATGAACTTCTGGGTTCGCCAAAACTGTCGCCGCTTCAAGAAGTGCTCACAGCGTACACAGGACAAAATATTCCCGTTCTGGAAACGTGTAGCCTGCCCGCCTCTTTTCAAGATGTTACAAAAACTATCACTTTTGTTGTCCTTCAGGCAAAATCTACACAGGAAAATTTTGGTCTAGATGCATTTGACTTGTTTGGCTTATCAATTCAAAGAGATGTGCTTCAAATTTCGTCAGTAGTGCCTCAGGACCAAATCAATGCATTGTGTGAAAAATACAGTGACTTGTTTTCGCCAGAACTAGGTTGTGCAAAAGACTTCGTGGCACACGTAACTTTAAAAGAATCTGCAGTACCAAAATTTCGTAAAGCTAGACCAGTGCCTTTCGCCCTTTGGGAAAAAGCTGCTGCAGAACTTAAACGTTGGCAGGATAGTGGGGCAATTTCTCCTGTTTCTGCGAGTCAGTGGGCCTTCCCTTTACTGATTTTAGTAAATCCAACAGGAAAACTTCGTCTCTGTGCGGACTTCAAATCGACATTAAACAGTCAAACAATTGTAGACACTTACCTCCTGCCCCGACTTGAGGAACTAATGGACAAATTGGGACAGTTTCGCTTCTTTTCTAAGATCGATTTAGCGGAGGCATACTTACATATTCCACTCGATGTACAGTCAAAAAAGTTTTTCGTCATTAATACTCACATGGGCCTTTTTCAATTTCAACGCCTACCATTTGGCAGTTCTTCCGCCCCCGCTATTTTTCAGCGTTTTTTGGAACAGCTGACAGTTTCTGTACCATGCTGTTCGAACTATTTAGATGATATTGTGGGCTCAGGACGCACAGTTGAAGAACATTTATCAAACCTGGAGTGTCTTTTCGAAGTGTTGCCTGTAGCAGGTCTACGTTGCAATAAAGCAAAGTGTTCGTTTTTTCAAACTGAAATAGTGTACCTAGGCTATGGGATTGATGCCCAAGGGATCCATCCATTACAGTCTCACCTTCGAGCAATCAAAGACTTGCCTCCTCCTAAAAATGTGCACGAATTGCAAGCAGTAGTGGGAAAGTTTAACTATGATTTCAGATTTATTCCCAATGCCTCTCAGATTGCAGCTCCACTGCATCACTTACGTACGAAGAATGTTCCTTTTGTATAGTCTAAAGATTGCCAGGTTGCCTTTGACAAATTAAAATCTGCACTACTCAGTGATGTATGTTTGATTCCCTTTGACCCACAGAAGCCTGTAGTGCTAGCTGTGGATGCCTCGTCTTACGATCTGGGTGCAGTATTGTCACATTGTATTGGATCTCACGATCGTCCTATTGCCTTTGCATCCAAGCTACTGACGCCAACGTAACAGAATTACAGTCAGATAGAAAAGGAGGCCTTAGCAATTATTTACGGCGTTACTAAGTTTCATCATTACCTCTATGGTAGAACATTCTATTTGTTGACAGACCACAAGCTTCTCACGTCGTTGTTCTCACCCACAAAGCCAATTCCGCCACGAACGGCACAAAAGCTTCAGAGATGGTCCTTGATACTGTCTAATTATCAGTGTGATATTTTGTATCGACCTACCACTAAACATGCCAACGCGGACACACTTTCCCGACTTCCGGTTGGCCAGGATGTGTCATTTGATTCTTCGGAAATGGCATGTTGTCAGATAGACTCCAGAGATGCTTCCGCTGTCGCAGACATCCCTTTGAACTCTCGTCGGGTTGCACAGGAAACAGCTGCGGATGCAGATCTAAGTGTGGTAGCAAGTTTTGTTCTCTATGGGTGGCCTGCCAGAGCCAAAGACATTGATCGGCCTCTGGTTGGACGTTATTTTGCACAACGTCATGCATTGTCTTTAAGTTAGGGTGTTCTGTTGTTACATACCGACAACGAGCAAACAAGAGTGATTGTTCCTCGTTCCCTGCAATGAGAAGTCTTACGCCTCCTGCATCACGGACATTGGGGTATTGTTCGTACAAAGAAACTGGCCAGACGTCATTGTACCTGGGTTGGTATCGACGCTCAGATAGAGAGCATGACGTCACAGTGTACAGTTTGTGCGGAGCATCAGGCGGCTCCTCCGCAACGTTTCTCAGACTGGCCACGCCCCAAGGGACCATGACAACGTTTACACACTGACTTTTCTGGACCTTTCTGGAATACGCGCTGGTCGACCGTTGTAGACGCTTTCAGCAAGTTTCCTTTTGTGATTGCCATGATCTCAACGACGGCGTCTAGTACAATCAGTGCCTTAACATCAGTGTTTTGCATCGAAGGTTTGCCTGAAACTATCGTCAGTGATAGTGGACCTCAGTTTGTTAGTGCAGAATTTCAACATTTTTATCGTGTGAATGGCATTCAGCCTACCACCACCGCACCTTTTCACCCTCAGTCCAATGGTGAAGCAGAACGTTTCGTTCGGCCATTCAAGTCTCACATGGAAAAGACGAAAGGTCAGCACACCAGGCAGTAAGCTCTTCAAATTTTCTTGTCTACGTATCGGTGCATGCCACGTGACGTCCCGTCTCCTGCCGAGCTGCTACACGGCCGCCGACACCGCACTCTCCTTCACCTGCTGCACCCTCCCACGCACAGAGTCGGTTCGTATGGCGCAAGGCGTTTTCAGGTTTCTACGCCGGTGCTGTACACGGTGTTTGCTGGGCGCAAGAGATGGATGCCAGGCACCATTCAGCGCGTGCTCGGTCGCAATATATATGTTGTACGTTCATCCACTGGGTCGGAGCTGCGGCGTCACGCAAACCAGTTGCTCCTGCACAGGGCGTGCGATCCTGTCTCGGGTTTCTTGATTCCAGACCCAGTTCACCGCCAGGGAGCACAGCCACATCGCTCGCCGCCGGGCCCAGCGTCCCCGGACTACGAGATCATCCCCATGGAGGTCGACGAGCAACCGACGATGTCGTCACCGCAGCTGACCGTCACCGAGCAGGACTCCGGGACCGTGCCGTGCCCCCCTGCCCAGGTCACACACCTCAGAAGATGACCTGCTCCCTCTGGGCGGAGTTGTGCGCCCTTCCCTTTGTTTCGGTGGGTTTTCCAGGGGATCGCAAGGTGGATACCGGGGCGCGGACGGCGTCTCGATCCCAGCCTCAGCTAGGACGCCCGTCCCACCAGTAACGCCCCCGCCCAGGCCCTCCTTCCAGTGCCGTCGCCATGGCCCTCAGTCCTACGCCACGACGGCGGGGCGTTTTTTTTTTTTTGGGTGGGGGGTATGGGTGTGGTGTCGCACAAGTCTGAAGTGCGCGCCACGTACTTTCGCCGTGCGCCGCCATGCAAGCACGGCGCGGCGTTCATACGTCAGCCACGACCGTCCTCTGGTGCAACTCAGCTCGTGGCTACCATTGAACTGCATAGGCCACTTGGGATTAAGACAGGCAATATGAAAGTCTCTCATCAGTAGGTAGGCCTCTATCACTTCAACTATGTATCTGCATTCTGCTAGACTTCAATTACCAAAGCTAAGTATTGTACTCTCTCTTCGAAATATATCTTGTTCTAATCTACATCAGTGTTTCTAGTTTCTGCTGTCCCATCGGCTGGTCACCACAGACTCTACTCGCACACGCGTGCATCCTATTTTCCTGTTTCGGTCTCTCTCTACTCGGCCACCGACACCTAGGACAACCGGCAGAAACGAGACACAAAACTATAGAAGCGCCAAAACGGGAAATAAAATACAGCCACTGTGAATAAAGTTCCTTGAATAGTCCTGTGACGTTAACGTTGAGGAACTACGAACTAAAGTTACCTTACTGTCCTCGGAAATAATCACGTCCCATAAACATGCACCCATGAGCTCTGCGACACATATCGTGGACTTTGACTTGGGATGGTGTTCAGAAGCCTCGTCACATCACGTTGTTCGATGTCTGGAATATCGTAAAATATATTTCCTTCAAAGCGAGTTTGAATCGAGGGAATATGAGAAGTCAGGAGATCCGGCGAGTATAGTGGATGTTTAAGTCGCACCTCAACGCTCCCACACAGATAGCCAATAATGTCATACACTTCTTTGTAAAAAAAAATGGGGGGGGGGGCGGGTTGGTGCAACGTGAACATTTACCATACTCGCCGGATTTCAATCATCCATAATTCTTCCTATTCCATCAACTCAAAGTCGCTTTGAAAGGTAAGAGATTTGACGATATTTTTGACATGCAACGAAATGTAATGAGGCTTTTCAACACCATCCCAAAGGAAAACTTCATACAAAGTTTCGAGGACATGTATCGCAGGGCTGAGCGGTGCATAGTTGTAGCAAGTAAATTTCGAAGGACGGACGGTAACTGTAGCATATAGTTCATCTACGGTAATGTTACAGAACTATTTACCAATGTTTATTGTAAGAGGTTGTAGTAGGGTTGGAACTTAAAATAGTGGCAACACTGTTGTGGAGACACTATGCGGTGGAATCTACTATTGTCGCTGTTAGCACACGTTGTTGATATACCCTACCTTACCTCCGAGGAAATGGACTCGACCTTCCCATGTCACCGGTGAGGGCATGATCGAGGAAAACAATAAATGTTTGTAAATCTATCGGACCAAACTGCGTGGTCATCAGTCCGTAGCTTACAGACTACTTCAACCAAGGTACACTAACTAAGGACAACACACAAACCCATGCCCCACGGAGGATTCGAACCTCCGACGGCGAGCAACCGCGTGCTCCGCAACGAGGCGCCTTAGACCACTCGGCTACTTCACCGCGACTCGAGGGAAACAGGCACTTGTGAGCGAGCGGACTAACGTAAGTTGTCACTATTTTCTACAAACAGACAACGGATTTGGATCAAGACTGAGTATTTCCGAGGTGGTACAGCACGAAAGTGTCACCGAGACCTCCAAGAAAGCCGAATTTATCGGCGAAAGGTACGGTGGTTCTTGTGTACGATTGCAATAGTCTATACGTTTCTGCACGGCAGATCGCCAACACACAGTATTATTGTTTCTGTTTAGAGCATCACCTGCGAGCAGCTTTGCGAAAAGAAGCGGCAACACTTTCTGGGAAACTCACTCATCATTTTGCACGACAAAGCGAGGGGGAAACAGCGCAAGCTGTGTCAGCTCTGTTTGGTCGATGGGTCTGGGAAGTACTGTACCATCCATACTCTCTGGACTTTACATCTTGTGATTTTGATTTGATTCCGAAGACGAAGGAACTTCGTAGCATTCGCCTTAGAACTGTTCCGGAGATTAGATCCATACCCACTAGCAGTAGAACATGTTCTGCTAATCCTCGTATAACATCTATCTTTTGTTCATACTGCAAATCACATTTAAGCGCCTGGCAGAGGATTCATTAACCACTATCATATCTTTTCTGTACCGTTCCATTCTCTAATAGCGCGCGGGAAGGAAGAACGCCTAACTCGTTCCTTTTTCTATCTGATTTCTCTTATTTTATTGGGAAGGTCATGTGATGTAGGTGGGTGCTAGCAAAATATTTTCACATTTAGGAATAAAAGTCGGTGATTGAAACTTCACAAACAGATCACCCCGCAATGAATAACGTCTTTGTTTTAATGATTTCCACCCCAATTCGTGCAATATTTCCGTGACGCTTTCCCCCCCGTAACGTGATAAAACAAAACGAGCTGCCCTTCTCTGAACCTTCTCAATGTCTTCCGTCAGTCCCACCTGGTGAGGGTCCCACAAGGGACAACAGTACTCCTGGAGAGGACGCACAAGTGTGATGTAGGCAGTGTCTTTGGTGGAGCTGGTGCACCTTCGAAGCGTTCTGCCAATGAAACGTAACCTCTGGTTCGCCTTCCCCACAATATTTTCTATGTGTTCTCTCCAGTCAAAGTTGTTCGTAATTGTAACTCCTAGGTATTTGGTAGAATTTACGACCTTAAGGTTTGACTGATTTATCGCGTAATTGAAATTCACCTGATTTCTTTTAGTGGTCTTGTGTATTTCTTCACACTTTTCTTTATTTAGTGTCAATTGCCAATTTTCGCACCATGTTGAAATTTTGTCTAAATCGCTTTGCAGTTGCTTTTGATCCTCTGTTGACTTCACTAACCGATAAACGACAGCATCATCCGCGAACAGTCTCCTAAATAGTTTATAAACACGAGGAACAGTAGGAGACCTATAACGCTTCCCTGGGGAACGCCAGATATCACATCTGTTTTACTCGATGACTTACCGTCAGTTACAACGAACTGTGTCCTTTCTGATAGAAAATCGTGAATCCAATCCCATAATTGGGGAGATATTCCATAACCACGCAATTTCATTAGAAGCCGCTTGTGGGGTACAGTGTCAAAAGTCTTCCTGATATCCAGAAATGTGGAATCGATTTGAGATTCCTTGTCGATGGCACTTAACACTTCATGTGAATAAAGGGCAAGCTGTGTTTCGCAAGAGTGATACCTTCTGAATCCGTGTTGACTCTTGGATAATAGGTCGTTCTCTTCGAGGTAGTTCATAATGTTCGAACAAAGTATATGTTCCAAAATCCTACTGCAAATCGACGTCAATGAGATTGGCCTGTAATTTTGGGAATCTCTCCTATTGCATTTCTTGAATATTGGAGTAACTTGGGCAACTTTCCAGTCATTGGGTATGGATCTGAGTGATCGGTTGTAAAAAAAATAGCTAAGTACGGAGCTATTGCATCAGCATAATCTGAAAGGAATCTAGTTGGTATACAATCTGGCCCGGAAGATTTGTTTTTGTTTAGTGACTTAAGTTGTTTTACTACTCCAGGAACACCTACTTCTAAGTTTAGCGTGCTGGCAACCGTTCTTGACCGGTCGCGTTGGCCAAGGGGACTGAGGCGCTCCAGTCACGGTCTGCACGGCCACTACGGTCGGGGGCTCGAATGCCCCATCGGGCATAGATATTTGTGCCGTCCTTAGTATTAGTTAGTTCATAAATAGTTTGTAAGTTTTGGGACTGATGACCCCGTAGTTAAGTCCCATAAACTATACAATCATTTGAACATTTTTAGAACTGTTCTTGGATTGAATTCTGAAATGTTCACATCGTCTTCTTTGTAATAATACCAGACTGTGGGTTTATTGCTCCATCTGCCTGCAGTCCAAGTGGAAAAGTAGGTGTTTCATTTCATACACCATCGAGAGCGCCCGAGAAAACATACAGTCGTTATAGAGCAGTACTCCAACAGTCGTCCTTCTCTTTTAAACGAAGGACGCAAGGATTCAATGCAATAAACTTACATAAGAAAACCTTAGCAGTCAAGCTATCTATTTATAAAAATTAGACATGTAAACCCGCATCGCAGTTAGTCAAGAAAGAATTTCACTCCGTATATCTTACCCACCCACTGACGAAAATAAGCTGCTCGTGTACGACCATCGGTCTCTGTTATAGGTAGCCTGAACAATTTGCATAAAGAAGACGGGCCCGCGAGCTGAGGGGTCGTAACCCCTTCTCAGCCAATTACTGCAGCACTTCTTTCGGGGGACAAAGAAACGCCCGGGGCTTCCCCGAGCGACCGCCAACTTTATAAGATGGCTGCCGCCGCCGCTGTTGCTCGCAAGAGCCCGCCCTGCTACGGGCCAAAATAAATTTCATAATTAGTCTTCGAGGGCGCATTATATCCTCTCTTGAATAGCATCAAACAGAAAAATTAACGAACTCTAGAATTTCCCTAAAGGCTCGGTTATTAAACCTGTTTTAAGACGGCGAGCGGAAGGGTAAGAAAGGGCAAGCGAGAGGCGTTGAGGGGGTAGACGGCGGATCTAAGAAGTACCGATGAGAGGCTCGGCAGCTCGGCGCTCGCTCCGGGGACGGCCGGGGGCGGATTTCTTTATTGGACATCGCGCTGCCTCTTTATCAGTGCGGGGCCCACACTGGAGGAGCGAGGCGGCCGATTGAGCCTGAAGCGGCAGCCAACAGTGAAGATGAGGCAGGTCGCTTACTGTAGGAAAGTTGGCAAGTAAGAATTCGATGACGCAGAGATTCTTTTACTGTGGAAAGTGGTGTCTGAGAATCATTCGATAATTACCAAAGAAGTTCACTTGCAAGATAGAACAGTATTGGTAATTTCTGAAAACTCTTACATTTCAAGAACAGTAATTTCGCATTACCTAAATAAGAACACGAATTATTTATAGACTAATGGAAAAACTGGTACAATCCGACCTTGGGGAAGACTAGTTTGGATTTAGGAGAAATTTAGGAACACGAGAGGCAATATGCACATTACGACTTATCTTAGATGATAAGTTAAGGATAGGGAAACCTACGTTTTTAGCATCTTTGGCGCTGGAAAAAGCTTTTGACTATGTTGACTGGAATACACTCTTTCAAATTCTGAATGTAGCAGGGGTCAATTGTAGAGAGCGAAGAGTTATATTAAAATTGTACAAAAACCAGACAGTAGTCATTAAAGTCCAGCGGCATGAAACGGTCGCAGTGGTTGTGAAGGTAGTAAGACGGAGTTGTAGCCTTTCCCTAACGTGGTTCAATCTTTACATTGAGCAAGCTGTGAAGGAATGCAAGGAGAAATTTGGAGTAGGAAAGTACAGGGAGAATAAATAAAAACCCTGCGGTTTGCTGACGACATAGTAATACTGTCAAAGACAGCAAAGGATCTGGAAGAGCAATTATTCGGAATGGACAGTGCTTTGAAAGGAAGGTATTAAGATGAACATTAACAAGAGTAAAACAAAGGTAATGGAATGTAGTGTCAGAAAATCAGGGGATGCTGAAGGAATTATATTAGGTAATGAGACAATAAAAGTAGTACTTTTGTTATTTAGGTAGCAAAATAACTTCTCATGGCTCAAGTAAAGAAGACACAAAATGTAGAATGGCAATGGGAATAAATTTGTTGACATCCATATTACTGTAAATGTTAGCAAGTCCTTTCTCAAGTCATTTATCTGGAGTATACAGTTGTATGGGAATGAAACACGGACGAGAAGGAGTTGAGACAAAGAGATGATAGAAGTTATGAAATCTGGTGCTACAGATGAGTGATGAAGATTAGATGGGTAGATGACGTAACTAAGTAGTACGTGCTCAACACTTTTGGGGATATACGATCCCATCTACTGTAAGTGAATTCATTTACCTTAGTACTGATGTGTTGAAAGTGGTATCGCAATTCCCTTAACTTTCCTGTTGTCCAAATCCATTTTTCCAATAGTTACCAATGAAATGCACGTTCGATGCTAAAGGTTCAACGGATAGGCTCACACGTGGTAGAACACGGATGCTTTTAACAGATGCCGGCTAATAACTAATAATCCTAAGAATCAAATTTAACTTGAAATTATATTTTACCTTCACAAAGTAACAGCAAGACGCTGCAAGGCGCCGATTATATACAACTTAAAAATTATAGTCGTCTGCCAGACAAGAAACATAATAGCACAACGGCCTAATACAAATTGAGCTCTGACCACAATATGATCTGTTCTTTGCTAAGTCTGCCGCAAAAGTGAGAGCGAGTTGGTCGCTGCAGTTGTTCACGTAAGCGATCGCACTCGCGGATGCCCCTGGCGGCCCGTACCTAGGTCGCACATATATCGAAAACTGACGCGACTTGTCAGAGATATTACAGGAAGAAAAGGGTTTTCTGGCATATCCTGACTGAGAGAAGGGTTAGGTTGTTGGGACACATTATGAGACATCAAGGGATCGTCAACTTAGCATTAGAAGGAAGTGTGTGGTGTAAAAATCTTAGAGGGAGGCCGAGAGATGAATACAGTAAGCAGATTAAAAACGATGTTGGTTGCCGTTCTTATTCTCAGATGACGGGGCTTGCTCAGGACAGAGTGGCGTGGAGAGCTGCATCAAACCAGTCTGCGTACTGAAGTCTACAATAACAACAATGAGGACGTTGAATGTAACACTTCCTAAATGTTGCACAGCGGACATACACGTATTGCACTTACGTTGTTACTGCACGAAGTCAGATCGTAAAAGTTCAGCGTGTGTTTATTGAAAGTTGTGCATTCAGGAAAAGTTAGTGGTTTGTCGAAATCGTAAGTAAATATTGTTGTTGAGAACTGTGAAAACCACAAACTATTACACTCTATTCTACAGGACTCGAAAAGCCCAAAAGTTACCGGCCGGTCGCCTTGTTATCCTCCATATGAAGGCACCAACGGGCGCCGTATATAGGTGGACGTGGTCAGCGTGTCACACTCGAGGCCTTTTGTTCAGTTTTCTTGACGAGAGCCCCTACTTCTCAATGAAGTAGTTCCTCAATCGCCCTCGGAAAGAATGAGTACATCCATCTTGCCAACACTAGCAAAGTACTATAGTGGTTATCTTTAGTGATCTAGTGTAGTGCGGTATATCCACTGCGACTTCACTGGGCCGCGGCGGAGTGACCAAGCGCATTGAGGCGCAATGCTACGATGCGCGAGGTCGTTCCCCGTCGGGGGTTCGAATCCCCCCTCGGGCATGGATGTTTGCGTTGTCTTTAGTGTAAGTTAGTATATAAGTAGTTTGTAAGTTTAGGGACTAACTACCCCGCAGTTAAGTCCCATAAGCTTCACAAACATTTGAACATTTGTCTTCACTGGTAACTAGTTTCAGCTAAATTAAATAATCATGTTCAGATCATAAAAATGTATTGATAATTTTACATCACTAATTGGCCAAGTATGGAAACTGTAAAATACTTTGTAAGATACCTTGTGTCATGAGCAACCAAAGATTTTCACATAGTAATAAATAAACGGACACAGTGAAAAGGAAAGCCTTATATAATTAGCCAACATTACATATTAGTTGCTATGATGCACACGTAAAAAAATATCTATTTTGATATTACGAATGGCAATTAATGATTTCCTAATCTTGAGTTACAAAACTAGCAATGCAGCTTAAACTACATAATGACCATGTGTGCAGTCAATAAGTGTTGAACGAAGAAAAAAAAAAGTTGGCTAATCGATTTAGTGTAGCTAGCTACCAATGGGACATTATTCTTTCGATCCTAACAGATAGAGGATCTTTTATAATTCGCATCGAAAGTCAATATCAGGTTTTTATTCACAATAATGTCAGTTGTTGGAGTTCCGTTGCTTTCTGTGTGAAAGTTGAAACGCAAAGTTTTCTCGAGCTTCTATCCGCAACAATAAGGTAAACTTCGACGTAATTTCGTCCGACTACCATCACAGTTCCCGTCAAGCGGTGACTGCCGTGTGGTAGCTGTTTATAATATAGCCATGCTGTCGTCAGTGGCATCATCGATGGCCAATTCTGAATTTGCTTAGAAAATATTTCGTTTACTTCTGCCGCGGCCGCTTTAATGTTCCGATAACTTGATCAAAGCTCTGCTTAGCTAAAGGCTGCGGAGTTTGATGTCACTGACAGAATTTGTTTCAGCTCTATCGCTTCCTTTATTACTTCATCCAAGAATCCATTTGTCCATTTTATAATAGAAGTCTCGGAGAAACCAATTCGATGTCCGTTTTCCAGGGCCTGTTCTGCTACAACGGGTTTCTGATGATGTTTTCAGAGAAAAAGCGTATCTAATTACATACGGCGCGATAAGTAAAAGGCCTCCACACAGTCTTTAGAACATAAAACGGTGCACACCCACACTGTATTTTGTGTGCTAGAGGTGTTCTGAAACCTGAATCACTCTTCACAAAGTTCAAGAGATATTATTATTATTAATTATTATTATTATTATTATTATTATTATTATTATTTATTTTGCTGGAGACCTGAAAACTGAATTAATTTTGTGCCTCTCTAAGAGCCGATTTTCGTGTTACTAAGTCACTCATGACGTCGCATCAGTTGTCTCGCACACCATACACCGTAAACGATCGGCGCCGTTAAGGGCTCATAAAGAAAATGAGTACATCAATCAGAAGAAACCCACCAAAGGTCTCCACTGTATCAAGCGTTTGAATATACTGATAGTATTTATTAAACTGCTCTGTAAAAGTAACTCGCTGCTCATCAGAGACGGTCGCTGGAGGTTGTTAGCTTGTGAGGCATGCCACACGGGCACGAATGGGCACCAGTTATGTCATAGACAACTAATCCGCTATATTATAACATCAGCAATATGAGATGACAAAGACAACGACCGAGGGACGAACGGCAGAAAGCTTGTGGACTTTTAAGCTCTTACGGAGGCTGGAAGACTCAGACAATTTAAACAGTATATGTAAACGAGAAACAATGTATTTAGACATAATCCATTTCCGTCATGAGCCATTTCCAAGTTGTGCGCGCTTTCCACTAACATCCGGGACCGATGTGACGAAGTATGAGAACGGTGTGAGGAAATGAAAGAGGCGTTCCTTCGCCAGATACAGAGCCGTTCGAAGGATGTTGATTATTGCTCAATCAGCTCCGTAGGCGTGTTTCCGGGGTTTACGATACTCGTGCGGAGAGGCAGTTATACGAACATTGAATGTGCTGACATCTTCGGAGCGCGGGAATCTTCTGTTAGTAGATCTCTGAGCAGGTAGCTCCGGAAGTAAGATTCACAGGGATTTCCGTCGCTGTCTCCGAAGAACTTCTGGGAAAAATCGCTTCCTGCAGAAGGTAACCTTCCAACGCACATCGAAGGGTGACTGCGGTGCATTGCTTTTTCGCAGGGCTCATTAGAGCAGTTAATTTCTACATTTATTAACGTAAACGTAAAGTTTACGTCTGGCTCTTGGAACTACAGTTCCGTCGTAGCGGAGAAAAATCCAACCGTTTGTATCATGCCGTTCTTCTGTAACAATGCTGTCGCTTAGAGCGCTAGTATTGCTTCCGTGACTGTTGGTGTTGACAGTGCCGCTACGGTCGACTATTTGCCCGATGGGGTCGCTCCTTTCATTCCAATTGCCACACGTAAGTTTTTAAATACATGTTACACTGTGATATTAGTATGTACATATGGATTAAACACGATGAGAATTGTATAATCATGGTATGCATTGTGTTTAATCATATTACGCAGAAGATAACAACCAATAACATACAGACATAGATTTTTATAGATATAAATATAAATTCCACCGGTGCGAAGCCGGGTTGGGTCGGTAGTGCCTCATAATCTCATGTCGGGCGACCTGGGTGGTCAGATGTTTCGTTGAAATTGTCCAGCAATTCGAAAAATATTGTGTCTCGGTGACCTTGCACACCCATCATCTATTGAAATTCGGTTCAAATGTTCAAATGTTTGTAGAACTTATGGGACTTAACTAAGGGGTCATCAGTCCCTAAGCTTACAAACTACTTATGAACTAGCTAAGACTGAGGACGCCACAAATATCCATGCCCGAGGGGGGATTCGAACCCCCGACCGCAGTGGCCGTGCAGACCGTGACTGGAGCGCCTCAGTCCCCTCGGCCACCGCGGCCGGCTTGAAATTCGGATAGAGGTGTGTGTGTGTCCGTAGTTGCACTGCACGTTACCTGTTGACCACATCTCGTGTTAACTCTTCTTGCCTCATAATTTTTTTTTATTATCAGTGGTAGTTACACGATGTACCACTGCTGCCTTTAGTAGACGATTATGGTGATTGTCTATGCTGCGTAGATCACCTGAACTATGTGTACGAGTGTGAGAATGTTCACGTGAAGAACTGACACCAGCATCGTTGCACAACTGACGCGGCATGTCCAACTTGAGCGGCACTTAAAGAGCAACATAACACTCCGGAGGCCAGAATTTGACACCTTTCACACTCTATCAGTTGGCTGTAGGAAGCAGGAGTACGTCTCCGTAGCATGGCACCTGTTTACTTCATACGTTGATAGCATTATAAGCTAGCGATATCAATCCCTATTAAAGGGTACACATATATGGCACTCTATTTTAGCTCGCTGTTTGTTGGCGAACGATGTTGAAACCACTATCTTCGTCACCCATGTTCCTAGTGGCATATGTCGTCAATGGATGAAAATCGCATCGTATTTCCACGTATTATACTTTTTATATATTTTTTCACGGTGATTCATGAAGTTGGTTACTATAGTCATGTCCTAGTCCATGAACCATGGGCAGTGTATGATTGGTCAAGTAAGTAGTCCTGACAGTCGGGATACTGGTAATGAAGGAATAATGTTGGCATTTGAACCGTATCCTGAGTCGTGGTAACCTTTGTGCTCAGGCGGCCAAGGCTGCCAAATCCACCAGCTAGTCCCTCAACCGGCGTAGGCAGAACCAGGCGCGACCCTGGGCAAGAAAGACTAGAGATCTACTTTAGAGTGCTTCGATATGATGTAATCAGAGCAAAATGCCTCAGACCTACGGAGGTGATGGAGTTCCACCTCTAACTGACAGACCAAGGACACCGCAAATGAGACTTGGCAAACGATCTGGAATGTGATGAGGAGCTATTAATATCATTTAGGACAACATTGGGAAGAAGGTAGAGCTGGTAGAGATTGTAAGTAATAGGAGGTTAGATGTTTTAGTTGACAGTGACGTTCGGGCAACGGTAAGGAATGAAGACGAATTGGGAGAATAATACGTGTACATATCAGGCGTCAAAGCAGGAAGAGCACAGTGGGATGTAGGGCTTTACATTAGGTAAGTAATTGAAACCAGCATAATTGAAATATGTAAAACAAAGACTGATATGGATAGATTCTCCAGCAAGAAAATCAAGATTGTATCAGCGTATACATCCTGAGTAGATCAAGATGAGATGGACAGGCTTCATGGCACTTTCAATGATGTTATTCGAGTAAAGAACAAGGACAATGTTTTGCTCGTGTGTGACTTCAATGCCAGAATAGGGAATCGAACAAAAGAGTTTGAAAAGTTATGGTTACGTTTTGAAAGGATTTAGAGGCCAACAGGAACGGGAAACAGCTCTTGGATTTCTACGCCACTACGGGCTTAGTTACATCAGGAATTCAGAAAGGCAGTCATTGGCAAGCGCGTGCTTTCAGACGGTTCTTTGATGATACAAATCATTATTGAATCTGAAGTGAAATTGTTTTTGTGAAGCAAAAAGTGCAGAAAGTCAGCTCCATAATTATGTAGAAGGATAAGAGGGGAGAAGCAGGCACAAATACGTAACAGTCACATGTACATAACAGTGATCTCAGTTAGTTGAAAGTTGTAATTACACTCATTGAAAGATGAATAGACAAGGTACAGGGACACTCTACTACACTGCTCAAAAGAATTAGGTCATCAGGTAAGATATATACAATATGCATTTGTAACGTGCTTGGATAAGAAGTACCGAGTACTCTCTTCTGCAATAGCCGCGCGGGATTATCCGAGCGGTCTGGAGCTCCACGTTGCGGATCGCGCGGCCTCCCGCGCCGGAGGTTCGAATCCTCCCTCGGGCATGGATGTGTGTGTTGTTCTCGGGTTAGTTTAACTTACAGTCATATATTTTTGATGTCGGTACAGCGTTCATTTAATGAAATAAATCGTAATTTGCGATCGCTTATGGCTTCACTGTACGAGGTTTAGATGGAACACCAACGTGTGACGAATGATAATTAGTGCCCGGCCGGGATTCGAACCCGGGATCTCCTGCTTACTAGGCAGAGGCGTTGACTACTCCGTCACCGAGGTCACAGTGACCAACTCAACTACAGAGGACTCTTCCATGCACGTTTCCCGCCACACACCCATCTCCATTCGCCACGCTGTCTCTTTCCTATTACCACAGACTATTTGTTCTGTAATGCTCACAGCCACATACTGTATTCAGGCATCAGGGAGAACAGAACATGAGGTATCGAGACACAATTAACTGTCGTCAATTAGGCTGTGGTAATAGGTGGCGAATGGAGATTTGGGTGTGGCGGGAGACGTGCAGGGAAGAGTCCTCTGCAGTTGGGCTTGTGCCTGTGTCCTCGGTGGCGGAGTGGTCAACGCGTCTGCCTAGTAAGCAAGAGATCCCGGGTTCGAATCCCTGCTGGACACAAATTTTCATTCGCCATACTTTGGTATTCCATCTAAACCTATTATAGTGAAGCCATAAGTGATCGCAAATTGCTTTTTATTTCGTTAGTTCAACTTATTTTAAGAAGTTTGTAAGCCTAGGAACTGATGACCAACGTAGTTTGGTCCCATAAGAATTACAAACATTTGAACATTCGATTTTCTTCTGCAATAAGGAAGTCAGTACCATGAATAAGTTAGCAGTTCAACGCTCAATTTTTCGACCAATTTTGTCGTAAGGGAGTGATAGCTCGGGGGATACAGGTTACCTCAATAAGGTTGAATTTACAGGTGTGAAAGTAGCAGCTGAGATGATGTCGTCATGCTACAAGCATGGGAGAAAGAAGGTTAACAGAGGGACCCATGGATTCGGCATCAGAGTATAAGACGGGTCGAGGTACACCAAAGTAAAAGTACTTGAATGATTTTGAAGTCACAGGCATAACAATGGAATAGCACTGAATAGGGGATAATGGAGGAATTTTACTCGAGGGATTATGCTTCAAAATGAACTCTGAGAGTCATAATGAGTCTCTAATGATGATGGTCGTGATGATTTTTGTTCCCGGCAGTGTGTACTGTGTTGGTATTACGTCCATTGTTAACAGACCTGCTGTGTCGGTGACGCAAGCCCGTTGAGATGTGGTATGGCTCGCCCACTACTGGCCAACTATTGAGTCGCACTCATGAGTGCCGCGGCGGAGTGGCCAAGCGCATGGAGGCGCTATGCTACGATGCGTCAGGCCGCTACCCGTCGGGGGGTTCGAATCCTCCCTCGGGCACGGATGTCTGTGCTGTCTTTAGTATAAGGTAGTTCATAAGTAGTTTGTAAGTTTAGTGACTGATGACCCCGCAGTTAAGTCCCATAAGCTTAACAAACATTTGAACATTTTTGAGCCCTCACGAGCTACCGCTCTCTGTTGGCCCTGGCCTAAGTGAACAGTAAGGCGGCCTGGGAAGGCGCGGTAGAGCGCGTCCGCCGTGAGATATAGAGCGCGCTATACTTAGGGCCGCGTGGCGTAAACAGCGGCGCCTGCACCGGCCGTAAACAACGCCCTATCTGGACAGCGGCGCCGCCTCTGGCGACCAGCTGCGAGGGCGTCGCGACGCCGGCGTCACGGGCGCTGCCGCGGCTAGCAGCCGAAGCTCTGCGGCGCTCAGGTCTGCCGCAAAAGACGGCAGGAGTGTTCCTATAGCACTAGTCGGCAACTGGCGGACCGCGGTACAGGTCCGGACCGCGAAAGGCCGAAAAGTATTTTGAAAGTGTAAGTTACATACTCTAATTATTAATTTTTGGAGTAGATAACAACACCGAGCTACAAGGAAATGGGAAATTAATTTGTGATTTGGTACAAAGTGTACCATCATTCCGCCGCAAGTTGATTCTTTGAAAGAGACGTTTTAAGTCAAGAATTTCTTCATTTTGCGACCATTTTTGAATATAAATATAATCCAGAAAGAGATCTTTCCATATTAGCAAATTTCTTGACGGAACTAAAGAAGAAATTTGCAGTAAAATTCAAAGAAATATACGACTTGTCATGATTCTTAAAATCACCTTTTGAAGTTTCTCCTGTAACTGAATGGTCCGACGTGGCTGTAAACATGTTCCACCAATCAAAGCCTGTGCTCCAAATCGAGGTAATAGACTTGCCGAAAGACATTTCCTTGCAAATGTATGAACCTGTTGGCACGCTGTCAATCACATTTGATGTTCTTCTGAAGAAATCCGTTGATCGTCTTCGTGAAAATGAAACCTATTGGCATTATAGCAGCTCGAGGAACCCACTCAGCCACCGCTGCATGATCGATAACGCTAATCCAAGTTATAACCTAATACCCGGTGTCATTCCACTATTTCAGACGACATCGACGCAGAGTTTAAGTTCGTGTTGTGTTGGTCTCCCGGCTTACGTTACTCCGTGCATTCGCAAAGCGACTTCTTATTGAGCAAACTATTCCCGGTACGAATTCCACCTGTCACACAAATTTTAATTCAATGGTTCGCTTAGTATTCATTACCTTTCATGTGTTGAGACTACATATGTGTTTAGATAATCAATTTACCGTCTGATATTAAAATTCTCAAATTTAGTTGAATATCAATGGGTTTATTTGATGAGTTAATGGAAGTCTCTAGAGAGGAAATGAAGATAATGACACTTTGTCAAGTAAACTAACTTCTGTAGGAGGAAAGATTTCCGTGACGTGTTTAACTACTAGTCCATTGTTTGTTGTGTTCAGCGACTTTCAAGGTTTTTGTAATTTCTGTAAGGTATACACTTTTCAGTTTTTATTTGCACAGTAAGCACAGCTACTTAAACAAAAGTTCAGTTTACAAATATTTCCAACGAGAAGGAGGGAATGTACCTGAATATTTTAAATACCTGATTTGTGAAGATAATTCTATCAAGTTTGACGTATCGTAGACATTTGTATTACTCCCTATTGCAGGAGATGTAGCTGGTTTATTTTTGTCTGGATATAGATCTCTATGAAAATTTTCATATTACGAACAATAATGTGATTTGTCACTTCTGTGATGTGCTTGTGTTTGGAATGGGACGTCATTAACAGACTGTAAGGAAACTGAGATATGGTAATTTGCACGTTCTCCAGGAAGCCAGTTGCTGGAAAGTGCATTATTATAAGTACTTTGAATGTGTTTATGAAATGGAGGAGATTATAACCAGAGATCAGATCAATTTATGACGCTATATTTACTACACTTTTCAGTTCCCGGTTAAGTATCTCCAGTCGCTATATCTGAATCTCACAGACGGAAGATACGGTGTCTGTACTGCCCTTAGAATACAAGTGGACAAGGAAATTGCAGGTGATTGGCAGGTAACGAAAGATATATGATTTCGAAGTATTAGTTATCTTAATTATTAACTCATTATGTGGTCAGTGAATCATACGATGGTTGGGGAAAAAGGCATGGCAACCTTTTTATTATTATTATTTTTTTTTTTTCCTGAAGATACCAGCCAGGTTGGAAAATACGACATATCAGACGAAAGCACAAGGTGTTAACTACATGTGTGGACAATGAATAGGGCTGAAATATCATAACACACTAAATTATTACGGTAGTATACAGGGCAATATGGCCATGGTGGAGTGGCCGAGCGGTCTAAGGCGCCTTGCTGTGGAGCGCACGGTTGCTTGCCGTCGAAGGTTCGAGTCCTCCCTCAGGCATGGGTGTGTGTGTGTCGCCCATAGGTCAGTTAAACTTAGTATAAGTAGTTTGTAAGGCTAGGGACTAATAACCAAAGAAGTTAAGTCCCATATTTTTACCAACATTTCATATATAGGGCAACATAGCCTCCATGGTGCAAAAGAATGACAACACAGTATACATGCAGTTGACATGACAAACCAGGACCCACAGACGCTCCAAGTAGTCTTCTGCTACTGCCACCACTCCCTGCCAACGATGTGGGAGGAGCTGTACACCATCTGCATCTGCATTTGCCGCACCATGTCTGAACTGGGTCACCTGTTCGCAATAGCATTAGCGATGTCCTATCGTGTTGCAAACCGCCAACCGCATCGTTGGCAGCGTGTGGTGACAGTAGGAGGGAACTACGTAGATGGTCTGTAGGCCCAGGTATGTCATGTCAACTGTGATGTCATATTTTTGCACCGTGAAGGCCATATTTCCGTGTATACTACCGTAATAAATTAGTGTTTTACGATATTTCAGTGTTATTCATTGTCCTAACATGTACTTAACACCTCCTCCTTTCGTCTGTGTACGTCGCATTTTCCAACTGGCCTGATATTTGCAAGGAGAAAAAAATAATTGCCATGACTTTTGCCCCATCCTTTGTATACTTTTCTACTAAACTTTTCTGCTATAGTACTGCTGTTAGTACATTGATTAGCTCCAACAGGAAATCAGCCAAGATCGCAGTTTGATTAAATTATTGATTGACGACCGGTTCCTATGTGCTATGCTGTCATCAAATGTTCAAATGTTTATTAAGCTTAAGGGACTTAACTGCGGGGTCATCAGTCCCTAAACTTACAGACTACTTATCAACTACCTTATACTAAAGACGGCACAAACATATATGCCCGAGGGGGGATTCGAACCTCCCGAACGTAGCGGCCCTGCAGACTGTGACTGGCGCGCCTCAGTCTCCTCGGCCACCGCGGCTGGCTAGCGTAGCTGACTGGCTGAGTGGCTAGCCCCTGTGGCACGGCCCATTGTCTCATGACCACCACCCAGTAAGCTACGCTGTCGTAGCCTCCGCGCCCAAAACTTTCAATGGTTGCAGCTGCCAAACAAAACGTGATAAAAATGTTTTTCTTAGTCCTTTGTACACAGCTGGTGTCAAAAATTCCTGTGCATGATAGAAACAACCATTGTTCCATTTGAAAATTTGTATGTTTTGCTTAAAAAACACTTAGTAAGTATTTTTACAATCTGTTTATTGCCTAACAATACGAGCCCCTGATCACCAATCCAGTCTGTGAAAACCGCACATCAATCGCACTTTCCGTTTCCGCAATATTTGCGGTGCAAGTGTTGGGTAATTCACCCTGTATAGTAATTACAAATGAGTTTTTTAAGTTAGAATGTACTGGAAATACAACGTTGCTCGTAATCAAGAAATAAAATTCACATGTTATACTATGGACTGCTTGTAATGCTCTATCGAAAACAGATGCTGCATAATACGCCACGCGTTTTTGCACAAGTGTCAAGCAGGTGTGATGCCAGTGCAGATTCGATTTCTGCCTGGTATTAACAGAGTGAAACATGGCAACTCTTGGGAATAAGCTGATATTCTTAACAACAAGAGCTGAAGACGACTGTCACAGGCTGGTGCAATCCACATGCGGTAGATTTCTATACAAGGAATATAAAAGGTGAACTCTGGGTGCGTCAAGTGTCTCACTTCTTTTCGTGACTATGTTAAAAACTAGCTCAAACTTTCCTGTACCTTTTTCCCAATAATCTATTTCAAGTAACTATGTTCTCCTTGTTTTAAAAACATAAAGGAACTTACTCTTTGGATGCTCCCCGTACTACGTCAGGCTATAAGATTTAATAGGCGACGGGACAGGCAGAGCTTAATGTAGATGATTGATGTTTACCATCGGCTCCACAGAGTCTGCTATCAGAAGCCTCGCATACCCTTATAAGAGTACAGACTCTTACAAACTTCTTTCATATTTATTCTTTGGTTTTCAACTTTTCAGGAAATCTATGCAGTTTTAGCAAATACATTGACTACTTTTAGAAATAGCACTTGTCTCTTTCATAGCTTGGTTGGTAGAGCACTTTCCCGCGAAAGGCCAAGGTCCCAGGTTCGAATCCCGGTTCCAGTACACAGGAGGTCACATATCAGCGCTCACGTCGCTGCAGAGTGAAAATATAATTTTGCGTAAGTGATCTCTCACACCACAATTAATGAAAACAAGAGCAACCTGCAATTATTATAAACCGTACCAGAAAATTTGTTAATAGAAAAGCTCTTCCTGATATTAGAAAGTACGATGTTTTGCAAATTCAGCAACAGCCTACACCCCTAATTACGCATCAGAAACTCTTATGAAGTAACTTCCCTAAGTTACGAACTAGTTTCGTTTCTTTTCCCATCTTCGTAAATCTATCACTTCCTTTGAAACTTTGTTTCCCAGTCATCTAGCACCCGTTCAATGTTGCTGCGGAGTAACTATGGCTCTGTACAACCAATCTGCAGGCCTACATATGCAGATTTTTTCAGCATGGTAAAAAATCAACTTAGTTTGTGTCTAGAAGAAAATATAGTTTCTCTTTCCCTTGCTTAGTTTTTAACGTACTTGTATTTAAGAAGCATCAACGTATAGCGAAGTTATTTATTTTCCTCTCCTACATTTTTTATTCTCAAAATTTTTAATTTAATTTTTCCCTTTCATATAACAATCAGTTTTTCATATTAGACATAACCAGAGTAATTCTTGTAATCTTTCACCACATTGTGATATATACCGTTTTGACACTGACTCCTACGAAATTATTTACCGTTTGATAGGTTGAGCTACCTTAGCAACCGTATACGAAGAGAAATCATTCTAACTCTATAAAGCATAATGTTTGCTTGCTAAATGAAATGATTAATATATTGTTGCGTTCAGTTCAGTAATACGAGGCGCGTCCAGAAAGTAAGTTCCGTTTGGAAATAAAATGAAATTGTACACAGATACATAAGAAATTTTTATTGCACAAAATTCTACAACACTTAAACTACTTTTCCATATAACTGCCGAAATTTTCTAGGCATTTGTCATAGCGTCGCACCAGGTTTTGTATACTTTCTTCATAGAAATCTGCTGCCTGTGTCTTCAACCAGCTGGAAACAGTTTCTTTCATCTCGTCGTCATTGGTGAAGTGATGACCGCCAAGGAAAGATTTGAGATTTAAGAACAGATGAAAATCGCTAGGAGCGAGACAGGGCTGTACGGAGGATGGTCAAACACGTCCCAGCCAAATCCCTGTAGGAGGTTTTTTGTCAGATTTGCAGTGTGATCGTGAAATTTGGGGGAAGTCCATAGCGAGAGCACTATTTGTAAACCTACGGTTTTCCTGGATCTTGTCATGAATCGCGTGAACCAGTTCTTCTGTAACCAAAGGTGGACGCCCACTTCGTTCTTCATCTTGAACATCACTACGCCCGCCATTGAACTGTCGGACCCATCTTCTCACCATCGAATCACTCATAGCATATGGTCCGTAAACATCGCAAATATGCCGATAAATTTCACTTGGTTTCACTTTCCTCGCATCCAGAAACCGAATCACCGACCTGATTTCACAGGCGGCGGGATTTTCATTCAACGCCGACATTTCAAACAAGCACAACAAAGCGTACGTAACTGACAGCGATTTCCAAATGGCGCACGTTCTTCTCCTTGATACACATCGTCTACAGCGCATGTGCGGAACTGCAATCGCAACGCTGCAGCGGAGATAAATTGAAACGGAACTTACATTCTGGAGGCGCCTCGTATTTTATCAAATGTGACGAGTTATCGTGAAGGAAGTGAGGAAACAGCCCAGTCCCAATGATGCAATGATGTAAGGTACAAGTAATTAATGATCAAACACTTTCGAATATGTAATTGCAGCTTACTGCTATGAATGTAAGACAGTATTAACACATATTTAGTCAAAACAACCATATTATTATGATAGGAACTTCCCTGACACTAATATAATGGTGGCAAACGATTCGCCCTTCTTACTTTTGATTATTATTATTATTATTATTATTATTATTATTATTATTATTATTATTATTTTAATCCAAGGGACTTAAGTATGGTGGTCTTTAGTCCCTAACCTTACAAACACTAACTTAAAGTAACTTATGCTAAGGACAACACAAATACCCATGCCCGAAGGAGGAATCGAGCCCCCGACGGCGAACAGCCGCGATCACCGCAGCTGGGTGCCTTAGTGCGCACGGCTATTCTGCCGCGGCGTTTATTTTCTAACATGCTAATATTTTCGTGATGTAATCATTCCCCGCTCAGATGCGTGTTGTAATTCCTTGCCGTTTGAAGGTCACGTACAGCAGTAAATGCAAGTTAAGTTTCTTCTATGTTGAGAAACAGTTTCATTGCTTTAGATATTATATTGTTTCCTGTGTGTCTTCCTGTTTAGTTACAGGAATAGTAGCTTATTTGCCATGTTAAATGCGCAGGTCTTGTATTCCGTACGAGTTTTCTACTTTCTATATTCACTGATTTGTGTGCAAGTGTAGCGAACATAATATCTCACTGTTGCATAGATATACGACATCTTTCTGCACAAGTTCAGACTTCCTAGTACTTAAAAGAAATTCTTCAGTAAATATCTGTAGATTACGAGGGAACCTTTAAGAAACTGCCCTACAACTAACCGTTTCTACCTTTCAGTACCCACAGAAATGTGTAGAAAGACAAATTTTGTATAATTCTTTAAATATTGTCGATTTTATGGCAATACATATGCTCCCTATTGTGATAACATGTGACATAATCGGTGTAAACGACATTGTTCGCATTCATTCGACATTGTATTCAGAAGCGTAGGTTGCTGGCGCTTGGCTCGCTACTATCGCAATGGGTAACAAAGACCAGACGGAGTGTCGCTGCTGTTACGTTGGACGGAGCTATTACTCTGTGTATTTATAATGTAGCTTTTGTATTAATGTCGTATTACCAATCTTTTGTGAGTTTAAAGCTATTACTTTGAGCTCTCAGCAGACAAGACACGAGGCTTTTTTAAGTACACCGGTCGCCCTTTCGCTTCTTGATGTCTCCCTAGGCCGCTGGAGATAATGTGCCTTTGATGTTCCAGACGAAAGGAGCAGCACTGAAGTAGGACGCTGTTTGGCCCCTCTTCATCTAAGCAAAGCATTATCTCATCTGCTGGTCCCAAAAGGCTTTAAGATGTTTCGGTCTACACCTGCACAAAGCACGGGCAGTCGCAGCTATCACTATTAACAAATGCATGTTTCAAGTGGTAGCAAATGTGAACGACGTTGTTCTCGCCATGGTTGCTACAGTGGCTTATGACTTTGTGGAGGATCTAAGGCCAGTTGTTTGAGCACAGAGTTCATCGATTCTGCACAAGATGCAACAAAGGTAGTCTAATGAAGAGATTTTTCCTGAGCGTAGTCGCTGGAACCATTTCTCTTCACCGACGGGAATGAAAATGAAGACATTTTACTGCAATAATACTGCCTAACAGTAGACAAAATACAAGATGAAACCATAAACCCTAATGACGGCGGAATCTAAGCACCATTCCATTATTTCGCACCCACCGGCGTGGGTACGATAAACAGCGTATTGGTTCAAGTCTCAGCTAGGAGTCCTCTAGCGACAGAGAATAGCAACCTGCGTCAGAGAAGCGGATAAGATTAGCAAATCATGTGTATGGTAACTATTATCTCAACCGATGTCGGGTTATGTGGCAATAAAATCCAAAAATGTGTACCAGCGGCAGCAATGAAAGCTGAAGAGAGTACCACTCAAACTCAGGCTTATCAACAATCAGTAGTGTGCGAGTATGGATGTCAGTGTTAATGTTAAAATAATTAGTATCTACCTGTATTTACTGTACTAATAACACAAATGCAGTAATATAAACTGTATGCCATCTACATAGACTTATTTTCAGATTTGCATAACCAGTGATTTTGAACCAATTATTACCAGAAAACTGATATCGTGTATAACGTATAATCTGTATATTGAAATTTGCATCATGGTCTCTACTATTCTATGTGGTTGAAGAAAATGCTTTACATCTTACGTTTCCATTTAATTCTTTACTGTTAATAGTCAGTAAAGTTTCTCGTACTAGTTATGGAGAAACTTTTACACTTTTATTCATGGATAACTAATAACTGGACATTAATATTATAAAACTAGTTTCACCTCAAAAATTTAAGATGTAAATAAATTATCTAAGTGTAGCTGTGATGAAAAGAAATATTTTCCGTAGTTAGTTAATGCAAATAAATAAATAAATAAATAATAAATAAAAATAGAAATAAAAGGTAAAAATAAATAAAATAAAATGCAATGATACTGTATCGTTTACTAATCAGGACATGTACCCTCCAGTGCTACTTGACAAAGGCACTGGCAAAACAGTATCCATTAAAACTCAGTTAAGTAAATTAGAAAGTGAAATAAATTGTCATTATGTCTTACCGATAACCTTTTTATTACAAGAGTGAGATCAAACCCAGAAAATGCTCACCTGCCAGGAAATGAGTCTATGATAAGGGAGACCTATCAATGTGTCCCGCACAAGTTGTGTGCTTTGCACAAATGGTTGAAGGTAGGTCGTACACAGTGGCGAGTAACTACCCCCACACCTGTGTGCTCTCATTTTGTAATGACTGCTATCTTGTAAGCGTGTTTGTCATCAGATGAATAGCTCCATCCACAGAGTAATGCTGGTGATTGCGCACTCTAAGTCTTCCAGCAAACGTAAATCCTTGAGTAAATCCTATTGGCAGTAAAATGCAAATAAAGATATTAAGAGTTCCCTCCAATAAAGAGTTAGATTTAGAAAGTAAATTAAAACTTCTGAGACAGTAAGCTAAAAGAAAGGCAGATGGAAGAGTAAAAATATACAACAATACAATGAAAATTTGAGAATTTGATCTCATGAAGACACTAGAGAAATTAAATTAAATAATGCATGGGATTTCTAAATTTACATTTGTGTATAATGATTATTCTGTAGTTCAAGGAATACCACACACCATTGTATATTCTTTTGTGTAAAGAAAATCATGAAATACCTCAGAACAAATTAATATTATTGATGTCTTTATGTAATTTAAACAAAATCGTTGTAAAACAAAATATGTATTTTTTTATTTGTCAGATATTTGTGTGAAATATAATATATGAATAAATTACGTTGCAGTTATTATGGCTGAAAATATAAAATATTAATAAAATAGCTGTATATATTAGATATCAGTCAGGTTTTTAAATATAAACATTATGGCATGAAAATTGATGAGAAATAGAAGGGTTGTGAAGCCCAAATTGAAACATAAAAAGCTACTGTTATAAAAGAACTACATTGTGGAGGAAAGTGAGTGCAGAGATGAAGTGTATAAAGGACAGCCAGCTAAAGTAAATGCACAGGGCAGGAAAAATGTAAAAGATGTAATAATTTTTCATAGATTTATACTAAAAAGATTTTTTCTAATTGTGTAAATACGTATATAGCTTACACAAAACCTTTAAAAATAGGAGAAACTCTATAATAATCAAAAATATTTTCCATAATATTAGTCCAAATTTGTTTAAAAAGTTCTAAATAATTTAAAGGCAATAAAAGGCAATAAAAAGCTGATAAAAAATGAACACCTTTTAGGATTATGTAAAATGTGTGTAGTACCGGGTGGAAAATATAAAAAATCTGAAATTATTGTAGGATAAATATATACAAAATTATGTAACTAAATTAAGTAACTTGAAGCTTTTGTAGTGAAGGTAACGTTATGTGTTTCCATACAATTTGCACACAGCAAAGTATACTAGAACCAGCGCACGTAAATCGTTAATAATGAATATAAATAATTTTCACGATTAGTGTTTATGTAAATTTATAGTTGTTGTTGTCATAGACCTATCGACCGTAAGAAAAAATCTCACTGTAAAAGCATTGTATGTTTAAAAGTATGGACTTATGTCTATGTTATAAATGAAACTATCTACATTACTGTTTGTTTAAAGAATGTGAAGAGACGTAAGAAACGTTGAGTAAATAGTTTTATATACTGGGATTACTCCAAAATGGACAGGTAACCAGCTTGATATTAATTCCCACATTCATTGACCAGAAACCTTTAAGGATACATACTACAACAGGCACAAGAAAAAAGTCACTTGCCCATTAGGAGATCAATTGTTATTTATCTGGACGAGATCTACTTAAGACGGTCATGCAGTAATCGGTGCATGCATCTCAGATTCTAAAGTGATTACATAAGCTTGGAAATGTTCACAGTTGGGTATGAAAGTGACAAGTGTGATGGCTCAGAGTGCCATCAGATAGAAATTACAGTTTCATGCTTACATGTTACAGATTGTATGAACAACTGCAAGTACACAGTTGACCTTTAAAAGTGTAAAATCAAAGACAACTGCCAGATTCGAAATATTACATATTTAACGTATACAGTATAGTAGATAGGGTGTATGTCTAGTGTGCAAATGCGTTTGTGACGCCTTTGCATCGTATATAATGTGTGGTGTGGGATTTTTGTATGGGTGTACTTGCTTGAACCTTTCTATTTGCTGCGTCACTGAAGTTTATGTTTTTAACATAGAAGTTCAGTTCATATATACGTGGTTAATGGAATTGTAGCTAAAGCTCCCAGCACACTGTGTGCATTGATTAAAACTGTTTGTCTAGGTTACACTATGGCAACATGGGCAAAGTGATGCAGTTGGACATTAATGTACGTGTTTGGTCTCGTTTATAGTTCAGGGGCAAACTGTACACTCCTCGCTTCTACGTCCAAATTTATTTGTGAAAGCACTCTTCAATAAATCACCACAGACAGGTTTAACTCTACAAATAACTGACATTATAGTATCGGCACAAGTTCAGGCTTCCCAAAACGAATATGCAAAATTCACGTGCTCGAAAATAATGTAAAAGTTTCAAAACAAAGATCAACACAAGTTCGTAGTATTCTTACGAAAAATTTACCAATCTTCTGAGAGACTGTGTACAAGTTCTCGTCTGTGAACTTCAACCAAGAAAATTACTAAAACTGCTGTGGTACCAGATTCACATGTAAATTATAAGTCCCGTAATTTATCTGGCAGATACAGTCCACCAATATCGGCGGGTCTCGTCGCAAACCGACAGCGGTCCTGCATCTTGCAGGGTCTTACGTTAACTGCCTCAAATCAAGATGGCGGACCTTTAGTGATACAATTCTCTTAACTGATCAGTTTTACAAATACTTTAAATTGGACTTGTTCAACATAAGTTTTATATTTGTTTTGTCAGAAATTTCACGAGCTTTCTAATGCTGTAAATAATATTCTTGGACATTTTTAGTAATAATTTGCAATTTCATAACTGTCATTTCAGAGTTTGTTCAATTGATATATCAATTATTTCATCTACCGTAGATAGGTCCCTTCTCTTCATAGAACGTGTGTATTGCAGTTATTCTGTTTACTTAAATAAACTGTACGTCACAAACCACTATAGTTTGTCACAAAAGCATTTATTACTGAATAGTTCGTAAATGGCAAAAGTTATAACTCTTTAGATGCTAGATTCCGACGAGGTAAGCGACATCTAGTCATTGCCGATTTATAACTGATTCTCTAGCTAGGAAAATAAAAGAGATATTTGGAGATAAGAAAAACAGCTCTATGAATATCAAGAACGCAGATGGAAAGCAAGTTATCAGCAAAGAAGGGAAAGCTGAAAGGTGGAAAGAGTATATAGAGAGGCTCTACGAAGGAAATGAACTTAGAGGCAATATTATAGGAAGGGGTGAAGAAGCAGATGAGGATTAAATATGAGATACTACAGTGAGAGATGAATTTGACAGAGCGCTGAAGGACCTTAGTCGAAACAAGTCCCCTGGAGTAGATGATATTCCCTCAGAGCTACTGAAGTCTCTGGGAGAACCAGCCATGACAAAACTGTTTCACCTGGTGTGTAAGATGTAAGAGACAGGCGAAGTACCCTCAGACTTTAAGAATAATGTTATAATCCCCATTCCAAAGAAAGCAGGCGCAGACAGGTGTGAAAACCACACAGCCATCAGTTTAATAATTCATGGTTGCAAAATATTAACACGAATTATTTACAGAAGGATGGAAAATCTGGTAGAAGCCGACCTCGGGGAAGATCAGTTTGGGTTCAGGAGAAATGTAGGAACACGGGAGGCAATACTCACTTTAAGGCTTATCCTAGAAGATAAAGAAAAGGCAAACCTTCATATCTAGCTTTTGTAGATTTGGAGAAGGCTTTTGACAATGTTGATTGGAATAAACTCTTTCAAGTTCTGAAGCAAGCAGGAGTAAAATATAGGAAGCGTAATGTTATTTACAACTTGCACAGAAGCCAGACAGAGTTGAAGGGCATGAAAAGGATGCAGTGGTAGGGAAGGGAGTGAGACACGGATTTTTGAGAAAGAGAAATTTGTTGACATCGAATATGGATTTAAGCCTAAGAAAGTCCTTTCTGAAGGCATTTGTGTGGAGTGTTGCCATGTATGGAAACATGGACGATATACACTGCGGACAGGAAGAGGATAGAGGCTTTTGAAATGTGGTGCTACAGAAGATTGCTGAAGATTAGGTGGGTGGATCGCGTAACTAATGAAGAGGTACTGAATAGAATTGGGGAGAAAAGGAATTTTTGGCATACCTTGACTAAAAGACGGGATCGATTGGTAGGACACATTATTAGACATCAAGGAATTGTGAATTTAGCGTTGGAGGGAAGTGCGTGGGGTAAAAACCGCAGAGGAAGACCAAGAGATGGACACAGTAAACAGACTCAAACAGATGTAGGTTGCCGTTCTTATGTTGAGTTGAAAAAGGCTTGCTCAGGATGGGGTATTGTGGAAAGCTCCATCAAACCAGTCTCCGAACTGAAGACCACAACAACAACAACACAGACGTTACAAAATTGTTTATTTTTAAATAGTTGCAAAACAGATGGAGACCGTTGGTGTATTTTCTCTCCTTTATTCTTCTCAAAATTCTCTTTAAACTGAGGGTACTGCCTTTCCTGTACTACGCTTGGTTTACAGGTAATTAATTTGTTTCTGTTATTTTTGTATTAGGTACAGACCTGGCTACCCGCTGTAGCAGACTTGGTCCATGCCAGCAGATGCTGTGACTTTTTGTGAGTCACGGGACATCCAGCCACTCGGTCGTCCCAGTCGGTGACTGCAACCATGCGTGCACTCAAACTCCCGACTACTCTTTCGCACTTACGCACTTATATTGCCGCAATCGCACTCAGAGCGTGTATTTACAATAGTAAATGCTAGTCCTGGGCTGTACTGGCACAGCGATCCACAAGTATGCCATTTTATTTTAACCATGGCTCACAAATTTTATTACCCTAGGCATCAGAAAATGAAACATCAGTTAAAAAAAAAGGAAGAAAACAAATTTAGACCTTCCAAGGCGTTGAAGTAAATAGGAAAACTTCAAACTAGTTTAATGAAAATAACAGAAAACATTAATAGACTGATGAAGTGTACTGATACAGTATATCAATAATTAACAGCTTATAATAAACTTTACCAATGAGTTTACTCAATTTTTCACATATTTTCAATATTCATCAACTTATCATCTCCAGACTCTTCACATATATCTGAACGACAAATATGGACAATTTCTTGTAACCTACATCTCACTCCCACTATTCTGGTGAACTGCTCGAGTCTCTCAATTTCATTGCAAAGCCATTCAGAGCACGACCTTTCACAATCAGGTTGATGGCAGGCGTTCTAACACTTATAAACTAGTTACAGATGTTTCTTCTATGCTCACGATTCTCTTTATATGCTAACAGTTATGTGGTACAATTATTGGTATTTTTACACAAAAAATGGTTGAATACGTAAGCAACCTTTGTTACATTTTTAGAGACCTATTTGTATCATATGGCTACGGTACGGTATTCATGAGCAACCCACCATTTGACTTACGTTGTGTCTCCTCCATTTATGATTACTATACTCATTTGAAACACAAAGTTATTGAAATTCTTTTTCTTATGTAATGCATAACTGGTATCGTTTATTTGAGAAAGTGTATGTTGTTTACGAAAATGCTGAATAGACTGTATAGTACCGCTTACTGTTATGACACAAAAATAACAAAACCAGTATCTTATGTTTGTGAACAGTGCTTGTCTGAAGCAGTAAACGTATCATATGCAGGCTAACAAGCTGCTTTAAGATAATTGTATTTGATTAGAATTCGACACCTCTAGGGGTGTCTTCATCAGAAAATAAAACCATGACATGAGACGTTTACACTTGGAGCTTAATGTTTTCATGTATATGAAGTTAGCTTATAAAAATACTAGCCAGTTAAAAACTAGCGGAATGAAGAAATCAAATGTAGCGGTTGGCTGCTATGGGCTGCCGACATGCGGTCAGTAACAGCACCAGACTCTGATGAACACTTTATGTGTAAACGTCTTACGTTATAGTTTCATTTTGTGATGAAGTCACACAGTCACCAAATTAAAACCAAGTTTCTTACTCCTGCAGCGCGGGTTCGGTTCAAGTTCTGTCAAGTGGATTCAAAACAATCGGGTACTTCAGTATCATTTATTTCAGTCAGACCTTTTGTGGCGGTATTATGTAAATTTAAATTCTTTTCGCACTTTACCTCTTCGTTTGTTACCTTAGGGATAGATGACTGTGTTCAGAACGATCAAGAACTTCCGTACACTTAAAGATTCAGCTAGTGATGTCAGTTGTTGGTGTTCTGCCTCAGTTTCGGTGAATGGGATCTTACTACTACCCAAAGAAACTGATATTTAACACATGTGTCATAATTTCATCTTACGTATACATACTACTCGTGCTACTGATTCTCATGGTAGGTGGAGGAATGAAAGATGATGCACTAGTTACTCGAAACTAAGATTTTAGTTTAAATGATTTCGTCTACCTATTGAGTCTGCAAAGCTATTAGGATGAATTGCATACAGCAGACTGGCCTGGATAGTTCAGGAACCTAATCTCGAAGTACAGCTCCCTACAGTATTACAATAACTTCACACATTTATATGATTTTGAGCGCTGAATCATGATCTTTAGTAACAGATTCAAACACGGATAAAGCGTTAATATTCGTAAGGATTAGCATGAAGACAAGGAGCGGGAATCGGATGATCCGATAGACAACAGCAGTAAATTAAGCCCAGGGGTTTTTCCAGGGAGCAATCAGAAAATAGAAATTTAATAAACATGAAATGTAAACAGTTAGGTAGCCTTTTAACCATACTTATTTATGATCAGATAGACACGGAACTGTGCAACAGTTAAACGACATCAAAGTAAGAAATTTTTACAATTTCTCTTAACTTTCAGATCCTGACATTTGGCTCTGTATTCAAATATAATTACAAACAGCAAAATTTTAGATTCAAAACCTTAAGCCTGCAGGATCTCTTAAGCATAAACCAGAACTTGCATCAATACTATAAAGAGGCAGGAAAGATATTTCAATAATTTGTAGCCTATAAACCAATCATATGCAAAGTTTACCGTACGCGCTATAATACAACTATTATAGAGGTATGTTAACTAGAGAACAGATTGATATCGAGCGAACAGGACGATATACAGTAAGATTACTTCGAGCGGAATAAAATACAATGTGATTCATAAAACCTCAGATCACAGGGCAAAGTCTGAGTAAAAACACAGCAATCCCTTTATATAGCCACTGGTGCAGGCAGACACCAAATACGCTAAATCAGAACAAGGATTAATTTTCAAAGTTCAATTCCTTCTAAATTTCGTAATTTCTGAATAATTATTTGTCCATAGAAGGCATCTTAGTTCTGGAACTAACATTCACAATGAACTAATTGCTCACTACGCACACATAGAGGAACATCAGCTGACTGGCTATTTGCAACCGAATTTGTATGTTCGAACATCACAGACAAAAATATTTTTAAACCCACAGGCTTCCTGACCACAAAGTATTTATTTATTGTAAAATTAGCATCCTTTCCAAAATAATTGGCCAAAGTAGTCTTTTAACGACACCTTATCTGAAGTGGTCATAACGTCAGTGAAAATTCTAAGTATTAAATCGCAAACAAAAATATTAACAAAATGGACAGGCTTTCTGACAACAAAGTAAATATTTTTCATTAAATTAGCATCCCTGTCACAATAGTTTGCCAAGGTAGTCTTGCAACGTCACATTATCTGAACTGGTCACAACGTAGCTGGAATTTCTTAATGATAAGACGCAGATAAAACATTTACGAATTGGGTAAAATTCCAGAACGAATAACGTTGAATGACACTAAAGGCACAATGTAGGCTAGAAGCAAAGTGGAAGTCGAAACATTACTTGATAAACCTGCACATGCCTACCACGTGCATACATTTCTTTACACAAAAGAAGTACAGTAAATTTCCGATAAATAAGTTCCTACCACCGGTAAATTTGGTTGAACCGCTAACACAAAGCAGAAATAGCGAACAATATTGCAACGAAGAGACTCATTCGAGATCAAACGAATACTAGTATCTAAGAAAAACTGTTACACGGTTGTTCGGTAGCAAACATCTTAAACTAATTAATTACATCAACAAAATACCGATAAATTTGCAGAAACGTGAATTTCTTAAACCGTGCCCACCAAGTTTGAACTGACGGGGCTAGTTATGATTAAAATCTCCATTCTTTACCATAGTAGAATCAGCATCTGCAGCACTCTCCCGTCAGGTCCGTGTCCTACAAGGCCCCTGGTCCTTGTCCTCACGCGAAACCGAATCTGGTCTTCGCGCCAAGTGATCATCTTGGATGAAGGCTTTTCTGCCAAAGCTCAGCGTCCAAGGCGCTCCCAACGAACTAGCTATCGTTTCAAAAATATATTAGCTGTTCGAGTTCTCAAACTAACCTATCTCTCAGCATCAAAATACCAGTTCTTTGACACTCGCCACCATCCTAGTACAATCCAGCATGTCCTCCTCTCGTCATAGGAAAGGTCGGGAAGGATAAGGAAAGCATGATTCAAGTCAAAAGATATGATGCAGAAGAAAACAAGAAAGCAAATTTTATTCTCATATCCTTGGGTGAATAAACAGGGTAAAGTAATGGCTCCACGACCGACTGATCAAATTCGATTTTAAACTATTAAAATCGTGAAGCGGAACGACAGTACCGTTTCAAACTGTCCGAAAATTTTAAACCCTAAATTCATAAGATAAAGGTAAGCGAATTTTTTTTTAATATCAGAACAAAATAGCCTGACAGTAATAAAATAAACCGAAATCCCCTAGCACATTTCGCCGAAAGAAGCGTGGATTTCTGTGGCGTCCGATGGCGTTGCTGGGTACATAGGTATTGCTAGAGCGACGTATCTGCCTGTAGGGACGCTGGCATAGTCCTAAATAATGTGGACACGCGACCTGGCGTATCTAGCGAGAACGTCCGCAGCAGGGTCCCCTCCTATCAAGACAGTGGGCACCACTTATTTCGTCTGGAGAACACTGAGGGCATCTGCAAGCTTCACGTCCGTCCGTTCGATGGAATGAGGCGACTTACAGCCGTTGAGGTTGCGATTGCTGCAACCCGCCTACCAGAGGTGTGTTGAGGGTGGCGTCGTCGCATGATAGAGTTTTGCTACTCGCCAGAGAATATTTTGGCTTGGAATACATTTTCGGAAACGTACAATTTGCGAGGACGGGCTGCGAAACGTACCAGAGTTGCTCAATTCGAAGAGCGCTTGTCCGTGGAAGCCAAAGTCCCGGGTTGTAATCCCGTTCCGGCACACAATTTAAATTTTTCTGGAAGTTCATAATCATCATTAGAGGCCGATTATGCCTTTCAGCGTTCGGTCTGGCACACAGTCCCCCCTAAATAAATATATTTCTAACGCGACCACTTTCACAAGAAGACGTGACCCAGGACTTGCTTTCCAGTTCATTTATAACCAAAGAAATAAAAGTGAAACTTAATCTTTTCTGTGGAAATAAAATCCGCTACCAGTCACAATTATTGGCGGTTTATTAAAACGCTACCGGTTTCGGGCTTGTGCCCATCGTCAATTCAATGTTGTTGACTGTTTAAAGAAAACGTAAATTACTTTGTGCTTGTCATACAGTTATACATACACAGGTATTATATTGATATACATATATATAAAACAAGTATGGTATGTGGTGGAGTGATTTGTGATAAGGCTATAAGTGTACTCACATATAAGTAAAGTATCCAGTTCGTTTATGTGAGTACACTTATAGCCTTATCACAAATAACTCCACCACATACCATACTTGTTTTATATATATGTATATCTATATAATACCTGTGTATGTATAACTGTATGACAAGCACAAAGTAATTAACGTTTTCTTTAAACAGTCAACAACATTGAATGTAAACACCTGACGATGGGCACAAGCCCGAAACCGGTAGAGTTTTAATAAACCGCCAATAATTGTAACTGGTAGCGGATTTTATTTCCACAACCTATAAGGAACAGTCACGGAGTTCAACATCCATAATGGATAAAATTCACTTAATATTTTCCTACAAACGCTGTTGTTCTACTTATTGTTTAGACCTTTTCAATGGAAAGTTGGCATTGTGAGCCACTACAAGTATTGTTCAATGTGGCAATCGACACTTTCCGCGTGCACCAATGTGCATATCCGTGACGCTGTGCCGCGGTGGAGTAGCCGAGCGGTCTAGGGCGCCTCGCTGTGGAGCGCGCGGTTGCTCGCCGTCGGAGGTGTGGGGCATGGGTGTGTGTGTGTGTGTTTGTCCTTAGGTTAGTTTAACTCAGTTTAGCCGGCCGCGGTGGCCGAGGAGACTGAGGCGCTCCAGTCACGGTCTGCACGGCCACTACGATCGGGAGTTCGAATCCCCCCTCGGGCATGGATATATGTGCCGTCCTTAGTATTAGCTATTTCATAAGTAGTTTGTAAGTTTAGGGACTGATGACTCCTTAGTTAAGTCCCATAAGCTGTATAAACATTGGAATTTCGAATTTTTGAATTTTAATTCGTGATGCTGTGGAACACGCACTCACTCGCATATAGTGCGCCTGCAAGCTGTCCTGCAGAGACCATTGCTCGTGGCACCAAATCCTCTTATGTCTCAACAGGTATCTCGTACACCAAACACAAAAGTGTTCAATGTAGACAAATCTTGTGATCCTATAAAAAGACACGATTGGACACCTTTGGTCTATCAATCGGACAGTGGTCCAGATGTTCCCGAACAAGACGTGGAAAGTGGACTATGTGCTGTCTAGCGGTAACCACATGGCTTATCGAACGTTCAGCAGCACAAACCCCCAATATTTGTTGTTGGACTAGTTAGCTCGGGAGAAGGATTTGTACGAATCATTCTGGTGACCATCAAGAATACCTCTCCACAAACTGATACAAAATCCATGTTGGAATCCTTGGACGTGCATGGCAGACCGTTTTCGTCTTCCCAGACACGGCTGTTATGAGAATTTATAGCACATTCATAAGTAACGTGGAAATATCAGGTACAGGCTCAATGATTCTCATTGGTGGTCCAGAAACTGCACACGTAGCTCAACGTGTGGTGGAAAACCGGCTGGGATTAGTGACTGTATTCCTTAGACATGGTCTTAGTAGTTCGTCGTGCAGAACATACCAGACGGTGCTGGGGGCAACAGCCATTGCTATTGCTCGTCTACTCGCTGAAGGTCTCTCTTCAACTGGATGAAGTGGGGCCTTTTCCGATTCGGGCGTACGAGGTTTCCACGTCTGCCGATAACGTAGGAACATCTCTCCTTTAAAAAAAAAACCCGTTGCACTAATTTCTCCATAAAGAGTATGGATCTTGTTGGTGTATTAGGCTCCACTCAGTCATGTTCCTGTAACACTCACAAATCCGTGAATGAGCATCGAACCAGGCCAGAACAATGGAATTGACGTCTAATTACATCAGCTGCTTGGTAGTACGAGCCCCCTCACAATGACCACCATGTTTCACACCAACATGGCGAACACGTTTTCAAACGGCTGTGGCACGGAAACGATAGCTTGAGTTCCAATTCAAAAGATTACACAGACCAACGATGAGAAAACGTTTTAAAAATTTTAGGTCCTTCTTATGTATTACATGCTGCTAAACATGAAATTGAAGTCAAAGTTGTCATAACATCCACTGGTAGTTAACAATTTTAACATATATTGTTACTATATTTCCATAATTGTGGTAATAAACAATCAATATTTTTTATTTCTTTAGGTCCTTCTTATGTATTACATGCTGCTAAACATGAAATTGAAGTCAAAGTTGTCATAACATCCACTGGTAGTTAACAATTTTAACATCTATTGTTACTATATTTCCATAATTGTGGTAATAAACAATCAATATTTTTTATTTCTTTAGGTCCTTCTTATGTATTACATGCTGCTAAACATGAAATTGAAGTCAAAGTTGTCATAACATCCACTGGTAGTTAACAATTTTAACATCTATTGTTACTATATTTCCATAATTGTGGTAATAAACAATCAATATTTTTTATTTCTTTACAGTAATATTGTTGACAAGCAATTTATAAGAAAGAAATTTTGAAGGCTGTGGCAACACAAAACAGCTATAGTCTTTGGTTCCATTTTGTTTGTTTTGATGCAAGGAATATAAGCGTTATTCTACTTCTGATTTGAAGTGTAATTTTACAATGTGCAATGCGACTGTATATACTTTCCAGACAATTTCCGCTTCATGCGTGGTTAGTTTTTAATTAAAAACGTTAAAGAAATATAACTGACTTTGATAAAAATGTTACGACATCAATCTATAGCATGGACCCCGAGCAAGGTTTTTTACGAAATTCCCATGTTTCCTCTGTGAATGGGATAGTAGAGCAAGAAATCAACAATGGGTTAGAGAAAGGTGTTTTTGTTGGACCTGATATCCGAAAAATGTTTCTTGGTCCAGATTTTGAATCAACGATGACTTTTTGTGAAAAGGAAGCGTGGAAGGCTTTCAAATATGTTCTCACGGGATATTTTGGTAATAAAAAGGACCTTGAATATGTTGTCATTGTTAGAAATATGTTAGAAAAATTTAAGAAGATCGGCTATTTAATGAGTATAAATATTCACTTCTTAAAAAGTTACTTGGATTGTTTTCTGGAAATTCTGGGCTACGTAGGTGAATAGCAAGGAGAGTTTTTTCAGCAAAATATGAAGGTAATGGAGAAGATATAAGAGAATCACTGTGATGTATGATGGTCATTTCGCAGAGAAAAACTGTATGTGTCGCACAAGAGGAAAAGCTTTAAGCGAAATTTTCGAGAAAATAGTGAAAGAAAATATTAAGCTATGTAGGAAAAATTTCAATGTTTTGTGTTTGATTTACTTGCGGCATCTTATTGTAAGTATTACAATTTACGTGAAAATAATAGCAAAAATATATTACTATGATTTTTATGTTGTTGTTTTTCATTTCGATTTCATATGCACATTGCATTTTCATTTGTAATACTTACAAGAAGATGCGAAAAATCTGTACGAATAGATAAAAACTGAGGTACATAGTTTAATTCACCAAAAATAAAAATAAAATAAAAAAATTAAAATCAGCCGAAATTATATTTAAAAAAAAAATTGTTTGTTTTCCTATGGTATCTGTGTAGCACACTCCACATGACCTTGTAGTTTGTAAAGATGATTTTAAACTACCCAGATGAGTTAAAGGAGGTTTTTATCTTTATACTTCAGTAACACCAGTTTTCATGTTACAAAATTAAAAAATTTCTATTTCCGGTTGCACAAGTTTTGCTAATTTCAAAATTCACGACCAAGTAACATTGTGATAACACGGTAGGCGGTTCATAAGAAAGGGCCGATATGGACTCATTGCTTAAAAAACTTTCGTTTAACAATTGAGCTAACAAAAAGTAATCAAACTGTATTGTTTCCTTGGACTTCATAATAGTAAGTATGACATTATGTACATAACGTATCATAAATAGGATGGCAGAAAAGGTGTTCAACTATGAAGAGCCAGACATATATTCCTATAATTTTACAAAGAAGTTATTCTCATATTAGATGCTAAATAATAACCTTTCACCCCATTCAGAAATGATGTCCACGTTAATCAATATGAATCGCGAATCGCACAGGCAAGAACGCATTGTTGTATTCATTGATGCATGTAAGCAAACTGCTTCAGTATTCAATTTTATGAAAATTATTCCCATGTATAAAACGCGTTCATACTGCTCACGTGATTTTGATATGAAAATATACGTCCTCCGATTGCATCCCAAACATGGACTGTCAGTAACAAATCAGAGGATCACGAAGACCAGTCAAGGGTCTGGGACTTGTGCTATTCTGAATTATGCCATTCGGGAACAACGTCATACTTACCAAAAGTTAGTTTAGTAGTTATGCTCCATCCCGACGATATATCAACCTTTCTTTAACATTCTCAAATCAGTGCTGTCGTATCACACAGACCCCCGCATAATTATTCCACATCTGGTATATTTATGAAGAATCATTATTTATCGTGTCCTGGTACTCTACTAAGACGTTGGCATCAATATACAGGTCAATAACATGAGGAACTCTCATCGCTGAGGACCATATAAGCCATCGATCATCTTATTTCACTCTGGTGCCACGCAATACAAATCTCACTTGTCAGTGGTATGCTGCCAGTGATAATAAAAGGTGCATTTCCAATGAACATCTCAATCTTGTTTCCAGGGACCTCTATCGTATGTTTAGTGTACGCTCTCATAAAAATTCGCTACTTGCTATCCGTCTGTTTCGTCATTATAGTGATTATTACCTTCTGTCAGGGACATGCCTAGTCTTTTTGCCACACTGTTGTTCCGAGCCCATCAAGCTGTTTATTCGTATGACAAGTCCATGCATTTCCTCATTTCAGCGACTCGTCCATTCTCTTAGACTGGAAGACTAATTAACTGTCCCTGCTCGTCCTCTGGGCCCTTTATGTTGCAATCTCCAATTAGAAAGTTACTGTGACGTTGTACACACATACAGCAGGCAACTTGTTCTCCCACCATTCTTCATAAGAAATTACGGCCGCTAATAATTACACATGCCGCAAGCGAACAGTTCCCTTACAAGTATGCAGGAATATGTCACCTGAATGCACTTCCCCAATCGTCACTCCGCGATGTCTGAGTGAGAGTAGGAAAATGCATTGACAAAGTGGCACACACTGATGCGCGGTGCGCAGGTGCGCTGGTGACGTATTTCATTTTCAAAACGCCCGTCAAAGTGGCATTCATATTATGTTTTGACCGTATTTGTCATCCTCCCATATTATCTGTTTTAACCGACGGACTTCCGTTGTATCATGCATGCGAATATGTCTTATGCGCATCTCTTAGACACTAAGAACGGGAGGAAACGTTTTATAAGAGAAATATTAAAATTCCATTATTATGGAAGCGATATTTTTAAATTCATCAATACCATGCATGTTTCACTTATTCAGTCCTAGGCACATTCACTGGTCTATAATCTAATATATAAAAATGAATATTTATGTGTTCATAATTGTATGCGCAGCTCTACGGTTCAACCGATTGTGATGAAACGTTGTCAACATATTGCTTGCACTTTCTCAAAAGTCATAGGCACCATTAAATGACTGTACGACAAATAGTTCAGGAGATATGACGTAATAAACAAAGAAATGCGCGGAAAAGTGTTGCATCATGCGACGTCTGCTTCTAAACCACTGTACCGATTTCAACCAAATTTGGTACACGTATTCCTTCTGTGATGTAACAATTGTTGTAGGGAAAAGAACTACCTACGACATATAGTTCAGATGATATGACGTCATAAACAATTATATGGTTGTAAACCTGTGGCATCATGCGACATGCGGCTAAGGACACTTTATTCATCATAAAATCTTCATGACATTTTCGACACTTGACCTTCAGAACAAGAGGAAGTTCAATGTCATATAAAATTTTGGATGGTGTATGACGGAGGATACTTTACATATGGACTTCGTCAGATTCTACAATTGTATTCCGATCCTGATGAAATTTTTAAATATGATTGAACAATTCAGTTTATCAGTGAAGTATTAATATATTTAGATCACCTACAATCATTTCAATTAATTAACGTGACTAAACAGTTAATTTTCAGATTTCGGCGAAGTTTTGAATGAAGTAAAATTTCTGAAAATTCTATCAGCTCTCTCCGAAAGTTACGTTACATTTTTCAGGATGACAATCATCAAAGAAACATTTAAAATATTACTAATTTTATGAAACATAACTAATTTTATGAAAGCAGTTTAAAGTAAGATTTTTTTTAAAATATGCATCAGTGGAAATCATACTTCATTCAGATTTTTAAATGGCTGTTTTTTGGCTGTCAGTTTTAATGCATTCCAAGCGTACCGAATCATTGGGGTGAAAACCACAATGCACTTTCCAAACAACACGTCATTGTCTATTAAAGATTTCATTTGGAGAGTAACTTGTAGTGAACTCAGACAACACTTCACTGATCACCATTAAAATTAACAGAGTTATTTAATTTTTCACTGATAAATGGAGGAATAAATGTCCAGAGGAGTTGGAGAAGGAGTTAGACACAGAGATGAGGCCATTTCCTGCAGATAAAGGGAGAGTTAGGAGTTCAAAGGGGGAGTAGGTGACGAACAGCGAGAGGAGAGAGGAGGAGATGAACAAAGAGCGCAGAGGAGGAGATCGACAAAGAAAAGAAGAGGTGGAGAGAGAGAGAGAGAGAGAGATAGAGAAAGGATGAGGATTTGATGATTGGAATAAATACGTGCCGAGCAATGCCGTGTTTGCGGCTAGTACAGGAATAAATAATATTCAACTTTTTTTTTCCTTTTGATAGAGAAATGGAATGTTTATTTTTTGCAGTATTTTTAACTTTAGCAAATTATTTCTACTTACATGATATAGTCACATTTAATTCATGTTCTTCTAAACTGGCACATGGAGTAGGATTCCTTGAAGTAACTATGTCAAAATAGACACATAATGGAAAAAGACATAGTAACTACAAGAAATACTAAGCCGTGTACAAATTTAGCGGAACGTGAATTGAATGAAAAATTTAAATGTAATTATATAATGTAAATAGAAATAAATAGCTCAAGTTAAATCAAGGCAAAAAGAAACACTCCATACCGCAATCAAAACAAACATAGCTGAATAATAAATAAAACGTTTTACCTGTATTATGGACCACTGACGATGCCTAGCACTCAATAGGCAAAACATATAAGGTGTTGAACAAAAAAATTCGTCTGCATGTCCACCTGAGAGCAGCTTAGTAGCACCCTCCGTGACCGTTATGCAATGGGCCTGGCTAGGGTCTGGATGTTATGTATTATCATCATTATCACTTCCATTGTCAACGACAACTTTATCGTCGAAGCGGCGTTAATGAAAAGACTTGTTTAGGCGGTCGAACCGTGTTGTTACATTTCGAAGACTAAAATCAGTACGTTCATTACATTTTCTTGTCATTATGACAAAACTTACCTATTTCCATGTGCAAAAACAAGCCATAATTTTGCGTAGTTTAAGGTTCAGCAGTTTCGTGATGGGACAACAGTGTGGCAAAAAGGCTAGTTATGTTTCCTGACATTATGACAAAACTTACCTATTTGCATGTGCAAACACAAGCCATAAGAATGGGTAGTTTGAGGTTCAGCAGTATCATGATGGACTCTGGACAACAGTGTGACAAACAGGTTAGTCATGTTTCCTGACAGAAGGAAATCATCACAATAATGACGAAAAGACAGATTATAAGTAAAGAATTTTGAACAGAGTTTACAGTTCCACACGAAACGCACGACGGAGGACCATGGAAACTAGATTGAAATGTTCGTTTTAAATGCATCCATTTATTATCGCTGATAGCAATCCACAGACAAGAGAGATATGCATTGCGTGTAAACAGAGTGAACTAAGATGCTGCCTCATGTTAGTGACCGTTACAACGATGCCAAAATATTACTAGAGTGAAACTTCCCAGCAGATTAAAATTGTATACCGGAGCCGAGACTCGAATCTGGGACCTTTGCCTTTCTCGAGTAAGCGATCTACCACTGAGCTATCCCGTCACGACTCACAGGTCCGTCCTCACAACTTAAGTTCTGCCAGTACCTCACCTACTTTCCATATTTCACAAAAGATCTTTTGGGAAGTTCTCTTGTAAAGTAGGAGGCAAGGTACTGGCAGAAGTGAAGTGAGTACTTTGTAAGTTTAGGGACTCATGACCGCGCATTTAAGTCCCATTAGCTTAACAAACATTTGAACATTTTGGAGTATCTGATAATTGAATTAATTTGTAAAAGTAACCCTCCTTCTCTGGCTACATTTTACATTGACTCTTGCTCAACTTTACCCTCTCCAAATGCAATAAATCACAATTTGCGATCACTTATGTCTTCAATGTATTAGGTTTAGATGTAATACCATTGTGCGTCGAATGAAAATTTGTGCCCGGCCGGGATTCGGACTCGGGATCTCCTGCTTACTAGGCAGACGCATTGACCACTTCGCCACCGAGGACACAGTGACCAACCCGACTACAGAGGACTCTTCCCTGCACGTCTCCCGCCAAGCCCAAATCTTCATTCGCCACACTGTCTCCTTCCTACTACCACAGCCTCTTAATTCTGTAATGCTCGCAGCCACAATACTATATTCTCCCATCAGGAAGAACAGACCATGAGGTATCGAGACACAATTAATTGTCGTCAGGAGCCCAGGAGCACAGCCTTAAGAGGTTGTGGTTGACTAATAGGAAGGAGACAGTGTGGCGAATGGAGATTTGGGCGTTGCGGGAGACGTGCAGGGAAGAGTCCTCTGCAGTCGGGTTTGTCACTGTGTCCTCGGTGGCGGAGAGGTCAACCGTCTCCCTAGTAAGCAGGAGATCTCGGGTTCGAATCCCGGCCGGGCACAAATTTTCAATCGCCGCACATTGGTTTTACATGTAAACCTAGCACAGTGAGAACATAAGTGATCGCAAATTGCTATTTATTTAATTAAAAATGAACTCTGTAACGTCGTCGAAAATATATAATAGTTTACCCTCTCCCCTACCCCCTTAAACGTAATACCTTTCGCAAAAATGTAACCTTTATTCTATTTCAAGTAATCCCTGTGTTCGCAATGTAGCAACAAAATTCGTAAAGGCGTTGGTCCTTTAGATGTTGCCCCTCACGACAGTGGTCGAGAGGAGTAGACGTTGGACTGTGTCTCCGGCAGGCCCTGGAGACCAGTGGGCATGGTATCGAGCGCAGGGCGACCTCTGCGGCGAGACTAGCAGCTAATGAAGCGGGGGACTAATAAAGCCGCCGCAGACATGGCAGTGTGGCGCGGACGCTGTCCACTCCACGACCGCGGATCCTGCCCCCTTCCCACCCCTGACTCTCCTCAGCCCACCCCCGCTCCAGACAGCGGTGAGGGGTCGCCTGGAGACACGCACCGCAGCGCTGTAGGGGGCCGACACGGAAGCCCCAGGGCGAAACACGCTCTCTCACTGTGCGGGTGGGAAGCGAGGGGACGACGTAGGTCACATTCTCCCGGGTAATTATTGCGTAACACGTAAATCCACAGCTACGTCTACATCTTTATGCCACAAGACGATCTTCTACATGTTGGCGCACTAATAGTAAGAGTGATGTCAGGTGCGCCGCAGGGCAGTGTCATGCTGTTCACGATCTATATCAATGACCTTGCGGATAACAACGGAAGTTCACTGAGGCTTTTTTGCAGATTACGCTGTAGTATATAGAGATGTTGTAACGATGGAAAATTGTATCTGTCTCGAACTGACGCATGGTGCAGGAAATGGCAATTGGATCTCAATTAGACAAGTGTAGTGTCCTGCGAATACATAGAAACAACGATCCTGTATCATTTAGCTACACGATAGCGGGTCAGCAACTGGAAGAAGTTAATTCCATAAATTATCTGGGAGTAGGCATTAGGAGTGGTTTAAAATCGAACGACCATATAAAATCAATTGTCGGTAAAGCATATGCCAGCCTTAGATTCATCGGAAGAATCCTATGGAAATTCAGTCCGAAAACAAAGGAAGTAAGTTACAGTACACTTGTTCGCCCACAGCTTGACTACTGCTCACCGGTGTGGGATCCGTACCAGGTAGGGTTGATAGAAGAAGAAGAAAAGATCCAACGGAGAGCAGCGCTTCGTTACAGGATCATTCGGTAATCGTGAAAGCGTTACAGAGATGATCGATAAACTCCAGTGGAAGCATCTGCAGGAGAGACGCTCTGTCGCTCGGTACGGGCTTTTGTAGAAGTTTCGAGAACATACTTTTACCGAGGAGTCTAGCAGTAATTCGCTCCTTCCTGCGTATACCTCACGAAGAGATCATGAAGATAAAATCAGAGAGATTAGAACCCACACAGAGGCAGACCGACGAACTTTCTTTCCGCGAACAATACGGGACTGGAATAGGAGGGAGAACCGATAGTGGTACTCAAGCTACCCTCCGCCACACACCTATCGGGTGGCTTGCGGAGTATGAATGTAGATGTAGATGTAGGTAGATGCCTTCCATAGATCCAAAGGATGTAGCACAACAGAAGAAATGCCACCAAGACTACGGTTAGATAGAAATATATAATGAAGGAGTTCCTATCCGCTCCATTGTGAGCATTATTAGAACTCAAAATACTACTACTCGTATTTGTTAGGAAACTGTGATCATCTTACTCAAAACTCAGAAGGAAGAACAGTACCTCGAACCTACAGATTTTGTGCTAAGTTTCACGTAGTTTTTTTCACATCGATGCTTCTGGTGCACCACTATAACTCATAGAAGATAAGCTGGAATATCATATTTTACATCTCTTCGTGCTTGTGCTTATCTCGAGCTACTTTTTATTTACGGACAATATTTCGAACAAACTGACAGTGTTAATATGAGCAGCCCTCTTTCTCCCACAGTAGCCAACTTTTAACGGAAGATTTCGATGATAAATCTTCTCACACCACTTTTGAGACCCTAAAAGTTTTTGGAGATACACTGACGAGCCAAAGAAACTGGTAAATCTGCCTAAAATCGTGTAGGGGCCCCTTGAGCGCGTAGAAGTGCCACAACACGACGTGACAAAAAAAAATTAACATTTTCAACCCGTGTAAATTATTTTTAAAAAAATAAGTAAAAATAATATTTACCACGTGATTACATACATACTTTCATATTCATGAAATATGAATTCACTGCGAATAGATAAAGTTAAAAATGTGTACAAAGCTGGGATTCGAACCCGAGTCTCCTGCTTTGTAGGCAGTTTTGCTGACCCCTACACTACTTTTTTTTTTTTTTTTTTTTTTTTTTTTTTTTTTTTTTTTTTTTGCTCTATAGGGAGGTCTGTTCCTTGATGTCGCTGATCCTTACAGATGGCGTTCAGCCCCCTGACTAGGCGCGCTTAGCCACGGCGCCCGTCGACCACTGAGACTGAGGACACAGCGATCACCACACCTGAACGAAATTACTCAAGTACGTCTCCCGACAGATACAAATTCTCAACTTCACCTTCCCACTAGTACTCAAACTCGTAGTTTTTGTAAACTGATTCCAGTAAGAGTAAGGGCCTAGGACTCCTCCACGCTACCGTTACCGTTGAGTTGTACCTTCAGAAGCCTCAGACATCCATTTTACCTGGCATCCATCCGAGGCTTGTATGGAGAAGAAGCCCATTACCAAAATCGTGTTGCGGCTTATCTCGGCGAAAATCTACCAGGAAGATGGATAGGCCCTAGAGATGCTGTGGAGTATCCACCATGTTCCCCAGACTTAACTCCTATGGACTTTTACCTGTGCGGAACATTAAAGGATGTCGTTTATCGACAAAACCCACGCACATTGAATGAACTTTGAGAATCCATCGTACATTCATGTACAGATATCCAACTGAACACGTTGCTGTCAGTAGTTCATGTTGCAGTTCGGCGGCATTGTTTGTGTGTTGATAGTGTTCATGTTAATGGTGACAATTTCTAACACCTACAGTGACATCTTGAATCTGGACTTTAAGCTACACTTTCACCAAAAATGAGACAACTCCGTCAATTAGTTTGCAAGTTATGGACCTTTAAACAGTGGTTAAATATTTGAACCCATCTGTATATTCAGAAAATTGCAAATTTTATAACGATGTTACGCCGCAAACATTGTGACAGGGAAATGCGTTAAGATCTTGGTTTGCTCACTTTAGCAAGAAGGAATAAGGTCAGCAGCCGGTAGCAGAAAATGCTCACCCGCCTTGCGGGATGACGGCAGCCGCTGCGTCGGCTAGTTGGAAAGCCTACCGTCAGCGAACTGTGTGTGAGTGAAATGGCTGTCAGACAGAGACACAGCTAGTTAAACATTTCATAACTACACGTAAATCTGTCACAATAGTGAATAAGACCGCGGTTGCGTCAGCGGTAAGGACACATCGGGCGAACACTGCATTTTCAAAGGGAACCCATTCAAACCGTTTCATACGTCACAGCTCATACGTCATACGTCATAGCTTCCACATTTTAAAGTAGCAGTCACTTGGTCTTCTGAATCGACGATGCCCAGGAGGTAGTCGTCAATTCACTGGCCTAATCGTTGTGCTCAATCTTTGTCACAGATAGCAGTACATACGGGTAGCTGCTAGAGGCAGCTAAGAGATGGAGTCTGGCCGAGACCATATTTAACACTAAACATCATCTGGGAAGATGGTGATCCTCTGTGCTGACGACTTCACACCTCTATGGTGGCTGCCTGAGGCCAGCGCAGTCTTCAGTGGTTGGTTACTAAAGGCCAATGTTCCTCTCGTCGAGTTGGCACTCGTGCTAATCCGGCCAGCCGGTGTCCCGAGCCGGGAACCAGCACGACATCCGACTTCTGAGGGGTCCCTGCGTGGATCCACTGGCCGCTGCATAGCCTGGTGAAGGATTAGAGCACTTCACAATAACAGTCTTTGCATCGCTTCCCTGCATCGCTTCCCGGCATCGCGGCGCGGAACGGGCATTACCATCATACGAAACACCAAGGTTGCAGCTCGAAGGCGACGCCACCTACTGCTCTAGCACCTGTCGAGCTAGCGCCTTCATCAAACTTATGTATGTTACGGAATAAAATGTGTCAACTATAATTCCGTTTCACTAGCGTCCCTTGGCCCTCCACCAGGTTCCACGCCTCATTCTGACCTAAAGCTGGGAACACACCGCTCGGCCCCACTAATGAGATACAAAATCAAAATAATCGAAAAAAAATTCCATTTTAACTCCCCTTAATATCATTTCTCCAGGGGACAGTACAGCATGTTTCGCATTATGAAATTATCGTACCGATGTACGAAAATATGTTCAGTTATAAAATAAAACAATTGTTGGACAAGTGATGTCCCACGCGGGACATTTACAAAATACCTTAAAACACGGGACGTCCCGCAAACTCAGTGACGGTTGGTGACGCTAGCGGCGACTGTCGTGTAAGGCGGTGCTAGAATCACGCCGTTTTTTGGCCCACCTTAGGTTACGGCAGTAACACTAAAAGTGGGCCTTTGCGATCATCTTCTGACAGCTCGAAATTTAAATGAAAATAACGGCTTAAATATTCATCTGACACGAAAATTGAATAACCTAATTTGTAGAGGAGAAAATTCTCTACAACTTTGATCTCTTATGGTTTTTTTTTCATATCTCGTAGCGTTTCAAAGATATTTGCAAAAATAACGGATATTTTGGGATGTATGTATGTCTGTCTGTGTGTCCGTCCGCCTGTCAGTCTATCCGTAACGTGTTCCCTGTTTTTAAGACGAACCGTTCAACCGATCAGCACCAAATTTTACAGACATGATTGTAGGCCGTCAGAGACCAGAACATCCCCTTTTCAAATTTTTCGGACAAAAAATACGGTTGTATACCTAAAAAATTCGTTTGTAACATAATTGTAATTGCAAACGAACCGTTTATCTGATACGAAAATTGAATAACCTAATTCGTAGAGGAGAAAGTTCTCTATAACTTAGGCTCCCTAATGGTTTTTTCATATCTCGTATCGTTTGAGACATATTTGCAAAAATAACGGAGACTTGACACCCTCCATTAAATTCACGAAAACCAGCCGTTAGATGTCACGTGACATTCCTCGCGTAGAACTCTTTGTGGCATACGCCGCCTTGCGCGTATTTGATGATTTTCTTATTGTAACTTACACGTTGTCAAAAAACGTTTGTATTACTTATGGGACTTAATTACGGGGTCATCAGTCCCTAAACTTACAAACTACTTATGAACTAGCTAATTCTAAGGACGGCACAAATATGCATGCGCGGGGGGGGGGGGGGGAATTCGAACCCTCGACTGTAGTGGCCGTGCAGACCGTGACTGGAGCGCCTCAGTGCCCTCGGCCACCGCGGCCGGCACCCGTTGTCATTTCAAAGCAATGGCGCACTAAAGAATTAACAAAAACACATCGTTCTTCGTACGAGAAATGATAATCTAGTGTTTACAAATGCCATATTAGCATCAGTTAACAACGGCCATCAATAGTATTCTGATTGATAGCCGTAGGGAGCCGGGCGCCGTGGCTCAGCGCGCCCGGTCAGAGGGCAGAAAGTCCTCTGTAATAAAAAAGCTGAGCCAAGATCAAACAGAACAACAACGAAGAAAACACGAACTACTCATAGAGCAAAAAAAAAAAAAAAAAAAAAAAAAAAAAAAAAAAAAAAAAAAACAGAGCGTAGCGGGCAAGGCGTTAGACTATGATGCCAAAGGTCGGTGGTTCGGAACCCGTCACTACATAATTTTTTTTTCCTCTAAAAGTTTCAGACACTCTAAATAATTAATTTTTCATTATTATTTTGGTCCAAAATGTTTGCAAAAACTTATAAAACTACAAATCTAAAATGTGCCGTAAAACTGGAAATCTGGAAAATTTTGCTGTATATTCCCTAAGAACTCAGAAGAGAAACTATCACTTTATGAACACGTTGTAATCGTCCAGGCCGGCCGCGGTGGCCGAGGGGACTGAGGCGCTCCAGTCACGGTCTGCACGGCCACTACGGTCGGGGGTTCGAATCCCCCCTTGGGCTGGATATTTGTGCTGTCCTAGTTCGTAAGTAGTTAATAAGTAGCTTGTAAGTTTAGGGACTGATGACCCCGTAGTTAAGTCCCATAAGCTTAACAAACATTTGAACATTTTTCTTTTTTTAATCGTCCAGTCAGTGCGATTTTAACAACAGATTCGCAGGAGCGGCCTGTCGTCGGTGGCGCGGGTCGCCGGAAGCTGTGTCGGTCGGCACCTCGCGGCCACGACGCCGCGTCCGCCTCGGCCGCCCCCGCTGGCGCTGTGGCTGGCGCCGGCCGCCCCCCGCCACAGGCGGCGTTCATTACGGCGGGAGGCGCGGACAATGGGCGGCTGATAGGCGAGCAGCTGCCGCCGCTGCCTATATTGATTCTGCTTCCACGAGTTATGACACTGCGTTATTCCCGTCCCGCCGGCCGCCCGCTAAAGGCGCAAACAACGGCCGACCGAAATTCTGCACCGCCTGGATGCGCCGCCTCTGTGGCCGGGACGGACGACGACCCCAACCAGGCCTGCCTCACTGGCCAGGGGCCTGCACCGTTGCGAGGTTAACCAGTCTGTGGGGATAAGGAGTTTTTGTAGCAGTAACCAGCTGGGGTCGGAACACTGCTGAGAAGGCACATTTGTGAGGAGTCACACTTGTGAGATGACTCGGGGGACCACATACTACAAGAACACCAAGAATCTGTTACAGCCCAGTGGTTGATCTCGACTACTACACCGACGCCTTTCTGCGGGTCTTAAGCCGTAACAACAGACGGGACTCAGACTGACTCCGCATTGGTATATACCCATCGGTTGCAGATTGTTGTACTTCGGTTAAGCGCATCGTACTCTCAGTACCTTCAATCCAATATTTCCGGAATGAAACAAATTGCAATTTGCGATCAGATATGGCTTCGCTGTACTAGATTTAGATGGAATACCAAGGGGCGGCGAATGAAAAGTTGTGCCCGGCCGGGATTCGAACCCGGGATCTCCTGCTTACTAGACAGACGCATTGACCACTCCACCACCGAGGACACAGTGACCAACCCGACTGCGGAGGACTCTTCCCTGCTCGTCTCCCTCCACACCCAAATGTCAATTCGCCACGCTGTCTTCTTCCTATACCACAGTCTACGAGCAGGGAAGAGTCCTCTGCAGTCGGGTTGGTCACTGTGTTGTCGGTGGCGGAGTGTTCAACGCGTTTGCTTAGTAAGCACGGGATTCCGTGTTCAAATCCTGGCGGGACAAATTTTCATTCGCCGCACTTTGGTATTCCATCTAAACCTAGTATAGTGAAGCTACAACTGAAGTCAAATTGCGCTTTATTTCGTTAAACTAACGCTGTAACGTCGTCAAGAATATATAATTACATAATATTTCCAGAGTCTGCCCGTGCTATGTCAATACCACATATCTGTTTATCACATATTCGTTTCTGAATTTACTGAAGCGCATTACGGAGTCAGCTTGACTCTACGTCTGTGTTAGTTTGAGGCAAAACTGGTAAGCTTCTGTCTCTAAATTATATACGTAGGAAAAGTTTTTATTTATATAACGCAACTAATGATTTATACCTTCCAATCTTGCTGTTGTCACGTAGGTTCTTGGTAAAGAAGAGGAGCAAACAGTATCCGATGGACACAAGATGAAAACTGGAAATTGTTGCTGTATATTCCCTAAAAACTGAAAAGAAAAATCATCACGTTATGCAGACGCTGTAATCGTCCAGTCTCTGGACAGTAATAATCAGTTGCATGTAACAATTGTCCATGAAGGAGCATAATTTTATTTTGTAAAAGAGACATATATTACATTTTCTTTATTTGAAATTATAGTGAAAAATACATTATTTATTACTTTGTAAAAAATTAACAAGTCACTAACTTTAGTAATCCGTTGAAAAAAGTTTAATTTTGTAGTTCACCTAACAGCTTTTATGTTTTATTAATTCTTTACTGTTAAATGTGATTGTGATTTACTAAACGTGGTGATTGCTATCCGTAATTGTTCAAAACCCCTTAATTACAGCTTAAATGAATAAAAAATAAATAAAAGTTTCGATAGAAATAAGTAAATGACAAAGGAAATATATGGAGTCATTTTGACTGCATGTCTGTGACTATGTAACACAAACTCACGCCTGTGGTTACAGGTTAAGAAAGAAGGAAGCTTGGAGTTTAACGTCCCGTCCACTGCGTGTTCACTAGAGACGGATTTTACACTCGGAGTGTTTGGGTAAGGATGTGCAAGGAAATCGGCTGTGCCCTTTCAAAGGAACCATACCGGAATGTGCCAGGAGTGATTTAGGAAAATCACGGAAAACTTAAATATGGATGGCCGGAGGTGGATTTGAACCACCGTCCTTCCGAATGTGAATCCCGCATTTACCACTGCATTACCTCGCTCGGTTTTTGCGGATCTTGTACAGGTCAAACTGTTTTCCACTTACTACGATGCGATACTGCGGGTTTTTTTTTTTTTTTTGCACTTCTTCGCAACGTAACGATTTTACTAAGTATAAGCTGAGAATAAGCTTATTTCTTCTTCCTGTTTGTATGCCTTTTGGCACTTCTAAAGTTTTTGCAATTAATTTGCAGCCTCGTCCAATCTTCGGCTGAAATGTGGTATTTTCAGTCGGGTTTGCAACATTTGTACAGAGCCACTCATGTTCGAAGCGTTTAAGCGATTTTGTGTTACCTTGATCTCCATTATTTACAAGATCTTCAGTGCATTACACAATTATGTTTTAAGAACTTAAAGGCATGTAAAAGTCTTTGACCATTTCATCTGTATTATAATTTCTGTGAATAGGCCAGAAAATACTCTGAGTTGACATCAACCTCGAGATTTTTTTAAGTCTTTCAGTAGCCTCAAACCTCTCAACTATATGAGAAATCAGTTCCAATACCTGCATATAAATGTTCTAATTTGGTCCCTCTTATTAGTCACTGCATAAGGTATATAACGCCACTTACAAGTGCACTTGTAATATTGCGACTAATGAATGATATTATTTATGCAATACGGTTCAAATGATCAAATTTTTGTATATATATGGGACCAAACTGCAGTGGACTGGTAAACTTCTTATACTAACTTATGGTAAAGACAACACATACACCCATGCCCAAGGGAGGACTCGAACCTCCGACTGATCATCCACGCACTCCGCAACGAGGCGTCTTAGAGCGCACGGCCATTCTCATGCGGTCGTAACACAATGAAGAGCCAAATAAACTGGTATAAGCATGCGTTCGGAAATACTCAGCGAACGGCGATGAGTTCGGAAACGCCTCTGCAAGATAAAGGGTGTTCGAATGTTTGTTAAGCTTATGGGACTTAACTACGGGGTCATCAGTCCCTAAACTTACAAACTACTTATGAACTACTTACGAACTAAGACGGCACAAATATCCATGCCCGAGGGGGGATTCGAACCCCCGACCGTAGTGGCCGTGCTGACTGTGACTGGAGCGCCTCAGTCACCTCGGCCACCGCGGCCGGCGTATAAAGGGTGTCTGCCGCAGGTGGTAGATGGGTAACTGTTCCTACAATGGCGTGTGGTCACGATTTAAGTGACTTTGAACATGGTGTTATAATCGGTGCACGAGATATGCGCCAAAGAACTCCGAGGTAGCGATGAGGACTCTCCCGTATGACCATATCCCGCAAGAAGAGGACCAATGACGAAAGAATATAATCGTTCAACGTGACAAAAGTGCAACAATTTCTGCAAATTACTGCGAATTTCACGTCTGAGCCATCAACAAGTGTCAACGTGCGAACCATTCAACGAATCATCAAAGATATTAACTTTCCGGAGCCGAGTGCCCACTCGTACACCCTTGTGACTGCACTACACAAAGATATAGGCCTCGTCTGGGCCCGCCCCTCTGCAACGACATTGGGCAGTTGGTGACTGGAAACATGTTGTCCGGTCTGACGAGTCTTGATTCCAATTGTCTCGAGTGGATGGAGTCTACGAGTTTGGAGACAGTCTCGTGAATCCCTTGTTCCTGAATATCAGCTGGTGCAAGCTCTACAATGGCTATATTAGTGTGGGAAGTGTGTATCTGGAGTGATATGGGACTCCGGATACGTCTAAGTACGACTATGATTGGTGACACGTACGTACGCATCCTAGATGATCACATGCATCCATTCGTACGCATTATGTCTTCCGACACAGGGACACCACACTGGTCGAGAATACTATAGAATGGCTCCAGGGCGATTTTGAATTTAAACACCTCCGATGCTCACCACATTCTCCAGATCTGCACCCCCTCGTACTCTGAAGGACAGCCCAGCATGATGCAAGTTGTCACTTCCCTCCAGCGTTACTTCAGACATCACCTGAGTCCATGCCACGTCTTCTTTCAAATATTATCATTCTGTTTCTACTATAATAACGTGCTGCTTTATATAATATTAAATTTTATTGATTCCTATTAGATTTTTTATCTTTGGGAGTAAAACACAGTGTGTGTTTTCCGTATATAATGTTTTTCTGAAATACATATTTATGTATGCTCCGTTTTAAAGTTGACATTCATCAATTTTGTCTCCATTATATGTTTCATTGTCTCCGTTTATTACCTGCATGTTCATGTTTTAGCCTCCTCGGCAGTGTAAGCCTTTCGGATGTAGAGCAGCGGCGAGTGCCAGCCTGCCCCCCCCCCCCCCCCTTCTCATTTTTTTTTTTTTTTTTTTTTACAGTAGTGGAGTGAAGTCCCTCCACGCCTGCACTAGCATGGTGAGAACTTAGTAGATCTACTGTCGCCTCTGCATGTATTAGTATTTCCAATATAGGAGTAACAGAAGCGAGAACTGTGATGTGTGCCGTACGTGTGGGTAGGATTACCCATTAAAACGGTCCATTGGACGATAGTAAGTGGTCGAAAGCTTTTTGAAACATGAGCGGTTTTAAGAGCAGAGGGAAAAACGTTGCAAAGGGAATAAAAAAACTCTGCGACAGTCGTGTACGGGTAGTAAGAGCAGTAGCGGGTTTCTGCGAGTTTGTGACACTTGCGGGGAGTGACACTTGCGCGGAAAGGGAATGTGTAGACACTTGCGCGGAGACCCGGACGCTGCAGGTAGTGAACAGGGTGTTCCAGAAGTAGGGATACACCACCCCTACTCCTCGCCCTCCAGCCGCTACCTGTGCCGTATTCAGGGAAAGTCCCACCGAGCGAGGTGGAGCAGTAGCACAGACAAATATATGTTACTCTGTGGCAGTAGTAACGGCCCGGAGATATCACAGCCTCATTCAACAGGGAGATAACACGTCATACAAATATCACTCGATTTACAATACAGCACCATGTGAAGAGGAATGTGATGAAATCGGAATTGAGCGCAACCGTTGCTAACTACAATTTCGGATTTACTGCATTTTGAGTCAGAATTCGCATCTATATTCGCATTTATCGCGAATGCAAATTTTTCCTGTGCCTAGTAATACCTCTAAAAATAAACAGATGATCAAGGCACTAAAAGCAGGGGCAGATCTTTGGGTGTATTACTACAAATAACTAAAACACAATTTGATCGTGGAATTATGTACAATCTCATTATAATGTTTTTTTGTAGGTGGTTTTGAGCAGCTTTTAAATATGTTAGGAATAGCATTATGAAATATAGACAGCTACACCTTATGTTTATTATGAGATATCGATTTCGGCTAATTTCAGGTCATCTTCAAGTCTCAAACAACAGGTGTTACTTACGCATATTTCCAGTGGCACTCATAACATTTAAGTGTTTACACACGCCGGCCGCGGTGGCCGAGGAGACTAAGGCGCTCCAGTCACGGTCTGCACGGCCACTACGGTCGGGGGTTCGAATCCCCCCCGGGCATGGATATTTGTGCCGTCCTAGTTCGTAAGTAGTTTGTAAGTTTAGGGACTGATGAACCCGTAGTTAAGTCCCATAGACTATACAAACATTTGAACATTTTGTTTACACACGAGGTCTAACGTTGTTAATCGCTTTAGTGATGAAAACAGAAACCAGAATCTTTGCGTCTAAATGATATATATATATATATATATATATATATATATATATATATATATATATATATATATATATATGGGTGTGATGTCTTATTTCGAAAGAACAGACATTACTCCAATACATATATAGCTCTCGGTAAAGTGGAACGGTACGATGTCGGTACGTAGCACAGCACAGCCGACTGGAAACGCAGGAGAAGTGCAAACAACGTTCTCTCCTCAGAGGTATGATTAGGTTCGACGTAGACTTCTACAACATACAGTCTACACGGCGAAGATTACACCAAAAAATTTAACGTTTCGTCTACTTTGGCGATAGCAACCAAATTTTAAAATCGTGTCTACTATGTAATGATGTAGCAACACAAAACGCTTCAAGTCCAAAACTTCACTGATTTTCGAGTTCTGAATTTTTAATATGTTTTTAATGTTATTACAGAAAAAACATATTTGGGACTCACACTACAATTTTCATATGGCAGAATTTGTAGGCACATTCACAAGACCTAAGTCAACGGTTGTGTGCATTCATCTTATGAGAAATATCAATCATTTGTTTTCAGTGTTTACTTCAAATTTCTCTTTTAAGTTTCTTTAATTATTAGTACTTAAATGTGGTTATGAAATAAATAAATTACGTGTATATGTGTAGTCTTATGCGGCCAAACTACTTAGATCATTGGTCGCTAGACTTACACACTACTTAATCTTACTTAAAATAACTTAGGCAAAGTACAAACAAGCATACCTATGTCCGAGGAAGGACTCGAACCTCCGACCGGACCGGACGCGCAATTTGTGACACAAATTACATGTTTGATAATATTAATGCATAGAAGTATGAAATCACGTCAAGACTACTTCCTGCAAAAATGTCGACAAAAAAAGTTGGCACTGAGTTTAGAAAAACAAAATTCTGGTATATTGGATTTTAACATTTTATCAAAAATTAAATGTTACTACAAGAGATACAGCCATTCAAATTTACGGGCACCATAACGTTTTTCCTTCCTGAGTAAATGAGCTGCTTCTTATAGTTTCAACACCTTTTTCTTGAATGTTCTGAATATAAATCTTCACACAGACTTCTTGAGGAGGAGAGTGATACGGATATCTAATTGTAAACCACTGCCTATTACCTTAGACCTTTTTGACTGTACTGAACAGTAGTTCCGCGTATTCCGTAATTTATATTTATACAGTTAACAGGCAATGTAATTTATAACCAACTATTGGCTGCCAATTTCGTTTCATTTTTCCTGGAAGTCTTGCAACTTGTTTCTCCCTGTTGGTTCGGAGTAAAAATGGTTCTATATCACGGTGATATAAAATAGAATTTATCTTTAGCAGTTTTAGATGTGTGACATTCCCTTACACATTCCGTATTTCATACATTTCTTAGATGTATTTGTAATTCGAATACAGCCAAATCGTTTTGGGGTCTACGAATAAACGCTTCAAGTATATAAAATATTCATTGACTTATTATTAACGTTTTTTAATTGAAGGTTTAAGGTTGCGTCTCTTATTAAAAAGCATAGTAGCTATTTTTAAAGAGATGGAAGTTACGTGATAGTGTGGTTAACTACAAAGCGGTCAATTACATCAACTTATCTGTGCAGGACGCCTAATATATTTATTGCTTGCGCAGGTGTCTTGATATGCTTAGTGTTATGAATAATATGCTTTTAGGAGGTATGACTGTGGAAAGTCATCGTCTTGTAGTAGCAGAGAACGTCTTAATAACTCTCCAAATATTATCACTATTAAAATACCTTTTTGGTTACAGGAGGAACACTCAACTAATTAATATGTAGTTAGAACAAGTTACTATATTGCTCTTCAGCTTGCAAAGGGTTGTGCAATTTCACTGAATTTCGTGTTATGTTGAGTGTGGAAACTTGACAACAGCAGTGCTAGACTTCTTGGTGTGCCTGTACCCAGGAAAAGGCATTAGCCGCCCCAAGGGCCCCGGGTTCCGCGCAAGTGTCACTCCGCGCAAGTGTCACTCCGCGCAAGTGTTCCAACCCCGGGTTTCTGCTATCTGCGACAAACCATGCAAGGATTTGGGTTACGTTAGTTACTGGGTATCGTGCAAGCACGGTACCATTTTCATTGCGTGTTTGTCATAAATTTGTCAATCCGGTCTGATGAGTCGCCCCCACTGCAGTTGGCACTGCGATGTCTCCTGGGCCACCATCGGCGGTCGCTGGCTACAACAATCAAGATTGACGAATGAGTGATCGATTTTGAGATCAACCTCTGCGTGTGTAGGTTGCGTGTGGGATTTCTTTGTATGTCGTATTTGTTAGTGTCCCCTGCCGTTGCCGATTAGTCGCCTGTATCTGGCATTGCCAGTCAGTTTGCTGCGGTTCAGGGATTCGACGAACAATGATTTTGTTTTTATTAGTAAAGCTTACCATTCTTGAGAAATAATGTTTTAGGTAGGTTATACTTCCACCTATTGTTATGATCGTAGTTGCCCTTGATCCCCGGGTTTTAAAACTCAATAAAGGAAATATATACAGGGTGTTACAAAAAGGTACGCCCAAACTTTTAGGAAACTTTCCTCACACACAAAGAAAGAAAATATGTTACGTGGACATGTGTCCCGAAACGTTTAATTTCCACGTTAGTACTAATTATATTACTTCTCTTCAAGTCACATTAATCATGGAATGGAAACACACAGCAACAGAACGTACCAGCGTGACTTCAAACACTTTGTTACAGGAAATGTTCAAAATATCCTCCGTTAGCGAGGATACGTGCATCCACCCTACGTCGCACGGAATCCCTGATGCGCTGATGCAGCCCTGGAGAATGGCTTATTGTATCACAGCCGCCCACAATACGAGCACGAAGAGTCTCTACATTTGGTACCGGGCTTGCGTAGACAAGAGCTTTCAAATGCTCCCATAAATGAAAGTCAAGAGGGTTGAGGTCAGGAGAGCATGGAGGCCATGGAATTGGCCTCTACCAATCCATCGGTCACCGAATCTGATGTTAAGCGTACGAACACGTCGACTGAAATGTGCAGGATCTGCATCGTGCATGAACCACATGTTGTGTCGTACTTGGAAAGGCACATGTTATAGCAGCACAGATAGAGTATCCCGAATGAAATGATGATAACGCGCTCCAGTGAGAGTAGGTGGAAGAACATTAGGCCCAATCAAGACATCAGCAACAATTCCTGGCCAAACGTTCACAGAAAATTTGTGTTGTTGACGTGATTGCACAACTGTGTGTGGATTCTCGTCAGCCAACACATGTTGATTGTGAAAATTTATAATTTAATCACGTTGGAATGAAGCCTCATCCGCAATCCGAAATACTAAAATGAGCTCTAACATGGAAATTAAGCGTTTCCGGACACATGTCCACGTAACATATTTTCTTTCTTTGTGTGTGAGGAATGTTTCTTGACAGTTTGGCCGTACCTTTTTGTAACACCCTGTATATATACTGGGTGTCTCACCTAACGCTGCCATCTGAAATATCTCTGGAACGACAAAAGATATTCAAAAACGGTTTTCACCGGCATGAACGTACGGAAGGGGCCTAAGAAACTAAATACTACACGAAATTTTAAAACTTTTCCAAATACTATTTTCATCACAAACTTGTTTTTAGTAAATGGACACTCCCTATTTTTTCGTATGCAATCAATAGCATAAAAAATCTCATAAACAATGGCGTTTATTGCATCGCAATACGCCAATTACATCCCGAGATATTACGACGCGAAGTTGACGCTCGAAATAAATTAAGCGCACACCTAGCGCACGTCGTTCCAGAGATATTTCAGGTGGCAGCGTTAGGTGAGACACCCTGTATATATCACGCCGCCATAATGCAGCCAGTCTCGAACTTGTTGAGTGTACCACGTATAAGCTAATTTCGCCACACTTGCGACTTCTTCATTTGTGTGTATCAATGAAAAGCCAGTTGTATGACTTCCTTCACCTCAGAAAGTGCGCGTCAATGTGTGCATAGTTACATTGTGTGAGGATAAGTCGTCATAATACCCAGATACATCCATTTTTCTTTTTTATGTAGTTTCAGTGGGGGAGGCCGAGACGAGGAGCAGATCCGGTAGTAGGCGGCGTGTGTTGGGCGCTCACACTGCGCAGACAGAGGCTGAAACCCGACCGGCGCGCCGTCCAGAGCGCCCGCCTCCCGCTGCGCGCTGAGCCCGCGGCGACGCCATCTGGCGCGGACGTGTCGAGCTGCGGCGCGCCAGCTGCCGAGAGGCCCCGGGCGCCAGAGGTCGCCCTCTGGCCGGGAGGGTGGCCACTGCCACGCCACTGCCCAGGAAGGAGAGCCAGCTGATCGTCACGTATTCGTCAACCACAGGAAATTGATTTGATTTTTTCAGGGAAGTCAAAACTGTCTTGGTCCAACCCGCCACTGCCCGCACCGAAACTAAGTTTATTGCGCGGTATCGCTCCCTGTATATCTAGTAAAGCCAACCAATGCCCTTGAACAGTGCAAGGAGTCCCTTTACCAGTTCTTTATTAGACACTATTTCTTCAGGTCTGGTTGTCCCAAATGTTCTGTGCCTTTTAGTCTCCAATGCAATGCATTCGAAGATCAGATGTGTTGCAGTTTCATCACCGTCATCACAGATCCTACATTGAGGGTTCTCTTCTTTTATTCCCATTGTATGTAGGTGTATTTTGAAATCCCCATGGCCTGTCAGCAATCCAACCACGAGTCTAATCTCTCTCCTGGATTGCAGAGCTTCTTTTAAAACATGGCTTTGGCATCATTACCTTGCCATGTTTTTGTTGATGGTCCAATATTCTACGTGCTGACTTCTGAGCCAGTTACGTAGCTCCAATTTGATCATTGCCTTGGTGATTGTCAGGACAGGTTCCGGTCCAATAAATGGAGTCTCTGCCCCCATCCTGGCTAATCTGTCGGCATGTTCGTTGCCACTGATCCCCGAGTGGCCAGGGACCCACAATAGGTTTACTCTATTGCTTTCCCCTAGCTCCACCAGAACCCTGTGACATTCTGCAACAATTTTAGACCTTGTTGCAGGAGCTGCCAGTGATCTCAGGGCTGCCTGGCTGTCTGAATAGATATAAATGTTACGATCTTTGTAGCACCTACGCAAATTCTCCTCCACACACGCCCTGATGGTAGTGATTTCGGCCTGGAATACTGAGGCCAGTTTCCCTAGAGAAATGACGCCTTCCAGAACCACAGGAAAAATCACTCGATACTTCCGTGGCACTGGAACAGCAAGCCGGCCGCGGTGGCCGAGGGGACTGAGGCGCTCCAGTCACGGTCTCCACGGGTTCGAATCCCCCCTCGGGCATGTATATTTGTGTCGTCCTTAGTATTAGGTAGTTTGTAAGTTTCGGGACTGATGGCCCCGTAGTTAAGTCCCATAAGCTATACAAACATTTGAAACATTTCATTTGGAACAGCAACCGTAATGAATATTTTGGCAAAAAATAATATTGATTACTCGAATACAATCTGATGCCTACATAATAGCGAGTGCTTAACCCTTTGATGCATAGCTTAGCCGATCAGCTACATACCTTATTTTTTCCATTATCTCTAAAACTTATCAACATTTTACCATAAAATTAATTTGTAGTGTTACATATGAGGAGCATCGTCTCAAATCGTATTATGTCCAAAAAACTAAATTTCATAGGAGAAGCAAAAAACTGATTGCTCATAACCTCAGGAACATTTAACATGTTTCAAAATTTTGCAGTTTTATTTGAGGTGTATTTCTCTAGGTACGTGAAAAAGTAAAATAAATTTACTGTTGACTCCTTCTAATTTAAAGAAAATGTATTGGACTCAATATGCTTTTATCCAATAATTTGAAAAATATACAAATAAAAAAAGACTGCTGTGGTAAATATATAAGTAAGTATTTAGTTTTGTTTCTTTATGGAATAACATTTACTGCATCAGATTTAAGTTGATGGTCATGTTTGTTTTTTCCCCTCTTTCGTCCTCCCGTCGAATTATCACCAACAGCAATTTATCCCACTATAATCGAAAAACTACTCTCTTACACAAAGTTCACAAACTGTGATTATTCAATGCATAGCATTGTTGAAAAAGACGCGTCAGCTGTCAGCATAAGCAACAGAGGAAAGTGACAACACTGCTTCACGCTAGGCACAATATGATTTGAAACACCATACGCCACAGTGGACTGAATACGATTTGAAACAACATCTATTTTACAGACGAAATTTACGCTGTTAGGAAATCCGATTTGTTACATTCTGATTTCACAGCATGAAAGATCGCTAAGTAAACTATACAAAAGTGTATCAAACTCAATTTCGTCTACGGGTGGACTTAATACGATTTGAAACGATGCTCCTCATATGCTAGTAGCTCCACCTAGAAATTATAAATTGCAGAGAGCAACAGAATCAGTTCAACAGTTAGCTGCATTGAGTTACTCCTAACATTAGTATTCCTCCTTCGCCATGTAAAAGTAGTCAATCACATACTACTCTTTCATTATGACTTACTTTCTGGATAGATGAGAAGCCTAATAGTGACATTTACTACATCGGGTATATCATAGAAGCGCTATATAGCTGACCAGCTATGAACTTTTTGTTGCTAGTAGTGCATAATAATTTCAAGGATTTCATATATATATATTTCTCAGAGTAAACGCACTGTACATTAATCGTAGTAGTTTTATAGCTTCAAATAAAAAGTCATGCATTAAAGTGTTTAACAGACCGCAGTTGTGGTCCGGGAGAGGCTACAGCGTAGGTAAGTATACCCCGCGTGTTTGCGTCACATTCGGCTTCGCTGCCTTTTCCCAGTTTCAAGCAATAGCTGCCACATTTATATTTAAGATGTATTTTATTTGAATTCTTCAGTAAGTCTGATTGTTCCCTATCATAGTAACAAGTATTTCATTCGTTAAGCCATAGTTTTCAGTGGTGTTTTATACGTTCAATTTTACACCTCACGCCTCTCACTCAATCTTGAATGCTGTCATGATACCTGTAGCTTCATCGGATTGCCTTACATAAAGAACTTTTTTTTTTTTTTGCGCCCTCGACTGTATTTATGATACTCAAATGGGTGTTTTTCAGCAATCAGTCGTGATTTTTGTAAGAAACTGCTTTATTTTGGAGATCTACATTTCGGCAAGTGACTTGCCATTATCAATGCTCGTGCTTTGTTTCAAGCAGATGGGCTGCTATGCTTGATCTCTCAGTTGCGTCTTTTCTATCCAAAAAAGAAAGAGAAAAAACTCAACCGTGTGATCAAGCAAAGCAGCCCATCTGCTTGAAACAAAGCACAAGGATTGATAATGGCAAGTCACCTGTCGAAATGTAGATCTGCAAAACAAAGCAGTTTCTTACGAAAATCACGACTAATTGCTGCAAAGCATCCATTTTGATATCTGTAGTTACACCAGCCTCGACCTTCTCTATAACGAGTATGTATTTCGTATCGACGTTTATATAAAGTCGATTGTTATTTTTGAATATTTTTTAATTTCTACAGAACGTCTGATGATGCCTAGAACAGATGAAGGAAATGTTCAAATGTTTGTTAACCTTATGGGATTTAACTGTGGGGTCATCAGTCCTACTTATAAACTAATTTATAGTAAAGACAACACAAACATCCATGCCCGAGGCAGGGATTCGAACCCCCGATGGGGAATGGCCTCGCGCATCGGAGCATAGCACCTCAACGCGCTCGGCCACTCCGCCGTGGCAGAACAGGTGATACGCGTCATATGTGATAAAGGAAAAATATTGTATATGTGCAACCAAGATTGTTTTCTTGCAAAAAGATTTTCATATACATTATTCGTAATAACATGGTACAATCCTAACTAATTAACCTGAAATTTCGGCAGTATTAACGCTATTTCATTTTCATACATTTAGCACTCGGACACGACAGTTGGAAGAATGATCTAAACAGGACGACGTTCTTCTCATTCTTTGATTCTGCTGATATCCTTGAAACGATTAAATCCTGCAAAGTCATTGAATATGATCATACCCTTTTTATTGAAGTGCGGCGACAATTTTAGGTTTTGTGCATTGGGTTGTCCTTTCAAAACCATGAGAAACAAAATGATCGAAAGCAATAAATAAATAAATAAAATGATTTGAATGCTTTTGCAGCCTTCCTGCTTTGCACCTTCCTGTCTGATGATCACGTGTATTGCTACAATGTCACATTGCTGGATACAACAGTGCGAGTCTAAGATCTGTCTCTTCAGCAAACCTCTCTGTGCCTCCCGCACATCTTTGGTAAGCACTGCAGTAATGTACCGACAAAGAAAACACTTGTGTATGATTTCTAGGCACCTGGTACCAGGAATCACTTTCCCACCCCTCCAATACTGCATGATTGGCACTAAAGCAACAGCCATTTGAAGACTGTTGGTTCTCGCTACCGTTTATGTTGGAATCCAAACATACTTGCTGAATATAACATAAAAAAGTCTTCGATCTCAAGCAGAACTGTAAAAAGAACCTCGAGGATTTATGTGCATAGATGTGCTTGGATCACTTGTTTATTTTGAAAATAAATACCTTGTGGGTACTTCAGTTTAAATTTATCACTAGTTTCTGCTTTCAGTGATGTCGGACGTATAGTCTTGTGGAAAGCCAAAAATGTTGTTTGTAAGGCTTAAGAGACAACTAAATATTCAAATGTTTGTCAAGCTTATGGGACTTAACTACGGGGTCATCAGTCTCTAAACTTACAAACTACTTATGAATTACCTAATACTAAGGTCGGCGCAAATATCCATGTCTGAGGGAAGATTCGAACCTCCGACCGTAGTGGCCGTGCAGACCGTGACTGGCGCGCCGCAGACCGCTTGGCCACCGCGGCCGGCGAGACTTACCTGCGGGGTCATCAGTCCCTAAACTTACAAACTACTTATGGAGTATGACATAAAAGTTTTCTGGGTATGGTACCGCGTCATGATGTAGGCTATTACTTATTTAACCAACGTTTCGGCCAACGTTACAGTGGCCTTCATCTGGGTAACTGGAGTACTTATGGAGTACTTTATAGTAAAGATAATACAAGCATCCATGCCCGAGGGAGCAATTGAACCCCCGACGGCTGACGGCCGCGTGCACCGCAACACGGCGCTCCAGTACGCGCGGCTAATCCGCCGCGGCTTCGTGGAAAGCCATTAATCTTTTTACCAGAAGTGACTTTTCAGAAGATTTTGTGAAACAATATTCGAAGTTGACTGACTAGACTGCACTGTTTCCGTCAAGCATAGTAAAATCATAAATGCGGAAGGATGTCTACTACTCTCTCACAAATGAAACACTAAACCAATTTTGATGAAATTTGCTACTGTCATGGTTCGAATGCTGAGGAAGGACATACACAGTTTAGAAAGTGTATAGTTAAATATATTTATTGATTTAAAGAACATAATTCGAAATATGGAAGATGAATTCCTATTAGTAAAAGATTATTACTCTTTACTTTTAAACATACGTTTTGTAAAAGTGCTATACTGTTTTATAGATTGTTCACAATACGATGTAACATAATGAATAAAATTTCAGCCATGCTACTACACAAATATCAGTCACTGGCCCATCCCATTTTGGCCACTGAGAGTTGGCGTCTATTATAACTTCCGACATGCCTACACTACTTAAAAGTTATTCGACTCACATTACGACGTACAAGGCCTTTAGTGGGTGACATGAGGCCATCAAACGTTATTTTATTTGCAAACATTACAGACGATTTTTCAAATAAATATCTGCCAAAGTTACACAGAAGATAGGTTCTTATTATTGAGGGCCAGTTTCGTACATCTTTTGTCCATCTTGAATTCAAGCATTAAGTCCCGAAGTACCGAAGTTTACAACCGCTTGTTAAATGGATTTAATGTGTGAGTTGATAGGCCTCTTATTGGTAAAGGAAGAAGTAAATTTTACAATCTTTGCGCTACACCAAGCTTAAAATTACTTAATTCTGAACGGTATTTCATTAACATGTCATTTCAGTACAATGACTAGATCTCCGGAATGGGCTAGTAGCTCATAGTTTTGTAGTTAGTGTTGCTGACCATTCACACTTAGATTCAGGGTTCGATTCCCGGGTGGGTCGTATGCCGTTGATGACTGAAGGTGCATGTTGTTATCCTCAATTTATCTTCACCGACTTAAAAGTCACGAAGTGACGTCAAAATTGATCTCCAAACTGTGGTCTAACATCCAAAACAGTATCACTAAGCCAAATAGAGCCTGAATTGCATGTCATTTTACTGATTCAGGAGCGTAGACTTGGTAAATATAGAATATAGTGCTTACACAACCTGCACGTATTTAGTGTATATCTCTAATACAGACTTCCATCACTATCCGGACTAATATCATAAATCTGTTGCATTTACATGGCACTAACTCAACATCTCAATACACAACCTTCAATCCACTGTAAGGTGCACATTGTAGGGTTGAATGTCGCACTACTACCCGTTTCCTCCTAACTAGAACGAGTAAAAATGAATGCCTGTATGGCAATATACGAGCTGTAATTGCTTTCATCTGATCTTTGCAATCTCTACGCGAAATGATAGTTGGTGGTTGGAGAATCGTTCTGAATTCGACTGAAAATTCTGGCCCCCTAAATTTCCTGAACGGTGTACCTCGAATAGAAGAGCGCCTACTCATTTGAGTTCCCGAAGCATTCCTGAAACACTCGGACCTTGCTCTAACGTACCGGAAACAAACGTAGCAGCATGCCTCTGAATTGTTTCTGTGCCTAACCTTGAAACCGGTCTGTTGGGAATCCCAAACTCAAGCCGGGGTCTCACAAGCCGATTATACGCCGTTTCCTTTACAGACGAATCACATCTTTTCAGATTTCTCTGAATAAAAAAAAGTTTAGTATCCGGCTTCCAACGACTGTCCTTACATGGTCATTTCATTTCGTATCGCTCTGCAACGTTGTGCCTAGATATTTTATCTATACAACAGTGTCAAACAGAGCACTTCTAATGCTACGTTCGCACATTATAGCATCGTTTATCAGACCTCAACCCAACCAGAAATTTTGGGCAAATCCTCCTGCATCCCCCCTACAGTCATTCAATGACGACAACTTCCAGTACACCATAGCGTCATCAGCAAACAGCCGCAGGTTACTAAATCAAATTCCATGAAATTTGGCGTGGACATAGCTTGAACCCAGAAGAAAAATAACTGATAAGTTACATAAAAATTGACTGATGACAAAAAATAAAGATAATATTCGCCTGTGTAAAAGTACTACATTAATTCATATACACGTAATGGTCAACACCATTGTACATAGAGATATTTTTCGCCGTGTAGAAACTCTAGTAACTTATCGAAGAGAGGGTCTAACGAACTTACGTCCGGAAATTCTTGGTTTCGATGTTCATTTATTAACTCATACCTTGTTACATAGATTGTAGGAGTAATGTCCCTTATACTGTGCCACTGAAGATTCGAAGAATTATTTGGATGATAGATGATGGTTCTGTATCCCACTTCGCCGTTATCGTCTGATATCATCTCCATCGTGTATTTCCTGTTCAATCGATGTGACGAGAAAGTACACTTTTTTTTTTTTTTTTTTTTTTTTTTTTTTTTTAATCTTTCGGGCCAAACTGCGTGGTCATCAGTCCATAGCTTACAAACTACTTAAACCTAGGTAAACTAACCTAAGGACAACACACACACGCATGCGCCAGGGAGGACTCGAACCTCCACGGCAAGCAACAGCGCGCTTCGCAGCGAGACGCTTTAGACGGCTCGGCTACTCCGCCGCGACGAAGTACAGTTGCATGGCCTGAAGCACCATCGGATCTCAAAGTATCGTGTATGCAGAGCCCTTTCCAGTGGACACACTGGAGAAGTATAATCATGCTGTAAATGAGATCTGATGGAGCGTGACAGATGTAAACGTGTGAAACAGAACATTCTACTGCAGGTACATCAGGCACAAATACTGTAATTGTGACTGCATGATACAACACTTATTATAACGCAGTCTCTGTAACAATGCATCATTGAACAAATGGTCCTTAGTGTGGAAATTATTAACCCAGTAGATGTTTTCTTGTTATGTATTCTCTCGTTGATCAATTCAAATGTTCAAATGTTTGTATAGCTTATGGGGTTATCAGTCCCTAAACTTACAAACTGCTTATGAACTAACTAATTCTAAGGACGGCACAAATATCCATGCCCGAGGGGGGATTCGACCCCCCGACCGTAGTGGCCGTACAGACCGTGACTGGAGCGCCTCTGTCCCCTCGGCCACCGCGGCCAGCGTTGAACAATTCCGAGAGTTCGTACACAGTGTAAAATGTCATTGTATTCACCAGACATATATAAATCAATAACATACTTCCTCAACATTAGGCAACAAAATTACTGGTATGTGATGGCAGAAACAGGTCACAGAAAGTAAGTGCCGTGGAAGGATCGTACGCAGACACAGTGAATATCAGTGATCATGCTCGTTCCATTTCATATTGCTCTGCAATGTTGCGTTTAAATATATAAATGACGTGACTGCACCAAGACGCTCACTACTAATGCCATATTCGAACATTATGGGATAGTATTTCCTACTCATATGCATCACCTTACATGTTTCCAAATTTAGAAGTAGCTAACATTCTTCACACCAACTAGAAATTTTGTCTATGTCATCCTGTATGCTATTATAGTCAATTAAAGACGACACCCTCCCATACACCACAGCATCATCAGCGAACAGCCGCAAATTACGGCTGGGGCGACACAAGGGGTGTTATGACTTAGCGACCTCTTCCTGTATAAAACCCATCAAACACGATCTACTAACGGCCAATATGGCGTCATTGTATCTCCACCGAAAAGAGCCTCCGCGCCCCTGCCGCGTATACCTACCTGCTGAGACGTCGGTGCCGTTCTACCATCTTTCTGGAGGACGTTCAGGTTTCATTGTTCAAATTTTTATATAGCTTAAGGGACTTAACTACGGGGTCATCAGTCCCTAAACCTGCAAACTACTTATGAACTAGCTGACACTAAGGACGGCACAAATATCTATGCCTGAGGGGGAATTCGAACTCCCGACCGTAGTGGCCGTGCAGACCATGACTGACGAGCCGCAGTCCCCTCGGCCACCGCCGCCGGCAATGTTCAGGTGCACGCTGATAATTTCTGCTCCACCCATTGGGAAAGCCTAGCCAACGTGTGGTTCGCACGTTCTAATGTAAGAAACGCGGCACTCTCGTTCAGGAACACGCTTCGTGTGCCGACGGCTCTCTGGTGTGCAGCGAGAAATAAGGGCCGGCCGCGGTGGCCGAGGTGACTGAGGCGCTCCAGTCACGGTCATCACGGCCACTACGGTCGGGGGTTCGAATCCCCCCACGGGCATGGATATTTGTGTCGTCCTAGTTCGTAAGTAGTTCATAAGTAGTTTGTAAGTTTAGGGACTGATGACCCCGTAGTTAAGTCCCATAAGCTTAACAAACATTTGAACATTTTTGAGAAATAAGGGAGAACGACTAGCAGTAGCAGGTGTCCTACGGCACACACTGTACAGCGGAATATTTATGGAAATTAGGTGTTCGCAGAAGATTGCATATGCAGAACTGGGAGCACAAAGAGAAGAGTGGAACGACAAGGACGGAACCCTATCGGCGAGCTCGGGACACGCCTCGGGCAGAGAGAGGTTCCCGGCAACGACTTGGCCAGCGGGAGGCGCGGACGCGCGCTCGCGAGGTGGCCCTTAAATTATGTTTGGAGAAACGGCCTCACCAATTGCGAGAGTGGCTCCCGGCCGCTCGGTGATTTATTCAGCATACCGCGGAGGGACAGCGCCGTGCCGGTGCCGGCTCTCCCCTGCGAGCCGCGGGAGAATAATGCATGCCGCGCCTGACGGGCGACGCCGGCGACGGCGACGGCCACGGCGGGGGGCGGGGGGCGGGGGGACGCCTCATGAATAATGCGACGCCGCCAGACAGCGCGGCGCGTCTCCTGGCCTGCCGACGCCGACGCTGGCGCCGGCGTCGCGTCAAGCGCAGGCGAGGCGTCGCGCGGGTGACGCGGCACGTCGGGGCAAAAATTCTGACGTCCCGCCGCGCCGCGACAGGTCTATAGAGCGACGAGGCCGGCGCCGCCTTTGTCCCGCCGCGGGGCGCCGCTGTTCTCTTGTGCGAGGCGAGGCGGCGAGGCGAGCAGTTTAATCGGCTGCCGTCGCACCAGCCGCCAGTTACCAGTCGCCAGGAAGCGCCACTGCACAAGTGATTCACTGAATTATGCTGTCGTCACAGAGAAAATATTAGACACGAAGAGAGCGCATTAAAATAAAAATAAAAAAAACTGCACTCTTATAAGGCCCCTTTACATTGACATGGAAAGTACTCGGGCTTGAACAAACACAGCCGGCCGCGGTGGCCGAGGAGACTGAGGCGCTCCAGTCACGGTCTGCACGGCCACTACGGTCGGGGTTCGAATCCCCTTTCGGGCATGGATATTTGTGCCGTCCTTACTGTAAGCTAGTACGTAAGTAGTTTGTAAGCTTAGGGACTGATGACCCCGTAGTTAAGTCCCATAAGTTCTACAAACATTTGAACATTTTTGAACAAACACAAACATACCAAAATCGTCTGAGAGATAATGTAGAGGTCGATTATTCCACTAGCGATACTCTCGCATCTGCAAAACTTTGCAGTCGCCCATTAGAGGCGTCTGCGTGAGCCACGCCGCATTGCACTTTGATCTGCCGGTACACCAGGCGGGAGCACTAGGGACAGTGCGGTGTGCCTCTGAAGTTGCGTTTTGTGACTAAGTGCAATGTTGCACTTCTTATTTTCTACCCAATTTTTTAACAAGATGACCAGATTATAATATGTTATGACTAGATGATGGTGACACAGTGCACCAAAACTGGTCGTCACTTAATAAATTGTTAGTATGCGATCTCGGCTTATCATTTGGAAACTATAACACGAATTGATCGCCTCCAGACCAGACGATGTCAGGTAATCTTAAAATCCTGATAATGTATTGCGATTGGTTGAGATGAAATTCTAAAGAGCCCTTCTTCTTGGTGTAGAAGAAGAATCACAATCGCCGACCTATCCGACGCTTCACTACACAAATTACGTCACAAAACGCAACTTCAGAGGCACACTGCACCGTCACTACTGGTGTACCTGCAGGCCAAGGTGCAGTGCGGCGTGGCACACGCAGAGGCCTCTAATGGGCGACTGCAGAGTTTTGCAGATGAGGGAATATCACTAGTGCAATGAGGAACCTTCACATTATCTCTCACACGATTTTCGTATATTTATATTTGTTCGAGCCCAAGTACTTTCTTTGTGAGTTCGAAACATTGTTCACAACATTGTTTGCAACATCGTGGCTGCTACTAGATTGCCGATGTTCGCAACATGTTGTCGACACAGAAAAAGTGTTCCTGGGCTGTGTTGGTAGAGATAGGAGGAACATTTTTTTGTCGCCATTTACTACGAACTGCCGCTACGAAGCACTAGTGTTTGTTTTTATTTAGCTACTGGTATGTGTATTTTAGGGTCAAATCTAGACTCCGATACCGCTTTGACCAATGACGTCATGTTGTAAGTCATTCCGTTCTGTGCGTGGTTTTAATACCCACTGTTTACGTGTCTGATATTTTTGACGACACCTAGGTGGCATTGTAACTTTCACCTTAAAAAAAGTTATCTGTAACGTAGCCTTAAGGTTAGGATAGGTTAAACAAGAAGTTATTATTATTATTATTATTTTAATACGTGAGGGCGCGTTGTCCCCGATTCTCCGGTTCAAAAACACTCAATCGATTTACAGGTGTACATATTACGTTCGATATATATCACTTCAGGCCGTACAACTTCGAGTGTAATCTTTCTTTAAAATTATCTAATTATTAAATGTATTTTGAAGAGGTGGTATCGTTAAGTAGATTTTACCTATTTAGATACCGTGTCACAATTTACGTATGTGACGTCTAGTATCGGGAGATGGAAAGTATATTTGGAATGAAATATAGGACCGGCATCGAAAATATTAGATTTGATCTAAATAGGTTTAATCTAGTTATCGATAGCAGGTTTGTTCTACATTCGTATTGTGAATGTAGTATTTTTGGTATTTTAATTTAGTATCTCCCCGCCCAAAATCCCCATTACTTTCTGTTAATATATTGCTGTTAGCCGTGGACGTTATGATATCGCCATGTTGTGGTAAATACGTGTCCGTAGTCTCTCTCTATTATGTATTAACGCGACGTCATTGGTCAAAGCGGTATCGGAGACTACAGTTTATCCGTATTGTAACATCTGTTGTTGTTTTCGGTGTTCTGTGAAATGAATAGGATGAAAATTTACCATCTTATACCAATATATGAAGACAAGAAGTGGTTGTAAAACGTAAATTGAGCAAGGTAAGAGAACATGAGATAGATACACGATACTTTCAAAATAAATAAAATTAAAATAATAATAAATAATAGATACTGTGTTGCTGGGTACCAGCAGCAGTGACAAGTGACATTGATAAGAAAATAAAATCTCTTTGTGTCAAAATACCGGCAGGAGAAAAGGGAAAATAGAAGAGATTAAAAAATCATGGTCTTGTGGGAGGGCGGGGGGGGGGGGGGTAACGGACTATGTACAATCCATAGTGATTTGGATATAAATTTTGATGTTCCTGGACATTCAATTGGGATCAAATTTTTTGCAAAGGATGTGCGATGTTTCAATGATATTAAAATACATGAATTACCTTTACATAATCTTTCAATCCTCGAAACAAACCTTGACAAATCTCAGGAACTATTTTATATATCTTATAGCAAGCTTTGAAATATGAAATAAATATGCCGGTGGTGCGAATGTCCTATTGCAAGGAAACGGAGGGTTACAAGAAGTCTTTGTTTCACAGGGATTTTCTTCCTGAAATTCGTGTCTTTTATTTATTTATTAAGAAAACTATCGCTTCAATATTGAGCAAAATTTAAAAATCTGAGAAGGCATCTTTGTAAAATTACGAAAGCCAGGACCGTTTTCTACGTTCAGTTCACAAAGCATGTCATTCCCACCACGACTTTCATGTTTTGGTCCTCCACCGATGACTACGGCATTCTTTGGGTCTTCGGTATTGATCTATCAACAGTAACGCAGCTCCACATGCGAACGTTTCTTCCTCCTGACTTGACGTAGCTTAGCTCTGAGAATTCCGTCATGAACAACGAACAATGTTGTCAACATTGGTGGAAAAATAAAGTTGCGGAAAAGAACATGTTGCGAAAAAAAATTAAAATAAAATAAAATAATAAAAAAAACCATATGCCGATATTCCGAACATCAGTGTGTTAGCTGGATCGCTGTGTATACCACTCCCTTAATGCAGTGGTTTGGACGATAGGGGGCGCTTGTTGACATGTCCCTCAATGTATATCCGCGTGCATCTAACTCTCACCAGCGAGGTTTGTAAGGTATCGTACCATTCACCAAACTTTACAGAAACACCTTGTATTGTTGAAACATGTAGTAAATTAAATGAATAGATTACATGTCAATAGCTAAGTTCAGGGTGCAAGGAATAAAAACATTACGTTTTATGACGATTAAAATACGCAATTTGTTCTTCTTCATTGTTTAGTTTGTGAATCGATTTTCGGCTTATTAGGCCATCATCAGACATTTACTGAAGTTCAGTCAAAGAACTTGTGTTGTCAGTAAAACAGAAGATATGTAATATACAGAAAAGTAAATTAACTTCCTTGGTGGAGCAATTACAGTGTAAATAAATATTTTAATGAAATCAGTAAATTAATATTACTGAAAAAAGAAACATAAATAGCATACATAGAGAAACAACGCAAACATAAACTCTTACAACGTGACTACAGTGAATAAAAATAAAATTAAACAAGAATATGGTGTTTTAAGGATTCTTCTAAACACAAGGTGATGCAAATATTAGAAACCTGGCACACTATTATAACTAAATATACAAATAGACAAAACTATAGGGCTGGGATGAATTGATGAACTGAGAAGCTTAACAAATCGGAGGTAGACATATTCAATTACAGTGTTCAGAATAAAGAATTACAGTCCAAACATAAACTATGGAAACATTATTTTCTGATGCGTCCAAATAGGACCAACGTTGTCTTCTTGTGTTCTTGGCTGTCGATGGACATCGACAGATATCTATCAGGTAGTTAATAATGTGCACGGGGAAGCAAGTCTGTTGAAACCGTAATTATGGAATATTGTACCAAATACAGCGATGGTCACGATTTGACACAAGACGCCGGTCGAAGTGTGAGGCCAACTCTGCTGGTAGGCCGGCCGCGGTAGTCTGCGTCAGGCAGCGACGCGGTGAGGACGGGCGTGTTTACGTCCCGCCGCAGAGCTTCTCGCGCGCGCGTTTGTTTACGTGTTCGGCCGCTCTCGCGGGTGTAGTATTTCCTATTATAGAATGGCTCACTCATGGCGCAAGTCGACGATAAAGATCAGCTTTTCGAACGAATATGCCCGACCTAAAGCTCACGAAATCGAACGCTTTATACGAGAAGAGGTTAAAATTGATCCACAAGATCTCATAGGCATACACCTCTCTATCTTGAGCAGTGTTGTCTACTTGAAAATCATCAGCGAAGAAGTATGTGAAAGAATAATTCGAGCTAATAAGCATGGACTCAAATTTAAGCATGCAGACGGCCATGTCGGCGATGTGGTTATTGATCATGCAGGACTCGGACTACGTACAATACGCATTTTTGAACTCCCGTTCGAAGTGCCATCTGAACTCGTGATTGAAGCGCTCCAGCCTTATGGTACGGTGCTCAGTCATGTTGCGGAAAAGTGGTCCACTTTTACGACGTACCCAGTTCTTAACGGGATCCGGCAAATCCGGATCGAACTTACCAAACACGTCCCGTCTTACCTGTTCATAGGAGGCTGCAGGGCCGTAGTCATATACGACGGCCAGCCGAAGACATGCTCAGGATGTGGTAAAGAAGGTCACGTTCGCTCTGAATGCATGCAGCGGAGGATCGCACAAGTACCAACAGGAGAAGCTGTGCTAACGCCCGCGCTGACGTCACTCCCACTGTCATACGTCAATGTGCTCCGGAGAGACGCAACGCTGAATATTGACCCACCCATTCCACAAGAACAGATACCAGAACCGTCAGAATTGGTGGCCGCTGACACAGATGTGCTTCTGAACAACCAGAGCACCACTTCTCCGTCGACATCGACGGCTGAAGAGAAAGAGCCGGAAGCACGAATGGACGTTGACATGGCAGCACCCACACCCGCCGTCGTTCTTGAACGCCGGGAGTCGCTGCAGCACTCTGATACGGAGGTACACACACGCAAGCAACGATCGCCGAAGCGGCACAAGAAACGCCGTCTATCGCCGTCGGTCACCTGTTCCACGGGAGACGCTGCACCACACAGAGAGGATGATGAAATTCAAAGCACACACGTGGAGTCCCTTCTCACCGCACAACAGAATGACGCGAACCGATCAGTACACGAAAAACATCCGACGTCGTTCATCAGAGACCAACAAGTGAGTCCGACGCCCAACCCTGATACAGATCCACCGCCATTGAAAAGCCAGGCGGGGATATCTCAGCGAGATTCGCCTCATATCATCTGGTCCGAGGATCACGATGATGATGACTCAATGAACGACGACACGGACGCGGCAGCGGCCGCGACATCACCCAAACACTAGTCACTCAGGAGATGCGGAAGATTCCGAAGGACACGACAGCAATCAAACGATGTTCAACTCCACACCAACAAACTCAAACATCATGAACGCTTTCCACCGTGCAGTGCAGCAGCAGGCATATCGAATAGCATCCATCAACATCAATACGATTAGAGCACACGTCAAACTACAGCTATTAAAGGACATGTTGAGGGCGTCGGATGTTGATATAGTCCTCCTACAAGAAGTCAATGTAGACAGTTTTCCCGAACTGTATGGCTACGACACATATATTACACCAACGCCTGACAGCGCCAGCGGGACGGCGATCCTTTTACGTGACGGTATCGACGCTGAAGACGTGGTGTATCTGCCCTCAGCAAGGGGGCTTGCGCTGTCCGTACTTGGGCTCCGCATCATCAACATATATGCTCCGTCAGGTACAGACCGAAGGCGGGATCGTGCCAGATTCTATGCAGAGGAGATTGCTCCTCTTTTCTTGGGTCAATATAATCACTTTTTACTTGGAGGTGATTTCAATTGTGTGCTTGCCCCGAAAGACCAATACCCACATTACACCTCGTGTCAAGAGTTACGACTGCTGGTGAGAGATATGAACTTGATCGATACTTGGGAACGCGTCCATGGCAACCGGACCGGATACACGTACTATACCAGTCATTCAGCAAGTCGTATTGATCGAGTTTATGTTACACGTGGTCTCACAAATGCTGTTCTTGATGCAGAATTGTGGCCCGTTGCCTTCTCAGACCATACCGCATACATATGCACGATCGAACTCCAACGCCAAAAGGTGTGGAGGAGTCGAGGTACCTGGAAAATGAACGTCGCACACCTCCGGGATTCGGAGTGCAGACGCTTAATAGAAGATACGTGGAACACCATTCAGCGATGCCTACCGACATTCCCCACGACTCTACAGTGGTGGTTGGACTGCGCCAAGCCTGCTATACGCCGAGCTATGATTGCATACGGAAGAGAACAATCCTTGTGGAGACGGAACACCGTGGACTTTTATTTTACTACGCTACGGGAGCTGTCCACACAGGCACCTTCACCAGATCGGCAATCTGCAGTCAAACGGGTACAGGCTCAGATAACGTCTATAATGCTCCGCAACCTAGAAGGCACTGTCGTCCGAGCTAGAGTTTTTGACCGAGTACAGGGAGAACCACCATCGATGCACCACGTCATCAGGGAGAAACGACGCATTCGGAGAGCCTTAATACATGCCGTCGACTTGCCGGATGGTAACAGTCTAACATCGCAGAAAGATATTGCCACCGCTTTTCTGGAACATTACCGACACCTCTACGGCAGAGTGGAACACAATGAGGCAGCGTTTGATGAAGTTCCACAGACACTGTCGGGTACCATTGATGCGACGGCGGAAGGATTACTTATGGCAGAGGTTACGGAAGATGAAGTGGCAGAAGCTCTGGGTAAAGGCGCAGCAAACAAATCACCGGGACCGGACGGTCTCCCGTTAGAATTTTATCGAACATTCAAAACTCTCATGCTGCCTCGGTGGACTGATATGTATCGAGAACTGATGTCTCCGCGTACCCCTCTTCCATCTGCCTTTGTGGAGGGCATGATAATTCCTGTCCCCAAACCGTCAGGTGGGAAAGGAATACAAGACTATCGGCCACTGACACTACTCAACTCAGATTTTAAGACCTACACAAGGATACTTGCAGCTCGCATCAAATGCGTCCTCCGCCAAATTATCTCCCTTGATCAAAGGTCTCTCGGTGGTGACAGCAATATTCAGACAGCGCTCAGTGACTACCGCGACGTGATAGCATTGGCAACAACCTGTCGTCTCAATGCTGTTTTGGTGTCCGTGGACTTTGAGCGCGCTTTTGACAGAGTGAGCAATGCGTACATGACAAAAGTGATGACGAAAATGAACTTTCCACAAGACTTCGTTACCGTAGTAATGCGACTACTCCACGGTGCTTCCTCCACAGTGCTCGTGAACGGGCGTGCGTTAGGACCAATCAAAATCTTCAGATCTGTGCGGCAAGGGTGCTCGCTGTCGTCGATACTCTACGCCATAGCTATCGAGCCGTTACTTTGTGGCCTTAGGAACAAGCTAACAGGAATGACATTCAGGGGTCACACATTCATCTGCAGAACATATGCAGACGACCTTACCTTCCTGGCGCGGTCGGGGGACGAGATACGAACGGCACTACGCTGGATTGATCTGTATGGTTCGGCTACAGGAAGTCGCGTTAATATGGCGAAGTCTGGGGCTATGTACATTGGACGAGGGCTGCCAGATAACAGCGTGGCACCGTTAAGATTAATGGACACAATGAAATGTTTGGGAATTACATTCACCAACGACGTCAGAGGCACGGCAGCGCTCAACTATAGACGGCTCCTGCAGTCTATCAGAACGAGTGTTCGAGATAACATGTTAAGAACATTAGACATGATGCAACGGGTCACTTTTGTGAATACTCACCTGGCATCGCGCATTCCACACTTGGCGCAAGTGCTCCCGATGCCGGTGGTTATGGCACGCTGCCTCCTAGCGGCCTTTGGATACTTCGTGAGCGCAGGTCTAATTTTCAAAGTCCGATACGAAACTCTCACCCTCCCCATTAAGCGAGGGGGACTCGGACTCGTCCACGTCCGCGACCGCGCTGTGGCTCTCTATGTCAGTATGATGGTCAAGATGTGGCGTCGACACCAGTCAAGTCTGTCCGGAACTTTGATAGAGGAATTAGCGCCACCCTCCCACAGAGCGCCAGTTATGGTCGGGCACATATCGCCGTCTCTTGCCCATATTCGTACCTATTTCGTCGAATACAGTTATGAACAAGCGGACCTACCGACTACCAGGACCACAACAGCACGTGACATATATTGCTTACTGTTACGGGGACAACCAGGCAACGTGATAGAGAGACGGCATCCGACAGTAACGTGGACAGTGGTATGGCGGGCAGTGCACCATGCGTTTCTTGACACAGAGACACGTACGCTGTGGTATCAGATCGTTAATGGAAAATTCATGACGCGTGCCCGATAACATGCTATACATAGAGTGGACACTCCTTTGTGTATTCAGTGCAATGAACTGGATAATGAAGAACATCGCCTAACATGCGGCACTTCCGCAGAAGCGTGGAGTTTGGCGCAAAAAATTATAGCTTTTTTCCTTCGAGTTGCTCCGCAAGATATCGAACCACGGATATTACTCTACCCGGACGAGACATACTACCCCCGAACAAAGACCAATGCAGTAACTTGGATTCGAGGATTGACAGTCCTCTACCTTTTCAGAGAAGGCCCCAAGAACGTACTTGACTTTTGGACATTTCTACAAGAACGTCATTCTACGATCAAGAACCACAAGAAATACAAACTTTACTTTGCTAACTTTCTAGGAAGTGCTATGAGCGATCCCCCGCGCAGTTGGGGAGTACCGGGTATGAGAAGTTAATTTATGTATTCGACGACTTAGAGCTAGAACCGATCAGGACAATGGAACTTACTCTAAAATCTATCGAGAAGACGTGCCCGACTCCAACACGAGGCGCGTTGGGGATCAGCGAGGTGCACTTCTACTATTAGTTTAGCAGCCAGCAACAGTGCAATACAAGAACTGTGTTCCATAGCGTTATTACTTTCATTTCAATTATGTTTATATGATTTTTTGTTTGAAGAAGACATTTAACTTTCATTTCTGTGTTTAGAGAAGTAAAAACTTTAGTTTTCTTACTGTGACGACCAACATGGCATTGAAGCCAGGCCGAGAAGGCAGAAGAAAAAAAATAAAATAAATAAATAAATAAAATCCCACCCACCAAACAAGAAAAGAAAGGGACTAAGGCGCACCAGTAAAAAAAAAAGGCGCTCCAGTCACGGTCTGCACGGCCACTACGGTCGGGGGTTCGAATCCCCCCACGGGCATGGATATTTTTGCCGTCCTAGTTCGAAAGTAGTTCATAAGTAGTTTGTAAGTTTAGGGACTGATGACCCCGTAGTTAAGTCCCATAGACGATACAGACATTTGAACATTTAATCTGCTGGTAGACACTAGAAACTCGCACTGTAGTACTGATCTCTCAGTGTGCAATTGTTGCTCCTTAGAAACCTCAAATAAGGCCTTAGAGCATCGATCGTCTTTGAGGAGCGAATATTCAGATAACAATTTCGAGCCGTATACCCTCAGTAGGACGCCATATCTTCAAGCCTCAGTGACGACGGCGATTTTGCCTTCCTGACATACCGATTCTGAACCGTACGGTCTTCGATATGTTAAGAACTGGAGAGGGTCCATAATTATCCGTTGAGCAAATACAAATAAGTGACATCTCTTCCGATAGATGGCTTCACGTCAGTAACTGCAAAAACTGTGGTGTATCTGACATGACAAAAGAAAAGGGGTTGGTACGGATTCGTTATCCGGGAGAACCCTTCTAGAGTAGTCGTTCGCCTTTTTGCACGATTGACGCCACGTTGGCGACTTGCGTGTCGATGTTGTGGGCAGCGAACAAGGTATAGTCACATGCCGAGAATCGAAGCCGGCGCTCTGCGTGGTTGTCAGGCAAGGTGTCCATTTTTTATTACTTTTATTATTTTTTTCTATTTTCTTTGGGGACATTGGTCCTTTCCGTACATGGACTCGTGTTTGTTGTATATTGATCGATGTGTTGTTGGTTCAGATTTTGTGATGCAAACGGCGAGCAGCCCTCTCGCCGAACGCGATGAGCTTCCACGCTGTTTACGTTGGGCTTTGGAGGTCGGACTGTGACCAGAAAACATGTTCAAATGTCTGTATAGTTTATGGGACTCTACTACGGGGTCATCACTCCCTAAACTTACAAACTACTTATGAACTAGCTAAGGAGGGCAAAAATATCCATGATATCCATGCCCGAGGGGGGATTCGAACCCCCGACCGTAGTGGCCGTGCAGAACGTGACTGGCGCGCCGCAGTCCCCTCGGCCACCGTGGCCGGCGAGACTTGAAATCAAGCTGATAAAATTCACTTGTGGTATACTGTATCAAAAACCATTACTAAATTTAGAAATATGGAAACCCCGTCGGATGTTACTTTTGGGGGTGGTCGCCGATTCCTTACCCAGAGCTATGAACTGTCTTACCCAGCCATTTGGCGGAATTATAACGAGGAAGGTGTAACTCTAACTCTTTCACATTAACAAACATTGGCAGAGGTGGTATTGTTAACAAAGTACTAGGACTGACAGCAATCAGAGACAACTGCAGACATAACCCGGCACTTAACCACCGAGTCAACGAGCCACCGAGCCACCGTGCTGGCTGACAGTCTATACCGGCAGTCAGTCTGTTTAATGCGGTGGAGACGCATCTGTATAGGTAACACGAATGTCAGAAAAACGTCAACTAATGAAACGAAATAAATCTGAGTCGGATTCTCGTTAGCGGGCGGTAACTGGAGGGTACCGGGGCGCCGGCACCAATCATCGCCGGCTTCCAGGAGCCACTGGGCTTCCCACGAAACGCCAGTAATGGCTCAGGGCAGTTCCATTCTCCGCCGCGGACCCCGTCGCGGCGCTGCTGCCGCCGAACTCGCCGTCTCATTCTTGTTAACAAACACTGGCCGCAGAAAAATAGCGGGCGGGATACCCTGCGCTGCCAGATCCAATTTCCAATTGACACGAGGAAGAGGAGGAGGCGGCGGCAGCGACGGACGCCGGGCAAGAAGAAGAGGACGCCGGCGGTAGCGGCGGAGGAGGAAGGGGACGGCGCGTTTTTCCGGAGAAGCCATTGTCCGGGGGCACGTCCCCGGCGGCGTGTCAATGGACCCCCGTTACCCAGAATTTTGATCGTTTAATAATGTGACACGCGCGTGTCAGGTGGGGGAATTTAATTTGGTCTCGGCGCGTTTGAAGTGGTGCCGCGCGCTCTTCCCAGAAGCGCTTAATGGCCTGTGTGCCGAGCATTTGACACGGACGCCGCGCCGGCGGTGACGTTTTTACGGGCTCCCGAGGACCGTGTTTGGACCGGGGGAGCGACAGGACGAGCGGCCGGTGGACGGCGGACGGTCGCATGTGGAGGCGGGCAGAGGCGGCGGCTGCTCAAAGGGGCCGCCGCGGTCACTCCCACCAGGTCTGGGAGGGGCAGCGCTGAAGGGTAGCAAACATGTGGACCACCTGAGAGCGTGAGGGCCATCCGGGAGCAACCACCTGACACCATAGCCAAATTTATTTATCGAAACCTTCAGTTAGACCAGCTGCCTGTGGGTATAAAGCTGGTCGTGAATTATGGCAAATATTTACATTCGATTTAGTATATTACAATTTGTTCTCTTCTTATCTAAGTACAATGATAATTCTTACGTAAATAATATTAGACTGATTAATATATTCATTGATTGTTTGGTATATTTATGTTGAATTTAATTATCAGTTAGGGAAAAAGGGTTCTAATTAAAATAAACTAATTTCGAAATTGGGAAAGGGGGGTGGTGTTGGTGACTTAAATCTACGCTATAATTTTAAGAAAAGGTAAAAAGATGACGCCGTGCTGGAGTAGCCGAGCGGTCTAAGGCGCTTCGCTACGGAGCGCGTGGTTGCTCGCCGTCGGAGGTTCGAGTCCTCCCTGGGGCAAGGGTGTGTGTGTTGTCCGTTGGTTAGTTTACCTTAGTTTAAGTAGTTTGTAAGCTACGGACTGGTGACCACGCAGTTTGGTCCGATAGATTTACAAACATTTGAACATTTTGAAAAGATGACAGGATAGTGGTAAGTGGGGGAGAGAAAACTATTCTCGATGACAGGTCATGGTAGGAGGCCTTGGAATTAACATCGAGCTGCGGCCCTGGTCAGTCTAATGTACAATTTATTTGTTCCTAAACTATTCTCGATTAGTTATTCAGTCTTTGATAAATTTCTATGGATTCTGGCTTAATAGGCAAAGCCAGGATTTGATTTCGGGAGGGGTTTTCAGCACACCTTCACCGTAAAATAAAGTTCCTTTGATTGAAGACGTATCGACACTTAACCGGAATCGTTATTTTCATGTGCATAACTGGAATCGTGGGTCCTTATTGTCCCATGAATAATAAAGCCATATAATCCCTAGAAACGGTATAGTATACCTATACTCGTAAGGAATGTATTGAAACAAACTATATTTCAAATAAAAATCAACTTGTAAATTATACATTGTGTTATTTTTGTATCCTTAGATTCCTAGGCCTCATATTTGAGAATAATATTTAGTACCTTACTTTGGCATGCTATATGATTACAAAAATGGATTATAATCACATATTTTTGACGAAGTTACAGCGTTCAGTTTAATGAAATAAATCGCAATTTGCGATTAGTTATGGCTTCGCTGTTCGAATCCCGGCCGGGCACAAATTTTCATTCGCCGCACTTTGGTATTCCACCTAAACCTAGTACAGTGAAGCCATAACTGATCGCAAATTGCGATTTATTTCATAAAAATGGATTAGATTAAAAATCGTACATATGCTATAGACTTTATCATAACTTCCACTAACCATAAATAGGGACTGTGTAGGCCATCGATCGGAAACAAAAAAATTGACAACGAAAAATGGAAATATCCCAAATGTTGTCAATATCGGGACCTAGTTGGTGAATGACTATACCAATTGAATAGATTTTTGGGGAAAAAATATGTATTACTGGACAGCAGACTATCTCCCTATACTGAATATACCACTCGAAGAATTACTTATGCCAGGAGAAATTACGTTTTTACAGATTACAGATTACGTACAGATAGTTAAGGGACAGGACAACTTGATCGTGATGGGGGACTGGAACTCAACAGTAGAAAAACAAAGTGAAGGAAAAATTGTAGGTGACAATGGAAATAGAGAGCCAGTCATGAAGAAACTGTTCTACCTTGTGTGCAAAATGTATGAGGCAAGATATATACGCTCAGTCCTCAAGAAAATTCTCTAATTCCAATGAAAGAACCTGCAGAAAATTATGAAAATTACAGAATTATCAATTTATTAACATATGGTTGCAAAATACGAGTACTAACAAGAATTATTTAGACGCCTAAACAATGGGGTTGACAGGAAATGCAGATTTCCCAAGCAGGAGTAGGTAAAGGACAAATTCAAGTTCGTAGAAGAATATATAACTAGGAGAAAATAAAAGAGTCGTTTTGAAGTTATAGCAAAAATGAAAGGTACAAAAGCCATGAATCATACGTCACCGTTGTCTGTCACCGGCTGTTAAATATCACGGCAGCGTATTGCAACCGAAATTCAGCCCTAGCTTACACATTTATTACTCATTGTCTATTCCGCGTTTAATCAAAAGCGCCGCGCGGAAGTAGCCGAGCGGTCTGGAGCGCCACGTTGCGGATCGCGTGGCCTCCCGCGTCGAAGGTTCCAATCCTCCCTTGGGCATGGATGTGTGAGCTGTCCTTAGGTTAGTTTAACGTAGTTTGTAGGCTAGGGACCAATAACCTAGTAGTTAAGTCCCATAAGCTTCACAAACATTTGAACATTTGAATCAGAAACTACACGCTGTGAATGGCTGTGAGAAACACAGTGGCATTCTATTAACCCCATAAGTAGAAATCTAAAAGATTCAGGTTTGGATAACGAGCATACCACGGTGTTAGTCCATGAGGCCTTATCCATTTGTTTGGGAATCACTTATGTAAAGTTGCTCTAGCAGCTTGAGGGAACCGAGGCGGTGCTCCATCATGCATGAACCACTTACGTTGAACAAAATCCAGTGGAACGTCTTCCAGGAAACAATGACGAACCTGCAAAGTGAAGGCCTCTGTCGTGTACACCACAACAAATAGATGTAAAAAGGTAATTCATGCTCAGGTAGTCAGACTTACGATGTTGTTTTACAAACAGAATTTTTGTAGCAAAGGTGATCATCACTGTTTGTGGATCTTCGAAAAGTAAATTTTGTTGTCAAATCATGATAAAGTCTTGTTCTTCAATAATATGTCAATACAGCTGTTTTTCCAAAATAACATTAACATAAGTCAGTTCGAAGGTCGGAGGAAGGCAACGGCATATCACTTTCAAACAGTACCATGACTAGAAAGCACTGTGGTGTTCAAACCAATCTTCGGATTGTTGACTGCTTTACGTTACTAACAATGTATTTTCGTGGTTCGTGTCACATGCAGATAATTTATTCTAGCTCTTCGGGAAGACGTAATTGTACGTGACACCAACGGGTAAAAATTTTATAATTGCTCGTAATTAAATTCTTTAGTAATTTAATAACGCACACACCTTCACCAAAAAGCTACAGTTCAACTATTTGAATACTGTAGAATGCAGAAATTAACCTCGGGATGTCGTTGCCACAAGACGGGAATAGACTGTAGTACCTAGAGTTTATACTAAATCTTGAGGGTTTAACGTTTCGATTATGTCTTTTCAGTAGAGCCACCTTATATTCCTATATGCAACTGCAGTGAAAGTATCTTAATTATTTTGGTTTAACTAATGAATCCAGCTTCTGGTTGTTCTTCCATAACCAGTATTTGAGTCACTGCAATCTCTTAATTAGAAAAGGTGATATAGGAACATAAAATTTTCTTGCACATAATGTAGCGAGACGCTGTGGTACAAGATCTGACAAAATAACTGAACCTTAGTAATCGGGAACGAAAACCAATATAACACCCTAATGTTTCGTTCCGTGTGTTTTCGTTCCAGATTACTAATGTTCTGTTTATTTGCTATAACCACCATCACAGCGCCTAACTACACTTGGTACAAGAAATTTAAATGCTCTGTAACATCAGTGGATACTGATGATGAGCCTGCAGTGGCTCGAAAACTAGTTATGAAGGAATTAAAAAAAAAAACATCCGCAAAAATCAGTTGTTAACGTATTTATACCAAATATTCATCATTTTCGATGTTTAATTTTTGTGATTACCTCGTTTGCAGTCACAAATTCTTATTATTAGTTCTGTAAGCAAAACACGGTTTTTACTTTTTATCCAAACATGTTTCAACAACTCTGTGTCATCATACCTGTTTTTTTTTTTATTTATTTATGGCGGTGAAAATCAAAATACATTGTTTTGTTACCAAGTTATGTGTCAATGTTACGCCTTTCGTATGACTTATTTTGGTTATTACACTGATTTTACTTTTTTTTAATGCATAGTCAACCATCAGCTGTTTATTGTATTTAGAACTTTATCGGTTTCGGATAGTATCCATCATCAGAAGTGTCTGTTAATTATACACAAGTTAGAATGAAATATGACATAACCCAGTAGTGTCATCTATAATTCATGATTGTAAAATTTTTCAACAGATTTTTGTGATGGTGGATAATATACGAAACTGGTAAGCTTCAAAATACAAGAAACGGCTGATGGTTGTCTAAGCATTTTTTAAGTATATTAGGACTGTTAACTCACATATAAGTAAACATTTGAACACTGGTTTTACATTTCCTAGTCATGTAGAACCCTTTTCACCTATTTCGACAATGGTAATGATGTCACCTGCAACTAAGTAATCTGTGTACAAATAGACAATATAGAACAATGATCAAAATATTGCTACTTACCTGGGGGCACGGCAGTGCCCCCGCAATGCCGAGCACACGGCCGTAGCGTCCTTTTCTCGAGGCAGTAGACGGCACATTCGATCCCCCCTGTGTCTCAGTTGTGTATAAAGCTAGAAGCCCGAATTTTCGTTTACCAAGAGTATCTACTAAAACTAGGTATATTTTCAAATTATGCAATTCTACACCTTACAGTTTACGAAATATTAGCAATCGAAAATCGCTAATTCTGTCACTCACTGGCTCACCGGTCATCAAAATTCTAAGGTACTTGTAGAAGACACATAAGCGTCAAATTTTGTATTTAGATAGTGTTTAGCCTGTAATTGAAGGAATAATTGAAACATCTGAAAATATTATTAAAGATGTATGATTTTATATAGTTACTACAGATGTTGGTAGAATAATTAGTTAAAAAATTATGATGAGGTATTGACTAGTTGGTTCCATGAACACTCATTAAAATAACCGACTTGGTTTCCCATGAGATCTCATAACTTTTTATGGTGGAAGGAATTCAAATGTTCAAATGTTTGTAAAGCTTATGGGATTTAACTGCGGAGTTATCAGTCCCTAAACTTACAAACTACTTATGAACTAGCTTATACTGAAGACGACACAAAAATCCATGCCCGAGGGGGGATTCGAACCCCCGATGGGGGCATAGCGCCTCAATCCGCTGCGGTGGAAGGAATTCGTCGCGAGACTTGCGTTTTTGTACAATTTATATTTTTAATGGGATCAAATTTACATTTCGCAATAGAAATACCGCGCTAAGTCGCCACAATGTACACACAGATTACATGGTTGCAGATGACTATGTTACCATTTTCGAAATATGTAAAAATGGTCTTACATTGCCAGGAAATGTGTTACCGAGATAATAAGTAAAATAAGTCACACGACTTTTAGGCGTATTATTCAAACATAAGTTATCAATAAAACAACGTATTATGATTTTCACATACATAAAAAAAGCAACCACCCTGATGATGGCGCAAAGCTGCTGAAACATATTTGAGTGAAAGGTAAAAACAGTGCTTTCCACATCAGGATGGACCTGATAACAAGCATATTTATTTATAAAATGTAGTCCATCGCGGCGGAAATGTAACTATTGTTGTTAAAATTTTCCCGGCAATGCCGCGGTCTTTTGTATTTGTTATTAAAATCCACCGTTTCGTCCTCATCTGAAACTGAATAATATCTGGATGCCGTCGTTGAAGGAGAAATGTAACGGTCTTCCACCATGAGACGAAATCAACAACGGAAAAGGGAAATCGGCAACGGTGAATTGCGCGTACCTATCCAAAACATCTGACGTCACATCTCTACGCGGGAGCACGCGTAAACGGAATTCGGCTGCAGTCAGTAACGAGGCAGGGTGTTATCGGACGTTAAAAAGAGTCACGATTCCACTTGAGAATGTCATCCCGAGATGGTGATGAAACGTTGGGTTTTAATAACAAATTCACAAGACCACGGCATAAGAGCGCAGAAAAGTTTATCAGTAGTAACAATATCCATACGAAAATAAATCACCAATCAAAAGTTATATTTGAAAAACTTTAATTTCAGAACGGTATTTAACAGAAACTATTTTTTCTATGACACATTTGATAACAAATCGAGATCGATAATTGTTGCTAGTGGCGGAGGGACAACAGGAGTGGGAAAGGGGTTGAGCAGGTGCGTTACGGCACTTGCAATATTAGAAATAAAGCGCTGGGACTGAGGTTCCAATTTCATTCCGGTACAATGTTTAATCAGCCAGGAAGCGCCAACAATTACGTAGTCTATTGAGCACAGCTTGGTCCCGGAGGCAATCTTGTTTGGTGGAGTGGCCAAGCAAACGTCTCGAGGAGGCGGGGGGGCCCCGACAGGTCGCAGGGGCGCGGCGTGTGACACGGCCTCCCTCGCTATCTGCGACAGCCGCCCCTGCGCTGGCCCTGCTCACTTTGCCGCCCTTTTTTCCTCCCTTTTCCTCCTTTTTCCCCCACCGTGAAACAGAGCAGGGGAGCGCGCGCGCCGGTTGACATTTCGCGGGCCACTTGTTGCTTTCAGCGGCGGGGGACACAAAAGCCGCCCCTCGGCTGTCATTCCGGCCGCGACAAGTGGCGCGTCGCAAAGTGGCCAGCGCACAGCGCAGCCACCGGCCCCCCAGCGCGGCTGCCGGGGGAGCGGGACACGCCGCAGCCGCAGGTATGTGTCAAGCCGTGCCCGCGCCCTCCAGGGCCCTCGACGGAGACCTGAATGCCTCCTTCAAATGTATTACCGTGAGCGAACTCCCATGGTTCTCATGCTGCTTACGACTTACGACCGAACAACATTATTGTTACGTTCCATAAAAAAGAAAGAAAAAAAAAAAAAGTTTGTACAGCTTAACTACGGGGTCATCAGTCCCTAAGAGGCGCTCCAGTCACGGTCTGCACGGCCACTACGGTCGGGGGTTCGAATCCCCCCTCGGGCATGGATATTTGTGCCGTCCTTAGTATAAGGTAGTAGATAAGTATTTTGTAAGCTTAGGGACTGATGACCCCGTAGTCAAGTCCTATAAGCTTAACAAACATTTGAACGTTTTGATCAGTCCCTAAACTTACAAACTACTTATGAACTACTTACGATCTAGGACAGCACAAATATCCATGCCCGAAGGGGGATTCGAACCCCCGACCGTAGTGGCCGTGCAGACCGTGACTGGAGCGCCTCAGTCCCCTCGGCCACCGCGGACGGCTACGTTCCCTCAATAATGTATTCTAAATTAATTTTTATGATGGACATGCACGAAACTTACGTACGTCTAAGAGTTTGAGGTTGCTCATTGGCAGAATGGTTATTCAATTTCAAAATGTGACAATGTTGCCTGAAACATATCGTGACGACTAAACTGTTATCACATTGACAACAGGCGCGAGATTTTTATGATACAATAAAGTTGGCTTTACACACACTTGGGTTATACTATTGACATAACACATCGATTGTTTTCAGTACGATAAAATTTAATTTTTATGTGTTGTTCTTAATTCACCCTTTTGGAAGATTCGTCATCTGAGTACTTTCTTTTCTTATTTATTTATTCATTTAATGAATGCGTTTAAGTATTTAGGTGTGGAGACTACATCGAGAAATGAGATTGAATCCGAACTGAGGAAGAGATTACGGGCTAGAAATGCTTGCTACTTCTCACTGAATAAATTACTCTTCTCACGGTTATTGTCTAGAAATTTGAAGATCAGTGTCTACAATACTATTAGTCTTCCAGTTGTACTATATGGATGTGATACTTTGTCTCTCACTTTGCAAAATGAAAAAGCATTATGAGCATTTGAAACAAAATTTTGAGGAAAATTTTCGGAAAAAAAAAGTGATGACGTTAGCGGGGAGTGGTGAAAACTGTATAACGAAGAGATTCATGAGCTCTATTCAACCCTAACATAATCAGTGTTATTAAAGCACGTCGGATGCGATGAGCTGGTTACGTAGCTCGAATGGATGAAGGCAGTGTATTGGTAGGGCACTTTGAGGGAAAACGTCCTGCGGGGACACCGAGGCGTAGATGGGAGGACGATGTGAAGGCCGATTTGAAGAAGTATTGAAGGCGACTGGAAGGAAATAGCACAAGGCAGGGACAGATGGCGAAAACATGTTGCTGCGGTAATGGATTTCAAGTCCGGTATGACCACTAAGTAAGTAAGTAAGTAAGTAATTTAATGCTTAAACTGATGTCTCTGTGAAGTCAATAGTGTACGACTCGCTACGTTAGCCTGTTTCTTTTTCTTTCGTGTGTTTGGATGAGGTTGAGGACCAACAACCACAACAAACACCTCATCCAAACACAAGAAAACTACCATATCCAGAAAGTCATAGCCGAGAACAAACAAGTAATAAATGAACAGACTAACATTAATGAAAACTCACTGCTAAATCTAGTCAAAGACATGAGACAGTAATAAAAGAGAGAAAAGAATTGGCACCCACACACACAAATGAAAAGTTTAATAATAATAATGAGAAAAAAAAGACACAACTCTCTCCCTTTCTCACAATCCCCGTCTTTGACTGTCTCTATCTCCATGTCCCTCTCCACCTTTCTGTCTCTAATTCTGTTCTATTCCTCTTCACAGTCAGGATTCACAAATAAATAAATAAAAAGTGAACGACCTAGAAGAGCAGTTGAATGGAATGGACAGTGTGTTGAAGAGAGCGTACAAAATGAACATTAACAAGAGCAAAACAAAAATAATGGAATGCGGTCTTAGAAAATCAGGCGATGCTGAAGGAATTAGATTAGGTAACGAAACAATGAAGGTGGTAGATGAGTTTTGTTACTTAGGTAGTAAAATAACATGCGATGGTCGCAGTACAGAGGATATAAAATGCAGAATGGCAATGGGAAGAAAAGCATTTTTGAAAAAGAGAAATTTGCTAACATCGAATATTAATTTAAGTGTAAGGAAGTCTTTTCTGAAGGCATTTGTGTGGAGTGTTGCCTTGTATGGGAGTGAGACATGGACGATAAACAGTGCGGACAGGAAGAGAATAGAGGCTTTTGAAATGTGGTGCTACAGAAGAATGCTGAAGATTAGGTGGGTAGATCGCATAACTAATGAAGAGGTACTGAACAGAATTGGTGAGAAAAGGAATTTTTGGCATACCCTAACTAAAAGAAGGGATCGCTTGGTAGGACACATTCTTAGACATCGAGGAATCGTAAATTTAGCATTGGAGGGAAGTGTGTGGGGTAAAAATCGCAGAGGGAGGCCAAGAGACGCGTATAGTAAGCAGATTCAAGTGGATATGGGTTGCCGTTCTTATGAGGAGATGAAAAGGCTTGCTCAGGATAGAGTAGGGTGGAGAGCTGCATCAAACCAGTCTCCGGACTGAAGACCATAACAACAACAATAATAATAATAATTAATATATCAGTATCTGGTGCTGTCCTCTATGCAATCACATAACACACACACACACACACACACACACACACACACTGACACAAAGCAAGGATAGGAGAAACACATAGTCAACAGTTGGCAACACCAGCAAGAACAAAAACACAACACAACAAAAATGGCATGTGCCTAGTGGTGCTAACTGTGAAATGCTGGAATAACAAAAACAGCAAAATGCACAGAATTGAAGCAGAACAGCTGGAAGCAACCAATGAGCACCAGATGTAAAGCTATATCCATGAAATATTGTAAGTACAACATCCAGATATCAATACTATACTAAAATAACGCATCAGAACTGTTCATAACCTAAAAATACTGAGAAATGTAAATATAAACTATTGTAAAAATAATCATGTATATATTAAAGGGCAATGATGATGCCTCGCAAATAAAGGCGAAATGCATATGGCAATAGCATATTTTATTAAATCAGTTGCATAGACAGATAAGTGAAATACCTTCAATATAATATTATATTCTCAAAATGTTTGTAAATCTATCGGACCAAACTTTGTGGTCATCAGTCCGTAGCTTACAAACTACTTAAAATAAGGTAAATTAACCTAAGGACAACACTAGGGAGGAGTCGAACCTCCAACGGCGAGCAAACGCGCACTCCCCAGCGAGGCGCCTTAGACGACTCGGCTACTTCACTGCGGCAACCATATTCTCAAGCAACGTTTGGGAAGGCGTGGTAGATCAATATGATCATCTTACAACACAGCATAAAGGGGCCGCATTACGTGGACTTTCTCAGTAATGTATTGCCCTTCTTGCCGAATAATATGCGGTGTCAGCAACAGTTACACTTGCGGTTCATGCATGATGGCGCACCAGGACACTTTCGTCTAAATGTGCAAGAACATCTGACACAGACATTTCAGGATGGCTGAAATGGTTTGGGAGTCTTCGTACCTTCGCTCATTCCCCAGACTTCAATCGCCTTGGTATTTGCTTAATGGGACACTTGACGTAAATGGTCAACGAAACTCCAATCAACGTTGTGTAGACCATACAAGCTGAAGCCTTTCATGGGTGATAACGAGTTGTTCTTGCTGTTGGCTTAAGTCTAAAGATTAGTTTGATGCAGCTCCCCACGCTACCCTATTCTTCACAAGTCCCTGCGTCTCTGAATAAGAACGGCAACCTACATTCCTTTGAATCTACAATCAGCTCAATGTATCCATTCAATTGTTCCTAAATCCAAGGGACTTAACTACTGACGTTATCAGTCCTTAGGCTTACAAATTACTTAAACTAATTTGAACTAAGGACAAAAAAAAAAAAAAAAAAAAAAAAAAAAAACACACACACACACACACACACACACACACACACGCACACACATAGATCCCCGAGGAAGGACTCGAACCTCCGACGGTAAGCAACCGCGCGCTTCGCAGCAAGGCGCATTAGAGCGCTCCGCCAGTCCACCGCAACACACTGTATTCGTCTCTCGATCTCACTCTGCCAATTTTACCACTAACATTTTAATACGAAATTAATGATTCCTTGATGTCTCATAATGTGAACCATGATTGGATCCATTCCTTTTAGTAAATATATGACAGACATATCCTGTCTTACCAAGTAAAATAATGCTGTGAATAGACGCCACATGGAACAGCTCTTACAAACACGTGTATATCTCAGAATGTAAGCATTTCCGGACCCACGTTTATTGCACTAATTTTTAGTGTTTTAAGTACTAACATCCCTCAAAGTATTTGGCATTTTATTTGAACAGCCTGTAAACTTATGACCAATTAGCTATCCTCTCGAACTTCTAATCTCTTTCAGATGCAACGTTTTTTTGTTACAAAGTGTAGTGCTCAAGATATGACAGCCATTTGCAATTCTGAACAAAGCAACAGATGCGGAAGAGTATTGTACACGAAGCACATATTGTTCGGTCCATTTCAGTTCCACATTACGTAACAGCCAACCCACATCTGTCGTATAAAGCCGTAAGAGGCACCACTGCAGTTGGAACTTAAGAAGAAGAAAGCGCTCGGGACAACAGTGGCTCTTCCTCATCCTCGCTACAGAAAGGCGATTGTGAGGGCTCCACTAAGGACACGGGGCACACGTTTATAAATATCTGAATAAACTGTATCATGTGGAAGCACTCGAAAATCTGTTCGCTCCCCCCGACGAGAGGTCGGCTCCCGGCCGACCCCGGAGCGTCCGAGAGCCGAGCGGCGGACAATGATAAGAACTCGCGTTACAGTAAACTGGCGCATTGTGGCGGGATGTCGGATGACGGACGCGTGAATGCGCGCGCGGCATATGGTGCGGCGACGGCCGGCCGCCTACGCACACAGGTAGGAGGCGCTCACGCACCGCTGGGCGGGCGCGGGCGCGGGCCGCGTTATGACAGGCCGCGCGGCACAAAGGGCGCGGTTCGCGGTGCCACCGGGGGGCCGGCCCCGAATTATTGCCTATCATTTCTTTGTCGGCCGAATGAAAACGAAGATGTTCCCTATTGACAGGCAGTGAGCGACAAAGCGACCGGCCCGACCTCCTCCACGGAAGCGCCATGGGGCGCGCTTATGACGCAACTCAAAAGCAGATATGAAGGGTCCCCCGGGTGGCTGGTCCCTTTCATACAACTTCCAAGAGTATTCCTCCCTCTCCGTCCCTCCCCCTCCCTCCTCACATCCCACCCTCGTCATATGACAGTTGCTGAGCTCCGCGATCTGTTGGCACACAAGGTAGGACCGCCCCCCCTCCCCACCACATACACACCAAAATAAGTTTAGCATCACCTGCGTATCCAATACACACATTCCTCCTGATCCTACTTCCACATAATTCGAACAACGTAGTCCTTTGAACTGTCATAAAATGTAAACAAATTAACCGATAGATACGGTTTTCGAAGACATATCTATGTCAGTGTATGTAGGCTGGGCAGTAACATTTGTACCTTCATTCAGCACAAAGTTTAGGAACAGCATACACTGTACAGGAATTATGTACACACTGCCTGGACGTTCACTGACGCGGTGTAGTGGCCGATAGTTCCGTGGTGCCTAACTGCGGAGCGCATCGCTGTAGCCGTCGGAGGTTCCAGTCCTCCCGTGGTCGTGGGTGTATTTATTATCCTTAGTGAAAAAGGAGGTCGATCATACGAATTTTTCCGGACATAAGGGAACGTCTGAGGGTGGGTCATATTAATCCTATCCGGGGTATGATCCATTTTCTGACAGGACATGGCCCGTACCCAACACAACTAACACGAATGGGACTCAGTAAAACCCAAACTGTACATGTGGACAGACTGGGTCCTCAGAACACACGGTATTACATTGTCAGTTACACAGAACACACACACACTGTATGTTAAACAGCACAGAAGACTTAAACACACTCATAAGAGATAAGGATGGCTGGGACACACTAAATAGACTGACGAACAAGGTCTCATCACTAAAGCGGGAAGAATACGCGAAAACGGTCAGACATAGAATCGTAGATAACACCAACACCACAACACTGGACACATGGAACGAGACAAGCAGTGTAAGTACAAGCGACGTGGATAACGAAACAGATGACAACCCCAGCACAGAAGATGACTTATTCCTCAACAACTAAACACTACAAACCCTGGAGTCACAACCCCCTTCAGATCTTAAGGTACATGGAATGAATGACTACACCTATGGAGGAAATTCCATCCTTCTTAATAATAATGATTTTTGAGTTGCCCTTCCTTTTTCTCATAATTTGTTATATCCATTATTCATAGATAGTAATCGAATTAAATTTAAAATTGTATAAATAACTAATTATGTAACACCATGAATTTCACCATTAACTTATTTAATTGTTACTATCATTATTTATTTACACTTAATGCTATCACAATGTAAAAGACAACACAAACCATACTTGGTCTAATTACAACCAGCTATATACCTAAAGGCAGCTGGTATGTATCAAGGACAATTATTGACACTAAGTGTTTTGGCCAATATAAACTGATGACCAGTGTAGTTGCCGGCCGCGGTGGCCGAGGGGACTGAGGCGCTTCAGTCACGGTCTCCACGGCCACTACGGTCGGGGGTTCGAATCCCCCCTCGGGCATGGATATTTGTGCCGTCCTTAGTTGTAAGTAGTTATAAGTAGTTTGTAAGTTTAGGGACTGATGACCCCGTAGTTAAGTCCCATAAGCTTAACAAACATTTGAACATTTTGAACCAGTGTAGTTAATTTCAAATGTCTGTAAAGTTTATGGGACTGCGGGGGCATTAGTCCCTAAACTTAAAAACTACTTATGAACTAGCTTACTCTAATGACGGCACAAATATCCATGCCCGAGGGTAAATTCGAACTCCCGACGGGGAACGGCCTCGCGCATCGTAGCATAGCGCCTCAATGCGCTCGGCCACTCCCCGCGGCATTAGTAAAGTCCTATGAATTTACAAACATATGAACATTTTAACGTTTGCCGAGAGCAAGAAAAATAATATCAACATTTTGTCACAAGCGGATTATTGCTTTAGGTCAACAAGGGCTTAAGACATGTTCCAAAGTGTTTAGCTTGCGCTTTGAGTGATACTGTCAACAGGACTGACGCAGTGTCAGTTTGAATTTAGGAGAAATGTAGAAAATATTACGATTTATCTTAGAATATAGGTTAAGGGAAGGCAAACCTACGTTTTCAGCTGTTATAGATCAAGAGAAAGTTTTTTTTTTTCTTTTTTTACAATGTTAACAGGAATACACTATTCCACATTCTCAAGGTAGAAGGGGTAAAATATAGGGAGCAAAGTGTTATACAGAAATTGTAGAAAAATCAGGTAGCAGTTATTACAGTCGAAGGGCATGAAAACGACGCAGCGGTTGGAAAGCGAGTAAGACAGAGTTTTAACCTTGCCCAATGTTATTGACTCCGTACATTGAGCGAACCGTGAAGGAATACAAGGAGAAAATAGAAAGAATTTCAACTCCTAGAGAATAAATAAAAACTTTGCGGTTTGACGATGACATATTAATTCGGTCAGAGCCAGAATAGGATCTAGAAGAGCAGCTGAACTGAATAAGCAGTAGCTTGAAACAACATTAACTAGAGTAAAAGAAGGGAAATAGAATGTAATGAAAGAAAATCAGGCGATTCTGTAGGAATTACACTCCTGGCCATTAAAAATTGCTACACCACGAAGATGACGTGCTACAGACGCGAAATTTAGCCGACAAGAGGAAGATGCCTTGATATCCAAATGATTAACTTTTCAGAGCATTCACACAGGACTGACGCCGGTGGCGACACCTACAACTTGCTGACTTGAGGACAGTTTCCAACCGATTTCTCAGACACAACAAACAGCAGTTGACCGGTGTTGCCTGGTTAAACGTTTTGTGATGCCTCGTGTAAGGAGAGGAAATGCGTACCATCACGCTTCTGACTCTGATAAAGGTCGGATTGTAGCGGTTTATCGTATCGCGACATTGCTGCTAGCGTTGGTCGCGATCCAATGCCTGTTAGTAGAATATAGAATAGGTGGGTCAGGAGGGCAATACCGAACGCCGTGCTGTATCCCAACGGCCTCGTATTACTAGCAGTCGAGATGACAGGCTGTAACGGATCGTGCAACCAGGTCTCGATCCCTGAGTCAACAGATGCGGACGTTTGCAAGACAACAACCATCTGCACGAACGGTTCGACGACGTTTGCAGCAGCATGGACTATGAGCTTGGGGACTATGGCTGCGGTTACCCTTGACGCTGCATCACACATAGGAGCGCCTGCGATGGTGTACGCAACGACGAACCTGCAAACTGGGTGCACGAATGGGAAAACGTCATGTTTTCGGATGAATCCAGGTTCTGTTTACAGCATCATGACGGTCGCATCTGTTTTTGACGACATCGCGGTGAATGCACATTGGAAAAGTGTATTTTGGTCAGAGCCTATATCTGCCCCTGGAGATGTCTTACGGTTAGAACCTGGTTTTTAAAACTTTGCCTTACCATTGTAAAGTCAATCTAATACCTGCCAGTGTCTCCTGGTCTCTTCGACTTACACACCGTCTTTCATGCTGATTAAACCAAGTGAATGTGACTAATAAATTGTGTTCTGCACAAAATTCTACCAGGTGATATCGTCTTCCATTCCCTTTCCTTAGTCCATATTCACCTACTAGATCTACTTTTCTTCCCTTTCCTCGCAACGAATTCCATTGCCCCATCACAATCAAGTTTTCGTCCCCCTTAACTGTCTGAATTATTTCTTTTATCTCCTCATACATTTCTTCGATCTCCTCATCGAGGGCACAGCTACTTGTCATACAAATTTGTATTACTGTTGGTCGCGTGTGTCTATTTTTGCAATGATAATGCTTTCACAATGCTATTCGTAGTAACTTAACAGCAATCCTATTTTCTTATTCATTTTCAGCCCTACTCGTGCGTTACTACCAACTGATTTTGTATTTATAACCCTGTACTCACCTGACCGGAAATATCCATTTCTCTTTCCAAATTGTCTAACGTAACTACACGAACAATGTTTAGAACATTCTACGCTCCGATCTGTAGAATTTCTATGTTGATTGTCTTGATGATGACATCCTCCCGAGTAGTCCACAAACCCTGCCCATCGTTCGAATGGTGAATTACACTATTGCTTCAATCAAAAACGGACTTCAAGTTTTTCTAACATTGTCTAAATTTTCCGGTAGATTTTCCTAAAACTTTCTTCCCTTCAAACACGTTTCTGAGAATAAACAACACAAAAGGAAGTCAGCCAAATTGGTCGAGTCGTTCTTAAGCGACGCTTTTGTAACCTAGCTAGTTTGCGCAGAGTTAGATCACTGGAAACCGCGCGGTATTGGCTGCGTGGTCTAAGGCATCATGTTACCTACTGGGCTGTCGTACCCGGCGCAGACTCGAGTCCTCTCTCGAGCACCGGTGTGTGTGTGTGTGTGTGTGTGTGTGTGTGTGTGTGTGTGTTGTCCTTAGCGTATATTCGTTTAAGTTATTTCAACTAGTTTGTTAATCTAGGGGTGATGACGACAGCAGTTTCCTCCAAAATAATAACAAATATTTGAACATTTTAACTCACTGGACTGGCATTGAGAAGGATGGAGGTTGAAACCAAACTACAGCCATCGAGGTGTACATGTTACGTGGTTTTCCTAAATCACCCCAGGCGAATGCCGGGATGGTTATTTCCTTTCGTATCCTTGACGAAAAAAAAAAATTAAAAAATAAAAATTTAATAAAGAATTAGATAAAATAAAATTGAAGTAAAAGAACCATATTGTCGAATGTTCAAATGTTTGTATACCAGTTGGACCAAATTTCAGTGGTCGTCTACCACCTTCTCTGTTTCGTTACCTAATCTAATTCCTTCAGCATCGCCCGATTTTCTAAGACCGCATTCCATTATTTCTGTTTTGCTCTTGTTAATGTTCATTTTACACGCTCTCTTCAAAACACTGTCCATTCCATTTAACTGCTCTTCCAAGTCCTTTGCTGTCTCTGACAGAATTACTATGTCATCAGCAAAACGAAATGTTTTTATTTCTTCCCCCTGAACTTTAATCCCTATTCCAAATATTTCCTTGCTTTCCTTCACCGCCTGCTCGATGTACAAATTGAATAACATCGGAGAAAGGCTACAACCCTGCCTTACTCCCTTCCCAACTGATGCTTCCCTTTCATGCCCTTAGAGTCTAATAACTGCGGTCTGGCTTTTGTACAAGTTGTAAATAACTCTCCTTTCCCTGTATTTACCCCTGCTGACTTCAGAATTTGAAAGAGTGTATTCCAGTCAACATTGTCAAATGCTTTCTCCAAATCTACAAAAGCTAAAAATGTAGGTTTGCCTTTCCTTAATCTATCTTCTAAGATAAGACGTAAAGTGAGTATTGCCTCCCGGGTTCCTATGTTCCTCCTGAATCCAAACTGATCTTCCCCGAGGTCAGCTTCTACCAGCTTTTCCATTCTCCTGTAGATAATTCGTGTTAAAATTTTGCAACCATGACTTAACAAACTGATGGTTCTGTAATTTTCGCACCTGTCTGCGCCTGATTTCTTTGGAGTGGGAATTATTACATTTTTCTTAAAGTCTGAGGGTATTTCGCCTGTCTCATACATCCTACAAACCAGTTCAAACAGTCTTGTCATGGCTGGCTCTCCCAGAGACTTTAATAGCTCTGAGGGTATGTCATCTACTCCTGGGGCCTTGTTCCGACCTAGGTCTTTCAAGGCTCTGTCAAATTCATCTCTCAGTATAGTATCTTCTGTTTCATCTTGATCTACTTCCTCTTCCCTTCCTACAACATCGTCTCTAAGTTCATTTCCTTTATAGAGCTGCTCTATGTACTCTTTCCACCTTTCAGCTTTCCCTTCTTTGCTGAGAACTAGTTTCCCATCTGAGTTCTTGATATTCGTAGAGTTGCTTTTCTTGTCCCCAAATGTCTCTCTTATTTTCCTGTAGGCGGTGTCTACTTTTCCCCTTGTTATACATTCTTCTACAGATTTGCATTTGGCTTCTAGCCACTCCTGCTTAGCCATTTTGCACTTCCTGTCAATCTCAATTTTTAGTCGTCTGTACTTCATTTTGCCTGTTTCATTTACTGCATTTTTATATTTTCTCCTTTCGTCAATTAAATTTAGTATTTCCTGTGATATCCAAGGATTTTTTGTAGGTCTTGCCTTCCTACCTATTTTGTCCTCTGCTGCCTTCACTATTTCATCTCTCAATGCTACCCATTCCTCTTCTACTGTTTTATTTCCTCCTGTTTCTGTCAATTGTTGCCTAAATTTCCCTCTGAAATTCTCCACAACTTCACTTTCCTTCAATTTATCTAAGTCCCATCTCCTTATTTTCCTACCTTTCTGTAGTTTTTTCAGCTTCAGCCGACAGTTCATGACTAACAAGTTATGGTCAGAGTCTATATCTGAATTGCCTCACCCAGGATAAAAAGGCAGGTGGCAGCAGACGCTGAGAGAACAAAGAAAGAGAATGATTACCGACACCCATTGAATGGGCACGTCACTCAGTCTCGGAGGTCAAATCTAGAAACAGCTTCATCGCAAGAACTAAGATCCTTGACGGTTCGCAGGAAGATAACAGAGTCTGTAAATGGAAGAATGAACAAACCGGACTGCCAATAACGCCAAAAGAGGAAATGGCACCTGGAAACAAGCTTACCTATACAGTTTGGAGAACACTAAACAGGATGAGGGCCGGTGTACCCAGATGTAAAACTAATCTGCGCAGGTGGGACCTGCTGACTAACGATGACGACGCTCTTTGTGATTGCGGAGAGGTTCAGGACGAGGCACATCTGCTTACGTGCCGACTATTGCCGGAGCCCTGCAGTTTCAGTGACCTGCTACAAGCTAATGACAAAGCCGTGGCGGTGGCTAACTATTGGAAAAACAAAACTTGATCTGGACACGGAAATGAATGAATGAATATGCTAAGGTAAAGCAGTCAACAATCCGAAGATTGGTTTGAACACCACAGTGCTTTACTAGGCATGGTCCTGTTTGGAGGTGGTATGCCGTTGCCTTCCTCCGACCTTCGAACTGACTTACCTAGCCAGTTATGGGGGGACCTACAGTTTAACGTGGGTTCCGAACCACGGTGCTACTCTGTATTTTTCACATTGAGCATTACTGCCAGAGGTGAAAGAAGTGGAGAGTGACAGATAAAAAACCTAGGTCCTGGCGGGATCGAACCCGGGACCTTTGGATTTGTAGTCTGGCACGCTACCAGTGTGCAACCGAGGTGAATATGCTATGTGTGTAATATACCACATTACCGTGCTCTTGCTGCATATTAGCGTATTGTCTTCTGAGAGTGACTTTTGTCCGCCATGGTTACGTAAACAGTGGCGTCGGAAGAAGATGGTCATGAAGTCACGGCGCAGAATAATGTCTGCAGCCAGGCTGCTGGCTGGATGGGGTCCCCAGCTCTGGCTTTCCGAGTCGGTCGCCAATAGCTGGGAAGACAAAAGAGGTGGTCGGGCCGGGCTGAAGGCGCCAGCAGTTTAGGAGAGCCGCGGGGCGGCGGGCGGCGAGGACAAAGGCGGCGGCCCGCCGTGTCGCCCCCCGCGGCGAACAGGTTTCAGCGAAACACAGGCAACCGCTTTTCAACACCGGCCGCCCCCGGTGAAAAATGCCCCGGACAAGATTACGTGGAAATGTTCCATTAATATCGCGGCTCCGGGTCGTCGGCGAGTCGGTAGGTGGTAAGGTAAGGTTCCTGCGGGACGAGGGGGCGGGGCGCGGCAGCGGGCAGCGGGCAACCACCGCCAAGCCGGCAGCCTCTGGCTGGGACCCGCAGGTGCCACTGATTGGCTTCTCCTACCTCTAGCCGCGTTCTCCCTGCTCTGCGCCCTCTCTGAGTAAACTAATTACCAAAATCAGAGGTACGACCTGTCGGAAGGCGAGCTTTGTGCACTCGTTAAAACAAGCCCGGTATATTCTCTACTAGCTTAAACCCGCGGCTCCGCTCGCGTGTTGGTTGATTATGATAAATAACCAATCTTTCAATAGTGTGCTATGAGGTTTTGGTTTTGAAGGATGAAATGAAATACAATACCTTCTTTAGAAACAAACGTTTTTAATCAACATTATCAGGAAATTAAGTAATGTAGATCAGTGGTGTAACTATGGGGGGGGGGAATGAGGGGGATAGAACCTACCCCCAGAACCAGAAAAAAAAGGAAAGGAAAAAGAAAAAAGAAATCGTATAACAGCAATCTGGTAAAGGTAAAGATTAGAAACTTGGCGTGTTTTACCATAAGCTTTCATTGGATGGGAGTGAATTAGTTTCTTCAACGGAAGTGGTAGATGGTAGTCTGTCTGGAAACTAAAATTTTGCCCGTCAAGTAGATCTATCCCCCTCCCCCCCCCCCCCAAAGCCAAGTCCTAGTTACGCCACTGGTGTAGATCAAATCACACGTGAAAATGCACTCGTTTCGAAGAATCCAATCACGAAATTCGACAATGATTGTAATAATATCACAGATCGATCACTTGATGTAATGCGCGAAACGTCAAATCGATTATATTAAAGAGTTGTAATAAAAGAAATTTCTGTTTACTGCTTTATTTATTTATTCTTATATGCGCCCTCATTCGTATGCTTATCCTTACAGAGAATGAGCTCAAGACATTGTAGCATGCATAGACCAAAGATATGGTCTGTAGTATCACGTTTCGCTGTATGTAACCTCCTTGCTATAGAGTCGCAAACGTCATCGCTGGCCTTCAGTCCGAAATTTTTTTATAATCTGACGTCTTTCAACCACCGTATTTTCCACCCCCTTATAGCTATCTGCATGGAACTGATATGGTGTACAATCGGAGACTTCGGACAACTATTACACACAGACCATTCGTTTGCTTTCTGTAGAGCGAAATATTAACATACACACATGTAGAATTTTATTACACCGATTCCTTTGCATCCAAATATACTCCACCTCTTTATCATTATCAACCCTCAAATAACAGTGCAACCAATAAAACCATTTTCAAAGAGTAAATATAATTTTCAAAGAGTAATTATTGTTCCGCATTTCGCGTTATATTCTTCAAATTACTAAATATCTATCAGATCGCTATAAAACCACACCTAAAACCTTCCTCAGGTATAAATTAGTAACTGTACAAATATTTTTTTCTCTGCATCTTGTCGTTCGGACGTGATAAGCGTACACCGAACAGACATTCATATTAATATATATAGAAAAATAGCTGTCTGATCGCCATAAATCCGTGGCTAAAGCCTTCCCCGGGTAGATATTAGTAACTGTACAAATTTTTAGCTCTTTATGTTTTGTGGTTCAGACGTAATAAACGTACACCGAACAGTCATTCACATTTTACATATAGATAACGAAATTAGGTCCCCACTAACATTTATTGTGACAGAAACTTGTTGTTTTCAAGTGTATGTCTGTATGTGAATGTATGTGCTAACACCGAATTTCACGTTCGTAAGTTTGAAGTATCAGAAAAATACAATATACGTAGAATGTTTAACATCTACGATAGACAAAACATAACTGAGGAACAGTTGACACACATTTAAGAAAAGAGTAAAAAAATTATAAGAGTACTTACACGGAATACTCCATGTGGGACAGAAAGTTGTGATACGAATAGATGAAGATGAAAGTGAAGAGGTGGCTATTGGAAAATGTGTTTTTGGATGTACGGTATCTGCTGAAAAACTAATGAATAAGTCATCGGAAAAAGCAAAAAGTAGTGGGAGGAGGAAGAATAAAAACTGCAAAGTATGCAGATGATATGACTGTATTAGCACAATCACAAGAAGAGCTCCATGGAATGATGGAGAATATTGTGAAGATGGGAAAAGAATTCGGAATTAAAGTGAACATCGATAAGTCGAAAGTGATGAAAATTGGAAAAGAAGATGACACACTCAGTATATCACAATATGGTAGAAAACTGCAACATATTGAATAATTTTAATATCTGGGAAGCTGATAACTTTGTTATTGTGACTGATAGTCTGAGACAAATGTAACTGTTAGAAACAATTCTGCTATATAAGAAAACTTAATTTATATAATTTGTGAGAATCTGTTCAGCTCTATAAAATGTAGTGACGTACACTTTCATATAATAATGACTTTCATGTAAGGCAGAATTGATTATTTCACACAACAATCACAATCAGTAATATTTATTTATCATTTTGTGCTGAATCATGAAAAAGATTTAAAAAACACTAATCAGCATAATTAATCCAATATTCAATATTTCTTTTAACATAACTTGAATGAAAGGGGTTAGGCAATAAACAACTGGAATGAAACAATGCTGCAAATAAGATTAAGAATTATTATTACGCTGGAGCAGCTATGTACATCACCTTAGCTTTTAGAGTATTATACAAAATAGCAGATACAAGCCTGGTCTGTCCTTCGAATAAACGATAATTGTGAGGCCCAATTTCTATGTCCGATTGCTCCGCACAACTCGTCACAGCCACTGCATTCCACAGCTGCCACTACTGAACCTTACTAACACTACCGTACAACTGACCTCTACCTACACTACAGTACAACTGATACTACTGCAGAGCATCCTACAGTCTACAATTCCTACAATTCTTTGACAAAGGCACACCACATCCAGAGAGGTTTGTCATGTCACAGATCAGAGTTAACAAAAATCAGTCAAACTTACACAGATTCCAATGATACGTGTTTCATCAATACGATGTAAACTCTCAATGAGCAAGGTGCATTCTCTGACTGAACTCTAGGCACAGTCCGTCGATGGGCCGTATGGACATTTATTTAACTATTGGGTCAGTCAGATTTCGTACCGTACGGCCTCTTGCAAGATTGCAGGTGCTCGCATTGCCAACTGTCTACGTTTCTGTGGCCATTTATATTTGCTGTAGTAGACTTTCTTTGTCTCACAACAGGCGATGCGTTAGTGAGTTCAAAATTACTTTAGGGTTGACAGCTCTTCAGGAACATGATGGGAAGTGGCCAAGTCCCTCACAGAAATCGTCATCCCACATTCTCATTCAGCTCACTCAAACATACTAACTCTGCATTAACGTGGTGCTAGCATCCGTGTTTTCCAAAAGAACAGCGCTATAGTTTTAGTTACTTTTATTTGAGACAACGCATTATTACGACGATATGCTTACAGTTTACGAAAATGCATATTCTGTCATGTGACATGTGGAATACAGTGTTGTCTTTGAAGTTACGTGACCACTATGTGGGCATTGAATCTTAAGAACATGTCATATTTCCTTCCACTCCAAACTGAAATTCTGTCCGTGTTTTGTAACAATGGGTAATTTCAGTTAAACAAGACGCACTACGGCCCACTCGCGCGTCAAGCAATGTCGCCCGTATGGTTTCGTTACGAGAATAGGATAACAAAAAAAGATAATTAACAAATTTTTAATTTTTCTCACCCTACGACTTATATCTCAAATAAATACAACAGTTATGAGTCTCTTTAGCTTTGAGAAAACCTTCCTTGATTAGGCAATCAACTAATGCAAAATGGAATAAATGTAATTTAGTAATCATAGAAATTATATTGCAACAAGGAATATTTCTTTTTTGTGGAGTAGACTAAATTCCATGTACGAAATTTGTTTGAAGTTAGTTGGTGTTAAAACTTTCTTATTGTTTGTAGCTATTTACGATTGTGAATCGAACACGTCACATGCAGCTTATATCCATCTTTACTTCACTCATACGCTGGCAGCTGAATGTAACTTTCCATTTAATGAAATAATCATTGACTTCCATAGTGAAATCCTCGGTCGTATGATTGCTTTGAAAATAGCCGAGTCTTTAAGGGTGACCAACAAACTGTCGTGGCATTTTCCTTTCTGCGATAATAATCATAAATATAATGATAATCGCATCCTGAGAAAACAAAACGGTATTGGTAGTCAACTTAGTCACGCGACTTTACCCCTAAAGTTTCTCAACTTTAGATATTTTATTTCACGAAAATTCGCAGATATGATTTCTTTACGTTCAGAGCTCTATCATTCATAATATGACTAGAGACGAAGTTAATGGAGAGATGTGCATCAAGTAGGCACGAAACGTACAAACCTACAAACCATCTCTGCCGTGGATTTTACTTCGATCTGATATTGAACAGTAGCACACAAAAAATGCAGTAGTAAAAAATGTAATACTAGATTTTGCAACAGTATAAACGATAAAAGACAAAACCAAAAACACAACGTGCAAAGATCATACGGAAGAGAGTTCTGCCTGAAACTCAAAAGCTGTTCAAGTTCTAAGCGTTGTGGTGTCGTGTGAAGGTTTGTCAACTTTGGGTTGTCGCTGTGGCTGCAGGTACCGTTGGATTGGCGGATCATTAAGTAATTGGGAGCAGAATATATAGTAACATAGTGAACTTTTATTCGGGAGGACGGCGGTTCTAACCCACCTCAAATCACTCCGATTTACGTCTTCCGTGATATCCGTTTATCACTACAGGGAAATACCGAAACGGATCCTTTGAAAGAGCGCGGCCCGTTCCTTTCCCACCGTGCAGTTCGTCTATAATGATCACTATGTCTAAGGGACGTTAACTTGTATGATGATTATTAGCACCCAGACCTAGACAAGATGAGACCTGTACCAACCAAAGAAAGGATTTACGAAGGAACATGAAATCCTATCGAATCCTATCGAATTAAGTTCAAAAACACACCGTCTGCAGGTAAAGTGCAACTCACCGTTTTCTGGAACGCCCGAGGACTTTTGTTGCTAGAGTTTTTGGAGGTTGCAACCATCAACGCTGCTTGGTACTGTGCCACTCTGTTGAAATTGAAAGAGATCTGGCCTTCTGCTGTTAGATGGCAATGCGAGACCAGACTCGGCGACGGCAACGCAAAACCATATTGCAACTCTTGGTTGGGAGCGCCCTGATTTTTCCTGGACGGCTTTTTGAAGCTTATAAAGCTAACTGAAGCTAACCTACCCTAAGAGACAGTACAAATACCCATGCCGGAGGGCGGATTCGAATCTTCGACGGGAATGGCGCGCAATCCGTGGCATGCGACTGAAGGGCTATCCCCGCGCGACAGTAAACATCAAAGACAGAAGAGAACAAATGTGCCAAATGAGTTATAAGGATGATTGTTTCTCGCTTGAGAAAACACAATTTATGTTTTTTATTCATCGAAACATGTTTCGGGGAAGTTTCTCAATAATCAGCGGGGATTCTTTATTATTGCATTTGTTGAATGACATAGAAAGCTTTGATATTAAGACAACTGACAGTTTTATGAGGATAAACAACTTACATTAATGATGTAATTGTAGAAATTACAGGAGATTTAACATACACCTTGAAATCACATTTGTGTTTCTTGTGGCTGCCTCATATATGAAGGTCAGTTTTAAATGGCATCCAGTATGTCATATGCAACGAATAACGGATTTTCAAGATTTTATTTCATACCAATAAGCTAACCTGTACAAACTGCCCATTCTACTCATTTTTAAAAGTTTATCCTTGATATACACCATCTGATCAAAAGTTTACTGGACATTTCAAAAAAGTAAGTTTTTCATATTAGTTGCAGGGTGCTGCAACCTACTGCAAGGTACTCCATATCAGCGATCTCAGTAGTCATTAGACATCGTGAGAGAACAGAAAGGGATGCTTCACGGAATTCACGGACTTGGAACGTGGTTAGGTGATTCAGTGTCACTTGTGTCAGAAGTCGGTACGCGAGATATCCACACTCCTAAACATCCCTAGGTCCCTTACTTCTGATGTAGAAGTGAAGTAGAATCTTGAAGGGACACACACAGCAGTAAAGCGTACACACCGATGTCGTCTGTTGACTGGAAGAGACCGGCGACAGTTGAACAGGGTCGTAAATTGTAATAGGCAGGCATCTATTCAGACAATGAAACGCGAATTCCATACTGCATAAGTATCCACTCCAAACACCATGACAGGCGGTAGGTGAGACAAATTGGATTTCATGGTCGATCAGCTGCCCATAAGACACATACGACGCAGGTGAATGGGAAACGACGCCTCGCTTGGTGTAAGGACCGAAACATTGTACGATTGAACAGAGGAAATACGTTGTGTGGTGTGACGAATCGCGATACGCAATGTGGCGATCTGATGGCAGAGTGTGAGTATGGCAATGCCTGGTGAACGTCATCTGCTAGCGTGTGTAGTGAAAACAGTAAAATTCGCACGCGATGGTGTTATGGGATGGTCGTGTTTTTTTATGGAGGGAACTTGCACCCATAATTGCGTGGCACAATCATAGCACAGGTCTACTCTGATGTTCCAACCACCTTCTTTCTTCCCATTGCTGAGGCCAATTTTGGGATGGCAGATGCAACCTTCAACAAGATCGAGTACCTGTCCATAATGCATACTCTGTGGCGAAGTGGTTACACGACACTAACGTTCCTGTAATGGACATTGTCTCGTTATACCAAAGGTGCTAAATATAAGGAGAGGCATTGATATATCGTTTATATTTGTATCACCTCTTCCTGAGGAAAAGGCGGGATTGTTTCCTTTCACGTTCTTTCCTAGGGTGCTATTCCAATATAGGAGAGCCTTTGCAATTCCATACGTATTTCACAGGGAATATCGAGGCAGAATTAAAGTATGTAGACAGTCCGTGTAGTCGCTTCGTCTGTCAGGCTGTGTTAGCAGAGCGGTGTAAGGCGCCTGCCAAGTAAGCAGGAGGTCCAGGCTTCGAATCTCGTCCAAAGCACAAATTTTAATTGATTGCTTGTCCTTATATTTAATACCTATGGAACACATTTGGGGTGTTTTGGAACGCCTACTTTGTCCCATACACCGATACCTCCTCTAAGTGGAGAATTCCGTGAAGAATGGGCTGCCCTTCCCCAAGATACCCTGCAGCACCTGACTGAACGTATGCCTTCGGGAGTGGAAGCTTCCATCAAGATTAAGAGTGGGCCAACTCCATATTGGATTGCAGCATTACCGATGGATTCCCCCACGAACTTCTATGTAATTTTCATCTAGTTCTTAGTTCTCCAGGTACTTTTTAACACACACACACACACACACACACACACACAGAGAGAGAGAGAGAGAGAGAGAGAGAGAGAGGGGGGGGGAGGGAGCGGGAGAGAATCATAAATGAGGAAAAATATTTCGTACAAATTTTAACACACTGAACTACAAACATAAATTCGTTTCCGCATGTTCCTGTGTCAATAAATGAACACCGCAATTGCATGGTAAAAATCTGGACTTTTGGCTTTTACTGTGCTCCGACAAGGGAACAGAATGGTAACAGGGCAACAGTGCACAAGTACCATTCCCAATGCCAACTAACCATGATACATAATACTGGCGAGCGAAAATGATAGATGTGAGCACTGTCATTGTTCGCAGTGTCATGCAGACCGTCACTTGACACTGCATGCCTCGCCTTTTCCCGAGCAGCTAGACTACCTATAACACTCGCATGTTGTATCCTGTTGCCGATCTGTCCCGTTGGTCAATGTCGGCGGACAGTAACACCCAAAACTCTACTTCATATTTCCAGATTTTTACCATTCAATTGCATTGACATTTATTGGCATAGGAACATGCGGACAACGAATTTATGCTTGTCGCTCGGTGTGTGACAATTTGCACAAAATAGTTTTCCTCATTTATGACTCATCCTACATGGAAACAGAAGGAAACACAAGGCAGTTGTTCCAAGACAATTTTCTCTAATACTGCGATACTGGGGGAGGGGGGAGGTGGAGAGGAGTTAAGATAACAGTCTATGGGTATGAATCACTGATTATAGGATTACAAAGGATGTGTCAGACGATCTGCAACACACTAAAACCTTCAGTTTTAGAGATGAGACAGAGAGCACAGGCTTGACAAAATTTTGAAACCGACCTCACTCCAAATTCAAATGTTCAAACGTTTGTAAATCAAAGGGATTTAACTGCTGCGGTTATCAGTCCCTAGACTTACAAACTACGTGAACTAAATTAATCTATGATATGGAAAACACACACACCCATGCCCGAAGGGAGGACTCTAACGTCTGACGACGAGCAGCCGCGAACTACGCAGCAAGGCGCCTCAGAGCGCTCGGCCACTCCAGCGCGGCCAAACTCTTATCACCAGCTAAAACAGTGGCAGATTTGGGTGAAGCCCATTCTCCCTCGCCTCTTCCACTCTTTACCTTACAGGCTGCTTGCGGTTAGCCGGGAGTCGTCTGAGTGCGATGCTCGGTCCACTGGGCCGGTCGCGCTCAAGGCTGGCAGCATCCGCTAGCTCGCTGGCGGCAATCAGCGGGGGACACGGTGTCGCTCGTGAAGGCACGCGCGGGCCCGCAGCCGGGAGCAATTTGTTTCTGGAGGCGAGGCGAGGCGAGGCGAGGCCTAACCACGGGGTTGACTAATGGCGGGGGCCGGCCGGGCATTCCTCGGGGGATCAGCGCGGCGCGGTTTGTCACGGGGTCAGCCGCTCCGCTAGTTAGCCGCCGCGCGGGCGCTATCGGCCATCGGATTCACTGTGCTCCGAGGCGCCGGCCGCCTACACAAATATTATTAGCCGCCTCGCGATAGAAGGAGCCCACAGCCTCCGACACCTGGGCGCCGTCGCCGGGCCCCGCGGTGGTAAACGGCCGACCGTTTATCTGTGGGTGCCGGGGAGGGGCGTTTTGTTGCCCGCGGCTATCGACAGGGTCATCTACAAGTGGTGGAGGGCGACCTTAGAGTTGGAAACGTGTATAAAACGACGAAGACGTTGTTCAATCGTTACTAGACTTCCGATTCGGTGCAGCTATTTGGACGAGGATGGTATTGGGAGAGACAGAAGCTGAAGCACAGAGGAACAACACATTCAAAAATTTCCGACTAAAGATAAGTAAAACAAAGACAGTAGAAATGACCATCAACAGGCAAGGAACAACATCAAATATATTTCTAGATGTGGCTAAAGTAGAATCTGTTTCTCATTTCAAATACCTAGAAAGTATAATCTCTAAAGACACCACAGTTAAGCAGGAAATGCTCAGCAAAACACAGAAAGAATCCAGTTTTTGCATTCAAATAAGAAATCTTCTCTGGGATGATAAAATGTCACAAAAATCAAAAGCAACCATGTACCATACATATTTCGTTCCAATCCTTACATACGGCTTAGAAACATGTACCCTACTAACCAGAGACCGCAGTAGAATTCAGGCAATGGAAATGAGATTCATTATAACTATGAATCAAACAACCAGGCAGGATAAAATTAGGAATGAGGTAAATAGAAAAGTAGCTGGTATTGAGGTTTCTGTCACCAGCATCATAAGGAAACGTAGACTTCAGTGGTATGGGCATTTAATGAGAATGAATAGTCAAAGACCTGCTAAAAAGTATTTCAACCTCAACCTCATAGGAAGAAGACCTCGGGGAAGACCAAGAAAACGCTGGATAGAGACTGTAATATCAGATGTGGAGGTGAAGGACACAAATTGGAAGACATTCTGGAACAGAAGATGTATGAAGACAGGAGGAGATGGCGAGCACTTGTACACCACACCCGGGAAACTGGAGCTGGAAACTGATGATGATGTGGCAGACTGAAGTCACTGGACTCGCCTATCGAAAGAGCGACTATGAATTACCCCCTCGGTTCTACCGTAGCGGTTTTTTTCTAATTCGCTTTAGGTTATGTTGTTTCTTGCTATAATCAGGACTTTTTATGGCAGTGTAGTCGTGTTATGAGTCGCTCACTACGTAAGAAGGTACAGTTCTGGTATGACACAGAAGACAGGCAACTCAGAGAAATAGCTTTAAACAAGCGAAACCCGGCCACGCTTCGCCGTGCCTCAATGTCATATGAAATGAAATAATTCTTGCAAACATCAATGAACGGAAAAATGCATCTGTTAAATCAGTACCCTACTTTCCGCTTTCGTAGCTGTGTCGGATGAATGAAAGTGAATCCAGACGATGTATTGCATTTTTGTGAAATTCTTTATTTCTTATTTTCTCGAAGCAGTTGCACAATTTTGAGTTCTGCGACTAGTTTTGGACTAGACCGTCCGTTGCCAAAGCATTAGCTTTGGTTTTAAACCGTAATAAATCTAGATGCATGTTAAAAATTGCAGAAAAAGTTATTGTGCATTATAAAAGTCTGTAGATATATGACTAGTTTTCATTTAAATTTTAAAATGGCACGCTGACACGCTTGAGGGCTGTGGAAGTTTTAACTGTCATTTCAATTTTAAATGAAATCTTCTCATATGGTTATCTCTTATGAGATCATTATTTGCCATAGATCGTTTATTGAATTTTATATTGATGACTAGTTTCGACTCGTTAGTCATTACCAAATCCTAATTGTCCAGGCAAGGTAAGACATATGCCTGGACAATTAAGATTCTATAATGACTCTTTAACGAGTCGAAACTAGTCATCAACGTAAAATTCTGTAAACGATCTTTGGCAAATAAGGATCTCATAAAGAGATTAATAACCATTACGTTCAAGATCGCATCCTGTAACACAACCTGAATAAGATATCAGGTAATTATAATACTTGTCATATATCTACAGGGTTTTATAATGTGCAACAATTTCAGCAGTCATTTTTAACATACATCTGGATTTATTACGGTTTAAAACCAAGGCTGATGGTTTGAAAATGGACGGTCTCGTCCGAAACTAGTCACAGAAATTGTACAACGGCAAAGAGAAAATAAAAAATAAATAATTTCACAAAAAGTTTTTACAGTTCGAATCCTGAGCCATCTTTACGATGAATTATCGTATTAAATTTTTGTTTGTCCTTTTTCTGAATAAACATAAATTTCAGGTGGTTGCCTTCTCTGGAGTACGCAACGTATGATTGTCCTTCAAAGAAAGCAATCGCTTTCTACACTCTGTCCCACTACTCCACATTCCCTCTTTTGCGGCACATCTCCTGCTTCCCTTGTATTCACCATCTTCCCTCCTCCTCTTCGGCCTCCTCCTCCTCCTCCTCCTCCTAATCCTCAATCAATACTCTGTGTGTCCATGTGTTCCTTCCCTACCATCCAATTCCTACTCCCTCCTCTGTTTCACCAAACCCTCCTCCTTCCTCTGAATGACCATTTCACTTGTCGTACCCAATGTATTTTAAGAAATTAAATAGCAGATTTTGTCGTAGCTGTAGTAAGTGAAAAGGAGCTATTCTTAGAGAGAAGTAAGGGAAATAGCGACTCAAAGAGATACCATTAATTATACACACTGTTTGTACTGGATTTCAATTTTCACTGCTGACAACGTAAAATGTTCAAATGTTTGTAAATCTCTGGGACTCAGCTGCTTGGTTATCAGTCCCTATCTTACAAACTAGAAACTTCCTGGCAGATTAAAGTTGTGTGCCGAAACGGGGACTCGAACCTGGGACCTTTGCCTTTTGCGGGCAAGTGCACTACCGACTGTACTATCACGACACGACTCACGATGCCGCCTCACAACTTTACTTCCGCCAGTATCTCGCCTCCTACTTTCCAAACTTCACAGAAGCTCTCCTACGAACCATGCAAGACTAGCACTCCTGGAAGAAGGGGTATAGTGGAGACATGGCTTAGCCACAGCCTAAGGGATGTTTCCAGAATGAAATTTTCACTCTGCAGCGGAGTTAAAATTTCATTCTACTTAAAGTAAGTTATACTAACTTAAGGACAACACAAACACCCTTGCCCGAGTGGGGACTCGGACTTCCACGGACAATGGACGCGCACACCGCAGCACAGCGCCTGGTGCGTACGGCTATTCCGCAGCGGCGTTAACAACATCATCGACCTACCAGTTGTAGATGTCCAGCATGCATATGTTATACCAAACAAAAGATTTAAACAATAACGTCCTTCAGAAAACCTTGTTCCTTTCGTGCGTTGTTTCTTTTCCGTACGCAGGTTACAAGTTCGTAACACTTCAATTTTTCACTTCCGCTTAGTGTTACTGACAATATTGGTCTTTTTAATGTCTGATGGAGCAAGGCTGAAGTAACTTCCTGAGCCTTTCTTCCAATACGTAAGTATGGATTACAGCGTATTTGAGCAAAACACAGTATTTCTTATTTCTATGACTCACACGTGTTTCATTGCTTTTACCACGTTCACGACCATTTGAACTTGTGACATTTGTGTGCCTGTGACGTAGTCTTATTGACTACCTGACATAATTGATATTAAAAATCACTGCTTTAAATTTCAATGTTATGAATAAATATCAATAATAATAATTCACACTCCTTGCACGTTTCGCAATTAAGACAACAGCCGGGGGACCCCTCCAGCCTACATCTTACATGAAGAGAGTCTCACATGTGGGTCCCCGATTTCGATCAAATTTAGCATAGACGTTCTATACTGAATATAACGAGACACGGGTTCCAGCGTTTTGGTGGGAACTCAGCAGTTCTTGAAAACATCAAGGTCAAATGTAGCGCATGTATCAGTGTTCGTCGTTTTTTATGTTCTGAATGATGTTATGTATAGAGGATGGTTCTCCGACAATCCTGTCTTGGCATCTCGTTCCCACCACGATACCTTAAAGTTTGTGGTGGTCGAGGGTGGGAATCTGCGCTTTGGAGCGACAAATCTATGCGTTGCGATCGGGAGATGGTAAGTTCTCGAAGAAGTGTGTAGTAGAAGTCTGTTGTTTGTCGGGGCCAGAGCGATCTTTTCCTACCATAACGAATTAGCGCACGTCTTAAAGGTCGGTTTGATCCAGTCTAGCCACCAATGAATCGTTGTGGATACCTCTGTAACCACCTTAACATTCGATCAGGTACTCTCTATTGGTACTCTCTGTGGTAGGAGTAACGCATTTAGTTTTCATGTTCCGATTTCACCATACGACCTGTCTTCGGAAGTGGACGGCGCGGATGTATGTACTGTGGTACAAGAATGCCGTGGACCAGGGCTCCGCTTGAACAATTGAACAATCGCTGTCACAAGGTAACAGGACACGTACATTCGGTCCAGTCTGCTTGCAAAGTGGCTGGTCACGTAAGTGAAAGCAGGACGGTCAGCATATATCACCTCCCAAGTATCGGGAAGACGCAGGTGTTGCACGAAAAGGAGCGATTCGGGCCCTGTAGTTGGGTTGTTGGTCTTTCGGAGAGAGCATGCTGTTGAAGTCTCCGCCTAGGATGAGGTTACTGTAGCGTCCCAAAAAGAGAGGCTTAATATCTTCTGCATAAAATTGTGACTATTCCCGCTTTTTATCTGTCCGGAAGGCGTGTAGGCGTTAATAGATCGTGTTTCCTGCATATCGAATACCAGTCCTCACAACGACGGCAAGTGACTTCTATACCATCTCGTACGAGAGCAGCCGTTCCGCTGCCTCTCGCATCAGCAGGGGTAACGTAAGCAATGTAACCATAAACATCTGGCCAAGTGTTCACTCGCATTTCTTCCATCAATGCAACATCCATGTCAGCTGCACTGAGCATATCGCGTGGCGGATGAAGTTTGACTCGCGTGATGATCGGTCAAGATTAATGGAGACAATTCTGTAAGCTCTAGTGGGACATTCATTACTTCCTGGGGAAGAGTTGTAAATGCCTCGCACCACGTCAAGCCAACCCATCATCGAGCTATACGTTTGTCGTCTGAAACCGAGGCGGCAGTTGACACTGCATCTTCAGCAGAATACCCAGGTACAGGATCTTCTCCCCGTGCTATCAGATGAGTGTTTGCGTCTTCAAAGGCCTTTCTTTGCAACTGCGGTGGTACTTCTGCACTCGAGGCGTCGTTCGACCTGATTATCGTCATTCGTCAGCTGTACACTCTGTATATGCTGAGCTGTAACATGCCGTGTCGTAGAAGACATGTCACAATCTGTCGTTGTTGGAGTGGTCACTAGCTCAGTAGGGTAGGAAGAGGTCTCGTTACTTTGTGATTGTGTCGAGGCCTCATCGGATGAAGCCTTCTTTCGCTTCTTATGCCTCTTTGGAGACCGCGGTGTTGGAGAATATGTTTTCGTGTCAGATGTCGGAATTGAGTTTCGCTAATCAGGTACAAAGGCGGCCGTGGGCACTACATCTCACCAACTTCAGTTTTGCCATAGGTTTTCCCTTCTACTGTTTTCTGTGCCGGTGGAGTGGTAGGGGCGACCGTGCTGAATGACAGTCGTTCCTCCTCTTCTCGTCCCTGACATCGTCATTTGTGAAAGGTCCTGCGGTTGTTCAGGCTTATGGATCTGTCCGACGTCTGTTCAGAGTGCCGTTGCTTATATAATAGGCAGGATTGTCGGTGTGGTAGAAGACAGTAGATCCGTACATTGGAGCTGGGCAGTCCTTCGTTGTAAACACACTAAGCGAATATGGCCTTCTTTGCCCCAAACGAGGAAGTCTTTGTTGTCCGTCGTATATAACGATTGCTCTACATCCTGTGATGGTAAGATACGATGGAACACGAGTTCAATGCGCACCTGTCGTACTCCATTTAGCACTGGGTTGGTGGTAAATTGCGCCCACTTCTGTGTAACGTAGCTGAGAATTTCTCCTACTGGCACTTCGAATGGGAGTTCGAGTATACGGATCGTTCGGAGACCGATACCCACATGATCCACATTCACTGGGGCAATGTTACCATCAGAAAGTCGAAAACCGTCTTTCGTCCTCTCTAATATCGTGTTGCTTTCAGCATCATTTCCTAATACAACATAAGCCACGCTGCTCATAGTTAAGAGGTGGGTTTCAATAAGATCTTCTAGAAGAAATCGTTCCACTTTGAGTAATTCCGATCGCGCATATTCGGTTGAGAAGGTGAATTTCAGTGTCGATTTCCTGTATGAGTTGGCCATCAATGTCGAAAATCACTCGCCTGTGCCAAAGCTGCTTAATCACGTGAACACCGCAATGCGCAAGCTGCAACGGGACAAACAGGTTCGTCCTCATCGCTTCGCTGTCTGCCGTAGACTGCCCACTCGAGTGGCGACGGCACTCGGAAAATCGCACATGTTTACAAGTATTCAAGCTATAGCATGTAAACACAGAAACGTTAATTACTCGGACGTGATTAACATTTGACCCCATATATATAAGTAAAAGATGCTCACCATCAGACGATCTCAAAATGTTCAAATGTTTGTTAAGCTTATGGGACTTAACTACAGGGTCATCAGTCCCTAAACTTACAAACTACTTATCAACTACCTTATACTAAGGACGGCACAAATATCCATGCCCGAGGGGGGATTCGAACCCCCGACCGTAGTGGCAGTGCAGACCGTGACTGGAGCTCCTCAGTCCTCTCGGCCACCGCGGCCGGCTCAGACGATCTTTCGGGTATAGCACTGACTACGCAATTTTCCGACATCAATTCTGACCTTCATGAGTTGTGAACTACTTTCTAGCTAAAAGCCGAAATAGATGTTTCTTTGTATTCAATATATAATAACGACCACGGAAAATTCGATCAAAATTTGTGTGTGTCCCACAATTCAGACCCTACCCTTGTGAGGAGTGCAGAGTCATTCGTGTAGTTAAATGTTTCAGCGTGTAAGCTGAACACTTCATGCATACATAACTGTTAACACTCACAAGACGTTAACTGATAGAAAATGTTTTAAATCGAGATAAAACTACCAGGTATTGCTATCTATACTGCTCTAATAAATGTTCTTCTGAAAACAAAACTTTTATTTAAACACCATTAGTACATAAATAAAAATCATCATCTTTATTTGGTCCTAATTCATTTCCTTTCAAGCAGATATTACCTCCATACAAAATCCAGAATATTTTTCATATTGAGTATTGATATCAGATAATTCCTCACAACATAGGCGCATCATCCATTTGACTAACATAATGTATTCACTGCTAGTTTAGCTCACGTATACTGACGAAGTACATCTGCCACAACACAGACAAAGACGGACAGCGTTCGCTGTACCAGTGTATATATAATACAGTTTACATCATAATTACAAATCTCACGGTTTTATCATGTTACACTTCATGTAATACCTATATATAATTATTTGTGTTAAATGGAGTCATTACAAATATTTTGTGAATATAATTAATCTTAATTTCAGGAAAATTGTTAATATCATAAGTTGACGATCGGCAATCATATGATAATCAACTGCCATTTCTTTTTAACCATCTTTGAAATACATTGACTGTAATAGTAAACAAAATACAACATGTGTCAATTCCGATCTTAAGTGGTATGTTATACTAAATTCCATGATACCTTCAACCTGAAATATACATCAGTAACAGTAATAAGGTGAGTTGGTGTACATTCCGTTCCTAAACTACTAAACGAATGATCAGCAAAAAAAATTCAAACAGTTATGTATTGTCACAATAGGATGACGTGTCTGTAGATCGGGCACAGTTCGCCCGTTTGCCACCAGCACAGCCCTGTATATACACAAGTACAAATAATCGTACAATGTGTTGGCAGAATTCTTTCCTCAGAAACAGTGTCTAATACCTATTGGCTTAGCGTATAATGAAAAACCGATTTCTTTTCCGGTCTTAATAGAGTCTAATTGCATTAAAGGGTCCATATGAATATTTGTGTCTGGAATTGTGTCGATTCCTACCTTTTCTCTCCCTTGATTCGTTTATAGATTCAGTAATATTAGTTCCAGATACGAATAATATGTTGGACGTTCGATACAGGAAACAGTTTTTTGTCATTTGGTGAACACCTAGTAAACTAAAATAGTAGAAGGAAAGACATAATCAAACAAACAACAGACGCTAACTTTCACTGCAAGTAAAGTTCAACGTTGTAAGGTAATTCAACTAAAAATGAGTTTCAATAAATTGATGTCACTGCATACATTGCCATTATTTCTTATATTTTCCTGTTTCTCACTTCCTTGTTCTTCACTCTTGGTTATTCTATTTGGTCAACGCTGTCATCGTCGGCCACCTCGGACATGGATGTTTGTATCGTTTTTAGTATAAGGTAGTTTATAAGTAGTTTGTAAGTTTTGGGACTGATGACTCCGCAGTTACGTCCCTTAAGCTTAACAAACATTTGAACATCACCGCACACAACGCGACTACTAAAGATATGCAAAATATTATGAGTCTAATGGAAAGTAGAATATAACGATAACGTCGAAGAGCTTACTGTTAAAGTAGCATATAATTATAGAGAAGATACACTCTGGTAAAATAGTGGACAGTACATATAACAGAATAACGAAAACTTGAAAAGAGAAGAGTAACAGCTTCTGAAGAGTCTTCCACGTGTATCTATGTACAGTTTGAAAAATTAACATACTATGCAGACACTATCACAGCTAAAAATTTCGAAAGAGCTCGGTCTATAATATCTTACGCCAAGTGAACAGACATACATGTTTGTAGGTGTGTTTACCCTTCTGGAATATATTTACGTACTCGTCAGTCGTAATCTGAGTTTTTATTTTGACATTGATTATAGGAAATATGCAACTCATTATTAAATAATGCTTACTAGGTTATGACAGGTCGAAGAGAAAACCGAAGAATAATGTTAATTTTACCCATTTTTTAATGTCAAATAAACTTTCTAATGTATCTTACTACTACTTTGTTCGTTATTTGATAGATTCAGCTGGACATCAGAACATATGTTGAAAATGTTCAAATGTTTGTATAGCTTATGGGACTTTATGGGCTCCTCAGTCCCTAAATTTACAAACTACTTATGAACTAGTTACCACTAAGGACGGCACAAATACCCATGCCCGAGGGGGGATTCGAACCCCCGACCGTAGTGGCCGTGCAGAACGTGACTGGCGTGCCGCAGACCGTTCGGCCACCGCGGCGAACATATGTTGAGGTTCTCAGGAATGTTTATCTGGCTTATGTTAATATACTTTCTATTACATTCCTCAATCACATGCCTGATTGTAGCACAATTGTAACTTTTATTACACTGTTCGGCTATAACTGTTCGTCTCATTTCCTGATCAGTTTTCTTACGCTTGGGCAGCATTGAAAGACGGACGTCGAGAATAGGGTTTAACGTCACGTCGACAGCGTGGTCAGTAGATACGGGGCACACGGTTTGGTTGTATTGTTAGGGAAGAAACTCGGTAGTATGCTTTGTTAAGACCTTCCCGGAATTTATCTGCAGCGATTTAGGGGACAAAAACCTAAACCGTAGACCTGTATGGCTGGAGGTGAGTTTGAAGCGGCGTCCTCCCAACTACGTGTTCAATGCGTTATCACTGCGCCACCTCGCTCGGTTGGGGCTGTCGTAGGACGGACTTATCACAAAATGTGCTTTATACAATTAACACACTAAATGCAAATACAGAGGGACAAATCGAAAAATTTACTGCAGATTATTATTGTGCGCGTCCTGGAGATTTCCAGTATGTACATCATGTCAGTTTCTCACAATATCATTGGGTCACTTTTCACAATATTCGTAATGATAATTTACAAAACAGTAACATACATAATAGTGAAGCATTTCTACGTGAGGACACACAATGCAATGTAATGCACAAAATAAATAAATAAATAAACAATTAATCTGTAGATTGGTTCCATAAGTTTCTTACTGATAAAAAACGGAAATTGATCAACACAATAGAAAGGGTTGTCGAAAGTACATTTTTGCATCTTAGTTTCAAGTTTAACTTTCGTATTTATTGGGCCGTACTCAATTGGAATTAAGTGTGGTGAAAGATCTTATTTTCTTTATTTTCCGTTTCACTGTGAAGAACTGATGTATTATTAACAACTTTAATGATTAAAAGAGTGTGAGAACTTAAAAGTGACGTATTGACAAATAACATAAAAACTAGTTAAACTAACATACACTAAGGATAAAACACACACACACACACACACACACACACACACACACACACACACACGACAAACACGCACACATTTATGGGCGAGGGAGGCCTCGAAATTGTGGCGAAAGCGACCGCCAAGTGGGTAACGTGATGCTTTAAACCATACGGCCACTCGCGCGCAGCTTTAAGGTAAGGAATTGGACTCAGGAGAAGTAAGGGAGAAAAACCGGACCGAAGAGCCGTGAGTATAGGGAAACACACATCTTGAAGTGACAGAAGATCTAATGAAAATTCCTAACGGTAATTAGCTTTCGCAATACTACAGCATTTTCCCTAACGCATTCTACAGATGTTTTTTATACCAACCCTAGAAATAAATTAAAAAATAAATTTGGAAATTGTTGTTGACTTATCCAAACCATATACTTTTGAAGAAGGTCCAATGTGTAATTGCTGAGATTTGGTAAAAGACATTAGTTAAAGGAAGATGTAATTTTTGCAGAATTTTAGTGTAACTAGGAAGTAAAAGAAAAAAAAATTGCATCGGTTAATAAGATACAAAGAACAAAACTGAATTAATTCAACTCATAAATTGGCATAATTGCTTTATAAATGGGCCAGAAGGAAGATTCTGACAAAATAATGGAGGCAGACGAATATAATCCATATATCAAAGTTTTATCGGTGTAATGAACTTCTGTTAATACATCGAAAAGAAAGACAAGGAATAGGCTTTAGTGTGAGTTTATATATAGAGGAAAGAATTCTTTCAGTCTTCTCGGTTGTTCGATACGTACACGTATACTTAAGGAAGCGCTTTACGATTTCTGTTGTGTTGTCCTTAGGTTAGTTTACCTTAGTTTAAGTACTTTGTAAGCTACAGGCTGATGACCACGCAGTTTGGTCCGATAGATTTACAAACATTTGAACATGGCTGAGGAAGGAATCGAATATCCGACGGGGAGTGACGACGCAATCCGTAGCTAGGAGCTTTAGACCGCATTCAAGTGCAGCCAGACGTCTGTTATTCAGGCGAATGTTCACAGCAATAACCTTTTCAACGTCACAGGCAATAAATTCGAAGTTCCAATTCTTCTACGTCTACATCAACAAATCATTTTGGGTTCGTCAGACCACCTTCATATTTACGTAACATTCATTTGTGGAATAGCGCACGCGAAGAAAGAACAACCAAATGACTTCGTTTGAGTTCTGATGCCTCTTATCTTATGATGATGATCATTTCTCCCAATGTAGGTGGGAGTCAGCAATATAATTTCACACTCGGAGGTGAAACGTGAAGAACGGAAATTCGTAAGTAGATCTCGCTGGAATGGTAAACACTGTTTCTGTAATGATTCCTGCATCATCTGTTGTATCATTTCCGTGACACTCTCTCCCATGTATTTGGCAGTACAAAACGAGCTGCCCTTTTCTGTACTCTTTCACTGTCCTTCGACAATCCCACCGGATAAGAAGCCCTCAGCACGGGCAAAAGCAGTGCAGGCAGTCTCTTCAGTAGTTACGTTGCATCTGTGTTCTGCCAATAAAACACAGTCTTAAGCCGTTTTTAAACGATGAACGGACTTATAATAGAGTGATAATAAAATCCGATAATAGCAGCCGTTTGTCGTTTGGACGAGGTAACTAATGCGATAATCGTAGCGATAAAGAAATAGGGCCTGTCCTAAATTCGGTATTAGTTTGCTTCCTTGTTACGTGTATTTTGACTTTCGTCAAAGTTTTTGTTTTATGATTGTTGCCTTGTAAGGGAGTGAAACTTAGACGATAAATAGTTCAGACAGGAATGGGAGAGAGGCTTTTGAAATGTGGTGCTACAGAAGAATGTTGAAGGTTAGGTGGGTACATCGCGTATCCAATGAAGAGGTACTGAACAGAATTGGGGAGAAAAGGAAATTTTGCACACCTTGACAAAAAGAATGAAGCGATTGGTAGGACACATTCTTAGACATGAAGGAATCGAAAATTTAGCATTGGAGGGAGGTGTGTGAGGGGAAAATCGAAGAGGGAGGCCAAAAGACGAATATAGTACTCAGATTCTGATGATTGTGGGCTGCCGTTCTTATGAGGAGATGAAGAAGCTTGCTCAGGATAGAGTCGGGTGGAGAGCTATAGCAAACCAATCCCCGGAGTGAAGACCACAACAACAACGTTCTAGTTACGGAATGGAACAACGCTGCTATTACACTTTTAATAGAGGTATTGCGAAGCGCCAGCACTGTTTTAGCTCATAGTCACAGAAACTCATAAATATTGGTTAATAAACCTTGAAGATATATTAACAACAGACTTTTTTACGTTGTTAACAACATGACAGCATGGGAAACTTAGACATAATTCTGGAATTCTTTAGGGTCCTCCTTCTTTAATTCTCTTATTATCATCTTGTATGCATGGCGGTTTTCTTCTTCACTTCTCTGAAGCCACTGTCGCAAACAGAAGCCTATTTTTTATTCGGTGTTGTATCCGCCTTGTAGCAACGAGAGACAATGCAAACGCAGCCGTAGTTATGGCGAAGTTTACCAGTACTGAACTCATTTCTTGAAAATGTACAACTGGTCTACAATCCCTGCAAAACAACAACAAACGAGACTTACGACACATTCGTAGTAGCGTTTACTCTCTGCTTACGTTTATCGTCTAAACACGCTGCTGCAAGATCTTGCATGAGTTTATAGTTTGGGACAAGTACGCCAGGAGCTCCTCAATAAACTATTATCAATCTTGCCACTTTTGTTCATCGTTTAAAACGGGCTTGAGTTCATCTTTGGCCGCGGCGGAGTGGCCGACCGCATTGAGGTACTATGCTCCGAATCACCCCACTGGCATAGATGTTTGTCTTATCTTTAATATAAGTTTGTAAGTAGTTTGCGAGTGTAGGGACTGATGATCCCATAAGCTTAACAAACATTTGAACATTTTTAGCCCATCTTTACTATAACATTATCTACATGTTCTTTCCAATCTTTGTCTTTATTGTTATGTCCAGGAATTCGGTTGAATTTATGTTCTTCATATTTGATTTTTCTATTTTTTAGTGCTCAGGTACACTACCTAATACCGAGCGAGGTGGCGCAGTGGTAACACACTGGACTCGCATTCGGAAGTATGGTGGTTCAAATCCACCTCCGGCCATTCAGATTCAGGTTTTCCGTGATTTCCCTAAATCACTCCAGGCAAATGCCGGGATGGTTCCGTTGAAAGGGCACGGCCGATTTCCTCCCCCATCCTTCCCCAAAAATCTGAGCGTCTCTAATGACCACGCTGTCGACGGGACGTAAAAACCTAAGCTTCCTTCCACTACCTAACACTTTTCATCATTGAATGTCAATTGCCAATTTTCGCAACGTATATACATCTTTTATAAATTGCTCTGCAGTTAGATTTGATCTGATGACTTTATTAGACGGTAAATGAGAGAACCATTTGGAAACAACCTAACAGGACTGATCAGGTATTTTTCCAGATTGTTTATACAGATAAAAATGTTCAAATGTTTGTAAAGCTTATGGGACTTAACTACGGGGTCATCAGTCCCTAAACTTACAAACAACTTATGAACTACTTTCGAACTAGAACGGCACAAATATCCATGCCCGAGGGGGGATCGAACCCCCGACCGTAGTGGCCGTGCAGAACGTGACTGAAGCGCCTTATTCCCCTCGGCCACCGCGGCCGGCGTTTGTACAGATAAGGAGCACCAGATATCACCTGTGATTCATTCGATGGTTTTCCGTGGATTGCTTCGAACTGTGCTCTCTATTACTGGAAATTTGTAATCTAATCACATACCTGAGATAATATTCTATAAGCTTGCGATATTCGCTCTCAAAAGTCTTCTTACAAACAGTCTTACGTTCTTTGGCTACATGTTAGAAAAGATCATTGGAATGAAATTTTCCAAATCTTGGTTCAATACATCGTCTCTTCGACGTAGTACATAATGTTTGATCACAGGGTACGTCCCAAAAACCTGCTGCAAATTGACCTGTAATTTAGTGTGTTAGTCCTATTGCCTTTCTTGAATACCGATGTGGCCAAGTGGTGTATCAACTATTTCTTTAGAAGGACTTTGATCTGGGGGGCGGCCGCGGTGGCCGAGGGGACTGAGGCGCTCCAGTCACGGTCTGCACGGCTACTACGGTCGGGGGTTCGAATCCCCCCTCGGGCATGGATATTTGTGCCGTCCTAGTTCGTAAGTAGTTCATAAGTAGTTTGTAAGTTTAGGGACTGATGACCCCGTAGTTAAGTCCCATAGACTATACAAACATTTGAACATTTGATCTGGGGGGAGCGGCGAGGTCTTGCAATTTTTATTTATCGAAAGTTCCGGTATCCGTTTTATAGAATAAAAAAAATAAAAAAGGATGAATCGTCTCATTTATATGTAACAGTAGTCACGAGCGCCCCATCACTACAGATGTCCCCTATTAGCAGTCACAGAATGACGAATAGGACGAAAGGAGATGACAGAATGTAGAAGTTGTTGCAAGATGCTTTAGTCAATGGCAAAAATGGCTACCATCTAAAACACGAAGGGGGGGGGGGGGGAGGCAGAAACCGTATCTTGCCCTTCCAAAGTTTCACGTTGGGGGAGGGGGGACTGCTCCTACTGACCTCCCCCCCCCCCCTCCCCGGATTGATGTACCGTTTTCGGTGCTGAAATCTGCATTGAACAAGCTTCTTAAGCATATCTAATAATAACGTCGCCACTGACCGCAGTAAGCAAGGTGGCCCCGACGAACCGAGCTCTAAGCGGAAACTAGAGTAGCTTATCTGCCCGGCTCCGCATCCTGCCGGCTGGAGTCGCGTTATCTGTGCATCGGCGGCGTGTCCCCGCGATTAGCAGGCCGCGTCTACGCGGACGCATTATCAAAACATGGCGCGCGCAGTCCCATTTTGTCGTGACCGCGGGCGCACTCTATCTCGTAATCACATCGCGAGGAAATATTTAACATAAATTATTTCACGTAAACGCGGCGCAAATGAACTTTTAATAGGTCGCTTCCGGAGTGACAACTGAATTCTGAGTTACGGTGATGTGTGCGCGCTGTCCCTGCCTATCGGCCAATCTCCTAATGCCAACTGTGTCCACTTTTTACGGGGGTCCCCATTCTTCTCGCAGGAGTTACGGTACTCATTAGGCCAGGAGCTTACCAAATGGCCCGGCGGGGGCAGGTGCGGGGCTGCTCGGTATTTAAATGCTAATGCGCCCACCGCGTATATCTCCCCATGCTTTATGAACGCAGCGCCAGGCCCACGCGGGGAGCGCCAGCGAGGGCGGTTGTCTTCTTACAAATTAAATGCTCTACGAACGCGTAATTTTGTCCGAAAGGGGGCGGCGTATTACAGTGGCAGCTACTTTGATTCTGCAAAATACGGTGCAATCGGCGAATAGAGAACTGTAGTAAGGTCTGTGTCAAATACCAAGATGGGCAACAGGCGGATTGTATTTTTCTCGACTTCAAAAAGGCGTTCGACGCGGTGCCACACTGCAGACTGCTAACGAAGATATGAGCTTATGGAATAGGTTCACAGATTTGTGACTGGCTGGAAGATTTCCTAAGTAATAGAACGCAGTACGTTGTTCTCGACGGCGAGTGTTCATCAGAGACGAGTATATCGTCAGGCGTGCCCCAGGGAAGTGTGATAGGACCGCTATTATTTTCTATCTATATAAATGATTTGATAGACAGAGTAAGTTGTAATTTGCGGCTGTTTGCTGATGATGCTGTGGTGTATGGGAGGGTGTCGTCTGTAACTGACTGTAATAGCATACAGGATGACTTAGACAAAATTTCTAGTTGGTGTGAAGAATGGCAGCTAGCTCTCAATGTAGAAAAATGTAAGGTGATGCGCATGCGTAGAAAAAAACAATCCTATAATATTCGAATACAGCATTAGTAGTGAGCTTCTTGATGCTGTCGCGTCGTTCAAATATCTAGGCGTAACATTGCAGAGCGATATGAACTGAAACGAGCATGTAAGGACAGTTCTGAGTAAGGCGTCCATCCGACTTCGGTTTATTGGGAGAATTTTGGGAGGATGTACTTCACCTGTAAAGGAGACCGCGTAAAAAACGCTTTTACGACCACGTCTTGAGTATTGCTCAAGTGTTTGGGACCCGCAGCAGATCAGTTTAAAGGAAGACATAGAGCCGGTTCAGAGGCGAGCAGCTAGATTTCTTACCGGTAGGTTCGACCAATGCGCTAGTGTCACGGAAATGCTTCGGCAACTCAATTGAGGATCGTCGGAAGAAAACGTTCTTTTCGTGAATTTCTGTTAAGTAAATTTAGAGGGCCGGAATTTGAAGCTGAGTGTAGTACGATCTTGCTGCCGCCTATTTACATTTCGCGTAAAGATCACAAAGACAAGATAAGAGAAATTGGGGCATTCTTTTTTTCCTCGTTCCGTTTGGGAGTGGAATAGGAAATGAAATGCCTAGTAGTGGTACAGTGTATCCTCCGCCACGCACCTTGCGGTGAATTGCGGAGTATGTATGTAGATGTAGATGTAGACTGTATCTTCAGTTACTCCTGTGATCAGCAAGGACCAGTGACGCAGCCAGGATATTCTCAAAGGGGAGGAGGGGAGGGTACGAATGGTTAAAGAGAAATTTAGAAAGGCTCATGTTTTTCATGTATTCTAAAAACAAACTTACGCTAACATATTTTTTTTTTTATATTTTATGCACATAGTTTGCGTTTGTAAGGCCTTCTTACAAATATTGCAATACTTCATATACAAAATTGAGGAAATTTTTTTTTTAAAAATTGTTTCAATATACGACAGCAGAACCTTCAGTTGTTATTCCAAATGAAGTCAGATTACCAGAATGAAAAGTGTTCAAAATGTTCAAATGTTTGTAGATCTTATGGGACTTAACTAAGGGCTCATCAGTCTCTAAACTTACGAACTACTTATGAACTACCTAATACGAAGGACGGCACAAACAGCCTAGGGTTACCATGTGTTCGTCATCAAAAAAGAGGACACTTCATATAAAAAAGAGGACACTTTATTGTTAACATACTGTTATTTACAACTTAATTAATGAACCACGCAAAACTACTATAAACTAAATCAGTAACCTTGTGTGGTTATTGTAAAACAAAACATTACGAACCTTGACAGTTTATTCATCATTACTAGGAGACAATTGTCCCTTTCTTGTCTTTTTCACTTTCGAACCAACTATATTTACGATCCATTATTAAACCTTACGATACTTATACGATTCACCTTTGTTTACAACGAATATCTACGTTCCAGTAGGGCAAATGAAACATTCCACTTCATGTTCGTTTCTTCCTCCCTTCAATGACTTGTATTTCTCCAAGAGCACGTCCTTCAACACTGACTTTCTTTTCGGCATTTTGTATTTGCATTTAAGTTCGTAATTTATTTTGAAGCAAAGGTCTACCTACAATCTCGAATACACAATACAGTTTAACCTAAACCACAAAGTATATCAAAAGTAACGCCAAAGAACATAATGCAGAACACAGAATGATAGACAAATTGGGTTCCTTCGCAGAGAAGTTTCAAATCGTTTGCAACTGTGAGACCCATGAAATTGTGAACGGCAATTTCTCTCTGAGTATGTGCGAGATAGTTGCGAACAGTTTGGACTTGCAGTGCGAACGAATCCGTTGTCGCCAATGACACAAAAATAAATTTTCCTTTCTCGGAACCCCAAAAATAGGACATTCTGTAGAATTCTATAAATTTCGGCCGAACACATTTTCTTGCCTCACAAAGACTGTGTCTGGGAATAAGAGGACGTATGGTAACCCTAGTTAAGCTGTTCTAACTTGAAATTCTTAGAAGCCGGTGTATCTTGCATTGTTGCAAACCTGTGTTCTTAACTGGCTGCCTCGCAGCTACTATTCTGCGACAATTACCACGCCAGTTATTTAAATTGTTCTAAAGTAGCTTTACCTGAGAGCAGCGCCGGCGTTGAAAAACGGTTAAATTATCAAAATCTGGTGATTGTGACAGTTCAGAGATTTGTATTTACGCATTTTCAGATTGAAATAGTTGCTTAACGCAAAAAGGAGGACATTTCCCCATTTTCCTAAAAACCCGACCGGACCATTTTTAGGGTCCAAAAAAGAGGACGTCTGGTAACCCTAAAATAGCCATGCCCGAGGGGGGATTCGAACCCCCGACGGTAGTGGCCGTGCAGACTGTCACTAGCGCGCCGCGGAACGCTCGGCCACCGCGGCCGGCAATGAAACGTATTTCTTTGTATTTGAACACTGGCAACGACACGGTTGCACGTCACCAAGCTCGCTGCCTGTCAGACACGACTGTAGCTCGGTGTTTCGCAAAATCTGCCTTAATTTTTGCATCAGTATAAAAACCTTGCGTATTGATTTAGGAAGCGTAAGTCTATAATATTATTTCCAAGATTATTGGTTCTTTTATTGCCATTGCTACGTATCAATCCTCTAGATAAAATATTACCTTCAAACCTAACATTACACATACTAAGTGAGGTGCCTTATGATATATTGAAATATTGGCACTCCAAATAACGACTTCACTGCTGTAAACAGATAAATAAGCTATTATAGTAGTACCTATTTTAACTTACCATAACGCTAGTAAACAAATGAAAGTCGGTTATTCTCTTTTTCTCGTTATTAACTTACTCATAATTGGAAACTTATCTTAAAAGCACAAAAAAATAATAAATAAACGGCAGCGGCAACATTCCACTGTAGTGCTTCACATAGCAATAATTGAGTAAGGCCAACAATGGACAACGGCTAAAGGAGGACTGGGCAACAGCCGATACTTTTATCGATGTATTTATAATTAAAAGTTATAGATGGCTTTGTTGTCGATAGTACGTATCTCTTTTTCGGTATATGACTGATAAAAATATCATTCAGTTTCACTACACGGTAGCTAGGTCATGTCTTATTGCATTTAGTGCCTTCGGAGGTTCGAGTCCACCATCGGGTTTGGGGGTGTGTGTTGTCCTTAGCATAAATCGTTTAGGTGATAGGGGGATGCGGGCCCCCAAGACTCCCCCCCCCCCTTTGGCTACGTCCTTGCAAGGACACGAACAGTAACGGAGCGTACGTAGTACACCAGTCAGTTACGCCTGACGTCGCCACTTCTAATGGCGGGAGCACAAGGGAGCCGTTCTGTTGCGCAACTACGAGGGTTGGAAGTTAAATAGTGGCAACACTGTTGCGGAGACACTAGGCAATGGGATCTACTATTGTCGCTCATAGCACACATTGTTGACATACCTACCTTACTTCCGAGCAAATAGACTCGCTCGTCACGCGTCACTGACGCGCGCACAATCGAGGGAAACACACTTATTAGTGAGCGGTCTAACGTAATGATGTCAGAGTTTTTTTCGAAACAGGAACAATGAAGTTGGATCAAGGTTGACTGTGCCACAGGTCGTACAGCACAACAGTGTCATCAAGGTTTTCAAGAGGCGTGCGTGGAATCGGCATTGCTGTAGAGAACAGTGGCTTGTGTAGGACTGTGATCGTGTTATCCGAACGCATTACTTTCCACGGCAAACCGTCAATGCACAGTATTACTGTTCGTTCTTGGACCATCAGCTTTGCAAAGGAAGCGGCCACACTTTTTTCCCAACCCTAACATCGTTTTGCACGCCATTGCGCGGGCGCATACATCGCAAACTGTGGCTGCTCGCTTTGGTCGATGGGACTGGGAAGTACTGTACCACCCACCATACTCCTCGGACCCAAGTCCTTGTGACTTTGATTTGATTCCGAAGATGAAGCAACCATCTCCTTGGCACTCGCTTCAGAACTGTTCCACTCGTTCGACAGGCAGTGGATCACTCCATTCGCACCATCAACAGAACACGCTCTGATAACGGTAAACTACGCCTTCCACATCGCTGGCAACAGCTTCTACACAACGCTGATGATTACCTTGAAGGACAATAACAAGTACAAAAATGTAACGCTTGTATTTCGGTTTTGAATAAATTGTTGCCACTACGTAAGTTCTAACCCTCGTATTTAGCATCCGTTGCTTTCCTACTGCTTTGGTTTTTGGGAGCTCGCACATGACGAGCAACTGTCGCTTAACAGCAGGTACATTTTAAAGGTTTTCCTAGAGCAGTCGACAAGCACACAGAGATGGATAGTCTTCATAGATATTGGTGCAAATAGAGTACCAGGTGATCACTCAGTTTTTAATCATTCTAATATGGGAAATAAGCTACAACGCAGTCTTCTGAACATACCGAACGACTGAACATTGCCTTACGATTCAGGAGCCAAACCATCAAACCATGCCTTCGTGTTCGTTTGCTGATGAAGCTTCTGGTTTATCAACGCACTTTTTGCGCCCATTTGGAAAAAATATCCCTAAACACTAAACACAATAAACAAAATTTATAATCGTAGGCATACAACAACTCTTCGTATAGTTGAATGCCATCTGGCATGCTGGCGAACAAATGGCGTATTTTCCATAGAACCCTCAATGTTACCATTGATTTCTACGATATGATGATCCAAGCACGTTGTATCCTCCACAGTTACATGCGCTGGAGACAGACCTAGATTATGAATGTTACCTGCAGAGTATAGACAGTGGACTTCGAACTCGAAGTGCACTTCTGTCAATACTAGCAATATTTTGCAACCTTTTTTACGTCCTCTGTAGAATCTACTTCTTGGCGGAACGATGGAATCTGATTTCACTACGACTCAACAACATTTAGAAACCTACTTTTTCTTTCCACAAAACGTTATTAAGAAGTATACCGTAATGATGTAAAAAAAAAAAAAAAAAAAAAAAAAAAAAAAAAAAAAAAGCCGGCCGCGGTGGCCGAGCCGTCTGCGGCGCGCCAGTCACAGTCGGCACGGCCGCTACGGTCGGCGGTTCCAATCCCCCCTTAGGCATGGATGTTTGTGTCGCCTTTAGTATAATGCAGTTCATAACTAGTTTGTAAGTTTAGGGACTGACGACCCCGCAGTTAAGTGCCTTAAGCTTGACAAACATTAAAAAAAAAAAAAAAAAAAAAAAAAAAAAAAAAAAAAAAAAAAAAACAATAATAGCAAAATTGTCAAATAAAAATTTACGGCTTTTCTTTAATTTTTTATTTTTATTTACTTCATTCTCCATACATTAAAACACACTCATTCTCATAGTTTGCTTTTCAAATTAGCGTTAGAATAATATTTTAAAGTTCATTTGAACAAAGCGGGCCTCCTTTGTTCTTCATTCATGACCGATTCACTACCGATGTCTTAATTCCTCACGATCGCCAATCTACAAACTTCAGAGTTGTCAACTGCGTAAATCAGAGATATTGTCTTTCGTGTGCGCGCGCACAAATAAACCTTGGGGTGGAACGGCCAGAGCTACTGAAAAGCTGTGTCGCTGTCGCGTAGCCCCGTGTGCGCCCTTAATATCGATTGCATAGACTCTGTGGAAAAGACGAGATAGCTGCGCGACAAAAAGTCTACCGCGTGTGCCCGCCTTAAGACCTTAATAATGTGTGTGATAAGAAAATGACCTAATTCCAGCAGTAGCTTGAAAGTATCATTCTTGTGCAACGCAGTTAGCTCTTCACTCGCATGCAATCTAGAGTGCTTTTAAATACCCAGAAGGCTTTTCACACTCACGTACGGTTTCTAATCAAATTGCATGTCTGTGAAGTATTTCGTAAGTTGTATGACTTGATTCGTGATTGCATGTTAGAAAGTACACATTTCACTGTAATCAACGGATAATCAGTGAGAAGAACAAAAGTTATATCTGCTTTAAAAAGAAAGTGTTATAGTGCTGCCACTGCTCCTTGTTTTTATAGGAAACAGTCTGTGCAGCTCAAATGTTCAAATGTTTGTAAAGCTTATGGGACTTAACTACGGGGTCATCAGTCCCTAAACTTACAAACTACTTATGAACTACTTATGAACTGGGACGGCACAAATATCCATGCCCCAGGGGGGATTCGAACCCCCGACCGTAGTGGCCGTGCTAACTGTGACTGGAGTCTGTGCAGCTCTCTTAGACTTTTCGCGGATGATGCTGTTCGTTTATCGCATAGTAAAATCACAAGAAGATCAAAAGCAGTTGCAAATCTATTTAGACAATATGTGTCCATGGTGTGAAAATTGGCAATTCATCCACATAATGAAAAGCTTGAAGTCATCCTTATGAGATTCAAAAGAAATCTGTTAAACGTCATTGTGCCGGCCGCGGTGGCCGAGGGGACTGAGGCGCTCCAGTCACGGTCTGCACGGCCACTACGGTCGGGGGTTCGAATCCCCCCTCGGACATGGATATTTGTGTCGTCCTTAGTGTTTGCTAGTTCATACGTAGTTTGTAGGCTTAGGGACTGATGACCCCGTAGTTAAGTCCCATAAGTTCTACAAACATTTAAACATTTGAAACGTCATTGTAACGATAACTCAATCAAATCTGAAGGACGTAAATTCAACTAAATTACTAGGATTACAATTACGAAAAAATTGGAAAGAACACACAAATAGATCGTTAAGAAAGCGAAACAAAAGCTGCGTTTCATTGGGAGAACACTTCGAAGAAGCATCAGTTCTACTGAATAAAATCGCTATATTTCATTTGCCCATGCTCTTTTGTGGTATTCTTGCGCAGTGTGGGATTCTCATCAAGAGGGACTGACGGCGGATATAAAGAAAGTTTAGAGAAGAGCACCCCGTTTCGTGTTGTCGGTATACAAGTGAGAGAGAGAGAAAGAGAGAGACGGATATGATGCACGAATTCGGATAGAATGTGATGCACGAATTCGGAAAGAAATTATAAGTGTAGGGCGTTATTCTTTGCGGCGAGATCTGATGCCGAAATTTCCCCTCCTAATGCGAACGTATTTTCTTAGCACCCACCTACAAAGTGACACATGATCATCATAATACAGCAGAGATATCAAATAGAAAACGAATAGATCTGGTTGCTCTGGTTGCCCTGTTATAGAATGGAACGGTAGAGAGAAATATTATGGATGATGTTTGATGAACGCTCTGATAGCAAGTAAATATGGTTTGAAAAGTAAATATGTAGATGTGAGACAGGTGTCCAACGTATTTTACAGTATCAGTATCACAGTAGTTATACAAAAGCTATGTAGAATAATGAAACGTATCAAACAGTACAAACAAGAAAAAAGACTTTAAAAAACAGAGCTTATATTCGTACTTGATAAGTAACAACGAGGACAAAATTGAAGACCAAGTCTCCATGGTCATGGAACGAGTCAGTACATCAGATTGTAACAAAGGAGTTGTAACTGATATAGTGAAACGTATAGCAATCCACACGACAGTCCTAAGCAAGCTGGAAACAATCAACAACGTAACACGGAAATTAAGTTACTTTTTTATTTTTTCAGGAGCTCTTCGCCAGTACGGAAGGAATGAGCCATGAGCAAACCTTTCGGTTTAGCCTTGAAGCTATGTCCTTTTGCAGCTTATTAAAACTAGATGCGTCAAAATACTGCACAGTTTCCCGCACAAGAGTCAAGAAAGTGAGTTCCAGATACAGATTCGTTTACTGTCCCGTATTAAGTGAGTGTAAACTGCTAACCATTGGGAATAGCTTATTGTTATTAACAAACGACGTTCAAGAAATAATGTACTAGGGGCCATTGTCAGAATTGCCGGGCCGTTTAACATCGGTCAATAAGATGTTTCCGAGCTCACCCCATACATCGCTCGAACGGCATTTAGCTTTAAACGTGATCCTGAACATGGGCTTCCACGACAGCTTACTATCGATGAAAAAGCCTGGAAATCTGAATTCAGTCTCACTTATCATGTATAACTGACACTTTTTATTGAAATGTGTGTTACAGCTTCTGTTTACAGCACCTAGCTAGTTCGCAGTTTTAATCTAATCAATAAAGCGAAAAAAGTGGATTTTCGCTTGTTCAACCACTTCTGACACTAAAATGTACATTTGAAAGCAAATTATGGGAACCAAAATCTTCAATTATCTTTGAATATACGTCAATTTCAAGAATCTTAGCAAACAAAAATATGGCACAGAAATAGCTCTAAAGTTGTCTACATTATCACTCCCTCCCTCCTTATTTAGTGGTTTCACTAGTGAGAACTTTTATCTGTCATCAAATAGACTATTAAAAATGTGGCAACGTACTTGGCTAACAGAAGCGGAACAATACTTTTGTATTCTGTTAGATACTCCATTATATCTATAAATTCCTTAGGGGTGTTTAGTGAATAAATTATTGACTCAATTTCTTCCTTGTCAAAAACACGGAGGACGACTTGAGGTATCTGTCTCGGTCGGAATGCTATTTTCTAAGAATGTAGCTGCAAAGGTTCTGTTTAATTCACCTGATATATTCAGAACTACAAAACAATAGGGATGTAATTATGGCTGCTAGCAACAACGAGCATGAAGAAGGTGGGAGAGAGAGAGAGAGGGGGGGGGCAGCAAAATATATAACGGAAGAGCAAGTGCAATTAATTTATGGTAAAAGATAGAGCAGAAAGAGAAATAACGGGGGCGGAGGCATAGTTTTTATTATTTGGAGAATGACAAAAGGAGATGCTTTAACTTTTTCTTTTACGTAACAAAAGACTGAATTGTGCGAAGAAAAGAGGGCAGCTTGATTTAGATGTGGACAACAGTTGACAACGAAGTAATTACAAAAATGTTTTGTTTTAAGAATAGCTTGGGTAATATATAAGTGGGATCTTCTGTTAAGTTATGATGGCAAGAAAGATGTTTAAATTCTAATGCGAGGTACTGGGGTGCTTGTGAACTGAGTAGTCGATGCGGTAGGCTCAGAGTATGATAGTCCCGTACCTTGTCTGATCGTAACCACCCGAACTGTGTATACGAAGCACTAATGTGGTCATATAGACGAATGTTGCAAATGTACCGCACAAAAGCGTTTTGCGTTTTATCTACTTCTACTACACTGAATCATATTCATAATACTTTTACAAATTAAAGACATAGAGGAAGTTGAGGTTTCCCTGCGCACGGTGACTGTATTATCTGCCAAATTTAAATGTTTCTCGACAATTACACCCAGATTCTCATCTGCTTTGTGATATGTTACTGCGATACCGTGAAATAGAATGAGAGGTAACTCGAAGAGTATTTCTTATCTTATTAATATCTCATGGGTGCCTAAGATTATTTTGAAATTTTGGCATTTAATTTTGGTTCCACGTTTTTCGCTCATGTTACCACTGAAGACAGATCATCAGTCATCTAGACAATCGCCATATCTTCAAGTCTGGTACTTCAGTAGGGCTGGAGGTCGTCTGCATAAAACTAATATTTAAACCAAGTCAAAATCTATAAAGTAATTTTGACATACAAAGAGAAGAAAAGTGGGTCTAAAACCGATTCTTGTGGCACCCCAGTATGTCAAAATTAACAGTAGCCAAAGCTTTGCTGAAATCTAGTAGTGTCGCGGCCTAGCGGTCGTTCATGGCGAATTTTAGGTCATAGCTTACAATGAGTTAGTCATTAGTTTCTGCTATGATGATTACGAAAGCCGGGCTGATATTTGTCCAATAAGCAGCATTCACATTCTTCCACAATTTTGGCATTTCGAACGCATTGTCTTACCCTGTTACGTAGCTTTCTTCTTTTCTTTTTTCAAAATTTTCCGATTTTTCACTGGCCTTGACTCGCTTATGAACGATATACCTATTGTTCATCATTTGAAGTAATTCTTTTTTCAGCCATGGAGCAGGACATTTTCCTAGACTTATTGTACGCATATTAGCATGCTGGTCATATAGGTGAGTTTTCATAAGTTCGTATATTTTGTCACCGATTCGTGGGTTCTGTGGTTATTTTAACCCATGAGATTTTTAATTAATCGGCTGTTAGAATTTTACGGTCTATTTGTTTCAGGTTTTTACTAGTGATGTAATATGATCTTTATAGGGCGCAAAGACTAGTTCATGAATATTACCTCATGTGCTGAGAGGCCTGGGGCTGACGTTTCACCTAGATCTGTTACTATGTCGATCTATCTCGTTGCGGTCACATCTGTAGTGGCAGAATTTTCGCGTTGTCGGAGCTAAACCATTTTCTTAGGTTTAATGTGGAGGGAGTGTCTCTGAACAGTTCTACTTCCAGGTTCCCATTACGATGACGTGCTCATTCTGATCATGTAGTAAATGTAATTCCGATTGATGCCATTTAAGCACTTCTGACTATTTAATTTTATTGTAATTTCAATAAAATATCCTCTTACGACATTTACTTCACTACGGGTAAAATAATCAGGAAGTTATTTATGTTTATTTCAATGACCATGAATTCAGCCCAGCTATTATCGGAAGCGCTTGTTGTACTTAAGACTTTGAATTTGGGCTTCGCTCTTACGTATGCTCCGTCACCGTCCCAGGTTTGTTTAATCTGACCACTTAATGCCGACTTTTGTTGTAGTACAAGTCTTCGGCGGACGTGCTAGTTTATACGACGATCGGAATTCCACAAGAAAGATTATGGTCTACTGCAGCACTCCAACAGTACTAACTCTGCACAAATGACGTGCGATCGTTCAGGCTTGCTTGCGTTTACACGATAAACTTCCTTCTGCACATAGAATTACCATGGACATCGGCGCCCCAGTGAATATTCGGTCATATTACTGTTTGTGTTTGCGAATTTTTTATTTGAGTGTATCTCATGGCTCCAATATTCAACATATAAAGGTCAAACTGTTGGTGGTTGCCGGAGTTGTGGCACTGTTTAATAGAAAACAACCAAGAATAATTAGAATTTGGATACGTTCTTGATTGAGAAGGGACAAAGAACGACATGTGTACTGCCAGCTAAGGAAGGAACTTATGCCGGAGGACCCCAATGAATTCCAAAATTTTTTATGAAAGAATGTTGAGTGTTTTCCAAGTTGCTTTCTTTCGTTCAAGGACAATCCAAGGCTAAAATACGATGATGAGAGAACTGGTATTTCCACTTACCTAATATACAAAATACTTGAGTTGCATTCTCAGCTTTGTTCACTCATCAGTTACTTCCTGTTCGTTTTTGATGATTGGTTTAACATGGTAATCTTTCAGAAGGTTTTCATGTTCACACTATTTTTCTGTACCGGCTAATTCAAATGTTATTTAATTTTGCAAAGAAATTTTGAGTTGCACTAATATGTGATGTAACTACTGACATGACGTCCTCAAGTTTTCGTTCAACTGTCTGACGCCTCTCCTTTCTGGCGTGCAATAACATTAAAGAATTTTTGAAATATTAAATTACACAACAACGTACTGAAGCGTATTTTTATTTGAAAATATTTCTGTTATTTTCTTCATAGGTAACACTCATTATACCCTATGATACAGAGGGTTTTTCCGCATCTGACAACATAAGTCTGTACCTGTACGCCTCGAAAACCGGAGTTCAAGGAAGCTCTTTTCCATTCCACTAATGCAAGATACGTCTCCCACACAAGGAGCATTTCAATATGGTCGCGGCACAAGCCCGCTTCTGCGCATGCGCATTTAGGTCGCTACTAGCAAATTTTTTTTTTTTTTTTTTTTTTTTTTTTTTTTTTTTTTTTTTTTTTTTTTTTTTCTTTTTGCCTGGTCATCAGTCCGTAGCTTACAAACTACTTAAACCTAGGTAAACTAACCTAAGGACAAACACGTACACCCATGCCCCAGGGAGGACTCGAACCTCCACGGCGAGCAACCGCGCGCTCCGCAGGGAGACGCTTTAGACCGCTCGGCTACTCCACCGCGGCTCTAGCAAATTTAGAACCTGGCATATAGAGTACAAGCTAGTACGAAACGTCGTCTGCCCTCACGAAATGCTGGTAGTTCAGTGTTAACGTTGCTAGATGACATGAAACTTGATCTGTTCCTCACTAGCGACCACCGTGTAATCTGGGCTTGAGAGACGCTAGCTTCGTTCGAGCGGCGCTGCTGACGGTCTGGAACGGTTTGAGGCGTTCGAGTGGCACTTTTGACTTTTTCTGACGATATCTGACTGACCAATCAGGTGTTCGAGTGGCGGAGCTGATAGTTTGCGACCGTTTGTTTAAGTCAGCGGATTTTCGTCAAACTGTTTTCTGACTGACTCCAAAGCGTTTAACAAGCCTCCTCCAAAAGACAAGCCCGCATATTTACGAAGAGGTTTGTGTTCTAAGTCTTTGATTTTCTCTTGATTGAGGCTGAGATTTTTAAATTAGACAGGCATTCTTTCAACTTATGTGGCCTTCTAATACAGTACGTCCCCTTTTTATTACACCCATACATACTATAAATGAAAGGTATGGGAATTTTCATAACATACGAATTTAAAGATGAATGCGTATGTTTTTACAGTTTGGATTGTGATATATTCACCTGAAAATGAAGTCAAAATAGTCCTACTGAGATTTTCTGTGCCATCTGCAAATGAAGTGATTGACACATAAGAATAATATAGTTCACAACAGTCATTAGCAGTGATAGATTTTTATAACCGACATCTAGCTTTATATGTGCCACTATAGCGTCTCACAATTACTGTTCCGTGATTCTTCTTGTGGTTATATATAATAGAAACCTATTAGTGCCAATGTGGGCGTTTCTACACTAAATGTGTAACTTCTGGGAAATTCATGTACGATGATAATTCTTGCACAACACCTGCTAATTTTTGTACATTAATGTGTATGTTTCATTTTTTAAATTTAATTGTAACTCATAATAAAGGGACAAAATGCATATGAAGTTGCCTGTTACCAAATATTCCTTTCACACACAACTATCCTAATTTACCACATTTTTATGAGGTTTTGTCAGGTTAAATTGGCTACATTATTTATAAATGGGGACACATATTTACGTATATTTTGCTTTTTGTCGAAGTTTATGATCAGAATGTATTCAACAATGTATTTCTAATGGCTGAATTCACACTGTCCGTCGCCGGTCCGTCACCTCACGTCAACATGAGCTTTCTCAAGAAGAATGTTTTGATGGAACGGTCGTCTGGTAACATCGCGACTCGCAAGTTAACCTAGTTTCGTCACGCGATTTTCATTTTATACTCGACGGATTCTGAAGTCAGCAGGGGTAAAATACAGCGAAAGGAGAGTTATTTACAACTTGTACAAAAGCCAGACCGCAGTTATCAGACTCGAAGGCCATGAAAGGGAAGCATCAGTTGAGAAGGGAGTAAGACAGGGTTGTAGCCTTTCTCCAATGTTGTTCAATTTCTACATTGAGCAAGTTATAACGGAAAGCAAGGAAACATTTGGTGAAGGAATTAAAGTTCCGGGGGAAGAATTAAAAACATTGCGTTTTGCCTACGACATAGTAATTCTGTCAGATTCAGCAAAGGACCTGGAAGAGCAATTGAACGGAATGGACAGTGTTCTGAAAGGTGCTTATAAGATGAACATTAACAAGAGCAAAACTAAGGTAATGGAGTGCAGTCTAAGAAAATCGGGTGATGCCGATGGAATTAGATTAGGTAACGAAGCAATAAAGGAGGTAGATGAGTTTTGTTACTTGGGCAGTAAAATAACAAATGATGGTCGCAGTACAAAGGATATAAAATGCAGAATGTCAATGGGAAGAAAAGCATTTTTGAAAAGAGAAATTTGCTAACATCGAATATTAATTTAAGTGTAAGAAAGTCTTTTCTGAAGGCATTTGTGTGGAGTGTTGCCTTGTATGGGAGTGAAACATGGACGTTAAGCTGTGCAGACAGGAAGAGGATAGAGGCTTTTGAAATGTGGTTCTACAGAAGAATGCTGAAGATTAGGTGGGTAGATCGCATAACTAATGAAGAGGTACTGAACAGAATTGGTGAGAAAAGGAATTTTTGGCATACCCTGACTAAAAGAAGGGATCGCTTGGTAGGACACATTCTTAGACACCGAGGAATCGTAAATTTAGCATTGGAGGGAAGTTTGTGGGGTAAAAATCGCAGAGAGAGACCAAGAGACGCGTATAGTAAACAGATTCAAGTGGACGTGGGTTGTCGTTCTTATGAGGAGATGAAAAGGCTTGCTCAGGATAGGGTATTGTGGAGAGCTGCATAAAACCGGTCTTCGGACTGAAGACCATAACAACAATTCGACAGATACACGGTTTGCAGGCAAATGTGTCTTGTTAATCTGTATTATTATACTTTGGTTTAACGGTAAATTGCAAATGTTTCATGACTACTTAAATAGTTTTCTCAATTAACATATCGCCAGTCATAACCTCACTTTCAACATCGGTAGAGAGCAAAGATGCCAACTAGCGCTATGGGTGGCCAAACTGGGAAACAGGTGAAATAAGCGTTCGAGTTGGCTTCGGAGTGGGAAACTGTCAAAAAGCGCGCATGCGCAGTGGAGGCCTTCCAAATCGTCGGTAACTATCAGCGTTTGGGCCACTCGAACGAACCTGCTGACGTGCGGCCGCCACCCGCTGCCGGGTCGCCTGGCATCCACGGGGCGTCACAGAAGAAGGCCGCCGGCGCGCAGGTAGCTTAGCCTCCCCCTACCACCCCCTCATGATGAGCGCCTCCGGATCTCCACCGCAACCTGTCATTAGTCCCGACTTAATAATGATCGTTGCAGAATGGGTGGGACGCCAACCATAAGTATCAACAATTTTCCGCGTGCGCTGCGGGAATCTGCAATTTTCGTAAGCTGTTCCGTTTAGCGTAATGGCGAGTTCCGGCAAAACGGCTGCAGTGTGTGCCTCTAAATCTGTCAGGGCATCAATCACCACGTCACGATGGCTCCCAGCTGTCAGCCCTCGCAGTCTCTCAGAAACGCGAACTCCCTCACCAATTACTGTTGTCCATTCCTAGTCGAGATTGCAGGCAGTTGGAATGCCTTCAGGAACAAAGGATGCGAAGCGTTGATAAAGGAAAATTGCCATTTTAATATTTATGGGTAGAGATTCTCTCCGAATGACGTTCCTTTTTCCCCAATTTTGGGGAAAATTTTTTAAACAATCGACATAAATGTGTAATAGCAGACACAAAACCAATTTTTGGTAACCTGATGACTTTGAAAACAATTGAGTGTACTGGAATTTCGCGGATATCAAATGTTCGTAAATCTATGACACCAAACTACTGTGGTTATTGTTCCACAGAGAAACTTTTTCAACTAACGTAAACCTAAGAACAACACACACATCCAAGCCCGATGGAGGTCGCGAACTCCTACGTGAGCTGCTGCGCTGTTCCTGACATGCTTAGAACCGCACGGCCATTCCTGTGAGACGCCGATTGGAATTTCGTACAGACTGCATACAGGGTGTTTCTGTAAGAGACTGCAAAAATTAACAGGACATAAAGGGTGATCCACTGAAAAGTTTGGAAGTGGAGAAGCCGGACCGCGGTGGAATGGTCGAGCGCTCTAAGGCGCCTTCCTGAGGAGCGTGCGGTGCTCTCCGTCGGAGGTTCGAGTCCTCCCTCGGGCATGCGAGTGAGTGTGATGTCCTTAGGTTAGATTGTAAGCCTAGGGACTGAAAAACACAGCAGTTAATTTCCACAGATTTACAAATGTTTGAAAATTTTTATAGAAGGTTGTTTAAGGAGAAATGGAAGAGAGCATCATAATATGTAGGCTTTCACGGCCGGTTTTTCATCAGTTAAAACTTCCGGGCTAAACGCCGTAGTCGATCGGTGAAACGTCTTCCCTTGACGTTTTGTTGTCAGCTACGGACAACATCTAAGTCGACGACTGGCTGCTAGGCAGAAGAGAGGTGTCATAAAAACACCGGCGGATAGAGCAAACAATATCTATGAACCAATCTATTTGCAAGAGGAATTGAATCATTTGCGAATAACTCTTACGAAAAATGGTTATACTGATAACGAGATCGACTGAGCACTCCGACCAAGTAAAGAAGTGTCCGAAAGTAGGCGACAGCAACCACCATCAGCTGGAAATGTTTTTCTCCCATTCATCCATAACATCACGAACCGTATTGGCAAAGTACTGTTCAAGTGTGAAGTGGAAACTATTATCAGAACAACTAAGAAAATCAGTGAATGCTTAAGATCAATGAAAGCTCTCGACATCCCCTTGCTACCACAGGGGTATATAAAATTCTTTGTAGTTGTGGCATAGTTTATATAGGGACAACAAAAAGGAGAGTCAATACATGCGCATAACGGAACACAAGAGGATCTGTCGTTTGGGACTACTGACAAATCAGCAGTAGCATGACATGTATTTAAAGACGGAGATGATGAAACAAAATTTGGTGAGACTACCGCGCTAGCTTGGACTTCGCACTATTACACACTATTGAAATCCACAGACACCAAAACAATTTTAATAGAAAAGAGGAAGGTCTAACACTGGACAAGATATGTTGCTCGACTTTGCACCAACCACGTGACAGTCGGTAACCTGCAGTCGAGAGAAGTGACGATAGTTACAGATAGTTACATAATCGGCAGGACGTGACGTGAGGTGGCGCCCTCTATGCGCTCTATATAAGCGGCAGCAGCACCGCCTAGCAATCAATCTTTTCCTGTCCTGTTCTGTCTATAACTATCCACTCTCACTTTTCAAACACCGCCGATGGCACCAAAAGTATCTAACAAATAAAAAGGCACAACCAGGAAGACCATCCAAACGTAAAGATCCACTTTTTCCCGAAACATGTGTGTTTCTAAAGTTATGTCCATAGGCGACGCTTCCCCGCAGTAACTGTGAACAGCGTGGAAGAAGAAGCAACTCCAGCCAGTCGTCGACTCACCTCAGAAGATGTCCGCAGTTGACAACTAAACGTCTAGGGGAAGAAGTTTCACTGATAGACAACGGCAATTTAGCCAATGGCGTACTAAGGGTGTCGGAGGCCCGGGGCGGCGTCTAAACAAAGTTAGGTCCCCTGTCCACCTGGAAATACATCTATTACTATGAAACGAGCTCCATATCTTTGTGATTTGGAGGCACACTAGGGTTAGAGGCGAGATTTGGAAGCCCCAGTACGTGAGGACAATGGCGCTAAATAATAATGATAATAATAAAAGTGCTTTCGAGGTATATAGAGGTCCCCCACCCCTTAGTTCGCCACTGAATTTAGCCCGGAAGTTTTAATTGACGGAAGTGACCTTGTTCATCGTTTGCCTCTTTCGTTCTTTTCCAGATTGTGTACAACCAAAATGTGTACAAGTTTACTTATATTGTGCTGTTAATTTACATGTGCATTCTTTATTTCCTGTCAGGAAACAAGGAAGAAGTACCCAACCGCCTGAATGCTCTCTTTCGTGGTCGCTGGACTGGGAGGTCCTACTACATAGCCTGCGAGCTCACCTGTCCTGAATACGCATGATTATTGTGTTTTGTGACTTATAAAGTCACTTGCGTGTGACATCCCTTTGCTTGATTTAGTAACCACAAGCTGCTTATGATGTTATTCGAAATACAAAAACTATATTCGTCATCGTATGTCAGAAACTTATTTTACAACGACATATGTTGAGAAAAATTCAACTATCAGCGGTCAACTTTAGTAAAGATGAAACTGATGATAATGTTGGCACTCTTCTTAAGCAAACATAGTAGGAATGAAGTGCATGCCTTCGGGACTTTTGATTGCCCGCAAGTCTGTAGGCCTGGATTCGTATTACGTTTTGGAAGGAACTTTACTATTTCTTGCAGCTGCCGTTCCTTAACGTGTTCTTCTGCTTCTTAAACCCTCCTGACAAAGCTATCATTAGCAAAGTTTCGTAGTGTAACGTGGTTTTTATGTCAAGCTCACGTGGCCCTGTGAAATGGAGCTTATGATAAGGGAACTGTAATCAGACAAACAAATTTATTACACATTAACAAACTAGTATTAAATTTCCTTATCCAAAAATATAATCACATTTCATTAGAAAGTAATCTCAAAGAGTGAGGTAGCGCGGGAGTAGCCGAGCTGCCTTGAGCGCCCCGCTACGGACGGAGCGCACGGCCTCCCGCGTGGTGGGTTCGAATTCCCCATCGGGCATGGATGTATTTGTTGTCATTAGGTCAGTTTAACTTAGTTTAAGTAGTTTGTAAGTCTAGGGACTGATGACCAACGTAGTTTGGTCCCCTAATAATTACTAAAATTTAAACATTTTTTGAACAAAGAGTGAGTTACAACCTGATTAAACAATAACAATATAAATTATTGTAAACACCAAGAAGTATGCAACTAAAGAGCCAAAATTATAGACACATAAAAAAAAATTTTAACCTTTAATGCTCATTCGTAGCTACCTATCAACAAAAAATAAAAATAAAAAGGATTATGAAGAAAAAAATACAAGGAGCACCCTTAAGCCCAATAGGACAGTTGGGGTACACTCGTTAAATAACATTCCAGAACGCTGCTAAACTGAAAATTTCAAGAACTAAAACAAAAAATTGAATCAACTATGGCTTAAGGTGGGACAACTCAAACATTTTCACAATCCTAGAGTTCTATACAGTCCCAACAGGACCATGCGTAGTAAAACACTGTGGTGTTCAAACCAATATTTGGATTGATGACTGCTTTACCTTATATATATGAATTGCTGTTCGTTAGTCTCGCTAAAACTCGAGAATGGCTGAACCGATTTGGCTAATTTTAGTCTTGAACTATTCGTGTCAGTCCTGGGAAGGTTTAAACGGTGATAAAATTTGGAAATGTCCGGAAAAGAAGAAAATCGGGAAAAACTGAAACAGCTTTTTCCAGTTAGCTATCAATACCGTTCGTCCAATTGCGATAAAATTTTGTACATTTCATGTTGAAAGCAAGAGGAAGGAGCGATCAAATAAAAATGTGGAAAAGTCGCCCGAAAACTAGGAAAATTTAGGAAAAACCGAAAGCGATTTCTTTTTTCTATGAACAAAAATCAATTGCCACATGGTTCTAAGAGCATCAATTGAGTACGGCTTGACAAGACAAGGTTTGTATGAAATAATTTTTTTGGTATATCTACCAGAAAATTGAAAAATTTGAAAAAAAAAACTGATAGTGTGGATTTCAATGTGTTTTTGATTTAATTCAGCACTATAACTGATTATTCGTACGACGGAGAGGGGTAGTTCTTTTTTTGTTTTGTTCACGATGGTGTTGGAAAAGTTTTCAGTATAAAAATATGGACAGTTTAAAAGAAAAGTAGTAAAATTCGAACCAAGTTCCTTTTTCAATCTGTTTCTAAATATACTTATCACTATAAATTGAGAACCGGTCATCGGATTGCTATAATATTTTGATAATTTGACGTTCAACGAAAGATGAACGTTCTTATTAACTAAAAATTTGGGAAAGTTTCCCGGAAAATTTCAAAATTCGGAGAAACCGAAAGAGCTTTTTTCAATGGGATATCAATATCATTCATCTGATTGCGATAAAATTTAGTACATTTGACGTTCAAAGCAAGAGAAACGTTCTTATGAAATAAAAATTTGGAAAAGTTTTCCGGAAAATTAGAAAATTCAGAAAAAATAGAACGAAATTTTTCAATGAAACATCAATACCATTCTTCTGATTGCAATAAAATTTTGCATAGTAGACGTTCAAAGCGAGATGAAGGTTTGAGTGAAGTAAAAGTTTGGAATTGTTGGCCAGAAAAGAGGGAAATTTTTGGGAAACTGAAAGAGCTCTTTTCTTTGAGATATCAATAGCATTTGTACGATTGTGATAAAATTTTGCACATTTGACGTTCAAAACAGGAGTATATAAATATTAGCAATTGCGAAGCATTGCCGGATTAACTAGTTTACAAATATTTTTTAAGCTTATGGGACGTAACTGCTGGATCACCAGTCCCTTAACTTACAAACTACTTATAAACTAACTTAAACTAAAGACAGCACAAACATTTATGCCCGAGGAGGGTTTCGAAGCCCCAACGGGGAATGGCCTCGCGCATCGGAGCTTAGCGCCTAAATCCGTTCGGCCACTCCGCCGCAGCTCTTTAGAGTAGATGAAATCCATTACTTTTTGTTTTTATTTTACCTTTTACAAAATTTATTTTAATAACTGTCTTTACGAAGTTCATAATTACTACATTGCATTAGAGCAGAATTAAAAAAATAAAGTTACCCTCAATGCTTAGTGCTGTCAGACAAGTTAACGTACTATTTGAATTATCGTTGTCTTGGCCAAATATACACGAAACAAGCCGATTGCTTGAAGCACGTTATAACACTACTAATAATTACCTCAGTGCCGCGGTGGAGTGGCTGAGCGCTCTAAGGCGCCTTGCTGTGGAGCATACAGTTGCTCGCTGTGAGAGGTTCGAGTCCTCTCTAGGGCTTGGTTGCGTGTGTTGTCCTCAGCATAAGTTAGTGTAAATAATTTGTAAGCCTAAGGACTGATAACCGCAGCAGTTATATCTCTTAGATTTACAAAGATTTAAACATTTGAATTATCTCAATATTTTGAACAGAACATAAGGTATAACAACACAGTAATGAAACATAGAATTTTTAGCACAGGAAAATTTATACATAACCACAGACCTCAGCTCTTTGCCAATTATAAACAGCTCTTAAGACACGTAATCAATTACCATTGAAAACACTGCTCAAAGCGATACTTGAATGATAGCTAGCACAGGCAACAACTCGTGTCCATACGAGCACACAATGCTCTCCCTTTGGATTCTTACTCCATAAACATATAACGATAGCCGCGGTGCAGTAGCCGAGCGGTCTAAAGCGTCTCGCTGCGGAGCGCGCGGTTGCTCGCCGTGGAGGTTCGAGTCCTCCCTGGGGCATGGGTGTGTGTGTTTGTCCTTAGTTTAGTTTACCTAGGTTTAAGTAGTTTGTAAGCTACGGACTGATGACCACGCAGTTGGGTCCGATAGACTTACAGACATTTGTATAACGATACGGCATTAACAACAACAGGGTACCACGGCTTCGGAGATCTGACAACGACGATTTCTCAGCCATCCCCATTACTCAGACTGAGGACGGCAAATGCTTCCCCTAGGCAATTATAGCTGAGAGAAGATAGGTATTAGCTCAGACGAAATCATGGCCGCAGTTGCACGTGACTTCTTGTGCATTCGACTCGACTAGACAAGCCTGCTGATGGATGTCACAGCTCACGCCTGGAGCCACAGTCTCCTATTCTAACGGAGACCAACGACACAGAATAGGGAGCATACAGAAGAGAAAGCTGGGGGCGGCGCCTTTGATCTGTATGTTACCAAGCGTTGCGCTCGACGCCATATTGAAAAGCAGTAAACGCGGAACTATAGCCACTTAGTACTTTGGCTGGAAATAGACTTTTTACGAACTGCAGTTAATCTCACCGACTGTACGAAAGGAAACGGCTTTCATCTATTTTGCGCCATTTTCTTGCACCTAATTGTAATCCAACGAAAAAAATAGCGCTAAATTTTAACACAAGTACGAAAATGTACAGTGGAATCGATGATCGTTTTATTTGGTGCTTATCTCTAGAAAAATTCCAAATAACGCGAAGTTATAAACAAGAAAGTGACTTTACAACTGCCAGATTTTATTTGACACGAATAAATTCGCACAAAATATTAAGTCTGACTTAGCAGTACAACGTGATTACACAGAACTAATGACGTCTGGGCATATATAAAAGTTTTATTTGCTTTAGGGGTATCATTAATTTACTGTACGGAGAAGGGCATATGGAGGAATCTGTCAACCACTGACCAGGAACAGCATAAAATAATTATTCCCCTTAATCTATTTGTTTGAGTATCCGAAGAGCATTCGTTGCCAACAGTAGCACACTAAGCCTCCAATGCCGTAAGTAAAATTTTACCTGTCTACTTACGCACTATTATTTGTCATTCATTTTATATTATTTCCTGCAGCGTTAAACTTATGTACTTCAACATTTCGATGCTGTTGAACTGCTGCAGCAACAGCAACAGCGAGAGTTATCGTCAATAGGAGAAGCAAGGCTACTTTTAATAATTACGCACACATTACTCTCATTCGAAACTGATAACATTTAACTTTCACTACACATATTGCGACGTTCACTTACTGCGCAGCATCTTTTGGGAAGGTTAAGAAACATATATCCTTATTTGTATTCGAATTATTGCGGCAATTAGGTACTGAACACCATCGGCCGCCTTTTCTTTTATTGCTGCTCATAATAAAAACGGAACAGCTCCAACTAATGACACACAGTTCTTTCCTTTGACTGTACCAAATACTTGTTTACTTTTATGCGATTCAGGCAGTTAAAATACAGAATTAACAAACAAAGACGGCGCATTACCACGCCACAGAGTAGGAGGGAGTGATCACGCGTTTACTGCTTTCCAAGATGGCTGATTCCGCGCATGCGCACTAAATTTTGGACGACAGACTGCAGCGGAAGTTTCCTTTCTGTATACTCCTTATTCTGTGCCAACGCACTCCGAAGCCATTGCGACAGTCCAGAGGAATCCATGCGAACGGGCAACGCACACCGAAGTCATTGTGTGACAGTCTAGAAGGCGCCGGCCGCGGTGGCCGAGGGGACTGAGGCGCTTCAGTCACGGTCTGCACGGCCACTACGGTTGGGGGTTCGAATCCCCCCTCGGGCATGGATATTTGTGCCGTCCTTAGTTGTAGGTAGTTCATAAGTAGTTTGTAAGTTTAGGGACTGATGACCCCGTAGTTAAGTCCCTTAAGCTTAACAAACATTTGAACATTTGAGTCTAGAAGGATTAGTGTGGACAAACGGAAATACCAACGTTAACAACTCTGCCTGTCTTTGAAGTACACTAGACAGACAACACCTGCGAGAAATCGAAACAGAAAGCGTGACTTAGCGCACCGGCTCTTCTAGCTCTACCTCTCTCCATTATTATCCCCTTCTGAATCTCTCACAGTTGAGCACTGTTCCTCTCATCTTTCTGCTTCCGCTGCTCTGCTCGTAGCTTACATTCTGACGCTCCGTTGTTTGATCCGCCAGTCCACAACTGTCTTCCTGTAAACTTCAGCCTCCCCGAATTAAAATATTCTGCTGTGCAACAATATGATAAGTAATGGTAGTACAAAACCCTCTTGGAGAACGCCAAGGTTACTTTACTGCTCCATTTCTCTTCCAGTTAAAAGAACCAAGAAGACCAAAGCCGATTCAACAGCCAGATAATGCTGAAGTCCTTCCAGAAGAACGAGAACGGCAGTTTACTAATTCATTCTTCTATTTAATAATTCGTGTATTATACATTTTGCTGATTGACAGTGCCAGAACGAAGCAAGTTTGTGTAAACATGGTTCACAAATAGTCCACACACAATCGTTCTATGTGACGTCGTAAAACTGCACTGTAACTTTAAATCGGCTTTGCCAAAAGGAACAATGAGTGAAATTCGACATTGTCAGTAAGCAGAGTGTAGACTATGGCATACGTATATTTGGTTCGATTTTCGGACCGGCCTCTATTGCACCGGTTATAATTTTACCAACGATACGTACATTTGCACTGTTATAACTTTAATATTCTGGCAATGTATAATGATTTAACATCAATTCCATTTTGTCAAACAGAATATTTAATAAAATGTCCTCCTCTATTGTATGTGGTAAGCCAAGTTCTAATGCATCTAAAGCATTGTCCAACTTCCCACGTACGACACCTCGTGCAAGTTTGTACAATGTAAAGAATTGTACTTACTGTGGTAGTCTCTTATGACACGTATGAACTGCTGTCTGTAAAGGCCGCAGACATTATGGGCCAAGAGGTATTACGGTGTCCTTATATACCTAAAATTCTAGCTGGTTGCTAAGCCAGCTATCTATCAGTCACACATGGCGCTCCAAAATAGAAGAGTTTATATGTGACAAGCTTTTGCTTCCTAGTCGGAGAATTATCTCAGCACCATAGTTACGCCGCCATGGCGACCGTTGGACCCTGGCGGCCCTGGTGGGTAAACGACCGGGCGCTCGAAACATGAACCGACATTACACTGCGTATAGTCGTTTGTTTCATGAGCACCTAAATGTCATATTTGATTTGCTTTAATAGCCTGCTCCCATTACAGATCAATTTTAGCTTGTAATTTTGATTCCAAAGTGGTTGAGGTTCATAAAGAAGATATTGAAGACTTTCTCGTAGTTAGGTTTGTATTTCTTGAACATTCTTTAATTTTTGCGACATTTATACCTATATATTTCTTCTTAAATGCTGCTTTAATAATAATGATTCATCACATTAAAATTCTAAAACATTAATTTTGATGTGCTTACAGAAAGAAGGACAGTATTGCAAAACTAATAGCGTGATTAGGAAAAAAAATCAATTATAAAAATCTGGAGCAGTCAAATGAAGGTAATTAATAGCTTCTGAAAAAAAATAAACAAAAAGTAAATCCACACTGTCTGGGTCGTAAGTGTAGCTTGTTACCAACAGTCACAACAGCCGGTCGCGGTGGCCGAGGGGACTGAGGCGCGCCAGTCACTGTCTGCACGGCCACTACGGTCGGGGGTTCGAATCCCCCCTCGGGCATGGATATTTGTGCCGTCCTTAATGTTAGCTAGTTCATAAGTAGTTTGTAAGTTTAGGGACTGATGACACCGCAGTTAAGTCCCATAAGCTAAACAGACATTTGAACATTTTTTGAGACATAACAACAGGAAGCAAGTATTTGTTGATCGTAACTTGCTTTCTGCTTGCAAAACCATTTCTGTTTTGTTGGTAGCCCCACGCAGTGAAACAGACTGACTGAAAATGCTCGCTGCAGTACCTACTAGCTCTTCCCCTGGTGACGCCGTTTACATCCAGAGAGCATTTTATGGCGAATCGCCGAGGGACGGCGTCAGTTAGGATGCAAAATCCAGAGGCCGGCGCAGACGCAGTTAGAATAGAGGCCTCTGGAGACGACAAGCAACGGAAGGTGGGGCCGCGAAGGAGGAGGGACGGGTGGTGAAGCAAGGCAAGAGGGGTGTGTGCGGGGGCGAAGGAACGCCAGTAAGCGGGCCCGCTGGGGACCTGTTGAGACTCGCGCCGGGCTTAAAAATTAAAACGTCGGAGCGGAGCCGGCGCCAACCCCTTGCCGGGAGTGCAGTTAAATAAACGGAAGAAACGGCCGGGCTGCATGTTTAACAGTAATGACAGCTGTGCGACCCCTGGGAATGCGCCACAGCCGGCGAAAGTACATCCCGGGCTTCCGGAACTTGTGAACCAAACTCCGACCCCCCACCCCCCAGTGCAAAGCAGTTCCAAGACCCCTACCATAAATATAGCAACTAAATCTTGACTTTCAGAGTTCAACTTCCACATGGTTCAGAGTCTCGCATTTGACCTTAATAGAAATAAATGTATGCGATTACATGAACAGAAAGGCTCATTGTATGACTAGCGAAAACCCTACGTTGCCTTGGTACTTATTTATTCCAATATATTTATGTCAGACTCCTCTTCTTTTCTCTCCCTCTCTGTCCATTGTTGATCTTCTCCTCTTTTCACTCCCGAATGGCGGAATACAGAGAATTGCCACACAAGTTGTGCAACCATTCTGGATGCAATCGTTTTCACACTCGTAGATGAGATTGTGGACGTCCATATCAGCAAAGACGTCCACCCTTACAAGGCTACAGGGGTAGGTCATACAGCTACCAAAGGATAAATAAGTGGGTTTGTGAGTGCAGAAATATCAACACCGGTTACCAGCAGTGTGACTAAGGGCAATCACACCTCTTTTCCGTCTTCCACTAACCTCACGGCGTCAACTTGTTCGGCTCGACCGGGGCCGTCAGAGGATCACGTGGTAGAAGGGATCGCGACTTTGATCTTCGGCCGAGCGAGGTAGCGCAGTGGTAACCACTGGACTCGCATTTGGGAGGATGGTGGTTCAAATCCACCTTCAGCAATCCAAATTTAGGTTTTCCCTGATTTCCCTAAATCACTCCAGGAAAATACCTGGATGGTTCCTTCGGAAGGGCATGGCCAATTTCCTTCTCCCGTCATTACAGAGCAACTCAAGCGTGAACTCCAATGACCACGCTGTCAATGGAAAGTTAAATCCTATGATACCTTCGTTCCTTTAGCTTCAGTGAGGACTGTCTCTAGAGTGCACCCGTGCAGCACTGGCCCCATCCCAGGCATTATGGTCTGTGATGCGATAACCTAAAACAATCGTTCTCGTTTTGTGTTTGAGGGGGAACGCTGACCAAAGCTCCGTACGTACAAAATATTGTAAGGCACGTTCTTTTGCGATTCTTGCATCAGGAAATAGAGCTGCAAGACAAGCAGCAACTTTCCTGGCCAGCACGATCCTCGGACTTGTTTCCAATCGGACAACTGTGGGATAGATAGGACGACAACTGACACGTACCACTCTCCAACCCACAATTCTTACAGAACTACGAGAACAGGTCGACTGGACTTGGAAATAATTATGTACCCCAAAACATTATTCGCCATTTGTCCAATCAAATTAATACCAAAAGCAGCGCCAACATTGCCGCCCATGGACGCAATCGGTGTTACAGTATGGGTGTTTCAGTATGGATATCTAGTGCTCCAGAAGCGCTTCAGTTGTTGGTTTCTAAATTCAATCAGTTCAGGTACTCCACATGCACTATTTCAACAATAAATCTTGAGTGATTTGGAAAACTCTAAGAGGACTTTAAGAGTTGTATCTGACAATGTATATCATATTCCGCATGGCGCAGTTCAGGACCAAGTCTCCACGATAATGGAACGACATCAAATGAAACAGAGGAACAGTATTAACTAAAATGAAACGTATAGGCATCGCATGTAGACAAGCCGCAAGCCTAAATAAACAAAAGCAACATCGTAACACAGGAATTAGCTTCACTTTTTAATTGTTCCAGAAGTTCTTTGAGAAAACAGAAAGCAGGAGCAATGACGATACTCTTCAGTTTAGATTCGAAGAAAAAGGGCGTGGATTATTACTAAGATTTTGCAATTCTCGCGGCAGCTTGCTAAAAATGGACGCAACAGAATTACGTACTACGTTCTGCACGAGAGCCAAGAATGTTTAAACAAAATTCAAATACGATTTCTCTTTAGTATTAACTGAGTGAAAGCTGCTCGCTCTTCGAAATATGGTGATATTCTTAACAACAAATGATATTAAAGCAAACATATTTTGAGAGGCTAATGTCAGAATTCCCAGACTACTGAAAAGGGGACGACAACAGATACGAGCTTACAATACATATTGCTCGAACCACCCGTTTCTGAGCGAGAAATATGTTTGAATAAGAAGAGTTACCCAACAAACTTACATCGTACGTCATAATCGAATGCAAATACGTTAAGCAGAATACTTTTTCGTATTGAAGTAAACCTTTTTTCAGATATTGTTTTAATTGTAAATAAAGCAGAATATTTCAATAACATCTAGAACGTGGGCTTTTCAAGACAGTTTTTAATCTATTTGAACGCCTAGGAAAATAAATTGTTCAATGTCACTAATACTATGCCTATTCTGTGTATTAAAATGTTTGTGTTTGTTCAATGGTGCGGTAAAAACTGTAAAACCTGAGACTTACTATAATTTAGCAAGATGTTATCATAGATATAGATAGGCATTTGTTCCACTCTCTACATTTTTCGTACATTTTCTGGCATCTTCGCAAAGAATCAAGGGTGCCTTATGCAGTATAAAAGATCTCCGTTAAAAATTACATTTTATTAGCCAGTTTCAATTGTTATTAATTTTATTTTAGTTGGAGCCACACTTATGTTTTTTTTGTTGTTGTTATAATTATTACAGCCATTTTACTGTATCCTTTTTGTTGTTCGTATTATTACCTGTGTTTCGGTGATAGTTCACTACAGTGTAGAATGTCAGAGTAATCAGACTTACAAAGTAATCGTCGAAAATACAGACTAAGTAGTATACATTACATGCTTCCAAGCATTTTAAGAACATATTTAAAACTAAACTCCGTTCCACACAGGTCTCAAAAGTCCCATGAGGTTACAGTACAGTAATAGGTTGAATACAACATTCGTAAGTTATATAAAATTAAACCTGTGATAAATAAAAAATTGGACTAGTATATAAATGTCTGAACGGTCAACTGTACGCGGTTCGATTCTTCTCCCAGTGAGCCTGATGTAATTTGGCTTCATAAGAGATAAATAATCATTCAAATTGTTAATTTCCAACGTTTTTCGGTAGACGTCATTATCTAGTATTTATGTGGCTGAAATTACAGAAGAAGGTCAAACATTCTAGATTGGAAGATATTTTAAATAAGATGATCTCTCCCATAACGCGACATCGGAACGAGTCTTTCTTCATTAGGCATGCACAGTGCAATAACTTCCGCAAGCGCAAGCTCAAGTAGATTCAGGGATGCAGTTGCATTTCAAGATGACATCAGTAGCTATGCTGCTTTATTAATTTGTTAATTTTCTATAATGTTTTCATCGTTTATTCCAGACCAGTTGCCACGGGGAGAGGGGGGGGGGGGGTGGCCGAGCGCATTGAGGCGCTATACTCCTATGTGCGAGGCCGTTTCCGTTGGGGGTTCGAATCCTCCCTCGGACATGGATGTTTGTGTTGTCTTTAGTGTAAGGTAGCTTACGAGGATATTTTTTTTTTTAATCTATGGGACACAATTGCTGGGTTATTAGTCCGTAGCTTACAAACTGCTTACACTAACGTAAAGTAACCTAAGGACATCACAAACACTCATGTCCGAGGGGGGGGAGTCGAATTCCCGACGGCGAACGGTCGTGCGCACCGCAACACGGCACCCCAATGTCCACAGCTGATCCCCCGCGGCAGTTTATAAGTAGTTTGTAAGTTTAGAGACTGCTGACCCCGCAGTTGAGTCCCATAAGCTTAACAAATATCTGAACATTTTAAACCAGTCCAATTTCAGTAACAAACTTTAAAAATTTAGAAATAAATTTTGGGTTTCGACTGTGCGATGGGTGATAAAATTTGCTGTCTTCAAAATGATATTTTAACCGCAGTTTTGCGAAGTTAGGCGTTATTTGAGGATGTTTTACGAAAGGGGGGAATGTACACACAAGTGTACACGGGTCTACTCGATGTGGCAAGTGAAAGCACTCAGATAGCCTCGCAAAATTACATTCTATGGATAAATTTTAAAACAATGTAAAACTATTTTGAGAGACGCAATCTATGCTTGATAGCGCTACTAAAGCAGAGTTACTAAACACAGTTTTTCGAAATTCGTTCACCAAAGAAGAGTAAACCAATATTCCAAATTGGCCAGAATGTCTAACGTAGAAGTACATGTCGTCGGAGTAGTGAAGCAACAGAAATCACTTAACCAGAAAAAGTCTTCTGGTTCGGACGGTATACCCATCAGATTTCTGTTTGATTATGCTGATGCGATAGTTCCTTACTTAACAGCCATATACAGCCGATCGCTCAACGACGAGTCTGTACCAAAAGTTGTACGGGTTACAACAATATTCAAGATAGGCAGTAGGAGAAACCCAATAAATTACAAGCCTATTTCATTGACGTCTATCTGCAGCAGGATTTTGGAACATATCCTGTATTCAAGTATTATGAATTATCTCGAACAGAATTATCTATTAACCCAAGGTCAACACGGATTTAGAAAATATCATGCATGTGGAACACAACTAGCTCTTTACTCACACTAAGTAATGAGTGCTATCGAAAAGGGATCTCAAATTGAATACGTATTTCTAGATTACCAGAAGGCTTTTGACACGTTACTTCACAAACGGCCTTTAATCAGATTTGTGACTGAATAGGTGATTTCTTGTCACAGAGGACACAGTTTGTAGTAATCGACTGAAACGGAGGTGATACCCAGCGTTCCACAGGGTAGTTTTATTGCTCCTATTGTTCCTTATGTACATAAACGATGTGGGAGAAAATCAGAGCAGCTCAAAAATGTTCAAATGTTTGTATAGCTTATGGGACATAACTACGGGGTAATCGGTCCCTAAACTTACAAACTACTTATGAACTAACTAAGACTAAGGACGGCACAAATATCCATGCCCGAGAGGGGATTCGAACCCCCGACTGTAGTGGCCATGCAGACCGTGACTGGACCGCCTCAGTTCCCTCGGTCACCACGGCCGGCATCTGAGCAACTCTCTCAGGTTGTTTGCAGATGACGCCGTCATTTATCGTCTAATAAGGTTATCTGAAGATCAAAATCAACTACAGAAAGATCTAAATATCACTATGCTGTAAAAATTGGCAATTGACTCTAAATAATGAGAAGTGTAAGGTCGACCACATGAGTACGGAAAGAAACCCGTTGAACTTGGTTTACAAGATTAATCAATAAAATGTGAAGCCGTAAACTCCACTAAGTACCTAGGATTACTATTATATCAGACTTAAACTGGAAAGAACACTTAGATAATCTCGTAGGAAGGGAGAACCAGAGACTGCGTTTTATTGAGGTAACTATTAAAAGATGCAACAGAACTACAAAGAGACTGCATAAACCACTCTTGTCCGTTGTTGGAGTAATGCTGCCCAGTGGGGATCTTTATCAATCGGGTTTGCCGGAAGCCATTGAAAGGGTCCAAAGAAGGGCAGCCCGTTTTGTACTGTCAAGATGCAAGGGAGACAGAGTCACGGAAATGATACAGGCACTGGGATGGGAAACATTACAACAATGGCGTTTATCGCTGCGGCGTGGGCTACTTACGAAAGTCCAATCGCCAAAATTCTCCTCCGAATGCAAAGATATGTTGTTGACTCCCACCTACGTAGGTAGAAAAGATCATCAGAATAAAATACGTGAAATAAGAGGTAGAACGGAGGTATTCAGATGTTCTTTCTTCCCCCGCGCTATTACAGAATGGAATTGTAGATGACTAGTATAAAGGTGGTTCGAATAACCCTCTGCCAGGCACTTCAATGTGATTTGCAGAGTATCCCATGTAGATGTAGACGTAGAACTACAGTAAATTGTTCATTCAGGTACTCTCCACATGCCCTTGTCCAAAACGGCAGTCTACGTTGTTAGAGGGACCCCTTGTTTTGTCCAGAGTGCTTGCAGTCCTGTGATATCGTCCAGTAGTCCTGCCAGTAACTGATGATCCGCGAGGCGGGCACTCCCGGGCCGCGTCCCTGCGAGATCCCCGCCCCCGCCCCCTCCCCCGCCCCGCCCACGCAGCCGGCAGCACAGTGGCGCCCGCTTTATGACGTAGCAGGGAATCAGCGGATCGCCGCCTGGGGTGCCATTAATCTCTGGCTCATTATTCCGCGGCTGCGTCGGCGGCCGTCTCTGCTCGGACGCCATCAATCAGGGCGCAGAGTCCCGGACCACAATCTGTCATTATTGTTGTTTCATCGATCAGAGCCGGACGAGCACTATCGGCGCTCCTCGGAAGACGGATGGCCGCATCTCATGGTTACCTTCCAGGAAAGGTGCGGATATCTGCGGAGCTCCCTGCGCGCGCGACGGAGTGTCTCGTGGCGCTCCAACACTTCTGTCTGGTCACTCTACGTAATGGTAAAACTGTGTGGACGACAAGAGCGCAGATGACGAGCCAACATGTTAGAAAGAAATGAAGACTGTAGGCTACGTGCACACATAATTTCTATATTCGCAACATCTATGACACTCCATCTTTCGAATTATGTACTTTGACGGGCGTTCTTGTATGATTAATGTTAAAAATCTCTAGCCTCAGTTTCATGTTAGCGTACTTTTATAATAATTTCAGATGGGAACCTCAATAATGTAGGCGAGTTTGAAAGAGCCCAAAACATACAAACATAGTGTGCTGCGTTTACGATTCAGCATAAAAATTCAGCAATGGAATTAACAATAAGAAGCATGAAAAGCATGAATGCAGTCACCGATATGCCATGTCTGAAGAACGAGGATAGAGTTTTATGATTTTGATCATGATTTGTCTAAAATGCAGCAGGTCATTTACTGTTAATGGAAACAAGCAGACATACAAGATCATTTATAACAAATACACTTTGTCCAGATATCGACTTCATCTAAGGGCGTCGTCATCAGAAGTATAAAATTATGACCTAGAAATGAATCTCAAATAGTATATTACAAAATATTACATGAAATATTTTATTTTAAAAGAAGAATTAATTATGTCAGGCATAGCCGTAGTCAAGGTATAATTTCTGGAGCGGGCATTGTAATGACGTGTACTCTTAATAGAACTGCAAACGGCAATACTACCGTATATATTACATTTCTGAGGACTGTATACTAGATAGTCACCGTAGTACAGAAACAAAATTAGTACAATTCTTAAAACGCCACATTTTCTGCAAATTAGGATAAAGGCAAATCACATGAAGATAAGAAAAATCGATTCAAAACGCGGATGATAAATAGAAAAGCAGTGCGTGAAGCTTTCAATAACTTCTAAAGCATTATCAGAGAAGCACTACCCAAGTCAAATTTTTGCGGTACGTAAAAGCTGTCAGTGGCAAGAAATAAGTCTACAGATAATCGCTAAGTAGACAGAAACGAAGATTCGTTTACTCAGGAACATTAAGAGATATTGCTCTTGAACACTGCAGTATATAACTGACATTTTAATTACTAATAGAGTTGCTGAAAAATACGGGAAATCTCTAAAGCGCGGAGCTTCAGGACCCGACAGAGACTCTGACAGTTTCTACTCAGAATCTCTGCCACATTTCTCACCCCTCTTAATCATAATTTATCATGACTATTTTGAAAAATGAACTATTGTTAGTGATTGGAAAATAAGAAAGTAACACTCATCTATAAGGAACCGACAAATTGAAAGAAGACAACTTCAAAATTCTCCGTGAACAGCTCTTGTTTCAATAGCAAAATAGTAGTCACAATAACTATTAATACATTTAAATCACTGTGCGACAACAGTCAATTCCTCTGTGCATAAATGCTTGCAGTTAGATGCTGGAACATGATTTTATCCATGTGTGCACATCTTCGTCCGAAACATACCGATGGCTATGAATGTCATTCTTTAGCGCTCAAAAAATATGGGAATCGCATGGGGAGAAATCGGTGTTGTATTTTGCATGTGTAACACTTCCCAGCCTTGGAAAAATGTATGCGGTCTTTATCCTGATACACAATGAAGTTAGATATTTTAGCTTCCAGGAGGTGTTTGAACCCTAGAAACGCGCTCTCTGGCTACGCCCATGATGTCAGGGCTCAAATTAATACTCACATGAGACGCAAAAATTATATCATATTGTGCTCAAGTCGTATAAAATAAAATGAAGATTGCTCATAATGAAATTTACAAGCCAGATGAATACTAGCAAGGTACATAAAAGTTATAACAAAGTGGCTACTTATTGTGGAATGCTTTATTTTTTATTTCATTACATAATATAAGGCGAGCTGTGAGTGCTCGCAGGCGCTCTTTAGTCCATAGAATTTAAAACATGATATGTCACAACAGACAAAGTGTACTAGGTTTCTCAGAGTGGAAGTTAATTTACGTGCGAACTTATATTGGAGAGACATAAAGTGCTTAATGTGAAATAAAACACCGATGTATTTAGAAACTCTATAATGGTTGAATAAAAGCAAGAAACACGAAGAGCCGGCCGCGGTGGCCGAGGGAACTGGGGCGCTCCAGTCACGGTCTGCACGGCCACTACGTTCGGGGGTTCGAATACCCCCTCGGGCATGGATATTTGTGCCGTCCTAGTTCGTAGGTAATTCATAAGTAGTTTGTAAGTTTAGGGACTGACGACTCCGTAGTTAAGTCCCATAAGCTGTACAAACATTTGAACAATGTATCGTACGTGATTCTGACAGATTAGATTAGATTAATACTTGTTCCATAGATCACATATACAACATATCGTAATGATCTGCACGTGGAACAATTACGGCGACCCTCCTCATGGATTGAAGCTAACGTGTGTAGAGTTTCACAAAGATTGGAACAAAACTGTAGATTACTGTCCAACACGTACACACAAACATACGGACACTGCATTACATATGAAGAAGAAAGAAGATTAACCATACAGTACTTCGATATGATAAGGAGTTGATAAACATGTCAGTGTATCACAAAAGAACATACGATCTTCTCTCAGAAGTTCGCTGGTCTCGTGGTAATCAGAGTTCTATTTGAGCGCGGATGGCGGCCCTCGGGCCTCTTGGCTGTTGACCCGGCTCTCCCTGGTCCGCCGGCGTGTCGTCCTCTCGGGCCTCATACGAGTGGCCGGCCGAGTTAATCACCGCGGCTATATTGAGGCCAGACAGACAATGTCGCCCCGTGTAGCGCCTCTTCAATATGGCGGCTCTGCGCAGCCGCCCGCCGCTGCTAAGGACTCGAGGATACTTGAAAGTTTGCTCCGGCCGGCCTCTCGTCGGTGCCGTGACGTCAGAGCCGGCGTGTCAACAAGTCTGCCGGCAGCGGCAGCGCGCTGCACAGTGCCGTCCCGCGCGGCTTTCTTGCCGATGGAGTCTCCGTGTTGCCGCAACTTCCCATCTCCCGCGCCGGCCGCCAGGAAAGACAATTACCAACTTGAAATGAGCTTCAAGAGCCGCGTTCGGCTCCCCGGAGCACCTGGAATTTTTCTCCGTCCTCTTTTTCCCTCTTCTGCTCTCTCTTGTCCGCTCTCCCTTTCCTCTCGTGTTTTGCTTTTCGACCGGTCGAGCCCCAACAAATCATAGCCTCGCGAACTTTGCGCCATACGATTAATAAACTTTGAGTTGTATCACAAACTTATAGAGTCAGTTTCAATTTTACCTCTTGAAGGCGGACTGCAATCAGAGAAAAGTCAGCTACTTCGCTGGTTTTTTTCATTGTCCGATAGCATATTGGTTCAAAGAGGTATATTTTTATTAGAATTTCTTTCTTCTGTATTTTGAACATCTAGCATCATTGCTGAAAACGACAGATCTGGGATGAAAGAACTTTTGACAACACTTAAGGACACAGTTCGTTGTAATTGACGGTAAGTCATCGAGTAAAACAGAAGTGATATCTGGCGTTCCACAGGGAAGCGTTATTGGTCCCCTACTCTTCCTCGTGTTTATAAACGATTTAGGAGATAATCTGAATAGCTCCCTTAGACTGTTCGCAGATGATGCTGTCGTTTATCGGTTAGTGAAGTCAACAGAGGATCAAAAGCAACTGCAAAGCGATTTAGACAAAATTTCTACTTGGTGCGAAAATTGGCAATTGACACTAAATAAAGAAAAGTGTGAAGTAATACACATGACCACTAAAAGAAATCCGCTGAACTTCAATTACGCGATAAATCAGTCAAACCTTAAGGTCGTAAATTATACCAAATACCTAGGAGTTACAATTACGAACAAATTTGACTGGAGAGAACACATAGAAAATATTGTGGGGAAGGCGAACCAAAGGTTACGTTTCATTGGCAGAACGCTTAGACGATGCACCAGCTCCACCAAAGAGACTGCCTACATCATACTTGTGCGTCCTCTCTTGGAGTACTGTTGCCCCTTGTGGGACCCTTACCAGGTGGGACTGACGGAAAATATTGAGAAGGTTCAAAAAGGGCAGCTCGTTTTGTTTTATCACGTTACGGGGGGGAAAGCGTCACGGAAATGTTGCACGAATTGGGGTGGAAATCATTAAAAGAAAGACGTTATTCATTGCGGCGTGATCTGTTTGCGAAGTTTCAATCACCGACTTTTAGTTCTGAATGTGAAAATATTTTGCTAGCACCCACCTAGTTAGGGAGACATGACCATCCCAATAAAATAAATTAGATCGAAAACGGAACGATTTAGGTGTTCTTTCTTCCCGCGCGCTATTAGAGAATGGAACGGTAGAGAAAAGTTATGAAGGTGGTTAATGAACCCTCTGCCAGGCACTTAAATGTGATTTGCAGAGTATCGATGTAGATGTAGATGTAGATGTAGAAGAGTGACCATGCCAGCCACTAATAATGTTGTCGTTACTGTAATAAAATCGAATCTTCCGTTCTAATATGTGTACCGATTAGGTTCCTATCATAGTACTGTCTCAACGATTAAGGAATTGACGAATGCTATTGACAAGGGATCTCAAACTGATCCCGTTATTCTAGAATTACGGAAGTCTTTTGACGCCATTCCTCACAAACGGCTTTCTATCAAATTTGCTGTTTACTTGGTGTTTGAAATCGGGATTTCCTGTCAGAGAAGAGATATTTCGTAGTAACTGACGAAAAGGCATAAACTAAAACAGGTTGCTAACTGACGTTCTTCAGTTTAGTCTTCTGCTCTTCCTTGTTGTAATTCATTTATCCCTAGGAAACCCATTTGACTTGGTTAATAAAGTATTCGATACCCTCTATGTCTATGTGTGTAAAAGTAGAAGGTCCACTAATGTATACTTCTTTCCTACACACAAAGGCTGCAAGTACTTAGATACTATAATAATGAGTATACCTTTATCTGTCAGTACTTTATTTTCTTTCGAAATTTGCCCCGAATATAAATAATAATACAGTAAAAACCAGATTATTTTTCGCATTATTAATGGAGTAAGCATTTCGAAAAGCATTGTGTAGAACTGTCTTTCGATACTGCGTAGTTATACTATAATGCAAAAAATGTTATAAAAATACTTTGACACATGTTAAACTTTACCGTCTTGACCACTCTCTGTCAAATTACATTCGTTTAATTTAATTACAGCTTACAAAAATCTTTTAATAATGATAACATTGTTGTCTTTTGTAACAGGATGCAATTACTCTTGTTACTACAAGGATATAATTACTATCATTTACTGAAGTTATGTAATGTATTCTTTACAGTTTCATATAATCAGTTTGGAACGAAACTATACGGCTGTTTAATTATATAACAGTTTCAATTATGCAAAACAAACTAACGCTACACTAATCATATTATCGTATATGTCTGGTATATAATTTTACCTGATATGTAAATATTTGTAAAACTGTATTAGAATTGATTAATTTCATGTATATCTTATTTGTGAAGAACGCCTATCTAGGAAACATAAATTCCGGAATGTTATTGTATCAACTGCATTATGGAACTCTCTAGAAGCTAACATTATTTATAAATACAATTGCGACGCAGTATGAGGTGGGATACAAAATTTTCGGGACTGATGCTGACATCTGGAAAATAGGAGTGGCAGATTTTTGCACCGCTAGGTGGCGAGAGCTGCATATCTGACGGGTCAGTGTGCAGAGTGGCAGTCAACTGGAAGGACGTGTTGCGTGTGCACAGTGATTTCCGTAATACTCTGTGTTTGCTGTGTGGCGGTTTTACGATGGACCTTGTAACAGAACAGCGTGTGTGTATTAAATTCTGTGCAAATCTCGGGAAAAGTACTATGGAGACCCTTGGAATGATTCAACAGTGTTTGGGGGACAGAATATGACCCGCACGGTTCAGGGCAGGCCGTACAGACGTCGAAGGTGATGCTCACACTGGAAGGCCCTTTAGCCGCACAACTCCAGACATTATTGTCAAACTTCAACAATTAGTTCATGTGTATCGACGTCTAACCATTCAAGACCTTGCGGATGAAGTGGGTATTGGTTGTGGGACCCAATACCCAAAAACGCGATAGAGAGGTGAAGAGCATGATACCAAGGAAATTGTGCTGAAGGAATTCATCCCACCCAACCAAACACTGAATTCCGCGTACTACTGTGACGGATCCGCGAAAACGTGCGGCGACGACGGCCCGAGGTTTGGCGTCAAGGGAACTGGCTGCTGCATCACGACAACGCGCCCTGTCAAACGTCCTTGCTCACCAGGACCTTTTTGGCAAAAATAAACACAGCGGTTGTACCCCATCCATCGTACGCTGCAGATTTGGCTCCTTGCGACTATGTGCTATACCCAAAACTGAAACTCAGTTTGAAAGGCCGTCGGTTCGACACTGTATAGAGGATTCAAGAAACATCGCTGGCGGTGCTAAACACACTCAAAGAACAGTCCTTCCAGAAAATGTTTGACCAGTGGCAAAAGTGCTGAGACAGTGTGTACGTGTGAATGGGAAGTACTTCGAAGATTATGGTGACCATTGGTCTATTTGTAAGGTTTTCAACAGATGGCAGCACCAGTCCCGAAAAATTTGGATAGCACCTCGTACAGTTGTTAGTTTGGCTCACTCTCTGTTTGGATTGTAACACCACGATGTAATGTAATGACAGAGTTTTTTATATACACATGCATTTATGTTTATGGTAGATAATAAAAATAAGTCAAATTTGAAGCAGTGTACTTCCATTTACCACGAAAAGGCCAGGTTTCCAAACCAAATAATTTCAGGAAAACATAGGATACTGCGAAGGAGCTAATCAACACAACAGTTTTGTCAACATAAACGAAGTGGGTGATGAAATTTAAAACATTATAACTATTAGTACTTGTGTTGGGGCTTTGTCGATCCTGTTCTAACTGGTAGGTAGGATCGTCACATTGTCCACACAAACGATCCTTTAGAAAATCTGAGAATCCCTCTTTGGTTGTCTGCTGATAGTTTAATCATGACAGTTTAGTCATTCATCGTCTAGTACGGACAGCTGAAGATCAAAACGAACTAGAGGACATATTTATACAGAGCGAACATAAGCAATTGACCCTAAATAATGAAAATGGTGAAGTAATGTGCGTAAATACTCAAAGAAATCCGTTAAACTTCGTTCACAATAGGAATCAATCATTTATAATAGCTTTACGTTCGACCAGATACCTATGAATTACAATTAACACCGATTTAAATTGGAAGAAAAGCATAGAAAATGTTGTGGGGAACATCGGAGAAGTACAAAGAAAGTCATTCCGTGTAGTATTATCGCGAAACAGAAGTTAAAGTGTAACAGATATGATACTGGAGTTGGAATGGGAATCACTACCATGAAGTTTGCGGAGAGATACACTCACGAAATTGCTATCGCCAACTTTCTCCTTTAAAAGCGAAGACGTATTTTGACTGCGTCGTACGTAAGGGGAAATGATACCATATTAACTAAGTGAAATCAGAGTCCCAACGACGTGTTCTACATGTCTTTTCTTTCCGCGCGATATTAGAAAATGAAATGGTAGAGAATTAGTCTACATGAGGTTCAATGAATCCTCTTCCAAGCATTAAGTATGATTTTCAGAGAAACCATGCAGATTCAAATGTAGATCTGATGTTTACGTCGTGGCTTGATTTATAAATACATTCTACATCCATCGCTTTTCATAAAAGCATGTGTGTCTCTATACTGGAGAAAGTGATTGGGGGACCAGTTGATTTATATAGGTTCTGAACTGTTGTAATCGGCAGAATGAACTAAAATGGTTCTACGGAGGGACGACTTCAACTTACGGCAACCGAGTTAGTTGTAATAAAAGTTTTTGTGTTCAGCCGAACAATCGTCTTCCCTCATCTGGAGAGAACGTGAAAATTGGAACAATTCATGTTTTGAGCAGGAAAAATCACAATATTATTGTGGTGGACGAATGGTGTGGGCAGGAGTCAGTATTGGCGGACGTACGGGCGGTTATGACATTCAGATAACCGAAGTGACAACATTATATATTAGAGGGCAACGAGAATGACTTTTTCACTATTAGTGTAGCCCAATGGTGCTCTAAGTAAACACCACTTAAACCTTAACTAAAGAGTTGAGACAGCAAAATGTCGTACTGTATCACACTCAAATTATAATTGTGACAAGACACAAATAAACACACTCATGCATGTGTAGCCGGCACAATGAATCTAATGATAACGGTATTGGGATCATAAACTTCGCCACAGCTAGCAGCATGAAAATTATCAGCACATCATTTCCACATAATGACAGACATAAAGCAACTTCGAGCTCAATTGATTGGTTATCTAGGAATCAAACAGACCAAGAAATGGTAGATAAAAACATAAAAAGTCATTTACAGTTGTTAGGACAATGAGAGGGTCTGAGGTAGGATAAGGCAATTCCCTTGTACAAATAAAGATGAAACAAACACTATCAAAACAACCACGGAAGAACAGCAATGGTCAAAGAACCGAAATACTAAATATGATTAGGCTAATAGAAGAGGAGGTGAATAAACAGTTTAAAGCTTAGAAACAGATTCACTAAAAGTAGATGAAGATATCGATACAAAATGGAAGAAGATAACAACAGGAGACAGACCAGCAACTACTAGGGAATAATAATAATAATAACTTAAAAGGCAAATCGTGGTTCAGTGAAAATATAGAAAAGCAATGTAGCACAGATAGGCTGCCTGACAGGCAAAAACGAGCAACACAACTACGAAAAGTAAATAACATATACGAGAAATGAGAAATGAAGAGAATAACAAGGTAACAAACAGAGTAGGATGAGCAGGGCTATAATCAGAACAACAGTAAGTAGTGGTGCAGAACAATGAGTGCCCTCAGGAAAGAGACTACAGCTAAGTATGTGATAATGAAGGACGAGGATGGAAAACTGATCACTGCAGGGCTGTTGAACAACCCGGTACATACCTAATGAAAACATGACTGAAAACCCCCATAATATACAACCATTAGTCGATGAACCAATTTTGATGAAGGTGTCAATGATTGAACTAAAAACAGGATGGCTCCAGAGATAGACATACCAGCAAAGTTCTTCTAAGATGGTAGAGACAAGACATATTACTGGTTAACCGAATTGGTATAAGAGGTGTGGAGGGAATAAATAATGCCATAGCAAAGGAAAACTGCTGATTTTGTTTTGGAACACATTTTGGAGATTATGAAATTTTGGTATAGTGTATTTATTCTAGATAACGACTGTGAAAAAGGAATCTTTAACACATAAGGTAACAAGGATTTTTTTTATTTTTTTTTATTGTATGGTGAGTGTCACTGAATAAGTTAATAATAGTAACAGTCAACAGAGAAAGTTGAGTGAAATTACATTTTGTCACTGGTATTCCGAATAGGGAGTCAGATTGTCGTGTGTCTGTTAATGATTTTTGCACGTACTTAGGATTCAGGTTTGTTATGCTCTTACTTTCCCTTACAGAAACAGCAATGAATTAGTTTGTTAGGTAACTGTCAGTATTTCTTGCCAATAGTGAAAAGAGCTTCTTGCCGCGGTGGAGTAGCCGAGCGGTCTAAATCATCTCGCTGCGGAGCGCGGGGTTGCTCGCCGTGGAGGTTCGAGTCCTCCCTGGGGCATGGGTGTGTGTGTTAGTCCTTAGGTTAGTTTACCTATGTTTAAGTAGTTTGTAAGCTACGGACCGATGATCACGCAGTTTGGTCCGATAGATTTACAAGCATTTGAACATTTGAAAAAATGTTCAAATGTTTTTTAAGCTTATGGGACTTAACTACGGGGTCATCAGTCCCTAAACTTACAAACTACTTATGAACTACTTACGAACTAGGACGGCACGGGGATTCGAACCCGCGACCGTAGTGACCGTGCAGACCGTGACTGGAGCGCCCCAGTCTCCTCGGCCACCGCGGCCGGCTTGAACATTTGGAAGAGCTTCTTGTAGTAATATTAATTACACTACTTGCCGGCAAAACGATAGTTTGTTAGTAAAGGTAAGTCTTGTTCTCAGAAGGTCTCGATACACACAACAATCATTGATAAGGTCGCAACAGAATCCACACTTAGTCAATTTTTGCATTTGTGATTTGAACCTTCATGTTTACTTTAAATAAGTGACGAATTTCATAACTGTCAGATTCGACGTCTCCACTCTGTGCTATATCTGTACATGCTATACTGTTGCTATCAATCACTGTTAGAAACTGTCTGTCATTTCTCCCACGATCACATTTATACTCGGTATTACATTCGTGTTATACTTTGGTTTTCGCTCTACTTAATTAAATACCTATTTGTTTCTCTAATTAACGAATCCTACTTGGAGCTGCAACCGGACTTGTCATTCAGTGTCATTGGTACTTACCCAGACTTATGTTCTGGATAGTTGAGCGTATTAATGCGGCCACACCTGTTGCAATCAGTCTATACCAGGCAGTTTAATCATAATATTCCTCTTAATTGAATCAGACATTCACATCAATGTTATTTAATTCTAAAAAATTTACTCAGTCTGCGTCAGGCAGTGCAGCGGTGCGGACGGACTGTTTACGTCCCGCCGCCGAGTCTGCTGCTCGCGTGTGTTTACGTGACACAGTCGCCTTCGCTTGCGTAATTTACTTAGGACAAGAATGGCACACTCCTGGCGAAAATCAACATTGAAAATCAGTTTTTCGAATGAATATGCACGACCGAAGGCACTTGAAGTCGAACAATTTATTAGAGACGAAGTGAAGATTGACTGTAACGATCTTATCGGCATCCACTTCTCTATAGTGAGCAGTGTAGTGTATGTGAAGCTTACCAGCGACGCCGTCTGTGAGAAGATTCTAAACAGATCAAGAAATGGACTCAAATTCCGTCACTCAGATGGAAATATCGGTGAAGTGGCTATCGAACAAGCAGGTCTTGGACTACGAACAATTAGAGTGTTTGAACTTCCGTTTGAAGTACCTTCAGACGTGGTTGTTTCTGCGCTGCGCCCTTATGGGAACGTTATTAGCCACATGGCCGAGAAATGGGCTCAATTTACAACATATCCGGTATTCAATGGGGTGCGGCAGGTACGCATTGAATTGACCAAACACGTGCCATCTTATCTATATGTTGGAGGGTGCCGTGCCATCATAATTTATGATGGCCAGCCGAAGACGTGCTCTGGTTGTGGCCAAGAAGGTCACGTTCGTTCTAGCTGTATGCAGCGCAGAATAACGCAGTTACCACCTGGTGATGAGCAGATCCCATCGGCATCCACGACGCTCCCATTGACATATGTACAGGTTCTTCAAAATGAACGCAGCCAGCAGCCTATGACAACACCACTTGATGAAACTATGCCAAACACGGTAGAACTTCAGGGCAACGAGGACAGGATGGAGGCTACACCTGCGCCGGCCCCTCAACGTCACGTGAGGAAGGATAACGAAGTGTCTCCGAAGGAGGGAACAGATGCCGCCTCTATGGTCGTGCCTACCGCCGCCTTCGTGCCAGACAGTCAGAATACCCAGACTTCGTCTGATACTGAAGTACACGTGCGAAAACAACGATCACCACAGAGAAGGAAGAAACGTCGGCTTGCTCCGTCTGATATCAGCCGATCACAATCTAATGATGAATCCCAAGACCTTCTACCATCAGAAGACCCTAAAGTGGAACTTCCTGCCTCACTCCAGTCGGAAGCGGAATCAACACGGCGTATGTCTATAACTCCTACTACAGATGATGACCAGCAGTCAGCCATTCGTCAGTCGTACACCGACAACACATCAATGCATGTTGACTCACCAGGGGCTTCAACTGACGACCAGCGTCCAAGCAACGCAGCATGGCACGAAGATGTTGAAGATAATTCATCCACAGCTGACGTAGCAACAGATGTTGCTACTAAACTAAATGTATGCTAATCGATGAGGGTTTGGGGGAGAATGTGATACCTGATCTTCGTGTTACAATGAGCATCCCTGTAAATATGGCACAAGGGCAGGCTTACAGAATTGGATCTATCAACATTAATACAATCCAAACGCAGATAAAGTTTCAGTTATTCCGTGACATGATGCGGGCGCCAGATCTAGATATTGCCCTTCTACAAGAAGTTCGCCTCGAGTCATTTCCAGATATTTCTGGTTATGATACATATCAAACGCCATCTTCTTCCAACGGTAGTGGGACGGCCGTACTTCTGAGAGAAGGTATTGTCGTTGACGACGTCACTTATTTACCATCGGGCAGGGGCCTTGCTGTGACATTCCATGGTGTCCGGGTCATCAACGTTTATGCTCCCTCCGGCACGGACAAACGAAGGGAACGCTCGCACTTCTACTCAGAAGAGATAGCTCCACTGTTTGCAGGTCAATACGATCACATTATTCTTGGAGGAGACTTCAACTGTGTGCTCGCCATAAAGGACCAAATTCCTCATTTTACCACGTGCCAAAAACTTAAATTACTTATTCAAGAACTGGACCTGATAGACACATGGGAGCATAAGCCATGGTGATCGACCTGGATACACTTTTTTCACCAGCCATTCTGCGAGCCGTCTGGACCGAGTCTATGTCTCCCGCGGACTCACAACGGCAACACTTGATGCCGAGCTGTGGCCTACCGCCTTCTCGGACCATATCGCCTATATTTGTACTGTTTCTCTTCGACGGCAGGGCGTGTGGCGAAGTCGAGGTACTTGGAAGTTAAACGTTGCACATGTTAAGGATCCCGAGTGCAGACAGCATATAGAAGCGACGTGGAACAACTGCCAGAGACGTCTTACGGCATATCCTTCAACGATTCGATGGTGGCTCGAGTGTGCTAAGCCAGCTTTGCGTCGCACGTTGGTACAGTATGGACGTGACAAAATGAGTTTGCATCGACGAACCATGGAATTTTACTTTACGGCACTCCGTGAGCTTGCTAGCCAAGCACCGTCTCCTGAACGACAGATTGCAATTCAGCGGATTAAGGCGAAGATTACTTTACTTATGCGCCGCCGTCTTGAGGGAACAGTGATACGTGCGAGATGTCAAGATGGAGTCGCTGGAGAACCTCCTTCCATGCATCACGTTATTCGAGAGAAGCAACGGTGTAGGAGAGCGCTGGTGCACGCTATTGATACCCCAGATGGTCGACGACTGACATCTCAGAATGACATCGCCACTGCTTTCGTGGGTCACTATCGACAGTTGTATGCAGAAGAAGATCAGGGTGCTATATCAATGGAAGAAGTGCTCGACTCCATGCCTGGTACTCTTGATGGGGAGTCTGTGCAGACCCTTACAGATACGATTACTGCTGATGATCTCGCTGACGCTCTACGCAAGGGAGCAACAAACAAATCCCCAGGCCCAGATGGCCTCCCGCTGGAGTTCTACCACGCCTTTCAAGACATCATGGCTCCTCGCTGGATAGAAATGTATAAAGAACTGACGATACCTGACGTCCCACTCCCACCTGCTTTTGTCGAAGGCCTGATCATTCCAGTCCCGAAGAAGTCCAGGGGACAAAAAGTGGAACATTTTCGGCCGTTAACCATGCTGAACTGCGACTTCAAGATTTTTACCAGGATCCTCGCTTCCAGACTCCGGCGTGTCTTGCATCAAGTCGTATCTACGGATCAAACATGTCTTGGTGGCAGAAGTAACATCCAGACAGCACTAAGTGATTATCGTGACATCATAGTCTTGGCCGAGACTTGCCGCATTCGTGGTGTCTTAGTGTCCGTAGACCTGGACCATGCTTTTGATAGGGTGAGTCATGACTTTCTTGAAGCAGTGCTGCGAAGAATGGCGTTTCCTCCCGCCTTCACACACACCGTCCTGCGGCTTCTCCGATGCGCCACCTCACGTGTACTGATCAATGGACGTGTGGCAGGCACTGTTACCATTTCGCGATCTGTACGACAAGGCTGTCCGCTATCGATGATTCTTTTTGCCATTGCGCTTGAGCCATTGTTACATGGACTGCGATGTCGACTGTCTGGGATGAAGATGAGGGACCGGTTCTTTATCTGTCGCGCATATGCCGATGACCTTATGTTCTTGGCTCAATCACGGGACGAAGTGCGGATAGCACTAGAATGGATTACCAAGTATGGAACTACTGCGGGCAGCCGTATGAATCTGACCAAGTCTGCCGCTATGAACATTGGCAGGGGTCTTCCTGAAGGAAGCGTGGCCCCGCTACAATCAGTGGGCAAGCTCAAGTGTTTAGGGATACCCTTCACGCGCGACATTCGACGAACCTCGGCAGTCAACTACAAACGCCTTCTTCAGGTACTACGAGCTAACGTCCAAAGCAATCTACTACGGTCGTTAGACTTAATACAACGAGTTGCCTTCGTGAACACCCATCTGGCGGCTAGGATACCACACCTGGCTCAGATTCTACCGATGCCGAAGACGGTGGCAACAAGACTGCTGGCTGTGTTTGGATACTTCGTGAGCGCCGGCCTTATCTTCAAAGTCCGTTATGAAACATTAACTCTCCCTCCTCGAGACGGAGGTCTTGGGCTTGTCAATGTACATGTCAGAGCGTCTGCCCTTTATGTCAGTACAATGATTAAGCTGTGGAAACATCGCCAGACCGGAATATCTGGGATTCTGATCGACGAACTTGCTCCTATATCTCTAATGCCGCCCATAGCAGTAGCGCATATCTCTACCCATCTCTCACATATTAAGACATTTTTTATAGAATATAGTTACGTCCATGAAGACTTGCCCCATACACGGACTCCAACGACACGTGATGTGCACCGCATAATGATGAAGGGCCACACCCGGAATTGCGTGGAGAGACGACATCCAACAATCAGATGGCCCGTGGTCTGGCGTTCTGTGCATCATGCCCTCCTCGATACAGATGCTCGTGCTACCTGGTATCTGGTTGTCAATGGAAAATACATGACGCGACATCGGCTCCATGCAATTAAGATGACGGACTCTCCCCACTGCCCTCAGTGTCACGTGTTAGACACTGATGAACATCGGCTGAAGTGTGGACCTGCAGCAGAGGTGTGGCTGTTCATAAAGAAAATACTTGCCTTTCTTTGTCGTACAGCTCCACACACTATTGAACCGCGGTCACTTCTATTTCCGGACGAGAGCTTTTTTCCACGCACAAAGACTAATGCAGTGAACTGGATCAAAGGCCTATCTATATATTATTTTTTTCACGATCGAGAAAAGAGTGTGCTTGATTTTTGGACATTCCTCCAAGATCGCTTCACGTCTCTACTACATAATTCAAGACACCGACAATACTATGCCAATTTTCTGGGTAGTGTTTTCCTGGATCCTCCACACAGCTTGGGTGTGCCGGGTATGAGACGATAATTTTAGTATGAATGATCCCTCGGAAGAGTGAACCGATGTAACGGATGAAAACAATTTATTCGAGAAGACGTGCCCGGAACTCGCGTGAGGAACAGAAATTCAGCTAATATCTATCCGCATATGGTCGGTGTGCAGTCACCATTTATGTTTGTTCCGCCGGGAGGGCGGTCTTATTTATGTTCACTATCAGACGCTATTAATGCTGCACTTCACGTAGAGATATTTTACTTCCAGTGAAAATCCTCACAAAAGAAGGAGATATTTTTCTTTTCCTTTCTTTTATTTTCTCTTTCATTGATATATATGTAGAAATAAAATTAAGTGCGTAAATCTTTAAAAAAGAAAAAAAAATTAAAACAGCACCCTGCCTAGTAAATAAAAAAGGGGGGGGGGGACTAAGGCAAAAAGAAAAAAAAAAAAAAAAGCGGTCTAAATCATGTCGCTGCGGAGCGCGGGGTTGCTCGCCGTGGAAGTTCGAGTCCTCCCTGGGGCATGAGTGTGGGTGTTAGTCCTTAGGTTAGTTTACCTATGTTTAAGTAGTTTGTAAGCTACGGACCGATGACCACGCAGTTTGGTCCGATAGATTTACAAGCATTTGAACATTTGAAAAAATATTCAAATGTTTTTATAGTCTATGGGACTTAACTACGGGGTCATCAGTCCCTAAACTTACAAACTACTTATGAACTACTTACGAACTAGGACGGCACAAATATCCATGCCCGAGGGGGTTTCGAACCCCCGACCGTAGTGACCGTGCAGACCGTGACTGGAGCGCCTCAATCTCCTCGGCCACCGCGGCCGGCTTGAACATTTGAAAGAGCTTCTTGTGGTATTATTAATTACACTACTTGCCGGCAACACGATAGTTTGCTAGTAAAGGTAAGTCTTGTTCCCAGAAGGTCTCGATACACACAACAATCACTGATAAGGTCGCAACAGAATCCACACTTAGTCAATTTTTGCATTTTTTTTTTACTTTAAATAAGTGACGAATTTCATAACTGTCAGATTCGACGTCTCCACTCTGTGCTATATCTGTACATGCTATACTGTTGCTATCAATCACTGTTAGAAACTGTCTGTCATTTCTCCCACGATCACATTTATACTCGGTATTACATTCGTGTTATACTTTGGTTTTCGCTCTACTTAATTAAAGACCTATTTGTTTCTCTAATTAACGAATCCTACTTTGAGCTGCAACCGGACTTGTCATTCAGTGTCATTGTTACTTACCCAGACTTATGTTCTGGATAGTTGAGCGTATTAATGCGGCCACACCTGTTGCAATCAGTCTATACCAGGCAGTTTAATCATAATATTCCTCTTAATTGAATCAGACATTCACATCAATGTTATTTAATTCTAAAAAATTTACTTAAACACATATGTTTCAGTATTTACAATTATCTGTAACTATTGTAAATAAACAATTACCCAATATGTGTAAACGCGTAGGAATGGCCGTGCGCTCTAAGGCGTGTTGTTGCGGAATGCTCGGCTGCTCCCCGCCGGAGGTTCGAGTCCTCCCTCGGTCATGGGTGTGTGTGTATTGTCCTTACCATCAGTTAGTTTAAATAGTTTGTAAGTCTAGAGACCGATAACCACTTGACCCATAGCTTTACAAATATCTGAATTGAACGAGTGTATTCCTATCACACGCTTAGCTGGCTTCTCCGATCCCAGGTTATCTATCCCAAATTGTTCAGTGATCCATCCTCTGTCCTGCTAAATTTTTACACGCTCTCACGGAAACATCCTAAATACGAGGATGAATCAAATGAAAACCTTAAATATTTAAAAAAATATTATTTATTGTGCAGAAGTGATACAAAGCTGTATCACTTTGCAACATAATCTCACCCACGCTCAATGCAAGTCCCCCAGCGCTTAAAAAGTGCATAAATTCCTTTAGACAAAGTTCTTTTGGTAGTACACGCAACCATTCACGCGTCACGTGGCGCAACTCTTCATCAGAATGGAACTTCTTTCCTCCCATTGTCCCATTGCTTATTTGAGTGGTCCAAACATATGGCAATCACTTGGAGCATTATGGTGGATAAGGAAGATACTCAAAATGCAGGTATGTGATTGTTTCAACACTCTGTGAACCTGGAGCACATCATGCACAATGTGGTGTGCCGATCCATGACTAACCAGTAAAGAGGCTGCAATGTCATTCAGTGTCACTCGGTGGTTTTCCTTCACTATGGCTTCAACTACTACAATGCTCTGTGGAATCATAACGCGTTGTGCCTGACCTGGGCGAGGAGCATCTTCCACTGAAGTCACACCATTTGCGAACTTCCTACTCAATTCGTATGTTTGCTGTTGTGACTAACAAGCATCACCGTACTGAACTTTAATTCGTCGATGAATTTCAATAGGTTTCAAACCTTCACTACGCAAAAACCGAATAACAGAATGCTGTTCTTCCCCGGTGCAAGTCACAAGTGAAGCGGCCGTCTTTATACATATACTGCGGCGGTGTGTGTGCATCTGCACCATGCTGTCACCTACAGGCCATTCTGCTAGCTGTTTGTAGCACGCTTACCAACTTACAGGATAACGGCGCGAAATTTCGATTTATTATTACAAATTTAAGGTTTTAATTTCACTCACCCTCGTATAAGCTGTTGCACATCAGAGCAGTTTAATATGGAAAGGGAGAAATAATTCTCCGTTCAGCGGAAGAGCATTGCGTTCGCCAATGGCCATCGTCTCCACAATTGAGGGCTATGGCGCTAACAAATAAGCTACGAGCAGAGCGGAGGAAACACGAAACTCAGCACGGCAGCGTGTGGCGCGAGCCATTCAGCAGGAACTGCGAGGCAGAGAGAGAGAGAGAGGTAGGATAGCACTCTGCAGTGTTACAGAACATCCCCGTTACATTCGGCACCTGGCAAGCGATGCGTTTGTCAGGAGAGCTAACGAACCAAACCGAATCGTTAAGGAGGTGTAATAGTGGGAGAGAGCGGTGGTTATCGGAAATAGACGGCGGTTCAGGCATTATGAAAGACGCCCGATACCGATGCTCCCTCCTAATTGTAATAAATACCCCTGCCTCTTTGTCAATCACTCATGAGTATCGATTGCGTGTAATTCACTTGCTGTTATACGGGTAACAGTAACGTCGAAACTTCAAATTTAGTTGGTACATCTGCAATATAACGTGGGACGAAAATGACTGCTTCTTCATGAGCTGCGTGGTGTCTCTTTATGTATGGTATCTGTGTATTTTTCACTTAATGTTGTGACAGAGCCTGATCCGTAGCCATTTACTTGTGGTTTCATATTTTTATTATGTGAGATTCCTTTTACTATGTTGGAAAAGAGCATTAAATAATATGTGGAGTGAGAAAAGCATACAGCATATGGCCTAGTGAAAAAGTATCCTGTGGGAAAACTCTGCCATTATTTCTGTCCAAAATCTGATTGGCTCATCCAGTTATCTCAGTCTGCTATAACCCTCTAGCACTTTTATTTATATTTAAAATACCGCAATTAATTTAAATATGTTTGTTTCAACAATGTAATTAACTTGCATTAAATTAGTTTCTGTTTTATTTCAGTATTGTTCCTGTTCTTCTGTAGAAGATAAATCATTTGCATCCTTTCTCGTATCTGTTATGGTACAGAAATATGAGCATAAGTTAGATACTGTTGTTACAAACTCTTAATAATGATAATAGGGATGATAATGACGAACAACTCATTGCAAGCGGTAGTGCTGCGGTAAGTGCGGGAAGAGGCGATGGAAGCTGTGGCAGTGAATACCAACAGTCTTTCGGGAAGAAGGTTAAAGTTGCAACTATCATCACGGCTTTTGATGACAATTCGCTAGAGAACATGTACGATGATTACTACATAACTTACAGTTAAGATATCTGCATTACGTTGGCGTCTACAATTACATCTGTAGTGCTATCTACAGCATGGTTGCAGAGCTTTCAAATGTTCAAATGTTTGTACAGATTATGGGACTTAACTACAGGGTCATCAGTCCCTAAACTACTTATGAACTAACTAAGACTAAGGACGGCACAAATATCCATGCCCGAGGGGGGATTCGAACCCCCGACCATAGTGGCCGCGCAGACCGTGACTGGAGCGCCTCAGACCCCTCGGCCACCGCGGCCGGCTGCAGAGCTTTGCAGAAAAACGACACCCAACATTACATTGAGGTGTACGTAGAGATCCTTTAACGAAACGTTTATACAGATATGTTTGTTCGAGCCCATGTACTTTCCTTGTAAGTCAGTCGAACTAAGCGCCTCAGAGGGATAACATCTACGTCAGTCAAGTGCGTGTATTGCCTATATTGTAATATAAAATTGTTGAATACTTATAAATTTTTATTATACGTTTTGGCTTTTTGATACTAACAGTGTATTATAAAAAAAGGAGAAAAGCCTCTGGTATCCCGAAATTTCGTGTGACAAAATCAATGTACTAAAACCTACCCAAATTGCACTACTATTTCAGCCTCACATCAATAAACAACGGATCTACGAGCTGAGTGCTGCTTTTGTGCAGTGGGCAATAGTAGCGAAAGAAGATATCAGGTTAGTGAAAAGAAACCCCGGCGGATTGGCCGAGCGCATTGAGGCAGTATGCCCCGATACGAGAGGCAGTTCCCCGTCAGGGGTTCGAAACCTCCCCAGGGCATGGATGTTTGTGCTGTCTTTAGTATGTTAGTTTATAAGTAGCTCGTAAGTTCAGGGACTGATGACCCCGCAGTTAAGTCCCATAAGCTTAAGAAACATTTGTACTTATGAGTGAAAAGAAACTCTCGTCTTCATAACCTGACAAGGTACGAATCAATACGGCCCCTCGCGTGTAGTGCTTTTCTCTTTAACAATTAGAAACGCTGGTTCGAAGAGTCTTAGTGACAGGACCGAGGGTAGAAAGAAGGGAAAAAGTTAGAAGCTTACGTGGGGAACGTCAACCATTATTTCGGGTGTGTTTCAAACCTCTCTTATCTGTAATCATCATATGCTCCTACAATTCAAGGTACCGAACGATGCCTTCGAAGACTGAAGTACCGAAATGATTGTGTTCATGGAACGAAATTGTCCCCCCTCAACGATGGTCCGAACTGATATTCATTAGCTTCAGTACCGAATTGACATTTCGAAAGAATATACATATCACTGCAGGAACTAAGCTGTGTACCCAGGAGGAGTGTTTATGACTGCCTACACCTTGTTTTAATATCAGATAGCATTGAAATGAGCGCCGTCACAATATTTGCTGAGCGAATCAGCCATAAAATGAACTTCTGCTTCTATGGGAAGAAAACATTTAAACAAAACTGTGTCAGGATTTGTTTCGTAACTACGCCAGACCTCGAGATAGTTTGAATCAGTTTTTGCAAGTTTTGGGCTACTACCTCTCCTAATGGACCTCTAGGTTCCTCGTAAATTACTAGCATCTTTTGATGTAGGAACCCACTTGTCGATGTAACAGGCTAAATGGCGTAAGAATGTGTTGTTCCATGATCAGCCCGCAGAGAGTTTCTTACCAGTTTCTTCTCTCGAAATACATGGTTCGAGATGCGTGCAATTCTGTCTACCACTTTGATCGATTTTATGTATATGTATACCTTCCACGTACTTGTAAAATGACATTTGTTACAGAAATAAGCTTAAAGGTCCTAAATTTAAAGTATCAAGTAAGGTATGGTCGACTGTGAGTGAAATATCGCTTCAAGCTTACAAGTTAACTGCCTATGACATTACTTAGTACTTTTCTGTATTCATCATCCCTTACATTTTAATAAAATGGCCGCCTTCGTACTCCATTCACAGCTTGGTCGTTTACCACACAGGGCGGACCGGTTTGATTCCCGCTCCGCTCTGGAATTTTCTCCGTTCGGGGATGGGAATTATGTTGTGCTCATCATCAGTCCATCATTATCGCCACACAAGACGCCGAAGTGGTGTCGTCTAAAACATGTGCACCATATAGGTGGAATACGATCGCAGCTAAATGCCAAAAGTACCATACGATCATCGTTTTCATGTCCGCCTCCGCAGTCAAGTGGACAGGGTGCTAAACTGCCTAGCAGCATACCCGGATTTCTATTCCTGGTGGGGTCGGCAGCAGGGTGTTGTCCTCATCAACAATTCATCGTCATCGATACGTGCCGACGCACGTAGGCAGAACTCACACAGACGCTGATTCGTGGCCAGCGCTTTGTTCACCAGACAATACCAGAGCGCTTAAACGTCCTTCGGCAGGTTAAGGTGGTTGTTGTTGGCCCATTCCTGGCGCGCGAGTTGGCAGCAGGCTGCCTCTCTACCATCTTGTGGTCAGAAGGGCGTCAGAGCAGCGGCTGTCCTGTTCTTGTCTCTGGTCTCATCAAAAATATAACTGCTGGTAAAACAGAATTTCCGCACGTAGGACAACTTGAAGCCGATCACCCTGACGTAAATGGGAGAGCAGTCCGATGCGTGTCGATATCGTCGCAGTATTGTTGCCGTCGTACCATCTGGATGTCTAGCGCACAGGGTGGCGGTGTGGTTCGTACTGAAAAGTCGGATGAGGAGCAAGGACGGAGCCCTTCGCCAGCAGACAGACGGGATGTGCCACGTCGCAACCGAGCGTCGCAGCGAGGCGACAGGCGACAGGCGACAGTGCGCGACGCGCGTGCGCCGTCTGAGGGGGCGTGGTGGAGCGGCGTGTCGCCGGCGCTGCCCCCCCCCCCCCCCACGCCCCTCCCCCCCGTGTCCCTGCGCACTGTCCACGCAGTGTCGCTGCGCAGCGTCCCCACCGGCCGGCGGCCGCCACGGCGCCGGCGCTGCCGGCGACAAATGCGTCGCGGTTGTCACCGCCAGGTGGGAGGGGACCGAGCGGGGGCGGTGGTGGGGGCGGAACCAGTCGCCGCTGGCTCCTCCTCGCGACAACTCGCCGGGCTCCGCGTGTTTCACTGCCACAATCCACCTGCAAATGCTTACCACAGCTGTCTGCTGATGATGCTGTGGTGTACAAGAAGATGCCACTGAATGCCTGTAGTAGGATGCAGGATTACTTGGTCCAATTTCTAAGTGGCGTGAGGGATGGCAACTAGCGCTAAGTCTAGAAAAATGTAAGGTGATGCAGATGAATAGGGGAAACACTCCCGGAATGCTCGAATAGAGCATTAGTAGTATCCTGCTGGACAGTCGCGTCAATTAAATACCCAGGCGTAACGTTGGACAGCGATATGAAATGGAACGAGCATATAAGGACATCGTGGGGAAGGCAAATAATTGACTTTTGGGAAAATGTGATTCCTCTGTAAGGGAGAACGCATATAAAATGCTTGTACGACCCCATCTTGAGTATTGCTCAAGTGTTTGGGATCTACAACAGATCGTCTTAAAGGGCATAGGAGGCAGTTCAGAGGCAGCTGGCGAGGTATGTAAATGGCAGATTCGATCAATGCGAGTGTGTTACCAAAATGCTTTGGGAACTTAACTGAGTGTCACTGGAGGGGAGGCGACGTTCCTTTCGAGAAATACTGTTGAAGAAATTTAGAGGGTCGGAACTTGAGTCGGACTGCAGAACTATTCTACTGACGCCAACCTACAGTTCGCGTAAAGACTACAAGATTGGAGAGATTAGAGCTCCTACCGATGAATACAAGCATATTTTTTCCCTCGTTCTATATGGAACAGCTAAGCGAGTAACTACGCCACGTCTCTTTGGGTGGATTGCGGAGTATTTATGTTACTGAAGATGTAGATCGAAGTGACACGTGTATCACCTATGTGGGAGCTCTGCCGAGGAATTGTGGCGCTTATTAACGTGACTTTCTCGTCGAGTGTGGAGTGGTTCACTTTGCCCGACATAAAGCTGTCCCCACGTACCAAGCACAATACCTCTGAGTCGTTACTGGGACTTTCTCCATTTGGCATTATCGGCCTTCGGCTTGGACACGGTGTGGTGTACATGGCTTATCTGTGGAACGATCACCAGCAGACAAAATCACCCTGAACATATGGCAAACTCTCTGACAATTTCCTCGCGGTGCACTCATACATTGCCACTGACGAGTATGAAGAAGTTAATTGCTAATTTCAAAATATCCATGTCGGATACGAACTGCAGCTGTTGCGTAAATAGTTGGTCCATTTTCGCTAAAGGAAATGCAACCAGTTGCCTTTATGGGTGTTTATTTATTTATTTATTATTATTATTAATCCAGATCTAGTTTTCGAGCCACTGCAGCCTCATCTTCAGTGAATACTTTACAGGAACATTTATCTTCCACTAAGTGTAGGTTTTGCTGTCATGTTGGTTCTGGCAACATAACTGAACTTTAGTAATCGAGAACAGAATAAATCGGAATTAAACATATTGTAATTTTATGTAAGTACTGTGTCTTTATTTTAGGTGTAAGTGTAACCAAGATATGCATTGGCCACTGAAGATTTTTACTGCACTGGCTACAAAAATTGGTTCTGGATGAATAAAATAATATCCATAAAGGTAGCTGGTTGCATTTCATTTGACGAAAATAAACCGTCGGTTAATTGATAATTTGTCATTCAATGGTTTTCTGTAATGTGTAAGGTTGTAAAAAGAGAGCTTTCTTTCCCAATTTTTGTTCAATACTTTTTTTCGGGCAATGAATCTTCCAGAACCTTTTGAGTAGGTCGTTCTGGTTTTCCTTCTTCTTACTTGTGGCACATAATGTAGAAAGCGTACCCCCTTACCTTCAGTAGCAACTCCTATTCGGTGCAATTACTTTTCTTTACATCATTTCCAACTTGGAGTTACATAACGGATTGTATAATTGTTTCCCTTTATAATGAAAAAGAATTTTGTTCCCAGAGGATTCGAGTTTTCCACCTGAGAAAGTGGTAGTTTCTTCATTTGTATGTACCTACTGCATTTATGTTATGAAGAAAAGGGCACCACCATCGACCACCTCCCTTATTTTCTTTATTCTAAACTCCAAGGAGTAGAACGGGCTGTTAGAGATCATGTCCATAAAGAGTCGCGATTCTATTCTACGACATGGGTGATGGGACATCAAGGGATTCCAGTTGGGAATGAGTTAAAGTGGCTTACCAGTTCTGGAACATGCCTTAATACTGAAATTAGCTTGTTAATGGTGGTGAAATGTGTTTGCTGTAATTTGGGTGATTTCAAAGCTAGTCTGGTGAAATTGGTTTTACGTCAGAAAACGGTTCTATAAAACTGTGAATGTCAATTACATACCAGATCTGTTAATATAGTACTTTTGAAGCTCTGATAAGAGAATTTAATGTCTGGATGGAATTGATGGAGGGGGACTTGGCATGCTACATAAAGCGAAAATCCAGCATGCAAGAAATTAAAATATTCCCATAAATTTTGGTCTTACTATATTTTGTTTGATAGACGATGTTACTTATCTTTATCTTGTCTGTTAATTGCACAACAACGTCTTCATCGTGAATTGAAAATCAAGCATTACGACAAAAATAATGGATAACATTAAAGAACTGACACAAGAGTCTTTTAATTGCGTAAAACCACAAAATTGTCATTAACATGTGACTTCAACAAAAGCCTCGGAACAGCACTGAGCTCTATTATGGATCTGAACTTCAATCAACACTAACTTAATCTAGGTGCCTGTGTTATGGAAAGACTCTTTTTGTCGTGCATTCCTTCAAAATCGAGATTACCATGTCCAGTGCAACAAGATCATATACAATTATATATATTTTTGACGAATTACAGCGTTCAAATGAATGAAATAAATCGCAATTTGCTGTGGTATAGGAAAGAGACAGCATGGCGAATGGAGATTTGTGTGTGTGGCGGGAGACGTGCATTGAATTGTCCTCTGCAGTGGGGCTGGTTACTGTGTCCTCGGTGGCGGAGTGGTCAACGCTTCTGCCTAGTAAGCAGGAGATCCCGGGTTCGAATCCTGGCCGGGCACAAACTTTCATTCGCCAAAGTTTGGTATTCCATCTAAACCTAATACAGAGATGCCTAACATCGCAAATTGCAATTTATTTCATTCAAGATCACATACTTATCACACAATGTAAGATAAATTATTTTTACCAAAAATTCTGTGAAATGGGAACCACATGCTACTAATTACTAGAAGATTAGAATCTACGATTTGTTGACTTATTACTGTTATTATTATTTAGATCTTCTCTGACACACAAAACCAACAATGTCTATAATATCTCTACAATTAAAGAACAATTTAATATTACATTTTCCTCTTGATACTTCCATATCTGCAAGTTCCTTTCATAAAAAATAATTTGATAGGTAATCTTTTCAAAGTATCTTCCTCAAAATGAATGCTCGTTGATAATACTGCCTCCACTGCTCGACAGGCCAGACTCCATGTTTAAGACATGTTACCACTGATACTTTGCGCACAACTACTCACCGTGAACTGCTGCTACTACCACAGGAACAGCTGTAACTTCTCTGACTTATACTGTTCAGTCTTCAGACACAGAAAAGTGTTATGGCCGTTCGCCGTCGGGGGTTCGAGTTCTCCCTCGGCCATGGATTTTTGTGCTGTCTTTAGCATAAGTTACTTTAAGTTAGTGTAAGTAGTTTGTAAGCGTAGGAACTAATGACCATCGTAGTTAAGTCCCTTAGATTTACAAACATTTGACAAATGTGTTACACTGATATTTCAAATGGAGCCAAAGAGTAGACATCTTTCACTACAAAGGGAAACCTTCAGACAACCTCAGACAGATTTTGGGGATTAGGACAATATTAATTTATTTTGAAAAGTAGTCCTTCGTTGAAAACGCTGTCCTGTCAGAAAGTTAATTACCGGTAAAGCGCGAGTGTATTCCTGGTAACCAAAAAGTCGCCGCCAAGTTACTCTCATCACGAGTATTCGCAAGATCAGCTCGACAAAATTACAGGGGACCATCGTCTCCTTGGAGGAACCGCCTTCAAGAGCGCAGTACCCTCTGCGTTGAACATCAGTGTAGACTTCGAAGATCTTATGTTATCGTGTGGGCCATCCTCTGGTACTGAAGACTGCACTGAGACGCCGTTCAAGCACAAGTCCCTAGTACCCTTCTGGACGGATGTGACACCAACTGGATAGCAGAGAGACAGCTAATTATGTTCGTTGGTGCAGGACCCGTAGCGCGGAGCCTGCGTTCCCTGATATCCCTGATATTCTCAACGGGATCAAATTTGGACTTGGGGGTGCCTGTCTCAGTATTTGGACCTACCCTGCATCTCCCTGGAAGCATTTCCGGGCGACTTTGAAGCGATGAGGCAACGGTTTGTCGTCTTGAATGTCCGCAGAACCGTCAGGGTATTAGGGCAAAATGGTTGGACATAATACCCGAGCTGCTACATCTACCTTTACATATTTACTCTGAACATCACATTTAAATGTTTGACAGAGGATTTCCCGGGCCCACTCTTTAAATTCCACCTACATCTTTCCGTTTTCGATCTTATTTCACTTATTTTATTGTTTTGATCACATCTCCCTATGTTGGCAGATATTAACAAAATACGTTCGTATTCAGAGAAGAAAGCTGATGATAAAAAGTAAGTTGATTTCGCCGCAAGAATAACCCATTTCTTTTAATGTTTTCCACCACAACTCGGGCATCCTTTCGGTCACACTCTCTCTCCATTATTGCGATAATAGGAGTTGCCTTTCTCTGTACTCTTTCTTTATCCTTCATCAGTATCACCTGATAGCATCTGTCAATGCCCGGCAATACTCCAACGAAGGACTGATAACTGTACTGTAGGCAATTTCTTTAGTAGAATTGTTGCATCTTCTTAAGTGTTTTGCCAATGAAAAGCAACCTTTGGCCGAGGGGATGTGGTCTGACTCTCTAAGGCTCATTGCCGCGGAGCATGCGGTTTCTCGCCGTAGGAGGTTCGAGTTCTCCCTCTGGCATGGATGTGTGTGTTGTCGTAAGTATAAGTTAGTTTTAGTAGTTTGTAAGTGAGGGACTGATGACCATAGCAATTTCGTACAATAGGTTTATAAGCGTTCGAACATTTGCATCCTTTGGTTCCCTTTCCCCTGATACAGCGGACCATTCAAACTCCCTTTAAGAACATCTATTGGACACATTCCGCAACAGTAGAATGCATGAAGTCCATAACAGATATTGCCTTGCACAACACCTTCGCAGGTAGGGTCCATCGATTCATGTGTTCTGCTCCTCAATGGTGTCTCCTAACGCCGTGTTGAGTGTGATATCGTAACACTGTTCCAGTCGCCAACCCTGATGATAGGGGACAAATGCAAGGCCCTGTTTTTGATGATATTGTGTTAATTAATGTCTGTTGTGTATCATACCGACTTCTCTGGGACCCACTTTCCTATGAGCTGTCCACTGGGAGATGCGTCTAGCACGTCCTATGAGGAAATAACCCACGATTTGTTGTATTGTTGCCCTTCTGTTACTTTCACCATCCGTCGCAGACGGCACTGGTTCGTCACTGGAGGTACGGTAGTCTGTTGAGGACGCTAACACCCACTTTCAACCAATCACTATGTACCTCTAGGTATGGTTCTACTGGGGATTCGAAATTCCCATCCGTCGGGCTCTATCCACCTAACACCTTATGAACTGTTCATTGCGACCCTACATGTTAAATAAATACCTCTACAACCACGTCTGACAAGGTCTCCTAGACCAAGGGAGCTTGTGCAGTGGGAATATGTTGCACAAACCAAACAACTGCTTCACCTGAGCCCCGCTATCCAATTATATTTGCTAAATCGGTGTGAAACTACGACACGTAAAAAAATATTTCTGGTATCATCCACTATGGATGCCGAACAGGAGGCAAGGTGTTCATCAGTGAGAAGGTTGGCATCAGTGACTGCCTCATCGTTCGGTCCCTCCTATCAGCGCAGCGCACAAATCCCACGCCACTGTAGATCGCGGTGCCACCAGCGCCGGATGCCCTTTGGAAGGAATCGCATAGACAACGGACTTTCAGTTCTGTGTGTGACTTCAATCCGAGATATACACTAGTGCTTTAGCTAGTCGTATCTATTTTTCGTAGGCATCGTATCAATTACCAGCCAACGTCTGTAGCCAGCCGACTACGCTAGTTGGAACAGTTACGAGAATGTGTGATAGACCACAGAACAGAATAGTTCATGTAGTGAGAACTGTGATGATGAGATCAGTACTGTATTCAAATGACAAGATGGTTGTATGTGGTTAGTGTCAGATACGACAGCAATACCTGAACGGTGTATTATGACACTGAAATGCAAGACGTGGTTCCTGCATGGCTCAAACACAGAAATTGAGTATTCTTTCGGAAAAAAATATATTATGTATATTGTATCTTTTTCAAATTGGTCTGCCGGCCGCGGTGGCCGAGGTGACTGAGGCGCTCCAGTCACGGTCAGCACGGCAACTACGGTCGGGGGTTCGAATCCCCCCTCGGGCATGGATATTTGTGCCGTACTAGTTCGTAAGTAGTTCATAAGTAGTTTGTAAGTTTAGGGACTGATGACCCCGTAGTTAAGTCCCATAAGCTTAACAAACATCTGAACATTTGAATCAAATTAGTCTTCTGCTTCGGAAAACTTTGCTCCACTTTCTGTGGATGAACTGCAACTACATTCTTGTTACTGCACTATATAAGCTACGACTTCTAGGCATCGAGCAATCTTTTCATCTCGACAAAATTTCTGTGCGGTACTGGGGACTTTCTACAGATATTAAAATGTCCCCATATTAATACCAAAGAAAGAATATATGTATTGATCATGCCGTATCACACTTAGACATGTATGTTGCAATGGACATTAATATTATCTAAGGTTCAGACATTACATAACAATTAGCTTATCTATTGCACCATGTTCATTATTTATAAAAGGGATTAAGGAGGAAACCAAGAGGAAATTCTCAAGAGGAAGGCCGAGGAGAGGATTTGGTGACGAGATGCTGCTAAGCAACCTGATAAAAGAAGAGCTAAGAAGCACCCAAAACAGTTTGTTTGCTTGTTGGCAGCCACATGTTTACAAGCCTGATGTGCGTAGAAATATTTTATGAGAAGAGACTGAAAGAGAAAGGTGGGAAACTATTATCTTGGGCTTCATTACGCCAAAGAAATCATTCATTGGTGACGAGTCAAACGTTCTGACGGATTCTAATCTATTATTTCCTCCTTTGGTTCAGCGTTCGCCTTGACCAATTCCCTACCCTGAGCACCCGTCCGGACCATCTCGAATTTTCACAAGTCACACAGGACGAAAGTAACATTTTTGTTATCCTCTATGTTCGCCACCCGGATTCCCTCATCAGGTCGAACGACATTTCCACATCATCGGTGCAACATTGAACGCAGACGCCATATCCACGTAAAATTACATTTTTACGTGTTTGTATGGTCACTGTTCTTTCCAACATGTCCAAAGGAATCAAATCCTCGCTGCGCCACTTCAACAATGTATTAATATTTATAATAATAAAAATGAACTGCAGGTTTATTGTCATGTGCCCCCGTGGTCACAGTTATCTTGCACCAGTACTTGCCACGGTCTTTCCTATTACTCCTTTGTCTCTTCAACCGCACTCACGGTATTGAACCCTATCTACAAAGAACTAGAGGTCAATTTTATTGCGTAGGCTTCCGCGGCCAGAGTCAGATGACATAAAAGTTTTCTGGGTGTTGTAGCACGTCATGATGTAAAAAGGCTACTACTTTACCGACGATTCGGCCAATATTACAGTGGCCTTCATCTGGGTTCAAGGACAAAACCTTTATTTAATTTCTATAATAATACATGAAGTCTCTAACATCTTTAATTTTGTAACAATTACCAGAACCTTTAATCCAAAGAAATAGCTTCTTGTTCATTAACAATTCCTTGTCACAACCAAAGACATTAATAGAATAATAATCATGTAACTAGATTCCATTTTGTGTGCCAGCCCACCACAGAATTATAATGAAATAACAGGTTTTCGCTTGGTAGGCGCCTACCAAGCGAAAACGTGTTATTTCACAATAGAATAATAAGATTTTCCCATGTCCTTGTTGTACACCTAACACACTTGAAATGTTCTGAATGCAATCACATCTCTGTTGCTGAATCTCTCCAAACCTGTTACAGCTTTCACTGAAGAACCATTATAATGTATTATAGCTGCTGTAATCATTACCATGACCTGGATCACCAAAATTAGTAACAGTGAAATTGAAAACATCACCATGAAAAACAGAAGGACCTTGAAGTACAACCTATACTCCTAATCCACTTGAGGCTTTGATTTCAATATCATCAACTGCCTTTTATAGGGCGTGAGCGCCTATACCTCCTAAGGGAAATTGCTAGAATAATAAGATTTTTCCCATGTCCTTGTTGGACACCTCACACACTAGAAATGTTCAGAATTCAATCACATATCTGTTGCTGAAACTCTCGATACCTGCTACAGCTTTCACAGTAGAACCATTATAACGTACTATAGCTGCTGTAATCCATCCATTAGCATGACCTGGATCATCGAAATTAGTAACAGTGAAACTCAAAACACCAACATGAAAAACAGAAGGACCTTGAAGCACAACCTCTTTTCCTAATCCACTTGAGGCTTTGATTTCAATATCATCAATTGCCTTGTACACAGTTGGACGTGAACGCCCATAATATATTACTAGAATAATAACTCATAAAGGTTTGTCATGTTTGGAGGTGTTCTTTTAATAATCTTATTAGCCAACAAGTTTACATCCATTATGTCATCATACTTTCCGTACATTCAATTAAGTAGCTATTATTACTATACTTCCATACCCAGACCTTAGGCTCCAACGCAGGTTCCTCATAACGAACTGTTTTACAATGATATTCTGTATGTACTGTTATTTTGTCTAAAATGTTACATATCATGTTAATTCTTTTTCTCAACCTATATATGTATACATAATGTGTGGTTATTGGTATCTGATGTCTAAATATAGACATTAGACTACAAAGCAGTTGCCTGTATATATAAGTTTGTATTATTTATTATTATCTTTACCCTCCATGCACTTGTGTTTTTAAATAGCTGATTCACATACTAATGAAAATTGTAATATTTATTATAATTATCACATACGAATGTATACATCTATTGCCTAATGTGAATGTCGTTTCATATTGACAAGATTATTGTTCTTGACATCAAAGAAGTGATGCTCAAATGTCACATCAAGAGCGCCATCTGTTATCAACTAGTGAGTTTGGAAGGCTGAGTTATTCAGGATTGTTTTTAACTTAGTGACCACATCTTATTACAGGATGTTGTGTTTAAATTTTATTTATATGTTGACAAGCCAACAATTAAGTTGACGAGTAAATGTGATTTTAAAAGCTTTTAATAATAATGTTCTGAGGAATGAAATCTAAGATGGGTTTCGAAAGTGGATATTTAAAAATATGTATTTCTCAGGCTTGTTGTATTATTGCATTTGAAGTGTGATTTTGTGTGTACTTGCAGATCAGAAGATGTCGAAACCGGTAATCTTAACATTAAACCCGCGGCTCCGCTAGTGTGTTGATAGATGAGCTATCTTTCATTAGTGTGGTATTAATTTATTCTTATATTTCCTTATTCGTATGCTTGTCCATACAGAGAAAGAGCTGAAGACATTGTAGCACGCATAGACCAAAGATATGGTTTGTGGCATCACGTTTCGCTGTATGTAACCTCCTTGCTATAGAGTCGCAAACGTCATCGCTGGTCTTCAGTCCGAATTTTTTTATAATTTGACGACTTTCAACCACCACATCTTCCACCCCCTATAGCTATAGGAATTGAACTGCTATGGTGTACAACGGGAGACTTCGGACAACAATTACACACAGACCATTGATTTGCGTTCTGTACTTTTCGCTGCAGAGCGAAATATTAACACACACACGTAGAATTTTATATACACCGATAACTTTCCATCCCAATATACTCCACGCTTTTATCATTATCAACCGTCAAGCAACAATGCAAGCAATAAAACCATTTTCAAAGAGTAAATATAATTTTCAAAGAGTAATGATTGTTCTGCATTTCGCGTTATATTCTTCAAATTACGAAATATCTATCAGATCGCTATAAAACTGTGCCTAAAACCTTCCTCAGGTATAAATTAGTAACTGTACAAATATTTAAGTCTCTGCTTCTTGTCGTTCGGACGTGATAAGCGTACACCGAACGGACATTCACATTAATATATATATATATATATATATATATATATATATATATATATATATATATAGCTATCCGATCGCCATAAAACCGCGCCTAAAGCCTTCCACGGGTAGATGTTAGTAACTGTAAATTTTTTTAGATATTTATTTCTTGTGGTTCAGATGTGATAAACGTACACCGAACAGACTTTCACATAAAAACAGAGATCTTGACTCTTCAATCAATAGAATAATAAGATTTTCCCATGTCCTTGTTGTACACCTCATACACTTGAAATGTTATAAATGCAATGACATATCTGTTGCTGAAACTCTCCAAACTTGCTACAGCTTTCACTGTAGAACCCAAATGAAGTTCTCTGTAACATTCGCCGAAACGTCTGTTATTGAAGTAATAGCCTTCTTACATCATGACGCGGTACAACATCCAGCAAACTTTTTTATGTCATAGATGGCTTGGGTTTATTGAGATAAACGAGTGGTAGTGTAAGTTCGTTACAACTGTTTTGTTTCGTATCCTATCGTCGGTCAGTGCCTAGAGCTGGTACCTGTTGGTAAACGGCAGCGTGTCTACGGGAGCTGAGTGGCTGCTGCAGCGCGCGTGGTTCGCGGTCGCCGCGTCGCCGCACGCGCGCTCCTGGCCACCAGGTGAGGCGGCAGCTCGGGCTGGGCCGGTCCGCCGCCTTTGCGCTGAGGTGTGGGCGCCTCCGCCTTTTTTCCGCCGCCGCTCGGCAGCGCCAGTCCCACGGGAAGCGGCAGCAGTCGATACGGCTAAAGCAGCAATCTATATGCGAGGGCCGCGGCCGTGGGACCCGCCGCTGGACGCTGTGCTCTCCGCCGGGTCTCCGGTGTGCGTGCCGCGGCCACCGACAGCCGCTGCTGCTGCCGGACCGCGCCACGCGACGCTGCGGTCGCTCCGTCCCACCGCCGACCGGTCTGCTTTCTCACGTACTGCGATTAGACGCCTCCCAGGATGACGTCATCGTTCATGCCGAGATTTAATGAGATATACTGGTAGACTTTTGAATACAAGGAAAAAGCTGTGTGAATTTCCAGAACTCAGATGGAAAGCCAGTTCTGAGTAAAGAAGGGAAAGATGAAAGCGTTTTTATTGTTTTGCCAGGACCGCTTATTTATTTACCACAATGACCGGTTTCAACTGATCTCGCATTCATCATCAGAAAGGAGAAAATCAATCGACGTACCTGCCAGTAACTACCCATGAGCGCTAAAAATCATAGCCTTTTCACTTTTGATATACTACGAAGCCAGAGGTCGCGGGTTAAATCCCCCCTAGGAACTATGATTTTTATCTGTTACTTTCCACTTCTTTCACCTCTGGCAGTGTTGCTGATGTGGAAAATACCGAGTAGCACCGTGGTTCGGAACCCACGTTTAACTGTAGGTCCTCCAAACAGGACCATGCCTAGTAAAGCACAGTAGTGTTCAAACCAACAATATGTGGCTCCGTCTATAACGCGTTCCGTGCGGTTATCAAATACACAAAATTGCATAGTCACAAAATAAAAACCAAACATGTCCCCCATAACATAAACGACCGTCGACACGCTTCTTACAGCACATTAAACCCAACTGCACGGACTCACGTTAAACTTACCGAAAGCAGTTACCATACAGACCGCTAGGGGGCATTCATGGTTGGTGATGTGATATCTACGGCAATAGTATATAATTGTGTGTGTGTGTGTGTGTGTGTGTGTGTGTGTGTGTGTGTGTGAGGGGGTATGGGAGTTCCTAACCTCACAACATCTTATCAAAAATATTAAAAAAGTTATTATCTACCATCTCCAGCTGATCGTTGAAAACATTTTTCTTATCATGTTTTAAATGTTTATAAATCTGTATATTTTCTTTCCTTTGGACGCTTTATGTAGGATCTTCATGTTTTGTCCAATATCTTGGATTTTATGTTTGTTTTCTGGTAAATGCTCACCAAATGAAGTTTTATTGTAGTTACCTGTATACTCTTGGAATCTCGCAAAAAACTATCTACCTGTTTGCCCAACATAAAAACCTTCGCAGTCGCCGCAAAGGAGTTTATGCACCCCAGATTTTTAAAATATATATATAAAATATATATATGGGGCCATTACATGTCATTGGGACATATTTCAAAGCGCCCAAAGGAAAGGAAAGAGAATATATATATTTACAGGTTTATAAACAATTAAATCACCATAAGAAAAAATAATAAGCTGCAGATGGTGGATAATAACTTTTTTAATATTTTTGATAAGGTGTTGGAGATTAGGAGTATCCCCTCTCTCTCTCTCTCTCTCTCTCTCTCTCTCTCTCTCTCTCTCACACACACACACACACACACACAAACATGAATCTAACCATCAAACGTGTAATATTACTATGTAATGGGGCAAGTTAAATAATAAATAAATAAATACATAAATAATAACACACACAATTATTTACTACTGCCGTAGATAATGTGCCGATGACATCAGTAACCATGAACGCCACCTAGCGTCTGTATGATAACGGCTTTCGGTACGTTTAACGTGATCCAGCGCAGTTGCGTTTAATATGGTGTAAGAAGCGTGTTGATGGCCGTTTATGTTATGGAGTTATGTTTGGTTTTTATTTTGTGACAATGCAATTTTGTGTATCTGACAACAGCACGGAACGCCGTATAGACGGAGCCACACATTATTGGTATGATTAGATACACCACAGTTCCACAGGTATGTATATATCGAAATTAAAGGTATAAGCTGTGATTTTTAGTGCTTTGGGTAGTTTGTGGCAGGTATGTTGACTGATCTTCTCATTTTATAGATCTGATGATTACTGCGAGTTTAGTTGAAACAGGTCATGGTTGTAAATAAATAAGCGATCTTGGCAAAACAGTACAAAAGGTTACGCAAATAAGGAGATCGCACCCAGCAAAATGATGAAAGATGAAAACTGGAAAGCCGCGGTGGAGTAGCCGAGCGGTCTAAAGCGTCCTACTGCGGAGTGCGTGGTTGCTCGCTGTGGAGGTTCGAGTCCCCCCTGGGGGATGGGTGTGTGTGTCTGTCCTTAGCTTAGTTTATGTAGTTTTTAGTAGTTTGTAAGCTACGGACTGATGACCACGCAGTTTGGTCCGATAGATTTACAAACATGAAAGTTGGAAAGCGTATATAGAGGGCCTCTACAAAGGAAATAAACATCGAGACAATATTGTACGAAGGGAAGAGGAAGTAGATGAAGATGAAATTGGAGGTACTATACCGAGAGATGAGTTTGACAGGGCACTGAAAGACGTAAGTCGAAATAAGCCCTCTGCTGTAGATGACATTCCGTCAGACCTACTGAAGTCTGTGGGAGAACCAGCCATAACAAAACTATTCCACCTGGTGAGTAAGATGTATGAGGCAGGCGAAATACCCTCAGACTTTACAAAAAATGTAATATTCCCCATTCCAAAGAAAGCAGGCGCAGACAGGTGAGAAAATTACAGTACTACCAGTTTAATAAATCATGGTTGCAAAATTTTAGCACGAATTGTTTACATAAGGATGGAAAGGCTCATAGATGCTGACTTGGGGAAGATCAGATCGGATTCAAGAGAAATGTAGGAACATGGAAGCCAATACTCACCTTACGACTTATCTTAGAAGATAGATTAAGGGAAGGCTAACCAACATTTCTAGCTTATGTAGATTTGGAGAAAGCTTTTGACAATTTTGACTGGAATACATTCTTTCAAATACTGCAGTCAGCAGGGGTAAAATATAGGGAACGGGAGGTTATTTAGAACTTGTACATCAACCAAACAGACGTTACTTACTAGAGTTGAAAGGCATGAAAGACGTGCTCGCAGTGGTTGGGAAGGAAATAAGACAGTGTTGCAGCCTTTCTAGAATGTTATTCAATTTGTACATTGCGCAAGCTATGAATAAAAGCCAAGAGAAATTCGGCGGAGGAATTAGAGGCCAGGGCGAAGAAATAAAAACACTGCTTTTTGCTGATGACATTGTAATTCTGTTAGACACAGCATACGACCTGCAAGAGCAGTTGAATGGAATGGACAGTGTGTTGAATGGAGCGTATAAGATGAACATTAACAACAGCAAAGCAAGAGTAATACGTGCTGTCTTAGAAAATCAGGCGATGCCGAAGGAGTTAGATTAGGGAACGAAACAATGAACGTGGTGGATGTGTTTTGTTACTTGGGTGTCGGTCACAGTACAGAGGATATAAAATGCAGAATGGCAATGGGAAGGAAAGCGTTTTTGAAAAAGAGAAATTTGCTGATATCGAATATTAATTTAAGTGTAAGGAAGTACTTTCTGAAGGCATTTGTGTGAGTGTTCCCTGCTATGGGAGTGAAACTTGGAGGATAAATAGTTAAAACAGGAAATGGATAGCTTTTAAAATGTGGTGCTGCAAATCCAGGATGTATAAGTGAACTACTCAAAGCTGTTGTGGTATAGATGTGAGCTCCTCCATCACAACATCTAGTTTAATAACGGCTAGCCCCATTTTATAAGATACAGCAACAGGATTTGCATGTTTCCTCGAGATGTTCTCCAGTGCTTCCTTGCCCAGTTTCTCCAGTATTCCTAGTACTCTCACAATACTGCCGCCTGGTAGGAGAAATGGTAACTTCGTATTATCTCCATGGCTTGCAAATACTGCCGGCCGCAGTGGTCGAACGGTCTGCGGCGCGCCAGTAACAGTCTGCACGACCACTACAGTCCGGGTTTCTAATCCCCCCTCGGGCATGGATGTTTGCGTCTTCTTTAGTATAAAGTAGTTTGTAAGTAGTTTCTAAGTTTAGGGACTGGTGACCCCACAGTTAAGTCGCTTAAGCTTAACAAACATTTGAATATTTGCTTGAAAAGACTAACTAAAACTAGAATTTACTATGCACGTATAAGTTAAAAGATCCGAAATAATTTACCACCGGAAACATCTATGCTACATAACCGGAACCAGCCGTCAACTAAAATCACTAACAGACAATCAAAGAGGCAATACTTCGTAACGTACACAGCGCAAATGTTTAGGCGGTATTGTCATATAAATGTGACAGATAAAATTCTTTATTATGTCTTACATTTAAATTTTGCAAACCGTTCGAGCTGTAATTGTATTACAATTCCTAACAGTGTGTCTCAAGATGTATTATAGACTACAGTTATTTCTCTTATAGACATAAGATGAATCTGGTTAGAATTGTTTGTAAATAATCTGGACATCGAAAGAGTATTTGTTAAGATATATACACAAGTTTGTTACGTCGTTACCGTTACATCCCGTTTATTATCTAACGTGCGCTATTTTTTTAAAACACATTTGTTGACTATTGCAAGCGTCGTCTGTGCCAGGAGATACATTTATTTTGTCCAGGCAGCTTAGGGGGCGAACGATTTCCGAAAGACAGAACAGTTTTTTGGGTACTTCTAAATGTTTGGTAAGAATTGTTTTTCAGTAATTTTCGATAAATGTACAAAGGCTATATAACACTTAGAGTATACAACCTAGAACATTACACCGAATTTCTTTATGCTCATCTATATTTATCTGCAAAATTGCATACAATTCGAGTTGTACTTAATGTATGATGTATTACGTTACTAAAACTGTATGTACCCATTCCGAGAAAACGGAATGTTCTAATTGTTAATGCAAAAAGATAGGATGCCGCAATGAAAGAAAATGAATCATTCGCATGTTACCTGGCATATACTATAGTGTTTCTAATCTATAGTCATATTTCTGCACTATAGTATATACCAGAAAACATGTCAATGATTCATCTTCTACACTAAGACCGCATTCACGAAGAAGGGCTCTTTGGAATTTCATCGCAACCAATCGCAATACATTATCAGGATTGATTACCAATCGCCGACCCATCTGACGCTTCACTACACAAAGAACGTCACAAAACGCAACTTCAGAGGCACACCGCACTGTCCCTAGTGCTCCCGACTGGCGTACCGGCAGGTCAAAGTGCAATGCGGCGTGGCTCACACAGAGGCCTCTAATGGGCGACTGCAAAGTTTTGCAGATGCGAGAGTATCGCTAGTGGAATTAGGGACCTCTACATTATCTCTCAGACGATTTTGGTATATTTATGTTTGTTCGAGCCCGAGTACTTTCCTTGTAAGTGCAATTACATGTTTGATGACAATCATCATAAAGTGCGCTATTGTTTGTCCTGTCCTTCCGGGAAAGACGTATGGCGGCCGGGGAAGTGGCAGAGGGAGGAGGAGTGGGGGGTAACGGTACTTGCGCAATGCATCATGAGTAGAATATCAGTGGGGCTATCCATATCGGCGTCACTGGGGCCGTACCGGGGTTACTACTGTACTCGCATTATCCGCAACACTCTGTTAGCTGAACAGTTTACAGTGTCTGCCTAGTCACAAGAGGGCCCGTGTTCGAATCCCGGCCACGGCACAAATTTTAATTCAACGCTTCTCCTTATATTCAATACTTTTTCATTTCAGGTTTTTAACAATAACGTCACAACTCCAGCAAATAATTCTGTTCATATTTTCGCTCTGGTCCATGAATGCGTTCATTATTACCTTCCCTTGCGTCCATCTGCCTAACTTACATTTGCATATTTTCATCACCTGTCTGGGCTTTATCAAAACGTGCTTTGTAAATGATTCTGAGTATTTTCCGTGGATGAATGAATAGGAGGTTTTCGGTGCACAACTTCGTATGTAGTTTTCGAAGGATCATCAGTGTGAATGAACCAGAGTGGAAGTCCAACCACTGGACGCACTTGTACATCTACATCTTCATCTGTATGACTACTCTTAGTTCTCATTTAAGTGCCTGGCCGAAGGTTCATCGATCCGCTTTTAGATTATTTCTCTACCGTTCAAAAAAATGTTCAAATGTTTGTATAGCTTATGGGAGTTAACTACGGGGTCATCAGTACCTAAACTTACAAACTACTTATGAACTAGCTAACACAAATGACGACACAAATATCCATGCCCGAGGGGGGATACGAACCCCCGACCGTAGCGGCCGTGCAGACCGTGACTGGAGCGCCTCAGTCCTCTCGGCCACCGCGGGCGGCCTGGGTATGGAAGTATAGTAATAATAGCTCGGCCCCGCGACCGTTCCATTCTAGAATAGCGCAAAGGGAAAAGAAACACGAAAAAATTCTGGTCCTATGTAAAATCGATAAGCGGGTCAAAGCCCACTGTCCAGTCACTAGTAGATCATTCCGGGGCAGTAATAGAAGAAAGCAAACGGAAAGCTGAAGTTCTAAATTTAACCTTTAAGAAATCTTTCACGCAGGAGGACCGCACAAATATACCATCATTTGATCAACGTACTAATTCCGAAATGGGGGACATAGCAATAGGTATTTCCGGTGTAGAGAAGCAGCTGAGAGAGCTAAATACGAAAAAGTCTGCTGGTCCGGATGGAATACCAGTTCGGTTTTACAAAGACTATTCTGCGACATTGGCCCCCTACTTAGCTTGCATTTACAGCGAATCTTTAACTCAGCGCAAAGTTCCTAGTGATTGGAAAAAAGCGCAGGTGACTCCCGTGTATAAGAAAGGAAAGAGAACTGACCCATACAATTACAGGCCAATATCGTTCATGTAGAATTTTGGAGCATATTCTCAGTTCGAATATAGTAAATTTCCTTGAAACGGAAAAGCTTCTTTCCATGAATCAGCACGGGTTTAGGAAACATCGTTCATGTGAAACTCAGCTTGCCCTTTTCTCACATGACATCTTGCGAGCCATGGACGAAGGGCAACAGGCGGATTGTGTTTTTCTCGACTTCAAAAAGGCGTTCGACACGGTGCCACACTGCAGACTCCTAACGAAAATGCGAGCTTATGGAATAGGTTCTCAGATTTGTGACTGGCTGGAAGACTTCCTAAGTAATAGAACGCAGTACGTTGTTCTCGACGGCGAGTGTTCATCAGAGACGAGTGTATCGTCAGGCGTGCCCCAGGGGAGTGTGATAGGACCGCTATTATTTTCTATCTATATAAATGATCTGATGGACAGAGTAAGTTGTAATTTGCGGCTGTTTGCTGATGATGCTGTGGTGTATGGGAGGGTGTCGTCTGTAACTGACTGTAATAGCATACAGGTTGACTTAGACAAAATCTCTAGTTGGTGCGAAGAATGGCAGCTAGCTCTCAATGTAGAAAAATGTAAGGTGATGCGCATGAGTAGAAAAAACAATCCTATAATTTTCGAATACAGCATCAGTAGTGAGCTTCTTGATGCGGTCGCGTCGTTCAAATATCTAGGCGTAACATTGCAGAGCGATATGAAATGGAACGAGCATGTAAGGACAGTTGTGAGTAAGGCAGACAGCCGACTTCGGTTTATTGGGAGAATTTTGGGAAGATGTACTTCACCTGTAAAAGAGACCGCGTATAAAACGCTTGTACGACCACGTCTTGAGTATTGCTCAAGTATTTGGGACCCGCAGCAGATCGGTTTGAAAGAAGACATAGAGGCGGTTCAGAGGCGAGCAGCTAGATTTGTTACCGGTAGGTTCGACCAATGCGCGAGTGTCACGGAAATGCTCCGGCAACTCAATTGGGCATCGCTGGAAGAAAGACGACGCTTTTTTCGTGAATTTCTGTTAAGTAAATTTAGAGGGCCGGAATTTGAAGCTGAGTGTAGTACGATCTTGCTGCCGCCTACTTATATTTCGCGTAAAGATCACAAAGACAAGATAAGAGAAATTAGGGCTCGTACGGAGGCATATAGGCATTCTTTTTTTCCTCGTTCAATTTGGGAGTGGAATAGGAAAGGAAATGCCTAGTAGTGGTACAGTGTACCCTCCGCCACGCACCTTACGGTGAATTGCGGAGTATGTATGTAGATGTAGATGTATCTTTATGTTTTACATCCGATTTCTCTTTTTTATTATTAATCTTATGATCAATGTAATTCGCTGCCAAGATATGTTCGCATTTAAGGAGGAATTTGGCGAGAGAAATTTCGTAAACAGATCTCGTTGCAACGAATAACGTCATTCTTTCAGCGATCTCCACTCCAACTCGAGCAGTAGCGAGTCAGGGTGTGAATCCAAAAGTGCCACGATCACCCTTGAGAATGTCCTCCGCAGTCGGAGACGAAACGTTGGGTTTTAATAATAAATCCACTAGACCACGGCATAACAGCCCGGAAATTTTTAGTAACTTTGACACCCACTACAGCAGCAACAGCTTCCGGACGGTGGCTGACCAGGTGGCTGACGCGACCATTGCTGACGTCTCCTCGTGGCCTAGTCTGCAAGCCAGGTGTCCATTCTGTCGCCGAGTCCTCGCCATCTTTCCGGTCGTCAGCGGCTGGGAACGTGGCGGGGGCAGCTACCGCGCAGAAGATAACGAGCCACAGGTGAAAGCCTCTACTTTCCTCGCAAAGCTGCAATTTCGAGGCGTCGTCTGGGCCACATCCGTAGAGATTTCGACACGGCGCGGTGCGTTACCTTCCGAAACGTGACACTGCTGGGATTTAACCTTACCACACACGTGCGCAGCCCAAGGCGATTCGCAACACTGGCCAAGTGCCATTTCCAGAGTGCGGGACCAGGACAGCGTCAAGAATTTTCCATCGTCGGGCATCTGCACGCTTACGTCGCTTTCCGAATTACCTTACGCTAACGAAGTTGATTTTTATTCACAGACGTGACTCGATTCGTTTCAGTTTGGTTTCTTCGTTCTCCGCTGAAAGTGGAAAGACCTTCTGCGTCATCAAGCAAACAGACATGTAGGTTGTGGTATTTCCATATCTATAAGGAAAAGTCATATAGTTGTGTGAAGACCCACAGAGAAAATAATTATATGAGGGCAGAGAGTGCGAAATGCCATAATATCTGCAATTAATACAGCAGCTCTCAGCACCTATTTGAAGCGTCTTGAAGTACTCTATTAAGATTTAGTGTTATGGACTCTTCGTTGATAGATTCCCGTTACTATGTAGTTGACATCACCAGATTGTGAATAGGATAATCTACATTTCTTCTTGTGTATTTCTCCAAATACCATTTCAGTTGTGTAGTGTGTGTGAGCTGAAAAACTGAAAACGGTTCAGCATCTTCCTAAAGGACTAACAAAAATATAGGAATTTCTGTAACACTTGTGCTGTATTTGGTCCTGTCATGTCTTAGTTTTACCTTCTGTTACCAAGGACAGCAGAAAAAAGTACCTTTACTTAAGAAATTGTAGTACTGTGGAAAAGATTAAATCCGAAACAAAGTAATAATTCCAATGTGCTTCTTTACCTGATTTCATAAAGATAAGCGTCTGACTAAGATAATGTGTTCCGAACCTGAATCAATTCGTGACTTCATCTGCAGAAGAGAAGTAATATCTCGAACTTAACAGTTGTAAGTCTCCATGCAGAAGAGCGAGTAAAATGGAATGTCATTGAGAGATAATTACTTTACACTGACAGTTCTTAGATTTTCTGGTCTATGAAACTGTAACAGGTTATACAATAAATTATGTCGAACAAGCTATTTTACAAGAAATGGTGACGTCACGAGGGTGATACGTAATCAGTCGCGAAACACTGACATGATCTACATTCTACTACATCAGTGTTTATATCTCTCAATCTAAAATTCTAATTCTATATTATTCATCATTTTCATATTTACATCAACATTTACATCCAAACTCCGCAAGCCCTGCACGGTGTGTAGCAGAGCGAACTTTGTGTTACATTGCCACTTGCTCCTCCTATGGTTCACGGAAAAAAAGTATGACTATCTGTGGGCCCTAATCTCTTTCATTTCATGCTGTGGTCTTTTTACTAGATAAACAGTGACCAACGATTCAAAATCATTTTTCAGATTTTTCATTTAAATATCAGTACCGATACTTTAGTGATCTGTAGATTAAAATTTAAGAGTTAACACAAGTATACAAAAAAAAAAAAAAAAAAAAAAAAAAAAAAAAAAAAAAAAAAAATGGAGGCTGTTGAGATCCTGAATGAGACCATTACACAACAACTGACAGAAAGAGGGGAAAGGAAAAAGTTAAGACATAAGGTATAGTTTTAAAAGCTGGAATATCAAGAATGAAACAGGTAAATAAGACAAGGCTTAGAAGATACCTTCACATATCACAGAAGATATTGATTTAAAATGACAAGAGAACAAAACATAAAAATTAAGCAGGTCATGTGGCATTCAAACGTAAAAAAATCGGACTGACAGAAAACGCAAAATGGTTGCGCAGGAGTGAATAGGAAACATATGTAAATCTGTAGAGGCATGTACGTATAACTAGGGGAAAGACCGATACCGCCTGCGGTAAGATATAACTTTGAAGAAAAAATAACAGGTTTATGAATATTATAAGCTGAAATAGGAAGTGAGTACTAAGCAAAACTAAGAAAACTGAAAGGTAGGAGGAATGGGTAGAAACACGAAGCCGCGGCTGTTTAGCCGTGCTTACTGGGGCGTCGTGTTGAGGACTAATGACCAAGCAGTTGAGTCCGATAGATTTACAAACACTTGAACAATTTTTTTTATAGAAACGAAGAGAAAGTAAATGAAGATGAGATGGACAGAACGATTATGGGAGGAAAATTAAATAGTTCTCTCAAAGGCTAGTATCAGCTCCAATTTCTAGGATTGTCTCGTTCATACTGCGGGACTTAGGTTGGAGGAAGTAATATTTAGTAATACTCTTCTAGAAACGAACTCACTGAGAATTTCGGTAGCAATCTTCACATATCTAATATGTAGTTGCCAGAGGAGTTTGTTTAGTATCTGTGAAACGCACTCGGACTACCTGAACAATACCTTTCCGCGGTATCTCATCTTCTATTCATTCAACTTGGAAATGTTACCAGGATAGCCTGCAATACTGATGAGGCGGTAGAACAAGAATTTTGCATGCTCTTTTATTATTGGGTTGATTGCATTTCCAAAAAAGAAAAAAAAAATCCTGATATCTTTATTGTGTGCAGTATTTGTTTTGGATAATCATTCCGGTTCAGGTCCCCTCGGATGAAGATTTGTAGGTATTGCAACCTTAGAGATACTTTTTAGTCGCTTGATGCCAATATAATGAGAAATATGGCGCAGATATTAGAACTTTCGACGCCCGATCAAATCGCATTTCAGTCATCGAGATCATAATTTATCATAATTTCCGTAAGTTGCTGGAGGCAAATGGCAGGATGATTCCATTGAAAGCGATTTACTTCCTCAGCTTTACCTCTAAACACAATCGGAGTTTGTGCTCAGCTTTTAATGAGCATGCAATCGAAGGAACGTTAAACCCTGCCCGTTTTATTTTTGACGTAATGTCGTAAACTTAAAGTAGTTGTATTCTTCCCTTATGTACGTAGAAATCACTTGAATTATTTACGTCCAGGGGTTACTACTTGGCGCGATCATCTGTCCGTCCCAATCCAGTCTGCAATTATTATTCCAGAGTTTCCAGCGGTTGCTACTTTCATACAGACAAGTGAAACATCCTAGAAATCTTGTACAGCGTCTGATGTTCTACACTACGTCATTTATATATACACTATGTGATCAAAAGTATCCGGCCACCCCCAATACATACGTTTTTCATATGAGGTGAATTGTGCTGTCATCTACTGTCCAGTACTTCATATCAGCGATCTCCGTCATTATACATCGTGAGAGAACAGAATGGGGCGTTTCGCGGAACTCATGGACTTTGAACGTGGTCAGGTGACTAGATGTCACTTGTGTCAGAAATCTCTGTGCGGGATTCCCACACTTCTAAACAAAAAAAAAAAAAAAAAAAAAAAAAAAAAAAAAAAAAAAAAAAAAAAAGTCCAAATGTTTGTAAGGCTTATGGGACTTAACTACGGGGTCATCAGTCCCTAAACTTACAAACTACTTATGAACTACTTACGAACTAGGACGGCACAAATATCCATGCCCGAGGGGGGATTCGAACCTCCGACCGTAGTGGCCGTGCAGACCGTGAATGACGCACCTCAGTCTCCTCGGCCACCGCGGCCGGCTTCTAAATACCACCAGGTCTACTATTTCTTCTGTGATAGTGAAGTAGGAACGTGAATGGACACGAACAACACGAAAGCGTACAGATCGATCTGGTCTGTTGACTGCCAGAGGCCGCCGACAGTTGAAAAGGATTGTACAGTGTAATAGGCAGACATCTATCCAGACCACACGCAGGACTTCCAGACTGCGTCGGTATCCACTCCAGTACCCAGTATCCATGAACTTGTAAGTCATGCCGGCCGCGGCGGCCGAGAGGACTGAGGCGTTCCAGTCACGGTCTGCACGGCCACAACGGTCGGGGGTTCGAATCCCTTCCGGTCGCGGTGGCCGAGGTGACTAAGGCGCTCCAGTCACGGTCTGCACGGCCACTACGGTCGGGGGTTCGAATCCCCCCTCGGGCATGGATATTTGTGCCGTCCTAGTTCGTAAGTAGTTCATAAGTAGTTTGTAAGTTTAGGGATTGATGATCCCGTAGTTAAGTCCCATAAGCTTAACAAACATTTGAACATTTTGAACATTTGGTTCTAATCCCCCCTCGGGCATGGATATTTGTGCCGTCCTTAGTATTAGTTAGTTCGTAAGTAAGTTTAGGGACTGATGACCCCGTAGTTAAGCTAAACAGACGTTTGATCATTTTGTAAGTCATTTCCAGCCAGGTACTTTTGATCACATTGTGTAGTTCATGTCATATTACATGTCATTGAACTACTGATGAAATTACCTTCACATCTGACGACTTTGTTCCTTTGGAGCGACTTGTGGATTTTAAAGTGCATGGAAGACCTTAATTCAGACCTAAAAAGGGTCCACTATTCAATAACTTTATTTTGTGCTCCTAAGGACGGTTTGGATCTCCAAATACTTTCTGAAGACATTGAAAACCGCGTGAAACTGTTAGAGAGTGACAACGGCGCACTGTATCTCATTGAAGAATGAAGCAGATCTTTCTTTCTCTCCCTTTCGCATTTAAAAAATTACCCTTAACAACGCCCAATCGAGATCACTGTTCTCTAACAAACGAAGCATTGCACGAAAATTTATGGTAGTCGAAAGTGTGTTGGAAGTTTTCAACAGTGTTGATCAAATTATTGATCGGTCGGATGAAACTGTAATCTGCACATAATACTTCTGCTGTTCTTCGGACCGCTATCATAAGGTGAGAATAGCCTCTGCCACTCTCGTTTTATGATAGCGGCCAGGTAGACGGCAGAAATATTGTGTGCAGATTACAGTTTGTTCCGGCTGAAGATCAGACAAGAATTTGACCAGTTAATACGCTGAGAAAGTCAATACAGTCACTTCTATCATGTTAATTTGTAACACTACAATAAAAATATCTTACACATGTTTAATGCACAAGCACTATTACAGAAAAACGAATAACTGCAATTTTAGGAAAATTTGATGATTTATTGACGAGAAGGAGCTTTACAAATCGAGCAAATCAGTAACGCTTCGGTACACCTCTGGCAATGTTTGATAGAAGTTTTAGATGTGCTTCTGAAGAATACTCTGTCGAACTCTGTCCAAGTGGAGCATTATGTCGTCATAAGCCTACAATTCTGCAAACGTATTATTTGGGGAGACATCGGTCGATCTTTCTGGCAAAAGCAGGGACGACGACCGCGAAAAATAACGGTAGGAGCTCTTGCCGTATGTGGGAGTGTGTTATCTTGCTCAAATGTAAGACTAGGTTGGCTTGAATGAAGGGAATCAAAGCTGTACGTAGAATATCATTGACTACCGCTGTAAGGTAGGTGCGGATGGCAACAAAGGATTCTGCTATAATCTGAATTTGCACCCAACATCCGCGGTTCGTACTGTACTGAGAGCGACAGTCGGTGTCCCAGTGGCGTTTTAAAAATGTCTGCAGGGACTATATTGTCTAGACAATGAGATTCCAGAGGGAATGTGTCAGGCATCACTGGAAACAGACTTGTTGATTCGCAGAGCTCAATTATAGTTGGGGCAAAAGGTGTCATGAGCTCATTTTCATATCTGTGAGTCGAGTATTAATGGTTCTTGTAGTCGGTTAAACACCTTTGCACGTCGGATTGGTGATAATGATAAATCCGAGGCTCTCATTATCTTTCTGGCGATTGCTCGCTCCTCACGACCTGTCGTCTCTCTTCGGTGACTACTGTCTTCTTTTCGCCGTGTTCAGCCATGGGTGGCACATTCCTACCAGCGTCGTCGAATAGTGTGATTTCTCCCTTTCCAAAAGGTAGAGATTCTACAATTTTGGAATACATTTATGGAGAAACAGCGATCGTTAATGAAATTATACTTTTTTAAAACACGGTCTCGACCGCAAGAGAATTTTTATTGTTCTTAGGCAACCGGTTTCAAATCTGCTTGTGAGGCCATCTTCAGGCTGACTGCAATACAGTAATGTTACAAATATTAATAATGACGTACAAAAGACGATATTATGGTAATAAACAGTAGAATAATAACAATGTGAAATGTTATGCTGCCATGGGTATAAGATTTTACATTCTTATTATTCTACTGTTTATTGCCATAATGTCATCTTCTGTACATCCTTCTTAAAATTTGTAATATTACTGTATTCCAGTCGGCCTGAAGATGGTCTCACAAACAGACTGAAACCGGTAGCCTAAGAACAATAAAAATTCTCTTGTGATCGAGACTGTGTTTTAAAAAAATATAATGTAGAGATTCGCTGCGCAACAGGTTCCAACGCGCCTTCATGGTTTTGCAATTCTAGTGGTCAGCAGTATACCGTGACCTCAAAAATTCAGAGTAATTCCAATCAAGTAGTCCGTGATATGAATGGGTTCACATTCCACAAAGATCACATGCATAATAACTAGAACTTTGGTAAATACGGTAATAACGCGAAACAGAAGTCACTGGGTCAAAGAAACTGCGTATAAAGAGTAAAGGTTGAGTGGAACACAGACGTAATAGGTTTTGATTGGAGAGAAACATTTGTGCTTATTTAATAGATTTTCTCTCATAAATTGCAAATGATAATATGGTAATACAAAATAATGGTCGGAATACACGAGTTTTAGGTTGTTATATAAGACATATAAAGTAGCTGTTGCATTGCCCTGTGAAGGCAATGACGCTGAGGTTATGAGCTCATGATGAGTAGCTAGTTAGTAAATTTGACACGGGGTCAAGGAAACACCAGGTGTGTGATTACGTTCGCTATCGTGAGCAGGCGATAGCGACGTGATCGTTTGTTCTTCTACAGTCACGACATTGGAAAGAGATGTTAATGTGCGTTGCCTAACACAGCTACTCGTTTATTACTGACAAATTTCAGCTAATCCAAAATGCTGCGTGTCATTTCTCATAATATAAGAAGAGGAACGGCTAACGAAATGTTTAAACTGTTATCAAGCAAGCCGTTTCGTTTATCTAGTTAATTAAATTAGGAATCTAAGCTGAGTAGTTAGCGCGGCTGATTGCTATGCTGAGGAACCGGGTTCGATCCCCTATACTATCAGGAAATCGTCTTTCGTGGAAGGTTGAACCGGGAGCCCTCGGTCTATTGAAGCCATCTGAGGAGCGTATTGGCCGAAAGTGGTTCCGAGGTCAAGAAAGCAGACAGTAATGGGGAAAGCGGTGTCTTCACGTGCCCACCATCCGGCATCAAATGACAACATTGCCAGAGGTTAGGTTGGCAAAGCGGTCAATAAGGCCCGACTGACTAGGGTCGAAACGTGGAATTTTGTTTTTTGTTTTTTTGTTAGTGCATAATGAGATCAGAACAATGTTACTTTCATTCGCTTTCTATCTGTTTTGAAGGGCTACCTTCTGCAGAAGCTGTTACTGGTGTTGATTTTAGTTTTTGTCTTGATCTAATACCATTTAAAGGTAATCCTACACCACTCGTTGTTTTTTTTATTTATTTTATTTTATTTTTTTTTTTTTTTTTTTTTTTTTTTTTTTTTTTTTTTTTTTTTTTTTTTTTTTTTTTTTACTTCTTATGAAATATCTTCTGTAGCGCTGGGAATATGGATACGCTTGGTGTGTGTACATTTTAGTTTTTAATATAGATCAGAAACTAATGTTATTTGTAAAGTTTTCGTGCACGTTACCTGTTCATAAATTTGGCATGTAATTTAATTGGGGTGTTCATGTGTTTCCATTTGTTGTGCATTGATGTCTACTGGAAATGAAATGTATATTTACACTTCGTAATTTTTTTGTCTTTCTATGGCACTTTTTCTTTCTTTTCCCGTTGCATTAAAATAACGTCATTCCAATGGAAAATAGTGCTATAGGAAAAGGGAATAATGCCAAATATAAATGTACATCCGAGTTCCAGTCGACACCAACCTCTCCAAGATGTAAATAGTAGTAGGATGTAGAATGCTAGTACCGTAAGTAAATTACATGCCAAATTTATAAATACGTAATGTGCAGAATAACTTTATACTGTTTCCAATTTACACACAGAAAAAATGTGCAGACGTGTGAGTCCAAATTTACAGAATGTGCTTCACATATAAAACCCTAAACGCTTCTAGTATAAAACTGTTTTTACTTGCGGTCAGTTACAGACAGAAAAATAGTAATTAATGTTTCTTCATCACCTACATTAAATTTGAACAACTGACTAACGCACACAATACTAAGCAGATACATTCTATATATATATATATATATATATATATATATATATATATATATATATATATATATATATATATATATATATATATCAAAATAGCTTATTTTCTTCGATTACAGTTTGAAAGTTATTCATTAATTTGAATAAATCCTTGGTCTGTAACCAATACTTCTTCCGATACCTGCTACCGTACGTAATTAGTTCAAATATTTCCCATAGAAGTGTTGTTTTTGCCTCTGAGTTCTATCCATGAGATGTGTGAGGGTGATACATAAACTGTAACAGTTGTTGCAGTTAATATAGTGCAGTGTATAAGAACTAGAATAATGCTTTTGTACTGAAAAATGTGTTTCAACCAATATTTTTAACTTACATTAGTTGGCGAACTTCCACGTACCCCCGACACGTTTTAGATACAATCGCGTAAACGGCAAGTGTAGTTACAAAAAGTAATGTGTTTTGAGAACTTATGATTGAAGAATGCTACAAATATGCACTTTGGAAGACTAAATATTTTTTAAAAATTTTTGTCTCTTTTCGTATTGCTGGAAAATAGTCAACGCGTTAATAATTACATACAAGAAATACAGAATCAAATGAATATGTGGAAAATATTTGAACGAATGTGGAGACTATCAAACCACTGCACTGCTTCAGAGACAGATTGAGGCATCCTCCCGGGATATGACGAATATACTAAATGTGTGAACTTGATGGACAACATCTCGCAGCAGACACAGCTCGGAAAGTCTGTCGCCATCTCAAGAGAGTAGGAGCTCTTCTCCCTGTCCCAAATCGGATTGGATTCAGTTTGCGCCAGGTGACACGAAGATAATTTGATCGCGAGAAACTGAAAGTTGGGTTTTACAATCGGAAAAAGCGTTGGTCGGGTGAAAATGACTCCTCAGATTTCCTGTCCGCCACAGGGGTGAAAGCGTTGAATGACAAGTTCATGGCGGTCTCCTGGGTGCCTCACAAGCTTTTATTCAGATTATCAAACTCTGCCTTGTGACGTCGTGTATGAGAAGCAGCTTACCGCTTCATGTACTAGTCCATATATGAGCGTGTGCTTGCTGTCTGATTAGGTGACTTTTAGTGATGTTGCTTAGTACCAGTATGCAATGTACGAACTGGTGTCCAAAGATGTTACTGGTAGGTAGATTCCAGGTACTTTGGATTGCAGTTAAGTTGTAATATGTGATCTCTGAATATTACCCACAAACAGTGGTGTGCATATTAGTTGCACAGATTAACTTCGGTTTTAGCATCCAACTCGTGCAACAGTTAAGCTGTCACTGTCCGTTGCACCTCTATATTAGTAGAAATATTTAAATGGGTATCTAATAAGTTTACAATACACAGTGGTCCTAAATTAATTGTCAACACGAACTTTTGCGATTTCCCACAGTACTGAAGAGTAAATTGGGTTTTATATTTTGATATAAAAGACTTGTGGTCTGCCAGCGAAGGAAATAAGCTAATTTTGGTCAAAGAAATATCATCGGTGTTGTAATGCAAGTGAACCACAAGTGATTATACAATATCTTCTCGCGCTTTTATGCCACCGGCTTTCGTTCACATTAGTAAGTTAACCTTTTCGAACTATAAAATAAATTGAATTTTCCGTCAGTGCTTGACAGAACAAGATAATATCAAAAAGGAGCAACTTATTCATGTTCTGTAAAACATCGGGAAGTTGTTCCTTTTTGATAGTTTCGAACTATAATTACAAATTCCTTCCATAATTGATTAATTGTCAATGTTGGAGTCAGTATGGGTGGAACAAGGTGATTAGTATTAATAAGCTGAAAAATGAGGATCTATTATATCAGAATATTTCCTTTGAAATGAATCACATTTCTGTAATAAATTTGCTTCATTTACAGTGAGCAAAATTGACAGTCAGAAACTTAAAAATTTGACAGAATGTGTATTAAGCTAAGCTATTATAGCGTCTACTACCCTTCTGGAAATAGTAACTTTAAATTTTCACAGCATATATGACGTCAACTGCGAATGGGCAAAGCTGAAAATGTGTACTCAGTCGGGATTCGAACCCGTGTCTCCTGCTTTCTAGGCCGTTGCACTAACCACTACACCATTGGGGATACAGTGACCACCTCAGCTGCAACGACTATCTAAGCACGCCTCCCGTCAGATACAAATTCCCAGCTTCACCCTCCCACAGTACTCAAACGCATACTTTTGAAACTAATTCCCATAAGAGTAAGGTTTACAAACTTGACTACCCCTCCCCACAAAAGAAAGGATCATTGTCCGTCACCGGCGGCATAATATGTTGTTGTTATGGTCTTCAGTCCAGAGACTGGTTTGATGCAGCTCTCCACCCTACTCTATCCTGAGCAAGCCTTTTCATCTCCTCATAAGAACGGCAAAACACATCCATTTGAATCTGCTTACTATACGCCTCTCTTGGTCTCCCTCTTCGATTTTTACCAAACACACTTCCCTCCAATGCTAAATTTACGATTCCCCTATGTCTAAGAATGTGTCCTACCAAGCGATGGCTTCTTTTAGTCAGGGTATGCCAAAAATTCCTTTTCTCACCAATTCTGTTCAGTACCTCTTCATTAGTTATGTGAACTACCCACCTAATCTTCAGCATTCTTCTGTAGCACCACATTTCAAAAGCCTCTATTCTCTTCCTGTCCGCACTGCTTATCGTCCATGTTTCACTCTCGTACAAGGCAACACTCCACACAAATGCCTTCAGAATAGACTTCCTTACACTTATATTAATATTCGATGTTAGCTAATTTCTCTTTTTCAAAAATGCTTTTTTCCCATTGCCATTCTGCATTTTATATCCTCTGTACTGCGACCATCACATGTTATTTTACTACCCAAGTAACAAAACTCATCTACCACCTTCATTGTTTCGTTACCTAATCTAATTCCTTCAGCATCGCCTGATTTTCTAAGACCGCATTACATTATTTTTGTTTTGCTCTTGTTAATGTTCATTTTATACGCTCTCTTCAACACACGGTCCATTCCATTTAACTGCTTTTCCAGGTCCTGTGCTGTCTCTGATAGAATTACAATGTCATCAGCAAAACGCAATGTTTTTATATCTTCCCCCTGAACTTTAATCCCTATTCCAAATTTTTCCTTGCTTTCCTTCATCGCCTGCTCGATGTACAAATTGAATAACATCGGAGAAAGGCTACTACCCTGTCTTACTCCCTTCCCAACTGATGCTTCCCTTTCATTCCCTTCGAGTCTAATAACAGCAGTCTGGCTTTTGTACAAGTTGTAAATAACTCTCCTTTCCCTGTATTTTATCCCTGCTGACTTCAGAATTTGAAAGAGTGTTTTCCAGTCAACATTGTCAAATGCTTTCTCCAAATCTACAAAAGCTTAAAATGTAGGTTTGCCTTTCCTTAATCTATCTTCTAAGATAAGACGTAAAGTGAGTATTGCCTCCCGGGTTCCTACGTTCCTCCTGAATCCAAACTGATCTTCCCCGAGGTCAGCTTCTCCAACTTTTCCATTCTCCTGTAGATAATTCGTGTTAAAATTTTGCAACCGTGACTTATCAAACTGATGGTTCTGTAATTTTCACACCTGTCTGCGACTGATTTCTTTGGAAAGGGGATTATTACATTTTTCTTGATATCTGAGGGTATTTCGCCTGTCTCATACATCCTACACACCAGTTCAAATAGTCTTGTCATGGCTGGCTCTCCCACAGACTTTAGTAGCTCTGAGGTAATGTAATCTACTCCTGGGGCCTTGTTCCGACCTAGGTCTTTCAGGGCTCTGTCAAATTCATCTCTCAGTATAGTATCTCCTATTTCATTTTGATCTACTTCCTCTTCCCTTCCCACAACATCGTCTCTAAGTTCATTTCCTTTGTAGAGCTGCTCTATGTACTCTTTCCACCTTTCAGATTTCCCTTCTTTGCTGAGAACTGGTATCCCATCTGAGTTCTTGATATTCATAGAGTTGCTTTTCTTGTCCTCAAATGTCTCTTTTATTTTCCTGTAGGCGGTATCTACTTTTCCCCTTCTTATACATTCTTCTACAGATTTGCATTTGGCTTCTAGCCACTCCTGCTTAGCCATTTTGCACTTACTGTCAATCTCATTTTTTAGTCGTCTGTACTCCATTTTGCCTGTTTCATTTAATGCATTTTTATATTTTCTCCTTTCATCAATTAAATTCAGTATTTTTCTGTGATATCCAAGGATTTTTTGTAGGTCTTGCCTTTCTACCTATTTTGTCGTCTGCTACCTTCACTATTTCATCTCTCAATTTTACCCATTCCTCGTCTACGGTTTTATTTTCCCCTGTTTCTGTCAATTTTTGCCTAAAGCTCCCTCTGAAATTCTTAAGCACCTCAGGTTCCTTCAATTTATCCAGGTCCCATCTCCTTATTTTCCTACCTTTCTGCAGTTCTTTCAGTTTCAGCCTACAGTTCATGACTAACAAGTTATGGTCAGAGTCTATATCTGCCCCTGAGTATGTCTTACAGTTTATCATCTGGTTCCGGAATCTATGTCTTACCATTATAAAATCTATCTGATACCTTCCGGTGTCTCCTGGTCTCTTCCACGTATACAACCTTCTTTTGTGATTCTTAAATCACGTGTTTGTTACAATTAAATCATGTTCCGTGCAAAGTTCTACCAAGCGACTTCCTCTTTCATTCCTCCTGCCCATTCCATATTCACCAACTATTTTTCCTTCTCTTCCTTTTCCTACTACCGAATTCCAGTCTCCTATCACAATTAAGTTTTCCTCTCCCTTAACTGTCTGAATAATTTCCTTTAGCTCCTCATATATTTCTTCGATCTCCTCATCATCGGCATAGCTAGTTGGCATATAAACTTGTTCTACTGTTGTCGGTGTTGGCTTCGTATCTATCTTGACAATGATAATGCGATCACTGTGCTGCTCATAGTAGTTAACCCGCATTCCTATTTTCTTATTCATTATCAGTCCTACTCCTGTGATACCCCCAACTGATTTTGTATTTATAATCCTGTACTCACCTGACCAGAAATCCTGTTCATCCTGCCACCGAACTTCACTAATCCCCACTATATCTAACTTCAACCTATCCATTTCCCTTTATAAATTTTCTAATTTTCCTACCGGATTAAGGGATCTAACATTCCACGCTCAGATCCGTAGAATGTCAGTATTGTCTTTCCTGATGACAACATCCTCCTGAGTAGTCCCCGCCCGGAGATCCGAATGGGGGACTATTTTACCTCCGGAATATTTTACCCGAGAGGATGCCATCATCATATTTCCATACAGTAGAGCTGCAAGTCCTCGGGAAAAGTAACGGCTGTAGTTTCGCCTTAGCTTTCAGCCGTTCGCAGTAGCTGTGTGGCAAAGCCACATTAGCAAATGTTACAAGGCCAGCTCAGTCAATCATCCAGACTGCTGCCCCTCTTCAGGAACCACACCTTTGTCTGGCCTCTCCACAGATACCCCTCCGCTGTGGTTGCACCTACGGTGCGGTTATCTGCATCGTTGAGGCACGCAAGCCACCCCACCTCGGCAATGTCTGTGGTTCATCTGTTCCGAAAGAACAGACGTCATTTCAGATCCTCCAGTTGTTCGTATTCACAGAAAATATGACATCAATTGCTTTGCCCATTCGAAGTTGGTCATATATTCTGTGAATATGAAACAATAGCAATATCACGAACAGAAGTGACGTCTGTTCTTTCGGATCAGAAGCCACATGTATATAAGTAACGAGCGCTCTAAGCCGCCTTGCTACGGAGTGCGGAGGTGCTTCCCGTCCAAGGTTCGATTCCTCTCTGGGGCATGGGTATGTGTGTGACTGTGTGTGTGTGTGTGTGTGTGTGTGTGTGTGTGTGTGTGCTGTCTTTAGCATAAGTTAGTTTAAGTAGTTTTTAAGTATAGGGACTGATGACCACTGCGGATTGGTCCCATAGCTTTACCAACATTTGATTTGAGTAACTTTAAATTTGCGGGGCCGCGGTGGCCGAGGGGACTGCGGCGCGCCAGTCACGGTCTGCACGGCCACGGCCACTACCGTCGGGGGTTCTAATCCCCCCTCGGGAATGGATATTTGTGCCGTCCTTAGTCTTAGCTAGTTCATAAATAGTTTGTAAGTTTAGGGACTGATGACCCCGTAGTTAAATCCCATAAGCTATACGAACATTTTGAACTTTAAATTTTCCTTCCCTATTTGGAAAGCGGTGGCAAGAAGCTTTTTTCATAAATTATTTCTTTTTCTGCCATTTTGCGTGAAAAATTCTGATTTATGTCATAGTTTTTGCAGAATCATATTCTATTTTGCTTTAAAATCTGCCAAAGCTCTACTAGTATAGTACAAATAGATATCGCGTTTCTGTAAGATTTCGGATACAAATTGACGTTACTCATTATTCGGTGCAGGAATTCTAAGTAATACAAATCCGAAAGCGTAATTAGCATTTCAGTTCGACCACTTTCTGCTCCACTACGCTCATCACTACTGGAATCATTCAGTAGTATTTCTGATTATGTCTTGATTACTTAAATAAAAAAACGAAGCTTGATTACAGATACACTCACCTAGTCGGATTTAATTTTTACAGTTGTTTCTCATTAAACAGCGATTTTCGACAAACAGTTAAAGTCGTAAATTCGTGATTCAACTAACATTTCGGCCGAGCGTCTAGGGCGCCAAACTGAGATTCACGAGGTCGTTTCCACCGGGGTTAGAATCCCCCTTGGGTTGAATGGTGTCTTCGTCCTTATGTTAACTGAGTTCAAGTTAGTTGTAGATCGTCGCGACATGACGTTGACAGTTAAACAGCAACTTAGGACGTACGGCATAAATAAAAGAAATTAAAAAAAAAGTTTTTTTTTCCGAAAGTCTTTCATGGAGACAGAAGGAACCTTCAGCTTGGGGGCCCCGGGGCACTGCTCCGATTAGCCCTACAGTAGCTACGCCACCACGTTGTAGTGTATTTCGGATGCGCTAATGAATCGCTTATGGTTTCGGAGCCCTCCACTATATGTCGACGGATACTCTGAACATCTTCTACTGGGGTTCGATACACAGAAGCTATCAAATTGTAAGGTTCCTACAGTTCTTCTTCTTTTTTCTGTTTAGCCATGTTCTCGCACATGCAGGGTCGGCTTTGTTAATGCGGATTTGGCGTGTTAATTTTTACAGGGTGGCCGGATGCCCTTCCTGTAGCCATCCCATGCAGCCTGGGAGCAAATGTGTACCTCAAATGTGTGCGTATAGTGTTATATGTGTGAAGTGTAAGGATATGTTTGCGAATCGTGTAAATGAGGCTGGACTTCGGAACCAGTCCGGTATTCACCTAGGGGGATGTGGAAAACCGCCTAAAAACCACATCCAAGCTAGCCGGCACTCCGACTTCGTTTCCCGTTCGTTAATCCGCCAGGCGGATTCGAACCGGGTCGGTACGCCACCCCGTCTCGGAAAGCGGTGCGCTAGACCACACGGTTAACCGAGTGGGTAAGGTTACTATATGTATTTTTATATTTTCGATTCTATATCAATTCCGTCATTTAATTTTATATTTTCGATTCTATGTAAATTCTATGCATCTAGGAAATGTCAGTACTTTCAATTTTATTTATTTTTTTATTCTACGTAAATTTCATAGAATATCTTAATACCGTATATATTTGGATATTATTATCGCTGGGCGCTGTAGCAAGGAGACGGTGGCTAACAGTCGGTATATTCAGTCTGCCTGTAGCAGTCGTTATGTGGAGTCTCTCTTTGGCAAATAGTCTGTTAAACGCTTTTTGTAAGCTAACTTTGTCGTAGGGATTAAGCATTTGTGGGCAAGGAAGAACGTGGAAGTAAATATGCGCCAGCCCAAAAATAAATGCCTAAGAAATTTTGTAATGGTAGGCTAGATATCAAGTATAAGCGTGCTTTGGCACCATATTTGTCATTGTAAGAATGAAGTTACGACCAAATTCTGTATTGTTTATGTTCATTGTAATTTATTGTAAAGAATTCTTAATTTAATTATTTCTTTTGTAAATGTGTTCTAATCACTGCAAAATTTTGCTTTAAAAAATGTTCAAATGTTTGTATAGTCTATGGGACTTAACTACGGGGTCATCAGTCCCTAAACTTACAAACTACTTATGAACTATTTACGAACTAGGACGGCACAAATATCCATGGCCGAGGGGGGATTCGAACCCCCGACCGTAGTGGCCGTGCAGACCGTGACTGGAGCGCCTCAGTCTCCTCGGCCACCGCGGTCGGCAAATTTTGCTTCAATGTCAATATAGGGCCCTTCGTTAATTTTGCTTCAATGTCAGTATAGGGCCCTTCGTTAAAACTAAAAGATGTGTCAGTCTACATTATTTAGTTCCCCTCTTCATTTTTCATCCAGCTGTACTTTGAGCCACATTGTACTTTCCATACAGGAATTACTTATGATTTTGCTTACTGCTGCTGCCATCGCTGCAATCGCTGCCATTGCTGTTGTTGTTGTTGCTGTGTTGCTGTAATTCTTACGAGAGAATCCAATGCACTATCCAACTTGGAAGCAAACGTAACAGCAGGGCCATAATGTTGTGGCGTAAGGTCAGCTCCTCACGAAAATGATCGTGAAGAAGGTAGCGGCTGACCGGCAGCCAATCACACGCCGGCGCCGCGCCTCCTGGAGGGAGCAACGTAGAAGCACGCCCTCTACAAGCGGCTATATCTAGGCCGACATGCGTCTGGCAGAGCCCATCTGAACTCGGCACCGAGATAGGCTGTAAGTATGAGTGAGCACAGCTAGCAATGTGCAAGCAGACGCCGACGCGAGAACAGACGAGAACACATTTAAATAGAGTATTTGTAAACTTTAGTAAATAAAACTTGTGTTAATAACCTGCATAGCTGTTTTAGCTGTCCACGCATCCCTCGCGTCCTGAGCAGATCATTTCCTGAAAGACAGGCCGGGGAGGACAAAACTCATAAATTCTACAATAATAGAGCAATCACTTCTACATTCTGCTACTTTTGCCCATAAGGGACTTACCTAATTCTCAACGAATTAAGTGGCAGTTATCATAAATTTCAAAAGAGTTGTCAGATTGCAACTTGAAATATATACCGATTTTACTTCAACTGTTCAAAAAATATTCAGGCTACTTAAACAGATATCTCTCACTTAAACAGATAGTAGTTTACAATTTCTCATCACACCATTCAAATGCCCCAACAAATGTAAAGCCACCAAAATTATGTGCTGCATCGTGCATAAAATGTATGGTTTGTCTCACAGCTAAAGTGAAATCTTCTACCAAACTGCTGCGCCCACCATCCCCTATACTTATAAATTACTTAAACAAAATAAATTAACTTAGATCAGGAAAACACACTCACAGCCCTGTCAGAGGGAGGACTCGATCCTTCAGCGGAAGCGACCGTGCAATCATTAACATAGCGTCTTAAACCGCGCAACCATTTCCACTTAGCGCTATCACAACAGATAGAACATTCTCTACAAAATTATGGTAACGGTGTCCGTCGGGTCTGAACAAAATAACGTGAGACCCTACTAAACATTCACCATCACTGCAGGTCTAAACTATATTGATGGTTTACTTCAACAGATCCGTGACGGTTTACGCCAGTCCATACCTTCTTATAATCTCTTTATCGACTTGAGAAGAATGTGTCCTGCAATTTGTCCCGTACATTTCTCTTACACGCCATGTTTTGTGTTCGAGGGAGTCCAATGTTGAAACATTTGTATAACTAAAAAAAAGGTCCTTTCACATTTTGATAAAACCCACCGGGACTATTTCCGGGTTGAAGAAAGGGGAAATGTGTGGAAAAAGAAAAAGATATCCGGTAAGTCTGTTCATTACACAAGAGTTACATTGCGAGTGTCATTGGAAAATTAGCTTGGCTCGCACACTAACACAGTAATATGCACGTCTTTGACATTGGTAGTTCTTTGCTGTCCTTTTTCCCACAGTTGCTTCTTATATTAATATACAGGTATTTATTTATGTAAACCGTCGAAGCAACTAAAATAAGACAGATTCATTTGCCACACGCGTTTCACCGTTATTTGAAAGGCATCTTCAGTGAGCTGGTATATATACATGATTATGTTTTTTTACAATATTTCGTTTTTAGAAGTTTAGGTTATAAAGTGTGACTAACGATATTTTAATGTTATAAGAATAATAGTAGAAGCTCGTCTATATGTGCTCTTTCTTGCCACAGGTTGCTTTGTTTCTTTCTTTATTTATTTCATTTGAATTTTCATTCCAGCACTACGCACATTCCATTTCTGTTTGTATCGTGTTACTCTTTTGGGTGGTGTAGCCATCTGTTGAATGTGTGTTTGTCCTGACATAAAGCAAAGCCAGGACAAAACCACCTAAAAACAAAAACGCGACAGAAACAAATCTGTGTGTGCCTAGTGCTGGAATGAAAAATCCAAATGAAATAAAGAAAGAATGATACTCAGCAACCTAAGTCAACAAGCAGTTGTAGGTAAAAACAACAAAATATTGTTTCTCACACTAATATGAAGCGCCAGATCTGTTTATAACCTAAAATACTAAATTCGTGAAAAAATATTGTAAAACCATTTAATATGTATATATTCCAGGCAAAGGCGAATATGGCGTACCCAAGGGGAGCAAGAGTAATGTAAAGATAAGTTAGTTTAAGTGGACTCCAAATGATACTTTGCATCAATTTTGCTACTTATTTTCGGCAGATAATTTGCGCTGTAGCCAGTTTTACTTTATTGAGATCAAGCTTATTTTTGTTTATATTAAATCATAAAAGTATGGCTAAAAAAAAAAAAAAAAAAAAAAGCTCGAACTTCACACCACTAACGCCCACTCTCCTTAGCAATACTAGAAAGTAGACTGTATTCCATGGCGATGCCTCCACGCATCATTCACTAAAGTAATTCTGGTACCATTTTTTTCTTTGTATTCATTACTTCGGAGGAGGAGGAGGAGGGTCAGATCCACCCCTCCCCCTTACGTATTCCACTGATTCCAGGCTACAGAAGATACCTCGTAAATAAAGGCGAAAAGCGTGTGGCAAAAGAATTTGTCTTATTTAAGTTGGGAAGACGGATTACATAAGTAAATATCGGCATATTAATCTGTCTTTGAATTTAGAGATTCATCAATTCTGAGTAAAATTTCATAATTATCGCTCTTAGTGTTTTCTCAACCTTTTCGTATGTGCGAACCCCTTCCAAGTAGAAATATACAGGCGACCCCTTTCAAACAAAAATATAGTCGCGACCCCCCTCTTCCCCCCCCCCTTCAAGAAACGTAACAAAACATGTTATCTCAAAGGAAACAAATTTTGTCTTCTTACTTTTGCTTCAGCTTTCTTTTAAATTGTTGGCCGAAGTTTTTTTATTTATTTATTTATTTATTTTTTAATTTCTCCGAATGGTACACGTATCCTTTTTTAGGTGATTTATGAAAGAAAAATATTATTTTGTTGACGAGCATTTCGCATTCAAGGGAAACTGAGAACTGAATATTCTCATTAAGAAAGATCCGACTTTAAAGATAATTTGTAAAAACGTAGATTTTTTTTGTTTAGAATTTTTCAGAATTACTTATTGTACATTAATTTTCCTGAAATCAGTTTTCAGACCTGCTGCTTATTCATCATTAACACATTGTAATGTAAAACAAACAATGATCTATTGAATTTATTATTAATATTACAGAAAGAACTCAATAATCTTAACATTACATAAATTTCATTTGGGCATACGTTTTTTTATTACTTAACATCCATGTACTTTACGGTTCAAGTACCGGGTAATAAAAAAGTCAGTATAAAATTGAAAACTTAATAAATTACGGAATAATGTAGATACGTAGATAGAGAGGTAAAAATTGACAAACATGCTTGGAATGGCATGGGGTTTTATTAGAACCACCTCTCCCCCTCCCCCCCCCCCCCCCAAAAAAAAAAAAAGTTCTTGCTAGACGCGTGAGGGATCTCTTGGTGATGATCGCGTGCTCAGTCACCATTTTCGTCATGATTGGCCTCCCAGCTCTCCAGACCTCAGTCAGTGAGATTATTGACTTTGGGGTTACCTGAAGTCGCAAGTGTATCGTGATCGACCGACATCTCTAGGGATGCTGAAAGACAACATCGGACGCCAGTGCCTTACCGTCACTCCGGACATGCTTTACTGTGCTGTTCACAACATTATTCCTCGACTACAGCTATTGTTGAGGAACGATGGTGAACATATTCAGCATTTCCTGTAAAGAACATCATCTTTGCTTCATCTTAATTTGTTATTCTAATTATTGCTTATCTGATGAGATGAAGCGCCAATGTCGGACAAATTTTGAACTTATATTTTTTATTTGTTTATTTATTTTTTTTTGTTCTAATAAAACCCCATGTCGTTCCAAGCATGTGTGTCAATTTTTCCCTCTCTATCTACATTATTTCGTAATTTATTAAGTTTTCAAATTTATACTGACCTTTTGATCACCCGGTACTTCCTTTTTGACGACGACCCCAAGACTGCGTTGGGCAGCGGCATGGACACCAACGTTTCTGAGTCAAAGATAGATAATAATTTTTGCAAGCATATTGGAGCTACCAGTAAGCTGGTAAATTATCAACACTAAAATCGAACATTTCAAATCGCAAATTTCTTGTTTGGTTTCGTTACTAGTTTCGGTCTATATCTTCAGATGACGACCGTCATGATGGCAGGCGGCAGCGGTGGGTGGAGCAGCCTGCACAAACGTCAACTGTCAGCGGACGCTCCGGACAGGCGTAATCGCCGCCGGCTGGGAACGTCGCTTGCCGGCGCTGCGCCGCTCTGCCCCGCTGTCTGCGGGCCCCCGCGTCCGCCCGCCCCGCCACAATAACATGTAAACGCAATCACGCGCATAGCTGGTGTCCATTTTCCGGCCGAGCGGTCACAGCGGCCGCCGCTGTCTGCCGCAGAGGGCGTCGCCAAAATAATGAAAAAGCCGCCGCAAAGGCCGCTGCCGCCGCCGCCGCTTTGTTTTGTCCGAATTAATAAGGGGCGCGCGCACGTCGCCGCGCGGTCTCCGCCCCACCCCCACCCCCTTTTGTCTTTTGTATTTTTAATCCTGTTATTGCACGTGCCACCGCCGGCCAAAAAGAAATTAAAGTCCGCAACTTCGCTGCCGGAGGGTGAACACATGCGCCCCGCAGGGGGGCACCACTAGGTTGCGCCGGTTCCCGCTTCGGACAAGCGCTGTTGCTGTTAGCGGTGGAATAGTGAGCCTATCCTCTACTACAAGCTACAAACAGTTGCTTGCAGTACGAAATGTTCAAATGTTTGTAGAACTTATGGGACTTAACTACGGGGTCATCAGTCCCTAAACTTACAAACTACTTATGAACTACTTACGAACTAGGACGGCACAAATATCCATGCCCGAGGGGGGATTCGAACCCCCGACCGTAGTGGCCGTGCAGACCGTGACTGGAGCGCCTCAGCCCCTCGGCCACCGCGGCCGGCCTTGCAGTACGGTATATACTCCTACCCAGCCATATACAAAAGCCACAGGCTGCATGTATTACTTACTTACTGCTAGGGCCATTTGAAACGTAGCCGCTCCTTAGCCTCACGTACAATAGTGCGTCATTCGTCTCTATCTTCAGCTTCTTCTTCATTCCTTTCTATCTTCAGCAGATCCTTTCGAATGTCAACCATCCACTTCATTCTTGGCCTTCTCAGAGATCTCTTCCCTCCGGTCTGTTTACCTTCTCATCTCATTCTCTGACTTTTGATTATGGCTATTATTATGTGGTCCGGCTATTTGTACATGTACCGGATCTACCTGTTCCATCTGATCCTACAATCATTCTTTTCTGTTTATGGTCCACATATTTTCCTCGGTACCTTGTTCTTAAATGTGATCAACCTCAGCGGCTTCTGTGTCATGTTTCACCGGCATAGTCACTATTGGTCTGATATAATAATAATTTCGTGAGGCTCGTTGGCCTGGTGCAAGTGTTTCAATTGGACGCCACTTCGGCGACTTGCATGTCCCTATCCCACCCCAGTTATCCAATCGGGGTAAGGGGACCTACAGCTTAATGTGGTATCCGAACCATGTGACGTTTCTGGCGACTCCTCACATCGTTGAGAGGTGAAGGATGTGTTAATGTGCAGACTGAAAATCTCCGAGGTCCGACCGGGTTTCGAAACCGCGACCCTTCGGGTTCCAGTCGAGCACTTTACCCGAAGACAACCGAGCCCGACGTTGGTGTGATGATTGTCTTATATATTCTCAACTGCATTCTGTAATACAATAGTTTTGATTTATTGAATGTAACACTTGCTTAACTCTATTTCCTGCTTGTATTCTCGTTTAAATTTCACTCCCAAGTTTGATGGTATTGTCAATGATAACTCCTAAGTGTGTAGTACGGTCTACTGTTGCAAAATCTAGATTGTTGATATTTATACTGGACATTATGATCTGTCCTTCTCTGGCTACTACTTCGAAGTTGGTCTTAGCTTCATTTATCGTCCCATTCTTTCAGTTTCGTCCATCAGTTTCCTTCCCATTTTCCTCCAAGTCCATCAAGCTTTTACCAAACTAAACGACATCAACAAACTATGGTGTATTTATCTTCCTGCCTATGTCTACTCCAGTGTTTCTATTTTTAATTCGTGTTAGGTTCTTGTTCGGTGCTATATAGCAGTGTTGGCAATATAATGTCTTCTTGTCTTACTCTTGATTTAACCTCACTGTTCCGAAAGGGTTCTTCCTAGTCTTACTACGTAATCTGATTGATTGACGCAAAGTTGGGCATACTTATGGTTCTATTATTATTCCATACTCTTCCATCCCCTTCCACAACTCTCCTCTTGTGATCGTGTCGTATGCCTTGTTAAAGTATACAACCAAAGCAGTACGTATATTTGTTGTACTCCCAGTTGTTCTCTAGAATTAGCCTCAGTGTGAAAATATCATCAATAGTAGAATGAAACTTTCACTCTGCAGCAGAGTGTTCAAATGTTTGTAGAGCTTATGGGACTTAACTACGGGGTTATCAGTCTCCAAACATACAAACTACTTATGAACTAGTTACAACTAAGGACGACACAAATATCCATGCCCGAGTGGGGATTCGAACCCCCGACCGTAGTGGCAGTGCAGACCGTGACTGAAGCGCCTCAGTCCCCTCGGCCACCGCGGCCGGCCAGCAGAGTGTGCACCGATATGAAACTTCCTGGCAGATTAAAATTGTGTTCCGGAACCGGGACTCGAACCTGGAACCTTTGCCTTTCGCGGGCAAATGCTCTACCACTTTTATTTATTTATTTATTTATTTTTAACCTCTGAGCTCTCCCGACACGACTCACGATGCCGCCTCACAACTTTACTTCCGCCAGTACCTCGCCTCCTACTTTCCAAACTTCACAGAAGTTCTCCTGCGTATCTTGCAAGACTAGCACTCGTGGAAGAAAGGATATGGTGGAGACATGGCTTAGTCACAGCCTAAGGGATGTTTCCAGAATGAAACTTCCACTCTGCAGCGGAGTGTGCGCCGATATGAAAGGACGAATATGTGAGGGCGGATCGGGAGACGTATTGGGATAGCTCAGTGGTAGAACGCTTACCCGCGAAAGGCAAAGGTCCCAGGTTCGAGCCTCGGATGCCTCACACAATTTTAATCTGCCAGGAAGTTTGATATCGGCGCACACTCCGCTTCAGAGTGAAAGTTTCGTTCTGGAAACATCCCTTAGGCTGTAACTAAGCCATGTCTCCACCATATCCTTTCTTCCAGGAGTGCTAGTCTTGCAAGATACGCAGGAGAACTTCTGTGAAGTTTGGATGGTAGGAGGTGAGGTACTGGCAGAATAAAGTTGTGAGGCGGCATCGTGAGTCGTGTCGGGAGAGCTCAGAGGTTAAAAATAAATAAATAAATAAATAAAAGTGGTAGAGCATTTGCCCGCGAAAGGCAAAGGTTCCAGGTTCGAGTCCCGGTTCCGGCATACAATTTTAATCTATCAGGAAGTTTCATCATCAGTAGTAATTTGCCTGCCCTAAAAAGCACTTCATATCATTTTGCCTTCTACGTAATGCTTGAGTCTGTTTAGTATGATTGATAGAATCTTTTATTCTACAGACAGCAGTGATATACCTCTGTAGTTCTTGGTATTTGACTTATCTCTTTTCTTCCATATTGGACATATCATAGTCACTGTCCATTCCTCAGGTAGCCTCCTGTAAGGTACCAATGGTCCCGATGTAATTCATTTTCTATAATATTTAGGTCACAGTAGTGTTCACACAATACGCCTACTTACAAAGTAATATTATTAATTACTATTAATACTGTTCGTCATTCTGAATTGAACGTGAGTTATTTATGTAGTGAATTTTGTGAACTGGGACGGATATATATTGTAAGTGGCAGTAATCTTTGGAAGTTAGTTTGTGGAGTAAGCGCTCTGACTGCGAAAGAGCAGTTAGTTGCTAGTTGCGTGAGGTAGCGCGAGGACGTCTGCAGCGGTAAGGAAGCTGTTGGAGAAGGCACTCGTCAAGTATGTGTTGCAGCATGTCATTATTGTAATGCGTGATGTTAATTAAATTTTCTGTAATATGTTTCTACTTCATATTTTCTTAAGAACATTATTTCTAATCTTAAATTCGCTTTCTGCGTTGTCATTTTTTTTTTAGTTATTTTCCCTTCCTTTTATTTTCTACACTTCTGATTATTGTTTAACTTAATTACTACCCACTTATCATTTCTGCATATTTTAATACTGAAGTTATGAACCTGCATGCTGCAAGCTGCTAACTGTTTCAATTTTTGTAATAAGAATATACTAGGTAAGTCAAGTTTTCTTAATCTGTTTCGCAGTCAGATTGTCTTCCCCGTTCATTATCCAACTTAATCAGTTTCGTTGTGACCTTTGGGAGTACTTTCAACAGGGCCATAAATTTATTGTTTGTGTTTCCCCTTTTACTCGAGCGTGTCCGTTGCGCATATTAATGTTGTCTAAGACTTACCTCTGTAGTCTAAATCGCCACATTGTTCGGTTTTTAAAAGTTCAGTTTTGCACGTAGGTAGTACACAGTATTGGTCAACCACAATTAAATGTAATTTATTCGGGATACATTGCAGCGTCACCGTGATATCTTCTATATATACATGAATTGCTGTTAGTCTTGTTAAAACTCAACAACTGCTGAACCGATTTGGCTAATTTTAGTCTTGAAATATTAGTGTAAGACCAGGGAAGGTTTAAACGGTGATAACATATGGAAAAGTTGTCCGGAAAAGAGGAAAATCGTGAAAAAATTAAACAGATTTTTCCAGTGAGGTATCAATATTGTTCGTCCAATTGCGATAAAATTTTGTACATTTCGTGTTGAAATCAAGAGGAAGGTTCGCATCAAATAAAAATTTGGAAAACTCATCCGGAAAGTAGTAACATTTAGGAAAAACCGAAAGCGATTTTTTTCTATGAATAAAATTCAATTGTCGCATGGTTCTAAGAGCATTACTTGAGTACGGCTTGACATGAAAAGGTTTCTATGAAATAAATTTGAAAATTTGAAAATTAGAGGAAAACTGAAAGTGCATTTTTCAATGTGTTTTTGATTCAGCACTATAACTGACTATTCCCAGGACGGAGACAGGTAATTGGATTTTCTCTCTCTCTCTCTCTCTCTCTCTCTCTCTCTCTCTCTCTCTCTCTGTCTCCGTTTTGTGCAAGAGTAACGTTCTTATGAAATAAAAATTTGGAAAAGTTTCCCGGAAAATTAGAAAAAATAAAAAGATATTTTTCTATGAAATATCAATACCATTCATCTGATTGCGATAAAATTTTGCACATTCGACGTTCAAAGCGAGAGGAGGGTTTGAGTGAAGTAAAAGTTTGGAATAGTTAGCCAGAAAATACGAAAATTTGTGGAAAACTGACAGGTACTTTTGTTGTTTTGCCGTTCTATCCACTTTTTTTTACAAAAGGAACAATGAATTTTTAAAAGTTAATTATAACTTCTGAAAAGCAGTTAAGTAGTCAAAGAGTAAATAGCTTTTCCAGAAAGTAATTATTGTTCGATATTTTGCTTTATATACGTCAAATCAAAAAATATCTTCAATATCACACTTTCTAAAGTATCTTATCCAGTAATTCAACAATCTATCTCCGCACCAGATTTCATGATAATAGATTCAGTGGTTTATGTAATGGTATAAATATAGCGAAATCCAGCCGTACTCGAGTTTTAGCGAGAATAACGAACAGCAATTCATTTTTTATCTTTGTCAGTTCATATACGGTTCAGATCGTGTAAACCGAACTTTGCTCCTTCAAAATATATATTTCTGAACTCATCGAACATAACAACGAAGTCATTATTTTACAAGTTTTAAATGTAAATTTTCCCCGCAATTTTTCCATATTTTATCACCGGTTAAACATTCCCTGAACTTCCACGAATGTGACATCCTCGGCATGTGTGCGTGATTTGCCCACTCTTTCCGCCCACTATCGAGCCGATACTTAGACTATCTTATGATGCTTTTATAAAGCTACTGCGTCTGAAATTCATATGATTTAAAATAATATGGTTTATATTAAGAGGTAAGAAATACGAAGTTCACCGGGTCATCTAGTAAATAATTTTTTACAGTTTACCTCAGTGGTGTAGGGCAAGCAGGGAGACAACTAGATATCGGAACTTTCGGTCCATCAGGCGTGGGTACATCTTCAAATTTGCTCCAAAACCTACGAGCATCAAACGGAAGTTGACAGTTAAGCGCTGGACCTGCTTTCGTCCAATCAGAGCGCTCAGCTTCAAGCCTGAACTGTTCACCATTTCCAAACTGCCACAACTGGTAAATTCAATTCAATTTACTTGTCTGGCTCTCACCTTTGAATTGTTTTGTTGCAGATTTATAGTTCTGCTCTTCTTATTTCGCACTTTATTTCGCAATACAACAGTATAACATGGACAACGGTGCTACCGAAATACGTAGCTACTTAGACACAGCATGCTACTGGATCCTTTCGCACAAGCAATGTAGAAGGTACTATATCACAGATTTCTGCTTTCATCAGACTATCTTCGTAAGATTTACGTGAAACCAAGCTGTCTGTAGCTACTTGGTCTGTAGTGTCACTTAGACGTCTACACTAACTGGTTGCGTAGCTGAGTGGTCATTTATCATCTAAGTGTACGGACGATCGAAGGTTCGAATCCAGTCGTGCGCAATTATTTAATCTGTAAATCAAAATTACTTTGTTATTTTATTAAATTAATGTTTAATTTAATTTATATAGTTGTAATGCCTTGTTAAGTCTTTTTCATAATACTATTGACTTTTTAATTCGTGTTTACTTCTCATCCTATGATTACTTTTTTTTAGAGTGGAATCGGCTTGTGTCGTTAATTACTTGTAATTAACTGCCCAGCAGGACTGCTGATTGGACCGTAGCGTGGCAGCTCGTGCAACCACTAGACAGTGTGATGTTATTTTCAGGTAACCAATGATAGCGAGAAATTACAGTTCGCTTTTATCGCTGTAACTGAAATTTTTTGTGAGTTTCCTCGTAGAGGAAAGATATAATTGCTGTGAACGAAGCAATCACGATTTTAGTTCTGCTGGGCAGGGGTCATGTTTCCGTAACTGTAGTAGATAATAATTAATAAAAAAGGTAGACAATAAAACGAAGTAAACAATTTTATTTTAACAAATTACTTTAGAATCTGTTTCTGACTTTCGTTTTTACAAAATCATCAATAACTTCCGATTAATCTAGATTGGCAGCTACGTTGTTTTCGATTGCTATAAGTGCCAAATGTTGAAGTCAAGTTTGAACCATGCTATTCCTAAAAACAGTTTTTATTATTGCTGAATGATCTTTCGGCTCTTGCAGAAGTGAGAGGTACTGTATGAGCACGAGTACCACAATGGAATCAAGCCTGACGAAATAAATCCGTGGTAAACGCTTCCGTAGTGTCGCATTCCGGGCCTACATATTTGTAGTCTGAGTGAAATCACTCGCCATTTGACGTGTGTCACGTGGCTCCATAACGTTGCCACGCAGGCAACTTCTGTTAAATTTATTTTATAAAGGGAAGCAGCGTTAAATAGATAACAATTAATAGCGGCAATGCGAAAAGCTTTGTCGACAGGTAGGTTTAAGTGATAAGTGACTTAAATGTAGCGGAAGAAACATTTTATAGACCTCAATGTAAAATGTTCAAATGTTTGTAAATCTGTCGGACCATACTGCGTGGTCATCAGTCCTTAGCTCTTACAAACTACTTAAACTAAAGTAAACTAACCTAAGGACAACACACACTCACACACACACACACACACACACACACACACACACACACACACATGCCCCAGGGAGGACTCGAACCTCCGACGGTGAGCAACCGCGCGCACCGCAGCGAGGCGTCTTATACTGCTCGGCAGACCTCTATTTAGCTCCATATTGAAACTTAACGACAAGGGGTATACCTTGTATCAGACCAAACATCGACAGTTGGCAGTCAATTAATATCAAAAGATATCTTTGATGTTATGTATCTCAAAGAAAGTGATGCTGTTTTAAACTTTTCTGTCTGCATGTCCTTCGCTGAAGTTATACTCTTTTCGCTTTCCGCCCCCATACAATGCACTTTAAATGTGTTCCAGTCGATCTTATACACTGGGAAATTCCAAATGCTATACATAATTTTAGAAACACAGTAAAAGAGAAAAATAGAAAATATATCCATACTTTCTCTACTGAAACAGCAGAAAAAAGCTCATAATAGCTAACTGAATATCTACGTGTCAGTACTCCAACTCCATCCTCCCCCCCCCCCTTCCCCGCTTCCTATTGCACCCCATAAACAGTTACTGGATTGTGAACAGCCAACAATACACTGTCAAGAGTGGGGTCCAGTAGGATTTAGTAGTCATATTAAAACATAACATGAACTAACAAACGCTAGAAAATATTGATTAAAATGAAAAAGTAAAAAATAATAACCGTCTAGCGGATTCAAAATCCCGAACTTCATATTACGAACTCAGTACGCAACTCCCACAGCACAGGGGAATTGCACAGACAATAATTCATTCACTCATTTTGATCAATGCCTTCTTGCATTGGGTAAGGAGCAGCAGAAAATACTTACCTCACTCACATAGGAATAATTCGCAGGTTTCCATAAGTCGCCTTTACGGATTCCGCTTTCTCCGTTAACTTATACCGCCTACTGTTTCTATTTTTCTTCATTCCTTGTGAACGCAAGCATAATATAGCAATCTTCACTTCGGTTCTTACAGTCAATAGCGGAACATCCAGGTATTTCACTTGACTGTTCCTAATGATAATATAATACACATTGTTAATTACATTCAAAAAATCACATCACTTCAACATTCAATCATAAATATTGTCGCGAAGTTCTAAAGTTATCGTCAACGACCGACAAACGACACGTTAATCTACGTAAATAGAACCGTCAGATCCTGCAAAAGTGCAGCATTGCCTCCAGTAATACAACCTATATGCAACTATTCAGTGAAATCTCTGTCAGAAGCATTTAAGACACTCTACAGTACAGAAACGCACACAGTAGTTATTCAGACACATAAAAAGCCCGCCAAGTGCGGTAAAAACATGGCGTCCTTTACTCTCAGCCAATCAGCAGTGACATCCCTCACGGCCATTCTCTCCCTAAAAACGCTCTCTATGATAATCGCGCTGCTCATACGCCACTTGTCACTCTCTGCGTGAGAGAAGTGCGGTGCCGTGCTGGCTAATAAATTGACTCGTTAAACGCGCTGCCGGCGCCTTTAATCCTAACTGTCGGCCCGAATGGGAGCTGACGGTCTCGCAGCTGGCGATAAACATCGGCCAGCCCCCCTCTAGAATCAACGTTATACGTCATCCGGCGTTCCGGCGGCTCAGAACCAACACCACCTAAAGAAGGCCTCACAGCCCGTGCTACCTCACACTGACCAGGTCGCAACTGCCAGTGGAATGGCTGGCCGCTGAGGCACGCCCACTTCCTCGTAGTGGCCAGCCAGTAAGCTGGCGGCCGAGGCCTGATCAGTCTCACGTAGCACGGGCTGTTGTGAGGCCTTGTCTCTAGGTGGTTAGAGAGCCTGTATAGAGGAGAGAGAGTGACCAACCAGCTTGTGGCCGCCATGTTTTTACCAGACCGCTCGCGAAACGTGAACTTACATAGCGACCCAGGCAGAAATGCAGCCACTTCACGACTGTAATAAGCCATCACTTCCACCCATGATACCAAAGCACATCTTCCAGCTTACTAATCGGTACGTTGTTAAAGAAATGCCATTCATCTATGTTCATACAGGCTAATAAATTTGTAAGCAAATAAGTTTCGTGAAACAGTTTCTATGCCTGTCGGATGTTAATAATATGTTTTACAAATTTCTGGTAATTTCGACAGTTGACAAATGATTTATAGAAAGAGAGATACTCTATGTTATGTTTCTAAAAGAAAATAATGCTATTTCAGAATCTTCTGTCTGAATATCCATCGCCGAAATTAGTAAAATATTATCGCTTTCCGCCCCGATATAATGCATTTAAGTGTGCTGTCGATCTTATAACATTTTCCTACACTGAGAAATACCAAAAATGTCATTTTGTAGATACTTTTAGGGACAGAGTATCACAGAAAATCGGAGAAATACCGGTACTATCTCTAGTAGAACAGCAGAAAGACACTCAAAATAGGTAACTCATTATCTAAAATGAGCAACAATCCCGCCCCCTACCTTTCTCATGTCACACCCTCTAACCAACTATAAGATTGTGAATAGCCAATAATACACAGCCAAGAGGGAGGTGCCGTAGCAATGTTAAAACATACCTTGTTCGACGACATACGAAAAACCAGAACTATGAACTAACAAAAAGCTAGCAAATACTGTTTAAAATAATTACCGCTTATCGGATTAAATCTCGCATCCTTCACATTATGAATTCAGTACGCAGCCACTATACCATACGGGAATTTGACAGGCAACAGTTCTATTACTGAATTGCGTCAATGTCTTTCTTGCTTTATAAGTCGCATTTATGATTCCCACTTTCTCGGTTAATTTTCACTGCCCACCTTTCTCTACTTCCTTATTCCTTGCGAATACGAGCATCATATCGCAAGCTTTACTTCGGTTTTTACAGCCAGCAGAGGAAGAGAAACAACGAGCCATTTCTCTTGATTGCGCTTAATGATTATTATCATTAATTACGCTCAGTAAATCACTTCAAATCAAAATATAATCTTAAAATTTGCCGCGAAGTTCTAAGCTTATCGTCTACGACCAATGAACACGCTAATTTACGTAAATAGAACCGACAAAAAGACGTGCAAAAGTGGAGCAGTGCCTACCATAAAACAACCTGTACGTAAATGTACAGTGAAATTGCTGTCAAAAGCTTTTAAGAAACATCACAGTACAGAAACGCACATTTTAGCTATTCACACATATACAAATCCCGCGAAATCTGGTAAAAACATCGCGTCCTGGGCTCTCAGCCAATCAAAAGCAGTCTCACGCAAGGCTACTCTCCGTCTATACAGGCTCAGACTAGACTGGGTACGCACTCGGTCAGTCGCGCGCTCGGTTGACGCCGAACAGCTGTGCATCCAGGAAATTACTTGACACGACCAGAGGATGCCCATTCCCAACGTCACTATAGCTCCTACTGCATATTAGCATTACATGACATAGCAGGATGGAGGCGATCTGAATTGATAGATTATCTCCAAAAGGAAAAATGCCACGATCACAGTATGATTAATTCATTTATTGATGACCGATTTCGATGGACTATGCCATCATCTTCTGGTCGTATATATTCTACAATGTGGTCAACGTACGGTTTTTTTAATGGAGATTCTAGTTATTTTAATAAGTTATAGTTGCACATTTTTAACACGAATTATTTACAGAAGGATGGAAAAGCTGGTAGAAGCTGACCTCGGGGAAGATCAGTTTGGATACAGGAGAAATGTAGGAACACGGGAGGCAAGCATTACTTTATGGCTTATCTTAGGAGATAGTTTAAGGACAGAAAACCTACATTTCTAGTTTTTGTAGATTTGGAGAAAGCTTATGACAATGTTGATTGGAATACACTCTTTTAAATGCTGAAATTAGCAGGAGTAAAATATAGGGAACGGATGGTTATTTACAACTTCTACGAAAACCAGACACCAGTTATAAGAGTTGAAGGGCATGAAAGAGATGCAGAGGTTGGGAAGGGAATAAAGCAGGGTTGTAACCTTTCTCCAATGTTATTCAATTAGTACATTAAGTAGGCTATAATTGAAAGCAAGGAGAAATTTGGAGAAGGAATTTCAGAGTGAAGAGTTGCGGTGGAGTGGCCGAGCGAAGTGAGGCATTATGCTCCGACGCGCGAACCATTTTTCTCGTTGGGGATTCGAATCCACAGTCCGGCATGATGTTAGTGCTGTCTTTAATATAAGTTACTTTATAAATAGTTTGTAAGTTTAGGGACTGATGACCCCGCAGTTAACGTTTGAACATTTTGAGGGTGAAGATATAAAAACATCGCGTTTTTTGGATGACGTTGTAATTTTGTCACAGACAGCAAATGACCTGGAAGAGCAGTTGAACGGGATGGACAGTGTGTTGAAAGGTGCATACAATATGAATATTTACAAGAGAAAAACGAGTGTAATGGAGCGCAGTCTAAGTAAATCAGGCGTTGTTAGAAGAATAAAGATGGTAGATGACTTTTCTTACTTGGGCAGTAAAATAACATACGTTGGTCGCAGTTCAGAGGATATAAAATGCAGAATGGCAATGGGAGGAAAAGGGTTTTTGAAAAACAGAAATTTGTTAATTTACACGTAACGTAGTCCTTTCTGAAGGCATTTGTGTAGAGTGTTACTTTGTACGGGTGTGAAACAAGGACGATAATCAGTGAGGATAGAGACTTTTGAAATGAATTTTTACAAAAGAATGCTGAAGTTTAAGTGTGTGGATTGCGTAACTAATGTGGAGGTACTTTACATAATTGAGGAGAAAAGGAATTTCTGGCATAACTTGACTAAAAGAAGGGATGGGATCAATTGGTAGGACACATTCATAGACATCAAGGAATTGTGAATTTAGCATTGGAGGGAAGTGCGTGGGGTAAAAATCGCAGAGGGAAACCAATATATGAATACAGTAAGCAGATTCAAACGGATGTAGGTTGCCGTTCTTATGAGGAGATGAAGAGGTTTGCTCAGGATAGAGTAGGGTGGAGAGCTGCATCAAACCGGTATCCGGACTGAAGACAACAGTACTATGAACTGCTAGTAAGAGACTTCTAGAAAATACATACAACCAGAAGATGATGGCCTATAGGGAGAAAAAACGACCAGAAAAAAGGTTATGGCATATCCCATCGAAACTGGTTGTGAATTAACTAATTAATTATACTGCGATCTTGGCGTTTTTCCATTTCCTACTGAAAGTATTATTCTTACCGACTGTCTTGTTCCACTCTTACATTCTTCTTCCAGGCTGTCCATAAACCTCTGCCGCTCTTTTTCATATCGCCAACTACAGTTATATAATTGTATAAAGGATTTGCATAAACAGTAATGACACTAACCTCGTGAATCAAAATTTATTGTAAATATCGCTAGCATAGTACTCTTCAATGTGTGACCCTTGAGAGTCAACAACCCGTTGCATCGGAGTTTCAAACACTGCTTCGAATGCTGAATCTGGGATGGCCTACAAAACCTTCGTCGTGGTGGCTTCGTCCTCCTATAACGTCCCATGTCGGTGTCCTTTCATGGAAATCCTTAGTTTGGTGAACAAAAAACGTCTGCTAGTGACAAATCGGGACTGTAGGGGGATGGAGAATAGTTGGAATCCCTTTCTTGGCGATGTAACTGGCCACCTCGAAGCGTGAATTGTCATCATGCAGCTTCCAATCATCGGCGATGGCTAATACGCTATGGACCGTGGCTTTCAGTCCCTTGAGCACTTGAGCATTTCGCAATAAAAAGCACCGTTGATAGTTTGGCCTTGGGCACAAACTCATGATGAACCACGCCCCTTGTGTTTGTTAAGCTTATGGGACTTAACTGCGGGGTCATCAGTACCTAAAATTACAAACTACCTATAAACTAACGTATACTAAAGACAGCACAAACATCCATGCCCGAGGGAGGATTCGAACCCCCGACGGGGAGCCTACTTGCGCATCGGAGCATAGCGCCTCAATGCACACGGCCACTGACATCGAAAACACAATAAGCGTGGCGTTCACATTAGATTTGATCACGCGAGCGTTTTTTGGACATGGGGGTGCTGTACTCGTGCCCTTTGTCTCCGGATCGTACTGAAACACTCGGGTTTCGTCTTCAGTGATTTTTCTAGTTTCACACAAAACGTTTGCGGCATGTTGCTGTTGCGCCACGACCGGCGACTTTCCGATATGTCCACTCAACGCACGATGCTGCAAATACAGGAAACGTCAGGCGAATGGCGCACTGCTCGTTTTCTGCCAGACACCCCACACCACAAATACCGGACGAGCGAGCATTGCGAAGTACAGTCGCGTCAGCAGGAAATTAGTCTCATTCCTTTTTACTCAAACCCTGTAATTTTATAACTACAAGACATATCCAGTGCCAGATATGGGCTCTGACAATAAAGTATTCAAAATGTTCAAATGTTTGTATAGCTTATGGGACTTAACTACGGGGTCATCAGTCCTTAAACTTACAAACTACTTATGAACTAACTAACACTAAGGATGGCACAAATATCGATGCACGAGGGGGGGTTTCGAACCCCCGACCGTAGTGTCCATGCAGACCGTGACTGGAGCGCCTCAGTCCCTTCGGTCACCGCGGCCGGCAATAAAGTATTGAATTACAGTTTAAAACCTAAGAAACTGCAAAAAAGTAGAAAAGTAAGGAGATCGAACCTGAATTCTGGATAAATTGAATGTGCCACAAGCTTTCGGGAGTTTCAGAGGGAGCATTAGCCAGCTTTGGGCAGCTTTGCCCATTTGCAGTTGTCATATATTCTGTGAATATGAAAACAATAACAACTGCAGGATCAGAAGTGACGTCCGTTCTTTCGGCGTAGACCCCACATATATATATATATATATATATATATATATATATATATATATATATATATATATATATATATATATATATATATATATATATTAGAAATTATGTTTAAAGTTTGTTGCAAGTCAACAAGTGCTCTCCTTCTGATACAGTGGACTGATAAAATCACAGTATCACGTGCCGTAAGACAGAAAAGTTTTTACTGTTTATGACGTAATATCTTCTGCACTATCGGTCCTGCCGCAAAATCCTTTCTTAGCTGACGTCTTCTACCTATGAACTATATTCCTTCAACATTTCTGTTTCATTGGTGAAGTAGATTTTGAAATTTCGTTTTTAGTCAGTGAGTGGGTGAGTGTCCTTTCGCTTTTATATAGATGGAGATTTATGGCTGTCAAAGACAACCAAGGGTATCTATTCTTTCGGACATGTGCGAAAAACAGACAAAATATCTATGATTGTATGGCATATTTCACAGCCTGAAAATTTGTAATGCGAGCCTATTACGTTCAGACTTGCGACACACAATATATATTACCATAAGTATCTGTCATGTAATAAACTTTATGCCTATTAGGAGGTCAGTCGAAATTCTCCAGGCGGACTACCTAAACGAAGTTTATTCTGCTCCCTCTATCGGAAAAGGTTCATTCTCTCCGTTTACTGTCAGGCTCGAAAGAATACAGATCACGTTAATTTCATCGTAACGGAGTAAGTAGGCTGCTCATCAAAAGTCGCCACTTCAGATTCGGAAATGTTATGTCGTACTTCAGGTAGGATAAACCTTGGTAAGTTCGTGGCATTGATTATTTCGTGATACTTTGTGGATTCCTCTTCACGGATTTACCAATCAAGCTAGAAGGACAGTCGCTGACCCGCTGATAGCAGAAAATATCCCCTACATGCATCGGCATTTCACGCCGCGCTGCCAGCGGCCTCGGCAGCACAGTGAATTGTTTTGTTCCGTTGGGGTCCGTTGTCTTTCGATTTCGCGATGCAGAATCACACGTGTTATCAAAGTTCAGATTACTCCTTATATTAACAAGGTATCATTTTTATTTTTATTTTGCAAAGTTGTTTAGGTGATATACATTTTTTTCTGATTAAGGTTTGTGTTTTTGCGTTCGTTGGTTTAGACGTAATAGCCTTAGCTTCGCTAGTAAAATTCTTAGCATTTTCAATGCCATCTTGCGCCACCCTAGACAGTCTTCCCAAATACACTATGGATTCAGTGTACTTTTTGTTTAATGTGGTACCATTCTAAGTGTCAACATACTTTTTAAAAGAGTGAGTACGTTTTTATGTACTACAAGTGTCAAAACCTTTCTGATGAAGACTAAACTGTGGCTTTCATGTAATCAGTAAATTCAGTTCACTGTGTTTGCTCAATACTTCGTCAGTACTTTATCTTCATTATCATAAATAACTCTCAATGCTGTAAAATGCCAAATAAAAGCTCAGGTTACTTTTCATAGTTTTCGCTCCACGACTGTGATATGTTTCCAATATTCTGATAATTTTCAGCTATTAGTCGAACTTTTTTTAAATTCTTTATTAGCAAATCATGATTTCGGCCAGTAACTGGCCATTATCAATGCGTGTGTTTAACTGTAGATGTTATTAAAATATGGAAAAACTCACACCACGCCAAGTATTACAACTAGACATTTTTGCCAGTTGTCATACTTGGCGTGGTGTGAGTTTTTTCATATTAATAACATCTAAAGTTAAACACATGCATTGATAATGGCCAGTTACTGACCGAAATCATGATTTCCTAACAAATAATTTTAAAAAAGTTCGACTGATAGCTGAAAATCCTCAGAGTATTAGAAAATAAAATCTTTTATATCAATACATTGCTTTCATTACTTAATTAATGGATTATCACGAAATTATGCGAGTAATGCCATGAACTTATCAAGGGTATCACGAAATAACCTACAAAATTCTTACTTGATGAACATCTTCAACGGAAGTTTGGAAACAATTTCCTTGGGATTGCTGTGGACGGCCAGAGTCCTCGTATCGCAGCAGGTGTCCTGTAATCGGCGGACCGCCACTTTGGGATCACGAGCCTCCGGTGGGGCTAATGGCACGGGCCGGCAGTTTGTGGTTAACGCGGCGTCCTGCCAGGTTCCCAGAGGCCACCAGTAGGTCTGACCGCTGGCGGCCAACCGACTCCGGTGTCCAGCACTGACACATGTCTTGGGCCGGAAGAATATGCCGAATGCCTTTGTGGACAGTAATAACTAAGAATATAAGGGGTGTCTCTCGTAAGAGTGGTCAGGTGCAATTTCTCTGGTTTTACGGCATGTTTTGCAACTTTACATATGTAGCTGCAGTCTTTCCGACGAATATTGCTCATCACGCGTTTCATGCGACGCTTGGTGGCGGTGGAGAGCGTCAGTATGTTTCACGCAACTAGCAAAACGATTTGTTTTCTTGCAACAGTGAATTTCTTTTAGTGTCACTGTATAAGGTATGGATGTTCTACCAAATGGTGACATATGAAAATTTGTGCCGGGGCGGGATTCGAACCGGGGTTTCTTGTTTTTCGCGAGCGGTCGCCTGAACCACTAGGCTACCTGAACACGACTCCAGGACCAACCCAAACTTCCATATGCCACACTTACTGCGCATATGAGTCAACTACATTCATCCCTTATCACTCGTAGCTTAATCTGTATTCCCGAACTAGGGAGAATAAAAACAACGAGGCGTTAACCTAGCCTAGTGGTTAAGGCGACCGCTCGCGAAAAGCGAGAAACTCGAGATCGGGTCCCGGCCCAGCACAAATTTTCACATGTCACCATTTGGTAGAACATCCATACCTTATACAGTGACGCTAAAATAAATTCATTATTCCGTGAAAATAATGATAATATTATCATCACTTTAATTCGTCTCCATACAGTAATTTAACAGACGCCTAAGCGAGGCAATGACGATAACAGCGTAGGTTAATGCCTCGTTGTTTTCATTCTCCCTAGTGCGGGGATACAAATTAAGCTGCGAGTGCTATGGGATGAATTTAGTTGACTCATATGTGCATTAAGTGTGGCATATGGAAGTTTGGGTCGGTCCTGGAGTCATGTTCGAGTAGGCTAGTGGTTAAGGCGACCGCTCGCGAAAAGCGGGAAACCCGGGTTCGGGTCCCGGCTCGGTACTAATTTTCATACGTCACCCTTCGGTAGAACATCCATACCTTATACAGTGACGCTAAAAGAAATTCGCAATTACGAGAAAATACTGATAATATTATCATCACTGTAATTCGTCACCATACAGTAATTCAAAACGATTTGGTTGGTTGAAAAAACCAAAGCAAAAATAAATCTTAATATTAAAATCAGAAGCACAGGCACCCAAAAGCTAAACATTTCACAGGAATATCAGTTAACTAGCGAAGTTTTTGAATGTAAGTAATGTATCATGTGTGGACCAAGGTATATAACACTCAGTACTACTGCAAACCAAAACAGCCTAGTCCAAAATAGCGAAAGCACAAATTCTGACAAGCAGCATATTTCAAATTTAACTACAGCTTACAGCTAAACAGCGGCGCTTTTAATTTACGTAACGCAAAGTGTGCTCTGCAACTAACCTTTAAGGCATAGTGTAGCTGATGAGCTGCATACCTTATTTTTTCCATTATCTCTCAAACTGATCAAAATTTTCACACAAATTCATTTGTAGCTGCTTGTATACATAGTGTTACATATGCTAGTAGCTCGTCCTCGAAATTATAAATTGCAGAGTTCTACTGAATCTTCTGGACAGTTAGCTGCATTGAGTTACTTCTAACATGTGCGTTTGTTTACATTAGTATTCCTTCTTTGCCGCTGCGGCGGAGGGGCCGAGCGCATTGAGGCGCTATGCTGCGATGCGTGAGGCCGTTCCCCGTCGGGGGTTCGAATGCCCCCTCGGGCATTGATGTTTGTGCCGTCTTTAAGTATAAGGTAGTTCATAAGTAGATTGAAGGTTAGGGACTGATCACCCCGCAGTTAAGTCCCATAAGCTTGACAAACATTTGAACATCCTTTTTTGCCACTTAAAAGTAGTCAACCACATAATACTGTTGCATTAGGAGTTACCTCACGGAAAGATGAGAGGCATTATAGTGACTTTTACTGCATCGGGTACATCACGGAAGTACTAGGACCTATATAGCTGACCAGCTATGAACTTTTTGTTGCTAGTAGCGCATAGTAACTTTATGGAAAGTTTTTCAATATTTTTCTCAATATAAACATTAATCGTGACAGTTTGGCTTCAAATTGAAAGTCGCGTTTTAATGGTTTAAAATTACACTCGCTACCACTGCAAGCCACAACGGACTAGTGCCACATATCAGATTCATATCTTTACCAGTTAAATCTTGAAAATCAAATCAAGGATCGTAACGTGTGCTAATCAAAATAAATTATAGTCAGTACCACTGTTAGGCATAACAGACTATACACCTAAATGTAGGTACTCGAACAGTATACATCAACACAGTCATACAGGCGAAATCAGCTGTCTGAAATTTCCTTTCGTGGAAGGCCACAGTGAGATAGCCCTGTGGCAATCTGCTCACAGCGTCGTCGTGGTGCAATTCCTCGAACAGCGCACTTGTGGCTACCCAATGGCGACCGCCACCATGAGCAGCTAAATGTAGCAGGCCGTTTCAACTTGCCAGTATCCAGACCAGCTTGCTGCTGGCTAAGTCTCCAGCCCCAGATCCCCACAGGTCGCTTCCACTTGCTTCCTCCTTTCCTCGTGATGGCGCCTTCGTCGCCGCCGAGGGCTTCCCCCAGGCTTCCTGTCGCGCAGACGGATTTTAACAAGCAGCGGCACGCATAGTGTCTTATGACGTCAAATAGTGTAGCGCCTGTTTACGCGAACTGTCTCATCAACTTCATACAAGAGTATGCCCTAATAACAAGATGCATCACAAATTTCCACAAGTTTGCAGAGAAGTGCTTCATCACAATGTTACAAACATCGCTACAAAAACCGTGCCCGTTGGGTGGCAGAGTGCTTTAATGCTTGGATGCTAAATCTGGTGAGACCGACAAACAGTGTAATTTGGTTCCTTGAACGACATACCAACCAAACAAACAAAATCTGGTGCCACGACTTTACGTATGTTTAAACAACCATGGTGTCTATGTTCAAAAGCGAATAGATGTGCATATTATAGTTTGTGGTGCAATTTAGGTTTACAAATATAAACCGTTAAAAGACGAAAGAATAACCATTACCCCTGCAGCGACAGTGCCGAGGGGACTGAGGCGCTTCAGTCACGGTCTGCACGGCCACTACGGTTGGGGGTTCGAATCCCCCCTCGGGCATGGATATTTGTGCCGTCCTTAGTATTAGCTAGTTCTTAAGTAGTTTGTAAGTTTAGGGACTGATGACCCCGTAGTTAAGTCCCATAAGCTTAACAAACATTTGAACATTTTGAACTGCCGGCCAGGGCCACGCGACAGCAGCAGCAGCAGCAGCAGCAGCTCTACATTGCAAGATAACCGGCTTCTTAATAGAAGCGACTTATTTTCATTTCGTGTGTGCTTTCTTTTACAGTTCTTAAATCTTTAGTGTGATCGCTTGTTTATTTACTAAGAATCGCGTTTAGTTGTCAGTTCAGTTGTTAGTTTGATTTATTAGCTTGCGTATATATTTTTCAGATTCGCCCTTAATAAACAGTTTAGTGTTAGATCCATATTTTTCTAAGATCACTATTTATCAAACTTCTGTGACCTCAGACGTACTTACTTGGAAGAAACATAGGTTTTTAGAATGGCCAGGAACTGTGACTGCTGCGAATGGATGGAGGCAGAGTTGGTGTCTATTCGCTCGCAGCTTCAGGCGGCGTTGGCTTTGCTGGCAACGCTTGAGACTGCGGTGGGTGGGCGTCGCTGTTGTGGGCCGCTCGCCGGCCGCGGTGGCCGAGGTGACTGAGGCGCTCCAGTCACGGTCAGCACGGCCACTACGGTCGGGGGTTCGAATCCCCCCTCGGGCATGGATATTTGTGCCGTCCTAGTTCGTAAGTAAATCATAAGTAGTTTGTAAGTTTAGGGACTGATGACCCCGTAGTTAAGTCCCATAAGCTTAACAAACATTTGAACATTTTTTTTTTTTTTTTGTGGGCCGCTCGCGGGGGAGCAGCAGACTCCCTGAGCGTCTGTTGTGCCCTCCGATCGGCCTGCGGCTGTGGTCAGCCCGCCCACTGCCCGCGAGGAGGTCGCCTCCCAATCCGTGGTGGATTGGGAGGTTTCCTCAGCGCGTGTCAGGTGGCGTAAGACTTACCGGGGGACCGAAGTGGAGGCCTCCCCAGTTAGTCTTGCCAACAGATTCGAGGCGCTGTCTGTGGCAGAGGATGTTCATAACGCAGATGGTGTCGCTTGTCCTGTACTCGCCACGCTGCTTTCAAGATCCGGGCTCTCACAGAGGGTCGGTTTGGTTAGTAGTTGGGAGCGCCAACGTTAGGCGGGTGATGGAGCTCCTTAGGAAAATGGCTGCAAGGAAGGGGAAGAAATCCAATGTGCATACCGGGAGGTGTCATTGCAGATGTGGAACGGGTCCTTCCGGATGCAATGAAGAGCAGAGGGTACAGCCAGCTACAGGTGGTGGTGGCTCATGTCGGGACCAATGATGTGTGTCGCTTTGGATCGGAAGAGATCCTCTATGGTTTTGAGCGGCTATCAGAAGTAAACACTGCCAGTCTTCCTTGCAAGATGAAAGCGGAGCTCACCATCTGCAGCATTGTCGACAGGACTGACTGCGAACCTTTGGTTCAGAGCAGAGTGGAGGGTCTGAATCAGAGGCTCAGGCGGTTCTGCGACCGTGTGGGCTGCAGATTCCTGACTGGTGGGACTGACGGAAGACATTGAGAAGGTTCCGTTTCATCGGCAGAACGTTTCGAAGAGGCACCAGCTCCACCAAAGAGACTGGCTACATTACACTTGTGCGTCCTCTCCTGGAGTACTGTTGCCCCTTGTGGGACCCTCACCAGGTGGGACTGACGGAAGACATTGAGAAAGTTCAGAGAAGGGCAGCTCGTTTTGTTTTATCACGTTACGGGGGGAAAGCGTGACGGAAATGTTGCACGAATTGGGGTGGGAATCATTAAAAGAAAGACGTTATTCATTGCGGCGTGATCTCTTTGCGAAGTTTCAATCACTGACTTTTACTTCTGAATGTGAAAATATTTTGCTAGCACCCACCTACTTAGGGAGACATGACCATCCCAGTAAAATAAGAGAAATCAGATCGAAAACGGAACGCTTTAGGTGTTCTTTCTTCCCGCGCGGTATTAGAGAATGGAACGGTAGAGAAAAGTTATGAAAGTGGTTAATGAACCCTCTGCCAGGCGCTTGAATGTGATTTGCAGAGTATCTATGTAGATGTAGATGCCCGGATCTGCAGAACGCTGTTGGCAAGCGGGGTGCTCTCAGCCCTTGTGAGGCCATTTGAGGAGCTACTTAGAAGTAGCGGCTCCGGTCAAGACATCCGACACAGCTGCTGAGGCTGATGACGTCACTCTCCATACAGCATCCGTTGACATCTTCGAGTGGAGCTGGCTCTGAGGTTGGTACACTGGACTCGTATTCCAGAAGAAGGTCGTTCGAATCCGTCTCCAGCCATCTAGATTGATATGTTCGAATTTTTTACCTATTGGACCAAACTCTTATGACCATCAGTCCTTAGACTTACAAACTACATTAACTTAAGGACCACAAACACACACACATAAACGCACACATGCCCCAGGGAGGACTCGAACCTCCGACGGTGAACAGCCGTTCGCTTACTCAGCAAAGCGCATTAGAGCGCTCGGCCATTCCCCCGCGGCCATCGAGATATAGAGATTTTCCGTGAGTTCCCTCACTCCAAGCAAATGCTGGGATGGTACCATTGAAAGGGCACAGCCTATTTCCTTTCCCATCTTCACTGAAATAACCCGAACGTGAGCTCCATATCATCACGTTGTCGACGGGACAATGTAAGCCCTAATCTTCTTTCTTTCCTCTGCCTTTGAGCGGAGAATGACGTAACGACCGGTCGGAACCTGTAGGTCCCTTTAAGGGCCTGTGGAACTGTTTAGTCTGACTTTCAGGTACTACACCGAATGAGAAGAATATTCGTAAAATCCGCGAAGAGAGAAACACCTGGAAAAATGACAACAAGAAAGTACAGAATTGCCAAGATCTCAGTTTCAAATGTTCAAATGTTTGTTAAGCTTGTGGGTCTTAACTGCGGGCTCATCAGTCCCTAAACTTACAGACTACTTATAAAATACCTTATACTAAAGACAACATAAACATCCATGCCTGAGGATGGAATTGAACCTCTGACGGGGAACGGCCTTGCGCATCTGAGCACAGTGTCTCAATGAGCTCGGCAACTCCACCGTGGTTAAGAAGTCAGGCAATAACTTTCATGATTCAAGGCGGATCTGTAATGGGTAAAAACGCAGGGAGAAGGCAAAGATTGGAATACATCCAGAAAATAACTAAGGATGTTGGGTGCAAGTGCTACTCTGAAAAGAAGAGATTGGCCTGCGAAAAATATCAACGTTATACGAGTTTTGGACCATAAAATGTGGCAACTATATATTCACAACCGATAAAAATGCGTTACATGTTTACACCTGTTACAGTCCTTCAAAGTAGTAACCAGCGTTGTGTAGAACCCGTTGCCAGCAATGCCGAAGTCGTAGTTAGTAGAACCTGTTCTTATGATGGTACGAATGGAGCGGTTTACTGTCTACCAGATCTCTCGAACAGTTCTCAAGCAAATGCCACGAAGTGGTTCCTTCATCTTCGGAATCAGATCAGAGTCACAAAAACGTAAGCTTTCTGCGCAACCCACCCATCATTTTGCACGACAATGATGTGGATGCTCTGTACGGTGAATTACTGTAGGGTAAGGTGGTACAATTTTGATCTTTTCGGACAAATGTAATTGTAACTACAAATATATTGAGGAAAGAAATAATTTTAACTATGGCACTTGTCCTTGAATGTTTAATGAATATGTAACACGAATATTAGACAATTAAAAATGTTGGTATGAACACAAAAAAGGTTACAGAATTGAGAAAAATCGATTGGAAATGTATCACACTAGATATAATTATGATCACTTCCTTGTACAATTTTGATCACTGACTTTTTCCACATAAAAAGCACTTTTTCCTTCGGGTACCAGCCCATAATTTGCGGTACCAAACGTTGCACAATAGTGAATCTACAAGCGCGTGGAAACTAGAAAATTTATAAGTTCGCGTTCGACGAAGTAGCTCCACCTCCAGCTTAACAGGAAGAAATTCATATCTCCGTAGCACAAAGTGGTGTATTCTTGGAAAAGACAGGAGCAGCTGTAGAGACCTGTTACACTACAACGCCACACAAAGGCAAGTGCTACGAGTGAAAAATGACGCGAAAACTTATGTTGGTCGGAATTGTACCAATATCGAATTTGTACCACCTTACCCATCATCCACAATATTTCCCGGACATAGGAGTCATTCACTTCAGAACTGTTCCAGAGGATTGACAGGCAGTACACCACTCCATTCACACCATCAACAGAATAGACACCGCTATAAGCATACTACGCCTTCCACATCGTTGACAACGGGTTCTACACAATCTATGAAGGACGGTTACAGGTGGAATCATGTAACTCTTTTCTATCGGTTTTGAATTGTCACTATTTGAGTATGTGCGCCTTATCCTGGTTTTTCATATGGTGAAATCTGTACAATTTTTCGTTCTGTATCTCTTAGTCATATAATTACCTGAGTGATTACTCAACGATGTTTGTTTTCTTAGCAAAAAGAAAAAGAAAAAAAATGTTCAAATGTTTGTATAGCATATGGGACTTAACTACGGGGTCATGAGTGCCTAAAGTTACAAACTACTCATGAAATTGCAATGAAGACTTTCACGGCCGGATGTCATAGTTGCTGGTAGAACTTCCGGGTTATAAGGCCGTGGTCCATAAAACTTTTCAGTTTCACTTAAAGTTTCGTCCAGAGCTGCGCCGGACATCTTCAGAGGTCTTCTTACTGGCATTGAGTCTTGCCGACCAAGACCAAGGTCGGCAAGACTCAACGCAAGTAAGAAGACCTCTGAAGATGTCCGGCACAGCTCTGGAGGAAACGTTAGGTAAAACTGAAAAGTTTTATGGACCACGGCATTATAACCCGGAAGTTCTACCAGCAACTATACTTATGAACTAATACTAAGGACGGCACAAATACCGACCCCCGTACCGTAGTGGCCGTGCAGACCGTAACTGGAGCGCCTCAGTCCTCTCAGCCATCTTAGCAGCAGCCAAGTAGTGTATCAGTCAGTAACTTTTTTCCTTTACAGACGGTACTGAAACCACTAAGGGTGGTGGAGTCGATTGTATCAGACCACATCAGGAAGACGGTGGACACTTACGAGAATCAGAGCAGGTCAGGAAAGCTTCACACCAGCTCGTATGTGTCTTTTTACATTTCCACCCTGGCCATTCACTGCGTAACTCGTACGCCGTCCCGCGTGAAAGACGCCGCGTCAGGCGTCCGATCCCGGCCGCCGGTCGGACAGTGACGTCTTGCTAATGCAGGGGGCGCGGGGTCCAAAGCTCGCTCACGGCTCGTTGCCCGGCCGCCCAGAATGGCCGCGCGCCCTTTCTCCCGCAGTGTGCGCCTGCTAGAGCATTCGTTCCGGGGTTAACGGAACCCAAACGCTGTGAAAACACATTGACCGTCCTAATAGCGCGGCCTGCGCGGGGGCGATTCGCGTGGAGCGGCGGTGGCGGCGGTGGCGCGGGACCTCCCGCGCGCCACGACCAATCGCATTCAGCCGGCGCCTCGTCAGCGCGCAGTCCTTCCAGGAAGTCGGCCTCTTCCCCGCAGTCGCCGGAAAAAGGAGGAAATGGGAGAGAAAATGACCCTGCTGTTGTAACCCGATCGGCAGCTGAACGCATAGCTTCTTGTGCATTCGACCAGAAGAAAACGCGGCCGTTGACTTGAATACCTTCAAACTGAGCCGTAAACAAGTGTCTCATTTACCTGAAGCGAATACAGTCATTCATTCTAGCCCGACATAATCAAACGAAGTTTTTTGTGAGTGTAGACCAGCACGGAGCACAATTCACTAATTACTGAATATTGTCAGCTACTTTGCATCCTGTTTGGTCAAGCAGAACATTATGACCACCCTGCTAATAACCGGTATGTCAAACCAGTATTAGCTAGAGGAGTAAAGTAAGACCGTAGAAGAATCTAGAACTAATGGATGGATGGATACCGCTTACAGGAAAATAAAAGAGACGTTTGGAGAAAAGGAAACAGAGGTATGGATAACAAGATCTCAGATGGAAAACCAGTACTTAGCAAAGAAGCGAAAGCCGAAAGATGAAAAGAATATACAAAGGAAAGAAATAAGAAGGCAGTATTTTAGAAATGGAAGACGAAGAGATACGACACTGCGAGAGTACCAAAATATTTTAGTAGAAGCAAGGACACTAGAGTAGATGATATTCCGACTGAAATGCTGATATTGTTAGGAGAGCCAGTCAAGAAGAAATAGTTCCACGAGGTATGCAAGATGTACGAGACAAATACCATGCGACTTCAAGAAGAACATAGTAATTGCAATTCCTAAGAAAGCAAGTGCAGACATTGTGAAAACTACTGAAATATACGTATAAAAGGCAAATCTGCAAAATGCTAACACGAATTATTTACAGACGAATGGAGAAACTGGTCGAATCCGATCTTGCGGAAGATCAGTTTGGATTTAGGAGAAAGGTAGGGACACGTTAGGCAATACTCACGGATAAAAATAGGAACCGTCATAGTTTGGAAGCAGTAAAGCCTCGAAAGGTTGTTGGGGCGATTCGACACCACATATATACATAAAGGTTTAATTCCCGTAACTTAAAAGGAGGAGGAGTAAGAGTTCTCAACTCAGGTCAAACCGTATCCCAGACGTGTTCGACAGGGTTCGGATCGAGCGATCTGAGAGGCCAGTTCATCAATTGCAACACTATCGTGTTCTTCGAGAACCACTCATTCACATTCTTGGCCTTGTAACATAGCGCATTATCTTCTAGAAAATGCCACTGCCATTTGAAAATTTGATAGTCATGAAGAGGTGAACGTTGACTGAAACCAGTGTACATCATCTTCGCCGTCATGGTGCCTTTACGAGCTCCTGTGGATCCATAGCCAATGTGGCTGTTCCCCAGAACATAACTGAGGCTCCGCAGACTAGCCTACGTCTCGCAGTTCAGGAGCTGTTCCCCTAAAAGGCGCCAGATTATCTCTCTCCTTTCAATCGATATGATGAATAAGTATTCGGTTTAATCAAAGAATGTAACGTTCTTCTACAGCACCAACATCCAGTTACGATGTAATTGCCCATGTCATGGTGTTAACATTGGCACATGTATGGGCTGCGAATGCCTGACGTTAGGAGTTTCAGGTCAACTATGTGTCCAGGCTGGGACGTCCGATTTCAGTTATGAATGGTGACCGCCTATCCTCAATGTTGCTTCACCTTGATTTCGCCATTTGAAGGGACACACAATAGCACTCCCTCAACATCCACAAGTCATTCTGTTTCCGAAAATTTCGTGCCGTGTTTTCAGGCATTGAATCTGCCATCTACCGCAGACACATCGTGCGTCTTCCATATTCTAGCCGCGTATTGCACGATTCCTGATACTATATTCACGGTGCATGTGTTTGACTAGCACCATTTCTCGTTAGGTACCGCTTATGTTGCCTGGTCATGCTTATGTCTATAGCAGGTAGATGGTCACATTATTCTGGCTGATCAGAGCAAAGGTACTGTATGTATCCATGATAGCCATGATAGTGGACAGTGGTGTACAATGTACCTCATTGTCCTTAGTGGCATGGACTGATAAAACGAATCTTCGATTAGGCCGTGAAGCCCACATTATGCTGACAGACCACCGTGTCGTCCTACACTCCACTTGCTCATCTGAATGCAGTCTGGACGACCGTGGTGAAAGCAGTTACTCTGTTAGCCTTTGGCAGCTCTCCGGACATTTAAAGTCGCCACTCATCTTTCAAGTAGCTTTTCATTTGCTCTCATTAGGCTTTAGTCTTCAGTGTCCCTCTTTCCAGTTAATTCGTCACTTTAAGGGTAGAGCGAGTACAACTTCAAAGCAGCTGGTTGGAAGTAATAAAATTTCACTGCCAGTACTTATCCAAGGATGGCAAATAAGTCTTTAAGTATTCAGGATTCACATTCATTGTGGTAGAAGTTCCATATATATGGGTGTTTCTAAATGATGCCGACAAACTTTGTGGGGTAGTAGAGGGTGGCTTGAGGAACAAAATGAGATGGGGATGCCAAGTGTGGAAACGTTACCCAACGGCGCTACCGAGCGGCTCCTCAGCCATCACGGCAAGAGAGCATTGCACTCAAAGGAAACAAGGACTGCCCATACAGTTGCTAGCTCCATCTTCCCCACCAGCGATCGTTGCAGTCACTCGCAAACCGCGACTGTCAAAAACACATATTACAGAACTGCTCGCGGTCTTTGTATGCATATAAAGACGAGTTCGCCGCCCTAGGTGTGGCCTAGCAGCAGGCGCCACCACCTATAATTTCGACGCTCGGTAGTGCCATTGAGTGACGTTCTGGACACCGATTTCGTACCTCATTTTGTTCCTCAAGCCATCGTCTACCACCCTACGAAGTGTAATAATAGAACCAGTTATGACGTATGCATCAGGAAGTGTGGGTCGCAGATAAATATAGAGAACGGAAACTGGGAAACGACTTGCTGCAGAGATGTCATACTGGAGAAGATGCTGCAGCTTAACATTATTTGACAACGTGAGGAATGAAACAATTAGAGGAAGGATGGCAGTTACATCCACCATATAGGTAAAATTAATGATAAAAGATTTAAATGGTATCTGATATTTGCGTCATATGGAACAGGTAAGGATACCGATACAAGCATTCCACCACAAAAAAAATAAGCTGGGGAGACCACGTAAAAAGTTGATAAATAGAATTAAAAATAATAAAAAAAATAAATGCGCGAGTGAGGATTGGGAAAAGAAGCCTGCACAGCAAGGACTTATGGCGCTTAGGATTCGAGATGCGGTAGTGATTCAGCATATATGCGCTATATATATTCTCACTGACGTTTGTATGTACCCATGGATCTAGGTACATTTTGTCTTCAAAGATAGGAGAGATTCGTCGATGAATATTACATAGCATACAAAATATAGCTTCAGGTCTTTGATACTTGTTTCATTGATGCCCTTTTTATTGTGAAGGTAGTTATCGGATAATTTAAAGTCTATTTCTATAATAAAAATTGTAAGTCAACTCCACAAACAATACTTGACTGAACATCCTTCTGTGCAGTATAGTTCAGTTATAATCCTACATCAACTGTTGTGCATTTTTCTAACTTTTTCACTTGTTTAGAATTTTTCTTCCTCAACATTTTTATTTATTTATTTATTTGCTAGTTCTAGAGATAGTATTGTCAGAGTAGGTAATGCTCAATAAGATTAGATACAAGTATCGAAACTCCTCTTTGTTCTTTTCTTACAATGAGCTTCTGATATCAGTTGAGTCACTTTCGAGAGAGGCATTATCCACGAGGTAAATGTCAAAAGAAATGTTCAAATGTTTGTAAAGATTAAGGGACTTAAATGCGGGGTCATCAGTCCCTAAACGTACAAACTACTTATAAACTACCTTACGCTAAAGGCGGCACAAACATCCATGCCCGTGGGGGGATTCGAACCCCCGACGGCGAAATGTCAAAAGACTCAGGGCCCAAGCCATAAGTCGATAAGTAATGTTAGATGTTCTTCTCTGACACAAAGTTTCATTAGGTTTTCTTAATAGAAATGATTTTCTCTTCAATAACACGAAATTTGCTTAATTTCATTGTCACATAATAATGTTACCTTTAGCTCAGAGTTTTTCGCAATGCCTAACAGCATTATTGTGAAGACATACTTTGAAACCCAGAATATCTTTATCCTCACTACGCGAAGCTTGATGATTAATATTTTACTGGTATATATTTTTATTTTGACGGAAACCTTTCAGTCTTTATTCCCTTTTGCCTGCTTCACTTTTACATTTTTATATATCCTTCTTTCATGAATTAAGTTCAGTATCTGTTGTGTTATCCAGGGATTTCTACATTTACATGGGATACTTTGCAAATCACATTTAAGTTCCTGGCAGAGGGTTTATCGAACCACCATTATACTATTTATCTTCCAGTCCATTCTCGAATAGCGCGCGGGAAGAACGAACACCTGAATCTCTCCGTTCGAGCTCTGTTATCTCGTATTGTATTCGGTAATCATTTCTACCTATGTATGTGGGAGTCAACAATATATTTTCGCATTCGGAGGAGAATCTTGGCGATTGGATTTTCGTAAGTAGCCCACTCCGCAGCGATAAGCGCCGTTGTTGAAACGATTCCCATCCCAGATCCCGTATCATTTCCGTAACGTTGTCTCCCCTGTATCGCGACAATACAAAACAAGTTGCCCGTCTTGAGACTCTTTCGATGTCCTCCGTCAAACCCACCTGATAAGGATCCCACACTGGCCAGCAATACTCTAAAAAAGGACGGACAAGCGTGTGTATGCAGTTTCTTTAGGCCTTGTCCTTTTGCCTATATATCCTCTGCGTCCTACACTACTCCCTCTTTCTCTCTCCGAGTTACCCATTCTTCTTCTACTGTACTTCTTTTTCCTGTTTGAGTCATTCGTTGCCTGATGTTCCCTCTGAGACACTCAACCACCTCTGCTGCTTTCAACTTGTCCACCTTTCATCTCCTTAATTTTTTACAGTTTTATTATAGGAATTTGGGTTTGACGGAGGACATCGAAAGAGTTCAAAGAAGAGCAGCTCGTTTCATATTATCACGATACAGGGGAGACAGCGTTACGGAAATAATACAGGCTCTAGGATGGGAATCATTACAACAACGGCGCTTATCGCTGCGGCGTGCGCTACTTACGAATCTCCAATCGCCAACATTCTCCTCCGAATGCGAAAATATATTGTTGACTCCCACTTACATAGGTAGAAATGATCACCAGAATAAAATACGACAAATCAGAGCTCGAACGAAGAGATTCAGGAGTTCTTTCTCCCCGCGCGATTTTCGAGAATGGAATGGGAGATAAATATCATAATGGTGGTTCGATGAACCCTCTGCTAGGCACTTAAATGTGATTTGCAGAGTATCCCATGTAGATGTAGATGTAAATTACTAGCAACCGTAGGTATCAAAAAAGTCAGAATGTGCGTCTGATTACTACATAACATAATTTACCAACCCGCGCCCTTTCCCTCCCCCACCCCCTCCTCCAATATTTTTACCAATTTGATTACGATGAAGTACAAATTGAATCATAAGTGGGTAGTACAAATACTCAGTGGTTCTGTTTTTGACATAACTGAATGTCTGCTGGAAACTGTACGGTCCGTCTCAAAAACCAACACTGAATGTCCAGGGCGACAATTGTAAATGAGTGGGTGTGAGCAAGCAGTTAGCGTAAGTTGGGAGTTACCGAGTGGCGGACACTCTGTGGCGTTAGCTGAGTGGACTCATCAAGGAATTCGATGACGAGAAGACATCACGTCCTCACCCTCCGGAGTGGAGGCGAAAACGAAGGCTGGAACAAGATTTGGCGATCAACAAGGGAGGCGGGGCGGCTGGGGCTGATCCCTAGGGACCGGGGCCCCTCCCCCGCGGGAATTGAATCAAATGGCCGACTGCTGGGGACGAGTTCCGCCTCACTTCTGCGGTCCCTGCGCCAACCGCCAACTGCCGTGCTATCGATTTCGTCGATCGACGCCGGTCGATGCAGGCCTTTGGTTCTTCGGTGTCCGAGCAGCGGTTATGGGCAAACGTCTTCAATGCTGTTTGTTTCTGCTCACAACAAATGCATCGACAATGCCTTAGAAGTAAAAACTGCCTGATTTTGTCAATGTTTCTGCAGTGTTACTCGTCGCCCCCAATCACCCGCACGATTAGCCGTGTGGTCTAACGCACCGTTTTCCGAGACTGGGAGGCCTACCGGCTCCGGTTCGTATCCGCCCGGTGGATTAACGACAGTGGTCGGAGTGCCAGCCACCATGGATGTGGTTTTTAGGCGGTTTTCCACATCCCCTTAGGTGAATAACGGGCTGGTCCCTAAGTTCCGCCTCAGTTACACGATTCGCAAACATTTCGTAACACTTTTCACTTTTACACACATACCACACTATACGTAGACATTTGGGGTACACTTTTCCTCCTGGTGGGGGAGTGGTGGACATGGAGTGGCTGCAGGAAGGGCATCCGGCCACCCTTTAAATATTAGCATGTGCCAAATCCGTGTTTAACACAGTGCCGACCCTACGTGTGCGGGAGAAGGGCCAAGGAGAAAGAAGAAAAAGATTCGTCGCCCCCATTTACCCACACTGTTGAGTCAAAACATTCCGAAAAACTACTTAAGAAAATGTGGAATTTATTTTCTTCGATTCACCTTACAGCAGAGATTCTGCGAGACATGGTGTCCTGGTAAAGTTCAAGTTTAAGTGTTTGTATAGTCTATGGGACTTAACTATGGGGTCATCAGTCCCTAAACTTACAAACTGCCTATGAACTACTTACGAACTAGGACGGCACAAATATCCATGCCCGAGGGGGGATTCAAACCCCCGACCGTAGTGGCCGTGCAGACCGTGACTGGAACGCCTTAGTCTCCTCGGCCACCGCGGCCGGCGTCCTGGTAAAGTTCTGGAAGTACGTTGCACCAGATGACTGTATACAGGTGACTCAAATCATTTACTTACTGGGTCTATTGGAGGTTTTGTTTGAAAATCAATTGTGTGGTTCAATACATGTCGGCTTATGTGTCAGTGTAAGATGTAGACTCATTTCTCAATCAAAGTTTATGTCTGATCCATGTACATCTCATTGTAACATTCTCCATAGTAATCATGTCATTATCTTTTTAACAATGCTATCATTACTTTTAACGAAATCTGAATTACTGAAAACTATTTGTATAGTTAAAGAAGAGGAATGTTTGAGTTCGTCGAATGAAATTTTTAACTGTTACTTGCGGAAAGAATATGATTGTTAGACTATAGATGTGATACATATCTTTTGCCTACGAGTATTATTTGAATGACTTTGGGAAACTGACAAAATTAGAAACAAAATTCATTACGTTCACAGTCTTCAAATTATAACATTCTGTATTTACAAAAGCTTCAGATATTCACAGTACCGTTACTCTGATAGAAAATGCAAACGTATCATTATTCTGCTGGATAGTGCAAACAAATTTACATCATTATTCTCATTATCTTTAACCTTTCAGTGAAATACGATGAGGAAAAGAAATCGAAATACAAAAACAACAATTGAATATCTGAGTCAATCAAGTTAGAACAATACTAGAGGCACAGATAGTGATGAAGAGCAAAAATGTTACCACGGTCATTCTCTTCCGAAAATAACTATGTGATTCACAGATAATTAAAAACTGAACCAATTATATTCTTGCATTTGGTTATATCAAATAATTAATCTCCCCAATTTTGATTGGTCTCCAGATAGAGGAATTAGCATATTATGCGAACTTGTTATTTCAACTTTCTTCACAATTTCAGTTAAGTCTGATTTAAAGCATTTGTGCACTGTCCCACTCATGCCACAATACGTAAGCTTATCTCGAAGAATTCCATGATTTACACAATCAAAAGCCTTTGAGAGATAATAAGAGCATTTAAGTGAAATTATATATATCATTTTCTGTTGAACATTTTTTCTGAAAACCTAACTGACATTTTGTTAGAACTTTATTTTTACTAATATGTGAAGCTACTCGAGAACACACGACTTCTTCAAAAGTTTTGCATAAAGCTGTATGTAGTGAGATTGGGAGGTAGTTGTTAACATGAGACGTATCCCATTTTATGTGCAATAATTTAACGCTAGTATATTTCATTCTATCACGGAAAATAACCCGATTTACAGAGATATTACATATGGGGCTAAGAATTCTCCTTCACTCTTGGGAGCAAGCATTTAATACCCTGCTGGAAATGACACAATTCCATGTGAGCTTCTACTCTTGAGAGGGTTTATTATTTTCCTCTTTTCTAAAGGAGAGAATCAGTGAAATAACAATTGTATCAAATTGTGTATGAGTGGCCTCTTCCATTAACTGCTTTGCTACTTCTAATGAACATTTACTCCACAACATTTAAAAAATAATCATTAAATGTTTTCAGCTTCTGACTTTTTATAATAAAGTTTTCATTTGGTTTGATGGTAATACCCTCTTCCCCTGCTCTTGGTTGCCTTGTCTCCCCCTTTAATAATATTCCAAATTGTTTTAATTTTATTATCGGAGGAACGAATCTCAGGAATCTCAGACGTGATGCATGGTTTTTTTGCATGGTTTCTTACAATTATATTTAACTAATTCCTCGGTCAAACTGTTTTCAAATACCCTTACAAATGTATCATGCAGTAAGTTATATTTTTAATTAGCATCAGGTTCTTTATTAACCTCATCCAAGTCAAACTGCTGTATACTGTCTCTTAAATATCTTGTTGTTAAATCATTTGTTGAGCGTACAGCACTGGAGGACTGTTTCGAATTACTGAACGGAGCTATGTCACATACTGTAACTAGTTATGCACCATGATCAGAATGACAAATCTCAACAGCATAAGCATGATCGTTCAACGTTGTTCTTGAATTTTTGGCTGTCGCGAAAGAGTTTCTAACACTTGTGAGAAGACGCATTTGTGACAAGATGGACTGTGTAGAAACTTATGAGAAACCCGGGACTCTCAGATAAAGGTATAGTCTGCCTCGAAAGTTGCTACACAGGGCCTTCCACCTTAGCTGCTACTGTTTGGTATAAATCACCGTTCTGCATGGCTCCGAGGCTCTATGGCCAACGAAAAGTGACTTTCTTTGTTGTCTGTAAATCTGTGGGACCTAACTTCTTCGCTTATTAGTCGCTAGACTCACAAACTAGGTTAAACTAACCCAAGGAAAACACACACACACACACACACACACACACACACACACATGACGGAGGGAGGACTCGAAACTCCGACGGCGAACAACAGCGCGTTCCGCAGCAAGACACCTTAGAACTCTCGGCCACTCACCGCGGCTGGATTTCGTCAGATTACAAAACGCAACTAATACCTTCTGTGCCGTGTATACGGAGAATGTTTACATCTATCATATACAAGTTATTTAAGTTTTTTCATTGTAAGGCCGATTGGTTTCTACACGCATTTGACAACTCTTTCAAAAAGAAGTAAGTTTGATGAATATCCAATAATTCGAAATTTAAACGAAAATTCAACAAAAACCGGCTACCTGCCAAACGAGTTCCAGTATGTGACAAACATAAAAATTAAGTAAACACGACATACAAGTATGGCATCATCCTTTTGCAATAGATGTTCAATAAATTGCCTGTATGAATCCATTCTTTAGCGCTCCCTGGACACCAGTAGCAGAATGATATATATAATGGTTTTTAAGCTCAAAATTTTTACCTTGAAGATGTACTTTTTTCTTCATTTCCATAACAATTGTTTGGAAGAAACACATTACAGCCGTTGACACCTTTCTGGCGTACAAAAACAAGAAACATAAAATATTTTTAAACCTATTAAATCTTACGTGCCTCGGTGGAAACCTGTAGGCATCTTGAATTTAAAAGTTATGTTTTCTGAAACCGATGTTACAAGTTTCAGTTATCACGTTAATCAGTCTTTGTGGCAATGTATGCAGTATTCTGGCCTCGTTTCTTTCTAGAAAGAAACGAACAAATTCGTTGAAACTCTTCCTGTCTAACAAATTTTTCCCGGTAAATATTTCATAATTGCTAGCTTGTGATCTGGAGTGCGCGCCTTAAAACCATATCCTTCAAGACAGACATTTACGGCTGTTTTGTAGACTGATGGCTCAGTAAGAAATATACGCATTCGTTTATGTGGAACTGCACTCAGAGGCATTAGCAACATACGTCACTCTGTACAAATGTTGCAATCCCGATTGAAAATATCACAATTTCAATCGAAAATTGCTACATTTATATTCTGGACGAAGCTGTAAATTAGTTGCAAAAACATTTTGTAGGCCACAAAAGGCACACAAAGGTAGAAAAAATAAGTTTAGAAAAATCGTAACCCATTACCCTTACATGGATGTGTGAAGTAACCACAGTATAGTATAGCAGTAAGTAGAAAACAATTGGACATGCACAGCATCCACAGAAAGTGTCGCGGTAATCGAGAGAAACTTTTAAGCGCCTGTGTTCCTGTAAACTACCTGCTCGCCCGGATCTTCTTACAGGTGTAACTTCTCACAAATGTTACTTCTCACAAGTGTTCCAACCCCGTCGCGAATGTCTTTCTTTGCTGTCTTTCCTGCCGCAGTTCTAAAGCGTGACCCTGAACCTGTCCAATCAACGTGCTGAGTCCACCGCGTGGCTGAACCAACACCGCCTAGAAGACAAGGCCCCACAACTGGCTACGCGGCGGTGGGCGTGCCCCAGCGGACATCTAGTGAGGTGGCGGCCGCGGCCTGTAAGTGTGACGAAGGCACGGCCAGTTGTGCTGCCTTGTCTTCTAGGTGGTGTTGGCTGATCGCTCGGAGACAGCGTGACTTGTGCATTCGAGGCGTGTGTCTCAACGAGCTACACGCGATCGCAACGCGCCCAGCGTCAATTCTTGGCGGCCTCTGATCCTGGAATCACACTGTTTACGAAATGAAAGGAATGTAATTTCTGCTTTACGTCTATTAAAACGCCGGTTTCCGCCCTTGTGCATATGTTCTTCATGTTCTGTGAAATAGACCTGCTTAAGTGACAACGAAATATCTATGAACTTACGACGCTGAAGCTGCATGTTACGTCTGGAACCTGTAGCGAATTATAAACATTATTGACAAACAGCGTGATATAAAATTTGAATAGGCATTCACATGAGAAAAACAATTTTGCAACAGTTTCGCTTTTTAATAAAACTTGAAACAACATTCTTCCTCGGTCAATGTTACTTTTCAGAAGTAGAATCTTAACAGAACGTAGCCACTAAAGTCGGGGGTTCGAATCCCCCCCTCGGGCATGGATATTTGTGCCGTCCTAGTTCGTAAGTAGTTCATAAGTAGTTTGTAAGTTTAGGGACTGATGACCCCGAAGTTAAGTCCCATAAACTATACAAACATTTGAACATTTAACAGAACGTATAAAATGCAAGACGTGGAACAATAAAGTGCCTATTTTACTGTAAATATGGTGCGAAATGTCCGGTTTATAAGACGAATCCAACACGCATCTGAGGATGCGTACTTATGTTTGCATAGCATCGAATATTATGCAGTATACTTCTATGGAATTAATAGGATAGTCTTTCAGCCTATCGGAAAATCCCAATATGAGAAAAAAATTTACTCATTTTTAGCTTTTAACGAAAGCCCCGAGATATTTTCTGTTTCACAGTAAACACATTTACTGAACGCGCTACGCCATATTACGTTTGTACGGGAATTGAAATGAAGATTTTCGTAATACGGAAATAATAAGACGTTTCCGGTCATTTATTCCAAGCCGGCCGCGGTGGCCGAGGGGACTGAGGCGCTTCAGTCACGGTCTGCACGGCCACTACGGTCGGGGGTTCGAATCCCCCCTCGGGCATGGATATTTGTGCCGTCCTAGTTCGTAAGTAGTTGATAAGTAGTTTGTAAGTTTAGGGACTGATGACCCCGTAGTTAAGTCCCATAGACTATACAAACATTTGAACATTTTTTTTTATTCCAAAAAATAGAACCTATAATGACCGGGTTTCGAGAGAATTTACTCAGTTACTTTTACTTCCTTCGAAATGACATACATTGATAACGCCTAAGTTATATACATAAAATCCGTCAAATACGAGCTTGTATTGACGGCCAATATGATGTCTTCATCTCTCTACCGAAAAGAGCTACCCTTCTCCGCTGGATACCACGTGGTGTGACGTCAGTGACGTTCTCCCATCTTATTGGTGATCATTCAGACGCACGTTGAGAATATCTGGGATACTTGATACTGATGCAGTGAAAGCTTCCACGACCGGCTGAAATAATTGCTGTTGAATCTTCCGGGTTATGTGGTCGTGGTCGAAGAAACGTATCTGCTCCTGACGTTTCGTCCAGAGCTGCGCTGGACATCTTCAGAGGTGCTACTGGTAAAGGTGAGTCTTGCCAACTGACGGAGTCGGGCGTTGGAGAGCGGTATAAATACAGTCCAAAAGGGAGCGTGGTTAAGTGTATAAAATTCCGTGTTCTTGTGGAAAAGTGAATATTGGTACTACAAAAAGGAGTGTGAATACAAGACTGAAAGAACACAAAAGTCTTTGCCGACTAGGTACAATTGAGAAATCATCTGTAGCTGAACATGTTTTTCAATCAGGAAATCATGAAGTGAAGTTTTCCGAAACGGAAATTTTATCTACAACGACGAACTATTATCCACGACTGTACAGAGAAGCAATCGAAATATACAAACATGGGGGTAATTTTAATAGAGAGGAAGAAGCAACGAAACTTACTGACATATGGACTGTGGCTCTTCAGAGTAGGTAGTTACGCTTTTATCTTTGAGCATCGACTATCGAAAGTTATGTCTTATCTTTGACAAGGCTTACCTCTGCTGCGCACGTGAACACTTTACCACGCCCCCTTTTGGACAGTATTTATACCGCTCTCCGACGCCCGACTCCGTCATTCGGCAAGACTCACCGGCACCAGTAGTACCTCTGAAGATGTCCAGCGCAGCTCTGGACGAAACGTTAGGAGCAGATACGTTTCTTCGACCACGACCACATAACCCGGAAGATTCAACAGTAATACTTGATACTGCCCGATTCGTTGGGAAAGCCTCGCCAGCGTGCTACGCTGGCCACACACTTTCAGATACACACTCCGTGTGCCGACGGCTTAACGGACAACATTGCGCGTGCCTGTTTCGTAGCAGTAGTCCAGTAGGTAGTTTTAATCAGTGAGACAGGTGATGCCGGCTTAAACGGCGCTCCGGCACTGGGTGGGGGACGCTGAACGGGCCGCAGTGGGCGCCCACTATACGTCGCGCTCGGAGAGTTATGCCGCTGTGCGGCAGCTAATGCATGGATATGTATGCGGCTCCCGCGGCGGTGCCGGTTAATTACAGCAGAGGGCGGAGGGCGGTGGTGCGTCCCATTGTCTCGCCGCGGCCGCAGCCGCCGCCGGTCACGGCCGGCGACGCCTCGCACCACCGTGACCAGTGACGTCACAGCATGCCGCGGGGGAGCGCGCTGGCGGCTGCGTGGGAAATAGGCCGTCAGTCGCGAAACGACAGTTTTGTCGGCAATGGAGAGTAGAATAGGCACTTCTGGACAAGCAAAATATAACACTATGAGGAAGCATGCGAACCAGGAGAAATTAGCTGCACACATTTGTGTTAACAGGAGACGATAATGGGTACCTTTTCAGTACAAGCGCACATCATGGGCGCCACTGGACTTTATAACGGAAAGGGGAAGTAGGAACATTAGGGTTTTACGTGCCGTCAACAGCGTGATTATTAGAGGTGGGGCTCACGCTCGGCATGTTTGGGTAAGTATGGCGAAAGAAATCAGCCATGCTCAGCCGTTAGATGTGCCATAGATCCTGCCTCCCCACTTCCACGTTCTGTAGTGTGCCCTGTCATCTGAAACCTGGTCACCATTTAGCGGTTTCATTGCTGTTGTGCGATTGAATTCGTGATTTCGTGTCACAAAGGACACATTACGTTGTTGTAGACGGAAAGTCATCGAGTAAAATAAAAGCGATATCTGGCGTTCCTCAAGGAAGTGTTATAGGGCCCCTACTGCTCCTTATTTTTATCAAAGATTTAGGAGACAATTTGAGTAGTTCTTTTAAACTGTTGGCGGATAATGCTGTCGTTTACCGGTTAGTAAAATCACCAGAAGACAAAAAGCAATTACAAAATGATTTAGATATATGCGTGTTGCAAAAATTGGCAACTGATTCTTAGTAATGAGAAATGTGAAGTAATCCATATGACCATTAGAAGACGCCCGTTAAACTTTATGTACACGATGAATCAGTCAAATCTAATCTGTAAATTCAACTAAATAGCTAGGAGCAACAATTACGAACAACTTAAATTGCAAAGAACCGCATAGAAAATATTTTAGGGAAGGCGAATCAAAGGCGACGTTTCATTGGCAGAACACTTAGAAGAGACAATAGTTCAAGTAAAGAAACACACTACACTTGTGCGTCCTACTTTGGAGTATTGCTGCTCATTGTGGGCTCCCCACCTAGTTGGACTGATAGACGATATAAAGTTCAGAGAATGGCAGCTAGTTTTATACTATCGCCTAGAGCAGGACCGCACAAACACGGAAAACCGCACGCGTGCAAAGCGAGGTGCAGAGTGTGTTTGCACAGTGCATCGGTTCAACTCGGCATGCTTCGTCTCAACTCGGCTTACTGGGTGAGGTCGTCGCTGTACGCTGCCGAAGCGCTGCCAGGCGGCTTAGTCAACATTGGATTAAGTAAGCGCAAGACAATTACTACAATAATGGAACCACCTGTTTAAAAAAAAGAATATTCTCGAAAGTCAATTTAAACCGGAATGGGAACACACGTACTTTTTTGTTCGTTGTGACGATAAAGCCAAATGTCTAATCTGCGGTACATTAATTACGTGTGTCAGAAAATCGTCTATTGAAAGACACTACAGCAAATTGCATTCAGAAAAGTATGGTGATATCGCAGGGGGTGCCAGAGAGGAAGAATTACGGAAGTTGAAAACTCTTGCAGAAGAGAGTTCTGTATCTACAAACGAGGTTAATACAAGTACTTTAGCATGTGTAGTTTGGTTAAAGGTCATGCGAAACGAAATAAAATTTGTTTACATTCCTCTCAAACGTGTATTAGTTTTCGTTTTCGCTTAAATTATTTCTAACACATCCTTTTTTCTCTAATTTAGTGTGAAGTAGATGAGGAGTGCTGCGAAAGGACTCTCAGAGCTAGTTACAAAGTTACTCTACGTTTAGCAAGAGCTGGAAGGCCATTTATGGACGGGCCATTAATAAAAAAAAACAAAAAAACATCATGTTGGACGCAGTAGAGACAATGAATCCCACATTAACTCCCGTGTACAGCAGGATACCACTTTCCAGAATGACAATATCTCGGAGAATCGACGACATTGCTGAGAATTTGCATGAACAATTAGCAGCCAAAATTGAAAACTTCCTAGCGTACTCCATCGCACTTGATGAGTCATCGGATATTAATGACACGGCTCAGTTAGCAATTTTTTTTTTTTTTTTTTTTTCGTGGCCTGGACGACTACCTACATGTACAGAAGAGCTTCTGGATATGATTTCTATGATGGATACTGTTACAGGGGCGGATATCTTAGCAGCTGTTGAAATGTCAGCTGAAGGAATAGGACTCCCTTGGGAAAAGCTGTTTTCCGTAACCACAGACGGGGCACCAGCAATGTGCGGTAAAGCAAACGGGTTTCGGTCTTCAAGAAGTGATGAATGTAGTGGTGCGTATCGTGAATTACATTCGTCCTCATAGACTCACTCATTCTCAATTCAAAGAATTTTTGATTTGCATGGAAAAGAAGTATCCAGATTTCCCCTACCACGATGAGGTGCGCTGGTTGAGCAGAGAAAAAGTGATTTCCTGAATTTTTCCGACTACGACACACAGTGGCTCAGTTTTTGGAGAACAAAGGACGTCCGGAGCCACTTTTTCATGACCCTGAATGGATATCTGATTTGGGACTTTTGGCACGCATTATGGGTCTCCTAAATGATTTAAGTCTGAAACTCCAAAAAGAAAATAATCTCATCAACGATATGATCAGCAAAATAAACGCTTTCCAATATAAACTGAAGCTCCTCAAAAACAACCTCTTAGAGAAAAATACGCCACACTTTCCTGAACTAGGTAAGCGAAATATAAATTGTACCTTTAATAAGACAACCTGATTTTTATTGCCGCTCTAATCAAAATGGTAGTATGTTCCTGATTGACAGCATTTGTGCAGGAAGGAGCGCGCTTTAAAAAATACGTCGAGGTGCTACAATCCCTTGAAAATGCTTTTAACAACCGATTCCAGGTAATAAGTAACAGCTAAATGCCGGCCGCGGTGGCCGAGGGTACTGAGGCGCTTCAGTCACGGTCTGCACGGCCACTACGGTCGGGGGTTCGAATCCCCCCTCAGGGCATGGATATTTGTGCCGTTCTAGTTCATAAGTAGTTTGTAAGTTTAGGGACTGATGACCCCGTAGTTAAGTCCCATAAGCTGTACAAACATTTGAACATTTTTTGAACAGCTAAATAAAGGAGATTGCGTTACATATAGAAGTTTCCAGACGTGACATGAAGTCGTGAATGAGGTACGTGCCCATATCAGTATTAATTGATAGCCAGTGTTATTAGAACGCTGTGTAAAATTATAGAGCCACAGATAGTGATGTAGTCATGCGTCTATTGACGCGTCAATAAACGCATGACCACATCACTATCTGTGGCTCTATAATTTTACACAGTGTCCTAATAGCACTGGTTATCAATTAAAAATATATAGAAGTGTAAAATTACATTAAAATCGGTATTACACAGTACATATTTAACGCATGACCACATCACTATCTGTGGCTCTATAATTTTACACAGCGTTCTAATAGCATTGGTTATAAATTAAAAACATATAGAAGTGTAAAATTAAATTAAAAGCGGTATTACACAGTACATATTTAACGCTGACCACATCACTATATGTGGCTCTATAATTTTACACAGCGTCCTAATAGCACTGGCTATCAATTAAAAACATATAGAAGTGTAAAATTACATTATAAGCGATATTACACAGTACATATTTATTAAAACTTATCGCTTTTTAGTACTTCGAAACAACTACTTAATTTAGTTTCATTTATTAATATTGGTTTTGTTACTGTTTCAGGAAATTACCAACCTGCAGCCATTTCTCGATGTTTTTGTGAAATCCTTTTTGATGGATATTGAAAGTGCGCCTCCAGATTCACATTTCGAACTGATTGATTTGCAATCCGATTTTTACCAAAAGGATTTGTTTTACAACACAAAAGGTTTGCACCAGTTCTACCAGAATTTGTCAAAGGAAGAATTTCCTAAGTTACACAGAGAAGCAGCGAAGATTATTTCTATGTTTGGCTCCACATGTGTATGTGAAAGGTTTTTTTCTGTTTTGTCTTGTACGAAAACTAGATTGCGTGCAAGTATTTCTAATAGTAATTTAAAAATTGCTCTCAGAGTTGCTGTCAGCCGATCTCTTGTTCCAGATCTTAGTATCATAATTGCAAATAAAATAGAGAAAATAGGAGAGATAAATTTGTATTGAAACCAAATTTAAAATTGTTATCATTACTATTATTTAAATCTCTCTTCTACCGGTAATCGTATTCCACCAAACTAAGCTCTCCGCCTAGTGTACGTAAGTATTTGGCAATGAAGAAGAAAACAGGGTAAAAGTTTTGGAAAGGTCGAGGCGAGCGGCGCAAGCGTAAGGAAAGAGAGAAGCAGAGCAAAGCCGAGGAGTGCGGGCTTTGCACCGTCGTCAACACAGGGTTCCCCTCTTCTGCACTCTGCACTGTGCGATGCGTCGGTGCATGCCCCTTGAGTGGCCCTGGCCTCCTGGCCTAGAGACAAGACCTCACAACAGCCTGTGTCACCCCACTAGGCCGCGGCCGCCAGCTTACTGGCTGGCCGCTTCACAGCCCACTAGCTCGTAGCAGCAAGACAGTAAGCTGGCGGCCGTGGCCTGGTCGGTCTGACGTGACACGGACTGTTGTGAGGCCTGGTCTCTAGGTGGCGTTGGCTGGGTCCGCCGTCAATGGCCGCTCTTGCCTGCGCAGACCACCAGCGGTCCGATGAGTGGTCCTCCAGTCCAATGGCTCAATGTTTGCCTGCTTCTAGGAGGTATGAAAAGTACTGCGCAGCCGCTCCCGCCGGATATTCGACTCCTCCTACAGTAAGCGGTGGTATGCGTTATCATTACGTTAGTTTGAGTAGTTTATAAGCCAAGGAACTGATGACCTTTATAGTTTGCTCCCATTTGAAGCGTTGGTGCAAAGAGGTGGGTGCAGTCGGCTCCGTATCTAGGTGGTGTTGACCTAGTGCAGACCAACAGCGGCGCGATCAACGGTCCTTCAGTAGGGGGGCTCTAAATGACTAGGCGGTATTTCATACTGATGTATAACATACACAGCATTGTTTTTGCGCATTTTGTTTAAAAATAATTACAACTTGGGCCTTACGGCGGAAAGACCAAACACGCTGAGATTCAAGGAAACCAAATGACTAAAAACGCTATTCTGTAATTTGTCAATTACACGGTATTGTTCCTTCGCCGACGATATGCTGATGATACCAATATGGTATTTGTAATGGAAACGCTGCTGTCGCTAGTAGAGAATACGGTATACGATTTCCTATCGGAAAACTTCCAGATTGGAGAGCGTTTACTCGTGTTTTGAATAATATACTGTGTGACACTGGTACAGCGACCAGAAATCATACTGCATGGGAACGTATAAATAAACAGACCGCATTAAACGTAGAAGATATTAATCAATTGTTAGAACGCAATACTTTGACAAGTACACGTAAAATTTCTGCTCGTATCCGTATTCCACATACATGAGTATGGTGGACATTACGTAATAACGGATTCCATACGTACCATTTACAGCTCACGACTACCTTCGAGCAAGAGATGAACATAGACGATAAGAGTTTCTTAGCTGAATACCTGAAAATCGCCAAGTAATTTAATTTTTATTCTTTGATGAAGCCACCCTCACCTATAACGCCATCAGTAACATTCGTTATTTACATCAGTGCTCGAAGAAAACACACATGTCTTGTGGAGTCACCATTTTAATAACGCGACTGTGTAAATGTGTGATGTGATCGGAGGGATAACCCTTTGATTTGGCCTGTTGTATTACTGCATAGTCGTACAGGACGTCGTTATCTAAACTTTCTTGAAAATACTCTTACTGCGTTATTCAAAATGATGCGTGTTCTTCAAATCAAATGTTCAAATTTTTGTAAACCTATTGGACCAACCCTAGATTTACAAAATACGTATACAAATACACGATTTATAGATGAATAAAAATGTGCCCTACCAATCGATCCCTTCTTTTAGTTGAGGCATGCCAGAAGTTCCTTTTTTCCCGAATTCTGTTTAGTACCTCCTCATTAGTTACACGATCAAACCACCTAATCTTCAGCATTTTTCTGTAGCAGCATATTTCAAAAGCCTCTATCCTCTTCCTGTCCGCACTGTTTATCGCCCTGGAGGCATTGGAGGGCAGTATTTGGGGTAAAAATCGCAGAGGGTGACCGAGAGATGAATACAGTAAGCAGATTCAAACGGATATATGTTGCCGTTCTTATGAGGAGATTCAAGAGGCTTGATAAGGGTAGAGTGGAGAGCTGCATCAAACCAGTCTCTGGACTGAAGACCACAACAATAACAAACTCCTAAAATATTTACTACTCCTGGAAGCCCACGTATAGTGCTATCGGCTGCGCGGCAGTTTAGCTGTTACCCTTGCCGGCAAGACGTCACTTTCGGGCCCCTGCGGCGCTAGGCAACCCGGCGCTCAGAGTGGCTCTACCTGCTATCCGCAAACCCGGCTAAGCGCGCCGAATCACGGACTAATTAAAATGCGGATCAGCGCAGAGCCGAGCCGGCGTGGACAGCGCGTTACTCGCGCGCCAGCGACCTCTGCCGGCCAGCCGGCGATTTAATTACGTTCCGCGCGTCCCCTTTATCAGGCAAAATAATTTTCGTGCGCGAACACGAGTAAAAAAAAAAAAAAAAAAAAAAAAAAAAATGCGTAGGGGCGAGGGTAATAAAAGAGACACGGTCTGCCCGCTCTGGAATTAGATTTAATGTTCCAATTAGTTGCGATGACATCCTGGCATTGCACCGTTTTTAATTTGCTTCTAAATTTTATAATTTTTTTTTCTTTTTATTTAGAAAAAGGCGAAGAGGACACGAGAAATAACTGATACCTCTGCGCTTCGCTGAGAAACGGTCTCGGAAAGGGAAAAAAAGTGTGTTTGCTGAATAATTAAATTTTAATAAAGCTGTCCTTGCTTAAGCTCGAACCCTCGCCGGGTGCCGGACTAAATCCGTGTCCGTGGGCGGACCCCTGCCCGCCTGGCTCCGAGGATATAGTTTTTTTTAATTTTTTTTTAACCACTCCACACGATCGTCGGATTGTTTTCGCTAAGTAGTCTCGTCAACAGGACGGTGGCTGCCGACCTCTGCTAATGACCTGCAATTGACAACGGCTTTTTTAATTAAAACGTCCCGCGGTATTCTGCGGCATAGCGGTGGAGTGGAGACGTCTCAGCGCTGCGGCCGAAACAGAAAGCGAGCGAGAGGGAATTAAAACTCGGAATGTGCGGGCGGCACTGGAATACCTGGTAATTAGATGTGGCCCAAAAACGAAATGTTGTCCGCGACTTTGCCTGAGCCACGCTCGTGGCGTGAGTAATACGTTTAATTTCGCCTTTTCTCCCCCTCTGATACCAGAAACAGGAGCTGTTCCTAAGGTAATCCTTAAACGAAATTTTGGCGTTTCCAGACTGCAGTGTACTGACAATTTCAGTGAAACAAAAATCTGATCGTTTAAAATTCAGAAGCTGCGTAATTTACCGACGATTTCGTTAACATAAAGGTTGCGACGCGCATTTTGTTGTTCTGTAGCTGTGACGCACGAAACAATTCAGTCTTGCCCTTTTTATGCCACATGTTTTGTTCCCCATTTCCCGTTCAACAGAATTCCCTTGAATTTCGCTGTGCAGTTAAAAACAGTCACCTAATAGTAATTATAGACCGTAAAGTTTCACTCGATATTCTTCCAAATTTGAGATTTTGAATGTAGCAATCACACAATTCCCTATACATCCCCATGATGTTCATTTATCTCCTCGAGCAATTCTTCTGTCGTTGAGTTCAACACTTGTCGAAACACGTTGGCCACTTGCTCCAGTATATTTACAAATAGTCATTTAATTACGAAGAAACTACACAAACATCTTACACGTTTACGTGGTGACGAAGATGTCTCTACAGAGATTAAAATTAAGGTGGGACCATAGGAATATCAATACACATGGTTTACTTTGTCGTTAACAACACATGGTAGTTTAGAGACCATGCAGGCAATTAAATCTCTTTGAAGAGCAACGGGAGGAAAATGTGGAAGGTAAAGGGAAATCGATTTAAGACCTTTAAGGTGGAAGGAATGTCTGCAAATGCATTAAGAGCTTAGTAACAATTTTGTATAATTTGCTGCGCACTTCTATTATTATTTCTCCTATCATTCCTTGCCCTACTGTAGGTCTGTATCTTTTCTTTTTCTTTCGTAGACCGTAATTTGTTTCCTATATATTTGTTAATATCAGCTTTTAAGGTATGTGTGGTACAGTAGCTTCGTGATAAAGTGCTAGAATACAAATCCAAGGTTATCGGTTGAATCTTCGATCAATCCTAGGGCTTTTCTTTGTTACTGATCACTTGTATCATCTCTGGAAATGTTGATGTGAGAAATACCGAATTGCTCTGTGGTTCAGAATCCGCGTTCATCAGTACTTTCCCATAAAACTGGCTAGGTAAGTCAGTTCTAAGATAGGTGGAAGTTAACGGCATAGCACTTCCAAGAGGACCATACCTAGTAAACCACTTTGGTGTTCAAAACTTGAGATTAATTACCTTACGTTTAATAAGCAGAAGACCAGGATTGGAATCCCAGCCGTATTACAAATTTTTATTCAGTTTCTCGCCATACAATCATTGAAGTCTTCGGATAGATCACTGCTTCACGTTTGAAGTCAGTAGCATTATGATTGTGTAAATTGTAGTGTAATCAGCGTGTTCATTCTTAGAGACGGTAATAGTTTTTCGTTTCGTAAATTCTCCTGGAAGTGATCTATATTGTGCGGTATTGTAATTATTTGTTTCAGACTGACATATCTAATAAAATAAAATTCTACTGGTCGTTTGTGATCGTTAGAATTGTTTTAGCCTTGGTGGATTTCAAACTTCTAATTTGTGGTACTTGTCAGTCCTTTTTCGGAATATGGATGTGGATTATGAGAACCTCACAAATTTTAAATGACAGAGGATAAAGAAGAAGTTCAGAGAAGGTCGTTTCGTATTATCGCGATACAGGGGTAATTGGGTCGAATACATTAAAATAAACGCGTTATTCATCGTAACGAATTTATTTCCGAAATTTCTCGCAGCAACTATCTCCTATTTTGTTAGTGCACACCTACAAACAGAGACATGATCATTATAATACAATAAGAGAGATCAGATCCGAAACGGAAAGATTTAGTTGTTCCTTTTCTCTTGCGCTACTAGAGTATGGTCTGCACGGCCGCCCCTGGGCATGGATGTTTGTGTCGTCTTTAGCATAAGCTAGTTCATAAGCAGTTTGTAAGTTTATAGAGACTGATGACCCCGCAGTTGAGTCCCTTAAGATTAACAATCATTTGAACATTTTACTAGAGTGTGGGGTGGTGGAGAAATATTGCCATGTACTTAAATTGGATTCGCAGAGTACATGTAGATGAAAGAAACAACTTTTCGTAAATTTGAATTTTAAGAACGTCATTGTTTAAATGGTTAATTTGCCTTTACACGCCCATACTGGGATTTACAAGTTCCAAATATTACGTCGATGATGTTATCAGCAGTGGAAATAGAAATATCGTGCTAACGAATTCAATAATTGACGTTAACTGGCGTCGTTATTTCGATGTTTCCTGCAGGGCTAAATTTGTGGTCATTTCCGCTTTTTCATAAAATTTTAACCAACGTCTCATTTCTTAATTACTTCATTTAGAATAGTTACAATGAGGGACAGAGGAAGTAGACATAGATATGGAGCTTGCGAAGATTAACAGCGTAGGGATTAGGTGGAGGTGTATGGTAGGGAAGGGGGAGACGGATAGAGACGGGAAAGGAATAGAAGAAGGAACAGGAGGACGTATACAGAGGGAAGGGCAAAGAATTAGTATTAAGGGTAGACAAAGAGAAAGATCAGATGGACAAAGGGTGGTAGTGGTGCAGATTTGTTGACGTATTTTCCCGTTTCGTTTAAATTTGCAGAAATAATGTTGATTTACTTTGACGTTCATTTCATATCAGACTAAACCAAAGAGAAGCGTAGTGACTTATGCGACGGTATTGTTTTATATACCATAGAATTTAAATATGTATATTTTCCCATACTTCTCACAATGAGACGGTAATTGTAATTATGTTGTAGTTATATGCATGTGTGTGTTCTTTCTGTGAAAGAAATCGACATCATACATATAAGTGTAAATACGTTTGTTCGTAAATCAGTCGACTGTTTCAGTGCTAATACACAAAAAACTTCCGAAACCTTGTTGGAATACAGACATTAAGCTGGGAGTAAGTATGATAACTAAGTTGTTGAAACAATTGGGGGATCAGTTGAGATATCTAGTTTCTGAAGTATTCTCATCGCCGGAATTAACTACGACGTCTTTCTGTCGGTTCTACGCAGTGGAGACAACAACATTACGGCAACAGAGATATTGGTAATAACAGTAAATTCTGCAGAAGGGGTTGGTGTTGACCTATGTTTATTCTACCAAACGAATTACACAAGCTATTTGGTTCAGATAATGTAGTGCGAAAGTAGCTCGATGCAGTAACGTGACTTACTCTAAACTATGGCAAGGAAAGGCAGAGAAAGGTTGGGCAGACACAGAGGTAGGTGGCTACAGCTATTGGAGTGTCCAAAGTGTAATTTACAGAATCTGTGCGCGATTTAAGTGAACAGGAATCGTTAAAAGTAGGCAGAGCCAAGATCGTCCATGTGTAACATCAGCAAGAGATGACAATTACTCCATTTAACAACCCGTCCAGTCAGGAGGCCGTAGTTAGTTGACAACGTCGCTGATTACCTTAAAAGGCATCCGGGTTCGATACCAGGCAGGGAACTAGATATTGTGTGTCGTCCACAACATCATTTCATCATCATCGACCAGGAAAGTCGCCGAAGTGACCTCTACTGACGAAGCCGAACCCCATTTGGTTTTTTTTTCTTACCGCCAATAAATGTCATACGATCATTATCATAACAAACTAGGCTATCTTTTATTTCCGTAATGCGAGGAGCTACAGAAAACTAATACTTCCAACATTAAAAAAAGAAAATCCCCGAAGATAATAAGGCTTAATTCGGTGCCCTCTCGGCCTCTATGAGAGAGAGAGAGAGAGAGAGAGAGAGAGAGAGAGAGAGAGAAACAGGGAGATTTAGAGAGAGACAAAGAGATACAGAATCTGTACATATATATGCGTTTCCAAAACGGACGTTATTCAAGAGTAAATTATAAAATTCTAATTTCTCATATCATAAATCCAGTTGTTCATTAACAAATCAGAGTGCAAGGAAATAATCTTGACATCTAGTACTTCAATACACAACAATAACACAAAAATTAATATTGTATAATGTGGATACATGTTGGTGGATACCCACGTTCCTTCACTTCCGGACTTAGGGTCCAAATAAAATTTATCGGCTAACTGAAATTGGGCCGACATCCTAACACTGTCCCTTTCACATCAGGGCTGTGTGTTTTCCATCGTAGTCCACGATATTAACAGCTCTGTAGACCTATCGGCTTAGACAGCCTTCTCGAAAATTTGTCACAGTCTCATTCGTGAACCATCTCCCCATCCCCCATCCCGTCAACCACCAAATTTACGAAATGTTCCCTCAGGAGGTCGTGATTGTTTGACAGTAAAAGTGCTAAGCCATCCTTGTCATTATGAAAATTTGATGCCGCAACTAATTCGATGTCACATTAGATCCTTGTCTGCAGGTATACAAGGACGAAAAATACCACCGTGACCGAGGCCGTATTATCGAAGGCCTTATCGGTTTCCTATATATGTTACAGGTCGTTAACAGCGTCCTCTGTCCAATAAACCGAAGCGCCCAAATAGAAAAAAAGAAAACAAGGCCGGCGAGGGGACGCCATAAGCGATGCATGAAAAATAAGCGGCGGCGCTTTTTTCTGGGGCAGCTGTTGGCAGTCCTGGGCGGGGGTGGGGGCGCGACACCCCAGCAAAAACGCCGCTCGGTCACCAGGGCCAGGTAGGCGGGGATCCCCCGCGGCGAGGGGGCTTGTGGGAAGACACTGGCCGGCCGCATCGATCGCAACAGCCGCCCGGCTGGTACCGGCCGCGTCCGCAGCACAGACGACACGGCTCGCTCTCCACAATGAAGTTCCACTCTCCGCGGCTTGTATGCTGATCTGATAATCCCTTGCTTATTAATGCTGTGTCATGAACCAATAGTGTAACGAAGGACGCCTGACACTTGCTACCCCGGACATCTGCCATCGACAGGGATTGCAGGACATTTGCGGTCATCCCGTATGCCAGGTACTTTGAGCATCGGTCCCTCGATCCCAAGGCACTTGCTTGTACTAGTCATGACCGTTTTAAGCCACCGTCTCGACACAGCCAGTACAAAAGACACTTACTTCTTTGCCATCATGGCTGCTTGAAATGACATATTGATATATTTACAAAGATGGATTTTAAATGTACACTTCTGGAAAAATAGTACATCCGGAGAGAAAACGTCGATTTTTATCTAATGGTTTCCACTTCGTCCACCAACGAATAGCATTATGAATGACAGAGCACCATCTTTGTTTACCTGTAATTGCGAAAAGTTTCAGTGTGATGTCAACCTGTGAAACCAACGGGTTACAAGCCACGGAGATGTACTAGTGACTCCTACGGCCAACTGACAGACTTAGAAACAGGGTCAAATTGTGGTCTTCTAAATGGCGGGATGGTCCTTTCGAAGAAGGGAGCGCAAGTTACATATGCCGCATCAGATGTCCAACGATACTAGTACCAGTGGTCACGTGAACATTCTCACACCTGTAGACGAGACTCTGGACGTCCACGTAGCACAGACGTCCGCCGAGGTAGTACTCTTGTAAGTCCACAGTGGCACCTCGTACTGCTGCCACAGTATTCATAGGAGAGTTTGTGAGCCAAGAACGAACTGTTTCCAGCGAGGTACTAGCAGTGCGACTAAAGCTACGCTTACTTCTACCCCGCGGTCTAAGGCGCCTCTCTGCAGAACGCGAGGTTGCTAGCCGTCGGAGGTTCGAGTCCTCCCTGGGGCATGGGTAAGTGTGTGTGTTGTCCTTAGGTTAGTTTGCCTTAGTTTAAGTAGTTTGGAACCTACGGACTGATGACCTCGCAGTTTGGTCAGATAGATAAACATTTGAACGTCTAGCCCGTCTTCCACTCATGTCATGGAATCGATGTGCACTGGTATTATCAAAAAATCATTTGGAAGATGGAACAGCGGGGCGTTGTCTTCAGCGATGAAAGCAGATTTTGCTTGCAAGTCATACCCCAGGCCTTATGGTCTCGATTGCGACAAGCTACCACTCGCGTTCACCTACTAGATTCTGATTTGCAGAGAAAGACGAAGGTGTAGATGAGCAAGAGAGGGGTAAGAAGAGATTAACGAAGAGACAGTGGAGATGAAGAGATGAACAGAGAGAGAGACGAGGGAGGGAATGAGAAGGACACATGAGATGGAAAAACATGTTGGACAGAGAAAAGGGAAGGTGAAATGATGTATGTTAAGACTAGATTTATTAAGTACCCGGGCTCGTCAGGTTTTCAGTTTATTAAATATAAAAAGCAATGTTCGTATGTCTGTACTGCATACAATTCTACAGTTTTATTCGAATCTTGATAAAGTTTTGCACATATCACCAACAACACAAGATGAAAGTCGCTGTGGGGATAAGAATCACGTAGCAAACATAATTCAAGCAATGATGACCTCGTATAGCAGCATAGGTGAGATTAGCTGCACACTCGCGCAAAAGGAATTAATTTACAACTTCTTCACTAATAACTCTACTAACATGCAGTTATATTCTATTCCATGCTATGAAATTTTGTACACAAGAGGATGATCACTGTCTACATAACATTTTGTAGGGTGCACAAAACAACGTTATGTTACAAGGTGGATGGTACCATGTAGTAAACGTCTGTTAGAGTTGGCGTGTATAAGATTTCGTATATACAGGGTGAATCACCTTACATTTTCATCGCAAATATTGCGGAAACGGAAAGTGTGATTGACGTGCGGTTTTCACAGAATGGATTGGTAGTCAAAGGCTCGTATTTTTAGCCAACAAACAGATTGCAATATTACTTAGAAAGTGTATTTTTATGCAAACATAGGTGTTTCTATCATGCAGTGGAATTTTTCACACCAACTGTGTACAAAGAATTTTGAATGACATTTTTATCACGTTTAGTTTGGCAGCTACAACCGTTCAAAGTTCGGGGGCAGAGCCTGCGATAGCGTAGCTGACTGACCGAGTGGCTAGCCCCTGGGGCACGACAAACTGTCTCATGGCCACCAGCCAATCAGCTACGCTGGCGTAGCCTCCGACACCAAAACTTTGAATGTTTGTAGCTACCAAACTAAAAGTCATAAAAATGTCATTCAAAATTCTTTTTACACAGCTGGTGTCAAAAATTCCAGGTGTGATAGGATCAACCATTGTTCCATTTCAAAAATTGTATGTTTCCATAAAAAATACACTTTCTACGTATTTTACAGTCTGTTTATTGGCTAACAATACGAGTCTTTGACTACCAATCCATTCTGTGAAAATCGCATATCAATCGCATTTTCCGTTTCTGCAATATTTGCGGCCCATCTGCCTTTCTGTCCGATTTCCTACTCTTATCTGTGTCCATCTCTTCCTTCTCCTTTATCCCATTTATCACACACACACACATATATATATATATATATATATATATATATGTGTGTGTGTGTGTGTGTGTGTGTGTGTGTGTGTGTGTGTGTGTGTGATAAATGGGATAAAGGAGAAGGAAGAGATGGACACAGATATGAGTAGGAATTGGGACAGAAAGGCAGATGGGCCGAGAGGAGAGGTGGAAATGAACAGAGACAAAGGAGGATATTGACGAAGAAGGTGGGAACGTAAATGATAGACAAGTTACTGGAGCACACGAATAGATGTGGGGAGTAGCAGGTCAACAGACAAAGGGGGGAAGATGAGATGGCCTACTGGAAGATTCTAAAAAGGGAGCAATGTTAAAAATGTTATTGTGAATTACACGCATCATCGTTTCTATCTGGAGGAGGGGTTGAGGAAATGAGCAGAGACAAGTTGATGGATGGAGGAAAGAAGGAGGAGGATTCGAATGGAGGAGAAGACGGCCAGTGAAGGGAGTAGGATGAGAAGTTCGACAAACAGATGCGGGAGGTGAAGTTTCGGAAAGAGGAAAGAAGAGGAGATGGACTAGCTGAAGACTGGATCAATAAATACCCGGGCAACGTCGGGCTTTCAGCTAATTGGAGAAATATGTGAAAACGTAATGTGAGCAGTCTTTGAAACAGCAATTGAAGGCACAACAGTTATTTTCAGAAATGTATTTGTTGCTTTGTCTGCCTGTCTCTTCGCGTGTTTCTACAAGCATCCCGTAAAATATATTGCACTAAATTGGATGTGGTTTCCACAGTGGTATTGTTGAAAGTCCAACTTAAAATCTAGTACATGTTTCAGTTCGATATCCTCCCAAGAAGCCGAGTCATCTAGGCATACGGAGAGATTTTTATTTTCAATTAATTTATATTTCTTATTCAGGAACAGTACGAAGAAATCGGATCCATAGGATTTTTTTTTTTATTTTTTTTTTCTGTAACAATATATCAAGATTTCTGTGAAGTGTGAGTTGTCCATGATAATTATTAACAATGCAATTTTTTTGATCGATACAACTTCATGTATGGATCACTTCATTATACTGGAATACAAAAATCGCACATCATAAGTTTCATATAAATAAACCAAGTGATGATGTAATCCGTAAAAGGTGAACGTTTGTTTACAGTAATAATAAAGTTAACTTTTTAATCCCATTCTGCATAGATACTCTTGAATTAGTTACTGAACTTAGTGATGGACTTGCGACGTGGGTGCAGCATGTTTTACATTAGAGATAAATGCCATTTTTTGTTTTACATACTCGCGTCCAAGCCAGATTGTAACTGTTAAGTTACAAAATGGTACCGTGCAATACCGCAGTATGAAGAGATCGGAAGATGGGAACAAAGATTTGTCGAAACCGGTCTGAATAAACTTAAGAAAGCTTAATGCCAATATTTTTGTATGGTCATTTAAATGGTCTACTAAGCTCATCTGCTTTTCGAAATTTTTTTATATAAACTACTAGACCGCACTCCCGGCTTGTAGGATGTCATACATTTACATTTGTATGGTTTTTTCCACGTAATGCGGTAAGCGTCCTCGTCTTCTCGGTTTTCCGACTGCAACCATCTACAAGCACGAAGTTTTCTGTCGTCTCAACCAGAGATCCAACGTCTAGCTTATTATTACGACTGACGTGGATCTTGGGATGTTCTGCCGCCGTCGTCTGCAACCCACCAATCTAATTTACATTTGTCGTCATCTACTTAGTCGATATGATTTATCGACAACCTCATCTTACTTTACAATCTGTGAATTTTCCCAGGTGTTCTTTTTTAAACAAATGACCAACATAGGCTACTGGACAAACTCTTATAAGAAGGAGATATTTACTAACTATATGCAATTGCAAAAATACATTAATGATGACAGAAAACAACTGTATTATGAATAATCGCTGAAGAATACAGCACAGTTTAAGTACTAGACGGCATAATGTCACGAAAGTCATAACAAATTTTAGTAGAACAAATCTTATTATTCGTTTTTCATCCAAAATTTTACAAACTGTTTGTACTCGTTTAGAAGTAATGTTGTGATAGAGAGGCTAGCATTGATATGCATGGAGAGGTGTAGCAAGTCACCTGGCTAAAGACCAAAATAATAATATAGATTTACTCCACTTTTAATATTCTATAAACAATGATCTCCAAGGTTAGTACGTGTCCTTACAGAAAGGTTTCGGTGTGATGAGTTCGTAATATATTTTATTTTTGTTGAAGTGGCTTACTTTTTAACTGTATTCCTTATAATCAACTTCAGTATCTTAAAGCAGTTAAACACATGTCATTGTACGTTTATTACATTAACTTATGGAGAGAATGTGGAACTGGAAACAATCCTGCTTTTGTGCTGGGAATAACATGGTGGCGGGCGAATGGTGTGCTGGTATCAGTATAACGCTTTGACTACTCAGAGGCACACTAGTAGTGCCACAGGAGATAGTTCCTTCTGGTGAAGAATAGCTCTCGTCCCTAAAGAGCTGCACTGGTCGACAACATCTTGAAGCTGAGGGAATAGAACGAATGGAGTGAGTAGCTTCTTCACCAGACTTCTATATCTTTGGCCCTTTTACCGCACATTCAGGGTCGGAACTGTGTTAAACGCGGATTTGGCATGGGTTAATAGTTACAGGGTGACCGGATGCCCTTCCTGCCGCCACCCTATGCCCCCCAGGAGAAAATATGTACCCCAAATGTCTGCGTATAGTGTTATAAGTGTGCGAAAGTGTAAAGTGTTACGAAATGTTTGCGAACCGCGTAACTGATGCGGGACTAGGGGAACAGCCCGGTATTCACCTACGGAAATGTGGAAAACAGCCTAAGAACCACATCCAAGGTGGCCGGCACTCCGACCCCTTTTGTTATCCGCCGGGCGGATTCGAACCGCGGCCGGTACGCCTCCCCGTCTCCGAAAGCGCTGCGTTAGACCACACCGCTAACCGAGCGGGTCTGCTTCTTCACCAGACTTATACCCGACTAAACAAGTCTTGGATGCACTTGGCAGACACACTGCACCCAGACTAGCACTTTCCAAAGCGTATGTAGAGCTGGATATTTCAATCATGGAAGAATGGCCAAATATCACTCAAGAGCTGACTTATAACCTCATACTATCGTTATCATTCAGATGTGAAACTGTATTGGACGTCTGAGCTGATTACACACCTTATTAGAAGGCCATGAAAATGATTTTTTTTTTTTTTTTTTTTTTTTTTTTTTTTTGCTTTTATGGTAGCCCCATGGTGTCGCGCTCTAAGTAAACGCCATGTAAAGAGTTGACACAGAAAAATATCGTAGTGTGTCACACAAATTAAAATTGTAGCTAATATCTTGTAAAATACGTTGCCATATGTATATAGTGTATGATAGCTGATCTCCTAATTCTGTTGAGGAGTGTAGGAAATCTAGGGACCTATGACCGGAGAAATTTGGTCCATAGGTTTACAAACTGATGTTCATATTGATTTGAAGGTTAAGTGTGCAAAATTTTATCAACATCGAAATAAACTCGTAGTATTTTTCGGAGTTCGTAGGTAAAAGTACTCTTCTGCAAGCACCAAATGAAAATTTATGTTGAAAGTGAGCTTGTTTTGAAGGTGAAATGTGCAAAATTACATTAATGAGGGGAGGTCACGATGTTCGGATCGCTGGTTTTCTCCAAACTTTGTACCCTTTCAGCAGACCATCAGGTCGTGGTGCTCGGTCATATATATATATATATATATATATATATATATATATATATATATATATATATTCTTTGCAAAGAGTGAACGAACAACCTAGAACAAAAACGAAACAACAATCGCAAGGAACTGATCTACCCGAAAAGAAAGAAAGAAAAAAAATCGCACTGACGTGTTTTACGACCCACTTTAGATTTGTAGTTTTATAAGCTTTTGCAAACATTTTGGACCAAAATAGTAATCTAAATTATAAAAAAATAATTAATAACAGTGTCTGAAACCCTTTTAGGTAAAAGAAATGTGGATAGAGACGGGTTCCGCACCACCGACCTTTCGCATCATAGTATAACGCCTTGCCCAATACGCTACGGCTATCAATCAGAAAATGAATCCTATAATCTCATACTATTGATGGCCGTTGATAACTGATGCTAATATGGCATTTGTAGACACTAGATTATCATTTATCGTACGAAGAACGATGTGTTTTTGTTAATTCTTCAGTGCGCCATTGCTTTGAAATGACAACGTTTAAGTTACAATAAGAAAATCATCAAATACGCGCAAGATGGCGTATGCCACAGAGAGTTCTGCGCGAGGAATGTCACGTGACATCTCCTAACGGCTGGTTTTCGTTATTTCAATAGAGGGTGTAAAATCTCCATTATTTTTACAAATATGTCTCAAACGATACGAGATATGAAGCAAACATAAGGGAGCTAAGTTGTAGAGAATTTTCTCCTCTACCAATTAGGTTATTCAATTTTCGTATCTGATGAACGGTTCCTTTGCAATTACAATTATATTACATACGGCTTTTTAGGTATTACTACCGTATTTTTTGTACCAAAAATTTGAAAAAGTGAGGTTCTGGTCTCTGGCGGCCTAAAATCATGTCTGTAAAATTTGGTGCTGATCGGCTGAACGGTTCGTCTTAAAAACAGGGAACACGTTACGGACAGACAGACCGACGGACGGACAGACATCCCAAAATCGCCGTTATTTTTGCAAATATCATTGAAACGCTACGAGATATGAAAAAAACATAAGAGAGCAAAGTTGTAGAGAATTTTCTCCTCTACAAATTCGCTTATTCAATTTTCTTGTCAGATAAATAGTTAAGCCGTTATTTTCATTTAAATTTCGAGCTGTCAAAAGATGATCGCAAAGGCCCACTTTTAGTGTTGCTACCGTAACCTAAAGTGGGCCAAAATGTGTTACCGTTTTGACTTTTCAGTCGATGGCTTGCCAGTTCAATCCCAGCTCATACTGTCGTTTGTTTTTATTTATATTTTTTTTCAACAGAGGTAAGATTAATGAAAGGATATCATATTAAAAAATAATAAGCAACTCGTGCTTATGCAATACTGTCACAGTACACTAACGCATCTTTTAACTTACGTTTCTAAACCGAGTTAAGCACATGGCAGTCACCACAAATGTTTTGAATGTGAAAACGTCGTACGTACGCGGTTCTTTCTTATTACATTAGCAACGACTCACCGCTATGTAGGTTCACTGCCGAATGGGGCCTGCCCCTCCCCTTTTTGGTGACAAGCATCCTGTCCAGTCCGAATGCACGTGTAAGGGATTCCCGAAATCTCAACAATGCAGTTGCCGGAAAACCTTATTCATTTGGTTGTTTATTTGTCAAAAATTGAATATTTCTTGTAATAATAAACGTATGTAAACAGACAAATAACATTAAACATTCAATAAATGTCTATGCAACAGCATGATTTTTTTTTCATTGTATTACATTTGGATTGTAATATATACACGAACTAAAGTGACCAGTGTTGAACAAAAAATAAATAAACACAAACTGTGAGTTAGGATCGAACTGGCGATCCACGGAATGAAAAGCTAGAACGCTATACACTGGACCATCGCTTTCTCTTGCTTATGGCTTTTTTATAGCTGCAACACACGGTTACATGTATGACTCATTAAACTACTACTGCTATGTTCTCGAAATCGATTTAAGTATTACCCCTTAGCCGCTGCGCATTATGTTGTCTTGCTGTTGTGGTCTTCAGTCCGCAGGCTGGTTTGATGCAGCTCTCCACGCTGCCCTGTCCTATGCAAGCCTCTTCAGCTGAGAATACATAAGGCAACCTACATCCATTTGAGTCTGCTTACTGTATTAGTTCCTCGGTCTCCCTCTATGATTTTTATCCCACTCGCTTACTTCTAATGCTGACGATTGCTTATTGTCTCCAAACGGTCTAAAGCGTCTCGCTGCGGTTCCTCGCCGTGGAGGTTCGAGTGCTCCCTGGGGCATGGGTGTGTGTGTTGTCCTTAGGTTAGCTTACCTAGGTTTAAGTAGTTTGTAAGCTGATGACCACGCAGTTTGGTCCGATAGATTTACAAACATTTGAACATTTGATTTGCTTATTGTCTCACAATGTGTCCCACCAACCTAACCCTTCTCTTAATCAGGATATGCCACAAACTCTTTTTCTTCCAAATTCGGTTGAGCACTTCCTTATTAGTTACGCGATCTACCCATGTAGTCTTCATCTTTTGTCTGAAGCACTATATTTCGAAAGCTTCTATCATCTGTTTGTCTGACCTCCTTATCGTTCCCGTTTCACTCCCATACAAAACTAAACACTAGACAGATACCTTCAGAAAGGACTTCCTTAAATTTAAATTAATATTGGATATTTATCTTACAATGGAAGAGAAGTATATAAACCGGTTATAATACATAGGAGTAGGAAAGTGAAAACTACAATAATATCGAAAATATGAGAAAGAAAATACAAGAAAAATTTTAAAAGATATGATGTAATTCTATCGGATATTGCAAGATTAATATTCCACGTGAAGACCAATACGTTACACTATGAATGACCTTGTTATTTGCTGAGAGTAAATCCTCTGTCACACATGGTTCGTCCAGCTTCCTGCAGACAATTAGGTGTTAAGCCTCTGCAGGTCTCCACAGTCGCAGGGCTCGTCTGTACTGGTGCACATTTCTTCAGGTTTACTCTGCATCGTGATACTTCCGTTCGTAATCTATTCTGAGCTTTCCAGATCGTATATGGAAGTTTTAAACCAGCTGCAGGTTTTTCTCTGGAGCTCTTTCCAGGTCTTTCTGGTTCCAAATTTCGCTACAGTACTTCTCGTCGTGCTTTAGGCGATAGAAAACCGAGCGAGGTGGCGCAGTGGTAACGCACTGGACTCGCATTCGGGAGGATGGTGGTTCAAATCCACCTCCGGCCATCCAGATTTAGGTTTTCCGTGATTCCCCTAAATCACTCCAGGCAAATGCCGGGATGGTTCCTTTGAAAAGGGCACGGCCGATTTCCTTCCTCATCCTTACCAAAACCTCCCAGCGTTAGCTCCGTCTCTAATGACCAAGCCGTCGACGGGATGTTAAACTCTAAACTTCCTTCCTTTAGGCGATCGAAGAGTTCATTTGGTGGTATGTAGGAAACTCTTCCTTGATTTAAGCCTAGAAGTTCGGAAGCTATGACGTAACAGTGGATGCCTGGAATCTGTTTCCTGTTTCAGCTTTTCGATTTCTGAAGCTGTTCTCCAACTGATGTCTGGAGGGGCTACGCCCATGCGTTGGTACAGCTGATTTTTGGGAGTTGGGCGGAGCCATCCTGTTGTGATGCGTCCTGTCTCATTGAGGGCTACATTTACTCGTTCCGCATGGGTGGGATTTTGCCAGTCAGGTGCTCTAGCGCTGTTTTTACAGAGATGAGCCGTCAGCAGGTGTCTGGGCAGGGCGTGGACCCGCGCGTGCCTCGCCCTTTGCCCGACGCGCCGGCCGGGCTTCGCGTGTCTGGGGACAGCCGACAGTCGACAGCCGACAGACGCCTTTTTGTCCGGCCGGCGGCGAGCGCATGCGCATGCGCTCTGGAAATTAGGGCCCTCTGTTTGCCGGACAATTAGGGACAATTCCAGAGCGCCCGTCCCAGTCAGCGCCGGCACGATTAATAACCGCGTTAAGCCGCCACCGCGGAATGAAAACGGACGCATGAAGACATTAGCCGAGTAACCCTGTCCATTTGTCATCTTCTGCCGCGACTGGTGACGAGCTCATCCTGGCCACCGCTCCCCAGTCCTAAGTGCACTTTTATTCTCTGGCTGACACCTACTGGCCGCCGGCAGGTCGGATTATTATAGCTGGCAGCCGAGCCACGCAGGGGGCGTGCACCGCAGTATTGATCCTAATTGGAAACTATTATATCTGGTAATGTAGCCAGTCAGGATTTGTACTTTTCAACTTTATTATAAGCTAATTTCATCGTAAATGTGATATTTATAGAGCTAATAGCAGAGTACCTGCTGTTGACTATTATTTTTCCCAGATTGAATTGAACTCAACAGAGTGATCTATACTCTTCAAAACAATTAGCGGATCCGTTGAGATATATATAGGTTCTGAAGTACTGTCAATGGTATTATGTACTGAAATGGTTCGACGGCTTTCTGTCTCTTTTACGGAATGGGGACAAACCATTACGGCAACCGAGATAGTCTCCTGTCAGAGAGGACACAGTTTTTAATAATCGATGGTAAGGCATCGACTAAAAGAGAGGTGATATCCGGCGTTCCTCCGAATGCGAAAATATATTGTTGACTCCCAATTACATAGGTAGAAATGATCATCATAATAAAATACGAGAAATCAGAGCACGAACGGAGAGATTCGGATGTTCTTTCTTCCTGCGTACTATTGGAGGATGGAATGGGAGATAAATAGTGTAAACGTGGTTGGATGAACCCTCTGCTAGGCACTTAAATGTGATTTGCAGAGTATCCCATGTAGATGCAGATAACAGAAAGAGGGGGCTGGTGTTCACCTATGTTTCCTCTACCAAACGAATTACACAACCAGTGGCAACTGGGTTCAAATAGTGTAGTGAGCAGGTAGTGCAAAGCAGCGATATCGTCACTTACCCGAAGCTGTGGCATGGAGAGCCATAGGAAGGTTGGAAGCGGAACAGATACAGAAGGAGGTGGCTGCACCTATTGGAGATTAACAAGGGGTAATTTCCAGGACCTACACGATATTTCAGAAGCAGGAACCGTTAAAAGAAAGCATTGCCAAGTTCGTCCACGGGTAACATCAGCAAGAGATGACCGTTATCTCCCCTTAAAAGCCCGTCGAGACAGGAGGCAGACTGCAGCTCAACCGCAACGCATCCTCCATGAAGCAACAGGACGCATAACGTCAACACAAAACACTCCGAAATCGTTTTCGGGAATGTCGGCTCTTCGCTCGAAGGCCAATGGTGAGTTGGTGGGTGTGGAACTAGGAACGGTTTTGCTTATTTCAGGGATCGTGGACGAATAGTGTGTGCAGCGGTCTGTATTAGCGGACTAAGGACCTCTATATCGTTCAGAATGGCTCTGTGATTGGTCAGAGGGACCGAGACGAGATCCTTCAACCTTTTGTTGTGCCCTACGGTGGTGCCATAGGAGATCCTTCTGGTGTACGATAACTCTAATCCCCACAGAGATAAACTGGTGAAGAAAATGCCTGAAGCTGAGAGAACTGAACAAATGGATGTCCAACTTGTTCACCGGACCTAAACCCGATTAGGCACGAGATCCACTTGGCAGAAACATTACAGCCCAACAGGCTACTTGCAGAACGGTTGTAGAGATGGATACAGTACTCATGGCCGCGGTGGAGTAGCCGAGCGGTCTAAAGCGTCTCGCTGCGGAGCGCGCAATTGCTCGCCGTGGAGGTTCGAGTCCTCCCTGGGGCATGGATGTGTGTGTTGGCCTTACGTTAGTTTACCTAGGTTTAAGTAGTTTGTAAGCTACGGACTGATGACGACGCAGTTTGGTCTGATAGATATACAAACATTTGAACATTTTGAACAGTACTCATGGAAGAATGGCCAAATATTTCTCAAGAGCTGACTAATAACCACGTTTATGCCACGCAGGTGTGCAACTGTACTAGCTCTCCGTGGTAATCACACACTGTATTACAAGGCAACGAGAATGGCCTTTTCACTCTTATGGTAATCTCATGGTGCATCACTTTAAGTAAACACCATGTAAACCTCAAGTATTACACACAAATTACAATCGCAAAAATCAAATGTTGGTAATGCTTATGGGACTTAACTGTGGGGTAATTAGTCCCTACACTTATAAAGTACTTATGACCTAACTTATGCTACAGACGACACAAACATCCATGTCCCAGGTAGGATTTGAACCTCCGACGCGGGAGTACAATTGCAGCCAACATCAGAGTAAAATTCTCTACCACATGTGTATTGTGAATGATATCTCACCTGATCCACTAATTTTTATGAGGAATGTAGTATCGTTGGTCAAGTTAATGCTAATATTGACTGTCGAATTAACACTACAGGGCGTGAAGTTTTCCTTGAGCATATGCTTCGCTCATGACCATCAAGAAGTCGCAATTACGGACGCATCGGTGTGCTAGCGTCGACTGCAGGAGAAACTGTTTTTCACATGGACAGTTCTGCGTAGCTCGGTCTCAGGTAGTCGCTCAAATAAGTTGTTTATAATTCCTCCTACGGACGAAATATCGGATATTGTATTCAATGAATTTCTTTAGTTTTAGTAATTTCTTTACACACTACTTTAGTTTGATCTTATATCCAGGTATTTTGTTACAAAATATTTCTGTGCTTCAAAATCACAACAATTATTGCAGTTCCGCCCTTTTGATAGCTTCACCTTCCATTTATATATATATATTGGATTTCCTCACCGAGGAAGAACGTCAGCATTTCTCAAAATTAATGTGAGCTCGAAAACCACGTGTAAAAGCTAGTCCAGCATTATCCTGGAGCGTAGCGTCCATTGTGCCGAGAACTGACCAACTATCAACTTCCGATCTGTGAATGTAGCTTCCATAAAAGTTCATGACATAATATTTAATTCTTAAACGAAAAGTGGCCACACCTAACACGCGATAGGCCACACATACCAGCAACATACACGACATATGTTAGGAAAGATCGTTTGTCTACAACCTAAAATAAATGACTTACGTTGTACATTACCATGTTTTAGAAGGACGATCACACCTAACGCTGATGACGCCCAGTCGAATCAAAATTGACGGTATCAATAGAAAATTAACAAGAACATTTTACGTCATTGTATATGTGGCCCGCAAAATCATATTTTGTTGGAAACTGAGGAAACAAACTTGGCGGCTGCACTCACCAGCTCAACCCCGCGGTGTTACCTGCAGTTACACAAAAAAAAAAAAAAAAAAAAAAAAAAAAAAAAAAAAAAAAAAAAAAAAAAAACCAATTCTTTGTCAACGACGAATCACTTCCACAGTACTCCCATCACAAAACGTACCTCTGGCTCCTCTTCCGACATGAGGTACTTGTGGACCAAAAACTATGACTACATTCCAACTGAAACGACACTGATGTTTTCGTGTCACATTTATTACGAAAATAACTCTTTATTTTAGCGTAATAGCGAAATGCACCGTTGTGATTGTACTTAAAATACTTTTTCGAGTCTATATAGAACCCTGGATGCAAAGATGATCCTGTGTTGTTTATTTATTTTATTTTCTGGTTGACATGTTTCCCTTCCTCTTTCTTTTGCTCCTGGTGTGAAGTTTGTATGCTAGGTTGTGGAGACGTTATGTGTGTGTCAAAGTCCGGTTTTGCTTTACTGGGAGTTGTGCCTCTTTGAGCTGAGAGTTTGCCTGAGTATTATATCGATATACTTAGGTCACGAGCAAGTTTTCGCTTGACGGTCTTTGTGAAAGGTGCCGAGAGGCAATCGGGGCATTTGGCGCGAAGACGCGACCGGGTTTGCAAGAGGACAAGGGATTTCGGTACTCGTTGTTCTGGTAGGCTGGCGTGAAGTCGTGTTGATGCAAGGCTGCTGTCGATGGCGATTGAATTTTAACGGTAATGCACAATTCGGTGGTAGTTGTGATATCATGGCACGTAGAGTACAAGGTTACGGTTCATCTGACCGTTTAGCGAATTTTTCACGATTTTTATAGTGAGGCCACTTGCACATGTTCCGGCAGTGGTCAGTCTTAGTGAGTTTCGTACCAATTGTCAAGGTTAACTTGCTCAATAACTGCATTAAATTTGTTTCATACAGACATTCCTGGATTTTTTTTTAAATATTTAAGATGTTTTCTTTGTACATAATGTTTGACCTTTACGTGACATGTTAGCCACGTTCCTCGTTCATTCAAAAACATTACAGCTTCCATCAGAAATGTTAACAGCGATTATGGGCAACGCTCGCTGTGAGTAATTTTCGTCGATTTCAGGAAGATTGGAGCGTATCGCAGTGTAACGGAAATGACCGTTACGAGTTCACGCGGTAGGTAATGGACTCAGAATGCATGCTGAACTGCACGGAACATGCAGAAGCTCTTAAAACTGAGCTCAGTGTGGGGAAAGTGAAGTGTTTTAATTTATAATATTGGTGGTTTCTTTGTGATTTAATTTGCGAATGTTGTGTTAGTTTTCTTGATACCACACAGGTTGTGGTAACTAGTATGATTCTTTAGGTTATGATAAACTGATTAGAGTCAGTGCTTCGTTAAGTTTATTCTGGTGAAATAATGAAGGTCTGTTTCACTTATGGTGAATTCATTTAAAACCTGAGTAGTATCTTTAGTGACAATGTTCAAACTGACCGCCAAGACGTGGCGACGAGCTGCGACAGGCACATACAAAATACACACACATACAACACTTTCAGCTATCGGCCATGGCCTTCTTCTGAAAATAGGACACTCATGCAATTACACAGGCACACAACACAGTCATACAACCATCACCTCCGGCTGCCGGAGGTGATGGTTGTATGATTGTATTGTGTGCCTGTGCAGCTCGTCGCCACGTCTTTGCGGTGAGTTGTAAACTGTCATTACTATATTATTAATTCCAACCTGGACTTTCTATTATTATATAATGTTCAAACTGAGTTAGTTATCTGGGGATTCCATATGAATTGTTGAATAACAGTGGTTAATTTTAGTCGATAAAAGGGAGGCTAAATACAAAGTTCATTCTAGATTGTGTTCCAATATTTAAGTTGTCGAATTGTTCATTGAGTTGGTAGCGTTGGACAAATTTATTCTTAAATATTACGCACAGTGCTCGGTACGTTTGCTGTTGCATTTCATGATTTACGGTAACGTAAATTACGTAATCAGTCATTGTTACGAACAATAGTTTTGCAATTTTTTATGATTGTTAAGCTAGCTTGGTGTTTCCGTATGGAGTGCATTACAGTTTAAGGGGACTGATTACCTAGATGTTTAGTCCCCTCAATACAACAACATCACACAAACAGGCATAGCTCGTATCAGCTGTTCACTAAGCTGCATGAAACTGATGCATGGTGGAAAGGGAAGAATGAATGTTGGTGTAGAAATTTTCTCCTCATTCCATGACGTACATAACCAGTAAGAGATCGCTAGGTTGTTAGCTTGAAAGTTATTTTATAAGTATAACAGTAAATGTCCCATGGTTTATGTTTATTCATGCAATCAAACTAAGTGCAAAAGAAGTTGCTACCAATTATGTTAATATTGATAACATCTTGAAAAAAATGTTAAATAAATTAAATACTAACGAAACACTATATTAATTGAAAGCCAGTCACATAGTTCAGTTCCCTGTCATTTATAATATTCGTTGAATTTCACTGACGTCTGATGGATCAACCAATCCACCAGTCTTATCCTCTGCCTCCTCCTTGTGTTACCTTGCAAGCAGAGGCCAATATTATGTATGAATGTACAATTTTGCTGGACAAACAGTACCAGCTAGTGAGAGGTATTTGGATAAGCTTCCTAAAATATTTGCTACGGCAAATACCATTAGAAGAAATCAGCAGATGTTCAGTTTCAGTGAAATGGGGTCGGTTCACAACTTTGAGACAATTGGAAAAGTATTCAGAACTCAATTCGTTTTCTTCGTTTACTTAATGGAAAACGTATTTCAAATGTTTCTAACGCTAAGGGACCAAACTGCTGAAGTCATCGGTCCCTATACTTACAAACTACTTCGAGTAACTTATGCGAAGACCAACACACATACCCATGCCGGAGGGATGACTGAAGCTCCGACGGGAAGGTGCCATAAGAGGCTGAGGCCAACCCAGGCTCGAGACAGAGTGCATCTCGGAGATGTCCTATGGAGTGGTCTGATGACCCGAGCTACCAGCTGGCGCCACCGCACGTCCTGCTGACGTGCGGTGAGCATTCTGACGTTGCTCTCCTGCTGCCATTTCATCCATGCTGTGGTCACTCTCATCCGCCACGACTGCTCCAGAAATATATTACCTAAAGGAGAAACTCTCCTGGATGGCGTAAATGACATTATGTTTAAGTAAATCGAAATAAATACTATTGTATGCTCCTCAATGAGTAGTTCGGGCATCAACCATAACAGAGAACCTGGGCCATACATCCATAATTGTTATTCTTATAGTACTGTGACCATTCTAGGATTCTGTCCAGGTGTCTGGGATTTCCAAGCCTGGTTTAAAGAAACACGTAGAGGTGAATTCATAGTTGGGCTGCTACTTTTGTTACTGGTACATTCGATTAACATCTCAGTGTTACAGAGATGCTTCGTGAACTCAAATGGGAATTTATGGAGAGAAATTCCTTCACTAGAGAAGACGAAGCAAATACTTCAGAATTCGTATCAAGGACAGCTTCCAGCATGCGTATTTTAGAAGTAGATAATCCCAGAATATTAAAGCAACTTCAATTACTTAACAATTGTAAGTCTCTGGGTCCCGACTGTATACCAATATGTTTCCTTTCAGGCTATGCTGCCGTAATAGTCCCATACTTAATTATCAAACATAAAACCGCTCGCTCAGCGAACGTTCCGTACATAACGACTGGAACGTTGCACAGGTCAGTCCAGTATTCAAGAAAGGCAATAGGAGTGATCCACAATATTACAGGCCTAAATCATTAACGTCGGTTTGCAACAGGATCTTCGAATACATACTTTCTTCAAATATCATGAACTACCTCGAAGAGAACGACCTATTGGCCCATAGTCAACACTGATTCAGAAAGTATAGTTTTTCTGAAACAAAGCTAGCTCTTTACTCACATGATGTGATGAGTGCTATCGACAAGGGATGTCAAATAGATTCCGTATTTCTAGATTTCTGGAAAGCTTTTGACACTATACCTCATAAGCGTCTTGTAATCTAACTGCGTGCTTATGGTATATCGGCACAATTGTGCGAATATCTGGCGTTCTCTTTGAAGTGTTATAGGGCCCTACTGTTCTTCTTTTTATAAACGATTTAGGAGACAATCTAAGTAGTTGTCTTACACAGTTCGCGTTTTTTACTCTCATTTATCGCTTAGTTAAGTCACCAGAAGATCACAAACAACTGCAAAATCATAAGATATCAACTTGGTGCAAAAATTGACGATTGACGCTTAATTTGAGGTCGTTCATATGACCACTAAAAGAAATCCAGTAAATTTCAGTTAGACGATAAATCAAACCTACAGGCCGTCAATTCTACTAAATACCTAGGGCCGGCCGCGGTGGCCGAGGGGACTGAGGCGCTCCAGTCACGGTCAGCACGGCCACTACGGTCGGGGGTTCGAATCCCCCCTCAGGCATGGATATTTGTGCCGTCCTAGTTCGTAAGTAGTTCATAAGTAGTTTTTAAGTTTAGGGACTGATGACCCCGTAGTTAAGTCCCATAAGCTTAACAAACATTTGAACATTTGAAATACCTAGGAGTAACAATTATTAACATCCTAAATTGGAAACAACACACAGAAAATATTGTTGGGAAGTCGAACAAAAGACTACAATTCATTGGCAGAATACTTAAAAGGTGCAAAAGTCCTACTAAAGAAACTGCCTACACTACACTTGTGCGTCCTATTTTGGAATATTGCTGCGCATTGTGGGGTCCAAACCAGGGAGAACTGACGGACGATTTAGAAAAGATTCAGAGAAGGGCATCTCGTTGTGTATTATCGCCATGCAGGAGAGAGAATGTCACGAAATGATGCACGAGTTGGGTTGGAAATCATTAAAAGAAATGCATTATTTGATGCGGAGGATCTATTGCGAAATTTCTTTCACCAACTTTCTATTCAGAATGCGAACATACATTGTTAGCACCCACCTAAATCGGGAACATGTCCATCGTAATAAAATAACAGAGATCGAAAACAGAAAGATTTAGGTGTTCCTTTATCCTGCGAGCTATTAGAGAATGCAACTACAGAGAAATATCATGAAAGTGGTTCGATGAACCATCTGCCATGCATTTCAATTTGACTTGCAGAGTTTCCATGTATATGTAGATATAGATGACGTTCTTTCTGAAAAAAATCTATTTAGAGAGCCTGCATTTTAAGCTGACACGAATGATTCTATCGCTGCTGACAGGTATATAATCAGTCGGTTTCATCTCGCTCTATTTGGGAGTGGAACAGGAAAGGAATTCATTGATGGTGTTTCGAGGATGACTCGACCGCGCTCCGAATGGTCGCTTGAGGAGTAAGTATGTGATTGTGAATGTAGATGATAATGATCCCAGTCAATTAAAGAAATTACGATAAGTAACTGAAGGTGGTTTGACATGTCATAAAAGTTTTCTGGGTGTTTTACCGCGTCATGGTGAAAGAAGGCTATTACTTAAATAACCGACGTTTCGCCTTCATCTGGGTATACTGATGTGAGCTGGTTGTTACTACATTTATATTTACTTTCAATTAGACAATTACGTCATAATTTTTTAAAATAAGCGATGCTATTGGTGAATTTTTGGCGGAATAATGGAAACTTATTATGATAGGATGCTGAGGTTGATGGAGTGAGGGTTAGCCGTTGCCTATTGCTCCTTGCATAGCCGCGGTGGAGTAGCCGAGCTGTCTAAAGCGTCTCGCTGCGGAGCGCGCGGTTGCTCGCCGTGGAGGTTCGAGTCCTACCTGGGACATGGGTGTGTGTGTTTGTCCTTAGGTTAGTTTACCTAGGTTTAAGTAGTTTGTAAGCTACGGACTGATGACCACGCAGTTTGGTCCGATAGATTTACAAACATTTGAACATTTTTAGCTTCTTGCATAGCGAGACATGATTGGCGTTCATCGGCGAATGGGGTGACGGCTTCCGTTTCTCTTCTGCTGGCCGTGGGCCGCGCGGCGGCAATTGCTTACTAATGACGCTGTCGTGTTGTGTTGTCAGTGTGGCCTATTTCGCTGTGATGGCTGGCATCCAAGAGGGAGCAAGCCTGAGTCCATCTTTTCTTTTCATGTTATAAGGGTGTTTTGCAGTTTCGATGGCTTCCCTTATATTGCGTTTCCATCCTTGGTTGCTTGGCGAGTATTATGGCATCGTTGGTTTGTTCTTCCTTTCACATTAAGTTGGTGCCTGTATTTTGTAGGAGGCAAGTGCTCCTGTCTGCCGCCAGTGACCACGTGCGTCGTGAGCAGAGCGCTCTTGCGCCGGCCAGCACCTGGGGAGAAATCGCGGCAGCTGCGTGGGGCGGCGTCGCCTCCCCAGGGAGACGGCCGTCATCAGCGGGGGCGGCGGTTAGCGGCCCCGTCCTAATCACCACAGCTGCGCTGGTCGCTGGTCGCTGGTCGATACCGCCTGGGGCGCGCGGACCACGTCTTCATCCTGCGGCAACATCCGACAACCGTCGCCACAAGTCGTCGTCACAAGACTTAAGACCAACACCTCAATTCCTTATTCCCAGATCTACATCTACATAAATACTCTGCAAGCCGCACTGAAGTGCATGGCAGAGGCTCAGATATCCAAAAGCCGTTCGTCTCTATACACCAATTATTTATCGTTAACAAAATAGCACTTCACAGTTTTTGATTTCTCCATAATGTATATCTATAAATTTGAATGTCTGTTCGGTGTACGTTTATCACTCTGAACCACAAGACATAAAGAGCTAAAAATTGGGACAGTTACTAATGTCTACCCGGTGAAGGCTTTAGGCACGGTTTTATGGCGATCGGATAGCTATTTATCGATATATATTAAAGTGAATGTCTGTTCGGTGTACGCTTATCACGTCCGAACGTCAAGACGCAGAGACTTAAATATTTGTACAGTTACTAATTTATACATGAGGAAGGTTTTATTCGCGGCTTTATAGCGATCTTTGAAAAATATATTTGCTCTTTGAAAATGGTTTTGTTGGTTGCATTGTTGCTTGAGGGTTGATAATGATAAAAGGGTGGAGTATATTGGGATGGAAAGTTATCGGTGTGTATTAAATTCTACGTGTGTGTGTGTGTGTGTGTGTGTGTGTGTGTGTGTGTGTGTGTGTGTTAATATCTCGTTCTGCAGCGAACGCAAAGGAATGGTCTGTGTGTAATTGTTCTCCGAAGTCTCCCATTGTACACCATAGCAGTTCTATGCCGACAGCTATGAGGGGGTGGAAGATAAGGTGGTTGAAAGTCTTCAGCTCTTTCTCTTTAAGGATAAGCATACGAATAAGGAAATATAAGAATAACTAAATAAAGCAGTAAAAAAGACATTTCTTTTAATACATCTCTTTAAAAAATCAACTTGACTTTTCGCGCATTACATCAAGTGATCGATCTGTGATATTATTACAATCATTATTGTTGAATTTCGTGATTGGATTCTTCGAAACGAGTTCATTTTTACGTGTGATTTTATCTACACTACTTACTTTCCTGATAATGTTGACTAAAAATGTTTGTTTCAAAGGAAGGTATTGTATTTTATTTCATCCTTCAGTCTCATAGCACTCTACTGAAAGATAGCTTATCTATCATAATCAACCAACACGCGAGCGGAGTCGCGGGTTTAAGCTAGTACCTCATATGAAACGGCGTTTCACTTCCATGTAATAGTCCTTTACTGTAGGACTACAAAATTTAAGTAATCACTGGATGCTGTTACGTCCGTAAAATATGAATACATCACGAACGATCTGAACTGGAGAGCACATACATGTTCGTGGGAAATGCAGATGCGAGATTGGGATTTATTGGAAGAACCTCCAGTAATACTAGACCATCAACAGAGGACGTAGTTTACAAAACACTCTATAGTCAAATACATGAATACTCCTCAGCAGTGTGGGATCTGTACCAGTTACGGTTGAAGGGCAGATAGAGATCGATAGGATACTTTAGTACGTTCGAAATCGTTACGAAGATGATCGACAAGGCACAGTTCCAACGCTGCAAGAGGAACGTTATATATCTATGTCTATAAATGTGAATGTTTGTTCGGTGTACGTTTATCACGTCTGAACCACAAGACATAAAGAGCTAAAAATTTGTACAGTTACTAATGTCTACCCGGGGAAGGCTTTAGGCGTGGTTTTATGGCGATCGGATAGCTATTTATCTATATATACATTAATGTGAATGTCTGTTCGGTGTACGCTTATCACGTCCGAACGACAAGACGCAGAGACTTAAATATTTGTACACTTACTAATTTATACTTGAGGAAGGTTTTAGGCACGGTTTTATAGCGATCTGATAGATATTTAGTAAATTGGATAATGTAACGCGAAATGCGGGACAATAATTACTCTTTGAAAATTATATTTACTCTTTGAAAATTGTTGTATTGGTTGCATTGATGCTTGAGGGTTGATAATGATAAAAGGATGGAGTATATTGGGATGTAAAGTTAACGGTGTATATAAAATTCTACGTGTGTGTTTGTTAATATTTCGCTCTGCAGCGAAAACTACAGAACGCAAACGAATGGTCTGTGTGTAATTGTTGTCCGAAGTCTCCCATTGTACACCATAGCAGTTCCATGCCGATAGCTATAAGGGGATGGAAGATAAGGTGGTTGAAAGTCGTCAAATTATAAAAAAATTCGGTCTGAAGACCAGCGATGACGTTTGCGACTCTATAGCAAGGATGTTACATACAGCGAAACGTGATGTCACAGACCATATCTTTGGTCTATGCGAGCTCCAATGTCTTCGCCTCTTTCTCTGTAAGGATGAGCATGCGAATAAGGAAATATAAGAATAAATAAATAAAGTAGTAAAAAAGAAATTTCTTTTAATACATCTATTAAAAAAATCTACTTACGTTTCGCGCATTACATTAAGTGATCGATCTGTGATATTATTACAATCATTAGTGTTGAATTTCGCGATTGGATTCTTCGAAACGAGTTCATTTTTACGTATGATTTGATCTACACTACTTAGTTTCCTGATAATGTTGATTAAAAATGTTTATTTCTAACGAAGGTATTGTATTTCATTTCATCCTTCAGTCTCATAGCACACTACTGAAAGATAGCTTATCTATCATAATCAACCAACACGCGAGCGGAGTCTCGGGTTTAAGCTAGTACCACATATGAAACGGCGTTTCACTTCCATGCTATAGTCCGTTACTGTAAGACTACAAAATTTAAGTATAATCACTGGATGCTATTACGTCCGTAAAATATGAATACATCAGGAACGATCTGAACTGAAGAGCATACACATATTCGTGTGAAATGCAGATGCGAGATTGGAATTTATTGGAAGAACCTCCAGTAATAGTAGACCATCAACAAAGGACGTAGTTTACAAAACACTCTATGGGCAAATACATGAATACTCCTCAGCAGTGTGGGATCTGTACCACTTACGCTTGACGGAGCAGATAGAGATGGTCCACAGGAGATAGCAACACATATTGACAGGATACTTAGTATACGCAAAATCGTCATATAGTGCCTGGGAAAAGTTACATCGGTCAACCAATTTTATGGTTGTCTTCATTTTGCGATCCACATGTGAGAGGACATCATACGTTGTCAAACTCTTCGCTCTGTATACTCTCTCTGAATTTCAACAGTGAACTTTCTAGTTATTCATCACACCTCTTTTATAGCATCTGCTACTATAGATTGCTGAACATCTCTGTAACGTTATAGAGTATCTTCTATCAATCCTACCTGGTAAGGATACCACAGTGTTGAGCAATACTCAAGAACCGGTCGAATATGTACCTTTTAAGTCACTTCTTATGTAGCTCTGTTACATTTCCTTAATGTTCTTCCTAGAATTGCTGCCTGGTATCTCTTTTCCCAACTATTTATGTGGTCATCCCGAATAAGGTTGCTCCGGATAGTTTAACAATATCGCATCAAAGCTGTATGTGAGTACTACTGGGTTTTCTCTCCTACGCTTGCTCACTATCTGTCACTTATTTCAATTGCGTTATCTCAGGGTGTGCAAGTTGTATGCAAACAACCTGTTGAAATCGAATGAAAAATAATAGATTACTTTTACCTGTTTAAACACAATGTTTCATTATAGTGCATTTTCCTTTCATTATAATTTCATTCTGCTGTTCCATTTGCTGTAGCCATCATCCGCGCTGTCTGGAATCGCCTGCTGGAATCGTCTGCTACTGCCTTGCTAGCCGCCAAGGCGTTGCACCTTCTTCCGCCGTCCTTGCAGCTTCACACACTGCCAGTGCGAATGTACCCTGCCAGTCTGTCCCCTTGTCTCTCACTTGTCAAGGCGTTGATTCGGTTTCCAACTCTTTGCGTTTGACTGTCGTTTCCGAGTTGCGCGCGAGTGCATTATTGCTTATGTGACCAAGTAGGCGTTTAAACACTTAAAACGGACAGTGAAAGTGTAATAAGACACTTATTAAACACCGAAATTCATCACTTTGTTATAGTAAAAATGTATATTGCCCCCACATAAACTATTATATGGACGTCCTTGCTATGTCATTTAGGCGAACTACAAAGTAACCAGTTCACCGAATTTTCAGGAGGAGGGCCATTCATAAGGCAGAAATGTTGACTGTAAAACCAGTTGTCCCTCTACTTTGTTAACAGTTATCCCCTGCTCCTGCCTAATGTTAAAGGCCTATCGTTCGCAAGAAGTGTTTGAACCACTCTCATTACTTACTGTTCGGTTGACCTTGAATCTAAGTCCACATATGTTTGCAGATGTGGTGCCCTTCGCCCCATGCCGTACGGTTTCTTGCGGGGCAGAAATGTTGATGTACACAGTAGCCTAGTGAGCGAATAATTTTACACCGTTGCTGACCCTAGCACATAAACTATTGTGTTGAAACCACCAATGTTAATTTCGCTTCTGCGGTACTGGAAAAAAAAAAAGAAAAAAAAAAAACCTTGTGTGGAACACTTACCTGTTTGCGACTTCCCTCCCCCCTCCCCCTCCCCTACCTACCTACCCCTTGTCACCTCGCGCTCATCGAAAGCCACACGCCCAATGCTCAAATGGTGTTAGTTCTTAAGTTATATCGTTTGATCGTATATTAATTGCTGTTGTAAGAAAATTAATTGCTCCAAGAATTGATGAAATACCTGTTAGATGTAATGAAAAGATTGCTAGGTCTACAGAGGCTCCTCTATGTGCACCAAGAGACGCCACTGATTTATTTATATCCAGAATCCATATCCAGAATCCACGGCCAACCTCTTTCAGGTCTTTTTGCAAAGTTTTTCAGCATACTGTAGTTGGGGACTGATGACCTAGCAGTCCCCTCATAATTCCAACAATATAATAATTACCTATACAGATGAATCGGAAGAGGCTAAATTCCCAAATGATCACACAGACGTTAATATGTTTCCACTTGAAGCAATAGAGAGACGAAGTCAGAGGAGAGAGATGCCACTTGCTCAGGCATGCCTTGAAGAAGTGCGTCTATCCTGGATCCCCCTCGCTGCCAACAGGTTTAAACAGCGCCCGGGGCTCCGGGGATAGTTGGATTACGGTGGCGGGGCCGTTTTACGGCGCAAGAAAACTCAACGGCGGGGAAAGAATTGGCCGGCGCGAGGGGAGTGACAAGGCGTCGCTTTATTACCTCCAGTGGATTAACCGGCGCCTGCCGGGGAGGCCGCCGCTGTCCGGGGTGCCTCCAGACTCTGCCCCCGGGGCTCTGAATAATTTAATCCCTCCCTGGGTGGTGCTGGTTTAAAAACTTTAAAAACTGCCACACCTGTTCCCCCGTTGTCAATTGGTCGTGAAATTAATCTCTCGGCGGCTGTAACCGGGGGGTGTGAAGAAATCCGAATTTCTTTCAAAGGCCGTGTTACCGCTTTTTGATAGCACAGCCACACCTTCATCCGCACTTGGCAGCCGTCTTATGCGTGTAGGAGAGTGTAAACTGCTGTTCCTTTCTACCTTCAGTGACACAGACGAGAACATTTCACGGGATAGACAATATTTGTGTTAGTTTCAGTCTCTCACATTATACTTCCATGCTTTCGTCGAGAGACATTAATACGAGGAGACGATATATAATGAGTGACAATTCTGAAAATGTAGCGTCTGCCACTATAAGAGTCTGTACGTCTCACAAGGAGACCACATGGGTATCGGATTTTAGAATTTTTTATATGTGTGGTACGTGAAGTTCAGCAATTGAATAGCAATCAGCCAAAGCCGTTCGACGCAACTCACAAAAATTCTCGAGAAAATCGACTTTGAAGTTCGTAAGTACCGATAATTAAAACAGTTGCAGATCTGATGGTGTAGCTCAGGCGGCAGCGTTGTGGCGTGAAAGCCATAGACCCGATAGTTCGAATTACGCTGTGACATAATTTTTTTTCCAGATTCAGTTATATAAAATATTTTGCAATCTCTGATTCCACGTGTTGTGTCAGTTTTTGCTTATGTGTATGTAGGCGAGCTGAACACGTTGTCACCTGAAACGCTGGTTCAGTGGGTAAGCTGCCTGGAAACCCATTAGTAAGTATGGAGATGACTTTACGAAAACAGCGTCATAGCTTTTCACAAGCTGAACAATCAAAGACTACCGTCGTTAAATAATAGTGATGGCAATACTGTAAAAATGTAAGTTATGTTTTTTTATTGAAACCATCATTATTAGCAACTTTTTATAAAAGATAGAAAATTATGATTAAACAAAAATACTTGCATTTTTCGTAAAAATTACCATTAGATGTTAAAATTGTGTAAGAATTCGAACAAAAAAAAAAACTGTCACGGCAGGATACGAACCACCGATTTTATAGTTGTAACGCCACAACACTACCACATGAGATATACCGACAGGTACTGCAACTCATTTAATTATTGGTACTTACGTGTACTCTGCAAAACTTCAAAGTCTATTTTCTCGATAATTTTTTTAACTTGCGTCCAATGGCTTTGGATGATTGTTATTTGAGTTCTGAACTTCACGCACCGTACGTATCAAAAAATTCTAAAATCCGATTCTCGTGTGGTCTCCTTATCAATGACTTGCAGTTACTAAACGAACCACTAAAGAAACATGCTGCCTTTCTTACGATTGTCCGTATTTCCTCTATATGGTAAAGACTCTAGACTAACGATCAGTGTTCAAGTAAAGGTCGAAAGATTGTAGCGCCCTTCTTGCGCATCCTTCCAGTGAGTTTAGCATTCACAGCACTTACGATGCGTTTTGACTCTCCACTTCAAGACGCTTGCTACAAATACATCTAGAGTTCCAAATGATTGTTTTCGAGTAGTGTCGTCTTATTGATATTCAGTAATTATTGTTACATACTTACAGATGTTGCAGAGGTGATTTACTAGATCAAGTCTTACATACACGTATCAGCCAGAATGTTGTGACCACCAACCGACTACTGATATAAACCGGTCCCGCTTCATATGACAACAAATGACTGCTAGTCAGACGCCGGCCGCGGTGGCCGAGGAGACTGAAGCGCTCCAGTCACGGTCTGCACGGCCACTACAGTCGGGGGTTCGAATCCCCCCTCGGGCATGGATATTTGTGCCGTCCTAGTTCGTAAGTAGTTCATAAGTAGTTTCTAAGTTTAGGGACTGATGACCCCGTAGTTAAGTCCCATAGACTATAAAAACATTTGAACATTTTCCTAGTCAGTCACACGCCTACACGTTGCATGTAGAACCGGTGTGCATGCTGGCAAATGTCTTCAAGAGATGTCATGCCGCTCTTCCCATAGAGTGTCATAATTCTGAACATCTGTAAATAAAGGTAACAAAACTTTTGTTCCGTCTACAAATCTGCAACTGGAACGGATAACGGCTTGCACGAACCGGTAGTCGCACTAGTTGTAACATTTTGAAACGAAGTCTGAAAATCCTGGTAGCATGATACCAACAGGAAAATTTACTTTTTAAGTGCTGTTCTGAGAGAATTAACATTTTGTATACAATGATTTTCCATTGACTTACTGCAAATATTATTTATAACGATTTATCAAACGAGTCATGAAACAAAATAATTAATTACATTACAATGATTATCAATTTAAAAATGTTTCGCAGCAATCGTTTAAAATAACAACTGAAATTATCCGGAAAATCTAGTTTGTCTTTGAGACCATTTGGCACCCCTCTGCTAGTTGCACCCCTTTGACCCCCCTCGCTAGCCCTCTGCTTTGGTAGTAATCCATGTCATTCTTATAGTGCAGCGTACCTCGACGCTAATCTAATCATCGTTTTGTGGCCCTTCATTGCAGGTCATCCTGGACTTCCATTTCAGGAAGATAATGCCCATCCGCACACCGCGATACTTGCTGCTTCATTTCGTGGCGGATCGATGCCGAGATGAAGTAATTTTTAAACATTATAGCCAGGACCCTACACCAAATCGTGATTTTGACGATATACCGACCTAATTGCGTAGAATTTGACATGATATACTTCAAGAGGGCATCACCCAACTGTTATTCCTGTCAAGTCGAATAATTGCTTGCGTAAGGTCCAGAGAGCCAGGAATGCGTTATTGGCTTAATTTCTTAAGCTTTTATCTTAATAAATCATAAAATCTTTCTGGAGTTGTAACCAGTTGTTTTTCAGCAGGGCTACATGTACAAGAAACATACCGATTATCGTCCCATTTTGGTAATTCCTCTTAGTGTAACTTAGAATTACTGTCTTCCTACATTATGTCTCATTACTCCAAAGTAGATAACACCATTACTTGATATAGATGAAACAATTAAGTCTTCTAACTGGGGAGTTATCAAAAATGGGGTCCCACAAGGTTCGGTCTTGGGTCCTTTGCTGTTCTTTATATATATTAATGACTTGCCATTCTACATTCACGAAGATGTTAAGCTAGTACTTTTTGCTGATGATACAAGTATAGCTATCACACCTGACAAACAGGAATTAACTGTTGAAATTGTAAATGATATCTTCCAGAAAGTTATTAAGTGCTTCTCTACAAATGGACTCTCATTAAACTTTGATAAAACCCAGTATATACAGTTTCATACAGTAAATGGCATGACACCATTAATAAATTTAGACTTTGAACATAAATCTGTAGCTAAGGTAGAATATTCAAAAATTTTAGGTGTTTGCATTGACGAGGGACTGAATTGGAAGAAACATATTGAAGATCTCATGAAACGTCTGAGTTCAGCTACTTATGCTATCAGAGTCATTGCAAAATTTGGTGATATACACCTCAGTAAATTAGCTTACTATGCCTATATTCATTCACTGCTTTTATATGGGATTATATTCTGGGGCAATTCAACATTGAGTAAAAAAGTATTCATTGCACAAAAGCGTGTAATCAGAATAATTGCTGGAGCCCACCCAAGAGCATCCTGCAGACATTTATTTAGGGATCTAGGGACACTCACTGTAGCTTCACAATATATATATTCACTCATGAAATTTGTTATTAACAGTTCGACCCAATTCAAAAGTAATAGCAGTGTGCATAGCTACAACACCAGGAGAAAGGATGATATTCACTATTCAAGGTTAAATCTAACTTTGCCTCAGAAAGGGGTGAATTATGCTACCACAAAAGTCTTTGGTCACTTACCAGGTAGCATCAAAAGTCTGACAGATAGCCACCTAGTATTTAAAAAGATATTAAAGGAATTTATTAATGACAACTCCTTCTACAATGTAGATGAATTTTTAGTTAAAACTTAAAATAAATAAATAAATAAATAAAACAAAATCATTAAAATATTGATTGTCAAGTATAGACAACATTTACTAAACTAACACGTTCCACATCACTACGAATTGTCGTATATATGATCTATGGAACAAGTATTAATCTAATCTAATCTAATCTAATCTAACTGAACATTTTTTCACGTCAGTTAGACTGCTCTGGGGATATGGAACTTGCCTTACTCTTCAAATGTTTACTGCAACGACAGATCGCCAGTCAAATTAAAAGGCAGCACTATCAGCTCACGTTTATCCATCAGCTGGGGCTGTCCGAGAAAGAATATCCAGAGAAGCGAATTATGCGCGTCGGTAAGTAATCCTCGGAAAACAGTAATGAGAGGCGGCAGCTCGCTTATAAAGTGCGGGTACCTGGAGTATATTGATGGATTGGTGGTCTGTTAGTAAGGTAGGGGGGAGCACCAGGTGCGCGGCAGGTGGAGTGAGATTAGCGACGTCGTAAAGCTGTCAGCGCCTGATGAGCCCGAGTCAGCTGCGGCCGGCGGCTGCTTTGCGGCCATTCCTTGGGGATTAGTCAACACTACCGCGCTCAGGGAGAGAGAGAATCGCGTCCGTCGTAATATACGTCGCGCAGGGTTCCACGTTGTTTCTGCTTTTCAATCGTAAGTCTGTGGTGTATGATGAAAGCCAAAGGTTCTTTAATGCCATTAGTTCAACTCTTCAGCGCGGGATCGCAGGACTTTACAAGGTAAAGCCATATCTCGACGTATATTTATTTTATGCCGCTCTTGCGTTTATTTAGGATTTTTTGGAACTATAGCTGGCGTCATGTAAGAAGGACCTTCCGCGCATAGAGGCGGAGCAATAGGGCCGGCCGCGGTGGCCGAGGAGACTAGGAGACTGAGGCGCTTCAGTCACGGTCTGCACGGCCACTACGGTCGGGGGTTCGAATCCCCCCTCGGGCATGGATATTTGTGCCGTCCTAGTTCGTAAGTAGTTCATGAGTGATAGATCTGAAGCATTGAATTAAAATTTGTGGTGCGAGGATTCTAAGATGACGAATTAAGAATTTCTCTGACAACTAAATAGCTGGTGGTACGTGCACTATGGTATTGCTTCCTTAGCGGGCTCTGCAGACATGACTGTTGAAATAGAACCGCTTAGTCATATGTTTCGTTGACAACAACTGCACGGAAGTGGATGATGTTTTTGTAACAATTTTTCCTGCGGCTTAAATAAGTTTCAGGTCAGTCATTCTTTTGCATTAATGAATATGACTTGATTATTCCTTAACCTTGTGCACTTACTGATGTTTTAATAACGGTTTGAGGCATTTATTGTGTAAGACTGTGTGCATGTATAAGTCTGTATGCAAAATGTCGACTGCGGTTAAGATGACGAATTATGCAATTCATAAGGAACACAGGATGACTGAAATGGAGCTAGGAATAATAGAAAGAGGCAATTCAGCGTGTAAGAAATGATAAGTCTGTTAAAAAGCCGCGCCGGCCGTGGTGGCCGAGCTGTCTGCAGTGCGCCAGTCACAGCCTGCACGGGCATTACGCTCGGGCATGGATATTTGTGCCGTCCTCAGTATTAGCTAGTTCATAAGTAGTTTGTAAGTTTAGGGACTGATGACCCCGCAGTTAAGGCCCATAAGATCTACAAACAATTTGTTAAAGCCGCCACTAGGAACTTCCCTGCAGCTACTTTAGGTTACTATGTAAAAAAAAAAAAAAAAAAAAAAAAAAAAAAAAAAAAAAAAAAAAAAAAAAAATGATGATGAAGCAGGCTGTGCTCAGTGTACTTGCATAAATTACAGGGATGCATAGGAGAAATGTTTGTACCTGTTTTGATAAGTAAATGACTTCGTTTTCTAAATAAAATGTTAATTTCGTCATCCTACCCTACCTGTGTGCGCCTCGGTTGCACAGTGGTAGAGTGCCAGACTACAAATCCAAAGGTCGCGGGTTCGATCCCCGCCAGGACCTAGTCACTTTCTACTTCTTTCACCTCTGGAAGTACTCCTCATGTGAAAAATACCGAGTAGCACCGTGGTTCGGAACCCACGTTAAACTGTAGGTCCCCCTATAACTGGCTGGGTAAGTCAGTTCGAAGGTCGGAGGAAGGCAACGGCATACAGCCTCCAAACAGGACCATGCCTAGTAAAGCACTGTGGTGTTCAAACCAATCTTCGGATTGTTGACTGCTTTTTTTTACCCTACCTGTAGGGCAAGTCGACGAATGGTGATACCATTATCAAAACACATGTAGCTAAAACATCTTCACTCTTAGGAAACGTTTAAGAGCTTTAGTACAAAGGAGATATCTTAAGCAATCGTTTTTCCATAAATGAAGTATCTAATTTTAAGGCCACAAAAAATAATATACCCTAATGTCGCTATCTTACCCGACTTTCCCCTATTATGAGGCATCAAAAGAATAGCTACGTGCCCCTTTTTCTTGTTATGGTTGCAGCGGGTTGCCTTTGGAAGTGACAATAGAATTTTAGGTTTGGTTCGATTTTTAAATTATTGCTTTGGGTTTCCGGTGTTTCTGGTTTCTTTTTTGGCGGTGCGAACGAAAAAATTTTCAAATGTTTGTTAAGCTTAAGGGACTTAATTGCCGGGTCATCAGTCCCTAAACTTACAAACTACTTATGAACTAGCTTATACCAAAGACGACACAAACATGCCCAAGGGGGGATCCGAACTCCCGACAGGGAAGGGCCTCGCTTATCGTAGCATAACGCCTCAATGCGCTTGGACGATCCGCCGAGGCGGTGGCTAACGTACAACTATTCATACAACACGTTTCGTTGGATGCCGGGACCCTAGTCAACATTGTTGATCCAAAATACAGTTCAAGAAAGATTTATTTGATTTTTGTTTCATTTATTGCTGTCATTTGCAATGAACTGTCATCTTGATACTAAAATAGCGAAATTTTATGTATACAGAATGATCTTTTCTTTTTATATTTGAAGGAAGAGCTGTTACTTCGAGCGACTGGAGGTTATTAGTGCGCAGTAACAGTTTGGAGTGTAGCTATTTGCTTGTGCTGGTCATAGCCACACTTATCTTTAAAAATCTTTATGCATGTGCGCATGTATCTGCGTGTTCCTATAGTAATTAAATACAACGTTTCCAGGTAAGCGCTAGAAAACGATCTGTGGTCCACGTAGGCAGATTCACAAAATCGGATAAGAAAAAAAAAAAAAATAATAATAATAAAACTAACGACAGTGCGAAATGGCTGCAGGATCTCATTTAGAGCAGCCTTCTAACTGCTTGCTGATCAGAATGTCGAAGGATATTTCTATAACGTTGTTGAATGATTATATGAGAGTTTCGTAAAGTCTTTTCTTTCTGAATTCTCACCTTGATTATGTATGCCGAGTTTCGACGAGGGCGTCTTCTTTTTTGACGCTATTATTCGACATAGAAGAGAAACATGTTACGGGAATTTATTTTTGACTCTATCGTTTATGACATTTTGTTTCATACAAATGTTACAAAACAGATAAATGACATTTCTGTTTAAATAACGGAAAACGAGCCTAATCCTCTCACAAATCAAATGTTGGTAGAGCTTATGGGACTTAACTACGGGGTCATCAGTCCCTAAACTTACAAACTACTTATGAACTAGTTAATACTAAGGATGACACAAATATCCATGCCCGAGGGGGGATTCGAACCCTCGATCGCAGTGGACGTGCAGAACGTGACTGACGCGCCGCAGATCGCTCGGCCACCGAGGCTGGCAATTCTCTCACGATCAGAAACAGAAGACCTCTTTCTGGAGAACGATAATAAACAAAATCACAATAGTATCGGAATAATCACGTAATTTCTTTGACAAAACGCAGTCTCTGATATATTACAATCGCACCACTGTACTTTGACAGATGCTTCAAAAGCACTGTATTTTTTATGTAACCTCTTTGACTGGTTTATTACAATCACAGCACTGTACTTACGAAGATGTTTTCGAAGCACTGTATTTATACATTTCACTTCGTTCCGTGATGACTGATTCACTGTATTTATCATGTAATCTCTTTGTGATTATAGTAGTCTCTGATATGGGCACTGTATTTTGGTAGTCGCTTTCGAAACACTGTATTTTACCCATCTGTCGATGTCCAGATTTTCACGACAGCGCATACCTGAGTGGTTTCCCTCGCGGATGCGCTAGATCCCCAGGGTGGTGGGCGGCACAAAGTGGGCGGCGCCGGGCACGACACCTGCCCGTCACGGCGGTTTACTGACACCCTCTGGCCGGCATGACTGCGCTCCAACATTTCCCGCCTTCTCGACCATGCCACTCGGTCCGTAGTTACAAGGTCCCTAGGCACACGAAGCCACTGAAAAAGCACGGATCTGGTAGGTGAGTTACACTGACTTAGCAGATAGTATGGCACAGATGGCCAGGTGTGTTGGTGGTCGGTTCGCGACTGATACGTATTTCGATTTAGGTAGATCTGCAGGAGTGCTGCTTCTCACGTTCGACAGAGTCCACGGTAAATCATGGTTGGTTGATTGAGGACGTCACAGTCCGCAGCTGACGGGGTCTAGCCAGCTTCGATAACTGTGACTGCTGGCATCTGAAACTTATAGTCAATAGTGAAAACAGGGCAACAGTGCAAGAAATCACAACTCATTTCAACACAGAACGTACTAGACACATCTAACAGTGGACAGTCAGTAGGTACAGCGGTTCCATGAGGTATGGAAACAGGCGCCGCACATTAGTACCGCTGTTAACACAATGTCATCGGGCACAACGCTTTGAGTTTTTCACCAATCACCAGGAAAGAACACTGGAACACTGACGTTAACCGTAAACTCCTTTCTACGGGCCTCGAGAGGCCGCGGTATCATCCTCCACACGAAGATAATGTTCAAATGTTTGTATAACTTCTGAGACTTAACTACGGGGTCATCAGTCCCTAAACTTACAAACTACTTATGAACTAGCTAATCCTAGGGAGGGCACAAATATCCATGCCCGAGGGGGGATTCGAACCCCCGACCGTAGTGGCCGTGCAGACCGTGACTGTAGCGCCTCAGTCCCCTCGGCCACCGCGGCCGGCCCTCCACACGAAGGAGTCGACGGATGCAGAGTGAAGTGAGACGCGGCTAGTGCCCCAAACTCCCGGCCGTTGTGTCGGTTTTAGAGATGAAGCAGATCATTAGTTGGCCTCACCCCGCTTGCCAGTAGCACTCGGCAGACCAAGACTATAGCGCATTGAGGCGGTATTCTCCGATACTCAAGGCCGTTCTCCGTCGGGCGTTTGAATCCCCACTCGGGCATGGATGTTTGTCCTCTCTTTAGTATAAGTTAGTTCATACGTAGTTTGTAAGTTTATGGGACTGATGATCCCGCATTTAAGTCCCATAAGCCTTACAAACATTTGAACATTTGAACCAAGACTATGGTCCATTCGAGTGCTAGCCAATCCCGACAATCCTTAACGGCGATGATCTAGAGGGAATATGTGAATCTACGGTCACGCTTTCCCCGGTTAGATATCTGGCTTCTGCACTGGCTTCTGTCGAGGACTTTCCTCACTGTCTTTGGAGTCATTTTGAGTTCACGCACCTCTTGCTTTGGACTTCTTATGATTGTCTCTGGTACGCACTGTGACGTCAGCTTCTCTTAACCGGCACAAGCAATCCGTTGTAACGAATTTTTTGTGCCAGTAGTAAATTGCCTTTGTTGTTGGTGTCTTCTTACGTTACCTGGTTCTAAACATCCGTTGAACAACTGTAACACCCTTGATTTGTCAAACTCCAACAAACAGAAAGCTCGCTCCGCATGTGAACTCCTCATGTCTGCGTCTAGCGCTATCGGAAAATTACCAAACTACGCTGTGGCGGAATCCATCAATAGAAGCTTTCAGAGTTTCTTTCCAAAATGACAAATGTATTATATCTGTACTATGTTAGGTATTTTGCAATCAATTATTGAAACAGTTTCCGGATTTTAGGTTACACCCTGTACAGGCTGTTGAGATTTATTGCTTGAAGCTGTCGCTCAAGTAGGAGACGGCCTTAAGCCCCTTTTAGACGACAAACTTTCTTATCTCAGTTGATTACTCAAGACGAGTGGATCTACTGCAGCCACCCTGGTGTGCTATTCTCGCACTGTGTCTTGCCTGTCTAGAGCAGTCGTTTTCGTTTAGACTTAAACACCAAAGCTGTAGAGCTGCCAGCTGTGGTAGTTTCGTAACTGAATAACTGAATGAAGAAGTGAGGTTATAGGGGCTCCTTTTACGGAGGATAGTGTCACGTGGCAAATTTTCATTACAAGTGAGAACCTAAATAACCGGAAAAGTGTCATTCAGACTTTCGAAGAAGAAAATTTAAACTCGCAAATGGCAAACACATGAAAGAACATAAAAATGCAGTAAAAAGCAACTATTTGCTTCAATTTCCATATTTTGTTTTCTTGCTAACGGTCAAAATAACATAGAAAATAATGTTCTCATCTAATAATTCTGACTCTTCTGTTGGTGTAATTTTCGGTAAAACAGGGTGTCTCGCCTGAGAATCGCCAGGCGCATTTTCTTTGGTGTTTAAGCAGATATTTGCAATTTTTTTATTTTAAATGTGTAGCTGGACTCAGGCCAAACAAATTCTGATCATGACGCCATTCCCGCAACGCCCGGTGTATATGTAAAGCGTCGCTGTGTTCCCGTCACGAACAAAATGATTTTTAAAGGGAAACTTTTTGAGCTTAATCGATAGAGCAGTCATCAATTAGTCTACTGTGACATTCGGTTTATCGAAATGTGTTAACAGAGACAGTAAAACATGACAATTGACTAGTACTTCGGAAGTGGCTGTGTAGTGCTTTCATAAAGCAGTAGCAGACGCCACTAGGCGTGGCTGTATACGCGACGGGGTACTCGGGCAAAGAAGACGGTGCGAACACATGATTACCGATACAACTGCTGTACGGCAGTGTAGCTGGCAGCGGACGCATTTCTGTTTTCTTTCGGCCACGCCGCACTGCACAACATGTACACATGATTTTGGTAATGGGTCAATGCAGCTTGTGTTAACTTGTACAAGCACCCTGTTTAATTATTGTTGTTACTGTAATATACAGTATATTTCTGACAAGATTTCGTACTACGGATTGTAGGGATGTGTAATGAAGTCGAAAAGGAGGCAGATCGGTTGTACGCTGCTTTGCTTTGATACCTACTAAGTGAAGTATTAACTGTTCAGATGCTTAGGAATTGTACAGTATAGTCCCGTCACTAATAAGAGCAGTAACTAAGTTAAAACAAATTTGTCTACTTTGTTCTGTGTTTTTATTAATCTCAGGCATTTGTAAATACGATAGATATTATGGTGTTAGGTATACAGAAGCTGAAACGCGTGGCCGTTGCGTGAAATCGTATTGAAAATAATACTGAATTGTGCTGCATTACTACTGTGGCTACTAACATTGCTCTCAGTCGGTGTCCAACGCATTTGATACCCATTACAGACACCGATGTATCGGTACACCTGTCCTCGCCACTTCGTCCTCGCCCGATGTGTTCCATCTCATGTATGCCGCATCGCCGCGCAGCGTCTGATACTGCCTTACAGAAGCGCTACACAGCCGCTTCCGGAATACTGGTCAATTGTCGTGTTTTACTGTCTGTGTTAATGTATTTCGATAAATCGAATATCACAATAGACTAATTATGGACTGCTCTGTCGATTGAGCTCAAAACATTTTGCTTTAAAAATCTTTTTGTTCGTGACGGGAAACAAACCGACGCTTCACATCTATACCGGACGTCGCAGGAATGGCGTCATGATCAGAATTTGTTTGGCCTGAGTCCAGCTACACATTTCAAATAAAATATTGCAAATATCTGCTCAAACACCAGAGAAAATGCGCCTGATGACTGGTAGGTGAGACACTATATAAAAAGCGAAAAAAATTATGCTAGCGGATATTTCCTCTTTTGTAGGAGAAAACTAGTAGAAATAAGAATACTAGGCTCTGGTGCAACTTTTTCGATGTAATGAAAACATCAAACAAACAACAGAATAAGAATAAAGAAGATGCGAAAGCATTCATGTAGTATGAATGCGCTCAACGACAACAGGTTAACTTCCGATGTTTGCAGACGCCACGGCTGTTATCTGCTTCTGCGGATGCGCATTCTGCAGCAGACTCGAAAATTTAAATTCCACACTTCGGCTCAATCTACAGATCATTGACGCCATAGACGCTCTCGCGATCGTATTCGCTGCTGATTTACACGCAGGCACGAAAGGTCCACTCACTTCGAGAAGTCGATTTTCACTACAACGTCGATTGTGTAATACTGGCTTTAGGTGTGAGTCGCCGACGATCGTGGGGCGTAGTGGACATGGTGTCTCCTGAGAGGCGAAAACAACCGTTTCGGCTCCGAAGGCAACATGGCGACGGCCGGCGTCCTGCTGCTGCTCCATATTGCATGAGACAATTAGCTGCAGGCCTAATGAAGAGGCGCTCATACATTCCGGCATTGTGTGCGGCCCGGGCGTGACTAATTGAAGGCGTCGCGGCCGCCCTGGTCGCCGGATGTCCTCGGGGCGCGTGGAAGGCGGCCTTCTTCCCACCACCTCACTACCTGTTCTAAGAGCTGCTTTCAGCTTTAACACCTCCATTTTTTCAGGACTGGCTACTGGTAGAAACATGTGGTTTCTTTTCAAATATTCACACACACTGTGAATGTATGATAGTGACGGCACATATAACTCTAGCGGGAGTGCAGAAATTCGGGAACTGTTATGGACAAAACGGTAACTATCGCTGAACAAGAACAATTTGAAGTCAAAAATGGCCTCAGACAGGGAGATGACCTCTCTGCTATATTATTCAACCTGGTTTTAGTAAAATTAGACGGGGAGTTTATGAAAACTGACCCCATAGGATTACCAGTAGCCCACATGCCACTGACTCGACTGGCCTATGCAGATGATATAATTCTCATCAGAGAACAGCTCAGAAGGATGGCAAGCTCGTACTGGAAGATCGCCAATAGGGCAGGCCTACAAGTCAGTGAAGATAAGACGAAATACATGGTTCTGAGTAAGGCAGCAAGTGATGGGAACCCGCTCACAGTGAACAGTTTCTGTTTCAGAAGAACACGTTCTTTCAAATAACTTGGTAGCCATTTTAGTGATCAGAACCACTACTGACCTGAGATAATTCCAATAATTTCTGGAGCCAATAAAGCATACTTTAGCCTTCAAGATAAGGATTTGTCGAAGTATGATTATGCCTATGGTACTATACGGATGTGCAACCCTCACTTTCAGGAGAACAGATGAACAAAACTACACGTTTTTGAAAGGGAAATCGTACGAAAAATCTATGGCCCTGTGAGGGACACACAAACAGGAAAACGGGAAATTCCGTACAACCAGGAATTAACAGAGCTTTACGCACAACTTGACCTTACACAAATGATGAAGAGGAGACTTGGGCTGAATATTTAGCCAGGATGAGTGAAGGACGGACACCCCGTAATGTGTTTCTGGCAGTTGTAGATGGAAGGAGGGGCCGGGGGCGATCCCGGGCAATGTGGAAGGACAACATCGACAAGGATACTGAGAACTTGGGACTAGGAGCAGCCGAATGGTGGCAGTAGGCTCACAACCGTAAGCGATGGAGGAGAAGTGTAGAGTAGTCATATGACGGCCCAAGCCACGGGTAAGTAAGTCTTTAAGTAAGTGGTACACCAGTGATTGAAATTCAGCGCCAGTAAAGTGAGACATATGCTGAGGGCGTACTGGACGACTCCAATGAGCGTTCGTGGCTGCGACATTGCCGAGAAGACAGAACGTCAACAAGACAATCTCGGCCTCATACTACATGGTCTGACAACATGTGGCCGAATGAGTGGACAACGTAGTTCAGGAGGATCGCCGGAGGACTGTGGAACGCATCGCATCCAAAGTTAGCTTTTCCGTGGGATCTGTGCACACAATCATTCACGAAGACCTGAAAATCGAAAACGGTTCTTGAGGTGATGGCCGTGAATGTTGGAGGACCACAAGATGTAAGTCAGGCAATATTGACGTGTGATGACGATATGAATAGGACTTTCTTTTCATCGATTGTGACAATGAATTAGTCATGGATGCCGTTTTCCAGTTCTAAAATGCTCCCGCCATCTTAATGGAAACACACAGACTACCCGTTAATAAACAAATTTTGGTAAGAACCCTACTGCGGTGGAGTAGCCGAGCGTTCTAAGGCCCCTTGCTGCGGAGCGTGCGGTTGCTCGCCATTGGAGGTTCGAGGATCCCCTCCCTCCCCCCCCCCCCCATCCGTGGCTATGTGTGTTGTCCTTATGTTTGTTTAAGCTAGTTTAAGTAGTTTGTAAGTCTAGGGACTTATGACCATAGTAGTCTGGTCAAAGAAGTTTATATACATTTGGCATTAGTTACGCACCATTCTTGAAAAAAAAAAAAAAAAATTGTGACCACGTTCTGGGATAGAGAGGGCGTAATACTTACTCATCGCTTTCAAATCATCACTACGGTGACAGGTGTATCCTACCGAGATGTTGGTCAGAAAATGTTCCTTCCAGAATAGTATGGAAAATGGCTGAAAAAGGCTGCACGTGTGCTTCTTCATTAAGTCAACGCACCAAGACATTGGGCGAACGCGCTGCTGCAGTTTTTCGTGACAAGAACTTCGAAGTGATCACTCACGTTCTCTACTCATCCGACCTGTTCCTTGCGACTTTTGGCTTTTTCCAGCAGTGAAAGACGCACTTGGACGTCGCACATTCAGTAGCCTTGCTGCAATTTCATCGGCGATTTCCCAGAGGGTAAAGCAGACTACCAAAGAAGCGTTCGTAGTGGCCATGGAATCATGGCATGGTTGTTGTGGAGCTATGTTTAAAGCTGAAGGGAGATTACGTCCAGGGCAAAAGTTACATTTTCAGTGTTTGAGAAGAAAAATTAAATATGAGGAGTTATAACATTATTGAAACTCGTTTTGTTGGGGAAATACAGACTGAAGGACTGAGTAATAATTTCTACATCTTTTTAAAGTAACAGACAGTAACACGGGATGACTCAGAATTCCGGCTATATTGTTTACAGGGTGCTTCAGAAGTGGTGCTCAATATTTCACACATTAACAGTATTGGCAAAGTGTAGCTGAAAAGCTCCAATAAACATGGGTCCACATATTAACCGTAGGCGAGATACGACACATGTTCTGTTGTGGTGCACCAGTGTATAGGCATCTTTAAACGTAAAAGTAGTGTTCAGAATGTTGTCCTTGCATCTGAAAGCAACACTGAACTCGCCTGCGAAGAGGAAAAGCTTCTGCATACAATCGTGCAGCCTCAAGAGTACTTCCATTCATGGTGTGCATGTCAGCGTCCTCTTCACTGGTGTAACCACTGTCCATTGTACTTTCACGCTCATAACAGACTGTGAGGCCAGTAAGGCACAGTGCATAGAGAGGATGATAAGAAGCGCACAGAGAAAGAGGAAGGGGTCAAGGAGAATGACAAATATGAAGAAGGGCACAGAAAAATAGAAAGGGCAGGACGGATAGAGTGACCGAGGAGGAGGAAGTAGGTGACGTAAGATAGGGAAGGAGGAGATTGGCAGTGACAATAGGTGGTTACAGACAGGTGGAGGAGAAGGGAGATAGAGGGGAAGGAGTAATTAGACAGAGTGGGTGGGTGGTGGGGAGGAGATGGAGATAATGTGAGGAATGACAATTGTACATCAGATTTTCCAGTGTAGGTAAACCATTGATCTTTGTAAGTATGCAGGAAAAAATACTATAAATAATGTAGTCCGGCAATGGTTTACAATTTTCAGTGAAAACATCTGTTTTCTTCCTATCCCTTACTCCACATAGCCACAGAAAGATATTAATTTGATTGGTGTGTTTTCTCGGTGAGTCCATGCATGCGAGAATACTTTGAATTATTTTCCCATTCATTTCAAATCCAACTGCAACACAGCGTAGTGTGGGCGGGTTTATCTGTATTATAACATATTTTGTTAGCGAATATAGATGTCAAGGAGATACAGTTAAAATGACTAGCTACCTGTGTGATTTCGGCTGAACTTGTGACATGTCTCATGACATATTATTCTTTTTGCTCATCTGGGATATCAGTTGTTTCTTTTTTACTAGTGACCAAAGGAAATTACTCCTTAAAATATTATTCAAAGATATAAGTAAAATAAGTCAGGATGTTCATGCATTCGTAGCGACATTAATACTTATACAACATTAGTTACTAGTATTTGTATCCTTTGAAAATTGTCTAAAATAATTGAACGCTCCTTTTTGCATTATGTAAGTTAATTACGACTCAAAACAGCCATGAACAAAATCGTCAGTTCTATAAAAGTTTACATTTTCTAAGAATGTAACATGATCTATAGTGTAAAGCGCCTTGGATAGTTTACGATTGTATTTGTTGCTGATATTTTAAGATCTGTAATATATCGTCAGTGATTGTATAAATGTGACGTTCGGTAAGTCCCAAATTTCTACAAAAAAGTGTAAAATATTTGTTGCGCTTTCACGCTTGGTAAACATGATTATTCAAAGGTTGTTGTACAGAAGTTCAAAAATATGCAGTGTACAATTCATTGCTGACAGTCTTTGAATTGGTCAGTGAATCGACTGCAGTCTAAAATTGACAAAACCGAGTTTCGCACTGTTATTTATCACTTTAATTTGGTTGGACTGCCACTCAAATCGAAATGGAAGTGGTTGTAATTCACGCTGTGTCTGCACCATCAGTGAACACCATTTACTTGCATAGACATAGAAGACGAAGCGCGGTTAAACAGTCCAGCTGAGGTCACCACAAAGAAAACCAGTGACAGAATGTTTGATACGGTAATAGGAGCGTGACGAATGGAAGTTCGTAAGCTTGCTGAGACTGTAGACCTGTCAGATGAGCGAGTGCATAACCTACTGCAATGAGAATGGGCTGTTTAGAAGTTGAGGGCGAGAAATGGGTTCGCGACCTCACAGTAGACCAAAAGAGTATCCACACAATGAATGACGGATTTAATCACAATCCATAAATCTTTGGTGACTATTTGTGACTTGGTGAAACCTGCTTCCATCATTTCACACCAGAGACAAGGCAGGAGTCAAAAATATAGATTAAGGCAGGTGTTAATTCACCAAATACTCGTATTGTAGGTGTAGGGGGTTTACAGAGCACTATCCTCATAGATTCGTGGACAAAAGGGCTCTATTATGCTTAATCGGTGTATCGTTTGAAACTTATGTTGACTTAATAAAAGTCTAAGGTTCGCGCGCAAAAGTGCTTAATCACATGGATAATGCTCCCATATTAGATATATCGATGTCGAAAGTGCATCAACTGGCGTTCGAATTCGTTCCCCATCCACCCTATTAATCAACCTTAGTCCAGTATGACCTTATTTCATAACTTGGAAACTTTGCTTGATGGGAAGGAATTTCAATTAAATGATGAACTGATAGTTGCAGACTGCAAGTATATTGTGAAGTTTTAGATAACCATGATTTTCGATGTGATGGAAAATCTGGAGGATCGCAGGACCAGCTAAATGTCGCTTAAAGAAAACCATATTGTGTAGTGAGGTGAGCTGTTTACGAAACAAAATACTATTCTTTCCTACTTTTCTTCTAGACGTATCAAACTACCTGTAGTGTTATTTTTAAACACAAAAATATTTTTCGTGATTTTTATACTTTTTTAGTAGTTATTTGTAAACATTTGATAGTTAAATCAGTATGGTCATAAATGTATCTTAAAGGATATGTAAAAAACCTTGTTACCTTTTTTATGAAAATACTCATCCATGGGTTAGTTCTGTTAGTGGTCGGTTGTTGGGGAGAAGAAGTCGCCTCTGTGTAATCTCGTACAAAAATAAAACTTTTTTTTTTTCAAATAATGTAACTGAACAGTGTTGATCTTTTTCTAATGTGTTGTACTGTCTTTTCTACGAAAACGTGTTCCTTTTATCAAGGGAAGAAACAATATGGCCAGCATTTTAAATGGTAAGAAAAGGAGTAACAACGATAATACTGGTATTAAAAGGGAGTAATTTTTCAAACACTGAATAGCAAGTTACTTTAATCAAATTACTCAATGAGCTACGTTAACATTAGTGAATATTTTTATGATGTTGTTTGAACTGAAGTTTATACATGTCGTTTCGAAACCAAGTTTCTGAATATATTACAATTGAATATGTTGACAAACCTCATAGTAGTATTTAATCCTATCAAATTTAAGTATAACTAATTTATTAAATCAAATCCTGTTCACCTATTTCCATATTTAGACGGTTTATATTCTTGTTGAGATTACTTTTTTGAATAATTTTGAAAAAGCGTCAATTAAGAATCTGTATGATAATTATTTAGTTCTTACTTCATATCTTTCTTATAAAGAAATCTAATAACTGTAGAATTTAAACTGTTTAAAAGAAAATTCCCTATACCTATGTCGCATTAAAAGCTTACATAACTAAGAACATTAGTTAAAATTTATATCAACGGTACAGTATCCTGTAAAGTGGTAATCAGTCCCTCGCTTGATAGCCGGACGCAGTCAATATTCCAACGTCCCTCTTACGGACTGCTTTTCGAAATCACAACATGAGATGAAAAACTGAGAGGGTTTAATGAATGGATTCGAAATTTGTTGTATCCCTGCACTATTCTCAAAACATGAAAACACCACATTACCTCTTGTTACTGATGGAATCCTGTCTTTTCTGTGCAGCATTAACTACTGATTTATATTCTTCTTCAAAGATACGAAGAGTGTTCGATTGTAGTTTCCAGGGTAATAATATGATAAAAACAAATTGCTTTGTTACGTGTGAACAAAGAAAACATTTGTACCCTATCAGATATACACAGAGCATGTAATCATATCGTGATGAGATGCTAGGACTGAAAGCATCAGTCGTTTATTTCTTCAGTGTAAGCTACTTTCTGTGCAAGGCGTTTGAACTTAAGCTTCTTTATACATGTTAGTTATGCAAAATACATTTAATGGCTTGTTTCAGAATGTTAAGTTGTAGTATTTACGAAATTATGAATCAGGTTCCATATTACAAGGCAAAATTGAAATAAAAACGCAGGAAGTAGATCGCAGACCTTTAATTGAAACATTTCTCAAGGAAATTGTACGTTTCACTATAAGAGATTTATTGTAGTAGGTATTTAGCAAATAGTATCTACTTTCCTCTAACTTAATTTGCTCTAAGTTATAAAATTGTTATGACTGCTGCATGTAAATAGCTGTACTACAGTTTGAAGAAACTCACTTAATATTAATATATAGGAAATACAGTTCATAAAATGTAGAAAGTAAGTTTCTTACTGCCTATCATGCTGAAGAGCAAATCACAAATCAGGAGTAAACTTTTGCTGTTACGTTTTAAGAAAACACATCACATCAATTCCTCTAATACATATATATCTATGAAGATGATTCTGATAATGTTACATTTATTAAGCGACGGATGGGTATACAGTTTTTCATGATCTACGTAATGACTGTCAGAGTTATCTCAAGTATTTACAGCACCACATTTTACGAATCACCATTAAGGCTCTATACACACAAATTATTTTACATGACTGTCACATATTCAGTACATTGCACTAAATGAAACAGCTGAAGCACATTTTTATTATGATCCGAAAGCAAGACTACGTCTATTGTCCAACTGACCTGTTTGCTACAGGTTCCTTCAGTAAAAAGAATGGAACCGAGTATTTTAGTTCACTAGATGATTACGATTCATAAAAAGAAATTAAATATGTTTCAATATAAATAAAATGTCTACGAAATATCCTATGTAATATGAGAAATACGTTTCTTATTACATGACATCTATTACATAATATTCTGATATAAAATAGTATACTGAATTACAACTGTTCTGGATAACATTAAGTAAAGGAAAACTTGCTGCAGATAACATCTAAAATAAGTAACATTAGAGTTTTTCGATGTGACGTCAGTTAACCTACTTTTAGAAAGGAACATGAAAATTTTGTGACTCATACTACACCAAGTATTACCAGAATATGAAGCATTTTATAGAAAATAAGAAAATGAGGAAAAAATGTACATAGATGCAAAATCATAATACTGAAATTTGGCTACATTAGGGTGTTATGTCACTCAAACGTCAACCAATGGACTAGTGACTGTACTTTTACGTTTTCTCATAACAAAACATTATATTAAAACGTACAATAATTATGCAAAGAGCTTACTCCTTTGCAGACTGACATTTGCGTCATAGCAAACCATCACAAACATGGCATCTATAAGCGTACCGTTTCTTTTGTGCAGCTACTGTATTGTTTTTCACACAGTTAAATTGCATAATTTTGGAACAGAGATAATATCATGCTGTTAACTGGTACTGCAGTCTTCTCGTATACTACTTCACGTGGTGGTCAGTTAATTTAGTTGACAATCTTCTTCGTATTTTACACTGGCATCCAGTGTACCTCTCTCTATATCTTACTTGCTGCTTTTCCTTCAGCCTAGGTACAGTTTTCCATATATTTCCTAATAAAATCGTATACGTACATGTTCTCTTTTTCTCAGTCAATATTTTAACTTTCTTCTCTTCGATAGGATAACACACTCACTGAACTGCATTGCAGCATTATAACATGATGATAAAGAATAAATCGTAGTTAATCTCCAACTTTAGACATCACCACTGTCTAAGTCCAGTAGCTGAACTACTAACCCCTCATTATTTGAAGATAGGTTACCGAAATTTGCGGAGTGGCCTTCCCAGTATTCTGATCAGCAAGTATGTTTGCTACCATGTTTTCCATCAAAAGCAGATATTAACTATGGCCAGTCAGTAACTTTCGTACCACATTCTTTCATCAGCCCCGTATGTATTTGCGTACCTGCAATATGATCCTCTTAATATAGACTTGCGATAGGCATTGTATTGCGTACTTGTTAGAGAGCATGACATATTGCACAGTTTAAACAGGAGAAGACTGTTTGAATATATTGAACATGTGAATTAATTGGGCTGTATTTTGGAGAACTGATCAGTGTCAATGTCTTTTTCTGGTTTTCGTGGACCAGTATGTGATAACTGTTTCGTAAGGTAATGTTTGTAGGGGTATTTCGCTTACTCTTCTACACTGTAGCGTAGCAGGACGGGATTTTGAGCGAGACAGCGCCGATGGACCTCGATGAGTTTGTATATGACAGACTTGGGATTTTAGTGACTGGAAAACGCAATTCTAGCGGCATTACAGGTGTCTGCAAGACCTGATCATAGAGAGCATGTGATAGTGAGGGTGTGATAATAACCCACTTCTAGCACTGATGGATCAGCATTTCTCGCGGAAGTCTTTGGATGTTGTACACTCTAAACACGATAGAAGGGAAGAAATAATATTGATGGCAACCACGGGGCAAGTCGGATGCCTTCACATGTCGACAGACCTAGACAGTCACTGCCTGGCTAACGCAATCCTACTTGCATCATTTGAGTGTAGTAGAACTGATTTCAGAGAACTTGGCTAAGCCATATTGTTGCAGTTATCAACGCTGCGGTACTGATGCACCAGCACGAGAGGAATTGTTTATTGGGACACTCGTGCGGATGGTGTGTTTACGCTTGTGCGCTGTCGAAGGGCAGGAGTTGTGGAGCGCGTTCACATGTCGACAGCCCTGGTCTGGCACTGCTTGGCGAAGGCCTCGCTGGCGGCGTCGCTATAGGCCATCATGTCGGCGAAGAGGGCGGCGGCGGCGGAGGCGGCGGCGTCGGAGTGCGGCGCGGCCAGCAGGCGGCGGTGCATGCGCAGGTTGTCGCTGTGGCGGTCGCGGCTGCGGCGCGACGGGAACGCCGCCTTGCAGCCCTGGAAGCTGCACGCGTGCACCAGGCGCATGTGCGCGCTCTGCATGTGCGCGCGCACCGCGAACACGTCGGCCAGCACGTCGCCGCACACGGGGCAGCGCCGCGGGTTCTCCGGGTCCACGTCGGGCAGGCAGCAGTCGTCGCAGCCGCCGCCCGAGTCCTTGGACGACGAGCCGGACGGACTCGTCGACGGCGCCGTCGACGTGGGGCTGTGGTGGCTGGCGCCGTACTGCAGGCCGCTGAACTGCCGCTGCGACAGGCACTCCAGCTGCTGCAGCGCGCTGCCCGCGCCGAACGAGGGCTCCGTCGGCTGGCGGTGGTAGTAGTAGCCGGCGGCGCCCTGCTCCGTCACCTGCTCCGAGAACTCCCGCTTGATACTCCCACACGAGCTAGTCTGGCAGTCGGGCTCCAGCTTCACGTTCGCCACCTCTTCCTTCTTCTCCCAGCACTGCTCGTCATTTCCGATCCTCCCGGACTCGAAATCTGTATCGCTCCTGCCGCTCTCTCCTTCGGTCTCCTGCCTCCCCTGCCAGTCTTCTTTCACCTCTTCCATCGGCTCCGATTTCACCTGCGCCGCCAGCGCTCCACTGTCGCTCCTCTCTTCGCCGGTCGCAGACCCGTCGTACGCCTCTTCACACACCGATCCCTCCTCGGCCGCACCTTCCTTGTGGTTCGCCACCATGAATCGAGTCGGATTTTTGTTCTTCCTCTTGCGGGAGCTCTTCGGCGACGAGACGCCGTCGGCGGCCTGCTCCTGCTTGAAGCCCGCTTCGGCCGGCTCCGCGGGGGCGTCGGTGCCTTCCGAGTTGCTCTGGACTTCTTCGTCAGTCTTCGATTCGCCGCCGAGCTGCGCCCCACTGGCCTGCGAGTCGCTCACGCTGGCGTCTTCGGCCTCGTCGTTCTTCGAAGATCGGTCGTCGGTTTCGTCGCGCTCCTCCATCTCGTCGTCGTCCATGTCCCCGTCGACGACGATACCGTAGTCGTCGTCGTCGAACATGTCGTCCTCTTCGGCGGGTCGGCTGCTGCTGCTGGACGCCGCGTTGTCCTCGGCAGGCCTCGGCAGGCTCACGCTGTTCCACTGCTCCTGCCGGCACTCTTCGCCGAACCTGAGCACAGGCACAGCATTGTTAATAGTCACCCGTGCACAAAGGCAACATTACAAATCAGCGATACTTGCTACAATGACATTTTTTCCCGAAAACAACAATAAACTCTTAAAAATGAACTCTTCTATCAGGGACATTAAAAGAATAACGGACTTACTTATCTTGTACATTATCTGTTATATCCTATGACACAATAGTTACAAGCAAAGGATACCCATTTACTGTGGATATGGGCAGTCAGAATAAAATATGTTTTCTTCTATGTTTCACACAGCCCATGAGAAAGTCCTTCTTGCAGTGAAAACAGGTTTAAAACCTTTTGAGTTTACTGACATGTGAAATACCTATTGCACGGAGGATCAATATAATATCTGTGGATTTCCAGTTACATCCCAGTTTTTTTTTTTTTTTTTTTTTTTTTTTTTTTTTTTTTTTTTTTTTTTTTTTACAAGCCCTAACTGTGCTGAGAGTGTAAGGTGTGCTAAATGGGGCACTGATATTTGCTGGTATTATGATTAAAAATTTGGAACATTTTAGGTTTGTGGTAAACGTGTTTTCAGAGGTAGTAAGATAAGAGGTGAGGACTGTGTCTGAAGAAGCAATAACTGGACACTATGGCAGAAGCTCTGCAAAGGGATCGAGTAGATGTTTATGGTCGCCTGCAGTAATTTATTCATGAGGTGCGAATTGGATGTGTGACTTAGTCGTAAGGAATCGAATGTTGAGATATTTGTGGTTGTTAAAGTACTGTGTAATCTTTGAAAGGAAAGGACAAGAGAAAGATGATAATTCGTGGTAGACTGAAGCTATACGCCAGATACAGACATGATATCCAGATCTTTGCCCTTCTTCCCCGAGTGCTAGACGTGCACAGTTCGCATAACAGATTCTATGAAGCTTGGAAAGTAGGATGGTTAAGGAAAAGGGTGGTTGGTCGATCAGGGATAGTTCATTCGATAGAGGCCTGCGAGAGGCGAAGATTCCGAATTCAATCCAGTCTGGCCTGCAGTTATTAACTTCTGAGAAGTTTCATACCAGAGCACGGTCTGCTGCAGTGCGAAAATTTCGTTTTGGATAGGAGAGATATTTGGTGTAATTATTGCGAAAGTATTGTAGCCAAACGAAAAGAAGAAAAAGGGAAGACGAGGGCTTAACTAATCAGCGGCAGAGGCGAAAAACTAATCAGAATTGATAGAGTGTGTGGAAGGAAGTCTCATTTTTATTTTTATTTATTTACTGCACAAATGAAGATCTGTTCCCTGTTATTATAAAACAGGTCGTCTATTTACCATTTATATGTTACATCGTATAGTGTTCCATATTATTTGTATATACAGTTTATGAGCAATTTCCAAGAAAATAATAGTAAAAATAATTATTATAATCGGCTATCTCACTATCAAAACCGAGGACGTGGTGCACTAGTAACACAGTGGGACGTGTTCAAATCCAGCTCTACGAACACCACCTAGATACAAGGCCACACAACGGCCCATGTCACAACACACCAACCAAGCAACACCGCCTAGAAGACAAGGCCTCACAACAGGCCGTGCCCACGTCACACCGAGAGGTCGCGAACGCTAGCTGAATGGCTGGCCGCTGGAGCACAGCCCACTGCCTCGTAGTGGCCGGCCAATCAGCCAGCGTTCGCACCCTCTCGGTGTGATGTGGCACGGCGTGTTGTGAAACCTTGTCTTCTAGGTGGTGTTGGACAATGCAACGATCGCTAGCTGACTGGCTGGTCTCCAAGAGGCATTGGGCTATTCCCCAGCAGCAAGCCAGTGAGCTGACGGCCGCGGCCTCGACAGTGTGACGTGACACGGGCTGTGGTGCGGCTTTGTATATAGGTGGTGTTTCAAAATATCCATGTTGGACACGAACTGCAGCTGTAGCGTAAATTGACGGTTTATTTTCGGGAAAGGAATTGCAACCATCTGCCTTTTTTGGTTGTTTTTTATTTAATTCAGAACTAGTTTTCGAGCCACTGTAGGCCCATCTTCAGTGAATAACTTTACAGGAATATTTCCGCTAAGTGTAGGCTATGCTGTCATGTTGGTTTGTGTTCTTATTTTAGGTGTAACCAAGTTGTGCATTGGGCACTTACGTTTTTAAACCATGAGAACATTTTTGCTACACTTAGCGTTACACATTACAAAATATAAACAATTGCATGTTTCAGTTTTCTTTTCACGAAAATAAACCGTCAATAGGTGGGGTTGCCTCAACCAATCGAGATTTAGATTTCCCCTGATTTTTCTAAATAATTCCAGACAAATGAAAGGACCTTTCCTTCGAAAAGCCACTGCCTACTCCATCTCCCATCCTGAGGGAAAAAATCCAATCGTGAACTCCGTCTCTAATGATCATTTCACAAAGGAACATTGAATACTTATCTGCCCTCTTCCCTCCTTTACCTTCACTCCCTCAATATGATGAAAACGATTTGACGAAACCACAGAAATCTTAATCGGGACAGATGTAGGGCCTGTATGGATTTGACCCAAAATCCTCCGAAAGAAGTCCATTGACTCCATCATTGGTGACCGATGAGGGTTACGCTAGGGTGGTCAGTAACTATTTACATTTGGTTATGAGATGTGGGTTGCGTAAAAAGTGTAGGATACAGTGGGTGGAGCGCTCACCTCATGTCGAGTCCGTGCTTGAGCAGGTGCGGCGGCGGCATGAGCAGCGGGAAGGGCGGGAAGGGCAGCGAGCCCAGCGCGGAGGACAGCGCGAGCGGGTCGCCGGCGGCGGCGGCGGCTGCGGCGGCGGCGGCCGCGGCGGCGGCAGGCGGCGGCAGCAGCATCTGGCGCGCCTGCGCAGACCGCCCGTCGTGAGGCGACATCTTGCGCCGCAGGTACGGCGAGTGCAGCTTGGGGTTGGGGTTGGCGCTGTGCCGGTTGCGCGACCGCCGCGAGCTGAACATCATGCTGCAGCCCTCCACCTGAAGGAAAAGCATACGCGTCAGTTCATCCATACACAGGACACCGAGTTTCCTTACTCATGACAACTGGACACCGTACATGCTACAGCTGTGTAATGACACCTCTGACATATACAATGACCACATTTCCACGAGAGACAGTAGGCACAAGTTTGTTCTACATACTAAATGTCGTTTCTGTTCGTGGACATGATCCAGCAGTATTCGGTATCAAGGAAGAAAGGACTCTCGCTACCAATGGGCACTTTTTTATTTATTTATTTGCTGTCGTTTGCAAAGGCCTGCCATCTGGATGCTAAGACAGGTCGTATTTTTCATTGTTAATATATTTTACACAGAATAATTTCTTCTTATATCTAGTTAACCAATATTCAGCTTAACCAACTGATGGAATAAAACTATAAATAACAATAAGAAAAATTGAAGTAAATAATTTATGTCGACATATTCATTTAACAAGAACAAGTAAGGAATAGAGAAAGTACAAAGATTTATGTTGAAAAGATATCCCACCATATTCTCTTTTTTTTTTCCTACTTTATTGCCCCATTTAATGACCTAACATCTAATAGCTAATGGTGGGTTGGAAGTGAAAGAATTAATTGAATTTATATTTAATAGAAGGACGATGTTAGGGGAGAAATTGGCACTGAATTAAATCATTGGGAAATACTGAAATTTTGTGCCTCGTCGGAATTCGAGCTCAGGCCACCTGCTCATTTAGCAGGGGCCTTGACCACCAGCCACGCGGACACTGTGGCCATCGCAACTGTACAGACTACCCTGTCGCGCCCCCATATCACGCTAATTCTCAGCTTACCCTCAAACTACCGTAGCTGCTCTGAGAAACCTCATATCAACATTGTCACTATTGACACAGTGCCCCTGTTCATTATTCTCGTTACTCTCGAAGTTTGGCCGATTCCAGTTAGGATTCCAGCGTGGTGTGCATTTGCATTGAACGAAAGATGATGAGAAGACATTAATCCTCAGAATGAAGGAGAAAAAAATGTTCAAAAAATTCAAATGTTTGTTACTCTGTGGGACTTAAATAGTTATCAGAACTAACGTTTACAATCTGTTTAAATTAACCTAAGGACAGCAAACACACCCAATCACAGTGGAGGACTTGAACATCTGACAGGGAGCAATGTGCACTCCACAGCAAGGCGCCTTAGAGCTGTCGGCCACTCCACCACAGATGAGGAAAATATGAAGGGACTTTAGGTCATTAATGTGCAGATCAGCTCAGATTTTGGATCTGATGGAAGGCGTGCTAGGGTACTCTCTATTGTTTCCGGATGGCATCTCCCTAATGAGCAGAGGACCAAGGATAAGTTCCAGTTCATCAAAAATTTTCAACTTTCCTCACTGGACAAGGAGAGATGGACAAAAGTGTGAGGAAAGAAGGAGTTGAAATAATGGGACAGGGATAAGCAATACATCATGGGAACGGCGTATATTTAGCTTGAAATAAACAAAAATAATGTGAGAAGTATGGAACACAAGCATGCGTTGGGAGCGATCTGGAATAAGTTACAGTGATTTTCAGCTAAATAAATAAAATGTCTAAATAAATAGCGATATTGGATAAAAATATATCTAAATAAATAGCGATTTAGCTAAAAATCTATCTAAATAAATAGTGATCTTGGCTAAAAAATCTAAATAAATAGCGATCTTGACTAAAAATCTCTCTAAATAAAAATAGTGATCTTGTTTAAACAAAAATCTAGCTAAGGAAATAGACATATTGCCTAAGAAAACTATCTAAGTAAATAGCGATCAAGAATAAAAAACGATGTAAATAACTAACGATTTTGCGTCAAGAAATTCTATCTAAATAAGTAGCGATCCTAGTAAAAAGTGTAAATAAACAGAAATACTAGCTAGAACTATCTACGTAAATAAATAAATAATATAGTAAGGACAGTTTACAACTCACCGCGAAGACGTGGCGACGAGCTGCGACAGGCACATACAAAAGCCACAAACATACACATGGCTGTCGCAGATCGTCGCCTCGTCTTTGCGGTGAGTTGTAAACTGTCCTTGCTATATTATTAATTGCAACCTGGACTTTCATTATTATATAAATAAATAAATACTGTGCGAAGGTTGCTTACAGTGCACTTGTGCATTTCCCGCAGGTGGACGGCGGAGAAGTGTATCTTGAGGGCGCCCTTATCGCAGAAGGTCTTGAAACAGACATTACACTGGACGCGCTTCTTGCCGGTGGTGGGGTTGACGATCTGCGTGCCCAGGTTGATTGGCAGGTCACACGAGCCGGACCGCCACTGGCGCTTGAGGGGCGTCGACGTGGCTGCCGCCCCCGGCAGCTGAGGCGGCAGTTGCTGCTGGTGCTGTTGAAGCTGCTGTTGCTGCTGTTGGTGCTGCTGCTGCTGATGTTGCTGCGGCGTCAGAGGCGGCGGAGGCGGTGGGGGCGGCTTGGGCGGCGCCGGGCGCATCCTGAGGCCGTCGAGGGCGTCGCGGCTGAGGTTGAGGGCGCTAGCGCCGGCGCCGTGCGACAGCGGCACGCGCTCCTCGGAGCAGCCGCCGTTGAGGATGTCGGCGACGGTGTACTTGCGGCCGGCGGTGGGGGCGGCGCGGGCGGTGGCCGGCAGCGGCGCCACCGCCGGGTAGCCGGGCGGCCGGGGGGCGGCGGGGGCCGCGCGCCCGCCCGTGCTCAGGTTCATGGGGCCGCCGGCCGCCTCGGCCGCCTGCTTGGCCGCGGCGCCCCAGTCGGGCGACGGCGTCTTGCCGCTGGCGCTGGAGGCGGCTGCTGCGGGCTGCGGCGGCTGCGGCCGCGGCTGCTGTTGGCTGTGGTGCTGCTGCGGCAGGTGCGGCGGCGTCATGGGCGGCGAGGGCGGCGGTAGCACGGCGGGCGGCGGCGACGCGAGCGCGCGGCGCACGTCGGCGGCCAGCAGCTGCAGCGCCAGCGCGCGCGTCTCGCTGAAGCGCAGGAACTGCCGCACCACCAGCGGCTCCTCGTCCGCCGCGCACATCTGCCACCGCTCCAGCGGCGTCCCGTCGCCCAGCTGCAAAGGCACCGCACTCTGTAGCGAACCCAGTACCATCAGTAACAGGACTACAAATAGTAACCACTAGGCGCCCCGGAAATGACTATTGCCTGCAGTAAGGCGATGAAAATTGTAGTGGAATTCTTATATCTGTCTTCTACTTATCTACAAAATAATGTATACCCCCTTTGGAACGGAATACTCTTTAATTAAAGGTGACAGAAATACAGTAGATACACAAGAAATTTGTGAGGCATTGCTCTCGTGAGACTGGGATCAGCAGAAGCAGTGCGGTCTCAGTGCCGTCTCAGAACTTTAAGCCTTATATTCCAAGACTTCTACATCTACATAGATACTTCGCAATCGACCGCAAGATGCGTGGCGGAGGGTACGCTATACCACTACTAGGCATTTCCTTTCCTATTCCACTTCCAAATAGAACGAGGAAAAAAGAATGCTTATTTGCCTCCACACAAGCCCTTATTTCTCTAATCTTGGCTTTGTGATCACTAGGCGAAATGTAAGTAGGCGGCAGGAAGATTGTTCTACACTCTGCTTCAAAACCCGGCCATCTAAATTTCCTCAACAGAATTTCTCGAAAATAATGTCTTTCCTCCAGCGATACCCAATTGAGTTCGCGGGCCATTTCAGTGACACTCGCGCACTAAAAAATGTTCAAATGTTTGTTAAGCTTATGGGACTTAACTACGGGTCATCAGTCCCTAAACTTACGAACTACTTATGAACTAACTAAGACTAAGGACGGCACAAATATCCATGCCCGAGGGGGGATTCGAACACCCGACCGTAGTGGCCGTGCAGACAGTGACTGGATCGCATCAGTCCCCTCGGCCACCGCGGCCGGCCACTCGCGCACTGGTCGAACCTACCACTAACGTATCTAGCTGCTCGCCTCTGAGCTGCTTCCATGTCTTGCTTGTAACTGATCTGCTGCGGATCCAAACACTTGATAAATACTCAAGCGTTTTATACACGATCTCCTATACAGATGATGTACATCTTCCCAAAATTCTCCCAATAAACCGAAGTCGACTTTCTGCCTTACTCATAACTATCCCTACATGTTCGTTCCATTTCACATTGCTCTGCAATGTCACGCCTAGATACTTGAACGACGCGACTGCATCCAGTAGCTCACTACTAATGCTGTAATCGAACATTATGGGTTTGTTTTTCCTACTCATGCGCCTCACCTTACATTTTCCTACATTGAGAGCTAGATGCTCAACGTAATTGCTGGTCACCAGCGATCCGTACCTCCCTTTTTTGCGGACAAAAAAAGGTGAGTAACACTAAAAATAGACCTTTTGTGATGGCCATTTGACAGCAGCAAATTTAATTGCAACTTACGCCTAATCCGTTCATCTGGTGTGAAACTTGAATAAACGTTTTTATAAAGAAGAAAATTCTCTACAACTTCGATCTCATATGTCGCTTTCATAATTCCCACGGGTCAGTGGTATTTTCAAAAATACAGGGATTTGATACAGCCATTTGATTTTACGAAAACCAGAACAGCCAAAGAAAATAAACTTGAATAAGTGGACAAACTGCCACCGAGAGACAGGCCATAATATTTTAACGGAAAAGATAATAAAAATATGGGAGAGATATTAATAGTTTAAAGAGGTAAAACTTCAATTAAAAGATTATGTTAGTCAAAGCTAAACTCGAATATCAAATAATTATCCCTTTTCTTTTTATTTATTTATTTATTTATTTATTTATTTATTTATTTATTTATTTATTTATTTATTTTTTGTCTACATCCACATAAATACTCTGCAAGTCGCATTGAAGTGCATGGGAGAGAGAGTGGATAGATATTATCAAAATAGTAAAGTCGTAACCGCATTGTCCATATTTTTTATTATTTTTGTCCGAAATATTTGCAAAAAATAATAAAACTACAGGAAAATCGGAAGAGAGCCGCAAAAAAAGGCAGTGCGATTTGTTTGGTTACACAGACTGCGGATTTTTGTTGTTGTGTAAAGGGGGGACTGCGGTTTAATACGCTCTGTGTCCTGCAGTCGTGCATGGTTTCGCCACACAGTTCATCCTAAATAGCAGCATTATGGATTCACAACAATGGAAATCCGAATGTTTCTCAGTAGCTTGGTTACTCTTTCACTCTTCAATGGCTGGACAGATTTCGATGAAGTTTGGAACGGTGATAGTCCGTACCGTTATTTGACACATATGTTTCAGTATCTTATCAGTTGAGGCAACTGGTTTACATTTGTTTTCCAAAGACTGAGCAAGTTGTAGTTGAAATAATTTTATTATTATTAGTCTCGGGCACTTAGTGCCTACTGCAGATTTATTGGTGACCCAATACTCTCCATCGGAACAGGGTGCGCTGGTATGTCTATGAGCTGGCGCTGTGACCTGTTATTGGGTAGGTATGTCATTAAGTTGGCGCTTTGGCAAGGATGCTAAGTTTTTAGGTCAGTGAGTTGGTGCTTTGACCAAGTGATGGGTCAGTATGTCGGTGAGTTGGTGCTGTGACCAGTTAATCGTTTTGAATGCCGGTGAATTTACGCTGAAACCAGTTGGTGTGTTGGTCTTCTGAGTGAGTCCGTGGTCTGACGAGTCTGTGAGTGGTTGTGTAAGCGAGTTGGCGCTGCGGCCTGTCGGTGGGCTACGCACCTGCAGGATGTAGCCGCGGGCGTAGTCGTCGAGCGACCAGCCGAAGCCGGCGAGTACGTGCAGCAGCTCGTCGCGACGCAGCGCGGAGAAGAGCCTGTCGAGCAGGATCTTGAGCCTGATGGGCAGCGCCTGGCAGCCGTACAGCACCAGGCTGGCGATGTCGAAGGCGGCGTTCGCCTGCACCGTCGTCTGCCCGCCCAGCTTGTCCAGCGCTGCAACAACACACACCCGTCTCACGCCACTGGCTAAACGAATCGCTCTGCCAACGGGACCACAAACACTTTTCTGTTATCTAGTACCCTACAGCAGAGTAGTCGAAAAAAATACCGCGTTTGACAGCTTACAGCTGGGAAGCGGAAACGGCTGCAATTGAAAACAACAGTCGCCTATAGAACCAACGTCAACAATGAGGAGGAGCAACACACATGCAAACAAAATCGTGTTAAGAAACTGATTAAGGAGCGAAATAGTAACTTGCATCTCACTGGAATTATCAGGGAACCTCTTTTACTGACTGTACTCATCCAATATGTAAATAAAAGTACCAAATCCTCTGACTTACCTGTCTCTTTACACAATTGAAGCCGCGGCGGAGTGGCCAAGCGGATTGAGGCGCTATGCTACGGTGCGCGAGGCCGTTCCCCGTCGGGGGTTTTAATCCCCCATCAGGCATGGATATTTGTGCCGTCTTTGTATTAGTTAGTTCATAAGTAGTTGTAAGTTAGGGACCGATAATCCCGAATTTAAGTCTCAGAAGCCTTACAAACATTTGACAGTTGAACCCCCTGTCGCATTTATGAAAGTGATGAAGTAAACGTCATTTAATTTTTTTCCAACGTAAGATGCATCATTTAACTATCGGTATTTATTACTTTGACGAACAACCATTACAACGGATATTTAAAACTTTCACTTGGGTAAATTTTAAATTTTGATTGTGTAAATGTATACAAAAACAGCTGAGAAGAATGAAACGTTCGCAACGGCGGGCAGTGGCTATGAGAATGACAGTCGTTACTGAACGTCAACAGTGACTACAGAGAGATTCACCATGGCAGCGATAAATCCAGCTATTCAGATTTAGGCAACCTCCTGAAATATGATCACTTCAGACTACTTCTTTGCAATTTCATAATTTATGCCTTAAAAAGAAAAAAAAAGTAGTATCTTGTCTCTGATAAATATTAAAGCAAATGTTCCAAGCTGCTCGTGGTTACTTTAGTGTTTAAGTCCCCTCGTTTTCCTGCTTTGATAAATTTCGTTTCCTCATTATAAATAATTTCTCTTTCTTGTCCCATTTTCCAAGAATTAATGGAAACAGTGGTTTCTTCTACTGTAATTACTGTTGTTAACAAAATTTTGGTTATTGTTATTCTTAAGTGTTGCAATTCATACAAAATGTAGCATTTCTCATAACATGACTATCGTCATGAATTATAAAATATATTTAAGTTTCCAAAGCTGAGAGAGAGAACTTGATGACGTTAATGACTAAATAAATAAATTTGAAAACAGAGTTAATAAGGAAATGGCTATAAATAAATTTTTATTATTTTTAGAATAATTTAAGTGAAAATACCCGAAAATTCAGCATTATTACTATAATCCACATCCACATCCATTTCAGATAATTCCTACCTCAAGAGGTGTCTTTAGTATAATCTTTCCAATTATGCGCTCCCTCTCTTTTATGTTTAACCGTGAAATTCCCTTTTTGTCATCCCTGACTTTAGTTTCACGGAAGATAATTTTGACATATCCGTACGGTCAGTCAGTCCTCCCATTTCTTCACATATTTCCTCCAGACATTTCGGCTTAGCTTCCTTACACGTCTTATATTTATTTAAATTCTAACGGTTGTACTGTATTTCTTTCCTTTCTAGTAATTTACTAGAAATTAAAGCGATCTGCCGACGGATCTTCAAGAATTTTACTATTGTATCTGTCAGTAATATAGTAATTATTTACAAAACTTTGTGAATTATGTATTAACAAGGTCACTGTACGCTGTAATTAAAGGGGCAAATGATAATGACAATAATAATAATAATTAAAACGACAGAAAATTTATCTAACATTGAAATTGATATTGGGAACGGGCGAATAAATTTCTTTGGTTATCTCACCCAACTACCAGAAAATCGATTGACGAATAGAATAATAATGTAACAACATTGAAGAATTACACATTTTGGCTAGATGAAATTCAAAGGGCCTTGAAAGTGCAAACAAAAACAGCCACATTTTAGAAATAGGCACCTTCATACATAAAGTAAGCAAATTTCTGAGCAACCAAAACAATAACAGTATAGACGAAAGTGATCAGATGAGCGTAAACAAGCCTTTTCGAAAAAAAAAAGAAGAAAAAAAAGAAGCCGTATTGTAAGAACAAGAAGAACTTAAAGAATAATTGATCAAATTACTTGCTTAAGATCTTCCATATCTGAAAAAAATCTGCTGATAATAATAACAATCTTATGTAAAAAGTACTCTGTCCGTTTGCATGTTTGTATTTCTACAAACGAGTTTTAATGTAATCTTGATGTTATTTTGCAAACTTAACCTCCAAGAAGAGGAAGATTAATGTCTTCTTAAGATTTCATACAGTGAATTTCGGAGGGTATCTTCCAACAGACTTTAACGCCTTTTGATTATTCCTAAGAAATAGGCCCTTGTTTTCAAAGCAGCGGCGGAGAGGCCGAGCGCATTGAGGCGCTATGCTCCGATACACTAGGCCGTTCCCTGTCGGGGGTTCGAAGCCTTCCTCGGGCATGGATGTTTGTGTTGTTTTTAGTATAAGGCAGTTTATAAGTACTCTGTAAGTTTCGGGGCTAATGAACGCACAGTTAAGTCCCATAAGCTTAACAAACACTTGAACATCTTATGTTTTCATGTTGAAGGTTTATAACATTGCAAATAACAGTAAACTGGAATAAACTTCGAACAATGTCACTGATCTCAATGAAATTTAATTACATTCTAAAGTACAAAGCCAAGATCGAAAATAATTACACATTTTATGACGACCGGTTTAATGGGCTATGCCACCACCTGGTCATATAAAATTATACAGGATCATCTTACGTTATTTAACAAATGGAGCTTAAATAGAACGTGTAACATAGCACTTTAAATAACCTTGTATAATTTTATATGACCAGATGATGGTGGCATAGCCCAAAAAATAAATAATTATTTCGCGATCTTGGCTAACTTCGTTTGAAGATAATTAATCTATTAGATCGTCTGCGCAACCTCCGATGTCATGTCATGTCAACAATGAAAGTTGGCAGATATATGTATGGGGATAAGGCGATGGGGTGAGAAGCCGGAAAAGGAGATGAAAAGAGAAGGAGAAGATGGGTAAAAGAGGGGATGGAGATGCAATGTAGGGATGTAGGAAGAAATGGAGAGAGATGAGAGGCGGAGATGGACCGAGAGAGAAGGGAAACGGAGCTGGACTAACAGAATACAGGGAGACACAAATACGCTGCAATGTCGGGTTGTTAGCTAATGGCAATTAAAAATGACAGCGCGCACGCTAGGGTTCGACAATTGCTTGTTGAATAACAGCAGTCTTGAGAGTGACTGTGGCCTCTCTCTGAAATCAGGATCGAGCACGTCGTTGTGGGATGACCGTCGAGTGGTTCACAATATTTATAAAGAGCCGTCGAGTGCCACTGAAAGAGGTCGGGGAGCCGCGCTCGACAATATGCGGCTCGTCATCGCGACGAGACGCGAGTCCCAGTGATTGAGCGCCATGTTCCGGCCGGGCTGGCTGGCACCTCCCCCGTGGGAGTGGTTGGCCCAGGCGGGGCGCTTTGTGCGGTGACAAAGGCCGCTTCCTGCGCGGGAGCCGGCCCGCTGGAAGGGTTGCGACGCGGCACGTCCCCACCCCCCGTGGGGACAGCTGCAGCCAATGACACGGCCAAGCGAGCAGTCGCCGCCACGAGGGGAGCGGCAATAGGCGGGCGGCGCTACTTAACGGACGCGCCCACTGCAAGCTGCAACGCGAGCCGCCTGCGCAGCTGCACCGCTCCGCTTGCTGCAACTGATGACGCTATTGCGGCGCACCGTCTAATGCCAACGATACTCCGGCACCGACTTGTCCAAAGAAATTTTGCGTTACGCTATGATTGTGCGATGATTCGGTTGAACAATAGGACAAGGACTAACGCCTTATTTTTCTTTTAACTCTTTCAGGGTTGGTTTTTTTGTGGTACGTTTTGAGTACCACCATTCCGGGCTATTATGCCGTTGCCTTATGGATTTATTATGGAAACCCAACGTTTCGTCCCCGACTGCGGAGGACATTTTCAAGGGGGATCGTGGCACTTTTGAATGTCCGATGCACGTCCTGGCTCGCTACTGACAGACAGTAGCGAGACAGGGTGTGCATTGGACATTAAAAAGTGCCACAATCCCTCTTGAAAATGTCCTCCGCAGTCGGGGACGAAACGTCAGTAGCGATCCAGGGTGTGCATGGACATTCAAAAGTGCCACGATCCCCCTTGAAAATGATCTCCGCAGTCGGGGACGAAACGTCAGTAGCGAGCCAGGGTGTGCATCGGAAATTCAAAAGGTCCAAAATCCTCCTTGAAAATGTCCTCCGCCAAACCGTAAGAATAAAGCACTGTCGGGCTTGGCTAGAACTTGGATGCATCACCGTCCGGCTATGCTGAGGTTTGTTAACATCGGTCTGCACTCAATCCTGGTGACGACAGTTGAGAGCTACTTCTCTGAAAAGTTCCGCTTCTGGTCAAGGAAACTGGCAGAAACTATCAGAACAGCTGTGTGCTGACTGTACCGCCACTGCAAAACACATCAGTCGAAGCTCCAAGCCGAGGATGTCACGCCGACCGGTCTCTGCCGTTGGACCTACAGACGTAGTAAGCGTACATCATTACAAAGGATTTATCAATAAATTAAAAACTTTCGCACTCTCATTTGTTTTCACGTTCTAAGGAAACTATTGCATACGAGTGGATAAAGATGGCACTGTTGATTACATTGTGGTGAAGTAGCGTCAGCTGGCTGTGTTTCCTGTGTCAGTAGAGGCCTGCTGAGGAGGCGGCGAGTGAGACGGCGTGTCGCCGTTTATTTACGGAGGCGGCGGGGGCGGAGGGTGCGGCCGCGGCCCAAACAAGGGGCACAAGCGCGCCCTCTGTCCATTACACGACCCATATAGGCTACTTCCGGCATAGAGTTCATCCCGCCACCGGAGGGGTGGTGGACTGTTCCTGGTTTAATCTGAGGCAAAGACGACGACAAAGAAGTGATCATCTGATTAGAACAGCGTTTCGAAACCAATGGGCTGTGACAACACCGTCTAGAGACAAGCCCTCACAACAGTCCATAGTTTGTCACACAGAGTAGGCTTCGATCGCTAGCTGACTAGGTGGCCGCTGGAGCACAGCGTACTGTCTCGTAGCGGCCAGCCTGTCAGCTAACGATCGCGGCTTATCGGTGTGACGTAACACGGACTGTTGTGAGGACTTGCCTCAAAGTGGTGTTGGCTGTAGTCCACCTGTAGGTTGCGGGCGGCCTTGCTATGGGCAGCGATCTCTGGTCAAATGTCGAAAACGAAATATAGATTACTGGAACTTTCAGGAGTGTCACTAGTCAATCGTCGGACGTACAGAATGGGATAATAATTCAAATGCCTCATCGCGGCTCCCATACCAATCAAATGAGAATGGTTCACATAGCAAAACAAGAGTAGGTCTGTCAGTCCTGATGATCAGTGCGCCCAGGTGTCGTAGATGCCTGCTAATTCCCAGCAATCAAGAGGCCCGGATTCGAATCCCGGTCTGGCAGCAATTTTAGAATTTCCCCGCTATCTGTAGATATGACCAAAACATTGCCATATATGGTCAAGGAATTGGGCACCAGTGACGTCACTGGCGGCGGCGCGGCTACATAAGCAAGGCACCGGCCGCGAAATGACAGTCATCCACTTGACAATGGCAGAGAAGTTCTCGTCGAAAGCTCGTGGGCAACAAACCACACGACGCGGCTTGTAACCCGAGAAGACTTCTTTTTCTGGCTACCAATTTTCACATTGACTTTCCCTTGTAAAATCTTAAACATGGCTGCAGTACAGCAACGTTGGAACACAATCAAATAGTGCTCACTCGACCTGCTTGTGGCGTTGCTCCACAATTTTTATCTTGCTGACAGTTTTTAAAATTTGATATTTTATTCCACGACATGAAGTCGCCACATATGCCCACTTAATTTTATTTAACAATTACTTCAATGTGAGAAGAAGGCAAAATTACTTTTGCTGAAACCTGGATCAAGGTTTACATACCTACACCATTTTTATGCAACTGCTTGGCCGAAATTTTGTTCACTATTTGATCCTTTCCCTTGTCTTTTTTCTTCTTGATATTACCATACTCTTCCTTTTCTCTTCTCTGATTTTCATATTTATTTACATATTGTACGCAAAGTTTTAACCTGAAGTTAGGGTAGGGGATGGACCAAATTATTCACAGTGCCCCCCCCCCCCCACACACACACACACTCTTTCTCTCTGAACGTGAGCATCGACAGGAAATTACAGAGCGGTTATGTTAAAAATACATCCGTGGTCAATTGAACACACGACTACCTCCTAAAGAGACATCGCGGTAGAAAGCATAGTCGCAATGTTGCTGCAACGGCGGCAGCGTGCGCAGCCATAGTTCTCGCCGTGACCGCAAGGAGCGCGCTAATCAGCCCGGGGCGTGTGTCCGCCATTGGGCAAGTGTCTTCCACCCAAAGGCCGGCGTCGCAATTTATAACCGCCTCTTCCGCGGGTTCTTTTTGCGAAAGAGACCGTTCTGTTGCGCCGCGCCGCGCCACGTCTCGTGGAAGCAGGAGAAGGAGGAGGAGGAGGAGCAGAAGGCTTTAATTACGAGCCAGACGCCCCGTACGCGGAGAAGAGTACTTCAAAGTGCAACAAAACAGCGAACGCGGCAACAATAAGAAAAGCCATTAAAACGGCGGACTATAAAGGCCGTTGAGCTACACACGCGCGCGCACAGGGGCACAAAGTGTGTCCGGAGAAAAAGCGGGCGGGCCGGCGGCTTGTTTTCTTGTTTACGCGCTTTGATTGCCGGCGCGGCGGCACCGGCCGCCCATAAAGTATCGGCCTGGCAGTCGCCAGTGAAAAATGTCGCGGCGAGCCGAGGTGCGCGGATGAGCCGCGCGCGTTAATTGCCAGCAGGTAGGAGGCAGAGCGCGCCGGGGCACGGCCCCAGGAGGAGACCTCGAGTGCGGGATCAGGCTCCGGTAAGGCTCATTTGAAGGGGTTGTGTTAACAAATATGACAGGAAAATCGTTAGCCGCTAATGACACACCATCAGGAGGGTAACAGAAAATGGATGTCCAGAAGGCGCAGAGATCAACCTTCTCTCCTTGAGATATTAGGGAAAGTTGGGTTATAAAGACAAACGAATTCAAAATATTGAAATTTTTCGATTGTTTAGGGTTGTTGAAATAAATTCAACGACGAAGGTGAAAACTTGTGCTGGACCGGGATTAGAACCTGGATTTTCCGCTTCGGACCAGCGGTCGCCTAACCAATTAAACTATCAAGCCAAATTCTCAACATCTAGCTTATGAAGATACAGGGTTTTACCTTAGTAACCTCTTTGGTACGTTTTGGTCGAACAGTAGTTATTGTTGGCATGCAGCGATAGATGCTGGGCGACAATGCTTAGGTTTGAACGTTTCTTGTTTGTTGGCCGGTGTGCGGCAGTCTCCCACCGACTGCAGAGCGATACAGTCTCACGTCGACAGTGAGTCCGTAGCCCGCGTTTAGCGGTGGCTAAATTTTTGCCCATCTGTCGTATCGCATATGACTTTCGGTCGCAGTTGCGTATGGAAAATTTTCAGTGTGGATTTGTAGACATTTAACGTAGTGGCACACGGTTATTTAATCAGTGTACTTGTCGTTCCGTAATAAAGGAAGTTAACAAAGTTTATTGTTATGGATCAACCCAGTCATTGTCCGCATCGCATACAGTCATACCATTGGAACAATGATTAAGGATTAATTAAGCAGCAAATAGTATATAACGGCACCTTCGCCCATCAAGGAATAGGTGGACGCAGCTGTGACGCTATAAGCTCCCTGCCCATTGATTCCTTTAGCTAGCAGTCTACTCTGGATTTCATCAAGGGATCGAGCGGTGCAATGCGTTCGCACTGAAACTGTCAATTGCCTGTTGGTGGCATATTTTACAATTACTGGTATGGTGCCCGTTCTTTTGGACATGTCAACAATTGTGAAATATGCCACCAACAGGCAACTGACAATATCATTGCTGATGCATTCGAGCACTCGATCCCTTGAGGAAATCTAGTATAGACTGCGAGCAAGAGGAATCAATAGGCAGGGAGCTAGAAGTTGAGAATTTGGGTTGGCCGAGAACCATGGCTGGATAGCTTAATTGGTTAAGGCGACCGGTGACCCAAACCGGGAAATCCGGATTCGAATCCCGGTTAAGAAGAAATTTTCAACTTCGTTGAATTTATATCAACGCTCTGAAACGCTCTAAATGTTTCATTATTTCTAATTCGTAAATATAGGCAATTAATGTCAATAAATATTGTCTGTTATTTCGGAATTGTCCGAAAGAACAAACACCATATCAGTAATTTATAACGACATGCTTGGGTAAAATGACAAAATATTTAAATGTTTGTAACGTTATGGGACCTAACTGCAGTGGGCATTGTTCCCTAAATTTACAAACTACCTAAACTGACTTACTCTGAGAACAACACGCCCGAGGGAGGACTCGAACCTCCGACAGCGAACAGCCGAGTGCTCAGTACCAAGGCGCCTTGGCGCGCACGGCTGTTCCGCCACGGCGGTAGAATGATATATCAAGGGTTATGACTCAACCAGTTTACTGGCACAACATGCATTTTGCTGTTGAGATACGTCGATTGGTAACCCTGTTCCTACGTATATGGCCACAATCTGCTGGCTTCCGTATTGTTGCTGTGAACGAAAAACTTTAAAGGTCCTCAAGTTTTTAGTTTTCTTCATATACATATTCAGTAATATTATAGGTAATTAACTCACTTGGTCTCTCTTGGGCCTGCAGCACTATATATGCCATTTAAAGACATTTGCATTAAAATTCCAATTGCTGTTTTGAATATAAGTATATTTATTACACTATAGAACCTATTTCGGCCTTAGCGCCATCCTCTTGTATGTCAGGTGGTCATGACATCCACATACACAACTGCCGGCCGCGGTGGCCGAGGGGACTGAGGCGCTCCAGTCACGGTCTGCACGGCCACTACGGTCGGGGGTTCGAATCCCCCCTCGGGCATGGATATCTGTGCCGTCCTTAGTGTTAGCTAGTTCATAAGTAGTTTGTAAGTTTAAGGACTGAAGACCCCGTAGTTAAGTCCCATAAGCTATACAAACATTTGAACACATACACAATTGGTTTTCCTGCTGTAAATTTCTTTATTGTTTCGTAAATTTTACTAACGCAATACTTGTTCTAAAATGTTTCACGATTTTCTAATTGATGTTTGACAGCTTCATGACAGATAACTAGCGATTTTATATCTATGTCCGAAAGAACAGACACCAAATATACATGTTAATTTTCTCGAAGGCGGCTATTGAGATATTCAGTTCAGATGCACTGCATGCTCGAAGTCTTTCGGTAATCGCCATAATGAGGATAATAGGCGGGGTCATCAGTAGAGCGCAGGTAAGTTGAAACTTTTTGTGTGATGAGAGACGTACAAGGATAGTTTTGATAACTGCGTCCCGACGGCATTGTGGTCTGCGGAACTGCTAAGTAAGCAGGAAACTCGGAATCGAATCTCGGTCTGGCATAAATTTTGAACTATTCACGCTGAAGTAATTCGATATCCAATGACATTAACTTAATTCGTTTGTCTTTTGCCATTTTACTTTATATCTGCATCTACATAAACACTCTTGAAGTCGCATTGTAGGTAATGGCAAAGTAAATATTACTAACGATATGCAGGCATTCGCGATGAATATCACTGAAGAAATATTGTCGAGTTATCAGCCCTCTAGTTGAATCGTATTGTAGCTACGTTTCCACACATTTCCAACTCGTTTTTTTTTAAGACGAAGTGCCTTCAACTGAAGGTGAAGCGTAGGAAAAGTCGCCGAAACCTTACATCAATGTGACCCCACTAGTCCTGATAACCTCTTAAATGTTATTAATAATTATTACATTTTCCAGATAACAGTAATCAAAAAGTTTCCAGTGCCCAGTTTCCGTTGCGACGCCTCTGAGTCTGTTTTCCAGCCCTCCCCGACGCTTTTTCAGTCGCCGTCGGCTGCTCACTTGGCCTCGGCGGCGGAGGTCCGCGACCCGGCCGGCCCTCCACCCCGCACCCCGCTGCCTGAAAACGCGCTTTATTTGCTCTTGGGGCGGTCCTTCTGGCGGCGGGAGGCGAGTGCCGGAGCGCCGGCGGCCAAAAGAGCCTTTAATTTTTAAAATTTCATAACCTCGCCGCGACGTGCGGGGCTGGACGGAACGGATATGCGAGACGCGGCGAGGGGGCGCTGCAGATCAAACAATGGACGCTGCGGGGGCAATTTTCTGCAGCGTCCAGCGACGTGCAGGGGCAGAGGCGGCCGCAAGGGGTTGCGCCGCGCCGCGCCGAGGAACCGCCGGCCCCAGTACTGAGACCTGCGGAAACCCTGTCCGCAGTGACAGGTAGGGCGGCGCGCCCCTCCTGCACGTGCCTGGCTGGAATGGCTGGCCCAGGCAACCGCAAAAACATAAATACGAGGTAAAGTTGATACATAAGGCACAATAATTTCATTACGAAAAAGTTTAATAGTGTTTTTTCTAATATAGTCACCAAAGACACCAATAATTTTTCCCGTCACAGAACCAATGTAATTATGCCCCATTCGTAGAAGTCCGTTTTGTTGGAGTATAAGTACCTCTAGACTAACTATTTCACCGCTGCATCCGTTGCGAAGTATTGACCGGCCAGAACTTCCTTCATGGGGGCCAACTGATGAAAGTCTGAATGTGCAAGGTGCTGTATGTGCGATGGATGCTGGGGCACCTTCCTCCCAAATCTATCAATTTCCCGATGACGGGAGCAGTGTTATTGTCATGAAGAAGTTTGATCCGGTCAGCATTAATGTTGTGGGTAGATGCAATTACTGGCAGTACAAATTGGGGAATGGCAGTAGATCAGTCATGTGACCGCGAGCAGACACTCAAACTGTTGACCACATAGCAATAGACTAGCTCCTGCGTTCTTTTCCTGAGAGGTTGGCTGGTCTTCACAATATAAATGAAGCAAGGGTGAAATTGCTTAAATCACTGGACCTGGCTCTGTGCCGGCAGCATTGGCCGAGTGGTCTGCGGCGCGCCAGGCACAGTCTGCACGGCCGCTACAGTCGGGGGTTAGAATCCCTCCTCGGGCATGGATGTTTGTGTCGTCTTTAGTATAAGATAGTTCATTAGTAGTTTGTAAGTTTAGAGACTGATGACCTCGCAGTTAAGTCCCTTAAGCTTAACAAACAAAAACCTGGCTCTGTAACGGGAGATCCTATTCACACATAATCTTTTATTACCCTGAACGCAAGTATTATTTACTGTAGTAACAATAGTTTAATATGGTGGTTCACAATAACCATACGATAATAATAATAATGTAGTGTCTCTCACGAGCGGCACAAAGGTGCTTAAGTTTTAAAATTAGCTCCAGCAATGACATTAATTCTGTATTCAGTTCTGTTTAGTTACAGTAACTTTGAGTTTTTTCCTACTGGGAACCGGCATATTTGCACACAAGTCTGCTTGGTTTCGGGCGTCTAGTGGTACGCCCTCAATCCATCAACAGTGAGGAATCTTTTCATACGCCGTCGATCCATCAAGAGAGAGGATTCCTTTCAAACGCCGTCGATCCATCAATAGTGAAGATTCTTTTCATAAAGTGATGTCCTTCTGTGACGGTAAGTGATCCAAGATTGTCATCACTATCTGGCCCTTGTAGTTTTCTGTCAGTATACAGGCACGTAACAAACACGCGGTTTAAAAGATTTCATTATTAATCGACATTTCTCCGTGGGATGTCAGTGACTGTACCGTACAGATTAAGGGTATATTATAATAACAATAATAAGCCGTCTTCAGTCACGATAATTTTATTGATTTTATTGTCCGACGCGTTTCGGAGCTATAACTCCATTATCGAGGACTTTATTACTGTATTTTTGTGTTACATCTGCTTCAGTGTTTCGCCTAACGATAGAAGAACGACACAGATGTTAGTTTTTGGCGAGACTGCCCCAGTTTTTACATAGGCAGGACAGACACATTATTTGTCATACGATCATTTGCAGTAGAACTCACCTTCATTAGAGCAAATAAAGCCTACCAAACATCAACAAAGACCTAACAATCTGCCATACACAACCAACAGGCACCAAACTTAATATATAAGAAGTACTAAAAATACACAAACAACAAATCATCCAACCCACTGACAAGCTGAATGAACAGACTGACAGCGAATATGATTACTTTCTGTATTTAATGAAGATTGCCTCTTCATACAACAGCCACACAGAAAGTGAACAGCACAATTACGTCCCTTAATTCCTATTTCATGCTGTCATTTAATTTTTGTCTTGCTTATAGAAATAATATAAAAACCTTTCAACAATTCCGGCAAACCACTAAAACACTTGGTAATATATACAGTTCATTTCTCAATTATCTTGTATGATAATAAGTTTTTCAAAGTTTAAGTCGAATATGTCGAATGTAAACATTAATTACCGATTCTCTGTTATCTTAAAAATTTTGTTTATTTTGTTTTGTTAACCTACTTTGTTAATCAAAACAAATGATTCTAACTATAGCTGCAATACTCCGTAACTTTAACGTAATGAATTTGATGTATATAGTACCGGCATAAAAATGCCAGTTGCAAAAATGTGTGAAAATGCGGAAGTTATTTCACCAACGCCGGAGATAATTTCATTTCGACAAATACAGGTAAAACTTCACAATACTTCACTGTATGTTTATTATAAGATCCTTGCATTAACGCCTGCGGCAACTTTCTCGCCAAAAACTAACAATTGTGTCGTTCTTCTACCTGAAAAACTGAAGCAGATTTAACACAAATATACAGTAATAAAGTGCTCGATGATGGAGTTACAGCTCCGAAACGCGTCGGACAATAAAAACAATAAAATTATTGTGACTTAAGACGGCTTATTATCATTATTATTATTATATACCCCTAAACCTACAAGATTTCAGTCACCAAAAGCAATCAAACTATTTTGCAACAAAGAAGAAACCAATACCACAGTTGTTGTTACAGCTTGATAACAAACGGCAACAGTTATCAAAACATCGGCCAGACTTTCAGGAAACATTCCTCACAAACACAGAAAGAAAATAATTATGTCGACATTTGTCAGGAAACGCTTAATTTCCATGTTAGAGCTCATTTTAGTATTTCCCTTTAAATGTAAATTGAAATAATTCGTGCAGACAATTGTCAAAATACCCAATTGTTTCGTTAGTATGTACTGTACTTCCTCGATTCACCGCCACTTGGCCCAATTGAAGGAAGGTAATGTTGACTTCAGTGCTTGTGTTGACATGCGACACATTGCCCTACAGTACTAGCATCAAGAACATTTGTACGTAGCATCAAGTGGTTAGTATTCATCACGAACGTGGTTTTGCAGTCAGTGCAATGTTTACAAGTGCGGAGTTGGCAAATGCCCATTTTATGTATGGATTATCACGGGGCAATAGGCGTGGCACGGTACGTTTATATGACCGATGAATTGGTAGAGGCGGACCAATTCCATGGCCTCCACGCTCTCCTGACCTCAACCATCTTGACTTTCATTTATGGGTGCATTTGAAAGCTCTTGTCTACGCAACCCCAGTACCAAATGTAGACACTCTTCGTGCTCCTATTGTGGACAGCTGTGAAACAATACGCCATTCTCCAGGGCTGCATCAGCTCATCAGGAATTCCATGCGACGGAGGGTGGATGCATGTATCCTCGCTAACGGAAGACATTTTGAACATTTCCTATAACAAATTGTTTAAAGTCACGCTGGTACGTTCTGTTGCTGTTTCCATTCCATGATTAATGTGATTTGAAGAGAAGTAATAAAATGAGCTCTAACATGGAAATTAAACGTGCCAGAGACATGTCGACATATTTTCTTTCTTTGTGAATGAGGAACGTTTCCTGAAAGTCTGGCCGTACCTTTTTGTAACACCCTGTATAAAGGCGATCTTGAGCGCCCCGCCAGTACAGATGTTGTCTCCTATTAGCAGTCATAGACTGAAAAATAGGGCGCAAGAGAGGACAGAATGTAGTAGTTGCTATAAGATGCTTCAGTCAAAGTCAAAAATGGGTCATCAAAACTACAAGGGGGGGGGGGGGGATCAGATACCATGTCTACATCTATGTCGACATAGATACTCTGCAAAACACATTCAAGTGCCTGGCAGAGGGTTCATTAACCACGTTCCATTCTCTAATAGCGCGCGGGAAGAAAGAATACCTAAATCGTTCCGTTTTCGATCTGATTTCTCTTACTTTATTGGGATGGTCATGTCTCCCTAAGTAGGTGGTTGCTAGCAAAATATTTTCACATTCAGAAGTAAAAGTCGGTGATTGAAACTTCGCAAACAGATCACGCCGCATTGAATAACGTCTTTCTTTTAATGATTTCCACCCCAATTCGTGCAAACATTTCCGTGACGCTCCCCCCCCCCCCCCCCCCCCCGTAACGTGATAAAACAAAACGAGCTGCCCTTCTCTGAACCTTCCCAATGTCTTCCGTCAGTCCCACCTGGTGAGGGTCCCACAAGGGGCAACAGTACTCCAAGAGAGGACGCACAAGTGTGATGTAGGCAGTCTCTTTGATGTAGCTGGTGCATCTTCGAAGCGTTCTGCCAATGAAACGTAACCTTTGGTTCGCCTTCCCGACAATATTTTCTGTGTGTTCTCTCCAGTCTTGTCTTGCTCCTCCAACGCTTCAAGCGGAGTCGATACGCCATTGTACTCGTATGTGAATCCGGCCCGCGGTTCTTGAAAGGTTTTCCATGACTGGTCTATACTAAAACTCCTCGTTCTGTACAGTGAATGGGCTCGTGGAACCTTAGAAATCGAAATCTTCACAGCGTCAGAGTAGTATCTGTAACAATTGGAAAAGTTAACTCTTCTTGTAGGGGCAAATACCGAGTACTCGTCTCCGCTGTGCAACCACAATCACGCTTCTCGTCCATAAAAGTGCGGTGCCGTTTATCTCGGGCGAGATGCGGAAGCAAAAATGAGCGCCGGTGGGCAGGCGAGCGCGGAGCACGATTTATTAGTTGGCGGCGTCCGGCGCCCTATATCACCTGCTGCTGCTGCTGCGGGTAAGAAGCGCGCGATGACTCGCGGCGCGGCTGTTTGTTCTGGGCGCGCTTCTTGCGCGCGCCGCCTCGCGCGCTTCCTGGAAGCCGCCGCCATCGCACGGCGCGATTCAATTTCTGACGCCCGCCTCCGCCGTTTGAAGTCCGCCGCCGGCCGACGAGTCAATCTTGTGTAACCAGCATTGGCCACGCCCCGCGAGGCGACTTTTTTGCCCGGCGACGCGCCGCGAGCCGGCCGGCCGGCAGGCGTCGCGGCGCCGCGGCGGCCAAGGTCGGCTACGGTGCCGATTGCCATCTCTGGTCACGCCGAGCCGAGGCGTCGGCCCGAGCGAGGGTCGCTGGCACCGCGGCGGCGCTGCCTCACCTGCCCACGCTCGTGTTTTGTTCCCTGTACTGATTAACTAGCTGAACACTAGGCGCTGCGCGGGCATTTCTTTACTCCCGTCAGTCCATCTCCACTTTTCTCTCCCCCCCCCCCCTCTCTGATCAAATCTCCCCCCCTCCCGACGCAACCCAGTCGTACCATCTCCTCCTCATCCTCCGCCTCCTCCATCCCCCTATTACCTCCTCCTGCTCATCGATGGTGACGTACAGCAGTGGTCTAGGGCATCTTTATGTAGACGGGCATGCGCATCAACTTCTGCTGGCGGCTTCCGCCGCCATTTTTGTTCCAAGCGGCGACAGCGACACTTCTCAAAGGCGGATTTCTTTGCTGTTATCGGTTTGAAATGTCGCTTGTTTCACTTCTAATACACATATGAGGAGCTACTTTTCTAAACGCATAAAGTCCAAAAAATTAATATTTTAGGAGAAACGAGAGACGTATACCGCAAAAAATATTCGATTATTTTTTGCCGGCCGCGGTGGCCGAGGAGACTGAGGCACTTCAGTCACGGTCTGCACGGCCACTACGGTCGGGGGTTGGAATCCCGCCTCGGGCATGGATATTTGTGCCGTCCTAGTTCGTAAGTAGTTCATAAGTGGTTTGTAAGTTTAGGGACTGATGACCCCGTAGTTAAGTCCCGTAGACTATACAAACATTTGAACATTTGATTATTTTTTCCGAATTTGACACCACATACTCGGGGTAGGGCTGTTGATCAAAATGTGTTTAATACAAGAAAATTGCTTTTTATAATTTTAAATTCAAAATGTTGGAATGACGGGTGTTACTAACAAAAGTTCAAAACCCCCAGAAAGACGGGTGTTAGTAGCGAGCGTTAAAATCAGATGTTAGTAACGCAGGGTTAATAAAGCAAGGATTACGTCCAGTGCTCTTATTCCGTGTGTTACATTAATCATATTGTAGTCGTGGTGCAACTTCTGTACCGCGATTCCACAACTGCTGTTCGGAGTCCTGCAGGAATCTCTCTGCCCTTCGCTATCAAATCAAAAATGTTCAAATGTTTGTAAATCTATCGGACCAAACTGCGTGTTCATCAGTCCGTAACTTACAAACTACTTGACCTAAGGTAAACTAACGTAAGGACAACACACACATCCATGCCCCAAGGAGGACTCGAACCTCCGACGGCAAGCAACCGTGCGCTCCGCAGCGAGGCGCCTTATACCGCTCCGCTACACGACCGCGGCATATAATATTAAGCTATGACCACTTTAGTGATGGACAAAATGCCTTTTGTTGGGTTCTGTTGGACAAAATGGCTTTTGATGTAAGCTATTTTGGACATACTGCATTTTGATTGGTTTTCAGTGACACGTAACTGGTAAAAATACTTTTTATTGTTTGAAAATACATTTTTTAGCATCCAGTGGATGAGAAACGTTTATACGCAATGCCCCCTTCCCCCAGAATATTAACTGGTCATTGTTGGACGGTTAAATGGTTTCGATTTACTGCACGAGTTTTACAATGCAGCAAACATAGCTTAATAAAACAAAATAAAGGCATCTGTGGGACTTAAATGCAGTTTGATTCAATAACACTACATGACAAAATGCTATTTGTTCCATCTGCTACTTTTCAGCGCTGTTTTGGAGATGTTAAAATGCGTTTTAACACAGTCTGATTGCAGGAGTGTGTAGAGCAGGTTATAAAATACCGGATATCATATCAAACAGAATCTGTCCACCAGTGGACATAATGCGTTTTGAAAAGTTGGTCAAAATGTTCAAATGTGTGTGAGGTCTTATGCGACCAAACTTCGTGGTTATCAGTCGCTAGACTTACACAGTAATTACTTGATTAACTTAAACTAACTTACGCTAAGGACAACACAAACACCCATGCCCGAGGGAAGATTCGAACGCCCGACCGCAGCGGCCGTGCTGACTGTGACTGGCGCGCCGCAGACCGCTTAGCCACTGCGGCCAGCGAAACGTTGTTCCAAATACCAAGAAATAAACAAAGATTTTGATAAAAAATTAATATGGTCATAATAAATTATTTTAATCCAGCTTGAAATCTCGTTAAATATATTTTCTGAAGTTTGGCTCCCTCCGTGTGTATCCGAAGTAATTTCTTTCGCATTGGACAACTCAGCTTTATTGGATACCAGATGCTTTTCCAAAGCTTCACGATAACGCTACGTTTTCGAATGTGATACGATAAATTTGATCAGAATACAATCCCAGGTCTGTGCTTTTTTACGGAATATTTTTCAACATTCACACAAAATGCTATTTCAGTGCACAAACTATGAAAGTACATTACCATAATAAACCACGATGCAATAAAAGATTTATGAAAGAGAGAGGAATGGATCACTGAAAATATTAGGTATTGCTGTCAAATTCAATCGTTTCCAACCGTTCGCTCTATTTTTTCAAATTGGCTGTCTTGAAATGAAACTAAAAATTAATGTTCTTAGTAAGTTAATGCGAAACAACGTAGATGTTTAAAAAGGTTTCTCATCACCTTATTAAATCATTAAAAACCCATTGCCGCCAATAGGCGAATAAGAAGGGTTCAATTTGGAGGTAAGACACTTTGTCAATAAACTACAACATAGCTATGACGAAGGTTCACAGAAGTTCGTGCATTTTATCATATCAGTAGTTTCGAACATGATTTACAAGTGCGAGCCGTATGAGCCGTTGTAATTAGTAAAAACAGTGTGCCCCTTCAAAGGTAATAATATTAGTTTAGTCTTTCTGTTGATTCTGTTAATTATCGCCAATATATGTGTAAATAAAAGTCGAAGTCTTCGCTAAGAATAAAAATAAATAAATAAAATAAAACAAGTGTTGAAACCTGCCGTTTACAATATGCTGACTTCGTGCGCAATTACAAATGATTTAATCCATTTCGCACAATTTTGAAGTACTCGTTGATGTCTATTTATAATGATAACAGTTTATTATCAATACTTCCCGGCTTTTATTGTCCACGGGGAAACAAACCATTTTCCGAACAATTAAAACAATTCGAAGATGTACAGCCATCATGCTGAAAGCATACTGATTGCCCTATGTGCCGTCTCGCATCGACGCGAAGGAACAAAAATGGCCGATGAGCATGCCCGTCTATATCCAGGTGCTCTACAGTGGTCGAAATAATTTAAATCCAAATTTTAGTGGCAACAGTGAATTTCTCCCACCTCCACCCTATCTCAGATGTACTACACAATGGTGATATAGGACAATTCGATTCGATTTAATGGAACGGTGTCCGACACGACTCTCTCGCTTTCCAAGCATTAATCCCGACTCACGGGGTATACTGCTTTGCTACAGCTCCTCCATTTCTTTCTGTCTACATCTTCTGGTCTTAGGCCTACAACTTCCATGTCTGCCCTGATGTTTTTAGTTCAACTCTTTGCCGGTCTTCCTCGTAGTCTTGTTTCTTCTGGGTTGATGTGGAGTGCTGTTTTTGCAACCGAGTTGTCCTGCTTTCTCATGACGTGGCCGTACCAGCAGGGACGACTTCCTTCAGTTTTTGTGATGGGTGCATCACCAAACCTTTTCCGGACTTCTGTATTTTTTTTTTTTTTTTTTTTTTTACATAATCACATTCGGGTCACCCCCATGGACCAACGAAGCATCTTCATGTCCATGGTATGTGACATTTTCTTGAGTTGTTTCATCATAGAGCGACACTCAGTACCACAGATTGCTGCTGGCCGTAGCATGGTTTTATAAACTTTTGCATTTAGACGTTGAGGCATTTTTTATCGCAGAGGACTGCAGTGACCTGTCTCCACTTGAGCCATTTATTCACTCTCGTCCAAGTATCGAGAGTTGTATCACAGTCTGAGGTGACAACCGATCCCACGTACTTAAAATGCATGGTTTCCTGCAGCTCTTCACCTTCAATACTTACCGTACCACTGGTTTGGGAGCCGCATTCTAGGAAGTCGTCTGGACATTGAGGTGCAGACCATTTTCAGCCAGTCTGTCCTTCCACATTTGAACCTAGTGTTGCAGTTCTGGGAGGGTTTGTTCGGTAAGTACCACATCATCGGCATACAGAAGGGTCCAAATATGTGAAGTCTGTATGTTGGCTGTTACCGTATCCATGCAGAGGATGAAAAGTAAAGGTGAAAGGGCAGAACCGTGAAGAACACCAACAGTGATAGCGAAGGGCCGTGGTGGAGTAGCCGAGCGATCTAAAGCGTCTCGCTACGGAGCACGCGGTTGCTCGCCGGCGGAGGTTCGAGTCCTCCCTGGGGCATGGGTGTATGTGTGTGTATTGTCCTTAAGTTAACTTTAAGTAGTTTGTAAGCTACGGACTGATGACCATGCAGTTTGGTCCGATAGATTTACAAGCATTTGAACATTTTTGATTTGATAGCGAAGGGCATTGAGATTCCAGCAGGACTCCGAACAGCACTTGTGGAACCGCGGTACAGAAATTGCACCACGACTACAATATGATTAATGTAGAAAAGGGAATAAGACCACTGGTCGTAATCCTTGCTTCATTAACCCTGCGTTACTAACATCTGATTTTAACGCTCACTACTAACAACCATCTTTCGGAGGATTTTGAACTTTTGTTAGTAACACCCGTCAATTCGGCGAGTGTGATTCGAAACCAACACTACCTGTGTACATTTGTTCGTCAATTGTTCCTAGAAACGTCACAGCTCACTGACAATTTTAACGTGGCCATCGTTTTGACGGATGTTAATAAGCTAGGGCTAATGTGTAATGGTGTTATTGAGCAATAGAAGGCAGTGCTTACCGAGAGAATGCGAAAAATCCGATTCGCTTTGAAAGATTTCTTTCTAAGGACTGTATAAAATCAGCAAAAGAAGTTCCGGAAGTGGGCTGAATATTGCCGCACTATTCGGTACCAAACTTCGTATATCCATAGAGTATCAACCAAAATTTCCATATACTTCGTGATCTGTTCTCCCGTCCAGGAAAACGTACATAAACGAAAAGTAATAAATAACGCCTATTATAAGGAGTACGGGAAAAGAATATTAGTTAGTGTGTGTCGTGTTGAGCTCCCCTGAGGAAAGCAATAGAGCGTACGTTTGTCGTTTCACGGGTGCTGGGCTGATAATGTGCATTTTTAACCAGAATTGTGTTCAAAATTGTTCTACATCTATATACCGAGTATTATGTGGAACAACATGTAAAGTGTGTTGCCAGTATACCAGTCATTTATTATTATTAATAATACAGTTATTATAATTAATAATGATAATAATGTGTTTGGTGCAATTGTTTCTTTATTCTTGTATTCCGATTTCTTCTGCTTATTCTCTAAAACTACGAATATACTCCACACGGTTGGCACTTTCAAATAAACGAAACGAAAGCAAACTGCCGATAACACACTGCTATAAAATCTGGACAGACCTTTTACTCGTCAGAAACACGTTGTCTCATATATTACCAACGTACTGCAGTGAAAAAAAAACTGCTATGACCAGAGCTTGAATCCATAACCCTCGATAAAACTGGCTAATGCTCTAGCAACTTGCCCATAGCAGCTTGACGCTATATGGACTCACAATTATGCTTTTCATTTACTGCATAAGTCAGGCGTTACTTATTATTACAGCTTATGTACGTTCTCCTGAACGACAGCACATAGGTGGCCGAGGAGACTGAGGCGCTTGAGTCACCGTCTGCACGGCCACTAAGGTCGGGGGTTCGAATCCCCCGTCGGGCATGGATATTTGTGCCGTCTTTAGTATAAGGTAGTTCATAAGTAGTTTGTAAGTTTAGGTACTGATGACCCCGTAGTTAAGTCCCATAAGCTTAAAAAACATTTGAACATATCGGCGTTTTGATTGATACTCAATCGATATACATTTGACACCTATATGACTGACATCTGGAGGTTTGGGTGTTAGAAGCTATCACTGACAGCAAAGAACACTTAAAATTTAACTCACGAAACCCGGACTTTATGATTCATCATTGTACATCTATAACACCAAGTTGAGAAATCGTTTAACTGTAATAGGTTTCTCAGGTGTTATTAAGTTGTGAGGTATTTCCATTAAATTGTACCTATGCGCGCCTACCACATAACAGCCCCACATCACTTCTTCGGCAGGCCGTAGAACGTGCTGTTGCTGGCCAGTTAATAAATTTTATAGCCTCCTCAGCACAGACAGGTCACTCGGACAGCCCGTGAGGGAGGGCGACGCTCAGAGGACGTTCACAGGGTCTGCAGACCGCCTTTCCCCTCACTCTGATGCGCCGTCCCTCCCAACCTTCGCCTCAGATCCTCCTTGGCTTTTTCTTGCCTTTTTTCCCCTCTCGTTTTATCGTCTCTCTGCAGGGGGAGACGCGGGACTTGACATTTGGTGGGGCACTTGTTGAATGTCGCCCCGGAGGTCCATACGACAATCTCCTTGTTGATACAACAGCCATTAAGAAGTTCTACAAGCCGTTGGCGTTTGCCCTTCTGCCGGGGACCGTAGGGGAGCGACTACAATGAAAGCAGGCGACTCTTCGATGGCCCAGCCTGGAGCTGGAGGAAGCCCATCAGTTCTCCGTGATTGTTGTGCTTCTTTTGGCGCAGAAGTGTGCGACACGTTTTGGTATGCGTTACTTTCTCTCTCTTAAGAGCTCCTGTTAAGATGAATATATTTCCGAAGGCGTACTACCCCTAAGACACTGATATATCAAGCATGTTCTACAGAGGCTACTTGCATTGCAGCGTGATACTGCATCATTGGTTGAAAATCCGTTCGTAACTATAAAAAAAAAAAAAAAAAAAAAAAAAAAAAAAAAAAAAAAAAAAAACGTAAAGCGATTTGCTTCTTGAAAGTGTGAATGAATGAAAATTTGTAGAAAGGCCTCTACTACTGATTGACGTGCGTGTCTTACAATTCAGGTTGTAACTGTGGTCATGTCCGCCAGTAGTAATTTTTGTTTTATGGGTTGCCAAGAGTTTCTCAGCCGCCGTGTCTTGACTCACCAGTGTGTCACTTACTCATATCAGGTGTGTTTCGCGATCTTAATTTCTTCAACTTTTCCGCAGACAATATTTCTAAAACGTAACAAATTTACCGCCAAATCGATTATAAGAGTATTCTAACGTCTAATATGCAATTTGCGTATTAAAAATACGTGGGCCAACTTTGGGCTGTTTATCCGTTCTCTTCTTCACGTCAGTAAAAATAATCACATGTCGAGATGTGGAAGCTGATAAGTAAAATGGTGCACTCTGAAGATACAAACGGTTCAGAAACGATGAGTTTGGCCAACATCCAAGCCATATTTCTGTGCCTCGCCTTTCATCGTTCAATGATGGAGGTATCGTCAGACGTTGTAGCGCTTCAGAAAGCAGTTAACAGTCTCATACAAGCTCAGTAAGCAGAACTGTCCATCGCTTTTCTCCTAATCACGTCACCAGTGACACGCTTCTGTAGAAAGTCTTGCCAGACTCTGTCCCGCGGATCGCTGGTGCTTCACGGGAAGTGATTAAACACACCGCGAAAACTGAAATGTTCAAAATTTTGTAAATCTGTTGGACCAAACTGCTGTGGTTATCAGTCCCTAGATTTAAAAACTACGTAAAATAACTTACACTAGGAACAACACACACACAGCCATGCCCCAGGGGAGACTCGAATCTCTGACGGGAACGGTCACCCGGTCCGTCGCATGATGGCTTAGACCACGCAGCCATTCACGCGACCCGCAAAAACTATTGATAAATGACTTTTTCTCGATATTCTGACCACTCTATTTAAGATTGTTCAAAATTTTATTCCAATTCCTGTGTTGTTATTATTTAAAGATTAAATAACCACAGCAAAAATTGTTTCTCATTTTTAAAATTACTTTATTAACCTTTAAAATGAACAACAAGTTATTAGAAGCGAAGCTTATTTTAATTGGTAAATTTTGAATTAACTAAGCCTCTCGGAATTCACTTGAAGAAATAAACGCAAACTACGAAAACCCTAGATCAGAATCCTCTTTCAAGTCTTCTGCAGTATATAAATATTTTATCTACCTATTTTCTATTCAAAGTAACCCGGTAAACACTCTCGTGTATTTGGGGGAAAAAACCGTTAAAATGTTGCTTTACAGAACACCCTTTCTACCTGCGTAAATTACCCTGTGTCAAGATCCGTGGAACCTGTAATTCGGCATAATCTCCCACGATTTCCGGATACAATAAAAAACTAAAGAGCGTTTCGTATCCACGTCCTCAAGTGTGTCGTGCAGGTTGTAACACATAACGCATACTGCCAGGGAAGTTTGCTCACCGCAGCAAAGCTGTGTCAAGTTAATGACTACAAGTAACGGACAGTTCCTATCGAGACCTGTCATTTCACCCACAACCATTTTTCTGTTTCCGATTGATGACATCGTGTAACGCCGATGAATTCTTAAAATGGGACACAATTACTTTCATTCACGTTCAAAATTGTTACCGTCTCTCGTTTCGAAGTTTAAAATTTTCTTGTAGAGCCCGTAATAATGTGTGGAATAATTCATTAGCAGACATCAGAATGAGTTCGCAGTTGTTTATTGTAGAGTACAAAAATCTCTTCCGTCGCACACGAACTTTTCTAGCCTTCTCATTCCACACTTAAACTTCAGATGCATAACTGTAATATCAATGTTGACGTGATACTGGAACATAACGGAAGTACTTAAGTAAGGAATTTTACAACTAGATATACCGTCTGCATTCGCCTCAAGGCGTCTGTCATTCCTATTTATTCGTTTCCTTCAAGTTTGATTAAGAGAAATTTTAGTATTTGTTTTGATGAGAAGGAGTAGTAAGAACAGCACCTTCTAAATATGAGCACTGCAGAACTGAAGATAAAAGAAGCAAGGGATTTCTTCCAGAACCTGGAGAAATCCCAGTTAATTTTGGATATCAGGCTGGTGCAGAGGTGTTTCGTGTACAAAGACCGAATAGTCCAAGTGTGTCGTAAAATAATACGTTCGCACTCAAATTACAACTCGTAGTCGCATAGATGCTTAAAATGCACGTTGCTTTTTACACGATACAGTGCTTGTTGAATGTGACCGGTTCCTTTACAGTTCGCTTCGACACGGGCACAGACATCGAAAGATGCTGGGCGAAAACCATCAGGTATCTCCTTGAGTCTAGCCAGTAAAATAATAAATCTCTCACGACCGGATTCGAAGGCCAGAACGCTACCACCTGAGCTACACCGACAAATGCTGCCATTAATTTATGATTTGTACTTACGCTTACTTGCAAAAGTTCAAAGTCAATTTTCTGGAGATTTTTAAGAGATGCGTCGAATGGCTTTGGCTGATTGTTACTTGAGTTCTGAACTTCATGTGCCATAAATATGAAAACATTCTAAAATCCGATACCCATTGTAAGCTATGGGTGTTCGTGGAAGAAAGTAAACACACTTTGAGAGTATGTTTCATTTTATTTTTAACGGTATCATAAATTTTATTTTACTGATCATTACGAGTGGTAGAAATTTCACAAGGATAATTCTTGCATTAAATAAAGAAACACCGTGGCTATACAATTTCATTTTAATTTATAACTTTTTTTCTATTCAGGGCTATTTTTATACTGTGGCGTTTAAGAGTTAACGCAATTTAGACTTTTATTCAGTTATACGATCATTAATTCGCCCTTGTGGTAATCATCATGTCTCACACGGATATACATCTGATGAGTCTATATGTATCTATGGACTGATGACCATTGCAGTTTTGTCCCCCCTTCAACAACCAACCAACCTATATGTATCTATGACTTCGATAATAGGCCTATATTTTATTATTGTGAAACTTGATAATGGCCACTACGCCAAAATTACTGTCGTATCAAAGAAATTTAATAAATGATATCCTGCAGTGAAATGGTGGAACGAAAAAAATCAAATGTTTGTAATCCTATGAGCTCAAACTACGTTGATCATCAGTTCCTAGTCTTACAAACTACTTAAACTAAGTTAAACTAACCTAAGGACAACACACACATCCATGCCCGAGGGAGCATTCGAATTTCCGACGCGGGAGGCCACACGATCCGTAACGTGGCGCTCCAGACCGCTCGGCTACTCCCGCGCGGCCGTGGTGCAACGTTCGTTTTAACTCTAGGACATTACAGATAGAACACAAACTGGGATTTGTGAATGATGGTGAAGAAAATATGTAGTACTCCTTCGAAGGAAGCACCCCATGATGTTTATATGGAGTTATTTAGGAAAATCATGGAGAACAATGTGGGGAAGAGATCTAAAGTGCCCTCCTCCAGAATGTGAGTTCTAAGTAACAACAGGAGGGGTAGGAGGCTTGGCGTTTAACGTCCCGCCGAGATCGTGGTCATTAGAGACGGAGCTAACGCTCGGAGTGTTGTGGGTAAGGATGTGGAGACAAATCGGCCATGCCCTTTCAAAGGAACAATCCCGGCATTTTCCTGGTGTGATTTAGGGAAATCACGGAAAACCTAAATCTGGATGGCCGGAGGTGGATTTGAACCACTATTCTTCCGAATGGGAGTCCAGTGTGTTATCACTGCGCAACTTCGTTCGGTGAGTAGTAACAGTTGGTAGAATACTTGGTTTCACGTTGTGTGTCTGTAGAGTACATGTCATGCCCAACATCTTATAACGATTTCTTGTCACCAAACTTTATGGACAGTAACCGTTGCCACGGTGGAGTAGCTAAGCTGTGTAAGGCGCCTCGCTGTGGATCGCGCGGTTGCTTACCGTCGGAGGTCCGAGTCCTCCCTGAGGCATGGGTGTGTGTGTGTTGTCCTTAGGTTAGTTTACCTTAGCTTAAATAGTGTGTAAGCTACGGACTGATGACCACACAGTTTGTTCCAATAGATTTACAAACTTTTTTTTTAGTAACCGTTGTTGCAGCTGGTAGCAGCAGAAAGTAGATAATGTAATTGATTTGATTAAAGGAGAGGTCGACGTCATCCTTTGCAAACACAATTTGTTTATCTTAATCTGACCCCCCTCCCCCCACCATCACCACCACCGCCTCACTCGATCTTCCAGATGTACACAGTAAACAATAACACGCGCCAGACAGAGCGTGCCCGCGTGTACACACACACACACACACACACACACACACACACACACACACGCAAGGGTACGCTTACCCGGACTCGCACCAACGTCGTTTTCGATTAAGTAGGCAGCAGGACGCACGGTAATATTAAACACGATATTGTTTTTCGTGATAGGGGGTTGTCCCGGACGGGAGCGCGGTACGAGCAAAAGAAGCCGGAGGAACAGAAAAACACAGAGAAAAAGAGGAAGGGCTGGGGGAGAGGGGGCGTCGGTCTGGAAAACGAAGCCGAGCGGCCGGCCAGGAGGCCGGAGATATAAGGGGACAGAGCCTGTGCGGTGATTTATCTGCGGGCCGCCTTTGTGCGGGCAGTTCCACTGGGCCGGCGGTGTTCGCGGCGGGGCTCCGCGCTTTGTCTTGCGCGCCGGTGGCGGCCATCTTAATGATGCCGTGTCCCCGGCGCAGCGTTATTTATGGCCCCGCGATCGGCGTTTATCGAGTCTGGCCGCAGAGGGCGCCGGACAAAAACTGGGCGACAGCCGCGGCCGGACAGCCGCCGCCCACCGCCCACCGCTACCTGCTGGCATGGGCCGCAGCCGCAGACGCAGCCGGGAGCGCCGGCCAGGGGCCACCGCTCACACTACCTCCAAGCGTCTGAATGCTCTTCCATGTCACACGAGCGACCTAACTCCAACTTCAAGCTTAGTAACTGTGGTGTTCAATGTTCAAATGTTTGTTAAGTTTATGGGACTTAACTACGGGGTCATCAGTCCCTAAACTTACAAACTACTTATGAACTACTTACGAACTAAGACGGCACAAATATCCATGCCCGAGGGGGGATTCGAACCCTCGACCGTAGTGGCTGGGCTGACCGTGACTGGAGCGCCTCAGTCACCTCGGCCACCGCGGCCGGCTAACTGTGGTGTCGCACAAGTCTAAAGTGCGCGCCACCTACTTTCGCCGCGCGCCGCCATGCACGCACGGCGTGGCGTTCTTACGAGCGCCCTCTGCTACAACTCCGCTCGTGGCCACCACTGAACGACATCGTTCACTTGACACTGAGATAGGAAACAGTTAACACTTCGGAATCAGATAGGCACCAGTAAAGACTTGGCTATCGGTTAGGCCCTAGGAATCATCAGTAGGAAGGCCTCTATATAAACTATGTATTAGCATTCTGCAGTCAAGATCTATGTAAAAGTTAATTATTACTAAGTCTCTATGAAATATATATATCTCGTTCTAATTTACTCTAGTGTTTCTAGTTTCTGCTGTCCCACTGGCTGGTCACCTCCATACCGCACAAGCGTGCATCCTTTATTCCTGTGTCGGTCTCTTTCTACTCGGCCACCGACACCCAGGTCTACCGGCGCAAACGAAACACAAAAGCGGCGACGAGGCGGGGACACAAAAGTGTCGACGAGGATGGGATGCAAAAGTAACACTAAAACCGGGCCGTTCGCAATAGCATTTTGACAGCTCAAGATTTAATTGCAAATAACGCCTTAGGCTGGTGAGCCTTGTCGGTACGATTTACTTGTGCTGGCGCCAGTTATTCGTCGCGCACGTATCGATATCCCTCCTCTTCACCGCGGGTGGCGCGGCGTGCCTATACTCCGTTCACCGAAACGAGAGACGTATTCACTACGTTTACATGCAACACATCTTCCGGAAGACGAAAACCGATTTTCGTAAACCGTTTTCCGCTGTCGTGTTTACATGGCATAGCCTGAATCGGATTTCCTAGCCTACTTAAAATGGCGGCTGAAAAACAGCTGATTCAGTTCCTGGTTTAGTCAGCACAATCGCTATTTTTCTTTATTTAAATACACAGCTTCATGTTCACTCAAATATTTATAGTTTTATTTCACATTAGAAAATGTCACTCTTTCCATATGTGCCCAATTCTTAACAAGAAAACACAATCTGACAAGCCAAGATCGCTTCAAAAACGGTTGCGTTTACATGGGCACGAAAATCGATTGTGGAACTGGAAAACCGCTTTAGAGAATCGGATTTCCAGAATCGATTTTGGAGTGTTTACATGGCCAACCAAAATCGGAATTGGGAAACCGGTTAACGAAATCCGGTTTTGGGAGCCCATGTAAACGGGGTGACTGTAAACACACCGAGGCGCGTGACCAGGGGTAAACAAAACAGGGTCGCGCGCTCAATTTTGCTGCACCCGTTTCAGGTGTAAGGTCGTTGTGTGTTTTGTTATATAGCAGTGCTATTAGAAGCCAAACATTTAAAATTCATTTCTTTTAACACTCTATAAATGTGATTTTCTCCGAAAATTTCCGAAATCTGCATCTTCGCTTACCACAGCAAGCAATTTGTTAAGTGTTCGAAATTTATTACGAAAAACTTTTCTACGTAACGCATTTCAGTTAAAGTCATCAAGACGTTCTGATCGCTTCTGTCGGTATTTTCTTTTTTTCGCCTTTGAGGTTTCAAAGAGAGCGTGGCTTTCTATTGACTATTTTCATAAAAATTTTCTGGACACAACAGCTGCGTTTCATACATACTAGGAACTATGGGTTTCTCTAAAGAACTTTATTACTTCTTCATTGAACGCTTCTTGGGTGACATAATGAGGTTTTGAAACTTGTTTGTACTTAACAAGTGGTTTTTACGATAGTGGAAAGGGACAGATAAAAATCCCAGGACGTGGCGGGGCTCGAACCCACGACCTTTGTATTTGTGCAACCGAGGCGCACATAATAAAAATATAAGCAATATATATTAAATACATAAATGATATATATTATATTATTATTTTTATATATTTAATTTTCTATTAATTTATTTAATACGATATATGGTATTATTAATATTTTATATATATTTCACTCTGTTTATATTCTCATTATTTTTTGTTCTCTGACCGGAGTGGCCCTTTAGTTCGTAACATGGCACCCAAGACAGCCCGGTGCCAAACGTTATACAATATTTAAGAAACTAGAATTCAGAATTGTATTTTCCGTATAAATATATGGACAAGAAAAAATATCTCGTAGTGGGCAGATAAAATGGTAATACACCTCTAAATGTGGATGACACAGTCTCTGCAAGGGTAACAAACCTTAAATACCTCGAGGTAATACTCAGTGAAACGAACGAGATAGACAAGGATATTATCGCACGAATTGAAACGGGTCATAGTTTTCCTTGGAAAAACTGCCAAAGTTCCGGCTTATATCTAGATCCAGAAAGATCAAGACTGGCATACTATAATCCAATCTGTAGTCCTGTATGGAGCATCGATAATGTAATCGAAAATGCGTAACTTAATAGTCATGAGCACTTGAGCAGTACAAGAGATGTATTCACTCTTAAGTAATGTATTTTAGAGCCCATCTCCACTGGACTTTGTTTTCTAGTATTTGTGTATCCATCTTGAATTGATGGATGTTTCGGACGACGGCGATCTATTATTGTTAAAAAAAAAAAAAAAAAAGGTAAAGCAGTCAACAATGCGAAAATTGGTTTGAACACCACAGTGCTTTACTAGGCATGGTCCTGTTTGGAGGTGGTATGCCGTTGCCTTCCTCCGACCTTGGAACTGACTTACCCAGCCAGTTATAGGGGGACCTACAGTTTAACGTGGGTTCCGAACCACGGTGCTACTGGTATTTTTCACATGAGCAATACTGCCAGAGGTGAAATAAGTGGAAAGTGACAGATAAAAATCCTAGGACCTGGCGGGGATCGAACCCGCGACCTTTGGATTTGTACTCCGGCACTCTAACACTGTGCAACCGAGGCGCTCCTATTATTGTTATAAGTGAAAAATCTTCAGCCGTTACTTTTGGATTTTATTGACTAGTTTCGAGAATACACTATTCTCTTGTTCAGACCCTTTAAGAATCTATGCCGATATATTGACGGCTAGATCTTGAGGTTGATACGCAATACATGCAATGGAAGGCTAGTATGCATTATAGCATAGATTCTTAAAAGGTCTAAACAAGACAATAGTGTATTCTCGAAACTAGTCAATATAATCCAAAAGTAACGGCTGTTTGTTTTTTTGTGTTGGCCCATACTTCCTCTTTTCAAAATAAGGAAAGCGAAGAGCTTGAGGTGGAAGAGATTTGTTTCGCGTTGTCAGATATAAAGAAGTGCTTACAGCGTGAATGGATGACATTTACGGACATGTGTTCCTTATCAAAATATTACCTAGTCACTGACCTCTACAAGCCCACGACATGTGTAACGCAAATTACCGAACACCCTGTATAATAATCAGGATTCAGTCAGTTAACTTTTTTTTTTACGCGCTTCATCATTACGGCCGGTCCCTATAACGAGTCGGTGTCTTCCATTGTAAAGCAGTATAATGTGATACAGCGCGGCCGGTTACACGAACAAACAAGAGATCCGGATGACACTTAGTGTTTCACGGCGTGAAACGCCGGCCACCGGCTCAAAGGGACCGGTTTCTCGATTCCCTGTTCTCCACGCTCATTTCCCCGTCTCGCCGACCATAACGAGACACTTAATGGCGGGGATGCCCGGAACGGAGTCTCGGCCAGAGACAGGTGTGGGAGAGCGCCGACACCTCGCCAATTACGGGCCGAGGCGTCCCACGGCCGCGACGCTGGGAACCCTGGCGGCGGGCGCCGGAAGCTGCGGTGGCGCCGGCTCGTGCGTCTAATTGCAGCGGGGCGACAAAGTGGCTGCCGGCTGCGGCTGAAACGACGACCGTCTGCCTGATGACTCGCCGCTTGCCTGCCGCTAAGGGCGCCTCGCGTTATTCCACAGCAAGCTTATTACACTGCGCGCGTAGTCTAGAGGGCCTGACGTGAAGGTTCACCTGTGACAGACGCTTCTGTATCTACATCTACATAGATACTCTGAAAATCACATTCAAGTGCCTGGCAGAGGGTTCATTAAACACTTTCATACGCCGGCCGCGGTGGCCGAGGGGACTAAGGCGCTCCAGTCACGGTCTGCACGGCCACTACGGTCGGGGGTTCGAATCCCCCCTCGGGCATGGATATTTGTGCCGTCCTAGTTCGTAAATAGTTCATAAGTAGTTGGTAAGTTTAAGGACTGATGACCCCGTAGTTAAGTCCCATAGACTATACAAACATTTGAACATGTTTTTTTCAAACACTTTCATAACTTTTCTCTACAGTTCCACTCTCTAATAGCGCGCGGGAAGAAAAACACCTAACTCGTTCCTTTTTCGATCTGATTTCTCTTATTTTATTGGGATGGTCATGTCTCCCTAAGTACGTGGGTGCTAGCAAAATATTTTCACATTCAGAAGTAAAAGTCGGTGATTGAAACTTCGCAAACAGATCACGCCGCAATGAATAACGTCTTTCTTTTAATGATTTACACCCCTATTCGTGCAACATTTCCGTGACGCTGCCAACCCCCTCCCCTGTAACGTGATAAAACAAAACGAGCCTTCCTTTTCTAAACCTTCTCAATGTTTTCCGTCAGTCGCACCTGGTGAGGGTCCCACAAGGGGCAACAGTACTCCTGGAGAGGACGCACAAGTGTGATGTAGGCAGTCTCTTTGGTGGAGCTGGTGCATCTTCGAAGCGTTCTGCCAATGAAACGTAACCTTTGGTTCGACTTCCCCACAATATTTTCTGTGGTCTCTCCAGTCAAAGTTGTTCGTAATTGTAACTCCTAGGTATTTGGTAGAATTTACTACCTTAAGGTTTGACTGATTTATCGCGTAATTGAAGTTCAAAGGATTTCTTTTAGTGGTCATGTGCATTACTTCACACTTTTATTTATTTAGTGTCAATTGCCAATTTTCGCACCATGTAGAAAGTTTGTCTAAATCGCTTTGCAGTTGCTTTTGATCCTCTGTTGAATTCAATAACCGATAAACGACAGCATCATCCGCGAACAGTCTAAGGGAGCTATTCAGATTGTCTCCTAAATCGTTTATAAACACGAGGAAGAGTAAGGGACCTATAACGCTTCCCTTTGGAACGCCAGATATCACTTCCGTTTTACTCGCTGACTTACCGTCAATTACAACGAACTGTGTCCTTTCTGATAGGAAATCGCGAATCCAATCGCACAATTGGGGAGATATTCCATAAGCTCGTAATTTCATAAGAAGCCGCTTGTGGGGTACAGTGTCAAAAGCCTTCCTGAAACCCAGAAATATGGAATCGATTTGAGATCCCTTGTCGATGGCACTTACTCCTCATAACCTGCGTCCTCTTATGAGGACGTCTAGAGTTTTCTTAATGTCTGGGGATATTTCCCCTGTCTCATACATCTTACGCACAACGTGGAATAGTTTTATCATGGCTGGCTCTCCCATTGATTTCAGTAGTTCTGACGGAATGTCGTCCACTCCAGGGGCCTTGTTTCGACTAAAGTATTTCACTGCTCCGTCAAATTCTTCTCTTAGTATAGTATCTCCTATTTCATTTTCATTTACATCCTCTTCCCTTCCTACTATATCTCTGTTGTTACGGTAGTAACACTAAAAGTAGACCCTTCGATCGCCTTTTGACAGCTCGAAATTTAAATTTAAATAATCGCTCAACCGTTCATTTGAGACGAAAACTGAAGGAAGGAGCAAGATCGGAATGTTTGGTCAATAATGTAGAAGGAAGTCGATCTTCCCTTTTCAATGAAACCATCCCAGCATTTGCCTGGAGTGATTTAGGGAAATCTCGGAGAACCTGACTCCGGATGGCCGGAGGTGGATTTGAACCATCCTTCCGAATGGGAGGCCCGTGTGTTGCCACTGCGCCACATCGCTCGGTCACGAAGATTGAAGAAACGAATTTGTAGAGGAGGAAATCTTATACAACTTTGCTCTGCATTGTTTTCTTCGTATCTCACATCTTTCCAGAGAGACTTAAAAAATAAAAAATAAAAAATATTTATAATAAAGCTACTTAACACTGTTTGTAACGTGTTTCACTTTTTCGGTCACGCCGTTCAAATGATCCGCACCACATTTTACAGGCGTAATTGTTGGCCGCAATCGAGCAGAGTCACCCGTTTTCAAATATTTCTAGCAAAAATCTAGGTTAGTAACACTAAAAACAGAACGTTTTTGAAGGTCTTTAAACTGCAGGAAATTTATTTGCAAATAACGCCCTAACGGTTCCTTTGCGACAAAAATTGAAGTAACTTTTGTACAGGGGAAAATTGTTTACAACTTTGCGCCCTTATGTTATTTCCATAACTCGCACCGCCTGAGAGATATTTGCAAAAATAGCGGCGAATTTACACTGTCGCTTGATTTTAGGTAAACTTGTACAGATAAGGAAATGAACTTGAAAACTATCACGGCAAGACAGGTGATAATATTTTAATGCAAAAAATACCATGAAAACGATATTAAAATAATACGCAGTTTAAAGAGGTAAAAGTTCAAATAAAAAGAGTATGATTGTCAAAGCTAAGCTGAAATATCAAACAATTTTGGCACTTTGTTAAAATAGTGTGAGACGGAATATGACATGTTGAATTCATAGATATTATCACAATAGTGGAGTCATCTATATTTTTATTATTTATATTTTTGTTGTTTTTGTCTGAAATGTTAGCACAAAATCATAAAACTATAGGAAAATCTGAAGTCTGCCGTTATTTCTCTTTTCCTATTTCTTCCACCCTTCCGTTATATCTGCTTATTTGTCAATTCGGAATGAAATGATATTTAATAATTTGTACGACATTTCGAGTAACTAAGCGATGAAATCGTTCAATAACACTTTGCTTTATGTGTGTTGCAAGTTGAAGTTGAAAATGACTTGTAATTAGGAAACGTCGATCATAAGCCGAGTTCAACGTTCGAAGCCATTTGATCAAATAAAGAATGTGCCACTCTGTGAACGAACGACTAGATGGTGGATTACTCTGATCAAAGAAATTCACTGCATCCACGAAAAGATAAAAAAATAGTATACGTATGACAGATACTGTGTGTCCCGAGTGTATCAAGAAATATAATTGCAAAAACAATTTTGACGAGAAACTTCTAAAGTTGTGAAAAATATTATTAATTTTTTTTCTACCACTTACAGTCAGTTTCACGCTCACTGTCCTCATATGACTACGTCATCTAATTCACTTCTCGTAAGCTTCAGGCTCACTGACCCCATATGAGAACGTCACAGAATTCAGTGAATTCATTTAATTACTGACTTTTTTCATTGTATATGTTACTGATCCTTAAGGGTCTTAAAACATTATTTTTCAAGTTGTTTTATATATTTGGCCATGAGAGAGTTAACTTAATCTATAGGTAACTACGAAGTAATCTTCATCATCACGTGTGTTCTCCAAACACGAACATTTTTCGAGAAATCACGAAAAGAAAGTTTTACGATTGTCGCTTTTACACGGAGAAAGGTAAACACGCTTCGGTGAAAGCGTCGTTAGCCGAGTGAGGAGAACGTGTATTGCCTGGGGAGATGATTGGCGTAAGGCTTATGAGTCTCGGGAGGGAGATGCTGGCTATTATCACCCGTACGATTCCCAGGCAGATTCCTTCCCATCTGCTCCTCTATCCGGACTCACGACATTTCCTACAAACGAAGACGAACGCTCAACCCCTCCACTTTTGTACGTGGTTTACTTTTGTTTCGCCACTTCTTGAAGTCACTGATCACGGCACTCCTCAAACACCCCACAAGTCGTGCAGTTTGCCAAATGCTCGTGCCGCGCCGGCGGGCCATTGCGATCTGCTCTCTGTACAAATCACTGAGACGACGCATCTTCCCCATTCTACGCACTGATACTATATGTAACGTGCGTTTCATTCCGCGTCAGGTGACTTATTAATTTTTTTTAAAACCTCGGGGATTAAACTGCCCGATAATCGATCCACAGACTTACAAACTGCTTTAAGTGAGTTATGCTAAGGACATTACAGAATCACACAACCATGCCCGAGGGAGGACTCGAACCTCCAACTGGAGTGGCGATGCAGTTCGTGACATAGCGTCTCAGACAGCATGTCCATTCGCTCGCTGTGACGGTTTATTTCGACAGTATCTAGGTGGCCATAATAACCTGGCTGACCTATTTACGGGAATGTCTCTGAGACACTCGGGAAAACTAAAATAGAATCCTTGGAAGAGATACAAAGTCGTTGGTGGAAAGTAGAGACCCTATATTCGAGAAACAAAGTGCAACCATATGCCACTGTCACACATCTCTCTACCTTTCGTAGAGATTATGGGGAAACGTAGGATCCGGCGTATAAAAAGTCGTATAGACATTAATCTTCTTTTTTTGCGCGATATGTGAACAGAATAGTACAGAAAAATCTTGAATATTGGTTCGATATTCCTCCACCATTCGTTGTAAAGTGGTTTGCGGAACATGTTTAACGGCTAACAGTGGCATTAATATTTTCTAAACCAAGTTTCCGTCTTTCCAGAGAACTACTTCAGGTAAGAGGCGTCACACTGTTTGTATAGTGAAGTAGAGTCCGAGTACAATTTATCATCCATTCTGAGAACACAGCAGGTGACAGGTTATTTACAAGTTTCACAGAAAGCAAACAGCATTTATAAGAGTTCACGGTCGGGAAAGAAAATAACAAACGATGTAGACTATTATTATTCAGTCTGTACAATGAAGGAGTAGTAAAGGAAATCGAGGATAAATATGAAAAAAGAATTAAAATTCAGGAAGAAGGAAAAAATAATTTGCAGTTCTCTGCCACCACTCTAATTACCTCTGAAGCAGCGAAGGACTCGTATGACAAGTTGAACGGAGCATGCAGCGTTGTGTAAAGTTTTAAGATGAACACCGACAAAGGTAAAACGAGGGTAACAAAATGTGGCATAATTAAATCAGTCGCGCCGAGAAAGTTACATTAAGAAATGAGACACTGAAAGTAGTAGATGGTGCCTGAAGTACAGATTTTATAATAGTATAATGTTTGCTGTAAAAAAACGTTTAAAATGACGGATTTGTTTTTGAACATGTAATATAACTGTAACGTATATTTAAAGATTGGGAAGTTATATATGAAGGTACTTATCTGGTATATAGCTTCGTGCGAAAATGAAATGTAAACGACAAACACTACATACAAGTGGAGTATATAACCTTTAAAACATTGTGCTACAAAAGAATGTTTAAGATGCGTAGACCATGCATGTAATGAAGAGTTCTTTGTAATATCTATGACACTTCTACCTCAAAGTAATGGATAAGCTGATATCACATATCCTATGGTATAAACAAATCGTATGTTTGGCAATGGAGGGATGTTATGGGGTTAAAAAAGGTAGGTCATCAAGGGACCATCGCTACATGGGGGTTCAGAAATGTGGGCAGAGTTGCATATTTACTCGGAAATGAAAAGACTTGCGCAAGACATAATACCGTTGACTGTTACATCAAACCAGTGTTCAGATTGAATACAATAATAACAACAAATTATAATAACAAAAAAAACTAATTAATACATAGTAGATCTGCAGTGCCGCGGCGAAATAGCAGTGCTCACTAAGGCATCTTGCTACGCTGAGCGCGGCCGTTCCACGTTAGAGGTTCGAATCCCCCCTCGGAAAGGTGTGTGTGTGTGTGTGTGTGTGTGTGTGTGTGTGTGTTGGCCTTAGGATAAGTTAGTTTACGTGATTTGTAAATTTAGGAAATGATGAAAAATGCAGTTAGGCATTAAAAAAAAAAAAAAAAAAAAAAAAAAAAAAAAAAAAAAAAAAAAAAAAAAAAAAAAAAGGAAAGCACAAATATCCATGCCCGTGCAGTTAGGTCCCATAATTTTGCAACCATTTGAACGTGCGCATTAGCTGCTACGTTCTCAAGTGGATCTACACTACAAGAAGCAAATCGGTATATTTATTTCATCGTATTGTAGAATGTGCTGAATAATTTGTTTGCAAATAGTGTTGTTGAATTCTTTTGCTTTTAAAATTGTAAAACTGTATTTCTCTTATAGTAAGTTAGGTTTTCCGACGACCTTCATCATGAGCCACGAATATTTGACTAATAATTTTGAGATGTCTCCAGACGTTGACGATCTTTCACCTGATGATGCTGCTCTAAGCAGCGGAACTGATCGTGTAAACAAATCACCACTAAACAGCTGACTTTTTTTATCGTTTTTACCCTTTCATTAGAAGGCTAATGCTGTATTCTGCAATACTTACAGACGCACATGTAGTTTCTGAAGGTTTTAGAGGATTCTCTCGCCTGTATATGCTACTTTGACCGAGCATACGACAGCCTTCTTCTCAAAAATGCTTCTGGATTTTGACAGTAGGAAAACCGCACTCTTCCAGTAGGTAGACCTTCCCCCCTTCTTAGTTGAGTTGACGTGTGTGAGGGACTACTGTCTCGCGGCGGAGGGCGCACGTGTGCTTTACGGGCGACGCCACCCTGGTGCTGGCCCGATGAACGAGCTCCCTTGTACTGGCCGGCACGAGCGCTACAGCGTAAACACCGGCCGCGTTTACAGAGCAGGCGACGAAGGCAGCCGGCTGCGGCTCAGCCTAGGCCATCCTGGGAGAGGAGATCTTTGCGTGGCGGGAAGACTCCGCGCTACACCGATAGCGGACATGTCGGATTATGGAATTATCTTGCTAAGAACATCATACTTTCGACACACATAACAAAAATTAAAATTATCAACGTATACATGTATAGGAAAGTGACAAAGTGAGCAATTTTTAAGTGCTGTGTAGAGCTGTGGTGGATAGCGATCTACTGGGGACAACTATAACAAGAAAGATTTCGTACCTAGGACACATTCTCAGAGGAAAAATATGTGAACTTCTACAATTAATTCTGGAAGGCAGAATAGAAAGAAAGCACCCACCGGGTGGAAGAGAGTAATCATGGCCACAGAATATGAAGACATGGAGTGGCATCAACAACTTAGCTGGTTGAAGAAGCAAATTAACGCTGCCTGTGAGCAGCCGAAGCACTGCAAGTGAATGGCACCAAGAAGACAGAAGATGAAGTTTAGAAATTTATCTTCGACTTCGGAAGGAGATTCCTTCAGTGCAGGACAGGTTCTTGGTGACCGCGGTGAGTGGCCGAGCGCTCTGAGGCGCCTTGCTGCGGAGCGCGCAGTTGCTGCCATTCGGAGGTTCGAATCATCCCTCGGGCATGGGTGTGTGTTTTGTCCTTTAGTTTTAGTTAGTTTATGTGGTTTGTAAGCCTAGAAACTGAAAACCACAGCATTTAACTTCCACAGATTTACAAACATTTGAATAAATGTTCAAATGGTTGTAGAACTTATGGGACTTAACTACGGGGTCATCAGTCCCTAAGCTTACAAACTACTTATGAACTAGCTAACACTAAGGACGGCACAAATATCCATGCCCGAGGGGGGATTCGAACCCCCGACCGTAGTGGCCGTGCAGACCGTGACTGAAGCGCCTCAGTCTCCTCGGCCACCGTACTGACACTAACTGCAGATTGATGTATCAGTTCTGAAATAGACAGAACTAGCAAAGACCGGATTTGTACCTTTATTTCATTACCAGTTTCAGTAATGGGCCATCCTCAGATCTTACGTAAATATCATCTCATCTGCAGGTAGCAAGTAGTTTTGCCGAAACCGACAATGAAATTATTGTATCAAGGACACAGTGTCTAGTACTTTTTTGATTAAAATCGCTCTGAAGATACCGCTTCTGAGTACCAATTGTTGCCAATTTGCGTTATTGTTTTTTCAATGACGTGGTCCTACAAACGAAATTATTTTTCCCAAAATTACCCGTCATCTTCAGAGGCATTTTCTTATTTATATCACATTGTCTGTTGGTTAAATTTGTTACTGTAAACAGTCACCACTAATGTTGACTTTAATGTGAACTTATCAATTCGGAAACGTAACCGCTCTACATGAGTAAAGAAACAGCAGTACCAACAGAGTCTGGTTGCTGTTCGCTTCTTCGCGAGAACATACTTATTGCAAGTATGTCAGCCGCGCGGAATGGTCGCGTGGTCTAACGCGTCATGCTGCAGACTGGGCGGCCCGTCCCGCCGGAGGTTCGAGTCCTCCCTCGGGCATGGGTGTGTAGGTGTGTTGTCCTTAGTGTAAGTTATTTCAAGTATTTTGTAAGTCTAGGGATTGATGAACATAGCAGTATGGTCCAACAGGTTTACAAACATTTTTGACAGTATCTTAATACGACTTAGACCCCATCAGTTTCCTGAAACAGCACTTAGATCGGTCTTAATAATCGATTGATTTTCTATCTTATTAGTTGTTGCGTTGAGCTGTGAGCAGCATAATTCTGTGGTAAGGGAATATATTCTGTTTTCTGAAGGGGGGAAAATAAGAGTTCAAATATTTGTAGACCTATTGCACCAAACTGCTGAGGCCATTGGTCCCTAGACTTACAAACTATTTAAACTATCTTATGACACATACACACACACACACACACGCACACACACACACACACACACACACACACACACACACACACACACACACACACACACACACACGTACATACACATACACATATGCTCAAGGGAAGACTCGAACCTCCGGCGAGAAGCAGCGGCGTAAACCGTAGCAGGGCGGATTAAACAGCACGGCCTCTGCATACAAATCAGTTATATACAACAGATACCTCGTGTTACTTTCCTGGCAGACGACACATTTGTCACTTACGAGTACAACATATATCTATCCTATACACATTGTATCAAAATTGGGGAAAGATGACCATAGATCTTCCGGTTATTTCAGATTCCTATCTTCTTTGGAAGTTCAGCTAGTAGGCATACTTCTGGACTACCCATCCACCCTTCTTTTCACACTGTAATTAACCACTGAGGGAAGCGACCACTGCCCTGCTGACTTCGCAGAAGGAGGACCAATCTATGGTAGTAATCTGTTTCCGATTGATATCTTACCTTTTAGGAACTTGGGACAAACGTGCAGCAGTGATTTTGTCGGATTCAAAATATTGCTATCGTCCAGAATTACGAAACCTGAGAGGGCGATGACATTTAGTACAGAGACAGGGGGCAGATACGAGTCTTGCCGACTGGTATCTTTACTCGGCCTGTCTTACTTTCTCACGCATTCGCCTGCAGCGAGTCTTCGCTGCTGGTGGGCTGGCACTCACCGTGCGGGACCCAGCTGTGGCTGCAGCCGTCGCAGTAGCGGACGTTGCTCTTCCCAGGGCTGAAGCACTCGCACGAGCAGCTGGGCACGGTGCACCGGATGGCCTGCAACAAAAGCGCCCCAACACATTCAGTTCACAGATACTGTACTGTATTCGTATGCATAGTCTTTATTTTGCACCTAACCTGTTACAAGTAGTTGTTGGTAGTTCTGGCCGTAAACTCATAGGGCTGAAAAATCAGACAAAGAGCGAGAGCCACGAGTGTGAGTCAGATAATAAGTCGCAAACTGAGGTAGACGCGCCAGTACTAGGCGCTGTGTAGCGGTATTTCTCTACCAGTACGACACATCGGTCATTTGGGTTGCAGGAGTTTAAGAATCCAAACAAAGTTATATCTGAAGAGCGACACTTATAGGATGCGAAAGCTGCTAAAAATATTCCGAGCTCCAGGCTTTATAAAGCCTTCTCGAAATTTACAGGTGGAGTCAGCTGAAAAGTAAAGCAATTTTCATGCTTGTTAACTTGTGAACGTAGTACTCAGTAGTAGCGTATACAGGTATACAGGCGAGAGAATCCTCTAAAACTTGCAGAAACTAAATTTATGTCTGTACGTATTGCATAATACAGCATTAGTTTTCTGATGAAGGGGTAAAAACTATTAAAAAAGATAGCTGTTTAGTGATGACATGTTTAGACGATCAGTTTCGCTGCTTAGAGCAGCATCATAGGGTGACAGATTGTCAACGCCTGGAGAAATCTCAGTACGTAGTCTCAGTTTGAAACGTATTTACTGACTCACCCACAAACTTTGCCGACCTTATCCAAGCAAAATTAGGGCACGGTACTTTGTTCAAAAGACCGAGTCTAGTTATATCTCGGCTTCAGAGATGGTTTCGTCTGAGAACAATGTACCAACATAATGCCAACTGTCTCTTGACAACAACTGGGAGACAACAATTTCTAGAGTTACTGCGAAACAAACAGTAGCGAACGTAATAGCATGTTACTTAATGGACTGATCTGAGCTGTTGTGTACTGGACTTTCATTGTAGTCAGTTTCGTGCGCGCAGTCGTCAGACTTTTGCATTTTGTGTAAATATATACGACAAATAAATAGTATTTGTTGAACGAACAATATTTTTTGGTGCTCAAGACTTGGTATTTAATCAGAGAAGAGACGACAAGAACAATCTGAGGTAGATTTACACACAGGTAAATATATTTTCGTCACAATACTTATACTACAGATACAGGTACAGTAATATTACAATTGAATTCTGTTTTATTCGTTTTAATACTGTGTTTTACACACCTGAATCTCATGACGAAGCAGCTGTCAGCACAGTTTATTCCATGTACTTGGAAGATACGAGACAATTTAACAGCAAAGTAAACGTTGAGAAACTTTGGTAATATCTTGTGTACAGCATGCCTCTATGAATTCAAAATGCTTCGGACTTCTCCATCCAAAGAACAACTGCGTTAAAAACTGACTTGTAATGATTGCAAATGTTATATTTATTAATGCGTTTCGCTCTTTTGGGGCATAATCAGGAATCTTAAAATATTGCTTTCATATTAGCTGCTTAAATTAAAAAGACTGTATGCTCTCATGACGGTCAATTTGTACCAACCGGCCCAGATGGATTCGAGAGTATTTTATATACAATATTTCTCGACACAACACCATACACTTTATAACTAACGATAATTATTGATTTTCATGATAATTCAATCAATTTTAGTATAGCAGATAATTAAAGAAATGTGAATCACAAATATTTGAACTTGTTCTTATAGTATTACTCCTTAAGCTATAACAACACAAATACGTCACGTCCTTTTTAAATACATTTATTAATGGCCGATTTTCAAGATCAACAATTTTGATAGACGACTGTTCCCAAAGAAGGCCCATCCCTAATCTTCCTTCCACCCATCCTTCAAAGTGCCATCGAATAGAAGCTCTAAAGATGCTCGGAACTGAGGATAACACGAAGAGAAAAATTTCGCATAGTCTATCAATGATACCCTTTTCACACAGTCATATGTATTTCTCCCTAAATACGATCGAAGTAATATTTGAGTCATTCATCAGTTGAGCAGAGTGAAACTTTTCTTCAGCAGTCACGGTCCTTTTAGTACGTATCCATATAAAAACAAAAGACAGACGACTGACCGTTTCGCCTACTGCAACCTGGGGACTCCGCAGAGGACTTTGTGGGACTGGGCGCTCTACCAATATGGTGCTAGTAAAATGAGCATTCTCTACACTGGGTCCCAACGCAGGGCTGAGGAGCCAGTCAATCCGGGGCGTCTTGGATGACGCTGCAACCGTGGTGTCCGGGTAGGCCGGGAGGGACTTCACGAGGCTGTGAATCACCCGACAGCACGCGGCCGTCCGGACGAGACGACTTTCCATACAGGCAATTGCGTTCGACGGCCAGTGAATGGAACGTTCATCAAGACTGTCCATTGAATTAGGGCAAATACCAGGCAGACGGTGATGGTTGACGTAGTTCAATGGCCGATACAATAACGGAAATAACCCTCTATAGGTGACCCCAATAAATAAACAAAAATAAATGTACCAACTTAAGTCATAGAAGTAATAATAACAATTGTGAATGGGTAACTGTTTAAGAGGTGGATAGGTGTCTTGTAGCTGTAGAAAGTGATATTTTTATCTTATGATTATTTGCAGTGTTCTCAAACCTTTAGGTGTTTCCTTTATACTCTTCGTAAGTTCCAGGAATCCATAACAATTGAATAAGTTTTTATTGCACGCTAGATGTACGATTGAGCTTCGCAGTGAAAGCTGAATACCTTCTGATACTGACGATTTTTTAGGGTTAAATCCCTCAACATGTAAAAAGGAACTGTTATAGAATCACTTAGTCCATAAACTCGTTTTCTTAGCCAAGAAAGCAGATATTAATTATATCTATAGAAATATAAGAAAATTTCGTCAGGTTTTTAATAAGGTAAGGTAATGTAAGGTAAAGAACCCGAAAAAATTCTGGTCCTATGTAAAATCGATAAGCGGGTCAAAGTCCACTGTCCAGTCACTAGTTGACCATTCCGGGGCAGTAATAGAAGAAAGCAAACGGAAAGCTGAAGTTCTAAATTTAACCTTTAAGAAATCTTTCACGCAGGAGGACCGCACAAATATACCATCATTTGATCAACGTACTAATTCCGAAATGGGGGACATAGCAATAGGTATTTCCGGTGTAGAGAAGCAGCTGAGAGAGCTAAATACGAAAAAGTCTGCTGGCCCGGATGGAATACCAGTTCGGTTTTACAATGACTATTCTGCGGCATTGGCCCCCTACTTAGCTTGCATTTATAGCGAATCTTTAATTCAGCGCAAAGTTCCTAGTGATTGGAAAAAAGCGCAGGTGACTCCCGTGTATAAGAAAGGAAAGAGAACTGACCCATACAATTACAGGCCTATATCATTGACATCGGTTTCATGTAGAATTTTGGAGCATATTCTCAGTTCGAATTTAGTAAATTTCCTTGAAACGGAAAAGCTTCTTTCCATGAATCAGCACGGGTTTAGGAAACATCGTTCATGTGAAACTCAGCTTGCCCTTTTCTCACATGACATCTTGCGAGCCATGGACGAAGGGCAACAGGCGGATTGTGTTTTTCTCGACTTCAAAAAGGCGTTCGACACGGTGCCACACTGCAGACTGCTAACGAAGATACGAGCTTATGGAATAGGTTCACAGATTTGTGACTGGCTTGAAGACTTCCTAAGTAATAGAACGCAGTACGTTGTTCTCGACGGCGAGTGTTCATCAGAGACGAGTGTATCGTCAGGCGTGCCCCAGGGGAGTGTGATAGGACCGCTATTATTTTCTATCTATATAAATGATCTGATGGACAGAGTAAGTTGTAATTTGCGGCTGTTTGCTGATGATGCTGTGGTGTATGGGAGGATGTCGTCTGTAACTGACTGTAATAGCATACAGGTTGACTTAGACAAAATTTCTAGTTGGTGCGAAGAATGGCAGCTAGCTCTCAATGTAGAAAAATGTAAGGTGATGCGCATGAGTAGAAAAAACAATCCTATAATGTTTGAATACAACATCAGTAGTGAGCTTCTTGATGCGGTCGCGTAGTTCAAATATCTAGGCGTAACATTGCAGAGCGATATGAAATGGAACGATCATGTAAGGACAGTTGTGAGTAAGGCGGACAGCCGACTTCGGTTTATTGGGAGAATTTTGGGAAGATGTACTTAACCTGTAAAGGAGACCGCGTATAAAACGCTTGTACGACCACGTCTTGAGTATTGCTCAAGTATTTGGGACCCGCAGAAGATCGGTTTGAAGGAAGACATAGAGGCGGTTCAGAGGCGAGCAGCTAGATTTGTTACCGGTAGGTTCGACCAATGCGCGAGTGTCACAGAAATGCTCCGGCAACTCAATTGGGGATCGCTGGAAGAAAGACGACGTTCTTTTCGTGAATTTCTGTTAAGTAAATTTAGAGGGCCGGAATTTGAAGCTGAGTGTAGTACGATCCTGCTGCCGCCTACTTACATTTCGCGTAAAGATCACAGAGACAAGATAAGAGAAATTAGGGCTCGTACGGAGGCATATAGGCATTCTTTTTTTCCTCGTTCAATTTGGGAGTGGAATAGGAAAGGAAATGCCTAGTAGTGGTACAGTGTACCCTCCGCCACGCACCTTACGGTGAATTGCGGAGTATGTATGTAGATGTAGATGTAGAAAGTAAAGCAGTCAACAGTCCTGAGATTGCTTTGACACCACAGTGCTTTACTAGTCATGGTTCTCTTTCGAGGCTGTATGCCGCTGCTTTCCTCCGAGCTTAGAACAGAACTTACCCAGCCAACTAAAAGGTGACCTTCCGAACCAAGGTGTAACTTGGCATTTTTTACGTTATAACGTTGCCAGCGGAGAAAGAAATGAAAAGTGAAATATACAAATCCTGCAGCTGAGTGGGGATCGAATACGAGTCTATTAGATTCTTAGTATGGCACCGAGCCACAACGTGTTTAATAACAAAAAATTATTAAATTACTAATAAACAAAGTGAAATCAATTAAAATCTATTAGTTCGTACAGGTAGAGTAGGATTTGAACGGTGACTTTTGCCGCTGAAGCGAACTTCAGAAAATACCAAATAACCAACAGCGTTTCTGTTAGCTTATTGGTTACATAACAAAATGATCACCACCATATAAAGATTTATTTATTTATTTTTCTGTAGTTCTAATACTGCATACCACTACGCAGAGCAGGCTCCAAAAACGTTAAATTACGGTATCTTTTCTTTGCCTGAATCTATTGTAAAGAATGGAACCTATATATTGTCCCAAGTTGTCTGTGAAAACCCCATGAAACCTCGTGCAGTGGCTTTACAAATTAGCGTATTCAAACAGGCAGACAGACGATTTTAGATTAAAATCTTTAAATAATGATCCGTTTCCGTAATTTAACCTGTATGTTGTTCGAAGATACGCTCAAGCTACATTTGAAAATCACATTCAAATTGTTTTGGAGATTGACACATGCAACAAAAACGACATTTAAGGCTGAAACCTTAAATTACGATATATTTAGCTTTCCTGATGCGACTGCAGTGAAACATATCCAAGCTACGCTCAAGATACGTGTGAACACTTCATACAAATTCTCTTAGTAGACCAGAAGATTGGCTTGTTCAAAAGGCTAAAAAGACACGAGACTTACATCTCAAACTTTAAGACACGATATCTTCTATTCAACAGTCCGATTTTGATGAACTAATTCCTACATGATTCTACAAACGTCGCTGGAGATAGATGTGAAAAACCCATGCAAATTCGGTTTTGTAATTTTGGAGATACATGCACCCAAACAGATTAACGACACACACTGAGACAATACTGCTTACTGTGATATAGCTTTCATAAAAAATGTGTTGCATGATAAATTTTATGTTTACAGATAACAGGCTGTGCTTATGAAGAATGGATGAAGAAGTTAATGAATACGGAGTAGTTAGTGGTCAGTGGGATGAGACGTTCAGAGGCCCAGTGTGTGGTGAGATACCAGATGTGTATATTGTGTCGTGAGCGATAGTGATGGAAAAGTGACAACAATAGATAGACAATAATTTGAGGAGACATATTTTTGAAATAGTTGTGATCTTTGGGGAGCAAGTCTGGCCCCACAGCAGACAGTAAGACGACCCCCCAGACGAGGGCTGCGCTGGAGTAAATCGGACGGTATTAACGTGCCAGCCGGAGGGGCTTATCGCTAAAAGGCTCTGGAGAGCGGCCACCAGTCGCCTGACCCGGAAACTGGCGCACGCACACACTGACACACTCACACACACATCGCAGGGGACAGATAATGGCCACTCCGCGGCCCACGGCCCAGCCCAGCTGATTTATAAACAATTATTCAGCTCTGTCGGGGCGGTAATTCCAGACCGGTAGCTGTTTGCATACGCCGTTTGACGATGCATCTTCTCCTAACAAGCCCCGGGGCTCCGTAAATGAATTTCAAATACGGCCCGCGACCGGAATAGATTTCCTGCTTCCTCTGTCGTCATCCCAAATTGCTTCGTTTGAAGCAGTCATGCATTTTATTACAGCCACCTCGCATGTCATCCTGCAGTCTATTGATTCATACGGCGTTCACCGTTTTTTTAATGTAAGCTTAAGTTGTCTCATTGCGGGTGGAATACCTTATGCCGCATATCGATAGAGTGTTCTTAATGTACAGTTGTAGTTACTGCGTTCATCTTTGGTCTGCACGAAAATGATACTTAATTTTTCACCGCAACCGTATAGTTTTAGCTGAAATCTCTCCGAACAGACAACGTGTCGAATTATTGTAGTGTCTGGAAAGACAACTTAAATTGGAAATTTCTTATGAAAAGCTGAAGTCAACCTTATTAGGACTGTTCGACTGTTTCCTATGACGAATATTGACTTTAAATGATACCTTTTCTGCTCTCATTGCAAAGAAAGATCTACCCAAAGTGTAAGACTATACGCCCAATCATTAGAGGCAGAGTTCTCTAATAATACTTTATTTAAGAGAGGTAAACGTAGTGCAGAAGGCCGACGAATGAGCTGAGGCTGCCGGTTGATCTCCAACATAAAGAAATGTCCCACATCGCACGTAATTTTCGACAACGCAATTATTGATAAGTCACTTTGAAACAAACTCGAATAGCCACGAGATATCTAGGATTCTCCGCCTGAAGGACGTACTGTGAATGTATTATCACTAAAATATAACAACGCTTAATATGGGAATTTTAATATCAGAAACAAAATAATGGACACTCTGAAATTGTGCAGTGGGTAATTGTTCCTTTCCCCTAATTTCTCCCTAGTCCATTAGTGTCTTCTAAATTTATGACTTCATTCATACTGTATCCCACATAGTGTGACCAACTGTTGAATGAAGGAATTTTTAGCTGTAATTTTAAAAACACAATTACTTTAACATTTTAAAAATGTTCAAATGTTTGTAATTCTATTAGATCAGACTACGTTGGTTAACATTTTCAGTAGCATTGTGTTGCTAATTTCCCCGTTTTTAACAAGATTACTGTTACTTAAGTAAGAAGATAAATATATATCCCTAACGTCATTGTGTGATTTTCTTTTCCAGTCTGTGAGCTAAGGACCCTTCATCTAAAGAAAACACACAAAAGAAAGAAAAGGGGAAAACCTGGGAAATGCAGAATAAAATATACTTTTACTAGTAGTTCTTTCATAAGTTCTTTGATAGAAATGGGTGCAACTAAAATGGTAACACATGTTGTTGCTTTGGCCCGTCATAGATATTTGTTTTTCCCCTCTTTCTGAATCTGAAAATATTGCAGTGTTCAAATGTTCAAATGTTTGTAGAGTTTATGGGATTTAACTACGGGGTCATCAGTCCCTAAAGCTACAAACTACTTATGAACTAGCTAATACTAAGGACGTCACAAATATCCATGTCCTATGGGGGGGGGGATTCGACCCGTAGTGGCCGTGCAGACCGTGACTGACGCACCGCAGTCCCCTCGGCCACCGCGGCCGGCCTAGTTTAGTGCCGCAATCGTAAACATTGTGAATAACATTGTGAAATAACTTTGTCGCTACTGAATCAGTCACTTCATCTTGATAAACGGTACTAGAACTTAAAGAAAAAGAAAAGAATGAAAATAAATAAATAAATAAAATGGAATAACGATACATCAGTGTCTTGTTACGTCGTAGAGTCCTCCATGAGAAATATTGAATGTCATCTTGCAAAATTTGTAAAACGCGTTGTGGATGTTACTTTGATCCGTAGATGAGCTCGGAGTGTTCATACCCGTCTTTATATTTTACGAACAGACATTTTTATTTGTGTCTTATGGCTTCGAGGATTTAAATGACAGTTCTTGTTTTGAGACGAAGTAGAAATACAATCACCACTATCCGACGCCGAATCCATTTCAAAAGTGTTTTGTATTATGAAAATTCGTACCGATGACAGCAACACGAAAATACGTTCAGTTATAAAAAGAAATAATTGCGGGACAAATGACGTTCCGCGTGGGGTATTTACAACATATCTGAAAATGTGGGACGGGTGGTCAGCCTAATGCCACACCTGAGAAATTCTAGTAATGGGTATATGTTATTGTTGAGGTGCACTATAAATTGCAGGTAATTCAACAGTGAAATGAACGACTGCCATTTCCTCGGCTCGATTAAATTTACGGAGGCGTGGCAACGCTATACCAGGAAATGTCCGATAGCGGTCTGTGTGTGTCGGGCGGCAGGAACGGCGACAAGGGACTCGCTTCCATCAACTGCAAAGGCGGGTCCGCAGCGCGTCGTGTCGTGTCAAGGACTGCGCGAAGGGAGGCGTGGGCGCCGGCCCCTTTGTAGTCCCGCCGACAACGATTTTTCACTGGAACAAGTGTCAGGCAGGTAGGTGGAGGGGGGGGGAGGGGGCGGATGTCCCGTTGTCGCGCCCTGGCACGGGCCCCGCCGATTGATCGCTCGGCGTCGAGCCACGCTGAGGCGTCCTCCAGAACCACGAGGCCCGCCCCACCATCCAGAGGACGAGGAGGGCACGCGAGCGCCCGGGTGAAGGACACGCGCGCGAGGTTCAAGGTGGCGGCGCGCCCAGGCCCTAAAGAGATCGTCCTTCCACTTTACGATCCGGCGGTTCCGGTTCCAGCTCTATAATGTGTCCGCCCGACACGACCGCGGGCCAGCAGGTATCACTCATGGTTGCAGGTCGTGAACTGCCTAACCAGCTCGTGGAGGGTGCATGGCAGGGCACGAAATCTGTACCTGTGCGTCGACTCTACCTCTTTACGACAGGAGGGAAGGAAGGAAGATTAGGGTTTAACGTCCCGTCGACAGCGTGGTCATTAGAGACTGAGCTCGGATTTTTTGGTTAGGCGGCACCCTTTGGAACTATCCGCCATTTGGCTGGAGTGATTTAGGGAAATCACAAAAAACCTAAATCTGGACGGCCGAAGATGGATTTGAGCCACCGCCTCTCTGAATGGAAACTAATACCTTACGAATGCGCCAACTCGCTCGGTGGTTTATGACAGCGCGTGTTCCGTCTACCTAGTTGACATATACAAAGGCTGTCGAAAAACTGAACGTTCCTTACTAGCTGATAATTTCAGTCAAGTGACAAAAGTCGCCGGCCGCGGTGGCCGAGGGGACTGAGGCGCTTCAGTCACGGTCTGCACGGCCACTGCGGTCGGGGGTTCGAATCCCCCCTCGGGCATGGATATTTGTGCCGTCCTTAGTCTTAGTTACTTCATAAGTAGTTTGTAAGTTTAGGGACTGATAACCCCGTAGTTAAGTCCCATAGACTTTACAAACATTTGAACTTTTTTTTTTTTTGACAAAAGTGAAAGGACACCTCCCAAACTCGCGCTGAGCGAACTGCAGCGTTTCGACCTGACATGGAGTCACAAGTGGTTGAAAATACCCTGCAGGAGTATTGAGCCATGGTGTCTCTAAAGCCGATCATAAATGCTTCACGTGTTCCAGGCGCAATATTTCGTGCATGGACTGTCCCTCTATCATGTCCCAAATGTGTTGAGTGCGATTCATTTTGGGCTATCTAAGTGGCAAAATCATTCGTTGTTATTTTCCGGCAAGACTCACCGCTACCAGTAGCACCTCTGAGGATGTCCAGCGCAGCTCTGGACGAAACGTCAGGAGCAGATACATTTCTTCGACCACGACCACATAACCCCGAAGATTCAACAGCAATTATTTCCGCCGGTCGTGAAAGCCTTCACTTCAATCAAATAATTTATATAAGATGAAATAGTGATTACGACAAATAACTTTGTAACTCCATGGTACAGTCTCGCCACTTGGGTTGTACGTTGTCTCTTGCCGATCAGAAATCACGTACTGAATACTCCATATTTTGACATTTGTGTAGTCTACAAATTTGCCGTGATGAGTCTTCATCCTATTCAGGCCATTCTACATTCTTGCCTGTTCTATCCGAGGAGGTTTATTAACAACGCAGGGAAAGTTTGGTTTAGGTGTGCATCTGTTGGTTGCCTGTCTACTGTCTGCCCCATTGTTCTCGTGGGTCGAATGCATCATTAGCACTTTGCCTAGCTGCTCTCACTGGAGGCTGTGTGGACCGCAGTCTATTCCATCTAGATCCTGTAGGTTATTAAGGATTATGTGGAACTCTCATCTGAGAGCTTTTCCTCTCAGAAGTTCAGCTGGTGGTATGTGGCTCAAAACTGGTATCCAGGAGGTTGGCGTGCATCGGATGATAAGTTTTCTGATACACGTGTTTTCACCGGATTTTGTCAGTATCGGCACTGTTGATCCACTGTTTCAATCAATCCAAGAACTGATATAGGAAATATGACGGCCAAAGATCTCCAAGTTGTGCTGCAGATATTCTTCAATATGTTGTTTCAGGTACTAATTTTAGCGTTACTCCTTGATATATGGCGAACATGTTAATGTTAAAGCGTTTGTCATGGAATACAAACCCTTTAATGCATGATTTTTTTATTTGAAGCTATAAAAACTACTACGATTAATGTACAGTGCGTATATACTGAGAAAAATATTGAAAAGAAAATTCTGTAAATTTATTATGCACTTCTGGCAACAAAAAGTTCATATCTAGTCAGCTATATAGTGCATCCACGTTGTGCCCGATGCAGTAAATATCACTATTATGCATCTCATTTTTTTCAGAAAATAACTCGTAATGTTACAAGAGTGTGTGACTGGCTGCTTTCACACGGCAAAGGAGGAATACTAAAGTAAAAAAAAAAAAAAAAAAAAAAAAAAAAAAAAAAAAAAAAAAAAAAAAAACGCATATGTTATGAGTAAGTCAATGCAGCTAACTGTCTAAATGATTTATTAATTCTCTGAGAATCATTATTTCTAGGACGAGCTACTAGCACACGTAACACTATGTATACAAGCAGCTACAAATGAAAATGTTCAAATGTTTGTAATTCTAAGGGACCAAACTACGTTAGTCATCAGTCCCTAGCGTTACAAACTACTTAAACTAACCTAAGTACAACACAAACTGCATGAGGGACGATTCGAACCTCCGACGCGGTAGGCCGCGCGATCCGTAACGTGGCGCTCCAGACCTCTCGGCTATTCCCGCGCGGCTACTAGGAATGAATTTGTGGTAAAATGTTGAGGAGTTTGAGAGATAATGAAAAAATAAGGTATGTAGCTTCTCAGCTACACTATGCAATGAAGATTAAGCTTATTTCTCTATACGCCGTCATATTGTTCAAGTGTAGGCAGTATGTTTCTGTTTTATTGACATTAAGACGTAGCCTCCATTATTGAAGTACATTACCTCCATGTCGACGTTCAGGTGCTGGCAACCACTGTCCAGTCTTCTGCATAGAGCAGTTTTCAACATCGAGTTTCATATACCTTGAAAAGTAATAGTGCTTGACAGATGTTTGGAGGAGTCCGTTGTTTTGTTTACTCCACTTTCAGTTTCCCACTATTACTTCAAGGGATCGGTCATAGAGCATGCCATCAGTTAGGCGAGCACAGGAGACTGTCGAGAGATCGGAGGGCGGTATGCGTCGTTTCCGCGGCAGGAGGTAGCGCCGCCGTGACCCCGTCACGCTGCCCCCCTGGCGTCTGTCTCGTCAGCTCGCTGGGCCACAGCAGGCGACTTCACGCCTAACGGCACCGACTGCACACCTCCGCGTTTTTCCCCCGATTCTCCGGCGGGAGAACTGTCGCCTCTCTTCTCTCTTTCGCTGCTGCGACAAAAACCCTCCTCACTCTGCTGAGCGCCTCATTGTTCCTGCGGTCAATTGTCATTGTTGGCGACAAGGGGCACGACTCCCTTTCTGCGCTGATCCGTTTCCGTCGCGGTCGGGCGTCAGCGCTGGCGAGACAAACGGGCACGATTCCTTTGCTGCTGCCTATTGTGCCTCCCAGACGCCCCCCGCCCCCTACCTCTCGCCACGCCTCAGGAGTGTACGTCTTGTTTCCTTGCAGCATTTCCCCCCACAAAACTAGCTGTTTTGAAGGGAACATTATATTTTTCAAAAATCATTGAAACTTCTCAAACTTACTAGTTTCACTTATGGAAGGCACGATACTCAGCAAACAGCGCAGTACGTTGTTCTCGACGGCGAGTCTTCATCAGAGACGAGTGTATCGCCAGGCGTGCTCCAGGGGAGTGTGATAGGACCGCTATTATTTTCTATCTATATAAATGATCTGATGGACAGAGTAACTTGTAATTTGCGGCTGTTTGCTGATGGTGCTGTGGAGTATGGGAGGGTGTCGTCTGTAACTGACTGTAATAGCATACAGGTTGACTTAGACAAAAATTTCTAGTTGGTGCGAAGAATGGGAGCTAGCTCTCAATGCAGAAAAATGTAAGGTGATGCGCATGAGTAGAAAAAACAATCCTATAATGTTCGAATACATCATTAGTATTGAGCTTCTTGATGCTGTTGCGTCGTTCAAATATCTAGGCGTAACATTGCAGAGCGATATGAAATGGAACGAGCATGTAAGGACAGTTGTGAGTTTGGCAGACAGCCGACTTCGGTTTATTGGGAGAATTTTGTGAAGATGTACTTCACCTGTAAAGGAGACCGCGTATAAAACGCTTGTACGACCACGTCTTGAATATTGCTCAAGTATTTGGGACCCGCAGCAAATCGGTTTGAAGGAAGACATAGAGGCGGTTCAGAGGCGAGCAGCTAGATTTGTTACCGGTAGATTCGACCAATGCGCGAGTGTCACGGAAATGCTCCGGCAACTAAATTGGGGATCGCTGGAAGAAAGACGACGTTCTTTTCGTGAATTTCTGTTAAGTAAATTTAGAGGGCCGGAATTTGAAGCTGAGTGTAGTACGATCTTGCTGCCGCCTGCTTACATTTCGCGTAAAGATCACAAAGACAAGATAAGAAAAATTAGGGTCGTACGGAGGCATATAGGCATTCTTTTTTTCCGCGTTCAATTTGGGAGTGGAATAGGAAAGGAAATGCCTAGTAGTGGTACAGTGTACCCTCCACCACGCACCTTACGGTGAATTGCGGAGTATGTATGTAGATGTAGATGTATAAACAGAACGAAACATCCCTACCAATCATGTCATTTGTATCATCATTACACATTAACTGCTTTTAAATTTCGGAATGCAGGGATATTACCGATTTATATGCCTATCTAGACTAATCAAAACAATTAGGGGATAACTGACATATCTAGGTCATGAATTACGTATTATTAACGTTACACATTAATTACTTTTAAATTACGAAATGCATGGATGATACCGATTTATATGGCTATCTACACTAATCAAAACAATTAGGAGATAATTGACATATCTAGGTTATGAAATGCGTATTATCATAGAGGAATGAACTAAAATGTTTCGAAGTCTTTCTGTCAGTTTTACGGATTGGAGACAATAACATTACCGCAATCGAGATAGTGGTGATACGAGAAGGTTGCTTCAGAAGGAGTTGCTGTTGACTTGGGTTTACCAAACGAATTATATAGTTTTTCTGTTCAGGTAGTGTAGTGAGCAGGTAGTGCAATGCAGCAAAAACGTGACTTATCCGAAGCTATGGCATGCAGAGTGATAGGAAAGTTGGAGGCGGGACAGAAACAGAGGGTGGTGCAAAAGTGTCCAAAAGTGTAACTTCCAGGATCTGGACGCGATCTCAGACAACAGAAATGGCTAACAGAATGCAAGGACTAGGTCGTCCGCAGGTAACATCAGCCCGTCGAGACAGGAGGCTGAATGCAAGCCACGCACGCTTCTAAACAGCAACAGGACGCGCATTATCAACACAAACTGTCCGAAATCCATTTCGGAAATGTGTCTTCTACGCACGGAGACCAGTGTTGTGTGACCCATTAAAATTACGACACCGTTTAGCCCCCAGAAACTGGACGCAGGAACATCAGGATTGAAGTCGTAACTTATGGCGCCGGGTTCTCTTCAGCAGCACAATCATCGGTCCCTTCACCAGAGTACGTGGAATATCGGTGCATCCTGCTTATCTGTAGGAATCTTTATTACAGCATGGTGGTAGACGAATGGTGCGGGCAGGAGTCAGTATTGGCGGACGTATGAACCTTTATGTCGCAGAATATGCGCTTTGATTGTGGTTAGAAACGAAATCCTTCGGTCTTTTGTTGTGTCCTACGCTGGTGCCATAGGAGATGGTGGACGATAACACTGGCCCCCACAGAGATGCACTTGGTGGACAACATGCTTGACGCTGAGGTTAATTGAACGAATGGAGTGCTCAGCTTGTCCCAGCGAGAACCACTAGGAGGCTCGTTCTATAATAGAAAAATAAACTCCAGACCATAACAGAGACGCTTCTCTCTTAGACCACATCTTATTAGTTGCCGAGATCCAACGATTCCTGCGGTCTGCTCCACATACGGCGTGGTGCAGCTGAAAAAGTAATTCTTCGGCCAACCACGTCACACTCCGCATTATACAAGTGTCCATGCCTGGGGAATATACACAAATGCAAGCCGCTTTGCCCGGTAACGTTGTGTTCATGGCGAGACACGTCTGCGGCGCCGGCCTGACGTCACTAATGAAAGCCATGTTCCCACATGTCTAACACGTCCCGTGCCGAAACGAGCCGGTGCTCTACTGTCACTATCCGCTTCAGATGTCGCGGATCACGCTCATCGAGACTATTTGGACAGTTGCTCGTTGTGGATTCGCCGATAATTGACGTTACACTCAGTTCAATTTCTTTGCACCTCTCGCACTGCAATCGGAATTTATTGCATTATTTACGTGGTCCCGATTTGTAAATCAGCTCATCAATAATCAGTCTTTCAAGTATCTAACTTCAACTTTCTATGAGATATACTTACTTTTCCCTTGTTTCTGACAACTATATTTTGAATAATCTATTGAATAGGACAAGATTCGTTCGTCAAATTTAGTGTTACTGTCTCCCATCCCCCCTTAATTTTTTTTTTCTTTTTTGCTGAAAGCCCATTATTAGCTAGTACCAGAAATCGCGATGTTAAACCTTCACCATTATCATACGAGCTACATACCTTTTCATATTAACATATTTAGATGGTGATGTTGTCGGAAGAAAACATGTGCCGTAATCCGATCGAAATATAAAGCAACAAAACAGGCATAGATTACAAAAGATGAATTACATACTACCTTTAATATCATCGACGGGTAACGCTACAATTGGTGGTTTACACAGCCAACTAGATAGATAACGCGCAGAATCTCATATCTCGCTTCAGATACTCGCCACGCTAACTTTTCGAATGCCTTGCCCCTCTCTGACACACACTTCCTCAAAACTCAGGTGAATAGAATACACAGATTCCCTGGTGAAATGCTGTTGTAATCAACTACAACATAAAAAAAAAACTATAAACTCCGTCTTAAGGCTGCGAAAGGCCAAACAGGTACCGACCCGTCGCCGAATAATCCGCCGTCCGAATGCCTCAACAGATGCGGTATGTAGTGGGACGTGGTCAGTGTTCGTCCGTAGGGTCAGTTTTCTCGACTGGAGCCGCATTTTCTCAATCAAGAACCTCCTCAATAAACGTCACAAGTGCTGAGTACACTTCGCTTGCCAACAGCTCTTATAAGAGCCGGATGGTGACCCATACAACAGTTAGCCAGGCCAGAAAGTGCTTAACTTCGGTGATGCAATGGGAAGTGGTGTATCCACTACGACACGGTCTTCAGCTGCTACAACCTTGTTTCAAATGACGTTACAAGGTCGACATCATAGAAGCGTAAAATGGAGGTGAAGAAGAAGATGACGAAGAAAAATGTCAGAGAGGTGATCGTGAATTTCGGGGTGGTTATGGTGATGGTTTTGGTGACGGTTGTGTGTTGCTATTGGAAGTGTTAGTGGTGGCATCTTTGATGGTGGAAGTTAACTTATAGATAATATAGTAGCAATAGTGGCGCAGTAACCATGACGAGCAGAGTGTTGGTGATGAGAGCGGAGATGGCCAGGAAGCGTCACCGCGCGGCTGGGCTTTGATTTGCATCCGCGGCCTGACGGATGGAGCGCCGAGCCTGCATTCGGCGACCGGCCGTCCGCGGCCGACAGCCCGTCATTACAGGCAGCGTGTCCTTGCAGATACTCAGACGGCCCATCTGCATACCTGATGGCCGGCGAATTACGGCCGGCAAACACGCACAAAGTGCTCCGGACCCGTCGCGGACGCCGAGGCCCAGTTCCGCCCACATTTCAGTCAATTACGAACGGCGAGACGCGGCCGAGGACTAAACGATCGCGGCAGCTACTGTCCCACGGGAGATAGCCGGCAGTAAATTCGTGCTCGAGAGCTAGGCATTACCCGAGCACCCTCTCTTTATATTTAAATTTAATGTCCCGAGGATCGTTATTACTTACGAGTGAATATAAGCCGGTGGCGATGAGACGGTAATGCGCTATCCCGTTCGGGGAATTTGTTCGCGGCTTAAGGTGTTCTTATCTGACAGCACTCGCCGACGTTGGTGCTGTAATTTTCTGGGAACACATCTTGCTCAGTCGCCAAACCATTTGGCACCGAATTTTCGCAGGAAAACGCTTTACTGCGATGACTGTCATCTCCGAATTCCGCGTGATCAGTACGGGAAAAATCTCGTCACGAGACAAGGTCACGAAAGAGCAACACAGTAATCACCAGGATATCATGAAAATCTTATAAACGGAAAATACGTGTACGTAATCTTCACGTTTGTTTCTCAAGTTTGAGAACCTGCACAGAAAAGAGCCGATTTTTTTTCAGTCATTTGCCATGTGGATTGTAGTGAGACTGTAAGTGCCAATTGATAAATTTGGGAGAGGTTGGGAGGTTTTCAATCCCATCAACTGCCTCACCGACAAAGCAAGCCCTCCACAAACTGAATCTGGGCCACCGACAGGGAAGTAATTTAAATTTAATTATGAGATAATGCTCAAAATAGTATTTCTTCATATGATATTAACTGAGAATGGGTAAAGTTGAAAAATATGTACCCAGCCGGGACTCGAACCCGGGTCTCCTGCTATCTAGGCAGTTGCAGTTCCGCTGACCTGTACACCCCTGAGGATACAGCGATCACAACACCTGCACGGAATTACTCAAGTACGCCTCTCGTCGGAATAAAATGCTCAACTTTACCCTGACCACCAGAACTCAAATTCGTAGTTATTGTAAGCCAATTCCCTTAAGATTAAAGGCCACTACACATGTCCAAATGAACAGACACCACGTATATATAACTTAATTAGATGCCGATGATGGGCAATGATGTTATCTTCAGTTCGGAGGCATTCCTAGGCCTTTACTCTTACGGAAATTGGCTTACAATAACTACGAATTTGAGTTCTAGTGGGCAGGGTAAAGTTGAGAATTTGTATGCGACGGGAGGGATACTTGAGTAATTCCGTGTAGGTGTGGTGAACACTGTGTCCTCAGCGGTGTACAGGTCAGTTGAACTGTAACTGCCTAGATAGCAGGAGACTTGGCTTCGAGTCCCAGCTGGGTGCACATCTTCGACTTTACCCAGCCGCAGTTAATGTCATACATTCCGTGAATATGAATAGCTAATAACTGCAAGAACAAAAGTGACGCCTCTTTTGTCGGATATATATATATATAATTTTATTTTTTATGAATACAGTACGCCTACTCCGCAGTTTACTCAATTACATGCCACTGGGTTAATCGCAATATTTGGTCATTATTTCTCTACCGTTCCGCTCTGGAAACACGACTAGGAACAGATATTTCGCTGCGATCTGAAATCAAATGTTCAAATGTTTGAAATTCTAAGGGACCAAACTACTCTGGTCAGCGGTCCCTACCCATAAAAACTACTTAAATTAACTTCTATTAAGGACTACAAACACACCCGCTCCCAACGAAAGAGGCCGCGCGATCCGTAACGTGACCCCCAAACGTTACGGCCATTCTGCGTGATTATGAAGATTTTTATTATTCTGTTACATAGATCATTTCTTCTTATGAAGTTTGTACCCAACAAAATATTTCTCTTTAGGAGAAGAGAGGTGGGACTATAATACCTTGAAAAGAATATATATATATATATATATATATATATATATATATATATATATATATATATATATATGGCTTTTGTAATAAAAGCACGAGTTCAGTGAACTCTTCACATGTGCGTTATGTAATGATGGATTCCGGATGAATGGGAAGGAGAGGGGGTAGGAGCACACAGTTATAGTCCCCGTCACGTAGGAAGGCGGCCCAGTTTTCAGCCGTTCTGCGCATCTCCCTCCATTACCGCACTGGCAGCCAATAACATTCCTTCTCTAGGTGCGTGGCTGGCTACGTAGCAATGATTCTCCCGCAGACTCAACTGTTGGTGGTCGGCCATTGCTCCTAATCTTCTCTCTTCGCCTATCGCTCCGCGTCTATGCGCGGAAGCGCTTTCCTACGTGACGACAATGATAGTGGTAGTGGAGTCGTCGCCGTTCCACGGTCCAGCGGCTGATGCGGCGCGGTCGCCGACCCCTGCTCTGCAAGGCGCGCTGCCCTGCCTTCCGCGGCCACCGGGCTCCCGCGCCTGGGGCTGTAAAAATAACAGCCCCGCGTCCGGACTCCGGGGTGACGCCGCGGGCTGCGGGGGCGGCGGCGGCTCTGGACAGCGTCAAGACACGTGGGGCGGCTGGCTGGCTGCGTGCCCACGTGCAAGCCTTCTGTACGACACCTGCACCAGCTCGTTTCGCTGCATACCTTGTCCACTTCTCTACCACCAACGTACATAGTCAATTTCCATTCCGCCATATGCTCTTATTATTCTGCAAACTATAATTCTTTGAAATAACCAATTTTCTTCAGCATGGCCGTATCAGCACCTGTATAAAAGCTTCAGATCAACACAGTACACAGCCAATCAAGCTGAAGAGTTATTATTAGTCTTCGCCTAGGTCGCGGCGGATGACCCACGCGTTCTGGAGCGCCGTGTTGCGATGCGAGCGGCAGTCTGCCGTCGGGGGTTCAAATCCCCCCTCGGGCATGGATGCTTGTGTCGTCTTTAGTATAAGGTAGTTCATAAGTAGTTTGTAAGTTTAGGAACTAATGACCCCGCAGTTATCCCTTAAGCTTTGCAAACATTTGAACCTTCACCTTGTATTCAATACCTCTGTAGGTATCTTCTTCAGAAGAAATACAGTATATTTGATTTACATTCGGTAAGACATGTTTTTAGCTAATCGAGCAATTTAGCTCATGACGTTGGCAACATTATTTACGTAATTCAATCAAGTCATTTGTGTTTCTTCTGAAGTTTTGTAATAAAGCTCTTGGCTGTAGACGTTATTGATTTGAAAGTATGTATCATACTCGAGCATTTTGTTTCAGTTTCCATTCGCAGTAACCTAGCATTTCTCATTAGAATGTTATCTACGTGATTCTCCGATTTCTCTTAATTCATTACTGGCTTTTACTGTCCAGAAGGTACAGTATTTTGGCAATTACATTACGGCGACATGTCTGGATGAGAAAATATTGTGCCGCAGTAGAGCGGCCGAGCGCTCTAGTGTGCCTTATTGCGGAGCGTGCGGTCGCTCGCCGTCGCAGGTTCGAATCCTCCCTCGGGCATGGGTGTGTGTGTTGTCCTTGGCATAAGTCAGTGTCAGTAGTTTGTAAGCCTAAGGACTGATAACCGTAGCAGTTGAGTCCCTTAGATTCACAAGAAAGACAAAAAAAAGTTTCAATCGGAAGCTTCAACCGTGAAACATAGCCTATCTTCAGTCGGTACACTCATAGCTGTGTGTCGTGACCTCTTTCTGCATTATTTTTTTTAAGTAATTGAATTTTAAATTACGCTTATTCATCCACAGCGATCTTCAGCTCTTCTTATTATGATACGTAGAGGTACGCTGGAATCTTCAAAAATGTTCCAATGTTTGTTAAAGTTATGGGACTTAACTACGGGGTCATCAGTCCCTAAACTTACAAACTACTTATGAACTACTTACAACTAAGGACGGCACAAATATCCATGCCCGAGGGGGGATTCTAACCCCCGACCGTAGTGGCCGTGCAGACGGTGACTGAAGCGGCTCAGCCTCCTCGGCCACCGCGGCCGGCTGGAAATCTTCTTCGCTGATTCAACCTTCTATTTAGTGCTCTTGCTCGTGGCCTCCTGCGCTTTCGATTTTGCCATGCGCAGCGATCTTTAGTAAGTCGTCCCTTTCTCTTCTCAAAATTTGCCCAAGGAATTGAAAGTATCTTTCGCTGACACGGGAAGATAAACTTCTTATGATGCCCAGTTCTTCTATAATGGAAACGTTGGTCCGCCTTTCTGTCCTTGCTACACTAACACGTACCAAAAGCACCACGTCTAGGTGAAATAAGTTTGGAACTTTTGACTAGCTTTCACAGTACAAGTCTCGCAGACCTACAGAAACACGAATTACTACACCAAACATGGCACTTTTTACATTTTACTTTTCACATTTTTCATTTTCATTTTTCCTTTATGAATAAAACTGTGTTTTCTAAACTACATGTCTTTCTAGCTTACCAATGGATTTTCTTGTCTTGATCTACAGTTTCCAGTCTAAAGCACCTCTCAACGATGTTTTATTCTGTGCCTGTCTCCCAACGTTATCAAAGCTGCTTCATTTTACATCTCTTTGAAGCTCCTTACTGTAGTTAAGCCTTCGGCCCTTTCTACCATTATTACCTCCATAATTCCCGATACTACTAGAATGAAGACTGCTTGATGTCTTCAATCAACAAATGCCTTATTTCAATCAACTTCGTTTTCCTCCATCGCGCCTCAGTAACTCCAACTCAGTTATTGATTAACCCATATACTCTTCAACATTCTTCTTCACTTCAGTACACGGCTACACTCCAGACTTTCTGACCCTTACCTTCTTCGCTTCCCGCGTGTCGTACACGACACACAATACCAGCGAGTTTTGTCTAGATACAGACCCCTGTAACGCTCATCGCCGTTTCCAAACTACATCCAATAATTGTTGAAAATAATTACATTTTCTTAGCCTTGTTGGTCAAGTAATAGCCGGCCGCGGTGGCCGAGGGGACTGAGGCGCTCCAGTCACGGTCTGCACGGCCACTGCGGTCGGGGGTTCGAATCCCCCTCGGGCATGGATATTTGCGTCGTCCTTAGTTGTACGTAGTTCATAAGTAGTTTGTAAGTTTAGGGACTGATGACCCCGTACTTAAGTCCCATAGACTCTACAAACATTTGAACATTTTTTTGTCAAGTAATTACCTGTCACAGGTACAAAGGATAAATAAATTCTGGTACTGTTACTGCTGAGGTTAAATATGAAACCAACTTAATGTTGTAAAATCGCTTGTTTTCTGAAGCACTTTTCATATTAGTGATATTGTTTCTATTTTCTATCTTCTTTCCTTATCTTCAATTATTTTGCTGCACCTGTAACAGAACTCAGTTAATATTATCTGCCTCTCATTTCCTAATTCCATCAGCCTAACTTAAGTCCTCTGTTAATTCAGGCAGAATTGAAATGCCATCGGGGCAGCTAACGTTCTCAAGTCATTCGTCAAACATAACCCATTACATCGGATTCCCGATCTCCCATTTGTAGTCGTAATTGTCACTTATTACCTACTGGTAAATTCCGCATTACAATATTGGTATCCACGATAAGCAGCACTTTCGAGGAGAGCGGTGTGCGTTGTTTGCACAGCTCTTGACGGAGAGTGGAGTAAAAATTTGAATATATACAAAAACCAGCCACTGTTAATGCAGTTATGTTTACGCCACCCGTTTTGAAGTGAGTTGCATGCGACACTGTTGGCTGTGACCCCTCGATCAAATGAGGACATTAAGGTTGGCGACCTCCTTCGTGATGTTCGAAAGGAGTGAGCTATGTTCTGGCACGAGTTTCACCGTCTCCTTTCTCTCATCGTCATGCAAAACGAACGCGACACTACACTCCACACACTCACAACGCAGTTGTCTACTCTTAATAGATACATTTAGCCACATAGCTCTCATACTTCGTCGAAGAACGATAAGAAAGGAAGATTACTGTTTTTACGTCTCGTCGACGACATTATCATTGAGGACGAGGCACAGGCGCGGACATTTTTGGTAAGGTTAGGGAAGGGAATCGGACGTCCCCTTCCGTAAGAAGCACCCCGACATGGTTCAAGATAAATCACGAAAAACCTAAATCTGCATTGACGGGGGTGGCTTTCAGTCGCCATCTTCCCGAATGAGGGTCAAACGTGCTCATCTTGCTCGGTGCAATTGAAATATGCCTCCGGTTCAAAAAATGGGAAAAACCTTTCGAATTATGCGAGTGAACTTTCTCTTCGACCTATACATACCATGCCTTGTTTTCCGCTACAGTGTAATATCTTGGAATGTTTCTCTTTCTCACTGTTCTGGTGCTAATAATTCTTTTATACGATTTTTGTGCATTTAGATTATTTTTACAGCACAGTTTACTCCATTACGAGTAGAAACTTTTAGAGTTGCTTCTTTCCATTTCATTCTATTTCATATTCCGTCTTAAATAACACTTTTGTTCAGCATTAGCAATAATCTCTCCCAGAGTTTGTTCGTCCGTGTTTGTAAACATATGTTATTGCAGTTTCCTTTTCTTTGAACACTTCTGTATTTCGTATTTTCGACCTCTTTTCCGGTATGATGCATTACTTTTGCTTAGTACGTGATCAGATATTTGTAAAACTGCTGATTTTCATCTTTCCCATTTTTTTCTCTTCAGTAATGTCTTTAGTTTCACCCACCTGCTGTTTGCATGTGAGTCGTCGTCTCTGAATAACTTACAATCTAGAGAGACCCCTAATACATCATCCTACGCGGATATCATGTATACTGTCGGGAACAATAGAGGGTGACAAATATCGGACCCATTAGCTTCATCTCGTAGCCTTTATTAACAGAGTTCCCGGGGAGGACGTAGACGAGGTTAAACAACGTGACGCGCGCGCACACTCTTCTCGCACCTGCCGATAACCGTGTGTATCTCGGCCGGTATCAAAACACGGCCATCGCAGCCGACAGCTGAGGGTCTTCGATTTCCTGGAACGAGCGAGATCGCAATATCAGACGACCGGCGCCCGGCCCCGGGCCCCGTTTGCCGACTTTTGCTTGACAGGTGGCGGCTCGTTACAATAACAAGGCGGGCGATAACATTGTGCTGTCGCTTCCTGCGCAAACACGCCGCCGCCGCGCGCCTCGCACGCACTCTTGCGCGCGGAGCGTCGGTATTGAGCGGCAAGACGCGCTCGCTATCAAGTTAATTGGCTGCGAGGCCGCACGTCACCGCCGCCGACGACGCTTGTTTGTCGCCGTGACGTCGTCACGTCAGCCGGTGACGCCTAATATGAGGCGGCGAGGTCACTGCGTCAATGCGGATGACCTCACCCAGGGTAGCGGCGTCGACGCTACTCGGACTGACCGGGAGGCACCGTAGGATTTCATACGTGACTGTAGCACGCGCAGTCATTGGAGGACGGTCAGTGATACCTAAAATCGAATTCACTGTGAAAATTCAACAAACAAGGAATTGTCAAACGCAGTGCGTGTATGATGAGCCAAAGCTCTCGGGGTAAAATTATTATCTTTTATTCAAATCGTTAAATTTTTCTCGCTAGGTTAGGCGCACGGTTCGAGGCGAAGTGTTAAGGGAGGCGCCGCCGGTTCGAATCCATCCGACGGATTAAGGACGGGATGTCAGTGTGCCTGTCAGCTTGTCTGTTGTTTTTTGGCGATTTTCCACATCCCGCTGAGTGAATACAGGACCCAGGCTCCGCATTTGAGACACTGTTCACAAACATTCAGAAAAACTTTCGCACATTTCACACAGTAAAACATTACTCAGACTGTTGGGGTATAGCCTACACGCCGGCCGCGGTGGCCGAGGGGACTGAGGCGCTCCAGTCGCGGTCTGCACAGCCACTACGGTCGGGGGTTCGAATCCCCCCTCGGGCATGGATATTTGTGCCGTCCTTAGTCTAAGGTAGTTCATAAGTAGTTTGTAAGTTTAGGGACTGATGACCCCGTAGTTAAGTCCCATAAGTTCTACAAACATTTCAAAACTTTTTGTGAAATGCAGTGCATATACGAGGCGCGTCCAGAAAGTAAGTTCCGTTAGGTTATATAAAACGAACGGGTACAGATACAGAAAAAATATTGATTGTACAAAAATCTACAACTGTTAAACTACTTTTCTACATAGCTCCTGAAATTTTGTAGTCAATTGTCATAGCTTTGCACAAGGTTTTGTGTGCCTTTATCATAGAATGTTGCCGCCTGTGTATTCAACCATGTGGTAACATGTTCTTTCAGCTCGTCATCGTTGAAGTGTTGTCCGCCAAGGACAGATTTTAGGTGTAAGAAGAGGATTACTGTCAAAGGATTTTTTTTTCACACACCGAATGTGACCAAACAATTCTTACGGAAATTTCAATGGGACCTGTTTGATCATCCTCCATACAGCTCGGACCTCTCTCCTGGCGGCTTTCATCTCTTCTTACACCTAAAATCTGTCCTTGGTGGTCAACACTTCAACGATGATAAAGAGCTGTTACCACATGGTTGAACACACAGGCGGCAACCTTCTGTGAAAGATGTATGCAAAAACTTGTGGCACGCTATGACAAGTGCCTACAAAATTTCGGCACGTTGTGTGGAAAAGTAGTTTAAGAGTTGTAGAATTTTGGGCAATAAAAATTTCTTCTGTATCTGTGTACAATTTCATTTAATTACCAAACGGAAGTTACTTTCTGGACGCGCCTTGTATGATGAGCCAAAGCTCTTGGGGCTAAATTATTATCTTTTATTCAAATCGTTAATTTTTTCTCGCCAGTTTAGGCGCACGTTTCGAGGCGACGCGTTCAAGGAGGCGCCGTCGGTTCGAATCCACCCGGCGGATTAAGGACTGGATGTCAGAGTGCCTGTCAGCTTGGTTGTTGTTTTTAGGCGATTTTCCACATCCCGCTAAGTGAATACAGGATCCAGGTTCCGCATTTGAGACACTGTTCACAAACATTCAGAAAAACTTTCGCACATTTCTCATAGTAAAACATTACGCAGAATGTTGGGGTATACACATTTCCTCCAAAGGAGTGGGGGGAGGTCGTTATGGGGTGGCAACAGGTAGGGCATCCAGCCAAACCTTAAATCAATCAGGACACGTATGTAGCTAATCAGGCGTAAGAAAAAGTTCAACATTTGTAAATGGATGGGACTTATCTACTGTGGTTATCACTCCTTACGGTTACAAACTACTTAAACTAAGCTACGGACAGCGCACACACATCCATTACTGAGACAGGGCTCGCAGTCCAACAGGGAACAACCGCGCACTCCGTAGCAAAGTGCCTAAGAGGGATTAGCGACTCCACCGCAGCATAAGAAAAATATTCAATGGAACTTTCGATCAGTTAACCCTGTAATGCATAAATTTTTATTTTAAGCTATGGAAACTACCACGATTGTGGCGTATATACTGAGTGAAATATTGAGAAAAATATTCCTTAAAATAATATTATGCACTACTAGCAACAAAAAGTTCGTGACTGATCAGCTACATAGTGCTTCCATGATGTACACTATGTAGTAAATGTCACTGTTATGCCTCTCATCTTTCCAGAAAGTAATTCATAATGCAACAGTAGTATGTCATAGACTACTTTTACATGGCAAAGGACGAATAATAAAGTAAACAAATGCGCATGTTAAGCGTAGCTCAATGCAGACAGCTATCGAAATGATTCAGTAGCACTGTACAATTTATTATTTCTAGGAAGAGCTACTGGCATGTGTAGCACTGCGTATACAAACAGCTACAAATGAATTTGTGGTAAAATGTTGATAAGTTTGAGAGATAATGGAAAAGATAAGGTATGTAGCTGATAAGCTACACTGCGCATTAAAGGGTTAAGTAAAGAAGATGCGTTACAACTGTAGTAGACTAAGGTGTATCTTTCAGTAAAGCTTTATATTTTAAACCAATCTTTTTTACTTAACTGATCGAAAGTTCCATGAAAAAATGAATCAATATTTCAGCTGTGGATGCCATTATTCAAAATTATATATAAGGAAAAGAGATTCAGTTTATTAAATTAAGATTTGTGGCTGAATGAGATACTCTGCCACAACGGTTGTCATTAGATGCAATAAAATGCACCATAAAAGTTCATCATACTGCACGAAGGTTATCTGTTGAATTAAATATCTAAAACAGCAAAGATCGCAATTAATTTTTATTAAGGTGACTGGTTTCGGCAGATTAAATTGCCACCATCGGGTGAAATGACAGGCCGATGTTGCACTTTAATCGGCGTAAACCGGTCATCTTAAAAAAACTTTACTTACGACCTTAGCTGTTTTACATAATAATAAAAAAAAGCCAAACTACTACACAGTTTTGTTTGTCAGTTAGAGTCCAAACTGTCATTAAATCACACAATGAAAACGTTGATGGTTAGTCGGACGGTTATGACATACGAATCCACTTTGGAGTGTAAGGAAATCTACATCTCGTATGAAAATTTCCCAAATAAATTTTGCTGAATTCTTCGTTTTGCCTTTCAAGGATTCTTGCCTCTAATCTGTTCTGCTCTGCCAGTATTTCACCTACTTTCGGATTTTTCAGCAGTTCTTTCATTCATTGAATCTTCTTCTTCTCAAATGTTGCATTTGACTTTATTTACATAAGATTTCATGCTGTGCGTGGTCTACGCCATTTGGTTATTCACCATGGAAGCTGGCAGAAGTATGTATGATTTAGAGACAAGATTCTTATACGCCGCTACTCACCACATCGTGTCCATCTCACCCTGTCTCTCCCAGTATAGGGGAGGAGGAATAGGTTGAAAAAAACTGGGGGAGGAGATGGGCGGAAAGAGAGGGGAGAAGCAGGTTAATGGATGGAAGGGAGATTACGAGATGGACATGGAGGAGAAGGGAGATAGACTACAGAAGATTGCAATAAATAAATACATGGGCACCGCACGATTTTCAGGCGGTAGTATTAATAAATATCGCTGTTCTGTTTCCTTAACTCGTTTACACGCTCCTTCACTCTCCGTTTAAAGTGTTTTATTCGCTCTTTCTACTGTTTTTAATTTCACCCGTTTATTGAAACAGTACCTATGAGCAGTCTATTACACTGCAGTGTCAACAATTACTAAACTGATAATTCCAGCCATTGTCACTAGAATAGTGATTGCACGGGAATCATAAACTATAACAAACTATAACGGAACAATAAGAATTAAATTATACAGCGATATGTAACACAATGATATCAGAGGAAAAGTTTAGTGGAATTCATGTCTATGTTTTTGTCTCTAAATCTACTGTAATACTCTGAAACTGTATGCCTGAATATTCTGAAAGAATATTCCGCGATAATAAATAGCGAATACAAGACATTCCGTACAGAAGCCTGCAATACAAATTAGTTCCAGTGGAACCATAGACAGAATAACGGCGCTTGAGAAAATTCGTACCCCCATGAAACAATAACGCTACTCACTCATTCTATATAAATGAATATGTATACTATATCTACATAATAATACAAAATATATTTAAATCGGTGTTGTCATTTAAGTAACCCGTGATCTGTTTTCATTAAGTGAATGTGGATTACAAGTCAAGTTTGTTTGCAAATCTAAAATAATTATGCTAAAAACAATAGCGACTACGTAAGTATTGTATGAAGACAAAGATCCGGGAAGTAGACGGTGGTAGTAACTCTGAATAGAGATCAGACCTACTGACCTTTCCTTTCAGGATAATAGGTGCGATCATTTGAACAAAAGCAGACATTATTTGGTGTCAAGAAAGGTTAATTGTCAGTTCAAAGTAAAATTCGCACCTCTCACTAAAACATTGCCTACATACTTCCTCGGTTGTTAGAGTGAAAGTAAAGCAGCCACTTCGAACACAGTTATCCCAGTATCGTTTCACTGCGCTACATCTGACCGCAGATAAATAACTGAGTGAAGTCAGAAGATAAGCATATCGAAAGAGAAGAACAGTTAAAACAAGCGTAATGAAAGGAGTCTGCAAACATACCTATTCTTGTTCGAAACTCTGGGAAAATACAATGATCTTTTTAGTCTGGACTTTTGTGTTTCTGAAATTATATGTTTTCTCGTTTCATAGGTTTTATTTCTCAGACTGGAAGATATAGAGTCAGAAGAAATTCCCTCTTAGAAATAACACTTAGTGCTATATTATAGTCAGTAATAAGAAAATCGCTTGCTTTATGCCACACACACACACATTGTGGGTACAATTTTAAAATAGCTAATTTTGGTTACTGTACACAATTTAATATGGGAAATTTAATTTTTATTTAAGTTAAGACTTGGCGTAAGCTATAATTACGTTAGACCCTGAAATGATTTGCGTTCGTGTTGGCACTGGTTATAATATAGCCTAGTAACTTTACAGTTTGGACTTCAGAGCATTACAGTTGGTATTACGAGTGTTCATTCGAACAGCTGTTTCATAAAGATACTCAGCAGGATTTAATACCCATAGTAAAAGTCTCCAGATGGCTGGAGGTCACATTACTTTGTCTCTTCAATGACCCACTTTTCTTTTAGAAGTTCAGAGTCGAATCGATAGTCAGTTTTCAAGAGACCATGTTTCAGCGAGGCGTGAATGAGGGAAGAAATTTTTGTACAGCAACCAGACAGGAAATAGAAAGATGCTGAAAAAAAAATCGCTTATCATTAATATGAGTTTCTGCAATGAAACATAATCCTCGGTTTCTCAGGTACATCATTTCGTTATTGTAACCGTAACGCTAGTTCGCTCACTTACTCATAACAGACTACGATTATTTCAGGTTATATCGAGTATCCTCACTTAAGACGTAGTAATATCCGGCAGTCTACTCCGTAAACCACCGTCTGAAGCACGACGGAGAATAGCTCGTACCGCTACTAGTAATTTCCTTTCCATTCACCCCGAAACTGATTCGCATTTTATTACTTTAAAGCAGTGACACATAGTAATATTTTGAAAAACATTATCAGGTACAAACTATCTAAATGTAAGTGCCTGCATTTATCTGTCCGATCAGACAGACTACTACATTCTCATTGAATTATATTTTAGTTGTTCTTTCAGTATACGATGACGTCACAAGTGATATTTTGTACATAATAGAGGTGTCTGAGTTAACATTAAGAAATTAGAAATTAATACATGTAATGAAGTAAATAGTGTGACCCCCCTATCTTTGAGGCTCTCTGATTACTTAGTTACTTTTTACAGCCTTGCAGCTGAAAACAGTTCTTAACTGAAGTAGAAAAAAAATAATATCAATATCTTGGATATTCTGAGCCTCATCTGACGGATCCTTCCGACAGCCTAACGTAAGAAATACGTTTGGTTAGCCGGCCGTTTTCCTTACTGCAAAATGAGTATCGGAAGTTTTAACATAAAAAACGTTCTGTACAGCATGGAGCAGTATTGTAAGTTTCCAATAATATAAAAATAGGGCTACACAAAACTTCTCCAATATATTTCACATTTAATCATCTCAGTCGCTTATAGAAACACAATCAACGTAAGGTGAAGATGAAATTTAGGACAGTACTGTATTGAAGAATGTACTCTTCCAGTTATTGGTTAGTATATCTTCTTAAAGAATGGGAAATTTGGTTGCTACCACAAAGAGCTGCCAACACAGTGAGTAAATTTCATAAGCTTTAGAAGGTGACATAAATCCGCGTCTTTTTACTCTAAGCTCAATTAGGCAAATAAGAAAAACAAGGAAAAGGAAGAAAATTTTCGTCTTTAAATCCAGTCAATAACGTGGTCATTAGAGACGGAGTTAACTTCGAATTGTTTTGAAATGAATAGAGAAGAAAATCGGTCATCCTTCAACGGAACCTTCCCGCTATTTTCCTCGATTGAGTTAGGTAAATAAGCAGATAGGAAAAGTGATTTTCTTATATCGTAATAGTGACATTTGCAATTACTTAGATAATGGAAGGTAGCAGTTTTGCATTTGAGAGCTTAAGGAAATACAATGGTCCAGTATACAATGGAGAAACTGCAAGATCTAAAACTAGTCACAATGAAGTTTTACATCGCCGTTTCGTGAAAGCCGATGCTGGGAGAGTGATTGCAAGAAGAAGACTACAGTGGGCAGGACACGTTCTCCAAGCAGAGGGCTATATCCCCAACAGAATATTACTGTAGCCGGCCCCTGGCAGACGTCTTAAAGGCCGTTTGGTAACGAGGTGGAAAAACAGAAATTTTGTGGCACTGAGAGAAACTGATCAAATAGTCAGCATTTAGGCGTCACAGGACCGATGAAAATGTAGAAATATATGCAAAGATTTTTTGCGACGTCCCAATTATATTTATGCATATATTGTGGACTTGATGTGCTGATCATCTCTTTATGATCTATGTTTGTATATTTGTATAATTTTGTCTTTCATATGTGGTCCTAAATGGCCTGTCTTATATAAAAATGAATAAGTGTGATATATATATATTGTAATGAATAATTTTAATTTTCTTAGGTCAGGAACTTTCATTCGAGTTAAATAAATGTGACTGATTACTGCTGTTTCAGCGGTATCAGACTGTTAGTCTTTTAAATGCTGGGACTGGTTTTGTCGGTCGATGTTCAAAAGGAAAATCTACAATTTATGTGTTTGTTCTTTAAACTTGTACATTTCCAGGACGAAGTTAGATAATCAGTATATGTCATTGCCATACGACTGAATTGGAACTCTGTGTGATCTCCAAACAACAGGTTGAGCTTCCTAAATAGGTGTGTTTCTACGTATTAAATTAAATACCCTTCAAGTAACGATGGTATATAAATGTAGAAATGTGTAGATACTGACTTGATGGTTAGTGGAATACTGACACCTGTGTTTCAAATTCATTTTAAATCTTTTATCCATTGCAGCAATTGTGTTTTATAAGTTAGAAAGGTTGCAAGGTTGTAGATTTATTCGCAACAGGTTTCGAGCAATTATTGCCCTTCTTCAGGTACATTAATTGTGCCCTATAGGATTACTCGATGTTACACAATGATCTGCGTAAACCTATAGGGCACAATTAATATACCTGAAGAAGGGCAATAATTGCTCGAAACCGGTTGTGTATACATCTGTAACCTTGCAGCCGGTGGCTGTTTTCTCTTCTAACCTAAAATCATTTTAATTGGTTTTAACCCTCCGAGTGGATGTACTTTCTTGTTAGAGGAACGAGTGCCATACTATAATGACATATCTTCTTGAAATGATATAATTTCATAATCGGCAATCGTTTATAAAGGAAATTCGATGGTCATACCTAGTAATAAACTCTTTGACCCGAACTTAAATTTTACATCCAGTAATTTCGATTTCTATGCGTTAGACAGATTTAAGTCAGCAACACAACATCTTTCACATGTTGAAACTTGTTTAATTTAGTATCGCGTGTTTTGCTATTAGTAACTGAAGTGGTGTAGCAACTGAAGACTATAAAATAATAAAAGGTGTCACGAGGACCTATTCCTTTGGGCTAATTCCGAAACTGTTACGAGATAATAAGGGAAGCTGTAGTGCAATACTAAAATTGAATTAAACTTTTTTTAAGTAACGTTCTTCAACTGATTCCTGGGCCAAAAGATGTTTTACATATACCATTGCAATCTAAAGGCATCACCTCCATGAATATTTGTAATACTGAAACATATATTGTAGTATTAGGTTCTCTAAGTCTTAAATATATTAAGAACAAATATCACTGAATCCCTAAGTCTACGACCAATCTTGGTGTCAACAAAGTAAGTTGTATAAGATGAGACAGTTTAGACACCAACGCGTAGTCGTTTTCAATTTCATCTATTTAATTTTACTAATATAGTAGAAAGTGAAGTGACGGCATTGACAAACGTGCCAAAAATTTAACATACAAAGGAAAGAAATTATTGTTATTGGCGTGTTTACAATTGGTAACGGTGATAAGACTTACTTCGTTCTTCGGTACAGATCATTAGCAAGCATTGTTGCAGTTAATATTAAGGTTGCTATGACTAACAATGTATTTCGGCACTGGGATTTTAGTGAGAATGTTCTGCGTTGCATTTACTATCAATAGTGACTACATTTATTAAACTGTTGGGAAGAGAAACATCTCTAAATTGATTTTAAACAGTCGTCGAGGGGAATTAAGAGATGTTCTGTAGACTTACAATATTTTTATTTTTCTGAATGGCAGCAGTGTAAAAAGTGTCAAATGCCTGATGTTATCGTGAATTTCTTGTTTACTGTATTAACGAAAAGAATATTGTACCACGACATGGGTCGAATTTTTTGTCATTTACATGGAGAGTAGGCAAATAACAAAAGTAAAAGTTAGGGACTGAAAACAACAACTCTTTTGCGCTAAGTTTAATTTATATTGTGAAGAGAGACAAAGATGTCTAATATTGATGTGATCAACATACATGTTCGAATCTAACAAATTACATAACAATATTTGACAAAGTCGTTGAACAGGTACAAGCTAGATTAACCTTCTTTTGTTTTTACAAGAAATCTCACTCTTTGCGGTGGAAGGAATGTGTCTCGAGGCTTGCATTTTTGTACATTGTATTTTTTCGTAGGCTGTACATTTTTTTAATCTGTATTCTTCATTTTGAATAATTCACTTGTGTGTTTTTCTTTAGTTGTAAATGGCATGAAATGCATTGTAAATTAATAAAAAATATTGTAAACGCATCTCCTTTAGTCATTTAATTACAATCTACTCCTCTTTTATATGTTGTTGTGTAACATTTTTTGTACGTCATCTACGGATTTTCTTATACCAATTCCCTGTCTTTTGGTTTTTGTCAGAGGCTTTGATGTAACCATTTCTGACTACAACTAATTGTAAGTCGATTATATTCAGCGAGTCTTGTCCGCCTGTGAACACTGAAGAATCGGTGTTCATCTGTGCTCTGTTTACACCTAGAGAGTTTAATGTGGAATTCCAACTACGCGTTCTTTCTGGCGACTCGTTTCATTGTAGAGAGGTTATTTTTTAGGTTTAAATAAATAAACAAATAAATCTTAAATTCAGTCCCGCGACGTAAGTGTGCGAGCCCATCACGTTCTATGACTCCATCACCGTTACAGGAAAGTGTTTGGGTCTTTAATCAGCTATAATCAGATCTTACATTAGTAATTGGAAAACATGCCGCTCTGAACGTTCGGAAACGGAACTGATACTTAACAAGGAAATTTTGTTCCTTTCTATAAAAGCTAAGTACTAACTAAATACCAAAATTGAAGTTTTAGTTTCTGATAGAAGTACCTTTGAATTATGATGATCAGTGAGTGATCGTCTAGCAATATTTCAGAACTATAAGGTGTAAACTGGTATAATTTGGGAATCAGGTTACAGCAGATCCGCATGATCACTGAACAATGAGGTTTTTAGCTTTATCCACAGGGAGGTCGAAAGTGCCGTGAACAGCTCCGAGAAAATGGTAGTACGGTTGTGAGCTCAACTTGGCACGGACACTGCCGTAGCCACAGATATGGCGCAAATACAAATTTGAACTTTCATCAGATAATAACACTGAAAACATTCTAAAGCTGTGGAACATCAACGTATGTTCAGAGCAAATTCAGAGCAATGCTATTGCACTAGTCGTTTGCTGTCGTAGCCCTGTTAATATAGATGGCGTATGCAGCTACCGGTAGACAGAGAGCGTCGGCCGGCCCAGATGGCGTAGTCGACGTCTGCCCGGAAACCCCCGCCGCCCGCTCGTCAGCGGGCTGTCGCCAGTGCTCCCCTGCAGTGTCCGCTGGCGCCAGTTCGGCCGGCCCTGTCCCTGCGCCAGACAGCACGGCTTTGCCTACCACTGGCAGCGGCGCCCGGGGCTGTATTTGATCAATAATTGAGTTGCGAGCGCGGCGTGGCCACTGCAACATGTCGGTCGCGTCTCCGCCGGCGTCAGCCACCACCGCTGCCGCCCCCATCCAATTACAGTTCCATCCAAAATACTCCCCACTATGACAAAAACACCCGCCGCAAAACTCGAACCATAGCCAGTACAGATGCGGATTCCAATAAGCCACAGATACCTCACAAGCCGTAATTTTGCTATATATACTTTCTAGCAGATTAAAACTGTGTGCCGGACCTGGTTTCGAACCCGGGAGCTTTGGCTCTCACGTGCAAACGCTGTATCGGGTGAACTACCCCGATGAAATAACTTATGTGAGAAGTCAAGAACAGCATAGAATGAAACTGACGCAACCATAAAAGAGACACGATCTACCAGAGGAAGAAATAAATAAATAAACGGTTGGTGCCTGCGTTTGAATCCTGGTGCGGCAGATAGTTTCAATCTGCCAGGAAGATTCATGTCCACGCACACTCCACAGCAGACTAAAAATATAAGTCTGGATTATTATAATTTACGACATTATTGCTTGCCTTCTACCGGAGGCGATACATCAAATTCCTCACGAGACCAAATGGACCACGGGGAAAAGTAATTGTCACTTTCTCTTTGCTAATAAAAACAATATAAATTCCTCATACCACAAAACGCTCAAAAATTTGCAAATTTACCAAATGCTTGTTTAATTTTTATATTATACCACTTTTTTGAGTAGTATGAAACTTTTTGAAACGAATTATTATGGAAGTAAGATAGAATACACGTTAAGCATGGAGAAACGGCTGCATGGTCTAAGGCGCAATTGCGAGGCCGCTCCCGCTTGAAGTTATTCTTAGTGAAATTTGAAGTAGTTTCTATGTCTAGGAACCGATGCCCCTAGTAGCTTTCTTCGTTAAGTTCATAAACATTTCTTTATTATTTAAAATCACTGCATTAAAATACCTCATATTTGTTCGCTTTCACTAACCGATTTCTCTTTGTTTTAACTATTTCTGGCATATCTACAGCCTGTCCTTTTTTCCAGGTATCAGGGACATTAAATTATATTCTACCAAAAGGCTACCTCTGTGACGTGGTCTTCACCTGTTGCTCGGACCTCTCCAACGGTTTACAGGATGAAGAAATATTTGACGTTGAATAATTCACACAATTATTGGCCGCTTCTTAAAATTAAAAATCCTGTCTGTCCTTTGCAACAAGAGATGTAGTTTTACGTAAATTTCAAGACGACAAGACAAACATTACGCTTATAAACTATGTCTTTCTCTTGAATCTGACGACGCTCACATATTCTAAACTGGTCAATCTATTACCCGAAAACGGCACGACTTAGATACCACCCATCAACTACAAATGTAATTTCAAATCTTTATGGCTTGTTCTCGCAGAAATCTTCCAAAGAAACACAAAATGAAATAAGTGAGATGAAAGTAAAACATTTCATCGCATATTAAATTTTTGCACATGAGCATCCGCCACGACTTTTCAGTTTATTATATTTGAACTACTATTTATATTTGTAATATCCTTTGTACAAAGTATCTAACTAAATCACGGAATACACTTGCAAAATTTCACCACTCTGCAGTGCATAGTTCAGTAGATATGACGTCATAAACATTCAGGTGGGTGAGAAACTAGGTTCTGCCTAAAATGGAACGTAAACTATCCTATATTCATGCAATGTTTGATAATGAGTGCACTTAGTGACTTCACACAAGGTTCAAATAGAATTTCAAACAATTTCTAATCTTTTTTCTTTTTGCATATTTAAAAACAAATACTTTGAACTTTAATCATTGTTAAGGTAATCAGAAGTGTGACTCATTTCCATACTTAGCAAGTCGACTCTTTATGGAACAGGGAGTTTTACGAGTGTATTATAAACCGATTGGGCGAGACTTGTACCACGAAGTCTCTGAATTTATACGAAAGTGCTGAAATCCTAATTTTGTTATTGAAACGGCGCGGAATGTACGTGGACGAGTTGTAGGCCTATCTATCACGAAATAACGTAACATCTGCAACAAAACAGACAATGTTAATTTAAAATTCTATGCTTGTCATTTAACATATGTCTGATAGACGAACATAAATGATAAAATAAAGCACTGAAAAGTGGAAACACTTTCACCATTTATGCAAACCACCTTATGCAACAGGATCCCCATTATACTGGCATACCAAAGCTAGTATGTGGAACAGTAATTCATACACCACTAGTGAACCCGTACCCCCTTCCCCATCACAAAAAAGCCGCCTCACTAATTTAAGCATTAAAATTGACATTCGACATCATTCTCATTTGAACACACAATTTTTGAGGTTATAATCTACATACTATAATATTTACAATGTAAATTTTGCCTCTCTTGCATAGACGTGCTACATTTAGTACAGATATCGGGCTGAAATATTTACACATCCACATAACATATATAATGTTTTACCTTCTTCGAATGTGAAGATGTCCACAAAGTAGTCATATCAGATCAGAAATTCCGACAGATAATCCTGTTACAAAAATTTGTCATCATCAGAATGCCAAAAACACTTATTTTTAAATTAAGGAAACTAAAAATTGTTTTGATAGGTTCATCATCCGATGTGACCGAAGGAAATATACTGATTAGAATTCCAACGACCGTCGTCCGAATTCAGCACGTTCCGGCGTTGAGATTGGTTGTAGCGATAAGGCTCACCTAGTGGCTTTGGGATTTGAAAAGACTTGCCGTGATCGTCAGACATCGGTTCTCCGCGAAAAGTCCTGGCGTCAGCGTCAACTTTATCACCACTATGACGGCACTTCAAACAACAACGAACCCTTCGGAATTGTTTTCTCAATCACTTTTTCTCTCGTATTTCTCACATATACGCGTTTTCCGACCACCATAGTCTGGGTTTTCTGCATTTTTCTCTTGCGTCAGTAAAGAAAAAAAAATGTGGAGCAATAACACGTTGTACTCAGGACAATTACCCCTCAAATGGAAAGTGCGTGCCTTATGTGTTGTTGGAGCAATTAGTGGGTGCAGTATTAATTCGTCGTCCCAACGGCTTTACTGAGAAGAAATTTTACAGAAATAGATAGAGATATAAATGAGGTGTCGAAGTAACCGATAAAATAAATACCTGCAGGTGTATATCTACAAATCTCTTTCTTACTTGGAAAACAAGTGGACTTGGATTTTCTTTTTATATGAATGAATTCTGCCTTCTTAGCTCAGGGCCAGCAACCCTCTGCAATAAAAAAAAAAAAAAAAAAAAAAAAAAACTGAACCACGAAACCAACGACCAACGTAGAATAAACGAGATCCCACGTCGGCAAATGTTCGAAATACCAGAGGCTTAACAAAATAAAAAAAAATAAAAATTAGTAATTTCGGTGACCGCTATGCAAACGGCGCAGGTTCGATTCCCGTCAGGCAAGATGTTCTGTGTTTGGCCTCATCGTCATCGACACTCAAATATCCGAGATGACGTAATAAAAATGACTTGCTGTCGGTAGCGTAACACCGATGGGGATATCCCGGCTACTAAAAGCTGTATTATCATTTCATTTTCTTTTCATTCTGAATGAAGCGGGGAATTAACGCAAGACCGACCATGTACGTTATTGCTACGGAAAATTTATCAAGTGAATTTAACAACTCACACAAACTACAGACCTATTTCACTTTTACCGGTATTCTCAAAATTCTGAACCACCTAACCTCAAATGACATATTGTCTAGAACACAGTTTGGATTTCTGAAAGGTTTCAATATCAAGAAGTCTATTTACACCTACATCGAGAATGTACTTTACTCATTATATAATAAATTACAAGCAGCAGGTATTTTCTGTGATTTGTCAAAGACATTTGATTGTGTGAACCATAATATCCTTTTAAGAAGCCTAAATTACAATTCTATGGCGTCACGGGAGTTGCTGCAAAATGGTTCAAGTCGTACCTTGCTAACAGGAAACAAAGGGTGTCAGTGGAAGGGACTAGTGAATTAAGCCAACAGTCATCATCATATTGGGAAGAAATTACATGTGGTGTCCCACAAGGATCCATCTTAGGGCCAGTGCTTCTTGTTGTGTACATTAATGACCTCTCATCAGCTACACTGCCAGAAGCAGAGTTCGTTTTGTTTGCAGATGATACAAGTATTGCAATAAATAGCATGTCGATCATAGTTCTGGAAAGGTCTGCTAATGATATTTTCGTTAACATTAATAAATTGTTTAAAACCAACTCATTGACATTAAACTTTGAAAAGACTCACTACATACAGTTAAGAACATGTAATAAATTCAGTTGGGAGGAGCACACCACACAACTGTAGAAACGACTTAACAAATCTGTATTTGGAATACGAGTGGTATCACACATAGGAGACATAAAAATATATAAGCTTGCATACTTACTTTCATTCCATAATGTCAAATGGTATAATATTTTGGAGTAACTCTTCAAGTCAAGCAAAAGTTTTCAGAGTCGAATGGCGTGTAATACGTATTATTTGTGGTGTAAATTCACGGACATTCTGCAGACGCCTCTTCAAAGAACTGTGAATATTACCTACTGCCTCTCAGTATATTTATTCCTTAATAAATTTGTCAAATAATATATCCCTTTTCCCAACAAACAGCTCAGTTCATACATACAATACAAGGAACAAAAATGATCTACACAAAGGACTTCAAAAGGGGTCTACTATTCAGGAACACATATTTTCAATAATTTACCAACAACCATTAAAAATTTAGCTACAAATAAAGATCAGTTTAAGAGGAGCGTAAAAGACTTTCTAGTGGCCAACTCCAGTGACGAATTCTGAAATAGAAACAAATGGTGCATTTATCTGTATTCATACTATATTTGTCAGCTTGTAAAAATGTATATAACTGTATTAGTGTTATTATATTATAAAGTTGTAAAACAAATAACAAAAAAAGACATGTTCCACATCCACGAGACTCTCCTCAATATCGATCTATGGAACGAACCAACTAATCTAATGTAATCTAACAAAATGACTGTTTAGTAAGTAGTTAACTATACAGGACCACACATATAACGAGATCAAGAATGAAACGAAAACAAATAGATATGAAGGTTCTTTAAGTATAACACACACACTGATTCTGTTCATTACTTCTTCAAAAGTAGAAAAAATACCTGATAATTAAGAAGATATTTGAAGTTCCATTTCGCACCGAATACACTAGTTGCTGTTTTCTGGTGCTGATCGTAAATGGTTCAGTCAAATCCTATATCGTCCGAAGTGGAATATGTGTTCTTTAAGGGAAGGCTTTACATAGGATCCCTCGAAGGTTCCCACGCTATGTGTACGTTATTTACTTAAGGCTTTTTATAGTTATCAGCCATAAAACTCGTACACGACTCCCTGAAGCTAAGTGAATATCTTAGATGCTATCACATCATGTTATTTTGATTCTCCTGTTCATTTATGAAATGTTAGATATGTATCACCTTGAATATCACTCACCAGCGAGTTTCCCGGAAATACAGGAGTGAACGAACATGTAATTTTTGCGTCGTGCAAATATTATCGATACGGAAACCACCTATAGTAATAATAAACTTGCACCGAGACAATGAAGTGCATGTCTATGGCGTCATCTCGTCTTTCCATCATAAGCTGCATAATATACAACCCCGTTTTCTGTTTAAAATGTGAGGGCTTTCTCTTCAGCTCTTCTCTGAATATGTATGGGAGCCGAAAACAGAACGTGCAGCCATAATTTTAAAGTAAACCGGCAGACGGTAATATTTAAATTGCGTTGATTATACATGAGCATAAGCTCACGTACTGGAGTTAGTTATCCATTAACTACAAATTGGTTCCCGAGCTATTTATATGCATTGTGGTGTTATAAGACGCTTGAAGGAAGCGTGTAATTATGTAATGAGATTATTACGCCCTCTTAGCAGGTAAGGTGCTGCTACGTCTCTGATCAGTGAAGGAGTGTATGCCACACTCATTAATGGAATGACGGAAGGGCAAATAAAGATAAAATCGTGTAGAATTGTACTCAGTAACGCCGGGTCTACCAGCAGATTACAGTAGTAAGATTTGATGTATGACAAGCAAACAGTACCAATCGATGAACTTGACATTTGATTGAGAAACTCCATGTGGAACAGAAATTGGTACATGGAGGACGCAACCAGTATTCAGATTCTGAATTTTCTTAACAGGCTAAAATTAGCGTCTGTAGTGTTCTGAGAAGTGGTTTGGCGTCTTTTGTTCTTTGTAATAGTGTAAGTTCTCTACCGCATATTTTTCTATTGGTGTGGTGCTGCTACGACTGCTGTACATATATAGTCAGTGTGGAAAACACTAGTTGTAAATAAATCGTCAGTTTAAATCATAGAAGGAATATTGGGGTTTATTGCCCAGTCGATACTATGGTCATTAGAGGCGGAGCTCATGCTTGCATTGTCTTGGTAAGGATGGAAAAAGAACTCAACCGTGTCCTTTGAAAGGAAACATTCCGGATTTTGCATGGAGTGAGTTAGATAAATCACGGAAAACCTAAGTATGGATGGCCGCAGGTGGATTTGAACCACCATACACCCGAATGCGCGTCCAATGTGTTTCTTCTGCACCTCTTTGCACTGTAATTTATATCACAGTTGTAGTTCATCATACATAATGGATATAGTGTAAATAACATATATATTCCAATTCGCTAGCATTATTCGACCGATTCATACAGCATTCAGTTTTTTTTATATCATCATTCTAGTGTAAGAACACCTTTTATACCTGTGAGTCCTTGGCAGACTGTACAATTCTGGCGCTCATCAAATAAGCTGTAATGTGGTGCAAAATTCAATCTGTCACCATGTTTAAGTTCTTATTACTACAATAAAGTGATGATAGGCGATCCCCGTGAACACTAAACTAATCCTGTGTCCGGGAATCGCTACGAAGAAAGCCTCACACAATGATCGTACTGCAGACAACCGATAATGACCAACAAGGACACGTCGAAACGCTGTGCGTGCTAACACCGTGCGCCAGCGAGTTGCTGCAGTTCAAGGCGCCAGTCAGTTAACAGCTGCTGCAAAGTCGTATTTTCACACGTTAGTGGCGTCGTCGACATTGTTGTTGTTGTTGTGGTCTTCAGTCCGGAGACTGGTTTGATGCAGCTCTCCACAATACCCTATCCTGAGCAAGCCTCTTCATCTCCACATAAGAACGGCAACCTACATCTGTCTGAATCTGCTTACTGTATCCATCTCTTGGTCTTCCTCTGCGGTTTTTACCCCACACACTTCCCTCTAATGCTAAATTCACAATTCCTTGATGTCTAAGAATGTGTCCCACCAATCTATCCCTTCTTTTAGTCAAGGTATGCCAGAAATTTTTTTTCTCCCCAATTCTGTTCAGTACTTCCTCATTAGTTACGCGATCCACCCACCTAATCTTCAGCATTCTTCTGTAGCACCATATTTCAAAAGCCTCAATCCTCTTCCTGTCCGCACTGTTCATCGTCCATGTCTCACTCCCATACAAGGCAACACTCCATACAAATGCCCTCAGAAAGGACTTCCTTAGGCTTAAATCAATATTCGATGTTAACAAATTTCTCTTTTTCAAGAACGCTTTTCTACCCATTGCCATTCTGCATTTTATATCCTCTGTACTGCGACCATCATTTGTTATTTTACTGCCCAAGTAACAAAACTCATCTACCTCCTTTATTGCTTCGTTACCTAATCTAATTCCTTCAGCATCACCTGATTTTCTTACACTGCACTCCATTACCCTAGTTTTGCTCTTGTTAATCTTCATCTTATATGCACCTTTCAGCACACTGTCAATTCCGTTCAATTGCTCTTCCAGGTCCTTTGCTGTATCTGACAGGACTACTATGTCGTCAGCAAAACGCAATGTTTTTAATTGTTCCCCCTGAACTTTTATTCCTTCACCAAATTTCTCCTTGCTTTCCTTTATAGCTTGTTCAATGTACAAATTGAATAACATTGGAGAAAGGCTACAACCCTGTCTTACTCCCTTTTCAACCACTGCATCCCTTTCATGCCCTTCAACTCTGACAACCGCTGTCTGGTTTTTGTACAAGTTGTAAATAACCTTGCGCTCCCTATATTTTACTCCTGCTTGCTTCAGAACTTGAAAGAGTTTATTCCAATCAACATTGTCAAAAGCCTTCTCCAAATCTACAAAAGCTAGAAATGTAGGTTTGCCTTTTCTTAATCTATCTTCTAGGATAAGCCGTAAAGTGAGCATTGCCTCCCGAGTTCCTACATTTCTCCTGAACCCAAACTGATCTTCCCCGAGGTCGGCTTCTACCAGTTTTTCCATCCTTCTGTATATAATTCGTGTTAATATTTTGCAACCATGACTTATTAAACTGATGGTTCTGTAGTTTTCACACCTGTCTGCACCTGCTTTCTTTGGAATGGGGATTATAAAATTTTTCTTAAAGTCTGAGGGTACTTCGCCTGTCTCATACATCTTACACAGCAGGTGAAACAGGTTTGTCATGGCTGGTTCTCCCAGAGACTTCAGTAGCTCTGAGGGAATATCATCTACTCCAGGGGCCTTGTTTCGACTTAGGTCTTTCAGGGCTCTGTCAAATTCTTCTCTCAGTACAGTATCTCCTATTTCATCTTCATCTACATCCTCTTCCCTTCCTACAATATTGTCTCGAAGTTCATTTCCTTTGTAGAGCCCCTCTATATACTCTTTCCACCTTTCAGCTTTCCCTTCTTTGCTGAGAACTGGTTTTCCATCCATGTCCTTGATATTCATAGAGCTGTTTTTCTTATCTCCAAATGTTTCTTTTATTTTCCTGTAGGCTGCATCTATTTTTCCCCTATTTATACATTCCTCTACATCCTTGCATTTGCCTTCTAGCCACTCCTGCTTAGCCATTTTGCACTTCCTGTCAATCTCATTTCTTAGTCGTCTGTACTCCATTTTGCCTGTTTCATTAACTGCATTTTTATATTTTCTCCTTTCATCGATTAAATTTAGTATCTCCTGTGATATCCAAGGATTTTTCGTAGGTCTTGCCTTCCTACCTATTTTGTCCTCTGCTACTGTCACTATTTCATCTCTCAATTTTACCCATTCCTCCTCTACTGTTTTATTTTCCCTTGTTTCTGTCAATTGTTGCCTAAAGCTCCCTCTGAAATTCTTAAGAACCTCAGGTTCCTTCAATTTATCCAGGTCCCATCTCCTTATTTTCCTACCTTTTTGTAGTTTCTTTAGTTTCAGCCTACAGTTCATAACCAACAAGTTATGGTCAGAGTCTATATCTGCCCCTGGGTATGTCTTACACTGTAAAACCTGGTTCCGAAATCTATGTCTTACCATTATAAAATCTATCTGGTATCTCCCGGTGTCTCCTGGTCTCTTCCACGTATACAACCTTCTTTTGTGATTCTTGAACCAGGTGTTTGTTATAACTAAATTATGTTCCGTGCAAAATTCTACCAGGCGGCTTCCTCTTTCATTCCTTTTGCCCAGACCATATCCACCTACTATCTTCCCTTCCCTTCCTTGTCCCACTACCGAATTCCAGTCTCCCATAACAATTAAGTTTTCCTCTCCCTTAATTGTCTGAATAATTTCCTTTAGCTCCTCATATATTTCTTCGATTTCCTCATCATCGGCAGAGCTAGTTGGCATATAAACCTGTACTACTGTTGTCGGTGTTGGCTTCGTATCTATCTTGACAATGATAATGCGATCACTGTGCTGGTCATAGTAGTTTACCCGCATTCCTATTTTCTTATTCATTATCAATCCTACTCCTGTGATACCCCCAATTGATTTTGTATTTATAATCCTGTACTCACCTGACCAGAAATCCTGTTCATCCTGCCACCGAACTTCACTAATCCCCACTATATCTAACTTCAACCTATCCATTTCCCTTTTTAAATTTTCTAATTTTCCTACTCGATTAAGGGATCTAACATTCCACGCTCCGACCCGTAGAATGCCAGTATTGTCTTTCCTGATGATCACATCCTCCTGGGTAGTCCCCGCCCGGAGATCCGAATGGGGGACTATTTTACCTCCGGAATATTTTACCCGAGAGGATGCCATCATCATATGTTCATACAGTAGAGCTGCAAGTCCTCGGGAAAGGTAACGGCTGTAGTTTCCCCTTGCTTTCAGCCGTTCGCAGTAGCTGTGTGGCAAAGCCACATTAGCTGATGTTACAAGGCCAGCTCAGTCAATCATCCAGACTGTTGCCCCTGTAACTACTGAAAAGGCTGCTGCCCCTCTTCAGGAACCACACGTTTGTCTGGCCTCTCCACAGATACCCCTCCGCTGTGGTTGCACCTACGGTACGGCTATCTGTATCGTTGAGGCACGCAAGCCACCCCACCTCGGCAATGTCTGTGGTTCATGGGAGTGGTCGTCGACATTATCAGCTACGAAACACGCTTCTTCTCAAGTACTTGCTACGTGTGTCCGAGAAGTAAGTAACATTGGTGAACAGGGTCTTCATCGACCGTAAACTAGACAGTTTTTTAACTTGCATAAATTATTTAGAAATGCAACATGTTTCGAGGTGCGAGCTAATTATCGGGAAAAACTGCCAGTACGTAGCCAATTAACATAAACATGCACTGATCTCAAAGTGTAGGTAGTTGTTTGCTGTCTTGCCAAATGTTGTGGCCACCTGAAACAGGATAAGTGAGCTAGTGTTACACCTCCGCTCTTCCGGTCATCGGGCTGGCCACCCTCTGAAACAAAATAATTTAAAAAATCTGAGGAAATATCTCATCGATATACGTGACCCCACGTCCTCATAGAACCCGTCTACCCGAAAAAAAGTAAAGCATTCGAATGGAAGCAGCGGTGAGGGCCGGCCGCGGTGGCCGAGGGGACTGAGGCGCTCCAGTCACGGTCTGCACGGCCACTGCGGTCGGGGTTTCGAATCCCCCCTCGGGCATGGATATTTGTGCCGTCCTTAGTCTTAGTTAGTTAATAAGTAGTTTGTAAGCTTAGGGACTGATGACCCCGTCGTTAAGTCCCATAAGTTCTACAAACATTTGAACATTTTGAACAGCAGTGAGGGTTAGAAACGTGGTACGATCACCCATTTCTTAGTCTGTGTTTTTAACCTAGCTTCAAGCTCTCAGTAACGTCAGAAATAGGCAGAAACGATACGTGTATTTCGGATTCCACAAATAACATATGCCAGCGAAACTATATCTAATTCTTTAAAGCATGACTTTCTATTTGGAGCTATAACAACTACCACGATTAATGTATAGTTCGTATATACTGAGAAAAATATTTAAAAAGTATTGCTTAAAATTATTATGCACTACTAGCAACAAAAAGTTCATAGCTGATCAGCTATATAGTGCTTCCATAATGTACCCAATGCAATAAATGTCACTATTATGCCTCTCATCTCTTTCAGAAAGTAACTGATAATGCAACAGTTGTGTGTAGTACTTTTACATGGCAAAGGAGGAATACTGAAGTAAACAACCGCACGTTAGGAGTAACTCAATGCAGCTAACCGTCAAACTGATTCAGTAGCACTATGCAATTTATAATTTCTAGGACGAGCTACTAGCATATGTAACACTATGTATACAAACAGCTACAAATGAATATGTGGTAAAGAGTTGATCAGTTAGAGATAATGGAAAAAATAAGGTACGTATGTAGCTGACTAGCTACACTATGCATTAAAGGGCTAAAATAACCAGCACAGTAGCAACAAAAAAATGTTCAAATGTTTGTAGAACTTATGGGACTTAACTACGGGGTCATCAGTCCCTAAGCTTACAAACTACTTATGAACTAGCTAAGACTAAGGACGGCACAAATATCCATGCCCGAGGGGGGATTCGAACCCCCGGCCGTAGTGGCCGTGCGGACCGTGACTGGAGCGCCTCAATCCCCTCGGCCACCGCGGCCGGCCAGTAGCAACAGACAGAATATTTAAAACAGGAAGAAGACTAGTCAAAGCAGGCATAAATAATAATAATAATAATAATAATAACAGAAAAGACGGAGATTGGTGCACAGCTTCAGATGGGACACTTTATAAAGAAATAGAACGAGTGACAAGTACAATAACAAATCACTTGCCCATGACATTTGATGAGGACAACAAAAAGTAGAATTATCGAAAGATACAGAAGTTATGGACCAGCCGCATTAGATGGATCACACAGATTACGATGGAGAAATTGAAAGGCAAGAAGACGCGCTCAAGATACTTGCGAACTAACCAATAAAAATTAACTGTGTTCGATGATTTAGGCACGATATGAAAGAATAAAAAGTATTGTCCTAAACAAAAGAAGAGAAGAATCAAAATATAGGTTTTACGATATCTCGGACGGCAATACTTTCGTTGTCCGTCCACATAGTGCTGACAACCAGCGCCGGATATCGGTACCTGGAACCCGCCTACCAGAGCAGCTCAGCAGGAAGCCGGCAGAGCCACCAGGGTGCGGCACCGAGCTTTTCCGAGGAGTGCCGAACCTGTCGTCCGCTGGAGGCGCATTCGCCGACGCCCACGTTACGGCCGCTGTGTGTGCTTTTCCCAGCGGCTAACAGATCACCTTGAGGGTCATTCATCTTTCTCTTTGTCTTCTGTCCTTAACGGACGGAATGACGAGGCAGTCTAAAGAAGTCCCGTGGAAACTATCAATAGCACTCCACAATCATTCATCCTTCACACCATCTGCTGTTCGTTGTGTCTCATAGAGATACAATCGGAGCGAGAAAAGTAGGCAGTCTCGATCTCAGACAAGATAAGTGTCACATGTTCGAGTCCTTTATCGCGAAGAATACTATAGAAGCAGTAGCTGCTAGGGGTATTAAAATGAAAACAAGAGAGTTGGGGCAAAAAACAATCTATGTAAATGTTAATTCCTTTATTAAACAGTGAGACAAGTCGGTCAATGGCCTCATCAAAAAAATATTTGCTACACGTACTGAACCCCAGTTCTCGGGGACAGACATCTTGTTTCACGGAGCAGCTTATGATAATGAAAACGTGTTTTGGAGCGTTATGTTTTATCGTCAACAAGCCCAAAAGAGAAATGGTGTCACCTTCAAATATCAGTGAACGGAGACTACTCACCACAAACAAAGTTTATTGCTACAGGCAGCAAGATTTCGTTAATGTAAGACTGTACTAAAATATTTTTATAATGCCAGAATAGTCTGAAGATGAGGCGCAACCACGAAACATGTACTTAAATAAAATATATTTACAGTTGTAAAACAATTTGTCACTGATAGCGGTAATACAAGTCACTTGTTAATTATTTAAATACTGTCAGGATCGAATTTTTTAATTATGGCTTTAAATTATCATTTAAAAGCCATGGTCTTAGGAACAGGGACAGAAATATATGTTATAGCTACCTAAAAGTTGCTATTCGTCCTCTAAAATATTAAAAATACTCCAAACCTCAGGCCTTTAAACTACGCTGCAGAAGTTTCCTTGCGAAGCCCTTACACATCCTCCATACAGTCGTGATGTCCAGAAATTTAGAAGCTATGAACCATAGGGGAGGGGGGGGGGTATGGGGAAGAGAAAAGAGATTGTTCCTTGTCGATGCTCTTGGGATGCGTTTTCAATACGTCTCTGTTAGCAATAAACGGTAACACCTCGGAGAAGCAAATCGTAGTATAGCGCAGTGCCGCTGATCCACTCGATTCATAACATTATCTTTAGTTGATGAGCAGCAGGTCTTTGTACGGGGAGCTCATGCACTGTTTGGCCTCAGCCACTCCACCTCCCCCCCCCCCCCCTAAGCTTACGTTAGCCTAAAGACACCATTTACGTTATCAGTGACTATGCTTGAGAGGAATGGTCGGTGTTGCTCACGAGGCAACCGATGAACGAACACATATGCACGTACGGCCACTCGCAGACGATGCGGCTCCCACACACGTGATTTTTGAACTTTCCCCAACTGCGTGTAAATGTTGTACGATGATTACAGTCCATTACATTAGACATTTCTCGAGTATACTGGAGTGAATGATTCTGGGTTAACGCATTTAAATATTCCTAGACGCGATGAATCAATGTGTAGACAATATTCCTTAAAACGAGAAATAAATTTGCTTGCCTTGCTCCGTACAGTTTGAACACCCCATACGTGGCACAAATGTTTCACGCTATTTCGCTGTTGTCACCGAACGAGATAGTGCAGTCGTTACCCTTCGAGAGAGGAGTGGTTCAGTGCCTTCTCCGGCCCTACAGATTTCGGTTTTCAGTAATTATCCTGAATCTATCTAGGTAAATTGTATAGAACAATTACACGTCTGTTCCAGCTGTAAATAATTATGCCAAGACGCAATTTCCTATTTCTAAAATCGTCTTCAATGGTCAATCTTTTACTATCTAACCCTAATCACTTCTTTTTCTGTTTAAGTCACAGTGGCAATTTACTGGTAGTTAATATTTTCTGTTGATCTTTATTTAAAAATTTGTAGCAACTCACAATTTCTTTTTCAACTCTTCATTTCTTTGTCCTGTCAGAACACAGAAATGGTGAGTTCCTGCCGCTTTCGAAACGAAGATCAATACAGATTATTTGGTGCCAGGATAAATGCCAGTGAGAGCTTAACAGAAAAAGTATGAGAAGGGTGACATTGAATAAACTAGTCCATTAAATATGCTTTTAACTCTTTCAAAAATTTTCATATGTTTGTAAATCTAAGGGACCAAGCTACCTTGGTCATCAGTCCCTAGGCTTACAAACTACTTGAACTAACCTTAGGACAACATATACACATTTCATGCCAGACGGAGGACTCGAAACTCCAGTAGGAGTGGCACCTAGAACAACTCTGCCATTCCCGCGCGGTTTTAACTCTTTCCACCCCAGCGATGCCGTATGGCATCGTCATCTTTATCTGTTCTCTAGGCCCAGCTATATGTCCAAAGATTACAACCGACGCCACAGGACTTTTCAAAAGCCGGCCGGGTGGCCGAGGGAACTGCGGCACGTCAGTCACGTTCTGCACAGCCACTACGGTCGGGGGTTCGAATCCCCCCTCGGGCATGGATATTTGCGCCGTCCTTAGTGTAAACTAGTTCGTAAGTAGTTTGTAAGTTTAGGGACTGATGACCACGTAGTTAAGTCCCATAATATGTACAAACATTTGAATTTGAACTTTTCAAAATTAATTGTGGTTAGATTGGCTACCTTTACTTCCAGGAAACTGAGAGCATTAGGCTACAATGCAGTGTCAAATACGTATCGTTGTTTCTTGTCTAAGCTAGAGTAAACACTTTCAAAACATTATTTCAAGGTAAAGGAAACAAAGTAATTAGAATAATTTATTAAAAATTATTGTTAAATGTCTAAATCAGAAGTAAAGAGTTTGAAAATGTAGTTAGTTACGGTAAAGGAAACATGTTCTGTCCATTGATCAAATATTCCACCAGAACTAGAAAAAATGAGAAATATACATCCGTGCAATCTATTATCGACTCGTGGACCGGGGTCCATCCACTACTTTAGAAATATCATGAAAGGATCTGCACTCAATGTGCAAGCGCAGATTAAGTTTCGTTCAGTCAGGGTTGTGACACATCCTTGCGGACGAATACGTCACATGCACAGCACCGGCGGCGTTCATAAGAACAACAGGCGGTAGACCGGGGCTGCACTAAATTGACACTAGTGTGTACCATGGATCAGCGTTAGGCCTGTAGTTTAATAACTGGGCGCAAATCTTAGGCACATTCAGATGGTGCACGAATACTTCATGAAGCATCTCTCGCATTACATTTTATATTTTGTTTATCTTATTATCCATAGAATGTATTTTTCCTTTAGTTTTCAATAAAAAAGATTTACCGAGTACCTTGTACAGGATTGGCACATCAGATTTCGTATTCAGAGAGACTTAGTAAGTTTTAAAAAAATATGCGGCTAGACGAATACTTTTTGCACTAACCTCATTATTTTTTGAAAATAAAACTTCAGATTTCATTTTATATATAATGTGTTTCTTTCATGCAAAGGGGGGTTGAGTTGTTTGGTTGGGATAGGGGGTCTAAACTACTGAGGTTATCAGTCCCCCGGTGGGGGGGGGGGGGGGGAGGAGTAAGGATAGGAAGGAGGGGAGGGGGAAAGGAAATGAAATCCGGGAAATAAAGAAGGAAGGAAGACTGCATTAGCTCGGGGCCCCGTGCTCGCCACGCACGTACTCACGGAAGAACCGTGAGCGCCTTGGGGGCTTGTGCAAAGAGTGGTACAAAGTTTCATTGCCATACTTCAAAAACTGTAGAGTTGGTGCATTATTGAAATCGTGTGTGTTTTTCATCGACGTCCCCCCCCCCCCCCCCTTAATGACAAGGAGACAGTGCGGATTTCACGTGAACGCCGATATTTACTGTCGGTTTGGCGTCATGGACGAACTGAGCGAAACGAGCTGGGCGTGGAGGGAAGGGGGGGTTGGGGGGGGGGAAGGTGACCCACAGATGTGAGATTAGCTGACTGTGGCGAATCTAACAGGAATGTCTGCTATTGGAGGGGAAGGAGGGGCAGGAGCGGCCCTCGATGGCGGTGCTGGGTGGACGAGGGTCGCAGGCCGCGCGCGGTAGGGGGGTCTCCGCGCGGCAGCCGGCATTGTATGCTAATCCCAGGGCGGCGCCGCCCACTGCGGCAGCCGGCTGCCGGCCGTGGGGCGGCAGATGCGCCGCCCACGAGCGTAGTTTCCGAGGCAAGTGAATCCTGCATCCTGCCTGCCACTACTTAAATCCCATTTAAATGGAAGCAGAGCAGAAGTCCGCGTTCGGGCTATAGATGAGCCAGTTGGGACCGACCGACCACCATGTCATCCGCAGCCTATGACGCCACTGGTTGCGGTATGGAGGGAGACGTAGTCAGCACACCGCTCCCCGGTGGTTGTCGGGTTTCTTGACTTGGACCTGTGCTACACTCCAATCACCACAAGAATAAAACTGATGCAAATATTACTCTGTCTTCTTCCGGGTCTACTAGAATCTCATTGGTTTTCGTTTCACGTGGACCAGTAGCCGTCTCGAGTACAGTCAAGAGTAAAATAAGGATATGTTTTGCTGCGGTGGAGTAGCCGAGCGGTCTAAAGCGTCTCGCTGCGGAGCGCGCTGTTGCTCGCCGTGGAGGTTCGAGTCCTCCCTGGGGCATGGGTGTGTGTGTTTGTCCTTAGGTTAGTTTACCTAGGTTTAAGCAGTTTGTAAGCTACGGACTGATGACCACGCAGTTTGGTCTGATAGATCTACAAACATTAGAACATTTTTGGATATGTTTTATTTGTGCATTACACGCAAATCAACTCAGCGTTAATACGCACCAACCGCGATGGAATGTTCGAGAGCTCTAAGGCACCTTGCTGAGGAGCGCGCGGTTGCTCCTCGTCGTAGGTGCGAGTCCTCCCTCGAGCGTGAGTATGTGTGTTATAAGTTCTTAGGCTTCCACGACTGGTGTCATTTTAAATAAAACAATTCTGGGTATTAGCCCGCGACATTTTTACACACTTAGCAAGGAATTGCCGACGTATCGACCACTGTGCATTGGTCCTCTACAGGGCGGTTGACTGCAATTATAAACAATAATGACGAAAATTCGCAATATAGGCTATTTTTTTGCATGTGCTGTGTATGACGTAGGGGTTTATTGCAGGAATTTCAACATATGGTTAAATATTTAACTCCTTTATAGCCGCACAGGAACTATAATCTGGTACACTACTAACAAGGCAGTCAACCGCCCTGAAGGGGACCACTGCAGAGTGGTCCAAACGTCGGCAGTTCCTTGCTGTTTAAAAATGACGCGGCCTAATGCACAGAATTGTTTTATTCAACATGCGTGTTGTTGTTCCGGTAGTTTAAGTAGTTCGTCAGTCTAGGGACTGATAACCATAGCAGTGTGGTCCAATAACTTTACAAACATTTGAACATTTTGTTGGTCCAACTAAACTGCAGTAGAGTGAAAAGTTTGCTATTAAACAACGAAAAGGATCACAATGGAACAATATAGTTCAGTATTTCACTTGGTTTTTAAACAGAACGAAAAAAATACACGTCGAAACTCTAGAAACACGCTTCCTTAGAGTTCAGGCGGAAAACGTACTATGCTCTCCGTCTTAGCTAACATATCATAGTAATTATGAACAATAATGATGAAAATTCGTAATATAGACTAATTTTTCTGCATGGGCTGTGTATGACGAAGAAGCGCATTGCAGTAATTTCAACGTATAGTTAAATATTGAAGCCACTGAAAGTATTAATCACGTCTGGTTATCTCTTTAACCCCTTCATAGCCGAACTGCTGTACAGAAACTGTAATCTGCTACACTGTTGACGAGGCAATCCACAACAGAATCCATATTCTACTTTGTAACTGTGTTTCACGTGCATGCTTCACTAGAGATTAGAAATCAGCTTCAGCCATTTTAACAACACGTAATAATATCGCGATAATCACAACACATCTTATCCTTGCAGAAGTTACGACTATACACGATTATTGAAATGTAAACTACATTCCAAATAATGATAAAAGACAAAATTCTTTGGCTGTTAATTAATTGGAATATCTTGAATTTCCATTTACAGTAACACAGTAATCAGATAGGTAATACATAAGTAGGACCTACCTTTGCGTGCTACGGGTGTTGAGCACTCATAGCGATGGAGACTATATTCTATTATTTTCTACTCATCTAAAACGCAGTGATGTAGACTAAGAGAATAATAAAAATAAACATGAACGTATACTACTTGCGCTTTGTCAGTCTTTGCAAAATGTTGAACTGGAACTTGGAATAAGGCAGTCAGATCGAAAAAATTTTCGATATCTTAAAATCCCACAACCGAATTTTAAAGTTCACAGGTTCTCGACAACCAAAATATTTTTTTTCAGAAACAATCAACAGTATTGGCGCTAATTATAAATTTGTAGACCCTTGCATATTTCCTGCTTTGTATTTAATACTTATTCGTAAATAAATTCATACACTGAGGATTTTTCTTCAGTCTGGAACGAAGTCAGACATGTTGCATATAAAATGCGCAAGCATTAATGGCAACTAGTTGTCAGCTGTTTAATTTAACAATTTTAAAGACAGATAAAATAACCATGTACTCGTATAGTTACGAAAGACAGGTTTGCAAATAAATATCGTTAATGTAGGTGACTGTAAATCGACGAATCGAGTGCAAGTTTATTATCTCATTTCATTTGTCGGAGGCCCAGACCTATAACAAACATAATCACTAAGACGGTGAAGTAATTTAATGATAGACAAAAATGTATCTGTAAAGTGAGCAACCTTACTTTCAATCACGTTTTATTGCATGGTAAATATGTACAGCTGATCTTAAACAAAACAAACGCTAATAGATTTATAAAGGAAAGTAGCTTTTCCAGCGAGTTTTATGTCCTTACTATTATAAATATGGTCTGAGAAATTTGTGATCGGCACCGTAACTATTATGACAAACTTAAAATGTGATAATCGACTTAAAATTAGCGCACTCTCTAAAGCGGCTGGAACACTTCATTTTTATCAAAACTAGACTTATGAATATTGAGGGATTTTACGCAATTGTCATATGAACAAAATCTTGAATATCCGTCTGCAAATCTCTTTCATTTTCTATAACATGACCGGTTTCAGACAGCTGGCCATCTACACAGTGACTGTGAACACTCGTTCATCACGCGACAGGTTACTTGTAACTCCATAGAATTAATGTGAATATGGACAGCTGTCGCGAAACCGGCCATTTTATAGAAAATAAAAGCGGTCTGAAGATGGATATTCAAGAATTTTACTTCCTTTTTAATTAATCAAAAATGATAGATTTTAAAATTGCTGCAAGCATCATAGTGTGCACAACTATGTGATCGATGCCGGCCAGATTTTGTCGCTCTCTCTTACGAAGTAACGACAGCCTGATCAATTTCTCAAGTTTATTTGATTACCTGAGCGTTTAGCAAGTCAAGTATGAGTAAGAGCAAGACTACAACATTCGCATTGGAAAATGAGAGTTTGGAATAGATTTCATCGAATTGATAATATACAGATGATATTGGAGAGTTGTAGATAGTATGATCGACATGGTACATCCAATTTATCTGTCTCGAAAAAGTAACGTAGTATTCCAGGTAGTAGCATTGCTTCAGAATGTAAGATGATATTCATTACAACGTGTGTTTGGTGTGTTTGTTTCAGTGAAATAATGAGGATGATAAATTTTCACACTTTGGCTTCACATCTCGTAAAAAAAAATATTGTAAAGGTACATACGAAACTTGTTTATCATTCGTAATAATTGTATCATGAAAAACAGAATGCAGGGCCACACGTTCTCGGGACGATTTGGTATGTGTCTCTAATACATCGACATTACTGCACTAAAAGCATCACACAAGATGGTAACAGAATTGTAATGTTTTTTAAATGTGGAGTAGGGTACTTTTTATAATTACTGTTAGGGAACAAATTTTAAAAGTGTAAGACAAACAGACATTAAGAGGAAGCTTGTTGATGCGAGATTCGCTTGCACACGGCATCAGAGGCGCCTTCTTGCACAGACAACTAACGACCAGTTCTTCGACAGATGGGGCGTTGACTTGGACAGCTTCTGTTGGTCGATCAGAACTGCACAGGCGGCTCGTTAAGCTGGCCTCTAATGACAGCGGTTATGCACCTCTGATGATGTCACTGGAACGCCTCAGGCAGCTGCCAGTCATTTCGCTCCAGACTGACTGACGCGCGCGGCCCAGTGGTAATAATCTCTGGAGTAAGTGGTTATCGCACAGACCCGACAAAAACGGCAGTGGTGCGACGTCGGTGGTCATGCGTGGTCTCAATTGGTCGCCGTACGTTGTAATTACGAGACTTGTAACAGCATAAACGATATATTTTGCGAATAATTTGCGAAGGTGTGGAACGAAAATGTTCAGTTCTTTGTTGTTCTGCTTGTGTTCACATTTTGACTAAACACACTCGTTTCAAAATACATGCTGTTAGTCACTATACGCACAGTGCACTCATTTTCTGAGCGTACTTAATTTTCTAATTTTTCTAAAAAAAAAAAAAAAAAAAAAAAAAAAAAAAAAAAAATATTCGTTCGTTATAATGGTCTAATAGTTCGAAACAAAACATGCTTTCCGAATGCAAGGACAACTATTACGGCAAGATTTGGTTATCAGTCATATTTCCGACAACCACAAATTTAAGTTTGTTTTTCTAACAAATGATGATAAGTATTGCTATTGTATATTAGTAAGCATCAAAATCAAAGGGTTTCCAATATTATACGCAGTCCAAATATGTAATCACAATCAAATCTGACTACCCTTTAACAGATTATTATCCGTCAATACAAGGCCCTAACACATGATACTATTTCGTCTGCTTATGTTTAGCATCTTCCAACAGCTTTGTCTCTTACAACCTTAAATTCCAAAACTATGAATATTTACTAGAGATGCAATTAATTTAAAAGCAGAATGTCACGTCTTCACCTATGGACCACTAACGATTTGTACTCCACGTACAATAAAAGTAGTAAATTACTATAAAACTAAAATATTACTGTGATTTATGCAGACTGAAAAAATCCTAAAAAGCGATTGCTGGTAAGACTTTACTCCAGCTGTGATTTTCCGTTTATGTAGCTTACGTTATTTCCTTGGGAACGTTTCCCTTTTTAGACACATTAACGATTAATCTGCGTTTTCAGCAAAAAACGTCGAAATAAAAGCAGGAAAATTTTAATTTAGTGCACATTTTCTATTTTAGATGCATGATTGTTGTTCATTTACTTATTTTTCCAGAGCCCTTTTCACTCTTATGAACATTACGAGCATCACAGTGTGTTAGAGATAAAAAATACCGCGAGCTCACTTTCCTAGAAATGTGAAGCAACCTATTTCTTCCACCAGTACATATCTCGAAAAACCCACACAATTACAGAGATCTAAATTCATACAAGCAGTCGTTGTTTTCGACAGAGCTGTATATAGATAATTTTCAAACTACAATACTGTCCGCAGTCAGCGCAATGAAAAACTAAATTTCTTAGTACATTTCAAACAATGATACCATATAGGGCGATTCACGATAGAGACTGAGGTTATTTTTTACGGAAAAGTGAGAGTTTATAACTACATGATCGGTTATTTCTCATGTTTTTTCTCATATAAACGTATTTAGCTAGCTGAGAATTGTTACACTGACTCTCCAGTGAATCCAATTGCTTCATCATTATATCAGTAGTTGAAAGCATGAATATGTTTAAAAGGAACATCAGGGGAGCCATATATTAGGAACATCATATTTACTAACGAAAACGTTATTTATCAGTGTGCGACAACATACAATTTCAGTATGCTTCAGTAAGAAGGTTTAGTACTCAAGCTCGACTTTTCTGAAACTAATCTCAAAACAATGTAGATCGCAAGCACATTTAATTAATGGTGAGAGGCTTGTATAGTTAAAAGATCATCTTCAACCTGTGGATGAATCAGGACACGCCGAATGGCGGTGATGAACTGGAAAATGCGTCACCATTCAATAAACGTGTAAACGAAGAAGACTAGTTTAACATTAATTTCAATTATTCCGTAAACAACACAGATATCCTCCAACAAAGTAAGTATTAAAAAATAATGAAGATTGTTCTGATAGTAAAATCCTCTTCTCAAGTGCTAGAGGATTTTAATTATAATGGAAAAATGCTTGTCTCTTAAATAAATTTCAGAATGAAAATAACAACCACGTTCGCGCCTGGGCATCGACGACGAATCGGTCTGATGATGGTCTCAAGAGTACACCGAAAAGGTCACCCTACTATCAAATAAATTGTAAAAACGTTTTGCGAACGTAATTGTTATTTTTATTCTGTAGTTCGCTGGCTTTCCAATAGGAAACTATGTTTTCCAAAATCATCAATCTGAAAAAAATAGCGTAGAACAAAATTCCGAATGTGATTTCGTTTTTGTTACTTTAACTTTCCGTAAAGTGGATTCAGACTCTCGAACGTAATGCAGCCAACGTGATTTAAATTAGTACAGTTTTATAAAATAATTTGAACAATATGTAGATAACGACAAATAATTAAAAATTATGCACTATACGCAAGTAACTTTCACTACGATACTTACAAGTAAAACGAATAAAGGCAATAAGCCAATAATTATATCTTACTGCTTATTTGCTCATTATTAACATTTCTAAAATGGAGTAAATTCCTTGCTTGTAGATTTATTTTGATATATTTTCATTCCGTGATTATTTTCTTGTTGAACGTTCATATGCAAACAATCATTTTTACTAGCTATTCTGTGGTTCAACTTGATATGAAGTCAGCGGGATAGTAACTAAAAAAATACTTGCGAATAGAGACTCGCCAAAAATTACGACAATCAGATAAATATGTACTCTGCGTTCCTGGAGCTATGTGGACTGAAAGGAAAGTTATTTTTTATTATTATTTTCCTCATGTGTGACGTTACATAGTAATGTTACATGTTTGAAGGTTAAATTCAGGCTATTGCTTTGGCAAATAGAACCAAATACGTAAGATTGAAGGACTTACAAAAGAAGGTATTTTGGCTGTAGAAGACTTATAGCTGTACATAGAGATACCAAACGAGTTTTACACAAAAGGAAATCTTATTGTTTTATAGAAGTTGTAAAAATCTGTAGTGAATTTATGAACCAATTCCATTTTACTCACTTTCAGTAAGTTACAGCAATCAAAAACAGACGGTCACTACGTCGAATATCTGTATTAAATGTGCACGTTCTGTCTTTAATTATTCGGAACCGTTGATAATAGGCTCACAGTTTTCCAAAGCCTGTTGATATTGCCGCATAATTCGGAGATATTTGGAGTGTAATAAAATAATTTAAAAACAAATATAAAGTTGTCGGATAGTAAGAAAATACAATGTAGTTTTTTCCCCGTAGTTAGTTTCTGCCACTCAATTTCGCATTTGTTCTTAAACACCTCTGGAATGATTTTCCTTTACTTCACTTGTAGGTATTTTCTGCGGCTTATTGATTTGCGTATTTGGAGCTGCTCTTTTAGCGATATTGTCTGCTAGTTCATTTCCACATATACCTCTATAGGCTTTAATGAATTCGAAGTGTACCTGTCAGTTGGGTGTTTGCATTCTTCTGATTTTACATCGGATTCCTTCAATCCATTGGATGAGGTTTTCCAAAATATCATTATTTATTTAAAAGCCAGTAATTTTTTTATTTAGTATGTTTTTTCTGCATCTAACCTACACTTAGTTCAGACAACTACGGAACATACGACGTACCATTGCCCTACAGAAAGGAATGGTTTTCTACATTTAGTTCATCTACTCGCCAATTCCACCCTTTGTCATCCTCATCCTGTCCTTCTGTCTACGTCTTTCTCCTCTTCCCTCTAATCAACTCCCGTCACTGTCCATCTCCCCTTACATTCCTTTCATCTCGTCCTTCTTCCTATCTCTGTTGATCTCTTCCTTATCCATATCTCTGTCCATTTCCTCTTTCCTTCGTCGTAGCTACGCAAAAACAAGGAATAAATATTTTGGAACTTGGTTCAAATCTCATGGTAGCGGCGGAAAACAACCACAAACTTACTCTTACAGCAAAGTAAACGAAATACAGTCATCAATAAACAATGTTATTTACGGAATTCTTATACGGTGTTTTGGTTTCCACATCATAAACCTGATAGTTGCAGCATTGTAGTTGCCTGATAAGCGTGTTTTACTGAAAATAAACTATCTAAATATGAACGTCCATAGATCGCGATTGTCTAACCGTAGTTACATTAGCATGGAAATTTGTACAACAGCGCCTGATCAGTACATAGGACAGCATTTCAATTTTTAACGATCACTAATTGTGGTGCTATAGGGGTTAATGCGTGATTTTAAAGATGACGGTAGAGCTACAGATATGAAAACATTAACTAAGTTCTACCACTCTAGACAGTTACGAACATTCAATAATTTTCTTTTGAGCGCATCTACGGCAAAGCATCTTTTGCATTATATTAGTATCAATGGCCGCCTGCAATACTTAATATTAAAAATCGATAATTCAATTGTCTTGTTGCCGGCCGCGGTGGCCGAGGGGACTGAGGCGCTTCAGTCACGGTCTACACGGCCACTACGGTCGGGGGTTCGAATCCCCCCTCGGACATGGATATTTGTGCCGTCCTTAGTATAAGGTAGTTCATAAGTAGTTTGTAAGTTAAGGCACTGATGATGCCATAAGCTTAACAAACATTTGAATTTGAATTGTCTTGTTCACGTAGTAATATAACTAGCATTTCCTGTTGTCGACGAAACTCAACATTTAAAAAAAAAAATTAATTAGAATTTATTAGCACCTAGATTCTTGGGTCTTTCCGTAACCCAGTATTTCCATATAACAAGGTATGTAGGAAATAGCTGCAACAGAAGTAATTAAAAATTAACAACTAACTTGAATTCTCTGGTAGCAGCAGCAGATGCACAAAGTTATTCTTTCCGGATAATACGCGAAAGAGTCTCGCCAAGAAATAACGTCATTACGTTACCGCAAAATTTTGATGTCGATCTCGCTGTTCGACCCATTCTACGGCTATATTTCATGCTACACATATATGCCTTTCGCGGCGTATCGTCGTGTAACACCCCGTTTAGATATGAAAAAATCCACTTGCCTTAACTACACGTAACGGCTCCTTACACACATGAGTTTTGCTCTGCGCACATCTATGGCAAACCCCACGGTGCAACGTAAGCAATCGCGACACTGATACGTTCCAAGCGTTACTAAAATAAGTTGAAATTTTGTATCTGCGGGAAACGTTCTAGAGTAATTCCGTGCAGGTGAGGTGATCAGTGTCTCCCCGGTGGTGTAGGGGTTAGTACAACTGCCTAGCAAGCAGGAGACCCAGGTTCGGATCCCAGCAGAACTCTCGTCCTTAGGCTCAGCGATGGAACGGAGATCACCCGCCCCGTACAGCTGGTCGTACCACTGGAGACCGACCAGGGTGCCAAGGATGTGGCGGATTAACAACGATGTTTAAGAATTATCTTTGTGAGTCTTTTATATTAGTTCCATGTACTCTTTGATTTGTATACGTTCTATGTAAGACGCACGTGTTAATAAAGGTTGTGTTTACGTTTCACGATAACACATTTTCAGCTTTACCCATTCGCAGTTAACGTCATACATTCCGTGAACATTAGTAAAATATCGAGAGTCATAAATAATCGGAAAATAAATGTAAAAACTGATTCGGTGATAGAAACAACAACTAATTATTGAGGAAATACTTAGGACATTTTTCATATTTTGCAGCCTATTCCGTTAGAGAAAGATTATATAAGCAGACGAGAAACATTCATTAGTATTGTGGTCTATTCTTATACGTCACTTTCTTTGACGTATAAAAATAAAACTGACGAATTTCTGCAGAAAGTCGAGTCTTCTGTTGTTTATTGGCATTTTTTGGTTCTTAATATGAACTAAAATTTTAGATTAAAAACTCGTGGATTTCAAGATAATCTTAAATAAACCGCCCTGCAAAGTACCGTTTCATACCTTCCAATGGTTCTTAAGAAACCTAAGAAAGACAAATCTGGAGTTATTTCGTAGTTATTACCGATTTTTATGGCACTACATACCCTCCCTAATGTAAAAAATATGTTAAAATCAATTTAAACGTTACTATTCCCCTGCTCCGATATCGTATTTTACCGATTTTTATGGCACTACATACCCTCCCTAATGTAAAAAATATGTTAAAATCAATTTAAACGTTACTATTCCCCTGCTCCGATATCGTATTCAGAAATGTAGCTTGCTAGCCGCTTGGACCGCTGCTGTCGTGGCGTAAAACAAAAATCAGGGCCGCGGCGGATTAGCCGTGCGCACTGGGGCGCCGTCTGCGGTGCGTGCGGCCTTTCGCCGTCGGGGGTTCGAGTCCCCCGTCGGGCATGTATGTGTTGTACTTAGATTAGTTTACCTTAGTTTAAGTAGTTTGAAAGCTACAGACTAATAACCAAGCAGTTGAGTACGATAGATTAACATATGATTAAATTAAATAATTCTCAGTCTCTGTTGCTACAGAGAGTGAGAATTATTTAATTATTCAGCACTGTTGCTGCACCAGTCGCCACCACCAGCACCATGGAATGGAATGAAATGTATACAAACATTTGAACATTTTTTTAAAAATCAGTGGGAGTGCCGCGAATGAATATGTTAATGTATGGCAAAACCCTTTTTGAATTATACGAGTTTCATTGGTCTCCTTGCATAATCTGTATCAATAATCGGCTCTTTAATTTTTGTGTTCGCGTATTTATATAATTATGACATCCCCGGCATTTCAAAACTGTATGATACGTTATGAATTGTCGTGTGCCCTCGTGTAGCTGACACACTCTAACGAATAATTATCGAATAGCAGAGCTGAATGATATTTGCGTAAATGTGAGAGCCAGTGATGTCATGGCGTTCCGACGCATAGCTGCCAAATGCGGCAGAGAGAGCAGCAGTTAGCAAATTAGTTTCTTTAGCGCCGGCATTCGCCAGCGATCGCGGCGCGGCTTTATTTTCGCGTTTCGGCTCCGGAGCAGACGCTCACCTGATAATTAAAACAATTACCGCGAGCGGGCGACGGTAATGGACGAGGCAGCGTCATTACGCGAGGCACCGCTAATAGAGGCCGGCGTATTGATTATCGGCTGATTGCAGCACAAACACGGCCCAAATCCGATCTGCCGCCGCTTAAAAATACAGTGCCACCGCGATTGTTTCTGCCCGCGCGCGCGTGGGGGCGGACGGCCGAAAAAAAAAAAAAAAAAATAGCGAAATCTGCGTGGGGGCGACACTGTTTGCCCGGCGGGGGCGACTCGCAAAAAAACGAGCGAAAATACTGAAAAGCTATTGCCGCGACACACAGCGCTGTCTGGCAGCGCTCTGCTCACTTACAGGCCGTTTAAAAAAACTAGTTCGCTGAACAAAAGTGCTTCCGCACAGTTACAGAAGCGATTTCTGACAAATTACGAGAAAGAAAAAAATCCTTTTGCTTTGTTCGACATCCCTAAGCTGTACAGAACGACACTGCAACGTAAAATTTTGTGTGTATGAATTCGCATCAGGCGGACAATTAATTGGTGATATACGAGAATTTATGGTAGACCGGAATACTAAACCAAATTTCTCGTTTTTCGGCAAGAGGTGGTATTAGCAATTACGCTATTCGGGCAAGCTATCCGGAAATCCTTATGGCACACATTTTTTGCTACGCGTTAGTATTCGTACGTTCCATAAAGCAATTCCCGCACAGGGAGAGATATTTATTATAAATGCTACACGCCTTGCTTTATCTTAAATAAGATCTGCAGTATCCGATTTTAATGATGTAATCAACGTAAATGTGCTTGATACATATGCGATTATCTGAAGGACATTTGACTTGCTTATACCGTTAAACAACGACATTACGCATCGTAATATTTTGTAGATCTCCATTTAAAAGAAGCCGCTCGCGGTAGTTATGTTGTTGCCAACGTTTACATGTCACTCATATTCAACATGAAAACACTTTCAAACAATTTAAGCACTTCCGAAACGGTCTAAACAACGACTGCAATTGTTTACTACTAAATAATATATTATTTTTCACTTATCTAAAGCATTATTCGTCAATAATGTTGCAAATGTTTAAAAATAATGGATTTCCTTCACATTTATGTTCAGATTGTGGGAAGTACCGATAGTTTTTCATTTTGTCAAAAATTTGCAGAATACTGTTCAAAGTACTTCGTACCATCCAAAAATTGTTTTCGGAGCCTACCCGAGTTGAGCTGTAGTCACTGGTCTCTTACAAATTTTAATTCGCCGTAGAAAGATACTATCAACATAGTTGGGGCTATAGGGACCATTCCAAGATATTCTTCAAGGTCTACCGTACGGACTGAACTTCGCTGAATCACAAGCAGAGGGCTAGACGTGAAGGAACGTTTCAATGATTGGCTCTGTCATTGTTCTGAGAATAATGCCTGCTGCCTTTTCTGACGTACATATTTCAAGAGGTTACGTTCTGTATTTTATTAACTAGAGTTTTCATGTAAACTACGTCACAAGCACGTATTAATTCTGAGAGATGAATGGATTATATCTCAGTACATTAGAGTCCTACAAACGCCGAAAGACATTAAAAATTAAAGTAACTGAAAATATATAATTGATTCCTCGTTTGTGCATTAGAACTTCTCGGTAAGTGACTTCATTGTTTTTTGCGCTACAGAGAATAGCAACGGCAATACACTCGAATTAAATACAGAAATCATCTTCAGCAGAACTACACGCATGCAACCTTCAGTGCGAAGAAGACACTTATTGCTGTAAGCCTATCATACGTCGAAATACAAAACAATTTTCCCTCGTTTAATAGGCCTAAGCAATTAAAAATATTTTGTAGTTTTCTTGAAATGATTTCAACGTCAAATACGTAGTCATTTTTTTACGTCACGAAAGCATGAGGTTGATAAAACTACATTTTTTTTTTTTTTCCTAAGCAAAACCTGATTTCAGCGTTGTACATCTCCATATATTGCTTGGCTCAGCACTTTCTAAAGGTATATGTTAGAATTAGAAACAGGTATCCACTGTAATCAACATATCTCAGTCTAAGACGGTAATATATTTCCAAAATCAGTTTCTGTAATACATTCTTACGCTGTTTTTAAATAGCATTTATAACTGTGCAACCACAAAGACAGAGAAAGAGAGAGAGAGAGAGAGAGAGAGAGAGAAGCACAGTTACTAATTTTAAATTTATTGATTCGTGAGTACCCAATATTATATATATGTTCTATACTTGTGGTGAATCAAAGATGTGTTAAGTGGTTTATTAAACCGCGTTAACAAATTTCAAAAAAACAGTGTTAGATTTATTCTTAGTATTACAACTCCACTTAAGAGCAAAGTCTTAGGAGACAAGAAACACTATATATCAGAGCAAAGGGGACGTCATTATCTTGAAAACAGTATGAGCATTATTCGCGTAATATACACTAACACACAGCAGGCTTACCCAAAGCGGCAAATCAGTCATTGCAACTACAACATTAATAAAAAGATCAGTTGATGCAATTTGCCTTATTCAAACTTTTATTCTTTAAATTGTTGTTTTCTATGTTTGTATATAGGCACTAATATTACGACTTATTATCCGAGAAGAGAAAATTTACAATAGGCGTTAGTCACGAACGTGGAATCCATCGTAAAACGACATTTAGATCGAAAATGGTAGCTTTACAATAGTTTTGGATATAACCTATAAGCTAAACCCCGATGAATATCCAAAAATATGACAGTTAATCTCTCGAAAACTTGAGACAAATACAAAAGTAAATAAATAAATAGTAGTAAATGGAAAATGTATTTAAAAATAGATCTTAATTTATATTCTATTATATTTAGTATAGGTTTGTAAGTTTAAGTCAGAATCATGCAAGAGAATTGCCATCATCTCATGCAAGACGGCATTTTAGGTCTTTTCATCGTTGTATAATTCTTCGAAGTCAATGTATGCCTCAGAGGTTATATAAGGAATAGAGGTTATCTGAAGGTAGGAAAAAAGATCAAGACGAGGAAAATTCTACATACAATGAATTCCTTGTCAATATCAAGCTAAACTTGTGTTTCACAGAACACATTTTGTGGACGCAACATGCGTTTACTGTCGAGAACATGAATCGGGCTTTTCCTATGTAAAACGACTTCATTTTATTTTCTGTGTACGGATATAATACACAGAATGTAAATGTGCCGATAACTTAATTTTCTTTAATCCATGACAGTCGAAAATTCTCAGAGTTTCACAATATATTACTGAAGTTCTTAGTTTTCACGTTGTCTGTTGAAAGTCCTACCTATTCTTTATCGTTTCGGAAGATTATGATGTATTCCTCAACTTGTGTGTCGTTGCCTTTATTTTACAAAGATTTTTGTGGGGAGATTATTGTGCTTATTGAAACCGGCTAGGAATGGAACTGGCACTATCGTCTAATTCATCTGAAGTGGTTAAGAGAGATCAACGAACATATAACTTATTAAAAAAATATAATATTTCAGATCAAGACGGTTTTTTATTAGTAGTTTAAGTAACGTTAACATACAGTACATGTTTATAAGAATTCTATCTTCTCTTTCCGATAGCTGAGCTATGATTGCTAACACTGTAACGTTGCTCTACTGTATTACTTCGTGGAGACGAAATGTAGGTAAACACATGCACTATGTCTTGCATATGTAATGCAAAATTTTTACGCGTAATTTGAATCCATTACGCACACGACACGCACGTGGTTGAAAAGCGATAACACCCGTGGACTTTTAGAAGTAATATGTTCTACAGCGGATACATCACGCGTAATTTCTTACCAAAAAAAATGCGCATATTGGCGCCAAAGGTTTGCAAAAGTGCCCCAGGTAGAATTTTTATTAATTTGCGGCATATTCTTCAAAATAACTTCGTAGTTTTCTCTATTATTTAACACTACTCTCCTGAATTTACTTTACACTTATAGTTTTATTACGGTAAGTGCTTTAAATGAGGTGCGAACGTCGACATCTCTGTAAAGAACATCATATAGTTCGTTTCAGTAAAATAGACGCCTAACAGCCTACGCGTAGTACAGGATATAATAAACTGTGACAGGCATAGCTAAAGATATCAGAAAGTCTGGATATCCTCATTATTTGGCCACTGCTTCGCGAGTAAAAGTTTGCATCTACGCCAATATCCTAGATATGACTATGGTTAACTTCAACACGCAGCGTCACGGGAAGAGCAGATGCGCCGTTGACTTTTTAGGGGCTGAATAAAGTGACAAGCCTTTCTTTCAGGTACGTCCGCATATTCGCACGTGCTTCTGTTCCAGCAAAACCAGCACCTCTGTTACGTCTGTGACGTTCATGTTTCGTTTGGAGTAACAGATATCACTTACGCTTTTAGCAAAAGCTGCTATAAAGCTCATTCATGGATCTTACAGGACACTCCATACAGTGGAATTATCATTTCAGTGTTGGCGTCAAGCTTGTCTATCACTTACGGTATGACACAAACGGTGTTCGGTATGAAAATTAGTGAATACATAAACACTGGTTTTGTATATATATACAAGCACTCAGAGCAATGGTTATCACACTGTAGTGTCACTGCAGCTTCATTTGACTTCAAACACTCTGGGAGTGTACTGAAGAAAATGTAGTGCAGTAATTATATTTGCTTGTAGATAAGAATAAAAAATTTGCGCCTTTTGTAACTGAATATTTTGAGGCATAATCGTTGGTATGATTGACAACTGTTAGCTGTAAACCACGTATAAATATATCATCCTAAATAGCAACCAAGAAATGATGACTCCAAGTATAAAAACCGATATATTAATTAGGAGAAAAATTTGGAATGCATAGAATATCACGGGTTGAGCAGAATTAAACTATGATCACTTCGTCTTTAGGTAATGGGACATAAATTTCTTCGGTAAACGAAAATTTCCTAAATGTGTTTAAATTAATTACGTAGTTTTAAATTTCACTGTGCGAATAAAAGAGTTGAGGATCCGATGTTGATGTAAGTTATCTTGTCGGTACAGACTGTGTATAGCAGAGGTTTTACCTTAAAGAAAGCCACAATTATAGGCCCTACACTGTTAATTCGGAGATCATGATCTTATTTCTGCGAATAAAACTGAAATATCGGAAACGCTTCATAACAGTAAAATTTATAGAGAATAACGTGCTTCAATTATTGTTTCCCAACATTAATCGTTTGAAGAAAAAGAAAGGGATAATAAATATTTATCGACAGGGTATACCTATGCGTTAATATTAATGCTTTTGGAATATCTGTTTGACGTATAACGCGAAAGAGTTACAGGGTTTTAGGAAAAGCCATGTGTATTCTCAGTAATTTCGCGCAATTATTGACTCCCTTGATTCCAGATTTCTTGCGAAACGAAGTGTTTTGGTATTTGTTCTTGGGATGATTGGGGATACCATGTCAATCTGTCTACTCACGCTACAGTTCCAATATTCCTAGAAATCACAAATGATGAGTAATGGCTGTATAGCTAACTGCACAAAGTGTTCACATATTTCGTCGTCCAGGTACAAGAAGGCTATATTTTAAAGTATAAATTCTGCAATCTTTGAATCAATTATAAGAAAAAGAGATACTGTCTGAAATTATGCTTTTACAGATTAAGCACCTTTACAACGTAAGTAAAGAACTACAGCTATTAAACGGCATGCAACAACTGGACTCTCGTTCACAAGGAAAAGAAAGGACAACATTTATTGAGAAAAGAACTGCTGTGCTTCTGAAAGACAACATAATCGCACTCCGAATGTGGCTTCAGAGCTTAGAAATTAATTAAAGTGAATTTAAAGTAATACAGCGATATGTACATCGCTAAATAACGCGAATATTACATTATCGAGAAATTGTATAGAAATTTACGCGAACAAAATCATGCCTCATTACATCGTTAACCTCTTCCACGCCAGGAAAAATAAAATTACACTAGCAACTTAGCCAATGCTCAAAATCAAAAATTGATATTTCGTATTGTGATTTAAATAAAATATCAGTTTAAGATAAACTTGTCTCTGGCTGTCTAAACTGGCCTTAAATGTAACTAAATACCACGGAATAACAATTTAGAAACAAATTTAATTGAAAAGAACACTTAGACATTATCATGCGGAAGGCGAACCAAAGGCTACGTATCAATGGCAAATACTTAAGACGAAGCAACAGTTAAAATAATAATAATAATAATAAAATAAAATGTAACTGTCTACACTACACTTTTCCTCCCTGATTTGGAATATTGCTGAGTATTACGGGATACTTGACAGGTGAGAATAACGGAGGACATAGGAAAAGTTCAGAGAAGCGCAGCTTAATTTGTATTATTGCGATACAGGGAAGTATGTCAAGGATGTGATGCATTAGTTGGGGTGAAAATTATTAAAAGAAAGGCGTTATTCGTAGCGGCGAGATCTATTTCCGTAATAGCTCACACTAGTTTCGCTGTTAAAATCTTCTCGACTTAACAGTCGAGTCATTGCGTCGTTCGTCGGCAACATTTCGGACAAATTTGACAAGTATGAAACTTGTCTAAACGTTACCGAAAACTCACTGAGACGGCTATCAATTCAAGAAACCTTTATCAATGTTTCACCATATTTCTGTTGCGAATGCGATTTATTAGAACACACCTTCGTAGGGGGTCATGGTTATCATAATAAAGTAAGGGAAATCACATCGAAAATGGAAAGATATAGGTGTTCTTTTTCCCCCGCGCCTTTAACGAATGGAAGGGCTGAGAAAGCGGTTCGACGAACTGTCTTCCTTGTACTTTAATGTGACTTAAATATGTAGATTTTAGTAAATGTGGCACGTTGTCATGGTGTATAAAGGAAGGACATAAGATTGCATCTACTGTCCGCAATGCAGAAAGGGGGAGAAGCAGTCGTGATGCGAGACATAAAGGAAGCCAGAGGTACGGATAGATAGCTAGGTGCGACTCACGTTGAGCGGCGCGAGGCGAGAAGCCGCTCCCGGGATAGGCTGCGCGGGCGCCGACGTCGGCCGCTGGAGGTCGCGGTTGGGTGACGCCGACGGCGGACCGGCAGAGGCGACGCTGGGCGTCGCGGCGCTGTTCTGCGTCAGCATCGCGCAGCCTCACATGCCGCCCGTCGCACGCAGCAGAGGGCCGCTCGCTCGCAAGTGTGTGTGGTGTGTGTGTTAAAGTGTGCGCTTATCCGGCCGTGGTGCCGCCGCTGCAACCACCGGCACACTGCCCGCGCAGTCGGGGCCAGCACAGAGCCGCCGCGCGATTTGTCAACCGGGCGCCGCCACGGCGAGAGGAGTCGGGGATCTATCGGCCTCTCGAGATCCGAGGGGGGGAAAACGCGCCAGGCGGAGACTTACTCGGGATGTCTGCCGGTAGGGGGGCCGCCGCCGGGGAGGGGGGCGGGGGGAGGCGCGGACCAAAGGAGCGAGTGCAGTGTCCGTACTTACCACTTCCATCATGAGGCCGCTGGACGCCGTCTTGAGCGCTGATTGGTCGTGGGCTGCGCGCATGCGCCTCAGGGCCGCGTCGTCACCTGCGGAAAAGACACGCGTGTCCATTACCGTCCGACAATTACCTGTCACTCCCATACTCATCCGTATCCTCACTACTGCCCAACTGGGCGCCAGACGCGTGTACCCCCATAAGACAGCGCCCTCCATCACACGATATGACAACAAGACAGTACCCCACACGTGAATAACAATTATAATCAAAAATTTTCTGTAATTATCAACATTTACTTGAGGCTACTTAAACCTGTTTTCATAATATTTCGAATTGCTAGCATCGCTGTCTTGACTATGAAGATGAACGAACAATGAGGAATGCATTACTTACTCGTTGCACCCATCGGCGACACCACAGGATACATGGAATACAAGCTGTCACGGAGCCCAAACAGAGCCTCCAGCTGTCTCTGTGATTGTCATAACTCTTCCCCGCTCGGCTGCATGGCTGTCGACAAAGGCGTCCCCTCGTGCTCCAGTGACAGCAATCTGGCTGGGGTAACAGCAGAGGCCAGGTGTCCGCTACGCTCGAGCAGTGTCGGCGCGTGCGGCAGCTGCGGGGGACGGGCGTAGACTGGCGCTGCCGCCGGCAGCGCGGCTTGTCCGCCCCCACCACCGGCGCGCCCCCCACTCCCGTGACCCGCGAGGGCCCACCCCTTCCCCCACCACGGCGCCCCGGCGACTGCCTCGCTTCCCCTGCCGGCAGCCGGCGCTGCTCCTCAAACGACCTGGCCGGCGCTTTAACCGGTGCACTCTGCCGCCGAGCGAACCAACTTCACAAGGGCGTTCGGCTCAAGGTCTCAGCCGCACGGCAGCTAGGTGCCAATACAGTGTTCTCGTTGTAGTGGTCCTCAGTCCAAACTCTGTTTGATGCAGCTCACCACAATACACTATCTTGTGCAAGCCTGTGCACATTTGAATAAGAACGGCAGTCCACGCCCATTTGAACCTGTCTCCTGGTGTCATGCAATTTTCAACTTCCCCCCTTCCACCCCCCTATCTTTCCGACAATACAAAATTGGTGATTCTTGCTGTCTCAGAATGTATCATATCAGTTGATCCCTTCTTTTAGTCAAAATATGCCATATATATGTTTGCTCCCCACCTACTTTCAGTACCTTCTTATTATAGTTGGCGTCATGTAAGAAGGCGTTCCCGCGCATATAGGCGGAGAGATTGGTGAGCCTGGATGGGATGAGCTACGGTAAAGCGCCAACAGAAAAGCCGGGTGAAGAAACATTGTTGTTGCTTATGGCCAACCACGCACGTGGGAAAAGAATATTATTAGCTGCCAGAGCAGTAATGGAGAGGGATGCGCAGAACAGCTGAAAACTGGGAGTTTGTGACACTTGCGGGGAGTGACACTTGCGGGGAGTGACACTTGCGGGAAAGGGAATGTGCAGACACTTGCGGGGAGACCGGGACGCTGCAGGTAGTGAACAGGATGTTTCAGAAGTAGGGATACACCACCCCTACTCCACGCCCTCCAGCCGCTACCTGTGCCGTATTTAGGGAAAGGCTCACCGAGCGAGGTGGAGCAGTAGTAACGGCCCCGATTTTACAATACAGCACCATGTGAAGAGGAATGTGATGAAATCAGAATTGAGCGCAACCGTTGCTAACAACAATTTCGGATTTACTGCATTTTGAGTCAGAATTCGCATCTATATTCGCATTTATCGCAAATGCGAAATTTTCCGGTCCTTAGTAATACCTCTAAAAATAAACAGCTGATCAAGGCACTAAAAGCAAGGGCAGATCTTTGGGTGTATTACTACAAATAACTAAAACACAATTTGATCGTGGAATTATATACAATCTCATTATAAAGGTTTTTTTGTAGGTGGTTTTGAGCAGATTTTAAATATGTTAGGAATAGCATTATGAAATATAGACAGCTACATCTTATATTGATTATGAGATATCGATTTCGGCTAATTTCAGGTTATCTTCAAGTCTCAAACAACAGGTGTTACTTATGCATTTTTCCAGTGGCACTCATAACCTTTAACTGTTTACAAACGAGGTCTAACGTTGTTAATCGCGTTAGCGATGAAAACAGAACCCAGAATCTTTGCGTCTAAATGCTACGTATATTGGTGTGATGTCTTATTTCGAAAGAACAGACATCACACCAATACATATATAGCTCTCGGTAGAGTGGAACGGTACGATGTCGTTACGTAGCACAGCACAGCCGATTGGAAACGCAGGAGAAGTGCAAACTACGTTCTCTCCTCAGAGGTAGGGGCCTATGATTATAATTATGTTCGACGTAGACTTCTACAACATACAGTCTACACGGCGAAGATTACACCAAAAAATTTAACGTTTCGACTACTTTGGCGATAGCAACCAAATTTTAAAATCGTGTCTACTATGTAAAGATTTAGCAACACAAACCGCTTCAAGTCCATAACTTCACTGTTTTCGAGTTCTGAATTTTTAATATGTTTTAATGTTATTACAGAAAAAACAAATTCGGGACTCACACTACAATTTTCATATGGCACATTTTGTAGGTACAGTCACAAGACATAATTCAACGGTTGTGTGCACTCATCTTATGAGAAATATCACTCATTTGTTTCCAGTGTTTATTTCAAATTTCTACATTTAAGTTTCTTTATTAGTACTTAAATGTGGTGATGAAATAAATAAATTACGTGTATATGTGTAGTCTTATGCGGCCAAAGTACTTAGGTCATCGGGCGCTAGAGTTACACACTACTTAATCTTACTTAAAATAACTTAGGCAAAGTACAAACAAACATACCCATGTCCGAGGAAGGACTCGAACCTCCGACCGGACCGGCAGCGCAATTTGTGACACAAATTACATGTTTGATAATATTAATGCATAGAAGTATGAAATCACGTCAAGACTACTACCTGCAAAAATTTCGACAAAAAAATTTGGCACTGAGTTTAGGAAAACAAAATTCTGGTATATTGGATTTTAATATTTTATCAAAAAATGAATGTTACTACAAGAGATACAGCAATTCAAATTTACGGGCACCATAACGTTTTCCCTTCCTGAGTAAATGAGCTGCTTCTTGTAGTTTCAACACCTTTTTCTTGAATGTTCTGAATACAAATCTTCACACAGACTTCTTGAGGAGGAGAGTGATACGGATATCTGATTGTAAATCACTGCCTATTACCTTAGACATTTTTGACTGTACTGAACAGGAGTTCCGCGTATTCCGTAATTTATATTTATACAGTTAACAGGCAATGTAATTTATAACCAACTATTGGCTGCCAATTTCGCTTCATTTTTCCTGGAAGTCTTGCAATTTGTTTCTCCCTGTTGGTTTATGCCAAGTTCGGTGTAAAAATGGTTCTACATAACGGTGATAGAAAATAGAATCTATCTTTAGTATTTTTCGGTGTGTGACATTCCATTACACATTCCATATTTCATATATTTCTTAGATGTATTTGTAACTCGAATACAGCCAAATCGTTTTGGGGTCTACGAACAAACGCTTCAAGTATGTAAAATACTCATTGACTTATTATTAACGTTTTTTAATTGAAGGTTTAAGGTTGCGTCTCATATTAAAAAGCATAGTAAGTATTTTTAAAGAGATGGAAGTTGCGTGATAGTGGGGTTAACTACATAGCGGTCAATTACATCAACGTATCTGTGCAAGATGCCTAATATATTTATTGCTTGCGCAGGTGTCTTGAAATACTTAGTGTTCTGAATAATATGCTTTTAGGAGGTATGACTGTGGAAAGTCATCGTCTTGTAGTAGCAGAGAATGTCTTAATAACTCTCCAAACATTATCACTATTAAAATAACTTTTTGTTTTCAGGAGAAACACTCAACGGATTAATATGTAGTTAGAACAAGTTACTATATTGCTCTTCAGCTTTGAAAGGGTTGTGCAATTTCACTGATTTTCGTGTTATGTTGACAGTGTGGAAACTTGACAACAGCAGTTCTAGACTTCTTGGTGTGACTGTACCCAGGAAAAGCCATTAGCCGCCCCAAGGGCCCCGGGTTCCCCGCAAGTGTCACTCTGCGCAAGTGTTCCAACCCCGAAAACTGGACCCCCTTCCTATGTGACGCATGGTATAGTTATGCGATCTACCCACCTAATCCTTAGCATTATTCTGTAGCGCCAAATTTCAAGAGCATCCATCTCTTACTATTTGAACTGTTCGTTGTCTATGTTTCTCTCCCATACAAGACAAATGCTTTCAGAAAACTCTTCCTAATACTTAAATTAACATTCGAAGTTAAGAAATGCTTACCATTGCAATTCTGCATTAGATATCTTTCGTATTTTGCTCGCCATAAGTAATTTTACTGCGAAAGTACTCCTCTACCACTTCAAAAAAGAGAAATCCGGGTTGGAATTCAACAATATAGTAAGGTCAGTTTCAAACTCATCACAGAGAATGAAACTTTCACTCTGCAGCGGAGTGTGCGCTGATATGAAACTTCCTGGCAGATTAAAATTGTGTGCCGGAACCGGGACTCGAACCTGGGACCTTTGCCTTTCGCGGGCAAGCGCTTGCCCGCGAAAGGCAAAGGTCCCAGGTTCGAGTCCCGGTTCCGGCACACAATTTTAATCTGCCAGGAAGTTTCTCATCACAGAGACTTCCGTCAGGCTGCAACAGGCACATAAAAAAGACACTCATGCACACGAAACGGCCACAGCATAAATAAATTAAAAAAGTGGAAAAGGAAAAATTGAAATACATCTCTTCCATACAATAACAAACCCACACTTCAAAGTCACACAACCGTCCCTCTAGTACCCAAATTAATAAACAATCCTAAAATATAGAAAATTTTTCAAGCACGGGTCACACAGAGTTAAATTAGTACAACGGAACCATTGTGAACATAGGTTGGAAAAGTAAACAGCCACCAGTTGCAAGGTTGCAGATTTGCTTACAACCGGTTTCGAGCAATTATTACCCTTCTTAGGTATCTGTACAGGAAACAGTTAAGAATAATCTACAAATATTACATAAAATTCGCAGTAGAATCACAGGATTAAAGGGGCGATAAGTACATTGTATATAAAGCTGTCTCAAAAAGTGACAAATTTCGCGGCTCATTTACCGTCCAAACTTTCGTAATATTTAAGTATAAAAAGGAAATACTGCACATTATGTTAGGTTTTACATGTCAATTCGGCTTTAGGCTTTAGGCTTATGTTTTTTTCTTATTTAAAAAAGGAAGTTGTAGGTTTAGTCCTGAGTTTTTAATATAGCCTAATTACCGTAAATGGACAAATTGAATGCAATTAGTGAGCGTTGTTTGTAATTTACGTTTATAAAATAGACATTATGTCATTTCGGAATACAGCAGTCCATCAGACACGAATCTTGATTTAAGTAATCTTTAGCTGCAGACTATAGTCTGTCCATTAGTTTTTCATATACTAGTAAGTCTGTATGTGCTGAGCTTCAGCAAAATGAATCACTACTGTTGCGATTTTCTGTTCCACCTTAATGCATTATTGGTTTGAAACAGCGCTGTTACAGTGAAACCAACAGAACAGAACAGTTTCATTGCCGTATCGATCGCAAATGTGATCCGAAACCGAGCAGAATGAAACACGACGGTTTCAAAACCACGAAACTTGGTGGTTTTGAAAGACTGAAACAGTTACGCATATCGAAACATTGTTTCGGATCAATGAGTCAGTGGACAACTCTATATTCTATCTCTTTGGGCTCGGCTATCGTCTTTGCAGTGTTCCAAGCTATCCTGATTATATTTTTATCACATTTTGATTTCTGAGAGGTAGCCTTCGAAAAAGGCAGAATATGTCGGTACAGGAGACTCAACTCCAGAAACGTAGTTATGACCACTTTAAGGACATTTTAGCGGTTCAGAAATATTTTAAAGAAATGTAGAACATATGAATCGCCTCACATACGTACCTTCGATTTATAAAATAGAACCGATAATAGATATAGGGGGGTGGTAACGGAGATGCATATTTTATGGTGAAAGTTGCCACAGTTTTTCAAGTACATGGGCCTTCCGATCTGTCAATATAGCTTAATTCACATCGTATCAATAAGTTCAAATATTTGGAAATCTATGGAACTCAACTGCTGGTTTATTAGTCCCTAGCTTACAAACTACTGAAACTAAGGTAGACTAAGTTAAGGACAACATACACACATGGCTAACGGAGGACGGCAAACGGCCGCGCGCATCGCAGCACGGCACCCCAGTGCGCACGTTTTATCCACCGCAGGACCGTATCCTGATACCGGTTGAAACGAAATATTTTTATCCGTTTTCCTTTCTGCAAATTTTTTGAGTATTATGTTATTGTGTAATGTGTTCAGATCACTCAACAAAGAAGTCAAAACAGTTTATGATTGTAATTTTTAACCCCATAGGTTAATAATACGTTAATACAAAATGACGTTGAAACGCGTGTCCAGTATCAATATTGAGGTAATGCACTATTCGGACGCATTAATGTAACCACTTCCCAGCAGGCTGAAAAACCACCTTTTGCAGCGCGAACTGCTGTGAAACGAGCAGGCAGAGAGTCAGTGAATTTCTACAAGGTACCGAAAGGGGTTGGTAGTCATGCTGACTCAAGTGCCGTGGTCAGCTGCGGTAGGTTCCTCGGTTGTGTATCCACGAGGCGAGCAGCTCAGTCCAAGTCGTCACAGACTCTCGATTGGGCTACTGTCTGCGATGTTTCATAGACAGTGGAGTAGGGCTTTTTGAGTAAACTCACCCTGCAAGCTATTGCATTGTCGTGCTGGTAGCAGCTGTCATGCAGAGGAAAAGTAACAGTATGCGGGGGTAGACACGGTCGCCAAAATAGATGCATACTTCCGTTCACATATTATGGCTTCCAGAATTGATGAGATCACCCGTAGCATACCATGAGAACATTCGCCAACTCAAAACGCTTCCTCATCTGGTCTCCACCGACTGCTCATTGTTGAACACTTCACGCCTCTGGTCCATAAAATGTGATTCAACTGAATAAGCCACCTGTCGCCACTCACTGGCGGTAGTGGCGTGCAAATTACAGCCTCCGTCGCCGACAGCAGTTGGTGTGGTTGCATGAACCTTGCACCTGCTGCGGAGGCCCACACGCTACAACGTTTGCTGGCAATCTTTAGAGGAGACACTGCCCGTAGCCTCTCGTTTCATTTGGGCAATCAGTTGCTTAACAGTCGTACGTCTAGTCGCACATGGAAATCTCCACAGCTGTCATTAACTCCTGTCATCTACGGCCTATGATACTCAAATGTTTTTAAACCTACTGGGCCAAACTATTACCGTTATCGCTCCCTAGACTAACAAACAACTTACACTAATTGAAATTTATCCGAAGGACAACACGCAAATCGATGCCCGAGGGAACCACCGGCGTGAGCTTCAGCGTAATGCCTGGCATGGTGACTGGAACCATACGGCCCCGCCGCGGTGGAGTAGCCGAGCGGTCTAAAGCGCCTCGCTGTGGAGCGCGCGGTTGCTCGCCGTGGAAGTTCCAGTCCTCCCTGGGGCATGGGTGTGTGTATTTTTCCTTAGGTTAGTTTACCTAGATTTAAGTAGTTTGTAAGCTACGGACTGATGACCACGCAGTTTGCTCCGATAGATCTACAAACATTTGAACATACGGCCCCATGGTACTCCACAATCGTCTAGGCAGATATTTTTATACCGTGGCAGCTTGCGGGCAGCTTGCGAAAAGTTTACAAAGTTAGTCGTTTGGGAAATGCTTCCACACTTCGCCTGTAAGCCAACGATCATAGCAGATAAATCTCCCCGTTTTCGGTTTTATTACAAATCCTGCATTGTTTTTCGCGTCCTCGGCGCGGGCTTATCTTTCTTTTTGTATCTTCATTCATTTAAAAAAATCGTTTTTGTTGTGGTCTTCAGTGTGGAGACTTATTAGATGCAGCTCTCCACAGTACTCTAACCTGAACAAGCCTCTTCATCTACTCATACGAACGGCAACCGACATCCACTTGAATATGGGTATTGTATTCATCTCTTGGTCTCCCTCTGCGATTTTTACGCCACACACTTCCCTCCGATTCCTTTATGTCTAAGAATGTCTCCTACCAATCGATCCCTTCTTTTAGTCAAGGTATGCCAGAAATTCCTTTTCTCCTCATTAGTTATGCGATCCACCCACATAATTTTCAACATTCTTCTGTGGCACACGTTTCAAAAGGCTCTGTCCTATTTCTGTCCGCACTGCTTATCGTCCTTGTTTCACTTCCATACAAGGCAACACTCCACACAAATGCCTTCCTTACGCTTAAATTAATATTCGATGTTAACAATTTTCTTTTTTTCAAAAATGCTTTTCATTCCATTGAAATTCTGCACTTCACATCCCCTGTACTGCGACCATCATATGTTATTTTACTGCCCAAGTAACAAAACACACCTACCACCTTTATTGTTTCGTTACCTAATCTATTTCTTTCAGTAACGACAGATGTTTTTAGAATGCATTCTATTACCCTTTTTTGCTCTTGTTACTGTTCATATTATACACACAACACAGTCTCCATTCCGTTAAATTAATTAAATTAATTAAAATTAAGAAATATCGCACTGACGTGTTTTATCGCCCACTTCAGATATTCCTGTAGTTTTACGGTTTTTTTTCAAATATTAATGACAAAAATAATAAAAATATAAACAATAAGAAATTAAGGGCGATACAATTGTGATAATATCTATGAATCAAACACGTAATATTCTATCTTAGCGTAGTTTAACAAACAGCCAAAATTATCTGATATGTGAGTTTAGCTTTGACAAACATATTATTTTTAACTTTTGCCTCTTTAAAATATTATTTTAATGTCTCTCCCACATTTTCATTATCTTTTCCGTACAAATACTACCACCTTTCTTGCTTTGTTAAATTGTTCTAAGTTTATTTTCTATGCCTGTATTTGTTGCGAATGACTATAGCCTGGAAGGAACGTAGCGTACAATTGGCGTTCGGAAATCAGTCACGTGATATCTCTCGCCCGAAACCTTGGCCGAAACCTTGCCCGAAAATCTCTTTTCCATACGCAATATTGCTTTGTGTATACGATGATTTTCTTATTATAACCCAACCGATGTCATTTAAAAGCAATGGAGCACCCAAAAACACGTCTATCTTAGGAAAATGAATTATAATCAAATGTCTAAAATTGCCGTGTTAGCAGATAACACCTGGTATCGATAGAACGAGAATTACGGATTAATCTCGCAGCTGTTAGGCATAGAGTAATGGGAGGCGAATTAGTTTGTGATACACGAACATGCTAGACAGGGCCGGCCGCGGTGGCCGAGCGTTCTGCGGTGCATCAGTCACTGTCTGCACGGCCACTACGGTCGGGGGTTCAAAAAATGTTCAAATGTTTGTTAAGCTTATGGGACTTAACTACGGGGTCATCAGTCCCTAAACTTACAAACTACTTATGAACTACTTACGAACTAGGACGGCACAAATATCCATGCCCGAGGGGGGATTCGAACCCCCGACCGTAGTGGCCGTAGTGGAGCGCCTCAGTCACCTCGGCCACCGCGGCCGGCGGTCGGGGGTTCGTATCCCCTGTCGGGCATTAATATTTGTGCCGTCCTTAGTATTAGCTAATTCATAAGTAGATTGTAATTTTAGGGACTGATGAGCCCGTAGTTAAGTCCCATAAGCTCTACAAACATTTGTTAGACGATGGTTCGAAACTTGCTCTCCGTCAGACGAGTGCCGACGTGGTAGCTCAGCGAGCTCGGTCACAGTGCTCGACGCCCTCTGTAATGAAAAACCTAAGTCAACGACAAAAGGATCAAAATAAAACAAAAAACAAAGTCCTCAAATGACCGAGCAAACGGGAAAGAGAAAAAAAGGTACAGGGTTCAGCGCTATCTGTAATAAGTAACTGAGCAAAATTCTCAACGAAAAACACAGAATGAACAGGAATAAACGACCGAAAATCATCAAGACCAAAGAAAAACAAAATAAAGAAATAAAATAAAATAAAAATAAATAAAAAATATTCCTTTGTTCCTACAGGCAGAAGGGAATAGCGCAGAGCAAATTCATCGCAAAAGGAGACGAGTTTATGGTGTACACTGTAGGCTACAAGTTAGGTTGTTGTGCTTGAATGGTTAGGAAGTTTAAACAAGGCCGAACGGATATTCATGAAGAAGGTGAACAAGATGCAGTTCTATCGTTAATGACGAACTCTTTCTTCAGCGAGTTGATCGAGTGATTCGACAGAGGCAGCAGTTTACTATGTTTACTATCAGTAAGTGGCTGTCGATTTTCCGGAAATTTCAAGGTGAGTTCTGTACACCATTGTTGCATAACACTACACTATCGAAAACTTCGTGGATGCTGGGTTCCCAAAAAGCTGTATGGGGAGCACGAAGTACAGCACAAAGCATCAGCCTTACCTTTTCCACAAGTTACGCAAATGAAGGGGATGAGTTTTTAAGCTCCTTGGGGACAGGGAATTAGACATGAATTATTTCAGGCATCGATATGATCACGACAGAAGGAGAGGAAAATGGGGAGGCACGCGGGAATGACTGAGTCCATTCTCTGCTCCTTTTAAGTGATTGATAGGCAGTTCTCGGCGAAGGTTCGAGTCCAATCTCGGACATGAGTGTGTGTTGTTTTCTTAGGTTCGTTAGTTCGCCTAGGGACTGACAACCGCAATAGTGTGGTCTCATAGATTTACAAACATTTGAAAATTAGTTTTGAGAGAGAGAGAGAGAGAGAGAGAGAGAGAGAGAGAGAGAGGCGACGGAAGGGGCGGAGGGGAGATATCTTGAAACCTCAATATGTAATTTCAGCCACTAACTGTTCCGTCGGTTCTTGGCAGAATATTTTATTATTTTGAGAGCTGTACTGCTTCCAACACAACATCCTCAACCTCAGGCGTAATGTAAGCAGGCCTGCTCTGTCATGTGCAAAACCGCCATATCCTCTCAGGCGCTGGTGGACCTTTGTAAATGTACGAATTTCGGGATGTTTTCGATCAAGATATGTTTCTTGGTACAAGCGTGCAGCCTGCAGTTCATTTCCATTAGCCCTACCTTACATGAAATGCATATTCGCATACTCTTCGTTACTGTAAGTTTCCAGTGTAGCTACAACATGTTTGCGGAACCATGTTTACTGGGACATTTTTGCTTCTATTATCGTGTAAATTTGTGCCATCGTTTTTGATAAACCCTGTATTTAGTGGAGGATCTGCCTGGAACAAAACACTGTTTTTATGTATCCATACGGCCATACATACCATACATGTTTCGCTACAACTGTAGTATCCTCATGGGCTGTTAAGCCGAAGAACAGAAATATTTTAGTTTTTACAGGTTATTACAAGTTCATACCGTTAATCAGAAATTTATACAAGAATATATACCTCGGTTTACTAGTTGAAATGCCGTGGCGGAGTGGCAAAGCGCGTCGAGGCGCCATGTTCCGATGCGCGAGGCCATTCCCGGACGGGGATTCGAATCCCCCATCCCCATCTGCCAAGGATGTTTGTGCTGTCTTTAGTATAAGTTAGTTCATAAGTAGTTTGTAAGTTTAAGGACTGATGACCCCGCAGTTAAGTCTCATAAGCTAAACAAACATTTGAACAAGTTGAATTAATTAACAATTTTCCTACATCATCTATGTAGGTATTCGTCGACATATTGTTGCAAATGACAGTCTGTCAACGAAGACCTACAAAGATGTTATAGGAAAACTGTTTACTGCTTGAAGATGTAAATACATACACACATACATACATACATAAAATGATTGTAAATATTTTTATTTTTATTATTTAACAATGTAAAGTTATAATAAACTGAATAAAAGTAAAACATTTCTGTTGTTCACCATTTTTAGCAATAAAGAGACCCACTGAAAATGCTAAAAATGTTCCAAAACATGTATGGGTATATTTGAAAAATAAAAGGATAGAAAAATAAAAAATAAAGAACCGCAGATCCTCATAGAGGAGCAAATGTATATTTATAAAGCAAACACAGATCAAAAGCGGTTCAACATAAAGATGATTCTTCAACACAACTTGCTCTGTCAGCCTGAGATCTAGTATGGATCATTTTTACACATTACTGTTCCGAGATTTTCTCCAGCTACTTCAAGTAGTTTGTCCCTATACCTATTCCATTCCTGATCCAGTGTCAGTAAATGACTCACATTCAACTAACCGGTTCCATTCTGAAAGCATTTTATATATTTGCATCTGATTTCCTTGTTCTGACGCTTGTCCACTCTTATTCTTCTATATATGGACATGACTTTCTGCACTTTTTACCTCACAAACCCAATTTCACTGCAGAGTAAATAATGATCAGTACGAATCACAACGATTGGCCAGACTCTACTGGAACAAGTACATAGGTACACATGACTTGGAACCATCATAAATGACCAATGTTTTCCTCCTGATGAGGTGAAATCTAGAATAGTCAGAGTATGTTTGAATTAGATGAGTAACCTGTTCAAGAATCAATGGTTATAAATGAACACGAAGAAAAGATTTCTGCGTTGATATGTGTACTCGACCCGTTTCTTTGGGGTTGAAACATGGGCTCTGACAGAATCATTAAATAAACGGTTGGAGGCCTTCGAAATGTGGCTGTACAGAAGGATTCTGAGACGCATCGTGCCACACACGGCGAAATTCTGCGGAGAGTGGAGGAAGAAAAAGTACTCACTACCGTGAAAACAAGGAAGATCCATTACGTGGGACATATCTTAAGGATGATGATTTCGTCTGGCATTTATGGCGGCTAGACCCCAACTGGGGTCGTGTTCAGCCTGCCTTGTGCAAGTCTTCTTAGCTGACGCCACTTCGGCGACTTGCGTGTCAGTGATGATAAAATGATGACAACATCCAGTCCCCAAGAGGAAAATAATCTCCGACCCGGCAGGAAATGTAACCCTTTTTTACGTTTGTTAAAGTTTTATACACAAATATAACAGTTACATCTATTTTACAGTAGTGTATCATTGTTTTCTGTTTCTCGTTATATTCATTACATAAGATAAACATTTACATATTTGGTTTTTGTATTTTAGTCTCTTTGTATCACGATTGACCCTGAATAAAAAAAAAAAGAAAGAGACGCTAGTGCATCATTTAGTCCTTTTGTTATTTTTTCCACTTTTAGTTTCGTTATTTGTGTAATGTTGTACTTCTGGTGATTTTATAGTGACATTCTTTATATATGATTTTGCAACTTTGTGGAGATTTATGACAAATAACAAAATCAAAATTTGAACCCGGCCCCCTGCTTGGCAATCTACAACGCTGTGCACTAGACTAAAGAGGAATAAAAGTAGATACAACCTTTTCCAATCAATACTTCAAGGAAAGATACCAGGAAAGAGAAGTACTGGCCGAAGAATAATATCCTGCTTATTTTATTTATTTATTTTGTATGGCTTTAAATCATTTGATACAAATTTATGATAAAATATTTACGTACAATACATACAGGTTAAAGATAAATTACTGATTATAATTTAAGTAACATGGAAAAAAAAATATTTGCCATGATTCGTTAAGGTGATCATGTAGTTGGCATCACTGCACTGCTCAGGGACGTATGTCCAGTCCTTTCAGCCAAGTGACAGCTTCTCCCTTAAGCGAATGAAGGTCTTGGAAAGTGCCTTTGAAATTCCTTAAAGGACGTTCAGTGGCGATGTGCTGTAGTTTGTTTGTTGTGTCCACAGTCGCAGTCAGGTCTATCAATGAAGCCCCATTTATGTCTCCAGTAGTGGCAATTTCCATGCCCTTTTCGGAACCGGTTGAGTGATGTTCAGTGTCTCCTTGGCCGGGCGTTGTGTCGGATCTTTGATTAGATTATTTGGGTCTGAGTTGGAGGTAGACCATTCTCGGCGCGAAGCATTATCAATGTTAAAATTGTTTCTTACTAGTGTATCTCCCAGCTTTCATGATAGTTTACGAGACCTTAATCGAGATTGTGAGATGAGGTCTTGATGAGTAAGGAGTTGACGGTTGGCTAGCCGTGATTGTCACTGCTAAATAGTCTATAACACTAGTTGCTGGATCTAAACAGGATTTCCTAGCTTTATGGAAATACAGCATAATGAATATCGTGCTTAAACAATATCAGAGCTTTGTCGTCCAAAATATCTACAATTTCGGGCCGCGAAACACAGGAGGAGCACAGCCAAGAGGGTTGCCAACATCCAGAACGGATAGGAACAACGAGCTTGAATTTCATAGAGTGGCGATAGGTCCGCCATGTTTGAGGCAAATTGAACTGGCGTCCGCCGTGTTATTTGGGGATTTGGCTGAGAGCTGGTTTGACACAACCACTAGTAAATTGTAGCTACTTACATCCACGTTTTAAATACAGCTTGACTATTGAGTACATACGTGCATGAAGTTCCGTTGGTGTCTCCATACTTTATCAAAGATGTAAATTTGTGAGGCAAATAGTATATTTACTCAAAATGCGGTAATGAAATCTCAAGAACCTGTCAGTAATACACTTCCAGCTTGAAGTATAAGAGTTAGCTAAGGTTTGACCTAACTACGAAAGTGTCGCTTTGAAAATATTTGTGTTAATTATAATGTAACTTCATAGTCTAAGTGCTGCGAAACTTAGATAGTGAATGACGAACAACCATGCTAATGGATTTGCATCTGTTGTTAATTTATTGTAACAACTGCTTTCATAAAGTGTAGAACACGTTTACCTGGTGCTTATTAAACGTATTAAGTCCACATACTCGTAAAATTGCTTTTTAAAGGTTTGGTTGTGAAGATTGATTGACGCAATATGAGTACAAGGACGAAAGAGACAAAAAAATATTGCAGTTAAAAATGCGTCTGCGTCAACTGCGAAAAAAGAATTCCACGCCGAAATAAGGCGTCATTAATAATTTTCGTTGTTCTCTTTTTGGAGCAAGTAAAGTTTGATGGGACAAATTTGAATAAAAAGACGAAAGTAACAGCAGAACACTGCAACCAAAAATGTGGCTAGGTCAGCTGCCACAAAAAAAAAAAAAAAAAAAAAATAACTTACGTTGTTGCCATGGTGTATACGTAAATTTTTCTTAGAAAGAACGCAGACATTTAACAAGTGAAAAAATTCCAGCTGTTACTATTCCTTCCACGGTTTGCAATGATTATATGTTAACCATGCTTGATCAAGTATTGTCAACAACAATAAATGCAACAATAAATGAAAATATTTTTAAAGAAGTTGTAGACACGCAAAACAGTTTATTTTATTATTCAACAGATGAGATACTATTTCATCAACCTCAGCAGCAACAGAAGAAGAAACACACAGACGCTAAGGAGAAACCTGCGCCTTTTTTTATGTTGCGTACTTCAATGGAATTGCAAAATAGGTCATCTGAATCTGCACTCCTGGGATCAAACAAGGCAGAACAACTGGTGCTCTTGATCGAAATATTTGACGTTTTAACTCTTTGTTTTGTGTATTTTAATGCTGAACACACTTTAGGTATAATGCAGAAACAAAAATTGTGCAGAAAATGCTCACTAAATACAATATACAGCACTTCACTTTCAACAACATACGATGGACAGACTCCTCTCAAGTGTACTGACCACCGCCAATATGCCGGCCGAGTTTACAGAGGTTGTCGCAAAGAGCGCTGTAACTAGTCTGTTAGTCACTCCATGAAATTCAGGCTCGTTGGAGAGAAACCACGAGAAGAAGAAGAAAAGTCACTGATGTACCTACAATATGCATTACTAACTGCTACAGAAATTACCGCTGCGCAATGAGCAACCTGAGTGGTGGAGGAGGACCATCAGTGCAGGTGGCTGGTAACGCCCCAGTTACTTTCTTACAGAGCGGAGCGGCGCGACGTGGGACCATCTCTCAGGGAGCGTCTAGCTCGTGAGTTCTCGCCGCGGCGCCCAGCGGGTAGCGGCCTCCAATTACCCGGGGCCATTCAATTACCCGCCAGAGGGCCGCGCGGCCGCCGGCCCTCACGCATAATTAATTACCCACACGCACCTCACCTAAAACCACCTACGCACTCAAGTGAGCTTCTCGCGCGCTGAGAGCGCAACTGGAGGCGCGCGAGCTACGAAGAGCGCTATAAGGGCTAAAGCGTGGAAGGAGCTCACGACTTCAGATGTCGCCAGTTTCCAGCGAATTCTGGTGAAGTCTAGACGCATGTATGTTAAGCAGTGGCGGTCGGTATTACCTGATGCTGGGTGTTGAACCTAAGTTCCAGTGCTACATTTTTATATGAGACTCTTACAAGGGGGAAAATTCTTTATTTCAGTCTCTGGCTGTTTGAAATTCGTCGAGATATAAACATAGCCGTGGTGGAATGCCCGAGCGCTCTATGGTACCTTGCTGCAAATGCGCAGTTGCTACCCGTCGGAGGTTGGAGATCTCACTCGGGCATGGATGGGTGTATTGTCCGTATGTTAATTTAAGTAGTTTGTAAACTAGGGGACTGATAACGTAGGCGGTTAAGTTCCACAGGTGTAAAAACATTTGAATTAGGATATAAACATCCATAGAATTCGTAGAGTAAGAAAGTCTCAAATGTTTGTCATGGTCATCGATCCCTAGAGTACCAAACTACGTAAAATAACTTAAACTAACCTAAGGACAAGACACATACACCCATGCTCCAGGGAGGATTCGAACCTCCGACGACGAGCAACCGCAAGGTGCCTTAGAGCGCTAGGCTACTCCACCGCGGCGAAAGTCACACAATTTTTGAGCATCCAATTTAGGATCCTATGAAAAGTTAGAAAGTTAGAGATATACCAGTAAAAAAAAGAAAAAAAAAATATATATATATATATAATAATAAAAATTGTGGTTTACTTCATGCTACAATTTGTCAATAATCATTACGTAATTCCCAGTCGAAATTAAATCCATTCGTCATTTAAAAGACTGAAAATAAGCAGCATATTATACATTACAACTTGTAAGTACACTTATTTTTAAGTAATTTGTACTGAAAATTTGCCCTCCTGATTTTTATCGATGCAGATTTGTCATTCACCTGTTAATTAAAATCTGCGATCTCAATTACAGTTTTTAATTATCTTTTTTGTACATAAAAGTTGAAAAGATACTTCAGCTTCAACTAAAGTCATAGAATTGTGAAATCTAGCTTCAACAGTTTAGATATTTCATTGAGCGTCTCTAGTTTTTTTTTTCATTATTATAAACTCTGCTAGGCTAACAACACAAAATAATGATCTAAATTGGTAGTAATTTGTGAATGAAACAAAGTTATTGTGACTGCTGTTGAAATTTCTGTGTTGGGTGACAGAATGACATACCCGAGAACAAAATGTGATAGGAGAAGCATGGGAAGAGGTGACGCCTAGCGGCTCTAACTACTGCAATGCCAGGGGAAATGTAGTCTAATATTCAAATGTTTGTAAATCTATCGGACCAAACTGCGTGGTCATCAGTCCGTAGCTAACAAACTACTTAAACCTACGTAAGCTAACCCAAGGACAAACACACACACCCATGCCTCAGGGACGACTCGAACCTCCACGGGGATCAACCACGCGCTCCGCAGCGAGACGCTTTAGACCGCTCGGCTACTCCACCGCAGCGAAATGTAGTCTCTCAAAGGCGCTGATAAGCGACTTTATTAATTACTTATAGAAAACTGAGTGACACAATACAACAAATTACATTAACAATTGTATTATAAAAAAGGCATCTCTAATTACTGCTCCAGTTTAAAATTCTTCCTCAAAAAAATTTATAGTCAATAAAACATGACAAATTCTAACAAAAATAAGTTCCGCATACTGACTTTTCTATTTATCGCTTTCATAAAACCATTGACATTGATAATGATTACATTTAGTTTCAATAGTGACTGATGCTTTACCTAAATACATTTATCCACACAGCTTTCAGGATACCATTCATACTATGAACCGAAAAGCAGGTACAAAGTGAAGGACACGAACTTCTTTTCCTTTATAATATGATGTTAATCACGAGGTAACATAAAGAGGCTTTGAGGATTATATAATGGAATATTACATTCTATCGCCATTAAAATAAGGCCCACAAATACGGTGGAACATTTTATTCCTAAGACATAAGAATCGAGGAGATATTTCCTATGGTATTACTTGTGATGTGAAGTGAAAATGTAAATAGAAACTGCTTAAGAGTAAGGCACAAACTCCTGATGACGCGTGATTTGGTACTAAAAGAGATTCAGTTTACTTCGTTAGTGATACTTACTGAGGTACAAAGTGAAAAATAACTACAGAAATTCACCTTGAACTCTCTGAAGATTCTGGACAGGATCGTTTGAGACCAGCTCATGAGACAACAAACTAGCGTATTTCACACTGATGATGTTACTAAAAAAGATCATCTGTGCTCGTGCGACTAATTTATGGTAAAACAGTGAAAACAGACAATTCGTAATTATGAATTACTTTATCATTTTCCGGTTGTTTTATGAACAGCTTTACGTGACAGAGGTTTCATTGCCAGATTTGCGTGATACTTTGTCTGCTACAATTCCTTTTTCATAACCTAGATACCCACAGCATGGGCTCTACTATGACGCTTTAGTTGCTGTATATAAGCAGATAAAGATGTTCGTTTCTTGATCAGTCTGTTACAGGACATAATCATCGAAGCGCAACTAAACAGTGTTAGAAATTAAGTAGAAGTTTGTTACCTAAAACCGTGAAACACTACCAGCCGGTGCCTCAGAAGACAGTTTGTGGAAGGTGCAAAAATCAGTTTAATAATAGAATCCATCAAATATTACAGAAAGACAATGCCTCGAAGATTATAGAGCTCTCAGAAAACTTAAAATGTGATATTTCTACCCAATCTCTGTAGCATTCGGTACTGATTTAGTTCCCATTAACTTTAAATTTTCGATAGCACGAGACAAATGACAGGCAATGATGAGCTTCAAAAGAGCGTCTAAGCATGGTTATGACAAATGGAAAGAGTTTTAAGGGGTATTCACGGACACTAATCTACTATTATAGACAGTGCACGTTAATGTTACAGGAAGAAATACTGAGAAGTAGCTTATGAATGTAGTTTTATTACACTTGCAGTACAAAATAGATGCCTCTATTACTTTCGGAATTTCTAACCTAAACGAGAAGGTGTGACCCAATTCTTTGAACCACTTCAATTGTAAGCATATACGACAGAGATTCGTATACAGCCAGACAATTTAAAAATGCTAATTTAAAAAAAAAAACATAATTGTGTCTCAATTTGTTAGGATAAGGAACATCTTATTTGCAAATTATGTTAAAAGGAGTGTTTGTCTTCTTTTGACTGTTTTAGTCAGCACTCTCTATAGATGTCACTATTTTAGTTGCGATTGCATATCTTTGGACCGCGAAGTCAAAGAGCAGCAGCTAAACAGTTAACATTCGTCTGCGAACAACTTGAGCTGTTTGGTAGAAATTCTGCGAGGAATGTAAACAATTCACAACTGATGTTAAGATATGGCTAAATGTTTGAAGATATCTTGAACAAGATAAGATGGAATCACACTGCAAGAAAGTTTAATACACGACAACCCGTAAACACAAAGGCAATACTCATGCTGCCTGTTGAGGTAAGACTTTAAATTGCTTTACACCCTTAATTACATCAAATAATTTGCTAACGTTCAGCAACAGTAATAATAATAATAATAATGCAGTGAAGTCTCAAGCGCTCAGTTAAAAGTTCATCGTGAAGTGCACTTGTTTCAACAGTTGCTGTCGAACAGCTGTAAATTAGTAGGACCGTAGTAGATACACTTACCGTTTCAGTAAGTGGGCCTATCTTTGCAGAATAATTCTACAGTGACGGAAGTGCAGGTTTAGGATGTTTAATTTACCATCATGTTTTAATTTGTACTTCGCTTAGTTCAGGATAAAATTTTACTTACTGCTTAGGCCGTGTTGTGTGCTGATGTTGGCAATGACTGTTGAATGCTCTTTGAAAACCCAATCACGCAGAATGAAGAGAGTAATATTTAGTGTTGCCAATGAAATAAAAATTGATGCTGCTCTTGTTCTATGGTTGACACGTTCTCGTATGTACCCTTATCCGGCCAGTAAATTAATTACGGTCGTAAACGAAAAATTTCGTTACCAACATTTGCACACTACGCCGCAGATGCATAAAGTAAAATTCTTCCGAGTTCAGCGTAAACTGAATTAAGAAAGAAACCAGCTTTTATGTTAAATTGAATGTTACAATTGTTATTCCTTCAGTTTTGAGCAGTCTTTGTATATTAGTGCTTTAGGAAAGGTTCTAGTTCCAAACGTAAGTAAATCGTTGTCAGTCAATATAGAAACCACTTCCTATTGGTATTACTATTTGCTACTGAAAACATATAAGCTTGTAGCACCGTAGGTTAATGGCAATGCAGGAGACGTAATATTCTCACCAGAAGACACGTGCTGCGTAAAAGTAAACAGTAGAATCTACATCCACATAAATACCCTGCCAGTCATATTGAAGTGCATGGCAGAGGATTCATCGAACTGATTTTACGATATTTCTCTATAATACCTTTCTCTAATAACGCGCGGGAGAAAGGAACACCTAAATCTTTCAATTTGCTATCGGATTTCTCTTATTTTATAATGATGATCATGTCTCCCTATGTATGTTCGAATTCGGAAGAGAAAGTTACTGAAAGAAATTTCGCAATTAGGTCTTGTCGCAACGAATAATGCCTTTCTTTTAACGATTCCACCACAAGTCATCATTTTCGTGACATTCTCTGCGATATATTGCGATAATACAAAACGAGCTGCCCTTCTCTGAACTTTGTTTAAATAGTCCGTTAGTCCTACTTGATGGGGCTCCCATAATATGTATCAGTACTCCAAAATAGGACGGACAAGTGTAGTGCACGCAATTTCTTCAATAGAACTGTTGCATCTTCTAAGTGTTCAGCCAATAAATAAATAAATAAATAAAATAAAAATTAAAATTAAAATTAAAAAAATTAAAAATAAAAAGAGCCTTTGGTTTGCCTTCCCTACAATATTTTATGTGTTCTTTCCGATTTAATTTGTTTGTAATTGTTACTCATAGGTATTTAGTTGCATTTAGGTTTCATAAAACATATCTGTCTGAACAATAAGTTTCACCTCAAATCCTGTAAAGGAGTATCGATTACCGTGAAAACATGGCGATTTTGACATTCTTTATTTGACAGTGTACTTTAGTGAAGTATTTTATACATTAGACCTTAGCTGTTCTTTGCAATTTTCTTTAAATTTAGTGGTACATTTGCACAGTCTCTTGTCCGTTGGTAGGAAAACTCATTTTATACTAATAAGGCATATGACAATAATAAACAAATGTGATTTTTTTTATATATGTATGAACGAAGAGAGTAGTATTCTTCAGCTATTCGCCTGACCTATACGTAATTAACAAAATTTCTTAGGAGCTCTGATCTGTAAAGGAGCGAGTAAACCGTTCATGAAGGCTGCGCACATGACTGTCATAAACACAGTATCTTAGCAACGAACAAGAGTTCCTTTCGTAGTAATAGCTACTCCTTTGCGCTAAAAGCAACAGGCGTACTTTCATTCAAAGAATGCGATACCCTCACCAGCAGAGGTTACGGGCGCTGGTAAGAAAGGTTATTGGTGCTGATAACAACGTTGTTGAGAGCCCTAAACAAACAAATGTGAGTAACAGCAGGCAAAGATTAACAAAAATGTAAGAGAATCTGCCTATGCGAGCATTGCTTCACATTCATTGCTTAATGCCTTATGATGTTCGGATCCCATCACGAATGAAGTCCTGTAACAAATCCAGGTGTAAACGGACGAAAGTTAAGGTAAACATAGGAACTGTATTCACATTCAAGTATCGCTGGAGTGTTCAATGCTATTCATGCTTTTGTCAGTTGAATTTAAAGATGTAATTTGAAAGCTAACGATATAAAATGATGGCAGCAAACTCACTACAAAGACGTACGCCAAGCTGCGCCAAGATACGTAAGAATTTACCTTTCCGCCGTTAGTCTACGTAAAAAAAATACGCATACTTTCATTCGTACATTAACACAGGCACGGCTCACAGACTGTGTGAATGATAATATGCATCTATTCTCTTTTTTTATGTGCCTGTCTTGTTTCGGACAACGTTTTTGTAGTGAGTTGCAGACTATCAAAATTATATTGATAGAATTGCAACCTGGACTTTCAATTGTTAAATTTAAAAGCTGCTACTTTGCAAAGAGCTGTCGTTTTCTCCGATGCCGTTAACTGACTGGTGTTATTCCCTACCGGTACCTGAATACGTACTTAATTAAAATTGTATTTTCTACTGATCATAATTACTTATATTTGTAGGTTCTTCGTAAAATTTACCACGTTACCTTTTGTACTACTGCTTCATGACGAACGCTCCTACATGTTACGTAGCTAAAACCATTTAAATCATTAACTCTAGATATTTAGATAATTTGTAGGAAGTGTGGCAAATCTGGTGCCAAACAAATTTTTGGTACAGTCTATCAGGATAACTTTGTACCAGTCAGGGTATCTTTGTACCTCTTAATATTTGGGTTTCGAATGGCTCATGTTCCACCTATTGGTAATATTTTCTTCTAAAGATAATTTTTAATACCTCTGTTATAAATAATTCCCCAGTAGGTTGAACATCAGCCACATGAAAGCCAAATATTAAACAGTACAGTGATACCCTGACTGCTAAAAAGTTACCATGATTGACTATATGAGTCGTTATGTCAGAGAAGCGATCTTTAATTTTTTAAAATGGCTATCAATCCCAATTCCAAGATCGTATGCTTTTATTACTAGTTACTAAATTCAGCTAATTTATGAGCCATTTCCACATCATGAAATTATTGAAATCACTAAAGTGTTTATAAACCAGCTAGCGATACCCATTGCCATAAAAGAATATTTGGCCTACTTCTTTAAAAATAATGTATGGTCGTGGATAATTTATTCTGGGGGGAGGGGGCCAGTTCAGTCCTCTTCTGAGGCTCTGGGCCCTCTTAGGGGTTGCGGGAGGGGGAGAGGTTCAGTTATCCTGCACGAGAACATCATTCGCATCAGTATACAAAATATCTACACCCATTTCAACGTTTAAAACTGGAACACAAAGCTTACGGTTATGGTTCAGGAATGGGGGAGACTCCAACTCTCCCCCTAGCCCGTTATCTACGCCCCTGGTGTAAAAACATGAAATTTCAAATGAAGACGTTTCACAACTTACTAACATAAGCAAATCTATCCAACCTGCTGCGACTATTATGACAGCAACGTACGAACGTTAAGACAGTATCGTGTCTCCTATCTTCATCTACTTGTTTCCTACATACAATACTGTCTTCAAGTTATTTTCCCTTGTATAATTCCTTCATATATTCCTATCAAAAAAGTTCAAATGTTTGTATAGCTTAAGGGACTTAACTACGTGGTCATCAGTCCCTAAACTTACAAACTACCTATGACCTAACTAAGACCAAGGACGGCACAAATATCCATGCCCGAGGGAGGATTCGAACCCCAGACCGTAGTAGCCGTGCAGACCGTGACTGGAGCGCCTCAGTCTCCTCGGCCAATGCGGCCGGCTATTCCTATCAGCTGTCACTTCCGTCATTAGTACTGTTTGTCCCCCAGAGCTTTCGTATTCATACAGCTGCTTTAAATTTTTACAACGTCTCTTGAATTTTCCTGTTGGCAGTATTTATCTTTCTCCCATTTACAAGTGATTCTCCGGACTTAGCATTTGTGTTCTTGTCACTCTTACTTTGTAATTTTGCACCTCCTGTCAACCTCATTTTTTTAATGATTTTGTATGCGTCAGGAGCTTCAGTCATATAAAATATTTTTAAAGTGCTGACCGCCATTTGACTGAGACTTTTAGTTTTTTTTTTTTTTTTTTTTTTTTTTTTTTTTTTTGTCACAACCTGGTTTCTGCCTTAGGCCATTTTCAAGTGCTGTGATACAAGTTGTCAGACAGGTTTCCTGCCTTTGTGATGTTATGGTGAACATATACCTATCTTATTTTGAATTAATATGCGGGGACAAATGTATCATCCATTTTATAATTCCGACATGGACTCAACTCCGAATATTTTTATTGTTCTTATTATTATGTCCATGACCTAAGGAAACCTGTCTGACAACTTTTATCACAGCACTTGAAAATGGCATAAGGCCGAAACCAGGTAGTGACAATAAAAAAACAGACAAACAAAAACTTTCAGTCAAATGGCGGACAGATCTTTTAAAAAAACTCATTTTTTTAGTCGTCTATTCCATTTTTCTTGCTTCTTTTTCTGAATTTTCATATTTTCTTCTTTAATTAATCAATTTCAGTATCTCCTGTGATATCGAAATATTTACACTAGGCTTTGCCTTCTTACCTGTTCGGTCCTTTACAGCCTAAACTGTTTATCTGTCAAAACTATCCATTCCTCCTCTTCTACTAAGTTAAAATCCCCAGTTTCAGCGAGTGGTTGCCTAATGCTCCCTGTGAATCTCTCAATACCTTCAGGTTGTGCTTCAAATTCCAGTTCCACATCACGATCATTTTCCTCTCCCTTAATGGTCGGAATAATTTCTTTTACCTCATCATATTTTCTATCAATATCACATGCAGCTCTAGATGGCATATTAAATTATACGACTGAGGTGGGCGTTGGCTACGTGTATATCTTGGCTATAATACTGTGTTCACTATGTAGCTCGCAGTAGCTTACTCGAATTTCTATTTTCTGCCTCATTAACAGCCTAACTCCTGGATTAACCCAACTAAGACTCTACTTATCTGAGAGAGAAGTCCTGTAGGTTCTGCCATCGAACTTCACTAATCACCACTGTATCTCACATTAACGTATTCTTTTCCCTTTTTAAAGAAGGTAAAGACTTCCACCCACAGACTTGATTGGTCAGCAGTGGTCGAAAGTGTGCAATTAACAGCAGTATCACTGTTGAAGCAAGCTGCTATTACAAAGAGCGAGACCGCAGAAAAAGAAGTGCAATTAAGGTGAAAGGAAAAGAAGGACGAGAAAATACCCCGAAAAAATGTTACCACAGAAACTACTTTGTTCAACAGATGTGGATATATTTCTGAAAATATCTATAAACATTTTAAGATTTTCTAGTGTATTTAAATGCCATGTCCTAGGAGTGCCACAGATATCCGGATTATTAAGTGTTCGTCCTGCCTGCTTGTGCATTTTGAAGTAACATCCAGAAGCTCTTTTGTTGATACATAGGGTACTTCACAATTTGTATTTCTAAACGCTTATCCCAGTGCATGGTTCGTGATTCACAGTGCAAGATCCCAGGAGTAACAAATTTATACGAGGCGCGTCCAGAAAATAAGTCCCGCTTTGTTATATAAAACGAACGGGTACAGATACAGAAAAAATATTGATTGTACAAAAATCTACAACTGTTAAACTACTTTTCTACATAGGAAGGAAGGAAGCTTAGGGTTTTACGTCCCGTCGACAGCATGGTTATTAGAGACGGAGCTTACGTGCGGATTTTCAGGGACGTTTGAAGAGGTATGGGCGAGAAAATCGGCCGTGCCCTTTGAAAGGAAAAATCCCGGCATATGCCTGGAGTGATTTAGGGAAATCACGGAAAACCTAAATGTGGATGGCCGGAGGTGGATTTGAACCACCATCATTCGGAATACGAGTCTAGTGTGTTACCACTGCGCCACCTCACTCGGTTTTTCTTCAAAGCTTCCGAAATTTTGTAGACAATTAAAAATTCATCTTTTGAAAGGAATAAGATAAAATGTAGGGAAAATAGAACATTGTTGGCAAAATTATTAGACGCGTTTGCTCACCCACTGCCCTATGCCCCATGCCAGCCAACAGTCGTTCACAATATAACTTATGAATTTTAAATCTTGACTGAGTGCTAAGCTGCATCTTCTGTTTAAACTCTAATTTTAAAATAACGTGACCACATTGTAGAAATTTATACGAGTAGATGATGGTAGCATAGCCCTTTGAAACCGGTCGTCAGTAAATTAAATAATTCTATAGCGATCTTGGTGTTTTACTTTTGAAGATAATTAAGAAACACAAACTCATAGTTACTTTTTCTGTACTGACAACTGTTTCACTGAGTGCTTAACGTTTTTGCTATAGCCTACTCAGACGAGATATTTAAGGACTTTTAAATAGGCATCTGCCTGCTTCTTTTCACACACTTTAAGCCAGATCTGTAAGAAACATCTTACCAGTTTCACTGGTCACATGATATACATTTTTTTATTTGAAAATTAGAGTTATTAGTGAGCTGTAACGAGCTTAAAACATAGTTTAAAGCCTTTATAAAAACTTTTCTTGTTGACAAACCACAAAAAATAGCTAAAGGAAAAATTTTATTGCTTATTGAATTTCCGCTCTTCATGGAGCAAAACTTCCGCATAATTCTATTCTCAGCACATTTTGCAAACTGTAAGTATCCCACTTAATGTACCTTGCACAGTGTGTTAATTTATAACCTATTGTTCTCCACGTCGTCACGAACATGGAGATGCATGAAAGACTTTTCTTATAACGGAAAGCAAATTATCTACGGTATTTTCATAGAGTTTGTGGTAATTAGAACATTTACTAATAATGAAACTAACTTTAAACATATTTTCAAAACTTTCCTGGACATTTTTCTAGTTTACACGCTCAACGTCAGGAAATTAGTTTGTAGTAGTCAGTAGTCTGAAGTTAATTCATTCGCAACATTTAGACACTTTACAGAATGCATGGTATGAACAGTTGTGCTTCCTTTAGCGTACATCAAAAGATCTGACCTTTAATATATGTAAAATTTCTGGCAGGTGCGACGTGTAGTTATTAACTACCACTCCTTATTACGTACTTTGTGTTGAAGAGTATAGAATGCAGAGAATGGATTGACTACTCTGGGTTTATGATTAGGTAAAGAACTTGCTACTACTTAACCACTTTTCTCGTTTGTCATGAACAATTCTCGTCTACTTTTCAATTAATTTCTTATACACATGACGCTCTCTCTATTTTTGACCTGTAGTTACCGCTACTTGTTTTAATGCAATTTGTTAATTGCGATCATGGAGGTTTAGAGGGAGACAGGAAATACACTTATAAAGAGGGTAAATATTGATTTCAAATTAATTACATTATCTGCACAGGCCAGCTGATGGTAGATTATTCTCGTCCTTCTGTAACGTGAAATTCAACTCAGATTTGACAGATAATATACAGGGGGCATATTTTTGTCTTCGCTTCTGCTACTATGACTGTGCGCCAGGCATCAGTGTACTTGGTGATTTCAATGGCGTAATACCGCTAATCGGCTGTATTTTTCTGGGAATCCAAAAACATCCAAACAACATGCAGTTCTTAGGCAGGAATGCTGTCCATTTACGTAAGGGGGCAATTGTTAGCACTTGCTCCCTGATATTTCCCATTATCGTTTGTTGGGAGCTCTCCGCAAATCTTTAAGCGTGAGCTTCTTACCATCTCCAATTATACACACACTTTTTGCTAGGAAATATAGGCAGTCTGAGTTGTTCGAAAAATTTAAAATTTTGTAAAGATGTGGGACACAATCTGCTGTGGTCATCTTTCCCTAGATATAAAAACTACTTCAAGTAACTTACGCTAACGACAACACGCATCCAAGCCCGAGGGAGGACTCGAACTTCCGACGGAAAGCAGCCGCGTACTCCGCAGCAAGGCGCCTTAGAGAGCACGACCATTCCGACGCAGCTTGTTTCAATTACAAACCACTTGTACCGAGGGAGGTGGCGCGGTAGTAAAACACTGGACTTTCATTCCGGACGATGACGGTTAATAAACCTATGTAACATCTCATAAAAATAATGTATTAACAACTCCACTTCGGCATTCACACAAATTTACTGGAGCTTTTCGTACATCGTAATATAAAATATGCCGTTATATATGGCACGTTTTGATATGAACACATCAATAGGCTGTTACTGTTATCCCGCGCGGAATGACCGCGTGGTCTAAGGTGTCATTCTACGGACTCGGCGACCGTTCCCACAGGACGTTCGATTCCTCCCTCGGGCATGTGTGTGTGTGTATTGTCCTTAGTGTAAGTTAGTTTAGGTAGTTTGTAAGTCTTGTGACTGATGACCATAGCAATTTGTTCCAATAGGTTTACAAATATTTGAACATCTGTACTAAAAGTGTTTAAATGTTTGTAGAGCTTATAGGACTTAACTACGGGGTCATCAGTCCCTAAACTTACAAACCACTTATGAACTACCTTATACTAAATACGGCAGAAACGTCTATGCCCGAGGGGGGATACGAGCCCCAGACGGCGAACTGCCAGGCGCGCCGCAACACGGTGCTCCAGTACGCACGGCTAATCCGCCACGGCCATCTGTTAATGTTACCAGCATGCTACAGCTGTATATTGTCTACGTTGTTTTACACCATTTAATGAAACAGCTGATGGTTCAAAATGAATTTTATTCAATTTTGTTTTTGTTATGTTGGTGAGCGTAATCAAGGAACAATTTTTTTCTACTCAAATATCACGATGTGTTTCACTGAAAGCGATAAATTGAGAATCTGGTTTTGCAGGGCGTATCGATCACGTCAAAAGTTGGTGACGTTTGTATGGAAGTTGCTGCTTCGTGTTTGAAACTGATGAATGCACTGAGTAATTTCAGATCTTTCATTGTTTCTCTTGAAGACCAAGCACGTCCGAAAACTGCAACTATATAGTAAAGTGTGGGAAAAACAATAATATAGCATTGGACGATACGGTAGAAGGTTTGTAAAATAGTACAGCGCAGCCATACATGAAGAAATGTTTCAAACATTTTTATTCACCTCTTATTTGGTGGATATATTACACCAAATTCTGTTTTCTCCTGCAAATCTTACGTCAGGTGTCGTATTATGTTTTTCCTTCTTCTTGTGAGTTTTTTTCCTTAAGTTCGTTTCTTTGTCGAATCTCTTCCTTCCCTGCGAGTTCAAAGTGTTCAAATGTTTCTAAATCTATTGGACCAAATTGCTATGATCAGTAGGCCTTCGACTTACAAACAAGTAAACTACCTTACACTAATGACTACACACTGACCCATGCCCGAGGTGCGAATTCGAACCTCCAACGAGGAACAGTCGCGCGGACCGCAGCAAGACGCCGTTGCGTGTACGCATATACCGCGGCGGCACCTCATGAGTCCATCTAATTTTTAAAATACCCCTCTAGCACTTTTACTCAATGCTTCTCATATTTCCCTCGGTTCAAGAAGAGTACAATTAATATATATATATATATATATATATATATATATATATATATATATATATATATATATATATATGAAGTTTAACCCATGAACGAAGAGGGGAGAGCCGGCCGCTGTGGCCGAGGGGACTGAGGCGCTCCAGTCATGGTCAGCATGGCCACTATGGTCGGGGGTTCGAATCCCCCCTCGGGCATGGATATTTGTGCCGTCCTTAGGATTAACTAGTTCATAAGAAGTTAGTAAGTTTAGGGACTGATCACTCCGTAGTTAAGTCCCATAAGCTATACAAACATTTGAACATTTTTGAAGAGGGGAGACTTAATGCTCGCTCTGTTCACCTACGTTAGGCATTCTCAGACAGCCAATGGGCGGTCAGTAGTGCTCTGAGCGTCCCGCTGTGAATGTCCTTGCTCAGTACTTAACATGACCAACAGGTGGTAGAATTATGGAATTATGGGCAATCTATATACTTAACTTTACTTAATTCTTCCTAAATTTTCATGTTGATTTTTTGTCGAGAGTAAGAACACTTCAAATCAAGGACGCAAACTTTCACGTTGAAGCACTGGTATGATTTCAGGTACCACTCTCCTTCGCAGTGCCGATGTAGAGGGTGAGGGAAACAAGAGTTAACGAGTGAGACACAGCCAAAACGATTGGATTGTAAGCGCTATTGTGCGTGAAAACTAAGTAGTCACAGGAGCGGTGGTTGATGGGAGTATCCGTAAATGGCAAATACCTTAACGGTAACTCCCATCAGCCATCGCGCAGAGTGTCAGCTTGTTTTGTACGGACGATATGAAGTGTGTGTAGAGTGAAGTATTAGTTTAGTGGAAATGAGTGGTTTGTTCACACGTCGCTGGAGTAAAGAGTGCATTGTAAATATCTCATTCACGAGCTGCACCACTAGTTGTCATCTTTGGTGGTGATATGCGTCAAATTCCACATAAGCAAGCGAGAGACGTAATCTATGGGATACACGTTTTCTAGAAGTACAAAGCTCGTGTAGGCGTGTACCGCAACTGATGCAACACTGCTGTCCCCGTCTGTACCGTTATGCTGTACCCGCCGTCATCCATAGATTCAACTATAGTTATACAGGAAAAATATGTGTGCCAGATGGATGTCACGTTGGTTTCGCTCGATTATAAAATATTAGAACGTACTAAGAATAAATGTACGGAGGAATGACAGTCCTTTGAGATAGAAAAATAATTTAGTAAAATAGAAACCATTGCGACAAATATAGAAATCTCCAAAACTTTGAAAAGGGTAAAAGGAATATTACCTTCAGTTACCGTTAGATGATGACTCTACAAAGTGTGCCTCAAAAGTTCAGTTAGTGGTCTCAGCGAATATATAAAACAATAGTTACAAACAAAATAATTTTACTAGTCTTCAAAGTATTGCCATTGACTGCAAGATACTTCTGATATCGGTTGTACAGCTGTTGGAAATTGTCAGCAAACCTTCCTGTGAAATCGCTCGAGGCACTGAGGTCACGCATTGTTGGAACTCCGCAACTACTCGAACACCTTACTGCTTCAACAGCATACACTTGCCTTAACATCCCTTGTCTCCGTCGCCGTATTTGAAAAAAAAAAAAAAAAAAAAACACCCTTGATGTTAACGCGTTGCTAAGTTTTGCCCTGCACGAGTTCTCACACGGATGTTGGGTCGCAGCTTGTATCACCGCTTCAATGCAGTGCTTTGCACTATAGCAGGCGCTTTCTGACATTTTCATCAAAATGTATGCTCGGGCACCTCACCTCGTCAGCGCTGTTTGACGCATCTCGTATGTATCCCACGGAAAAACCTCACCATTCTTAATTATTCTTTGTCCTGCGTTACAAACATTAAGGAGCAGAAGTTGTTTTAGAATGAAAATAATAAACAAACCTTGTCTTTCTGTAGATAGTGTGACAATCTCATCAAGGTGCTATTTTATACTTACCGAGACATACAATATCCAGAAAAATATCCAGGAACTTGTATTACAGTATAAGAACAACAGCTGTTTTCAGCTATGAAATATCGAAGATGCTATATTGTTAAAGTGAAAAAGAAGGGTGTTCCTAACACATCACGTATATTCAGTAATTATTTGTTACCTTCCTTGGAATATATACATCAACTTAAGGTAGGAATTTAATAATCTCAGGGTAAAAAGGTAGCAGAAGAGACATTTTTGCTTATGATTCTAATATATCATTTCTTCTACGGTGGCCGTCAAGCAGTTTCATTCCCCTCAGTATCTGAATAATCACATTTTATCCTAAATAGGTTGTACGACTAGAAGAGGACACCTATTTCAGTGAAGCTGTTGCCAACCGAAACTCATTTCAATGTCCATTTAATTTAAATCCTTCCTCACCTTCCGTAAGAATGTTATCTCTATATTTCTCACCTTAATTAACAGTGTACATCACTAAGTGCTTTTAGATCTCCTTTCCCTCACGTTATATTCCCAAATAACACCTGAAATATGTTGGTTCACAAATATCCAACTGTGTTAAGTTAGAATAAAACGAAATCCAGTTCCTCGGCTCTCATTCCGTTAGATGCTAACCTGCTGTTTATAACTTCAATTGCTCAAACTATAACTTCAATTGTTCAAATTATTATTTGGTTTGAAGTTCATGACGACGATTTGGTAGGCACGCCTTACATCGCTAAACCTGCTAGTCAAGTGATAACAGAAAGTTAAATTCCCTATCGGATAGTCTGAACTACATTCATTGCATCATCAGTAGAAAAGAAATGACTGCCAGTATAGCTTGCTACGTAGGTAGAAAGCTCATCCCTTACCTGAGGTGCAGTTAAACGACGCTGAATTCCTGGAGATCGTTTTCCGTCGCCCAACAGTTCTGCTTTGAGTGGTTAACACGGGGGAGGCCCCAAGCGGCAGTTGGTTTTATTGGAGGGCGCGCTGCCATCCTCGGAAACCCTTTCCGGCCGCCCTAAAGGCCAAAAACGACCTCAGCGCCATCAACACCTGGAATGGGTCCAGCGGTCTACACCAGAAAAAGCTCCGATACTAGATGAACCTCCTCTAAGACAGGTACGGCTCCGACTTACTCGCTACAAGTAGGTGACAAAATCATAACACTTGTTCCATTTTCTCTTGGCTGGTTCTTGCTTGACCTCAGTTTCAACGGACCTACGTTTGCTGTCATCATGACACTTGTGGTAAGTAGCAGACACACTTCATCGACCTTATATCCAAGTGAGTAGCTGTTACCTGATAGGAATCCGAATGTCGTGTCTCTTATACAAGAATCTGTATAAACATATAAGTAAAAATCCGTTGACGCATGTATGCAATACCAATCTACTGATTCCTCGCCCCACTCCCTATCCTCCCCCTCCCCTTGTGTTCTTAATTGTGAGAACGAGGTTTGTACGTAAGAAAAATATGGAAAATTTGTTCATGGCAGTCCCGTCCTCCCTTTTCAGCAAAAATAAAGTTCGGGACAGTTAGAAACAAAAGTCGGAAAATTCGAACAAACACCAGAAATCGAAAGTTTTTAGTATGCTCCTGATCATAACTAACGACAGGAATGACATATTCTACACACAACCATAACATCTGACGTATATATAAACTGATATAAAGCTCCAAGCTTAAAATTATTTATTCAAGAAAGGTCTCTTTACTCCACAAGACACAGCATGATGAATGGCGAAGGATACGTTGCAGGGAAATTCGGTAGGCTACTGTGTGATCGATCACCAACGGGTTTATATATTTATGTTGTCGTGGAAAAGAGTTCTGTAACCCGTTAGCCACCTTACAACGGACTTAGACACACTAAGAGTTAGCACACATAATTTTGTAATTTATCGCAGCTAGTGGGAGGAGGAGATAGACGGGGAGGGAGATGAGAAGGAGGACGAATTAGGTGGAGGAAACCGTGACAGAGGATTTGAGGAAGCGATAAGTCAAAAGTAGACGGGATGGATGAGATTGACAGAGAGAGGGGGTTGATTGATCGAGGGAGATTGGAGGGCGGGTGAGAGTAGATGAACTAATTGGGGTTGGAATAATACGCTATGAAGGAAATGTAAATTTAAGTTACTTGTACCTCTGCTTATATTTGAAGGAGGAAACGATTAGAGATGAGATGAACTAATGGAAGACTGAACCAAATAAATACCTGGAAATGAAGTCATATAACAGCCATGAACTGATCAAGGTATCCTAATAGATAGTTGTGTGTTCAGTAATTTCTTAACCTGTGTATTGTTATATTAGTTAACAATTTGTTAGTCCGGTCCTTTGTTCTTTGATAATGGCAACAAAGTAATGCCGAAATTGGTCATAAAAATTTTAACCTTTATATTTCTGAAACAGGTCATAAAATAAATTTATAACCTTTCAGCTGCGATCCAGGCTTTCTGACTACGTACGAGCGTTAGAACTTAAATAGTGGTAACACTGCTATGGAGAAACTATGCAATGGAATCCACTATTGTCGCTGATAGCACACGTTGTTGACATACCGACCTTACCTCCTAGCAAATGGACTTGCCCGTCCCACGTCACAATTGAGGGACATACAGTCACTTGTGAGCGAGCGGTTTAACGCACGGTGTCACTATGTTTTCGAAACAGGGACAAAGGAGTTGGATCTAGATTGAATGTGCCACAGGTCGTATAGAACTACAGTCTCTTCAAGTTCTTCAAGAGGCGTCAGAGCCCCAGTTGGTGAAACTTGAAGTGAGTCTCGTGTACGACTATGAGGTGTCATCCTAACGCATTTCAAATGTTTCAAATGTTTGTTAAGCTTATGGCACTTAACTACGAGGTCATCAGTCCCTAAACTTACAAACTACTTATCAACTATCTTATACTAAGGACGGCACAAAAATCCATGCCTGAGGGGGGATTCGAACCCCCGACCGTAGTGGCCGTGCAGACCGTGACTGTAGCGCCTCAGTCCCCTCGGCCACCGCGGCCGGCTAACGCATTACGATCCTCCACGGCAGACCGTCAATGCACAGTATTACTGTTCATTTCTGGAGCATCACCTGCGACCCGCTTTGTGAAGGAAGCGGCAACACTTTCTGCACAACCCACCTATCATTTTGCAAGACAATGCGCGGGCACATACAGCGCGACCTGTGGCTGCTCTGTTCGGTCGGTTGGACCGGGGAGTACCGTACTTCCGGGACTTAAGTCCTCCTGACTTTGATTTGATTCCGAAGATGAAGGAACCATGTCGTGGCATTCGCTTCAGAACTGTTCCAGAGATTTGACAGGCAGTAGAGCGCTCCATTCGCACCATCAGCAGAACAGGTTCTGCTGATTGTGTACTACCCCTTCCAAATCGCTGGGCAAGGTATTCTACACAATGCATCTTCGCTTTTGTATTGGTTGTGAATAAATAGTTGCCACTATTTAAGTTCCAACTCTTACATTTCCCAATCAGTTGACGCTTAATCAAATTTGGCCGTGTTGTTCCCGGTACTTCTTGGTGTTGCACTGTGGATCGCCAGCAGTCCTTTAACATTCCCGTGTCCAGCTGTTTCGAATAGTAAACGTTACTTTGCATACCTCCCAGACACTGTCAACAGAAACTGGAGATTCCCATATACCTCATCCCTCCCCTGCCTCCCGCACGAATGGGGAGATCTGTATGATAGTATGATCTGTTTGATAGTATCTTTCTAATTAAGCCCCGGCCTTCCAAAAGAGCCAAACACGCAACCCGAAAACACTTGCGTAAGTGGAAATAAGCTTCATTAGCGAGGCAGCGGCCGCGCTTGCACGGGCCGGCACTGTCCCACCGGCAGCGGCGGCGGTGACGGCCCGCTAGCCGGGCGACGTGACGGCAACAGCTTAATTGCGGAGTCGAGGCCAGGCCACCCCGCTCCTCTCTTTTCTCGTTTTTCCCGTTTCGCTCGCTTCCTGCCCGGCGGCCACCACACGGAGGCTGAGATCGCACCGGTCGCCGGCCGACGGCCCGTCACGAGATGGTAAGCCACAATTACGCCGATAGCCATCGACCTTGGGCTAATGTCATGTCTCGTTAATGATAAGGCATCGATGGCTAACTGGAGAGCAGATGCGGCCCTCCCGGCCTATTACGGGCTAATTGAATACTGTGAGGTAATTAGAAGGCGCAGGCCGGCCTCGCCCACCGCCGGGACACGCCCGGCCCGATCCACCTGGTGGCGCGCACCCGTATTAAGATATAAAATTATCCGCCGCCGACCCCTAATCATTGTCATAGCGCACGCAGCTCTTTAGCTATGCTAAATAAATGCGTAACTGCACGGCGGCAGCACCGTCCAGAACAAAATCAGTAGTGACCACAGTGTTTTCAGCAGCACGAAGCTCCCGTCCACTTGGTCTCGCCCACGTATCTTCGCGATGCGGTAAAGATACGTTCTTATTGCGATTTTCGACTTTTATGATTTCACTTTAGTTAGCTAGAGATACTAATCAATGCTTCGCAACAGCTTATATACAGGGGGTCCCAGCTATCTTGCCCACCCAAAATATCTCTGGAACAATAACAGCTATTGGAAAACGACTTTCACCCGTATCAATGTGCGGCTGGGGTCCACGAATGTACATGGAAACATTCTAAAACGAAGCAAATGTGTTTTTTAACACAAACTTATGTTTTTTTAAATGGACACCCTATATTTTTTCTTCGGCAGTCCATAGCATGACAAATCACATAAACAATGGCGTTGATTGCATCGCAATATTCCAATTACATCCAGAGATATTGCGACGCGAAGTTGACGCTTGAAATACGCACGTCCTGAGCAGCATGGGGTTCTCGCCTGAGTCTCAGGACGTGCGCTAGCCGCGCGTTTCGCGTATTTCAAAAGTCAACTTCGCGTCGCAATATCTCGGGATGTAATTGGAATATTGCGATGCAATCAACGTCATTGTTTATGTGATTTGTCATGCTATGGACTGCCGAAGAAAAAATATAGGGTGTCCATTTAAAAAAAACATAAGTTTGTGTTAAAAAACACATTTGCTTCGTTTTAGAATGTTTCCGAATATGTACATTCATGGGCCCCAGCCGTTAATTGATACTGGTGAAAGTCGTTTCCAATAGCTGTTATTGTTCCAGAGATATTTTGGGTGGACAAGATAGCTGGGACACCCTGTATATGGGAATTGGATATACCCAGAATTCCCTTCTCCTCTCCTCTATCTCTCTTCACCAACCCAAATGTCTGTCCATCATCTTCACCCTATTCCGTGTATTTTTTATCTCACGCACTATCCATCTCCTTCTTCCTCCTCTCTGCGTCTATATTTTTCCTCCCTTTCTTTATATCCATCCTGATATTCGATGTCCACCGGCTCCTCTCCCCTTTCTATGCCTCTTCTTCCCCTTTCTATCACCTACTCCTCAATATCTATGAAATATTACATACTAACTAAAAATCCGGCGTCTCCCGGGTATATATTTATTCCAGTCTTAAGTTAGTCCATATCTCCTTCCCGTTTGTCTCTCTCTCCACCTTTCCTTTCCTTCTTTCTCTGCCTATCTCACTCCTCTCCCTCCCCTTCTCTCACTCTGTTCAGCTCCTCATCTCCCCTCTCTCTCTGTTCATACCCTGCTACCCCCCTCTCTGACCATCTTCCCCTTTAACTGCCAGTCACCTCCTCTATTGAACTCCTCCTCCAACTCGTCAGTTCCCTGCCTCGTCCATCTGTTAAAAATTATACAGGGTGTTACAAAAAGGTACGGCCAAACTTTCAGGAAACATTCCGCATACACAAAGAAGTAAATTATGTTATGTGGACATGTGTCTGGAAACGCTTACTTTCCATGTTAGAGATCACTTTATTACTTCTCTTCAAATCACATTAATCATGAAATTGAACCACACAGCAACAGAACGTACCAGCGTGACTTCAAACACTTTGTTACAGGAAATGTTCAAAATGTTCTCCGTTAGCGAGGATACATGCATCCACCCACCCACCCTGATGCGCTGATGCAGTCCTGGAGAATGTCGTATTGTGTCATAGCCGTCCACAATACGAGCACGAAGAATCTCTTCATTTGGTACCGGGGTTGCGTAGACAAGAGATTTCAAATGCACCCATAAATGAAAGTGAAGAGGGTTGAGGTCAGGATAGCGTGGAGGCCATGGAATTGGTCCGCCTCCGCCAATCCATCGGTCACCGAATCTGTTGTTGAGAAGCGTACGAAACACGCAGACTGAAATGTGCAGGAGCTCCATCGTGCATGAACCACATGTTGTGTCGTACTTGTAAAGGTACATGTTCTAGCAGCACAGATAGAGTATCCCGTATGAAATCATGATAAAGTGCTCCAGTGTGCGTAGGTGGAAGAATATGAGGCCCAATCAAGATATCACCAACAATTCCTGCCCAAACGTTCACAGAAAATCTGTGTTGATGACGTGATTGCACAATTGCGAGCGGATTCTCGTCAGTCCACACATGTTGATCGTGAAAATTTACTATTTGATCACGTTGGTATGAAATTTACATTTAAAGAGAAATACTAAAATGAGCTCTAAGATGGAAATTAAGCGTTTCCGGACACATGTCCATATAACATATTTTCTTTTTTTGTGTGTGAGGAATGTTTCCTGAAAGTTTGGCCATACTTTTTTGTAACACCCTGTATAACTCTGTTTTATTTCACAGTGATCAGTGAAGTGGTTTCTAATTATTTTTATTTTTTATTTATTTTGAAAACGTTTTCAGGGCCATGAAAGTAACAAAACAGAAAAAGATATCCGCCTCTCCATCGTCCGACACGTGAGTAATGTGTTGAGTTCATTCAAAAACAAGCCGCAGAACGTACTTTTAGTTTTTTCTCAAATTTTGTTGTACATTTTCAATTTTTTTCATTCAAACATATTTCTGTGAATTACGAACACACTACACACACACACACACACACACACACACACACATACATACATACAAACACACAAAGGTCAGGCAAATCGGGAAGACCTCTCTCAAGTGTTACTCTTACATAAATTTTGATATACATTTCTAGGCGTCATTTATCTACGAATTTCAAATGTGTGTCTGCTGTCTCAGTATTCAATTTCATATCCAATGGCTACAAACAGTTATGGATAGATAATAGTATGATCTGACAGACTCCCACTGTGACTATATTAGTGTCAGTTTGTGCAGCGCGCAACTGCACATTTCTGAACAACTAAGACAAGTCGCCAATTTTCCTCCATTTTGAAATCTTATCAAGATGAAACTGAATATTTTTGTAGCTACTTTCAGACTGTGGTTCCACAATGTCATTTATGTACAACTTGTAACACAAAGGACGCTACAAACTTCCTTGGTCACACCCGAAGTTAAATCTGCACCTGTCGGTGATTCTCCATGCAAGATAATTTCCTGCGTCCTTCGTAACAAAAAATTATTAGTCCTCTCATAAATTTTGCCATATAATGGCACTTTTGATAGTAACAGTAGGTATGGTACAAAGATGCTTTTGGAAATCGATAAAACTGCATCTACCTGTAACAGTTTGAGTATTGCTCATCAGTGTAGTAACTCTACCAGATAGGGTTCATAGAGGAAATGAACAAGATCCAAAGAAGAGCAGGACGCTACATTGAAAGTTTGTTCAGTAAGTGCGAAAACGTCACTGAGATGATCGCCAAGCTCCAGTGGCAGGCGCTGGGAGAGAAGGTATGTGCATTACTGTATGGGCTTTTGTCAACGTTCCGAGAGCATATTTATCCAGAAGAGTGAACTTATATAAGGCTTCCTTCTACGTATTCCTCGAGAAAAGATTACGAAGATAAAATTAGATATATTAGAAGAATTCCTGCTATAGTCACTCTCTCGCCTCAGTGATCATTTTATAATTCACAGAAAATCATTTGATCTTTTTCCACTTTTGCTCCAGTCAAACAAAGAAATAATACGCATTTCTGAAACATGCATATCCTATACCAATACACTTTAAGTACTAAGAACACAAATCATTACACTGTGCTTTGTTTTATACATTATACATGACATGAACTCTCTACAAGCGCTCTAATTTGAGTTCAGATCTTAAGACAGATAGATTTTTAAATCCGTCTATATACTATATTTCCATTCGACTTTTATTTCGTGTGAAAAGGAAAGTATGGAGAAGGGGCCGAGATGCGAATAGAACAGAAGGTAAGGGCTTACTGCAGATAGCACATTTACTTAAATGTTTTAAGGGTGACTAGTTGAATTAGGAAGTAAGTTTTGTTTGCCAAGTGATATATTACAAAGTATTCTGGAAGTTTTCAGTTTTGACAACGACGCGATTGGGAACTTCTTTTACCGAAGCTCACTGACGGACAGATGTCTAGTTTGTAGTTTTACTGCCAAACTCAATTAAAATTTTTGGTAGAACTTTCCATCGAGCTAGCTATCAATGGTATTCCCAAAATCAAAGAGTTATGACAGAACTGATACAGGATTAAATAAAAGAAAGACGGTAACCAACACTGAACTTAATAGCTTTGAATTTCTTTAACTCGCAGTCAATTGCTTGCACTGGGCGCTATTAAGCATCACGTAAGTAATCTAATTACATGTCAAGTGCAATTTGATGAATACTCGATGAGTACCTTGGAACGACTATAAAAGTTCATTTAAACTCAACAACAATAATCAGCGTCGTCTTTTAATTGTAATTTTATTTATTTATTGTTTTTTTCTCAGGCCGCCGAAATATGCAAGAAAATGGATTCGAATAGATGACTTGTTGTTCGTTCCGTAAGTCCATGTTGAGGACATCGTAGTGGATGTGGAACATGATATTTATATTATTTATTATATTTATATTATTTATTATATTATATTTATATTATATTAAGCATCACGTAAGTAATATAATTACATATCAAGTGCAATTTGATGAATACTCGATGAGTACCTTGGAACGAGTATAAGAGATCATTTAAACTCAACAACAATAATCAGCGTCGTCTTTTATTTGTAATTTTATTTATTTATTGTTTTTTACTCAGGCCGCCGAAATATGCAAGAAAATGGATTCGAATAGATGACTTGTTGTTCGTTCCGTAAGTCCATGTTGAGGACATCGTAGTGGATGTGGAACATGATATTTATATTACAAGCTGATATAATAATACTGACCACAGATAGGGGTAGGCGGGGCAAGACGGGGAGGTGGGGGTAAAATGGGTAAGGGCTATAAGCCACAGTTAGAGGGCTGCCACTTGGGGACAGCTAAGTCAACTTCATCAATATACAGCACCCATTGTTTTGACATTGCTAGACCTCATTGTCGCGGTAGGTTTTGTGAGCCTTGTAATGTAGGTAAAACATTTACACAGATTTGCAATATTTTACAATTTTCTTGGTTCTAATACGTGATTTTTGTGCACATTTGTCAGGACCATACATATATATATATATATAAAATTTTCACTAAATGGTTTTGATGTAGGCTTAACATAGCCTGACAGCATGCTTGGACGCAAGATGGGGTGGGGCAAGATGGGGAGCTTTTCCGTTTGCCCCTACTATTTGTCTAACCGTTATGTACTTACGCTATCATGTGTTACCTAGCTGCCGGTTTTGAACAAGTACATTATACGTCGAATACAATTTAAAAAAGAATAATATTCGTTAATGCAACTTTTCCTAATTTATTACAAATTATACCTTAGGTATAACTGTTTTAACTGAAACTCCTTATAAGTTTGAACTATCTGAAGAAATTTAAAAAAAAAAAAAACGCAAATTTCTGCACCTACACGAAAACTATTCTCAAAGAAGATAATGAACCTAGCATACAAATAATAGAACTTAATCACAAAGAAATAGCGATGAGCGTTACTATCTTCTTAAACAAACCTTCACGCTCAGCAGACAATAAACAATAAATAATAATATTACATGCCCCAGATGCCTATGCGCTACTTTCTTTGAATGACTCTACAACTGCTACAGCAGCACTGGAGGGCCGGTAGTAAAAACACCCAACTATTAACTTTACTTCTCTTAGATCTGTTCTACGTGTCGGCGGTGATACACTCCTCCTCCAGTTGTGTCCGATCTCTTCCCTATATATCGGGTGATGAAAAAGGCAGTATAAATTTGAAAACTTAATAAATCACGGAATAATAAATAGAGAGACGTAAAAATTGACACACATGCTTGGATTGACATGGGGTTTATTACAAAAAAAAGAAAGAAAGAAAGAAAGGCTCTCTTGCGCGCGTCATTTGGTGATGATCGTGTGCTCAGCCACCACTTTCGTCATGCTTGGCCTCCCAGGTCCCCAGACCTCAGTCCGTGCGATTATTGGCTTTGGGGTTACCTGAAGTCGCAAGCGTATCGTGATCGACCGATATCTCTAGGGATGCTGAAAGACAACATCCGACGCCAGTGCTTCACCATAACTCCGCACCTGCTTTACAGCGATTTTCACAACAGTATTCCTCGAGTACAGCTGTTGTTGAGGAATGATGGTGAACATATTGAGCATTTCCTGTAAATAACATCATCTTTGCTTTGTCTTAATTTGTTATGCTAATTATTGCTTTTCTGATCAGATGATGATGATCTGTCGAACTTTTTTACACATTTTTTTCTTCTAATGAAACCCCATGTCATTCCAAGCATGTGTGCCAATTTTTACCTCTTTATATTATACCGTAATTTATTAAGTTTTCAAATTTATACTGACTTTTTGATCACCCGGTACTTTCCATGCCTCGCTAAATATTTCTGAACTTGCTACAGCATGGTTTAGCCAGCTTTCCTTGCAGTGCGGCAAATTCGGATACTTTGTTTTTAATGCTTTTAAAGTTCCCGAAAAAAAAAAAAAAAAAAAAAAAAAAAATAGTTTGTGAATCTATCGGACCAAACTGCGTGGTCATCAGTTCGTAGCTTACAAACTACTTAAACTTAGATAAACTAACCTAAGGACAAACACACACACCCATGCCCCAGGGAGGACTCGAACCTCCACGGCGAGCAACCGCGCGCTCCGCAGCGAGACGCTTTAGACCGCTCGGGGCTACTCCACCGCGGCGAAGGTTCCCGGATAATATTTTGATAGTGGAATTTTTGTGTTGAACGCGGCCTGAATTCGCTGTCTGAATGTTGACAGGTGAGTGCTCATGAGACGTAGTGCTCTGGAACGGGGACGGAGCTTAAGCTGACTTCTCTGTGAGAAGTACGCCGCCGCCGCCGCCTCCCGCGTGCACGCGGCGCCTCGGAGTGACGTATGACGCTGGCGGGTGACGTGGCGTCGGCGGCGCCTGTGCCCACGCCATTAGCCGCGCCTGATGTATGCCGCGAGTCGCCGGTTCCCAGGCCGGCCGCGGCCCGATTTATTCTGTTAATTAGCCCCACTCCCATTTATTTACAGCCGCACATTGTCCGTACGGCGCAGGAATCCCGCTGCTCCGCCTGGCGTGCAAACGTACGCTGCCCGCCTCTGGCCGGTCGCTTATTAACGATTGCGGCCCAACAGGTTCACATTAGCGACTCGACGGCCCCGTCCGGTCCGGTCCGGTCCGCTGCGCGCACAATGGGCGGCCGACGCGCGCGGTAATTGAAGCTAAGTAATCACACTCATTATACACTCGTCACCTCGCCATGATTCTACATTAAGCGGCGGCGCCGATGCTCGTCTGATGTGTAACTAGCGACTGGAGCCGTGGCTGGGCGGAGAGAGCAGTTGTCAGTGCAGTGATGTCGAAGCAGCCAGTCGGTTGTAGAGATGGGAAAAATAAACATCTGACGGTTTAGGAACAAATGGAACCGTACAGTGTGAAGTTTCGAAACACTGTGTGTATTTTGTACTAGTATGGGCCTGTTATAGTAACATCGTCAATGTGTAATGTACGAGGCGCGTCCAGAAAGTAAGTTCAGTTTGGTAATAAAATGAAATTGTACACAGATACAGAAGGAATTTTTATTGCACAAAATTCTACAACTCTTAAAGTACTTTTCCACATAACTGCCGATATTTTGCAGACATTTGTATACCTTCTTCATAGAAATCTGCCGCCTGTGTCTTCAACCAGCTGGAAACAGTTTCCTTCAGCTCGTCGTCATTGGTGAAGTGATGACCGCCAAGGTAAGACTTGAGATGTTAGAACAGATGAAAGTCGCTAGGTCAGGGCTGTATGAAGGATGGCCACATCACATTTGCAGTGTGATTGTGAAATTTGGGGGAAGTTCATAACGAGAGGACTAATTGTAAACCTACGGTTTTCCTGGATCCTGTCATCAATCGCGTGAACCAGTTCTTCTGTAACCAAAGGTGGACGCCCACTTCGTTCTTCATCGTGCACAACACTACGCCCGCCAGTGAACTGTCGGACCCATCTTCTCACCATCGAATCACTCACCCCATTTGGTCCGTAAACATCGCAAATTTGCCGATAAATTTCACTTGGTTTCACTTTCCTCGCATTCAGAAACGTAATCACCGACCTGATTTCACAGGCGGTGGGATTTTCAATCAACGCCGACATTTCAAACAAGCGGAACAAAGCGTACGTAGATGAAAGCGATCTCCAAATGGCGCACGTTCTTCTCCTTGATACACATCGTCTACAGCGCATGTGCGGAACTACAATCGCAGCGCTGCAGCGGAGATAAATTGAAACGGAACTTACTTTCTGGACGCGCCTCGTATTAGGCCCGTTTTTAAAATTTCCAGTAAACTGTTTACGGGAACTTTTATGGGAACTTTGCCGACAGTTTGATTTTACAATGCCTAGTTAAGAGGCAGCTGCCCGTAAACTATACGTTAACCGGCAGTTATATTTACCTAAGTTTTACCTTCCAGTATAATCTGAATGGAGGAGTATTTTAAGGTTAAAGTGACAAATGACAAAAGGAATTACCAGTTCTTTAAAAGTGACTCTGAAAATAGCGATGATGGTCAAATTACTATACACAGAAGGACACCTAAAGTAATGATAAGAAGAACAAACTATTTTGAAACGATAGAAAATCAAAAATTTTTCAAGCGATTACGCCTGACAAAATCAACATTTTATCTGCTTCCTTGTTCTGTAGTTATTGTTCTTTACGGATCTTCTAAATTATTCCTCAACGTGTTGAAGAATACTCGATAAAACAGCACTTCCATTTCAGGATTCATACTGTGTCTCCTATGAATGAACTACTTCTCACCTAGTGATTTTACGCTCTAGGTACCATGCTAATTGCACTTGGTGATTCCATAGGTGTTAGCACAGCCACTGCTTCCCAAAACTGGGAACACACTTATTGCTAGTGTGTTTCATATTTCTACTTGTATATGTTTTATTAAAACAATTAAATGCAGCAATAAGTTGTTACAAAATAAAAAATATAATTCATTTATAAAATCATTTTCCTTTTTTAAAATTTATTTTAATGTTCAATAATTCAATTTTCTTTTAATGTTGCAACCGCTCCCATTCATGACTTTCTCTTTGCCACTCATGTCTTTCCCTTACCCACCCATGTCTCTCTGTAGCGCGCTTTTCTACCTCTGTATCAAACATTTCTAATATGTGGAGCGTCTTTTATCAGAATTTTCAATTTTCCTGTTTTTGGACCTAACCTCAACCGCCATTTCAGGTCTTGTAACAGATTTGAGATGTGCAGGTGATCAGGATGACCACATGATTTCTCCATTCTGCTCATTTCATATCAATAACAATGGGTTCGTTTATTATTAACCTCAGTAAGGCTCCAAGTTTTTGTAGCCTCACCGGTCGTTTATTTCTCATTATCTGAAGGTAAAATATAAACAATATTTTCTCTATAAAATGTGAAACATGGCATTTTGATGTATTTTACTGTAAAAACGAATTTCAGGCTGTTTTTATCATCAGTTCGCAGCAAATTGTGCCACTACAACTGGATAAAATTTTACTTCCCGTCCCGGCGACCTTTCGTGTTATGTTGGCAATATCAATAACAGGGGTTCTTGTATGTACCCTTGTCGCTCAGTGAAAGTGATTGCCCTCGTGAAACGAAAATTTCATGACAGAACATGGGTATTGTTACGTGATTGACTAATGACAACGTCACATTATTGACGGTATTCAAAATCTGTTGCCAACATTATCACATGAGGCTCCCGTGCCGTGAAGTAAAATTCAACTCTATGCCGCGTTCTGCGGGTGAGTTACCGCCATATGTTATCACGAACTGGCGCGAGACTGAAACATATGAAAACAACAATATGAAATAACTGACTACAATAAATTAAATTGTGAATAACTAATGTACGGCATCTCCATCATACGAGAGATCCAGTCCAAAAACGGTAATACTCATTAATCTCAGTAGCGTTTCGGTATTCTTATCATGCTTTGTTGCTGGTCCACTACCCGCCTCCTGTTAAGAAAAATTGTTTCTTTTCATCCGCTAGTTACTTTTAATCTTTTTCTTCGTTTTTATAACTGCCCCTTAAATTTTTTACAGATCTTTTGGTCGCACTCAGAGATTCAAACATTTCACCCACTTCGTCACATATTTTGATTTTCTGCTCCCATGTTATAGAATCGGTTTTCTGATTTTCAATTGCATAACGCCTCTCTATAATTTTAAGAAGAATCTCTTCTTATCCTATCATATCCTCTGTTTACTATTCGCCATCGTTCAAACAGCATACGAGATGAATTTCCTTCACAAAAACTTTCAAAACTTTGAAAACGACTGATAAACGATATTACGTTTGCGACAAACATGTTTACCAACTGCTTCAAATACTGTACTGATTTGTTAACTATCAGTAAAACTTAACCGTTACGTGGTAAGAAACAAAGCCAATTTACTAGAAGTTTACTCTGTTCGTAAAATTTACTGTCGGTTAATTCTTACTCTGACTTTACTGGACATTGTAAGAACGGGCCTAATTATTGCCATAGAACCACATAGTTGAGGCCAGCAACTGTAGGAGAGAGAAAAAACTTTTATTCACATTTCTTGGCAGTTATATAGTTGCAGGTCCCTAACTACTTCAATTTTCCAACAATTGACGCTTACATCTCGGTTTTCTCATGCGGTGTCATATCTCCTGAGCTATGTGTCGTGCTCTTTTTTTTTTTTTTTTTTTTTTTTTTTTTTTTTTTTTTTTTTTTTTTTTTTTTTTTTTGTCAGGAACCTTCGCGGGCGTACAATTAACAGTTCATCAAAGTTTCATTCCAATGGTTTATGAACACACAGAGGACATACAGACAAACATTTATATATTACACTTAAGTAATGTTCTTCTTTGGCAAGAGCAAACTGATACTGTACGTGTACTACTACGACTACTGGGCTGTGGTTAAACAGTCGTCAGGTTTTGGCTAAAAATATTCTGAAAATTTGTTGTGAACCTGGTCCCTTTTAGAAATATTAAATGTTGGTAAACCAAGTAGTTCATGAATCTACCAAGTTCTGTAGCTAGACTACCGCAACTTCATCTATTATTTCACACTTTCGTGACTGTGTATCGTTAGTGGTATGAATGATGCAGGTTCACCCCACATAAAAAAAGAATATGCTAAGAAGGGGAAAATACTTAATAGAAAAACAATAGAAGTTATCGTAAAATTCATCTGTTGATCTTGTTTGTTTCCAGACAATGAATGATGTAAGTGTAAAAGTCATACCAGGTTGTTGGAAGAGATGTCATGGTGGGTTCTGCTACCTGTCGGAAAGGGTGTTTCCTCCACGCACAGTGACTCGTTTACTTGTGGACAGGGGGCATTATCGACAGATCATCCGAAATATTTTTTTTTTAATGACGTGGAAATGACAGGATTTGTGCACGTGATTAGCGTTACTATTAATGGACCATTATCTTTAGTCTAATACATGCAGCTACATTTAAAACTAGTTTCAGAATTTTTTACAGGCTGTTTCTTTTTAAGTAGACATTCGTATAAGGTAGCAGTATTTGACCAGAATAAAATGGATATTATTTAAACAGATACATAGATAATGGAAGGTGGGACAGGGCATCCAAATCCTCCCCTCATTCCCGAGCCACGTCCATGAAGCGGTATTTTTATTATTTTTATATATTTTTAGTCGCAAACAATACAACCTGTGTTCCAGTTTCAGACACTGAAGTGGCTTGACAGTTCAGCAATAGATATTTTTTATACTGATCTGAATAAACGTATTGTACTTCAGAAGTGACTCCCCCATCGAATATCCATTCTGTGTGCTTCCGTAAGGTAATGTTCTGCGACTGCCGACGTGCTAGGTTGCTGTAATCTTGTGTGCCGCTGCTGTTCTCGGCACCGATCCTCGACTTTACGCGAGTTTGCGACACTTGCGGGGAGTGACACTTGCGGGGAAAGGGAATGTGTAGACACTTGCGGGGAGACCCGGACGCTGCAGGTAGTGAGCAGGGTGTTCCAGAAGTAGGGATACACCACCCCTACTCCACGCCCTCCAGCCGCTACCTGTGCCGTATTCAGGCGAAGATTACACCAAAATATTTAACTTTTCGTCTACTTTGCCGATAGCAACCAAATTTTAAAATCGTGTCTACTATGTAAAGATTTAGCAACACAAAACGCTTCAAGTCCATAACTTCATTGGTTTTCGAGTTCTGAGTTTTTAATATGTTTTTAATGTTATTATAGAAAAAAACAAATTTGGGACTCACACTACAATTTTCATATGACAGATTTTGTAGGTACATTCACAAGACATAATTCAACGGTTGAGTGCATTCATCTTATGAGAAATATCAATCATTTGTTTTCAGTGTTTATTTCAAATTCCTACATTTAAGTTTCTTTAATTATTAGTACTTAAATGTGGTGATGAAATAAATAAATTACGTGTATATGTGTAGTCTTATGCGGCCAAACTACTTAGGTCATCGGTCGCTAGACTTACACACTACTTAATCTTACTTAAAATAACTTAGGAGAAGTACAAACAAACATACCCATGTGCGAGGAAGGACTCGAACCTCCGACCGGACCGGATGCGCAATTTGTGACACAAATTACATGTTTGATAATATTAATGCATAGAGGTATAAAATCAAGTCAAGACTTCTTCCTGCAAAAATTTCGACAAAAATGTTGGCACTGAGTTTAGAAAAGCAAAATTCTGGTATATTGAGTTTTAACATTTTATCAAAAAATGAATGTTACTACAAGAGATACAGCCATTCAAACTTACGGGCACCATAACGTTTTCCCTTCCTGAGTAAATGAGCTGCTTCTTCTAGTTTCAACACCACAGTAGCCTTTTTCTTGAATGTTCTGAATATAAATCTTCACACAGACTTCTTGAGGAGGAGAGTGATACGGATTATTACCTTAGACCTTTTTGACTAAGCTGAACAGGAGTTCCGCGTATTCCGTAATTTATATTTATACAGTTAACAGGCAATGTAATTTATAACCAACTATTGGCTGCCAATTTCGCTTCATTTTTCCTGGAAGTCTTGCAGCTTGTTTCTCCCTGTTGGTTTATGCCAAGTTCTAGTAAAAATGGTTCTATATGCCGGTGATAGAAAACGGATCTTTAGCATTTTTCGGTGTGTTTGTGATTCGAATGCAGCCAAATCGTTTTGTGGTCTACGAATAAACGCTTCAAGTATGTAAAATACTCATTGACTTATTATTAACGTGTTTTAATTGAAGGTTTAAGGTTGCGTCTCCTATTAAAAGGCATAGCAGCTATTTTTAAAGAGGGAAGTTGCGTGATAGTGGGGTTAACTACATAGCGGTCAATTACATCAACGTATCTGTGCAGGATGCCTAATATATTTATTGCTTTCGCAAGTGTCTTGATATGCTTAGTGTTCTGAATAATATGCTTTTAGGAGGTATGACTGTGGAAAGTCATCGTCTTGTAGTAGCAGAGAATTTCTTAATAACTCTCCAAACATTATCACTATTAAAATACCTTTTTGTTTTCAGGAGGAACACTCAACGAATTAATATGTAGTTAGAACAAGTTACTACATTGCTCTTCAGCCTGCAAAGGGTTGTTCAATTTCACTGAGTATCGTGTTATGTTGACAGTATGGAAACTTGACAACAGCAGTGCTAGACTTCTTGGTGTGCCTGTACCCAGGAAAACCCATTAGCCGCCCCAAGGGCCCCGGTTTCCCCGCAAGTGTCACTCCCCGCAAGTGTCACTCCCCGCATGTGTTCCAACCCCACTTTACGCACGGTCTGACCTATATATGCTGCACCACGTTGGCAGGGGATTTGATAGACACTGGACTTATGCAGTCTCAGGTCGTCTTTCACACTTCCAAGTAGTGTCAGTGCTTTAATTGGTGGGTGGAATACTGTCTGAACTCTGTGTTTCCTGAGAGTTCGTCCTATTTTCCCGGATAACGCGCCACGAAAAGGAATAAACGCAACTGCTGCGTTCTCCTGAGAGTTCTCTTCTGGTTCCGCCGGTTGTGCACGGTGTGTAGGACGTAACCATCGACATTATGAACGCACCAAAGTTCTGACACAAATGTGCAACTTCTGCGTCTGTGACGTCAAGGAATCTGTTGAGATACGTGTAAGGTGACCGCTGATAAATCATTATAGCAAGTTAATACTTAACAAGGGATGGTATCCCGCTATTAGATTGGTAAAGAATATGTATGAGATATCTGAAAAAAGAAAAATTGCTTCCGGGGCAGTTGGAGGAACAGCGGAAGAGCCGCCAGTACCCCTGCACCTGGGCACCGACCGCGGGCCGAACACTCGGTCGGCAGAAGCCAGGGCAGGGAAGCTGGGGGCGGATCACCGATAGAGCTGTAGGAAAAAACGCGCGGCGAGGAACCCCCAACAGTCAATTCATCATCACACCTGATGATGGCAACATGGTCTTCTGCCGAAATATTGTGCCCGTTGGTCATAGAAACCTGGCAGTTTATCCGCGAATTGTTTCGAAATTCTTCTCTGTTTCACCAATAGTGTTACATGGTATGGGAATCACAATTCTTCTATAGTTGCGATGGAGCATTTAGAACGAATCTCAGTAACGAAAAAATATGTTGTGATGGTGAAGTGAGAATGCGTAATTCGTTGAAGAGCTACCTGTATACCGACTGCGGCTGAAGAATACTTATCATTCTTGCTGCTCAGTAGTTCCTCTGTAAGTGAAAGATTGCCTGAGAGAAGTATTTTACAATGCTTTTTTAGTGCAAATATGCAGTTCAAAATTTTCAAATGTTTGTAGAGCTTATGGGACTTAACTGTGGGGTCATCAGTACCTAAACTTACAAACTACTTATGAACTAGCTTATACTACAGACGGCACAAACATCCATTCCCGAGGTGGGATTCGAACCCCCGACCGCAGCGGCAGTGGAGACCGTGACTGTACGCCACAGACCGCTCGGCCACCGCGGCCGGCTAAATATGCGGTATATGAAGAGAGTTCATTAGTTTGTTTTCAAGACATTTCTGATGCCAAAATGTTATTACATGAATATAGTAAGCAATAAACTTTTTTCTTTCCGTCATTTTGTGCCAGTGTCACCTAGAAAAAGATTCGCAAAGGTTTCAAATTATGTGTAAAGTTTCTTCGAAGTTTCAAATACGGAATAAATAAATTTCATTCTAAATACAGGATGCATCAATTCGAGGGCAGTTTCTAATAAGTAATACCGCAAAACAACAGATTTTGAAACTTTTAAATTCGGCCAACAATTATGCAAAATTCTTATAACTGAATTAGTTCCAGAGGTGTTCAAATGAAAAGGTGCGAAAGGACACTGTGTGTGTGTATAATTGATGTTTTTATTCGAAAGTGACTACTAGAGACCTGAGCACAACTATCTCACTGTTTAACGATACGAAAAATTCCCTGTTCCAAGAATTCCTGGATGTGTAAAAAGACTCAGTTCTCTATTGTGTCCTTCAATTCGTCGTCCGAGTTGAACCACTTCCCTTTGAGATGTTTTTTTAGCGGACCAAACAGATAAAAGGCAAAGGAAGACTTGTCCGGGTTGTATGGCGGATGCTTAAGCTGCTCCCATTGAACTTTGTGTGAGCCTGGAGACAAGTGAATGCGCTTTGGCATGGACAAGAATCACTCCCTCTGTGAGCAGCCCACGCCGTTTGCTCTTGATGGACTTGTATAGACTACGGAGTGTTTCACAGTTCACTTCACTGTTAATTGTTTTTCCTGGAATTCGGCAAGTATCGGACCTCGGACGTCGAAAAAGACGGTGTGCATCACGTTGCCTGTTTGGCGCACGGCTTTGAATTTTTTTGGAGGAGATGACGACATATGTTTCAATTGTATGCTGTCCCGCTTAGTGTCTGGCTCTTTTTTCACCGGTTTTGGTAGTTAAGACGTTTCGTACCTTTTCATTTCAACACACTTCGTATATAGACAACCTGCACCTGATACTGGGTTTCTGAAAAGTCACTTGCAAGATTAGGTAGGTTTACATTAGTGCTTGCTACATAGATCATGAATACGACATTTCGCATTGATGTGAAACGTGTTAGCAATAGAGGTGTATCACCCAAGTCAGCTGTATTTGGATGTAACTTACGTACTACGCTCATTTCGAGGCTCTGAGAAAACTAGTGAACACTTCCTTTTACGGAAACACCTAATTTTCTAGGAATAACACCGAATATTCATGAGCAGGCAATCAGTTTCGCAGGCTCAACATAAAGGGATACACTAACGGAAACATGTATTTTGTTAGTAAACGATGTAAATACAAGTGTCTAGTAGTGTTTAAATAGTGTAATTCACCGTTATATAGCGAATAAGTCTGCTTTTTACAGAATGAAACTTTCACTCAGCAGCCGAGTGTGCGCTGATACGAAACTTCCTGGCAGATTAAAATTGTGTGCTAGAACCGGGACTCGAACCCGGGACCTTTGTCTTTCGCGAGCAAGCGCTCTACCACTGAGCTACCCCGACACGACTCACGGCTCCCCACACAACTTCAATTCTGCCTGTACCTCGTCGTCTACTTTCCAATCTTCACAGAAGTTCTCCTGCGAAAGGCAAAGGTCCCAGGTTCGAGTCTCGGTTCCGACACACAATTTTAATCTCCCAAGAAGAGTCAAGTCTGCTATTTGTTTGCAAATGTCTCATCAATGTATGACTTTATTGCTCTAAAGATAGACATTTCTGTAACAAGGGATGTGCTACACTCCATATAGTGTCATATTGGAGCAAGCGGCGATCTTAAATACCACGTAGAAGATAAACATTGCCTAGCCAAGACCGGTATACTGGTCATTTATTTGAGATTACCGGCTTCGGTAAGCAATGTTACCACCATCTTATCGGTAATACGATTTATAAAAATTTGTGGTAAATTCAAAATACCCATCAGTGTCAAATAATAGCAAAATTCGTAGTTTAATAACGACATACCTTTTTTTACATACTCTACAATTTGCCTAGTGCCTGTACAAAGTTATTTTATTTAAAAATGAAGCGTGGCCTACGTTTGTCACTCTCAATAAAATCCTTGACAAAAGAGAGCTCCAGCGGCGCATGCTCACGTCATTAGTAAGTGTACCATAGCAACGACGAGAGAGCGCAGCTCAACTGAATTGTGTCTGGACATGTGACATTCTGTCTGGCTCATAGAGAGAGTCACAAAAAAAAAAAATCATCTCAGACATAAGGAACTTATGAAGCACAGTGGTATAGATATTACTTACCGTTGTTCAATTGATGTTCAAATGTTTGTAAGACAAAGGGACTAAACTGCTGATGTCATCGCCCCGGAGATATACAAACTACTTTAATTAATACTAAATTACGCTAATCATACACACACTAATGCACGAGGGAGAAATTTAACATTTGACGAAAGCGGCCACGGAATTAGCTACATAGTTCCTCAGACAGCGCGACATTCCTGCGCGGCTTTTCAGTTAATGATATGGCTCTCATATAATTACAATCTTCAAAATATATAAAAGAGGTCAAATGTTTCTAGAGCTATGGGAAAAAACTGCAGCCGTGGCGGAGTGGCCGAGCGCACTGAGGCGTTATGCTGCGATGCGTGACGCAGTTCCCCGTCGAGGGTTCGAATCCTGCTCGGGCATGGATATTTGTGCTATCTTCAGTATAAGTTAGTTCATAAGTAGTTTGTAAGTTTAGGGACTGATGACCCGCAGTTAAGTCCCTTAAGCTTAACAAACATTTGAACCAAACTGCAATGGTCATCAGTCCCTAGAGTTAGAAACTACTTAAAGTAACTTATGCCAAAGACAAAACACACGCATACACACACACACGCCGCGCGCTTCGCTGCAAGTCGCCTACTTCAGACGAGACATGAATCCATATCAAATTACCTGTCGTTACTATTCTTCCATGAAATATTATCTCCGGCCGCGGTGGCCGAGGTGACTGAGGCGCTCCAGTCACGGTCAGCACGGCTACTACGGTCGGGGGTTCGAATCCCCGCTGGGGTATGGATATTTGTGCCGTCCTAGTTCGTAAGTAGTTCATAAGTAGTTTGTAAGTTTAGGGACTGATGACACCGTAGTTAAGTCCCATAAGTTTAAAAAACGTTTAAACATTTAGAATTTGAAATATGATCTCGTTTTGGACGACGTTATTTTTATTTATTTATTTATTAATAAATGAGCGCGTTCTGAAATATTGAACTAACGTTGTTGTTGTTGTTGTGGTCTTCAGTCCGGAGACTGGTTTGATGCAGCTCTCCAAACTAACGTTACGTTAGACAGGTAATTTCGTATAGGTATTATGTCTCCGTGTAGAAAGATTGGGATTATTTTAAGATTGTAAATATACGAGAGGCAACTCATATTATCTATACCAACTCTCTTTAGTCAAGATTTTATTGAGAGTTACTAATCTAGGCGATGCATCCATTTTCTGAAAAAAAACCTTGTACATGCACTAGATTACTCCTAGACAAACCAAAAGAGAGGCATATTATTATTATTATTATTATTATTATTATTATTATTATTATTAGTAGTAGTAGTAGTCGAATGCTCCCAAAGTGGAAGACGCTAAGTAAAGATGAAAATTTTTTGGGGCTTCTTGTTCTTTTTATTTGTAGACCGGCTTTTCATTCTTTGCGATAATTTAGCTCTTCTTTCTTCGCTCCATTTTGTTCCGATTCTCGGGGCTTTTGTCTGTGGTTGAACCTCCCATTATCAACTTGTATTCTAAAATTGTTTCTTGCGTCAATTTCTTCTTTGGTAATTTAGGCTATATCCAATCTTTCTCAACATTTTAGATCCATTCTTCTCCTGATTTGCCTCATTTTATTGTTCTTTTTGTCCGTCTGTGGCTGGAAATCCTCATTATGTGACCATGGAATTTAATGTGTACTTTCCTCATGTCTATCTCTATGTTAGAATATTCTTCAATTTTTCTTGTTTTATGAAATCGATGTCCATTTTCAGTCGATGTTGTTTATTGATAGACGAGTTTTGCTCCTATTTGGCACTAGTGGAGTTTTTAAATTAGCCACTTTCTTTTATACATTGTACGAGGTACGTCCAGAAAGTAAGATCCGTTTGATTATATAAAACAAACGTGTACAAATACAGAAAAAATATTGTACAAAAATCTACAACTGTTAAACTATTTTTCCAAATAGCTGCCGAAATTTTGTAGGCACTTGTCATAGCGTGGCACAAGTTTCTGTATGCCTTCTTCATAGAAGGTTGCCGCCTGAGTATTCAGCCATGTGGTAGCGTGTTCTTTCAGCTCGTCATCGTTGAAGTGTTGACAGGACAAATTTTAGGTGTAAGAAGAAGATTTCCAACAAAAGCTGGTGTTTGTTTCCACGACAGTGCCTGACCTAATGTGGCGAATGTGACCAAACAACTCTCACGGGAATTTAACTGGGACGTGTTTGATCATCCGTACAGCCCGGGCCTCTCTCCTAGTCACTTTCACCTCTTCTTACACCTAAAAATCTGTCCTTGATGGTCAACATTTCAACGATGATGACGATGGCTGAATACACAGGCGGCAACCTTCTATGAAGAAGGCATACAGAAACTTGTGCCACGCTATGACAAGTGCCTACAAAATTTCGGCAGCTATGTAGAAAAATAGTTTAACAGCTGTTGTATCTGTAAACGTTTGTTTTATATAACCAAACGGAACTTACTTTCTGGACGTACCTCGTATTACAGATCATATGATGGAAACATCGCAGTCTGAAATTGGTACCCTCGAATAAATGACCAATATAGTGATTTTGGGTATGCGGCTGGTTTGTCCTACTTCTACATTTAATTCTTCACCTCTAAATGAGCCTAAATACAATTCTGACAGTTGAAAGACGTACCTCGACAGTAATAGTGATTGTTTATGACGTTGTGTACTCAACAGTAAAGAAACTATATGAACACACATAATAGTAAATTACCACTAAGGAATGGGACACACAAGTCTAAATGGTGATTGCCAGTAGATGGAGAGAAAGTATTGTCGCTTCTGAAATGTCCGGATACCTTGTTCTGAAGGGCGACATACGTTAAACAAACATCCCCAGTCACGTAAGCCCTTGGTGACCTGCTCGCCGACTGAAGTCTCCATTCTTCCACCGGGTCTCCCGCTTCTTGACATTTTTACGGTGGGAAGACAGCTCTAATATCGCATCCGGCGCACATACCGCGAGACTAAAAGCCAATGACCCGCTGTCGACCTCGCTCGCGCCCGGGACCTCGGGCCAGCAGCAACAGCGCCTTTCCCATAAAGGCGACGCCGGAGATCGGCCTGGGAATGGAAGCACAAAGCCGCGAAATGTGAGGCGAGGCGCGCCGAGGCGTCGGCAAATAACCGCCGACCATTAAACGATGCATCGCCTCGCCGCACACCGGCGAATAATTGTACGCCGGTATTTATGGAGGGCGTGGAGGCGATAGCGGCGATACATAACGCGGGGAATAGCGCCGGCTCCCGCCGCGTCGCCTGTCCGCCGCGCCTTTGATGTCGCCGCCGCAGACCGCAAGGTGTCCGCCGCTGCCCCAGCGCTGCCGGCCTGCACACCGGCCGGGCGTGGAACCTCCTGCGGCCGTGGCTTTATCGAATATATGGGAGTTAACTACGCGGTCACCAGTCCCTAAACTTACAAACTACTTATCATCTACCTTATACTAAGGACGGCACAAATATCCATGCCCGAGGGGGGATTCGAGCCCCTGACCGTAGTGGCCGTACAGACCGTGACTGGAGCGCCTCAGTTCCCTAGGCCACCGCGGCCGGCGAGCATAAACTACTGCTTTATCTTACCAGAGTTCTCAGTCAGTGTTCTTGGAAATACTGTACATCTAGAATGAAACTTTCACTCTGCAGCGGAGTGTGCGCCGATATGAAACTTTCTGGCAGATTAAAATTGTCTGCCGGAAACGTGACACGAACCTGGACCTTTTCCTTTCGCGGGCATGCGCTCCACCACTGAGCTATCCCGGCACGACTCACGATCCATACGAACAACTTTACTTCCGCCACTACCTCGTCTCCTACTTACCACAGGCTAAGGGATGTTTTCAGAATGAAACTTTCACTCTGCAGCGGAGTGTACGCTGATATGAAACTTCCTGGCAGATTATAATTGTGTGCCGGAACCGGTACTCGAATCTGGGATCTCTGCCTTTCGCAAGCAAATGTTCTACCACTTTTTTTATTTTTTTTATTTTATTTTATTTTATTTTTTTTATTCTTCAGGTAGATCTAGGCTTTGTGGTCGTTGTTCCAGTTCGTTCTTGATGTTTCGTGGAATATTTGGCTCAGCTTTTTTATTACAGAGGGCTTTCAGCCACCTGACCGGGCGCGCTGAGCCACGGCGCCCGGTACCAGTGAGCTATCCCGACACTACTTACTGTTCGTCCTCACAACCTAATTTCTGCCAGTACCTCGCCTCTTACTTTACAAACTTCACAGAAGTTCTATTGCGAACCTTGCAGGACTAGCACTCCTCGAAGAAAGGATATCTTGGAGACATGGCTTATCCAAAGCCTAAGGGATGTTTCCAGAATGAAACTTCAACTCCGCAGCGGAGTGTGCGCCAGGAAGTTTCATATCAGCGCACACTCCGCTGCAGAGTGAAAAGTTTCATCCTGGAAACATCCATTGGGCTGTGGCTAAGCCACGTCTCCATCATATCTTTTCTTCCAGGAGTACTAGTCTTGCAAGGTTCGTAAGAGAACTACTGTGAAATTTGGAAACAAGGAGGTGAGGTACTGGCAGAAGTAAGGTTGTGAGGACGGATCGTGAGTAGTGTCGGGATAGCTCAGTGGTAGAGCATTTGCTTGCGAAAGGCAAAGGTCCCAGATTTCGGTACCGTTTTCGGCACACAATTTTAATCTGGCAGGAAGTTTTATATCAGCGCACACTCCGCTGCAGAGTGATAATTTCATCTTGGAAACATCCCTTAGGTTATGGCTAAGCCACGTCTCCAACATATCTTTTCTTCCAGGAGTACTAGTCTTGCAAGGTTCGTAAGAGAACTTCTGTGAAGTTTGGAAAGTAGGAGGCGAGGTACTGGCAGAAGTAAAGTTGTTAGGACGTATCTTGAATCGTGTCTGGATAGCTCAGTGGTAGAGCGCTTACCCGCGAAAGGCAACGGTGGTTCGAGTCCCAGTTCCGGCACACGATTTTAATCTGCCAGGAAGTTTCATCGAACTTCTACATTAAAACATGCCGAATAGAAATATTAGGCTCACTGGCCTTTGCGAGATTGAATGGCGCCGATCAAGGCAGGTGTTTCAACTGTGTGAGTGTTATTTAGGCTCATTTCGAGTCGTTGAATGGAGAAGTAGGAGAAAACAACTGCGTATTCAAGATCGCTATACTGGTCATTTCTGACTGGGATGTTTCCATCATCTGATCTGTAATACAATATATAAAAGGTTGTGGACAATTTAAAAATCCCACTAGTGTCAAATAATAACAAAAATCGTAGATTAATAAGAACACACCTCTTTTCTGGATTCTTCACAAGTAATCTAGTGCATGTACAAGGCATAAAATGGGTTCATAGAATACCGGTACTGCGAGGATGTGACGTGACAACCTATACTACTGCACTATACCGGGTAGACATAATCTATTTTGTTCCTAAGACGACAGATGCCACCTATGCCATAGTAGTTGTAGTATGAAGGTGTCAACATCACTCGACAACTGATAGCGTATTAACGTACACTATGTGATCAAAAGTATCCAGACACCTGGCTGAAAATGACTTAAAAGTTCGTGGCGTACTCCGTCGCCGGAGTTCTGTGTGGTGTTGGCCCACTCTTAGCCTTCATAACAGCTTCTACTCTCGCAGGGATACGTTCAATCAGGTGCTGGAAGGTTTCTAGGGGAATGGCAGGCCATTCTTTATGGAGTGCTGCAATGAGGAGAGGTATCGATATTGGTCGATGAGGGGTGGCACAAATTCGGCGTTAGGCGTTAGGCGCCGAGGCTCAGCGCGCCCGGTCAGAGGGCTCAACGCCCTCTGTAACGAAAAAGCTGAGCCAGTAACACAACGGACAGGAACGAACAGAAACGAACAGTGTCCGCAACAAAGAGAACTACCCATAGAAAAAAAAAATAATAATAATAAAATAAAAAATAAAAAAAATGATGTTATTGACGTGTAAACACTCCACCACAGGCGGTTGAACAGGTGCTTGATCGTGTTGAAAGATGCAATCGCCATCCCCGAATTGCTCTTCAACAGTAGGAAGCAATAAGGTGTTTAAATCATCAATGTAGGCCCGTGTTGTGATAGTACACGCAAAAGAACGGGGAGTGCAAGCGCCCGCCATGGAGAACACGACCACAATACCACCGCATTCGAATATTACTGTTGGCACTACACACGCTGGCAGATGACGTTCGCCATACCCACACCCTTTAATCGGAGGGCCAAATTGAGTACCGTGATTAGTCACAACCCACAACATTTTTCATTCGTCCAGCGTCTACGCTCTGTGCACCAAGTGAGGCTTCGATTGGCATAGACCGGCGTGATGTGAGGCTTACGGGCAGATGCTCGATCATAAAATACTAGTTTTCTCACCTCCCGCATAATCGTCACAGTACTAGGAGTGGATCCTGATGCAGTGGAATTCCTGTATGATAGCATGTACGTCCCTCTTCAAATGTCGACGTTCTCTGTTAGTAACAGACGAGATCGGCTTTAAGCTCGTCCTGTACGTGCCCCTTCAAGTTTCCACTTCACTATCACATCAGAAACACTGCACCTAGGGATGTTAAGAGCCGCGGCGGAGCGGCCGAGCGCATTGAGGGCTATGCTACGGTGCGTGAGACCGTTCCCCGTCGGGGATCGAATCCCCCCCCCCCCCTCTGGCATGGATGTTTGTGCCGTCTTTAGTATAAGCTAGTTCATACGTAGTTTGTAGGTTTAGGGACTGATGACCCCGTACTTAAGTCCCATAAGCTTTACAAACATTTAAATAGTTTGATGTTTAAAGAGTGAGAGATTCTCGCGCACAGACTTTTGATACAAGTGACATCCAAATCACCTGATCATGTTCGAAACTCTTGAGCTCTGGGGAGCGCCCCAATCTGCTCTCGGACGATGCCTAATGACAATTGAGATCGTTAATATGGATTATCTGGCAATAAGTAGCAGCAGAATGCACATGATATGAATAACGTATGTTTTTGGGGGTGTCAAGATACTTTTTATCACATTGTGTAGATGCCAGAGTACCACCTGTGTGTACCCTTTAATAGGAAATGATTACAGCCATAAGGCTCAGTGTAATATCAAATTGTGAAGCAAACGAGTGCCATGCCACTGAAACGCATCATGCTTCCTAAAGCCATTTGGGCGAATTTGAAAGGGGCAAGTTGTGTTATACAGATTTGTGTGATGGTTCTTTCCAGTTGTCATGCAAGTTGGACAAGCTGAATGAGTTGTGCAACGATGCTGGTTGCAATGATGAAAGCTCTATTTCTAAAATTAAAATGTAAAAGGATTGAAATAACTCTAAGGCACATTGCTGCAGAATGCGCGACCTTTCCTCGTCGGAGGTTCGAGTCCTCGCTCGGGCAGGAGTGAATTTGTTGTTCTTAGCGTATCTTATTTTAAGTATTTGTAAGTTTATGGACAAATGACCACTGCAGTTCGGTCCCATATCTTTACAAACATTTGAACATTTGATTGAAATAAATTGAATGATGCTTAAAGAATCGTGTCGTATGTGTGAAATGTGATTGTCACTGACTCTGCATTTAAATTGAAATCTTCACTGATGGAACTATGAAAACTTTATCAACTGTCACTTTATTTATTAAGTGCAAACAGTTTAACTTCTTATCTAAGCCAAGCTGACACACTAATGAATGAAACTGCTAGAATAACCAAATTATGTTTAGTGAAAGCAGCTGGCGCAAGTTAGGCCAAAAATTAACAATCGCTCATTTAATAAACGGCATTGATTTCTGGCCTACATGTGCGCAATAAAACGGCTTATGTGAAACTGCTTCCACAATTACTGCCAAAGCAGCAAATGTTGCAAAAGGCAAATTAAATACAGAATTCGCTGGTGTGCTATGCGAATCCATTAACCAAACGAATAAAAAATTTCACCACCTCTGTTGGTTTTGAAAAACAAAATTGAGTTGATAAATAATCAACGCGATGCAGTTTAAAATTTTTACATAAATTAAATGACTTCGAATTTTTCCCATGAGAATTGCGAATATGAAATAATTGCAATGTTGATTTTTTTCCTTTTACAATTTCACTGCTGCTGGCAAATTAACCGCGAGAATGCGTCACAACATTACTTTACATATATACTAGCTGTAAACCCGGCGGTACCCGGGTATTTTTTTATTCTACACTCTCGTAGTCCGCCTCCCCTCTCTCTGCATCCACCTCTTTCTCTCCAATTTCTCTGTTCGTATCGACCTTTCCCTCTCTCTACAAAATTTTCTGTAAGGTATCCTCTGTCATGTACTATACAAGCATTTATGTACCCAGTGATTTTTCTCTTGGTTTAAAGGTCATGTCTGCAAATATTCATGAAGATTGGAGCAAAACTATGCATTTTGTAAAATTCCGTGAATTAAGTACCATCCACCACCTACCGAACGAAATTTTCTACAGACAGTTTTTAAGGTCATATGTGCAAAATTTCATCAATATCGGAACAAAACTATAGATTTCTATGCAATAGAAACGCAGGATCACATTGAAAAACCGAGGGGACTGAGGCGCTCCAGTCACGGTCTGCACGGCCACTACGGTCGGGGGTTCGAATCCCCCCTTGGGCATGGATATTTGTGCCATCCTTAATATTAGCTAGTTCATAAGTAATTTGTAAGTTCAGGGACCGATGACCCGATAGTTAAGTCCCATAAGCTATACAAACATTTGAACATATGAAAATTGAAAAACGCACTTTGTTGTTCTCAAATATTCCAGTTTTATGTCATACAACCCTTGTTCAGAGAATGACAAAAAACTGTGAAATCGGTCGAGCCGTTTTCAAGCTATGGCGCGATCAAGGTATTTAGGGAGCCATGTTTAATTTTTATGCTGCAAAGTACCGTCCCCAATGAACGGTAAGAACTTAAACGTTTTGAAGGTCAATCGTGCTAAATTTCGTGAAGATCCAATTGAAACTGCAGATTTCGTGAGTATTTAGGAGAAGTATGCTCCTCCATGCACCTATCACAAAAAACTTTCTTAGCTGACGTTTTATACCTATGAACTACATTCCTGACAAATTTCAGCTTCATAGGTGAAGTAGTTTTCGAGATTTCGTGTTTAGTCAGTGAGTGCCCTTTCCCATTTATATAGATAGAGATTAAGAAAACAGATTGCTTAATTTTGGATGCAAGAGAATTAAGAGAGACTTGCAGACAAAAATAAATAGTAACATGCACATCTGTAATGCTAACTTTATCTACGGCGAAACTGTTGTGAGCGGTAGACTTCTTTTCGTCTCATCATTTTCGGGGGGGGGGGGGGGGGGGGAGGGGGCGGGGTCAGTTACAGAACGCTTCATATACGTTCGAATTACATGAAAACTTTGTTGCAGGTCCCTAACTACTCTCATCTTCCAATAATTGACGCATAATTCCGGGTATTCTTACGCGGTGGCCTCTCATTATTTATGACATCATATCTCCTGAGATATGTGTCGTGCTCTTTTGTTTTTGCATCAGAAACCTTCTTGGGCGTACGGTGAAAAGTACACCAATATTTCATTGCAATCGAATGAATGGTTTATGAACACATAGAGGACATACAGACAAACAATCATTTATATATAGACATTTTTGGCCTAATTCTTAAATAAATTTTTTATTTGGTTTGCCAGAAAAATTAGCTACTGCTCTGCACAATGCAATACAAAATTTTAAAAATCCTCATCATATTGGCTCCGTCCGTTGATTGCTCATATACAAGTACAAAAATTGCGTCAAATCGTGATAAATCACTACAAAAGAAATTACCTTATTAAAAATAAAGCCATCCGCAGTGGCCGAGCTGTCTGCGGCGCGCCAGTTACAGTCTGCACGGCCGCTGCGGTCGGGGGTTCGAATCCCCCCTCGGGCATGGAAGTTTGTGTCTTTAGTATAAGGTAGTTCATAAGTAGTTTGTAAGTTTACGGATTGATGTCCCCGGAGTTAAGTCCCTTAAGCTTAACAAACATTTAAATTTTTGAAAAACAAATATAAGAAAGAACTTTAATCCATGATGGTAAATGACTGTCATAGATGGACAAAAACTATCTGGAGGGCATAATTATAAAATAATTACTCTTATTACCTTGATTTTCGACAGTACCAGATCATCACGGATCATCATCAAACTTTCAAAACTTGCTTTATCTCATCATCATCCATATAGAAAACATATATCACACTATTTCACATAAAAAGATTCATCTGCGTAAAGCTCACACTACAATTTTAAAACTTGGCTCCTTGACTGCGTAGGTACTCGCGGAGCCAAAGAATATCGGTTACATACATTCAACATCCCACACCTCAGATATGAAAAAATGAAAAAAACTTTACCTACATTTCAATGATCACGTGAACATTCTCACTCCCGTTGATGAAGTTCTGGACGTCCAGCAGCAGACTTCCGCCTAGATCTTCGTACTGTAAGGACCTAAGTGGCAGATGTTACAGCTGCCACAGCACGGATAAGAGGGTGCGTGAGCCCCGAAGTGTCAAACCTCTTGGCAAATGGTTACTGAGGGACTACTGGTACGCGCACCTTCCACTCATCGACGGGCACGGTTAAGTTTGTGCTGTAAGAGAATCACTTGTAAAATGGAATGACGGCCCATGTCGTCAGCAATGAAAGCAGATTCTGCTTAAATGTAAGTGATGGTAGTTGGCGCGTACGACCCTGTATCGTAGAGTGCGTTCTTCCAAGACAAACTGAGGGGGCACCCCGAGGCCTTATGGTCTGGAATGCGATCAGCTGCAACTCACTTTTGTTGTTTGTGGTGCGAACTCTGACCAGCGAACACTATGTGAAGAAAAGTGTAAGACCCGTCCTTTTCACGTTCTTGCAACATGAAGGTGATATGTTGTCCCTGCAGGATTAGGCTCGCCCATACACTTCGCGTGAAATTCAACGTACTCTGAAAAAGTTGCAGTAACGTATCTAGCCAGCACGATCTCCGGTTTAATCTGTAGTCTATCACGCGTGGGATGTGACTGCTGAACTGAGACCTGCGACTCGTCAACTCACAAGTCTTTCAGAACTTCGTTAACAGGTTGAGCATGCGTGGAATAACCTTCGCCCAGACAGTATTCGCCATCTATATGATCGATTGAATGCAAGGACTAGCGATTGCATTGCAGCCCATGGAGGTTCCACAAGGTACTAATATGGGTTTTTCAGTATGGAGCATGCGCCTCCGTAGTTCAGTGACAACCAGGTAGGTTCGACTAATGCACGAGTGTCACGGAAATGCTCCAGGAACTCAAATGGGGATCAATGGAGAAAATTCTGTTGAGGAAATTTAAAGGGCCGGAATTTGAAGCTGAGTGTAGAGCAATCTTCCTGCCGCCTACTTACATTTCGCGTAATGATCACAAGGAGAAATTAGGGCTAGTACGGAGGCATTTACGTAATACTCTTTTTCCTCGTTTTAGTTTGGAGTCGAATAGGAAAGTAAATGGTCCCCTCCGCCACGCACCTGACGGTGGATTGCGGTGAATGTATGTAGATGTAGAACGCGTCAGAGGACCTGGTTTCCATTCCCGGTCGAAACGTGAGAGTTTTGTGTGATATGTGTGCTGATTATAATAGGCGTGTGTAGAATGATCTCATGTTTGTGGTGGACGATGGTGGTAGAAGGGAATGGATGGAATCCTTTGCCGGTATATAGCCTAGTCCAGTGAAACCCTACCTGGGGGTCGCCGAGGTTAATGTTCCCTTTCACCACGGACGACTAAGTGGCCGACGGCCAGCATTTGATGACAGCGGCGCTTACATACAGTTGTCAGTACTAAGAGACAGCAACACTGCGTGATATAACCGGAGAAATCAATATGGAACTTAAGACAAACGTATCCGTTTGGACAGTGAGGCGCATTTGGCGTGAATTGACTGTGGCAGCAGAAACCGACCCGAGTGCCTTTGCTAACAGCCCGAAACTGCCTGTCGCGCCTCTTCTGGGCACGTGACCGTATCAGTTGGATGGTTGGTTGGATGGTTGTTTGGGATAGGGGGATCAAACTGCTAAGTTTATCGATCCCCTAGTGAAAAGAGGAAAGAGTGAGGATAGGAACGGAGGGGAAGGGAAGGGAAAGGAAATGCAGTCCAGGGAGGAAAGAAGGAAGAAAGACTGCATTAGCTCGGGGCTTCGTGCTCGCCACGCACGTACTCACAAAAGAACCGTGAGCCCTCTGGGGATATCAGTTGGACAGTTCGATCAGGAGGCCCAATTTAAGTTGGTAAGACGTGATGGTTAGGTTCGAGCGTGTCGCAGACCGCACGGAACAATGGACTCAAGTAGCGAACATGGCACGGTGCAAGCTGATTGTGACTTCACAGTGGTGTAAGCTGTGTTGGCTGTTTTTACATGGAATAGTCAAAGTCCACTGGTCGAACTAAACCAATCATTCACTAGAAATAGAGACCACCTGCAGCCATTTATGGACTTCATGTTCCAAAGAAACAATGGATTGTTTGTGGATGGCAGTGTGCCATGTCATCTAGACACAGATGTCCGCCATTGATTTGAGGAATACTCTGAAAAATATGTGGAATTTCTACTGTGTGGAGGAGGAAGAGCACTTTCCGTTCTTTTATTGTCGACCATAGTTAACGATCAGTTATTTATGTTATTGGGACTGGTTTCTGACACTAGATCCATCGTCAGATGATTGTATTCATAGGAAGTGTGGCATACATGATCTGCTAGTCATAAATAAAATGTTTGGGTCGCATCAAACTATCATAAATTAAAACATTCAAAATAATTATGACTGCAGTCACAGCGACACTTGCTGTTACGGCACTGGTCTCATAGTGTGTGTAGTATCCGAAACCGGTAAACAGTATAAACAATTGCAAATATGACGCGCAATCAAATACGTTCTGGACAGTTACAGCGAATGACTTGGCCAACACTTTCGCAATTATGGTAGGCTAGAGAACTGGCGTGGCTGGCTGTTCCTGCAAGGTAAGCGACTGCCGTCAAAAACAGACGCAGCACACAGCACCTAGTTTTGTAATTTTGTAAGTGTAATGGCTTATGACTAGAAGCTACAAATTTTTGTTTTTATGGAGCGCTTTTTTCTTCAGTTTTCTAAATTTATTTTGTGCTCGCGAGTTTATTAGACTCAGGTTCTCCTCTAAGTAATTTTTTTTTTTTTTTTTTTTTTTTTTTTTTTTTTTTTTTTTTTTTTTTTTTTGTCAGCCGTGTGAGTTGCGACAGTAGTCTGCTGTTGTTTTTGAATGAAGTTAGAGTTAAAGGTTGGTCGTTATATTTTTTCTCAGTATAAAGTGTAGAACACAGTAACTCGTGTCCATAGGCGTTTTATATCTTGTAACTGTAGCTTTGCATCGTCTTATAATGTCACTAGTGTGTGCGGATGCAGGCTAAGTTGGTTGACACTTGGCTCCCAGCTCCACATTGTGCTAGCTTCTCTTACACAGATTGAGACTACAGTCAATACGCACCATTGCTTTGGGCCGAACGAGGAACCCAACGGACGTCTCCTCTGATCCGTCTCCAGCTTTGGCCAGCCCAGTTGCTGCGCGCTTCAGCTGTGGGAAATCACCTCGGGGCGTGGAAGGCAGAGAAAGACATCCCGGGGGGCCGAACGAGTAGCCTCCCTGGTTCGTTTGAGAAACAGGTTTCAAGCGCTGTCTTTGACTGAGCCACATGCAGACACTTCTGTTTCAGAGCAAACCGCTGAGTCTGCAAGATACGAGTAGTCACAGAGGGTGGGATTACTTTTAGTTCGGAGCTCCAATGAGAGGCGCGTAATAGGGCCCTTCAAAGAGATGGCTGCCATTGAGAGGAAGAAATACAGTGTGCACACCGTATTCGTACCGGGGGTTGGCGAGTCATTTAAAATGTGGAACGAGAGGGTCCTTCCAGATGCTATGAAGGGCGCGGGGAGCGGACAAGTGCAGGTGGTAGCTGATGTCGGTACCAGAGATGTGTGTCACTTTCGGCTGGAGGATATTCTCTAGAGCTTTCAGCGTCTACGTTAAGTCGTGAAGACTGCCAGTTTTGTTTGTGCTATGAAAGCTGAGCTGACCATTTGCAGTATAGTCGAGAGGATCGATTGGGGATGCTGCTACAGTGCCGAGTGAAGGGTCTGAATCAGATTCTCAGAGGTTCTTTTGACAAACAAAGAACAAATATAAATCCAAAAATTGTTCAAAATTGTGGTAGCTGTGTTGGGAAATTAACAGAACTCCAAAAGCATACTCACACACCGTTTTAGGTTTAGATATCAGGGCTTAATCCAGGGATAAGTTCAACCAAATTATTGCGAAAGATGTAACAGTGATTAGAAAGAATAGCATAAATAAAATAGTCTACCATGTGGTGAAACTGAAGTTGATATTTCCTGTGAGCTACTATAGGTAGTGGTAGTACCTGAGAATCATATGAATTTATGAACTGAATCCTATTACACGCCTTCAGACTCAGACGATATAATTGCAGGAATGTTCAAAGAAAATGTCTGATTATTACACTACTTTCAAACCTGTATCTTGCGTGGTTCGGTAGCACAGTGGTACAGTGCCAGAATATAAAGGCAAATATCGCGGCTTCGATCCCCACTAAGTCCTGGTATTTGTACACGTCACGTTCATTTACCTCTCGCAATGTTGATGTGAAAAATGTCGAGTAGCATCGTGGTTCGGAATCCACGTTAAACTGTCGGTCCCCCTATAAATGGCTGGGTAAGTAAGTTCAAAAGGTCCGAGGAAGGCAACGGCATGCCGCCTCCAAACAGGACCACGCTTAGTAAAGCCCTGTGGTGTTCAAACCCATCTTCGGATTAAATTTGATTTTATAAAGAGCCACGAGTCGCTACAATTATTTATTGAATTAACCCGTTTCACTCTATACACAAGGGCATCGTCACAATAGTTCGATAATAATTGATAGCTGTCGGTTTATATAAACATATGTCATTACAGTAATTTAAAATAATTGTAGTATGACAGCTGGACAGTGGACGTTTTCAAAATCTTCGGATAGTTGACTGCTTTACCTTTACCTGACTTGTACAATACAATAAATTTACCTTCGATCTGTTGGCGAAAATATATGTTTAAATCCAGAATTACGTGTAAACCATCGTCCGAAATTATGCCCATATCATTCTCTGAGAATGATTTTTAATAATTAGTTCATGAGTTCATCAGCTCAGTAGAATATCAAATAAATGTCAAAACACACTTGACCTTTTAGCAAAAAATAATCCTGAGCATATAACGAACATCAGAACGGATACAAGGAGTAACGAAACTGAACATCTGTTCAGAAAAGCAGAGAAAACTTCGTTTAATTCCTTCCAGAAAGACAGTTTCCCCTTCTTAAAAATTATAATTGTAATTGTAGAACAGATGTGGCTTTAATTCATAGACAGTGCCGACAGCAACTGACAAATAAATTAACAAAAGACAGAGATGATCGTCCTTGGTACACAAAAGACGACAGAACGCTGTTGCAGAAATACGAAATATGCATGTTAAATTCATACGAACCCAAGATTGACGATCTTACACAGAAGCCCGAAATTTAGTGAGGACTTCAATGGGAGATGCGCTCGGTAATTTCCAAACGAAACTCTGTCTAGAAATTTGGCAGAAAACCCTAAGAGGTTCTGGTCATATGTGTACTAGAGGCAAGAAACAAACAACACCTTCACCAAGCGAAAGTAATGATGATGTTATCGTTGACAGTGCTGCTAAAGCAGAATTACTACACTTAGCCTCCCGAAATTACTCCACCAAAAAAGACGAGACAATATTCTAACATGAGTAACACAGAATTACACATCCTCGGAATAGTGAAGCAGCTTAAATTACTTAATAAAAATAAATCTTCCGGTCGATATTGTACAGCGTTGTGGATTGCATCAGTGTATTCTGACGCGATAGCTGCACACCTAACAGTCACATGCAACCGCTTGCTTAACGAACGTTATTTACCCAAAGGCTTGAAAGTTGCATAGGTTAAACTGATATTCAAGTTAGGTAATAGGAGAAACTCAATAAATTACAGCCCTTTATCAATGACGTCGATTTGCAACAGGGTTTAGAAGCATAACCTGTGCTTCAACATAATGAATTATTTCGATTTTTATAATGATGTTTATAAAAAAAGTAATATGAAACAAACAATTTTTGAAACTACAGCAGTCTCCATGACCTACCACAAGCTTGTACTTATGTTAATGGGGCATCTGATGATGGCAACTATACTGCTGAAACTTGTTACGCAATAATAAAAAATTGCAAAAAATTAATTACTTAATTAATCTTTGGCATCATTTTACTAACATTCCAGGTGAATCATAAAGCCTATCCAGAACCAAATATACATCTCGGTGATAGCCAAAATTAATGCAGTACTCTTGTCAAAATCCAAGTGCATATCCATATCACAATTCGCCGAAACAAACTGCAGCTGTTGTAGTAATTTCGATTTCTCTTTTTCCTTATGGTACCTACTTGTTCGCAGCTCGTCAAGAGAATTCGGATGTTTCCTATATCTTGCAGCTATTGCCAACCTGCATACAATAAGCCAAATGCTTTCTTTGCTGCTTTACTCAGACTTACTTGGAATGTAAAGAGATAGTTTCATTTCGTGATGTAATGAAAAGTGAACTTCGTGCAACAAGATCCATTAATCACATACTCAGGACGCATCCATAGCGGGATCAAGAAGGAGCAGTTGACCAAACAGGAAACCAGTCGCGGATAATAAATTAAATAGAAAGAAAGAAAGAAGGGCTATCAATTCTGTCCAATAAGGATTATTAAAAGATGAGATAATACGAGGGTTAGAACTTACATAGTGGCAACTATTCATTCAAAACCGATACAAAAGCAATACATGTTTGCACTTGTTAGTGTCGAATGTGGGTTTGTGGATCCGTCTTGATGCAAAACACTTGTTATTTTTATACCCAAACTAGTTTCGGCGGAAAACCCGCAATCCTCAGTAGATTTTTGTAATTAATCGAAAAGAATGCAAAAGGACATATTTACAAAACTGAAAAGCATATTGTAGTATAAGATATACACTTCTTTTTCGTTGTAACACTACATAAACATTCATTTCCGTAACTTTCATCAATAAGCTATTTTGCACTTCCACACTGCTTTTCAGTTTTATACGGTTTAGGCCTACAGCATATCATCTGCAACAGTATGAGCAGCTGTTATTGTTAAAACTTACTACTATGAAACATTTTATTTTAGCGTGTTTACGTCTCGGTTTTGTTTTTATTTTTAGCTGTTATTGCGGTTTCTGAGGGTATCGAGGTTAGGCTGTGTCAATATGAAATCGTACTCACGTTCTTTGGTCGGTCCTGTGAATGGGATTGATATATAACGTATTCACGTCACAAGGAAACACACACACTCTCACACAAAGTCAGGAAAGGAGATTAACATAAAATAATCCTAAAGCTCCTACCGTAACGTGTTTACCAAAGGTCCATAGTCCCCCCGAGAGCTGTGGTGGATTTCAGAAACTCTTCATCTTACTGGCTGGGGAGACACATGCACACCTTCTTACAGAATTGTTTACAAGATTATAACGACTGAATCACTTATTACCAAACGGGGATAGGTCCTCAAGAAAAGCCACGGTGGAGTGTCCGAGGGTTCTAAGGCGCCTTGCTCCGGTGAGTGTTATTCGCCGTCGGAGGTTCGAGTCCTCCCTCAGACACAAGTACTTTGTAAGCCTAGGGACTAATAACCAAGTTAAGTCCCTTTACATTTACAAAACTTATTCAAATGTTCAAATGTTTGTTATACTTATGGTACTTACCTGCGGGGTCATCAGTCCCTATACTTACAAACTACTTATGAACTACCTTATACTAAAGACCCCACAAACATTCATGCCCGTATGAGAATTCAAACCCCCGACCGTAGCGACCGTGCAGACTGTGACTGGCGTGCCGCAGACCGCTCGGCTACTGCGGCCGGCGTTACTAAACATATGAACATATTTCCTCAAGAAACTAAAAGTCAGATTTCATAGGTTTTGAGTTATAAGGACAAAACTGCATTTAATGCAAATAAAAGTAGAAGACGTCATTGCTTTGTCCCTTCTACAGTTCTGCATTTCTTTGTAACAGTGAAGAAGAGTTGTCAAGTTCCACGAATAAATGTATAATAGGCCTGGGACAGTGCTTAATCAGTCGAGGATTTTTCTTGCAAATTCTGACTACAACTACGGATGTATACCTGTAAATTTTTGAGACGACATATCACGGAAGTGAATGAAACTGAGAGGAACCTACACTCACTAATATTTTGTAACATGTTTCTCTTAATTTTCGTAGCAACTTAGTGTAGTTTTCTCAATACTTACTGTTAAAGTTAAAACTAAACGAAAACAGTGGTTTATGTTAAAAGAATTAAGAAATTGTTAATTATGGTAATTACATAAATGGTTTTCTTAAAATGATTATGTACAGTACTAACGCCGTTTTGTGTAAAAGTGCGGTCAGGACAGATTTATTTACTTCATGTTACACGAGAGGTGACAATCAATTAATACTATGTACCAGAAAAGAAAACGGAATAAAACTAACGATGATGCAATACTAAAAGTGTGAAAGGAAAGGGATGAAAAGAGGCAAATGTTACTAAAATCCCTTATTTTCTGGACATATCAGTGCATTTTTACGGAGAAGTTTACCTCCAATATAGTATAACACAGAAGATTTAAGAAAAAAAAAAGTCGCCTTGTTCCTGATTACGAGATAATGGCTACACAGTGCAACACAAATCAGCAATCAACTGGTAATAACACTCCTTCAACATCCACATTGCTAGGACAGTATTCTTCACCAGTTGTTGAACAGAATGTAAATAATGCATGATTTTTTGTGTACTTCTCAGTGTCAAATGTAATTTTTCTTCTTCAGTGATTGCATTTCTTAGGCACAGTTGTTTTACGTCATCCTTAATAGAATTAAGTACGAAATTGAACTATCATTTATTTAAACGACAATAGCTCCTGAATAAGTTCATCACCAAACAATTTTTTTTTTAAATCATCGATTTGTAACTGCCATCGGCAGGTCTCCTTTTACATAAAGGCAATACCATCTTTCGTCTTTTCTTAATATGGAACAAACCAACGTCATCGTCTTCCTCCTGCAACGACAGCGCAATAACCGCGGCAGTCGCAGACATCTCGCCTCTCACCAGCGACCGCACAGCTCGCCTACTGCTGTCTTCCACAACGCGTCGACGGTAGACGGCCGCGTAGCTGTCGTTGTTAGGAGTTGCGGTAGGTCGCTGTCGCCGTATTCGGAATCGCACGTTAACGCGGCAACAGTATAGGCATCACTTCCGTGCCTTAAGACCTCTGGCGCATTCAGCCTTGATTCAATTACATTCTTCCTGTTTCGAAAATATAGTGACACCGTTACGCTACACCGCTCGCTCACAGGTGACTGTTTTCCTCGACTGTGCACGCCGGTGAGGTGGGTCGGGCGAGTTCATTTGTAGGTATGTCAAAACGAGTGCTATCAACAACAACAGTAGAATCCATTGCATAGTGTCTCCACAGAAGTGTTGCCACTATTTAAGTTCCAACGCTCGTATTAAAATAATAATGACTTCGGATAATCACATTGCTCACATTAGCTGTTCCTTGTAGTTTGAACAGCCGGTAATATGGCATATGATTAGATCCCTGTTAGCCGCGGTAGAGTAGCCGAGCGGTCTAAAGCGTCTCGCTTCGGAGCGCGCCGTTGCTCGCCGTGGAGGTTCGAGTCCTCCCTGGGGCATGGGTGTGTGTGTTTGTCCTTAGGATAGTTTACCTAGGTTTAAGTAGTTTGTAAGCTACGGACTGATGACCACACAGTTTGGTCCGATAGATTTACAAACATTTCAACATTTGTTTGATCCCTGTTAGATTATATAGGTTTGTCATGTTTTGGGGCGATTTTTTAATCAATTTATTGAAGTCAAGATCGCTTTATATTTTGAATTAAGATTACCGGTTTCGGCAGTTTAACTGCCATCGTCGTATCTTAGATTTCATTCTTCACAACATTATTATTAAAATATTTTAAAAACAGATTTACTCGCCAACTGAATTGTTGGCTTGGCAACATATAAATAAAACATGATCATCAACAACCTGTAATAAGTTGACTACACCTTGGCGTCACCTTATTACAGGTTGTTGATGATCATGTTTTATTTATATGTTGACAAGCCAGCAATTCAGTTGGCGAGTAAAGATGCTTTTAAAAGCTATTGATAAAAATCTTGTGAAGAATGAAATCTAAGATCCGAAGATAGTAGTTAAACTGCCGAAACCGGTAATCTTAATTCAAAAGATAAAGCGATCTTGGCTGTTGCCTTCAATAAACCTGTTAGATTAGCTTTGTCAAAATTTCGGAAGGAGTTTGAACACCTAAAGCTGCGGCGGAGTGGCCGAGCGCATTGAGGCGCTATTCTCCGTTACGCGAGACTCCCATCGGGGATACGGTTCACCCCCCGGAAACGGATGCTTGTGTTGTCTTTAATATAAGTTAGTTTATAAGTGGTCTATAAGTTTAGGGCTTGATGATCCCGCAGTTAAGTCCCTTAAGCTTAAAAAACATCTGAACATTTTGGAACCCTAAATCCCTTCCCACGAAAAGTAGAAAACCTCCAATCATTTTAGATACCACCTGTCACGGAGCGAAATGGCAAAACGATTCCAAGTGGGAGGGAATGTTCACTTGGAAGTACGAGAGCCTACTCCAAGACGAGTGATAGCTCTTAGGGGTCAAGTGTGATTCGCAGAGTAGCCGCGGGGCGGCGCTGGAGCACGTTGCGTTGCCATAGCGACAGCCGGGGCTACCGTGCAGCGTCACCGCGGCTTTGTGGCGGCGTGACGTGGCTGCCGCCTCCTAATGACGACACCGCACCATTGTGCCCGGCCATCCGCAGCTGTCGGCCAGGTAACAGACGCCACTGCCGCCAACTTAAAAAAAAAAGGAGACGGGGACGTGGCGCCCCGAGACAAGGGTGTGCGCCATTGTCCCCCGTATCAAAGTGGCGCCGCGCGCGACCCCGCACACTGGCCGTGAAACGCGGCGTGGCGACCCTAACTGGCCGGCCGCGCCGGGCCCGTCATTACGGCGCGGCAATCAGGCCGCTGACTCGACCGATCGCTTTGTGGGTGTCGCCTCGTTATGCTGTCAGCGGCGCCTCCCTGTCCCGTTCGTTACCCGCAGCCTGCGTAAACAGCCTGACCCAGCGTCGAACCGACCGACAACAGACGGTTCACGGGTGTCACCGACATGCCTCTCAAACGCGCTGCCTGAGAAATGTCAACGCTCTAACAGATGCCAGATGTGATATCCAACGAGGTTAGAATAAAGGGAGACGCCCTTACGCTGAAAAAGTCAAGCCTCCCTCCGAGATATTGCATTTTGGAGAAGTGTTCGTATTGTAGAGCTTAAAACAGGGGTAAAGCTTCCAACGGTTTTGCCTTGTTGTACAACGTGTTAAAAGAGTGCAAATTAAGCATTAAAAAGTAAGTTTTCCAATGTATTGTGATGTGTATTTCTTACTATTTATTCAAGAAAGTACAAACTTTGCAGTGACCGTCAGTTCAATGTATTAACAGTAAGAGGGTCGACTTAACGCGTAGTTTTAACACATACATAGCATTCCAAAACAGACCAAGATGGCGGGCAGGCTTCAAACGACGTATGTGCACGGCATAGGTAATACCATCTCCCTTTATTCTAATCTCCTTGATGATATCTAAATAACAAAGATATTGGATAAATGATGGAAATTCTCCTCAGAGATGATAAATTATTTTTCAAAAGAGATAGATTGGCTGACCAGCATTTACCTTTGTGCTATATCGCCGATAGTGACACAAAGGAAGAAAAAAGAAAAAAGGACAAGCTTTCGGAACTGTTCTTTCTTCATGTAGGAGATAAGGGAAGAAAAAAGGGATTTGAACGGAAGGGGAAGATAAAAAAAATGTCCAAATGATTGTATAGCTTATGGGACTTAACTACGGGGTCATCAGTCCCTAAACTTACAAACTACTTATGAACTAGGATGGCACAAATATCCATGGCCGACGGGAGATTCGAACCACCGACCGTAGTGACCGTGCAGACCGTGACTGGAGCGCCTCAGTCCCCTCGGCCACCGCGGCCGGCGGGGAAGGTAATTTACGACCTAGGTCATGAGGATGGTGTTTGAGCCGTGTGGAACTGAGAGATACTGTATATGAGTACTGAGCCATGTCAGAGAGGATATATATAACAAAAGAGGAAAGATCAAGCAGTAAAGAGAAGAAAAGATGAGTGAACCGAATGATGCTAAGCGGTGAAAGAGGGGGGTTGTCTAAAACGTTTTTGATTAACAGGGGAAGATAGAAAAATATAGAGAAAAACACACATATACACATACAATATATGGGTGTTAGGTGGCAGTATCCAAATGGCTTTTGTGGTGTAAGATGTGCCAAGGTCCTTGGAATCATGCTGGAGGGCTTGATCTGCCACAGGATAATGGCTGTCCACCAGGCGAACAGTCCGTCCGTCTGTGACCATTCATCCGCTCAGCCAATTTGTTTGTGGTCATACCAACATTTATTTTATTTATAGGAAACGCACACTTGCCGTGCAAAAGTAATACTTTTGCATTACATTACATTAACTTTAATTGCCTTTGCTATATGCTACGATGGGTTTCTGTCTATTCCTGCATTTGATAATATGCTATCGATCACAGAACTCTAAGCACAGTTCACACACACACTCGTCATTTGGTTCGTGAAATAATTTGTGGTGAAACCCATGGGTTGCCAGTCTCTCAGTCACATGTCGCATTTCATGGTTCGCTTCCATCCAGGTCCTGTCTTGCATAGCATAAAAGGCTGCATAGTGGACACATGTCAGTTGATATATATGACGTCTGTTGTTTCGTACGTGGCCCTGCCTTGATTAGGGTAGGTTTTTCCTGTGGTGGGGCTGGAGTATGTTGTTGTAGGAGGATTCATTGGGCAGGTTTTGCAGCGGGATCGGTTACAGGGGTAGGAACCATTAGGTAGAGAGGGTGGTTTTGGGATGTTGTAAGGTTGGACGAGGATGTTGGGAGGAAGGCGGAGGCTAATCTGGGTGGTGTGGGAAGCCTTACGCCGTCCTAGGCGACCGTACCGACCACGGACGAGAAATACTACAATGAAGAGCTGTAGTCAAAACTGAACATCCACACTTAAAACAGAAACTTCGAAACATTTGATTATTACAAACTGTAATTTTAACTGATGTGTGTATAGATCTATGATAAATTCTGAGAACTAAATTTAAGTGAAATATATTCTTAAGCATGTTTCGTCATACTCAGATTATAGTATTCACCATAATTGTATTTCAACATTATCATTTGTTTTGCCACAATTAGAATAAGAATATAATGCAATATTTATTACACCCGTTGGACGTTCCGTTAATAACTTACAAAACGCAAATAAAACAGGTGAGGTAAATGTGGTAATATTGTACTGTACAACCGGAAGATCTTGCTTTGTGTGTCTGAAAATGCTACCCTATCCTCACATCACTGTCAATATTTTTGTGGCACTGCAGCGGCCGGAGTGGTTGTGAGTGTGTAATTGCTGAGTGATTGTGTCAATGTATGTGTTTCTTTTACCGATCATAGCCATGGTCGAAAATTTAAATTGTGTGAATGTGATTGGCTGTTTTTCGTGCCTCTCAGCAGCTCAGCGAGCCTTTAATTGTGAATTGTTATCTACCCTCTATTATTGATATAATAATAAAAAAACCTTTTTTTGCATGTCACATAATCTGATTTGGTCTGTAATCTTGCTGTTGTTTGACTAGCTCAGGTTTGGAGTTAGTATTGGGAAAGCAGTTCAGACAGTCTATTTATGTTGAATTCAACAGTATTCAAATAAAAAATGCCAGTAAATGTGAAGAAAGCAGTATTTGATCAGTGCATTCTACCTGTGCTGACGTATGATTGCGAGACATGGACACTGAACTATTTACAAAAGCGAAACTGAAGAGCCGGCTGCGGTGGCCGAGCTGTCTGCTGCGTGCCAGTCACGGTCTGCACGGCCGCTGCGGTCGGGGATTCGAATCCCCCCTCGGGCATGGATGTTTGTGCCGTCTTTAGTATAAGCTAGTTCATAAGTAGTTTGTAAGTTTAGGGACTGATGACCCCGTAGTTAAGTCCCGTAAGCTATACAAACATATGAACTGAAACTGACGACGGGTGTAGGATCCATTCCTACCGCGGTCAGAAAAATGGGACTGGATCCTCCCGAGCCTGCAATGGTGTGGAAACGGACGGGACTGAATCCTGCCATAACCCGTTTAAGCAGGTAGTTGGTGGCAGCCCGAGATCAGACAGAGTGTGTGGCCAGACCTTCATGAATATTCCAGGCAAGCAAAGCTATCTAGCATATGTTCCAGTGTATGTTCCTACATTGTACAGTAAAGTAAGAGTGAGAATTAAGCCCCAGTTAACTTTAGAGGCAGAGTAAACGTACAGTAATATCACTTCGGCTCTTACAATCTAAAGATTACGTTTTACTCGCAAATGATAAATCTGCGCAACATATTCAACAGTTGGTATACAAGTTTATTTGTCACAGCTTCGAATTATAAACAGAGGACAAGGTAGGCTAATTTTTTCCTAAGAAAGAAGAAATTCTGCTTTCAACGGGAGGGCGGAACATGAGTCTCATTGAATTGGTTTGACTTAACGTGAATAGAAGCACGGACAGAGGTCTCTTAACTGGACATAGTAAAACCAAACTTTCGGTAAAGTTCTCATAAAACTAAACAGTTTATCGGCCACTGTATGACCGGGCCTAAATGTGACACGGGGATTTCATTTTTTATTTCTCAATTTACGTCACACTGTAACAAGTCCGTAAAACGGTTCGATATAAACTAGCACAACATCAATGAGTAACAGAGAAATTGGCTGAAAATTGTTCTACGAATCTGGAAATTTTTCCAGCTTTGACATTTGCCACTTGCTGTATCATACATTTCAATTTTGGGCAGTTCCTTTCCTGTTTAGTCGTTTTTGATGAATTTATTGCGATTTTAGAATCGAGCTGAATTTGTTTCAACACCTCAAGAAATCTAAAAATATCGGGACTGCAGGAGTAGAACTGACTATTATATTTGCTGTGGAAACTTTCACAAGCATTGGTGGTCTATTACAGCCTAGTTCTGCCCACATGGATGCAGGAAAGAGAGCATCTTCTTGTACTAGGTAATCACAAAATGATTGCAGTTTTTCTGATGCAGGCATCTCTGACATGAAATCTTCGACAAAACACTCTCCAACTATATTAGGATCGAGCATCAGCAAACCAAATATATAAGATAGAAACTTTCCAATTTCATTTCTTTCGTAATAGTCATGTGCAAGACCAAATGTTTGAATCTTCCTCCAGCAGCTCTGGATCAAATGAAATTTCCATCCTTGGATCCTTATATCACTCCAGACTTCACTTCCAGCCTTCATTATGCTGTCTTCAAAATCTGAAAACATCGTTGATGGTGAGAATTTCAGTCCTAGAACCACACATTTATTGATGACTGTATCAAAGACATACTGCTACGACGAAGTTTTCTTGTCGTTCAATAAGGCAAAAACCATTGGAATGTAATGTCCATTAACTAGGCCGAGTATAGTAAACAGCTGACAAAAGAATATTGTGCTACACTTGAATGTTCCGTCAACATAATATTGTTGCACACTGAGTAAGCACGTTGTTTTCAGTCACAAAATATTATAACTTTTTTCTCGGCATTGGTGTTCAGCAAGAAATTTTTCCCGTTTGTAGTTTCAACATGTAACGTATTGAAAACGTCATGAACGTCTTCAACGCTCGTCGGCAATTTCGGCAGAATTTTCCGCCTAGCATTGTAAATAGATTTCCGGAAGCTGTCGACATCTCTAATTGTTACTTGTTGAGTATCTTCTCCTTTTAAATGGTGGTAAATCAGCTTAGATGGCCTCTCACAAATATCTTTTGTGGCTTTTCGCTTCATATTAGCAATTAATTTTTGCCCCTGAATTTTCTTGGAAGGCACTTCTGCGTGGTTGTGGTCTTCATGAATATCCACAACATCCAGCTCCTCAACAGAAATTGTTTTAATAAAACTTTTGCAACCCTTAATGCGTCCATAGCGCTACACCACTTTTCAACAATTTCTGAAATCCGAAAGTATTACCTTTCAGAAGTAACATTTCCCTCCCTTTCTACTCACTGGAACTTCAAATACGTCGGAGGACATCTTCATCGTTAAGCGATCTGCCGTGGACCGAAGTGACAAGTAAGGCCGGAAACGGCTTGGGGCGGGGGTGGGGGCTGGTACCTGCAGGAGGTGCCACTGTGCTAGAGTGGTTCGGGAGGATTCAGTCCTGTCCCCTGATCGCCTACCTGCAGTTGGGAGGATTCCGTCCTGCGCCCCTGACGACAGCGCAGAAAGCCATGGAAAAATCAAGCTGGGCTATAGAAGAAGGGGTAGGAAAAGGGCACATGACATGCGATATGTCACGAAGGTTAAGGACATCTTAGAAACAGTAGGCTCTTTGACATGGCAGTGGGCTGGCCACGTCACGAGAAGAAAAGACAGCAGATGGACAGTACTGGTGTGGAGTCTGAAAAACATCAGACTTAGAGGAACTCTACCGGAAAGATGGAATTAGGATATCAAGAATATCGATGGGAGCACCTGGCAGAGAACTGCTCAAGACCGTTCCACTTGCAGAGGACTGCTGAAAGCCTACCTGAATGCATGACTTGAAGAGGCCACGTTGTTTAATGATTGATGTTTTGTCGTCCTGGTCAGCCTCTGTTTAGTCGTTTCCGGCCTGTCTTGTAGGAAAGGTTCTGTTTAGGATGCATAGACATCTATAACGGCCTTATAGATTAGTAATAGAAGTTTTATTTACAGAAATAAACAATACTCAACATTTATACATATGTCTCTCCTCTTATCTTCTCGTCTTCTATACGATGCTAGCTAGCTAGCTGCGTGGAGTCCTAGTGACTGCCTATTTCGGAGCCGAGTTCAGATGGCTCTTCCAGACGCGTGTCGGCCTAGATATAGCCGCTTGTAGAGGGTGCGCTTCTAGGTTGCACCCTCCAGGATGCGCGGTGCCGGCGTGCGATTGGCTGCCGGTCGTCCGCTGCCTTCTACGCGATCGTTCTCGTGCGTCTGGCATGAGGCTCTGACTTTACGCCACAACAATTGAAGTGGCTGATGATGATGATTTATGTTAGCAACGGACTGCAGTTATTGTCTAGATTGGATTGGTAATGAAGTAGAAATACAAGTGAGATTGGAAAAGCGTATTGTAACATAACGTTCATCAACATTATCTTCAAAGTATATTGTATGAGACTCACATTTGTGGCTGTAGTTGTAGTAGCAATGACTAATATCATTACACCCTAAGTTGTTGTTGTTGTTGAGGTCTTCAGTCCGCAGACTGGTTGAATGCAGGTCTCCACGCTACCCTGTCCTGTGCAAGTCTCTTCATCCGAGAATACGTTCAGCAACCTACATCGTTTTGAGTCTGCTTACTATATTCGTCCCTCGGTCTCCCTCTACGATTTTTACCCCACACTTTTCCTTCTAATGCTAAGTAGACAATTCCTTGACCTCTCAGAATGACACCATAAGTAACACACAGAAACAATGAATTTGTTTAAAGATTCTTCCGCATGCTAGTAATAGATCATAAAACATGTTTAATGGTGGCTGCGCCGCGCGGGAGTAGCCGAGCGGTCAGGAGGGTCACGTTACGGATCTCGCGGCCTCCCGTGTCGGAGGTTCGAATCCTCCCTCGGGCATGGATGTTTGTGTTGTCTTTAGTATGAGATAGTTCACAACTAGTTTGTAAGTTTAGGGAATGATGACCCTGTGGTTAGGCCAAAGTCCCATAACCTTCACAAACATTTGAACATTTGAATGATGGCTGCGCTTGTATTGTACAGTCCCAAACTGAAATTAACTGATGCTCAGGTAAAAACTCAAACGATTCTGTCATTATATTCATGGATTGAATGACATTGACTGAAGTCGAAAATGTGTACCTAACCGGGATTCGACCCCAGGTCTCCTGATTTTGAGCAGTTTCACTGAGCCATACACCACTGGGGACATCGCGTTCATCACACCTGCTGGTGTTACTCAAGTACGCCTCACGTCAGATACAAATTCTTAACTTTACTCTGCCCACTATTAGTTTTGTAAACTGATTCGCGTAAGATTATAGACGTAGGAGTGTCTTCGCAATGAGGAAAGGACCATTGCCCGTCATCGGCATATTGTACAAGTTGTATAATGCGCTATCTGTTCTTTTAGTCATTTCCGAAAGAACAGACACAACTTACAAGGAAAGTACTTGGGCTCGAACAAACACATATAAACCAAAATCGTAAGAGACATAATGTAAAGATCCCTTATTGCACTAATGATACTCCCGCGTCTGCAAAACTCTGCAGTCGTCCGTTAGAGGCCTCTGCGTGTGCCATGCCGCATTGCACTGTGACCAGTCGGTTCGCCAGTAGTGACGGTGCAGTGTGCCTCCGAAGTTGCGTTTTGTGGTGTTATTTGTGTGGTGAAGCATCAGATGGGGCGGCGATTACTAATCAATCAAATTGTTCAAATGTCTCTAAATCTATCGGACCAAACTGCGTGGTCATCAGTCCGTAGCTTACAAACTACTTAAACCTAGGTAAACTAACCTAAGGACTACACACACACCCATGCCCCAGGGAGGACTCGAACCTCCAAGGCGAGCAACCGCGCGTTACGCAGCGAGGCGCTTTAGACGCCTAATCAATCCTGCTAATGTATTGCGATTAGTTGAGATGAAGTTACGAAGACCTTCTTCGTGAAGATGGTATTAGTATAGAAGATGAATCATTTGCATGCTTTCTCGTATCTGTTATGGTACAAACTCATAAAAATGATAATAGGGATGATAATGACGAACAACTCATTGCAAGCGGTAGTGCTACGGTAAGTGCGAGAAGAGGTGATAGAAGCAGGGACAGTGAATACCAACAGTCTTTTGGGAAGAGGGTTAAAATTGTAACTATCATCACGGATTTTGCTGACAATTCGCTAGAGAACATGTATGATGATTATTACATAAGTTATAGTTAAGATATCTGCATTACGTATGGCGTCTACAATTACATCTACAGTGCTATCTAGAGCCTGGTTGCAGAGCTTTGCAGAAAAACGACACTCACCATCACATTGAGGTGTACATATAGATCCTGTAACCAAACGTTCATACAGATATGTTTGTTCGAGCCCATACTTTCCTTGTTACATATACTGTATCTTTCATTACAATTGGAATTAGGAACGACGGTTGTCGCGTTTGGGCTGCTTGTGTGCACCTACGTCACGCGTTCTACGACGGGGTTCATTATTGCTCTGACGGCTCTGTTGTGAACGTAACGATTGCCAGCATAAAACGCGATTTAAGCGAGTTATGTAGTGGATTTTATTGTGTTTGTTGCAAGTTGCCATCACTGACGGTGGTGGCATGCGAAGAGCAAGCGATCTAAGCTTTCTTCAAGCGCAAAACCCATGTATAAGGATATCACAGTTGTTGCTTGAAACAGGAAACAATGCTTTCCCCGCCTGTGCCTAGAAATGTGCTACCCGCCATCGTTCGTGAGTCCAACTATAACGTAACAAAAAGTGAGATGAATATGGGACATTTAGTTGGTGCCGCTCGTTGGCCGGGCCAGAACTGCTGTCGACTTTTTCGTTTGCCGTGGTACACTTTGTGCTGAAAAGGGACATTTTGAATTCCTGGATGAGACTTTTGAGTTTCAGAGGTTGGCAACACTGATGCAGTCACTTATGTTATGAATGGTTCATATCAATTCTAGCTAAGTCTTTCACTGTGGTTTCATTCAGTATTCCGTCGTCTTATGGCATTTTTACTTACATGGGATTATTCGTCACTGTTTGTGGTAATAATGAAATGGCTCTGCAGTGGCGTATTTGAAATAGAAAGTTATAACAAATTTGTCAAACTGCCCGCGTCCAGCCTCAACTATAGTTATTATTGAATTTGAATATGCGGCGGTATCTTTGCTACCGCAGACGGCGGCTCCTCTCAGCGTGATGACTGTTTCACTGCAAATGTGTCAAATTCTGGGGTCTAAACTAGCTACTACATTATAATCCGGAAAAACATTTAATGTCTTTATTATACAAGTACGTAGGACTTTTCATAAATTGCATACACACTTTATTTCCATTGAAATAATATGTTTCGCAGCAACAATATAGAATCGAACTCATATGAATGGCGATCACTTTTACTAGCTCCTAACCCTACGAAACTCAACCGAGGAAGAAGAAGAATCAGCAATGACTCGTATATTATAAAAAGGACGATGTACATAGATTGCAGTAGAAACAATGTTTCATTATTACACTCGTTGACATTAATGTTGAAAGTCTTTGGTGGTGTGTTCCGTTCACACAAGATGCAGTGTATATACAGTGTTTAATTTTACGCAGTACGTTTCATAACAACAGTTTAAGCACAAGGGTTTATAGGAGGACATCACCTGCAGAATGTTAACGAAGGTACGAACAATCGTAATATCGTTCATGGTGAGAGTTCTTGGGAGGTAAGTGTATCGTCCGAATTGCCACAAAGAGGACATCGAAAGAATTCAAAGAAGGGCAGCTCGTTTCGTATTGTCACGATACAGGGGAGACAGCGTCACGGAAATGATACAGGATCTAGGATGGGAATCATTACAACAACGGCGTGGGCTATTTACGAAACTCCAATCGTCAACATTCTCCTCCGAATGCGAAAATATATTGTTGACTCCACTTAATTTGGTAGAAATGATCATCAGAATAAAATACGAGAAATCAGAGCTCGAAAGTAGAGATTCAGGTTTTCTTTTCTCCCGCGCGCTATTCGAGAATGGAATGGGAGATACGTAGTATAACGGTGGTTCGATGAACATTCTGCAAGGCACTTAAATGTGGTAGATGTAGATGTGTGGTGAGTTCACCACCGTTCTGTATGTTATTTGCCTAGGCCAACAAGTGGCTCGATAATACAGTGGTAGGGTGACAAGACTATAAATTCAACTGTCACGGTTCGGTTCTCGCTAGGTCCTAGGATTTGTCTGTCACTTTCCACTTCTTTCACATGTGGCGATGTTGCTGATACGATACCTAACTAGTAGCACTGTGATTAGGAATCCACGTTAAACTGTTGGTTACACTATATCTGGCTGAGTAAGTCAGTTCGAAGATCGGATGAGGCAAACGGCTTACCACCTCCGAATAAGACCACGCCTAGTAAAACTCTGTGATGTTCAAACCATTCTTCGGATTTTCTTAATAATATGATTGTAAATAAATACTGCAAAGAACTACACATTTCATAAATCGTTTATTGCACCATAGACCAACAGGTGGCGCTTTGTAGTCCTACGGTATTTCATCGGAGTAAATGTAAGTCACTCTTCCTTATAGTATAACCCAACATATGGGAATGTTTTTGAGGTCTCCAGGCTGGTCTGATGCTGCTCTCCACACTGCCATATCCTGCGCAAGCCTCTTCATTTCTGAATAAGAACGGCCATCTAGATTTGGGTATTCCATGATTTCCCCAAATCATTCCAAGTAAATACCTGGATGGTTCCGTTGAAAGGGCATGACTGATTTCCATTCCATTTCTTACCCAATAAACCAAGCGTGAGCTCTACGTCTGTTGACCATGCTGTCGACGGGATGCTAAACCTTAAGCTTCTTTCTACACTTTAAACAATTTACTTTAAAGAAACTTACTAACACTTCGATTAATATTCGATGTCAACAAAATTCTCTTCTTCAGAAATGCTTTCATGATTGCTTTTTGTGTGTTCTTTGCTTCGGTTTGCTATTTTGTTCTCCAAGTAACAAAACACATCTACTATTGTCTTGTTCATAATCTTACTCCTTACCGTTGCCTCTTGTCAGTGTTCGTCTTATACCCTCCATTTGAGACACTGTCCATTCGTTTAGTTGCTCTTCCAGGGCCTTTGCCGCCTCTGTCAGAATTACGATATTACTATATCCATTTTTGTCTTGAGGCCACAACAGATATTTTCTTAATATTATGGTAATAAATAAATACTGCAAATAACTACACGTTTTATACAACCATTCAATTACCGATTAATAAGTGGTATAAAAAGCATGTGACTGGTTGCAGTATTTATTTCCTAGAATCAAATTACAATAGTAACAGAAAAGCGCTAATTTTTATTTCTTCGCCCTGAAATTTAATTCCTCCTCCAAATGTTTCAATGCTGTTTATCAACTTTTTTCTCAGATAATGAGTGGTTTCAAGACATCTTAAGTAATAGAACCCAGAACGTTGCCCTCAACGTGTTCATCAGAGATAGGGGTTTCATCCAGACTGCCACGGGGACGTGTAATAGGATCGCTATTCTATATATTGTCTACATACAGGGACATCTTGGTGGCACTATGTACGGTGTCCGTAGAGAGTAAATATGAGGCATTGTTCCTAATCGACCGTTTCCAGCATCCCTCGCCCAACGTGTGTGAGAGATATTTGAGAAGATGTAGGTACTTGCGAAATATACAGAGCGTCTGTAGAAGCCATGATTATCTCTGCACACAAGTGTTCAACATATTTTAAGATATCTATGATATGTTCTTTGCCGCACTATATAGCTTGCAGTATTTTCTCTTTAGATTATCACCCACAAGGTCGTTTCATGCCGAGCTTTTCCCATGTAGCCCTATATGAATAACACAACTGCTGAATTCCACGGTTTGCCGTTACATAATTACACCCATGCCTGACCCTGACGAAATTTCTTTCTAGCATCGCCTCATATACGTTTCAGTAACTGCTCATGTCATACAGGTGCCAACCATTCTATCAATTTGATTTTGTTTTGTTTCTTACATTTTTCCTCGTTGAAACGTTGCAGACATATTCAGCCCTTACTCAATGAATCCACCTGTCCGTAAATAAGTCACCTTCAGCTTTCAGCTGTATGTTTTCAACTTTGTTTCACGGCCAGTTACGCTTCAATCAAGCGTACATGGGACACTTCATAATGTCCAATTTGAGAGAACCTTCGTTTTGATTCTTCTGTATACAGGCAGCTGTATACAGATAAATTTGAAATAATACAGATGAAGGCTCAGATGTCTTATTTCAAATATCTCTCAGTTTTAGAGTGTCACAAGCGTAAAGTTCTGTGGTAAATAGTCTACTGCAATACATTACTTAAAAGGCTTCAAATGGCTTCATTTCTGTATTTCCTATTGTCTACATTTCGAACAGGTTCGCTGTTGAGGTACAATAATTTTCGGTGAATCTCTGTCGTCACAGTGTAGAGAGATGACACAATCAATCCGCGTTTGAAAAGTCAATATATCACCGAGTCATGTAGGTATAGACGTAAAAAATGACACATCTGGGAATGGCATGGGTTTTACTGAAGTCAAAGTCCACAAAGTGACGTACATGATATATATGATACGAAAGTACTATTGCCGGCCGCAGTGGCCGAGCGGTTTGCGGCGCGCCAGTCACAGTCTTCACGGCCGATACGGTCGGGGGTTCGAATACCCCGTCGGGCATGGATGTTTGTGTCGTCTTTAGTGTAAGTTAGTTCATAAGTAGTTTGTAACTTTAAGGACTGATGACCTGGCAGTTAAGTCCCTTAAGCATAACAAACATTTGAACATTTTTGAAAAGTACTATTGAGTTTGAGAAACAACGAAGTTCTTTCTTTATAACAAATGCTTAACGAGCTGACCGTCAATCATCATCAATACCTGTAGACTAAGAATAATTTATGAACAGCACTGCAGAACCTATCAATGATCATCCTGCACGTTTTTACATGTACACTACTTGACATTAAAATTGCTACACCAAGAAGAAATGCAGGTGATAAACGGGATAAATATATTATACTAGAATTGACATGTGATAACATTTTCATGCAGTTTGGATCCATAGATCCTGAGAAATCAGTACCCAGAACAAACACCTCTGGCCGTAATAACGGCCTTGATATGCCTAGGCATTGAGTCAAACAGCTTGGATGCGTGTACAGGTACAGATGCCCATGCTGTTTAAACACGATACCTCAGTTCATCAAGAGTAGTGACTGGCGTATTATAACGAGCCAGTTGCTCAGCCACCATTGGCTAGACGTCTTCAATTCGTGAGAGATCTGGAGAATGTTCTGGCCAGGACAGCAGTCGAACATTTTCCGTATCCAGAAAGGTCGGTACAGGACCTGCAACATGCGGTCGTGCATTATCCTGCTGAAATGTAGGGATTCGCACGGATCGAATGAGGGGTAGAGCCACGGGTCGTAACACATCTGAGATGTAACGGCCACTGTTCAAAGTGCCGTCGATGTGAACAAGGCGTGACCGAGACATGTAACGAATGGCACCCCATACCACCACGCCGGGTGATACGCCAATATGGCGATGACGAATACACGCTTCCCATGTGCATACACCGCTATGCCGTCAAACACGGATGCGACTATCATGATGCTGTAAACAGAACCTGGATTCATCTCAGGTTCGTCATTGCGTACACCATCGCAGGCGCTCCTGTCTGTGATGCAGCGTCAAGGGTAACCGCAGCCATAGTCTCCGAGCTGATAGTCCATGCTGCCGCAAACGTCGTCGAACTAGTCGTGCAGGTGGTTGTTGTCTTGCAAACGTCTCCATCTGTTGACTCGGGGTTCGAGACGTAGCTGTACGATGCGTTACAACCATGCGGATAAGATGCCTGTAATCTCGACTGCTAGTGATACGAGGCCGTTGGGATCCTGCACGGCGTTCCATATTGCCCTCTTGAACCCACTTATTCCATATTCTGCTAACAGTCATTCGATTGTGACCAACGCGAGCAGCAATGTCGCGATACGATAAACTGCAATCGCGATAGGCTACAATGCGACCTGCATTGTCGGAAACGTAATGGTAAGCAAAATTTTTGTGAATTCTCTGAAAAGCTAATCATTTGCATATCACAGCATCTTCTTCCTCTCGGTTAAATTTCGCGGATGTAGCACGTCATCTTCGTGGTGTAGCAATTTTAATGGCCAGGAGTGTATAACACTAAGTGGAAACAGCTGGGATTCACATGTCCATTTCCGGGAGGCCAGGGCGAGGCTGCAAGAAGGGTACTCCGCAATCCCATAAATTAACCACGTCAAATCCGGATCAACAATGCCTACCCTTCATCTGTGTGACAAAAATGAAGGAAAAGAAAAAGAAATAGAAGAAGCAGAAGACTTGACGACCTATCAGTGCGTATGGTGAGTAACTGCCATCGTATATTTTCTTTTAACTTTCCTAATGAAGTATGAATACATAGTTCTCGGCGAGTTATGCTGATAAAATTCTCTCGGGCTTTCAATCGCGTCAAGTAGTGGATATTAAACTACCTGACGCGGTTGGAAGCCCGAGACAATTTTATCATGCCTAATGAAGTCAGCCGATCGCAGTAGAATTACTTCAGGTAATCCCACAATCAATAGTCACACTGCTCGATATCTGGATACTTGAATGATGTGTGGTGGAAGTGTCGCCTCAATCGTTTTCATCGCCAAATGTTGTGCACAATAGATCTTTCACACATGTAGCAATGTTATACTGAGCGTCAATCTATATAAAGGTCGTACATTTCAGTAGGTGTTCATGGGAAGGGTGACATGATGCTGGTCTATAACACAAAAGTGCACAAAATAACCAGAATATACTCATCAGTAACGTGTTGCTGACCACCTCCATCTGTCGACCTCTTCGAACGCGCCACATTGCGGATCGCGCGGTCTCCCGCGACCGAAGTTCGAATCCTCCCTCGGGCATGGATGTTTGTGTCGTCTTTAGCATAAGTTAGTTCATAAGTAGTTTGTACGTTTAGGGACTGATCACCCCACAGTTAAGTCCCATAAGCTTTACCAAGATTTCTAAATCTTAGAACGAGTTGGCACTGTGGTTAATGCACCTGACTCTCATTCGGGTAGACAGCGGTTCAAATACGTTTCAGACAAATGCTGGGATGGTCGATTTCATTCCCCGTCCTTATTAGAAGATGTCGACAGATGTTAAAACCTTCCATTTTGTTTGATCACTCGCTCTTGCTTTCCATGAAATTCCATATTATTTCAAGCATGTGTGAATTTTTATATCCTTACCTACATCATTACGTGATTTGGTACATGTTTAAATGTTACTGGACTTTTGGTAATTACGTAGATCTAATAGAAGTCAGCATGAGATTAGATTAAAGACTCAAAGTATCACTTACAAACTGAGGTAAAAAAATACCATGGTAAACATTCTAATATTGTGTCAGACCTCCTCTTGTTCGGCAAAGTGGGACACGTCGACGTGGCGTTGACTCAACTAGTTGTTGGAAGTTCCCAAAGGAATACTACATTGTTCTGCCTCTGGTGCTGTCAGTAATTATGAAGGTGTGTCACTGACGAATTTTGTGCATGAACTGACCTCCAAATTAAGTTTTATATACGTTCGATGCGATTTATGACGACGATTTGGGTGACTAATCATTCGTTGGAATAGCCCAGGTATGTTCTTCAAACTAGTCGCCAACACTGGCGTGCATTAAAAAAAAAAAAAATAAAATAAAAAAATAAAAAATAAAAAAAAAAATCATCATCTTCGGTTGGGGCAACATGAAGTCCAGGAATGTTTGAAAATGATTTCCAATTAGCCAAATTTAGTCATTTACTGTTACTAATTGTATCAGTGGAATGAGAGACCCACTCCATTCAGTGCAAAAGCAGCTCACAAAAATAAAAAAATAAATAAATTAATAAAGAGAAAAAAAGAAAGAAAATTGGTTTGTAAACCTACTGTACCAAACTGCTATGATCATCATCAGTCTCTAGACTTAAAAACTAATTTTAATAACTTAAACTAACCTAAGGACAACACACACACACATGCCCCAGGAATGACTCGGACCTCGAAGGACGAGCAACCGCGCGCTCCTCAGAGAGGCGCCTTAGAACGCTCGGCGACTGTGCCGCTGCAAAACAGCCCACATCATTACGGACCACCATCAGCTTGCAGTGTGCCTTGTTAAAAACGTGGGTCCATGGCTTGGATGGGCCTGCGTTACTCTCAAACATTACAGTCGACTCTTACCAACAGAAATCGGGACTCTTCTGACAAAGCTGCGGTGTTTCCGTAATCTGGCTCCAATCATTATGCTCACAAACGCAGAATGTCGTCCAAATAACAAAGGTTCACGTGTCTGTTGTCTTTTGCCATAGCCCATTAACTCCTAACAGAGGAGCACTGTGCTGTTGGTCGCACGCCGCACATTAATTTCTGCGGTTATTTCATGTTACTTGTCTGTCAGCCCTGACGAGTATACGCAAACGCTGCAGCTAGCGGTCATTAAGTGTAGTTCGTCGGCCACTGCGTTGTCCTTGGTAGAGCTATTGCCTGAAATTTGCTATTCTGGCACACTCTTTCCACTGTGTATCTCGGTATTTTGAACTCGACGATGTAAGAAATGGAATGTCCCTTTCGACTAGTTCCAACTACAATTCGACATTCAAAATCTGTTAATGCCCGTCGTGCGCCCATAACGCCGGAAACCTTTTCTCATGAATAAGGTGGTATGAATGAGGGCTCTGCCGATCACATCGCACATTTATTCCTTGTATTTGCGATACTATCGCCATCTGTATCTGCGTCTATCGCCATCCTACGACTTTGTCATCTCAGTGTATAGCTTGCACAGTGCCCCAAGAAAAAGCGAGCAAGACGAATGTTTATTTGCTTCGGGACAGAGGTGTGGCTGAGAATGAGGCACCGCGCCGCCGCAAAGGGTGCGGTAGGGCCCAAGTTTTCCCGACTCTTTATCACCTGCAGTGTGGCCGGCACCCTCCGGCGCGCTTTAAATTTCCTCCTCCGGGGCAGACGGCACATATTGACTCGCGAGCGGGCGTCCGCGCCCGTGCTAACCGGCGGCACGTCAGTAGCTGATACGCATTTCAGAAGGGGTGCAAATACACTGTCCCTGCACCACCCTTCCCCTACAACCGAATGCGGCACATTAGCAGCATTTATATAGTTTTAATTTTGTGTGACTTTTTACTCTTCAGATCTAATTGCCACTTTCACAACCTGCAGATGACTTCTCTGTATTATTCTTTTTAATTCGTTTTGATCTTCTCATATCTGCTCAGACTGCCTCGTTTCGTTTATACTGCTTAAAAGCTGTGTGTGTGTATTGTTTGGTGTTGAACCTATCGTTAAATCAGACAATAAATTGTTCATTAACACAGCAATTTGGTTTAATTATGGCCCTGATATTGATGAATATACCGTTAAATAAGAAACAGTGCAATAAACTGATTATGTGCGCAACGGATCTTTTAACTAAACAACTGTGACAAGTGACCTACATGAAACACAAACTGACTATACTCAAAAAATTTGACTGCGTGAAAGATATTAAAAACACAGCTGGCCGCGGTGGTCGAGGGGACTGAGGCGCTCCAGTCATGGTCTGCACGGCCACTACGGTCGGGGGTTCGAATCCCCATTCGGGCATGGATATTTGTGCCGTCCTTAGTGTCAGCTAGTTCGTAAGTAGTTTGTAAGTTTAGGGACTAATGACCCCGTAGTCCCATAAGCTATACAAATATTTGAAACATTTTTTGAAAAACACAAACTACTTTCTTAATGTTTGACTGCGAGAATTTTATGCAGATCAGTACGTGATTATCAAAATTCGGTATCATAATCAATTAACTGCAGTGTTGCATAACAATCATTTACTATGGCACAAATAACGAAATATGTTCAACAAGATTACCAAAATCAATACTGCACTTTAAATCCACAAATAACTAATTATCAAATAAAGGAGGTAGATTAATCTAACTACGTAAATGAAACAGGAAAGAAAGGTCAACTTTGTTACTTATTATTAATAATCACCATTACATTACTTACATAATAAAACCTTTTCATAATGACATCAAATGCAATTACCTTCATTGCAGCGGTGGTACAACGTTTTCATAGTAATAAAAATACAATATATATATTCCAAATACAATCAAATAAACTTGCTGGCACAGCAGCCTCTGCTCTACATCGGAGCCATACACACAACTCGACCGCTCTCTAAGCGAGCTAAACCACAAGTCCCACTCTCTCTCTGCGCGAGCTACAATGCTATGCGATACATAATCTTTGCCAAAGATGAAACTCACAGACTCAAGTACACACATCGATACAGTAGAAGCAATATTATACATTTTCTTGCAAGCACGTTACTCGACACAAAACAAGAGGCACAATATTAGACATTTTCTTACCTTTTTTTTTTTATTTTATTTTATTTTTTTTTTTATGGTCACGTTTCATGCTTAAGGATACCAAAGGGCATCCTTGAGGAACCAAAAATGTAGCTTAGGTTTAAACAGATTGCTTCCTGTCTACCGTAACTGACTGTGACAAGCATCACTATAAATAATAAATGCAATCGCAAAGCTGGAACAGATACCCCATAGACTTAAAAAATTTATTCAGGTAAGGTGTCAAAAGAAACCTAGAAATATCGATACATTTAGAGATCTCCTGACCGACAGCACCTATTTCTTTGCTCGTTAAAGGAGTCAGTTTTCTTTTACATGTACGATATCTTCATTTGAGTCTATGCTGGTAAACTTTCAATATTTACTTTTCTTCAAGGTATTATATAATACGGGAACACAGAAAATATAATGACACTGAACAACAAGTTTTGTTTCATGAGTTGCAGATAATGTAATACATACTATCGGAAATGCATGTAGCAAATGAACACACGGATACGAATCCCAACATTGAAGCGACTAATCAAAGGAATGTAAAAGAATATACGAAGTTATGCAGAGTAGTAAAGAGTCTCTAATCCATCTAATTACAACACATTGTTGCATAAAGCTGAATGCCTTTACAGATGTTCATTGTGTGTAATACAGTTTCATGAAGGCATGGATGTTTCGAGTATCCACTCGTATCTGGACGTGTAAATGAAATCATGCATTAAGGACTTGTTATCAAGTCACTTGTATTACTGGAAGCCTCTCTGGCATTTGCGAGCTCTAGCAAATATACATTCATCATCGGAAAGCTGAGGACCCTCCAGCTAACAGAGAGTTTCCAGATTGAATTTTCGCTCAGCACTGGAGTGTGTGCGTTCGTTTGAAACTTCCTGACACATTAAAACTGTGTGCCGGACTGGAAGTCGAACACAGAACACCGGGAACTGCTCTGCCTACCTACGAAGGCACGACTCACAGTTTTACCATCGCTGTTAACTCCTTCCTATTTTCCAATTGCCACGAACGGTAAAGGTCTAGGGTTCGAAACACGATGTGTTATAGAATTTTAATCAGCCATGAAGTTACAAATCAACGCACGCTCTAAATAAAAATGTAAATTAACTTTGGAATGGATGCTCTGGCACCGCGGTGGAGTAGCCGAGCGGTCTAAGGCGCCTTGCTGGGGGGCGCGCGGTTGCTCGCCGTCGGAGGGTCGCACGCAGTTGTGCCCGATTTACAAACATTTGATCATTTATTTCTTGAATTCTCTGGTATGTTGCTATCCATTTCTTCGCTATATCGTGTCTTCCAAAAGGCTAGTTCCGCAAAGTACGAGGATGAACGTCTGTGAAGTTAGGTTATGACATAAGCACTGGCGGAAGTAAATCTGTGAGGGCGAGTCATGAAGCCTGCTTGTATAAATCATCTGCAAGAGAACTGTCCATGGTAGAAAAAAAATCTGTGTTCGTATCCTGGTTCAACACAGAGCTTTAATCGTCCACGAAGTCTACAACATGTTGGTCGCAATTTGTCTCGCGAAAAAAATACTGCCACGTGGGAGTAGCCGAGCGGTCTGGAGCGTCACGCTGCCGATCGCGAGGCCTCCCGCGTCGAAGGTTCGAATCCCCCCTCGGGCATGGATGTTTGTGTTGTCTTTAATATAAGTTAGACATAAGTAGTTTGTAAGTTTAGGGACTGATGACCTCGCAGTTAAGTCCCATGACCTTTACAAACATTTGAACATTTTTGAAAAAAAAAAAATGCTGTCATAGTTGCGTGGAATACAAACAGCTTGCATGTGGTTAGCTTTCAATACCAAAGCCTCTCGGTAGGCATACAAGACGAGGAAATATGAGCTGCAATTTAGAAACATTGATATACATGATGTTCTCATTTTTATCAACTATCAGAAACAAAATAATATAATGATGATATATTGCAAGAGAGAGAGAGAGAAACAAATGAAGAGGTACTTAGAAGAATACATGAAATCAGATCTCTGTGGAAGAACATCCATACAAGAAGAGACATACTAGTAGGTCACATTCTAAGACAACATCATCATCGGAACAATAGTAGAAAGAGCTTTTGAGGGAAGAAATCGCCGGGGACGACCCAGGATGTTACACATTCAACTGATCGTGAACGATGTTGGATGTAGTACATACGTGGAAATGACGAGTAAGGGAAATAGAGCAGAGGAAATCAACCTCAGGGTTGAACACTTAAGTAGAAGAAGATTGCAACTCTCTGTAAAGACTGAGCAGGAAACGCAGACTAGTGTGTAGAAAAGATAATGACAGTCACACAAATTTTTGGACACTGCCTTTACTAGAAAAATATAGGGCTCACATATAATTACATGAGCAATGCTCAAGCACATATGACTGTTGCATCCGGCTGCTGTGACTAGACTGGCACGTCAACGAAGGGTGGGGGGGGGGGGGAGAGAGAGAAGAACTTCTCTACTTCTCCTTCCCCCTCCTTTAGATGTAAGCAAAGTTATATGTAATTCACAGTAGTATTTCCTATATTACGTATGTATTCCATTATTTCGTTGGTCTATCTCCTCTTTTCCTTCATCCTCCTATGTCCATCCTCTTCACTCTATCTTTACTTGCTGCTTCCCCCCTTTCTGTGTCCACCTCTTCCTGCCCCTGTCTCTGTACATCTGCCCTCTCTCTCTATCTCCTCTTCTCCTACATGTGTGAAAAATTACATAATATCTCCCAACTTTCAGGATGAAAGATCAAACGGTGTCGACGCCTATTGCAACTTACCCTCCGCCATGCACCGTACGGTGGGTTGCGGAGCATAAAATCCAACTCGATGAATGAAATACAGAAATGTGCCTTGATTGTGATCGGTCAAACGAAATGTGTAGTTCCTATCGTCTCATATTGTGTACAGTCCGTACAAAAATTAAAATTTTGGCGCTTGCTTGGAATTTTCAGGCTTTCCTTTGTAAGTACCCCGAATTTATTGTTGTTATTGTAGTTGTTGCTGCAGGGTTATCATTCCCTTGTTCCCAGCTAATACCTCACATCATAAGTTGAACAGTTTAAAATCAAACGCGAGACACCCAGTACACGGGACGTACAGAGAGGCAGTGAGTGCTAAAATAACAACATAAAAAAGGAGTAAAGGAGTAGACCAAACAGTCAACGGAGCTAAAACATCACAGCAGAAGATTGTGGATGGCTGATCACAAGGATAATAAAGGACGAGCCAGCCACTGTGCACACACTAAAAATCTCCAGTGAAAAGCAAGATGTACGGCGTAAAAGTGACAACTGATTAATAATTCTGCAGTGGCGAGGGCCTGAAAGACCAGGCGGAGGTATCCACCACTAAATGAAACGATAAAAGGCAGCTGCGCGCATAAAACCTAAAACAAGGTCAATCATAGAGGCATCGTCAGATAGGCAAGAGGAAGCGCAATAATCAGGTTTCTACAAACTTTTGCAGAACCTCAACGAACAAATCAGAAAGACTGTTTGTTACCTTCTCCGTCGTCCATTTGGTGTGGTATAATGATGATGTCGTTCAGAATACACTATGAGAAAAGGCACTTTCAGTTCTTCTCAAATTTGCCAACCTCTTGACAGATCTTCCATTTTTTTCATATAAACCTTTTCCTGCGAATTACGAATAAAATAAGATAAGAAATCAGTCAAATCGGTCGAGCCGTACTCAGCGACGTTGTTGCATACACATAGCAATTGATTTTTATTTATCTAACTTTTAAGAATGCTATGGACTGAGAGAACAGTTTAACTACCTCCTTACTGTCTCACACTTGCAAAATAATGTTGAACCTAATAAAAAATCGAATAAAAAAGAAAATTGAGGCAAACCTAGGAGAAAACCAGTTTGGTTTCAGATCTAGAAAGGGAACTAGAGAGGCGATACTAGCTCTGAGGATGGTATTAGAAAGACGAATTGGAGTTAATAGAAAAACATACTAGACGTTTATAGATTTACAAAAAAGCATTTGACATGGTTAATTGGAAATTGTTATTCCGAACAATGAAGGAAATAAATCTCGATTGGAGGGACAGAAGATTAATATGGAACCTGTATAAAAGATAGGAAGCACAGATAGAAGTGAATGGTGTGAAAAAGAAAGCAAAAATAAGGAAGAGAGTAAGGCAAAGGTGCCCATATCACCATATTTGTACAGCTTATTTATTGAAAAAGCCATTGAAAAGTTGAAAAGAGGAACCAAAGGAATTAAAATTAACGGGGAACGAATACACTGTATCCGTTTTGCAGATGATATAGTAGTACTTGCTGACTTAGTAAAGGAAGTGGAGTTTATGTTGCTAAAATTTGCGAAAATCCTAAGAGAATTTAATCTAAAAATTAATAAGAAGAAAACAAAAACTATGGTAGTTCGGAAGACAAAAGAAAGGGGTAAAGTTAATATTAAACTAGAAGATGATGTTCTAGAGCAGGTTGAGAGCTTCTGTTATTTGGGGAACACAATCACTGACGACAATAAATGTATCACAGACATAAAGAGAAGAATAGCCATGGCAAATCAAGCTTTCCAAAATAAAAGGAATTTACTAACAGACAATCATATAAGCCTAGAAAGTAGGAAAAAGTTTGCCAAAACTTTTGTTTGGAGCGTCTTAACATACGGATGTGTAAGCGTGGACTCTGGGAAAGGCGGGGAAAAAGAGACTGGAAGCAATGGAAATGTGGATATGGAGAAGAATGACGTAAACAAGCTGGGTAGATAGGAAAAGTAAGGAACAGATCTTAAGAGAAATAAATGAGAACAGAACTCTGCTAAATTATATAGGAAGAAGAAAATCAAAAAAGTTTGGGCACATAATGAGACACAAACAGTTCCTAAAGAACGTATTTGAAGGAAAAGTTATAGGGAAAAAACCAAGAGGCAGGGCAAGAGCAACGTATTTTAATAACATCACAGAAGACATAGGGATAAAATCGTATGAAGAATTGAAGAGGATTACAATGGAGAGAGGGACGTGGTTAAATCGACAAGGCATAGCCTTTAGCTTATGATGATTATGATGAACTTTTAAGAATTACACTATGCAAGCACTCCTGAAAACACAACAAATTTAAGAATGAAATTACGAAAACCGATACGACGCAAAATCTCCGAGTTAGCCGTGCGCTGGGCCCTGGCTGCTGCCCTCGCCGCGTGCTGGGTGGACGCGTGAGATGACGCCACGGGCCACACAATGGCACCCGGATGCCGCGATAGCGGCCATTGTCCACGCTGCGTGTTCTCAAAATTACTATCGACGCCGCTTTTGTGCGCAGCAAATAACTGTTTCCGTTCTCGTTCCGGCGTCTAAAATCTTCATCTGCGAGCACGCAGCCAGCGGCGGGTTGGGCGCGGTTTAATTTACGGTATCATGCTGTCGCCATCGGCACAACTTCGCCCAGAGCCGGCGTTCCTCCGCTCGATGATAGGCCATTGTGCAGCGGAGGAAACAAGAATTCATTGATACTCCTGCCTGAATAACATCTGCTACAGCTCTTCGGCAGTATTAATGGAGCAATGTAATACTCATGTGTAATTCACAGGTATGATTCTAAAGGTACAGTTTTTCTATTGTACTGAACACAAAATCCTTCAAGTACCGTATAAACTCAATCATAAGGATTCAACAGCTATTGCTGACCTTAGATTTTGTTTTATTAATACCAAGCTCACGTTCGACTACAGCTTCAGGACTGTCAGCTTCGTGATTTTGTGTAATTATCCACTTTTATATTTCGTACATTAGTAGAAATTAAGCGTTACAGAACTTAATTACATCACATGATTTTAACAAATATAATATACGTTATACTTCATCTTACGGTACGCATGGTCTTGATCTAAATACAAAATGTTCAAATGTTTGTTAAGCTTATGGGACGTAACTGCGGGGCCATCAGTCTCTAAACTTACAAACTACTTATAAACAACCTTGCGCCTCGGTTCCACAGTGGTAGAGCACCAGACTACAAATTCAAAGGGCGCGGGTTCGATACCCGCCAGGTTCTAGGATTTTTATCTGTCACTTTCCACTTCTTTCACCTCTGGCAGTATTGTTCATGTGAAAAATACCGAGTATCACCGTGGTTCGGAGCCCACGTTAAACTGTAGGTCCCCCTATAACTGTCTGGGTAAGTCTGTTCAAAGGTCGAAGGAAGGCAACGGCATACAACCTCCAAACAGGGCAATGCCTAGTAAAGCACTGTGGCGTTCAAACCAATCTTTGGATTATTGACTGCTATATTAAAGACAGCACAAACATCCATGACCTAGGGGGAATTCGAACCCCCGACGGGGAATGGCCTTCTGGTGACCGAAAATGTCCTGTTTTGGACGAAAACTGTTATCTACAAGGAAACGTGGAAGGGCTGGAATGAGGTATTCGTCTTTTCTATTTAGCTTTTCTTTCAATTCAATTGTTTGTGAATGGGACTAACTGCGGGATCATCAGACCCTAAACTTACAAACTACTTATAAACTAGCTTATACTAAAGACAGCACAAACATACATGACTGAGGGGGAATGGGAGCCCCCGACGGGGAATGGCCTCGCGCATCGGAGCATAGCGCCATAATGCGCTTGGCCACTCCGCCGCGGCGATCTTGATCTGTATCTTTGAAATATATTTTATGATCAGGTATTATTATCCTTTTGGTGACCGAAAATCTCCTGTTTTGGATGAAACCTGTTATCTACAAGGAAATGTGGAAGGGCTGGAATAAGGTACTCGTCTTTTCTATGTAGCTTTTCCTTCAAATGATGACAACCTTACAATTGATTGCTCACTATCATAGGCTTACATAAAGCAAATTAATTACTGTGACAAGTAATAAATCCTTAGTTAATGATTATTTTTAAATCTTCTCAAACAAGAAAACATTCCTGTACCATACGTTCAATTACGAACACAATTTGTTAAAAGGTTGAGAATTTACTATTTACCGCTCACTATCAGAGCCTTAGGAGAAAACAATTTAATACTATGACAACTAATGACGCGTTAGTTAGTGATTTTTGGTCTAAAATTTATATCCAGTGTGCTTTATTTTAAAGCAAGGTCAAAAAAATTGCATGAAATTACAGATCATGATAAAGGTAGTGATTACGATCAGTAACATTTTAAAACAGAACGATCAAATCTAAGAGGCCACAGAATATCTATTCATGTAGCAAATTTAAGCCAAACATGTAGAAATTACTATAGGAACTGATTTCGTAGTAGAACTTATAGGAAACAGACAAGATCAACTCCACTTACATTGACAAAGATTTGCATAAATGGAACTGCCCTACAAATACCTACAGCCGAAAATTCAGCCAGAAACACATGATTACAAACACCGCAACAAACTGCGCCAAAGTACAATTACGACTACAGGAACTGATTTCGTATTAGAACTTGTATGAAACAGACAAGGTCTACCCCACTTAAATTGACAAGGACATGCATAAACGTAACTGGACTACAAATACCTACAGCGGAAAATTCAACCAGAAACACATGATAACAAAAACCACAAAAATTCTGCCAAAGTACAATCGATTGGAGGCGTCATAAGTTACTGCAAAACCACAAGTTTCTGAACACCATCACACAAAAAAATCAGTCAACAGAGTCAGGAGCTCGTATTTTGAAAATCCTCAGCATCAAACAATTCTTTAAAACCCTTCACAAAAATCCAGATAAATTTAAACCCGGAGACAGATCTCCAAACGGTTCATATATATTTAAGAGCACAGTTGCTATTCAATCGGGCTCCTCTTTTAATTAAATTCCAGCGGAAGCCAAGAAAACATCATCTAAAACAGATTTACGATACAAATAGTCACCCATCAGATTGTCGATCTTGAAGGAGAATTACTCGGTTCAAAGAGACACGCAACTTGCATGACATCCTCGGGGAGATTAACCCGAAAAAAACGGTTTGATTCTGACTAATCCATGAACATTTCATCTAATAATGGACTCAAAGGGGATCCCGTTGCCAACCCATCTGAGTGTACAGAGACTGTTGGAGCTGAAAATAGCTTTGTTTTAAGCATGTCTGTGTTTCCACTCTTATATCTTCTAACTCCATTGGATTCGTTTTTGTTCTTTGTAACCACTGTATTAGAATTTCCACAGCCTCCACCACTGGAATGTTGAACAGGCTACTCACGTCAAATGAGACTGGATATCAATAAGTGGCATCGGTACATCTTTTAGTTTCTTGTTAATGCAAGTTAGTTATATATTCCAAATTTTCGTTGAAATTTTGTTTTCGCTTTAATTATTGAATCTAGTCCATGGCTAATTTATGACAAGGTGCTCAAACTGGAGATACTAAAAGTATTATTGGAATCCCTTTTAGGTGGTGTCTGCGTAATCCATAAAATCTGGTTGTTATTGGGTTTATGTTTGGGAGGTACTTGGAATCATTATCCGTAATTACTGACAGGCAGTTTTAATGAGGTTCTTCCCTTCCACAGCGTACTTCATTATGGGATCATTAGGTAACAGAAGAAATGTTGCAGTGTTGAGGAGAAACACATTTTATCATTGTAATCGGACTTATTAAGTAAAACTAAAATGTTGCCATTGTCTTACTTGGTGGCTATCACATCTTAAGGCAATAGCTCTTTTCTCCATTAGATCAATATTCGAGTCTCTTAACAACTTACATTGAAAATATTTATATTTACAGTTTTTAGTTCGGGAATTACCGGATGATTTATTGACACATCATCTCACAGAGAATATTGAAGATCAGCTTTCAGTATGTCGAGCTGTTTTTCGGAAATGTCTGATTTGGTGGAATATTTAATTCCCTTATTAAAATTTGGAATTGTTCAGAAGACAATTTTAGCTTTAATCAGTTACTGACACGTTCTGCAAACTGTTGATTTTTAGTAGATGTTGGAACTAGTTTGACTTTACACAATGGTCAGTTTTATCTTTCCGGTACATCAGGTACGCCATGTCTGTAATGGTCATCGCCTTTTCAAAAACATCACATTCACACGTGTGAAGGATGGACAATATTTACATGTGAGCAACTTGCAAATGTAAACACACGTTATTACGCACTACCTAACTCGTCAATATTTCTTCATTCAGCCACGTACTCTGAGCAACACAAATAGCGTTTTTAGTCGCTTTTGTAGCATTTTTTACTTCAACAGCACGTATTTCGGCATTATGTTTAGTTTTAAGCACTCGCGATTCAGCCAAATACACTGGTCAAAACAATTAGGGAGATCAGTTGAGATATTTAGGTACTGAAGTGATGTCACCGGTAGAATGAACTAAAATGTTTCCACGTCTTGCTGTCGGTTCTACGGAATGGAGACAACAACATTACGGCAACCGGGACAATGGTGGCAACAGGAAGTTGCTACAGATGGGGTTGCTGTTGAATTACAGAAGTAGATAGTATAGGAAGCACGTATTGTAATGCGACAACAATGCGACTTAACCGAACCACGGTGGAGTGGTACAGCGGTGTAAGTCGCCCTGCTGCAGTGCGCTTGGTTGCTCGCCGTCGGAGATTCGAGTCCTCTGTGGGCGTGTTTGTGTCTGTTATGCTAACGTTAGTTTTAGTTTAAGTAGGCTGTAAGTCTATAGACTGATGAGAATAGCTGTTTGGTCCAAAAGCTTTAAAAACATTTGAACTTACCCGAAGCTATGGCATGAAGAGCCATAGGGAGGTTGGAAGCATGACAGACACAGAGGAAGGTGGCTGCAATTATTGGGGTGCAATTTCCAAGACCTGGACGCGATTTCAGACAGTAGAGACATTAAAAGATGGTAAGGCCAAGGTCGTCCACGGGTAGCATCAGCTAGTGACCGTTATCTTCGGACAGCCCGTCCAGACAGGAGGCTGAATGCAACTCAGCTGCAACCACCCTCCACACAGAAAGAGGGCAAGCAATATCAACCACAGACAGTCCATAATCGCCTTCGGGAATGTGGCCTCTACCCACGGAGGCCTATGGTGTGTGTCCCTTTAAAATCACGATACCGTTTAGCCCCCAGAAACTGGACGAAGGAACATTGGGACTGGAGTCGTAACGAGTGGCTTCGGGCCTGTTCACAGATGAGTCAAGACTTTTTATTCTTCCGGACTCTCGTCATTCACTCTAGTGGGCGATAACGCTCGCCCCCACAGAGCTGCACTGGTGGACAACATGCTTGAAGCGAAGTGAACTGAAAAAATGGAGTGGCCAGCTTGTTCACCGGACTTAAGCACGATTGACCATGTCTGGCATGCACTTGGAAGACGCACCGCAGACAGACGAGCACCTCCCGCATTGGTCGTGGAGCTGCATATTGCAAACACGGAAGATGACCAAAAAAAAGTGTTCCGATGTTTGTAATTCTATCGGACCAAACTGCGTGGTCATCAGTCCATAGCTTACAAACTACTTAAACCTAGGTAAACTAACCTGCGGACAAACACACACACCCATGCCCCAGGGACGATTCGAACTTCCACGGCGAGCAACCGCGCGCTCCGCAGCGAGATGCTTTAGACCGCTCGGCTACTCCACCGCGGCGAAGAATGACCAAATATCCCACAAGAGCTGATTGATAACATCAAACTGTTTACGCCACACTGGTATGCAACCGTACTGGTGTCCGAGGTGATCACACACCATATACAACAAGAATGACTTTTTCACTATTATGTTAGCCCCATGATGCCTTGCTCTAAGTAAACACCATGTACACCCCAAATAACATGACGAGACAGCAAAATATCCCACTGTATCACATAAAAATTACAGTTGTAACTAATATCTGAATAAAATACATTACCATACGTATATTGTGAATGACATCTCACCTGTATGAGTAGTGTTTGTTGTGTGGCTTTAGACATCTGTTTCACAATCCTGGTGAATATGACGGACTCTTGAGCTACGTTAGCAGATTTGGTGATATTAACAGAATATTCTGTCGGTACTTGCAGGAAAACAGACATATTACAAATTGCAGAAAAAAGAAATTTCTTTTGCACAGTATTGGTTTATTATGAACCGGCTTTCGGCAATTGTTGATGTTTCTGTTACCACCGAGTTGAAGGCAAAATTTATTTACAGTTTGTAGTTTTGCCATCGCCCAGCACTCAGGCAGAAGCGACGTCTTTTCGTGGAACAACACCCCATCATTCTGCGTGACAATGCACGATGCCACACCGCTGGTGCTTTCTTGGACGTCTTACGCCGTTAGCTATGGTAGATTCTGGAACATCCACCGTGATCACCCCACATGAGTGGCTGTGGTTGTGATGTCTTTGCCAAAGTGAAAGAACCACTTCGAGGTGTCCATAATAAAACCAAATAAGATATTATCCAAACATGTTCAAATGCTGGTAAATTAACTTCTGTGGTTATTATTCTCTAGACTTACAAACTACTTAAATTATACTAACGTAATGACAGCACGCACACGCATGCCCTCCGACGACAGGCAACCGCGTCAAGGCGCCTTAGAACGCTTAGCCCCTCCACCGCGGCCTGATATTATCCATGCCATAGGGCGGTCATTATGGGAAATTTACAATAATATAAACGAAGATGATACACAGCACTTTCCGGTCATTTGACAAAAGGTCTTAAATAACGGGGGCGATTATACTGTCGATGTGTAACTGCAAGTACTTTTACGAATAAAGTTATTTCCGAGAGACATAATGGTTCTCTTTACTTTTTATCCAACCCTTGTAGTAGGTTTGTATGTATGACAGAAAAACAACGATCATTCGCGAGTCAATATGATGAATTGCAAATAGATATGGAGTACATGGCAACCGTCATAGTCACTGCTGCAGAACGATTCAAAATGGACATAGAAACTGATAGTAGCTTCGTGTAGTTGCTCTAGTTGTATCTACTCATTGCTTGATAAGATTCGCGACCACTATGACGATCTAAATTACTGTGGTGGACAGACATTAGCTTTCTCCATTGCGTATTTCAACTTTTCTGCAATTTTGGCTTGACTTTGCGTATCGACTGGGATTGTGCTGCATCTTCGTCTCGAATTTGTTATTCGAATTCGCTGTCTGCTATTGGCTATCCAGTCCATGGTCAGTTAAGCCCGAATAAGTTCTTGTATCAGAAAATTAGATGAATAAGACGGTTCACGTCATAACCGATATGACTGATTTACTAAGACATTTTCGTAAAGCTAACTGCACTATCTTTGTTTCAATATAGTCTCAAACATTTTCATTGTGGATCCACCCGCGTATGTGAAGCTTCAGTTAGTACCTGAGTATAACACTATGTACCGTAGGCAGTTAACTGGACTCTTGCACAACTCAGTTCAATTTATGATGATGATGGATGGCTTCTTACTCCTCGTTCATTCGTGCTGCGTTTATGCAAGCTTGTCGTGTTCGAGATCTTCCTGGAGGTGGGAGAGTTGGATGCACTCAGAGGTGATTTATGGCATCAGACAGGTTGTGTAACAGCTGCATGACCGAGCTGAACGTGAGAGATAAGTTTCACCACCTCACCAAAACTGTGTGAACTTGCTTCGTTTCCGGATTATTAAAAGAGCTGTAGGACACTCTATCACGTTTGCAGTCTTGTTCATGTTTCTCTTCAGCTGGGAACATATTTGATCCCTTTAAAAGTATGAAAAGTATTAGGTGGGCCTCCTTATGTTTTTGAAAAAACAACTGCTCTATAAATTCCTAAGGAGAGACGACAATTTACAACTGGTGATTCCAAATCTCTCGTCTCTTTCTAGAACAACACAACCAATACTTTTCTGAATTTAGCAGATTAGGTGAGAATTCCATATTTCACTGAGCAGCCAGGACATTATGACCACCAACCTCCTACCTTTATAGATCTGTCCAAGCAACAGTAGAAACACCTGACGACTAATGACCGCAAGTAAGACACAAACAAGGCGCATGAAGCAGCAGTAAGCGTGCCGTCCATGTGTAGAGAGGGTAAGACACGAAATCTATCTGCATCTGAACGTGAGCAGATTGTGTTGGCTCAGAAGCTCGACACATCTACATCTAAATTTTCTCCGAAATTTACACTTAAATATCTGGCAGAGGTTTTTTTCAAATCGCTTTCACAATTTTTCTTTAAGAACCCATTGTCTTACAGTGTGGGGGAAAAGGAACACCTAAATCTTTCAGTTTTTGATTTCATTTCTCTTATTTTATTCAGATGATCGTGTCTCGATATGTAGGTGGATGTTAACAAAATATGTTCGCATTCCGAGGAGAAAGTTGGTGAAAGAAATTTTGCAAATAGATATTGCCGCAACGATTTCCACCCCAAACCATGTGTCATTTGCCCTGTATCGCGATAATAAAAAATAAATTTACCATCTTTGAACTTTGTCCACATTATCTGTCAGTCCCCCATGATGGGGATCCCACAATGCGCAGCAGTACTCCAAAATAGGACGGATAAATGTAGTGAGGGCAGTTTCATTAGTAAGATTGCTGCATCTTCTGAGTGTTCTGAATTGACACACGGCCTTTCGTTCATCTTCCCCACAACCTACTGTGTGTGTTCTTTCTTATTAAAGTTGTTCGTAATTGTAATTCCTAGGAATTTGGTAGAAATCACGGATTGTAGATTTGACTGGAATATCATGTAATATAAGATTAACCATTTTCTTTAGTGCTTTTCATTAATTAGGGCCAACAGCTAATTTTAGCACTTTGCTGATATCTCATCTAAATAGTTTTGCAATTGTTCTTGATCTTCTGGTGACGTTACTGAACGTTAAACAGTTTTAACGTAGCTGCTCAGATTGTCTCCTAAATCGATCATAAAACAAGGAACGATGGGTCCTAGGAACAGTAAGGGGCCTATAAACTTTCCTGAGGAAAGCCAGAAATCATTTCCGTTTTACTCGATGACTTTCTTTTAAGCATTACGTAATGTGTCCTTTCTCACAGAAAATCTCGAATCAAATCTCAGAAGTGTGCCGATATTCCATAAGCTCGCAATTTGATTAGAAGCCACTTGCGAGGTACAGAGTCAAAAACGTTCTGGAAATTAAAAATACGGAATGGATTTGAGATGCCTAATCCATGCCAATCATCACTTCACGTAAATAAAGAACGACGCTTTCTGAATCCGTGTTGACTATAGGTCTTCGTGGTAGTTCATGACATTCGAAAATATATGTTCCAACATACAGCTGCAAATCGACGTCAAATAAATTTTGCGGATCACTCCTAGTCCACTCTTGAATATTTGAGTGACCTGTGCAACTTTCCCGTCTTAGGGTACGGATCTGTTGCTGAGCAAGCAGTTTAATATGACAGTTATTGCTTGTGTTATGTGATTTATGTTCCTATGCTGCTCCAAGGGTATCTGCTTCAAAATTACCCATGCTGGCAGCACATCTTAATTCGAATTAAGGAGTATTTGCCGTCAACAAATGGTGCAAAAAAAACTTGGTGGAACATTATCCAAACTTGGGGTCGGGCGGCAATCCGTCATTACAGATGTCGGACTTCGCAGGCTGTGCACAGAGACATACCAGGAAAGACGGCGAGCTGTCGCGGAAGTAACACCAGACTGTAGTTCTGGCACAGTTGAAGTGTATTTGAAGATACAGCGCAATGGATACTAGTAACGATGGTTTTCCGCAACTGTCGGCACGTGCAAGTGCCAATCACAACATAGGCAACGACGACTGAAATTGGCAGGTGACCGAAGTCATTGGTGTTGGCGCGGTGTCAGGGCGTCGCATTGTCTGATGAATCCCGTTACCTGCTTTATCATGACTATGGGAGGCTGTGAATCTGTCGTCTCCCTGTCGTACAGCTGCTGCTTGACACCCGTACTGTGGAACGAAAACAAGCTGGTCCCGCCACGGCAGAGCGACCGAGGGCATTGAGGCGCTATCTACGATGCGAGAGGCCGTTCCCCGTCGGGGGTTCGAATGCCCCCTCGGGCATGGCTGTTTTGTCGTCATTAGTATGGTGATTCATTAGTAGTTTGTAAGTTTAGGAACTGATGACCCCGCAGTTAAGTCCCTTAGACTTGTCAAACATTTGAACATTTTGAACAAGCTGGTCCCACCTCAGTTATGATCTTTGGGATATTATTAAGCCGCGGTGGAGTAGCCGAGCGGTCTAAAGCACCTCGCTGCGGAGCGCGTGGTTGCTCGCTGTGGAGGTTCGAGTCCTCCCTGGAGCATGGGTGTGTGTGTTTGTCCGTAGATTAGTTTACCTAGGTTTAAGTAGTTTGTAAGCTACGGACTGATGACCACATTTACAGACCACATTTACAGATATTTGAACATTTTTTTGATATTATTAAAAGGACGATTGGGCACGAAGCGAAGAGTGCTGCGATTGGCTGATGCTGCGACGTCACCGTAGAAGCAAAGGGAGGCAGCGCCTGCAGCAGCAGCAAGCGAGCAAACTACTTGCAAACCCAATAACTACTTACTACTGCTACATGTTATCATAAAATGATTTTAAATAGTTTATTTACCTGTTTACATGTTTGTAGCGGAAGCAGAGTGCCATTGCCGTGATTTCCGCTTTTGTGCTGCTGTTGCTTTTTGAATTTTCAGTTTCGTATTGAGAAACCTCATGCGAATGAACAGTCTAGTTCTGACAAAGTTTTATAATGTCCAGGGAAAAGTCTGGATATTTACCTTTGATAGAGCCACAGATTGTTTTTAGAATATTTTTTCCTTATAAATCCAACTAAGATGTCCAGGCTCTGTTGGAGGACTTAAAATATCATTAGAATGCGTTCCTAGAGTGTTGTCCGTGTTCTTTGCATCATTTACATGTTGAAATAGCTTGCTGCTTCCGCTTCCTCGGGCATCAAGTACCTAATGGCTGTAGCTGTTGTATATAAAAAAAGCTGCATAACTAAATAAACCCATTGACGTCCTCCGTCCTAGACACTGAGGTGAATTTGAGACAATTTAGGACAAAATTTCATCTCACTGCTATCTAATGCGAGCAGTCTTTCAATAATGGATTTATCAACAAATTTTCCACTCGGAAGCCTGATTCCTTTGTCCAGAAAGTGGTTCTTCATCAACTTAAATAAATTTGGAACATCTGATAACAGCCAGACTCTTTTATTTACGTATTACGATTTTGAAAAGCATGAATTTGTTTCTGTGACTTTAAGATCTTTTCACACCATTCGATTTTTTTGTCCGAAGATCACACACTACCGCAGCAACACTGTAGCGAACATTTTGAATGGATCAGATAATGCTGTTTAACAGATTAACCGTTACTTGACTGTCCAAATCATAGTGAATTCGTGGCTTCCACCCAGAAAACAAACCGTGAACCATGACAAATAACGGCCCTACAATACGATCTTCGACAGAATCGTACGTAACACTGCTGTCTACGTTTATTCCATCAAATGAGAGCACATATACAAGTTCAGATGACGACAACACCGATGACTGGGCAAGCCAGGAAAGCACCTAAACGAGCGTGATGTACTCCTTTTCAATGTTGACAGTGCTGGAAGTGGGAAACCAACCTGATTTCTCAAAAACAAATAACACTTCCTAGATAAAGCATGAAGTATAACTGCTTTGTAGATGTCCCCTTTTTGCCACTTTGTTTTTCCACCTAACAAGCAGTTTATTTGAGTTCTCGTAAAACAGTTTGCCTAATATTTCTGTCAGTTTCTCCTGGACAAGTTCCTTATGACACTTTTCCTAGCGTTTTATTTTATGGGCAGAAGCTTTCAATTTTTCTTTCAGAGTCTTTTCTCTAAACCGAAGATTTGCACCCAAAGCAGTAAGCCTGCGGCTTCTACATTCTAATTCTGCCACACGTTTCCTAAGTTCTCTTATCTGTTCTATCGTAGTTGTTGAGTCTATTTTTCGTTTTTTTGGGAGACAATCAACTAGATGTTAACGTACACTCTTCATTGTCTTCCTTGCTTGCAACCTGCCTGCTCTATTTGTGGAAACTGTATCTTTTGCACTCAAATCACTAACACCGAATACACTTCCTGGACTGTTTACACTCGGCACTGAGTCCGGTTTAAGCACTTTCCTCGGCGGTAAATTGAGACGTTCTGCTCGCAAGTCGCGGAGGTAATCATCAAATTCAAATGTTCAAAAGTCTGTATAGTCTATGGGACTTAACTACGGGGTCATCAGTCCCTAAACTTACAAACTACTTGTGAACTACTTACGAACTAGGACGGCACAAATATCTATGCCCATGCCACCGTAGTGGCCGTGCAGACCGTGACTGGAGCGCCTTAGTCCCCTCGGCCACCGCGGCCGGCGAGGTAATCATCGTGTGTGAAATGTGGCGAACAAATTGTTGACGTCGCAACAATGAAGCGATCTTTCCTGTGACACTTCGTAATCCACACATTTTGAAGCTAAATGTCTTTCGAAAAAAAAAAAAAAAAAAAAAAGATTCTTTACATCCGCTCATTTTGTCTTCCTGGTGTAAGACGTGTAAGACAGGCACCCTGTTACAGCTTAGTCGAAAATAAAAAGAAATAAAAAATAAATAAATAAAAATAAAAAATAAAAAATCTGTCAAAAACATCAAATAACACCACAAAATCAAACGAACAACAACTCAACTCTGCTACGCGCCTCGAAACATAAAGGTAGCCGCGCGCCCCACATGCTTCTACGGTGACGTCATGCGCGGAACGGCGAAATATTTACCGATGTGCGCAGGCAGTTTGGACCCCCCTGGTTTACACGACGACATTAGTTTCATGAGACTGCGCTGCTGATCATCGCGCATGCGCGGCAGGCGTACTCGCAGCTTGTTAGCGAAACTATGCGTTTTCGGTACCTTCCAATTTTGGCGAAACTGTTTGCGCGAGTTTCTAGGTTAGATGATAACCAAAACACAACAAAATACAAAATCAAATGGAGGACGGAAGAAATTGTTTGGTTTTTGGATACATTTTGCGATGTTTAGGTTTTTATTGGATTTTAATGATGAAAATTTGTAGAATAAGCAGCGGCATATTGGTGCTCTGGAAGCAATCATTCCTGAATATTGACGGGTTAACGAAAGTAATTTGCAGACTAAAATGCATTCAATTCCAAATACCTATACAAACGAACTTTACAAAATGCAGTCTAGTAAAATATCTGGGTGTGGATTAGCGCAAGTTTACAGGAGCAGGATCCCGTTGTTTAAACTGACAGACTTTCTAAGAAGAAATGAACACAAAAGAAAAGGCCAACATAATTCTGTTAAGCTGAATTATTTTATTTTAGAATATTTGTTCAAAACGTGACAGTTTTTACATTCATAATTCTTGTATATATTTATTTAAAAAGTGACAAGGTCTTACATTAATTCTTTTTCATTTTTTTTTTTAACATGCAGCATTGCATCAATTACTACAGCAGTATTTGTACTTTTTCGTGTTCCTGGCTGGTAAACTGTACTGTGCACATTCTCCTGGTTAACCACTAGTACATTTCGGAACATGAAGCAGGTAGTTTAGAGACGAAGATGAATCCCCACTTGCCGAGAAACGTAATATACTTTTTAATTTCAGTTCTGGGAACAATGCTTCACGCATAAGAGTTCTAATATTCAAATGTTTGTTAAGCTTAAGGGACTTAACTAAACTTACAAACTTCTCATGAACTTCCTTACACTAAGACGACACAAACATCCATGCCCGAGGGTGGGTTTCGAATCCCCGACAGCGGACGGCCGCGCGCACCGCAACAAGGCGCCCCAGTGCGCGTGGCTAATCCGCCGCGGCACGCATGAGAGTATCTTATTTCCTTATTGCATTACTAATTATGTTTAAAAAAAACGTAAAATGCTCTGGTGACATTCTGAGATGATTAAAATAATTTTTGAGGCTCTTCAACCAGTCTCTTTCAGCGATGTCGCTGACCTTCCGAGCTGACGTGTTTATTTTTTAATTATTTATTTTTTTTTAATGTTTTTACTCTCGGTAGCACAGTGATAGAGTGCCAGGCTACAAATCCAAAGGTCGCGGGTTTAATCCCCGCCACGTCCTAGGATTTTTATCTGTCACTTTCCACTTCTTTCACCTCTGGCAGTATTGCTCATGTGAAAAATACCGAGTAGCACCGTGGTTCGGAACCCACGCAAAACTGTAGGTCCTGTTATAACTGGCTGGGTATCTCAGTTCGAAGATCGGAGGAAGGCAACGTCATACAACCTCCAAATAGGGCCATGCCTAGTAAAGCACTGTGGTGTTCAAACCAATCTTCGGATTGTTAACTGCTTTACCTTACTGCATTACTTAACAGAAATACGATTTTTTAGTCTTTTTATGTTTAGTCTTATAATGTGACTTCACACAGAGAAGTAATAGCTCCGCCACGAATCTTAGAGCAGCAAAAACTTTCATTTTACGACGACTACGGCACTCATAAAGCAAAGAAACTGAAGTGTTTAGTTTTGGCGCCGAGTCTACAGACATACACTAAACCAATTGCGTGTAACTCGTTTCACGCAACGAGCGTCGTAACCTGGTGTCATCGTGTAGACTAGCCTTTTCTGTGTTACAAGTTCATTAGATCTTTCTTGATCAGTATCCTCTCCTGGCTAGACCCCTAAAGCTCTTACACGGTGGAAAAAATCACCCTGTATGCGGGTTGTAAAGTGGCTACTGAATGGAAATTTCCTACCTTAAATATAAACATCTTTGTTGGGTCCGCAAGGATTATGTTTGGCGGCCGGTAGGGGCGTTTGCTCGGTGTTGCCGCGCAGGGAGTCGGAGAGTAGTAGCGGAGCGTGGCGACTGCACTGGAGCTCGCGGTGGACACAGCCCGGAGTTCTTCATGATGCTGCTAGTTTTTTTGGTAACTTACTTTAAATGTTTTTCGCATTGCGCAAGGTCGCTCATTTCATTTTATTTTATATCACTTTCCATTCAGTTGGAACCTATACACAACCTTGATTAATTCGTGGTCACTGTAATTATTGTAATAACATGGATAGGGCATTAACCAAACGTAATAATAAAAAATAGCAGTTCCTTTCACTTTTTGACATTTTGATTTTTTATAATCAATTCTTTCCTGAGGGTAGGGCTGCATTCCTGTTTTAGAAAATGCCTCATTGCACAACTCTGCAATAATATGCACATTCTTCATTTTTACAGTTTATGTTACTCGTGTCGAATTTGCTGGTTGCTAATTTTCTAATTTTCTTTAATACAGATTTATTCATTTTGATTGGTTTAATTTTGTTTGTGATTATTCTTGACGCTTAAGTGATTGTAAGTTAATGGTAATTAAGTACATTGTAGCAAGTGGGTGACATGAACGATATGAAGTGAGGAATGTGTGTTGGTGTGAAGCGGGGTATCACTTCCCTTTTTACAACAAAATAATATTTCTTGCACGCATTCATTATTTGTGTATGCAGACTGATTGTATAGTAATACTAAGACAGGGCCAACAAGTTCAACACATTACGACATTCTTTTACTGTTCTCGTAAAATGACTATCAGCCAACCAAGATTTTGCATCTTTTTAATCCTTCCAATATTGCAGTCAGATAGCGTGAGTTTCGACGTGCCCAAACTTGCCTCACGAAGGTCAGCATTACGTTGCGCACTAACTGTCAAGTTACTCTCCTAGTAGTATTGCAGTCAGATCCATAATTTTAGTAGCCCGATACGATCTTTCATTTTTGTAGACCCCTGTTAGTACTGAAGGCAGCACACGCACACACACATATTAAGTAGCTCCGTTACACACACATAAACTAGTCCCGTTGCAAGGTTACCAGCCGCATGCTGACAAAGAAGAGCTATCTCGGCTCTGAACCCCTACAGTTCTGTCATTTACTCACTTGCCCGATCAGCAGTCGGGCGTAGCTTGTTACTCTTTGCCGTAAGATGAGTCGGGCTTCAGTCCAGCTGTACCTGGCTGCTAACATCACGTAAGGGCAAATCTGCACGGTATTTGCGGGTGGTTACAGTCGAGCTCTCTGGTTTCACAGAGGCAGAGTTGCTGGGGCGCGACAGGCGTGGGCGGCACGTCGCTGGCTACTTTAATCAGCCGGCTGCGGCTGCAGCGGCGCGGCGGCCGACGTGACCCGTGCCTGCGCCAGCTGCGTGCTCCTGGCATTCAATTAGCGCGCTCCGTCCGTCTGTCCCGCGTCCAGCCTCCGCCCCCGCCTCCGCCGCCGCCGCCGCCTCCGCCGCCTCCAGAGCCGCCGCCACCGCCGGATCAATACGGAGGCGCGGGCGGCCGAGCTCTCCGGATCCGCCCCCGCCATCCGTCGTCGCCTGAGTCGCCGCCGCCGCCGCCGCCGCCCCCACCCCAGCCGCCCCCGCCCTGAGATGCGGCACGTGTCCAGCCGGGCTCGCAGCGGGACGGCCCAGCACAGAGGTCAAGCCTCTGCCGGAGAGGCGAATCGTTAAAACATTCCGTCGTCTGCTCGCGCTTGCCACAACCGGTGGAGTGTCGCCGGCAGTTCCATTCACTATTACTAAACATTTCCGGGCTATAATGCCGTGGTCTAGTGGATTTATTGTGGAAACCCAACGTTTCGTCCCCGACTGCGGAGGACATTCTCAAGGGGGTTCGTGGCACTTTTGAATCTCCGATACACACCCTGGATCAGTTAGTAGCGAGCCAGGGTGTGTATCGGACATTCAAAAGTGCCACGATCCCTCCTGAGAAAATCTCCGCAGTCGGGGACGAAACGTTGGGTTTCCACAATAAATCCACTAGACCACAGCATAATAGCCAGAAAATATTTAGTTATTTTGACCATTCCGGCCGTGAAAGTTTGCATTTTACAATAATTCTATTCACTGTTAACACTACCAGTACCAAGTGGGTCAATTTTGACCCATATGCGAATTACGACAGCCGTTCCAGTCACCATATTCATCGTAGGACCAAACCCTCTCGTGACTTTTAATCGTTTGTAGTGTTGTATAACTGACCAAAATTCCATTCCTCTAAGCCAACTAGAAGTATGAAAAAATTGTTTGTTATACCAGCAGTACCGATGGGTCATTTTTGACCCAGACACAGTTTAACAATCTGATATCGGGCTTGACTCGCCGTTATTCTCGAGATGTTGGAGTATGTTATGATACTTTAAGCCGAAAATAAAGAGAAATACGAAAAATTTGGAGATCGATTAAAGCCTTATATCATTGTGGCTTTCAGCTCCTGTGGACTGGCGCCACTCAGACAAACTTCTTTACTTATTCGTGTTAGAGACATCGTAAAATACCAACATATTAATTTAAAAAGAAAAAAAATGCAGATGTAAAGAAAGGTTTCTACACATTCTTAGCCCAGAAGAGGGCTACGTCAATAGCGTTTAGTTGTGCCGACGTTAACTCCTCTATGGTACAGTGTCAGGGACTGAGCGGGCAGTTATACCTATGGGTAGTTGTTTGAATGGCTCCACAGTCACAGAGGGTGGAATCATTTTGATAGCCCCATTTGCTTAGGTTTACTTTACACCTTGCTATGCCACTGCGAAATCGGTTCAAAGACTTCCACGTTGTCCAGCTTTCGTTGTGTCCAGCAGCTAACGCTTTGGAAGGTTCCATCCACGGGTGTCTTTCCGCATCCTTCCGGCTTTCTACCGTTGTTCTGTAGTCACTCTCCTTCTGAGTTTATGTGGAAAACTGTTTCTAGATTTAAGCCTCTGTGGTGCTGGCTCCATCCCATGCAGTGGGTGCCACTTGGAGACTCTTTATATGCTGCATGTTCTCTTCGAATTGCCGGAGGTGTAATACCGGCAAGATGATAGATTTTATTTACAGGGCTTGGCTGCAAAAATCCTGTAACTATTCTAGCAGATTCATTGAGGGTGACGTCGAATTGTTTGGCGTGTGCTGACCTGCACCAAACTGGGCTAGCTTATTCGCCAACGACGTAGGCTAGAGATAGGGCTGACGTTCTTACAACCTTTGGTCTTGCGCCCCAGGTCGAACCCGTCAGTCGTCTCAGAATGTTATTTCGACCACAAACTTTCAGTTTGGTATTAAGGCAATGTTGTTTAAATGAAAGATGCCTCCCATCAGAATATGCTGTTAAGCTAGCATCACATTCGGGCGTCCCCTGGGCAACTGTTTTTTCTTACCGGCCAATCCTTTGAAGTCCAGAGACATCAAGGCATAGCTAGTGTAATGACTAGTCAACATAGGACCTTTTCAGGTCCAATAATGACTATTATCTCTGTCAATACCGAGGGCTTGTCCTTATGCAAAGAGGGACTGATAAAAGACCTATGTAAGAAAAATAAATGTGATGTCCTCTGTATCCAATAAACTCAGACAAATAAATTGGCATCACGACGAGAATTCATTCTCAGAGTAAGAGATGAGCTTCACCCCTTATGCAAGCAGCAGAAAGGAGCCAATCTCCCCTTGCAAGCATTTGACACCGGAAATGTCTAATATGGAAATAGAAGGCATTGTCAAAATCATGTTTCCTATAAACAACGACTGGGGAATGTAACATATAACTTAAGTTTCAATCCAACAAGTATGTGTGCAGAAGCTGCCAAGCCAAAATTCTTGTTCAGGGTCTGAACTCCGAGTCCACTCCAGCTCAACTTTTTGTTACTAAGTATTTCCAAACACAATTATACACTGAAATCGTTTGCTTCGATATTTTTTCCTTTGATTGCAATAAGCAAGGAAACATGTTACATTTTAGACTCTTTTGCAAATATTTGGTACTTACCTTATGTGTCAGTAAAGGTAAAAATACTATTCCTACACCCATAAAATGAATGTTTTGACTTTTGTTTCAATCTTTCTATAAATATGGACAATGTAAAATTGTTTTGCTTACTTGTTTGAATGTTCGATAGAAAACTGTAGAATTTCTTGTATAAATGTAAGATCTTGGAAACATTTATTTCTGTAAATTTACTTTTGACTATGTACTATTCACTTTAGAGAACAAATAATATTTTTCTTGTACATTATAATCTTCGTGAATGTCATCTCAACATGTAGAAACTCAAAACACCACCTAAAATAAATAAAATGGCATTTTCCTCGTGTTAAGAGCAGTGGTCAAAATTATATATATATATATATATGTATATATACCCTTTGTGGATCACGTGAAGCCTCTATAGTTCTTCACTCACAAACCATAATGCTTGTAATTAAATTTTGTCCAGCTAGGTTGGTTGTGTTGTGTAGAACCAGGGAGTGTTAGTTCCTGGAGAAGTATGTGTGTGTGTGTGTGTGTGTGTGTGTGTGTGTGGTGTGTGTGTGTGTGTGTGTTCCAAAAGAGCAGACGTCACTTCTGATCCTGCATTTGTTATTCTTTCATATTCACAGAATATATGACACCAACTGCGAATGGGCAAAGCTGAAAATGTGTACCCAGCCGGTAATCGAACCCAGGTCTCCTACTTCGTAAGCAGTTGCGCTGATCACTACACCACAGTGATCACTCCTATACAAGGACTACCTAAGCACGCGTCCTGCCAGAAACAAATTCATAGCTTTACCCTGCCCTCAGTAGTCAAACTGGTAGTTTTAGAAACAAATTTCCGTAAGAGTAAGGGCCCCAGACTAGCTCACCCATCCCACTAACGAAAGGATCATTGCCGTCCTCTTCCACTGATGCGTGTCTCCGTTCATCGTGGCGTACTGTCCAGTGGTTCATCAAGGGACTGTTGGTTCACATTGCCCCACTCCTCAACGACGCTTTGGCGTTGATTTTTCAGATGGGGATGTGAGTCGTCGCTTCCAAAAATAGCTTCTTTTAAATGTATCTCTGGCATGTTCGATGGGTTTCATGTGTGGAGAACATAATGGTTAACCTTATCTTGGGATTTCTTTATCTTGAAGGAACTTAACAACAAGATGTGCCCGAGGACGCAGATCGTCCATGAAGACGAATCCCTCACCGAAATACAGCCGATGTTGTTAGTCTTAACAGTGGACGATGTCTTTCCTGCACCTGATAGCCTTTCGACTGTGTTCCTCGATCAACAGTGACATACGGCGATCGCACATAATGACATCTTACACGCTGAACGGCGTGTCCAAGACTTTAAGGCTTACCTGGCTGTCTCCAAAAACGTATCTGACAATTGTGTGGTTGAAGGCAAAGATGAGTCTCATATGTAAGTAGCACTTGTTAATAATTCTGACGATTCTATCCAGTATGCTGTTGGGCCAATCCGAATGACGCGGCATGGTGTCATGGTGTGAAAACTAGAGGTCGCCAAACTGTACCTAATAGGCTGTATGACATGCAGTTTCATTACATTGCATGCCATACTGCCTATTACGTTGAAAGTGGCTTGTTAAGTTTTCTATGTGAGACCTTGGCAGTTGAGATTTGCAGATGCTGAAGAACAGGCCACCTCGCCATCTAGTCAAGTAAGCTTCTCTCTGACCACCCAGCAGAAGTCATTGCAGACGTGATGCGAAGCCATGCGTTTTTAACTAAGTTAAAGTAAACGGGGCCCTAAGCGCGAGGCGGCGACAATAAGCCATTGCGCGGTAGTCAGTCAATATTAAAAGCAACCTTCCACATTCACATGGACACAAAAGTTCAATCACATGGGTGGATACATATATAAACAAGGGGCATTGATCATTAATAAAATAATTGACATAGAAATAGACAAAATTAATGAGGAGAAACACTTAGGAGTAATGAATAACTCAAAATGGAACACGACCACATATTAGATGGACGTGTTTCAACGTACAGGGTATGAGTCGAAACACGACTTCGTGTGGTTGCACGAAAATCATTATTAAGCATGGGGCGTTACTCTCAGGGTTCCTCCTACCTGAAATCTGCGAGAAGCGATCCTCAGCTGCTGTGGTAGTCTCTTTTAGGTTAGTGGGAGGTTGGTAATGGACACTTCCTGTTTCACTGAACTCCTCCACGCTCGATGAACATCGCATTGGTTTTGTCCGAGACGTCTGGAAGCTTCACTCTCGACACAAAGTAAGAATGCGGATAAGATCAAACTTTATCTTCTAGGAAACTTCAAACTTCTACGAAACATCAAACTTTACCTTCTGGGAAAGGCAGTACTACTGTCATCACAAGCAGTCTACTTCCTCCCTGGTGTTATTACTGGAATTGAAATGTTCAAATGTTTGTAAATCTATAGGACCAAACTGCGTGGTAAACAGTCCGTAGCTTGCAAACTACTTAAACCAAGTTAAATTAACCTAAGGATAAACACACACACACACACACACACACACACACACACACACATGCCCCAGGAATAACTCGAACCTCCGACGGCGAGTAACCGCGGGTTTCGCAGCGAGGCGCCTTAGACCGCTCGGCCACTCCACCGCGGCATTACTGGAACTGACCAGTGGTCTCACCCGCTCCGTCGCTTTGGCACTGCTCATTGGTGGTTGTTTACATCTTCTGCTGGTTGAATGACATCAATGGAAAATCTAAAGAACTGTGTTCTTGATGCAGTATATACATTCAACGACAGAGATGATTATGATACTCCGGTGGCAGACGTACGAGGAGAGTTTTTGTATCGCGGACGGGCTTCTGTCAATGTTCCGAGGGCGTACGTTTCATAACGAGTCAACCAAAAAAAAAAAAAATTCTTTTTCCTACGTAGGCCTGTATCTCGGGAAGTGACAACTAGGATAACATCCGATAGATTATGGCACACGTGGAGGCATAGAGGTAAACATTTATCCCGCGAACCATACGCGACAGAAATAGGAAGTAGTGACATTGGTACGCCCGCTACCTTCTGCCACATACCGTGAGGTGGCCTGCGGTGTAGGGATGTAGATGTAGATGTCAATCAAGGACGTAGCCATGATATTGCCAAGGGGGTGATGAATGGAGGGGGGGGGGGGTCTCCTACATCTTCATTTATTCTGAAGGTACTTTTAATGCATTTTTCTTTTATTGTATGTACAACTGCTTTCATGAATCCATCATGCGGATAATATGTAGCCCACAGTATTAAGCAATAAAGCTTGCTTCAAAAAAGTATAACAAATGTTTCACGCGAAAATTGTTGATAAATTCTCGGAAATTCAGGCTGGTGACGTCGTCTTACAGTCGCCATACTTCGGCAACAAGACTTCTTGCCCTCTTCTAGTGTTGCTACAGTAAGGTTTTGCCAGGAGGCTGAGTAGTGTCTTCCCCATGTAAGTGTTCACTCGTTTGAATGTGAAAAATGTCTCATTGTCAGCTTCGCAAATACAATCAAAGGTCGTATTTATTTTGTATACTAAAAGGTTGTTCAATATCCCAGTTTTAAAGAAATGTCTTTATTTTGTAACCGGATATACCGTCTTTTCATTTCAATATAGATGGTGCTTCCTTCGATGTTATTTTGGGCTTTTACTAAATTTAAAAGTACTTAGTTTTGTGATGAAAAGACAGCACACCTGTCCTTTTTTTTTTTTTTTTTTTTTTTTTTTTTTTAAATTTGTGCGAGGTCCATTTACCATAGTTACATTCGAACAGAAACAACGACATGAATGACATGAATGCATTTCACCACGGTTGCTGTCTTTCAACTACGCTTTCTGGCCTGTATTTCACTCACTGTTTAACAAAATTTTCATGTTGCTTTTAATAGTAGTAGACATTAGTTCTTTACTGGCTTTTTGTTTCTTTTTTTATGATTATTGGTTCTTTTATTCTTGTTACTACTGTAATCTATCCACCGTCGTGATAAAATCTTCCTCTTAAACAAAACTTTATAAAAAATTAATACCCGTAGGAGATGCATTGTTGAACACCAACATATTACCACCTCACTGTTCTCCCAGTCAGCACATATCAGCTTCAGTGCTATAATCTGTTATAGAATACAAGTAGAAAATTGGGCTCTTATAGGAGTGCGTACATATTTTTAATTTACCATAACGCTAGTGTATGAATGAAAATTGGTTTTCCTCTTCTCGATTGTTATAAACTTACCAATAATTAGAAAATATTGTTACAGAACACAACACAAAAAAGAGAGAGAGAGAGAGAGAAAGAAAGAAACGGCTTATATTAAAGCTAACAGAAATTAAGAACTGAACGAATTAAGAAAGTAACAACGTGTCTCAAATGAGACTAAAAATGTACAGTAGTTGGTCTTGAATCAAGGAGGAGTGGACAAAAGTTTATGGTGTTATCGATATATCGCTAGTATAAATTCATAGATGACATTTTTCACTATCGGTAATGCGTATCGTCACGTGCAATTTCATTTGGGTGACAACAGTGTGTGGGAATTTGGGGGCAAGGCACTCTGGCGTTCGATGGTGCCTTGCTGCGGAGCGCGCGATTGTTTCCCATCGGAAGTTGGAGTCCTCCTTCGGGCGTGTGTGTGTGTGTGTGTGTGTGTGTGTGTGTGTGTGTGTGTGTGTGTTTGTGTCTGTGAGTATAATTTAGAAATTCGTAGAAAAGAATGTCTAATGTGTTTGGCGGATATGTAAGTGGCGGTGTGATGGTGTGTAGTTGGGTTGGGTGTCGGTGAGGTGTGATTAGTGGTTTGAGTTTTTGCAGCGAGGGGGCTACTACCTGAAGGTAGGGGTGTAGTCATGCAGCCATGTTTATTTTTGTGTTAGGTGGTCAACAAGCTCGAAATGAGTGCGGTTTTCCAGTTTGATCCGCTCATTTAAGTGATGTGCAAATGTCAGTAAAGCCAAGGGTCTTAACTGCTGCGTTTATCAATCCCTAGGCTTAAAAACTGCATAAACTAAATTAGGATAAGGACAACACAAACACACACGCCCCAGGGAGGACTCCAACCTCCAACAGCAAGCAACCGCGCACTCCGCAGCAAGTCGCCTTGAAGAGGCCTTGAAGAATCTATCGGACCAAACTGCACGGTCATCAGTCTGTAGCTTACAAACTACTTAAGCCAAAGGACAAACACACACACCCAAGCTCCAGGGAGGACACGAACCTCCGACGGCGAGCACCGCGCGCTCCGCAGCGAGGCGCCTTAGACCGCTCGAATTCTCCACCGTGGCTCGGCCACTCCACCACGGCTTAAGAAATGTTTCTAGCTGTATTGTTTCGTTGGGACAAAACGTATTTTAAAAATATGTATTCAAAAGTTTGTAATTCCATGGGACCAAACTACGGTGTTCGTCAGTTCCTAGACTTACAAGCTACTTTAACTTATCCGAAGTACAATACATGTATTCATGCCCGAGGGAGGGCTTGAACCTCCGGCGGGAGCGTCCACTTGCACCGCAACTTGACGGCTATTCACACGTGGCAAAGGTATATATTGTTGTTGTTTCTTACTATTTCCATATTTTGTGTCTAGTGGTGTATTTCCTGATCAAAATATAGTCAAACATTTTTATTTCTATCACACAGAAAATTTTCCTTAAAGTTACGTGACCTATAGGATATCTTGTTTTTCTTTTCCGTGTGCATTTTTTTTTGTTATTATTACTTTCTACCGGTTATATACGAGGCGCATCCAGAAAGTAAGTTCCGTTTGGTAATAAAATGAAATTGTAAACAGATACAGAAGAAATTTTTATTGCACAAAATTCTAAAACTCTTAAACTACTTTTCCATATAACTTCCGAAATTTTGTAGGCACTTGCTTCAAGTTTTTGCATGCATTCTTCACAGAAGGTTGCCGCCTGTGTATTCAACCATGTGGTAACAGATCTTTATCATCGTTGAAGTGTTGACCACCAAGGAAACATATTAGGTGTAAGAAGAGATGAAAGTCGCTAGGAGAGAGGTCCGAGCTGTGTGGAGGATGATCAAAGAGGTCCCATTGGAATTTCCGTAAGAATTGTTTGGTTACATTCGGTGTGTGAGGTCAGGCATTATTGTGAAAAAAATAATAATAATCTTTTGACAGTAAACCTCTTCTTATACCTAAAATATGTCCTTGGTGGACAACACTTCAACGATGATGACGAGCTGAAAGAACATGTTACCACATGCTTGAATACACAGGCGGCAACATTCTATGAAAAAGGCACACAGAACCTTGTGCCATGCTATGACGCCGGCCGCGGTGGCCGAGGGGACTGAGGCGCTTCAGTCACGGTCTGCACGGCCTCTACGGTCGAGGGTTCGAATCCCCCCTCGGGCATGGATATTTGTGCCGTCCTTAGTCTTAGTTAGTTCATAAGTAGTTTGTAAGTTTAGGGACTGATGACCCCGTAGTTAAGTCCCATAGACTATACAAACATTTGAACATGCTATGACAATTGCCTACAAAATTTCGGATGCTATGTAGAAAAGCAGTTGAACAGTTGTAGATTTTTGTACAATCAATATTTTTTCTGTATCTGTACACGTTCGTTTTATATAACCAAACGGAACTACTTACTTTCTGGGCGTGCCTCGAATTATGCCCCTTGACGGGTGACCGACACCGTCTCAGTATACCCTTGGTTAATAAAATACGTTAGAGAGCATTTTGAATGATATGAAGTTAGAAGTTCATAAGTACAGATAAATGAATGTAGTGGGAGTATACAAGGAGAGACACAGATCGTGAGGGGTTTTGTTTGCTGTGGTTGCAGAGGGACGAAGAGAAGCCGTAAAACGAGTTAGAGGAAAACGTCAAACTGATCATAATACGGAGCCACAGAGGGGGAGTGGAGACGTGTGCGGTGGTTTTAATTGGGAGGGCAGGGCAGGCTCCCCTCGCCGCGGCCCGGCGGGTGGTCCGCCTAAGCCTCTTTGGGAGAATTAACGGCGCTAATTCAAGGAACCGCCGCACAATAGCCGCGGCGCGGCTAATGGCGCTGTTGACACACAAGATGGCGGCGCGGCCGGCTCGGGTTGCGCCACCCCTTTATCCATTATCGGATAACCGGAAGTCGTTAGGACGCGCGCGACACAGTTCGCGCATTACGGCGCGCGCTTTGCGCTGATTGGCCGATGACAGGCGGCTATCAATTACAGCGGCCTGTCCTGCTGCCGCGGGTGGCAGGTGGCGGGGGCGGCGTGGCGTGGCGCTGGCTGTGCTTGGCTGGGCTCCGTTGAAGCTGCGGCTCGTGCTAACGCGGTGCACTGCGCAGTGGTGTGGACTGCAGAGAAGTGTGTTATTTTGTAACACAGTTACACAGATTTCGCCCGGAGCTGTAAATTGAAAATCTGTGCTCTTTTTGCTTACAAAAACTGGACTGCACAGGCACTCATACAGCTTTCTCTGAACTGCCAGGACTGACAAGGGACACTGAACACATACAGGGTGTCCAGAAAAGGACTCCCTGATTTCAAAATCAAATATCTCGAAAACAAAGATCGATATAGGAATGCAGTAAATGGTATATTTATTGTGAAAGCTGTAAGAAGTTTATACAGCAGTTTGAAACAATAGCTACGAAAGCTGGTAACAGATGGCGCCAGTGGCGTAACTAGGACTTGGCTTGGGGGGGGGGGGGATAGATCTGCTTGATGAACAAAATTTTAGTCAGTTTCCAGACACACTAGCTTCTACCACTCCCGTTGAAGATTAATACACTCCCATCCAATGAAAGCTTATAGTAAAACACCCCGAGTTTCCAAACTTTACCTTTACCAGATTGCTGTTATACAATTTTTTTAGGGTTCTGGGGGCGGGGGCTTCTATCCCCTTCATCCCCCCCTCCCCCCCCGTAGTTACGCCACTGGATGGCGCTGTACGCTGTACAGCTCATATCAGCAAACATAAGTGAAATAATCGTTGAAAACACTCTTTGCTAACAGTCACATCACAATGTTTTCAAAATGTTCACCATTGGCACTACAGAGGTGGCGCAAACGAAGAACGAAATTCGCCATCACATTTCGTAGTGTCTCAACCGAAATGGATTTCCATGCCACAGAGATCGCCGATTCAAGCTCGTCCAGCGTGGCGGGATGCTTCGGGTAGACCAAGTCTTTCACTGTGACCCCCCAAAAAAGTCACAGGGAGTTAAATCCGGCGAATATGGAGACCTATCCACGCCTACACCAGTAAATTTGGGACATTCCAAACCAATGACTCGATTCCCGAAGTATTCCTCAACAAAGCGAAACACTTGTTCGGTCCGATGTGGTCGGGCTCCACTTGCATTCACTATTCAGTACCTGGTAGATCCTCTAACGCTTGCTGTGTGGCGACAAATTGTTCCAAAATTGCAACGTAACGTGCATCAGTGACCATTTCTCGAATGGAAAAAGGGCCAATAATGCTTCTTCTGAATACTGCAGCCCATACAGTAACTTTAGGCGAATACAGGAGTTTCGCTTCACACCAATATGGCTTTTAGGAACCCCAAAATCGCCAGTTCTGCTTATTCAAGTATCCATTCAGGTGGAAGTGTGCTTCATCTGTAAAACAGATGCAGCCAACATCAAAGCCTTCACAATCAATCATTGTGAGCATCTGGTTAGCAAAGGCAACCCTTCGTTGCACAGCTCGTACGGGTATGGCCTGGTTCGTTTGAATTTTGAATGGTAACATGTGTAGGGGACCATATGCTTTCATTCTGTTCACGTTCACACACGCTACTGGCCTACTGCACGGGCTGTACTCTCAAACAACTCCCATGCATGTATTAAACTACGATAAACCATGGTAGACAAATAAAAATATACAAAGTTCAGCCGGGCGCGGTGGCCGAGGGGACTGAGGCGCTCCAGTCACGGTCTGCACGGCCACTACGGTCGGGGGTTCGAATCCCCCCTCGGGCATGGATATTTGTGCCGTCCTTAGTAGTAGCTAGTTTGTAAGTAGTAGCTAGTTTGTAAGTAGTTTGTAAGTTTAGGGACTGATGACTCCGTAGTTAAGTCCCATAAGCTTAACAATCATTTGAACATTTTGAACAAAGTTCACTGAGAGGAAATTGGACACTTGTTAAGGGGAATAGAGTATTAAATATCAACCAAACATTACAGTATTATGCTCAAAAGAGTGTTTCATCTTCATACATCCCACGTGGCGTCTTGCACGGTAACTCTAAGTGGCACAAAGAAAACCCCTTAAAAACTTCTTTAACGGTGATAAATCATAAATCGCGGACACATACTACTTATCAGCAATTTAATGTAATTACGTTTAATCAGATCAGAAAGGTTCTCATCACACTTCTCTTGGTGTGACATGCCCCTCCATGTGGCATGGTAACAGACACGTGCATCTAAGTGCGGAAGACAAAAGAATTAGAAAAATCACACGAAATTTCAAACAAGTTTCTTCCACAGGCACAACAGGGTAATTAATAGCCACTGCAAAATTGAGATTTCAAAGTCCACCATAACTAATCTGACGAAAACCAAACACACACCAATGTCGCCAGCATGGTTTGAATCTGAATGACAAAGAAAAGAACTCAAAATTCATCTCGCATCATCATGGAATTTACCCCCCGCGCACCACAGAAACATTAACAATCTACAATTGGCCCAATATCGGCACACAATGGCGCACGGCTGATGGCTCTTGCACCACGCGAACCGTTGCGAGTTACAAATTCTAGTCTGAAACATTCTAAAGCAATGAAACACCCCCGAAAAAATTATAAAAATGACTTCTCCTACCGCTCCCCTATAACTGAAACATTTCCCCGTTATGCTGACCCAAAATTTCACAAAATTTCCGCTTAAGTAAATACTGTACTATACCCAGGGTCACAATCATACATCCACTAGCTGCAAGGCCTGGGTCCTCTGCCGAACATGAGCGATCGCTCGCCTAACCGCCTTTCCGGTTCAACTCAGGAGGAGGCACGCTCGTATTGGCTGATAACCTAACCGACTCCCATACAAACTTGCGAATGGTAAGACATAGGCACCTACCGACGAAACCTGCAAGGAAACCTCTCGTCCAATACATAATTTCCACGTTGGTTGTCCTTCACCTTCTTAAGCATCTCTGCTCTCCAGCCACAGCCTCACACACACGAAGACTGACACATATTGACACTCGCTATGATTGGGGGAGAAGGGTGCAGGGGAACGAAAGCTCCTTATGTGTGCGAGGCTCACTTACTATACCCGTAATTAATAATAATACAACACTGAGCAGTCCTGTCTCCACTGTTCTCGGTACTCTCTCCGAAAGAAATAATAAAGTGGCACGAAAGGCCGTCTCTAAATGAAATTGAAAGACATACGTACACAACTCTGTGGTTTCCTAGAGAACACGTACCAATTAATGGAAGTTAAATAGAGCGAAACAACAGTATCGTTTCATTCTTTACTGCCCAAACAACAATAGTCATGAAGCACGTTTATTGATTCGTTACCTAATCTAATTCCTTCAGCATCGCCTGATTTTCATACACTACATTCCATCACCCTTGTTCTATTGTTGTTAATGTTCATATTATACACTCCTTTCAACACACTGTTCATTCCGTTCAATTGCTCTTCCACGTTCTTTGGTATCTCTGACAGAACTACAATACTATTAGTGAAGCGCAATGGCTTTATTTCTTCACCCAGAACTTTAATTCCCTCTCCAAATTTCTCCTTGCTTTCCTTCACACCTAGCTCAATATACAAATTGAATAACATTTGAGAAAGGCTACAAACCTTTCAGGGGGACTAAACTGCTAAGGTTATCAGTCCCCAGGTGGGAAACGGAAGTAGTGAGTATAGGAAAGGAGGGGAGGGGGAAAGGAAATGCAGTCCGGAAAGTAAAGAAGAAAGGAAGACTGCATTAGCTCGGGGGCCCGTGCTAGCCACACACGTACTCACGAAAGAAACGTGAGTCACCTGGGAGGGAGGAAGGGGGGATAGCAACCCTGTCTTACTCCCTTCCCAACAAAAGGTATCTATTCATTCCCTTCGACTTTAATAACTGCTACCTGGTCTTTGTACAATTTATAAATAACCTTCCATTTCCTATATTTTACCCCTACTGACTTCAGGATTTGAAAGAGCGTATTCCAATTAAAATTTTCATAAGCCTTCATCACATGTACAAAACCTAGAAATGTTGGTTTCACTTTCCTTAATTTATTACGCTATTATGCTCAATATAGTGTTCCATCTTTATACATCCTACGTGGCGTCATGCACGATTACTCGAAGTGCGACAATGGAAACTGCTCAAAAACTTCTTTAACCATCAGAAATCATACATCACGGACCCCTACTACTTATCAGCAATTTTATGAAATTACGTTAAATCAGATCAGAAAAGTCGCAAAGTGGTATTGCCTCCCGTGTTCCTACATTTCTCCTAAAGAGTAACTGATCTTCCCCGAGGTCAGCTTCTACCACATTTACTATTCGGAAGAATATCAAGGAAAATTTGGAGGAAACTGGATTGGTAAATACTGCGGAAGTAGGCATGTCTCTCATTGGGAACGTCAAGACGAAATAGAACTCACCGTAACGTAATGCTCAGCCATATCCGCCCAGGCGCCTTGCATGATGAGCAGGTGTCCGCCGCAAGACGTCGCCGCCGGCCGCCAGTTATGGAGATTCATCCCGCTGGCCAGAATTGAGGAACGTATCAGTAAGGCGGCTGCGGCGGCGGCTCGCCTCGTTACGACGCCGCCATCCATCTCCTCGGCAGCGGCTGGGTCCACGTCTTCCAGCCACTCTCCCTCTTGCCGCAGACAAGGCGTTCAGTCCCGGTCTTCGTCCCGAGCCTGTAGACATAGTGCGAGCCCACATGGCTTGCATTTCAGCTAACCGATCTAGTTGCACGCGAGTATATCTCTGCTTGATGTTTCAGGATTTTGTCACCACTCTTAATGCGACGCACAGTTAAATTAAAGGACCCCATCTATTTCTCTTCTTTTTATTATCCACCCCGAGGAGTAGAGCTGGCTGTCTGATATCAGGCCCATAATGATTCGCTGTTCTATTGAGCCAATATCAGACAAGCAGGAAAGGAGGGATCCCAATTGGGAATACGTGGGAGGGGCTTGACAGTTCAGCCATGCGCCTTACATCCAAGAAAGGCCTTCCGAAAGTCTTGGTCGGAGCCGGCGGACTGGAACCAATTTAATCCATTTCTGGGACATTTTCCCACATTAAATTTGGATTATCAGGCTAGTGCGAGTGCACTCCCGACAATCAAGAACTGGACGCCAGAGTTACTTTCGTAAACTCAAAGGGATCAGCTAGACCAAATATAAACGTGGCTAGAGGAACCGCACGCAGAGCATGGTATTCTCTGCGTAGTTGCCATCTCTGCAAAACATCAACATATTTACTATACAAATGAACTAAAGTTCCTTCAACAGGATCCCAATAAAGTAAACGGTGCCAACATAGGATAAACTATGCTAAGGCCCAATACAGCGGAGGCTCTCGTGAGGCCCGCCCAGCCCCCTAAGAACTGGGAATGAAAAAAAAAAAAAAAAAAAAAGATCCCGTCCAAACCGAATACCGAATCTGGTGACGTCACTGGGCGGAGGATGACACCGCGGCAGGACGGTACCTACCCGGTGAGCCTTTAGAGAGACCTGTGTCGGACGCATATCACTCATTTATCTTGTAATTGAATTTTAACGGATTTCTTTTAGTGCTCATATCATGTTTATTATTTATGGTCAATTTGCAGTTCCCGCACAATCCAGATATCTATGTCGTTTCACAGTTGCTTTTGATCTTCTGCTGACTCTAATCGAGAAACGACAGCAACATTCGCGAACAGTCTAAAAGAGCTGCTGAGATTGGCTCCTAAATCGTTCATAAATCGAAGGAATTGTAGGGAACCTACGACACTTTCCTGCGGCATTTCATATGTATCACTTCTGTTTTCCATAAATTACTTTGTACTCTGTTCTTTTAGACGCAAAATCTTGAATCCAATTACATAGCTGAAACGTTGTTCGATGAGGACGCAATTTGGAAGTCGTTTGTGAGGGATGTACGGTGTCAAATGCCTTCCAGAATTCCAGAAATATGAAAGTCATTTGATAATCCTAGTCAATATAACTCGTTACTTCATACGTGTAAAGAACGATCTATTGACCCAAGGTCAACACGGATTTAGAAAATATCGTTCAAGCGAAACACAACTAGCTCTTTACTCACACGAAGTAATGAGTGCTATCGACAAGGGTTCGCAAATCGATTCCGTATTCCTTGATTTCCAGAAGCCTTTTGACACGGTACCTTACAAATGGCTTTTAAACAAATTGCGTGGTTATGGTATATCGCCCCAAAATTTGCGATTGGATAGGGGATTTCTTGTCAGAGAGGACACAGTTCGTAGTTATCGATGGTAAAGCATCGACTAAAACAGAGGTGATATCGGGCGTTCCACAGGGTAGTGTTATTGGTCCTCTGCTGTCCCTCATTTAGATAAACGATTTAAGGGGAAATCTAAGTAGCTCTCTTAGGTTGTTTGCAGATGACGCCGTCATTTACCGTCTAGTAAAATCATCGGAAGATCAAAACCAACTGCAGAACTATTTGAATAAGATGTCACTATGATTTAAAAATTGGCAATTGACTAAATCGTGAGAAGTGTGAGTACATGAGTACGAAAAGAAATCCGTTAAACTTGGTTTACAAGATAAATCAATCAAAAGTGATGGCCGTAAACTCCACAAAATACCTAGGAATTACTATTACTTTAGACTTAAACTGGAAAGAACACGTAGATTATGTCGTGAAAAAGGCGAACCAGTGACTGCGTTTCATTGGTAGACGCCTTAATAAATGCAACAGAACTACTAAAGAAACTTCATACACTATGCTTGTCCGTCGCTTTTTTGGAGTATTGCTGCCCAGGGTGGGATCCTTATCAGGTGGGTTTGACTGAGAACATCGAAAGAGTCCAAAGAAGGGCAGCTCGTTTCGTACTGTCACGATACAGGGGAGACAGCGTTACGGAAATGATACAGGCGCTTATTGCTGCGACGTGGGCTACTGACGAAACTCCAATCGCCAACATTCTCCTCAGAATGCGAAAATATATTGTTGGCTCCCACTTACATAGGTAGAAATGATCATCAGAATAAAATGCGAAAAATCAGAGCTAAAACGGAGAGATTCATGTGTTCTTTCTTCCCGCGCGCTATTCGAGAATGGAATGGATAGTAAATAGTATAAAGTGGTTCAATGAACCCTCTGCCACGCACTTAAATGTGATTTGTAGAGTATCCCATGTAGATGTAGTTATAAAGTAGCTGTGTTTCACAAGTACGATACTTTCTGAATCCGTGTTGACAATGGGTGAGTAGATCTTTTTCTTAGAGGTTCAAAAAATGTTCAAACGTTTGTATAGTCTATGGGACTTAACTATGGGGTCATCAGTCCCTAAACTCACAAACTACTTACGAACTACGACGGCACAAATATCCATGCCCGAGGGGGATTCGAACCCCCGACCGTAGTGGCCGTGCAAACCGTTACTGGAGCGCCTCAGTCCCCTCGGCCACCGCGGCCGGCATCTTAGACGTATATGATGATCTTAGAACAAAGTATATGTTATAAAATCCTGCTGCAATTCGACGTTAGTGGTATGGGCCTGTAATTTCACGGATCTGTCCTATTGACTTTCATCAATATTGGAGAGAACCGTACAAAATTCAGTCGTAGGATACGGATCTTTCGCTTACCGAGCGCTTGTATGTGATAATTAAGTATGGAGCCATTGCATCTCTATGTTCTGATCAAAAGAGACGCTTTTGTTAAGTGATTTAATTTGCTGCTGTACTGATTCGAATTTTGGAGTATCTAATCAGCACACCTGCTAAGATATTTCCCCCCTGGGAGACGAGACGATCAATTCCTTTTTTCGTAGAAAGCGGTTATCGTTGAAGGATCCACAACCGCTGCATCTCTGCACATCCTCGTCCGACTGAAACCAACGTTCACGGTTAAGTATCCTCAGGTCGTCAAAGATGTGAAACTCACTCAGTGTATTGATAGTGCTTCCCCACCAGTTCGCAAAAATTGAAGCCTTCGTCCGACTGACAATACATTCCTCAGCATTTCCAGTCTTCAAACTACTGTGCCAATATAATTAGACAACAAGTCCACCTTGTGCTTGATGTGAAGCAATCTTCATTTATTCATTATGTTATTCATTCATTTACTTCCAAATTAAAACTCTGCTAGCAATTTTATTTTTTATATTTGGCCAACTATGGAAAGCAAATAACTAGTTTTTTTCCTTGTCATCTCCTGTCAGAATTTCTTAATTTATTAGCTTCTTTGTTTTCCCTCCTCATCAGATGGATCCATTTCGGCCTTAGGTGGTTCGTGTTAAAGCGATTATTTATTGTCAACTCTGCTTTTCAACTCTCTACTATTGTGGACCGTCTGTAGTTTGAATCCAACTTCAGCTCCATCCTTCTTCGCCTCATCAGCCCATTTAAGTGACGCCGTTAATCCCTCAATGTAACTGAAGAACCTATTGGTCAGTGTGCATTCATCCTTAGTAGGAGCCCATATAACACTAACCTTCGCTACGTCATTGCGTCCGCAATCTTTTCAATATTCTAAGGTGTCACAGGAAGCCATGTTGCAAGAAGGGAAAGGAGTCCATCAAGTTGATATCAGAATTTTGCCAGTGCCTTAGGCGGGACGGAATGAGTAGAGAAGGAGAGGTTTAGGGATTAGTACGAGATATGATAGCGGCCAGGAAGTCAGCCGCGCCGCGGTGGAGTAGCCGAGCGGTCTAAGGCGCCTCGCTGCGGAGCGCGTGGTTGCACGGCGTCGGAGGTTCGAGTCCTCCCTGGGGCATGGGTGTGTGTGTTGTCCTTAGGTTAGTTTACCTAGGTTTAAGTAGTTTGTAAGCTACGTACTTATGACCACGCAGTTTAGTCCGATAGATTTACAAACATTTGATTTGAAGTCAGCTGCAGCTGCAATTAGAAACTGTCACAGCCCTACTGCTATATATTTTGTCTGTTCTTTCGGATATGTCAGAAGGAACATGTCATATAATACCACATTATATAACTGTAATGTAAGTATGCTATAAGGAGACACCTGACCCACAATTCCCTTATACCTAAACACTCAGAAAAATTTCTGAACACCGTTCGAAATACTGCCAGTAGAATTAGGATCAATATTGATTGTTAAAAATTAATGTCAACTTTACACTTTATTTAAAAGCTAGCTGTTCACTGTCAGGATCAACAGCGCTAAAGTACGTCAGACCAGTTCTTTTACTTTGTGGTACTGCCTAAAAGAATCCACTGAATGGCCTTCGGTATTTTGTAATCCTCAGTGTACAAGGAAGGAGCGACCGCTACGCAGGTGCCTGTTTCATTAAGAGTCGAAAGGAAAAAAAAAATTCATTACTGCGCATTTTAACAAAAACGCAATCGCTTTACACCGGTGAAAGCAAAGTCGTGTGAGTAAAGAAAGCGACGTAATTAAGAAGTAGCGAGAATTTGAAGCGTGATTTAATTACACTGCAGAGATTGCGGACGGAAAACAGGGCCGAGGCTTGCTGAAAGAATGGATGGGGGGGGGGGGGGCAGATTCAACCTGCCTTCACCCTACTTGGAGGGACTGACGCAGTCATTATGCAAGGGAAACAACTGAGATTAACCTGTACATTACAGTTACGCTTCAGACGTCTTTGCTCGTTACAAAGCGTTTTCTGTTGCCAGTCAACATTTGTCTGTATTTTTGTTCTGCACGACATATTTCTGGAAATACTTCCTACTACAACGTGCGGTTTTGTGATGTTGATAGACGTAATGTTTATGACCAGTGAGTTGCTACATCGTTCTGATGGCTGTAGAACTTCTTGTTGAACTCCTATGTAGTAACTCACATACAGTGAAATAAAAGGTGAACGCAACATGTTTAGCGGAACACGAAATGAAGACACAGTAAACCCAGATCTTTTTTAATGGGAACCCTATATTTTTTCTTCAGCAATCCATAGCATGACAAATCACATAAACAATGGCGTTGATTGCATCGCAATATTCCAATTGCATCCCGAGATATTGCGACGCGAAGTTGACGCTTGAAATACGCTAAACGTGCGGCTAGCGCACATTCTGAGACTCAGACGAGAACCCCTTGCTGCTCAGGACGTGCGCTAGCCGCGCGTTTCGCGTATTTAAAGTGTCAACTTCGCGTCGCAATGTCTCGGGATGCGATTGGAATATTGCGATGCAATCAACGCCATTGCTTATGTGATTTGTCATGCTATGGATTGCTGAAGAAAAAATATATAGGGTGTTTTGTGTCCCAGCCTCGTCGTCGCTTTTGTGTCTCGTTTCCGTCGTAGGTGTCGGTGGCCGAGTAGAAAGACCGACACAGGAATAAAGGATGCACGCTTGTGCAGGTAGGAGGTGACCAGCCAGTGGGGCAGCAGAAACTAGAAACACTAGAGTAAATTAGAACGTGATATATATTTCTTAGAGACTTAATAATACTTAAGTTTTTCATAGCGCAGTACTGCAGAATGCTGATACATAGTTGAGCTAGAGGCCTGCCTAGTGCCTATCCGATAGCCAAGTCTTCACTGGTGCCTATCTGATTCCGAAGTGTTAACTGGTTCCTATCTCAGTCCCAAGTGAACGATGTCGTTCAGTGGTGGCCACGAGCGGGATAGCACCAGAGGGCGCTCGTGGCTGACGTCGTAAGAACGCCGCGCCTTGCATGCGTGGCGGCGCGCGGCGAAAGTAATTGGCGCGCACTTCGTACTTGTGCGACAACACAGGGTGTCCATTTAAAAAAACATAAGTTTGTGTTAAAAATACACTTGCTTTCGTTTTAGAATATTTCCAAATATGTACATTCGTGGGCCCCAACCGTACATTGAAACCGGTGAGGGTCGTTTTCCAATAGCTGTTATTGGTCCAGAGATATTTTGGGTGGGCAAGATAGCTGGGACTCCCTGTATATAGATTTAGTTGTTTCACGACAAGTTTTTTCTGGGGGTTCACTAAACACTGCAAGTGGGACGTAAAAGGTTTAACCTTTAATGGCAATGACGACTGAGGCATGCGGACGCGAGTAGAGCCTATGTCGGTGGGGACATGAGCGCCCACGACCCTCGGGCGGCCGGTGTGGGCAGGTACCGGTGGCACATTCTGGGGCCACGTAAACAATTAGGAGTGCGCGACCCGCGCCAGTGATTTATCAGGCGGGCCTTTGTGCCGCCCTGCGGGGGGCGCCGGCCTTTGTGGGGCCGCCTCGTAATGAGCGGCCGGCCTTGGCGACCGGCGCCCGCCTGATGGACGCGCCCTGCTCACGTCGCCGCCCACCGCCCCACCACGCCGCCGCGCTGCTTTTCACTTCCTATCACCAGAGATACCCAAACACTTAACCCGTTTCATCAGTAGTATACTACGAAAGTTTCGAAATGGACGAGGAGAAAAGAACTGTCTGCGGCTTTTGTTGGTATCAAAATGTTCAGATGTTTGTAAATCTATCGGACCAAACTGCGTGGTCATAAGTCCGTAGCTTACAAACTACTTAAACCTAGGTAATCTAACCTAAGGACAACACACACAGCCATGCCCCAGGGAGGACTCGAACCTCCACGGCGAGCAACCGCGCGCTCCGCAGCGAGGCGCTTTAGACCGCTCGGCCACTCAACCGCGGTTTGTTTGTATCGCCTGGCGCCTTAATGACTAACTGCGAAGTCACAGATCCAAAGTTCTTGGGACTAATCTTTCGCAGGTGCGTGGCGGAGGGTACATTGTACCACTACTAGGCATATCCTTTCCTACTCCACTCCAAAATAAAACGAGGAAAAAAAGATTGCCTAAATGCCTCCGTACGAGCCTCAATTTCTCTTATCTATGTGATCATTACGCGAAATGTAAGTAGGCGGCATCAAGATCGTACTACACTCAGCTTCAAATTGCGGCCCTCTAAATTTCCTCAACAGAAATTCACGAAAAGAACGTCGTCTTTCCTCCAGCGATCCCCAATTCAGTTGCCGGAGCATTTCCGTGAGACTTGCGCATTTTTCGAACCTACCAGTAACAAACCTAGCTGCTCGCCTCTGAACTGCCTCTATATCTTCCTTTAAACTGATCTGCTGCGGGTCCCAAACACTTGAGCAATACTCAAGACGCGGTCGTAGAAGCGTTTTATACGCGGTCACCTTTGCAGGTGAAGTGCGTCTTCCCAAAATTCTCCCAATAAACCGAAGTCGGCTGTCCGCCTTACTCACAACAGTCCTTACATGTTCGTTCCATTTCATATCGCTCTTCATTGTTACGCCTCGATATTTGAACGACGCAACAGCATCAAGAAGCTCACTACTAATGCTGTAATCTAACATTATGGGATTGTTTTTCCTACTCATGCGCATCACTTTACATTTTTCTACATTGAGAGCTAGCTGCCATTCTTCGCACCAAATAGAAATGCTGTCTAAGTCATCCTGTATGCTATTACAGCCAGTTAAAGACGACACCTTCCCATACACCACAGCATCATCACCAAACGGCCGCAAATTACTGAACACCATACGGCTTTACTAGGCCGCGGCGGAGTGGGTGAGGGGATTGAGGCGCCTTGCTCCGATGCGCGAGGCCACTCCCCGTCGGGCCTTCGAATCCCCCTCGGGCATGGATGTTTCTGCTGTCTTTAGTATAAGTTAGTTTATAAGTAGTTTGTAAGGTCAAGGACTGACGACCCGGTATTTAAGCCCCATTAGCTTGACAAACATTTGAAGTAGGTATAGACCTCTTTCTAAGTGTTACGCAGATGCCTTTCTGTGACCTCTGAACCGACTGACCCAGCCAATAGCAGGAGCTACACTTTAACGTGGATTCCGAACCACAGTCCTACTCGACATTTTTCACGTCGACAACATTGTCAGAAGTGAAAGAATTAGTGACAGACCAAAATCCTAGGAATGCGGTGACCAAACCCACGACCTTTGGGGTCAGAGTCTGCCTTTTTCCCGCCGCTTATTTTTTTTTTTTTTTTTTTTTTTTTTTTTTTTTTTTTTTAGTTCGGCCACCGAAAGCTCTAATACACCGCGCTAGCATTACTCGGCTATCAAGCCACATGTTACGGTTACCATTCAACAAATGCTGTGGCTCGGTAGTACTGAGTGGCAGACTATGAACGCCGCGGGTTCGATCCCCGCCAGGTCCCAGGATTTTTATCTGTTACTTTCCACTTCTTTCACCTCTGGCAATGTTGCTGATGTGAAACATGTCGAGTAGCATGGTGGATCGGAATCCACGTTAAACTGTAGGTCCTCCTATGAGTGGCTGGGTAAGTCAGTTCGAAGGTCGGAGAAAGGTAACAGCGTACCACCTCCAAACGTCGTCAAACTGTTCGTGCAGATAGCTGTTGTCATGCAAACGTCCCCCTGTGTTGCCTCAGGGATCTAGACGTGGCTGCACGATCCGTTACATCCATGCGGGTAAGAAACCTGTCATCTCGACTGCCAGCGCGAGCAGCAATGTCACGATATGATAAACCGCAATCGTGATAGGCTACAATCCGACCTTTATCAAAGTCGAAAACGTGATGGTACAAGAGGCATCACAACAACGTTTCACCAGCAACGCCGGTCAAAAATATAAAAAACCGGTTCTTGTCCTAACACCCCACAATGGGATGGATTCATTATTTCTAGACAAATGGCTACATTGAATTTCAGTTCGCAGGATGACACTTGACCAAACAGAACCACTACTTCTAATGAAAATTAACAAATCAGAGGTGACCACTCTGAGGAATTTACAAGCGAGGGTTGAAAGCAGCATTTACAACCAGATGGAACACTGGGAAACTGTTTTATTTGGTAACCTTATGTAACAGAAATCTGAATGACACATTATTGACAATAAAAACAGATTGAAGAAATAAATTTTTCATAATTTTTATCTGTGGTACTTCATAAACTAGTTTGACTGTGTAGAAAGTGCGTTTTCACTTACAGATCATAAAACGTTTCCCAGATCGTCATATCATTAAAATGAAACTTGTATACAACGACTTAAGTACAGTAATTAACAGTCTTTATTAACGATGTGTCAGAAATGACCAAAAACGGTGAAGTGATTTCTGAAGGGTCTGATTTGTAGCCATTTGCTTGCTCTTTCATATTTTGTTCTGTGACACACCTTTTACTATCCTGGGAAGAGCAGGGCGTAATATGTGGCGTAACACATAGAGCATATGGTTCGGTTAACAAGTATTCTATATTTCTATCTAAAATCGGACTGACACCTACTTGTACTCTCAGTACGCCAAAACCCTCCAACAATTTTATTTACATTTAACAAACCAATTTATTTAAATATATATAATTGTGTAACTAGCTTGTGTTAAGCGATGACAAGCGATGACAAGCGTAACACTTTTAAAAGTTTCGTTCGCGCCAAAATGTTGCGACTGGCGCGTAGTGACGCAACTATAGGCCTTTGACAGTAAACAACTGTGTCTGCCGACTGCAAGTAATGCGTAAGATGTATCACGAAACTGTTAAATATCTGTGAATTTCCGTTATACAAATGTGGCTTTCTATGGAACAATGACTGATAAATAATAATAATAATAATAATAATAATAATAATAATAATAAAAGAAAGAAAAACAGAGAAGAAAAGCCACTAGCATTCCGAAATGTCGTGTGATAAAAATCATTGTAAATCATTGTTGTATAGTGAAACATGTACACTTTAACATACAATTGTAACCTCACAGGGGACAACAGCAGCGAATTAATATATCAGGTTAGTGAAAAAAAAAAGTTTTCGTCTTCAGACGCTGAAGCTTTAGGAATCGTAACCGAGCGTTCTGCAGCGCGTCAGTCACAGTCTGCATGGCCAATACGGTCGAGGGTTCGAATCCCCCCTCGGGCATGGATATTTCTGCCGTCCTTAGTATTAGCTAGTTCATAAGTAGTTTGTAAGTTTAGGGACTGATGACCCCGTAGTTAAATCCCATAAGCTCTGCAAACATTTGAACATTTAGTTACGAAACAATAGAGTCCCTCACATGCGGTGCATTTTCTACCACAAATAGGAACATTAGCACGAACTGTCTTGGTAACAGGATCGAGCATAGAAAGAAGGTACTTATACAATAGCTGCAGCCACCTCCCTGTGTGTCTGTCCCGCTTCCGGCTCTCCGTACCATAGCTTCCGGTAAATCGCGTTGTTGTTGCATTGTACTACCTGTTGACTAAACTATGTGAACCCAACCGCTTGTGTAATTCGTATAGCAGAGTAAACAAAAGTCATCATCAACCTCACTCTGCAGCAACTTTGTGTTATTACCCCTATCTCGGTTGCCGTAATGTTGTCTCCACTTCATAGAACCGACAGAAGGTATTTTAATTAATTTTTCCGATGACAATACTTCTGTACCTAGATATCTCAACTGATCCTGTAATTGAAACTTCCTGACAGATTAAAATTGTGCCGGAACCGGTATTCGAACCTGGGACCTTTGCCTTTCGCGGGCAAGCGCACTATCGACTGTGCTATCCCGACACGACTCACAATGCCGCCTCACAACTTTACTTCCGCCAGTACCTCGCCTCCTACTTTCCAAACTTCACAGAAGCTCTCCTGCGAACCATGCAAGACTAGCACTCCTGGAAGGAAGGATATGGTGGAGACATGGCTTAGCCACAGCCTAAGGGATGTTTCCAGAATGAAACTTTCACTCTGCAGCGGAGTGTGCGCTGATTTGAAACTTCCTGGCAGAGGCAAAGGTCCCAGGTTTGAGTCCCGGTTCCGGCACAATTTTAATCTGCCAGGAAGTTTCAAATCAGCGCACACTTCGCTGCAGAGTGAAAGTTTTTCTGGATCCTCTAATTGTTTTGCCCATTATAAGTACTACGCAAGTGCGACAGTGGATAACTTCAATGATCTAATGGGAAATGTTGTACTAACTGTGACCTGGCCGTTGGCAAGGATGTCCATAAGCGAGAGAAATTTTCGTACTACACTGTACGACTCTCGTGTAGTGGCCAGGTTAGCGAAGAATTTAAAATTGTATTAGTCTGATAATAATAACTTTCGTTATCAGTAGTAGCAACTGAGGGAAATGTGATAAAAATCAACGCTTTATATGATACTGGGAGTCGTCCGACTTTCTACACTGGTTGGGCTGGTGTTCTCGATTCTGCCAATCAGAATTACACTCCGAGGGGGAGTTTGGTGCATACTCGCAAAAACAAAAGAAGTTTCAGATTTGTGTTTTTGAAGATATGGAGAGAAGTTATACACATTTAAATGCTTTGACATGGGTAAAGGTAACTTACAGAAGGTATATGAGAAGGATGGTCTGAATAGTAGAGTGTTCTCTCTTCTTCTTAGACCAAGTACCCAGCTCCTAAAGTGAGTTTCAGTTCAGTGTTGAATCTGATAATGATACCAATATGGATAAGATTACCTGACATAGTCTGGTCTGGAAGCGATCGAATTGTTTTATAGTTTTCAAAATGACAAGCCAAGATCGCACACTAACAATTTATTAAATGACGACCGGTTTCGGTGCAGTGTGTCACCATCATCTGGTCACATATATGTTATAATCTAACACATATGTTATAATCTAACATATATGTGACCAGATGATGGTGACACAGTGCAGCGAAAACGGTCGTCATTTAATAAATTGTTAGTGTGCGATCTTGGCTTGTCATTTTGAAAACTATAAAACAATTTGGATGTTTTACAGTTACTTTCCAAACGTGAGAATACGTATACTGTAATGAAAAATAAAACATAGATGACAGCGTGCATTTACTGTTATTACTGTGTAAAAAGAGACGTATTCTAGGCTATCGATATCTTGTGTATGAAGTTCATAGAAGTTTTCATCACAAGGAGCCGATAATCACTGACTACGTTATTGGTTTACTCCAAGCTTTAAACCTCTATGCGCACAAGCAGGCTTGATTTTCTGTTAATTTACCCGCATAGAAGTAATACAACTCTTAAACATTGCTCAATTGCGTTTACTCAGTACAGAACAGGGATTATTAGTAATTTGTCAACGAAATAGCGAAATATTTAAAATGTTTTAAATATATGGGACGTAGCTTATTTGGTTACTAGTCCCTAAGCTTACAAACTACTTAAACTAAAATAAACTAACCTAAAGACAACACACACACACACACACACACACATACACACACACACACACACACACACACATACAGCCATGCCAGGGGGACCACTCGAACCTCCGAAGGCGAGCAACCGTACGCTCCGCGCCTTAGAACGCGCGGCCACTCCACCGCGACATTTGTCAAAGTATGAGGATTTCTGGTTTGTGGTGGTTCGGAGTTACATCAGGGTGGCCTCTGTTCCTTCTAATCATAATTTGAAGCAATTTCAACTTACTTGACTGCGCAACTTTAAAAACTTCCTAGGGTTTTATTTGCGGACGGAGAAGTTAGTACTCCTTCCTCCCATAAGTCCCCTAAAACCTCCACATCCTTGCGGATGCTGTTGCGTAGCAGTGTGTGTTTGTACCGCCCTACAGTACGCACGAGGTGCCGTAGTTGCTGTCCAAGTTTTTATGGAAAGCACAGAGTTTTGACTAACCAGTTGTCTTCTATAGTTGTGTCCCCAGCGCAGAAGACAGCACACAGGTCGTTGGTTCTTCTACAGCGTACAAGTGAGGCTAAAATGTTTTTTAGAATGGAAGCATAAGAAGCGACTCGCAAGATTTTTAATTGTAAGGGATGCCATTTATTAAATAAATAATTAAATATGAACAACTTTTGTTAATAAGACATGGCCTATGCTGCCCATAGCTCATGTTGAGACCTCGACTGTTATTACTATTACACAAATCTTTACTCATGACCGGCGCGGTCCGGCGCGTATAGTGGTCAGCTCGAGACTGAAACTGCGGCGCGTTGCGAGAGGGCACCTGACGCTCTATTTCGCGCCAAAACAGGGCCGTCGCGCCTTCTGCAGTATCGCTCTTCTATTGTTACAATAAGAGAAGGCACCTTAAACTTTTCAAACTGTCAAAATCTAGCCTGTCCTTGAGAGATATTTATTACAAATTCTCAGCTCTGAATAACTAATATTTAGTATATAATAAATGAAACTAATTTCAAAAGAAATCACGTGACGTGAAATGCAGCAGCCAATGCGATGAGAGCACCAGTAACATAGGCGGGCTTTCCCACGGGAACCAGCACCTACTGTGCCATATGCTAGTGCCCCCCACCCCACATTTCAACATATGCTGCACTTCTGTCTTTCTTCCGCGTTTAAGACACGTACGATGTTAGCAAAGAGACGGCCAGTGGCCAGAAATATGAAGTGGCCACAGGCCAGGAATATCACAACTTACAGGACGGCGCCCGTCGTCACACTGGCGCGCTCGACCGGGCGTTGCCAACGGCGCCCGTATGGCGTACGGGCGAGATCATTCCTTCCGTGTTACGCGTGTTTAGCTTGTCTGTCAAGAAGGTTTGTTACCTAATGTGGAGGTCGTTAATCGTTCTTTCACTAGACGGAAGCGCGTTATGGCTATCTAAGCATAGAGGCGATTTATTGTTCATTCACCAGATGGCAGCGCTTATCGTCTGTCCGAGACACTGTGGCGATTATTAAAGTGCGTGGTTTAAGTTAACAGTCGTTCTTTCGCGGGTGTTTTCGAAAGTAGAAACGGCGTGCAACAAGCTCACAGAGTCCGAAATCCTAGATATTTTACATGGGGATCCTGGATCACAAATTGAGGTAGTGACAGAGAGGATTCGTACTCTGCAGACGAAAATACAAGTGATGATACAGGTCTGTGTATGTTTCAATTATTTGTAATGTGATTATTTTATTCCCGTGGTTTTTTAAATTGTAAGTAGAGTTGTCTGTTTTATTTACATTTCTCACTGTCTAGTACTGATGTTTGCATTTATTTCTAGACAGCTGGCAGGCAGTGGTACAGACAATCAGTCACGACCTGTGCTGCCTGTCCATGTGCGTAATTCTAAAGAAAGGGTGCAGGACTGGTGAAAACTAGACGATCAGCCACAGCTGCCGATGTCCCAGGAGATAGTCGGTGTTGCCTCCCATTTATATATATATACATATATATTTTACTTACTTCTTTGATGACTGCATGATTGGACAGATCAAGAGTGAAACAAATCGGTATGCTGGCAGTACTACAGCAGCAATGAAACATAAAATCAGTTTAAAAATAAGCTCTATATGGCACAAACGGTCTGCGGTAAAGTTACACGAAATACACTGATTTGGGCTTTGCGTCCCTCATTGCTTCCAGGATTACCGCACAAAAAGTAATTACACTTGATCTCCAACGAATCTTTAAGTTGCTTTTAGCCTTCCCTGTACAATTTTCGTGAAAGTAGATACAGAAATACTTGTTCCAGATAACAGGCAGAGCTCATAAAAGTTTTCGTTTTCTTACCTTTCATATGTTTTTATACAAATTATATCACTTATATCTATTGTACATTCTAAAATAAAATCATGTTTTTCAAATTCGCATGCTTTTACCTTTTAAATTACGCGAAAACCATATTCCATTTATGTACAATGCAATCTGTTTTATAAACATCCTAAAATATGCCAGTTCACAGGCAAGTGCCTGGTGTGAATAGGGCAGTGCTGAAAGTTTTAAATGTTAGGTACCGGTACAAATTCGCAATGTTCAAATGTTTGTAAAGTTATAGGACCTAACTGCAGTGGTAATAGGTCCCTAAACTTGCAATCTACTTACATACCCTAAGAACAACGAGCACACCCAAAATCGAGGGAGGACTCGAACCTCCCACGGCGAAGGTAGGGGTACTCTTGTACCAGAGTAGTGTTAGCTGCACTGCTTGCGATAGAAAAGCGCGGTTGAACCAGGCGGTGGTAAACACACAGCTCGGGCTGGCTGCAGATAGCGGGGTCGGGTCGCAGGCGGCGCGTTTGATGTCTGCTAATCTGGTGGTTCTCTCAGAACCCGCGGCCAGCTGCACACTCGCGGGGCAGAGGTGGCAGAGGCCACACGCTCTTGTCACGCGGATGTCCGCGGCTGCTCAGCTCAGCTGTCTGCACTCCGTTGTCGCTGCCACAGGCTGACCATGTGGACAGCGGTTCTGGCCTCTACAGCCTTCTGCAAGTCACCAACAGGTGTTACAGGTGTGCTCAAAAGCGAAGGCTGGTTCTGGAAAAACGTAAATAGATATTGACTCACTACAGTCATGTATCGCTTATAGAATACGATGACCAGACGTCCAATATTTTACGGGGTCGTCCCTTATTTACCCTCAGTCATCCGTTGTTCCGACAAAATTAACAAGAGACGTAATTTGTCCTGTATTTAACTAAGCGTCCCATATATTTTGCAATAACATGTTTTCTAAGTTATGTTCAAATGTTTGTAAATCTATCGGACCAAACTGCGTGGTCATCAGTCCGTAGCTTACAAACTACTTAAACCTAGGTAAACTAACCTAGGGACAACACACACACACACCATGCCCCAGGTGTCCACGGCGAGCAACCGCGCGCTCCGCAGCGAGACGCTTTAGACCGCTCAGCTACTCCACCGCACACTCCAAGTTATGCACAGTGTAACAAATTGGAGAACATATGGCAGTCATAACGAAGTCCCTTCTGAAGGCATTTGTGTGGAGTGTTGCCTTGTATGGGAGTGAAACGAGCATGATAAACAGCGCAGACAGGAAGAGGATAGAGGCTTTAGAAATGTGGTGCTACAGAAGAATGCTGAAGAATAGGTGGGTGGATCATGTAACTAATGAGGTACTGAACAGAATTGAGGAGAAAAGGAATTTCTGGCATACCTTGACTAAAAGAAGGGATCGATTGTTAGGACACATTCCTAGACATCAAGGAATTGTGAATTTTGCGTTCGAGGGATGTGTATGGGTAAGAACCGCAGAAGAAGACCGAGAGGTGGATACAGTAAGCAGATTCAACAGATGTAGGTTGCCGTTCTTATGTGGAGTTGGAGAGGCTTGCTCAGGATAGAGTATTCTGGAGAGTTGCATCAAACCAGTCTCCGGACTGAAGACCAAAACAACAATTAAAAAAATAAAGAAAATGAAAATAGGCTTTAACTCAAACTTTTCCTGAAAAGAGTGGGGTTATGCGGGGCTAATCTATTGTATCCCATCCACGTCGCTACTTTTGTGTTTCGTTTCCGCTGGTTGTCTTAGGTGTCGGTGGCCGAGTAGAAAGAGACCGACACAGGAATAAAGGATGCACGCATGTGCAGGTACGGAGGAGACCAGCCAGTGGGACAGCAGAAACTAGAAACACTAGAGTAAATTAGAACGAGATATATATTTCATAGAGATTTGGTAATACTTAACTTTTACATAGTTCTTGACTGCAGAATGCTGATACATAGATAGAGGCCTGCCTACTGATGATTCCTACTGCCTATCCGATAGCCAACTCTTAACTGGTGCCTATCTGATTCCCAAGTCTTAACTGGTGCCTATCTGATTCCCAAGTGAACGATGTCGTTCAGTAGTGGCCACGAGCGGAGTTGTAGCAGAGGGCGCTCGTGGCTGACTTCGTAAGAACGCCGCGCCGGCGCGCATGGCGGCGCGCGGCGAAAGTACGTGGCGCGCACTCTAGACTTGTGCGACACCACATAATCCTCGGAATTAATTCTCCTGGTTGCAAACTGTCGAATTTCAACTCCGACTTGGTGATCTAGACGATTCCATTCGGTTAGTGGTCGTTAAGAACTGTCATCTCCTATGTACAGGGATCAGCCAGTTACAGTTTTATGGTAACAACAAATAGATTTCGGTTGAGACCATAAAATGTACGATACCACGCCTATTCTATCTAACCTTTGTTAGTTAAAATAATCATTGCGGAATTAGAAACAGGGAATGAGAGAGACCCTTCCATTTGTTCGCTGCCAAAAGTCTTCATGAATGCACATTTCTAGCACAGACACAGTTCTGTTACTACGTAAATTTCGCAGAATGGATGTGTATTTTTACGGCAGTACTGAAAAAGTTTACTGCGGTGCAAAAAATGAAGAAAAAAATTGTCATGGTCTCATTGTAAACTGTACTCGTACGACATGAAAAGCAGCGGGCATAACAATCCGCAATTTTTTTTTGCGCATTACGGCGCTGTCTCGCAACAGTAGCGCCAGCGTTACCTGGCGTGGACGGTGCATTCAGGCGTACACAGCTAGCCAGTACGCTGAATTGCTGTTCATCACTTCACATGAAACGATACGCTGTCAAAATAAAAGTTTCTCCCGCCCAACAGAGCTGCGCCGGGGCCGGCGGCAGACGTCGGGAAACAATAAGCGGCGAGGAATTTCGGGTTCAAAACTTGCTCGAAACCGCGCCGGCCCGCCGCCGTAAATAGCACAAAGGAACCGCGCGCGCGGCCGCTGCTGAATAAAGCAGCCTTGTCCAAACAGCCCCATTGTTCCCGCTCTGACGTGTGGCGGCCGCGTCTTCAGGGGGCAAGTCCCTCCGCAAACAGCGGTGAGCGCAAAAATTACTTAAACAAAGGAGATGCTGCCGGCACAGGCCAGGCCCGGCCATTGTCCGGTGCCGGCGCGGGGGTGGGATGCCACCGCTAGGCACTGCTGTCGATCCGCCCTCCGCCCCCTCGCTGCTGCAATTCGGTACACCTGACGAGGAAAGGACGACACTTGGAGTGTGATCCTTTTGTCTTGCGCCAGCAACAGCTCGTAATTACCTGGGATCCAGACGAGATTCTTCTCCCGTCTGTGACCCTCTTTCACGTTTTCTGCGATCCTGTAGCCAGTGCTGGGAACACAATACGAAATGCTTTTGCTCCCACGGAATTAAGTAAATACCCTTGCCATGGAGGTATGGATGCAAGATGGTCGTAAATCGACTGAATTCTCCAGAAATTTCATACGTTTTGAAGGTGGAAGAAAGTACCAGCACCTGTATTAAGATTATTTATTCATTTACTGTATTGGTGTGTCTGTTCTTTCGGATGTCCGAAAGAACAGACACCACACCAATACAATAAGTATTAAACGCGACGACGGAGGCCATTCCACAGTGCACGTGGCGTGCGTGTCTGGATACATGCCACGCCGGCCTCGCTAGCCACGTACCATTTCACACAGCGGCCACAGTTGCGATGCTATACCGGCCACGTTTTTTCCTAGTATGCAGAAAGATGTCAGCTCCGACGGTTCCGTGGCGTCAGTCTGGATTTTCGTGTGACTCATTTTTAAACGTAGCTAGCGTACGTCCGGACACGCACGCCATGTGCAGTGTGGAATGGCCTGCTTCAGTTATTTCGCCGCAGATGCGGTCGTACGTCCGACCTCGCACGGGAGGTTAATGGCGAGTGTAAGAGGGCATGGACGATAGGGGCGCTACAAGCATAGCGTGCGACTTGTGAGAATTTGAGACTGACGGGAGGCGAGCACGGGTGGCCAATGGTTAAGGCGACCGCTGGCTCGAAGCCGGAGACCCGGGTTCGATTCCCGGCCCGGCTCACATTTTCACTTGTCGCCATTGCTTAATATCAATGCCCAAATGCGGCCATTGTCAATCCTTTCTTTCCTATCCTTCTTTCTTACCTTCCTTTAACAATCATTTGCAAATTATTTATTCAATTATGCGACCGGTTTTGTTGTTACAATCACACCACCTTCAGGTCCCCGTTGTGCAACTGTGAGTACTAGCCAAGGAGGTTAGAATAAAGGGAGGTGGCATTATGTATGAAGAGCACATACTTCAGTTCAAGCCTGTCCGCCATCTTGGTCAGTGCTGGATTGCTGTTTCTCCATTGAAACTATGCGTTAAGTCGACCCTCTTAATGTTAATGCAGCGGACTGACAGTCACTGCGAAGTATGCACTTTCAAACAATATACTTTCTTGAATAAATAGTAATTAATACTCAGCATATTATATTAGAAAACTTAATTTTCAACGGCTAATTTGCACTCGTTTAACACGTTGTACATCAAGGCAAAACCGTCGAACGGTTTATTTCTGTTTTAAGTGACAAATAACATTAGCTCTACAATACGAACACTTGTCCAAAACTTAGCAATATGGAGGAGGCAGGCTTCACTTTTTCAGTCTAAGGGCGTCTCCCTGTATTCTAACCTCATTGGTACTAGCACATTTAAAAGCGGTAGCCGTTAACACCGATAGCCGTAAATGTCTTAGTCCTTTCATACCAGAAATCCAACCCCTTCTAAATGTGCTAGTACTGACAGTTGCACAACGGGAGCCTGAAGATGGTGTCATTATAACACCGAAATCGGTCGCATAATTGAATAAATAATCTCAATACAGCTGCTGATACTTCCTTCCACCTTCTGATTTATCAGCTGTAGTCCCAGCCCATTGATTATGGAGATAATTAAATTTCATACGATGACATGAGCCTAGACAAAATACAAAATCTCCAGAAAAACAACATCTCAGAATAGTTAAATTTTCCGTGCACATTCATGCTCTTTGGTATGTACTGTGCTAGCAAGTGACATTGCAAAAGCTGACTTCGCGATCGAGACAGAGTATCGACTCCTTCACTAGAAGTGTACCTATCAATGATTACAACGCACACGGCCCACGCCTCTGCATCGTTCTGTGTGCCACCGCATCACCAGGTTTTATAAGGCAAAACCCTGCATGAATCACTCTCATTGCCGCGGTGGAGTAGCCGAGCGGTCTAAGGCGCCTCGCTGCGGAGCGCATGGTTGCTGTCCGTCGGGGGTTCGAGTCCCCCCTCGGGCATGGGTGTGTGTGTTGTCCTTAGGTTGGTTTACCCTAGTTTAAGTAGTTTGTAAGCTACGGACTGATGACCACGCAGTTTGGTCCAATAGATTTACAAACATTTGAACATTTCACTTTCATTTCTGTGTCGTGTTAGATTGACATGTTAGCTAAGACAAGCAAGCTCCGTGCACTTAGTACATAACAGTATAACCTAGCGGCTAGTGATGATAGTCTGAGGCGTGACAGAAATATATATTCACTCATGTCTTAACGTTCCTGTATTCCATTCTCCCGACATTTTACACGATATGCAGACCTCAAAAATGTTGAAATATTTGTAAATGTATGGGACTTAACTACTGAGGCAATCAGTTCCTCTGCTGAAAAAGTATTTAAGCTAACTTCAACTAACCCAAGAACAACACAAACGTATTCCCCAGGGTGGACTCGAATCTCCGTCAAGGGAATAACCCGCAGCAATGCATCTTAGAGCTCTTCTTCTGCGAACAGAAGGTTTTTCCCTCAGCGGTAAAGTGAATGCCGGGATTTTCAACATCAAGGCGACGACATCCTCCTCGCGCTATCTGCAAGAAATTAAATATCTAACATTAGCATCCTCACTACCTAAAGTCAACAGTGTCCCAAAAGCACAAACTTCACGTATAGGCTGAACAAGGCATGAGCGTAAGCGCTTAAATAAATAAATTTCTGACATTTCTTATTAAAAAGTATTTCTACGACCGTCTCGAAATGTCTTCTTTTTTTTTTTTGGGGGGGGGGGGAATTTAGGGTACTTGAGTAATATTTTATAGCAATGCGATTCAAAGTGGGTAAGTAGTGAATACAAATATTCTTGGATATCCTTGTTTTGTAATAGTATTAACTGAGTGCGAAAGCATAGTTTCGTCGACCTGAGAGGGCAGCAGAGTGGGGGCAATTTGCGGCGCTCGCTCTGTAACCATACTGTTACTTAAAAAATAAGGATATAAATAAAATTTAAAACACTTTTTCACGATCTTTTGCTCCTAAAACCAATATCACTCTAACATTCGTCTATTTTCGCATCAAGCTACCACATATGAATTAAAAATGGACTATGGCACATTGTCAGAAGCGAGGCGTAAAAGACTTTTCATTTGTGGGTATTTGAGAATCCGCTTTCGGAGCGAGCGAGCGCCGGTTAGCCCCACCCGCTCCCCACAATAGCTGGCGCACATCGCGTTAATGCCTCCATTATTAATACTAGAAAACAATTAAACATATCCTAGACTGTTAAGATGTTAATTAAAAAGTTTTATAGGCTTTAGAAAGTCACAAGAAAAAGAAACAGTTTCACTTAATTCGTTGAAAAATCTCAAATTTATTTCTTTAAACATTTTTTTAACGATAAAGAAAGTATTAGCTGATTAAGAAACAAGCCCAACAAAACTGCAAGATTCTCGGAGTCAATTTGTGGTCTTTACAATTAACAAGATCTTAAAAAAATTATTTCATAGCTTCGTGGTACAAATCTTTACGAAGAAAACTGTCAAGGTTAGTCGATTGGCACGAGATCTAGCCAATTTCCTAATATGCCTTTTTGTTTTAAAAATATCTAGACAGTGTATTTCGAGAAATAACTTAATATTTTCTAATATATCAAACAAGTACTTTTTTAACTAGCCGTAGGCCATACAGCAAATTGCAAATTTGAGAACGTGAACTTAACAACTTATACAGAATTCGGTTTTTATGGGTTTATAACTGTTTTTCGGTATTTCTCGAAACTTAATGAAGCAGAACTATGTCCTTTAATATTGTCCGATCAGAGTTTCTTTTAATTAAGAAAAACATTTTTTAATTCAAATTTGTGATTTTTTTCGCCATATTAACCATGAGAACTGTTTCTCAGAAATCGTATGGGAGTGGTATTTGTTTACTCACGTATGTTAGGGAGCAAGGAACTTCAGTACAATTCATTGCTCTAAAACAATTCGTCTCTCGTCCGTGTCAGACCTATACGTACTTGAAATAAGTTTTACGTTTTCCAGTAAAATATTTTCATGGCGATGTAATTCTCTTGGTCGTTATCTAGTTCCAGCAGTTCGAACGGAGAAATGCACTACGTCGTATTCCAGAAACATCCTCTTCCAACTCATCCGCTCTGTTCTCGTGTCACGCTATGGTGTTACATAAACTGGACGCGAAAGGTTATCTACGGCTGGGAACAGATGGCCACTGTACTGCGCCGGACAGCTACTGGTGTGTAAGTGCGCATCTTAGTGGCAACTAATTTGCGGCCGTAGCGAGTGCCAGCTGTCCAGACATTTATCTCGTAACACATGCAAAGATTAGAGCAAAACGAAGTATAGCATTAATATATGTATCGTCTGCTTCAGAAAAATTTCTGCTAAGATTTAGTGGAGTGAAAGCTATCCGTTCTTCACGAAAATCTGCGGTTTATTAATTTTTATTTTTTATTTATTTATTTATTTTCGAATTCAGTAGTGAATCGTGCTGTAACCTATAGCAATCTGTTGTAACATTTGGGTGCAGTGAATGCCGCATGAAGCTGGTGTTACACGACTAACCTACAGTATGTAAGTACACGAGCGCTCTAAGCGAGTAAGATTGCACCGTTTCCGTTTCTCCTATGTCACGACATACCTAAACTGTTTAAGTCTGTAACAGCACTCCAAGCGCACAGTTTCGAAACTGCTCGCTTGTTTGTGCACCGTTTATTCGTTTATCTTTTTGTGAGGATGTTATTTACTCATGTTAATATTTTGAGAGGACTAGGTTCGTGTATATTAAACAATTATTGTTCACATGTGTACGCAGCATGAAATTACATTATGATTATAGCCGCGCGGGAAAAGTCGTGCGCTCATAGGTACCTTGCTGCGGAGTGCGCTTAGCCCTGCCAGAGGTTCGAGTCCTCAAAAAAAGGTTAAAAGGTTTGTAGAACTTATGGGACTTAACTACGGGGTCATCAGTCCCTAAACTTACAAACTACTTATGAACTAGCTACTACTAAGGACGGCACAAATATCCATGCCCGAGGGGGGGAGGGATTCGAACCCCCGACCATAGTGGCCGTGCAGACCGTGACTGGCGCTGCCACAGTCCCCTCGGCCACCGCGGCCGGCGTTCGAGTCCTCCTCGGGCATGTGTGTGTGTGTGTGTGTGTGTGTGTGTGTGTGTGTGTGTGTGTGTGTTTCCTGTAGTTAGCATAAATTGCTTTAGTACTTTGTAAGTTTAGGGACCAACAACGATTGTAGTTGGGTCCTATATCTCTCCAAACTTTTGAATATCTTTTAAAATAAACTGTTCGTTTTATTTCATGTCGGTACAAGCAAATACTTACATTTACGTGTCCCTTGTGCATCTAACTTGGAATTACGTTACGATTACAGAATTTAATGAATTACATAGTTGGTTTTATGTCAAAATGGTAGATGCAAATGATTATATTTACACTATTCTTGCGCCGCGAGCATGAAATTTCGTTACGCTTAGCTCTACACAGAAAATTTTCATTTTTAATGAAACACACGAGATAAATACGTAATATCTATCTCGTGTTTTTAATTCAAAACGAATAAAATAATCTGTCAAGGACCGACGGAGAAGTCAGTGAAATGAATGAAAGGATTCGTTTGTTTTATATCACGCAGGAACATGCAAATAATTACCTACAATTACATTTCACCTCATTTTGAACTTGGAGGACGTAATTATTTCCTCACCGAAAAATGTTATTTTTAGTAGTTGATATCTGAAGGCTACAGTAGAGCACACGAAGGTTTACACAGCCGACTTAGAAGAATGTAATAGACACGGACACATTGCTGCGATTCTTACAGTCATCGCCATACAGGCCACGTCAGTCCTCGTGAATTTAATTTATTTTGTGTTACCGAGCGAGGTGGCGCAGTGGTAGCACACTGGATTCGTATTCGGAAGGATGGTGGTTCAAATCCACCTCCGGCCATCCTGATTTAAGCTTCCCGTGATTTCCCTAAATCACTCCAGGCAAATGCCGGGATGGTTCCTTTGAAAGGGCACGGCCGATTTCCTTCCGCATCCTTACCCAAACAGACCGAGCGTAAGCTCTGTCTCTAATGACCATGCTGTCGACGGGACATTAAACTCCAAGCTCCCTTCCTTATTTTGTGTCCTTTGGCTCGCAAATTCTGAACTAGTATCCGCTTCCCTTCAGAAAATGAAGACAGTAATTCGTGTGCCAGTTTTCTTTCATAGTTCAAGCTTCTCTCGGTGAAGCTGCACACGGAAACAAAATACCCTGTGCAGTGCAAACTTCATGCCATATGGTCGTGAAATTTAATATCGCAGCTGCATAACCAGGGGAGGAATAACGTTGGGCATAATTTTCCGACACTTTCTCGCACTTCATCTGATTCCTGTTCCAGTCCTTTGCGCAGCTGTCATCACAGAAGTTACAGATGGGCGGAGAGAGGCTCTTTGGAATACCGCAGCTGAGCCGCCAGTCCCGCCTGTGAGAGATCAGTGGGCGCCGGCCTGTCGGCGGTATTCCGCTAAACCGGCGTGCTTCCTGCGTTAGCCCCGTGTTCCGGCTCTAACTGGGGTTTTAGGAAATTTCCAGCGAGCTAAGGCGGTAACGAAGTTAGCGGGCGACCACGCGCTGCCCCCAGCGAGACACCTGCTCCTGGGAGACGCAAAACCTTGGGACTGGCGGGGCCCGTGAGTGCCAGAGATTTCTCAAACATCTGCACACACTCACTCGTTCAGGACAGCCCGAATTCAATTTGACCATGGAACTCGAAACATTGGTGGCTCCACCTTGTCTGCAGCGGCCCACAACCACATCTTATTCCTTAGTGGTCCTTCTGCTCACCACTATCCGCACCGAACCAGACGCTCACTGAATGGTTTATTCCCTCGTGCATCCCTCGGGATAATCCTCCGACGTATACCTCAGCGTCTCCTTGCAGTATAAATTGCCGAGTGTCTACCTGGAGAAATTTCTTGCCGGCCGCGGTGGCCGAGGGGACTGAGACGCGTCAGTCTCGGTCTACACGGCCACTACGGTCGGGGGTTCGAATCCCCTCTCGGACATGGATATTTGTGCCGTCCTTAGTGTAAGCTAGTTCATAAGTAGTTTGTAAGTTTAGGGACTGATGACCCCGTAGTTAAGTCCCATAAGCTATACAAACATTTGAATATTTGAGAAATTTCTTGCACAGTAATAATGTCAACGTAGTATAACTGAGGTGGAACAGTGGAATCATCCGGCATTCCCCAGGTACATCTAAAACCTAAAACCACTGTAAAAATCCCGGCACACAGAACTACGCTATTAATCCGGCGGGCGGACACGAGCTGAAGACGGACACCCCCCCCTCCCCCCGCTGACTAGGAATGTGACGCTTTAAGCTGCACGGCGGGTCAAATTACCTTACCATTTGTGGTGTCACAACCACACCACTTCCACCACTCAATCTCGAATCATCGTGCACGAGATAGACGACAGCTGGTAGGATCTAATTTGTTGTAAGCTTCATTTGGAAAAGAAGTCTGAGGCAACTTCCTACGCTAGCCAGTTCCTTCTTCCCCACTTGGGTTCTAAAGCGTACATCCATCTAAAGCGCTGTCACTGCAGTAAACATTCGTTGCCTGTTCCACAGTCATCTCCAATACCTAACTGACCATTCCCTGATAACTCTCAATGTGTACTATGAACTGATCCCTAATTTCTTATCCCTTTTTTCTAACTCTATCGAGGGAACATCGAGAAATAACGGCGAAAGATTTTAGAATTATGAGACTGACTTAGGACACAATGGACAGTCTTTCTCAATTCTTTCTGATCAATTAAATCAAATATCTTTTTTCACTATGTAAAGTACACATTACAGATCACAAAGATTTTTTTATCTTTATCTTTACTATTTTGACTGTAGTCTGTTTAATGTTGGTGTAAACGACCTATTCGGTGTTGCCCTACAAGAAACTGAATGGATAGAGCCGTACATCAGTCAAGTCGTGGATGCGATCTAATATCTTGTAATGGAATCATCATTAGCAGAGGAACCGAGCTAGCTAGTTTCAGATTGCTTTATTTAGACCATTTTCGGAAATTCTAAGTTGCCATCTTCAAGTATCTTACCATTTAAATTTTATATGGTAAAATTTGTTTACATTTACGTTCTATTCTTGGATACGGGTATGTCTAAATTAAAACATTTTTGCGTCTATTTTAAAATATGTTGCACTGAAATCTCATGCCCAGCGCTCAGAACGTTTCATAAACAAACGTTCTGAGTGTTGGGCTTGCGATATGGTAAACAAACGATCTGAGCAATGGGCATGCGATATGAGTGCAATATAAAAAAGAATGTTTTATTTTTGAGATACTCATTTCCAAGAACAGAACATAATTTTATGGAGTATTACTTCATAATATTTATTTTTATTTTATTTATTTATTTATTTAGCCTGATCAGATTAGGGCCATCAGGCCCTCTCTTACATCGGACCAGGGTTTTACACATACAGTATTTCTTTACATGTGAGTTACCTATAACATAATAATGATTTTTACAGATGAACAGTTAATGACATTATTTATACAGGTTGATTACATGTAAAAGGATGTAAATAAAAGGTAATAACTTAACTCTACATATGTAATAACTTAACTCTAAATAGGATTAATACTAACAGTACCACTGAGACACCTTCTGCTGCTGCTGCTGGTGTAATAATAGAAGTAATAACATTTATATTAGCAGATACAATATTTACTTTTGAATATATCGAGACTGGTTAACGCATGGCGAATTTTGACAGAAACTGTACCTGGCGAGAGCAATGGCAGTTGAAGAATATCTGGGAGGAGGAATGGATGTGACGTACCTGGACCGTAGGGTAAAAAAGACTGGCGTCATTATTGCTTTAGCAGATAATCCATTAACTGTCGTTTGAAGCTGGCAGTGTTATTCAGTTCTCTGATATACTGAGGTAGATTGTTCCAGAGCCTGGTTCCTGCTACTGAAAAGGATTTTGAGAAACCGGCTGAGTGATGGATAGGGACAGAAAGGGTTTTGCTCTGACATGAACGAGTAGTTCTTTTATGTTGATCAGATAAGAGTGTTAAGGTCGAGGAAAGATATGAGGGACAGTGTACGTTGATAAGAGAGTAGAGGAAACAGAGTGTATGAAAATCTCTGCGCTTGTCAGCACGGAGCCAGGATAATTGCTTATAAGATGGTGAAATATGATCAAAGAGACGGATGTTGCATATATATCGAACGCAGGCATTCATGATTAGTTCCAGACGTCGTGAGCTTTCCCAAGAGAGACCTTGCAAGATAACATCACCGTAATCAATAATTGGAATTACAAGCGTTTGTATAAGTTTCTTTTTAAGATCGAGAGGAAAAAACTTCTTATATCTCTGTAGGGCATGAAGAGATGCCGATGCCTTCCTACACACGGCGGCTGTGTGCTCAGCCCAATTTAGTTTGTCGTCTATTATCACTCCCAGGCTTTTTGCCGAGGGCGAAAAATAGATAGGTGTGTCATTTAATATTAATGGTGGTTGAGATTCGCGGTATTTGTGGTTAATGAGTCTAGGATGACCTACCAGAATCGCTTGTGTTTTACTTGGATTGAGCTTTAATCCTATATTCTGTGCCCACTTTGATAGTGCACATAGGTCAGAATTAAAATTCTCGATTGCTGCCTTCAGGTTTTTTGGTTTTGCGCTTAAATACAACTGGAGGTCATCGGCATACATGTGGTATTTACAAAAGGACAAGACCGATGATACGTCATTTACATACAATGAAAAGAGAAGTGGACCTAGCACCGAACCCTGTGGTACGCCTGATAGAACTTTTCTCCACTGTGACTTATCGGTGCCGGACATGACGCACTGAAGACGCGATGTCAAGTATGAGCGAAACCATTGCACCACGCCTTGAGAGAAATTTAGACTGCTAAGTTTAGCAAGTAAAATATCAAAGTCCACAGTGTCGAAAGCTTTGCTAAAGTCTAAGAAGCACATAATAGTCGCCTCTTGTCTATCCATTGCCTGCTTAAGATCGTCTGTTACTTTTATCAAAGCAGATGTTGTGCTGCGATATTTGCGAAAACCTGATTGGTGTTCGTCAAGAAGTTTATTAGTAGTCAAGTAGCTGGTTAGCTGATCATGTACTATATATTCTAGGGCTTTGTAAATGATAAGAGACTTGAAGATGGCAACTTACAATTTCCGAAACCGTTCTACACAAAACAATTAGAATCTAGCGATCTGGGCTCCTCTACATATGCAGATTCCATTATTCAAAGTATTAATGAAATGTGTTTAGCAGATTAGTCTAAGAAACTTATTAATATTGGATGTTTTACTAAAAATAATAATAGTTAAGCCTACTACAATGCCATACAAGATGTGCGTGAAAGTTACAGATATCTCTGTAATATAATGATAATAATTATAATAATACTAGTAATTACTAACTCGGGCATGGGTGTGTGTGTGTTGTCCTTAGCATAACTTACTTTTAAGTTAGTGTAAGTAGTTTGTAAGCGTAGGGATTGATGACAAACGCAGTTAAGTCAGATTTACAAACATTTAATTTTTGTCAACTACTTGTGCTTAATGTAAACAGACTTCCAATAGACATTAAGATGCATTTTTCACAATATGGACAAGTATTTCAGATATTGAGGTATACATCAGTGACACAACGAGGTAAGAATTGTAAGCGTAGGGATTGATGACGAACGCAGTTAAGTCAGATTTACAAACATTTAATTTTTGTCAACTACTTGTGCTTAATGTAAACAGACTTCCAATAGACATTAAGATGCAATTTTCACAATATGGACAAGTATTTCAGATATTGAGGTATACATCAGTGACACAAAGAGGTAAGAAGAAAACATTTACCTCACGAGCATATAAGGGCACTCGTGGGGACGGCAGATGGTCAACTTGGGTTTTTTGAGAGAATTTTGGGAAGATATAATTTCTCTGTAAATGAGACCGTGTGTAAAACGATTGTACGACACCCTCTTGAGTACCGCTGAAGTGTTTGGGAACCCCGTCAGATCGGTTCAAAGAAGGACATAGAGGCAGTTCAGAGGCGGGAGCTAGGTTTGTTACTTATAAGTTCAATCAATACGTGAGAGTTACTAAAATGCTTCGGGGGCTCAAATGAAAGTCGCTAGAGGGGAGGCGATGTCATTTTCGAGAAACGCGGCTGAATAAACAGGGTCGGAATTTGAAGCGGACTGCAGAACCATTACATTCCAAGTAAAGACTACAAAGATAAGATCAGAGTGTTTAGGGTTTGTGTAAATATAAGCGTTACTTTTTTCGTAATTCTGTATGTGAGTGGGACAGAAAAGCAGGTAACTAGTAGTGATACCTTCCTCCATGTATATTTGGGTGGACTGCGTAGTATGTATGTAGATGTAGATTTCTGTTCTTATTCGTCTCGGTGTAGCACGCGGGACACTGCAGAGTAAAAAGAGACGATCTTATCACTTGAGCTTTGGTGGAGCCGCGCTCATTCATAATGCTTGGCTGAGCCGGCCTGCCTGGACGGAGCTAACTGTGGCCGTGAAATAGCGCGGCGCGGAGCCTGGTCCCCTGCCTGGGCAGGCGACTCACGTGGTTCCTGGGAGAGCACCGCTGGCCAGTGCTTTACGCCCGCAATAAACGTCGTATTATGTAGATTTCATTGAGCGCTCTTCATAGCCGGGATATTTATACGCGGCACTTGTTGGGAGCCTAGTTAAATATTCAGATGAACTGTCCACGTTATAGATTGGGGGGACGAGGACGAGACAGTCGGCTGGCTGACACCGCCGGCAAGTGTTGTTGCCGCCTGTCGGATGCCGACCACGGGCAAGGCAAGGCAAGCTGAAGGAATGCTGCGGTTTGGAGCTCCGTCGCCGATCGAGTGACGCAACAGGAAGCCACTTGGTCAAAGAAGAAGCATGGATACAACGGTCAGCAACCCTTCAAAATGAACTGTCCCACATTAAAATTATGTAATCTCTTGTCACATCCATCACAACAGTTATATCACTGTGATCGTTATTTATTCATTTCAGGGATTATCTTTATCATTCGTTTGTATCTGTTATCATCATCACTAATAATTCCTGCGCTTTCGCCCACTTTAGGTTATGTTAGTAACACTAAAAGTGGGTCTTTGAGATCGTTTTTTGACAACTCGAAATTTAAATGAAAATAACGGCTTAACTATTCATCTGACACGAAAATTGAATAGCCGAATTTGTAGAGGAAAAAATTCTCTAAAACTTTGCTCTCTTATGTCTTCATATCTCGTATCGTTTCAGATATATTTGCAAAGATAACGGCGATTTGACAATGTCTGTCTGGCTGTTACGTGTTCCCAATTTTTAGGTCGAACCGTTCAACCGATCGGCAGCAAATTTTACAGACATAATTGTTGGCTACCAGAGACCAGAACCTCGCTTATTGAAATATTTCGGACAAGAAATACGTTAGTAATTAAAAAATTACGTTTTTAATATAATTTTAATAGCAAATAAACCGTTCATCTGACGCGAAAATTGAATAAATGAATTTGTAGAGGAGACAATTCTCTACAACTTTGTTCCCTTATGTTTTTTTTTTCCATATCTCGTATCGATTGAGAGGTATTTGCAAAAATAACGGAGTTTTGACACCCTCCATTGAATTAACGAAAACCAGCAGTTCGCAGATGTCACGTGACATTCCTCGCCCAGAACTCTCTGTGGCATACGCCCTCTCGCGTTGCGTATTTGATGATTTTCTAATTGTAACCTACACGTTATCATTTCAAAGCAAAGGCGCACTGAAGAATTAACAAAAACACGTCGTTCTTCGTGCGATAAATGATAATATAGTGTCTACAAATGCGATATTAGCGTCATTTAACAACGACCATCAATAGTATGAGATTAAATTTTAATTCAATGCTTCAGCTCTATCAATAATGTCTTTGACATATTTGAGACGAAAATCCGTCTCAGGGATTCTTTCATTGTATTTAATAGAATTTACAGCGTTTAGCTGTAGCGTAGTGGGCAATGCGTTAGACTGTGACGCTGAAGGTCAGTGGTTCTGAACCCGCTACTACCTAAAATTTGTTTCCCTAAAAGGGTTTCAGACACTCTTATTGATTACTTTTTATTATTTAGATTATTATTTTGGTCCAAAATCTTATAAAACTACAAATCTAAAGTGGGCCGTAAAACACGTCAGTGCGACTTTTTTTTTATTTTATGTTTTACATTGGTTGGTTTGGTGGTTTTAGGGGGACTAGATTTTTATAGCCATCAGTCTCCCCTTATTTATTATTTGTTTTTTACTTTCCTCTCTTTCTTCTTCTTATTTCTCCTCAACAAAGACAGTAAACAACGAAAGCGCCTAAGAAACGTTGTTTATTATTTGGCCATAAGTTTGAAGATCGTTGTTTCTGCTTCATTATGTTTATTTGTAAATTAGTTCCACAAAAGACGTTTCATCAATGCATATTTATTTTAGTAGCTACCTTAAATGTATTTGTTTTCTCAAGATAGTTTTAGAACACTCACGAGCATTGGCAGATAACGAATTAAAAAATCTCTCTTTAATTAAGTGATAGTAAACAAATTGACCTTGTTATTTATTTAGCGTATGTGGCTTTCAAGTACAAATGGTGTACATACATATAGATATATACAATGAGATTTAAAATCAAATTGACAATTTAGTATGCAAACAAAAACAAACTACAAAATTATATTAAAGTTGTATGTCCAGCTTTTACATCCACTCGACGGCTTTAGGGGAGGCTTAATACAGTTCTCCCATAGTTCCTGTGAATGCACGTTTTGGGCATTCCAGAATGATGTGCTAGGTCGTTTGTTCAGGATGGCCACAGTCGCACTGGGGAGTATCTCGCATGCCCCATCTGAAGAGCATTTCTCCACTTCTGCCATGACCTGTGCGGAGTTTGCTGAGTGTGACCCATGTTCTTCTTGGCAGGTCTGTGCCAGGTACATTTATGCTATGTGATATTTTCTTATGATTCCTGCTATGCCAGAATTGGACCAATCATTTTTCCAGCTGGTCTTCGGATCGAAAGGGATGATATAAGATTTTGAGCTGTTCTCCATGATGTTCTGGATCTTAGGCGACGATTGTTTGGAGTAATGTCTTGGTGGACATGGAGATTAATATTGACAGAAATTTTATTCCACTCAATAATTAACGCAACTTGCCGTCTTAGATGCGGTGGAGGTATATTGCAGAGAATGGAGAGCCAGGGCAGTGGGGTCGATTTTATGGTTCGAGATGTGATCCTCATGGTGTTATTTAGCTCGGTGTACACTTTGGATGTGTGGCTGCTGTTATGCCAAACAGGACTGTAGTACTCCGCAACAGAATACACCAGGGATAAAGAAGAGATCGTCAGAGTATGTGCATCAGCTCCACAGCTACAATTGTCCTTGTGACGCAGTCATAGACAAACTCTGGATCAGAAGGTTTAAGATTTTCAGGAAAGACTGAATATTATTCGTGTTCTAGAGGTAATTCATTATCATTCTTTCAAATCAACGTGTTGCACCTATATATGTTTCTTATCTTCAGTGGTTTTCAAAGACAAGTGACAGATATTTGTTTGCTTATAACAAATATTTTGTTTTGGGGTGCGTGTTGTTTCTCAGAAGCACGTTTACGTTACTTTTACATTTTACGTTATTTACAAGAACTTAAAGTAAATTTATCTGTTACTTTCCTATCTTCGGAGCTTTTATTAATTTTTACGGGCATTTTCGTTCTAGAGTTTGAGAATGGTTGCACAAGAACTAATGACGCATAGGAGATACGAAAATTAAGTGCAAAATCTGCATCTTGGATATTATGAATGCCATGGAAGACTCGCGAGACACAACCAGGTGAAGACGGTCACTAATTCGGTCACGGGAGAGACACGTAGCGCAAAAATACTGTTATTCGTTCGATGACAACTTGCGCGCAGCGCGTAACTCATTCTCTCAACAAGGTTCTTGGCCAACGGCGGTAGTTGCAAATCATTACGCAGGATCATAGCAACTGATAAACGAAGAGAATACAGATATTGCGTGGATAAACTGCAGCTACTGGCTGATAAATGAATGGAATACAGGTAGCACATGGAGAAACTGCAGCTACCAGCTGATAAACGAATTGAATACAAGTAGCACGTGGGTAAACTGCAGCTGTCAGCACGCCTACAATCTGAACTCTGCAGCCGTGTATAAGATGGACTGCGAATGTGAGGAGAAGTCTTCAGCGGCGAAACTGGCAAGCGCGAATAACACGCGTCAGAGGACATCAACGCTGCACTCCTCTTGGGAACCCAACAAATCGCCGGTGGTTTAACGCTAGAAATACTGTAGGAAGACAAAAATAAAAATAAAATATGTACCAAATCTGCGTCTTTGTCCAGAAGCCAAGTATGGTAAAGTACAAGATGACGGGAACTACTGAAATATGAAAACACCTGTGAAATGTGAACAGAGAAGATGTCTTTAAGCTTACAACATCATGGCTACAGGCCAACGGAGCAGACACAATTTGAAACGCGAACGTCACAGAGGTGAGGAACTGCAATCACATAACATGCGTCCCACTCTATTCGATGATTGTTACGTCATGGTCCATAATATAAGTCGTAATAGATCCACACTATGGCACTAGAGGAGACCAATCATCGACGGATCTTAAAATGGCACGGTAATGCCTTGCTCAGTAGATAATATAATCAATCATTGATGACATAGTATGTGATTTTTTGCAATTGTCTATGACTGCGGAAGTATATAAATTAGAGCTTATCATCAGTTCTATAAAACATTACCTGTTTCAGAATTTTAGAAAACATTGTTGTGGGAATTCAGCGACCTGTTATAAAAAGATAAATTAAACTGTCTGACTGCATTATTTTATGTTTAAAATGACTGCCATCGTCAGATATAACCCATTGCACCTGTTTAACCCACAGAAACTCAGCCATCAACAGCAGATTATTGACTGTGACGGTACGTCACTGCTCGTGACCAGCAGCAAAGCCAAATGGGTAATGCTACACTTTTTATTCTATATTTGTAAACACTAATATGTAGTTCTAAAACTTGTTTGTAACGCACTATCTTCTATATTTTATTTGCAATGAATTAAATCTGACGACGGAAATAGATTAATGCCGAGACCGTTCATTTTAATAATAAAATTAGACTGTTTAATTAAATTAGACTGTTTAATTAAATTACCTGCTTTTACACGAAACATATATATTTCTGGAGATGCATAATATTGTTGAATGAAAAAATAGTGCAAAATTCAGTAACAAATTACCATTCACATTCACATTACAAGATGAACAACCGTGAAGCAGAAAATGAAAAAATAGTGCTATAATTAACTATAAAAAGATAAAACATTCTATAATATTTTTATAGGCGACCACGAGAAAATTTTTTTTATGATCGTGGCTTCAATGGCGCACATGTTACCTTTGCCAAGTGACGCCTTAGTACAGCGAAAATTATTTTTACACGACTTTAAAGTGAGAGTTTGTATATTTTGCCATTTTTATTATCCTGTAAGTATGATATAGGCTTTTTCATGTTGGATGATGCAATATCAGATAGCAGACATTACGATTTCATTCTGATCTGAAGAAGGCTTTGAAATAAAGCTGAAACTAGTAATCATTATTACTCGGATATTTGTGTATTTCCATAATAGTCTATATACATGAATACTTACGTGATGATTGCCTAAGATGTAAACCCAGTACTAAGCAGGGGAGAGGTGGGGGGGGGGGGATGAAACGTGGAAGAAATATATGGAGGGCCTATACAAAGGAAATAAACCTGAAGGCAGTATTCTAGAAATGGAAGAGAAAGTACGGGAAGTTGAGGTAAGAGATAGGAAATTGCGAGAAGCATTTGTCAGAACGCTCAAAGATTTGAGTCGAAACAAAGTCCCTTAAGTAGATGATACTCAGTCTGAAATGCCGATGCCATTAGTCGAGTCAGTAAAGAAGAAATTATTACATCTGGTATGCAAGATGTTGGAGACAGGGGAGATACACTACAGCTTGTAGAATAATATAATAATTTCAATTCCATAGAAAGAAAGTACAGGAAAATTTCATAATTACAGAGCTATCAGTTTAATAAGTCATGCTTGCAAAATACTAACAGTAATTATTTACAGACGAATGGAAAAACTGATGGAATCGGACCTTGGACATTACGACTTATCTTACTTAGAAGGTAGGTTACTGAAAGGTAAAAATACATTTTTAGCTTTTGTTGGTGTGGGGAAAGCTTTTGACAATTTGACTGGAATACAATCTTTCAAATTCTGAAAGTAGCAGGGGTGAAATATAGTGCGCAAAGAGCCATACTCAACTTGTAATAGTTTAAGGGCGCCGGACGCGGTGGCCGAGGTGACTGAGGCGCTCCAGTCACGGTCAGCACGGCCACTGCGGTCGGGGGTTCGAATCCCCCCTCGGGCATGGATATTTGTGCCGTCCTAGTTCGTAAGTAGTTCATAAGTGGTTTGTAAGTTTAGGGATTGATCACCCCGTAGTTAAGTCCCATAAGCTTAACAAACATTTGAACATTTAGTTTAAGGGCTGGAAAGGAATGCAGTGATAGTATTGGTTGTAGCCTTTCCCCAATATTGAGAAATAACTGAAGTTGAGTGAGAACAAATAAAAACTTTGCGGTTTGCCGATGACATAGTAATTCTGTCATGGATGTCAAAGGACCTAGAATAGCAGTATCGTACAGGAGGGTATAAGATGAACGTTAACAGAAATAATAGTATCTGAAAAATCAGGCAAGGCTGAAGGAATTTGATTAGGTAATGAGACAATAAAAGTAGTAGATGAGATTTGTTACTTGGGCAGCAGATTCACTACTGATGGCCGAAGTAAAGAAGATATGGAATACAGAATATTCGTCGGGAAAACCTACGTACACACATTTCTAGAGTTGATCCTGATCCTTCGGGTACTGCTCAAGAAAGTGTGGATAACCACTGGTGATACAGATGTAGTTGACTAAATCTGAGTCTATTTTCAAAATATAACTGCCTCTAGAAAGTGTTTGTGGAGGTGTCCTAAGGAGTGTAATCTCTTACTGGTGTGATACAAGCTACCCGTTTATTTCACGAGTTGCTTAGCAGTTCCAAAAATTCTAAAGTTCAAACGTTTATGAAGCTTCAGTGGTCATCAGTCTCTATACTTACAAATAACTTCAACTTATGTTAAGGACAACACACACACACACACACACACACACACACACACACACACACACACACACAAGCTCGAGGGAGGACTCGAATCTTCGACGGGAAGCAGCCGTTCTTTCCGCAACAAGGCGCGTTAGAGCCAGTGTAAATTAATATTTATTAAAAATTCCAGTTCCAGTCTCATGTTTCGAAGAAAAAAGGACGACGTAATTTAAGTTCAGTAAGTATACGAAACTGATTCCAAGTACAGGTTTAATGTTCTCTCGGCTTGTGCAAGCTGGTCTACAAGGAGAATCAGAAAAACTTTCTGTTTTGTAAATGACATTTCCTCTTTTAGGTACTGTCCTACGAGTTTTCATGGAGAAGAGAGACAGATGGAATTCATTTTTCCTCGATAATTGGGAAAAATATTCAGTTGCTAAAATAGACACAAAGACAGATCGAGGCAGAGAGAGAGAGAGAGAGAGAGAGAGAGAGAGAGAGAGAGAGAGAGAGAGAGAGAGAGAGAAGAAGGAAAATTTAGTTTTAACGTCCCACTGACTCGTGACCATTAGAGACGGAGCTCACAATTAGACTGTTTTTTTGTTTAGAATCAGGAAGGATATAGACCGCTGTCTACCGGCGTTTACTTAGAGTGATTTAGGAAGATCACGGAAAACCATAATCTAGATGGCCCTAGTTGGATGCGAAACATCGTCCTCCTGAATGAGATTCCATTGTGTCACCACAGAGTCAACTAGTTCGGCGAGGTAGAATAACATATTAATTTTCTTAATGACTGAATTTAAGAATTAGTTTACCATTTGATTTCTTCATAAAGAGTAATATTCTAGATGTGAGAAAATGAAATTTTTGGGATATTTTAAAATTTTATATTTTATTTACCAAACTTTTGGTCCATAGATGTGTCCATATATTAGTACTTTATAGAGCATATAAATCGGAGCTCTAGTAATCACATATTGGAATATTTTACTTCCGATAATGAGATTAAAGATTTTATAGGAAGACTTTGGAAACAAATGTTTCAACCTAAGGTACCAAACTGCTGACGTCATCGCTCCGTGCACTTACAAACTACTCGAACAATCTTACGCTAAGGACAACACACCCACCCATTTCTGAGGGGTGATACGAACCTCCGACCGTAGTTGCCGCGCAACCGTGTCATTGCATCTCAGACCGCTCGGCTATTCCCGTGCAGCTTAATGTATTTCTATTTATTTTTTTTCTTTAAATTATGTTTGTTGTTCTTACATTAACAGACCCAGCAACGAAGGACTACTTGCGAAATGATATTCACTAATATATCTGAACTGGAAATTGCCACTAATTTCCTCCATACCTATCGTAAATTTATCTCGCACACGCTAGTCTGGTACCTTATTCTCTCACTGTTTTCAGAGACAAATTCAGAGGTAAATTGAAAGAAATATGACTTTATGGTAAATTATCACGTTTAGGCTATTGAAAGACACATGCTTACGGATAAAGTCCAAGGAAATTGAACATTTACTTTTAAACAAATCTCCATTATTTGTATTTCCAGTTCAAGTAACAGGTACAATTAACGGAGGTATATGATGTAGAGAGCAGTCTCATTACCGAACTCCTGAATCTGTTACAAAAAACTGAATCACCATCGTGTCACCAAGACTTGATATATAGGCCATTGCAACATTCAGTCGCTATACCGATAACTCGACCGACCCTAAATAGCCAACAAATTGTATGAAAATTATCGGGCGACCTCTATTATACAGTGTGTCGACAACAGGTTACGAAATGTCTGGTCCGTCAAAGCAGATAAAAACAGCCGCCAGTTGACACACAGAATTCTGTGCCAGCCACTGTTGTATCGCTAACAACTTCTTTTTGTCTCTCCGTGATCCAGACGGAAGTCTTGTGCCATCTGACCTTGCTGCTTCTCTGTGTCGAACAACGAGTTCAACTGTTGCTCGATAAAACAAACACCAGTACCAAATGTTCAGTCTTAGTTTGTCGTTGGCAGTAGTCGTATCCATTGGTAACCGCAACACAACGCACTGCTTTGTTCAACGACAAGATTACGGACCTTCAGAATGAAAATGTAACTCAGCAGTGTTGCATTACTCTCGTGTCCGTTGCCGATAAATGGCAGCAAGTGGAATTTCGTTTTAGTGTTTTATCAAGTTGACTCGTGTCCCGCGCCTCCACGAGCTGGCAAATCGTGAGTTCACTGGACGGAGAGAGAAGAGATTCACAGTAACAGCCATGAGTATGCGGTGGCGCAAACGGTGTTCCTCTCTCTCTCTCAGGGATTCTCGCGGAGTCAGTCACAGAGATATTAATTGTTTACTTTTTAATGTCACAGTCTCATCGAAATGTTCAAATGTTTGTTAAGCGTAAGGGACTTAATTGCGGGGTCATCAGTCCCTAAACTTACAAATTACCTATGAACTACCTTACACTAAAGACGGCAGAAACATTCATGCCCGAGGGGGGATTCTAACCCCTAACCGTAGCGGCCGTGCAAACTGTGAGTGGCGCGCCGCAGACCGCTCGGCCACTGCGGCCGGCCCAGTCTAATCCGTAACAATAATTTGACTGTAGTAACCGACTAAATGTATCTACTATGCAAGATTTATCATCTGCAACTGTTTCCTGATGATGCTTTGGTGCGCAGGAGGGTGTCCCCATTGAATGACTGTTGTAGGATGCAGGATGAATTGGACCAAATTTATAGGTGGCGTGAGGAATGGCAACCAGCGCTAAATATAGAAAAATGTAAGGCGATGAAGATGATAGGTCGAACAATCCCGTTCATTGCATATTCTCTGCACTTAGTTCAAATGTTTGTAATTATATCGGACCAAACTGCGTGGTCATCAGTCCGTAGCTTACAAACTACTTAAACCTAGTTAAACTAACCTAAAGACAACACACACCCCCATTCCCCAGGGAGGACTCGAACCTCCACGGCGAGCAACCGCACGCTCCACAGGGAGACGCTTTAGACCGCTCGGCTACTCCACCGCGGCCTGCACTTAGCATGTACATTCATTAAGCAACAATACTAAAATAGACCAGAAGAAGGGCACTCAAGTGCCCGAAACCAGTCGTCTAAAATAAATAATCACAAGCAACTGGTTTCGGAATTTTATTAATTTATAATCCGGTAATGTTAGAATACTGCATTGGTTGTCTGCTGCATGACAAGAGCCACGTCAATTAGATATCTGGGCATAAGGCTGTACAGCGATATGAAATGGAACGAGCATATAAGGACAGTCGTGGGGAACGCGAATGGTCTACTTCGGTTGTTTTAGGAGAATTTTGGGAAGATGAGGTTCGTCTGTAAAGGAGACCGCATGTAAAAGGCTTTTACGACCCGGTCTTGTGTATTGTTCAAATGTTTCGGATCGTCATCAGATCGATTTAAAGAGGAAATAGTTCAGAGGCGGGCGGCCAAGTTTGTTACTGGTAGATTTGATCAATGCGCGAGTGTTACTCAAATGCTTCGGAACTCAAATGGGATACGATGGAGGGAAAGCGACGTTCTTTTCGAGAAACATTGTTGAAAAAATTTATAGGGCTGGAATTTGAGGCGCACTGCAGAACGATTCTACTGCCACAAAACTACACTTCACGTAAAGACCTCGATAAGATCAGAGAGTTTGGTGCTAGTACGAATTAATTTTTCCCTCGTGGATCAGAAAAGAAAGTAACTAGAAATGGTACCGACTACCCTCCGCCACACAGTTTAGGGTGGATTGTAGTTGTACGTTTCATATCTCTCTATCTTGATTATTAGAAAATGTTTTACTGCCCAAATAACAGAACTCATCTATCTGTGATTGCATGCTTTCTCGGCGTATTTCTGCTATGAAATCTTCACTGGTTATTAGCCGAGTGGCGTCGTAGTCTAACTGTAATGTTTCAGTGGACTGCGTATCCATTATCTTCAGGCGAGTCAAAATACCCAATTGTTTCGTTAGTATGTACTTCCTCGATTCACCGCCAGTTGGCCCACTTGAAGGAAGGTAATGTTGACTTAAGTGCTTTTGTTGACATGCGACTCATTCCTATAGCATCTAGCTATAGCCTATAGCATCTAGCACATCAGTACGTAGCATCAACTGGTTAGTGTTCATCACGAACTTGATTTTGAAGTCTGTGCAATGTTTACAAATGCGGAGTTGGCAGATTCCCATTTTATGTATGGTTTCACACGGGGCAATAGCCGTGGCGCGGTACGTTTGTATCGAGACTGATTTCCAGAACGAAGGTCTCCCGACAGGAAGACGTTCGAAGCAATTGATCGGCGTCTTATTTATTTGTGTACTTGTCCTTCTGAGTGGTAACTCAATGTAGGGAGCACGGAGCATTCCAGCCTATGACTCGCGACTGGGGAAGACCTAGAACGACGAGGACACCTGCAATGGACAAGGCAATTCTTCGTAAGCTTCTCAACAACAAATTCGGTGACCTAGGGATTGGTAGAGGCGGACCAATTCCATGGCCTCCACGCTCTCCTGACCTCAACCCTCTTGACTTTCATTTATGGGGGCATTTGAAAGCTCTTGTCTACGCAACCTCGGTACCAAATGCAGAGATTCTTCGTGCTCGTATTGTGGACGGCTGTGATGCAATACGCCATTCTCCAGGGCTGCATCAGCGCATCAGGGATTCCATGCGACATGTTTCCATTCCATGATTAATGTCATTTGAAGAGAAGTAATCAAATGAGCTCTAAATGTTCAAATGTTTGTATAGTCTATGGGACTTAACTACGGGGTCATCAGTCCCTAAACATACAAACTACTTATGAACTACTTACGAACTACGACGGCACAAATATCCATGTCCGAGGGGGGATTCGAACCCCCCGACCGTAGTGGCCGTGCAGACCGTGACTGGAGCGCCTTAGTCCCCTCGGCCACCGCGGCCGGCTTGAGCGCTAAGATGGATATTAAGCATTTCCGGTCACATGTTCACCTAACATATTTTCTTTCTTTGTGTGTGAGGAATGTTTCCTGAAAGTTTGGCCGTACCTTTTTGTAACACTCTGTATATTGTAATCTCTCGGAACGCTGTGGCGATCAGTGTGTAAGCAGCAACGGAATAGCACCAGCGCCGGCCGCTGTGGCCGAGGGGACTGCGGCGCTCCAGTCACGGTCTGCTCTGCCACTACGGTCGGGGGTTCGAATCCCCCCTCGGACATGGATATTTGTGCCGTCCTTAGTTGTAGCTAGTTCATAAGTAGTTAGTAAGTTTAGGGACTGATGACCTCGTAGTTAAGTACCATAAGCTATACAAACGTGTCTGAGCCGGCCGCGGTGGCCGAGCTGACTGAGGCGCTTCAGTCACGGTCAGCACGGCCACTACGGTCGGGGGTTCGAATGCCCCCTCGGGCATGGATATTTGTGCCGTCCTAGTTCGTAAGTAGTTCATAAGTAGTTTGTAAGTTTAGGGACTGATGACCCCGTAGTTAAGTCCCATAAAAAAAAAAAAAAAAAAAAAAAAAAAAAAAAAAAAAAAAAACGTGTCTGACTCTCAAAGTGTCCTTCAAACTCTAGAACAGCGGAAATGGAAATAATAATAATAATAATAATAAACCAACAGCTATATTCTGGATGTGATTTCGGACAGTTAATTTACTGTGGGTGCCTTCTCACGCTGGTATCTGCTATAATGAGGAAGTTGATGGATTGGCTAAACAAGCGGCATCCTTAGGCACTGTCTTGGACCTACAACTACCATACACGAACTTCTTATCTGCGGTCAAGGAATACGCCAAACAACAGTGGCAACAGATGTGGAACGTTTCCCAAGAAACGAAAGGCGCTTCCTACGCTGTGCTGCAACCTCGGATTTCTTCGCAGCTGTGGTTTATGAGGACTCATCTGGACCGATCCGCGATTGCTACCATTATTCGTCTTCGCTTCAATCACGCCTCTTATCCAAAACATCTACATCGGATCAACGTCTACGATTCGGTGGCATGTGAGTGTGATCCTGAAATGGAAGCTGATGTCAACCACATCCTGTTCAGGTGCCCCAAATTTGACCGAGAACGTTCGAACTTTCTGCAGACATTGGTGAAGATGGGATAGCCCCTCCCCCAGTCAGCTTCTTCCCTTTTGTTTACAAAAGACATTCGTGTATATAAAATCATAATTAAGTTTATTAAGATCACTGTACACAATCTATAAGCATAAAGTGTTTTGGTAATATAAGGTTTTGCTTGTGAATATGTTCCAACAGTATTTAAATTGTAATGTAATGCAGATTTCGCTTTGCTTTCACTTTCCATTTTGACGAAATGTACTTCTGTTTTGTCTGTTCATTTAAATATATGTACATTTCCACTGTGTGTTGTAGATGGCCATATTGAGTTAACACTCAGAAGGCCAAATAAATAAAAAAAAGCTATACAAACATTTGAATAGCCCCAGCACGGCCGACACTGGCTAGCTGGCCATAAGTTTCCTATGCAGAGCTTTAGTATGTTATACTGTGAAGCTCACAGGAGACCACGGCCGCGGGTAGAGCGGACGGCGGCGAGGCAGCACGCAACGCGGCGGCGTGTTGCGCGGGCCATCAGATAGCTGGAAGGATGGCCGCCGGGACGGTTAGCGCTGTCCGCCGCGGGGGGCGCGCAGATAGCATCTGGCCGAGCGCTGGGGTGACGAAGGGCCTGTCGCCGCGCCGCGCGCCGTGCGCCGCTATCTCCCGGCCGCGACCCCTTCTTTCAGCGGGTGATCCGGTGGCGCGTTAAAACACCCGTAAACCCCCAGCCCCGACACCTCGCTCCTCACGTTAGGGCGCAGCCTTGCCGCCGAAAGCGGCTCACCCTGTGATACCATCTCTTCTCTCCCTTTGCCTTATTTGTGCCGTCTTACGGTAATATTCAGCCACCCCTTTGACTTAAATATAAGTCTCTATATCTCTATGTATCTCTGACAGTCTGATCCAAAATACTTGAAAAATAAATGTATTCTAGAGTACCTTCACACATACGGAAAAATAAAATTGTAACAAAATGTCTTCAGGTGAAGATGATGGAGACGCATTACATCGAAACGTTGCTACGAGACGACGAGGAAGCAACTCGGCTGATAACCCGCGAAGATTTCATACATAGAAAATTATATGTATACTTTCACCAATGAATTATTAAATGCTCTAAATAACCGGACATCACCTGTTGGGATTTTTTTGCGATCTCTCCAAGGCTTTTGATTGTGTAAATCATGGAATTCTTCTAGATAAACTAAAGTATTGTGCTATGAACGGGACAGTGTACAAATGGTTTAAATCATACCTAACACGAAGAGTGCAGAAAGTTGACATAAGTAATTAACACAATATGCAACTGGGGAACAATCAAAAATGAGTAGAAGGACTGAATTAAAATTTGTGATGCGCACGATCGAACCTGGACCTCCATGCTTACTAGGCAGACATCTTACCGTTAGACCACCACACCACTAACGAATAAGGCGCCTCGGAATAGTCTGCCTAGTAAGCATGGAGGTCCGGGTTCGATTCCCGGCCGCATCAAAAATTTTAATTAACTGATTCTCCTTTATCTGTAATATCTAGGACATATTCGAGACGAAAAACCGTCTCAGGGTTACTGATTTTATATTTAAAGTATATTAATAACTTGCTATTCTATTTTCATGAAGATGTAGAGCTGGCTCTTTTTGCTGATGACTCAACTGAACTTATCACACCTGACAGACAAGAACTAACTGATGAAATTGTAAACGACGTCTTTCAGAAAATCAGTAATTGGTTCTCAGCAAATGGACTATCTTTAAATGTTGATAAAACACAGTATATACAGTTTCATACAGTAAATGGAATGACACCATCTATAGACTTTGATCAGAAATCTGTAACAAAGGTAGAATATTCAAAATTTTTAGGTGTATGAATTGATGATGAGTTGAACTGGGGAAAACACACTGAAGAAGATCTGCTGAAACGTTTGAATTCAGCTGCTTATGCTATAAGAGTATCTGCAAATTTTGGTGTATACACCTCAGTAAATTAGCTTACTATGCCTATTTTCATTCGGGATCATCAGTCCCTAAACTTACAAACTACTTATTAACTAGCTAATACTAAGGACGGTACAAATATCCATGCCCGAGGGGGATTCGAACCCCCGACCGTAGTGGCCGTGCAGACCGTAACTGGAGCGCCTCAGTCCCCTCGGCCACCGCAGCCGGCCCAAGAGATGTCCAAAACACTTTACACTTCATTTCTGTGATCAGTACAAGAGAAGAAACCCAATTTCGCACGCAGCTTTTTCGAATATAATAATACCGTGCACGCTATGATAACGAAGTTATAAATTGATACTTCTCGTATTTCTACCCAAGCCAATTCCTTTATATTACAGGCCTTGAGATCTATCTTCTTCGAACATTGTCATGTGGTGTTTGATATATGCTTGCTGTTACCGTTCTTAAAAAGGTATCAGGCCTTCCGTGACGTTACTGGTGCTCGCTTTGGTGCCATCTATAGCAATGTTATTGTTTCGCGCCTGCCGCGTCGCTTGAAACTTCCGAAGGCCAGTTTCAAGGAGGCGCCTAACAGCTGGTTGTCGTTTTTATTTTTCAAGTTTTCAGCGTTCGTATTATAAAATATCGATCACGAGCGGTGAACGGGCCGGTCGGGGTAGGCTGTGCGCTTTAAAATGCCTAGTTGCGGATGACGCGGCTGCTCCCTGTCGGAGGTTCGAGTCCTCCCTCGGGCATGGTTGTGTGTGTTGTCCTTAGCATAGGTTACTTTAAGTAGTTTATAAGTCTAGGAACTGATGACCACTGCTGCTTAGTTCCATAACTTTACAAACATTTGAACGGTGATTGGTTCATTAATGTTCAAATGTTTGTAAATCTGTAGGACTTAACTTCTTTGGTCATCAGTTCCTAGGCGTACAAACTAGTTAAACTAACCTAAGATCAAAATATTCACCAGTGGCCCAGGGAGGGCTCGAACCTCAGACGGCGATCAACCGCGCGCTCCGCAGCAAGCCGCCGAAGTATGTTCGGCCACTCCACCGCTGCGGTGATTGGCGTACACGTAGAAATGGAAGTCTCCGTTTTATGAGTGATTTGAAATGGAACAAGAACGGGTGAACTGCAACAAATACAACTAAACGAAGAATGGAGGAGACGGAAAGATAGAAAAGAGTGACGGTCTGAAAAAGAACGAGACCGATATGGGAACGTGCAACAATGAAAGTGAACTGAATTGAAACAGAACAGAACGCATCATGTCATTCTCAATAAAATGTAGTCTTCTGATGTCAATATAATTTCTTATGAAAATGCATCGTAATGATGGTTTAGGATCAGCAAATTGGAATATTTAGTAAAACAATTTATTTCGTCCGTCGCAGTTGCACAATTTTTGAAGTCAGTGATTAGTTTCGGACTTCAAAATTGTGCAACTGCGACGGACAAAATAAATTGTTTTGCTAAATATAATTTCTGGCGTTCTCCATGACAATGTTATAGGATTGTTACTTTTCACAATATATATAAATGACTTAGAAGGTAAAGTAGGAAATACAGTGAAACGTTACACATAATGAATGACGCTTTCGTATATCGATAAATCACAAAGCAGTAAAATTGTTGCCAAATGCAGGAGGATGTTCAGTACCGGTACATAGGCACAGGAAAGATTTGATTTCGGGAAGTGTTTTCAATGAGAGGATATTGTAATTTAATTTTAATAGAACTGCAAGCGATACTAATGCTGTGTATTTATTTCTGAAGAACTGTAAACTAGAGAGGTACCATAATACAGAAACGAAGTTAGTACACCTCTTAAGAATCTATGTATTTTCAAAAATAGGAACAAGGCAAATTGTATTATGTAGTTAGCCTAACGCGGTTCGAAACTCGGATGTCAGTTCGTGAAGTTTTCAATAACTTCTGAAGCGTTTATCAGAGAAGCAACCCCTAACTCAAATTTTTGTCGTATGTGAAAGCTATCAATGGCAAAAAATAAGAGTACATATAATCTTTGACTAGAGAGAAACCTTGATTATTTTGCGTAGAAACATCAATAAATATTGCTATCTGACATTGTAATTACTAATAGTGGTGTTAACAAACTGATAAAATATCTAAAGCACAATGAAGCTCCAAGGACCGAGAGGTTATTAACAGTTTCCACACAGAATCTCCCCCCTGCTTTAGTCCCCCTCTTTAGCATAATTTACCATGGATGCCTTGAGCAAGGAATTGTTCCTTCTGATTGTAAAACAGGTAAGTCACAATTATCTATAAAGGCCAGACAAATTAAAAGAAGACATCTGGGAAAACCGAAGTAAACTGCTCATTATTTCAGTAGTAATCAACACAATACATTTAACCCACTGTGAGAAAAGATGGTCATGAAGGACCATAATGTTCACACAGGTGTGCTCCTCTTCGTTCGAAAAGTACTGGTGGCCATAAATATGGGACTCGGATGAGTAGTTGGTATAATTGTTCTCAGCCTTTGTGAAATCTAGGCGGGCTTCATCCTGATTCAGAATTATGCCAGTTTTAGTTAGTTTTGTCACCTTTCGGGAGGCGGATATGTACCCCCGAAACCACCTCTCTGGCTACGCCAATGGTTTAATGCATAGAATTTTGAGTATATATAAGCAAACAGCCCTCATTCTATGATAACGCAGAATCACTGGAAGCATTTGTATCCCTAAAATATCTAGAATTATTCATACAGAACAATGTGAAGTGGGATGACCGGATGAAGAGTGGCGTCCAGTATCATGATGTGGACATCCGTCAAATTTCCGGAAACATGCCTTTCTCGAAGAGTCATCCATTATACCGCCTCCTTCTTCATATATCTCACGAAAAGACGACGAGGATAAAATTAGAGCCGGCCGCGGTGGCCGAGCGGTCTGCGGCGTTCCAGTCACGGAGTGCACGGCCGCTGCGGTCGGGGGTTTGAATCCCCCACGGGCATCGATATTTGTGCCGTCTCTAGTATAAGTTAGTTCTTAAGTAGTTTGTAAGTTTAGGGACTGCAGTTAAGTCCCTTAAGCTCTACAAACATTTGAACATTTTGATGAAATATGAGAGTTTGGGCCCTACAACGAGGCTTGCCGGAATTTGTTTCCCCGCGAACCATACGCGACTGGACCATGGAAAGGAGGAAGTGACACTGGCCCACCAAGAGCTCTGCATCATACACCGTGAAGTGTTTTGCGGACTTCAGATGTAGATGTGGAACGAGAAAACAGACCGACCTCGTACTTCTGTCCAGTTTGTTGCTTTGTTACGTTCATTCAGAAAAGACTCGCCTATTTACGGGGGTTGAAAATTAGTTGCTTCTATTTTTTTACAACAGATACAGAACGTTACATGTTTTCACCTGTTACTGGCCTTCAGAGTAGTCACTGTTGTGTAGAACCCGTTGAAAGCGATGTGTAAGGCTTAGTATACCGTTAGCAGAGCCTGTTCTGTTGATGGTGCGTATGGAACGGTCTACGGCTTGTCGAATCTCTGGAATAGTTCTGAAGCGACTGCTACGATGTGATTCCTTCACCTTCGGAATCAAATCAAAGTCAGGAGGACTTAGTTCCGGGGAGTACGGTGAATCGTACAGTACTTCCTAGACCTATCGATCGAACAGAGCAGGCACAGCTAGCGCTATATGTGGCCGCGTATTGTCGTGAAAAATGATGGTTGGATTGCGCAGAAAGGGTTGCCGCTTCTTTCGCAAAGATAGTCGCGGGTGATGCACTTTCTCTGACACATTCAATCTTGATCCAACTCCGTTGTTCCTGTTTCGAAAACATAGTGATACCGTTACGCTAGACCGCTCGCCGACAAGTGACTGTTTCTCTCGATTGTGCGCAAACCGATGACGTGGGACCGGCGAGTCCATTTGATCGGAGGTAAGGTAGGTATGTCAACAACGTGTGCTATCAGCGACAATAGTAGATTCCATTCCATAGTGTTATAGGATGGCTGGCTCATGGCGATAGGTGTTGAATCGTTAATAAATTTCATAGCTTATAGATTATGTCATAGTTGTAATGGGTGGGAAAAGGTAACATATGGTGTAACATAGCGCATTCGCGTAAGTAATTGCGCCTAGACGTTTCCTGACTGGCTTCTCCGACTTCTGTGTGAGATCCCCTCTATGATTTTCTAATTATAAATAGTAAATAAGTTATTGTATAGAACTAAACGTGATTTTGTGTAACTAATTTGTTTACATAAAGTTTTATTCATGTAATTATGCTGTACTTAACAAAAACAGTTGAATGTAGAAGTTCTAAAAATACGTTTTGCGCCTAAATTCATGGTTGGCGGGTCGAGCACTACCAAGTTGCAAGCAATCCAACACAGACGGCTCTCGAGTAAACAGCTATGGCATCGCGGTCTGAAAACAGTCTTTCAATTTGTTCAAACTTTATATTTCTCAGCTATTAACATTCAAGTGTACTAGGATCATGGATAGTATTACATATGTCGCTTTTTGTTTCTCGACATATAAATAAATATTATGAAACAACTGGCCGCCCTTCGTACTTGAAAAGTAGCCACAGTTTTAAAAGTTCTACAGCACTTCAAGATACAAGGATCAACTACCTGTGCGCTGCTTCTGCGTATAACAACAACGGGAAAGAAAAAACCATTTTAGTGATCAGAAACTTTAACTGCAAGCAATGACGATGCATGTAGTTATATGGCCTTCACGTGTAGTGCTACGTAATTAAATCTTGCGACATTTGCACGAGTTTGGTGGTCACACTTCTGAGGGAAAGTGTCAGAGAGATAGATAGATTATGTAACATTCCAATCACTCTTATCAAATTCTCTAATGATCTATTACCTCCAACCCAGCCGCAGCAGCGTTGCCGCTATTTAAAAAATGTTCAAGGGATTCAACTGCGGGATCATCAGTCCCTAAACTTACAAACTGATTATGAATTACCTTATACTAAAGACGACACAAATATCCATGCCCCAGGGGGGATTCGAGCCCCCGACGGGGAACGGCCTCACGCATCGGAGCATAGCTCCTCAAAGCGCTCGGCCGGTCCGTCGCGGCGTCGCTATTTAAGTTCAAAGCCTCGCACTGAGGAAGGGCCACCAACATTATCACCGATTGGTGTCTGCCTTCTGGTATTGGTTTCCGCACAACGGCGTACACAGCAGTTGGATCTTATTTGGAACAGCATACGGTCAGGATGCGATTTGGTAGGAAATCCTCCATGTGATTTCGATCCGGGACTGACACACCCCCCTGTCCCGGATGCTGGCGCCTGGCTGTACTGCCAGTTCGCTAATCGTGGAGCTGGGCCAGTGTTTAAAGCTACCTTCCAGTTTGATACAGCCACGATCGCAAGACCGGCTCCGCCTGCCAAGCGTCCGTCAGATCGGACGTCTCGCGGCGGAGCGACTCTCGACACTGAAGGCGCCCTGGCTGTCGGTGGGCCGAGAATAGCCGCCGCAGCCCGGCCGCGAGGAACAAACAGGCGCTCGTTTACGGCTCTGGACGGGCCGTCAGTCGCGCCGCGCCGCGCCGGCCGCCACAATGATTTCTGCGGCTCGAGAGGACGTCAGATAGCGCCGCTTCCACTCACCGTCCGTAAATAAACCGCCGCGCCGCGCCGGCTCGAGGGCCATCCGCAGTCGCCGCAGGGCCCACGAGTCGCCCCGCAGGCCGAGGCCGAGGCTGCGCCTTCTGGCGCCACAGGCGGAGCCGCTCCTCGCCGCCAAACGAGGACCAAGGACCTTGTTGTGGAATCAGTTCTTACCACTTATTACACGATCTGTATCTGTAAAACAATGGTACTATAGCTACGAAACCTATAGTTTTCAAGTGTGAAAATGATGCCAAATATGCTTTGTTGTAATTTTTAATTGTTACACAACTAGTTTCGGCGGTCTAGCTGCCATCCTCAGATGTCTCTACAAAAAATACGAAGAATAATGTAACATCTGCTTACAAAATTCTTACAAGAGGTCTCATTGGCCTAATTGATATACATACTAGTTACATAAACTATACTAATTTGATGTGGCTAATTGATATACATACGAGTTACATAAACTATACTAATTTGATGTGGCTCCGTAGCACAGGGGTAGAGTGCCAGACTACCAATCCAATGCCGGGCGCAGTGGCTCAGCGCGCCAAGTCAGGGGGTTCAACGCCCTCTGCAATAAATAAGCTGAGCCTAGAACACTTCTAACATCAACGAACAACAAATAAGATCAGCGTCCGCAATGAACAGAAATACCCCGCAAAAAAAAAAAAAAAAAAAAAAAAAAGGAGAATAATGTTCAGGTCGACTTTAACAAGAATTTCCAACGAACATAAAAAAAAAGTAATGTGTTTAGTTGCCTTCGTAGTCAAGCTTGTAAAAAAAAGGATAGCGTCACGGACTGCGGTGCTGCAAAAAAAAAAAAAAAAAAAAAAAAAAAAAAGTTTATTTGCCTTCGAAGGCAAGCCTACTTCCATTGCAACGTGACATTGTTTGGTGGAGGCGCCGGGTACACTGCGCAACAGCTGCATCACCGTGGCTCCAAAAAAAAAAAAAAAAGCTTCAGTCACGGTCTGCACGGCCACTACGGTCGGGGGTTCGAATCCCCCCTCGGGCATGGATATTTGTGCCGTCCTAGTTCGTAAGTAGTTCATAAGTAGTTTATAAGTTTAGGGACTGATGACCCCGTAGTTAAGTCACATAAGACTTACAAACATTTGAACATTGGAGGAAGGTACAGTACCTAGGACCATGCCAAGTAAAGTATTGTTGTGTTCAAACCAATCTTCGGATTCTTGACTGCTTTACCTTTTTTTACTAATTTGATACAGTTTTTCACAAAGTGACCAAGATAGTGTTTACTGTTATGCTCCAATAGGTACTAGGAAGCCAATATAACTACATCCGTGGACGTTAGAGATAACACAAAACTACTGTACCAGTTTTGTTAGTGTTATTTATAGGAGTTTAAGGATTTCCTATCATTCACAGGTTGCTTAATCTCTCCCTAGACAAATAAGCAATTGAGGAACAACTCTCATTACAGAGACATATTGCTACCAAGAATGGGTACGTCCCAACCTTAGTTGACATTTTACATAACAAAGCTAAAAAAGAATAGGAATAAAAACAAAACACCATCTCCAGTTAATTATAAATGTGTACCAACAGTATAAAGTGGTAAATTTCTGATAAGATAGAGATAAACTCCAGAAAAAGTAATGTCAAGGTGGCTTTTAATATTGTTAAGGAGTTACCGTTTAAACTCCGCCACAATGTTAATCCACGAAATAATAAATACAGCAAATCAGTGGTTTATAAGTTAAAACTGTGGAGGATGCGATGGCTTCTACATCGGAAAAAACAGGTACGGTACGTCATTTTCTGCAACATTCAGGGAGAACACAGGCAATTACAATAAGACAACTTTTGTCCATCATTTAAGATCACCTAAGCACACAGTCAGTGACATAAATCGTAGCATAAAAATATTGCAACAGTCACCAATAGGTAAAAAAAAACTGAATATACTTGAAGATACAGAAATGTATTGGATCAACATAGTAAATCAATCCTGAAGACCAATTAAAATCACAACTTTTTCAATATTTTTAAAGATCTATTATGAGAGGAAATCCTGAAACTGCTTCAAATAACACTAACAAAATTGTTGCAGTAATATTTTGTTATCCCTACTGTCCATGGAAGTAATTACATTGGCCAAACACTATCTTGGAAGACTGCCAAAACTAGTTATGTAACAATAAAAAATTACAACAAAACGACCATTGGCATCATTTTCACTATCAAAAAAGCTCGTGCCCAGAAGATGTGCAAACTTATGTAGTTTTCCGTCTGGCTGAAAACGTTATTCATATTCAAGTGACTAGGCAAGTATAAATTAGGAAATTACCGTCTGTAGAGCAAACTTTTACTATTCTTCGTGAAATTTTAAAATTTCTGCTCTAGTATCAGTATAAAGAAACAATTACTGTTCGCTACTATACGAAGTAGCGCAGAATTAATATTTAGTTTTCGTCACCATCAATATACAACCATCTATGCGAATTTTTCAGACACGGAAACTATCGTAAGTATATCTCCGTGATCTTCCTATTATGCATGACGCTTATTCGGCGCGTACAGACACTATGGACTTCAGCAGTGAACTTTACGTCATAGTATTACGTACAAAATGTCTAGGGAAGTATGAGGCCTGAACAATAAGGGTAATGAAGGTTATGGAAGACCACCCGATCACGGATAAACCTTGCATTTATTACGTCTTTATTTCTAACAGCATACGCGACAAATTCACCAATATGCACGTAACCCAGTCAATGTAACTTCCAATTTATATCATAGTACGAAACATTAACCATAAGATGCGTAACAAACCGCCTCGCCTCGCATTAGGATTTACTCAATGTTCAAATGTTTGTATAGTCTATGGGACTTAACTACGGGGGTCATCAGTCCCTAAACTTACAAACTACTTATGAACTGCTTACGAACTAGGACGGCACAAATATCCATGCCCGAGGGGAGATTCGAACCCCCGACCGTAGTGGCCGTGCAGACCGTGACTGGAGCGCGTTAGTCTCCGCGGCCACCGCGGCGGGCTAGGATTTACTCTATTAGTCTTTACTACTCTGATCGCAATACATTTTACACACAGTTCCTAATATTGCACGGTACGTACCTTAAAAACTATATTACTGTAGATGCAAAATGAAACTAGAAGCCTACATTTGCACAGATACAGTAGAAATGGGAAGAGAATGGGGTATAGGGTGGCGGGAAGAGGGTAACTGAGAAAAGGTTCAAATATTTGCAAAGCTATGGGACCAATCTACTGTGGTCGTCAGTCCCTAGCCTTACGAACTACTTCAACTAACTGATGCTAAAGGGAAACACACATACCCACGCCATAGGTAGGACTTGAACATCCGAAATGTTCAAATGTTTGTAAATCTATCGGACTTAACTTCTAGGTTATCAATCCGCAGCTTACAAACTACTTAAACTAAGGTAAAATAACCTAAGGACAACACAAACACCCATGCCCTAGGGGGGACTCGAACACCCGACGGCGAACGGCAGCTCGCACCGAAACACGGCGCTCCAGTACGCGCGGCTTGAACATCCGAAGCGAACGGCCGTGTGATCCATAAAGTGGCGCTCCAGACCACACGGTCATTCCTGCGGGGTAGAGTAGAAAGAAAGAGGTGGACTAGCATAGAACAACGGGTACTGATGTTAGTTAAGTAAGTGACTTGGGGCATGTGTGCCAGTTAGGGTCAGTCGCTTTAAGGGTGCAGTCTGTAGAGGGGCGGAGGCTAGGGAGGAAACCGCCTCTAGAAAAAGATGTTAATTAAATTTTGAAAGCATGTACAAAAAATCCGAGGCCTTCGTTTGACTAAATCTCTTTCAATTTTACAGCGTCGTAAAATTGATTTCAATTCCAGACTGATATTTTCAATCTGATGTGGAGTTTGCGCTGTTATGGAACTTACTGGCAGATTAAAACTACGCATCTGACCAGCATTCGAGACCGAGATCTTTGCCTTTCGTGGTCATGTGCTCTACAAAGTGAGCTACCTTCACACGGCTGTCTCTCCTCACAGTTGTACTTCCGATTGTACCTCGCGTCTTACAGTGAAGTTTCATATCAGCCCACACTCCGCTGCAGAGTGAAAATATCATACTGGAAACATTCCCTTAGGCTATGGCTAGCCCGTGTCGCACAATATTCTTTATACTATGAGTGTGGAGTGCTAGTCCTGAAGGTTCAAGGAACCGGTGAAGTTTGGAAGATATGATTGGAAGTACTAACGGATGTAAAGCACCGAGGACTTGCTGTGATGTATTCCACGTTAATTCAGTCCGTGCCTTCGGTAAGAGCTAATGATAATAAGGCAGTCAACAATCCGAAGATTGGTTTGAACACCACAGTGCTTTACTAGGCATGGTCCTGTTTGGAGGTGGTATGCCGTTGCCTTCCTCCGACCTGCGAACTGACTTATCCAGCCGGTTGCTACTCTGTATTTTTCACATGAGCAATACTGCCAGAGGCGAAAGAACTGGGAAGTGACAGATAAAAATCGTAGGATGAGGCGGGGATCGAACCCGCGATCTTGAGGTTTTAGTCTGGCACTCTACCACTGTGCAACCGAGGCGCCTAATAATATTAACGATTTAAAAAGCTGAGCTACGAATTCAACAATGAACACAGAGCTACCACGAGACAACCTTCGTAATGACTCTATTCACCTCAAGGAACAAAGAGAGAAAAGGAAAAAAAAAGTGATAGAAAGGTAATGTCATTCTCTCGAATCACCATCTGGGACCCAGTTTTACTCCCCCCGGAAGTTTCTTGATTTTCATTGTTCATAACTTTTCTTGCCATTAAACACTTTTCCTCTTTTCTTCAGTGTACCATTACTTCTTAGATTCCTCCAGTTTCTTTCTCATCCTGCTCTCTACCTCTCCCTCGGCAGTCTTGTGGCTCACAACGCCCTGGGTACTGAAGCTAGTTCCACTGTAGTATACTGAACAATTGTGCCCCATCGCATAATCTGTACCCTATACTCAAAGGAGACCACCGATATGATAAGGCATAATTTTATATTGTGACAGGTAATCTTTATGCAAACTAACGTGGAGAGCTGTGAGACAAGTTGACACTGTTGACCGTGGCACAACGGAGCGCGTGTCCGGCCATATGTTGTGTTCCAGGCAGAAAGGGGAGTCAGGGACTCGGGATCAATCGTGGGTTGGTGGCATTGGAAAGGCCATTGGATGCAGGCTGTCTTTGGCGGCGGCCTCGGCACAGTGGACGTCCGGCACCTGTCGCATACAAAGTAGCGAGCGGTGACGCTGTGGCCGTCGGCACCCGCGCACGTGTGGTCGCGGCGGCACGCCAGCCAGACCGCAGCGCAGGCATTAACATCAGAAAGGCGAGACTCGGCCGCCACCGCCGCCATGTGCGCACCAGGTGGTCCGGCCGCGCCGGTTGCCAGGTGACGGCTGTCGCCACGGCGCGTGGGCGGGGCGGTTCCTCCTGCAGGATGCATCTCTCTTCTACTGCCTTGTCCACATTTACGTACAGTGTGTTAGCTGAGCTCTCCCTAGTCCTGAATCGTTACATCTCGCTAGACGGTTGGAGGCTTAGGCCGGCAGTCTTGGTTTTCAGGCTGCAGACAACATTACTGATATGTGATATGTGAGGCAACCACTGTCATCTGCTTCGTTATTGTTTGCATACACCGTGGTATGTGTGTTTCGTATTGCGCAAGTACGTAATGGAAGTGAGTGATTCCTGCAGTTAGGGTTGTTATTAACCATGCTTAAACCTAACCCACTTTGTTTTACAATGAACCTTGGGCGGAAGCATGCCGCGTAATTACACTCCTGGCCATTAAAATTGCTACACCATTAAGATGACGTGATACAGACGCAAAATTTAACCGACAGGAAGAAGATGCTGTGATATGCAAATGATTACCCTTGCAGAGCATTCACACTAGGTTGGCTCTGGTGGCGACACCTACAATGAGGAGCCGCGGTGGAGTAGCCGAGCGGTCTAAAGCGTCTCGCTGCGGAGCGCGCGGTTGCTCGCCGTGGAGGTTCAAGTCCTCCCTGGGGCATTGGTGTGGGTGTTGTCCTTCGGTTAGTTTACCTAGGTTTAAGTTGTTTGTAAGCTACTGACTGATGGCCACGCAGTTTGGTCCGATAGAATAACAAACATTTGACAATTTTTTGACACGAGGAAAGTTTCCAACTTATTATTCATACACAAACAGCAGTTGACCGCCGTTGCCTGGTGAAGCGTTGTTGTGATACCTCTTGTAAGGAGGAGAAATGCGTACCATCACGTTTCAGACTTTGATAAAGGTCGGATTGTAGCCTATCACGATTGCGTTTTATCGTGACGCGACATTGCTGCTCGCGTTGGTCGCGATCCAATGACTGTTAGCAGAATACTGAAACCGTGGGTTCAGGAGGGGAATACAAAACGCCGTGCTGGATCCCAACGGCCTCGTATCACCAGCAGTCGAGATGACAGGCATCTTATCCGCATGGCTGTAACGGATCGTGCAGCCACGTCTCAATCCCTGAGTCAACGGATTGGGACGTTTGCAAGACAACAACCGTCTGCACGAACAGTATGACGACGTTTGCAACAGCATGGACTATCAGCTCGGAGACCATGGCTGCGGTTACGCTTGACGCTGCATCACAGACAGTGGCGCCTGTGATGGTGTATGCAACGACGAACCTGGGTGCACGCATAGCAAAACGTCATTTTTTCGGATGAATCCAGGTTTTGTTTACAGCATCATGATGGTCGCATCCGTGTTTGGTGACATCGCTGTGAACAATTGGAAGCGTGTATTAGTCATCGTCATACTGGCGTATCACCCGGCGTGATGGTATGGGGTGCCACTGGTTACGCATCTCGGGCTCCTCTTGTTCGCATTTACGGAGGTTTGAACAGTGGCCGTTACATTTCAGATGTGTTATGACCCTTCATTCGATCCCTGCGAAACCCTACATTTCAGTAGGGTAATGCACGACAGCATGTTGCAGGTCTCGTACGGACCTTTCTGGATACGGAAAATGTTTGACAGCTGCCTTGGCCAGCACATTCTGCAGAGCTCTCAGCAGCTGAAAACATTTATCAGTAGTGGGCGAGCAACTGGCTCGTCACAATACTCTTTATGAACTGTGGTGTAGTGTTGAAGCTGCATGGGCATTTGTACCTGTACACGCCATCGAAGCTCTGTTTGACTCAATGTCCAGGCGTATCAAGGCCGTTATTACGGCCAGAGGTGGTTGTTCTGGGTACTGATTTCTCAGGATCTATGCACCCAAATTGCGTGAAAATGTAATCACATGTCAGTTCTAGTATATTTGTCGAATGAATACCCGTTTATCATCTACATTTCTTCTTGGTGTAACAATTTTAATGACCAGTAGTGTTTTAATGCGATATAGGAAGGAGAGTGACACGCAGCTTTTACTAGATTTTGTGTGGCAATCATTAAAACAAAGGTGGTTTTTGTTGCGGCGTGATCAATTTACGAAATTAGGCATCAACTTTCTCCTCATAATAAGAGAAGTCTGCTCTACATGATCATTTTTTTCCACGAACTTTTCAATAATTAAATGGTAGAAAAATTATCTGAAAATTGTTCAATCAACCCTCTTCCATGCACTTAAGTGTAAATATCAGAGCTGTCATGTTGATATATACATCGAGGCGTCATGAAGTCGAATATGGAGTCCGTTCTTTCGGACATGTCCAAAGAAAAGAGATCATGTATGATCTTACTGCCATTATGAGTCAAAGTACAATGGAATACAATTACGTCATCGTGAAAGTTTGAACTTGCTGCCAGACCGGTTTCGAACCCAGATATCGTAATTACTAACATTTGGACTGTCCACTACTGCACCTGGACACAGATATCACCACACCGATACGGACTATCTTAGTGCGTATCTCTTATGACCCAAATTTGCAGCCGGCCGCAGTGACCGAGCGGTCTGCGGCGTGCCAGTCACGGTCTGCACGGCCGCTGCGGTCGGGGGTTCGAATCCCCCCTCGGGCATGGATGTTTGTGCCGTCTGTAGTATAAGGTAGTTCATAAGTAGTGTGTAAGCTTAGGGACTGATGACCACGTAGTTAAGTCCCATAAGCTATAAAAACATTTGAACATTTTGAACTAAATTTGCTGCTGATCACCACACCGCTAACGGAGTAACACTATCCATTGTCCTCTTTAATCCCATAATAATTAGAACTCCTGCAGTGAAAGGTTCACTGGTGGTCTTCGCCTTAATAATATGTATTTCTATCTCGTAAAAGTTACGAAATTGGAGAAACGCGATACTGATGAGGCTAAGTTGGTTACAGTTTAAGGATTTGGATTCAGCATTCGGTTTGTTAAGCTCTCGTCGTTCATGTCAACCATCAGACATGAAGAATGAAGACAGAATAAGAATGCGGATTCATAACAATTAATGTGCATCCAACGGTATCGGCAATCGAGCTCGACTACTAACATCTGTGAGACATCTACAATACTTTTGTCTTAAATGAAACTTGGAACTCCTGTAGCCGTCTCTTTTAGATTTATGTTATTTCTGCTACCATTTCAAATGATCATTTACACCATATTCAGGCCCGTTTATCGACGTTCATACGAAGAAAACAAGTGTCGTATTCAATCATATCAGGAGCGGTGATTAGAAACTAGTGACTGTAGAACTCTGGTTTACTAAACAGTGCACTTTTGTTCCTTAACCCAGTAACTTTTGGAAACCTGTTATTTAGTAATGGCTCCTACTATAACCCAGTAACTTTTGGAAACCTGTTATTTAGTAATGGCTCCTACTATAACCCAGTAACTTTTGGAAACCTGTTATTTAGTAATGGCTCCTACTATAACCCAGTAACTTTTGGAAACCTGTTATTTAGTAATGGCTCCTACTATAACCCAGTAACTTTTGGAAACCTGTTATTTAGTAATGGCTCCTACTATAACCCAGTAACTTTTGGAAACCTGTTATTTAGTAATGGCTCCTACTATAACCCCACGATTTTGGATTTCCTCCCATTAACGTTGTTCTTGGGACTAGAAGATGGCGTAATGGAACACCGAAACTGTTTGCATAAATAAATTAAAAATAGACAGCTAAAGGTGTTCTTTTTCTCATTTCGGACTGAACAGCTGAAGTCCATGTAAGAGTGTATTACAAATATGGACACAGAAAATTTGAAATACGTTATCTGGTGGAGTCCAGGCAATCAACGGGCATAACGATATATCTCGGAGCCCTGAATAAGAAAACTGAAGCAGTGGTCGAAATCTAACTTAACAGTGTTGATCCTGCTGCTCTCTAAATTTCAACGACGGATAAATTTCTTCCGTCGAGATTCGAATCGGATATCTTCCGACCTAACAACAACATAATGTAAAAATGCTTCGCATTATTAACAACTATTGTTTTTCAAGTACTCAGTAGGGGAGTATAGTGAAAATAGTTCTTATGATAAGAAAACTAACTAACAGACCAATTTAAACAAACATTATAAAACATGTGTCAATGTAACAAATGTGATATCAGTTTCTTAAGAATTTATCACTATAGTATCATAACTTTTCCAAACAAAAGAGATAAGCAGATTCAAGAGTGTAAGCGGCTGGGAACACCAAACTGCTACTGCCGTTTACAGTCACCTGGTGTTGCATTATTCACAAAAGGAACAGAAATTCGATGATCAGGATTAATACAAACACGAATTATATAGAGACGAATGGAAAATCTTATTGAATCCGACCTTGGGGAAGATCAGTTTGGGTTTAGGAGAAATGTAGGAACGCGGGAGGCAATACTCAGATAACGACTTATCTTAGAAGATAGGCTAAGGAATGGGAAATCTACGTCTTTATCGTTTGTAGATGTGTAGAAATTTTTGACAAAGTCGACAGGAATATACCCTTTCAAATTCTGAAGGTGTCACGGGAAAAATATAGGGAGCGAAGAATTATATTCAACCTATACAAAACCCAAAAAGCAGTACTTACAGTCGAAGGGCAAGAAAGGGACGCAGAGGTTAGGAAGGGAGTAACACAGAGTTATAGCCTTTCCCCAATGTTGTTCAATCTGCACATTGAGCAAGCATGGAAGGAGTTCAATCTGTACATTGAGCAAGCATGAAAGGAATGGAGGGGGAATTACAGTTCACGGAGAAGAAATAAAAACTTTGCGATTTACCTATGACATACTAACTTTGTCAGAGACTGCAAAGATCTGGAAGAGCAACTGAATGGAATGGACAGTGTCTTGAAAGGAAGATTTAAGATGAACATTAACAAGAGTAAAACGAGGGTAATGGAATGTAATGTCATAAAATCAGGCTATACTGAAGGAATTAGATTAGGTAATGAGACAGTAAAAGTAGTAAACGAGTTGTATTATTTGGGTAACAAAATAACTTCTGATGGCGGAAGTCTATGGCTGTGGCTATGGCTATGTGAAGAAAAGCATTTGTAAAGAAGCGAAACTTATTAATATCCAATATTAATTTATATGTTAGGAAGTCCTTTCTGAAAGCATTTGTCTGGAGTGTAGCATTGTACGGCAGTGAAAAGTGGACGATAAATACAGACAAGAAGATGATAGAAGGTTTTGAAATGTGGTGTTACAGAGGAATGATGAAAATTAGATGGGTAGATCACGTAACTAATGAGGAGGTTCTTAACCGAATTGGGAAGAAAAGGCGTTTCTTCCCTATCCTGACTAAGAAAAGGGATAGGTTTGTGGGATACATTCTGAGACATCAAGGAATCGTCAAATTAGCATTAGAAGGAAGTGTGTGGGGCGAATGCAGTAAGCAGATTCAAAAGAACGTAAGTTGCCTTTATTATTCTCAGATGAAGAAGCTTGCACAGGACAGGGAAGCGTGGAGAGCTGCATGAAACCAGTGTGCGGACTGAAGACCACAACAACAACAGGCTTATAAGTGGGGTCATCATCGACATTTTCCATCTCTTCTCTTTCTTTACCCTCCTCTTCCTTTTCAAAATCTTCATCTTCTATGGCTTCAAGACAAATCTTGGAATAATTATCTCTCTGATGTAATGATCAGTCGAAAGTCTATAGTCAATAATGCATGTGTTTCTTCATGAATTCCGGCATATAGGTCATCAAGAGTTGCTGGAGGCGAAAATTAAGTTGAAAAATGAATACTTCTGTGTAGACTCTGTAACTGTTTACACAGGATCTCGAGTGTTGTGTTTGTGATTCTTCTTAATTGTCTCCACTGTAACGTTATTCCCTTTTTCCAGGTAGTAACAAATCTTTTACATGTATGTTTCTGGTCTCTCAAAACTAAAGGGATCACTTTCGGTCAACATGGATTTAGAAAATATCGTTCATGCGAAACACAACTAGCTCTTTACTCTCAGGAAGTAATTAGTGTTATCGAAAAAGATTCTCAAATTGATTCCGTATATCTTAATTTCCAGAAGGCTTTTGACACCGTACCTCACAAACGGCCTTTAATCAAATTGCATGGTTATGGTATATCGCCCAAAATTTGCGACTGGATAGGGGATTTCCTGTCAAAGACGACACAATTTGTAGTAATCGATGGTAAGGCATCGACTAAAACAGGGGTGATATCCGGCTTTCCACAGGGTGGTGTTACTGGTCCACTGCTGTTCCTTATTTACATAAACGATTTGGGAGAAAATGTAAGCAGCTCTCGTAGGTTGTTTGCAGTTGACGCCGTCATGTACCGTCTAGTAAAATCATCTGAAGATCAAAACCAACTACTGAACGATCTAAATAAGATAAATTAAACTTTGTTTACAAGATAAATCAATCAAAAGTAAGGCTGTAAACTCCACAAAATACCTAGGAATTACTATTACCTCAGACTTAAAATGGAAAGAACACGTAAATAATGTCGTAATGGGAAAGGCGAGCCAGAGACTACTTTTTATTGGCAGAACCCTTAAAAGATGCAACAGAAATACTAAAGAAACTGCATACACTACCCTTGTCCGTTCTTTTTTGGAGTATTGCAGCCCAGTGTGGGATCCTTATCAGGTGGGTTTGACGGAGGACATTGAAAGAGTCCAAAGAAGGGCAGATCGTTTTGTATGTCCTGATACAGATGAGACTGCGTTACGGAAATGATACAGGATCTGGGATGGGCATCATTACAACGGTTCTTATCGCTGCGGCGTGGGCTACTTATGAAACTCCAATCGCCAACATTCTCCTACGAATGCGAAAATATATTGTTGACTGCCACTTACATAGGTAGAAATGATCATCAGAATAAAATACGAGAAATCATAGCTTGAACGGAGAGATTCAGGTATTCCTTCTTCCCACACGCTATTTGAGAATGGAATGGGAGATAAAGAATATGAAGGTGGTTCGATGAACCCTCTCCCAGGTACTTGAATGTGATTTTCAGAGTATCCCATGTAGATGTAGATGAAGTATTTCAATATTGGTTCATCATGCTCTTAAACCATTCCAGAAAGCAACGAGCCATTTCAAATGTCAGTTTGATGTCTGGTGTGCCCTTAACGTTTTCATTTTTATTCACATCGTTTTTATCGCCTTCAGAATCTACTCCTTCAGTTTTACCATTTTCTCGACAGCGTCATTGACTTCATCGGTCTTCCCATCATCCTATTCCCATTCATACTACGCATCTCTTGGCTCGGAGTTAAGCGCTGTCCCACTGAACACGGAGGTCCCTGTAGTGTGGAAAAAAGAAAATAAACGAAAGAAGAGAGAGGAAGGAATGAAGGAAGTGGCGTGGAACAGTAGCGGGCGCTTATGCGGGAGCCTCTAATTTGTGGCACGGTCCCAGCAGCTGTCCTTCGCAGTCCTAACGGAGAGAGCATTTGCGGCCCGTCTTAACGCGCTGGTGCGAACGCGCCTATTGACTCATCGGCTTCCCACGCGCGTGTTCACACCGCGGTGACAGCGGCGCGCGGCCCGCAGCGAGAGCGACGACAGGCCGCCTAAGTGTCGCCGCCTGAGCGACCTGCAAACCCCCCTCACAGCCTGGTTCAAAATGTTCAAATGTTGGTACAGCGTTTAGAACTTAACTACGGGGTCATCAGTCCCTAAACTTACAAACTACTTATGAACTAGCTAATACTAAGGACGGCACAAATGTTGAAATGTTCAAATATTTGTTAAGCTTATGGGACTTAACTACGGGGTCATCAGCCCCTAAACTTACAAACTACTTATGAACTACCTTATACTAAAGACAGCACAAATATCCATGCCCAAGGGGGGATTCGAACCCCCGACCGTAGTGGCCGTGCAGACCGTGACTGGCGCGCCGCAGTCCCCTCGGCCACCGTGGCCTCACAGCCTGGGATAAACTATGTGATTAAAAGCATCCGGAAACTTGACTGAAAATGACTTACAGTTCATGGCGCCCTCCATCAGTAATGCTGGAATTCAATATAGTTTTCACTCACCCTTAGCCTTGAAGACAGCTTTCAGTCTGGTGCTGGAAGGTTTCTTGTGGAGTGGCAGCCAATTATTCACGGAGTGCTGCAGTGGGAAGAGGTATCGATGTAGCTCGGTGAGGTATGACATGAAGTCGGCGTTCTAAAATACCCCAAAGGTGTTCTATAGTTAACTGGTATATTATACGAGAAGCATGTTGCACATAATACCACATTGTTTCAATGTTATGTTATCGTCATTTTTTAAGTTTTATTCTTTTATACTGCATATACATTTTGTCTTTTTCAGTCAATATTGACTTCCAACCACTCATGCAACAAGATTTCTCATTGATATGTGACGTGAGGCATGTCACCTATAATACTTAGTGACTTCAACATCATGACATGTTCATTCGCTAATGATCTTTGTTTTATAATTTACATAAGCTGTACCCTTTTGTTATAGTAGCGTCAGTTTTAAGGCTTTTATTCCTTTATACTATGTATATTTTCTCCTTTCATATTCAACGTAGACTTTCAGCCATCCATGTAACTGAAATTAATACTTTTTCATGTGGCATGAGACATGTTGTCTATATAACCACGTTGACTGAAATTACGTCGTTGTCATTTGTTAATGAGTTTCGTTGTTTATACTATATCTAAGTTTTATTCTCTGTACTCAATGTAGACATTGCACTACCCTCGAAACCACTTAATTGTTTACTCACGACAAGCGAAGTGTTAAATAATTCCTACACCTTTTATATATTAGGGGGAAAAAAAGGTACCGCAATTCCAAAGTGGAACATTCTCTGGTAATGGAAATGTATCCATGTTCTTTCTTAGTGACGCCACTGTCACCTGGTGGATACCTATAGCAGCACACCTATGGAATGTTTAGTTGTTTCAGTGTCATTTTTACTTATGTCCAGAACATATAGAATTTTTAGCGTGCTATGCATAAGACGATCCACTTTGGTAACACAAATTTTAATAATGTGCATTTTAAAAGTTTGACAATGTTCTGTATCTCATTTTACATTTTCACGAGTAGCTCGTTATTTTACGTGATGTCCAAACGTTTTTCTATATGTTTTGTTAACATTTATATTATTTGTATACAAAAAAAGGAGTTTACAGATTTTAACCATCTTTGTAACTTTTTGCAGTGACGATAGGAGAACATTTTAACCTTTCTGAAGATGATGACATAGCTCATTGAAACCGTTAAAAACCGGCAAATAAAATAAATTAGCGATCTTGGCTGAAGAAAGTATACTTTATAGGTGTACTATAGGATTAAAGTCACTGTTCTGTGCTGGCCAGTCCATTACAGGGATGTTATTGTCGTTTTGAAAGAAGTAATCGCCCAGCCCTCATCAGGATAAATACGGCCACACCATAAAATCACCGCCTTTCAATTTTACTGTTGGCACTACACATGCCTTCAGTCGACGATCACCGGGAATTTCCCATGTCCACGCCCTGTCATCGGATCGCCACATTGTGTACCGTGATTCGTCACTCCACCCTATGTTTTCCACTGTTCATCCAGTTGTTTCGCTCCTTACACCAAGAGAGGCGCCTATTTAGTAAAGACGCATCTCAAGAATGCTTGATGCGTATATCCCGAGGATTAACACTGATACGACGACACCACTAAGCGTGGCTACACTGGAGTCGTGAAAGAGTGTAATGTTGGCTGCGGTAATGAGAGCAAAATATGTTCAAATGTTTGTTAAGCTTATGGGACTTAACTTCGGGGTCATTAGTCCCTAAACTTACGAACTACTTATGAACTAGGACGACACAAATATCCATGCCCGAGGGGGGATTCGAACCCCCGACCGTAGTGGCCGTGCTGACCGTGAGTGGAGCGCCTCAGTCACCTCGGCCACCGCGGCCGGCTAATGAGAGCACGTTCTGTCTCTGTTTGAATGATGGGCCTACAGATGTGTGTTTGTCAACTGCAGTAATAACATCGTGTATCATGTAGGTACGTTACTCCCTCACTGATGTGGAAGTAGTTGGGAGCTGATGTTAGGAAAGATAAAGTAGTTTACCAGATACGGAGTTACGGACACCAGCGATAGGGTGATGGCTCATCTTGACGCGGAACTTATTTCCATTGACCGTTTCTCACGGTTTCACAGAAGCCTGCAAATGGTGAGACGGTATCGCTAGCGTATAGAAATTAAATTTAAAACTGATAGCTGAAAGTGCCATATTTAATTTTTGTTTCCTTCTGTATCTAAGGTATTAATGATTTTTAATAAAAGAAAGTATTCTGCTTTCTTGTCTCCTACGACAAAATTTCTGCTGATCTTCTTCACTGCTTCCATCGTATCATTGTAACAAGTGCACATTTGAAGTGTTTCTTTCGTCCACTGAGAGACCTAAATTTTTAACACGTTTCCTAAATATAAGCGTAGGTTCAAGGACCATACGATCCGTTATCTCAGTATCTTGATTTTTTCTTGACATGAACCGTCAGTATTGAAACATCCCTTAAATATTACTGTCCTTACCCAAGTAGTCGTGCAAATTAGCTTATTGCTGTACTTTTAGAAACAACTTCATTAAAGACAATAGCAAGTTTACCTTTGTCCAACAAATCACCTGTATTAACAGTATTCTGTACGGAGTCAAAGCGCTGGCTTAGAGCTTTAACTACCACCACATAGCGCAGATCTATGCAGAAAATTGCTTCTACCGAGTGAGGTGGCGCAGTGATAACACACTGGACTCGCATTTGGTAGGATGGCGGTTTAAAACCACCTCCGGCCATCTAGATTTAGTTTTCCCTTGATTTCCCTAAATCAATCCAGGCAAATGCCGGGATGGTTACTTTGAAAGCGCATGGCCGATTTCCTTCCCCATCCCTAGCCCAACATCCCAGCGTGAGATCCGTCTCTAATGACCACGCTGTCGATTGGACGTTAAACCCTAATATACTTCCTCCTTCCTTCCAAAATTGTTTATACTTCTATAACCCTGAGGAAACCACAGTTAAGCACACAAAATGGAAAAAAGAAACATGTTCTTGTAAAAGTCTCTTCTAATACTTGTAATATCAACCCCTCAATTACGACCTTTCCTTTGTGATAAGTGCAGACACAGTAGTAGTCAACATCAATAAAAAGTCTAAGAACTCACTTGAGGCGCTATCGATAGAACCTATATTCGATGTCATCCGCGCATTCCAAGGAGAAGTTCCAAATTTCCATATTAACTTCAGGACTCAGAGCCATGATCAGATGAAGTATATGAATGTATGTTCACACCTTCACGAGTAACAATGTCTATCTGATGTGAATGGAACTATTCTGAACAGAACCTACTGCTCTCTCTGTCCCCATTAGGAAAGAAATGTAAACGAAGTATAATCAACTTAGCACAGCGACAGAAGAAGCAATTAAGAACATCCTAAATGGTAGACAAACATGTTTGCTCTAACGGCTGCTTTATTTTTGTTCATGCCAACTTGAATGACACGACATGTAGTTCAAATTTACTACAAGCTCTTTTACGTGTGAACATGTTTACACACTCTATGCCGAAAATCAAACGCAACTTTAAGAAGGAAGAAAATGACGTACCAAAAACAGGAGTTTTTCCCTTATAGATTCGCCGAATGCTCGCTATTATTTCCTCATTTTATTACCAAATCCTGGTGATAGATCGTATTCATTATTTTATTCCGAAATATTTTTAAAATTATTCTCACCATTTTTTTATGAGATTCATTGTATTTAACATAAGATCTTAAGTACTTAGAATATAAAATCAGTGGTAGAAACATTCGCAAAAAAAGTCCCAGAACTAGACAGAAAAAGACAAACTGTGTGGGTACTATCGGAAATGTGCTCATTGTTAGCATGTGAACTAAAGTGTACGGCAAGAAGGTCGTGCAGAATCAATAAATAAGATATGTAGTGAAGTACTAACCAGGAAATTGGAGAATCTTTATTGTATTCTACGGCATTCTGTCTTGTGTGACGAATTGAAACGTGAAAACTATGTGTACCGAAACAATTTCGTAAAACTCTTCCCATTCCATCGTTTTGGTGTGGTACAACGATAGTCTGAATTAGAATTTCTTACATAAAAGACAATCTTGGTTGCTAATATGTTGTTATTCGGGTATGACGCGTTTCGCTCGATCGGGACATCTTCAGATGTCGAACGAAGAACAAAGAAGAGAACTAGTAAAAACAAGAGAATATCTACTGACAAAATTTAAAAGTCTTTTCTAAAGCTACAAACTGATACTGAACTTGGTACCAAAATATTCTAATAATCTATGGTATCAATGCTATGCCTACTCTGTAATAGGTTATTTATTTTCCGTGTCCAGAACACCACCATTAAAATCTACTGTGAATCAGCTGTAATTAAATTTAATTGATTTTTGCCCAATACTCAGACACACTAATGGCCTTATCACTGCTTAGCTGTAAATTCAAGAACGTACAGCTTCTGCCGAGGTTTGGCAGGTCAGTAGATGATCGTCCGTTTGGACATTCCCGCAGTCAAATAGAGTCACATTATACTTGCAATTTGAGACTCCAGTCCTCAGCGTTTTGAGAACCTTTCAGGTTGTGTAGGGTTTGTTACTTCCGACCGTAAGTTCTTCTTTCAATTCCAAGTTGCCTCCTTCCATAGCTGGATCTTCCCTCTTCGGTGAATAAATCGACTTTTGATAAAGGGTGACTTGATTAACACGTCTATCACAGTGTAGGCATAACATTGTTACTATGGATTATTACAGTATTTTGGTGCCAATTTCAGCATTGGTTTGTAGCTAAAGAATAAATTCTTTAAAAAGTGTTTGAAGTTATGTCATGTACATAGGTATTGTCTTGTTTGTATTAGTTCTCTTCTTTGTTCTTTGTTAGATATCTGAAGAAGCCCTAGCTGAGCGAAAGTGTCATGGCTGAATAAAAATATTTTTGCAACCAAGTCTGTCTTTTACTCAAGAAAAACATTTTCGAGGAAAGAATGACCAAGCGATGCTTCTACGAGAGCTTCATGTTACATATTTGATCGAATCATAGGGTAAGAGATCTATCCAGGAAAACTGTTGAAAGTCACTAATAGGAAGATAAAATTGAATTGTCATTTGCTGAAACCAAGTTAAAATGTATGTTTTCCATTTTTATTTTTTTTTTAATTAATTTTACTTAATTTTACTTTAAAGACAATAGTCAATCACTCGATGATATCATCGTTCTACGTATGGTAGAAATAGAAAAGCGATTTTTGCTGGTCGTTGTTGAAACCAAATATCTTACTAAATTGTTTCGTTTCAACATATGTTGCTCATAACCGCAAAGGAACTGATTGTAATACTATTCGTTATTGGAACACTCGCCTTGTTTCTTCTTTGCCGTACTATAAATAACTAAAGAGTTCACTAACGTTTATTTGTGAAAAAATTATCATATGTCCAAGAACGCTGTATAACAACATAGAATATCAGAAAAATAAGGTGTAGGTTGCTCGTGCGAGATTACTATCTGTCGTCTGAGGCAATAGAAAAGAGTTTTTGCTCCTGGTTATAAAAGGAAATATAAAATGTTAAGAAAGGAGTGGTACGTAGGCGTCCATATTTTTCGATGGATAAGTAAAACCCTCCTTTAGTGTAAGAAGAGATGCAATTTAATTGGACAGTTATCCAATATCGTACTCAACTATCTGATTCCACAACGAATATGTGAAAAAACCCTTATTGAATATGTGCCTGCGGCATGGAGATCATGCTATGATCAACTACTTTCTTTGCCAGTGATGAACTTAAAACATAGGTGAGGCAGAGTTAATTACTACTATTATCGAATAAAATTTTACTGATTTGTTAGATTATGTTGTTATTTTGTTATGGGTTTGTACAAATAAATCATAAAACTATAAAGAAATTTGTTTATACAGGTTGTCATTTATTGAATTCAAATAAATCTATATACTTTTAGATAACTGAAAATCAAAATGACGTTCACTAAGCTAGTTACTTTTTTTAAAAGGAGAATTATATACTTTCATTAAAAAAGGTCAGTGAAACTGTAATAACACAAATGGTAATAGCGGTTCCTTCTGGAAAATGAGATATGTGACCAGCCTCAGTTCCTTCTTCCCTCACCGACTTTCGTCTTGTCCCATACTCGGTCCATATCACCCACATCTGGTGATTTTCGCCAAGTAATTTCGTTTTCACACAGCTAGATTCTTGTGAATTCATTAAAATGAAACATGAATCGGTCTGGATCGGAGTTTATTAATTGATGGTCGGTTTCGATCCTTCTGCAGGATGATCCTAAGAGTCATGTTCGAACAGAGATCACTAAAAAGAAATAATCAACTGCTTATGACATCATATCTCCTAATTACTGTGTCCTACAACAATATAAGTTTCCATGATCAATTAGTGGAATATTGGGATAAATCTAATAAACTGTAACCGGATGTTTGATGGAGAGGTTTCTTCATACATTTCATTGTTTAAGACATCATACCTCCTGTAAGACGATGTAATTTTGAAGATTCATGTAATCGTACAGGATGATACTGTCTGCAAAACGTGACACGAATACAGTCAATAGCAACACATTTCAATATCAAGCTAAATGCCACAGATTTATTGCATGAAACTAAAACGTAGTATGCGAGGTACTTATTTTCATTCATCATTTTGTTGGAGTTGTCAGCGAGAAAAATTTTCCCAAATAGTGGATGAATCAATTCTGATTACTCGAGCGTCGCATCATATGGCAATTTATTACGGAACTCATTGTTTGCGACAAGATATCTCCTGAACTATTTGTCATACTATGATATAATAAAAAGACATTTAGTTGTATATGTGCGCATTGTCTTGTGTGTCGCGGATATAGTAAGCAGCGTAATAAATTAAAACTTCATGCGTGATGGGGCAGTTTTTCACGTATCGTGTTGTTCATGACCTCATGCAGTATCTTCTGTACTATGTATCATTGTATCATACAATTTCAAATGTAATTGTCTCGAAAATGCAGTGAGAAGTGTGGAAGTAAAAAATTGTAACAATGAATTCCGTATTTTTACTGCATGACCAGTGGGAAAGTTGTGAACGAGAAACCCTTTTCCTTTCACCATTTTTTTAGGGTTTTCAGTATGAAAAAATTTCTGAAAGACTTAAATTGTTTGTAAAGTTTGCTACTAGTTGCTAACTGTACTAGTTCTCAAGTAGTGATTGAATAAATTATGGTTACTCATGCGTTATGGTTTATTCTTCTTTTACACCCCTATCCCCACTCCCTTGGAAGGAGGATGGTTTTTACCCTCACAGCGATTGTTGCCTGTCAGATAGTGTAATAAGTTAGTTTGAAATCGCTTCTGCAGTTTACGATGTGATGTGGAATCTACATTACTTTTTATAATATGTATGGATTTGGATTAAACAAGTGACCATTCAGTAAAGTGAGTAATGTAGATGAGGCTTCAGCGTGTGAGACTATCTTGTGGAAAGAGGTTCAGTTCCTGGTCCTGTCGAGGACTTACCCTTGGCTGGGGGACCAGGACGGTGTACTCTCTGCGGCGTGATGCCACTTGAGGAGATACTTGAGTAAGACGTGGCTGCTACGAGCCTGGCATGCATGTTGCAGCGACTTGGGGGGCTTCGTGCTGTCTGCGTGCGCCTCGGCAACGCTTCTGTATTATATGTCTGGGAGAGGGTAACATAGCTGCCGGTCGGTACCGGATGGTCTGTAGGACCACTGCACTGAGTTTACTGGCATTTTACTAATAAAAAAAAGTGGGTGGGGGAGATCTGAATACAGAGAATTTGCTGCTTACCACGATTCAGGTTTATAAAACACAAGTATAAGTAAGAATATAAGTATATTTATCTGAGGTTTTTTGAAACATCTATGTCTCCCAACTCCCGTATTACGCAACCATGCCTTACACAACATAAAATTCGCTCCAATGGTTGTGTTCTTGGTGAATTGTAGTGAAGTATTGATATTACATTTCGGACTGGACAGTTTAACAGTAAGTAACGTAGGGATAAATGTTTTGGGGTGCAGTGTATAGAAAACTTCAATAGCTATTAAATTGTTACGACTTTCTTTATTTATCTAGTGGAAGAAATAGTTTTAGGTTGTGTTGCAAGCAATGCAAGTACGTGTGTTTAATTATATACCCATATTTCCATATACTTGTAGTAACCAGATGCTTACGGTCAAATTTCATGTCGAGAGAACACAGATCGATTTACTAGAGAGAGAGATAAGAAACATGATGAAATGAAGTGATCGAATCGTGTTTTGAAACAAAAAGTCTGAACAAGTTACAAGGAAAGGAAGTTAATGAAGTCCTTTGTGTTATGTAACAATTCAGTTAATGACACTAACTTCTTAGGTTGTTTCAAGTCTTCAGGTATTACAGAACTGTATAAGAAGGTAATGCTGTCAACAATCCAAGGATTGATTTGAACACCACAGTGCATTACTAGGCCTCGTCCTGTTTGGAGGTGGTATGACGTTGCCTTCCTTCGACCACTGAACTGACTTAACCAGCGTGTTATAAAGGGACCTGCAGATTGTCGTCGACGAACCACTGTCGAACAAAACTACATACCAATGAAATTTCGCAGTAAAAAGACTGTTGTAGGGTGTCTGATGAAGCTCACGATTTACTTTCTGACGATTTTTTGAATGTAAGTCAAACATATGGTCCACAATGACTGATTTTACCTCAGAAACAGCTCATTCTCTTGACTGACGACTTTTCACATCAGAACTGGGATGTTAGGCTGTCTAATGCACTCTTCAAACTGGAATATAAGAACATGATCATGAACAAATTGTCTTAGTGTCAGGGAAGAGTCAAATGGAATGTTGTAGTATGCATTTTTCAATTGAATATAAACTAAGAAATGTAGAGATTTACTCTCTAACTGGGTGTCTTTCGGCTTGGAACGTTTAAGAATCTATCCTATATAAAGTAATTATCAGCACCATAACTTTTTAAAGACTTATCCATATTGGAGTGCCATTGTTTGGTCTACGTTTCCAAATAGATACCTAATAGTCAACTGTGCAATTCAGTATCGGCGTGACGGGACATTTCGCTAAAACCCGAGATTGCTAAATGAGAGAAAAGGTTCTTGAGAAGAGGTTATTAACATCTCAAGAGAATAGTAATATAAAGGAACTATCAAAAGAACGTACGGTTATTACAAAATGTAAATGTCGTTGCTTCAGACTGTCATTTATTTTGTGACAAAGCCATGTATAGATAATTTTTTGACATTAAAGGCTCTTTTACCTTATACGCCTATATCAGCACAAATGTGTCAGTGGTTTTGGTTATAATTTGTTTATAAGTAATCCTTGTCTTTACTTGGTGAATGGTTTCATATTACCTGAAACTCTTGTGTCTTACTTTTTCTTTATAATCAATGCTTTCTGCATCTTAAAATATGTCAATCTTTTTCTGAATGTACTTTCTTTATTTATAATAAATATTACTTGCTTTTACTGTGTTTATTTATTACAACATATCTGTATTCTACGTTATCTCCTGAACAAAATTTATTAACATAACTCGCCGCGAAACAATGCATTCATAAATTCATTTTTTCATTTCGTGTAAAAACTTGCGTATTAGACTTAGTTGCTTTTGACAGTAAGGCGACGATCTGCAGTACTTTTTATACTATTTTTAGCATCAGTTGACCGAAATAAGTTCTGTGAGTAATCTCTTTTCCTGCCCGCTCAGATAGTTTTGCATCTTCTTGAGATCATTTTGCCTTAGCCAATGGGTAACTTTTACAGTTCGGTAGTCCCGGGTTATATCTGGTTGGGTGTCCCGATGTGTTCTGTTCTTGTACTGACCAGAGTCTGCAGTACAATTAAGACTAGTTTTGACTAGTAAACATCTGACCGTCTAAGTGTCTAACACGTCATATCTCCTGAACTATGTATTATACAGCGATATAGTTTTGAAGAAGCATTCAGCGATGGTAAACACAACAAAAATATGTTGCATCACTTTCGTTGCAAGGTGTCCTGAATACTGACGATGAATGTGTATATTGCATCAAAAACACAGTTCCTTAAATTATCCATAGAAGTCAATCAGCTCACAACAAAGATGTTAACAACTACGCCTGAGAAGTGCCAAATGGATGGAGCGGGTAAGGCGGTCCATCAGTGCCAGTCGTAACACCAGGAAGGAAATACACTGCTCTTGTTGACTGTAGTTCTGCTGTGTCTAGAAGGCCAACTTCGAAGTTTGATCGTATCTGCTTGTTACTTTGTATCAGGAGGAACTCACATCAAGGAAAGTTTCCAAACGTCTTGAAGTGAACCAAAGCCATGTTGATCGATAAATCGATACAGGAACTGTCGATGGTGTTCCTCGCTATTGTCGCCCAAGAGCCACTGCAGCTGCTGATGATCGCTACTTAAGGAATTCAGCTCGGAGGAACCGTGAGAGAAATGCCAACATGACCGAAAGAAAATACACAATAACTATAACTGTAAAATATGCCGTCAACAAGCAGTTGACAAATGCAGTGCGGACGCATTCAAATGATCGAACCCTAGCGGGAAGGCAATATAGACTGCGATCAAGAGGAATCAAAGGGCAAGGGGCTAGAAGTTGAGAATTTGGGTTACAAGGGAAGCGTGCCAAGATAGCCCAATTGGTTAAGGTGACCGCTGGCCCAAAACGGAAAATCGAATCCCGGTCCAGCAGAAATTTTCAAGTTGACTGTTGTGTCTGTTATTTCGTACATGTCATTTCTTATAAATTGAGTTCAACTAATGAGTAATCAACGGTAAAAGCTTTCAGAATAGTAAAAACAATATTGTGATTTAAGAATTGTGAGAATGACAGTGTAAATAAAGATATCTCGTTGTGGACTTGAAGAGGGTTTCTGTCCCACTATAAGTTATATATTTTCTCATTTTCGCTTTTATAAATAATGATAAACCAGCAGCGACTTTCGTAGTGGTACTTGGCATAACTTATGGCAGTTTCTCCGATTTTCGTTTTTATTTTTATTTTTATTTTCATTCCCTACCTCGTGGGGACGACGGGCCTTGTTTAGGTTCATTTGAGCCAGGGAATATGGAATCCAATTTGTTAAGCCAGTTTATTTCTATCTTTATTGAAACTCTTAAATTTATTAAAGATTGAGTTCATCCTTAATACTGTTAAAATTCATTAGGATGTTCCAAATATGTTGCCATTTCGAGGGTCTATGACGTTAATATCCTTCTTGCCACAAATATTTAGCTGTTTGAGAAATGCTGGGAGAGAGGAGCCATTATACTCGGATAATACGATGTGCTGGTTTCAAGATCATTGACTGATTTTTTTTGAAAAGGTAACTCACAAAATGCAGCAAAAGTAGTGAAGCCTCAGTCAACTTAGGCAGCAACCGCGACTGCAGAGAAGCCGTAAAGGAAGAAACCTATCAGCTCATCGACGGGAGCATCGGCTAGTGGCCTGAGCTGGTTATGGCATTACCGTCAGGGCTACAGACGATGTTCACCGCTTTAACATGATGTCTCCTCGGGGCTGACAAACTGGTTTTTTCTCCTGGGAAGATCGTATAAAGGCAGTGAGAGGCCGCATCGAGTATTCCTCGTCCTCAAGACATCGCGCGGACTGACAGGCTGCTGTCATAGTCGGGCCCAGCGGCCTACGGTCTCCGCATGTAAATGGACGGTCGGTGTCCGGCCGCGTCTGATGGTGTTTTAATAAGGGAGAGGGAGGAGGGGGGAAGTGGGGGGGAGGCTGGGCCGCTGTGATTTGTGACGGGCGGGCAGGGGCGCGCGCCGTGCCGCGCCGGCCCCAGGCGCATAAATTGTTTTAAAGCGACGCGGTATACATTAGGGCCGCGTCGTTATTTTAAATTGAGTTTTATCCCGCAAAGACTGGTAAAACAAACAAAGCGGCACGCCGCCGCGGTATTTGCATAGCGCGGCGGCGCGCGCGCCTATCTTGTCCATCTCTGGGGAGGGCGGGTCGGCGCCGGGCGTCGACGCCGAGATGTCAGATAGGATGGCCGCTGGCGGCGGGCTTGTGGACGGCAATTGCAGAGCGAGAGAGGATCGCCGCTTCTACGTGCTCCTCTGACGCCGCACATCCCACATATACGATTATACGATAAATAATACTGATGCGGTAAATACCTTGTTATTACCGCTGCGCCTCGTTCGCCGCCGACAGTTACTCTTCCTGATATCCCCTTAAGCCGTGATTATACTTGCAGCGTTACTTTTATTCATACGAATGTGAAAATCCATTCTGCACATTTCCTCAGTTTGTATGAAATCGTAACGACTGATCCTTTTGTTTTTGATTTATATCGTTCACGTACAAGTAAATGGCAGAGTGCCTCATACATATACACTCCCGAGTAATTGATTCAGAGGAATCTACGGTGTTTATGGAGAGTGCAGGTTTGCTGCCGGGTGAAGTAGCAGAATTAGGGGAATCCTATTCTCTTCATATCTCTCATTCGTCGAAGTGTTGTACTAGGGTGGTTTGATATATCTCGTAAATTTGTATGAATGAACGGTAAATTTTCGGAACCTGCAATGTTGTTGGCATGCCTGATATTTCCCCGGACATTACAGCAAGTTTCGTACATCAGCTGTTATTAGTTGATTTTTGGCTGCCAGTTGAAGTGGAAACTACGTAGTTACTTCCTAAGGATGAACAAAAACAAATTTCATGCGGTCATTAAACATTTCCACAGCTGCATAGAGCACATCTGAGTTGGATGTGGTTCTTGTGGGTTCTGCACCAACATTGAGATCAATGCGTTTAAACGTTGTCGGAGAAGCACTGGAAGTCACCACACAGGAAACCATCGATAAGGTGCACGATATGGAAATGGAAGATCGAAGATTAAAATTTCCCGAGAGAGCTAACATTGTAGGCATCTCTACTGAAAGAGTGCATTACATCCCCAATCAAAAACTGGCCATGAAGAAGCTGCGTGCTCGATGGGTGCCAGGCCTACTCACTTTGGACTAACGACGGAGACGAAAAAAAAAAAAATAAATAAATAAATAAAATCAAATGTTCATATGTTTGTAGAGCTTATGCGACTTAACTTCATGGTCATCAGTCCCTGAACTTACAAACTACTTAGGAACTATCTAATACTAAGGACAAATATCCAGGGGGGATGCGAACCCCCGACCGTAGTGGCCGTGCAGAACGTGACTGGCACGCCGCAGACCGCTCGGCCACCGCGGCCGGCAACGAAATAACATTTCTGCTTAGAATATCACACAGTGCAGAATGAAAATTTGACTCTTCAGTGCAACGTGCGCTGATATGAAACTTCCTGGCAGATTAAAATTTAGAGGCAGAACCGGGATTCGAACCAGGGACTATTGCCTTTTCAAATCAGCGCACACTCCGCTGCAGCGTGAAATTTTCTTTCTGAAAACATCGCTTAGTCTGTGGTTAAGTCATGTCTCCACCATATCCTTTCTTCCAAGAGAAAAACTTCTTTGAAGTTTGGAAAGTAGGAGGAGAGGTACTGGCAGAAATAAGGTTGTGACAACGGCATGTGTAACGTGCTTGGATAGCTCAGACCATAGAGGGCTTGCCGTCGATAGGCAAAGTCTCTGGTTTGAATACCGGTTCCGGCACACAATTTAAATCTGCCAGTAAGTTTCATTAGCAGAAATGAAAGACGTCATAAGTGAGGGATAAAAATCCTAGAAAGGACCAGGATTCGAAATTACGATCTTTTACACTTGTAATTCGGCAATTTACCAGCGAACCACGGAAGAGCTGCCTAACATTGTTTAATTCTGTGTATGTATTCTCCTCGAGAAACAAATTAAATAAATGCCAATTACTCTATCATTCTGATGTTTTACAGACTTTCATGTTGTGACTGGAAATACATGGATATTTTTTTTTACTAGATTAACAGAATATGAATAATCAGCATAGTTACAATCGTTACAAGCTATAGATTTGTATGCACACACACACACACACACACACACACACACACACACACACACACACACACACACAAACACACACACACACACACACAAACATACACATACAGCGGATATATTAGATAATATGTTCCTATTGTAGTTTTAAATGATTTTGCTGTCCTTCTTGCGACGTTTGGATTTTTATAAAAGGCCAACTATGAACTATTGTCCTTTAGATGTTAGAAGCTTTTGTGGACCTATTTAAGTGAAGATATTGGTGTCATTCAACAACAGTTTATGAGAAATGTACTGACGCCACTAATCTCGCCACTAAATAATGCAATCGGGCTGATATGCTGTCAGGGGTACTACTATACGTTAATAAAAATATGTAAACAAAGCTAAATATATCCCCTTGTAAAACTAAATACATGACTCGTTAGAGCCCTGAGCAGATCGACATCAGTACTAGCAGACTAGGAGACAACCAGACAAAACATCGTCATTTTCTGTTATCTAGTGTATCGGTATTGTTCTTTGTTTTATCTTTGCCGTCATTCATGGCCATTCAGTCATTGTCTTTTGTAAGATTTATTACCGCCCGATTTTTACACAGAAGGAATATATTTCTCAAGAGTTATCTTTTATAACGCACAGTTATTATTATTATTATTATTATTATTATTATTATTAAGTGTTTTTGTATGCCACATTCTAAGAGAAGGTTCACCAGACTTGACCGATTTCCCTTCCGCTACGAGTCTGACCGAGTCGCCTCGCTCGCGAGCGCCTGTCCTCGAGCAACGAGCTGCTCGCTGCGCCACTCCCGAGCAGCGGCCGCGCTTACGAGTAACGAGCGAGTTTTTTGCGCCTGCTGACCGACAGTAGTACTGGTTTTTCCGTCTGAGTTCCTGATATTCATACAGCTGCTTATCTTGTCTCCAACTGTCTCTTTTATTTTATTATCTGTTTTTAATACAAAGTGTGTGATTTGAACGTGACGTACTGCCGAAACAGTCTAAAATAACGAAATAATTCCCAACCGTTCCAGAAACCAGCGTCCATAACACGGAATTAAGTCGTATAATTTAAATTTGCGGTAGCCTCGTGCAGAGACAGAGAGTCTGGAGAGCGCCTGAGGCAGCGTTGTTGTATCTGAGAAGACTCAGTTCTCTCACTGAGGAAACATTGCCGACGACGGGCTTCCTTACAAGGCGTGGCGAGAGGCGGTGTTATCGGAGAGGGCGACCCGCGCCACGCAGCCAAACAGCGCACACTCTTCGGTAGGCTGCTCGAAGCGAGGAATGTGGTGCTTTGCCTTCATGTAGTCGATAGACGGTTGTAGCCCTTCCAGGTCGTCACGGAAACAGATCACAGAATGACGGCTCTCACTAACAGGTTTATTTTTAGTACAAGGCCTGGCGTTTCTAAGCTTGACTTGTGACGTTAAACTGCTGTTGTTCTTTACGTCCTCTGTGTACAAGACTTGCTGCCCGCTTGTGATGTGTTAAAGGAAGTCATTTAGCCGCCTGTAAAATAAAAATAAATAATGATAAAGGTGACGCATTGAATTAAAATTTGAGATGCGGCCGGGAATCGACACGAAAAACATTCTTAGGGTGTATAAATTTCTATTTATAATGATATTCATATTACCTTAGCCTGAGGTTAAAGACAGGAATGTTCCGGTCTGTCCATTGCCAAGTTGCTATCCCGCTGCATGTTTCATAGGAACACAGAAGCTGAATTAAAGTTTGTGACGTGGAGGGAAATCGTGTTTAGACTATTCCGAGGCACTTTAGTCTCTAGTGATGCGGTGGTCTAGCGGTAAGACGTCTTCCTAGTAAACATGGAGGTCCGAGTTCGATTCCCGGCCGCATCATCACTTTAGATTCAATGATTTACTTTTATCATTAATGTCTCTGACATTATCGAGACGAAAGACTGTCTCAGGGTGTATAAATTTCTAACTATAAATATAGATAAATAAAACAGTGATACTTTCACAATCAAGGACATTTTTTGGGAAGTGATTTGGAAAGACGTTCATCGTCCTGAGAGTATATGTAACAAATGCAGACAAAATGAAAGCCAGCCGCAGTGGCCGAGCGGTCTGCGGCGTGCCAGTCATGGTCTGCACGTCCGCTACGGTCGGGTGTTCGAATCCTCCCTCGGGCATGGATGTTTGTGTCGTCTTTAGTGTAAGGTAGTTCATAAGTAGTTTGTAAGTTTAAGCTTAAGTCCCTTAAGCTAAACAAACATTTGAACAAAATGAAGCAAGTTACATTGTAAGGCACTCAAACAGTTGCAACAATAGGCAGTGTATCACCATGTGGCGGTAATTCAACCGTGTATTCTCACATGCAAAAGATAATAAAGTACCAAATGACATCCTCTGATTGATTTTTCCAAGCACAATGTACCTTTTGTTGCTATTCTTGAGGACGATTCTTGAGATCTGGAGAACGGGTCAGTGCCGCACATACGTCCAAATGACATGACATAGACCATACGCAACGTTTAGGCAGTTCATTGTTGCTTCTGTAAACTCGACACAATGTAGTGCAGTGCATTATTTAATTTCATCCAACACAGTAATTATGAATTATAATGAAATCGAATTTAGTCCTTTATGGGCCGGAGATAACAGACTATTTGATGCACAAACGTCAAAGTTCTCAAAAATGTTCAAATGTTTGTAAATCTATAGGACCAAACTGCGTGGTCATCAGTCCGTAGCTTACAAACTACTTAAACCTAGGTAAACTAACCTAAGGACAAACACACACACCCATGCCCCAGGGAGGACTCGAACTGCCACGGCGAGCAACCGCGCGCTCCGCAACGAGACGCTTTAGACCGCTCGGCTACTCCACCGCGGCTCACAGTTTTCTTCAGAATTCTTTTCTCAAATAGGTACGCAAACTATCGTACTAGTTGTTAATTCCATAAAAAAAGTTTATGAATACATTTGGGGGACTACCTGATCAGAATATCAAGTACTGAATAACAAGAAAGCACATATTAAATTATGAGGTGAAGAACATTCAGGCCGGGGCAGTTGCAGACTCAGCGTGGAACGCCTTCGATGATGCGCAGAGATTAATTTTCGTCCGAAGGGCTAAAGTTTATCTTCTCTTAGGCTACGTCATCATTATGAAACATACCGCATACTGCTTCATCTAACAAAAATATCTCGTCTAATGAAAACATACTGCTGGCATCAGGCACAGTTCTATACTACAGGACAACTCCTCTACATATGCAACGAAACTGTTATGCTAACGTTATCTTGACATCTGATACACAGTGTCACCGAAGTATCCAAATAAAATTAAAACCGTTAATAAATCAACATATACTAAAACCTAATGCATCTACTTAAGTCACTAGAAAAGTCCAATGCTTCTTAAAGAGGACATTGCTATAATGGGCCCACAAATGCCGTTTATACAGTTCTGTATTTTTATTTAGCACGTTGTCGGAATCCTACCTTGAACTAAAATGGGGGTCTCAATTTCCTTCAAATTAGTGAGCAACCACCCGCCATTGATGCTCCCTAACGAATGTTGTTCGGAGTTGAGGTACTTCGTCATAATCGATGAGCCATTCTCTCTATGCTGCGTGTTTGTTATTGATGACATTGCCTAATGGAACAGGAGCCGAATGAGAAAGACAGGACGTGAAGCTTACGTCACGTCACATCAGAAAAGGATTCAGACAATGTCATCGCTAGCTGACTTGCAGGCTGGTTGGAGACAGTGGGCTGTGCCTCAGCGGTAAGCCAGATGGATAGCGATCGCTTTGTCTTAAGCCTTATCTGATCACGTGATGTGACGTACGAGCCACGGTCTGTCTTTCTCATTGGCCTTGTTGCCAGATTAATTTTTACGGTATGTTGTTCTGTGGATGGTATATTGGTTCCGGGTTCGTCTGATTCCCAACGTCATAATTTAATATGTGCTTTCTTGTTATTCAGTATTTGATATTCGGATCAGGTAGTCCCGAAAATGTCGTATTCATCAATTTTTTTTATGAAATTAACAACTAGTACGTTATTTTGCGTAACTATTTGAGAAAACCTATTCTAAAAAAAGGACTTTGATGTTTGTGCTGATAAAGGAATAAATTCCATTTCATTATAATTCATAATTACTGTGTTGGATGAAATTAAATAATGCACTGCACTACATTGTGTCGAGTTTAGAGAAGTAGCATTGAACTGCGTAAACGATGCGTATGATTTATGTCATGTCATTTATTCCTGTGGCTGAAATCTACCTAAGGCATCGAAAGTTTATTTAAAACGCTATCTGGTTTAATATTTCCGCGCAGATCATTCTGGAAATTATGCCATAATATAAAATATTGGTGCATTATTTGAGAAGTATAACATAAGCAACTTACATGGAACAGTTACCATTCTAGGGTCTACCTTTACTACAGCAGACTATCAGTTTAGCAGCTTCCAATAACGTCTTCAGCCAACTTTAAGGGAACCACTTTCCAATAAAAATATGAAACAACATCAAAGAATCCACGACTCACAACACATGCGTACACGTAACATAAATTAACATCAGCGGCGGATTAGCCGTGCGTACTGAGGCGCCGCGCTGCGGTGCTCGCGGCCGTTAGTCGTTAGGAGTTCGAGTCCCCACTCGGGCATGGGTGTTTTTGTTGTTCTTAGATTAGTTTACGTTAGTGTAAGTAGTTTGTAAGCTACGGACTAATGGCAACGCAGTTGAGTCCGATAGATTTACAAACATTTGATTTGATAAATTAACATTAACACCGCTGAATAATCAGCATAACGCTTTCATTTGTTAAGCTAGCGGCATATATCATTTTCCAAAGAACATTAACAGTTAAAAAACCCTTTGTAACATTAACAGTTAAAAAACCCTTTGTAACACCGAAAGACCATAAATCGTTTATCAAGAAAAAGTGATGCTGTTGTCCAGTCACTATTCAGAAAAAAACTGGAATTTATTATTCGATTAGCCTTGCAGATGTAGGTCTTCTGTGATTTTTCGAAATTATTTTAGGTGAACGCAATGTTGGTACTATTTAGAATGGTACAGCAATATCACAGTATCCAGTAACCCTGTGTACAATGAACAAATTCAAATGTTTGTATAGTCTATGGGACTTAACTACGGGGTCATCAGTCCCTAAACTTACAAACTACTTATGATCTAAAACTAAGGACGGCACAAATATCCATGCCCGAGAGGGGATTCGAACCCCCGGTCGTAGTGGCCGTGTAGACCGTGACTGGAGCGCCTCAGTCCCCTCGGCCACCGCGGCCGGCACAGTGAACAAATTTACACGTTCGGGTTGTGAGAGTTAATTTCGTTTGTGTATACTTACTCGTTTTAGATCAACAATGACCAAATGATGTCAGGACAGAAGGCACGTTTCTTGGATACAGACGATGTGTGCCCAGCCGAACAGAATAATCAGGCTCCAGGTTCCAGGAACTTCTAAGGACGTTGCACCGCCAAGAAACCAAGTACTCCTACCATCCCGTAGCAGGAGATATGCCAGAGGTAAGGACTGTTTTTTCCTAAACCGTTTTACAGCATTCCTATTTTGTCTCCCTTACTGAAGTTCAAAACATACTTTATTCTGAATATTTCTCACGACGTATAGAGCCCGATATTTTCGTAAAAGAAACCCTTTGAAATAAAAAAAAACGAGCAACACAGTGCCCAGGCACGAAAATACTGTTACAAGATTGCTTAGAAACTATCTCTTCTGTACGATTTGTACACTGCCGTCTTTGGTACACTTGTCCAGAGTCCTCGCATTTTACTGCTCTGCCCTTCTTGAGAGTTAATGAGATCTGCTGATTTACTCCACCGTGGAGTAGATATGTAATATATCGGCTAGAATACTGCTGCTTTAATGGAATAGGGTTCATGAGAGCTATGTGGCTATTACAAGGTGTTGAATTATGTTGAACGATAAGACCGAGAATTTATTGCGAGTCTAGTCCTCGAACTCAGATTCTCCTCGGGCATAGATATTTGTGCCGTCCTAGTTCGTAAGTAGTTCATAAGTAGTTTGTAAGTTTATGGACTGATGACCCCGTAGTTGAGTCCCATAGACTATACAAACATTTGAACAAAATTCATGTTTACTTTAATCCAACCATTTCCTAATATTTGCCCGACCGATGAGCCAAAATAAATACATAAATAAAAAAGAACTCAGTTCCTAAGAAATTATAACAGATAAAGTTACAGAATTAGTGATGAAACTGTTCCTTATTCAAGGAAGAAAGATTAGGGTTTAACGTCTTGACGAGAACTTGGTCATTAGAAATGGTCTTCCTTACTGTCTGTATTTGAGATAAGAACAAAGTGTAATTCCCGAGATGTGCTATTTTCTTGGAATTTGTTTGCCATTAATCGTTTGAGTGATAAAGGCAGCTGTACCGTGTACATTCCTTGCTAATATTTTAAACTTTTAACTTTCGCATTATGCTAATGTCATTATATATAATGTTATTCCGCCACATATCTTAGAAAGAACTTCGTAATTATGCTTCTTAAACACTCCTTTGTTTCTCGATGCCTCATTTCAGAAGAGAAGAAGAAGTTATTCGGTTTTGGCTAGAAAGTAAGATGATGGTTTCAGTTTCACATACAATCTATATTCAGGTTATTACTTCCACAGTGATATATACTTACATATTACGAAAAGTAGAAATGTTTTCGGAAATATTTTTGTTCACAGCTACAGTTACTACATTTTTCTTGAGTGTTTGTATCAGAAACGAATTCCTGGATTTCCAAATGTTATATTTTTGCTATTAAGTAGCCTGCTCTCTAGAGATGTATGCATATACGGAGGGCCACTGTTTAACATTTTTTTGCAGAATATTGTTTGTTGACTCTGGTTACTTTCACTCTTTTCAATATAATTGTTATACCCAATAAATCACAAAAGAATTTATTACTTGTTCACAGAGATTCATCAGGTAGGGTAGAAAATTTAAAAGTTACAATAGTTTAATGCAAAGTTAACATTAATGTTGATACGCAAGAATTATGAGTTACTTTTGAAATAAGGCATTCACACAGTTAGCAAAAGTAAAGCCGAAAAGTAGGCTACACTTTATAGTTTACACAAATCACCAGCCATAGGTAATGTAATAGACTAGAATACTTGCAACTTATAACATGGTTTCCACATATTAGATTTCAATCCTTTCTTGCCCAGATTTTATTAGAATGTGAATAAAAATATTTCTTTGCATATTTCGATACATATTAATGGGCATAACGCATATTTGTTAGAATGTTTTTTTCTCTGTGTTTTGGACGGAGATTTGGGATGACTCCAAATGGCATCATTGAGCGGGTTATGTTTACCTGACTAACACAATTTTCAAACCGTTTGCCACAAATTCAGATATTTGAGAATAATGTATTAATGAAATTCTGTAATTACTTTGTTTCCTTTACCTTAGGATAACATTTCGATAATCTTACCGCATGTACTCTTAGACATGATGCAGCAATACGTATATTGTCAGTGCATTGTAGCTTAATGCTCTCTGTTTCCTGGAAGTAATGATAGCCAAGCTATAATCTGTGGACAAATAGTTGTGCTCAGAAGAACAGATAAATCCGACGATGCCATTTGGCATTAGTGGGCTGGAAAAGGTTAAACGGGATTGATGCGCGCTGTTTGCCATTATAGATTTTACACTAATTAGTTGCTTCACAGAAAGAATTTACTAGTTACTATTACAAAATGTAGATCGTTTGCAATAGCATCAGCTCTGATTACGCAATGGTTGACAAAAATGCCTGTTCTAACGCTATTGGCCAGTCATTAACCGGATGTTCAACCGTTCGTAATTCTAAGGGATGTGACTACTGTGATTTTCAGTCTCTAGGCGTACAAACTATGTAACTTATACTAAATTAAGGGAAGGACTCCAACATCCGACGATGAGCAACTGCGTGATCCGCAGGAAGGAGCCTTAGAGCGTTCGGCCACTACACCGTGGCTAACTGGATGTGAAAAACACGACAGAAATCCACAATAAAGTAGTTTGTTTATTAATGCAGAAAGCAATGATGTCCCAAGATCGTTTTACTTTTTATTTTTTTGTATTGGTAACAAAACATGATTCTCAAGTCACCCGTTCGTCTTGAGATGAGAATCATTTTCAATTAACAATACACAAGATCTAATAATGGCAGGTTAGATTTGCCGAAATGTAAAAGAAAAGAGAATAAAGATATTTTTAATCGAGTGTGTGTTTTGCATCAACGATACATCGCCCCCAAAACAGATTATCACAAATATCCCAATGAGAGACTAGTGTCCCAAGTTGAGCGTCACTCTCTGTTAGCCCGTTGGCTACAGGGAGCCTGGAACTTCGCGGCCGGTTAGTGGGCAGAGCCCCTCGTGCGTCAGTAGCGGCCAGTGGCAGATAGTCACCCATTAGCAGAGAGACGCAGATTTGCGTACACCATATAGCTGTTTCTTCCGCGTGCGCTGGCGATCGTGTGGCACCGCTTACAGCTTTCCTAAAGCTTTCATTCACCCAGACATCCTAACACTACAGCTGGCCAGCACCTGCTCTGCTAGTAATTCTGGTATGATGACATATATATCTGCACAGTCAAGAGACGGAGACATTTACTGGAAGCGATGACGAAGTATAGGAGGGAGTGCGGAAAAGATGTAGAGAGATGCTGGACGGTAGAGATGTGGTGCCTAATGGGTAGACAACGAATGACAAGTTTGGTCAAATATACGGCCAGGTCACATAATTTGACCATGGACCGTGTTTGACATCAACGTATAATAATAATAATAAAACCTCAAGTCGCCATGTGGCAGCAATAGCTGTGAACTGTGTATGAAGCGTGCCCGGAGTGAGCGGGATGGTTGGGGAAAACAGAGCAGTCGTTGTCTTCACGCTGTTATGGTGCGATTTATCTGAACAGCACTATTTTTGACTTTTGGTCCAAGAGGGTTGGGGTTGGGGTTAGGTTGGGTTGTTTGTTGGGATAGGGGGACTAAACTACTGAGGTTATCAGTCTCCCAGTGGGGAGGGGAAGGAGTGAGGATAGGAACGGAGGGGAGGGGAAAGGAAATGCAGTCCGGGAAGTAAAGAAGGAAGGAAGACTGCATTAGCTCGGGGCTCCGTGCTCGTCACGCACGTACTCACGAAAGAACCGTGAGCCCCCTGGGGGCTAGGTCCAAGAGTGAAAGCATTTCCAAGTCGACTAAGTTTCTAACACCGTGCATTGCAAAACGGCGCTATCCAAAATTGTCACCGAGAGAACAGTGATTCAACACGGGCCAAAGATGACATGGGCGCATGAGGGTTGCGATTTGGTGTCCGGCTGAATAGACATGCAATCGTCGTCCCCTAGATTTGGTGTTGTTGTGGTCTTCAGTCCGCAGACTGATTTGATGCAGCTCTCCACGCTCTCTGTCCTGTGTAAGCAAAATGTTCAAATGTTTGTATAGCTTATGGGATTTAACTATGGGGTCAAAATGTTCATAGAGTCTATGGGACTTAACTACCTGGGTCATCAGTCCCCAAACTTACAAACTACTTATGAACTGTATTTCACTGTAAGGTTTTAAAATAAACGCCTTTTGCTACTGCAACTGAAGGGTTTTATTTTTATATTTTTAATCACCCATACGCGTTTCGCCTTTCTCTCAAGGCATCATCAGTGGGTGTCCTGAAATATTTACATCTTTTTGTTTGCACATATAGGTTAAGTCTCTTACATATCTACAAAACATTTCATTTCAGATTTAAAACAGTTCGTTTTTTTTGTATAAAATGGTGTACTTACAGCACTTGTTACTCCACTTCAGTCTTATTCTGGCAACCAGGTCGAAAGGTTACACTGTTTTTCGAAACACATTGCAGTTCTCTGATTCTGCTGTCACCTGCTGCCATACTGTGTCTACTGCTGTTTGTTTTGTAGTGTTGCCAACAAACAGCAGTAGACACAGTATGGCAGCAGGTGACAGCAGAATCAGAGAACTGCAATGTGTTTCGAAAAACAGTGTAACCTTTCGACCTGGTTGCCAGAATAAGACTGAAGTGGAGTAACAAGTGCTGTAAGTACACCATTTTATACAAAAAAACGAACTGTTTTAAATCTGAAATGAAATGTTTTGTAGATATGTAAGAGACTTAACCTATATGTGCAAACAAAAAGATGTAAATATTTCAGGACACCCACTGATGATGCCTTGAGAGAAAGGCGAAACGCGTATGGGTGATTAAAAATATAAAAATAAAACCCTTCAGTTGCAGTAGCAAAAGGCGTTTATTTTAAAACCTTACAGTGAAATACAATTCAGCTGCTGCTCAAAATGGCCACTGCAAGCAACGTACTTATGAACTAATTAAGACTAAGGACGGCACAAATATCCATGCCCGAGGGGGGATTCGAACCCCCGACCGTAGTGGCCGTGCAGACCGTGACTGGCGCGCCTCTGTCTCTTCGGCCACCGCAACTATGGGGTCATCAGTCCCTATACTTACAAACTACTTATGAACTAGCTAACACTAAGGACTGCACAAATATCCATGCATCCATGCCCGAGGGGGGATTCGAAACCCCGTCCGTAGTGGCCTCGCAGACCGTGACTGCCGCGCCTCAGTCCCCTCGGCCATCGCGGCCGGCTCCTGTGCAAATCCTCTTCATCTGAGAATATGTTCGACAACCTACATCCTTTTGAATCTGCTTACTATATTCATCCCTCGGTCCCCCTCTACGATTTTTACCCCACACGCTTCCTTCTAATGCTAAGTTGACGAATCCTTTATGTCTCAGAATGCGTCCAAACAATCTATCCCTTCTCTTAGTCAGGATATGCCAGAAACTTCTTTTCTCCCCAATTCGGTTAAGTACATCCTCATTAGTTACGTGATCTACTCATCTAATTTTCATCATTCGTCTGTAGCACCACATTTCAAAAACTTCTATCATCTTTTATCTGAACTCCTTATCGTCCACGTTTCACTTCCATAAAATGCTACACTCCAGACAAATGCTTTCAGAAAGGACTTCCTAACATTTAAATTAATATTGGATGTTAACAGGTTTCGCCTCTTTATAAACGTTTTTCTTCCCAGAGCCATCTGCATTTTATATCTTCTTTACTTCGGCCATCAGATGTTATTTTGCTACCTAAATAACAAAACTCATCTACTACTTTTATTCTCTCATTACCTAATCTAATTCCTTCAGCATCGCTTGATTTTATGACATTGCATTCCATTACCTTCGTTTTACTCTTGTTAATGTTCATCTTATATCTTCCTTTCAAGACACTGTCCATCCCATTCAAATGCTCTTCCAGATCTTTTGCGGTCTCTGACAGAATTACTATGTCATCAGCAAACCGCAATGTTTTTATTTCTTCTCCCTGCACTTTAATGCCCTCTCCAAAATTCTCCTTGCATTCCTTCACTGCCTGCTCAATGTACAGATTGAACAACATTGGGGAAAGGCTACAACCCTGTCTTACTCCCTTCCCAACCTCTGTGTCTCTTTCTCGCCCTTCGACTCTAATAACCGCTGTCTTGTTTTTGTATAGGTTGAATATACCTCTTCGCTCCCTATATTTTACCCCTGATACCTTCAGAATGTGGATTACAAAATACTTAAACTAACTTATGCTAACACACAAGCATGCCTGAGGAGGAATCAAACGTTTAATGGGAAAGGCATCGCAATCCGTGACATGGCGGATTAGACCGTAAGGTAATTCCCGCGCATCTAGTGTAGTAACATTGGTGCCACACCACCATCTGTCTGACTCCTTTAATTAGTAATTGTCAGAGACTTCAGGGTCAGTGTGATGTCAAAGTGTGATGCGAATAGGAGCCATGTCATGGAAATCCACTCGTGCTTCCTACAGCCAACTCAGCGAGTTTGAAAGACTGTTTGCTACTAACTGATCGTGAGCTCCGCACACACACTGTGACTGCGGACACCCTTGTTGTGTCATGTTATTGCAGTGTCAAACACTTGGATATCCTGCACACCTTTCTCCTCTAACTATGACGTTGTGATTTTTGCAGTAATGTTTGTCTGTCTTTCCCTTGGCAAGAGTCTATTTGCAAGGTGTCGAAATACCTCATATTCTTTCCTGGATCGCAACATTTAGTGCACCGGTGTTGCCCGATTCCTTTAGTGAAAGCCGGCCGCGGTGGCCGAGGTGACTGAGGCGCGTCAGTCACGGTCAGCACGGCCACTACGGTCGGGGGTTCGAATCCCCCCTCGGGCATGAATATTTGTGCCGTCCTAGTTCGTAAGTAGTTCATAAGTAGTTTGTAAGTTTAGGGACTGATGACCCCGTAGTTAAGTCCCATAAGCTTTACAAACATTAGAACTTTAGTGAAAAATTACTTCCTCTTGGATTCTAAAGTTATTACACTCAAACACAGACCGCTATCACCCTCTTCAATCTTAAACGTGAACGTATATAATGAATTAAATTCGAGGTTTGACATGAATTAGTCAAAACATTTTATGGGATAGTTTCATTCTGTTCTGTTCTTATACATTCGGAAGAACAGAATTCAATGTATTCCAGTAATTAAACACTGTCAAGCAACATGAAAGTGCCACCTGTCGGAAGTCTGAACAGCCACCTTTTGAGAAGCGGACAGCTGCGTGACGTGCAGGAAGATAATTAATGAGTTTGAGAGAGGTAAGGAGAGCGACGTGGAGCCATGCAGTGTCCATTGCCGTGGCTATGTTCTGCAATTCTTTCCATCTAATCGGCTAATTTATACTATTTTGAACCATTTTTGCCGGCCGCGGTGGCCAAGGGGTGTGCGGCGCGCCAGTCACGTTCTGCACGACCACTACGGTCGGGAGTTCGAATCCCCCCTAGGGCATGGTTATTTGTGCCGTCCTTAGTATTAGCTAGTTCATAATTAATTTGTAAGGTTACGGACTGATGACCCCGTAGTTAAGTCCCATAAGCTCTACAAACATTTGAATTTGATTTTTGTAACCATTTTTATGTTTACCCGATAGAAAAAAAAAATTAAAGTCTTAGGAATTAAATTAGGAGAAGGCTCAACAAATTGTCGAAAGGATAATTTATTCCAGTCATTTTGTTACTCAAAATTTCTATTTATTAACAAAAAATAACAAACAACAAAAAAGGTATTACCGCCTACGTACTGTATCATGCATCAGAGGGCACACTCGTTATAAACACTAAATGGCAAATATAAATTAATTTGTTTATGATTAATAAACACGATCTTCATCCCAATTTAGCAATATTTATTCAATGCTCAATTGAGATTAACAAATAGCAATTAAAACATGATTGTTCTATAACAAGTATGCCAACAGTGCTCGTCACACATATACACAAAATTCAACTCAAACACTGGTTTAGAGGCAACGATGAGAATATAAATTTTATTTTCACTTAATAGCAATATAAGTTAATTAGTTAATCGATCGATGACTCAGTTGTTTGCTAGACTGGAGGACCTTACTTTAGCCACAACATTGACTATGTATGCTCATAGTAACGCTTACTGACTGATATTAAAGTAAGGACTCTGGTTATAAACTGCACGAAACTTTGTTTGATTGTCGAAAAATTGTGTTTTTACCAATACTATTAATGAATTCCAACTCTTTATCAATACTGGTGAACCAGACACCATAATGCATTTCACAACACAGTACAATAAACAATTAAGGCAATCAATGAAAATCAAACCCCCCTTTAAAAATATTGTCGCGTTGAAATGGAAGCAGGCTTGACTTCGAATGCAGGGTTGTCAACTGAACACAGAACTTACACTGAAAGCAGGTTTATTGCGAAATGAAACATACACGCAGTACTGACTGCCTCTCGAGCAGAGTGTTCTGCTATTTATACACTGACAGAATGTACCAGAAATTAGAAGAATAGTTAATATAAGAAACATGTAGAAATTACAAGTGAACCTAAGAAACATGTAGAACATTTTGGAAATGATAAATACAAATAAATAAATGTTTTCCGTTGGATGGGATAGAACCAGCGACCTTCAGCACCGCAATCAGTGACGCGCGCCAGTCGCATGACTTGGCGTCTTGCGGCAATATTTTCTGGTGCCAAAATATTTCTAACTTCAATTTTTACCTATACTTTCATTAATGAAGAAGTAATGACTTTGCCTCTCACTCAAAGAATCACCAAGTGAAGCTCGGTGATAAATTCTTAATATTTATTCACTCAGTTAAAAAAATAGCAACGGCACGTGATACTCAAATTAATAAACTGTCTTTCAGTTTCTCATCGACGATCGGTTTCATTTTCATTGTAGAGGACAGTGTAGCTATAATGACTTAGGACTGTGATCTGATCTACAATCTTCGTTTGTTCATTACGGAAAAGAATAGTCACACAAATCACTATGTAATGCCTCAGAAATGAGCTATTGATAAAAATAAAATGGCCTTGCAGTTAGTTCATCGTAGTTGTTGTGGCGTTCTCTTAGCTATCTACGACAGTGCTGCACGTATGAAATTACTTATGGTGCTGAATCTTGATGTGCTTGCAGAGTTACCACTACTTGACACATCAGTCGAGTCCCTGGCACGTCGTATTTGCGGCACTTCCGCATTCTTGCAGTGGCCCTACACGATACAAGTCATGTATAAAAGTTTCTTTGGCTCCTCAGCGTACAATTACAATCACAATTTCAGTTTAGAAACTTTATACACAATAATATTTGCAACATACATAATTAAAATATCGGGAAAAATTGAGAGCAAATCTTTGTTACATTGTTACAGTTTCTCATTTGAGAATATGTGCTGGGAACTGCCCGATAGAGTTTGTTCCACATATTCTTTTGTGTTTAAATCATGGAATTTTTTTGGACAGGGAAATACGGTAAAATCATTTTGAATTTATCCTATAGTAAATGCCATCGAAACGAAGAAAACGAAACTGCTTGTAATAGTTGTGTCTCCAAGGAGAGGTGCAAACTTGTGTCGATCCACGGTGCTTTCCATAATAACTAGATTACACAGCGAAAACGTCAGTGTAAGACATGATTCATATGGACAGATCACCTGTGGACTCCCGCAAGTGATATATTTGATATGTAACATTCCCGACCGTGCGAAACCTTGCGCAGGATAACACTAACGCATACAAAACAGTGGTGGTGTCATTGCCATGGAAAACGTCGCGACTATCAGAAGTGACAGCTTAACGGAGAGAAAAAAAGTAACAAGGTATCAGTACGACAGGAAGGGCGTTAAATGCAATTCGGTGACATCGGTGTATCACTGCATTTTTAGTCAGCAGTGAGGAAACCTCTGATTGAAGTGTGGACTGCTTCAATGCGAAAGTGAGTGTAGAATCGTTACTCTATATCCCTTTGTTTCAACCACTTCATTGAATTCCCACATGTGCACCTTGTGGGCTGAAACTATCAAGTGTGTAGGACATACAGGGTGGTCGGAAATTCCAGTTACAAACTTCTAGGACTTGTGGTGTGTACAAAACATTTTGAATAGGAACCCATGTCGGAAACGTATCGTTTCCGAACTACGAGAGTTTAAATTCAGATGTATAACTCGTCAACGTCTGCTTGGGGACAGAGAAACGTCTCAGAGTTCCCTGTCCAGGTGGAATGGAAAGAGTGTACCAGAACATTCTTCGGAAGTACAATGTGTGTAACGACGTTGGTGGTCGCCACATCCAGCAGCCGTCGTAATGCATCAGTACGTTGCGGCTGGTGCCGTAGATGCTGGGTTCTTGTTGTTGTCGACTAATGTAAACCATAAGGTGTAAATTGCAATGAAAATGCGTAAATAATAACGGAACGATTTAGTATTCTTTTCAAACTGACTGCAACAACTCTACTGGGTCACGCCTAATTACATTCCTCAAGTTCAAATGTTTGTTAAGCTTATGGGACTTAACTACGGGGTCATCAGTCCCTAAACTTACAAACTACTTATGAACTACTTACGAACTAGGACGGCACAAATATCCATGCCCAAGGGGGGATTCGAACCCCCGACCGTAGTGGCCGTGCTGACCTTCACTGGAGCGCCTCAGTCACCTCGGCCACCGCGGCCGGCCATTCCTCAAGTAGGAGTGGATGAGATAATCATCTGAATTGAAACCGCCGTGAAACGGAAACGGTACCCGGACATGGGTTTCCGGACATGGGTTCCTATTCAAAATGTTATGTATTCACCACCGTGACGTTTGTAACGGGAATTTCCGACCACCCTGTAAGTATTCTGCATTATTACAATTATTGTAAACAGAACCTTTTTGACACCATTGTTTGAAAATTTAATGATACCCTGATATCATTCAGTTACTATAATTATCCTCAAACGGTATAGATTTTTTCCTAGTTTCTATCTCTTGAAATATCGCTTTTGTTAGAATGCAACGTTTAGCATGGAAATGACGCATACAGCTGTTTTTACTAATCGAGTGTTAATGGTAAGACCCGCGGTGGAGTGGCCGAGCGCTCCTAGACTCCTCGCTGCAGAACGAAGGGTTGCTCATGTCGGAGGTTCGAGTCCTCTTTGGAACATGGGTGTTTGTGTTGTCCCTTGGTTTCAGTAGATTGTAAGCCTAGGGACTAATAACCAAAGCAGTTAAGTCCCATAGATTTACAGGCATTTGAAAATTTTTCGTTATTATAATCTTGGTTACGTGCGATTCGAGTTTAGAGGAGTTCCTGGTCAGTGTAAGTGTACTTGGGATATTTGTGTGCAGATTTCAGGCTTCGTCGCCAAAGAACATCAGTCAGCATAGATACACGAATCAAGCGTTTACTAGTAAGGGCCGCACGCAACAACTTTCCCTGAACGATTGTCCACGTGGCCATGTTGGTAGCCCCTGGATATTAAGAATGATCAGTTGCTCCAGCAGTTGAGTACTGTACGTACCCGTGAGTATCGGACCTAGCAAGTCGAAAAAGACGGTGAACATTATTTTGCCTGCTGAGAGCACAGTTTCGGGTCCATATATGTCGCACAACGTCATCCCAAATCGGCATATTCAAATTTCAATCGGTTTGGTTGTTACGACGTTTCGTACATTTTCATTTTAACACCCCTCGTGTTTTTATAACTAATGTATGAGTTCGAAACAAATTTTCTTTGTCTCTGTAACATGTGCCCCCTACCTTTAAGAAAACTTTCTAAATGGATTAATTTTGCTTACGGATCTTAAAAGTCCAAAACCATTTAACATATCAAATGTGGTGGCGCATATTGCGTTGCCTTCGTGGCGTTTTAGTATTTTTTTCTGCTCCCGGTGACTGGATGAGAGGCCCTACTTTTCTTCCAACACGTTTTAGTGCTGTGTTTTACTTTTGTGCTGCGTCGTGCAGCAGGGTGTCAGGCGCAGGAAATCAGAGCACAGCGACGTCGGAGTGGTGGGCGGGCGACAGGTGTGGCAGAGGCCGACGCCGGCCGTCGCCTAAGCACACAGCGGGACCGCGCCGCCGCTTTTTGCCGCCGCGCCGCCGTCATTTGTTAAGGAGCCGAGGCAACGGCAGGTGCCGCGGCCTAATGACGTCACGGGCTCCCTCTGCCAGCGCCGCACACACCCTAATTGTTAACCCCGGAAAGCACCTGGCGCGGCGCCCGGCCAAACGCCGGATCCACCCTCCGCCCAATCAAGGAGCTCACCTTGCCCAAATGCCGCTGTAACCCTTTGGTAACATCATGTGTTGGTATGATTACTTTCTTTCTGGTCATTAACAGCCGATGTTAGCTCAATATACATAAAAATTGAGGAGTTTGTGCCTATATTTCACTCTGCAGCCGTAACTACATATCGCAAGGGAATAGTGTTTGTATTTGGTAGTAGGAATAAGCCTCCCATTGTGCACTATGGTGGTAGAGGGTTGATAACGATACGGTAGTGGAAGATATGTGAGTTTAAAGTTACCGATTTATATAAAATTCAGTTTTGCTCTTCAGCAAAAACTACACAATGAAGACGAACGATCTCTCTGTGTTGTTGTAGTACAAAGTCTCCCATTGTACACGATAGCAGTCGGTAGGGTGGAAGATGTAGTGGTTGAAAGTCGTCAGCTTATATAAAATTAGGACTGAAGACCAACGATGACTTTTGACTCTATAATAGCATAGGGGTTATATACAGCAAAACGTGATGCACATTCTTCAGTTCTTTTTCTACAACAAGCATGTGAATGAAGAAAAATAAGTGCATTTTTCAGTTTGAAAAGTAAAACTACCAAGAAAGATGCCAAAGCGTAAGAAAGAAATTTCCTGTTTTCGATCCGTTTCTGAAAGACAGAAAACGGCGCTAAAAAGTAAATCTACAGGCGATAGACACTTGAAATTTGTAGACGTTGTTTGTCCTACACTGTAGGCATCAGCGATTTTTCGATATTCCCATCCCTGAGGGGGTGAAAGAGGGGATGAACGGTTTTTTGGAAGTACGTTGCAATTCAAGAAATTCTGAAGCACGAAGTACAAAACTTCTAATTTAGATTTTGATTGATATTTTTAAAACATGTGTTTCGATATCTTTGGAAATTCAACAATTAAGTGGGTGAAATAAGGGAAAATCTTTTAAGTGTGCTACTAAGATTATTTTCATGCTAGAAATTCGAAAATGTGGATTGGGGCCATGGTTAGAATTAAAAAAAAAAAAGTGTTTCGGAATGGTTTCAATTCTGCCATCAGTGGTGCAATAGGATGTGGCAAGTTGGATCAAAATACTTGATTAGGAAAGCATTTTAAAGCTATTTAGAAGTATAAACAACAAATGCAGACCATCCAGTCTACGCGTCCGAAGCAGCAGAAATTAAGCGAGTTATAAAATAGACATTTGGAGACAAGAAAAGCAGTTGTGTCAATATCGAGAACTCAGACGGAAAAGCAGCATTGAGCAAAGAGGGGAAAGGTGAATAGTGGAAAGATGAGGGTGTAAAGAAAAACAATCCTCAAAAGTACCTAACAAGATTATATGCCTGCTATACAGCAAGTTTTGCTTATTCAAACTGGAAAATATATCTCTCATTCCCTCAAGATACTTTTTCCCAAAAGTAACAGAAAAATAGAAGCAGTATCAGTAGCATTAGCAGAGGAAAATTAAGTTTTTGAGCAACAGGAAATTACTTGCGGCTACTGGAGGTCCGACAATACTTACAATGAAAGCTAGAATCTCGTTTAAACTACTGCATATGATCGACCAATAGGGGAAAAAAACATTTAAGGAAAGCAGTGGGGGCGCGACACTGGTTCAGTGAACCCCCGGAAAAAAGCTCGCCGTGAGAAAGTAAATAAATAAATTAAATAAAAAATGTTATTCTTCGTTTAGTTCTTGTATCAGATCATTTTATATGGACATTCAAAGTATTTTCATCGAATGAGAAACGTTTTACCGCTTGGAGACAGCAAGTATACGAGTCGTAGCGCGACCGCTAAATGCAGGCGGTGATGGCAGCAGCGGCAGAGGTTCGATTTATCTTCTGAACCCTCTGGAGGTAGCATATGGGCCCTCCCGCAGCAGGGAGGGGGAAGGGAAAACGCCGTTTTTAACATTGGCGTTGGAGCTGGTATAGACGCCACCTCCTGGCTACTCCAGCCTTGGCGGTCACGGACGAACGGTCCCGAAGCAGACAATGGAGCTATTGCTCGCTTTGCGCATCGGCAAATCTTCCATTAAGGCAACATCCACTCTTCATATTTGTCTTTGGCGCATTGAAGATTCATCAAAAGCACACCGTACTTAGTAAATATCTTATAACTATAATTTAAAGATGCACCAGAAGATTCGATCATGAATAATACTAACCCCACCTGGTAAGACAAGCTGTGTGGTTAGCGGCATGGTGTTGCGTCGTCGAATATAGTGTGTTCGAGACCGACTGCAAGCAATTTCTTTTAAACCCAAACTTCTTTTTAACAGGTACGGGAACAGCAATGAGATTTGTATGTTACTTGCCACATATCTTTGGACGTTTTAGCAGATATGTCGTGAATTTGAGAGTAAATTACATATATACTCTTTGTTGTAAAAATATTTAACAGTGTGAAAAGAAGTTGGGGAGACCAGCCTTTGCACTTGCTTAAGCTTAGGAGGGGGTGCTGCTTACAGTGTCACGTGACCCGAAGGTAGCTTGTCTCTTCATCGTAACAGATTCGAATGTTCGAATGTTTGTAGAACTTAAGGGACTTAACTACGGGGTCATCAGTCCCTAAGCTTACACACTACTTATGAACTAGCTAAGACTAAGGACGGCACAAATATCCATGCCCGAGGGGGGATTCGAACCCCCGACCTTAGTGGCCGTGCAGACCGTGACTGAAGCGCCTCAGTCTCCTCGGCCACCGTGGCCGGCCATAACAGATTCATTTTGTTACAATCACTTAACAGTGTCATTAGTTGCTTACTATGCTTTAGTGTTCATGTGCATATTCATTTGTTCTTGGTGCTTATTATCAAAGAAAAATGAACAACGTTCAGAATCTTCTAGAAACAAATTACTCAGCTTTAAGCTTGGAACAATAGTGTGAAAAGAAGAAGAAGAAGAAGCTTGGCAGGCCGACGCCTCAGCTCGAGTTAAAGCAAGCGCAAACAAGCCGAGGTATGACATGCTGCAGATCGTTTTACGAAAATATATCTAGAGAGAAGGGGGACAAACCGGGGCACTTTCGCCTGGCGACACTCGTAGAGATCGACGCGCCGAACGGGGAATGGGGTGGGGCGCAACCATCAACACTATCAGGAGCCGACACTCAAAGAAGTGAACCCCCAGTCATCTGAAGCACCAGCCGTCACTGAAGGAAAGAAATAGCTCTAAATCGAAGTTGACTAGTTATGTAATATTATCTAAAGAAAATTCAAAATGAACAAAGGATGATTCTACAATATTATATTTCTGAACGATAGGGTGTCCCAGCTATCTTGTCCACCCAAAATATCTCTGGAAGAATAACAGCTATTGGAAAACGACTTTCACCGGCATCAATGTACGGCTGGGGCCCATGAATTAACATATTTGGAAACATTCTAAAACGAAAGCAATTGTGTCTTTAACATAAACTTATGTATTTTTTTTTTTTTTTTTTTTTTTTTTTTTTTTTTTTTTTTTTTAAATGGACACTATATTTTTTCTTCAGCAATCCATTGCATGACGAATCACATAAACAATGGCGCTGATTGCATCGCAATATTCCAATTACATCCCGAGATATTGCGACGAGAAGTTGACTGAAAAACCCGAAATGCGCTGCTAGCGCACGTCCTGAGGCTCAGGCATGAACCCCATGCTGCCCGTAATCGCGATGTGATTGACATGCCTAATCGCACTTGGATACTTACTAAGAGGTGTGCAGGATAAATACGACAACCTGACTGGCTTATACCGATCGGTACTGGTTCATATTGGGTACGTAGACACATAAAAAGGGAAACCATTATGTGCTATGACAGCTGATGGCAGCAGACTGTATTATTCGTTTCGGACCTCTTGATAAGTATGGAAGTGCGATTACGCACTTAAAACATTAAACGAAAAAGTATTCTTTTAACGGAAACCACTAATTTTTTACAACGTTCTCTGTAAGAAAAAGTGTTCTTTTACATCTCCGATAATCCATCATTCGTTCTCTAAAACATTCGTTCCTTTTCTCTCGGCCTTAAAACAAACTGTGACATATGTAAGGAGCATTTTGCAAGCATTTCACTCTTTTAGTTTCCAGTTCTGCACTCCTATTCATTTCTAGATCCTTCCCTCTATTCTACTACACCTCTCTTGACATATTTATCTGCATGTACGTGTTGCATTTCACAGTTTTGTGACTTGGTAGGATGTTAGTGTCGTTATATCTCTGCCTTTCGACTCCCGAAAAGCGCTTGGATATAATGGACAACTGAACCTTACCGTGCAAGCACTGATGTCTCCATTAATATGGCCATCTATTCCGGCAAATCTCAGTATCCAACCTTTGAAATGACAGATACTGACGTTCTCCCCCATCCTCCCCAGTTGGATATTATGGCCCTGCAATATTCCTTGATGTTTCAGAATGTGACCTAAGAATTTAAACCTTCTTTCAGTCAAGTTATTCGACAAATTTCTTCTCTCCCCATGTGTGTCTAGCACCTACTCATTAGTTACGTGATCTAACCATGTAAGAAATGAAATACAAAATGCCCACAAATTAGAGATTCGTTTTTATTTTGGCAGGTGCCATACTCAGTACAGGAATGTTTGAAGTTACTGCATCACGGATCGTTTCGTCAAGAGCAGAGTTTGTTTTGGGGAGGTTGCCGAGGTGGCAGCTGTTACCTGCCATAGGAACGCCGCCGACGGCAACGATGGCTTAATCGACAACCACAGCCTCGTCGGCTTCGCCTCACGCACGATCGTCCGTATGAGATGGCCCTCGAAAACTGCTGTTACCGCCGACATCTCACGTCATTGCGGCACCTCACACGTTCGAAATTGCCATTCGCCGCGAGGAGGTTCCCGAAGCAGTGTTTACCGAAGTACTTGACGGCCGCGTATCTCCGTCACTCATCGTAACGGCCGCGCTCCACTAACGGCGCAAAAGAGGTGTTCTTAAGGATTTTCCGGTGCAATTTCTGACACTCTGGATGAAGACATCTCGGCCGAAACGTCCCCGGCCGGGAGGGGCGCGTGGCATCAGAGGGCGTTTAGCGCCGCCGACAATGGCAGCTGCGCGCTGTCGCCCCGAGAGCTGCGGCTGATGGGATCAGGGCATGGCAGGGCAGGGCGTGTTATGCGCGGCTGAAGAGGCGAGGCGAGGCGAGGCGCGGCACAGCGCGGCGCCCGCGGCTGCTGCGGCCGCGTGGAGAATCCGGCCGCCCGCCCCTATCACTCGATGCGGGCGCCGATAGCCGAGGCCGCCGCGCAGACGTGACGACACCGCCGGGCCTGGCGGGCAGGGCGCCCAACCTGCCGACACCTCCTTCTCTGTTCTACCTGCCGCCTGGCTGCATCCGCCGTCGCATGATGTCTGGGGTCTTTTCAGACCCCATGGCTCATTTAACTATAACTAAACACTTTTCATGTGGGTGTAGACAACTCATCCTTCAGATATGCTATCAACGGTCTTTTTACTATAACTGGGTAAAATATTTATGGTTTTATCTCATTTTGCAGTCAGTGGCGGCGCTAGACAAAAACTGGGCGAAGGCGAACTCGTCTTTGCGGGGCCCCTTTCATTTTTCAGTAGGGAAGGAAATGTTAAATAAAATGAGCTGAATTATACATCAATAATCATTATACTAAAATTTTCTTAGTATAATATACAAGTATTATTGCAATGACAAAAATTACAATAAACAAACACAAATTAAAATAAAGAAACTTTTCGGCTTTTCGTCTCACAGATTTTTTTAAAGATCACATCTTAATTAATACTAGCCGCTATTTCGCCTTCAATTGATAGTACTGACAACACAGATGGCCTTTTTGGCTCATCGTGCTTCTCAAGTAAGTCTTAAGCAATTTTAACTTTGAAAAGCTTCTCTCGGCCGAAACTGTACTAACTGGAACTGTAAGGATGATTCTTACTGGGCCGGCCGCGGTGGCCGAGGTGACTGAGGCGCTCCAGTCACGGTCAGCACGGCCACTACGGTCGGGGGTTCGAATCCCCCCTCGGGCATGGATATTTGCGCCGTCTTTAGTCTTAGCTAGTTCATAAGTAGTTTGTAAGCTTAGGGACTGATGACCCCGTAGTTAAGTCCCATAAGTTGTACAAACATTTGAACATTTTGAACAACGGTTAGCGAGATCACTCTCATAGGGGGGGGGGGGGGGGGGGGGGGGGTCGTGTCCTACCCTCGGGCACGGCACGGATGTTGAATTCGTCCTTTGATTAAGCTAGTGTAAGTTAGATGTAGGTTATCGCTACATAACCAAGCAGTTGAAAAGCGCCGTCAAACATCAAATATATAAGAAAACGAATCTAAAATTTTAACAATGTTTTGCGAGGCCACCCACAGGCGTGAGGCCGTCGGCGGTTACCGACGTCGCCGACGCCTAGCGCCGCCGCTGTTTGCAGTACAACAATTCGAAATGTTTGCACTGGGGTCAGAAAATACCCCAGGAATGCAATAAGTGATTTCAGTGTCATATATACGTTTTGTTACGAAAATAAATCTTGGCTACAACGTACCTTATAAACTGACATTCATTTGTACATTGTTATAAACAATGAATAGAAAATACAATTACGTGCATTGTTACGACAAATTCACAGTTTGGAATTGAGCTCTGTGCAAAGAAGACGTGCTGTTATAGTTTATTCATAATGGCTGGTGATATACGTTTTGCAAGTGGCTACACTCTTAAACAGGCTTTGGCAGATTTACAGAAGACTGACAGTGATAATGAATCAATTTTTGGAAACGAGGGTGACAGTGATTTTGATGGCGATGTAATAGAGTAAGATGTACAGGTCGGAGGTGAAGTGGATGTGTGTGACTATGAAGAAGATGAGAATGGCATTCAGGTAACTAGTACTTCTACAAGTGGACAGATAATATATAACAAAGTACCACCTGATGTGCGCAAGCAGGTTTGAAGCAATGTAATACTTGAAACTACGCATATTCCGCGTCACCTACGACCACAATTACAGACAAGGACAGACTGTTTCAGACTTTTTATCAACAGTCACGTGCAGAGTGTAATAGTAATGCACACCAATAATCATGCAAAAGATGATAATATTATGTACCCAACTCTTGAACGCGGGATTGAACTGGATTGACACTGAGGGCGAGTAACAGAGTATTTCTGATAAAATTCCATGTAAATGATATTACACGTATACTAATAAATTACAGTATTAATAAATAGCCTGTGGTTTATGAATATTTTGTGTTAAAGTAATTTTTGGAACCAAACAAACTACACAAAATATGTATTCAAATTTGAAACAAACGTAGTAAGTAATTGCAACTTGTATTTAAATTAATTATATGAAGAATTTGCAAAGTTGTAATATTAGCTTTGTGCATATGTTTCTCAATAAATATTTATTTTTTATAGACATATTTCAATTTTTTATCTCCATAATGTCGCTTGAATCACTTTGGGGCCAAGAAAGACCCTAGGCATACAACACGTTTTTCTAGAGCTGATACCATGCGAGGGCTAGCATGTTGTTGTCACGCGGCATACAACTTTTTTTTTTTTCTTTTTTTATGTGGTGTCATGTGGGACAACAAGACTTACTCCCTTTGTGAGTTTTTTCTTCGTGTGTGAAAGATAAACATCTGAATGTCGCATTATTTATTTAGACTTTGAGGGGAAACTGGGGCACACTTTAGGTCCTAAGTTCCTCAATTGAGATGACGTATTTCACTTCTTAGGTGCTGGCTTGCAGGCTTTCAGGTGTCATATTGTTCATTCATTATGTTTCGGAGACCTATGGTGTCTTGTTCAATGCGTGTATTTTCAAGGTGGGTGCCATAGTTCTAGTGATCGGGATACCTTATACGAGGGACGTTTTCGAAAAGTCCGTCCGAGGTCCGAGTTCTAGTGAGGCCATAGTTCTAGTGAGCGGGATACCTTATACGAGGGACGTTTTCGAAAAGTCCGTCCGAGGTCCGAGAGATGGCACCACCGGCGCGTTTCACGGTCACGTTTAGTTAGCAGCATCTTTGGAAAGACCGCAAAGCAAGTTTCAGCGATATTAGCCTATTTCTTTGTATTTGGCACTGGTGTGATTCAAGGATGGTGGTGGTTTTTGGAAGGGACTAAAGAGATGATTCCAGGAAGTCGATTGAATGCCAAAGAATGGACGAAAAAGAATTTTGTGTCTCTGAACCTTCGATTAGAACACTTTATAATTGGTTTCAAACTTTTCGGAGAGGCCTTTTGTGAACAAGTGACGCTGAACGTCCTGGACGCTCTGTGAAGGTTGCGACTTCAGATATCCTTGATAAAATTGATGACAGAAGTGTTAAGGTGCGTGAGATTGCTAGTGCTGTGGGCATCTCGAATGAACGGGGAAATAGTATTTTGAATAAACATTTGGACATGATAAAGCTATCCGCAAGATGGTTGCCACAATTGCTCACGCTTGACCAAAAACGCAATCGTGTGAAGTGTGTTCAGGAAGAATCCGCAGGACTTTAAGTATCGTTTAATGATAATATTTTTTCTTTACTAATTAAAATTTGTTGTTTACTATTTTAACAGTTTAATATGTTGAATTTAGAATTCATTTATGTAGATATTTTCTACAAATAGTATTGCTAATATATGATTTATTTGTGTTTATTAAGATTTTTTATTAATTGTTTGTGTTTTAATTAGAGTTGCTATTTCGGTCACTGTGGATGAAACATGGATACATTACTATACTCCTGAGTCCAAAGAACGATCTAAAAAATGAGTTACCAAGTTACCAAGGGAAAATCTGCATCAAAGGAAGGCGAAGACAGGTCCTTCGGCCGGAAAGGTTATGGCGACGGTCTTTTGGGATTCCCAAGGGATAATCCTTATCGACTATCTGGAACAGGGTAAAACTATTACAGGTACTTATTATTCATCGTTTGAAAACCGAGCTGCAGTAAAAACGCCGGCGATTGGGCCACAAAAAGTCCTTTTCCATCAAGTGAATGCGCCAGCACACACCTGAGCAGTTGTGGTTGCAAAATTATTGGAAATATGGTTCCAACTTGTTTCGCGTCCCCCCCCCCCCCCAAAATTCTTCAGACTTGGCTGCCTAGGACTATTATTTGTTCCCCGATTTCAAGAAACGGATGGCGGGAGAAAGATTTCATTTAAACGAGGAGGTGATTGCACAAACTAATAGTCATTTTGCAGACTTGGACAATTCCTTTTATTCGGGAAAAATAAAAATAAAAATGGTTTTCCCCCAAACACGTTAGTAGTTTTGATTTTTGCATGATCTTTTCAAACACCTCTCGTATTTATGCCAACGTTGCGGGCGTATTGTCCCCACCAGGCGGAGTTGCAATACTTCATCCCGAATTAATTCGACCTTGGCGAATAGTTTGGTGACGTAGTCTTCAGTCATATTCTTGAGATAGAGCTCCTGTAGTATAGCATTGATTTCTCTTGTCCTCGTCCATCGGGGCGCTCCTAACGTTCGTCGCAGGCATCTATTTCTCATCGGTTGGATATTTGTATCTCAAGTGACACCACGTGCTGCACAGCCGTACAGGAGCTTTGGTTGTACCGTCGATCAATAAAGTTAGTATTTCGGCTTCGGGTTAAGGTTTTACTTGTGAAGAACGGTATTAGAACGTTCACCATCTTCAGGCTGTCCTTCTAGCGTTGTTGGGCGTGCAAGGTGAAGGTCAAGGACTTATCTAATGTGATGCCCAAATATTTTGTAGGTGTCAACCACGGGATCGGCTGCCCCATAACCCTCAATCGGAAACGGAAAATCAGCAGTCCCTGTTTGATGAATAACACCGCTGCAGTCATCGTGGGGTTGATGGAGATCTTGTTAAAAAGTGCCCATTCTTCTAAGGCATCTATCTGCCGTGATTCTCTGGTGAGTCAGTGTTGCGGCCAGATGTGATACAAGCTGAGTCGTTCGCATTATAGGCAACAGGTAACCAACGGGATCGTCGGTAGCTCATTTATGTATAGCTTGAACAGCAGGGGCGATATCACCGACCCCTCTGGAATTTAAGCCTCTGTAGTCTTCACCGATGATCGTTTTCCGTCCACTGTTACGTAGAAGTTCCTCGCCTGTAGGAAACTGTCTACGATTTTTATACAGCAATCCGGAAGTGGGGTCTGATAATAGAGTTTGGTGATCAGATTATCTCGCCACACTTTGTCAAATGCCTTTTCTATGTAAAGAAAAAGACGACGACTGTGGATTGATGTTGGTTGATGCTGTGACGGATGTGCTCTGTGATCCTGAGAAGTTGTATTCGGCTGACATCTTCTGCTGAAAACCGAACTGCTCTGGACGAATTACGCCATGTTGAGGGAGTCAGCTTGTCATCCGTTGTAGTAGTACTTGTGGCAGGATTTTGCCCAGAATCGGGAGCAAAGTGATGGGCCTATAGTGCGGCAGACAGCGTACGCCTGCTTGCGTCACGCAGCGCTTGGTACTTACAGCGAAGAGGCAAATAAACTGGTACACTTGGCTAATATCGTTTAGCGTTCCAGCGAACAACCAGAAGTTCCGCAGCACGACGTGGCATGGACTCGAATTATGTTGAAAAATGTTCAAATGTTCGTAAACCTGGACCAAGCTTCTACGGTCACTGGTCACTAGAATTACAAAACTGCTTTTCCTTCTAAATACCAATTACAGTACCGTCTCATTAGAGAAGACGCGCGAAACTGGAAGCCGCGTTTACAAAATTGTTCACGAGCGAGGTGTCGCAGTGGTAAGACACTGGACTCGCATTCGGGAGGACGATGGTTCATATGCACCTCCGCCCATCCGGATTTAGCTTTTCCGTGCTTTCCCTAATCACTCCAGGCAAATGCCGGGATGTTTCCTTTGAAACGTCACTGCCGATTTCCTTCCCTATACTTACCCAAGCATCCGAGCGTGAGCTCCGTCTCTAACGACTAAGCTGTCGACGGTACATTAAACCCCAAGCTTCCGCTTCAAAAATCGTTTTATCCGTACATATTTGTAAATAATTGTTACTCGTATAATATCCTACAAATATAAAGACTTCAAATTGCTCAGAAACTTGTATGTCTTTTAACATCGGGACCAATTTAGAGGCCATGGAAGAATAGTTACTAAGTTAATATCTTGAAATTCAGAAATTCATTTCCCTTGTAGAGTCCGTTGCGAAGATATAACCTTCACCATTCATTCTTTCTCTTCCTTTCTTTTGTTCACTTCTTTGGTTTCTATGTTTTACTTTTTTATTTTTTTTATTTTTTCTTATTTTATATATATATATTTTTTTAAGATTAAGTACAACACTCATATCTTTGAATAATATGATCAACTGTGTTTGCTAAAATCATAAGTGTAGCTTCAATTTAATTGGTTATTATCAACGCGTAAATATGTATTGTTTTATTTCATTTCTGTGTTGAATCTGAGTGAACGATTTTTGTGGTAGGAAATGTGATATGAAAATAGAGTGTGTAAATCAGAGGTAGGAAAGTATAGAGAACGATATCGAGAGTGACAGTCGAGCAGCGATAAACAGAGAGAGATGGGGTCAGAAAGGAAGAATAGATGTGTTTTGCGTAAAAGCGCGTATCTGGATGTGAGCCGGTACGTTAAGCGGGACAGTGGTAAGGAACTGATATTCTGACAATTAATGCAGTTTCGGTGACGGTAGATGAAGCTTCGAGTTACCGTTGTAAACAGATATATTTAACAGTTATCGTGCTACTAAATAGCCGGTCTTATACTGAGTATCAACAAAGCTTTCACGAGTGCGCGGTGTAATAATTGCCGCTGTGTGAACGAAGTTTTCTTTTCATCGCTTCGTGAATGTTGAGATTCCTAGGACATGGGTGTGTGTGTGGGTTGTTCTTAGGATAAATTAGTTTAAGTAGTTTGTAAGTCTAGGGACCGATGAGCACTACAGTTTGATCCCGTAACTTTACAAACATTGGATTTGAACCAATTTACGAGATTCACGACTAACACGTACTTCCGCGAAAACTGCGGTTGGATCACTTTATGATACCTCGCGGTATTTAGAGGGTTAAACTAACTTACACTGAGGACAATACTCACACCCATTCCCTAGGGAGGTCTCGAACCTCCGGCGGGAACGTCCGTCCAGTCCGTAGCACAACGAATTTGACTTCACGGCTATTCTGCGAGACTCGAATCATGTCTAAATTATTGCTGAACGGAATTGATACTATACACCCTGCAGGGCTGTCTGTAAATCAGTAAGAGTACGAGGGGGTGGTAATTTCTTCTGGCCAGCACGTTGCAAGGCATCGTATATTTGCTTTATGTCTCGCCACTTTGGTGGCCAACGGAGGAGTTTGAATTCAGAATAGAGTTTCTGGAGGCACTCTGTAGCAATTTCGGACGTGTGGTATGTCACATTGTCCTGATGCAATTGACCAAGTCCGTCGGAAAGCACAATGGGCATGAATGGACACAGGTGATCCGCCATGATGCGTGTGTACGTGTTAAATTCAAATGTTGAAACGTTTGTAAATCTATGGGTCTTAATAATGTGGTTATCTGCGCCTAACCTTACAAACTACTTAAACTAATCTAAGGACAAAACACAAAAACCAGCGTGGAGCTAGGACTCGAACCTCCGGCGGGTAGCATCTGCGCGCTCCGCAGTAAGGCGCCTCAGAGCGCTCGGCCATTCCAACGTGGCTGTACGTGTTACTTGTCGCACTAGTTTTTGGACGTATCGTTCCAACTGCCCACGCCCACACCATCACAGAGCCTCCACCAGCTTGAACAGTACCCTGCTGACATGCGGGGTCAATGGATTCATGAGGTTCCATAAAATATTCTCGGTTTACAAGCCGCGTAGTTTAGGATAAAATCCTCGACCTTTCGATGGCAAGCTCCGCCATCTCGCCATCAGGAGTAAAATCACTGACTGCTGGTGTTGGGAAGGCGTCCTGCTTGTATAGCTGCAGCGCTGCGTCTGGAAGTTTCTGGAGGGCCGAAGAGCGCCTGCGCGGGAAGACAGCGCGGGCCGATGGGCCGCGGTACCGCGTGACGTCACGTGGAGCTTACCGCCGGCGCCACATTTGAACCTGGCGCTCTCGCTTCCATATTAGCGCGAGACCTCTGTTTCCACTCTATGTCCAGGGTCCTCCCCCACGGTCTCTGTTAAAATTGTTGCCGTTTAATGTAATTTCAGCCGCCTCTTTTTATTGGGCCAAACATAATATTACTGGGATTCTGTTATAAGAGACCCCGGGATCGAATTCTGGTCTGGCTCTAGTTTCAATTAGTCAGGAAGTTTCATACTACGACATCGATACCGCAGAGAGAAAATATCAGTCTTCAGTTCTTGAGAACATTTTTCACTGGAGATGACTGTGGTCTAGCTTTTACTTTATAGTTGAGTAAGAACAGTGACAGATGCTAAATTTGCGGTCAATTTTTTAATTCGATTTTAAAATCAATGGGAATGTAGATAAGTTGTACCAAACATGGATTCAAAGCCAGGTCTTCTCCTTACAGTAAAATTCACTTATCCCTACACCATCCAGACGAAGAGGTCACACAAACAGCACGGAATACCCCACTGTGGATCTGCAGTAAAAGGATTACTGGCCATCTTTAATTACACTGATGTAATTCAGTTGACTCAGTGAGCTAATGTCTTTTATCGCTTCCTGTCATGAAAGCTGTTTGTCTTGGCGTTCGCTTGACCCGAGGGCATACGGCCATCTGTAAGCGGTACTGAATCATAACGGAGACTGTAAGAAGAGTAGTCTGCCGGGGATTGTTATAGCCCGTCCAACTCAATCCCCAAGCGTCTATCTGTCGGCACAACGTACGCCTCCGCAAGGTACCCGCGGCATACAGAGTGGGCAGCAACAGCGTGGCTGGCTGGCTCGCCTCAAAGGGGCAGCCCGCTGCCTCATAACAGCCAGCCAGTCAGTTATGCGAGCGCAGCCAGTTCTGCGCGACGTAACAGGACAGCGCTCTAGCCTCCTCTTCAAGCTGTGCTTCTCGCACGCGCACGCCGCCTGCGTATTTGAAAGACCCCCCTCTCCCTAGTTCGAAGAGCAAATTTCCAAATATACGTCCCTAGAGAGGGGGATATTTGACGATAGGATGCAACAGCACCAGGATCGATATGCAAGTATTAATTGATATTATTGTTCTCATTCTAAGGAAAACGAGGGTTCTAGAAAGTAGGGCACCATAATTTTTATTACATGTTATGAGATTGAACACATGATGATGTTTCATCTGCAAACAGAATTTCACCCCCAAACTTCCGACACGTTCTATGGCCTTCCTACAGCGCGAAACATCGTCTATAATGCGTTGTCGGTAACAAACTATTGTTCTAGTCACGGAGCCAGTTTTCACCGTGTGGATCACCTCCTCGTCGTCCACAAAATACTTCCACGAATGGTTTCCTTTAATGACAGAAAACAAATGAACAAAACGAGGGGGCGCTAGGTGGAGGAAAGCGGAAGTAAGTTAGGGTTAAGGTCCCATCGACATCGTGGTCATTATAGAGAGAGACACGCTCAGCTTTATTGGCCCACTTTAGGTTACGGTAGTAACACTAAAAGTGGGTCTTTGCGATCGTCTTTTGACAGCTCGAAATTTAAATGAAAATGACGGCTTAACTATTCATCTGACTCGAAAATTGAATAACCGAATTTGTAGAGGAGAAAATTCTCTACAACTTTGTTATGTTTTTTCAAATATCGTAGCGTTTCAGAGATATCTGCAAAAATAACGGCGATTTTGGGATGTCTGTCTGTCTGTCCGTAACGTGTTCCCTGTTTTTAAGACGAACCGTTCAACTAATCAGCACCAAATTTTACAGACATAATTGTATGCCGCCAGAGACCAGAACCTCCCTTTTTCAAATTTTTTGGACAAAAAATACGGTAGTAATACCAAAATATGCCGATTGTAATATAATTGTAATTGCAATCGAACCGTTCATCTGCCACGAAAATTGAATAACCTAACTGGTACAGGGGAAAATTCTCTACAACTTTGTTCCCTTATGTTTTTTTTTTTTTTTTTTTTTTTTTTTTTTTTTTTTTTTTTTTTTTTTTTTTTAATTTTCATATCTCGTATCGTTTGAAAGATATTTTCAAAAATAACGGAGATTTGACACCCTCCATTGAATTAACGAAAACCAGCCGTTCGGAGTTGTCACGTGACATTCGTCGCCCAGAACACTCTGGCAATACGCCATCTTGCGTTGCGTATTTGATGATTTCCTTATTGTAACTTACAAGTTGTCATTTCAAAGCAATGGCGCACTGAAGAATTAACAAAAACGCATCGTTCTTCGTACGATAAATGATAATCTAGTGTCTACAAATGCCATATTAGCATCAGTTAACAACGGCCATCAATGGTATGAGATTAAAGAGCCCAACTTTTGATTGATAGTCGTAGCGTAGTGGGCAAAGCGTTGGACTGTGACGCTGAAGATCAATGGTTTGGAACCCCCCACTACTTAAATTTTTCTTTCCTAAAAGGGTTGCAGACACTCTTACTTATAAAACTATAAAGTGGCCGTAAAACACACCACTGCGATTTTCTTTTTGCTAATGAGGGGGAAAGTTATCGACAGTGCTCTTTCAGTATAACCGTGCTGACATTTTCCTCGATTTGTTGAGGGAGGCTTTAGGGTGACAGCCGTGTATGATCTCCCCGACTGCTTCAAACATTGGAGCTCCTTCAAACTGCCTTCTGATGACCTAGTCCTCTGTGCCCAGCGAGTAACTACTCTTGTCGATATCAGTTGTTGCATAGGCTTTGTTCAAATGTTTTTGAATATTGCTCACACTTTTTTCAATGACGGCAGGTTGTTTCAAACATATATCACTTACATAGACCTTTTCCAATCGGTCCTGTACCTTCGCTATCAGTCGGAGGAGCCCGCAATTATGTGCGCGCTCTCAGGAAATTTCAAATAAATCAAACGTAACGTTTCGCATTCGCATCATTCTTTTCTGCTGAGGAAATAAAATCGGTGCGTTACTTTCAAGGTAACTCTCGTGAAAATGGCAACAGAATATAAAGTAGACTATCTCAAAGAACTATCTCTTCCGTAAGCGGTAACTCGTGCGACGAACCGCAGTCAGTGCTATTATACCGAAAGTAACGCAGCATCACAAAATAACATAGTTTATTATTTTAATTTTATCTTATTTTCTTGTTCTCATTTTCACCTTACCTTGGGGTACGTCAAATTAATCACTTTGTAATGTTATTTATTTTCTATTAGCCCAGTTCTGTTTCATTTTTTCTGATCTTGCTTCCCTTTCTCTAGTAGTATGGTTTGGTTTTGCCCTTGGCTTCCAACACGTCTTTCCTGTCTTCGGTGAAATTCTTTGCATTATATGTTTTGACATGATCAAGATGATGTAACTGGCACTCCAGTTTTTATCCATCCTTTGACTGTGATTTGAATATGACTGAAAAGTTGAACATACTCAATACTCCGTATGATTTTAAGTTCTTCTGCCGACTAGGCATTTTAAGACATTTTAAATAAAATTTTTAAAAGTTTTAACAATGAAAAAATGCAGTTTGATCGATGTACATGCTTTCTGTGATTTGAAGTTCTTTCAGATATTTCACGAGTTCTTTAAAAGATTTTGGTTTAATTTTTCATTTCCGGAAGAAATCGAAAATTGGTTGGTTAATCTATTTGGATTCATTCTGAGAAAGTGGCCATTGGTTTAGATGATTGTTATGGAATCTGGAACCAAATAACTTTGTAAATATTTTCCTTTCTTTAATCTCCAGCCTTTCAGCTTGATCGTGGTTGATGATGGACAGTATGTCAACTGCGTAAAAGGATTTCAGTTTGATTACTGTGCTGTAATGCATTATTTTAGCATTCCATGAGAAGGACTCCTCGTTATAAATTTTATTTTATTTTTTTCGTGAGTTGGAAGGCTATATAAATTCACAGTCTTTTTCTCGAGGGCGTTGCATCTGAGCCATTCTCCAAGATATTTTTTCCGTATAAAAATATTTTTGCTAAGCCTCTGCCTGAGTCTTCAAGTCCTTCACGAAACATCGACGATGACTTCCAAGTTACCAGACATTAGAGACAAGATTTCCTTTATTTTTCCTCCGTTCCCTGAGAGATTCTGTGGACTGTAACGCGCAACTGAAGAGAAAACGTGTTCCCAGCGTGTGTTCGGTTACTGCTTCTCTGTGGAATCGAGCGTTTCGGTATACCCTTTTGTTGCGACGAGAAATACTGTAAGTAATTAAAACGTACGGATTACGCGTTGAGAGTGCGGCCGGAAGATCAGAGCCGGCATGAAATTAGATTATTTGTCGGAGGACGGCGGGGGAATCCGGCGTTGTGAGTTTTTGTGTTGCGCGCGCGCTCGGCGGCGCAATGGAGCCGAAAATGGGAGGCGACGCCCGGCGCGGCGCGGCGCCGAGCGGGCCGCTGAGGCCGGGTACCGCACAATGCCCGCCACCAGCACAATGGCCCGTGGGAACCCTGCACCGGCCGCCGCCCGCGTCCCAGTTATAACACCTCCCATGTGTTCTTCTGAAATTATCACACGCAAGCTGTGAAACTTCTGTCACTTGGCGACGTAATCTCTCTGCGGTGCCACTTTGCGTAAATTGAATCGTACTACAGTTCTGCCACATCCCCTCCACAAGGGCAGAAGGATGCGGGGCATGTTGTGCACGTGACTAGTCTGCAGTAGCGCTTCCCAGTGGCAGAAAGCAAAAGCTTAACGCTGTCAGCTGTTGCTGTCTTATATTCTAAGTTCATTTTTTATTTTTATTTTTGACATCTTTAGCTCATGAATGTTCCTATTTTAGTGAAATTTCATAGTAGATACTACCAACGTTACGTTTCTCCCTACTATCCCTACAATATGCTACATAAATTGCAAGCCTGAAGGAGTGGGACAGTTCTGAGGTACGAACAAAAATGATAGAATTGGAAAAGTGTAAACATTACCTCAGGCCTACCGGTACCGTAAATTTTATCTCATATATTATTAGATTTATGCTCTAATTACCATAGTCTCCACTACAGGAATAGAAAATTATGGTCTTTATCTGTCTGTACTGACTGACTGCCGCTGGTGTTTTTTACTAATAAACAGTAAACTTAAAATCACACCTACGCTACTGGCAACGAGTTTAAAGAGAATAAGGGCATGTGACAACACACATTCTTTTATGCAAGTCGCCGAAGTGTCGTCCAATTTAAAGACTTGCACCTGGCCAACAAGCCACAAGAAATTATTATTATAGGGAGATGACTGTAGCCCACATGTCTTTGATACGTATAATTATAAATGTTTCATAAATTATGCATTTAAAACGCACTTACATCAAATGAGACATTCTATATCAGATGGTGAGAAATATATTTTATTTTTTAATTTCAGAAACTTGGCATAAATAACAAACGTCGTCTCTAATATTCGGATATCGGTATAAGAATGTTGTCAGCATCATTCTTTACATTTTCTTCAATGGAAAGACATGAGAGGTGCTTCCACACTCAATTGACATTCATTACAATATTAATAATTTTTTTTTCACATGTAGTTGCATCACGAATAGAAGAATAAAGTATTGAAGCTTTCCGTTTCGTTTGAGGCTACTAAAATCACATACGGAAGTCAGCAATTCACTTTTGTGTTCAGGCTGCTGTACAATATTTTCATGTTACTCTGCCGAGTCTGCTCTGGGAATGGAATTCACACAACCTAACCTACACGTAAAATCACGCAATAACGCACGTAAACTGTAAACAAAAGTGACCGAAGCTTTTGCTGTCTGCCGCTTGGAAGCGCTACTGAAGACCAGTCACGTGCTCAAGAGACTCCGCCTCCTTCTGCCCGTCTGGAGGGGGTTTGGCAGAACTGTAGTACCATTCAATTTACGCTGCCACTTTTCACAATGTAAGGTAGTCGGAAGCATAGACTTACTAAATAAAAGCCGGCCGCGGTGGCCGAGGGGACTAAGGCGCTCCAGTCATGGTCTACCCGGCCACTACTGTCGGGGCTCTAATCCCCCATCGGGCATGGATATTTGTGCCGTCCTAGTTCGTAAGTAGTTCATAAGTAGTTTGTAAGCTTAGGGACTGATGACCCCGTAGTTAAGTCCCATAGACTATACAAACAAACTAAATAAAAACTAGACCGCTCTCTGGCGCTACTGTCGCGTCCCCACATTGAACGTCACAGAAACCGCCATTTGCAGGGCAATCGTGAGTAAACATGGTTCGTTCGTGTGCTGCTTTTAATTGTAACAGAGAGAACGGAAGCAAAGCCGAAGTCGGAAACAATGCTGCGTTTCACAGAGCAGTCATTACTTGTATACCGCATAGTATTTTCATGGAGAAATAAGAAATCTGAGCGTTCTTTTTTGTTTAAGTTTCCTCTTACAAATGATTCTCTAAAATTGAGAAACTTACTTTGGTGCATGTCAAGTACTTATATTTTATTTGAATATAAATTATTAAAAATACTAATTTGAGCTGAGTGAATAACTAGGCCGATAATAGGTATTTATCACATATAAGTATGACGCAGAAGTACGTCGAATAATTGTTTTTAGCCACTTAACAGGTGGTGATTGAAGTTCGTAAATGGTTATTACTTGGTCGAATGTTGCATACTCAACCACTTTGAGAAGTACAATCTCTGTTAAAAAGTAATGTGCGAATGAAGTGCCTATTGAGAGTTGTATGGGTTATTACAATTATTCATACCCAAATTCGAGGAAGTTGATAGAAAAATTCTATTTAACATGGCAAGGAATGTAAACGAAACTATCAAAATGTTCAAATGTTTGTATAGCTTATGGGACTTAACTACGGGGTCATCAGTCCCTAAACGTACAAACTACTTATGAACTAACTAAGACTAAGGACGGCACAAATATCCATGCCCGAGGGGGATTCGAACCCCCGACCTTAGTGGCCGTGCAGACCGTGACTGGAGCGTCTTAGTCTCCTAGGCCACCGCGGCCGGCCCGAATTTAGTTTCGCCTAGGCGAAACCAGTTCTCCCTACATGCGATAGGACAAACGAGTTTAGCCTAGGCCAAACTAGTTCATCCTGTTAACGATACGAGTAAGCAGTTTAGCCTAGGTCGAATCGGTTTATCCTAGTTAGGATTTACATGCTTTAGGACAAAGTAGTAAGTCCTAGTCTATGGTGACGAGATGTCCCATATTTTACGGGATCGTCCCTTATTTAGCTTAACTGTCGTCTTGTCCAGAAAAAATAAATACGGGATGTAGATTATCCCGTATTTTATTAATCGTACCATATATTTTGAGATAACGTGTGTCAACAAGATGTTTCAGTACTTCCACATATCTTACGTGCATGTTGAAGAACCAAGAGACTTTTCGGACTTTTCTAAATGTAATACTAACAGGTGCTTGGTAGTATAAAACCAAATTGCCATTCCTTCGAACCGGTTGGTGATAGAAATATCTGATCACCCTATCCTAGTCTCAACTAATTTTCCCTAGTCGGAACGAATGTCGCTGCCTGTGCGAACGAGAAATCCCCGAATCATAATGTTAACCAGGATATTGAAATATCTTTAAGGAGTGCAGCCACAAAACATTATGTTGGATCAGGGCAAGTCTTCGTGAAATGCAGCTGTATGAAAGACTCTACAACAAACAAATGCATTTGTAAGAAAAAGAAAGTACTGTGCAATTCTAAGTGCCACCAGAGTAAACCTTGCAAAAGTAACTAAAAAAGAAAATTTCAGAATAAAGTGATATCTGTGCATGAATATACTGTAAGTTGATACGGATGTGAAATTACTAATTCGTTAATAAATAACTTTTATAAAAACAGGAAACTCACTACGGCCGCGAGTGGACGCGTCGTCTGCTGGTGTAAGATTACCGCCCAATAGAAATACTGGTAATTAATAGTATTTGATAATTAAACAGTATGAAGTTTACTGAAACATTGACCATTCCAATGCACCAAATGTTACACAATTTTAATCTTAATAATTATGGTAGCAATGTATGTACGCAGTTGGGTGACAACATTTATAGTTAGGCCATAGGTAGAAATTCTCCACGTTGAGATTTGCTGTGTGCTTGTAGCTGACGGGAGGCCAGCGAACAGGCCGACGTTGGTGGCTTGTTCCAGCTTAGGATTTTCCAGGCTCGCTTCCGGTGAGGGGAGAGAGGGACAATGACGATTGCCAGGCGCAGTGCAGTGCACAGCGTGAAATAAAGTATTCTAATACTACTGGCATTTAAAGTAATACGAAGCAGTTAGGAACCTGTAAGGCCCTCACTACAAAATAGCCTGTTGACAAATAAACAATACATTAGCTGATATAGTCACATCTGGCATAATATGTTTGACACCGAAAACATAATTTCATTATACGAAAAGTAATAAATTACCAATGAATACAAGACAGTTACACGACTAGCATGGCAATGTTTGTTTATAAAACTAATATATTATTTCTCATTTTATTTTCAACTAATATTGTGAATTTTATCTTGAAATATTCAGTTAAATCACTTATCTGTGATGTAAGAAATTGAACGATTATAATAAATAGTACAAAGTATGTTTATACGAATGTAAAAAACTAATAAGATATTTGTTTAATGTGTAGTGTAATTATTTTGATTTTAAGTAAAGTTTTAGAAATGTATTGGCTGAGCGCTGTACGTTGGCAAGTCGGTTAGATCAGCTCACATGGGGAAGTTGATCACGTAGGGGAAAAACCCGGCAGTTGGGCTTTTGGCGCGCGCCCGCGCGGCCCATGTAGGCGGGCGGTCAAGAGTCGGGAGCGAGTGGTGTAGCTGGCCAGGCGCGGCGTCGATCTGCACAGTCGGCATGTGGATCTCCAGGTGGAGACTATAGATTTTTGTGTGGCAATTGCCAGGTGTGGTTGCTCGTCGTAGACTGCACCAAGTAGAATCGAGTGATACTGTATGTTGTGAATATTTAGCCGGTGGAACAAGGTGTACATCGCACTGAATTAAAGTGACTGTGTTTTGTTAATGTAACACGTGTCGTCGCATAGGCATGAACATAAACGGTGTTTATATTGTGTAATAAACAACATAAAGTGAACTTTCACTCACATGAACTTACTTTATTATGAATTTGTTTATTAATCATTTGCAGGGAAGGAAAGCTGCGAACGTGTGATATCATCCCCTAGAAAACGAGTCAAACAGTAGCAATCACAGTTCCAGTGTTTTTGCATGTTTAGGAATTTGGTTCGCAGTTGGTGGTTGTGAGTTTCAAAAATTAATCTTTCCCTATTTTAAACTCTCACCCCGATCTTTCACCCTCGCAAGGGGAGAAATAGTTGTACTTAGTTCTCGTGTCCGCCGCCGCACAACCAAGCCCCCACAATCGCGTAAGCGGCCGACTGCGAACAGCGGACAAATTGAAGAACGCTTCGGCGGCCATTGTAGTGGCAAACTTTCGCGCGAACTTTAAACGTGCGTAAGATTCCTTTGATTAGAGAGAGTATTCATTTGAGTTAAGTCGCGGAAACTATGTCTAGTTGAAATGTATAACTAGAAAACAGCTTCAGACTCCTTGAATATACAGCAACTATCGGTTGTGTGTAAATTTGTTACACATACGGTGTAGAAATTAGCCAACAGCGTTTCGTCTTCCTAACGAAACCGAACTATAATAAGGAATTTTTTTCCCGTTCTAAGTGCAGCATATGAAAGGAATTTATCGTTAGGCACGATTTTTGGCACTTTATACATTCTACGACTGTGAATCTTTTGTACAAACATTAATTTCTACATCTACATCTACATCTACATGGGATACTCTGCAAATCACATTTAAGTGCCTGGCAGAGGGTTCATCGAACCACAATTATACTATTTATCTCCCATTCCATTCTCGAATAGCGCGCGGGAAGAAAGAACACCTGAATCTCTCTGTTCGAGCTCTGATTTCTCTTATTTTATTCTGATGATCATTTCTACCTATGTAAGTGGGAGTCAACAATATATTTTCGCATTCGGAGGAGAATGTTGGCGATTGGAGTTTCGCAAGTAACCCACGCCTCAGCGATAAGCGCCGTTGTTCTAATGATTCCCATCCCAGATCCTGTATCATTTCCGTAACGCTGTCTCCCCTGTATCGTGACAATACAAAACGAGCTGCCCTTCTTTGGACTCTCTCGATGTTCTCCGTCATGCCCACCTGATAAGGATCCCACACTGGGCTGCAATACTCCAAAAATGGACGGACAAGCGCAGTGTATGCAGTTTCTTTAGTAGTTCTGTTGCATCTTTTAAGGATTCTGCCAATAAAACGCAGTCTCTGGTTCGCCTTTCCCACGATATTATCTACGTGTTCTTTCCAGTTTAAGTCTGAAGTAATAGTAATTCCTAGGTATTTTGTGGAGTTTACGGCCTTCACATTTGATTGATTTATGTTGTAAACAAAGTTTAACGGATTTCTTTTCGTACTCATGTGGACGACTTCACACTTCTCATTATTTAGAGTCAATTGCCAATTTTTACACCATACTGATATCTTATTCAGATCGTTCTGCAGTTGGTTTTGATCTTCAGATGATTTTACTAGACGGTAAATGACGGCGTCATCTGCAAACAACCTAAGAGAGCTACTTAGATTTTCCCCTAAATCGTTTATGTAAATAAGGAATAGCAGAGGACCAATAACACTACCTTGTGGAACGCCCGATATCACCTCTGTTTTAGTCGATGCCTTACCATCGATTACCACGAACTGTGTCCTCTCAGACAAGAAATCCCCTATCCAATTGCAAATTTGGGGCGATATACCATAACCACGCAATTTGATTAAAAGCCGTTTGTGAGGTACGGTGTCAAAAGCTTTCTGGAAATCAAGAAATACGGAATCGATTTGCGAACCTTTGTCGATAGCACCCATCACTTCGTGTGAATATAGAGCTAGTTGTGTTTCGCATGAACGATATTTTCTAAATCCGTGTTGACCTTGGGTCAAAAGATCGTTCTGTTCGAGATAATTCATAATATTTGAATACAGGATATGTTCCAAAACCCTGCTGCAAATTGACGTCAATGAAATAGGCCTGTAGTTTAGTGGGTTACTCCTACTGCCTTTCTTGAATATAGGTGTGACCTGTGCAACTTTCCAATCTTTTGGTACAGATCCTTCTATGAGAGAGCGGTTGTATATGACTGTTAAGTAAGGAGCTATCGCTTCAGCATAATCAGATAGAAATCTAATGGGTATACAATCCGGACCAGAAGACTTGTTCTTATTAAGTGATTTTAGTTGCTGCACTACTCCGATGATATCTACTTCTATGTTATTCATTACGGCATCTGTTCGTAATTCGAAATCTGGAATATTGGTTTCGTCTTCTTTAGTGAATGAGTTTCTAAAAGCTAAGTTTAGTAACTCTGCTTTAGTAGCGCTGTCATCGGTAGGATCGCCATTACTATCACGTAGTGATGGTATTGTTTGTGACTTTCCCCGAGTATATTTAACATATGACCAAAATCTCTTTGGGTTTTCAGTCAAATTACGAGAAAGAGTTTCGTTGTGATAAATGTTGTAGGCATCTCGCATTGAAATCCTCGCTAAATTTCGAGCTTCTGAGTACAATCGCAAATCCTGGGGATTTCGTGTTCGTTTAAATTTAGTATGCCTTTTCCTTTGCTTTTGCAACAGTGTCCTGACCTGTTTTGTGTACCAAGGGGGATCGCCTCCTTCTTTTATTAATTTATTAGGTATAAAACTTTCAATTGCTGTCGATACCACTTCTTTGAATTTTAGCCACATCTGGTCTACACCTACGTTTAGTGTTAGAAACGAGTGGAAGCTGTCTTTCAAGAAGCAATGTATTTTGTTTCTATCTGCTTTCCTGAACAAATATACTTTGCGTTTATTTTTGGTAACTTTGGGACTTTCGATATTCAATTTCGCTACTACAGCTCTGTGTTCACTAATACCTGTATCCGTTTTGATGCTCATTATGAGCTCAGGATTATTTGTTGCTAAGAGATCAAGTGTGTTTTCACATCCATTTACAATTCTAGTTGGCTCATGAACTACTTGTTCGAAGTAATTCTCAGAGAATGCGTTGAGTACAATTTCGGACGATGTTTTATGCCTACCTCCTGATTTGAAAATATAATTTCGCCAACAGATCGAGGGTAAATTAAAATCACCACCTACTATTATCGTGTGAGTCGGGTACGTTTTTGTAATTAGACTCAGGTTTTCTTTGAACCTTTCTGCTATTGTATCGTCAGAGTCGGGAGGCCGGTAAAAGGAACCGATTATTAACTTCTTACGATTTTTGGGTACAACCTCTACCCATAATAGCTCGCACGAACTATCAACTTCAACTTCGCTACATGAAATACTACTTTTGACGGCGACAAACACGCCACCACCTATTTTGTTTAATCTATCCTTTCTGAATATCGTTAGATCTTTTGAAAATACTTCTTCTGAACTTATTTCCGGCTTGAGCCAACTTTCGCTGCCTATAATGATGTGTGTTTCGGTGCTTTCTATTAACGCTTGCAGTTCTGGAACTTTCCCGACACAGCTACGAAAATTTACAACTGTTATACCGATAGTTTCCGGATCTACATTTCTCCTGTGATCCACCTGAACCCTTTGAGATTGCCCATTTTCTATTTCCCCGAAGCTCTTTATCCTAAAAAACCGCCCAGTCCACGCCACACAGCCCCCGCTACCCGTGTAGCCGCTTCCTGCGTGTAGTGGACTCCTGACCTATTCAGCGGAACCCGGAAACCCACCACCCGATGGCGCAAGTCAAGGAAGAGTTTCACACTTTGTGTCTTTGCTTTAATGCTGTATTCTCCAATATTTTGATATTTAATAGCATCAAAAAATCAAACAGGGCTGACTAAAACAGCTAATGTTAAAAATCGATTGTGACAGTGAAATATGCCATCAGATACATAACTGAAAAGTAGCGTCTTATGTTGTGAATACAGCAATCAACCACTATCAAATTCTTTTAATAACACGAAGTATGCCATAACTGTTTCTTAACTAACGCATCTAACATTAGTATTAGGGTATCTAGCAAGAAAATTAGCATATTTAATGCTGTAAGCGAAATACCTTATAGCAGAGTGATCTGCTCAAAAGTCAGCAACTATCGTCACAGGGTTGAACTTCACAATGTGCATCCACTGTGGCTATGTGCCGTTCATATATGGAACTGTACACAGGTCTGCAAACCACTTTCAGTTGTTATACCTATATGTAAAGCAGATTAACTTTAAATTCTGATTACAAGTTGCTAATATTAATTTCATAAACAAATATTCGAACTGCAGTGAAACAACTGATTTCGTGATCCCAATAGTTATTTTACACAATCATAAAATGAAACTTTTTGAACTAGTCCACTAGTACTGCCCAAAGTAGCTCCTTTTTTAAGAGCTACCCATATTATAAAAGCCTGTTATTTATTTCATTCAATCCTAGTCTGTTAAGCAAGAGTAACTATCTCTGAACACAAGTAGTAGGATTACTTGTATTCCTTAGAAATATAAATGGAATACAGTATTCGATATTTTTATTCCTTTCTTAAATTGATTTATGTATTTAAACGCTGAGAAGCCATCGTGCTTCATGTACACTGCGATAGTAAAAAAAAAAAAAAAAAATAAAGACGTGACTATCAATTGTATATATATTTTGCAGTAGTTATTTAATACAACATTTGCCTGCTAATAACACTCGTATTTATGTGACGCTTGCCACTACCATGGCGGCCGGCCGAAGGTTCAAATTATCCCGCGACAGCAGCGCCGTCAGGGAGTCTAGTTATTTTTACAAGGTCTTTGCGCACAACCGACTCGGCGCGTCACAGCACGCGAGCCACACAGCAAGCATCGCTGACGCCGCACAAGGGAGCCCACTACGGCCGCGAGTGAACGCCACAGACATATATTAATAGACTGGCAATGCCTTATACAGTATCATTGGTGTCACTGAAGTCTCGCCGCCATATTTCTATACTATAAACGAGTAAGCAGTCATGGGTGTTATTACGGAAAACAGTCGTAAAAATATGAATCAACTGACGTAACTACGCTGTCTTTAGAGTTTTGACATATGGGAAATGCGTGTGTTGTATATGGCCGTAAATTTTTCAGCTGCAGTAAGCTTCGACACATACAGTAAAGAGTTGCATTGATTTGCTGTTATTATTAATCTGCTACCAATTTAATTCAATTTCGGATTTTATTTCAGTAGTGTGGTCATTAGAAAATTGTTATTTATCGTAGATAACCCGTATCCTTATTATTTTGAGAGGCCTTACGAAATATTTGACACATACACTAATAAATCGTGTCCTGTTTTTTTGTTTTTATTAGGCCTGATCTGTTATCAGATACGACCAATTTGGGCTTTTCTTTTAATATTATGACCTTTATAAATGTGCTATTTGTCTTGAATAACACAATCGTTATTCTTCTTCTTACTGCTTTTTCTATAACTACAGTCTGCTTTAAATGTACTGATACCTAACGGTAAAATTTTACTTACCTCCCGACTGCCTCGAATGAATATGTTGGCAACATCAACAAAACGGTAGAAAGCCCTCACCAAGATGTTGATATTCTTAGAAATAACTGTGTGACTTGATTAGTGTTTTGTACAGATTAAGAAGTAAAAAGAAAAATAGCGCTGTTCCTCCTCTATGATTGACAGGTTTTTGTATGTGCCCTCGTTCACTCTGCAAAAGTAATTGCCCTTGGAAAAAGAAGATTTCTCGAATAAAAATTCGCGTTGTCATGCGATTGGCTAATGCCAACGTCACACGATTGACACAACATAATCACCGCCAGGACGCGAAGTAAAATTTAACCGTACGTAACACATTCTTCTCGTAACACGATTCGACAATGTAGGCCTGTATGCTATTGTGGTAGTATTAACTTAAATGCAAATCATGTTCAAACGAACTCGTAAAGCTTACATCGGCATATCGTGTCAGAAGAACATAGCAGTACCGCACGGAAACTTTTCGACGTGAGGTGAGGCAAGATGGCGGCTTCCGGCTTCAGTCACAGATGCACGCTTGCCAGTCTAGTAATGTATGTCTGTGGTGAACGCATCGTCTGCTGGGCTAGCGGCAGCGTATACACATCACAGTCGATACGAGCGATGTAGACGGCGCTTCTTTCACCACCATAGTGAGTATTAAGGTAAGGTAGCCATATTTCGGATACCACTTACATTTTCACAAAATTTGTCAACAGTAATGTTTCACAAAAGAATGATAATTCGTTCTTGAACTCACTACTATTTTGTATCCTTTAAGGATCCATGTTCAAAATTCGTGTATTCTTAAAATATTTTGAACTAATTTAATGGAATTAAAGAAGTGCTCCTTTGACAACTCCTGAAAAAGGGTTCCTAATTTCGGATGTTAGTGGTCCCTAATTTCGGATGGTTAATATTAATGACAATACATGGCTTTTAGAAAGATAAAAAGTAAAAACTTTATTTCAAGAGCATTAACTGGCACATTAAACTATTCAGAAGAACATACATATGTTTTACAACCATGTTTTTCTGTGCTTATACACAATTTGCCGCGGTGGAGTAGCCGTGCGGTCTAAGCGCCTCGCTGCAAAGCGTGCGGTTGCTCGCCGTCGGAGGTTCGAGTCCTCCCTGGGGCATGTTTGTGTTTGTCCTTAGGATAGTTTACCTTAGTTCAAGTTGTTTGTAAGCTACGGACTGATGCCCACGCAGTTTGGTCCGATAGATTTACAAACATTGTCATCATCATCATTATCATCATCATTAGAGACTGATTATGCCTTTCAGTGTTCAGTCTGGAGCATAGTACCTCTAATAAAATTCCTCCATGACCCCCTATTCAGTGCTAACATTGATGCCTCGTCTGATGTTATGCCTTTTACTTCAAAATCATTCTGCACCGAATCCAGGTACTTTCTTCTTACGACTCCTCTTACCCTCCACTGACGAGCTCATGAGTCTCATAGGTAACCTTGCTTCTCCCATGCGTTTAACATGAGCCCACCATCTCAGTCTGTTCGCTCTAACTGCTTTATCTGTGGTGTTCATTCCCAGCTTTTCTTTGATTTCCTCATATGGACACCCTCCAGCCATTGTTCTCATCTATTAGTACCTGCAATCATTCTTGTTGCTTTCATATCTGTAACCTCTACCTTATGAATAAGGTAACCTGTATCCACCCAACTTTCACGCCCATACAACAAAGTTGGTCGAAAGATAGAGCGGTGCACTGCTAACTTAGTCTTGGTACTTACTTCCTTCTTGCAGAAGAGAGTAGACCTTAGCTGAGCACTCACTGTATTAGCTTTGCTGCACCTCGATTCCAGTTCTTTCGCTATGTTGCCATCCTGTGAGAAAATACATCGCAGGTACTTGAAACTGTCCACCTGTTCTAACTTTGTTCCTCCTATTTGGCACTCAATCTGTTTGAATCTCTTTCCCACAGACATTACTTTCGTTCTGGAGATGCTGATCTTCATATCATATCATAATCCTTGCACCTCTGCTCGAGCTCTGAAATATTAGTTTGCAACCTTTCAATCGAATCGGCCATTACAACTAAGTCATCCGCATAGGCGAGACTACTTATTTTGTTTTCACCTACTTTAGTCCCGCCCTGCTAGCCTACCGTTTTCAACAAATGATCCATGAATAGTATGAACAACAGTGGTGACAGGTTGAAGCCTTGTCGTACCCCAGTTCATGGTGTGGGTTCCTGTAGTCATGTCCTAGTTCATGAACCACGGGCAACGTACGAGTGGCCAAGTAAGTGGTCCTGACAGTTGGGATACCAGTTACTTTGGAAAAAGGTTGTGCATCTCGGACATATTCTGAGTCGTGGCCACCTTTGTACTCAGACGGCAAAGACTACCAAATCCACCGGTTAGTCCCTCAACCGTTAGGAGTAAAACCCAGTGCGGCCCTGGGCAAGTAAGGCTAGCAACCTGCTTCCCAGGTACTTCAAAATCATGCTGGCAACAATCAGAGCAAACATTATTGTAATTAGTTGTCGTATCCGCAGCCACACAACCGACTCGGCGCGCCACAGCACGCGAGGCATACAGCAAGCATCGCTGACGCCGCACCAGGAAACCCACTATGGCCGCGAGTGAACGCGTCGTCTGCTGGGAAGCGGCAGCGTATACGAGCGATCTAGACGGCGCTTATTTCGCCACCATAGTTAGCATTAAACGTAATGTCAACAAACACAACGATTGGCCCAAGCTGTCAATATAAGCGAGCCGCAGAGCCAGTTCCAGCGGCTGGGAGTAACGCTTGATAGGCGGCTTACCTGGCAACAACACGTGGACGAGGTCATCGGCAGAGCTCGGGGCCGGCTGAGGGACCTCTACCCGTTTCTCAACCCGACCTCCATTCTACCGCCTCAGCTTGGTGTGGCCATCTCCACCACACTCATCCGTCCCATCTTCGAGTATGCGGCGGTCGTCTGGGGGGGATACTGCGCAGACGCATATGAAAAGGCTCCATGGTCTCCAAAACAAGATTTTGCGTCTCGCACTCCATCTACCACGAGATTTTCCGACCGAAGATCTCCTCCGAGTAACGAAAATTCCACCGATCCAGGCCAGATTCCGGCAGGCTGCGAAGCTCTTCTATCAGAAAGTTGCTCGGTCGCTGAACGCCCTCATCCGCGCACTTGGGCACAGAGTGCAGAGATTGAATGCCACCAGGTGGCCCCACCTGCTCCGCTCCGATTAGGAACCGTATGCACAACTAGGATTAACGAGACGACGCAAACCGCAAGGACAATCAACAAGCCAGGACACGGAATACCAGCACCCAGTTATTTTGGTGGCGTAGCTCACCAGATTGGACTCCACCGACCGTCGGAAACTATTATGTTTCCGTCATTACACGAGCGAGCGAGTTCCAGCGGTTCTCGTCTCGCCTGGAAAGTGTTTACGACTCTGCCTCCGATCAAGGATGCTATAGACTGTGCTTGGTTTCTTGAAGAAGAAACCTGATACTGACTGAAGTCTTCATCACCGGATTGGACTCTTCGCTACGCTATGGGAAGTTATGTTTGCCTTATTGGTGTTTATGAACTTTGTCACTGATTGTAACACCGCGGCTATTATCATACCTTCTGCTAATTGCCTGTTTCAGAATGCAAGAATCAGTGTGATTTAATTTGTTTAGTTGTGTGCATACTGAACTGTTTGAATTAATTTTATTGTGTTATAATGGCGGAGTGTAACATTAGTGAATACGAGTAAATGTCTCATTCAGTTAGCCAATGTATGGAGGCTTCACAAGTATCACAAAAGGCAAGTGACAGTTGTGTACAGGTGGCGACTGTTATGTACGCTAGGCGGCAGCTAAACACAGTGGTGACGTGCGGTACGTGACCAGAAGCAGCCCACCGACCTACCTTGTGTAATGTGCCAAGACTTCGAGAGGCTATCAACTTGGAAAAAAGGCTTCTGGCAAGGACAAGCGGCCGTATAAATACTAGGTGGAAATTGGTAGGGGACAGAGTACACTTCGAGAAGAGTAGACATCGGCACCAGTTGCATATAGCACTGGTTACCGAGCGGTGTGACCAGACGTGGGCGATCTCCAGCACCGGCCTAGGTCATCGGCGGCCGTTGACAGATCGACGACCAGTCCATGGGGTTCCGCCATCACCGAAGGACGGCACGAAAGCAGCGCCAACGCGGTACTTATCCGGTGGTGAGCATGCACGCTGGGCCACGGATATTCAATAATCACCAACCGTGAGGGGTGGTTCACCGCCTTTGCGCCTCTGCCTTGAGTCGAGGTCCGAATTCACGTCCCATAACCTTGCAGTTTTGGCCCCCTAAAACATTCAACATCCACGTCCCGTAACTGACGATAATGTTCTCGCCATCCTGTAGCCATTCATTCTCACAAGATGTTACGAATCTTTAATAGCTTAAGACCCTCCTCTACAACCAGGCCCAATTACAACAATGACGACGCCATGATTCCATGACCGGTGCGAACGCTTCGTAAGGAGTCTCCTGTTACCTCACTGGAAAATCTCTGCCTATGGCACTTCGTTTGAAAGCCTATTGCTCTAGTTTGTGAGTTACTAAATAGCTTAATCTGAGCTGCTCTGCAGGTTCCATAGTGGAATAATGAAATTAAACATATAAATTCTCTTAATTCATACCAGAAACAGTCTATCTGCAGAGACTTGAAATTTACAACGGAACGCACCTTCCTCTGTGAAACAGCTTTGGAAAGATAGATTTAGTACTTTGGGCTTTGATGTGTCATCCTCCGTTTTAAGGCTATTATGGTGACAGACTATCTTGGAATATTGCTTCCAACCGTTTACATATTTGTTTTAGGACCAGAATTGTTTAAATTTTTCTGCCAAGTTGGTACACAGAACTTTGCTTTCTAAATCGTTGAACGCCTCTAGCATGGACTTACTTACGCTAATTCTGGTATCGATTAATTTTTACTTGCTTGAAAGACTTGGTGCCACGTTTGTGTATGTACGGCTCAACTACTGGCGTCAAAGGTTATCTTGGAAGACGGAATGTCGAGGCTTCGTCTTCAGGGATGAAAACAGATTCTGCCTGAACACAAGTGATGGTCGTTTGCGCGTACCACGTGGAACTAGAGGGCTCCGTCTCGTAGATTGCATTCGTGCAAGACAGACTGGTCCCTCCTGAGGACTGATGTTTTGGCGTGCGATACGCTACAACTGTCGTTCACTTTTGCTGTTTGTGAAGGGAACGCTATTGCCCCGTACGCCCAGAACGTTGTAGGATCCGGTTTCTTTTTCAACCAATCTTTCAGCAGGATGATGATGTGTCTTTAGAAGTCGCGGTGAAGTAGCCGAGCGGTCTAAGGCGCCTCGCTGCGGAGCGCGCGGTTGCTCGCCGTCGGATGCTCGATTCTTCCCTCGGGCATGGGTATGTGTGTTTGTCCTTAGGTTAGTTTACCTTAGTTTAAGTAGTTTGTAAGCTACGGACTGATGACCACGCAGTTTGGTCCGATAGATTTACGAACATTTGAACATTTTTTGTCTTTACAAGAGGATAATGCTCGCCCACACACTGCGCCTACACCTCACCATTTTTTTTCCAAGACATTGAACAATTTCCCTGGCCAGCACGATCGCCAGACTTTTCTACAATCGAGCGCGTATGGGTTATCATGGAAAAACAAGGCACGTGCTGTTCATCAACACAGAACTATTGCAGAACTGCGTGAACATATCGAGCAGACATGTTAATACGGGTGTTTCAGAAAGGGCAAACACGTTGTTGTATCATCCTTACTGCCATTTGTTGAGTACTCGTCCCGGTCTAGTTGCCAGGAAAGGTGCAGTGCAAGGATTCGTAGTCATCTAGAACAGTTCTATAGATTATTAATACAAGTTTTATTGACTGAAGAATACAAAACTCAACTTCTGTCTGTTCTTCTCTCTTCTCGCGACGTCGTCTTCTGTACGATGCTAGCTGCGCTGAGACCTAGTTACTGCCTAGTTCTTAGCCGAGTTCTGACGCCCTCCAGACGCATGTCGGCCTAGATATAGCCGCTTGTAGAGGGCGCGCGTCTACGGTTACTCCCTCCAAGAGGCGCGGTGCCGTCGTGCGATAGGCTGTCGGACGTCATCCTCTGCCTTCTCCACGATCGTCCTCTTGCGTCTGGCGCGTGGCGTTAAATTCACGCCACAACATACGTGGTGCCTCAGTATCATTTGAGCTATTAATATATACACGCAGTTATTTCAAGTATACCGTATGCACTGTTTCAGCAATAAATCTTGAGTGAGGGTGTGCAGTAATTTTCATTTGTGACAGCGTATAATTTTTCAACCGGATGCGCATGCGCGCTCACCGTCCCTTCTCTTCCTGTGCTCTTGACCGGCCAATTAGGAGCTGTTGGAGGGACAGCCTGGCTGTCTATCGCACGCACCCACTCCACGCGCTTCCTGGGAGTTGACGGAGGGCCTGGCCTCTTAACTCCTCCGAACAGGTGCTGCACCGGATTCAATAAAGCGCCCAAAGTTCGGCGGCGCGTGTCAAAGCTTCCTGTTGTCAAATTACGGCCTGACGCGCTGCTCGTGGAGACCGCGCTAATTCTCAGACGGCCAAACGAGGTTACCTGCTGCCTTCCGGCCCCGCCAGTTGTCTCGCCGTCTGACGGCTGCGTTGTTAAGAGCCGCGGAGGTGGCGGCGCCCGGTGCCGACGGCCTAAACGGCGACGGCGCAGGGTGGCCGGTTGCCTTCCGTGACGGGCCACAGGAGGACGTGATCGCAGGAACTACGCTAGTAAGGAAGAAAAAAAAAAAAAAAAAAAAAAAAAAAAAAAAAAAAAAAAAAAAAAAAAAACTTCCTCTAGAGGGAAGCGCTGAAACTGGACTGCTGACCATCTAAGATGGAACACCAAGAAGAACTGATTTGGTAGATATAGGGTGTGATGAAAGATTATCGCAGTTCGTGCCCCAAGTGCTACCACGACAGCGGGCAGTGGTCGATGGGGCTGTCAGCTTTCCAGCACTGCAATCCGCCCGTAGCCCTTGAAGCGTCATCAACGTTGTTTGCGCAAGCTCTTGTTCAGTCATAGTACCGTCGTTTAACCCTTTCATTCCCACATAATTAATTCATCTGTGGAGAAATTAAAATTCGCTGTTTTCGAAATAAACATCAAAATATGTACTATCAAAAAGGAACAACTTCCTGGTGTTCAGCAAAACTTCATTTATTCGTTCAAATGTTCAAATGTTTGTCAAGCTTATGGGACTTAACTACGGGGTCATCAGTCCCTAAACTTACAAACTACTTATGAACTACTTACGAACTAGGACAGCACAAATATCCATGCCCGAGGGGGGATTCGAACCCCCGACCGTAGTGTCCGTGCTGACCGTGACTGGAGCGCCTCAGTCACCTCGGCCACCGCGGCCGGCATTTATTCGTCAAAAACCGGCTTTCGACTTCTCAGGCCATCATCAGGCGACAACTGACTGTAGTATACATGGTTTGAAAGATGTTGCAAACATGTTACGGTTTACAAAGATGCTATCACAGAAAATCGACTAGTTCACAGGAAAGTACATTGCATGTACAACTTTATGATAGTCACTAACATTTATACAAATATATTATAAGTATATGTAGATTATCATAACTGACATGATTACTTTTGTTCAGAAAAAAAAGTTGGAAACTAAAACTTATTTCAGTAGAGGTGTAAAGGAGAACTGGATCTGATCGTTTAATACTAAGCTGGCACCCTGAGCCAAATGTTTATTTATTTCCAATATTTCCAGTAGTGTCACCCTTTGCTTTTCTTCTGAGAATGTAGGATTGCACAGTGTACATCGTAATCATGGTTTTCTCTGAGCAGATTTTCAGCAAAGGTAGAATCTGTCTTTTTTAACCTCCAGCTTCTCTCGCGTTCTCACAATCTAGTAGCTACAGATCTGCCAGACTGATCAACATACACTTTCCCACAATGTTTGCACGTGATCTTGTAAACACCACTCTGTGATAGGGGATGAATTTTGTCCTTATTACTGAATAAATACTTTGAAATATAATTTCGAGATTTTAACTTTTTGCCAATGTGGTCTGAAATTTTGCTTAAATATGGGAAGACACAACAGTTTTTCTGACTACTGACTTATTCTTGCTGGTCAGCATACAAAAATGTTGTAATTTTTTTCATTTTCTTGTAATTTAAACTATCGATAAGGGCAGGGTTATAGCCATTACTGAATGCTATATGTTTTATTGTTTGTAATTCTGTTTGAGATGCTGAATTAGATAATGGAACAGATAAGAGGCAACTGACAATAGAATTCTTGAATGTCCGTCTCCAAATCGCTTATATTTTCTAAAATATTACCGGTTTCGGGACAGCTGCCCATCTTCAGATCAAAATTTAGAAGTTACAGAGTAACGACTGTGAACATTCGTTCATTACAGGACAGGTTACTCTGTAACTTCTAAATTTTGATCTGAAGATGGGCAGCTATCCCGAAACCGGTAATGTTTTAGAAAATATAAGCGATTTGGAGACGGACATTCAAGAATTTTATTCATATAACGATCGCAATAACTCCCTGAAGACTAATAAGTCTTGCTTTGATAAAATTGACAATAGAGTTAAAAACTGCATGTTTATGGCAGTGGGGATGCTGAGAACTAGCAGGGATAACTGTATCTGTTACTATGGATTTTCTGAAAATACTGAATAAGTGTTCCTTGTGCTGATATCAACAGTAAGGTCCAAAACGTTTACAGAAGATTCTCCTAGCTCCATATTGAACTTAATTTTCTTGTGTTGTTAATTTAAATGTTGGAAAAAAGTTATCCAATTGTCTGTTGATACCAGTCTATAGCCACGGTGGAATAGCCGAGCGGTCTAAGGCGCCTCGCTGTGGAGCGCGCGGTAGCTTGCCGTCGGAGGTTCGAGTCCTCCCTGGTGCATGGGTGTGTGTTTTGTCCTTAGGTTAATTTGCCTTAGTTTAAGTAGTTTGTAAGCTACGGAGTGATGACCACGCAGTTTGGTCCGATAGATTTACAAACATTTAAACCAATCCATAAACACAGCACATCATCCACGTTCTTTTTCTGTCAAGCACCGATGAAAATTAAATCAATTTTATCAAAATATGTTTTAAAATTTTTGAACGAAGTATTGTTTTTTTACGTCATGTATTTCGTTCACAACACAGACGTCTGTATCCAGTTAGTTTTTACTTGAAACGTTATTTTGTTGATAGTTAATACTGTCAGATCAATCATGCTAACATAATCTTTGCCACAGCACCAAAGACAAGACAGTTCATTGATGGAATAAAAGGAACCACACTGTGCTCACACACACAGCCACATACAGACGGCAACGCAGCACAACCGCCAATACGGACAGATTAATGCCTCAGAACACCATCACCTAGAGAGAAGGCCGCGGTGCTCTCGTGTGACGTCAGGAAGAGCAGGTTCACGCGCATAGCTGACTGGCTCGCTGCTTCGGCATAGTGGGCCGTGCCCCAGCGGTTGGAAAATTCCAGTTTATTTAAATGAAAACATTTTGATTTAGTTTTTACCGTGACTGTTGTTTGGATTTCATTAAAACACAAGGCATTTCTGTTACCAGTCAATTTGTTTATTGTACCCACAACGCAATTCAATGATTTAAACCCCCATCAACAGATGGAATAATAACACGCTGTGTACATACATGTACCTTAGGTTGACCTGTTGCACTGTCTCCATTGGTCACAAGTCCATTACGTGGTCGTAACCTCACTTATGTGTGGCTGTGATTTATTACACATAAGTGAGTTTATGAGAATGTAAGGGACTTGTGACCAATGGAGACAGTGCAACAGGTCAACCTAACCTACATGTATGTACACAGCATAATATTATTCCACCTGTTGATGGGGTTTAAACCATTGAATTGCATTGCGGATACAATAAACAAATTGCCTGGTAACAGAAATATCTTGTATTTTAGTCAATGGAAATTCCAGGTTATATAGACATTGTCCATCACTGGTGATAACACAGAAGCTAAGCGTGGCACACACCCTCCTCTTTGAAACCCAAGAAAGCACGATTGAGCAATATTAACATGAAGAAAATGCTCATCACTGTCTTCGACTGTAAGAGCTTGATCCAATCGGAGTTCGTTCCGCAAGGAACGACACTGAATACAGCCTAATACACTGATGAGCCAAATAAACTGCTACATATACAGAATTAAACTTTCACTCTGCAGCGTAGTGTGCGCTGTTATGAAACTTCCTGGCATATTAAAATTGTGTGGTGGAACCGGACTCGAACCTTGGACCTTTGCCTTTCGCGGGCAAGCGCTCTATCACTGAGCTATCCCGACATGACACACAGTCCGTCCTTACAACTTTACTTCCGCCAGTACCTCGCCTCCTACTTTCCACGCTTAATCTGCCAGAAAGTTTCATAACAGCGTACACTCCGCTGCAGAGTGAAAGTTTCATTCTGGAAACATCCCTTAGCCTGTGGCTAAGCCATGTCTCCGCCATATCCTTTCTTCGAGGAGTGCTAGTCTTTCAAGTTTCGCAGGAGAACTTCTGTGAAGTTTGGAAAGTAGGAGGCGAGGTACTGGCAGAAGTAAAGTTGTGAGGAGGGACCGTGAGTCGTTTCGGGATAGCTCAGTGGTAGAGCGCTTGCCCGCGAAAGGCAAAGGTTCGAGTCTCGGTTTCGGCACACAATTTTAATCTGCCAAGAAGTTTCAAACTGGTACATATGGCTAATATAATGTAGCATCTCCCCATCCGAGCACGCAAAAATCCCGCAAAACGACGTGGCGTGGACTCAACTAACGCCTGAAGTAGTGTTCGAGGGAACTGACACCATTCTTCCAGCAGGGATGTCGATAAGTCCGTAAGAGTACGAGGGGGGTGTAGATTCTTTTGAACAACATGTTGCAAGGTATCCAACATATGCTCAACAATCTTCTTGTCTGGGAAGTTAGGTGACCAGCGGGGATGTTTAAACACAGCACAATTTCCCTGGCGCCACTCTTGAGTAATTCGTGACATCTGTGGTGTCACATTGCCCGGTTGGAATCCCCAAGTCTGTCTGAAAGCAAGATGGACAAGAATGCATGCAAGTGATCAGCCAGGATTCGTACGTACGTGTCAGCGCCAGAGTCGTACCTAGAAGTGTCAGGAGCCCACATCGAACCAGCTGCCCATAAACCACATTGTTACAAGCTTGATTAGTCTCTTGCTTACATCCACTCCATGGATTCATGAGGTTGTCTCCAAATCCCTACGCCTGCATCCCCATCAATACATTTGGAAATGAGCCTTGTTAGACCAGACAAAATGTCGCCAGTCATCAACAGTCCCATGTAGTCTCCTTGGGCGCAGACGAGGCGTAATGCTTTGTGTCGTGCCATCATAAGGGGACACGGCCTCCACAAGCTTGACCATCTTCTTTCTGACATTCGGATCATCGATTCATGGTGTTGTCTTCATAGCCATGCACGTACATCCGCTCGATACAGTTGGAAAAGAGCTTCGTCAGACTAGGCAACATGTTTCCAGTTATCAACAGTCCAATTTAGTGTTCATGGATCGAGGCGAGGCGTAATGCTTTGTGTCGTGCCGTCAGCAAGGATACACGAGTGGGCCTTCAGCTCCGAAAGCCCATATCGTTGGTGTTTCGTTGAATGGCTCGGGCCGGCCGCGGTGGCCGCAGGGACTGAGGCGCTTCAGTCACGGTCTGCACGGCCACTACGGTCGGGGGTTCGAATCCCCCCTCGGGCATGGATATTTGTGCCGTCCTAGTTCGTAAGTAGTTCATAAGTAGTTTGTAAGTTTAGGGACTGATGACCCCGTAGTTAAGTCCCATATACTATACAAACATTTGAACATTTTTGAATGGCTCGGACGTTGGCATTTGTTGATGGCCCAGCACTGAAATCCGCAGCAATTTGCAGAAGGGTTGGACTTCATCACGTTGAACGGATTTCTTCTGTCGTCGTTAGCGCCGTTCTTGCGCCGTGAAAGTTTAATTCTGGATATGTAGCAGTTTATTTGGCTCATCAGTTTTCCGGTCGGAGGTTTGATATTTTACCTGATTCGCGATATTCACGCTCACTCGTGAAATGTTCGTGCGGAAAAATACCCACCTCAATACTTCCACGGAGATATTGTGTCCCATCTCTCGAGCGCAGACCATAATACCACGTTAAAACTTACTTAAATCGTGATAACCAGCCACTGTAGCAGTAGTAAGGGATCTAACGACTGCGCCAGTCGCCTATTGCTTTATATGGCGTTGCCGACAGAGCGCCGTTTTCTGACTGTTAACGTATCTCTGTGTTCGCTTACCCATATCTATACCATTTCTTTGGTCCTTCGGTGTACTTCGCAGTGTTAAAAAGACAGATATTAAAAAACAGATCTCGTAAACCGGAAAAGGTACATGCCCACTTTAATGTAGACTGCGTAAGGACATTAAGCTGAGTCACACTGCTCTTTACATTCGGAAGTTTCCAGCGAAGCACAATTTGGTAACGGTGCCCCACTCGTCGTACAGTTTTGACGTGGTACTGTCAGACGTTTTTCTGTTTCAGCGTATTAAAACAAAAATAAACTGGTGCCGTTTTAATACCAATGAAGACATCCAAAAGGCGACAATACGTCTTCTAAAGAAAATTCATTCACAAGCTTCCAGGAAGAAGCCTACCAAGACTCGGGGAGTCGCTGGAAAAGAGCATTCCTGCTCAAGGACAGTACGTTGAAGAATTTAATGGACTGTACTATGTGATTCAATAAATTTTGGTTTACAGATACAACTTCATTACATTTTTACCGCAAAATGTAATACATTATTAAAAAAAAAAGACATATTTCAAAATACAACCCTTTGTGAAGCGACGAAGATGATGAAAACAGTGTTGAGTGTTCCCACCATTGCTTGCTATAACCGGTGTTACACGTCTCGGACTTGGCGTGTAGTAATCCACCTGCTTTCGCTTATTACCATATTTCGCCCCTTAGCAACGGGTACTGTATCACGGGTAAGTCGGTCTGCAGTCATCAACTAGATATATTCTATATGCGAGAGATTGGGAGAAAAGGCCCTACAAGGCAACAACGTAATCCGATGGGCTACGAAGAAGGCTTGAACACTGTGTGTGTGTCTTAATCTACATCTACATACATACCCCGCAATTCACCGTAAGGTGCGTGGCGGAGGGTACACTGTACCACTACTAGGCATTTCCTTTCCTATTCCACTCCCAAATTGAACGAGGATAAAAAGAATGCCTATATGCCTCCGTACGAGCCCTAATTTCTCTTATCTTGTCTTTGTGATCTTTACGCGAAATGTAAGTAGGCGGCAGCAAGATCGTACTACACTCAGCTTCAAATTCCGGCCCTCTAAATTTACTTAACAGAAATTCACGAAAAGAACGTTGTCTTTCTTCCAACGATCCCCAATTGAGTTGCCGGAGCATTTCCGTGACACTCGCGCATTGGTCGAACCTACCGGTAACAAATCTAGCTGCTCGCCTCTGAACCGCCTCTATGTCTTCCTTCAAACCGATCTGCTGCGGGTCCCAAATACTTGAGCAATACTCAAGACGTGGTCATACAAGCGTTTTATACGCGGTCTCCTTTACAGGTGAAGTACATCTTCCCAAAATTCTCCCAATAAACCGAATTCAATGTTACGCCTAGATATTTGAACGATGCGACCGCATCAAGAAGCTCACTACTGATGCTGTATTCAAGCATTATAGGATTGTTCTTTTCTACTCATGCGCATCACCTTACATTTTTCTACATTCAGAGCTAGCTGCCATTCTTCGCACCAACTAGAAATTTTGTCTAAGTCAACCTGTATGCTATTACAGTCAGTTACAGACGACACCCTCCCATACACCACAGCATCATCAGCAAACAGCCGCAAATTACAACTTACTCTGTCCATCAGATCATTTATATAGATAGAAAATAATAGCGGTCCTATCACACTCCCCTGGGGCACGCCTGACGATACACTCGTCTCTGATGAACACTCGCCGTCGAGAACAACGTACTGCGTTCTATTACTTAGGAAGTCTTCCAGCCAGTCACAAATCTGTGAACCTATTCCATAAGCTCGTATCTTCGTTAGCAGTCTGCAGTGTGGCACCGTGTCGAACGCCTTTTTGAAGTCGAGAAAAACACAATCCGCCTGTTGCCCTTCGTCCATGGCTCGCAAGATGTCATGTGAGAAAAGGGCAAGCTGAGTTTCACATGAACGATGTTTCCTAAACCCGTGCTGATTCATGGAAAGAAGCTTTTCCGTTTCAAGGAAATTTACTATATTCGAACTGAGAATATGCTCCAAAATTCTACATGAAACCGATGTCAACGATATTGGCCTGTAATTGTATGGGTCAGTTCTCTTTCCTTTCTTATACACGGGAGTCACCTGCGCTTTTTTCCAATCACTAGGAACTTTGCGCTGAATTAAAGATTCGCTATAAATGCAAGCTAAGCAGGGGGCCAATGCCGCAGAATAGTCTTGGTAAAACCGAACTGGTATACCATCCGGACCAGCAGACGTTTTCGTATTTAGCTCTCTCAGCTGCTTCTCTACACCGGAAATACCTATTGCTATGTCCCCCATTTCGGAATTAGTACGTTGATCAAATGATGGTATATTTGTGCGGTCCTCCTGCGTGAAAGATTTCTTAAAGATTAAATTTAGAACTTCAGCTTTCCGTTTGCTTTCTTCTATTACTGCCCCGGAATGATCAACTAGTAACTGGACAGTGGGCTTTGACCCGCTTATCGATTTTACATAGGACCAGAATTTTTTCGGGTTCTCGGAAAGATCTTTTGCTAAGGTATGGCTGTGATAATTATTGTATGCTTCGCGCATCGATCTTTTTATAGACGCACGAATCTCTACTAACTTTTGCCTGTCATCATTTGCGTGTTCTTTTTTGAATCGAGAGTGCAACAGCCTTTGCTTTCTCAGCAGCTTTCTAACATTATTATTATACCACGGTGGATCTTTTCCATCCTTAATCGTCTTTACTGGCACATATTTCTCTAACCCTTCATTAACAATGCATTTAAATTTAGTCCACAATTCCTCTACATCCATAGTCACAGAATTAAACTATGCCCATTCATTTTCTAAGTGCGATCGTAACATTTGCTTGTCGGCTTTTCCCAACAAAAACACGCTCCTAGCCTTCTTGACTGGTTTATGAACTTTGGTCACCATCGACGCTATGACGATATCATGATCACTAATTCCTGTCTCTACACAGACATCGTTAATAAGGTCAGGCCTGTTTGTGGCTATAAGGTCTAGAATATTTCCATTGCGCGTGGGTTGCCGGTTTAACTGCTCAAGACAGTTTTCGGAGAATGTGTCCAAAAGTAGCTCGCAAGACTGCTTGTCTGTACCGCCTGAAATGTAACTAGCGAGGTCCCAATCTATACTCTTAAGGTTGAAGTCACCTCCGACTAATATTGCATGGCCCGGATACCTATGCACTACCTGGTGTAGACTTTCCTTGAATGACTCTAAAACTGCTACAGCAGCACTGGGGGGCCGGTAAAAACACCCAACTATTAACTTTACTTCTTTTAGACCTGTTATGCGTGCCCAGATAACTTCGCAGTTACTTTCAACCTCGATCTCAGTAGAAACAATACCTTTATCCACAGCGATGAACACTCCTCCTCCAGTTGTATCAGATCTATCTTTCCGATATACATTCCACGCTTCGCTAAATATTTCTGAACTTGCCACATCATCATTTAGCCAGCTTTCGGTGCCTAAAACTATCTGAGCGCAATAACTTCCATGCAGCGCTGAAAATTCGGGAACTTTGTTTCTAATATTCTGTAAGTTCGCGGCTAATATTTTTATGTTCGAATTTTTGTTCCGAACGTGGCCTGAATTCGCTGTTTGAATGCTGCCAGGCGAGTGCTCATCAGAGTTAGCGCCTAGCCTAAAAAAAACCCCATGTGCACTCCACAAGTACTCTGCTACCCGAGTAGCCGCTTCCTTAGTGTAGTGCACCACAATATGGCCGCTGACAAGCTCAGAAGGTACAGGGTAGTTTTTTGTGTTTTTGTTTTTTTGTTGTTGTTTTTTTAGGATGTTTTGGGCGCACAACAGAAAGGTTTTTAGCGCCCTGACAAGAGAATTAAACAACAGTAAATGAAGTAAGACTTGGCAACAATACGAACACATATTGCAAATCAGCGATGTAAAGTGGCAGACCGCAGTACCCAACCTTGCAAGTCCTTAAAAGAAAATGTCGGAGTATAGAGGGACGCTGATTGCTGATGTGGGCATCAGCGAGCCCTCCTGTAACACACTAAAACCTCCAGCCCAAGAGCTTAGGCCAGAGTCGGCAACGTTCACAAAATTGTAAAACGTTCGTCACGCTCGCCTCGTCGTCAGCTAAAACAGTGCGTAGGGCACGACCAAGTTTAGCCGGTGCCCTCACAGCACGATATAAAATACACTCAATTAAAATGTGGCGTATAGTGATTTGCATGCCACGAGCATCACAAATCGGTGGATTCTCCCGACGGAATAAAAAACTGTGGGTCAAAGGGCTGTGTCCAAACGGGAGAACAACGCGCTGGCTGGTTTCTGTAGCAATATTGCATACAAGGCACATGCATGAGTAGAATTTAGTACCACCCGAAACCATTATACCCGGTGCAGGACCACTGTGGTGGACCTATCACGTCGAGGACGGCTCTCGCTATACCCGGACTTGCGGGATGCGTCGCCTCGCAGACGGCGCACGCCTGCGTGATGTCACCGACCCCTCCCGGCTCAAGGCTCCTGCCGGCGGTTCGGCTGGCATTTTGAAAGAGAAGTTATGGCCAAGATCTCAACAGACCTTTTGCTGTCATTCAGACTGGTTCGTCCGTGAGTTGCAGTGTCAAGTGCTTGTATCCGTCTCAGCGAATACTCATCTTTGTTGGTAAAGCGTTTGAATACTATTATTTTTCTACCAGAAGATGAATTAATCATTAAATTTATTTCTTAAAAACAATTTTTTGGATAAATATCCAAGATTCAAGAGTTTTTTCTGACGTTTCTTGGTCCTATTGACGAAACTGGGAGGCAAGAAAAGGCAGAGCTCCGAAACATTTCTGGCGGGGTCCTTCTCAATTGTAGATAATTAACAAAATATTGTGTTACTTCATGTGGTACCGTATATCACCAAATCTAAGCACTGTCGAGCTTGGCTAGCATTTGGATGGGTCACAGTTCGCTTCTGTCGAACGATGTTGACCAGCAGGGTGCACTCATCCGAAGGCGATGCCAACTCAGGAATTGCTTGATTGAGAATTGCGGCTACGGTCAAGGGTACAGGTTTATTGGAAATCTCCACGCTACCCTGTTCTGTACAAGACTCTTCATTTCTGAATAAGAAAGCAACCTACATCCTTTTTGAATGTACTATATTCGTCTCTCGATCTCCCTCTGCGAATTTTCCTCCACAGACTTCACTCCAATACCAATGTGGCGATTCTTTGACTTCTCAGAATGTTCCCTAGCAGTTGATTCCTTCTCTCAGTCATGATATGCCAGAAATACCAGCATTTTAAATCATCTAAATCTTTGCTACACAAATAAGAAAACTCATCTACTGGTTTTATTGTATCATTGCAAAAGGTAATTCCTGCATCATCGCCTAGTTTTGCTACACTATATTCCATTACCTTTTCTTTCTCTTATTAATATTCGTTTTATAATGTCATTTCAATTACAAGATACACACAGTACGATTAAAATTCCAGGTGCCTCATGCCGTTTTGTTCGCAGGAAAATATAAAAGTAAATGATGGCTTGATCGAACTTATCTGTTCAAAACTGTTTTGACCCACTTTAGGTTACGGTAGTAACACTAAAAGTGGGTCTTTTCGATCGCCTTTTGACAGCTCGAAATTTCAATAATAATAAGGTGTTAACCATTCACCTGACAAGAAAACTGAGTAACCGAATTTGTAGAGGATAAAATTATATACAACTTTCCTGTCTTGTGTTTTGTCATTACTAGCACCGTTACAGAGATATTTGCAAAATCAATGGCGATTTGATACCGTCACTTTATTTTCCTCGCCTAGAACTCTCTCTGGCATATGCCAGCTTGCTTTCTGTATATTATGTTTTTCTTACGTGTTGTCTTTTCATTGTAATGGCGCACTGAGGAATCAACAACACCACGTCGTTCTTAGTACGATCAATTATAACCTAATGTCTAAAATGCCATATTAGCAGTTAACTGCCATTAATAAGGAATGGCGTTGAGCCATCTTTGGTTCTTCGGTTTGATCGGTCCTTTGTAGAAGTTGATTCTTGTTTTATTTTGATCGTTTCTCGTGGTTTTTTTTTTTTTTTTTTTTTTTTTTTTTTTTTTTTTTTTTTTTTTTTTTTTTTTTTTTTTTTACAGAGTGCGTTGAGTCCTCTGACCAACCACGTTAAGCTACCAGATCGGTAACACTCTGACCGAGCGCGCTGAGTCAGCGCGCCCGGCAAGTTTCGAACCACTGTCTAACGTGTTCGTACATCACATACTAATTCGCAGCCCATTACGTTACGCCGAACAGCTGCGAGAGTATACACTAATTCTCGTACTATCGATCACAGGTGTTATCTGCTAACATGCATTTGTATACACTCAATTGTAATTCATTGTTCTAACAACGACGTGCGTTGCTTTGAACTGACAAAGCTTGAGTTATAATACGAAAATCATCAATTACACAAAGCAATGCGGCGTATGCAAAAGAGAGTTTCGGGCAAGGCTTACGGCGAGAGATGTCACGTGACTTATTTCCGAACGCAAAATGTACATTACGTTCCTTCCAGGCATAGTCATTCGTAACTAGTACAGGCAAAGAAAATAAACTTAGAACAAATTACCAAAGCTAATCAGGTGATAATATTTTAATGAAAAGATAATGTGATGTGGGAAAAATAGTTAAATAGTATTTTAAAGAGTTAAATAAAAGAGTATTTTGACAAAGCTCAACTCAAATATCACATAATTTTAGCTGTTTGTTGGGTGCATAGATATTATCACAATAGTAGAGTCGTGATCGTATCGTCAGTAATTTTTTTATTATTTATATTTTTATTATTTCGTCCGATAGGTTTGAAAAAAGTCATAAAACTACAGGAAAATGTAAAGTGGGACGAAACCAAGACAGTGCGATTTTTTAAACTAACAACAATTTCATATTCACAAAATATGTGACATCAACTGCGAGTAGGCTAAGCTGAAAATGTTTACCCAGCCGGGATTCGAACCCTGATCTCCCGCTTTCTATGCAGTTGCGCTTACTCCTACACCACTGAGGACACAGTGTCCACTGCACCTGCAAGGACTACCGAAGCACGCCTCCCGGCAGACATAAAATTCCAGCTCCATCCTGCCCACAGTACTCAAACTCATAGTTTTGAAACTAATTTTCGTAAGACTAAGGGCCATATAAAATATGCCAGTGACGGGCAATGATTCTATTGTTAGTGAGGAGGGTTGGACAAGTTTGTGGCCCTAACTCTTACGGGAATTAGTTTGAAAAGTACGAGTTTGAGAACCATGGGCAGGGTGGAGCTGGAAATTTGTGTCCGACGGGAGGCGTGTTTAGGTAGTCCTTGCAGGGGCGGTGAGCACTGTGTCCCCTTTCGAGCTGTCTGGTACGAGGTTGTTAACAACGCCATCGCTACAGGAGAAAAGCTATATAACATCAAACTCCGTACGACTCCAGACTGCAATGCATCTCTTCTCGTTGATTCCCTCGCGCATAAGTTCACTTGCAGGGATCAAATGGAGATATGGAACTGGACAAGGAAAAGGTTTTCTCTCATAATACGAACTAGTATAATGAATATCACGGCTACGCACATATTGCACCCAGACTGAAAATTCTTCCCTAACGCCAAAAATAACAGTTACGCCTGGCTCTTTCGATATTATGTGTACTACAGCATCAACTATAAGAAGAAATCCTTACCTGACTTTTTACAATTGTTATTAACGGAACATCACAAGTTACCAAGTCGACCTAAATAAAAAGATTTGTTTCAACGATTCCTCATTGTATTGTTATCTACTTGAAATAATACGACAAACTATGTAATGCGACGAAATGCGAAAATAAAATTTCAAACTCATAAAAAAAAAAAAAAAAAAAAAACCAGTGGTGTAGTGGTCAGCGAGACTGACTAGAAAACGGGAGACCCGGGTTCGAATCCCGGCGGAGTACACATTTTCAGCTTCGCCCATTCGCAGTTGGTGTCATATTGTCATATTCTGTGAATATGAAAGGATAACAACTGCAGGATAAGAAGTGACGTCTGTTCTTTCGGAACAGACGCCAAACGTATATATATAACAATAAATAGTTGCAGTTATTGCCCTAATTATTTTATCATCTATTATTGAGTATATTTAGACAACAATATTGCCACCTTCACAATTTTTGTCATGATACCAAATGCATAAAGACTTGCTCTGAATTTCGGATGAATCGATCCGGTCCGATAATTCTCCTCGAGCCGTATTGCGCAAAAGCGGCGCTAAACTGGAAATCGACCGCTGCCGCTGCCGCTCGTTCCCACGGTCGCTAATCTCGCCCTCCGCCGCTGCAGAGATGCAATCATAAGACGTTTCTCGGTCTGGCACTACTTTCTACAGCATTTGCATAGCGCTCGGCCGCGCGCGATCCATCCCCTTGACATTTGTTGGGGCGCTCCTGGAAGCCCTGACAGCACTCGCGGCCGCTTTCACAACACCTGCTCGCCACTCGCGCTCAGAACTACTTGTCGGCCGCGGCTGCCCGCCTCACGACCGCCGGTTACGGGCCGACAGCCCATTTAGATGCAAGCGGCTGCGGCTGCGGCGGTGCACGCCAACGGCGCTCCACGCAGGAAAGCATTAGGCCGCTCGCCATAAACAGGAGCTGCGCTAACAGGAACACCTCGCGGAGTCGCAGCCACTCCTAAAAATGCGACCCCTTGTATGCGGGCACTGTGGTTATGGCACGATTTTGGATGAATAAGTTAGCGGGCTAGGTATGACAGTTACACAGCTGAAACAACCTGTTTTAGGTTAAATCGGTTTTATCTCCAGTTCCTGTAAAAATGTATCAATATATCGGGTTTTTAAATAGCCGGTTTAAGGTTTGTTATTGCTATTATTTCTGGTGGCAAATACAGGAATCATAAGTTGAAAAAAAAAAAAAAAAAAAAAAAAAAAAAAAGGAAAAAAAAGTTAAGGCTTCCTTTTCTTTGCCGCGGCGGAGTGGCCGAGAGCATTGAGGCGCTATGCTACGATGCGGGAGGTGTAGTGGGACACGGCCGGTAGGTTCAAAAGTAAAGTTCTTCAGTATCATCGTGTTGGACTTCGATCCTGGCCCTTCCACTATACTCGATGTATAAATGAAATTTCACTGTTCAATTATACAAAAAAAATCTTTTAATGTTTCTTTCTAGGTCCTTGTGAAAGGTAAGAGAAAATAAAACTGTTCCTAAAACAAAATACTTCAAAGTTGAAAATTTGGTATATAGTTCTTGCTGAAATTTCGTCATATGTTTTGTAAACCACAGATATTGTTTATTGAATCCGTTGACAAAATATATCGCTTTGTAAAATACGAACTCTGTCTTTTAATCAATAAAATTATAGCTAAGTCCCTAAACTTCTCCAAAGTCCACAAAAACTCTGTAAATAACTTCGTAATATAGTTTCAGCACGATATATAAATGCTCGTTCTTCTAAACAGCTGAAATAACTGTTCTCTAAACACTGACACTTGAAGTAAAATTTAACGTTTTGTTTTCTTAAGTCAAAAATCCATATATAATATAACACAAAGCCTGATCTCTCTTCTAAGGACTCGACATAAAGACTGAAAATGATTTTCTGAACATACAATAATGAACAACTTATGACAATACATTTATTTTATTTATTCCATTGTGACGGATGGCAACAGAGGTCTTCAAACAGGATCTTTTCTGGCTGTGCGGCTGTCGACCTGCGACGATTGGTGGCCAGCTATGCCATCTTTGGCTTCCGCCGAGAAGACGCTGTTCTCGTAGATTGCTCCGTTATCACCGCACATGAAACATAGGAAACAACACACATTTCTTTTAAAAAATCATTGCACAAAAATTATTATATTAAAAATTATTAACAAAATAAAAAAAAAACATTTTACCTGCAGAACTGAGCTGAAGTAAGGTAGTAGCGGGAATAATATTTCGTTCCACTACAGAGGCCGTTTCCCGTCGGGGATTCGAATCCCCCCTTGGGCGTGGATGTTTCTCCCGTCTTTAGTACAAGCTAGTTCATAAGAAGTTTATAAGTTTAGGGACTGATGACCCCGTATTTAAGTTCCATAAGCTCTGCAAACATTTGAACATTTTTTTCCTTTTCTTCAAGATTTACCGGGGGGAGTTGGAAAATAAGATTTCCCTATCGACTATGGTCAGAGTTGCGTATGAAAGGGAACAAACAGAATGAGACATTAAAGATAAGACTTTTTTTTTTCTACATAATTTTCAAGTGTATGGAGACATTCGTCATGCCGCTTTATAGCTTCAAAAACACTTCTAGAAAAAAAAAAAAAAAAAAAAAAAAAAAAAAAAAAAAAAAAAAATCAAGGCATTGCATATGGAAGAAGCATTGCAGCCCAGAAAATGGTGGTTAGCACTTTACCTGCTGACAGAGTGCTTTTTAACTTCTTTCGGACAGGTGATGACGGATAATGGCTGCGGCCCTCTATTCGGGCGTTTAATGGTGGACCCACATTTCGTTCCTCGTCACAGTCCGCCATAGAAAGTCTTTGCCATATTCATGGTCGACTTGTACCCAATGGTGTATCGGTGTCTTGCACGTGCACGTTCAACTGCTGTGTCATCTTTCGCCTATAACCGTTCATCACTTCTTCCGTATGCAACGCCCTGATTTTTTTCCTGGACGGCTTTTTGAAGCTCATAAAGTGGTTTGACAAATGTTTCAATGTACTTGGTAATTATGTAGAAAAATAAAGATTTGTCGTATCTTTCATGTCTCATTAAATTTTTTTCCCCTTCAAACACAACTCTGCCAACAGTCGACAGGGGAAACTTGTTTTGCAACTCTCCCTCGTAGAAACAAAGTATTTGGTAAAATAATTAAATGAACTACAACTTAGTCCGCCTACATTCGTTGCTTTTAACGGAAAGCAATGCAGGGTTGATTACTACAAAATGTTGATTCTGCATCTCATATGAAAAATCATGCTGTAATCACGACTCAAAATGTTCTAATTTAATAAAGCCATGGAACCAAACTGCAGTGGTACTAGTCCCTAGCCATAGAAACTACATAAACAAACAGATGCTAAGGACAACACACACACCTATGCCAGAGGTACCATCAGACGGAGATCAGCCACACACTCGCAGCAAAAGCTCCTTAGAGCCCATGCCCCCCCCCCCTCCCTCCCGCGGCTATCAAGAATGATTTTGCTATTTCGGCACGGCGAATAGTCCGTCCTAAAGGGTGAAAACTGAGGTTGGCGAATTTTGACTTTCACATTAAGTTAGAAGTTTCCAAGGGCTACAAACAGATACAGGCGTATAATGTAGACACAGGCAACAGATCAGTTTTCTTCTGTTTAAAGTTTTGATTAAGTGACATAGAAGTAACAAAACTCTGTTCATGATGATTCGACAGCGAAATCAGCCAAGATCATAAGATACATCATTTAATAAAATGGCCACTTTCGACACATTTAATTGGCCACCATCACTTTAAGAGCACCATTACCAACGAAATGGCGCTCTTAATATGTATTTGGTCTACTAAATATTCCGGAACTGATTTGTTTAATAAATGAGATTTTTGCGATCTTGATTGATTTGGTACTTGATTTTTCAATTTATATAATAAACAATGAATGAACTGCTAAGTTTCTAATTTATTGTAATTGCAATAATGTGCTTTATCTGATGTTATTTCATAGAAATGGCACACAAATAGAAAGTAATTCCAGGCTCAGGATGGCGCCATTTGAAACACAATCGATGTCCAGCGACGGCAGCGATAAACTGGTATTACGGCCATAAGGAGGAAGGTCTTGCACACTGCATGGTCATTCGCGTCGTCTAATAGGCCACGCCATTGGGCAACAAGTGCCCGGATGCAAATTAAGATGTTAAATGTTTGTAAATCTATGAGACTTAACTTCTTTTGTTATACGTCCTTGGGCTAACCCGACTACTTAAACTAAGTTAAAGTAATCTAAGGACAATATTCACACCGATGTCTGAGAAAGGACTCGAACCTCCGACGGCGAACAACCACGCGCTCCGCAGCAAGGCGTCTCGGATCGTTCGACTATTCCGCCTCAGCCTGCACTGATGCTTCGACAACAGCTGAACCAATTTTTATTCCTAAAAAAATAAATAAATAAATAAATAAAATAAAAAAAATTAAGCACTACTAAAAATAAATAAAAGTCCGGTTACAGCCGACACCAAATAAATACCGGAAACAATGGTGATTCACAACTAAAGTACCGGTATGAGTTTTAACCGGTCGTTTTTTGCCACCCATAGTTCGGGCCGAACTCACAAATCTCATCTACAGAAATGTATGTATGTTTCCTGTAGACTCCAAAAAAAGAGGGAGCAGTTTGTATGAAATCTTCAGATTAGTCATCCTGTGAAGTTTAGCGATCGTATAAATACATTTGATAAAATATACATAGAACCTTACGTCTAGCACTTGGAACGACAGTATTCTCCCTAACCGAGAAAGAGCCAACCGCTATTATTCTGTAACTATATTACTGCCGCTTGGAGTGCTAGCGTTGCTTCCGTGACTGTTCGTGAAGAATGTGGAGAATATTTGCAGTGAACAGATAAAATTATGAATTCTGACAGCACCCAATAACGAACCATGGGCTCTCTCAGCTGGAGTATCAGTAATGTGCTTTACTACTGAACACATCCTGTGATGACAACTGCATGCACATTGATGATTAACAGACAACTACGTTTTTATAGACATGCATTTAAGAAGTACACAACAGTTACCGTAGTCTAAACACACCCTAACCTTTTCTCCGTCTCAACCTTTCCTCCCCCTCTTCTGCCCTGCAGACCCATATGGTAAACCACTCCTACAACTTCCTTTACCAGAACATCAACTTCCTCCCCGCCAACAAAAGCTCTTTATGCATACCCTCTCCCAAAACTGTGTGGATGCCTTCCTTCTGAACGAAAGATTCCTTCAAACCCGTAGTCCCATCAGCACTGCTCCCTACCTCCTCCATTACACTGATGCCCCCCCCCCCCCCACCTGCGTGAGGCAGAGTGGCAATAGGCCACCTTCACCACCCCTCGTCTGCCTACAACCCTTCATAATCATTCAACCGAATATCTGATCCTCAGTCTCTTTCTCCCACCCTCACCATCACCCTAGTCACCATTTACATCCACATCACCGATCCCCTTCGTTATAACTTTCTGTCTCATATCGATTGCACCTTCATGACGTATGTGATTGTCGCCAACCTTAATCTCTCATCCTGTCGATCTGCTGAACTCTGGTGGTGGCGTCAGTTCATTACCGCTTCCATATGGGGCGACACCCTTACCCTCTCACACGCTACCCGCCCCAAAAGCTCAAAAGCAACAGTACACCCAAAGGTGTCTGGCGTTTCCCAATCTCCTTGGGCGCCTTACAGCGGATGTCCTTGACCACATACATACTGATCCTTGACCGCTGCCCCCACACCGCCAGTTCGCCCCATCCTGCACCCCCTCCTAATCCACGATTACTCCTGTACCAACTGGGATAACTACCTGTGATCCATTGATACCTTGGTTGCAAACCACCCCCTTCTCCTCCACATACCCACTAACATAGACCATGCCTCCTCCTTCCTTCACCAGACCGTTTCTGACGCAGTCCAGGCCAACATTCCCACCAAAGCCATCTAACTAAATCAACCCACTCTTCGTCCACAGGCCGTCCTTTTCTTTCATGCATCCCGCGATTTCTACCATACTTTTCTATGGGCCCATGATCGGGATACACTCACATGCCATCGGCAAATCCAACGCCACATAAAAAATCTTCTGTCTGCGAAGAAACGCCGGGATTGGCGTCAGACATGCACCTGATTAAATTCGAATCTCCCTGCCAAATCCTCCAAGTACTGGCAGGCCTTCCGCCGCCTTACTGACAGTCACTCCACCCACCCTCACATTATCACTCCTCCATGACGACCGTCCTTTGCCAACAATGCCAGTAAGGCTGAACATTTTGCTTTCTACTTCTCTGCTCTCCAACCCTATCAATCCTCGCTTTGACTACTACGTCTTTCTTGATGCCCAGGAGCATACTGATACCTCCACTCACCCGCCCACTCCTGGTTTCCAGTACTTGGAGAACATTCCTCTCTCACAATTAAACACATCGATCACTGCACATGACATCCAAGTTATACTTAACACTAAATGAAACACCACACCTGGTCATGACTGTCTAACCTGCAGGTGCCTTCTGGCCTGTCCCCCTTCCTTGTTTGCCACCCCAAGTCTCCCACTACAATGTCATTGTGTAGACCGGCTTCTACCTCGACTAATCAAGTGTTCAAATGTTTGTAGAGCATATGGGACTTAACTAAGGGGTCATCAGTCCCTAAACTTACAAACTACTTATGAACTAGCTACAACTAAGGACGGCACAAATATCCATCCCCAACAGGGGATTCGAACCCCTGTTTGTAGTGGCTGTGCAGACCGTGACTGAAGCGCCGCAGTCCCCTCGGCCACCGCAGCCGGCTCTACCTCGACCTTTTGAAGGTCTCCCGCATCCTAATGTTTCCCAAACCCGACAACCCCCATCCCAAACCTCTTCCTACTGTCCCATCAGTCTCACCTCCATGTTCAGCAAGGTCTTGGAGACTATCGTCTCCCACCATGTACATCAACACTTCCGCCAACACAAGTTCCTTCCTTTTACAGTGTGGCTTTTGACCCTCCTTCTCTGCTGACGACCAGCTCCTATGCCTCACTCATCTCCTCTCCATGAGCTTAACTCCTGTCGCGCCGCCATCTTTTTCTCTCTCTATATCGAAAAAGCGTACCACTGTGTCCGGAATTCCTGTCTCCTTTTCAAACTCCAGTTCTATGGCCTTCCTGTTAACTATGTCCGACTCGTTTTTTTCTTCCTCACCCATAACCCCTCCTACGTCACTGTCCGCAACTCCAACGCCCACCGTTCAACTGGGGTGTCACAATGGTCCATTCTTTCTCCCCGCATTTACCTCAGCTACTCCGCAAATATGCCCCAACCACAGCCTCCCGTCCATCTCCTGCTATTCGCTGATGAAACCACCTTCCTAGCGCTCGCCGCCTCCCTGATCTGTTCCCAGTATTTGCTCCAATCTCACCTCCATGAGTTTTACCTAACCCCCTATGATCGTCCCATGTGTCATACCCCACCCGTAAATACCTTGGCCTCACCCTCGATCGATCGCTCTCCTGGACCCCTCATCTGCACATAGTCCATCAGAAAGAAATGTCGTGCCTCAATCTCATCAAACTGCTTTCTGGTCGGATGTGGGGCCTCAACCCTTCCACTATTCTATATACCTACAAATACATCATGCATCCTGTCCTTTATAGCTTCCATCCCGCCTAGCTTTTCGCTCCTCTTACCTATTACGGGACCCTTCAAATCCATGGAAGGCACGCCCACTGACACGCCTACCGCAATCGTCGCCCTTCCTCCACGCAGATCCTGTATGACCTCATTCCTTTCCCCCATCTCCTGCACTTTCTCGAATATATCCGGCTCCTTTACATTACCCGGAAAATATATCCCCATAACCCCCTGGTATACCCCTGGTATTACCTTTCCTGGGCCTCTGCCACCCCTTCACCACTGTAAGCCTTCCTCCCTTCTACTCCTCACTCTCCATATTCATTCCCAGGGTAACTTCTGCCACCTCCCCCTACAAGATGACGCCCTCCTTCCTGAAATCTATCCGTCCCACCAACCCTAATCTTCTCACCATGGATACAACGCCACCTTTTCCCCTCCACTCCTTTTCCATGCAACTGCTTGGCTCTCCCCGTTCCACCCCTCTCCCCCCTGGAGTCCCTACACCCATTTCCCACTCCATCCTACACCATCCCTACGCCTCCTCCCACGCTTCCTCAACACTCGCCTCACCTTGCGGGGTCCTCCAGACTGCACCGTTTTAATCAGTGCACCGTCCAGTGTTTGTGTCACTGCATCAGCTATTGTGTTTTACCTGTGCATCAACCGAAAAGAAGCAAGGTTGCATCCGTTACTTTTATCAATGTCTCCATCAGTGTCTTCATGTTTGGTCCAGTGCTGTTCAAAGTGATTTTAACACCAACGTTGCACAATTTTTACGTCTACAACTTGTTTTTGTCATTTGTTAATGTTTTTAAATCTTATAGTTTTATCGGCATGTCAATGTTTTAAAACTACTTCATGTATATTTTGTAAAAACGCAAGGCTGAAGAGCAGCGTAGGAGGCTGCTGCCAGTATGGTGAGTATGTGTGTATTTGGCTTGAAGACATAATAAAGAAAAAAAAAAAATTACACAACAGACGGACGTGATGATGGCAAAGTGATTGCGTCATAGAGTACAGATGTGGTGGGTTAGCGCGCTCGGTCGGTGGCCCGATGCGCTCTCTAATAAAAAAGAAACGTGAAAAGAACTCAGCAAATAACCAGAGCAAATACAAACCCGACCTACCCACACACAAAAAAAAAAAAAAAAAAATAAAAAAAAATAAAAAAAAAAAAAATAAAATAAAATAAATAAATAACAAATAAAATGATGAAAAACTCTGATCTAAAGGTTTTCTGTTTCTAATACACTTACATGCTGCATTTTTTTCTCCCTTAGGAAGAGTAATCTCTACGGCATCCGTCATAAAAGTTAATTTGGATAACACTATCAACCATAACATACAATTGCATTACTTAAGCGTACTGTCAGTTTTCATAGCATTCTAGCCTACTGTTGGGCAAAAGAATTATTTCACATTATTGTTATCGAATATGCAGGGGTTAGTGAAAGATTAAATGAACCGTAAAAATTGTGAAGATAGTCTAAAATATTATATCTCTTCATGTGCAATATGATGCAATATGCAATATTTTCGTAATACAGTTTCAAATTCTATCTGCTAAAATATTGTGCGAATTGAAATCAACAGAAAGAAACTTCTTTACCTTCTAGGCGTAGTAACATTCCCGTTTTTTTTTCCCCTTTCTTTCTTGTATGTCGTAATATAACCTCAAAACCATTTCTAGAAGTAAATCTTTTTCGTGTTGGGAGAAGTTTCAGTATAGTTTTCGTCTTTACTTCCTTTCATCTTTATTTCTTACACCATAAAAACTTCGATAAAAATATTTTGTATCGATTAATATCTGCAGTCGAGGGGCAATAATCATGTCAATTGCCGATTTTAGCGGAGTGTCCAAGTACCTTCCGTGCTGACAGATCAACGTTGAACCATCTTCGACGGATCTAGGTTTAGCTTGTTGTTGTTTGTTTTTAGGGGACTAAACAGCTAGGTCATCAGTCCCCTAGATTTAGCATTATACAACAGAGCGGAGCCCTGGAGTTTAATTTCTGAACTAAAAGATTTTCAGAATGACTCTGTCACCCCGCAGCGGTGTGTGCACTGATATGAAATTTCCTGGCAGATTAAAATTGTGTGCCGGAACCGGGATTCGAACATCAGACCTTTGCCCTTCGCGGGCAAGTTTCTTACGGTAGATTTGATCTCCAGTCAGCGATGCTTATACAATCGGCCCGTAAACTTTTAACTATACGTTACACTGAGTTACTTGTATATGCCGCGGCGCATTAGCCGTGTGCACTGGGGCGTCGTGCGAGTCCCTCTCCCTCGGGCATGGATATTTGTGTTGTCATCAAGTTGGTTTACCATAGTTTAAGTAGTTTGTAAGCTACGGACTAATAACCCAGCAGCTGAGTCCGATAGATTTACAAACATTTGAATTTTTACTTGTATGTAAATATGTATTAAATGCGCTAAGGAGACTATAAGCATAGAATGTTACGTAGAACATAGTAACGAATGAGGTACATTCACACATCGACTTATATAGGTATAGTCTATAAATTCCCCTCTTGCGAAGGCGGGCGTGTTGACAGTTACATTAAACAAGGGTTATCCGGGAAACTAAGGCTACAACGCATGTAATCTAAGCTTGGATTGTCTATTTCGGAAGATGATACATTTGCGGTGTACAGGGAAGCGATCATTAGCAATGACCATTCCCAAAAATGAATCGCTCGTTGATTATTGTTAGGACTTATGAACAAAGCAGTTTGGTCCAAAAGGTTTACCAACATTTGAATATTTTATTAGTATTATAGTGACTATTTATGCACTTACTGCCCTGGATTATGACCCACGAACTGACTATTTAATTTTGGTTGTTATAGACCACTTGGCCACGGCGTGGAGTATGCCGGCAGTGCCCACTTGCCATCCCCCCTCCCCCCTCCCTGCCACTAGAAGGCGGGTATTACCTCATATATTTTCCTATTGTATTTTATGGTTTTGTTTTGAAATTGTTCGGCAGGTTTTTAACTTCATAAAATATAGTTACTTGGAAAGAGAAGGTATAGGATAAAAGTGTATTTAATAATACTTTCATAATAGCTGTGGGTAAGCTCGTTGTTGTAGTTTGGTAAACACAAGTCAAAATGAACCCTCTCTAAAGCAACTTTCTGTTATTGGCTCTATCTCGGTTGCCGTAATGTTGTCTCCACTCCATCGGCCGCGGTGACCGAGGGGACTGAGGCGCTCCAGCCACGGTCTGCACGGCCACTACGGTCGGGGGTTCGAATCCCCCCTCGGGCATGGATATTTGTGCCGTCCTTAGGATAAGCTAGCTGATAAGTATTTTGTAAGTTTAGTGACTGATAACCCCGTAGTTAAGTCCCATAAGATTAACAAACATTTGAAACATTTGTCTCCACACCGTAGAACCGTCTCAAAGACGCCGAACCATTTCAGTTCATTTCGCTGATGACAATACTTCAGAACTTAGATATCTCCTACTGCTTTGACCAGTGTGCCTACACATACCGTGAACATCTGATTACTGCAATTGTATCGCACAATTTACTGCGACATCGGGATGTGACTATAATATACAGTCGAGACGGCTGTTAAATACAGTATTACATTTACTACAAATTAAGTTTTTACAGTTTCAAAAATTATGCGTTAAGGGGGGGGGAGTGGAATTCGAAATATATCTCAATGTTTATTTATGTGATTATATATAAAATGTCCGTGTGTTTATGCGTTTGTTTGTGAGTACGTATTGCGTAGGCATATACTGTTTTCCTTCAATCTTTATGAAATTTTTTACACATAAGCTTCAATCCATTAGAACGCTCGCCATAATTGTAAGAATCACTACAACACATAGTTCAAGAGATATGAACTCATAAACAATGTTGTTGTTGTGGTCTTCAGTCCGCAGACTGGTTTGATGCAGCACTCAACAGTACCCTGTCATGTGCAAGTCTCTTCATCTGAGAATACGTTCGGCAACCTACATCCTTTTTAATCTGCTTCTATATTCGTCCCTCGGTGTCCCTCTACGATGTTTACCCCACACGCTTCCTTCTAACGCTAAGTTGACAATTTCTTGATGTCTCAGAATGTGTCCAACAAATCTATCCCTTCTCTTAGTAAGGATATGTCAGAAACTCCTTTTCTCCACGATTCGGTTAAGCACCTTCTCATTGGTTACGTGATCTACCCATCTAATTTTAATCATTCGTCTGTAGCACCACATTTCAAAAGCTTCTATCATCTTTTTATCTGAACTCCTTACCGTCCACGTTTCACTCCCATACAATGCTACACTCCAGACAAATGATTTCAGAAAGGACTTCCTAACATTTAAATTAATATTGGATGTTATCAAGTTTCGCTTCTTTAGAATCGCTTTTCTTCCCATGCCATTCTGCATTTTATATCTCCTTTACTTCGGCCATCAGAAGTTATCTTGCTACCTAAATAACAATATACATCTACTACTTTTATTGTCTCATTACCTAATCTAATTTATTCAACATCACCTGATTTTCTGACATTGCATTCCATTACCTTCGTTTTACCCCTGTTAATATTCATCTTATATCTTCCTTTCTAGACACTGTCCATCCCATTCAGTTGCTCTTCCAGATCTTTTGCGGTCTCTGACAGAATTACTATGTCATCGGCAAACCGCAATGTTTTTATTTCTTTTCCCTGAACTTTAATTCCGTCTCCATATTTCTCCTTGAATTCCTTCAGTGCCTGCTCAATGTACAGATTGAACAACATTGGGGAAAGGCTACAACCCTGCCTTACTCCCTTCTCAACCTCTGCGTCCCTTTTTTGCCCTTCGACTCTAATAACCGCTGTCTGATTTTTGTGTAGGTTGAATACAACTCTTCGCTCTCTGTCTTTTACCCCTGCTACCTTCAGAATTTGTTAGGGTGTATTCCAGTCGACATTGTCAAAAGCTTTCTCCAAATCGAAAAACGCTAAAAACGTAGGTTTGCTTTTCCTTAGCCAATCTTTTCGTAATGTGAGTATTGCCTCCCGTGTTCCTGCGTTTCTCTTAAATCCAAACTGATCTTCCCCGAGGTCGGATTCCACAAGTTTTTCCACTCGTCTGTAAATAATTAGTGTTAGTATTTTGCACCCATGACTTATTAAACTGATAGTTCTAAAATTTTCACACTTGTCTGCACTTGCTGTCTTTGTAATTGGAAGTGCAATACTCTTCTTGAAGTCGGAGGGCATTTCTCCTGTCTCATACATCTTGCATACCAGGTGATACAATTTTTTCATGGATGGCTCTCCTAACGACATCAGCAGCCGGCCGCGGTGGCCGAGGTGACTGAGGCGCTCCAGTCACGGTCAGCACGGCCACTACGGTCGGGGGTTCGAATCCCCCCTCGGGCATGGATATTTGTGCCGTCCTAGTTCGTAAGTAGTTCATAAGTAGTTTGTAAGTTTAGGGACTGATGACCCCGTAGTTAAGTCCCATAAGCTTAACAAACATTTGAACATTCGACATCAGCAGTTCAGACGGAATATCATCTACTCCAGTGGCCTTGTTTCGACTCAAGTCCTTCAGTGCTCTGTCAGATTCTTCTGGCAGTATATATCTCCTACCCCATCTTCCTCCACTTCGCCTTCCATTTCTAGAATATTGCCTTCAAGTTTATTTCCTTTGTATAGGACCTCTATATATTCCTTCCACAGTTCAGCTTTCCCCTCTTTGCTTAGTACTGGTTTTCCGTCTGAGTTCTTGATATTCGTACAGCTGCTTTTCTTATCTCCAAATATCTCTTTTATTTCCTGTAGGCCCCTTCTATCTTACCCCTAGTTATGCATTCTTCTACGGTTCTGCATTTGTCCTCTAGCCATTCCTGCTTAGCCAGTCTGCACTTTCTGTCAATCTCATTTTTCAGACGTGTGTACTCTCTTTTTCCTGTTTCACTTGCTGAGTTTTTATATTTTCTCCTCTCATCATAAACAATAAGATGTGCAAAAAATTGCCAAATCGTATGATGAGACTTTATTCACACAATGTATGAGAATGGGAGTACTTAGCGACTTGCAACACATTAAGCATCATTCCAAACCTTTATTAATCTTTTTCTCACTACGTTGTTGTTGTGATCTTCAGTCTGTAGACTGGTTTGATGCAGCTCTCCACCTCTTCTATCCTGAGTAAGCCTCCTCATCTCCTCATAAGACCTGCAGACTACATCCATTTGAATCTGCTTACTGTCTTCATCTCTTGGTCTCTCTCTGCGATTTTTCCCCACATAGAACTGATGATCGCATCCTTCTGAGTAGTCCTTTACCCAACAGGATGCCATCACCATATGTTCATACAGTACAGCTGCATGTCCTCGGGAAAATTAACGGCTGTAGTTTACCCTTGCTTTCAGCTGTTCGCAGTAACTGTGTGGCAAAGCCACATTAGCTGATGTTACAAGGCCACCTCAGTCAATCCCTGTAACTACAAAAAAGACTGCTGCACCTCTTCAGGAACCACACGTTTGTCTGGCCTCTCCACAAATACCCCTCCGCTGTGGTTGCACCTACTGTACGACTATTTGTATCGTTGAGGCACACAAGCCACCCCACCTCAGCAATGTCTGTGGTTCATAGGGGCATGCACAGGAAAACGATGAAAGGAAAAAAGTATCTTGCTTACTACTTTTACGCTCTTAATGAACCACAGACATTGCCGAGGTGGGGTGGCTTGCGTGCCTCAACGATACAGATAGCCGTACCGTAGGTGCAACCACAGCGGAGGGGTATCTGTGGAGAGGCCAGACAAACGTGTGGTTCCTGAAGAGGGGCAGCAGCCTTTTCAGTAGTTACAGGGGCAACAGTCTGGGTGATTGACTGAGCTGGCCTTGTAACATCAGCTAATGTGGCTTTGCCACACAGCTACTGCGAACGGCTGAAAGCAAGGGGAAACTACAGCCGTTACCTTTCCCGAGGAGATGCAGCTCTACTGTATGAACATATGATGATGGCATCCTCTCGGGTAAAATATTCCGGAGGTAAAATAGTCCCCCATTCGGATCTCCGGGCGGGGACTACTCAGGAGGATGTGATCATCAGGAAAAACAATACTGGCATTCTACGGGTCGGAGCGTGGAATGTTAGATCCCTTAATCGAGTAGGAAAATTAGAAAATTTAAAAAGGGAAATGGATATGTTGAATTTAGATATAGTGGGGATTAGTGAAGTTCGGTGGCAGGATGAACAGGATTTCTGGTCAGGTGAGTACAGGATTATAAATACAAAATCAATTGGGGGTATCACAGGAGTAGGGTTGATAATGAATAAGAAAATAGGAATGCGGGTAAACTACTATGACCAGCACAGTGATCGAATTATCATTGTCAAGATAGATACGAAGCCAACACCGACAACAGTAGTACAGGTTTATATGCAAACTAGCTCTGCTGATGATGAGGAAATCGAAGAAATATATGAGGAGCTAAAGGGAATTATTCAGACTATTGAGGGAGAGGAAAACTTAATTGTTATGGGAGACTGGAATTCGGTAGTAGGACAAGGAAGGGAAGGGAAGATAGTAGGTGAATATTGTCTGGGTAAAAGGAATGAAAGAGGAAGCCGCCTGGTAGAATTTTGCACAGAACGTAATTTAGTTATAACAAACACGTGGTTCAAGAATCACAAAAGGAGGTTATATACGTGGAAGAGACCAGGAGACAGCGGGAGTTACCAGATAGATTTTATAATGGTAAGACATAGATATCGGAACCAGGTTTTACAGTGTAAGACGTACCCTGGGGCAGATATAGACTCTGACCATAACTTGTTGGTTATGAACTGTAGACTGAAACTGAAAAAAACTACAAAAAGGTAGGAAAATAAGGAGATGGGACCTGGATAAATTGAAGGAACCTGAGGTTCTTAAGAATTTCAGAGGGAGCTTTAGGCAACAATTGACAGAAACAGAGGAAAATAAAACAGTAGAGGAGGAATGGGTAAAATTGAGAGATGAAATAGTGAAGGTTGCAGAGGACAAAATAGGTAGGAAGGTAAGGAGAAAATATAAAAATGCAGTAAATGAAACAGGCAAAATGGAGTACAGACGACTAAGAAATGAGATTGACAGGAAGTGCAAAATGGCTAAGCAGGAGTGGCTAGAAGGCAAATGCAAGGATGTAGAAGAATGTATAAATAGGGGAAAAATAGATACAGCCTACAGGAAAATAAAAGAAACATTTGGAGATAAGAAAAACAGCTCTATGAATATCAAGGACACTGATGGGAAACCAGTTCTCAGCAAGGAAGGGAAAGCTGAAAGGTGGAAAGGGTATATACAGGGGCTCTACAAAGGAAATAAACTTCGAGACAATATTGTAGGAAGGAAAGAAGATGTAGATGAAGATGAAATAGGTGATACTGCACTGAGAGAAGAATTTGACAGAGCCCTGAAAGACCTAAGTCGAAACAAGGCCCCTGGAGTAGATGATATTCCCTCAGAGCTACTGAAGTCTCTGGGAGAACCAGCCATGACAAACCTGTTTCACCTGGTGTGTAAGATGTATGAGACAGGCGAAGTACCCTCAGACTTTAAGAAAAATGTTATAATCCCCATTCCAAAGAAAGCAGGTGCAGACAGGTGTGAAAACTACAGAACCATCAGTTTAATAAGTCATGGTTGCAAAATATTAACACGAATTATATACAGAAGGATGGAAAAGCTGGTAGAACCCGAGCTCGGGGAAGATCATTTTCGGTTCAGGAGAAATGTAGGAACACGGGAGGCAATACTCACTTTACGGCTTATCCTAGAAGATAGATTAAGAAAAGGCAAACTTACATTTCTAGCTTTTGTAGATCTGGAGAAGGCTTTTGATAATGTTGATTGGAATAAACTCTTTCAAGTTCTGAAGCAAGCAGGAGTAAAGTATAGGGAGCGTAAGGTTATTTACAACTTGTACAAAAACCAGACAGCGGTTGTCAGAGTTGAAGGGCATGAAAGGGATGCAGTGGTTGGAAAGGGAGTAAGACAGGGTTGTAGTCTTTCTCCATTGTTATTCAATTTGTACATTGAGCAAGCCATAAAGGAAAGCAAGGAGAAATTTGGTGAAGGAATTAATGTTCAGGGGGAAGAATTAAAAACTTTGCGTTTTGCCGACGACATAGTAATTCTGTCAGATACAGCAAAGGACCTGGAAGAGCAATTGAAGGAAATGGACATCGTGCTGAAAGGAGCATATAAGATGAACATTAACAAGAGAAAAACTAGGGTAATGGAGTGCAGTGTAAGAAAATCTGGTGATGCTGAAGGAATTAGATTGGGAAACGAAGCAATAAAGGAGGTAGATGAGTTTTGTTACTTGGGCAGTAAAATAACAAATATGGTCGCAGTATAGAGGATATAAAATGCAGAATGGCAATGGGTAGAAAAGCGTTCTTGAAAAAGAGAAATTTGTTAATATCGATTATTGATTTAAGCCTAAGGAAGTCCTTTCTGAAAGCATTTGTGTGGAGTGTTGCATTGTATGGGAGTGAAACATGGACGATAAGCAGGGCGGACAGGAAGAGGATTGAGGCTTTTGAAATATGGTGCTACAGAAGAATGCTGAAGATTAGGTGGGTGGATAGCGTAACTAATGAAGAGGTACTGAACAGAATTGGGGAGAAAAGAAATTTCTGGCATACCTTGACTAAAAGAAGGGATAGATTGGTAGGACACATTCTTAGACATGAAGGAATTGTGAATTTAGCATTGGAGGGAAGTGTGTGGGGTAAAAATCGCAGAGGAAGACCAAGAGTTGGGTACAGTAAGCAGATTCAGACAGATGTAGGTTGCCGTTCTTATGTGGAGATGAAGAGGCTTGCTCAGGATAGGGTATTGTGGAGAGCTGCATCAAACCAGTCTCCGGACTGAAGACCACAACAACAAATGGACTAAACTATGGCATTCGACATGACGCTAAAATTTTATAATTTCTACCTTACAAATTTTAGCCGCAGGAAATTTTACAGACGGTATACACATATATAGCTGAATGTAGTTTCTAAGTTTTATCACGGTACGACACGTTTTTCATAAGATATGAGGACATGAACTATAACGTTCATGGAAAACCGCCCCATCTCGCACAAGGTCTTCATTTATTACTTCCTTACCACTAACTGTATTCGTAACCGGTTTTCCGACGTGCAGCACTTACACAAATGAGTATATAACTGCAAAATTATATAATCGTAGAACATATAAATCAATAAATATACGATCTTATATACTACAATGGGTAAAAACCTGTCACATCATGCGCCACGTATCAATACACTTACGTACTGACTACTAAGACACGTTAGTATTTCAGTTAGCTGAAATAAATTCCTGAAAGCTGACAGTGCTGTTGACAACTTGAACCAACTGTGAAAGGTGTAGGGAGAGGCTGTAGGGAGAGGAAGAGACTTCTACAGAGCTACAGGGAAAAGAAGAGAACGAAACAGAGTACATCCGACGAATACTCATTATTTCCGGCAGATCTACCGTTTAACTTCAAGAGACAGTAGTTTCCAGTGAAACTTGCATTTTCTATTACGATTAATAAATCACAGTGCAACCTATGAAATAATACAGAGTTGTTTTGACCTCTATGTTTCTCACATTGATAACTACATGTAGGTTGCACAAGGGTGGGCTCCCCAAATAATTTTTTCATATTAGATTTTGGAAAAGTAACCACAAATATTGTTTATAATCAAATGTATTAAGGTTACAAATCATTTGCATCTTTTTGACCATCTTTCTTTGTTTGGATATTGCAGTTATTATTTTCTACATTATGCAAGACAGCCTTATTTCTTGACTATTTTGCCATAAATATGAAGCATTATTAAAAAAATTACTAACTCAAAGCTTCAATAAACAAATAAATAGACAGCAGTTGTCAGAGTTGAAGGGCATGAAAGGGATGCAGTGGTTGGGAAGGGAGTAAGATAGGGTTGTAGCCTCTCTCCAGTGTTATTCAATTTGTACATTGAGCAAGCTATAAAGGAAAGCAAGGAGAAATTTGGAGAAGGAATTAAGTTCAGGCTTAAGAATTAAAGACATTGCGTTTTGCCTACGACATAGTAATTCTGTCAGAGACAGCAAAGGGCCTGGAAGAGCAGCTGAACGGAATGAACAGTGTGCTGAAAGGTGCATATAATATGAACATTAACAAAAGCAAAACAAGGGTAATGGAGTGCAGTGTAAGAAAATCAGGTGATGCTGAAGGAATTAGATTGGGAAACGAAGCAATAAAGGAGGTAGATGAGTTTTGTTACTTGGGCAGTAGAATAACAAATGATGGTCCCAGTACAGAGGATATAAAATGCAGAATGGCAATGGGTAGAAAAGCGTTCTTGAAAAAGAGAAATTTGTTTACATCAAATATTGATTTAAGCCTAAGGAAGTCCTTTCTGAAAGCATTTGTGTGGAGTGTTGCATTGTATGGGAGTGAAACATGGACGATAAGCAGGGCGGACAGGAAGAGCATAGAGGCGTTTGAAATGTGATGCTACAGAAGATGCTAAAGATTATATGGGTGTATCGCGTTACTAATGAGGAGGTACTGAACAGAATTGGGGAGAAAAGGAATTTCTGGTAATACCTTGACTAATAGAAGGGATAGATTGGTAGGACACATTCTTAGACATCTGGCAATCGTTAATTTAACATTGGAGGGAAGTGTATGGGGTAAAAATCGCAAAGGGAGACCAAGAGACGCATATAGTAAGCAGATTCAAATGGATGTGGTTTGCCGTTCTTATGACGAGATGAAGAGGCTCGCTCAGGATAGAGTAGGGTGGAGAGCTGCATCAAACCAGTCTCCGGACTGAAGACCATAACAACAACGACTACCTTTCTTTGTTTGTATGTTGCAATTATTATTTTCTATATTATGCAAGACAACCTTATTTCTTGGATATTGTCACATAAATATGAAACTATGGCGCATTATTTAAAGAAAAAAAAAAAGGAGATGGACGTAGACAGAAGGGATATGAAAATTACTAACTCAAAGCTTGAATAAATAAATAAATACCCAGGCAACGCCGGGTTTTTACTTGGTAGAGTTATGAAATACAGTAACAAATACGAAAAAGATATTTCAACACGTTTTAAATATATTCTTCTATTTGAACGATATGTACTCAGAAGCCGGCCGCGGTGGCCGACGGGACTGAGGCGCTCCAGTCACGGTCTGCACGGCCACTACGGTCGGGGGCTCGAATCCCCCCTCGGGCATGGATATTTGTGCCGTCCTTAGTTGTAAGTAGTTAGTAAGTTTAGGGACTGATGACCCCGTAGTTAAGTCCCATAGACTCTACAAACATTTGAACATTTTTTGTGCTCAGAAAGATAACCGTATTTCGTTCGAGAGGGATCCCACCACTTCAACGGCCGTGTTGGCACGTATAAATATATACGTGCGTCATATTTTGACCTAGACCACATCACATTCGAAGTGTATCGGACTCTGCCAGTAGAGCTTGAATGATGGTACTTTCGAGAGTCACAGCTGGCTGATATTGCAACAACACCGAGGCGTCATAGAAACGTAACAACATCGTGATACGCGTTCATTTGCGTCAGACGTGGCAGCAGTTGCGCCGGAGAAGTGCCTCCGCTTGCTGTTCGGCCCGTCAGCGGCCAAACATCGCTCCACTCTGCTGCCACCGGTGGCAGAATTGTGGAAAAAAGAAATTTCTGGCCTATCTTAACTAAAAGAAGGGATCGATTGGTAGGACACATTCTTAAATATAGAGGAATCGTAAATTTAGTATTGGAGGGAAGTGTTTGGAGTAAAAACCGCAGAGGAAGACCATGAGATGAATACAGTAAGCAGATTCAGACAGATGTGGGTTGCCGTTCGTATGTGGAGTTGAAGAGGCTTGCTCAGGATAGGGTATTGTGGAGAGCTGCATCAAACCAGTCTCCTGACTGAAGACCACAATAACAACCCAGGAAACGCCGGGTTTTCACGTAGTGTAGTTATAAAGTACAGTAACAAATACGAGAAAGATATTTCAACACGTTTTAAATATCTTCTTCAATTTGAACGATATGTACTCAGAAGGACAACAACCGTATTTCGTTCGAGAGGGATCCCACCACTTCAACGGCCGTGTTGGCACGTATAAATATATACGTGCGTCATATTTTGACCTAGACCACATCACATTCGAAGTGTATCGGACTCTGCCAGTGGAGCTTGAATGATGGTACTTTCGAGAGTCACAGCTGGCTGATATTGCAACAACACACCGAGACGCCATAGAAACGTAACAACATCGTGATACGCGTTCATTTACGTCAGACGTGCGAGCAGTTGCACGGGAGAAGTGCCTTCGCTTGCCCGTCAGAGTCCAAACAGCGCTCCACTCCGCTGCCACCGGCGGCCGCCTGGAGTTCTGAGAATCGGCAGTCGCCGTCCGTGTCGCGCTGTGGAGCCAGCCGCCTGCCGCCCATTACTGGTGGCTGCGGAGCCTCGCGTTCCTAACGAGGAGGCGGGCTGCGCACCGCGGCACCTGATCATTTCCCGGCGTGATTGCGAGGCTTCAATACGGGGCGCGTCAGGCCTGTAATGAGGAAAATTAGGCGACGCGGCGTCGCCAAATAAACGTGCGACTCGGTACTGAACCGAAAACAAGTGGGCGCGTAATGCCTCTTGTAACTCGGCAACTATATTTTTACAGACAAACATGTGGTTTTATTTTTTGGAAATATGGAATTACACATGGTCATCAATAATACGGCACCAAGAAAGACTGGTCATATCACACACTAATTTAGTTGTGGACTAACAAGTAGTAGAAATCTTATTTTAGACTAAAAGTCTTGGAAGAGGTATGCAACCTTCATTGTAAAATTTTAATAATGTTTTTAAAATTGCTGGAGATTGCTTGAATAATGAAAAGATGTTATCAGTATATTATTTATTTTCAATTCACAACATGTTTCGGGCGTAGCCCATCATCTGGTGATCTGTCAATAAGATACATATACAACCAATTAAGTATCTATACAAAATTATTTGCAATTTATAATTAACATGTGAAATATTTTTATAGTTTTACACAATTTGGAATTACGTTCCTATATTATATAAATTTAGATTTGATGTATTCATATTTGTCATATAAAATACTGTTGTTATGTATTGACAAGTAAGAATAATCATAAGTTGTTATTAAGATTATATATAATATTTTTAAAAATAATATGTCATAGTTATGGCAGAATATTCAAGAAATAAGGCTGTCTTGCGTAATGTAGAAAATAATTAAAAAAAATTGCAAAAATGATATCTTCCATAAACCAACTACAACAGATATCATTATTGCTGCAAATTCTAATCATCCCCCATCCCAAAAGAAAACATTTTTTCGCTCTATGTTTCACTGGACAAAAAAAATTGATTTTGATCAGGAGGCTACTGATAGGGAAATCCGTAATATAATACAAATAGGAAAAGCCAATGGTTTCAAAGAATGTGATATTAAGAAAATGGGTAAAAAGATACTTCACAATCTAATGCAAACAGCACAATGAAAACTGAACAAATGATTTTAAATACGCTGCTATGACTTATGTAGGCCAGTTATTAAAAATTAGTAATGAATTTAGAAAACAATGTCATAATAGGTTTTAACACATGTAATTATTTGGGAAAATTTCTCCGCCATATTGTTGAAAAACCTGTTTACAAATTTTGTTGTGTTGGAGCATACAAGATTAAATGTGGGACATGTGACAATTTCTATATTGGGCAAACAGGAGGGGAATTTAAAATATGATATCGAGAACATAGCTACCCCAGTCATGACAGTGCACTAAGTATCCATTTGCGTCAAAATCATCATCAACTTCTAAATATCGAAATCAATTTGCAAATTCTTCATTATGAGAATAAAAGCACATGTTTAGACATTTTGGAAATTTTAGAAATTTTTGTATATAGATACACTTTGATGGATCAACTGTTTAACGAACAAGTTACCAGCACGAAAGACTGGTTTTCCAAATTTTAGAAGCAACATTTTTGAGTAATTAATTTTGAAGATTTCTCCTTTTTGCAAATATGGTATTTATTTTATTTTTGATATTTGTTTCAAATGATGCACTTTAAAGTGATCTTATATCTTGAATAAATAAGGCAACTTATTTATTCTCTAACTTTCATGTTACATAAGAATTCGCCATAGAATCTTTATTTTCTAAAATATTATATTCCTCTCGAATGCGAGGCCAGTGTCCTACCACTGCGCCACATCGCTCGGTCTGAAACACAAAACACCCCGTCTTCTAGTAGGTCCTTCTTCAGGGAGGTGCAGGCCTACATTATGCAGACCTATTGCTCTACTAGAACGGCGCACAGGCGAGTATTTTCGCTGTACCTGGGAAGTCTTTTGTCACTTAGCAATCAATTCCTCTGCTAGTTTCACCAGAAAATCTTTTAATGGCACAGTCTTGTGATGAATTTCCTTTTGTAAAATCCAGTCATTTGCAGCACTGGTTAGCAAAAGTTTGTAGAATACTTTCTTGCATCATTTATCAGATTTTCTGTCTACATCATACAGTGTACTCACCTGATCAGAGATGTCCACGCAACCCATACAGTCGTTAAAGTTTTCAGTGTCACTGGACATTCTACAACAAATTTAGATCCACCTTTTGTTCAAATGTTCAAATGTTTGTAAAGCTTATGGGACTTAACTACGGGGTCATCAGTCCCTAAACTTACAAACTACTTATGAACTACTTACGAACTAGGACGTCACAAATATCCATGCCCGAGGGGGGATTCGAACCCCCGACCGTAGTGGCCGTGAAGACTGTGACTGGAGCGCCTCAGTCCCCTCGGCTCCACCTTTTGCCTTTATATTCACTGTACATACCTCATACCAGTCCAGTGTCAAGGAGGCATATTTAAAATACTGTAGTGTGTAAATTCATAGGTAAATTGGCATATATTTATCCCAAAAGTCTACTTGGGACTTCTTATTGGACATAGATGTCACGTTAGGTTCGAAAGGGTTAATTGAGGGAGATAATGAAGTCGATATTGAGTCTTGCCACTCTATTACCGCTGCAACACGATTCGGCATACAATCAGAGAGACAATGGACGTGTTGTTGGGACGTATTTTACAGTGTTTTCACATATTTCCAAACATGTCCGATAGGCGACAATCGGGAGAATAGGGAGGCTAAGGCGGCAGGTGAATCCGAGGGACTCCTAAGAGGACTTGAACATTGTATGTGTCAGTTTTCTGATGTCTAACTACGAACGTGGTCACATAATTGGGTCTCATACATGTCAGAAGTCTGTAAGCGAGATTTCCACATTCCTCTAAGTCCACTGTTTCTCATGTAAGAGTAAAGTGGACACGTGAAGAGACACGTACAGCACGAAGATCTACAGACCGACCTCGTCTATTGACTGACAGACTGCCGACAGTTGAAGAAGGTCGTACAGTGTAATAGGCTAGCATCTATCTAGATCATCACACAGTAATTCCAAACTGCATCAAGATCCACTCTAACTGTAATAACAGGCGGGAGAAAACTTGAACTTCATGGTCGAGCTAATGCCAGTGAGCCACACATCTTGCTGGTCAATGCTAAACGGTGCTTCGCTTAGTGTAAGGAGTGTAAACATTAGACGATTGAACAATGGAAAAACGTTATATGGAGCCACGAATCAAGGAACACAATGGGGTGATCCGAAGGCAGGGTATGGGTGAGGCAAATGCCCGATGGACGTCGTACTCCAGTGTGTGTAGTGCCAACAGTGAAATTCGGAGGCGGTATTGTTATGGTGTGGTCGTGTATTTCATGGAGGGGGTTTGCATCCATTGTTGTTTTGAATGACAGAGTCCTACACGGATGTTTTAAGCACCTACTTGCTGAACACTGTTAAATAGCAATTCGGGGACGAGAATTGCATTTTTCAACACGATCGAGCACCTGTTCGTAATGCGGCCCGTGAATGAGTGGTTACACGACAATAACATCCTTGTCATGAACTGACCAGCACAGAGTCGACTTGAATCCTCAGTAATAGCTTTAGGATGTATTCGTACCAGGCCTCAGTGGCCTACATCGATACTCTCCTCAGTGCAGCACTCCGTGAAGACTGGGCTGTCTTACGCCAAGAAATCTTCCAGCACCTGACTGAACATATGTCTGCGATAGTGGAAGTTGTCTTCGACGATAAGGGTGGGCGAGCACCATACTGAATTCTAGCATTACCGCTGGAGGGCGGTACGAACTTGTAAGTCATTTTCAGAAAGAATTTTGGATACTTTTGATCACATTGTTTATCTGTCGCATATCGAAAGCGTGTTTTCCATGATTACGAAATAATAGGTCAGACTAAATACCCGTTGCTACAGGATATCAATTGTGGCAGTATACTTCAACACATCCAGAGCCTATATGGTTCAATGCTGAATCATGTGGAAGTGGTTATAGCCAGTAGTGGCGGCAACATTCCATACTAGTTTCATCATTTTCCTCGCTTCACACGGAGCTGTATTTTCAATCATGTGATCTTTGTGTGTAACATGTTGTCTCCCGAATAACTTTTTCTGTGATGTTTCCGGTCCTTCATTGTGATCAACTTGGATGGTCAGTCCTGTAGAAAAAGCTTGTGGCTCTATGGACTGGAAATTCAGGGGTATAATGGATAAAATACTGGACGCAAAAGAATATAAAAATATTGAACAGCAAGCAGACAGTGTTAGAGGAGCATGGACTACTGATGAGAAGGGAGTGAAACTGAGTGCCAGCCTGTCCCCGATGTTAGTCATTCTATATATGTAGATGACATTAAAGGAATCTGGACCTAAGGAGATATTTCGAAACGAAATTTAAGTTTTGCAAGGAGAAATAAAAACGTCACGCTTGAAAGATGCGATATGTAGTTACACTGTTCAACACAGAAAGATGATGGAAAATTAGTTGGGCAGATTTTATAGTGTGTTGGAAAGAAGTTATAAGATAGCCATCAACAAATTAAATCAGGCACAGCGGAGGCAGTGCGCAACACCTCCTACCGATAAAAAAATGTCTACGGCTCACTTTGTCTCTATACACCGAAATTAAAGGATCAGTTTGACTTGAACAGACGTGCAGGGTACGCGAGAACTGTATCGTCAAATCAGTGGGTATAAACGAGGGCGCGGTGTGGTCGTGAGAGAGTATGAAGTATCCATCCGGGAAATTGCTGCTCGTGTGGGACGAAGTTTTCCGTCAGGGTAGCGGCTGTGAGCAGAATGGTTTGAGGAAGGCCGTAGACACAAGTCGCGCCACCCAGGCTTCATTACGAGAAGATAAATACCTCACCCGTATGGCATAGCGAGACCGAGCGGCGGCGAATTCGGTTCTGGCGCACCAGTGGAACACATAGTACACTGTTACGGGTGACAGTCTGAAGCTGTTTATTACCGGATGGGTTACGTGCGCGTTGTTCAATACTCCGGGTATCTTTGATTAATTTGGAGAAATACTCTAGAGGCAATAGTGTGTGCAACAACGTCACTGGGACAGGAATGGCGTCAGTTAGTGCTGTCGGATGAATCAGGGTCTGTTTGTTATAAAATGATGGCTGCATTCTGGCTCGCCACAGACAGGGAGAGTGGCATCACAGTGACTGGAATCGAACATGACATGCTCTGCCAACTCATGGTCTTACGATATGGACTACTACCGAATACAACCAAAACTCACAAATGGTGAGTGTCCAGGGTTCTGTGATCAGTCTGACCTACTTGAAGGAGAACCTGCGACTCGTAGCCATACCCTTTCTGAACGACACCACAGATGCCATTTTCATAAATACAATGCAAGATCGCCGCTGTAGACTAGCCGTGCTGTCTAAAGAGCCTTGCTGCGGAGCGCGCGGTTGCTCGCCGTGGAGGTTCGAGTCCTACCTGGGGCATGGGTATGCGTGTTATCCTTAGGTTAGTTTACCTAGGTTTAAGTAGTTTGTAAGCTACGGACTGATGACCACGCAGTTTGGTCCGATAGATTTACAAACATTTGAACATTTTTATAATGCAAGATCACATGCTGATGTGCGTCCTTGTGTCTTATTGGTGTCACAGGACGACAAATTTTTGCACTGACCCACGATATCACCAGACTTATCGCCAGTCGAAAATGTGTGGGATGCTGTGAAACGGCGGGATGCAATCACCGCATATTATCTTTGCAACAAGGTGAATGCAGCCCGGATGCCAATATCTGTGATATCTCACCTGATCTCCTAATTGTTTTGAGCGGTGTATTTTTAATGTAAATTTAATGAAAAGTATTTCTAATTTTAAATAAAGAGTAACCGTGTTTTGGCACGTTGCCTCCAAATGCAGTGATCATTCACAGCAGATTACTAGAATTTTGGGCGGCCTTTCTCATGGGAATAATACCGATTGTACCGACTGATATTTTCCCCTCACACCATTCTGCTTCAGCTGCATACAGCATCGTTCTGACTTGTTCTGAGGAAAGTGATTATGATGGCTTGAAACAGGTATATGACAGTACAATACAGAGCCACGCATTTTCTCGGGTCGGGACTCCATCAACTCCACGAAGTTAAATGTAGATCAATATAGGTGTTGCTTCACGTGAGTGGTTCAAGTGAACTGCAGATTTGCCAGACATATAATGTATACTTACTTTAGTCTTCGATTATATTTACAAATGTATATGGTGGGTGACGCGAATTAGATGCACCACTCTGTAGCAACTTAGATTCTGCTGTCTGTACAGCAAACCATTCACAAATAGATCGTTGTGGAATATACGGTTGAGAAGGGAATCCTAAACTATAGTAATACAAGTAGCACTCCTAACTACACAGCGACAAGTGGCTTGAAGAGTACAAACGAAAAGTTGGCATGCTCTTCTGCGACAACGTAATAGAAACCCGTTTATTGTATGCAGAATTGGTAACGGCAAGTAAGGAAAGTTATGCTCGACCGAGTACATATTTTGAGGCAATGTACTGTCTTCTGCGCTCGAATAGAGGTTCATTAACTTCATCAAGTAGAGTATTCCTAGGGGTTTACCGCAAGGCACCCAAGTAGCATGTGAATCGCTTTTATTGGGATCTGACAAATTTTCCTAACAGGCTCAGTGACCGAGCTGTAGAAAACACATTCGTAGTATATAAATGGTGAGGTTAATGTGCTATTTATAGTTATACATTGTCTCGAGTTAGAACGCCACCAACTTCCCGAAATTGAATGTAAACGATTAAAAGGCCTTTTCACTTTTTTATTCGATATGTTTCACAAGCGTGGAAGAAGAGAACTTCAGATTGGCCACACACAAATTGTGTAAGTTACTGTTGTCCATAAGTATGTTTACGGGTGTGTATAAAGTGGGTGGTCTGACCTTCATGATAAGTGTGTGAAATCAAATATTGCATGGGGGTTGTTTATTGAAAATAGAGACGTGTTTAGGCTTTTTGCTTGACACTCTCTACTTTTTAAAAAATTCACGGACCCACACATTCGTAATTATCTCGCAAACGGCTCGTTTGCGGACCCATGTTTACAGGGACTCTTTTGCTTCTATTATCGTGAATTCTCCTCCCCCCCCCCTTCCCCTGTAAGTTTGCGCCATTCTCTTTGATACATCCTATATATATGAGTAGCCGGCCGACCACTACTGCCGATCGAATGTTCACCGGCGTGGTAGGTCAGCGCGTTCAGCCAATGGTATATCCGTCCTCTGCCATAAAAACAACAATAATAATAATACAAAAAAATAGTCAAGTTGGTAGAGAACCTACAAGTGGACCCTAATTCAAACATTGATTGCGACTATGTTTCAGTCAGCGTACCAAAGTTTGAACCGATATCCATGGCTATGTCGTCTACCTCTTCAGCCAGTGGACTGGCGACAGTGCTCGGCCGTCTAGTTGCGTTGACAGGTATCCAAGATAGGCCTACAGTTCGAAAGCACAAAAACGTTTGAAACTCGAAGTTTATTAAGTATGGAAGCCATACTACAGTAATAAAACCAGTTTGCTTTTAGAAAAATGTTCAAATGTTTGTATAGTCTATGGGACTTAACTACGGGGTCATCAGTCCCTAAACTTACAAACTACTTATGAACTACGTACAACTAAGGACGGCACAAATATCCATGCCCGAGGGGGGATTCGAACCCCCAACCGTAGTGGCCGTGCGGACCGTGACTGGAGCGCCTCAATCCCCTCAGCCACCGCGGCCGGCTTGCTTTTAGACTCCTCTTGGTTGTACAGCACTGAAAATACGATTATTCGTCATCAGCTCGGCCTGGGTTTTCCAAATATTAGTGCTAGAAACATGCCTAGAAACATGTCTCTTTGACACAATTTTCTTCCTGCGCGACTTCCGCAACCGTCAATCTTCATTTTTAAATTTTTAAATAATGGGATTCGCAATAGTTGTGAATTCAAGACTTTTTATTTTATGCATTACCCGAGTTTAGAGACCTATGTCTCATCACCTGGTAAATCTGATAATTACAATCAGATAAAATGGTGGCATCTATCATGTTCAACATATTCAAATGTCTGTAAATCTATCGGACCAAACTGCGTGGTCATCAGTCAGTAGCTTACAAACTACTTGAACCTAGGTAAACTAACCTAAGGACAACACACACATTCATGCCCCAGGGAGGACTCGAACCTCCGACGGTGAGCAACCGCGCGCTCCGCTGCGAGGCGCCTTAGAGCGCCCAGCCACCGCGGCGTCTATCATGTAGTAAAATGTCTACCCTACAATTTTACTAAAATTATTCAGTACAAAGGGCGTATACGTACTTAGTGAAGCCATAAAACTGTTACATTTAGGAACAGGTTAATACAGTGAGTCTCTGCTACATACAGCAAACCGGGAGGCGCTAAAGGCAATTTGAGTGTGACAAAGCCACTCACAAGGCAGGGTTTGCATGTAAAACGGTAAGTCTCATAATTAAGAAGCGAAACATCGAAAAGACAGAAAATTGGCGCTGTTAATAACCAAAATTTGAGCCCCGTGTATAAATGCAACTTAACCTTTAGCCCGTACACCTGTCTTTTGGACCGGGGCACCCCCTTCTCTGCCCTCCCCTTCTCTCTGGGTGTGTATCAGCACTATGCCCTTCACAGTAGCCTCAAGGCCGTTGAAGAGGAAGTCGAAGAAAGTATTTTCTCCGTTGTGCATCTGTCTGAAGTTCTGTAATTAACGAATTGCATCTCCGCTACCGGTCGAAAAAGACCGAGGTGTACGCTGAATGTCTCTATTTCTCCCTTACCAATGTACCCCCTGTACACTCAAGTTGTATGTTTTTCCTTTCAGTCAACTGGAATTCTGTAAAAATGAGAAAAATCTACATATCAAGTGTGTGAGAAAACTATGGGGGCGGTGTATGGTGGGGAAGGGAGAGAGCGATTGGTGCACTAAATGGATTTTAAGACAATTAGATGGTAAAAATTCCGTAAGAATTCCGGTCTTAAAGTCCGAGTGTACGCTTTGTGTACCGTAAGGGGGTGTACGGGCTGAAGGTTAACGAACTGCCCGAGAATCGCATCAGCCCTCCAACGGCCACGGTAGCAGTTGAACTGTCGGCAGGCAGGCAAGCAGCGGTATCGTCAACTGTGCGCTAGTGGCGCCGTCCAACCGCCATACTCTCAATTGTTGTGGTAGTAATCGTACGAAAAGGAGCTTAGTAACTAGCGTCCAATGCCCCTGAAAGTTAACCAGACTGCCTTTATGTAACAGAGAAGCACAAATAACGTGAAATTACACCAGATGAGATAGAATACTCCCTTTGTACTGAATAATTTTAGTAAAGGTGTACGGTAGCCATTATGTCTCGAAACTCGCGTAGTGCATGAAATAAAAAGTTTAAAATTTACAACTTATGCGGAACCCATTATTTTGAACGTGTCTCTTTGCTTTCAATGTAGAAAGTCCTCGTAATATTTGATCAAAACGGGTGACACTTTCCCTGTCAGATGCACCACTCTGTAGTAGATTCCGCTGTCCGTACCATTCGTCAAAGGATCCCTGTGTTGTGAAGGGTGGATACGACCGGTGGGGGGGGGGGGGGAGAGAGTTGAGGTTTGGGAGGGGGGAAGGATTAGGGGTTGGGCTGAATTTGACCTCCAGTAATAATACATGTTACGCTCATCCAACCACAGCGTCAAGTGGCTTAAAAAGTTGGGTCGCTCTTGTGCGGCAACACAATAAAAATCCGTTTATATTACGCGCAACTGATAACGGCGAGTACGGTAACTTGAGATGATGTATGTGCAACATCATACTCCCATTACCGCACGGACAATGTGATATTAACATGCGTAACAGACGGCCTCCTTTGGGCTCCTCCGCGCTAGAGCGCCACTGTTGCAACCCGGCGCAGCCTCCACCCTCCGCGGTTTCCGGCTCGAGTAAATCTCTTTTAATAGTCCATAAGAGGCGCCCCGGCCGGCCGCGCGCGCTTTATTCGTATTTAAATGGCGCGCGTCTCACGACCGCAGCGCCCGGACAGAAACAATTAGTCACGCCCGGGGATGCGGACGCACAAAACAACGCGGCCGCAGCGCCAGGGACAGCTTAATTGACTCATGCAATATGTATCAGCGGCGCGGACATCTGTCTGAGGGTGCAGCAGGTACCTGCCTGCCCGCCAGCGCCAGGTAAACCGACCGACCGCCGCGCCGCCGCTCCGGGTGCGGACTCGTTACGGAGACCGAGATGAGGTTCGCAGCGGCCTCGAGGAGTCGGGAAGCTGAGAAATACCGTGGTAGGCCGCAGGGGAGGGGAGCACGACCAAAGCAGCAACAGCAACAGTCATTCTGAAACATCAGCACTGTGCTACGGTGTACCACAGGATTCTGTTTTTGATCCTTTGATATAGATTAAAATAATTGAAAACATAGTCACGCCCGGCTATTCATATAGTTCAGTCTACGCTTAGCCCATCACGTCTTTCCTCCTCTCTACGTCCATTTCTCATTTCTTCCACCCAAAGCGTCGCTTTTGTTTTCCTTACATATAAAGCTGTATATTCATGATACTCTTCACTGGTTTACTGCCAGATAATGACGTCATCTTGACACTTGAAACAAGATTTCGGCAGACCATGAGGGGAGGGGAGCACGACCAAAGCAGCAACAGGCATTCTGAAACATCAGTACTGTGCTGCGGTGTACCACAGGATTCTGTTTTTGATCCTTTGATATAAATTCAAATAATTGAAAAGATTGTCACGCCCAGCTATTCATATATTTCAGTCTTTGCTTAGCCCATCTCGTCTTTCCTCCTCTCTATGTCCATTTCTCATTTCTTCACCCCAAAGCGTCGCTTTTGTTTTCCTTACATATAAAGCTGTATATTCATGATACTCTTCACTGGTTTACTGCCAGATAATGACGTCATCTTGACACTTGAAACAAGATTTCGGCAGCCCATCAGGGGAGGGGAGCACGACCAAAGCAGCAATAGGCATTCTGAAACATCAGCATTGTGCTACGGTGTACCACAGGATTTTTGATCCTTTGCTATAGATTCAAATCATTGAAAACATGGTCACGCCCGGCTATTCATATATTTCAGTCTTTTCGTAGCCCATCTCGTCTTTCCTCCTCTCTATGTCCATTTCTCATTTCTCCACCCGAAAGGGTTGCTTTTTTGTTTCAAACATTTGTGTAGCTTATGGGACTCAACTACGGGGTCATCACTCCCTAAACTTACAAACGACTTATGAACTAGCTAGCACTAAGGACGTCACAAATATCCATGTCGGGGGGAGGGGGTATTCGAACCCCCGACCGTAGTGGCTGCTTTATTTTTTTATATTCTTATTTTTATTTTTTTATATACATATAAAGCTGTATATTGATGATTTTAAACATGTCTTGCCAAAAATTGCAGCAACCGTACTAAATTTACAATAATTGTAAAAACAGCCCAACAAGTTTTTAGATACTGGATCTACATCTTGGCACCAACTAAGGGTGCCTTCATCAGAGGATTAAAATTAATAAGTCACCCTTAGTTGGTGCGCAAATCTAGATTAAGTATCTAAAAAGTGCAACATGTTGGGCTGTTTCTACAATTATTGTAAAGCTGTATATTCATGATACTCTTCACTGGTTTACTGTCATCATGACACTTGACACAATATTTCGGCAGCCCATATAACCGCCATCTTCAGGTGAGTTAGCTGCTTGATTAAGAAGCAGGAATTGAGTTCATCGGTCACCACGGCATCCGACTGCAATGGTTCCAAGTATGGACCCACAACCAGCTGCATAGGCCGATGGTGGAACCGAGCAAACTCACCTGAAGATGGCGACCAGATGGACCGCCGAAATCCTGTGTCAAGATGACGTCATTATCCGGAAAGAAACCCGTGAAGAGTATCATGAATTAATACGCCGGAAAGTCTATGCCAATGTTCCAATTTCAAATGTTTGTAGAGCTTATGGGACTTAACTACGGGGTCATCAGTCCCTAAACTCGCAAACTACTTATGAACTAGCTTATACTAAGGACGGCACAAATATCTATGCCCGAGGGAGTATTCGAACCCCCGACCGTAATGGCCGTGCAGAGCGTGACTGGCGCGCCGCAGACCACTTGGCCACCGCGGCCGGCGAAGTCTATGCAGTCAAAGCTAGACAGGCTCAATCACCTACATCTACATCTACATCTACATACATACTCCGCAATTCACCGTAAGGTGCGTGGCGGAGGGTACACTGTACCACTACTAGGCATTTCCTTTCCTATTCCACTCCCAAATTGAACGAGGAAAAAAAGAATGCCTATATGCCTCCGTACGAGCCCTAATTTCTCTTATCTTGTCTTTGTGATCTTTACGCGAAATGTAAGTAGGCGGCAGCAAGATCGTACTACACTCAGCTTCAAATTCCGGCTCTAAATTTACTTAACAGAAATTCACGAAAAGAACGTCGTCTTTCTTCCAGCGATCCCCAATTGAGTTGCCGGAGCATTTCCGTGACACTCGCGCATTGGACGAACCTACCGGTAACAAATCTAGCTGCTCGCCTCTGAACCGCCTCTATGTCTTCCTTCAAACCGATCTGCTGCGGGTCCCAAACACTTGAGCAATGCTCAAGACGTGGTCGTACAAGCGTTTTATACGCGGTCTCCTTTACAGTTGAAGTACATCTTCCCAAAATTCTCCCAATAAACCGAAGTCGGCTGTCTGCCTTACTCACAACTGTCCTTACATGCTCGTTCCATTTCATATCGCTCTGCAATGTTACGCCTAGATATTTGAACGACGCGACCGCATCAAGAAGCTCACTACTGATGCTGTATTCGAACATTATGGGATTGTTTTTCCTACTCATGCGCACTTGCACCGCAAATATTGCGGATACGGAAAGTGCGATTGATGTGCGGTTTTCACAGAATGGATTGGTAGTCAAGGACTCGAATTGTAAAATACCTAGAAAATGTATATTTTATGAAAACAAACAATTTTTCAAATGGAACAATGGATGTTTCTATCATGTACTGGAATTTTTGACACAAGCTGTGTACAAAGAATTATGAAAGACATTTTTGTCATGTTTAGTTTGGCAGCTACAACCATTCAAAGTTTTGGGGGCGGAGGCTATGACAGCGTATCTGACTGGCTGGTGGTCATGAGACAATGGGCCGTGCCCTAGGGGCTACCCACTCGTCCAGTCAGCTACGCTATCGCAGCCTCCGCCCCGATACTTTGAACGGTTGTAGCTGCCAAACTAAACGTGATAAAAATTTCATTCAAAATTCTTTGTACACAGCTGATGTCAAAAATTCCAGTGCATGATAAAAATAACTATTGTTCCGTATGAAAAATTGTTTGTTTGCATAAAAATACATTTTCTAGGTATTTTTACAATCTGTTTATTGCCTAAAAATACGAGCCCCTGACAACCAATCCATTCTGTGAAAACCGCACATCAATTGCACTTTCCGTTTCCGCAATATTTGCAAGTGTTAGGTAATTCACCCTGTATATTACTAAAGACCGAGTGGTACATTCCAAGCTTTACGTCAGGATAAGGCGAAGAATCACAGTGGAGGGCCAGAAGACACTAGCAAAATAGTATTACTGTTCTCAAGTTTATTCAGTTCTAACAAGATATCATGGTGTAGGGGCTAGCTCGGCAGGAACTAGATCAGCATGTAACACCCTTCGGTCTCGACAGCTCGCCGTCTAACTGCATCTTCTGTGTGACGACTGCCGTGAGCCGTTCACGGTATCTGCGCCGTTGTGTCTGGCAGTCGAAGAAAAGACCGCCAGGAGAAGGCTTGCTCGATCCTAAGTTCGGTCAATGTAGCTGCTTTTGGATCCATACTGGGAACCACTGGACCGGATGACGTGGTGACCGATGAACTCTTGATAATGGCTAGCAGGGTTAGCACTAAACTGCTACCATGTAGACAGGATTATCAGTAATCAAATGTTTGTAAATCTATGGGACTTAACTGATGAGGTTGTCAGTCCCTACTCTTACAAACTACTTAAACCAACTTAAAGTAACCTAGGGACAACACATACACCTATTCCCGAGGGAGGACTCGAACCTCCAACGCAAAGCAACCGCATGCTCCGCAGCAAGGCGCCTTGGAACGCTCGGCCATTTCACCGTGGCATTCAGGCTCATTGGCCTTTAGGGAACCAACAAGTGAAGTCTGAGCTGGCCTCAGGCAGTAAGCATACCCAGCGTCGTGAAAACGGTAGTACTTCAGTTCCCATCTTTCCTGAATGAGGATCACTTCGAACTGTAGTAGTTCCTGGACTCCATCTACTAGCTGCGACTAGTGGCTACTACCCTGTACTGCTTTATCTAACACATAAGCTGTAGCCTACACAGTGATTAGATCATTCGAACGTCTAGCACTCTCCTGAACATTATCTATCGTAATGACTAAGTGACCACAACTTCCAAAAGCGGGAGTATGTCTACAGAAGTCGACTGAAGGTATGACATGAGGGTCGGTTCGTAAGGAGCGAATGTGTCCCACTTGTTTGTGCAGTGTTCACTAAATACCCCTGATAACTTATGACTTATCACTTGGCAATTCATTCTTGTGACAGAGTTAGGTGAAATTATGAAATGTGTACGAGCTAACGATTAAACCCTCTTACTTGTGTTCTGTCGCAGTGAACAGATTGCTCACTGCGGACTTTCAACTCCTCAATGCAGAAACTGCCGTCGTGACGAGAGTCACTGGTGTTGGATTTACGATACAACCGTTGACCTGCTTCCGGATGTTCAGATGTTTGTAATCCTATGGGACCAAACTACGTTGGTCATCAGCCGCTAGTCTCACAAAATACTTAAACGAAGTTAAACTAACCTAAGGACAACACACACATCCATGCCCGAAGAAGGATTCGAACCACCGATGCGGGAGGCCGCTCGATCCGTAACGTGGCGCTCCAGTCCGCTTGGCTACTCCCGCGCGGCCCTGTTTCCGCCTAGGTCGGCTGGCGATGCTTGAGTTTAACAAGTCTGTATGTTACTATTTTGTCCTGTAACAATATATGGCGATTAACGAAGAAATGCTAATATTTTAATATGTTATTCTACAAGTAAAGCTAAAGCAAGAAGTTCATATAAACATAGGTCTGCAAATGTTTATTTACGAAGTTAAGGTTAATAAAAGATTTTGCCAGAAATATAGCAACCTCGCTAATATGAATTCTTTTGGTAGTTAGCTTTGTTATTCTTATGTAGTTTGCCACTGACTTCTGGTTGCAACTCAATCCTGATGGGGAAAGAGCTGTGCAGAGAACACATTTATGCTACAACATAGGCAAACATTACGAATTTAGTAATGAAATAGATATTCATTTCATGGTATACTTAAACGCTTCAGAAAGAAATAAAACTAAAGAATTATACATACAACTATAACCAACAGAATTATATCCTTCCTCTTCGTAGATGATCGAGTCGTAATTAGAATAATGAAGCTGGATACAAGAAGCTGCCTATGAAATGTACTAAAACTGCCAGATGCATAACATTTCAGTGTTAAAACAAAAGCAAAATCTAGTTCATTCCGTGGGGAAAAGTCAGTATGAGCGAAAAGTGTGATACAAAACAGTATTATAGAACAAGTAGACAGATTCAAATTTCTAGGAACCAAAGGATTGTACATGGGAAACCTTGACGAAAAAAAAAAAAAAAAGAGAGAGAGAGAGAGAAGAAAAATGGCACCATTGGTTAATAAAGCCCTGTGGTGTTCAAACCAATCTTCGAATTGTTGACTGCTTTACCTTTTTTTATGTTGGTACTAACATTAATGTATGGAAGTAAGTCTTGGGTGATGGAATAGGAAGATAAAATGAGTTTACGGATCAAAGAAATGAAATTCTTTAGGAACATAGCAGGATATACAAACTTAGATAACAAAAGAACACTGTACCTCAAAAGCGTCTTCCAATGAAATTGCGTGCTTATGAAATATCGCCACAGTTGTGCGATTGGATTCATGATTTCCTGACGGAAAGGACACAGTACGTTGTAACTGACGCTAAGTTATCGAATAGAACAGAAGTGATATCTGGCTTTCTCCAGGGAAGTGTTATAGGGCTCCTAGTGGTCGCCGGGCGCTCTGGTTCAGCGCGCACGGTCAGAGGGCTGAACGCTCTTTGTAATAAAAACGCTGAGCCAAAGCACACACAGAACCAAAAACGAACAAACACGGTCAGCGTCCGCAAGGACAAGCGAACGTGGTCCAGAGCACACCTCTCCAGTAGCGTAGCAGTAATTTATCAGTTGTAAGTGTAACCGGGTTCTCTCTAGAAGCTACATATTTTTTCTTTTCAGTGCGTTTTCCCTTGAGTGCATTAAATTTATTGTGTGCTCGTGTTTTTGTTTGATTCCTATTCGCGTTAAATATCTGGTTAGTGTATTATTCCGCCGTGTGAATCGCGTCGCGACAGTCGTCTGTCTTTATTTTCTGATTAGAAGCGACATATAGTATTTTGATTTTCGTCTACACTTTCTCGTCTCAATTTGTAAAGTTATACTGTGCTGTCGTGCGTATTGGATTCACATCCGCGTTCTAACGGTTTAGTTTTCCTTTGAACGCATCGCGACTGTAGTTTTTGCTTTTGTTGGCATTGTAATCATGAATAGGGACTGTGACTGCTGTATGCGGATGCAGTCTGAGCTGGTGACACTTCGCTCCCAGCTTCACGCTGTGTTAACCTCGGTTGCACAGTTGGAAGCTGCGATCGATGGGCGTCGTTGTTGTTGGCCGGCGGTGGGGACCGAACGGACTCCCGTCGTCTCCACCGATCGGCCTGCGGCAGCGACATGCCCTGAAACTGCTAGCAGTGAGGCAGACATCCCACCCGTGGTTGCGTGGGAGGTTGCTCCAGTGCGTGGCAGGAGGCGCAAGACATTCCGGGGGACCGATCGTGAGGCCTCCCCGGTTCGTCTTGCGAACAGGTTTGAGGCGCTGTCTGCTCAGGACGACGTTCCTGAGTCGGATGGTGTCTCTCACCCTGTCACCACCCAGCCTGCAAGATCCGGGCTTTCACAGAGGGTGGGTTTACTTGTAGTTGGGAGCTCCAACGTTAGGCGGGTGATGGAGCCCCTTAGAGAGATGGCTGCCAAGGAGGGGAAGAAGGCCAACGTGCACTCCGTGTGCATACCGGGTGGAGTCATTCCAGATGTGGAACGGGTCCTCCCGGATGCCATGAAGGGTACGGGGTGCAGCCAACTGCAGGTGGTGGCTCACGTCGGTACCAATGATGTGTGTCGTTTCGGATCTGAAGAGATCCTCTCAGGTTTCGAGCGGCTAACTGAAGTGGTAAAGACTGTCAGTCTTGCTTGCAAGATGAAAGCAGAGCTCACCATCTGCAGCATAGTTGACAGGACCGACTGTGGACCTCTGATACAGAGCCGAGTGGAGGGTCTGAATCAGAGGCTCAGACGGTTCTGCGACCGTGTAGGCTGCAGATTCCTTGACTTGCGCCATCGGGTGGTGGGTTTCCGGGTTCCGCTGAATAGGTCAGGAGTCCACTACACGCAGGAAGCGGCTACACGGGTAGCGGGGGCTGTGTGGCGTGGACTGGGCGGTTTTTTAGGATAAAGAGCTTCGGGGAAATAGAAAATGGGCAATCTCAAAGGGTTCAGGTGGATCACAGGAGAAATGTAGATCCGGAAACTATCGGTATAACAGTTGTAAATTGTCGTAGCTGTGTCGGGAAAGTTCCAGAACTGCAAGCGTTAATAGAAAGCACCGAAACACACATCATTATAGGCAGCGAAAGTTGGCTCAAGCCGGAAATAAGTTCAGAAGAAGTATTTTCAAAAGATCTAACGGTATTCAGAAAGGATAGATTAAACAAAATAGGTGGTGGCGTGTTTGTCGCCGTCAAAAGTAGTATTTCATGTAGCGAAGTTGAAGTTGATAGTTCGTGCGAGCTATTATGGGTAGAGGTTGTACCCGAAAATCGTAAGAAGTTAATAATCGGTTCCTTTTACCGGCCTCCCGACTCTGACGATACAATAGCAGAAAGGTTCAAAGAAAACCTGAGTCTAATTACAAAAACGTACCCGACTCACACGATAATAGTAGGTGGTGATTTTAATTTACCCTCGATCTGTTGGCGAAATTATATTTTCAAATCAGGAGGTAGGCATAAAACATCGTCCGAAATTGTACTCAACGTATTCTCTGAGAATTACTTCGAACAAGTAGTTCATGAGCCAACTAGAATTGTAAATGGATGTGAAAACACACTTGATCTCTTAGCAACAAATAATCCTGAGCTCATAATGAGCATCAAAACGGATACAGGTATTAGTGAAGACAGAGCTGTAGTAGCGAAATTGAATATCGAAAGTCCCAAAGTTACCAAAAATAAACGCAAAGTATATTTGTTCAGGAAAGCAGATAGAAACAAAATACATTGCTTCTTGAAAGACAGCTTCCACTCGTTTCTAACACTAAACGTAGGTGTAGACCAGATGTGGCTCAAATTCAAAGAAGTGGTATCGACAGCAATTGAAAGTTTTATACCTAATAAATTAATAAAAGAAGGAGGCGATCCCCCTTGGTACACAAAACAGGTCAGGACACTGTTGCAAAAGCAAAGGAAAAGGCATACTAAATTTAAACGAACACGAAATCCCCAGGATTTGCGATTGTACTCAGAAGCTCGAAATTTAGCGAGGATTTCAATGCGAGATGCCTACAACATTTATCACAACGAAACTCTTTCTCGTAATTTGACTGAAAACCCAAAGAGATTTTGGTCATATGTTAAATATACTCGGGGAAAGTCACAAACAATACCTTCACTACGTGATAGTAATGGCGATCCTGCCGATGACAGCGCTACTAAAGCAGAGTTACTAAACTTAGCTTTTAGAAACTCATTCACTAAAGAAGACGAAACCAATATTCCAGATTTCGAATTACGAACAGATGCCGTAATGAATAACATAGAAGTAGATATCATCGGAGTAGTGCAGCAACTAAAATCACTTAATAAGAACAAGTCTTCTGGTCCGGATTGTATACCCATTAGATTTCTATCTGATTATGCTGAAGCGATAGCTCCTTACTTAACAGTCATATACAACCGCTCTCTCATAGAAGGATCTGTACCAAAAGATTGGAAAGTTGCACAAGTCACACCTATATTCAAGAAAGGCAGTAGGAGTAACCCACTAAACTACAGGCCTATTTCATTGACGTCAATTTGCAGCAGGGTTTTGGAACATATCCTGTATTCAAATATTATGAATTATCTCGAACAGAACGATCTATTGACCCAAGGTCAACACGGATTTAGAAAATATCGTTCATGCGAAACACAACTAGCTCTATATTCACACGAAGTGATGGGTGCTATTGACAAAGGTTCGCAAATCGATTCCGTATTTCTTGATTTCCAGAAAGCTTTTGACACCGTACCTCACAAACGGCTTTTAATCAAATTGCGTGGTTATGGTATATCGCCCCAAATTTGCAATTGGATAGGGGATTTCTTGTCAGAGAGGACACAGTTCGTGGTAATCGATGGTAAGGCATCGACTAAAACAGAGGTGATATCGGGCGTTCCACAAGGTAGTGTTATTGGTCCTCTGCTATTCCTTATTTACATAAACGATTTAGGGGAAAATCTAAGTAGCTCTCTTAGGTTGTTTGCAGATGACGCCGTCATTTACCGTCTAGTAAAATCATCTGAAGATCAAAACCAACTGCAGAACGATCTGAATAAGATATCAGTATGGTGTAAAAATTGGCAATTGACTCTAAATAATGAGAAGTGTGAAGTCGTCCACATGAGTACGGAAAGAAATCCGTTAAACTTTGTTTACAACATAAATCAATCAAATGTAAAGGCCGTAAACTCCACAAAATACCTAGGAATCACTATTACTTCAGACTTAAACTGGAAAGAACACGTAGATAATATCGTGGGAAAGGCGAACCAGAGACTGCGTTTTATTGGCAGAACCCTTAAAAGATGCAACAGAACTACTAAAGAAACTGCATACACTGCGTTTGTCCGTCCATTTTTGGAGTATTGCAGCCCAGTGTGGGATCCTTATCAGGTGGGCATGACGGAGGACATCGAGAGAGTCCAAAGAAGGGCAGCTCGTTTTGTATTGTCACGATACAGGGATGACAGCGTTACGGAAATGATACAGGATCTGGGATGGGAATCATTAGAACAACGGCGCTTATCGCTGAGGCGTGGGTTACTTGCGAAACTCCAATCGCCAACATTCTCCTCCGAATGCGAAAATATATTGTTGACTCCCATTTACATAGGTAGAAATGATCATCAGAATAAAATAAGAGAAATCAGAGCTCGAACAGAGAGATTCAGGTGTTCTTTCTTCCCGCGCGCTATTCGAGAATGGAATGGGAGATAAATAGTATAATTGTGGTTCGATGAACCCTCTGCCAGGCACTTAAATGTGATTTGCAGAGTATCCCATGTAGATGTAGATGTAGAACTATCCATAGAGCATAATAAAAAAAAAAAAAAGAATTAAAAAAAAATTGGTGGTAAGGTCGCGGGTTAGATCCCCGCCTGGTCCTAGGATTTTTATCTGTCACTTTCCACTTCTATCACCTCTGGCAGTATTGCTCATGTGAAAAATACCGAGTAGCACCGTGGTTCGGAACCCACGTTAAACTGTAGGTCCCCCCTAACTGGCTGGGTAAGTAAGGTCGGAGGAAGGCAACGGCACACCACCTCCAAACAGGACCGTGCCTAGTAAAGCACTGTGGTGATCAAACAAATCTTCGGATTGTTGACTGCTTTACCTTTATTGTTCCTAATTTTTATAAACGATTTAGGAGACAATCTGATTAGCTCTCTTAGACAGTTCGTGGATGAAGCTGTCATTTATTGGTTAGTAAAGTCACCAGAAGATCAAACGCAATTGCAAAATGCTTTAGATAAATATCTGCATGGTACAAAAATTGGCATTGATACTAATAATGATAAATGTGAGGTCATCCATATGAGCAATAACAGAAAACCGTTAAACTTCAGCTACACGATAAAGCAATCAAACCTGCAGACCGTCAATTCTTCCAAATACCGAGGAGTAACAACTACGAACAATTCAAACGGTAAAGAACACACAGAAAATACTGTAGGGAAGGGAACCGAAGACTTTGTTTCATTGGTAGAACACTTAGAAGATGCAACAGTTCTACTAAACAAACTGCTTACATAACACTTGTGCGTCCTATTTTGTAGTATTGGTGCGCAATGTGGGATCCATATCACGTGGCATTGACGGACGATTTCGAGAAAATTCAGAGAAGGGCCGCTCGTTTTGTATTATCGCGATATACGGGAGAGAGTGTCACGGAAATGATGCATGCGTTAGGGTGGAATTCATTAAAAGAATGGCATTATTTGCTGCGTCGAGATCTATTTCGAAATTTCTTTCACAAATTTTCTCTTCAGAATTCAAACATATTTTGTTATCACACACCTACATAGGGAGACATGATCATCATAATAAAATAAGAGAAATCAGATCGAAAATATAAAGAGTTAGGTGTTCCTTTTTCCCATGATCTGTGACAGAATAGAACTGTAGAGAAACAGGGGAAAACTTTAATATAGATTGTTCGCGAAAACACAAAGCAGTGCACTGCATCGAGACTCCAAACCATGCAGCAATCATTTGTTTTACAATAACTATCCGTTGTCTTACGTTTACTAATTAGATCGACCATATAATTAATATATCTTTTCGCAGCCAGAATACTGATTCGGGAACCAGAGTTTTCTGACATTGGAAGAATGTTGCTGTTAAATTTTACGGTTGTGCCAAGTTCATGCATCTGTTCACCGCCATGAGCAGCTCAACATGTAATGCTAACATTTCATCAGGGAAACACACTTGAATTTCAGCCACTTTTAACACGTTTCAGAATCGTGGACTTAGGCTGTTTTCCTCTATCTTTGTTTTTTCAAAGAAAAGTTCTCAGTCAGTTATGTGTTCCATAGTTACTTTCTGTAGCAACCAGGAACGGTCTGGAACAATTCATTGATTGTTGCCTGAATGAAAGCGGACACACAAACTTTCTAGAAGTGTACATACAGTGTGAAGTGAAATGAACTGCGAGTATCTTTGATATGTTCGAGAAGAATTAAACTGCTTCGACTGAATGTATGTTGTTCTTACATGCCTAGGAAGACAATTCCGAAGTTTGATAGTATCCGCATTGTTACTTTGTGTCGGGATGGACTCATCTATCGAAGTTTCCAGACATCTAGGAGTGAATCAAGATTGTTCGGACGTAGCGAATGTCTAGACAACAGCACCTTTGACGGTTTCAACCGACAGTTGAAGTACGCGTGTATACTTGCTTTACGTTTGAAGAAAAATTATAGCGCGCAAATAATGCCTCACCCTTACTTACGTTGAAGTTACTACATGCCAGCACCATCAGCGATGGCAATTTGTGACAAATTGAATAAAATTCAGTGAATAACTCGCCACAATCAGTTTTAATTATGACAATGCCTACGGCACTACCAGCACTGTGTGCAGAACAATACTGAACGCTTATTGGCTGTCGGAAAAGGCGTGAAATAAATACGCAGGCCAAGCCTAAACTCGACTGCCCTCGTTCCTGGTGCCAACTAAAGTGTCTGAAACACCAACTAGAAAAATTAATAAAAAGTGTGCTGAAATAACTTAGACAAAACCAAAGACAGTTATCACAGATGAGCAACATTATCATGAAATTAAGTATAAGACGTCACGGAATTAGATATTCTATCACAATGTTAGATAACATGCCCTCTTGCTTCACTACATTTTATAACTTCAACAGCTTTTCATGTCTTGACTGTTGTCTATCATGGATTTGTTGGGCAATGTATTGATGTGTTACATGTAAAATATATAATTTCTACCTTGAATAGTTGTCGTGCTCTCTCATTTACAACTTTCAATATGACGATGATGGATGGGTAGGTTTATCTATAAACATTTTTGCTCATTCAGGCAAAGGGAGCAGTAAAAGTATTCGATAATTTTCGTACGAAGAATCTACGAATATTTCTCCAGACACTGTGGGAGGAATGCTTACACGTTCCTCAGTATGTTTTCTACATCTACAGGGGATACCCCTCTAATAGTGCGCGCGAAGAAAATCTCTGCGTTCGAGCTTTGATTTCTCGTATTTTATTCTGATGATCATTTCTACCTATGTAGGTGGTAGTCAAACATATATCTTGGCATTCAGAGGAGTTTCGTGAGTAGACCACGCAGTAGCGATAAACGCCGTTAGTGTAACGATTCCCATCCCAGATCCTGTATCATTTCCGTAACGCTGTCTCCCCTGTAGCGTAACAATACGAAAGGAGCTGCACTTCTTTGGACTCTTTTGATGTCTTCCGTCAAACCCACCTGATACGGATGCCACACTGGGCAGCAATACTCCAAAAAAGGACGGACAAGCGTAGTGTATGCAGTTTCATTAGTAGTTCTGTTGCATCTTTTAAGGGTTCATCCAATAAAACGCAATCTCTGGTTCGCATTTCCTACGACATTATCTACGTGTTCTTTTCAGTTTAAATCTCATGTAATAGTAATTCCTAGGTATTTTGTGGAGTATACGGCCTTCACTTTTGACTGATTTATCTTGTGAACAAAGTTTAACGGATTTATTTTCGCACTCATGTGGACGACTTAACACTTCTCATTATTTAGAGTCAATTGCCAATTTTTACACCATAGTGGTACCTTATTTAGATCGTTCTGCAGTTTGTTTTGATCTTCAGATGACTTTACTGGACGATAAATGATGGAGTTGTCTGCAAATAACCTAAGAAAACTGCTCAGATTTTCTCCCAGATCGTTTACGTAGAGAAGGAACAATAGAGGACCAATAAAACTACCTTGTGGAACGCTGTATATCACGTCCGATTTTTTCGATGCTTTATCATCAATTACTACAAACTGTGTCCTCTCTGACAGGAAATGTCCTATCCAGTCACAAATGTGGAGCGATATTCCATAACCACACAATTTCATTAAAAATCGTTTGTGAGGTACGGTGTCAAAAGCCTTCCGGAAATCTAGAAGTACGGAATCATTCTGAGAGTTTGGGAGCATGTATATATAGATGTATAAAATGATCTATTTTGTTTCCTTGGTTAGACCAACGTTTGGCACAGAAAGGGCATTTAATAAACAAATGGTACTGGCCGCTGCCGTAGGGAGAGCAGTCTGCAGAAGACGTGTCCACCACCAGCCTCCTCTCGGGGCGGAGCGTTATCATTCCGGGACGGCGAGTGCCGGGCCCAGAGATTACGAGGATGACCTAACGGAGCAGAGATTTATGGGGGCGCGGCGCCATAACTCACGGCTGTCAGGCGGCAATTTGGAGGAGCCGCCATTACGGGGAGTTTCGCCGGACCCCAACCCGTTGCGCGGGGAGACAATTGCAGGGTGCGCCTTCATATATCTGCGACGCGTCAACCGCTAATTGCGACCCCGTCGCACGTTTACGCGTCGGCCCAAATTCCTGCCGGCCGACCCCCGGCCCTGCCCGGGGCGCGTCGCTGCGGAATTTTCTGAACTTCATCCCGGCCAAGGGACGCCACTCACTGCTCCCTAGGAGCGGCCCAAAATCTACTCAGCGACCCGATATTACCTGATCTGACGCCCCTGATCGCTAATGCGCGCTACTGTGTTGCCGTTCAAACCACAAGTAGTCCCTCCAACCACCATTCACGGAACCAAGTTTCACCCCCCCCCCCCCCCCGTCTTTAGCCGATTAGAGTATCAGATGTTATCAAATGTGCAAATGTTTGTAAATCTGTGGCACTTAACTACGCGTGTCATTAGTCACTAGGCTAGCATACTTCTTAACCTAACTTAAAGTAACTTACGCTAATGACAGCACAAACACCCTTGATCGAGTGAGGTCTCGAACCTCCAACGGCAAGTAACCGTGCGCTCCGCAGCAAGGCGCCTTAGGCCACGTTCAGACGTGCGGGAATCGCGCGGTTTAAATCGTGCGGTTTGAATCGCAAAACGTCGGCCTCTGTGTTCAGACAGGCGCTGTCCGGCCGCGGTTAGTAAGCTGTTGTCGTTCGCATTATGTAGCGGGAATTGACAGTGTCAAAATGGAAGTCGAAGAAGAAATATTGTGTTTGGTTGCTTAGAAGAAAGAGAGCGAAAGTAAGAAAAAGGCAGTATTAGATGCATTCTATACTGAATGATCGGCTCGTACATTGCCAATTCGTGACGTTGTACCTTACATTAAGAATGTATGGAGAAATCTTTGACCATTTTAAAATGTCAATAAATTCTTTTTGCGAGCTACTTCAACTTGTCGGGAAGATATCTCAAGTTCTGAAACACACACCAGAGAAAATTATGATTCTATGTAGATTCATTTTTGTTCAATAAACATCTACTTACCAATAATTTTTTTTTTCAACGTCTCTTCATCTTTTCCAAATATATCCACCAACTCTTACCAACCTTGGCTTTTGGCAGTTTTATTAGAATATTCATCGCTCTGAAGATCCCATAATGCAGGTTGTTTCTCAACTTCAGCAATAAATAATCCAGTGTCGAAACAATCCGTTGCCAGCTTATGGCACTGATGCATCCGAACCGCACGGTGCTCGCAACCAAACTAAACGCTTCCATAGGATTCCACAGAAGTAGAACCGCGCGGGCGCCACGCGATTTTATCTTCCAGCGGCTGAAATGCGGTTACCGCGCGATTGGACTAGCCGCGTGGTTACGTGTGAACAGTTACCACGATACCCAAGCAAATAAAACACGTGCGGGCACCGCGCGATTCTGTAACCGCGCGAGTATCGCCATGTCTGAACACGGCTTAAAAACGCTTGGCCACCCCACCGCGGCTCAGATGCCCTGATTTCTCAGTGCTAATACAGTAAATTTCCTTGAGGCGGAAAAGCTCCTGTCCATGCATCGACTCGTATACACGGGTTTAGGAAGCATCGATTCTGCGAAACCAAGATTGTCCTCTTCTCTAAGACATCTTGAGTGCTATGGCTGTATCGCTACTGCTTATCTCTTGATCTTCGAAAGGCATTCGACGAGGTTCCGCAATGCTGACTGCTAAAGAAGGTGTGAGGAGCTCTAAGACTACTTAACCCTTTCAGTCTCACATTGTGAATTTCGCTTTGCAAAAATTAAAATTCAGTGTTTTCAGTATTAATACAGTTCGCTAAATATCAAAACGTGTTTTAAATTTTTTTTATGTCATGTATTTCATGCGCAACACAGACGTTTTTATCGAGGAGTTTTATTACTTGCGAAGTCATTTTGTTGATAGATAATACTGCCAGATCAATAATGCTAGCATAATCTTCGCCACAGCACCAAAGACAAGACAATTCACTGCTGAAATAAAATAACATGAACTACACTCACGCTCACGTTGATGGCCACATACAAACGGCAACGTAACACAACCCCAAAAACGGATAAATTAATGCCTCCGAAGTGGCTACACTCTGTACCAAACAGCAAAATATGGTACTAGCAGCATGTTGTTCATCAACAACATGCGACTTAAGATAATGATACTCAAAATACTGTATAAATCTGTTTCATACGTTGTTGTCCAGGAACAACACTGGGAATGAAAGGGTTAAATAATAGTCCCATTACGTTGTTCTAGATGGCAAGCGTTCTTCAGGGAGTAGGATACCGTCACGAGTGCTGCAATGAAGTGTGATAGGACCGTTATTACTCTCTACCTATGTGAATTATCAGACGGACAGAGTGTGTTGGAATCTGCGACTGTTAATGATGCTGTGTAGTACATGAAGGGGTCGTCGTTGATTGACTGTAGCGGGATCCAGGATGACTTGGACCAAATTTCTAGGTGGTGTGAGTAATATCAGTTAGCTCTAAATGTGGAACACTGTAAAGTGTTGCAGATTAGTAGGAGAAACAACCCCGTAATGTTGTTACAGCATTAGTAGTGTGCAGCTTGACACAGCCGCGTCAATTAAGTATCTAGGCGTAACGCTTCACAGCGGTATGAAATGGAACAGGCTTATAAGTGCAGCAGTGGAGTAGGCGTAAGGTCGACTTGGGTTTATTGGAAAAATTTTGTGAATGTGTGATTCGTCTGTTACGGAGACCGCGTATAAAACGCTTGTACGATCCCGTCTTGAGTATTGATCAAGTGTTTGGAATCTCCAGCAGATCGATTTAAAGAAAGTTATCAAAGCAATTCAGAGGCGGGCGGCTAAGTTTTGTGACCTTCCAATCGGTGCTCACCAATAACAATTGGGCATTACATAACTCAGGATAGTAAAAGGTTTATGACTCGTTGTCTCTGTTCATATGGGTGAGTTATGTATGTCAGCTTCTATGCCCTAAACAGCTGTTTAAATAAAATGAATAATTAATCTGTAGTTTAGCCAGTCTATCAATCTGCAGATGATGACACAAAAATATATTTAAACAAACAGAAATTAAAGCTCTGAGTAACTAACAAAATAGATTCTATGATAATGTTCAAAAGATCTTCACTCACGAAGTAATTTATATATATATATATATATATATATATATATATATATATATATATATATATAAATGGAGTTTATTATTCTTTTTGGACATGAAAACAGGATGGTGGTCCTACTTTATACATCGGTAAGTAACTGAATATTTCCCCAACTATAGTTCGTGAGAGCCACAATAATTATCACACGCACTCGAGAGTAAAAGTTCCAAATTCTCACTCGTAAATTAATGAAGTCCATCTAACATTGCAGTTCCAAATGAATCTGCGATGAATTACAGTGTTTGTTATAAGACACAGTTTGTCAAAACACGAGCACAGGATTGCTGAATTATCACAATTCCACAGCCCTACTACCATCCATAGTTTATCACTTTTCAGAGACTTAGTTCCGCAGTCACATTCCCGTAAATGTTCTATGTTCACACATGCCTATATCTTCAAATCGCATGTTCGTAACGCGACTTCAGAGTCACAACCTTTCACCACCACGTTCAAGTTACAAGTCCCCTCCCAAGCGTTCGAAGCGTGCTCCACTTTCTCCCAAAATTGTATCTTTCCGCTCATCCTAACGTCTCATCTTTAAAATACAATTTCGCTTCCAAAATATTTTGCATTTGAATATCACACAATTAAATGCTTTGATCACCTCCCTACAAATGTAGTTTACATTTAAAAGAACAAATATATATTTAACAATACTAAAATCGGTTGAGACTGAAGCTCTTTGCTCGGGTATCTATTAATCGTGGCGCCTCAGTGTTCAAATATACTGCCGCCGTCGAAATATAGTTACACAATTAATATATTTAATTTATCATGGCTTTTTATTCAAATATATTCAGTTCTTAGCCACAAACACATATAATGCATTTAGTCGGCCATGAAATATTTAAAAGGCAATCTAAAACATAAAACGAACGTTACTAAGACTAATTTTAAATATAATAAAGTAGGCCCCTACATATATTAATGTAATACGCTTTCCTGGTTTCATTTTTTGTCTTTCTGTGGTTTAATCTATGTTCTGACACAAGAATATTACTACCTCAACGAAGAGCAGAGTAAGAGAGTAAAACATGGTTTATTGAAAGAATACGGAAATAGCGTTGTGCGTCTTTTAAGATATGTAGCGTGGTGCAATGCTGCCCATTTTCTTCTTAATCTTTCACCGATAAACACTACGTATCTATAATTGTAAATATAAGTCTTATAATACTATTATTACAGTAATGAAATTTATCGCCTTTTTATCTGTAAGAGATATTGAAATTGTAATTACAGCGTTTGATTCTCACACGTCTCCTGAATCCAATTATATAATTGTATTTGCCTCATGATCATGCCCTGATTTCATATGGATTTTTAGAATGGCTATATTGTGTTTCAATTGCAATCTGCCCTCGCTCATCCAACACCGCCGTTTCCTGTTTCTGAGCAGACTAGGATTTTCCTAACGACCTGTATTCCATTCACTAGGTCCAAACAGTTAGCCGGTCGGCTGGGAAAACCAACAACTTGCCAAAACTTATTTTTCACGTGGAAACAATTAGCTTTCCCCTTTATCTGTAATGTCACCGTTTGTAACTGGTAGATTCGATCAATGCGCGAGTGTTACTGAGGTGCTTCGGGAATTCAAGTGAGAGTCGCTTTGAGGGGAGGTGTTTCCGAGAAACACTGCTGAAGAAATTTGGAGGGCCGGAGTTTCAAGAGGACTGCGTAAAGATTCTAATGCCGCCAACCTACATTTCGAGTAGACACCACAGAGATAACTTCAGATAAATTAGGGCTCGTTCAGATGCATACAAGTTTTCATTTCCTTGTTCTATATGGGAGTAGAACAGGAATGCAAGCAACCAGTAGTGGTACTAGGTACCATCTGCGTCCCATGTACAGTGCAATGTAACAGCCTACGGCTGTAATCTTACAATACCCAAGTACCACTCGTCAATTCCGAAAAACTTAGAATATGTTGTAGTCCAGGTCTAAATATGAGACACGTACAGTATGTGATCGAAAGCATCCGGACAACCCAAACATAGTTCTTCATATTAGATGCATTTTACTGCCACATACTGCCAGGTACTCCATATCAGTGACGGCAGTAGTCGTTGGACAGTGTAGAGAGGAGAATGGGGCGCTCCGCGAAACTCATAAACTTCGAACGTAGTCAGGTGATTGGTTGTATGTTGTGTCAGAAATCTGCACGCGAGATTTCCACACTCCTAAATATCCCTATGTCCACTGTGTCTGATGTGGTAGTGAAGTGGAAACGTGAAGGGACACGTACAGCACGAAGCGTATAGACCCACCTCGTCTGTTGACTGACAGAGACCGCCGACAGTTAAAGAGGGTCGTACAATATAACAGGCAATCATCTAGCCATACCATCACACAGGTATTCCAGACTGCATCAGGATCCATTCCAACCAGGTGGGAGGTGAGATCTGCTGACCGTAAGCCACACACAGCACAGGTCAATGCCAAAAGACACTTCGCTTGGAGTAAGGATCGTAAACACTGGACAACTGAACAGCGGAAAAACGTAGTGTGGAGTGACGAATCACGGTAGGCAAACGTCAACTGCCGGCGAGCTTAGTGCCAACAGTAAAATTAGGAGATGGTGGTGTTACGATATGTTTGTTATCTTTGTGATCGCGTAACATCATATAGAAGTAGAAAGTGTGATCCCTCGTCTCCGATAACATGGGCTGAATAGGGTTAGTGCGGGAATTTCCCACTGCGCAGCGCTGCGTTCGTTTTAAGCGCTGTGTTCAGGTTCATAAACGCTATATTGTCTGCTTCGTTGCTGATTTGTGGTTATTTCGGGTTTTACATGAAGATTGTGCAGCGGTACAGATTATTTGTGGTGTGCCGAGTAAATATATTGATTGACAGGGTTAGTAGAGAGGCAGTACCCTACAAAGAAACGACGATGCCTTTCTGCTTTGTGTCTGGTTTCAAGACAAGGCGTCAAAAAGAAACACCTACTTTTGTGATGCTCACTTTAGTGAATATTTAATATTAGAAATATTTGAAACTGACAATTTCATTATTTGTGAAAAACAAAGTCGAACTGCTCAGAATTTACTGGCACTTGAAACTAAATTTAGTTCCTCACATTTCCCTGAAATTGCCGATGTATTCCTCTATCCCGCTAAAGTTATGAAAATCTCCTACAAAAATGAAAGCTTCTTGCAAAACTGTGAATAAAACACCGACGAATTTGTGACAGTGATACCATTTCTGATTTAAATAGAACCCAGTTGTTTGTTAGGGCTAAATTTCTTGATCTACTTGAACTAACTGTATGGAAAACGCAAGTAAACAAAAATTAAAAAGTACTGTAGCTTGTGGCTTGGCCAGGACAAACTCAAGTCAGAGAAGGCTAGAGTGATTGTGCTGCTGTAGACACATTACAGTCCCTTACGAACAAGCACAATTTTTATTGTGGTTTGTATGTGCATTCTTACCTGACTACCAGCTAAGAAAATCTAATCTAAATTCTGACTCAACTGCTGGAAAGTAATAGTTGAAAGCACTGAACTGAAAACTTTTCTCTCTAATTTAATCGCAGGAGACATTGTAGTAGATTTTCGATCATTATCTAGTTGATCTGCTGCAGGAATATTAAAGTGACGCGGTAAGAATAAATATTAGCGTTGCTATACAACTGTGGTATCGTATTGAAGCTGCATGGGCATCTGTACCTGTACAATATTATATTTGTCCAATGAATCCCCGTTGATCATCAGCATTTCTTCTTGGTTTAGCAATTTTTATGTCCAGTAGTGTAATTTCGGACGTTTATGAAGCGTTTCGTAACTGAACCCCCACCACAAAATGATGAAACGGAAAGAAGTCCACCGCTCACAACAGTTTCGCTGTAGATGCCGTAAAATTGTCGCATCAAATATGATCTTGTATCAAATAAAATTATCATTACAGATTTGCGTGCTACTATTTATTTTTGTCTGCAGTTCTCTCTTAATTCTCTTGCATCCAAAATTAAGAAATCGGTTTTCTTAATCTCTATGTGTATAAAAGCAAATGGAAACTAACTCACTCACTGACTAAACACGAAATCTCGAAAGTACTTCACTTATGAAGCTGAAAGTTGGTAGAAACATATTGTATAGGCAGAAAACGTCAGCTAAGAGAGTATTTAGTGATAGTTGCATGGCGGAGCATACCTCTCCTACAGACTTACGAAATGTACAGTATCATTCCGAATTTCACGAATTTTCGCACGCTTGACCTTCAAAACAAGAGGAACGTCACTGTCTACCTTAAGTTTCAAACGGTGTATGGGGGAGGGTACTTTGAAACATAAAAATATATCCATAATTACCTTGGTCGCGCCGTCACTTGAAACCGGCTCGACATATATATATATAAAACTAAGTGTGTTTGACTCTGTAACTTATAAAATAATAGGTAACGGGAAATTTTAATGAGGTAGGTCAACACAAGAAATGTTACACTTTCTGCGGAGCTATGAACATTGTTTATTGTATCATTTTCCAAACAGTTACAGCACAAAGATATAATTTTTTAAATGGAACAATAGTTTGTTCTATCGTGCATTGGATTCGTTGAAACCAGCTGCGTCCAACTCAATTTAAACTACATTCCTATCACTGTTAGTTTGGTAGCTACAATCCTTCAAAGTTTAGGGGGCGGAGGCTACGACAGCGTAGCTCACTGGCAGGTGGACATGAAACAGTGGGCCGTGCCCCAGGGGATAGCCACTCGGCCAGTCAGCTACGCTATCGCAGCCTCCGCCCCAGGAACTTTGAGGGGTTGTAGCTCCCAAACTAACAGTGATAGGAATGTAGTTTAAATTGATTTGGACGTAGCTGGTTTAAACGAATCCAATACACGATAGAAAAAACTATTGTTCTATTTAAAAAATTATATCTTTGTGCTGTAATTCTTTGGAAAATGATACAATAAACTATATTCATAGCTCCGCAGAAAGTATAACATTTCTTGTGTTGACCAACCGCATTAAAATTTCCCGTCACCTATTACAGTTACAGAGGCAAACACACTTAGTGAAACACCCTGGTTTTCGTTTGTCTCGGATCAATGGTTGTATGAAATAAAACTGGAATAATTGAGAACAACAAAGTGCGTTTCTCAATGTGACCCTGCATTTATATTGCATAGAAATCTATAGTTTTGTCCGATATTGCACACTCTATAAATTTGCACACTCTACTTTAAAAACAAGAGGAATGTCACTGTCTGTATAAAACTTCGTTTGGTGGAATTTTACAAAATGCATAGTATTGCTCCAATCTTTATGAATTTGGATATCCATGACTTTTAACCAAGAGAAAGATCACTGGGTACATAAATGTTTGTATGGTACATGGCAGAGGGTACCTTATAGAAAACTTTGACAAAAGAGCAAAAGGTGGAAATGAACAGAGAGATGGGAGAGAAAGAGGTGGATGCAGAGAGAGAGGGAGGAAGGGGATGTGGACTACGCGAATATAGGATAAATAAACACCTGGGCAACGCCGGGTTTACAGCTAGTATCGTATATTTTTTCCTTTAGAAAGCCTAACCTGTGCCATGAAATATGCTGCAGACAACTACTTTTGGTCGCATGACGCCCCTTTTCTCCGTAAAGCGACGAAAACATCTGCCGGCCTCGTGAACAGCTCAGGGGATCCGTACTGCTCCTGCAACTCCCTGGAAGACAGCTCAGTCCATTATACTGAATAAGGCAGTGGCGAGGCCAGTCATCACTCCACGTAACATGTGTGCGCCGCCAACGAGAGAGACAGGACGCAGCGCGTACGTCACATCGCATGATCAAAAGAGGCCTGAGCCATCGCGATCGCTGGCTGACTGGCTGGCCGCAGGGGCACAGCCCACTGTCTCTTAGCGGCTGCCCAGTCAGCTAGCGAACACAATGGCTTGGGCCTCTCTTGATCACGTGACATGATGTGCGCGCCACGGACTGACTTCCTAGTTGGCTTGCCGGCGGCGGTGGCCGAGGGGACTGAGGCGCGCCAGTCACGGTCTGCACGGCCACTACGGTCGGGGGTTCGAATCCCCCCACGGGCATGGATATTTTTGCCGTCCTTAGTATTAGCTAGTTTATAAGTAGTTTGTAAGTTTAGGGACTGATGAGGCCGTAGTTAAGTCCCATAAGCTCTACAAACATTTGAACATTTGTTCTAGTTGGCTTCGACATGCGTGCCAGTGACGTCACAGGGAGTTACAGCGAGGCCAACAAGAAAGACATGCCATGGTTCGCACGCCATGTCACGTAAGCAAGATACTCCTGAGGCAGCACAATTGATAAGCTGAGTGGCTGGCCACTATGAGCCACTGGGCTGTGCCCCAGCGGCTAGCCAATCAGCTAGCAATCGCACCGGCTCAAGACTACCTTGCTTACATGACAGTAGATGCGTGCCAAGGCCTGTCTTTCTCGTTGGAACATTGTGGGTACTGAAATTCCTGCATTGTATATATAAGCCTAAGAGATGATACAATAGTTAAAATACTCTATGGTGAAATGTGTCCTGTAAAATGAATTTTTCTGGTGTATGACTTTTGGCATAAAGCTGTAAACAATTTTTTACATTGTAGAGGACGCCTTTTGGTTTTGAAATACGAGTAATTACTCGCAAATGTAAATAATTTTTTTAAAGTTTACTTACCATATTCCCTTATTGTTGATGTTGCGGTCTTCAGTCCACAAACTAATTTTTTGCAGCTTTCCATGCTACCCTATCCTGTGCAAGCCTTTTCATCAGAGAAGAAGAACAGCTACCTACATCCCTTCGAATCTGCTTACTGTGTTCGTCACTGCGTCTCCCTCTAAGATTTTGATTCCACACACTTCCTGCTGACTCTAAGTTGACGGTACCTTGATATCTCAGAATGTGTCCCACCAACCTATCCCTTTAGTCTGGGTATGCCAGAAACTGCTTTTCTCTCCAATTTCACTGAGCACCTTCTCATTAGTTACGTCATCTACCCATATAATATTCATCATTGGTCTGTAGCACCACATTTCAAAAGCTTCTATCGTCTATTTGTCAGAACCTCTTGTCGTCCACGTTTCACTCCCATGCAATGCTGGACTCCAGACAAATGCGTTCGAAAAGGACTTACGATAAATTAAATCAAAATTGGATGACACAAATTTCGCTTCTTCATAAACTGTTTTCTTCCCGTAGACATTCTACATTTTATATCTTCTATACTTCGGCCTTCAGAACTCATCTTGCTACCCAAATAACAGATTCATCCTCTACTTTTAAAATCTCAGCCCTTAATCTAAATCCTTCAGCATTTTCTGATTTGTTGATACTACATTCAATTACCTTTATGTTCATCTTATACCTTCTCTTGAAGATACTGTGCATTCCATTTAATTGCTTTTCAAGGTCCTTTACTGTTTCTGACAGAATTATTATGTCATCGGCAGATCGCAAAGCTTTTATTTCTTCTTCCTGCGCCTTAATTCCATCTCCAAACTTCTCCTTGCATTCCTTCACAGCTTTATCAATGTACTGATTGAACAACATTGGGGAAAGACTACAAACCTAACTTACTCCCCTCCCAACTAATGCGTCCTTTTCATGCCTTTCGACTCTAATAACTGCTGCCTGCTTTTCGTACAAATTGAACATAATTCTTCGCTCCCTATATTTTACTCCTGCTACTTTCAGAATTTGAAAGAGTGTATTCCAGTCAACATTGATCTTTCTCCATATCTAAAAATGCTGAAACCGTAGGTTTCCCTTGACCTATCTTGTAAGATTAGTCATAATGTATGACCACCGTTTCAACATATCTGCAGAATCCAAACAGGTCTTCCCCAGTGTCGGATTCTGCCAGTTTTTCCATTCGTATGCAAGTAATTCCTGTTAGCATTTTGCAACTATGGAATTTCTCGTCTCATATATTTTGCGCAAAAGGTTTCTTCATAATTGGTTTCCTAGCGATATCAGCAGTTCAGACGAAATATCATCTACGCCATGGGCCTTGTTTGGAATCAAATCTTACAGTGCTCTGTCAAATTCTATTCGCATGTCCTATCACATCTTCCTCTACTTCGTCTTCTATGTTTATTCCCTTGTGTAGTCGCTCTTTATATTTCTCCCAACTTTTTTCGCTCTTTATAACATCTTAGTATTCCCCACTCGGAGATCCGAATGATTGACTATTTTACTCCCGGAGTATTTTACCCGAGAAGAAGCCATCATCATATATTCAGAGTAGAGCTGCATGTCCTCGGGAAACGTAACGACTGTAGATTCCCCTTGTATTCATTCTGCAACAACTGCGTGTCAAAATCACGTTACATGATGCTACGAGGCCAGCTCGATGAGCCTTAGATTAGATTAGATTAATACTTGTTCCTTAGATCATGTATACGACACTTCGTAATGATGTGGAACGTGTCAGTTTAGTAAATTATGTCTATACTTGACAATCTATATTTTAAGAATTTTTTTTGTAAATTTTTTTTAAATTTTTTTTTAATTTTTTTTTTTTTTAATTTTATTTTTTTTATATATTTTTTTATGTTTTATCTAAAAATTCATCTACATTGTAGAAGGAGTTGCCATTCAGAAATTCCTTTAATTTCTTTTTAAATACTAGGTGGCTATCTGTCAGACTTTTGATGCTACTTGGTAAGTGACCAAAGACTTTTGTGGCAGCATAATTCACCCCTTTTTGAGCCAAAGTTAGATTTAACCTTGAATAGTGAATATCATCCTTTCTCCTAGTGTCGTAGCCATGCACACTGCTATTACTTTTGAATTGAGTCGGATTGTTAATAACAAATTTCATGAGTGAATATATATATTGTGAAGCTACAGTGAGTATCCCTAGATCCCTAAATAAATGTCTGCAGGATGCTCTTGGGTGGGCTCCAGCAATTATTCTGATTACACGCTTTTGTGCAATGAATACTTTTTTACTCAATGTTGAATTGCCCCATAATATGATCCCATATGAAAGCAGCGAATGAAAATAGGCGTAGTAAGCTAATTTACTGAGATTTATATCACCAAATTTTGCAATGACTCTGATAGCATAAGTAGCTGAACTCAGACGTTTCAGGAGATCTTCAATATGTTTCTTCCAATTCAGTCCCTCGTCAATGCAAACACCTAAAAATTTTGAATATTCTACCTTAGCTACAGATTTATGTTCAAAGTCTAAATTTATTAATGGTGTCATGCCATTTACTGTATGAAACTGTATATACTGGGTTTTATCAAAGTTTAACGAGAGTCCATTTGTAGAGAACCACTTAATGACTTTCTGGAAGATATCATTTACAATTTCATCAGTTAATTCCTGTTTGTCAGGTGTGATAGCTATACTTGTATCATCAGCAAAAAGTACTAGCTTAGCATCTTCATGTATGTAGAATGGCAAGTCATTAATATATATTAAGAACAGCAAAGGACCCAAGACCGAACTTTGTGGGACCCCATTTTTAATAACTCCCCAGTTAGAAGAATTAATTGTGTCATCTACATCATGTGAACTGCTTATTTCAACTTTCTGCACTCTTCCAGTTAAGTATGATTTAAACCATTTGTGCACTGTCCCACTCATACCACAATACTTAAGCTTATCTAGAAGAATCCCATGATTTACACAATCAAACGCCTTTGAAAGATCACAAAAAATCCCTACTGGTGATGTCCGGTTATTCAAAGCATTTAATATTTCATCAGTGAAGGTGTATATAGCATTTTCAGTTGAAAAGCTTTTTTGAAAACCAAACTGACATTTTGTTAGAACATTATTTATACTAATATGTGAAGCAATTCGAGAATACATAACTTTTTCAAAAATCTTTGATAAAGCTGTCAGAAGTGAGATGGGCCGGTAGTTGTTGACATCGTATGTATCCCCTTTTTTATGCAAAGGTTTAACGATAGCATATTTCAGTCTATCTGGGAAAATACCCTGCTTTAATGAGCTATTACAAATATGACTGAGAATCCTACTTATCTCCTGGGAACAAGTTTTTAATACCCTGCTGGAAATGCCATCAATTCCATATGACCGTTTACTCTTGAGAGAGTTTATTATTTTCCTAATTTCTGAAGGTGAGGTGGGTGGAATTTCAATTGTATCAAATCGTGTGGGTATGGCCTCTTCCATTAATTGCCTTGCTCCTTCTAATGAACATTTAGATCCTATTTTCTCCACAACATTTAAAAAGTAATCATTAAAAATGTTTTCAACTTCTGACTTTTTGTTGATAAAGTTTTCATTTGTTTTGATGGTAATACCCTCTTCCTCTGCTCTTGGTTGCCCTGTCTCCCTTTTAATAATATTCCAAATTGTTTTAATTTTATTATCAGAGGAGCTAATCTCAGACATGATGCACATGCTTCTTGATTTTTTAATAACTTTTCTTAATGTAGCACAGTAGCTTTTATAATATTTTATTGTTTCTGGGTTATTACTCTTTCTTGCGGACAGATATAGTTCCCTTTTTCGGTTACACGATATTTTTATACCTTTAGTAAGCCATGATTTTTTGCATGGTTTCTTAGAATTAAATTTTACTAATTTCTTGGGGAAACAGTTATCAAATACCCTTACAAATGTATCGTGAAATAAATTATATTTTAAATTAACATCAGGTTCCTTGTAAACCTCATCCCAGTCTAACTGCTGTAGACTTTCTTTGAAATTTTTAGTTGTTAAGTCATTTATCGAGCGCACTATTCTGGTGGACAGTTTCGAATTACTGAACGGGGCTATTTCATATACTGTTACTAGCTGTGCACCATGATCCGAAAGACCATTCTCAATGGGACAAGCATTTATGTTGTTAAACTTATCTTGGTCTATAAAAAAGTTATCTATCAATGTACTGCTGTCCTTTACTACCCGAGTAGGAAAATCAATAACGGATGTCAGATTGAATGAGCCAAGTAAGACTTCCAGGTCTTTCTTCCTATTACACTCTTTGAGTGAATCTACATTGAAATCACCACAAATAATAATTTGCTTCCCCCTATCTGACAGATAGCACAACAAGGCATCCAAGTTTTCCAGAAATAACTGAAAGTTCCCTGAAGGGGACCTATATACTGTTACAATTATAAGATAATCATCATTAAGTTTAAGCTGGCAGGCACATGCTTCAATATGCTTCTCTACACAAAACTTTTTTGTTTCTAAATTTTTTACACTGTGATAGCTTTTGGCATATATGGCAACTCCTCCTCTTATCTTATTATCTCTACTTACATTTGAGACTAATTTATATCCACTGACATTCACATTTTCCATACCGGTGACAATGTGATGCTCAGACAGGCATAGTATATCTATTACATTATCAGTTTCTATAGCATCTAAACAAACTAAAAGCTCATCTATTTTATTCTTTAGTCCCCCAATATTCTGGTGAAAAATGCTAACATTATTTTTTACTTTACTTCTCTGAGAAATATTTGATTTTTCAACATTTTTAGCACCTGCCTGCCTGAGCTTCTCACTGGACACTGATCTTAGCCTAAAAAAGAAGTACCTTCATGAATTGCAGTGTCCCCCCTTAAGGACTTTGCTATCAACCCAGCTAGTTTCCCCTTCCCTTTCCTATTGAGATGTAGGCCATGTCTAGTGAAATCCCACCTATCAATAGCATCCACAGGAACCAAACCGATGTCCGACAGAGTGTCCGCCCTAAGCAGTTGATCAATCTCCATATTGACTCTCCTGACGGAGCGGTTCAATTGGGGTTGATCGTACCGCATGAAAGCAGGCAACAGTCCAACATTTGTCTGAGTCGTTGCAGAAGCTATTTTAACCAGGTCACACTCAATATTGTAGCCCTGATCCCTATCAATGCTGTTTCCCACCCCACCCACTATAACAACATGATCCTGTTTTGTGAAACCCTTACACAAGGAACCTATATCCTCTACCACCTGGCTTAGACCTGCACTGGGCTTGAAAATGTTTGTGACCTGGTACCTGTCACCTAGTTTTTCCTGTAAAATCTGGCCCACACCTCTTCCATGACTACTTCCTAACAACAGAACTTTCCTCCTACTATCTACTTTTTTTGAAACCGTTGGTTTCCTTGTGAAAGTCTGTTGCTTCCTAACTGCACCTACTTCTAAAGGAGCCTCTTCCTCACTTGACTGTGGTAGCAAGGCAAATCTATTGGTTGTGCCAATTGTGAAGCTGTCAGGAACTATACTCTCTCTGTGGCCCCTGTTCCCTGCTACCACTTCCCACCCATGCTCACCCTTCTCCCCCCTTAACCTCGTAAGTTCCTCCCTAGCACTATCCAGTTCAGCCTGAAGGGCCCTAATCTTCCCTTCCTGTTCAGATATTTTTCTGTCCCTTGAACACACTTTGCAAAACAAAGGAAGAGACTCATTTGCTTCCCTCTTTCCCACACCGCTACATCCCCCCCAATGAAACCACTTGTTACAACAGCTGCATCGAAACCCAAAACGAACAAACCTACTGCAGCTCAAACACATTGCATTCATGATTGTTACTACGTGATATTGACAATATATATTAACTAATAATACAAGGGTTACTAGATTTGCTTAGGACACTAAAATACGTGTAAGCTGTTAGTAAATGCACTTAAAATTGCGGTATAACACTAAATTTTCACACTCGCGAATTTGGCCTATGAATGTACACAAAACAACTTTTCGCGATTAATGAGCCAATGCGCGAAAAAAGAAAAGAACCTTTAATGGTGAGCTTGAAGACGACACTAATAAACGTATTTAGTTAGTTAACTGTGTTAAATGCACTTAAAATTACGGAGAAACGCTAAATATGAACACTCGGAATTTAGGCCTAACAAAGACGTATGTAAACAAACCGTACTTTTAGTGATTACTGGATAAATACGTGAGTAAAAGAAAAACCTTTAATGGTAAGCTTTAAGAGCACTGTAATAAATGTTTTTAGCTACTTATAGTGTTAAACTACGCTTTATTTCTACTTAAATTACTTATCTTTTCCGATCGCTCTGACACCGCACGTTTGGCCTTGTGCAGGGCTACCAACCAGTCAATCATTCAGACTGTTGGCCCTGTAACCAATGAAAAGGCTGCTGCCTCTCTTCAGGAACCACTCGTTTGTCCGGTGTCTCCACATATACCCCTCCGTTGTGGTCGAACATACGGTAAGGCTATCATTATCGTTGAGGCAAGGAAACCACCCTGCCTCTGCAATGCCTGTGGTTTACGAGGGTGGCATAACCCTTAAAAAGTTTTAGGCAACACCTGACGTGCACTGTACAGTGCATGGTCTTGAGTTTGTGAAATCGTCGCGAACGTGCAAATTTCGGGTTGAAATATTATTTAGTAGCGGAATTCATTTCGGATGCAATGCTCTACAAGTGAGCCACATCATCACTGTTAGGGTCTTTGCATTTTTTTTTCTTGTTAGTCAGGTTATGAGGTTCATTACGCAAAAGTGTAGCAACGGAAATAATTTATTCTGCATTCATATCAAATCTAATTTCATTCAGTAATCGTGAAATGTTCTGGTCCCATGTAGGTGACCCGCACGTCAGGCGTTTATTGCACCTGCTGAACAGCCAAAGTACTTAGGCGCGGGACAATGGGACGACGTGGTAACGTCCTCGAAGAATTTATCGATCACCATAATTAAGGTGGTAACAGACGCGGTGAGAGCCGAATCCATAACAAACGGCAATAAATTTTCAGCTATCAGCGGGAACGGGACTGATACATTATTCCGATCAGATAAGTCGTGGCCAGCAATTAATCGAGCAGTCCATTCATGAGTTAACTGAGGCGCCTCCTGCTGTTTATTTAAATATTGGGAAGCCCGGTAAAAAGCAGCAGGCCGTCTGGGATAGGAGATGTGGGGGAGGGTGAGGGAGGAACAAGGGGGGAGGAGGGAGGTGGGGGAGAGGGGGAGGGGGATGGAAAGAGGAAGACTGGAGCATGGCGAGCAGAGAGCCAGATGAGCGTGACAAAGGCAGCACGCGTGATTGCGTTGTCAGCCGCCAGGGGCGTACAAAGCCATTTACTAGCTCCCTCCTCGGGGCACCTGCCGAACTACTCTCAAGTCATGCCTAATATGTACTTAATAGCCCAAAAAAATATTAGGCGAAAACCATGACCAGCACCAGCGTTAAAGCTCTGCGTAAACGATGTGAATGAATTACGCTGCCTGGATACAAGTGTATGATAGTACATAATTATCATGAAAGACCACGTCTCTTTACTGACTGATTACAATAGGGTAGGAATGTGATAATGCCGTTGGCAGTTACGGGTGTGAAACTAGCCACATCATCAGGGTAACAGAACATATATAGACGCAGTGCACGTCCTAACGCTCTTCGGAATGATGTCAAACAGCTTTGGATCCTCCTTTGAGGCACGTTTGTTCACAATTGTTGCAGCTGGCGAACTACTCTCAAGTCGTGGGTAATATGCACTTAATAGCCCAAAAAAGTATTAGGCGAAAAACATGACCAGCACCAGCGTTAAGGCTCTATGTAGGACGATGTGAATGAATTATACTGCCTGGATACGAGTGTATGATATTACATAATTATCATGGAAGACCACGTCTCTTTACTGACTGATTACAATAGTGCAGGAATGTGGTAAGGCTGTTGGAAGTTACAGGTGGGAAACTAGCCACATTAGTAGGGTAACACGCCATGTCTAGACGCAGTACATGTCCTAACGCTCTTCGGAATGGTGTCAAACAGCTTTGGATCCTCCTTTGAGGCACGTTTGTTCAAAATTGTTGCAACTGTCCCTCCATATCTCCTTGGCTAGTACTGGGACGGAGGTGCCTTACAGTATCATCCAACTCGTAATGAAGGATGGAGAAGTCCGGAGATCTTCCTGTATGCAGCTAATACGTGGGAGGTTTGATAAGTCTGGTAAATTTGTATGAAAGAGTGCGAAATTTTCGGAACCTGCATTGTTGTTGGTAACCATGATATTTCCACGGATATTACAGCACGTTTCGGACGGCAGTTGTTATTAATTGATCGTTGGCTGCCAGCTGAAGTGGTGACAATGAAGACTATTTACTTTTAGGTGAACGAGCTTAAACGTTGAGCACGCTCTGGTCGGCCCGTTGAAGTCACCACCGATAAGGTGCATGATATGGTAATGGAAAGACGAAGAGTAAAAGTTCGCGCCATAGCTAACATTGCAGGCATCTCAAATGAACGAATGCATTATGTCCTCAATGAAAAACGGACGATGAAGAAGCTCTGTGCGCGATGGGTGCCGCGCATGCTCACTTTGGACCAAAAACGGAAACGAAAGAATATTTCTGCTCAGAATCTCACACTGTTCAGGCGCAATCCACAGGACTTTTTGCGCAGATTAATAACTGTGGATGAAACTTGGATCCACCGTTACACTCCAGAGGCCAAAAACATTCCAAACAATGGACGAAAAGTGGGGAGAGTGCACCAAAGAAGGTGAAGACTGTTTTGTCAACTTGAAAGAAGATGACTACTACCTTTTTCGATTCTCGGGGTATCCTGATAGATTATTTGGAGAAAGGCAGCTCCATAACTGAACCCTATTATGTTGCTCAGTTGGATTGTTTGAAACAGAAGCTAATTGAAAAACGTGCAAGACTGGCACGGAATAAAGTGCTGTTTCATCAGGACAATGCTTCATCTCACACAGCAGCTATCGCAATGGCAAAAGTGCATGAATTGGGATTCGAATTGGTTCCTCACCGTCCCTATTCACCAGACTTGGTTCCAAATGACTTCTTCTTATTACCAAACTTCAAAATTTGGCTTAGTGGGAAGAAATTTTCATCAAATAAGAAAGAGTCCGCCGCTGCGACAGACTATTTTGCAGAGTTTGATAAAGCCTACTTCGCCGACGGGTTGAAAACATTGGAAACACGCTGCGCCAAGTGAATAGTCTCGAAAGGAGACTATGTCGAGAAATAAAGAGAATTTTCGCCTTTAAGACAATGTTTATTTAATTTTTACCAGACTTATTAAACCGACCTCATAGACTAACCACAGTACTCTCTGTGGGCGTGCATTATCTTGTTGGAACGCAGTCCCAGTGAACTGTGATATCAACAGTAAGATGGGAGGACGCGTATATCTGTGACGTATCGTTGTACTGTCAATGTCTGACAAAGCACGGTTAGATGTGCATATCATTTAGCTACCCATACCATGATGCCAGGGGTCACGCCTTTTATCTCTCCACGATATTGGAAGGTAGTGTCCTCTGCCCCTGACCTTCATCGGAAATTATGGAGATGTGGGACTCATCGCTGAACATGATGCTAAGCCATTCGTCATCTCCCTATTCTTCCTGGACGCGGCATAGGGTTGGGAAAAACCGACCGGTACATATCCATGCTCCAGGGAGGACTCGAACTTCCAACGGCAACAACCGCGCGCTCCATGGCAAGGCACCTTAGAGCGCTCGGCCACTCCACTGCGGCTTTGATAGTATTAAAACCCGCATTACATTTTGATAACTAAGTTCAGTTTTAGTTTCCTAATTTACCATATATTTTACCATAGTAAAATTCAAATGAGGAAGTCTTAAATTATTTAAACTTTTGATTTCTACATTTGTTACCTGTAATAATAGAATTAAAAGAAAGGAAAACAGGCCATTTGAAAAACCAGTTATCTTCATCAGGTTTTACAGTAAGGTTAAACTGGAGATGAAAGAACCCGTAAACAGAAAATCAGTTGTTTCAGCGATGTCCGTCATCTCTAGCACGGCTCGACTCCAAACAGTGATGTCGGTGTTCTGGTGTCAATGGCAGTGGACGTATAGGACTGACCGGTAGGTCAATTCGTCCCACACACTGTGCGGGAATTCACAGGACGCTCCATGTCATAGTATCCCGCACTGCTTGTCGCATAATGTAACGGTCGTCTTGGTCGATCCAACCTGCACGACGTTTCTGGGTGCCATCATGTACACATTGATTCCATCGTGTGACATGTGAATGGCGAATATGCTTCGCACTTGAATGATACGATCTGCGAACCTCGTCTGCAAAGCATCGCTTTGTACTGTACGTAAACGTCTGGCTTCGATGTCTGACGAACGCAAATTGCCGGTACCAGCTTCGACAGAGCGGCGACATCACGAATACACTGTGGTGGGTGTTCTATACATTGTAGAGTGGTGTAAATTTGATCATTTACTCACATACTAATACAGTGTGCAAATCAATTAGGGGATAAACTGAGATATCTAGCTTCTGGAGTATTGCCATCGGCAGAAATGAAACGGTTCGACGACTTTCTGTCATTTCTACTAATTCGAGACGACAACATTACGGCAACGGAAACATGATATGCGACCGACAACCGAAATCGTAACGGAATATTCGGCTCCTCTTCTAGTTTCGGCCGAAATCGTAACCGAAACATGAGTAATTACATGAAAATTTCGGCAAATTTACATTACATCACAAATCACTACTTTTTCTACATTTCGCAGGCTTGTATTAAATCTTCTTGAGTGTGGAATGAATGAATGGAATCTTAGGTTTTAACGTCCCGTCAACAGTGTGGTTATTAGAGACGGAGCTCACGCCCGGATTTTTGGGGAAGGATAGGGAAGGAAATCGGCCGTGGCCTTTCAAAGGAACCATTCCGACATTTGCCTGGAGCGATATAGGGAAATACCTAAATCTGGATGGCTGGAGGTGGATTTCAACAACTGCCATCCCTAATGCGAGTCCAGTATGTTACCACTGCGCCACATCACTCGGATTCTTGAGTGTGTGTAAGCCTAACCAGGATTCCGTAGAAGATGACATTGGAGGCGAGCAGGTTTAGACAAATCGACGATAATTTTATTAAAGTACTTCCAAATTTAATTTTATTGTCCTCGTCGTGACGTTTTTATCTAAAAAAAATTACAGTAAGTTAGAGAAGAAGAAAACTGAACTCGACACAGTGGAGACTCGGTATTTCGAGTTCGGAACTACCAGTTTCCCAGAAATTGAGCGTCATAAGACAAAACAAAAACTACGGGTACATTGTTGTCTTCACCGTAAAAGGCGGAGTAAAGAGCTGTAATACTTTAAAACCTTCAGGCTGCCAATCTAAATGCCTATTTAAGTAAGTAGTTTAAAAAAAAAATTCAAATTTTTTGACACTTTTATTCTTTTCAAGGTCCATTTACTTCTATTTCGCACATAAATTTCGATAGTTCCACGTTGTAACTTTGAATTAACGAGACTCTACTGTGGAGCCACCACAAAAAATTCCACAGTCCTGCATTTCTTATTGTAGGAAGATACTCTTTAGGCACACAACAGACATGACGAGTAGATACTACGAAATGCTAGTGTCTGGACATGACTAGCACACTACAAAATACGCAGGAAGTAATAAGTTATTTGCTTCACAAGCAGTCTCTTAAAAATAATAATAATAATCTTGGGAGCTTTATTTCCGTTGTTGCAATCGACAAACAACTTTACATATCTCCTTTTTGGCATTCGTAAATACATAATGCATATAAGTTACAGTCATTAAATCATCTTCAATCAGTGCTGCAGAAAGTACTTCGAAAAATAAGGTGACAGTTCCGACTAACAGTATGATTCTTGTCACTATAAATTTAGGCAATCTGCACAGGGAAAGCTTATACCACATCATCAATGTTTCCTAAACCCATATTACTTATTACTAAAACTTCTCGATTTCAAAGAAACACATTAACAAAAATTTTCAGCATAACAAGGTGATAACCCGTTCTAATACGTACAAAACTGAATGAGTTAATTTGTAAATAACTTAGTACAAGAATATCACTATAATTTACGATTGCGATATATTGTGCTTAATAACAAAATACCCACAATTTTTTCGTTCGCGCGAGGGTAGACTGATAACAGTTAGACGGCGCTCCGTCAGCTGAGGTAAAGCGTTATTGCTGACTGAATCCATCCAGAACGCGACCCCCGACTTTATCAGTAAATTCAAGAAAGCTTGTTTCGGCAAAGCCTTCACTGGTTATAAGTCCCTAGGCTTACAAACTACTAACTGCGGCGCGTCAGTCACGGTCTGCACAGCCTCTACGGTCGGGGGTTCGAATCCCCCTTCGGGCATGGATAGTTGTGCCGTCCTTAGTATTAGCTAGTTCATAAGTAGTTTGTAAGTTTAGGCACTGATGACCCCGTAGTTAAGTCCCATAAGCTATACAAACATTTGATTTAATTCATTGTCTGGACTATAATTGTCTTCAGTACCGTGTCACTCTTGGAAGTGAGTCCCGATGACCACCCTGGACTGTCACCCGCTCAGCAACTAAGGGTGGTGTTCTGAGGCAGTGGTCGACAAACTCGTTCGTCAAAACAGCCAAATTGCAGCGCTTTATTTTTAAAAACTTTGCTTCGTTCCGGTTGCAGCGCTCTTATGATAATTGAATATATGAAAAAACCGTCTAAAAGCGAAATATTGGTTCTTTATTGTCAACCAGTTTCAACCCAGCAGTGGGTCAACTTCAGGGGTTTTTCTGTGTAATATACATTATTTACATTCAGAGGAATTCTAAAAGGGAACTACATTTGTAATTACATTAAACTGAAATAAATGAAAACAGAATAAACCCAAGTTGGTGTGGAGCGGTGCAGAAGCTGCGAGTCCTCGGATGCTGTCACTGCTGCAGGGAGCGAGCTGTGCTCTGCCGCACTTTAATAGCACAAGCTCCGCCCCTACGCCATCTCCAGTTAAAAGTGTTACAAATACTTGTTTGTGAATTAAAATTGCATTGATCTATCATTACTAGGTGTAAAAATATATATTGCCATAATTCTATTACATAAAATTAAACGCAAAATAATAAACAATAATTCGCCTGACTCTAAAGTTCTGGAGTACTGCCTTCCACTGGCCCAAAGAAGTAACTTTTATTATGAAAATAAAATTAGATTAAACACATTCAAAAGCTTTCATTTTTCCCAGAAAGGACATGTATGTTGTTTGCCAACCTGTATACAAAGCCACCAACTTCCTAGGAACAGTAACATAATGATAGACGCCGCTGGGTAGCCCATTCTAAAATTGTTAAGAGCAAGCTGTTGACAAACTGACTGAAGAATAAAAGTTTTAAGTCCGCTGTACGTTAACTGTGAATACTGTACCGAAATACAACAGAAGGCAGACAACGTTATTATATATTTGTGACTATAAAGCATTTACATTTATTTTATATACACGTATATACAATTCAAATGATGACCTGCTTGCTCGTAACAATTTGAGAATGGGCAACGTACGGCGTCTACCCGAGGACTCATGTAGAATATAAAATACGAGACATATTAAAAAATAGAAACACTGCGACAAAGTTATATAGCCTCCTAAATTAATAGCAGAAATACCGGAACATATTGCAAATAGCTAAAAGGCACAGGTAGCGAAATACGCCCTGTAGATATTTCGTCAATCACGCCTGGCTGTGGCCTCAAAACGGCTTCCTAGAATAGCGCGAGTCATGCGTACTGTCACTGTGTCCAGCCTGTGGTACAACAACAATACCCATTGGCCTGCAGTTTACAATCTCAGCTAAACATCGAAGACCGGTCTGAAAACAGGCTTTGACTTTCGTCGCTGCCAAATCGTCATAGCATGTGTTCTCGTAGCAGTGAACAGGTACCATTGATCTTTTCGGCCACTTTATTTATTTTTTAAATTTTTTAATGATGTAGAAATCGAGAATATGTGACATACAAAAGAAACAATAGTAATTATATTACGGGATGATAACAAAATAACTTCTCCATCACACGTGCAGATTTAATGGAAAAAAAAGCGGGGCAAAGAAATCTTGAAAATGAAGCATCTTCATTCACATAAGGGTGGTATGGCACTTTCCTCGATCGTTGCATGCCTCGTTCCTGCAGCACCGCCACGTAATTTGTCTGCAATTTCGTAATCGCTCGGCTACTCCACCGCGGCACTTTTGAAACGATGCATTTCCATTCCACTTCTTGTATTTCAATTAATTGTTTTGTTTCATATGGAATTTCTATCATTAAAGTGTAATCATGCTACATTTTTTTGTTTTCATTGCAAAAACTCTCAAGAACGTGTAAACATGCTATAAAAATCATTTGTATTCTGGTCACTGCGGGAAAAATATGTTAAGCTGTGCTTTAAGAATGTGCTGTTTTGTTTTCCTTCTTTCAGTCATTTTTCACATAAAACAGTAAAGTTGTTCACAGATAGAGCAGATCGAACGGTCTCTCTAATTACACGTTTCCAATTAATTTACTCATCCATTTTGACATCTATTCGCAATCAGGGTCCCGACTGTAACAACAATAAATAAGATCAGGGAGAGGGGAAGGAAGAGATAGAGAATGGGGGAATGAAATGGATATAAAAAGGAGAGAGGTGATATAGAGACAGCGAGGATTTGAGGGGGAGATGGATATTGTGTGGGATAAGAGGGAATAGTGTCATGGTAGGGGGAGGAGGATATCGACAAAGGAATGGGGAAGGTAGCGACGAAGAGAGGAGGTAGGAAGGGATAGATGAAGGAAGAAGAGGAAAAGTTTCGAAAGTAGGAGACGAGGTACTGGCGGAAGTAAAGTTGTGAGGCGGCATCGTAAGTCGTGTCGGGGTAGCACAGTCGGTAGTGCGCTTGCCCGCGAAAGGCAAAGGTCCCAGGTTCGAGTCCCGGTTCCGGCACACAATTTTAATCTGCCAGGAAGTTTCAAGAGTAAAAGAGATTACGGTATTTATGGCATACTCATTAGCTACTACGAAGCGTTGATGGGTTTTCTGACATTATTATTTATTATTCACATATTTTATGCCCACATTGGAGCACTTTAATCAATCCATACACATTTAAGTCTTAATCCTAGTTGTAGATTTGGCTTTCCTCTTCTGCTCCCAAAACTTCTTCATCCTTTCCGACCTGCCTGCCCTTTGTTCATCTGTTATGGTGTATTTTTTGCGTGTAAATGTCTTTAATTTAAATCTCGTGTCACTGAATTTCAAGATCGTCTTCTCTTCTCTGCCTTCAATTTGTTGCATTGTCAAGCCTAACTCATCTAAATCATCGTGAACTTCTTTGAACCAGTTATCAATACGTTATTGTGGACTTTCATGGGTCTCGTTGCTATATTAGCTCCACCATTTTGTTTAGACATCTTTTACCATCATATTCGTAATCAGCGACTTCAGAAACCCCCACGTGATGAGTTTTGTGTGAATGGGACGTCTCCTCGGGGTTTGGCCACGTCTGGGGATTCCGTCCACTGAGCGCCGTGTCCAGTGGACCGCGCGCTGGCCAGCCCTGGCGCCGACAATGACGACTGCCGGCCCGGGAGTGGCCAGCGCAAACAACGAGGCGCCACGCCACGCTTTCCTAGGAAAGCGGCCGGCTTTTCTCCCGAAGATGACGAAGCCGCGCCCGCTGCTAATGGGAATTCCCGCTCCACAGGTGCCTCCGTAAGTCGGGCGGACCCCGTGACCGCCGGTCAGACACGCCGTCTTCACAGGGGCGGCTAACGCCTCCCTCCCACAAGCGGGCATACCGCGATAACACCGATATTTTCTTATCTTATTCGTAAATGCAGTGGTAATTGTATTGCGGAAATACTTGCGTAAATTTTATTCTCTATATATGTTACAATTTAATTACATCTACATCTACATACATACTCCGCAATCCACCGTAAGGTTCGTGGCTGAGGGTACACTGTACCACTACTAGGCATTTCCTTTCCTACTCCACTCCCAAATAGAACGATGAAAAACGGAATACCTATATGCCTCCGTACGAGCCCTAATTTCTCTTGTCTTGGTGATCACTACGCGAAATGTAAGTAGATAGCTGCAAAACCGCACTACACTCAGCTTCAAATTCCGGCCCTCTAAATTTCCTCAATAGAAATTCACGAAAATAACGTCGTCTTTCCTCGAGCGATCCCCAATTGAGTTGCCGGAGCACTTCCGTGACACTCGCGCATTGGTCGAACCTACCAGTAACAAACCTAGCTGCTCGTCTCTGAATTGTTTCTGTCTTTCTTTAAACTGATCTGCTGCAGGTCCCAAACACTTGAGCAATGCTCAAGACGTGGTCGTACAAGCGTTTTACACACGGTCTCCTTTACAGATGAAGTACATCTTAAAATTCTCCCAATAAACCGAAGTCGGCTGTCCGCCTTACTCACAACTGTCCTAACATGTTCGTTCCATTTCATATCGCTCTGCAGTGTTACACCTAGATATTTAAACGAGGCGACAGTATCAAGAAGCTCACTACTAATGATGTCTTCGAACATTATGGGATTGTTTTTCCTACTAATGCCCATCACCATATATTTTTCTACATTGAGAGCTAGCTGCCATTCTTCGCACCAACTAGAAATTTTGTCTAAGTCATCCTGTATGCTATTACAGATAGTTAAAGACGACACCCTCCTATACAACACAGCATCATCAGCAAACAGCCGCAAATTGCAACTTGCTCTGTTCATCAGATCATTTATTTAGATAGAAAATAATAGCGGTCCTATCACACTCCCCTCGGGCACGCCTGACAATACACTGATCTCTGATGAACACTCTCCGTCGAGAACAACGTACTGCGTTCTATTACTTAGGAAGTCTTCCAGCCAGTCACAAATCTGTGAACCTGTGATTGTACTTTGAATGTGATGTTAATTTTGTAAGCCGAATCAATATGGTAAATGAAGTGATATTTGTATTGATATAGTAAACAAGCTGGTCTATTGTCCATTTCATAACGATTGACCCCTGACTTTGACTTGATATTCTGGTCACATCGCACGACGAACATCGATGTTCCAACCTTGCCGGAATCGTTGAAATGTCTACTTTTATTTGGGGCTTGAATATTACATTTAATTTGATAAGGGGCAACATATTCGGTAATATTTAAGATAAATCGTGTTTTTTCTGGCTTTTTCGGCGAATGTCAAGTTTAAGGTTGCACAGAAATCAGACAGTAATTAAATCGCTGATTGGATAAAGGAAGAAAGTCAACTCACCACTGTTTTGAGAAAACTAAGAAAAAACTTAACACTTAAATTAAAAAGTGTTATAGCAGGCTGTACTTTCGGAATTGTTGCTGGTTGTTTCTTTCTCTATTCCATTTATCGATAAGTGGACAGCTGCGGAAGAAAATGTACATCTCAGCGTATTTTCGATAAAATTGGATTTTCTTCCTTTTTCCAATCAGCGATTCAATTAGGAGAATATTTTGCTTTGCACAGTTGAAAGATCCAGCCTTGTTCTATATACAGATGGAGGTTCGTTATTTTCTTATTAGTCGTTTCGTCGCTATAATATAAAATACAAGAAACTGCGATTAAGCTTGACGTTATAGCTATTCAGACGGTGAGGGCATTGCTGTTAAGCTTGAACTTTTGTTGGTGACATCGGATGTGATTACTAATATATTGTCTTCCTGTTTGTCAGTTGAGAGTTTGCAAAGCAACTGCGTTAGTGGCTGCAGTATATGCGACGCTATGGCGGAGTTCAGTCATCACACCAGCGCGCCGCCACTGTTGCAATGCGCCAGAAGCGCCTATTCAACTGTGAAGAACAGCGACACAGACAGCCCACGCAAGCACATAACGCGTATGAACGAAAAAGCAAACAAATTAATTATGTGATATTAGCGCTTGGTGTAGATTTAAGACCATAAAAATATAACAGCTGTGAAAGGCACGGAGAGAGCTTGTACTTATACTTTTCGTCTTGATAATACGTATCATCATTAGGCGAACTGCAGAAGTCTACGTCAACCATTGTTAGGACAAAACGACAAATCAGATAATAACGAAACTCAGTCTGTAAATAGAACAAGGTTGATCTTTCAACTGTGCAAAGGAAAACTTTCTCCTAATTACGGTCTGATTTCTGTGCATCCTTAAAGTTGAGATTCACCGAAAAAAGCCAGAAAAAGCACGCTATCTCTTAAATATTACCACACATGTCGTCCCCTTTTCTAAGAAAATGTAATGTTCATACACCAAATAAAAGTAGTCATTTCAGCGATTCCGGCGAGGTATAAAACATCGATATTCGTCGTGCGATGTGACCGGACAATGAGTTAAAAGTCAGAGGTCAATCATTATGAAATAGACCGTAGTCAGGAACTTTGGAACTGTAACGCAATCTTTGACTGAGGAGCGGTAGTATCTCGCAGTAGTAGTTCGAGTGCACAGTTGGTGTGGTTGTGGTGACGACAGAGAATCATGAAGTTATTAATCAGGCTAATTAAATAGATATGGGCACACTACAAGTAATCAGAAAGATACACGTAAAAGAGTACTGTAATATTTCGCCGTCAAGAATAGCTTATTATGCCAATAAGTAAGTGCCAGTAATGACCGCCTCACTAGATCCAGCCAGTCAGTCCTCTACTGGCATGTACGGTTAACCATGGTATTTGAACTGTTCTTCTCAATAGCGAACCGGAATTAGAGAAAACAATGTTAACGACTTTTTACCCAAAACATGCATCAGACAGAGAGTAAATCATAAAATATTAAAAGCGAAATTGAGCAATATCAGTTATGCTGGTTACGAATGACAGTTTCAATTATAAAAACTGCAAATCAGTGTAGTTATAGTTGTGCAATCCTGAACTGCCTATTATTCATCGTAAAGTCATTAAATTTATTCAGTTATCATTGTTTGATCAAGGGCAGATTAATTTACACAGTGTGTAGACAAAAAGTAATGAGTGTTCAGTACAACAATACAGCTATTATTTTTTTCATTTTATAACTGCAAGTAAGATATTGTTGGGAGCATTTCTTTTCTCAAGTAATAGTGTTCATTAACCACGCGAGTCTTTACTTCATCTGAATTGCGAGACTTTTCATAAGACGGACCAGTTACAATTTTTACAATTACATAGGCAAAAGTGAGAGTGTAATTTTGATTAGGTAATTAACATTACCAGACTATTATTATTAAGCTGGTCACTTATTTAGTAAAATTTGCTTACTTTGGTTTATTGTGTGTTAGAAGTCATAGACTTTACCGTGAGGTTTAACAGTAATTCAAAATATAGCTTTGCTGCTAATTGCTACTTATTAACACGCAATAGTTATAAGTTTGCTGCACTTTTTGACAGTTGATTTATTTTTAATACAGTTTTGTGCATGGCCTAGCTTAGCTACAGTTCACCTATGTAATTAGCCCTTCATTAAGTTTCGTAATTAAACAATTTACAAAACATTGTTCGCTCATTCAGTGAGTGTGGCGACAGTAAATCGTTTTCTGTTTCTTCGTTCAACCTTTTGGCAACCTTCTAGCTTACGAAATATTTCACCTACTTTACTTAGATTTTTCTGGAAACTCTAATGAACATAAGCTGTATATTTTTCAAATTTATAAAATATCAATGTATTTGTAACAAATGAAGAGGAATTGTTAATCTCGAAAAGTTATTGGGCAATTTACAACAAATGTCGGAACGATACTCTAATGGAAATTCGGTTAGAAATAGGCTATAATTTTGCTAAATATGTAAAAGTGGATGTTTTCTTGTACATTTGTTCGTATTTTATGCGCTGCCGTACCGTTGGTTTGATTACGATGAAACTTTGGGAACATATTACTTGCACTTTGACCAAGGTTAGAGTCATAATTGTATCAATGAACGACACATAGTTTAGGAGATATGACGTTTTGAACGCTCTGGATGCTTGAAAAGGTGCAACTTCGAAAAGTTCTACATCAACTTATGGCAATTTTTGAAACAGTTTTCTACTGAGCATACCAACAGACATAATTGTAGGCATAGCCTTTATTACTGTCTATCAATATAAGTAAACATTATTATCAGAAATCTCAATTTCACACGACACTAATAAAAATTCAGATAGATAAAGGCTTTATAAATTTAAAATATCAATGTCCAGTTTTTTCTCTTTAACCCTTTCGGTCTCGAATTAATTTTTCCTGAAAAAAAAAAAAAATCATGACTTCGATGTAAATTATAATTTTTCAGACATATATTTCCAGGTGACCCCCAAGGGGGATACACCTTGTCCCCATTTAAGGGTATTGTATTCAAGTCAGTGCAGTGTAAGTCGAATAGTCAAAGAATTTTATTTTATTGCACCAGAGTACATAAATTGCACAAAGATTACTTAATGATTCTATTCATAAACTATGGTCTTACATTTGTGAAGAATGATAATCAAAAACCATTTTTCTTTCTATCCACACACAAGTGAATGTTACATTTTACGTAATAAAATAAGTGTTTGCTTTTGCAACCCGGTCTCTTGTACCAGTCAAATTATATATATATATATATATATATATACATATATATATATATATATATATATCAAACACTTATTTTATTATATATATATATATATATATATATATATATATATATATATATATATATATATATATATATAATTTGACTGGTACAAGAGACCGGGTTGCAAAAGCAAACACTTATTTTATTACGTAATATATATATATATATATATATATATATATATATATATATATATATATATATATATATATATATTTTTTTTTTTTTTTTTTTTTTTTTTTTGTCACTGACCACAGGAAAATGCCCAGCTTTGTCCAAACCAACCCCAGCTTCTCGACCATCTTCCACATTGGTTCATTTTGAAGTACTTGGAGGTGGCATTGGCGTCTAGTGGGACACCCCTTTTCCTGGCAGCTGGCGTAACTATTTGTGTCAATACTTTCAATGCACTTGCCCTAATGTGAAGGAAGCATAGGGTCTTATTTTTAAGAAAACCTAGTTGTGTTACATCTTTCTTGTACTCAGTCGACGATTTTACACTTGCAATATCTATTGCATGAGCAAACATGTAAAAGGTCCATTTTCGCGATATGTTAAATGTGCAATACTTTGGGATCAGAAAATCCTTCTTGTCGACGCCTCCTACATGTTGATGGTAAACTTGAATAAATTCTGGCTGGTCGATTTCAATACATTTCTTTTCAGTTTTATCACATATTTTACACACACCTTTGTTTCAGGCCTTCGTCTATCTTCGTCTCTGAGCATTGTGAAATCACCGTAAGATGGCTAAAAAGGCAGCGAAATAATTTCCTAAATTTCTATGCTATAACAACCTTTCAGCCACAATGACTTGATTTGGAGACAAGTATAAAATTTTGTTCTGAAAGACACCATTAGTTTTCACCTAGAAGAATGAACGTTCATACGCACAAATATTGCTTTTCTCTTTATTACCTAAAGTCAAAAGCTACTAATCGGCTGATGGGAGGTACAAAGATTTCTGGGAAGCGTCCATCTGACAGTGTACATTCAGTTTTGTTCCATGGTGCCAGAGATTGGCAAGAAATGTCGACACTGTTTGCAAATAAAATCTCTGCTTTTGACAATATGAAGACAACAATCACAAATGCTACAATTTAACGAATTTTTATATATGAAGCAATTATTTAGTATGTGTTTATATGAGTACGCCATGATCTAAGGGGTTAAAGCGGCTACGATAAAGAAAATTCAGTTGTGTTATGTGAAAATTTGTTTTTTCATTAGTTCGAAGCAGAAAGGTATCTACTACTATAGCACATCATATAAACCTTCAGACAAATAGTTTCCCCCATGTAAATGTTTTGTTTCTTGCTCTAGATGTGTTGCAAGTTGTATTAGTAGATTATCAGCTTACGATTAGTTAGAAAAAAATATGTTCAAATGTTTGTAAATCTGTTGGACCAAATTGCTATGGTCATCAGTCACTAGACTTACAAACTACTTAAACTAACTTACACTAAAGACACACTCACCCATACCCCCGGGAGGACTCGAATCTCCAGTCGCAGCGGCCAACCAGTCCGTTGCATGATGCCTTAGACAACGCGGCTATTTTTATCAAAGATTTTCATGGGGTACAGTTTAAACTACACCGATTGATCCAGAGTTTGCTACAGTTTAAATTAGCTTAACAACCTTAAAATGCCATTAATGGATAGAAAAATAAGTAATTACATGTATTTTGGAGATAAAAAAGCAGGCCGTCCTGGATCCGCCCCTGGTGGCAGATACTTGTTATTTATAGGCGTTTCCGACCATCTGACTGTTTACAAAAATATTCTAATGTTTGTAAATCTCTGGAACTCAATTTCTATAGTTAGCAGTCCCTAGTATTATGAACTATGTAAACTAATTAAACTACCGTAGGAAACACAATCACCCATGTCCGAAGGAGGACTCGACACTCCAACGGGGAGCAATCGTCCGCTCCGCAGCAAGGCACCTTAGTACGCTCGGTCACTTCACCGTGGCAAAAGTGTTTTCACATATCTGCGTTGCTTTTACCAGTTTCTTTGGCTCTTCAGTTTATTTCTGCCTTTTTGGCCCACTTTAGGTTATGGTAGTAACACTAAAAGTGGGCCTCTGCGATCGTCTTTTGACAGCTCGAAATTTAAATGAAAATAACGGCTTAACCATTCATCTGACACGAAAACTTAATAACCGAAATTGTAGAGGTGAAAATTCTCTACAACTTTGCTCTGTTTTTCTTTCTTTTTTTTCATATCTCGTATCGTTTGAGAGATATTTGCAAAAATAATCGCATGAACCACGGAGTTTTGACCACCCTCCATTTAATTAACGAAAACCAGCCGTTCGAAGATGTCACGTGACATTCCTCGCCCAGAGCTCTCCGTGGCATACGCCATCTTGCGTTGCGTATTTGATGATTTTCTTATTGTAAGTTATACGTCATTTCAAAGCAATGGCGCAGTGATGAATTAACAAAAGACGTCGTCCTTCGTACGATATATGATAGTCTAGTGTCTACAAATGCCATATTTGCATCAGTTAACAACGACCATGAATATTATGAAAATAAATAATACAACTTCTATCGGTCAGCTGTAGCATAGTGTGCAATTCGTTGGACTGTGCCGCTGTAGGGTTTCAGACACTCTTATTACTCAATTTTTTAATAATGATTTTGCAGCCAGGATCGCATTTTTAATTTATTATGTTACCGGTTTCGGCGTGCTCGACGTCATTTTCAGATCTATTATACAAAGTTGAACAAGTGATCTGTATACATGATTGCCAAGACACTACCTATATATAATTACATGGTTACATACCTGCCGTATTTTTCATAACTTCACACCTTTTTTTACATACGAAAAGAGTACATTTAGGTTGAGGCGTCACCAAACCTGGATGTACTCTTTTAGTATGTAAAAAATGGTGTGAAGTCAAGTAAAATACAACAGGTATGTAACCATGTAATTGTATATAGGTAGTGTCTTGGCAATCATGTATACAGATCACTTGTTAAATTTTGTATCTTCAGATAGCGTCGAGCACGCCGAAACCGGTAACATAATAAATGAAAAATGCGATTTTGGCTGCAAAATCAGTATTAAACAATTATAGATCGCCCCATTGAACAATGAGTTCCTTATATAATTAATAATAAAACACGCCAGTGAGATTTTTTTTTTTTTTAATTTCGGAAGACAACAGCTTTCAAATTAGAAATTCCTTTTGATGCACTCGTTTCCAGATATTTAGAGCTCCTTCGCTAGATACCCTGTAGGAGTCGCGGAGGCGGGATCAGCTGGCGGGAGTCGGGGCAGGCCTTGCCTGGTGGCCCACATAGGCTGAGTTATGTGGGCAATCTCGGCGCCGCCCCTCGGCAGCCTCCCCCACGGCCAGGCCGCCCCTGCTGGGGTGCCGCAGCCGCCGCAGCCGCAGCAGCAGCCGCAGAGCCTCAGCTTTGAGTCGGGGCGACCAACCGCAGAGCGCTGCACCACAAGATCTCTGTCACCTCCGTCTCTAATGACCGCGCTGTCGATGGGACGTCAAACCCTAAGCTTCCTCTCTGTCACCTGCCAGTACCTCACGCTCCCTGCTGCCAGGCCGTCACTTATAAGAGTCGCCTCTTAAACTCTTATATGGCAATCATAGAAAAACTGTATTTTTATGTAACAAATGATCCTCCCTTAGGGGGGGGGGGGCGTACACGAGAAACAAGAACAAATATAACCTGTCACAAAATCCACAATCTTTCAGTTTACATCTACATGGGATACTCTGCAAATCACATTTAAGTGCCTGGCAGACGGTTCATCGAACCACCGTTATACAATTTATCTTCCATTTCATCCTCGAAATGCTCGCGGGAAGAAAGAACACCTAAATCTCTCCGTTCGAGCTCTGATTTCTAGTATTTTATTCTGATGATCATTTATACCTGTGTAAGTGGGAGTCATCAATATTTTTTCGCATTCGGAGGAGAATGTTGGTGATTGTAGTTTCGTAAGTAGCCCACGACGAAGCGATAAGCACCGTTGTTGTAATGATTCCCATCCCAGATCCTGTATCATTTCCGTAACGCTGTCTCCCCTGTATCGTGACAATAAGAAACGACCTGCTCTTCTTTGGACTCTTTCGAAGTCCTCCGTCAAACCAACTTGATAAGGATCCCACACTGGGCAGCAATACTCCATAAAAGGACGGACAAGCGTATTGTATGCAGCCTCTTTAGTAGTTCTGTTGCAGCTTTTAAAGGTTCCTCCAATAAAACGCAGTCTTTGGTTCGCCTTCCACATGACATTACATAATGAAGTAATGTATATAATGAAATCATGTACAATGGTAGATGGTAGTTCAAAGCATCTGCTGAAATGGTTTTGTAATTTTAATTGAAATTTTTAATTTTTTTGTAACTCTTCAAGTTTATGAACAGATGATTCACAATGATACAATTTATTAAAAATATTCTACGAAATTGCCTTAAATGTTTTGTTGTACAGCCTTAACGATCATATAAAGAAACCCACAAAATCCTTTCAATTCATTGATATTTAACGAAGTTTTACGTTTTATTATTTCTTAACTGAAAAACTGCACACAGGTACTTGAAAGTCACGAAGTAATCACATTTTTATTCTTCACTAATGAAGTCTGTTTCACTCGTTCCGCCGCGGCGGAGCGGCCGAGCGCATTGAGGCGCTATGCTGCGATGCGCGAGGCCGTTCCCCGTCGGGGAAAAAAATTATCACAGTGGGATTCGAATCACCGAATCTATGGTTGTGAGGCCAGAGCGCTGCCACCAGAGTTACACCGGCAGATGCTGTAACGGCTTTAATTATTGTTACTTACGTGTACTTTGCAAAATTTTAGCGTCTATTTTCTCGACAATTTTCGAGAGTTGCGTCGAATGGCTTTGGTTGATTGGTTATGCACTTCACATACCATAAATACCAAGAAATTCTATAATCCGATATCTTATGGTCTCTTTGTATATGCCAGAGTGAACCTGATACTTCGTTGTTGTTGTTGCATTACACGGCTTTAAATTATACTTAGACTGTACACAGCCTGCTCACTCAACCTTCGCATCTTAAACACCTCGACTCAACGTATCTCATTTAGTGTCCCTCTCTTTCTCACATGCACACACAGTCAGAAACAAGTGCCGGAAAAAAAATATAGGTCCACGAATAAGTGTATGTTAGTCAAACACATCGTGCAATACCATAAAAAAATCCGTCCCCCTCCAACAATGATTAAAGATACCGAAACAACGTTTTCGGCAAAGGAGAATGCGCATAGCAGAATCTGTAACGAGGTGATAAAAGCCTTGAGATAGTGTTAACATCGTTTCGGATCTCCCCCTAACCGGCGAAGGGCACCAGCGCGTCGTGGTAAGGACTCTACAAGTCACAACGGCAGTGCGTTCTAAGGCGCCTTGCTGCGGAACGGCCAGCCGCAGTGGCCGAGCCGTCTCCGGCGCGCCAGTCAGAGTCTGCACGGCCGCTACGGACGAGAGTTCCAATCCCCCCTCGGGCATGGATGTTTGTGCCTGCTTTAGTATAAGGTAGTTTATAATTAGTTTTTAAGTTTAGGGACTGATAACCCCGCAGTTAAGTCCCATAAGCTTTACAAACGTTTGAACCATTTCACTAGTTCCGGTATTAATAACACTCGTATTTCACGTCAGTGCCGAAGAAAATCTACGTGTCATTGTGGAGTAACATTTTCAAGAACGGCTCTCTGTAAAATCGTGGTGTTCTTCGACAGACAATCAGTTTAATAGGCCTGTTCTGTCACCGCATCGTCTTACGGAACCGTTATCTACGCTTTCTTGACAACGGTCTTCCAGAATTACCGAGAAAGATTCTTTTGGCGCCACGAATGCGCATGTACTTCATCATGAGGGGCGTTTGAACCTTGTAGATGTCAGGTCACACATAATCTAAACATAGCATTCCCATAGAGATGGACCGGTAGATATGGGCACGTTTCATGGACCCCAAGGTTTCCAGGACCTTACTACTTCGTTTTGTTTTCCTTTGAGCATGGATGAATGGCGAAGTCTACAGGAGCGTATTTGATCGTTCGGATTGTGAATAGTGCAGCCCTCACAAGAGCTACACATGGTGTTAGTAGAAAACGGTGCATTGAAATTTGTGGTGAAATTTTTGAAAAATATCTTTGAAAGTCTTCATTTCACTTAGTTTTAAATTTGTTTGTATAACATACTAACAGTTCAATCTCTGAATACATGTTACATGGTATTTTTAACACAGACAGCGTTTACGTCCTTCCAGAAGGACGAGAACGACTGCTTACTTTTTTTATTCTTGTCTGTGAGAATTTGTGTACAGTGTCATATTTTATTTCTTTGAATCGCCTTCTCACATTGCAGATCAATTTTAGCTTGTATTGTTGATTGCAAACTTGTTTCATATATCTGCAAAGTTGAGGTTCTTACAGAAGATACTGAAGACTTCCTCGTAGTTTGGTTTATATTTCTTGAACTTTCTTCAATTTTTGACACATTTATATGTATGTATTTCATCTTAAATGATGTTTTAATAATAACGATTCATCAGATTAAAATTATAAATCATTCATTTTGACGTCATTCGAGAAAGAAGGGCCACGAATAAAAGCTAGTAGTAAATACTTTGCAAAACTAATGGCGTGATTGTGAAAAAAATCACTTATAACAATCTTGTGCAGTCATATGAAGGTAATTAATAGCTTTTGAGAAAAAAAATTAAAGCAAAAATAATCCTGCGTCCCTTCTCCCTTATAAAGTATTTACTACTAGCTTTTATTAGTGGCGCCGCTGGGTTAGATACATGATATGATGTACTTGTCGTTTCAGTTGGACCGAATTGAGGGGATCCTCTTGGGTGTAGAACATGTCAGAAAATAACAAAAAGAAATCAGATGTGTTAATGTACCTTCCACAGATCCCAAATTCTAATTGCCATTGTGCAAGTGGAATCGGTGAGAAAAACAAAATCTTAAGGATATTTACATTTTAAAGGACACAAAACCCTTTACTTCTTACTAAATGTTGAATATACTAGATGCATATAATAATTATTGGCTATTTTTACAACGCTTATTAAGAACGATCACGTAATTGCACAAGATTAGTATTGAAGTCAGATTGAACACAATGTTAACATTTGTGAACATTATATGCAATAACATGCACCAGTCACTTCTGCACTTCGTCAATTGAATGTAAGGAATTGGCCAACTAAAATCCTTTAGACTTTTAGACTGAGCTTTATTGTGAATTAAATATTTTATAGATGCTGGCATGTTATTGAAAATGTGTATTGCTGAATAATGGGTACTTTTCTGAGCCAAAATAAGTGACTTCAAATCTTTGTGAAATTTACTTTTGTTTCTTGTATTGATCCCATGAACTGCGCTATTGGTTTGAAAATGAATAATTACATTAGAGAATAATTTTATTGGAAAGTAGTAGTTCGCAAGTATCCCCAGTTCTTTAAATAGCTCTCCACAGGATGCTCTTGAGTTGACACCGCAAATTATCCGTATCACACGTTTTTGGTCTCTAGAAACCTTAGGTTGGCCCCATGAGTTACCCCACAAAATATTTCACCTTGACATTTTGAATGAAAGTACGCATAATACAATAGGCTTTTTTTTATGAGCTCCTGTCAGTTATATTTATTATCAAGCTGTAATCCCAAGAATTTGCCACTGTCAACTTCTTCTGCCTACGTTAGGCACATACTAGCAGGATACCTTTTACAAGTCCTAAGCTGCATTTAGTGTGCTTTCTCGAGATAGAGAATTGGATAAGAACAATTTATTAATACCCATGCGAATTTCATTAGTCGACCTTTCAAAGGTTCATTTAATATTTATTGCGATGGTTGTGTAATTTGCAATTAAAACAAGTTTGGCATCCGGTAATGTTACTGGGAAAAGGTCATTTACTTATACAAGAAGAAGCAGGGGCCCTAAGATGTTCAAATGTTTGTTGAGCTTATGGGACTTAACTACGGGGTCATCAGCCCCTAAACTTACAAACTACTTACGAACTACCTTATACTAAGGACGGCACAAATATATATGCCCAATGGGGGATTCGAATCCCCGACCGTAGTGGCCGTGCAGACCGTGACTAGAGCGCCTCAGTCCCCGCGGCCACCGCGACCGGCGCCCTAAGATGAAACCTTAGGAGACCGCACATATTATTATTTCCCAGTTAGATGATGTCACATAGTTCAACATACGTCTCTTTCCTATTGAAATGCCTTGTTTCCTGTCAGACATATACAAGTCAACAATTCTGCATTATTTCCTGTTACACCGTAATATTGTAATTTGCTTAAAAGGAAATTGTGATTTACACAGTGAAAGAAAAATTAAAAAACATAAAATCATTTAAATCGTATTCAAAGAAAAGTCACTTTCGTATGCAGAGCAGTGGATCTCTTTTCACAGGCAAAGTTTTTGAAAAACAAATGGAAGAAACATAGAGACAAAATGTACGACAGTAAATCTTCGTTCTTTTCCTTCGCTCTTGTTGCTGGTAGACGATTCGTACAAAATTATAGCATAGGATGTCGAGACTTCTGGTGAAAGGCATGAATCTTTTAGCCCTAAAAGCAGATTCCTAAAAGTACTTAACAGTGAAATACGTCGAAATTAACCAAAAATGGCCTTGACTCCCTTGTGCTCTGAACACACCAAATTATTTACCCACTTTACTCTTCAAGCCTTCGAGGTTTCTAACAGGAATTTCTGTACACTCTCTAAAAATTTATTTTTCAAAGTTTAAAAATACGAAGTACGCTACTCGATTACAATATTTAACCCTTTGATACATAGTGTAGCTGATCAGCTACGTACCTGATTTTTTTCCATTTCTTTTAAACTGTGACCGAGCGAGGTAGCGCAGTGGTAGCACACTTGACTCGCATTCGGAAGGATGGTGGTTCAAATCCACCTCCGGCCATCCAGCTTTAGGTTTTCCGTGATTTTCCTAAGTCACTCCAGGCAAATGCCGGGATGGTTCCTTTGAAAGGGCACAGCCGATTTCCTTCTACAATCTTACCCAAACATCCGAGCGTAAGCTACCCCTCTAATGACCACACTGTCGATGGGACGTTAAACTCCAAGCTTCTTAAACTGATCAACATTTTTCCACAAATTCATTTGTAGTTGCTTGTATACGTAGTATTACATAGGCAAGAAGCACGTCATAGAAATGATAAGTCCCAGAGTGCTACTGAATCACTACGACAGTTAGCTGCATTGAGTAACATGTGCGTATGTTTACTTTAGTGTACCTCCGTTATTATGTAAAAGTAGTGAAGCAAATACTACCGTTGCATTAAGAGTTACTTTATGAAAAGATCAGCGGCACAATAGTGACATTTACTGCATCAGTTACAGTATGGAAGCGTTATATAGCTGACCAACTATGAGCGGTTTGTTGTTAGTAGTGCATAATCATTTTAAGGAATTTTTTAAAATATTTTTCTCAGTATATAGGCACTGTATATTAACCGTTGTTGCTTTTACAGCTTCAAATAAAAAGTAATCCATTAAAGGGCTAAAAGAGTCATCATTTCACGGTCACATATCACTAAATAAGCGTCAGCTCAAAATAGTTCGTATCTTACTCATATCGTCACTTGTAAAATGTTCAAATTCTTAGCGCTCATTAGTTTTTGCCATAGTTAAAGTCCTGACGAAGCGGCCGTTTGTTGCGCAGATTCTAGCAATGTCCAAACGAAGCAATTCTGCTGTCCGGACAGGTCCCCTAACTTCCAAGACAAGGTATGCCGTGTACTTAGAACACCAGGAGGGTGTCTTCAAGTATTTTATTTCACTACGGCAGTTTTGTGCCCTAGTCACTTTCTCACTGGCACATCGCCATTGACTCCAAAAGTAGCAGAGTTCTTAATATGAAAGATCTCTTTTCGCACACTAATTCAAAATTTTTAAAATATTAAATATAAAAGTTATGAACATTCATTCACCTTGGGACTTTCATCATCAGTACAATGGTGTATGTAGGAAATAAAACAAGCCAGCATTTATGAGAGTAATCGCCCATACTAGACAATATTTATGTAAAGTTACTGGCAAAATAGGCAAATATTCTTAAATAGTCACACGAACAGGAGAGCAAGAGGGGAATATCATGCTGCTTGTAAATTCTGAGTTACTGTGGAGAATACAGTCATCTGACTATATTTCCCTGATGAATTGATGTGACAAGTCTAATAAATCCTCACTAAAGTTCGTTGCTTTCATGATGATAGCTTAAAGTAATAAGCTATCTTCTAAGATATGCATTTAATTCCATTCCATGATGGTGGTGGTGGCGGCTGGTGCAGCAACGGTGTTGAATAATTAAAAAATTCTCAGTCTCTGTTGCAATATTTTATTCTTCAATAACGCGTTTCGCGCTGTTAGCACATCGTCAGATTGGGCGGAGATGGAGCCACAGAACTATCTATAGCTGTGGAGAAGGTATCTTCACAATTTGTGTTGTCATTGGGCCCCATAGCAGCAGAGGAGTCGCTGTCGCGGCAGGTCCATGTTTAGTTGTTTAGTTGTAAACGTGGACCTACCGCGACAGCGACTCCTCTGCTGCTATGGGGCCCAATGCAACACAAATTGTTAAGATACCTCCTCCACAGCTGTAGATAGTTCTGTGACTCCATCTCCGCCCAATCTGACGATGCACTAACAGCGCGAAACGCGTTATTGGAGAATAAAATATTGCAACAGAGACTGAGAATTTTTTAATTATTCTAAGATATGGTTTGTTGAAAACGCATGACGTATTCAATAGTTGGTAATTTTAATTTGTGTTATTCATACAGCGTGAATATTAATTATGGTAGTTTTCAAGGTATTAAAATGATGACTCTTTCTCCCCTAACCCCACTTCCCCTCTCGACAAACTGACTTCGCTGGCATTAATAAAGTACCACAGTAATCGTCGTAAAAGTCGGTCTTATTCTGTCTTTTGAATGGGGAGCCAGCACGCGATGTTCGTATGAAGACACTTCGCACACAACCCTCGGTACGTATGTGCGCGCGGCGCCGCATGCTGCCGGTCGGGACCATCATGCTACTGGCTAGCGCGTGCACTGCGCCAGAAAAGCTGCCATTGCCGGGCGAAAATAAATAGAATGGGCCGAGCCGTCTGCGGGCTGCCCGCGAGGTCAAACAGTGGCCGACCCGTCCCGCTTTGATTACCGAAAATGAGTAAAGGACTGGAAACCGCCTCCTGATACTTTTAATCCTTAATGCGGTCGGGCCGACGGGCGCCCCTCGCCACGCGAAAACTTTGTGAAAACGCCAGCCGGAATCAAAGCGCGGCGGCAGGGGAGGAGCGACCCGCCGAAACACGCCCGCCGCCAGCCAAGAGTCGGCCCGAGTCCTCTGTAGTCGCTCCGCCTCGCTCGCCCGCCGTACTGTTCCTCTCCATTCGCTCGACTTGCAGGAATAATCTCTTAATGCCCCGGGCGGAATCCCGAGCCATCAAAAGTCCATCAGAGCCGAGAGCCGGCCGGCCGAGGGCAAAGAATAAATTTTAATAGGGGAAAAAGCGGACGCCGACACGACGGCCCAAAGGCCCTCCATGTTTGATGTTAGGAGCGGGCGGGCCTGTCCTCGTGCTGATGGACTCCCGCGCCGGCCTCGCTGTGTTCGGCCCGGCTGGGAAACCGAGTCCTTCCCAGGCAATCTGGGTTGCCTTCCTCACTGGGGCTTCAGTTACACATCTGCATTCTCGTATATTCATCATCATCATCATCATCGTCTTCGTCATCGGCGTCGTCGTCCGCAATTCCCCCCGGTCCCTGGCTGGGAATTTTTTCCCCCCTTTCTTTCTTTTTTTATGGGACTTAACTACGGGGTCATCAGTCCCTAAACTTACAAACTACTTATGAACTACTTACGAACTAGGACGGCACAAATAACCATGCCCGAGGGGGGATTCGAACCCCCGACCGTAGTGGCCGTGCTGATCGTGACTGGAGCACCTCAGTCCCCTCGGCCACCGCGGCCGGCTGGCTGGGACTGCATGGAATAACAGCTTGCTCACCGCTCTCTGTCCTCCCAACAAATCTCTCTCTTTTCCTACTCTTTCCATTCTCCCTCTTCTCTATACTCCTTCCAATCACTCCCACAACCGTCGTATTGGCTTCGTATCTAGCCCCCCCACCCCCCTAAAAAAAAAATCCATTCTGCTGACACTTCCAAACCATTTCATAAGCGAAACTCTCTCCTCGCCTCTCCCCCCTCTGATTTACATGGCGCAATGCACACCCCATCAAATACCCAAATCTGTCAGTCCTATTGAATCCATCATCGTTGGTGGAAACGGGACAGCTGCTGGTCAAGAGTCTGAAGGAACTGAGGTACCAACAGCCGTAAGTATAATGAAATATTTATTCTATTACAACCAGTTTCGGCATTCCACTATGCCATCTTCAGGTCCCTACATCGGAGCATGATATCCAAAAGTAGGGATACTATAGATTCGTGGATTTCGTTCAAAATGTTCAAATGTTTGTTAAGCTTAAGGGACTTAACTTACAAACTTACAAACTTACAAACTACTTATGAACTACCTACAACTAAGGACGGCGCAAATATCCATGCCCGAGGGGGATTCAAACCCCCGACCGTAGTGGCCGTGCAGACCGTGACTGCAGCGCCTCAGTCCCCTCGGCCACCGCGGCCGGCGTGGATTTCGTCTCTTAGTTGGAAACTAAGAGACGAGATCCACGAATCCATAGTATCCCTACTTTTGGATATCATGCTCCGATGTAGGGACCTGAGGATGGCATAGTGGAATGCCGAAACTGGTTGTAATAGAATAAATATGTCATTATACTTACGGCTGTTGGTACCACAGTTTCTTCAAAATCTGTCAGTGGTTGATTTTTGGAACACGTTTTATGTTCAAGTATTATGACGTTCCTTGAGTCAGTAAATCTCCTCTGTAGTTATGAACATGATTTCCGAAAGCAAGGATTATGAAAAACCGAGGTCGCGCTATACGACTACGAGACCCACAGCTTAGTAACTAGTGGCTGCCAGGTGGATGCCGCGTTTCAAATTTTCAAATGTATTGAAAGCCATTGGACGAAACTGCTACGGTCATCAGGCTGTAGACTTAAAATTACTTAAACTAAAGGTATTCAAACAATGAAGACGTCTAAGATGACATAAAAATTAGGTAACTTTCCATGGTTTGCGCTGCACGGCTGTGATATGTTTCCAATACTCTGAGATTTTCAGCTATCAGTCGATCCTTTTTGAAAAATCTTTATTAGCAAATCATAAATCCGGCCAGTAACTGGCCATTATCAATGCATGTGTTTAACTGAAGACGTTATTAATATGGATAACTCACACCACGCCAATTTGTCATACTTGGCGTGGTGTGAGTTATCGACATTAATAACATCTTCAGTTAAACACATTCATTGATAATGGCCAGTCACTGGCCGAAATCACGGTTTGCTAATAAAGATTTAAAAAAAAGCATCGACTGATAGCTGACAATCTCAGAGTATTGGATAAAAATTAAGTGCATCTTTAGTGTAACTAAGGGTAATACACACACACATGCCCGACGGGGACTCGAAAGCCGGCGGGAACGGCCATCCAGTCCCTAACATGATGTCTTAGACAGCGAGGATGCGATGTTTCTTGATTTCTTAAAGGCGTTTGATATGGTTCCATACCATTGCCTGATGAAAGGAGTGTGAACATTTGGAATGTAACAGCAACTGTGAATTGAGGACTGCCTAAAATATGAATCTTTAGGAGAGGCTTTGATTAAAATTAGTGCTACGGCCTTGATTCGAACACGTGACCTCTTGCTTACTAGGCAGGCGTTGTACTAAGCCACTATGACTTAACATATACAAATACTGCACGGATTGTCTTAAGGCACGTCTCCATCCACAACACAGACTTCAATTCTGCCTCATGTTCCCCTATATAAATACGTATCAATGTTGCCAACGGTACCCAATAACAGTATAGCACCCCAGCAATTATCGTAAATGGGAACAATCCTGCCGTTGTATCTCAGGCAAAGGTGATATAAGTATCAAAAAATAAATCAATGTCCTGGGACATATTTTCTCGACATATATCAACGATATCAATCTGCAGAATGGCAATCCGTGCAGTAGCTGAATGCATTAAGTCAAGGTGGGTTTTACGTAGTGCGCCTGTGTAATAAGCAGGACGTCCCGGGTTCGAGCCCTGTCCGTGCAGAAATTTTAATTCAAAGCCTCTCCTTCAGATTTATATCTTTGATATATATCCAGACAAACTATGTCTCTGGACACTGATTTATTGTTCGCAGACTGTCTAGCTAAAATACCGCCGCTTGACATTCTCAACCGAAGAGAGTCTTTAAACATCATGATCGCGTGCTCAAACGGAAAATTATAGGACAATTGTTGTTTTACAAGATATATAAATGACCTCGAAGATAATAACAGAAGTTCAATGAGAATATTCGCGGATGATGTAGTACAACGAGAAATCGCAACCAGTGAAAGGCTAGTGTAAAGCAGCATGATCTGCAACGTGTCAAAACATGGTGCGGGGAATAGCGATTGAACTTCAAAATAAAGAAATGTAAAGTGCTGTGGTTACGTAGAAGGAAAGCTCCTTCATCATATAATTATGCAACAGCACGAACCCACTGGAAGCAGTTAGTTCCATAAAATACCTAGGAGTATACATAACGAGAAATTTGAAATGGAACTACCATATCAACTCAATATTGGGTAAGATAGATTCCAGACTGTCATTCATTGAAAGAATCCTCAGAAAATGAAATCCATCAACAAAGGAAGTAGGTTACAAAATAATTGTTTGGACGACGCTTGAGTATTGCACATCATTGTGGGATCTGTACCAGGAAAGGTTAACAGCAGGAATGGAGATGATCCATCATGCTCATTTACTATACGCCATAGTGTCACGGAACTTAACAGGAACTTCAGTGACGCTGCATGAGAGACGTTCTGTATTGTGGTAGGTGCTGCTATTTAAGCTCACGTTTCTCGAGGAGTCAACCAATACATTGCTTACTCCGACGTTTATCTCGCAAAAAGACCACATTGATAGAATGTGACAGATCGTAGACCACACGGATGAATACAGGCAATTGTTTTTTCGCGAAACATACGTGGACAGAATTAGGAGGAGGCAACGACATCGGCGCACAAAATATCCTCCGCCATATACCGTGTGATGGGTTGTGGAGTATGGATGAAGAAGTAGTTGTAGAAGCGTGAAGACGAAAAGAAAGTCTACTGAACCCTGAAAACAGAAGCATAATAGAACAATAGCCGGTCGAAACTCAACTGTGACTTGTATAATACACGGCTCTCGCAAAAGTGGAAACAACAAATAAACGGATGTGAAATATACAACAAAGAAGTTCAAGCGTCAAGACCTCCAACAGGGCGGATGATCAAAATGTTCAAATGTTTGTAGAGCTTATGGGACTTAACTACGGAGTCATCAGTCCCTAAACTTACAAACTACTTATGATCTAGCTTATACTAAAAACGGCACAAACATCCATGCCCGAGGGGGTATTCGAACCTCCGACCGCAGCGGCCGTGTAGACCGTGACTGGCACGCCGCAGACCGGTCGGCTACTGCGGCCTGCTGGGGCGGATGGCTTATAACATTTAGTACTTGTGCAGAACAAATTATAGGTCCCCCTACTGTTGCTTCGGACGTTACACCTCTATAAAGACGCAGATACAAAGACGCAGAATTGGGTACCGCGATCAGACTCGCCAGTAAGCAATGGGCAGTTCATAATTTCGTGAAAAGAGCTGTAGTGTAAAATAAATTTGAATACGATCTCCCGCTTTGTAGTCCAGTACCATGATCACATATCCACGACGATGTGCCTCGCCCAGTTTTCTCCATATTTTACATCTTCAGCGCGGGCCATTCACTGTCCCTGTTGTGCTACTTTTTCGCCTTTCAGAACACATTCTTACTGTTTCTATGCAGAACGGGTTGTCCACTGGATCATCTCACCACTAAAGCCGACGAGGGTCCGATGGGATGTTTATTTTGTCACTATGCAACTCTGTGGTCTCCTGTACTTACCTCTCTTCCAAAATTGCTCTCACTCTCTCATGTACAACTATTTAGTCTTTCCTGTTACCCTTCCCTACAGTTGTACCTCGTATAACTGTTTCCTGCTCACGTCTCTTCTTCACAACCCACATTTCTGTTGGATATACACCTGTTTGCTCTTCTGGCGCACATCTATCCTCCACACTCTACACTCTTCAACAATCCATTGGCTTGTCTTCTTCTTTCGCTTGTCCCTGATTAATTTCTTCATTTTCTTCCGTTACTTTCCTCAAACTATCTGCCTTGCTGAAAACTTCTCCCCCTATTATTAGATTTGTTGAAAATCTCATTCCTCGTTGCCGTAATCATTTTCCTTTTCCTTTCATCTAATTTCAGTGCAAGTAACCCGGAAAGGAGCGAGTCCTTTCTGCAGAAACTTAACATAGCATACCCGCGCTCTCTTGTTATTATACCTTCAAATAGGAAGTATAGGAACAGCTCTCTGTAATGATCACCTCGCTGTATAAATTGAGGTGGGTGCGCTGCATAGTCAGTAAGAAGTAGAAACAGCAGAACTAGGTAGTCAGGAGCGCTCATTATCTTGGACTGTCAAGAAGTCAGTGGAGGTACCAAGAAGAACGACCTTCATAAAAATGTCATAGTCGACTTTAGTGTTGTGGTTGTGAAGAGGAAACGTGAAGGATAACCCACAGCGTAACAAACACCAGGACATTATTCACTACCAGATTTCATGGACTGTCGAACATTCTGGAAGGTGAACGTTGAAAGAAGTGTTTAATGAATAGGGCTTACTTGTTTATTTTCCTCCTTACATGTTGAAATGTTGCTACACCTAAGAGACTTAACTTCTGTGGTGATGAGTCCCAAGCCTTACAAACTACTTACAGTAACTTATGCTGAGGACAACACATATACACACCCATGCCCGAGGGAGGACTCGAACCTCCGATGGCGAGCACCCACGCGCTCCGCAGCAAGGCACCTTAGAGCGCTCAGTCTCTGCATCGCGGCTTTTCTCATCATTAGAGAACTCTGTCCATTACGAAAGTATGAAAAATGGGTTATTTGCACTTGTAATAGAGGTATAAGGTTAGAAGTTCGATAATATGCAAATCAGATCGATTTCACAAATAACTTCATGTGCTTGTCAAACAGTGTGACACCACGAGGAGGTGCTGCCACTGTTAACTCTTAAGCCCCTTTTACACGATCGACATTCTTGTCTCATTTGACTAGTCGAGACGAGTGTGTCTACTGCAGCGCACTTGGCGTGTTGTCAACGTACTGAGCGTCATCTATTTCGAGTGGTCGTTTTCGTTTAAATAATAGTACCAAAATTGTAGAGCTGCCTCCTGCGTAGTTTCCCATCTGAATGACGAAGGGAGATTGTAGGGCAATATTTATGTGGGAGAAAGAAATAATGAGTTTACTGATGAGTATATGTAATTGCCATTCTCGTCGAATATCACGTGTCAAATTCTGCGTTCTTTTCATGACTTAGAAATACAAAAGCATGATCGAAAAATGTCAAAACTTATACATTTATTAGCTGAAGAAAATTTATTCGTATAGCACATAAAACATGAAAATTATTCAAAAAGCTACTGTTTAGTTTTCTTATCTTTTTTCCCTTGCTAACGGTCAAATTCCGTCGAAAATAGTTTTCTCTTCTAATCAATCTAAGTTTTTCAGTGTTGAAATGATTTTCATTGAATCCCTTTTGTTTATTTACATTCGTATTTATGCATAGTGTAGCCTTTTCATGTAAAACGTTAATATATTTCTGTTGGCTGATATTTCTTCTCTTTTGTAGGAGAATGCTGCTAGGAAAAAGAATTTTAGGCTCTGTTGGAACCTTTTCGGTGTGATGAGAACACAAAGAAAACAATAGAAAATAGTTTAAGAAGAATCGAAAGCCCTTCAATGAAATGAATGCATTCGACCAGAACGGGTTAACTTCCAATGTTAGCAGACGCCACTACAGTTCCTTGCTTCTGCGCATGCGCATTCAGCAGCACACTCAGGTATTTAGAAATCCGCACTCAGCACAATCTGTTGATCACTGACTTTATAGACGCACTCGAGATTCGGTTGGCGGCTGAGTCACACGCAGGCGTGAAAGGCGCAAGCACTTAGAGTAGTCGATTTTTTTTTTTTTTTTTTTTTTTTTTTGTTCCGTAGATCCATACTGAGGGGATCCTCGTGGATGTGGAACATGTCAGGAAACAAAATTTACAAGTTGAATAACAAGTAATACTAATAATATAAATACATACACTTATAATATAAATACAGATACATAATTTTTTAAGGTTGGTTTTTTTTTTTTTTTTTTTTTTTTTTGCTGGTAATATAATAATACTAATATAGTATGAGTGCATGCATCATTTGGTACAATTTAGAAATTCACTAATGGAGTAGAAGGAGTTGGCCACTAGAAAGTCTTTTAGGTTCCTCTTAAACTGATCTTTATTTGTAGCTAAATTTTTTATACTTGATGGTAAATTATTGAAAATGTGTGTTCCTGAGTAGTGGACCCCTTTTTGAACTAAAGTAAGTGCTTTTAAATCCTTGTGTAGATCATTTTTATTTCTAGTATTGTATGTATGAACTGAGCTGTTTGTTGGGAAAAGGGATATATTATTCATGACAAATTTCATTAAGGAATAAATATACTGAGAGGCAGTAGTTAATATACCCAGTTCTTTGAAGAGGCTTCTACAAGACGTCCGTGAATTTACTCCACAAATAATACGTATTACACGTTTTTGGACTCTGAAGACTTTTGACTGACTTGAAGAGTTACCCCAAAATATTAAGCCATATGACATTAAGGAATGAAAGTAAGCAAAGTATGCAAGCTTTGTTATTTTTATGTCTCCTATGTCTGATAACACTCGTATTGAAAATATAGATTTGTTGAGTCGTTTCTGCAGTTCTGTGGTGTGCTCCTCCCAACTAAGTTTATTATCAAGCTGTAATCCCATGAATTTAATTCTGTCAACCTCTTCTATCTGCTCTTCTTCATATTTAATGCATATGCTGTCAGGAAATCTCTTACATGTTCTGAACTGCATGTAGTGCGTCTTTTCAAAGTTTAATGACAATGAGTTGGCATTAAACCATTTATTAATGTTCATGAAAATATCATTAGCAGATTTTTCTATCAATATACTTGACTTACTCTTTATTGCAATACTTGTATCATCTGCAAACAAAACGAACTCTGCTTCTGGTAGTGTAATTGATGAGAGATCATTAATGTACACAAGAAAAAGCAATGGCCCTAAGATGGATCCTTGTGGGACACCACATGTAATTTCTTCCCAACCCGATGATGACTGTTGGCCTAATTCACTAGTCACTTGCACTGACACCCTTTTTTTCCTGTTAGTGAGGTACGACTTGAACCATTTTGCAGCATTTCCCGTGACCCCATAGAATTCTAATTTACTTAAAAGGATGTTATGGTTCACACAATCAAATGCCTTTGACAAATCACAGAAAATACCTGCTGCTTGCAATTTATTATCTAATGAATTAAGTACATTCTCACTGAAAGTGTAAATAGCCTTCTCAATATCGGAACCTTTCAGAAATCCAAACTGTGTTCTAGACAATATGCCATTTGTGGTTAAGTGGTTGAGAAGCTGCTTGTACATTACCTTTTCTATAATTTTTGAGAATGCTGGCAAAAGTGAAATGGGTCTGTAGTTTGATGGTATCTCTTTATCCCCCTTCTTGAAGAGAGGTTTAATATCTGCATATTTTAGCCAATCAGGAAATGTTCCCGTTATAACAGACTGGTTACACAAATAACTTAAGATTGTGCTAAGTTCACAAGAACACGCTTTAATTAACTTTGTTGATATTTCATCATATCCACTGGAATTCTTTCTGTTTAAAGATTTTATTATGGAAGATATTTCTTGTGGTGAAGTGACTGACATATTCATGTGTGTGAAGTTATTTGTAAATGCTAGTTTCAAATATTCAAGCGCATTATTTACTGACCCAGACAATCCCATACTATCAGTAACGGATATAAAGTACTTGTTAAATAGATTTGCCACACTATGCCCATCAGTTACTAATGTCTCAGCTACTCTTAACCGTACCTGCTCTTGTTCCTTTCTGGTTCTACCAGTCTCTTCTTTCACTATATCCCATATTGTATTTATTTGGTTTCCTGATGTTGCTATCTTCTTTTCATAGTGCATTTGTTTAGATACCTGATTAACTTTTTTTAATATTTTACAGTATTCCTTATATTTAGTTAAATCATCATCATTGCAACTACTCTTGGCTAATAGATACATACTCCTTTTTGTCTTACATGAAATCTTTATTCCTTGTGTAATCCAAGGTTTTATTATAGACTTCTGTTTAATTCGCGTTACTTTTAGAGGAAAACAGTTTTCAAACATGATACTAATATTATTAATGAATACATTATATTTTTCATTCATGCCATTAGCACTATATACATCTTTCCAGTTCATGTCTTTGAGGAGTTTTCTAAAATTTTCAATTTTTGGTGGGTTGACTACTCTCCTGTATGTACATTTTGCAGTCTTCATAATCTGTTTAGAATCTATACCTAAAACAAGGAGCTGCATATCATGATCTGACAGGCCATTTATTATTGGTTTTATGATATGATTTTGTTCCTTTGATTTGTCTATAAAAATATTATCAATTGCTGTCCTAGAGGTTTTAGTTACCCTAGTTGGAAAGTTTACGGTGTGTGTTAGATTGAAAGACAAAGTTACTGACTGCAATAAATTTTTACTGGAGGACTGCATAAGAAAATCTGTATTAAAGTCACCAGCAACCAGGATTTCTTTATTTCTTCCTGTTAAATAACCCAATAGAGCTTCTAGATGATTTAGGAATAGATTATAATTTCCTGCAGGTGCTCGGTAAATAGTTACTATTATATAGCATCTGTTATGGAATTCTACTTCTGTTGCACAAGCTTCTAAATGCTGCTCTAGACAGAATTTATTTATATCAATATTCTTGAATTTATAGCAGTTTTTAATGAATGTGGCAACTCCTCATCCCTCCATATCTACTCTACAGAAGTGTGAAGCTAAATTAAATCCTGGAATGTTTAACATATCTATACCAGTGGCCACATGATGTTCAGAGAGGCAAATTATGTCAATTGGGCTAGAGGAATCTATTTCATCAATACAAATGAGTAGTTCATCAAGTTTATTTCTGAGTCCTGGAATATTTTGATGTAATAAAGATAACTGATATTGCATACTAATGGCTTAAGTAAGATTTACTGGAAGTTTCTGACTACTTTCTGTTAAACATTGTTTGCTAAAATCTATCTCCTGTTTATCTGCTTTTCCAAACTGAGGGTGTCTTACAAGCTCTCTCAAAACTGGTTTTCTTTCCCCCCTCCCTATCCTAAAAAAAAACATCCCTCTGACACCTGTAACCACTGGTATTTTACCATTTGTGACAGTGCCCCCCCGTAAGTTACTTGCAATCAACCCAGACAATTTTCCCTTCCCTTTCCTGTTGAGGTGAAGGCCATGCCTAGAATAGTCCCACCTACAGATATCATCCACAGGAATCAAACCAATATGGGACCCCATATCTGACATGAGTAGCCGTTCCAACTCCAAGTTTACTCTCCTGACAGAAGAGTTCAAATGAGGCCGATCATGGCGACTCAAGACAGATACAAATCCCACACTAGTATGCTTCGTTGCCGATGATATCTTTACCAGGTCACACTCTATAGAATATTCACAGTTTCTGTCAATGCTGTTTCCCGGACCACCCACTATAACCACGGTATCCTCCATTGTGAAATCCTTACATAAAGAACCTATATCCTCTGTTACCTGACCCAGGCCCGCATTTGGTTTGAAAACGTTTGTGACCTCGTATCCTGGTCCTAGCTCTTCCTGCAGTAGTTGGCCAACACCTCTACCATGTGAACTACCTAACAACAAGACTTTCTTTCTTTTCTCAGTTTTCCCTGCCTTTTTCAAGTCCTTTTTGAAAGTCTGTTGTGTCCTTTCTACAGTTACAGCTACATGAGGCTCATCCGATCCTGACTGAGGCAACAGGTCAAATCTATTTTTCACATTAAGGACAAAGCTGTCTGAAACTGTCCTAAGTCTGTTCCCCCTCTTACCTGTTGCCACTTCCCACCGCTGTTCACCCTTCTCCCTCCTTAACCTGCTCAGAGTCTCCCTTGCCTTATCTAATTCAGCTTGAAGAGCTGCAATTTTCCCCTCCTGTTCCATTATTTTCCTATCTCTATTGCAGATCCTACAAAACCACTGGTGAGCCTCATTTACATCCCCATTTCCCACGCCACTACATTCGCCCCAATGAAAAAAAAAAAACACTACAACCATCACACCACACCCCGGAACTAACGATCCTACGGCATGTCACGCACTTCTCACCCATGGTAAAAATAGAAATCGTAAAAACTTGATTAAGTACTGACTAAAACGTAAAAGTTACACCAAGAGAGATTAAAATCTGTTCACGCAAATATAATTAACTGAAAGGGCACTGGATATAAAGAAACTCAGTCACGAAAACAATCTAAGGGGGACTGATGACCTTCGCAGTTTTGTTCCCCTTAAACAACCAACCAACAACAACAACATCTTAATCTAAAACTGAAACAAGTAAATAAAGAAACTGAGCATTAAGAATTAAGTTTAGACCCTCTTATTTGTCATTATAGTAAAGAAAAAATCTCTTAGACCATGGGTACGGCACAGCTCTGTCCTCTCTTCTTCCACCCCGCAGACGAGAATTCTGGATTCAAATCTGTTGCTAATGCCTCAATATCTTCATGTTGAATTGTCTGAATGCTGTCTGAATTCTGTATTAAATCTGTACGATAATGATCACTTACGCGCAAATTACTTGACGTTAATCATCATACGATACTGTTCCCTACCATTTATTTCAGAAAACTGCCCTTATGGTTTACCGTTTCTGTCGAATATCGTGTAAATGTTTCAGTTTGCAGATTGATCTCCAAGGTGTGTGACATCACGAACACATACTCCGTACGTCACATAATTATTCTAATTTCTAGAAACGTATGGGGGGCAGGGCGACACCTGTGCAGACGGGCGAGGCGTGCAGCTTCCATCAGCCATCAAGTACCATCAACCGCTTCAGACCAGGTAAGACCCAGCTGGACAATGGCGAACCTACGGAAATGGGTATACCTGTGAACTAGGAGAGCTAAACATTGATGGTCGGCACAAGGGAGATAACTGAACTGACGCTCTTGCGGATACTTAAAAAGATGGACAGTCTCTCAACTTAATAAATAAATAATAATAAATCACTGTGTAATGATCCCATCAATTCTTAAACCATTTACGATGTCATAAAAATTAGTTTCATCTCACTAACCAGAAATATTCTAATACTTTGAAAACATAATTAATATTCACGCTATACGAATAATACAAATTAAAATTACCAACTATTGAATACGTCATGCGATTTCAACAAACCATGTCTCAGAATATGACTTATTACTTTCAGCTATTATCACGAAATCAACAAATTTGTATTTATTTATTTAAGGATTTATTACACTCGTTACATCAATTTATCAGGGAAATGTAGTCAGATCACTGTATCCTCCACAGTAACCCAGAAATTACAAGCAGTATGATATTCCCCTCTTGCCCTCCTGTTCGTGTAACTATGTAAGAATATTTGTCTATTTTGCCAGTAACTTTACATAAATATTGTCTAGTACGGGCGATTACCCTCATAAAGACTGGGTTGTTTTATTCACACCATAAATCATTTGTACTGCTAATAAAAAGTCGCAAGGGGACTGAATGTTCATACCTCTAATATTCAATATTTTATAAATATTAAATTAGTGTGTGGAAGGAGAGCTTTCACATTAAGATCTCTGCCACTTTTGGAGGCAATGGCGATGTGCAAGCGAGACAGTGGCTAGGGCACAAAACTACCGTACTGAAATAAAATACTTGAAGACGGATTCCTGGGGTTATAAGTACACTGTATGTTTCGTATTGGAAGTTAGGGGACCTGTCAGGATAACAGAAGTGTTTCGTTTGGACAGTGTTAGAAACTGCGCAACAAACGGTCGCTTGGTCGGGACTTTAACTTTGGCAAAAACTAATAAGCGCTAAGAATTTGAACATTTTACGAATGACGATATGTTATTCGTCGGAGTAAGATATGTACTATTTTAGCCTGACGCTTATTTAGTGTTATGTGATCGCGAAATGATGACTGAGCATCGTCAATGATTAAACAGTTGGACTTTTGTTACCATTCTTATAACAGATTTAACGCATATGTACTGTTAATTTTATAAGGTAAATTTCTATTTATTACTATCGCTTGAGTATGACCACTTCCGATAGAATAATACATGTGTTTGAATAAACGTATTATTGAATCGCAAATGTTAGGCCATTCACAGAGTATTTGACTATAGGAACACAGTACAAACTAGCAACTGCAGCTATTGTAGCTGATTGGCATGAAAGCAGGCGTGTACGGTTAGACCTGAGACTACATCAACCATCAAGCCACGTTTCTTGAACAGAGGCGTAATTAGCCCAACACGTGTAAGTTGTGTTTGGACAATACAGCTTAGTTTGGTCAACACATGCAGATCACGTAAATTCATCGGTAGTTCGTTCCTGCTTTTGTTACTGCTTTCTGTTGCTCCAGCAAAAGTCGAAGTGTATGCTTCTCACGAACAGATCGCCATCTCTGCTTATCAGGTAGATCTAATTTTTGGAGAAGCGTTAGCTAGAAGGGTACTTTGTCTGAGTCTCTGTACTGCTCAATATAGTTACTTCTTTTGTCGTTTCTGTGTAAGCGCCGTACACACACCTCGCGCATATGGCGCCTCGTAATTGGAGTGCTTTTAATCCTTATTAATCTAGTCTCGAAATTTTTTGAACTGACTGGGACACTCTTTCGTACTGAAGTCGCTGGCAATAATTCAGCAAACAACTGATTTAGGGACGTTCCAAGAATATTTTTCCTTCTATTGCCATATAATTTCGTTATCATCAATTTTAGCTGCTAATATTACATTGGTGCGTAGCTTCGTAATTTTTCTGCAGAAATTTAATAAAGGTAACAGAGTCTTTAGCCGTCAATAATATCACCATCACTGTTTACAAAGAGTCATCTAATACAAGGGCAACTTCTCGATTCCGCGACCGTAGAAATCGCGAGAATTTGTGGCGAAGAATCAGTCGAGCCATGTTCGGAGCACATGTTTACCTGGAAAGAAAGTTCCTTCAAGATTTACGATAGAGAACGGAAAGTGTGAAATCTGAATTGAAAATCAAGTGAATAAATTGGGTGTGCAATGACTTCCCAATCATAAAATTATATAGTGATTTTGTATCTATTGTAGAATCTGGACGGGCGGTATCGTCCCTCTTCTTATATTGCATCTGCAAAATGCCTCAGTTGTTGACAATAAATATTAGCAGGATGGTTACACCTCGGGGAAGTTTTCGTAGCATACCATGCCGTAGCTGTTCCATCAAATGATTGAGCTGAACCATTTGTTTGTTTTCATTAATTTAGCAGAAAAGATACTTTTTCTAGTCACCAGTAACGATGCAGAATATTAATGGTGCTGTTGTTTACGAGCCAATTGATTCATAGCCAGGAGACGTGCAAATACGGCCACTTGCAGAAATTTTTTATGTTGGTGTAGAGCATGCAAAACCCATACACCAATTTTTGAACCTTCCTCATATCGTGCAAAGGACGCGCTATGGTGGAATGATAACATTTCATAACATCAGCCACCTCCCGCGTCCACTGACGTGGGATAATGCGTCAAAAAGATCTCCAGCACTTCCCGAAGATTTTCTTAGCGTGGAGATTTCCTGATGTCAAGACGATGATCCTTTTCTTGCCGAGCACTATCCTGCGGTATTATTTCCATACATGTTTCCGATGCTGCCATCCCTCTACTGAATTCAAACAAAGAACATATCAGAAATCCGATTTTCTAATATCCACGGAGCCACTCGTTGTTTCCAAATGATAAAATGACAATACGCAAACTCAGACAGCAACTATAAACACAGTTGCACACTGTATAAGAAATCAATCGTTAAATAAACCCTTAGTGTCACTAATACTACCATAAAAAATAAAAAATTGCAATCAACGCTTTGAACTTCTGCACCAACCAAGAATGATATACTCTGTATAAGTCAACTTGAAGAAAGAAGATGTTTATTTTAGTGGCCAATATTTAACCGCTTTAGTCAATACTATAATTTAGTTTCTTCTACTTTTGTTTGGACCAGTACTTCTTTGTTCTTTCAGATTGTCCCCTCTCGTCCGAAATCACCTATCCCAATGTCTGTATGTCAGTTTTTATAGGTAGCTTGATGTATCTGTCGTGTACTACCATGTCTGATCTTGACGTGTAATTGCATTTCCTCCTTGATCCCTGTGATCCATCTGATGCCGCTTTTACTATTCCATAAATTCTCAACTATTCTCCTGCTGATTTTATTTTCTGCGTGTTTATTAAATGTTCTAAAAAAGAGATGTGTTTCTTTTTCATTTATCTTGTGACTCGTTCAATTTCTTTACAAACTGTTTCATTTGAAGATGTAATTTAAACTCCGTCTTTTTGGATTTTTTTAATTGTCGCATGTTCGAATTACACTTCTTTCTATTTTGAGTAATTTCTTCTGCTGGAGTGATGGTTATTTTTGAATACAATTCCGCTAGCACATTTAACTCGAGGCTGCTTGACTATTGTAGGGATTTTTGGCTATTGTGAATCATTTTTCGTTCTATGTTTTATTGGCAACATGAAGAGTTTTAATCAATTTCTTGCTTCTACTCTTGCACGATGCTTCTCATCATCAAATTCCAATTTTGTCTGACAGTGGCGGTCACGTTAGAAGTGTTATTATTATTTTCTTCTGAAATATATTTTAAGAAAAATATTCTGTGTTATTTCCTGTAATAACTGTATTTGTTTTGAATCGAAATAGGATTAACAAAGAGTGACATACTGGAAGCATTCAGGAAAAAATGAAAAATATGAAGGATTTAAATTGGAACAGAGATATTATTAAAGAAGTTGACGCGTTTAAGTGTAAAGGAAGTAAATTAACGGAAAGGAGACATAAAGGAGGAAATTTCATAAACAGTGGGAAAAAGTTCAGGTTTTTAGTATTGTGGATCGAAAAAAAATCAGATAATTCAAAATAACTGCTGAAAGTTAGGAAGTCCTTTATGAAAGCATTTGTCGGAGTGTGGTATTGTGTGGGAGTGAAACGTGGACGATAAGGAGTTCAGACCAAAAGATGACAGATGATAGATGCTTTTGAAATGTGGTGCTACAGACGAATGGTGAAAATTAGATGGGTAGATCACGTAACTATTGAGGAGGCGCTTGACCGAATTGGGGAGAAAAGGCGTTTCTGGCATAACCTGACTAAGAGATGGGATAGATTGGTTTGACACATTCTGAGATATCAAGGAATCGTCAGTTTTGCATTAGAGGGAAGTGTGTAGGTTAAAAACCGTAGAGGGAGGCCGAAGGACGAATACAGTAAGCAGATTCAAAAGGATGTAGGTTGTCAAACTTATACTTAGATGAAGAGACTTGCACAAGACAGAGTGGTGTGGAGAGCTGCATCAAACCAGTCTGTGGACTGAAGACCATAACAACAACAACCTGCTGAATCAAAAATAACGTTGTGTAAGTCAATTATCTGCCATTTCAACACAAGGATCAGACTGTTTGAATTGGACAAATAAAGATCTGAGTACGATCCAGTGAACAGAAACGAGCTTTTAACGAGGATGGTCGAGATAACAAATGAAGTTACATGAAGAATGTTAAAGATCAATGCCCTAACCGAAATTATGGTAATTAATAGGCTGAGATGGTTTGCGAACATTAAAAGAATGGAAACAGAAAGGGTTAATAAAAGGCACCTACAATGGACAGAATCCAGCTGGAGACCAAATGAAAGGCCACCGACGAGATGGGGAGACGAGTTACGGGAGCATGCCAGCCAAAATGGATAAAAATGGGAGGAGGTGCTAAGCAATAGACTGTGGGAGAAGAGAAAAACTTTGAAAAGGCTCTGTCAATAAACCGGATAACCAGAAACATTACAATAAGATTTTCTTTGTTGTTGGGTTTCTTCAACATTGTTGGCGGGGAGAAGGAGGTCATCAGCAAATCATAAACAGTTCAACTTTCTCACCTCTTGTGTATATGCCCAATATTAGTAACATAACTGCTGAATCACAAAAAAACGCTGCACATTACAGGCCGTTTAGTTATTGGCACATATTGCTACTCTGGCCAAAACATGTAAAGTATCTGTTGTGATATCTATGTTCTGAAGTGTTGTCATCGACAGAATGAACTAAAATGGTTCGCCGCCTTTCTGTTGGTTCTGCAGAGTGGAGAAACAATATTACCGCAAACCAGATAGTGCTAATAACAGGAAGTTGCTGCAGAGCGGTTTTTGTTGCCCAAACGATTTACATAAGCAGCCGGGTTCAGACAGTCTAACGAGCAGGTAGTAAGATACAACAACAACGTGACTTACCCGAAGCTATGGCATGGAGACCCATACGAAGGTTGGAAGCGGAACAGACACACGGGGAAGTGGCTGTAGCTTTTGTAGTTTCTCAAAGTGTAATTTCCTAGAACTGGACGCGATTTCAGACAAGAGTAACCGATAAAAAAATGGCAAGGTCTGTGGCTAACACAGCAACAGATTATCGTTATCTCCGGTTAATAGCCTGTCGAGACAGGAAGCTGAATGCAACTCAGCTACAACGCACCATCCAGGCAGCAACAGGACGCGCAATATTAACACAAACAGACCCAAAGGCGCCATAGAGAATGTGGCCTCTACGCACGGAGGCCTATGGTGTATGTCCCACTAAAACCACAACTTCTTGTTGCCCTTAAAGATTTGGTGGAGGAACATCAGGATTAGAGTCGTAACTAATGGCGCCTAGGCCTGATCACAGATGAGCCAAGATTTTGAGTTCAGCCAGATAATTGTTATTCCACCACCTAGAGGGAACGTGCAACTGCGAACAATCCTATATCATGGTGATGGACGAGTGGTGTGGGCATAAGTCAGTATTGGCGGACGTACGGATCTCTATGTCGTCCGAACGGCGCTCTGACTGTTCAGAGCTATATAGCTGAGATCCTTCCTTTTGTTGTGCGTTACGCTGGTGCCATGAGACACGAGTTCCTTCTAGTGTACGATAAATCTTGTCCCCAGAGAGCTGTACTGATGGACAACATGCTTGAAGCTGAGAAAATTGAACCAATGGAGTGGCCAGCTTGTTTACCTGATTTAAATCCCATTGAGCAGGGCTGGGGTGCATTGTAGCCAGACCAGCAACCCCACAGAGAGAGGTGGAGCGGTGCTAAGACACTGGACTCGCATTCAGGAGGATGGTGGTTCAAATACACCTCCGGCCATCCAGATGTAGGATTTCCATGATTTTCCTACAGCACTCTAGGCAAATGTAGGGATGGTTCCTTTCAAAGGGAACGAGGGATTTCCTTCCACATCCTTCCCCAAAAACCCGAGCGTAAGCTCCGTCTGTAATGACCACGCTGTCGACGGGGCGTTAAACCCTAAATTTCCTTCCTTCCACCAGCAACTCCCTCTACGGTTGCAGGGCTGGATATTTCACTCATGGGAGAATGGCTAAATATCGCTCAAGACCTGATTGATAACCACATACTGTCCATGCCACACAGGTGTGTAACTGTACTGGCTATCCTAGGTGATAACATAGAATATTATAGGGCAATGAGAATGACTTTTCACTATTATGGTAGCCCCGTGGTGCTTCGCTATAACTAAACGCCATGTAAACCTCAAGTAAATAGTTGAGACAGCAAAATATCGTACTCCATCACACACAAATTACAAGTAATATCTGAATATTATACGTTACCATGGGTATATTCTGTATGAATATTTGTGTAGTAACGTTCCTCTGTTCCCAGGGCCGGCTCTAGGGATTTTGCCGCCCCGTGCAAAAATTTCAAGTTCCGCCCCCCCCCCCCTCCGGGCATTTTTCGACTTCGTCAGCTTTACTCATATATGACGTTTTATTTTACATATTACACTCATACGTCTCTTTGTCGTGAAAATGTCTTTAAGATCATAGATCAAAATTAATATGTCCACCAAGATTAATTTAGGTCAGCGGTAGAGCATAAAACTAAAATCAGTTCACTCTTCTAGTTCCTTGAGTAGAAGCGGAGCATTTAACTGTCTAACTGATGAGTAAATCATAAGTTCCCCGAAAACATTTGGTACAGAGACGTTTATCTACACAGGTGGCACATACTCGTCTTAGCTCGTAATTAGACAAAGAAACAATAGGACGTCTGTTCAATGCGCACTGTACAAAGACCGAGACGGAAAAAAAAATATAAGCGATATGATCTACTGTTGCTACTGTCCATACCGATACCATCGATTAACCGAATTAAAAATATCTCAGGGAACAATTTTTAAAAAAGGGTAGTGTACTACACATGCCTCCAACAATGAGTTTGCACAGGCAGATGACATTAATGTCAACCTATTTCATCACTAGACAAAACAAATGTAGGCATACTCTACAAGAAATCTACACTATGCAAATAACTGAAAAAGTATAGTCATATTTTACTTATTTCACGATTTATGGGTGCAAGCCAACAACCAGTGTTGGTGTACGTGTGACGAGTGGAACATGTTTTTGAGCGAAAGTAACAGAATACAATATAATTCAAGGACTTTGGCTCCCATCAACAAGTTATTTTACATCAAATCAAATTTTTACTGAGTACAGCAACATTCAAATTACGATGAAATAGTTTGATTTTTTCCAAAAGCCCTTTTATGTTATATCATGTAGTAGGTATTTAATTAATCTTTAACTATTACAAATGAAATTATTTCGTTACAGACTCTAACAATACGTACACATGACATTCATAGATGAAGGAGGCCGTAATATACAGTTTCACAGTTTTCATTACTAGAAATCAGTGCAAGTTTTCTGGCCGTAGTAAATAGTAGCATTCTGTTCCTTTGTGTTTATGCTTATATGGCACCTGTTTTCTTAGATTAATGGTAGTTAAAACGGAACAGTGCTGTAGTCAAACGCAAGAACACGCCTCGTCCTTCTACCGCTTATCACGATCGACAGTGACGTCACGCGGAAGAGCCCGAACGCTGCCGATCACATCGGCTCAAGCTTCTAAGTAGTAACCTTTCATGTTTATTTTGCTAGTAGGATAACCCAACATAATTGTTGTCTGTATCAATGTGTTGTTGTTGTTGTGGTCTTCAGTCCGAGGACTCGTCTGATTCAGCTCTCCACAATACCCTATCCTGAGCAAGCCTCTTCATCTCCACATAAGAACGGCAACCTACATCTGCCTGAATCTGCTTACTATATCCATCTCTTGGTCTTCCTCTGCGGTTTTTACCCCACACACTTCCCTCCAACGCTAAATTCACAATTCCTTGATGTCTAAGAAAGTGTCCTCCCAATCTATCCCTTCTTTTAGTCAAGGTATGCCACAAATTTCTTTTCTCCCCAATTCTGTTCAGTGCCTCATCATTAGTTACGAGATCCACCCACTTAATCTTCAGCATTCTTCTGTAACACCACATTTCAAAAGCCTCAATCCTCTTCCTGTCCGCACTGTTTATCGTCCATGTTTCACTCCCATACAAGGCAACACTCCATAGAAATGCCTTCAGAAAGGACTTCCTTAGGCTTAAATCAATATTCGATGTTAACATATTTCTCTGTTTCAAAAACGCTTTTCTACCCATTGCCATTCTGCATTTTATATCCTCTGTACTGCGACCATCATTTGTTATTTTACTGCCCAAGTAACAAAACTCATCTACCCCCTTTATTGCTTCGTTACCTAATCTAATTCCTTCAGCATCACCTGATTTTCTTAGACTGCACTCCATTACCCTCGTTTTGCTCTTGTTAATCTTCATCTTATATGTATCTTTCAGCACCCTGTCCATTCCGTTCAATTGCTCTTCCAGGTCCTTTGCTGTATCTGACAGGATTACTATGTCGTCGGCAAAACGCAAAATTTTTAATTCTTCCCCCTGAACTTTAATTCCTTCTCCAAATTTCTCCTTGCTTTCCTTTATAGTTTGTTCAATGTACAAATTGAATAACAATTTAGAAAGGCTACAACTGTCTTACTCCCTTTCCAACCACTGCATCCCTTTCATGACCTTCAACTCTGACGACCGCTGTCTGGTTTTTGTACAAGTTGTAAATAACCTTACACTCCCTATATTTTACTCCTGCTTGCTTCAGAACTTGAAAGAGTTTATTCCAATCAACATTGTCAAAAGCCTTCTCCAAACCTACAAAAGCTAGAAATGTAGGTTTACCTTTTCTTAATCTATCTTCTAGGATAAAGTGAGTATTGCCTCCCGTGTTCCTATATTTCTCCTGAACCCAAACTGATCTTCCCCAAGGTCGGCCTCTACCAGCTTTTCCATCCTTCTGTAAATAATCTTGTTAATATTTTGCAACCATGACTTATTAAACTGATGGTTCTGTAGTTTTCACACCTGTCTGCACCTGCTTTCTTTGGTATGGGGATTATAACTGTTTTCTTAACGTATGGGGGTCTGTCTCATACATCTTACACACCAGGTGAAACAATTTTGTCATGGCTAGTTCTCCCAGAGACTTCAGTAACTCTGAAGGAATATCATCCACTCCAGGGGCCTTGTTTCGACTTAGGTCTTTTAGTGCTCTGTCAAATTCATCTCTCATTATAGTGTCTCCTACTTCATCCTCATCTACTTCTTCTTCCCTTTCTACAATATTGCCGCTAAGTTCATTTCCTTCATAGAGCCTCTCTATGTACTCTTTCCACCTTTCAGCTTTCCCTTCTTTGCTGAGAACTGGTTTTCATCAGAGTCCTTGATATTCATAGAGCTGTTTTTCTTATCTCCAAATGTTTCTTTTATTTTCCTGTAGGCTGTATCTATTTTTCCCCTATTTATACATTCTTCTACATCCTTGCATTTGGCTTCTAGCCACTCCTGCTTAGCCATTTTGCACTTTTTGTCAATCTCATATCTTAGTCATCTGGGCTCCATTTTGCCTGTTTTATTTACTATATTTTTATATTTTTTTCTTTCATCGATTAAATTTAGTGTCTCCTGTGATATCCAAGGATTTTTTGTAGGTCTTGCCTTCCTACCTTTTTTGTCTTCTGCTGCCTTCACTATTTCATCTGTCAATGCCACCCATTCCTCCTCTACTGTTTTATTTTCCCCTGTTTCTGTCAATTGTTGCCTAAAGCTCCCTCTGAAATTTTTAAGAACTTCAGGTTCCTTCAGTTTATCCAGGTCCCATGCCCTTATTTTCCTACCTTTTTATAGTTTCTTCAGTTTCAGCCTACAGTTCATAACCAACAAGCTATGGTCAGAGTCAATGTGTATCAATCTGTAAAAATTTGTACCTCCAATTTATTTTCACATTTCTACATGACACTTCCAATTTTCACTGTCCTGTTTAATTTAACCTATCGGAACTAAATAAAAATTCAGCAATTTGCCGCACCCAAAAATCTGCCGCCATGGTCGACGGCACGCCCCGCCCCTCCTAGAGCCGGCCCTGTCTATTCCTTAAACTTTGTTAAAAGACCCATTTGCACAGGCGATTCACGCGCAACTTCCCTACCTTTTACCACAGAGTAGTCTGTGCTTTTACTTACACCTTGTCCACACTACCTTCCTCGCCGCAAAGAAAACAAAACCGTGTCCGTCGGTCCTTTGACAAGGGCTTTATAGCGAGTTAGGGCCGATTACACGCGGCCGGCCGGCACTAATGAAGCAGCGGAGTGCGATGGCAGGCCGAGCCGCGATGTCGCAGACGGGGCTCGACATTCCAGGCCGCTCCGCGTTTATTGGGGAGGACCGCGGCCGGCCGTTTATGGCGGCAGTAAACGCCCCGCCTCTACCTGCCGCCGTCCCCAGTCTCAAGCCTTTGGTGCCGCTGCTGGAAGGACCGGCATTTCCATTTGATAACAAGCGCCAGAGGACGCCGCCGGCGACGCGGTCGTCCTCCTCCAAGGCCGCCGCTCCTTTACGGAATGCCGACCGCGGACCAGGTATCGCTTTCCGGGGCTCTTCGTGTTTCCGTCTGGGAGAGAGCTCGCGGCCTTTCAAAAGAAACCGCAACGTACAGTGTCCAATTCGATCGAAATTTATTGTTTAAGGAAAACATTTAGCGTACATGAAACGAGATCAGTAGCTCAAGTGATAGGTAACGTGTCGATCCAAGCTGAACCACCCATTTTAGTATCAAGTGTAACACCCCCTCCCCTCCCGCGGACCAGGTATCGTTTTTCCAGGCTCTTCGTGTTTCCGACAAGCCTGGGAGAGAGCTTACGGCCTTTCAAAAGAAACTGCAACGTACAGGACCGTAAAAAAATATTAGTACACCTCTAACAGTGGTCCAATTCGATCGAAATTTATTGTTTAAGGAAAACATTTGGTGTTCATGCAACGAGATCAGTAGCTCAAGCGATAGGTATCGTGTCGATCCAAGCTGAACCACCCATTTTAGTATCAAGTGAACCCCCCCCCCCCCCCGCGGTTCATGTATCGTTTTTCCAGGCTCTTCGTGTTTCCGACAAGTCTCGGAGAGAGCTCACGGCCTTTCAAAAGAAACCGCAACGTACAGTGCCGGGAATAAATATTAGTACACCTTTAAGAGTTGTCCAATTCGATCGAAATTTATTGTTTAAGGAAAACATTTAGCGTACATGAAATGAGATCAGTAGCTCAAGCGATATGTAACGTGTCGATCCAAGCTGAACCACCCATTTTAGTATCAAGTGTACCCTCCCCCCCCCCCCTCGCGGACTAGGTATCGCTTTTCCAGGCTCTTCGTGTTTCCGACAAGTCTGGGAGAGAGCTTACGGTCTTTCAAAAGAAACCGCAACGTACAGTGCCGGAAATAGATGTTAGTACACCTCTCAGAGTTGTCCAATTCGATCGAAATTTAGTGTTTGATGAATAAATTTGGAGTACATGAAACCTTTACATTTAGAGATCAACAGCACACGCGATAGGTAACATGTGTCGATCCAAGCTGAACCACCCATATTAGTATCAAGCGTAGCCCCAACGATCGGTAACGCAGGCATTGATTCTGTCATCCAACCGGCCGTCGACATGACGAATACTCTTCTGAGATACATTAATACACGACCTTAAACACCTGCTGACCGAACGAAGTCCAGTCGTTTGGGACACTAGATCTGCATATGTGTGAATTGTTAAGGAGCAATATTAGTCGGTGCTTCTCGAAAGTTAATAACTCGATTTTTAATAAATGAGGCACGTAAAACGAGAGACTGCGGCTACAGTTACTTCCATTATCTACATCTATATAAATACTCAGTATATCACACTGAAGCGCATGGCAGATAATTCACCGAACCGCTTTTATGATTTTTCTCTACAGTTCCATTCACTAATAGCTCGTGGGAAAAAGGAACATTTGAATCTTTCAGTTTTCGGTCTGATTTCTCTTATTTTATTATGATGATCATGTCTCCCTATGTAGGTGGGTCCTAACAAAATATGTTCACATTCAGAAGAGAAAGTTATTGAAAGAAATTTCGCAAACAGATCATGTCGCAAGCAATAACTATTTTCTTTTAATGATTGCCATCCTAACTCGTGCATCATTTCCGTGACACTGTCTCCCCTATATCACGATAATTAAAAAAGAGCTGTCCTTCTCGGAACTTTCTCTAAAACGTTCGTTAATCCCACTAGGTGGGGATCCCACAATGCGCAGCAATACTCCAAAATAGGACTCGCAAGTTTGTTTAAGTAGTTTCTTTAGTAGAACTGTTGCATCTTCTAAGTATTCTGTCAGTTAAAAGTAGTCTTTGATTCGCCTTCGCTACTATATTTTCTGTGTTCTTTCCAATTCAAATTGTTCGTAATTGTCTCCTAGGTATTTAGTTGAATTTACGTCCTATAGCTTTGACTGACTTATCGTGTAAATGAAGTTTAACGAATTTCTTTTGGTTATCGTTTGGATGACCTCACACTTATTGGTATTAAGGGTCAATTGCCAATTTTTTCACCATGCAGATATCTTTTTTAGATAATTTTGCAGTTGCTTTTGATCTTCTGGTGACTTGTCTCCCAAATCGGTAAAAATTTAAAAATAAGACTTCCTTGGGGAACGCCAGATATCACTTACGTTCTACTCGATGACTTTCCGTCAATTACAACGTACTGTGCTCTTTCTGACAGGAAATCACGAATCCAAGAGCACAACTGTGGCTGTATTCCATAAGCACGCAATTTATTTCAAGACGCTGTGATGTACCGTGACAAAAGCCTTCCGGAAGTCTAGAAACACGGAATCTATTTGACACCCCTTGTCGATAGCACTCATCACATCCGTGTACCACAAGAACGATACTTTTTGAATCCATGTTGAGTATGGATTAATAGGTCGTTGTCTTCCAGGAAGTTCATGATGTTTGAGGAAAGTATGTGTTTTAAAATCATGTTGCAAACCGACGTCAATGCTACAGCCCTGTAATTTTGCGGATCACTCCTACTGTCTTTCTTGAATGTTGGAGTGATCTCTGAAACTTACGAGTCTGTGGGTACGGATCTTTCACAGATCGAGCGGTTGTAAATGATAACTAGGTATGGGGCTATTGCGTCATAATGCTCTGAAAGGAAAATAATTGGTATACAATCCTGTCCGGAATACTTAATTTTGATGAGTGATTGAAGTTCCTTTAATACTCCATGGTTATGTACTTCTAAACTACGCATGATAGCAGCTCTTCTTGATACGAATTCTGGAATATTTGCTTTGTCTTCTGTTGTTAAGGAATTTCGGAAAGTTTTATTAAGCAACTCTGCTTTTGTAAAACTGTCATCAGTACCATCACCATTGCTATCGAGCAGTGAAGGTATTGATTGGATTTTGCCGCTAGTATACTTTTCATCCACCAGGCTAAATTGTGATATTTGCAATGTTTTAGAAGTTTTTATGAATATAACTTAGAGATTGAGGCTATGCTACAGCTATCTTTGGTCATGAGTTATCACTGTTTGCGAGCGATTCAGTCAGATACTTTGGTATTGTTTATACTGAAGAGTGTGTGCGGAGAGCAGTCGATTAGAGTCTTGGGCTGAACGTAGTAGCGAGATGTCGATGGGGACGAGATTACCGTTTGAACTCTACCGCGTGGGTCGCTATAGTTACAGTGTGAAACGATCTGACCAAGTCGTGATACGCATATTATTAATTGAAGAAACCATGAATCTGTTGAAAATGTGTTACATGCTGCTTGGAACATTATACAGTACCTTCATTCACTTCACGAAAATAAATGTACTCAATATTAATACCAGTGATTATAAGTTTCCTTAAGTCTTTTAATTAAATGAATTGTTAACAGAAGTAAAATGAAGGAGTATCAACAGCACGGAGTACAAGCAGATTATACAAAGGGACCCTTTTTGTGCCAACTGCAAAACAATTGACTCTGGATTTGTTTAATACAATCGAGCCTTGATATGCACCTACTTTACCGCCCTCCCTGCCTTATATCCTCTCCCGATCCACTTCCCCTTCCCACACAGTTCCCTTCGTAATACAGGATTATGTTTATTGAACTATATGAAACAAAATGTAAAATAAATACAAATTACGAAATGCACACGCGTTATTCAACACTAGCTGCGCCCGCTAAGAATAGTTCCAATGACGATGACTTAGCTAAATATGAGGAATACTGTAAAATATTAAAAAAAGTAATTCAGACATCTAAACAAATGCACTATGAGAAAAAGAGAGCAAAATCAGACAAAAAATAAAAGCAATATGGGATATAGTGAAACAGGGGACTAGTAGAAACAGAAGGGAACAGGAGCAGATAGCATTAAAAGTAGATGATACATTAGTAACTGATGGACATAGAGTGGAAAATCTATTTAACAAGTAATTTCCGATATCGAAAAGGCTATTTACACATACAGTGAGAATGAACTTAATACATTAGATAATAAATTACAAGCAGCAGGTATTTTCTGTGATTTATCAAAGGTATTTGATTGTGTGTATCATAACATCCTTTTTAAGTAAATTAGAATTCTGCAAAATGGTTCAAGTCGTACCCTGCTAACAGGAAACAAAGGCTATCAGTGCAAGGGACTAGTGAATTAAGCAACAGTCATCATTAGATTGCGAAGAAATTACATGTGGTGTTCCACAAGGATCCATCTTAGGGCTATTGCTTTTTCTTGTCTACATTAATGACCTCTCATCAGTTACACTGCCAGAAGCAGAGTTCGTTTTGTTTGCAGATGGTACAAGTATTTCAATAAATAACATGCCGAGCTTAGTTTTTGAAAGGTCTGCGAATAGTATTTAAATTAAGATTAATAAATGGTTTATATAGACTCATTAACATTAAACTTTGAAAAGATTCACTAACTGGATTTTAGAACATGTAAGAGATTCCCATCCAGTATACGCATAAAGTACGAAGAATAGCAGATAGAAGAGGTTGACAGTATAAAATTACTGGGATTACAGCTTGGTAATAAATTCGGTTGGGAGGAGCACATCACAGAACTGCAGAAACGACTTAACAAATATTTATATAAAATACGAATGGTATCAGACATAGGTGACATAAAAGAGCTTCCATACTTTGCTTATTTTCATTCCATAATGTCATATGGTATATAATTTTGGGTAACTCTTCAAGTCAAGCAAACGTTTTCAGACTGCAAATGCGTGTAATACGTATTATTTCTGGTGTAAATTCACCGACATCCTGCAAAAGCCTCTTCAAAGAACTGGGTATATTGACTACTGCCTTTCAGTATATTTATTCCTTAATGAAATTTGTCATAAATAATATATCCCTTTTCCCAACAAACAGCTCACTTCATACCTACAATACTAGTAACAAAAATGATTTATACAAGGACTTAAAAGCATTTACTTTACTTCAAAAAGGGGTCCACTACTCAGGAACTCATATTTTCAATAATATACCAACAAAAATAAAAATGCTACAAATAAAGATCAGTTTAAGAGGAATCTAAAAGACTTTCTAGTGACCAACTCCTTGTACTCCACTGACGAATTCTTAAATAGAACCAACTGGTGCATGTATCCGTATTCATGCTATTAGTATTATTATATTATCAGCTTGCAAAAAGTGTACGTACCTGTATTAGTAATGTTATATTATCAAATAAAAAAAATTGGCATGTTCCACATCCACGAGGATCACCTCAACACGGATCTATGGAACGAACCAACCAATCTAATCCGACAGTGTTACCCGTTGTTGAATAGTTTGTTATAAGGAAAGATAAACGGCGAAACGTACTTACCTACGCGTACACGTCATCACAAAGGTTCTGAAGTACAGCGGCACGAGCCAATTATGGCCCTGAAAAACGATGGCAGAACACAGGTACCTTGAAACGTATTCGTTTCTTTGAGGAACTAATTCATACGCGATCGTGTAGCAAATCACAAAACGTCCAAGAAAGGGAATAAATAATTGCAGGACTGTTTCCGACATGGCTAGTATGAAACACATCATAATTCTCGTGGAAAATATGGAGACCGAAAAATCTATTGCAATACATGCCTCTACCAATGCTACGAGACAATTCATTCTCCGCGTATATGGAGACCTTTCTGGTTCTCGCTACACACGAGAAGCTAATGTTTATCTATAGTATCGAAGATTTGAAGAAAAAATAAATAAATAAAATAAAAAGAGGCTGTAAGTTCCAAAATCATGAATGTGAGAAAAACTGGAACTACAGCAGGGTAACAGTGAGGAGTAAAGTTCGAAACTAAGAGCGTTTCATATGCTAACTGCAGCCGCTGATACACCTCGACATCTGATGAGTGCATTTGGTACTACATTTACATTCGTTGCTGTAAGTGATCTTTACATGAGGCCTTTTTCGCTTTTTATACGTAATATGGCTTGGTATGTAGATCCTATTTCACAAAAACTGCAATATTTTTTTTTATGGAACTCAGATTTTTTTAACTCTCTCTCTCTCTTTTTTAAATTTTCATTTTAAGTACGCCAAAGCTAATTTCCAAATTTATTGTAATTAAATGTCAGTATAACCATGTTGCCAGTGTCACAGATTCTTTGCAAACGTGAACAATAAGTTGTAGCTGAAGAAGGAAGCAAATCTTTGTCCGACACCAATCATTTCTAGGGCTTCGCGACTCTTACCGCACGGCTACTCTGAACATTTTTCCGCTTATCTATTGAAAGCTTCTTAAGACTGTAACGTATTTCTCATTATATATAAAAATAACTTACTTGTGATACACACTTTTAAAAGGAGCCTATACTTTAAACCAGGACATAAGTTATCTCCACGTGAAATTCCATCCAAATCCGTGCTGCAGTATTTGCATGACGCGGTAACAAAGACACAAACTTTCGCATTTATTATATTTATTTATGTCACTGCAGATATTCGGATTTAGGTTATGACACGTTCGATGTGCCGTGGCGATCATGTGGTGCAGACGAACGGAGAATTTTTTCATGACCAACTGAAGTGTCAGAATATCGATGCTGCCAATGAGCTCCTGAATGGCTTTCTTCAGCTCAAAGATGCGGAGAATATGTCGGCAAATCGAGGCCCATGTCCATGACCTCTGAGTACCCCTAGTAAGAATGCGGTCCCCAAATTGCTCCTCCAGGACATTTCTTCTGCTTTGATGGCGTCGAGCTCCATCTTGCACGAACCACATCTTGTCGAAATAAGGGTCGCATTGGATAGTGGAGATGAAATCATCTTCCAGCACTTTCACCCACCGTTCGATAATCTCGGTGCCAGCACGGAGTATCGCACCTCGTAATCTATGACTGGACACTGCACGCCACGCAGACACCTTTTGAATGTGAAGAGACTTCCCCATCGCGAAATGTGGATTCCCCGTCCCCTAAATGCACCAATTTTCCTTACTGACGATCCCATCCAAATTAAAGTAGACTTCGTCGCCAAACCGCTGCCACCCGAGTAATTTGAACGCCATGGCGCTAACTGTTCAGAAGTTATTTCATACAGTTTAATAACTATCACGCAATAAAATTAACGTTTCCTTCATCCATCTGCAAGTGCTCCAGCAATCGAACCGTTATCTCCTTCATATTAGGGGACATCGAAAATACACTATGGAATAAAAAGTATCCGGACACCCTAAAGAGGCGCGGTGGAGTGGCCGAGCGCATTGAGGCGCAATGCTGCGATGCGCGAGGTCGTTCTCCGTCGGAGATTCGAATCCCCCCCTCAGGTATGGATGTTTATGCCGTCTTTAGTATAAGGTAATTTATAACTAGTTTGTACGTTTAGGGACTGATGACCCCGCGGAAGTCCCATAAGCTTTACAAACATTTGAAGACCCTGAAGACATCCGGTTTTGATATTAGGTGCATTGTTTGGCCACCTACTGCCAGGTACTCCATATTATTCACCTCAGTAGTCATTAGACATCGTGAGAAAGCAGAATGGGGTGCTTCGCGGTACTCTCGGACTTCGAACATGGTCAGGTGATTGGATGTCACTTCTGCCATACGTCTGTACGCGAGATTTCCAAACACCTAAACATCCTCCGGTCCACTGTTTCTGAGGTGATGGTGAAGTGGAAAAGTGAACGGACACGTTCAGCTCGACAGCCTACAGGGCGACCTCGTTTGTTGACTGACGAAGACCGCCGACAGTTGAAGACGATGGTGCAGAGTAATAGGCAGGCATTTATCCAGACCATCACACACGAATTCCAAACTGCATCACCACCCACTCCAAGTTCTATGACAGTTATGCGGGAGGTGAGAAAACTTGAATTTCCTGGTCGAGTGGTTGCCCATAAGTCACAAATCACGCAGGTCAGTGCCAGACGACGCCTCGCTTGGTGTAAGGAGCGTAAACATTGGAGGACTGAACAGTCGAGCGACGACTCAAGGTACACAATGTGGCGATCCGATTGCAGGGTGTGGGATGACGAATGCCCAGTGAAAGTCATCTGCCAGCGTTTGTGGTGCCAATAGTAAAACTCTGAGGAGGTGGGGTTATAGCCTGATCGTATTTTTGATAGAGAGCCTTTTACCCTTTGCTGCTTTGCACGGAACTATCAAGCAAAGACCTTTTATTGGAACAGCCGATTCTATTCAAAAGTAAAGTTCTTCAGCTTGATCGTGTTGGACTTCGATCCTAGCCATTCCAATAAACTCGAATTATAATTAAAAAACTTGAACTCACTGTTTATTAATTATTAAAATTGTTGCTGAGTCCCTAAAACACTCATTAAATCACAGAAATTCTGTGATAAGTTCCAAAATTCAGTTTCAGCTCAATATATATATATATATATATATATATATATATATATATATATATATATATATATATATATATATTCGTCCTTCTTAATAGGTGAAATAACTGGTTTTCACACATCGACACTTCAAGTAAAATTTCACCCCTTATTAGCGTAAGACACAAATTCATATCCTACGTAACACTAAGTCAGATCTTTCTCGAAAGGAATCAACATGAAGACTGAAACTGTTTGTAACATGCAATCCCTGACGGAATTAACAACAATATAATTCTTCTTTTTTATTATTTATTTTATTGTAGGAGTTGCCAACGGAGGTCCTCCAACAGGATCGTCTCTGACCGTGTGGCTGTCGACCTGCGACGATTTGTGGCCAACTATATTATCTTTGGTTTCAGAAGAGAATATGCTGCTGGTCTAGTAGGCTAGTAGGTTACTTCGTTGTCACCACACATGAAACATAAGAAACAACAAATATTTCTTTTAAGAATCATAACATAAAAATTTTAAAGTTTAAAATTGCTAACAACAACACAAATAATCACGATTTTACCTGAAAAACTGAGCTGACGTAAGACAGTAGCACGGATAGTATTTCGTCCTACTACAACCTACATTGATATTTTAAGCACCTCCTTGCTTCCCACTGTTGGAGAGGAATTCGGGGATGGCGACTGCTTCTTTCAACACGATCGAGCACCTGTTTATAAATCAAGGCTTGTGGCGGAGTGGTTAAACGTCAGTAACACCTCAGAAATGGACTAGCCTACACAGAGTCTTGACTTGAATCCTATTGTACACCTTTGGGGTGTTTTAGAACGCCGTCGTAGTGTCAGGCCTCATCTCTCCTCAGTTTAGTACTCCGTGAAGAATGGGCTGTCATTCCCCAAGAAACCTTCCAGCACCTGACTGAACGTAAGCGTGCGAGAGTGGAAGCTGTCATCAAGCCTAGTCGCCGTTCACAGTAAGGTTAGATCCTTTCACACTAAGGTTAGATTACATTAGATTAATACTTGTTCCATAGATCATATATACGATATTTCGTAATGATGTGGAACGTGTCAGTTTAGTAAATGTTGTCTATACATGACAATCAATATGTTAAAGATTTTCTATTTACATGTTTATTTATTTATTTTTATTATTTTTTTTAAGTTTTATCTAAAAATTCATCTACATTGTAAAAGGATTTGCCACTCAGAAATTCCTTTAATTTCTTTTTAAATGCTAGATGGCTGTCTGTCAGACTTTTCATGCTACTTGGTAAGTTACTGAAGACTTTTGTGGCAACACAATTCACTCCTTTCTGTGCCAAAGTTAGATTTAACCTTGAATAGTGAATATCACCCTTTCTCCTAGTGTTGTAACTATGCACACTGCTATTACTTTTGAATTGGGTCGGATTTCAAAAATGTTCAAATGTTTGTATAGCTTATGGGACTTCACTACAGGGTCATCAGTCCCTATGCTTACAAACTACTTATGCACTACCTAAGAATAAGGACGGCACAAATATCCATGCCCGAGGGGGGATTCGAACCCCCGACCGTAGTGGCCGTGTAGACCGTGACTGGAGCGCCTCAGTCCCCTCGGCCACCGCGGCCGGTGGGTCGGATTTCATGAGTGAATATATATATATATATATATATATATATATATATATATATATATATATATATATATATTGTAAAGGTACAGTAACAGTCCCTAGATCCCTAAGTAAATGTCCGAAGGACCATCTTGGGTGGGCCCCAAAAATTATTCTGATTACACGCTTTTGTGCAATGAATACTTTTTTACTCAATGTTGAATTGCCCCAGAATATGATCCCATACGTAAGCAGTGAATGAAAATAGACATAGTAAGCTAATTTACTGAGATGTATATCACCAAATCTTGCAATGACCCTGATTGCACACGTAGCTGAACTCAAACATTTCAAGAGATCTTCAATATATAAGACAATCGGTGCATCGTAAGCGATATGCGATACGCTACACGCATGGAGAAATACTTGAAATCTAGGGGGAGGCGACAGTAAAGGTTCACACTAACGGACTTGCGCAACATATCGTAAGCGATATATCTATTTAAGTACCGCTTACCGGTCTCCTAAGCGATTAATCGCGAGCGATATTTCAACCTGTGAACATGGCGGGAAGAAGAGAATTCTGTGCTATCTTTCAATAATTTAGTTATAGCTCATCAGTGCATCTGGAACTATTCCATTGGCGTATAAAGTGTTGCATGGAGGGAAATGCATTAGAAATAAGAGACTCTGATTTATGTATTATTTTTGTTATGCAAAAGAGAAGAAAGTAATCAAATTGTTATAATATTAACTCACAATGTGAATATGTAGCACTCCGACACACAAAATAAGTATCACAATTATAATTCAGAAAGTAATCATCCTTTTGAAGCAGTGAAAACTGTGTTCCCACTACATTTTTATCGCCCACGTCGCGCCGATATATCGCCTACTGTTGTGAAACTTGCTAGCAATATATCGTCGCAATACATCGCTTACTACATATCAATTATCTTTGATCTTAGTATGAACGTCGCCTAAGGTTGGGGCAACAACATATTGAATTCCTAAATTACCGACGGAGGGCGCCACTAACTTGTAAGTCATGTTCAGCCAGGTGTCTGGATACTTTTGATCGCATAGTGCATCGTTTCTACGACTCTCAAGCCAGCTTCCAGTCTGCGATTCCAAAAATCTGGCCACATTTCTTACAGGCGTCTAGGGACAGTAGTGCGTCGGATCCCAGATACCCATATGAACCAATAGATGTCTCTACGGTCATGCTACCGTGATGCTATGCGAGTCCAGGGCTTCTATTTATCATTCCTGCTGTTTAACTTATGTAAATATTTCTACCTTTGTATTTTGAAAGTCGAAATATGAATCATTCTAAGACTTCAGTATTACTGTAATAGAAGTGTATCTGTAATATTCCATTATATTTCTGTAACACAAGTACGACTTTCCAGCAGTCTAAAACTTGAATTTCGAAACATAAACTGTAAAAAGACGCAGCATAAAGCAGAGGTTACTTTCTGGTAAATAAAGCGGAACGCAGAGCTGATGTTCTACATGAATTTCTGTTTTGTTATTGAGAAAATTCACGTGTTAGTTTTCGAGTGTCATTTGCATGAGGGTGAATGGCACTGGTGTATTAAATATTGCTACTTCACAGATGGTGACAGGAAAGATCTGCTTTTAGAGGAAACTGAATGTATTCTTTTTTCGTTGATGGTGGCGCCTGAAGAATTGGCGATATTATATCAATTTAGCTTATGGTGAAAGTGGTGGTGGCACTAGATATTTTGTTTTCTAGTTTCATTTAGTAAATTTTTGGTGGTAATTTAGGTGATTGTAGCCAACGCCTGAAGTGGCAGAGCTTAGGGGAAATATATATGTAAAAGGAAAAAAACAACAAAAGAGACAAAATGCAAAATAAAAGAAAAAAACTATAAAGAAAGACAGATGTGTGTTTGAGCAGCGGTTCGTTTCACCTTGACTCCCAAACGTTTTCTGACACATATATTAAATAGAATTTACGAGTTGCGATATTCCGACATATTTGCAAGCACAACCGATGTTTCTTACAAGTGAGTTTGTTCTGTTTAATGAACATGCCGTGAAATATGGTCCAACAAATTGTACACTGTCTTTTGAACTACAGTACCTGCACATAAAGTGCAGACACATTGTTATAGTGACTATTGCAAATGACATGCTGATACAAATAGTTTCATCCATTTACTAGAAAATACAGACAAAGCTCTTGAGATCAGTTAAATGGCTGCAATATTAGCACAATTGTCTCACAGACGGTGCATATAGGATGCAAGAACGTATATAACAGCTGTTGAAAAAAGGAACAAGGCACTTCAGTCTCATTAAGAAACGACAGTTGCCACATAACTCTAGTACATATGTATGTGTGTGCGATAATGAATAAGAAAATAGGAATGCGGGTAAACTACTATGAGCAACACAGTGATCGCATTATCGTAGTCAAGATAGATACGAAGCCAACACCGACAACGGTAGTACAGGTTTATATGCCAACTAGCTCTGCCGATGACGAGGAGATCGGAGAAATATATGAGGAGCTAAAGGAAATTATTCAGACAGTTAAAGGAGAGGAAAACTTAATTGTGATGGGAGACTGGAATTCAGTAGTAGGAAAAGGAAGAGAAGGAAAAATAGTAGGTGAATATGGACTGGGCAGGAGGAATGAAAGAGGAAGTCGCCTGGTAGAATTTTGCACGGAACATGATTTAATCGTAACAAACACGTGGTTTAAGAATCACAAAAGAAGGTTGTATACATGGAAGAGACCAGGAGACACCGGAAGGTATCAGATAGATTTTATAATGGTAAAATATAGATTCCGGAACCAGGTTATAAACTGCAAGACATACCCAGGGGCAGATATAGACTCTGACCATAACCTATTAGTCATGAACTGTAGGCTGAAGCTGAAAAAGCTGCAGAAAGGTAGGAAAATAAGGAGATGGGACCTGGATAAATTGAAGGAAAGTGAAGTTCTGGAGAATTTCAGAGGGAGATTTAGGCAACAATTGACAGAAACAGGGGGAAATAAAACAGTAGAAGAGGAATGGGTAGCATTGAGAGATGAAATAGTGAAGGCAGCAGAGGACAAAATAGGTAGAAAGGCAAGACCTACAAAAAATCCTTGGATATCACAGGAAATACTAAATTTAATTGATGAAAGGAGAAAATATAAAAATGCAGTAAATGAAACAGGCAAAATGGAATACAGACGACTAAAAAATGAGATTGACAGGAAGTGCAAAGTGGCTAAGCAGGAGTGGCTAGAAGCCAAATGCAAATCTGTAGAAGACTGTATAAGAAGGGGAAAGGTAGATACCGCCTACAGGAAAATAAGAGAGACATTTGGGGACAAGAAGAGCAGATCTACGAATATCAAGAACTCAGATGGGAAACCAGTTCTCAGCAAAGAAGGGAAAGCTGAAAGGTGGAAAGAGTACATAGAGCAGCTCTACAAAGGAAATGAACTCAGAGACGAGGTTGTAGGAAGGGAAGAGGAAGTAGATCAAGATGAAATAGGAGATACTATACTGAGAGATGAATTTGACAGAGCCTTGAAAGACCTAGGTCGGAACAAGGCCCCAGGAGTAGATGACATACCCTCAGAGCTACTAAAGTCTCTGGGAGAGCCAGCCATGACAAGAATATTTGAACTGGTGTGTAGGATGTATGAGACAGGCGAAATGCCCTCAGACTTTAAGAAAAATGTAATAATCCCCATTCCAAAGAAATCGGGCGCAGACAGGTGTGAAAATTATAGAACCATCAGTTTGATATGTCATGGTTGCAAAATTTTAACACGAATTATCTACAGGAGAATGGAAAAGCTGGTAGAAGCTGACATCGGGGAAGATCAGTTTGGATTCAGAAGGAACATAGGAACTCGGGAGGCAATACTCACTTTACGTCTTATCTTAGAAGATAGATTAAGGAAAGGCAAACCTACATTTTTAGCTTTTGTAGATTTGGAGAAAGCATTTGACAATGTTGACTGGAATACACTGTTTCAAATTCTGAAGTCAGCAGGGGTAAAATACAGGGAAAGGAGAGTTATTTACAACTTGTACAAAAGCCAGACCGCAGTTATTAGACTCGAAGGGCATGAAAGGGAAGCATCAGTTGGGAAGGGAGTAAGACAGGGTTGCAGCCTTTCTCCGATGTTATTCAATTTGTACATCGAGCAGGCGGTGAAGGAAAGCAAGGAAAAATTTGGTGAAGGAATTAAAGTTCAGGGGGAAGAAATAAAAACATTGCGTTTTGCTGATGACATTGTAATTCTGTCAGAGACAGCAAAAGACCTGGAAGAGCAGTTGAATGGAATGGACAGTGTATTGAAGAGAGCATATAAAATGAACATTAACAAGAGCAAAACAAAAATAATGGAATGCGGTCTTAGAAAATCAGGCGATGCTGAAGGAATTAGATTAGGTAACGAAACAATGAAAGTGGTAGATGAGTTTTGTTACTTGGGTAGTAAAATAACATGCGATGGTCGCAGTACAGAGGATATAAAATGCAGAATGGCAATGGGAAGAAAAGCATTTTTGAAAAAGAGAAATTTGCTAACATCGAATATTAATTTAAGGGTAAGGAAGTCTTTTCGGAAGGCATTTGTGTGGAGTGTTGCCTTGTACGGAAGTGAAACATGGACGATAAGCAGTGCGGACAGGAAGAGAATAGAGGCCTTCGAAATGTGGTGCTACAGAAGAATGCTGAAGATTAGGTGGGTAGATCGCATAACTGATGAAGAGGTACTGAACAGAATTGGTGAGAAAAGGAATTTTTGGCATACCCTGACTAAAAGAAGGGATCGCTTGGTGGGACACATTCTTAGACATCGGGGAATCGTAAATTTAGCATTGGAGGGAAGTGTATGGGGTAAAAATCGCAGAGGGAGACCAAGAGACTCGTATAGTAAGCAGATTCAAGTGGATGTGGGTTGCCGTTCTTATGAGGAGATGAAAAGGCTTGCTCAAGATAGGGTAGGGTGGAGAGCTGCATCAAACCAGTCTCCGGACTGACGACCATAACAACAATATATATATATAATTATTTCAATCATCATGATATTTAGAACATTAGTTGTTATAGTGTCACTAAATTTTATGTGCAGGTACTTCACGTGACAACGTTTACAATTCGTTGGCCTATATTTCACGGTATTTTCACTAAAGAGAACAATCTGCACTTTTAAAAGAAACCACTTGTATACGTAAATACATCGAAATATCGCAAAATGTAAATTCCTTTTAATTAATAACAGTTTAAAAAAACTTTTAGGGCTCAAAAAAAAAAAAAAATAAATAAATAAATAAAAAAATCGCACTGACGTGTTTTACGGCCCACTTTAGATTTGTAGTTTTATAAGTTTTTGCAAACATTTTGGACCAAAATAATAATATAAACAATAAAAAATTAAGTAATAAGAGTGTCTGAAACCCTTTTAGGGAAAAAAATTAGGTGGTGGCCCGATTTGAACCACTGACCTCCAGCGTCACAGTCCAACGCATTACACACTAGTATTCATGGTCATTGTTAACTGATGTTGATATGGCATTTGTAGACACTAGATTTTCATTTATCGTACGAAGAACGACGTGTTTTTGTTAATTCTTCAGTGCGCTATTGCTTTGAAATGACAACGCATAAGGTAAAGTAAGAAAATCATCAAAGATGCAACGCAAGATGGCTTTTGCCAGAGAGAGTTCTGGGCCAGGAATGTCACGTGACATCTGCGAACGGCTGGTTTTCGTTAATTCAGTGGAGGGTGACAAAATTCTGTTATTTTTGTAAATATCTGTCAAACGATACGAGATATGAAACAAACATAAGGGAACAAAGCTGTAGAGAATCTTCTCCTCTACAAATTCGGTTATCCAATTTTAGCGTCAGATGAACGGTTTATATGCAATTAAAATTACATTACAAAATACTTTTTTGGCATTACTAACGTATTTCTTGTCCGAAATATTTTAAGAAGCGAGGTTCTGGTCTCTGGTAGCCAACAATCATGTCTGAAAAATTTGGTGCCGCTCGCTTGAACGGTTCGACCTAAACAGTGGGAACACGTTACAGCCAGACAGACATCGTCAAATCGCCGTTATTTTTGCAAATATCTCTGCAACGATGCAAGATATTAAAAAAATATAATACAGCGAGGTTGTAGAGAATTTTCCCCTCTACCAATTAGATTATTCAATTTTCGTGTCAGATGAACGGTTCGTTTGCAATGACAATTATATTACAAACGCCATTTTTTTGTATTACTACCGAATTTTTTGTCCGAAAAATTAGAAAAAGGGAGGTTATGGTCTCTGACAACCTACAATTATGTGTGCAAAATCTGGTTCTGATCGGTTGAACAGTTCGTCTTAAAAACAGGGAACACGTTACGAACAAAAAGACAGACGGACAGACAGACATACATCCCGAAATCGCCGTTATTTTTGCAAATACGAGATATGAAAAAAACATAAGGGAGCAAAGTTGTAGAGAATGTTCGTCTCTACAAATTCGGTTATTAAAAAATAATAATAATATAGCCGGGATCGAGAAGCAAACCAGGGCCGACGCTCAGCAACTCCACAACACCATGCGTTTATCAGTTGCGCTACATGTAGCACGATTTCAAAACCTCTCTGTTTTACATTACAAACAATATCAAGGGTTACCCGCTAATATGGCATTTATTGACTGTAGTTTACAACTAATTTGTACTAAGAACGACATGATTTTAGTACCTCTTAAGTGTGGCGTAACTTTGAAATAGCAACACGCGATTTATAAGGAGGAAAGCAGGAAAATACGAAAGGGAAGATGGTATCTCTGCAGGACATAGCTTGCGACCGTAGAGACATCTGTTGGTTGGTAATGGTAACTGGGGTTCGACGCACTACTGTCCCTAGTAGAGGTCTGCACCTCGCTCGGTTGCTTGCTCGAATCGCGTGATACATGTCGTTCTATGATAGTCCACTAGGTGTCGGTACTGCAGGTTGCGGCAAGGCGTGTGGCTGCGCTCGACTTCCTGCACGCTCGTTCGAGTGGGGCACGCTCGACTGGCCCGACCGTCCACACTGCCCGATCGCCACTCGGTCGCCCACCGCAGCGCCACTTGAGTCCAAGACGAGTGTCGGGAGCTAACTAGACGCTAGAGAATAAAATGTTCAAATGTTTGTAGAACTTATGGGACTTAACTACGGGGTCATCAGTCCCTAAGCTTACAAACTACTTATGAACTAGCTAAGACTAAGGACGGCACAAATATCCATGCCCGCGGGGGGATTCGAACCCCCGACCATAGTGGCCGTGCAGACCGTGACTGGAGCGCCTCAGTCCCCTCGGCCACCGCGGCCGGCACGCTAGAGAATACATCCTGACTGCGAAATTTGGAATTGTTTTCTTTCCCGGGTGCTTCGAAAGTTGTTCTCTCGAACCACTTGAACTAGCCATTCAGTTTCGCATTTTGTACTTTACCATACAAGTTATTATATGTGTTTAATATAATGTTTCTGTGCTAAGATATTTTACTAACTGAGTTATTCATGATCTTTCTTTCTTTCTTGTTCCCATTTTGTGGACTGTTAGTGCCTGTTTACTGGTAGGCGTAACTTGCCGTCTTAACGAGGAAATTATTGTATTTAATGTCCATTCCTCTCATCACTCTCAAGTCCTGGAATACTTTGTGCGTCTTTTATATTGATATTAAATATTCCAATATTGATGTACACCCGTTAAGTTAGGTTTGTGCATCTCTCTCTCTCTGTTGCACCTCGTTAAAACATATTCCCGTAGCAATTTGGCAGTGTACGTGGTTGCTGCGTCTCTACCTTTTCCAAGTTAGTCCTTAACGGGAATTTTTCCAATTACAACATTCATATAACACCACTGCCACTGTCGTCTTTCTTATCTACATAGTAAAGAACGCATGCAAGCTTTTGTACGATATATAGGATCCGCCCTTTGTTTCGTCGCCGGCCGCGGTGGCCGAGGAGACTGAGGCGCTCCAGCCACGGTCTGCACGGCCACTACGGTCGGGGGTTCGAATCCCCGCTCGGGCATGGATATTTGTGCCGTCCTTAGAATTAGTTAGTTCATAAGTAGTTTGTAAGTTTAGCTACTGATGACCCCGTAGTTAAGTCCCATAGACTCCACAAACATCTGAACATCTTTGTTCCGTCGTCAGGGTTATTTGCTGGTCTAATGCTCGTATATCTTGTACCTGTCTTAAATCCTCTTATTCCAATTGTTTAGTTTACACAGCTGTACGAATTTATGGCGCTCCTTGTGTTTCAGTTATATCTGTTTTATAATTATTTAGGGCCGTCTGAAGAATGTCACCCGGGTGCACCAGCCAAAAGAATGACCTGCATGTTTTCGGAGTGGCGGGATAAGAGATCGGCCTAGGTATATTGCAGGGAAAGTGACAATAATTGTTTTGATTTAATCGAAGTTGAATCTATGAAATTTGTCTTTTATCAAAAGTTACTGTCGTACCAAAAATCATTAAAATCGCTTCACTAATCTCTAAGTTATTGCCGTTTTTCTATTTTAGCCCCAATTTTGGAGGGACCGTTTCACCCCTTAATTATGTTTTTCCGCCGCTAAAAAATTACGTGTCCCATAGTTTTTTATGTATTATATGCAAATTTCATAAAAATCGGAGAGTGACTTGGGTAGGTTTCCTCGTGAGTACAGCGGCAGCACTACGCTGTGCGGCCTCTGCCCGCCCCGCCCCACGCAGCCTCGTTCGAGTGTCAACACGCTCGCTGCGAGCGTACACACTCCGCGCGCCACCGCCGAGCGTTTGCACACTCGACCGAGTACGAGCGAGCGAAACCGGCGATTTGCAGATCTCTAGTCCCTAGACGCTAGTACATTTACTGGCAGGTGCACCGAACCTGGCGAGTTCTTGCACCGGAGAAGGCCCGAAGAGTACGTAACAGAGGCAGCAATTGCGACTCCGTCCACGGCGCAGATTGCTACGGGCGTGGCCGTTGAGCCCCGCGGGGGTCGAAACCCTCGCCGAGCCGAGAGCCAGCCGACGCTCCGATAATTGCGGAGGCGCAAGAATGCGCGGGGGCCAAATTGCACGGCGAGCGCCGTATTTCTCCCGCTGTCAGCGAAACGAGCGGCTAAGCGGCCAAGCGGCCAAGCGGCGGCCACCCCGCGCAGGTAACGCAACGCCAAGCCGAGAAAGCGTCGCCTCGCTGTATACCTCCCGAGTATTATCGAAAGTCTTAGCCGCCGCCGCCATACCCGTCGCCTGTTATTTGCGTTGATTTATTTCCCGCTGCCAGGCAGCCGTAAGTGGGTATGAATATATTCATACCGCGCTCATCCCGGTAGTTGTTTCCAAGAGCTGCTAATTCGGCAAATGAAATCGCTCGATAATCATGAAGTGCGCGACGTTAAACAGCCATTAATACCGACCTGCGCAAACAGAATTCTATGTTGGACTTTCTAGTACTCGCTCATTGTACGAGATTTGCAAGTAGTCCAGTCAGTGCATAGTCGGATCCAAGAGGGGAAGGGGGGAGGGAGGGGGGGAAGGGGAGGCGAAAGGTCATATCAGCCGCAGAAAACGCAGGGCCTGATGGACGGCATTCTAACTCTGGACCCCCAGAATGCGAAGCTAGCATGCTACCACTGCGCTAATCCTGCTCTACAGCTTTCTACTGAGCGAGAGTTTAGCGGACGATGAGATTTCTTTCACCGCCCACTCACCCCCAAGCAGGCCGTCTTGGATCCGCCCCTGCAGCAGTGTACTATGAAACTGTAGTGCACTATGTTACTAAATTCAAACACCACAGAGATCAACAAATAATACAATTCCTTGAGACAACATTGTCTCGTTATACCAAAGGTATTAAATATAGCCGCGGTGGAGTAGCCGAGCGGTCTAAAGCGTCTCGCTGCGGAGCGCGCGGTTAATGGCCGTGGAGGTTCGAGTCCTCCCTGGGGCTTGGGTATGTGTGTTGTCCTTAGGTTAGTTTACATAGGTTTAACTAGTTTGAAAGCTATAGACTGATGACCAAGCAGTTTGGTCCGATAGATTTACAAACATTTGAACATAATAAATATAGGAGAGGCATTGAATTAAATTTTGTACTGTGGCCAGGATTCGAACACGGGACCTCCTACTTACTAGATAGGCGCTTTAGACCACTTTTTTTCATCTGGTTTATCTATGGTTCGCGGTCGTTCGTTCAGTTTGTTCGTGGTTGTTCGTTGAATGGTTGGCTCAGCTTTTTCATTACAGAGGGCGTCAGCCCCCTGACCGGGCGCGCTGAGCCACGACGCCCGGCTACCACTCAGCTAACACAGCGTTGCAGCCAAAGCGACTACATGGACTGTCTTAAAGCTCGTCACGTCTCCCTCCATTTCACAGGGAACATGAGGCTGAATTAAAGTATGTGGTATGAGCCAATAACGCACCGAACAAGAACGAACAAAAACGATCAACGTCCTCAACGAAGAGAACTACCCATAGAGCAAAAAAAAAAATAAAAAATAAATAAATAAATAAAAAATAAAAAAAATAAAAAAAATCTACAGTGTCTACCTAGTATGTAGGAGGTCCCAGGTTCGAATCCCGGCCACAGCACAAATTTTAATTCAGTGCCTCTTCTTATATTTAATACCAAAGAGATCGTATGTCAACTTATACAAAAATGTTCAATTTTGTAATAACGTCTGACATGAGCGGCCCAGCTAGTCTGTTCCTGCCACAGACCCCATTTTTCCTTTCTTCGCATCAGACTGTTCGTATCCAAAGTCGTTCAGGGCGAATTTAGGAGGATAAGACTTGATATAATTAATTGACTGGTTAAACTGAATAGTAAATAGTTCCACTGTATTAACTCAAACAAGGAACACTATTTATTGTACTTCACTTCAGGCTTTCAGCCGGATATAACATGACGTAACCAAGTCCGATTCGAGATCTCATAATAAGCTGTAAATACTGTATAATGTATTTATTTTACGTAATTCAGTTTCCAGTGTAAGATGGCCGCCAGCAAAACACAGCACGACGCCCTTCTTCTCCACGTCACCCTTATCATGTCGACCAGTATGGGTTCTACCGGCAACTTTTAATCGAAATTGGCCATCACCTTAGTTTATTTTCTCGGAAAAAAGAAAATTTTCACTACTACATGTCAGCACCATAAGAACCTCTGCTGCCCTCCCCGACTGTGAATTTGGGGGGAAACTCCGTCACCCCGTACCAAGACACAGTTACGTGACGTCATCGAACCCAACAACGGTACCATGCTGGACAAATTTATTGTTTATAAACATTCAAGGACAATTCAAAATTCAAACTTCCAGATAGATGTCAACTTGGATTACTTCATAGGGGGAGGAGGGTGACGTGGTCCTGGTCTTTTCTCGGCGGCCATTTTGTACCGGAACAGTACCGACGCCATCTTGATGACGTCATTGTGACTTTACCGTATCGGGCCCAGGTGGCTGAAGACGGCTGAGGTTCTGAATTATCTACATAGGCAGAATGAACTAAAACGGTTCGAAGTCTTTCTGTTGGTTCTACAGAGTAGAGATAACAACGTTATGGCAACCGAGCTAGTGGTAACAAGACAAAGTTTCTACTGAGGGGAAAGGTATTCCCATGTGTATAGTCTACAAAACGAATTACACAAGCAGTTGGATTCAGATAGTGTAGCAGGTAGTGAGCAAGTACTGAGCAGGTAGTACAATGCAACAACGTGACTTACCCGAAGTTATGGCATGGAGAGCTATAGGAAGGTTGGAAACGGAACATACACCCAGGAAGATGACTGCAATCATTTGAGGGTCCAAAACTATAATTTCCATGAGCTAGACGCGATTTCGGACAACATTAACCGTTAAAAGAAGGCAAAGCCAGGGTCCTCCACGTGTAACATCAGCAGGAGATGACCGTTATCTCCGATTAACAGCTCGTTGAAAACGGAGGCTGAATGCAACTCAGCTGCAACGTACACTCCAGGCAGCAACAGGATGCTTGATATCAATACAAACAGTCCCAAATCGCCTTCCTAATTGTAGCCTCTCTTCACGGAGACTTCTGACGTATGTCCCATTAAAACCTTGACACCGTTTAGGCCTCAGAGACTGAGCGGAGGAAAATCAAGGTTGAAGTCATAATGAATGGCGCTGGGATCAGTTCAAGGATGAGTCCAGAATTTGTGTACATCCAGACAATTGTCGTTCCCTCATCTGAAAAGGACCTGGAATTCGCAACAATCCTGCTTATGTGCAGGAATCATCACCATATCATGGTTGTGGATGAATGGAGTTAGTTTTGGCGACGTTCGGATCTCTGTGCCGTTCAGAATTGCATGTTAACTTCTCAGAGGTATCATAAGCTGGTGACATAGGAAATGGGTTCCTTTTGGTAGACGATAACAATCGTCCCAACAGATCTGCTTTGGTAGACAACATGCTTCAAGCTGAAGAAATTGGGCGAATGGAGTGGCACAATGTTCACCCGACTTAAACCCAATTGAGCATGTCTTGAATCGACTTGGCAGACAGCACTTCCCACAAAGGTTGCAGCGCTGTAAATTACACTGATGGAAGACTGGCTAAATATCCTTCAAGATCTGACTGATAACCTCATGCTGTCCTAGTAACGCAGGTGTGGAACTGTACTGGCCATCCGCGGTGATCACACACCTTATTAGAGGGCAATAAGAATGTCTTTTTCATTACTGTGGTAGCCCCTTGGTGCCCCGCTGTAAGTAAACGCCATGTAAATCTCAAATAAAGAGATGAGATAGATTGTGTCACACACAAATTACAATTGTAAATAATATATTAGTAAAATGTGATACATATTGTGTACGATATCTCACCAGATCCCCTATTTGTTTTGAGCAGTGTCAAGTAGGCTAGTTATCCTCTTCTTGAAAAACCTTTACAGATTAGGCTCAGCTGGGCTCCGCAGACTGTTGGCAGATTCATCGAGTTTTTAAATGTAACCTGTCCGCAGTCTCCATATTGAGGAGATAGCTCTTCTGCCATCCTCGTTCCCTGGGTTTTTGTGAGGACGGCTTCCTGCTCATACCGGGGTAAGAGCATTTAAAGTTCAATGTTCCGATAGATCCTAGAGTGGTCCTCTCTCATACCTCTGACTGGGGAATGTATCGCCTCCAGTCGCATGGGGATAGTTCTCTCCGGGTCTTCACAAGTACTGCTGATCGCATTCCTGTTCCCGTATATTTTTCCCACTCGCGCCGCCACTGGATGACGGACAAGTAATGTTTGCTGCTGGGTATCTCGGTCAGAGGTAAAGCTCTGTATAGGGAAAGTATGGCCATCCTTTTCCGCGCTGCTTGCCGCCGTCTGCGGCTCCTGATTGGCTGAAATCGAGTCACATGGTCCTTTCCGCCATCTTGGTCCTATACGTTGCTTGGTTGCCTTGAGAAGCCTTGTGAATATTCATATGTTTGGATTTGAATAATGCCACAGTGTTGTACTTTTCGGTGTTTTTAAGAAGCGAAGAAGAGAGGCAAACATTATAGTACTTCCATGAAATATCACAAATGCAGGAAGGCGAACAGTCTGACTGATGAAAGACGTCAGAGAAAACTAGGAGTCCAGAAGCGAACTTCGTTTCTTGCACTGTGATGATTTTAATTCATAATATAAATTAATACAATAAAGATTCACTGACGAATGGATCACGCTGCAGATACCGATATATTTTTAACTTGAATAAATTTGTGAAAAAATTCCTGCATAATGTCGTGGGGTTAAATTATTCACGCGTCGTTGGTTTTATCTGCAGGAAGTAGCCGAAAACACACAAATTTTGGACATATTAATGAGTGAACATGATTATCGTTTTGATATGAACATATACAGTTCCCGAAGCAAGTTTTTCTCATTCATTTTCATGTGTGAAGTGTATCATTACAGGAAACAGAAAATTGAAACTAGACAAATATTAGACATTCAAATGTAATTCGCGTTGTAGAGGCACATTTAATTTCTGTTTTTGGTAAACGTCATGTAGTGGGTATCCCCTTGCATTTTTCGTACTTCATTTAAGACGTAAGTACATAATACGGAAGAAAATACTCATCAAAGACTTATCCAAAATCTCAGTTGCTTTCCTTATGTACACTGTGCTCCGAGGACGACATGCTCGCGGTCTATTCGAATATTTAGCTACAGTACAGGTCAATCTGAATTTATATGTGAACTCTCTAGATCTGAAGCCACAAACGAAGCAGTTTTCTTAAAATCGAACGATAAGTATTTCGTAGAGCAGCCAGGTCCGCATGGACAGAACTACGCGAAGTTCCCGCGCCTGTCCGTCGGATATAACACCCTGTATCTCGAGAATGAAATGAGTTATCGTTCTGCTCTGAACCTTAAATAAATTTTCGATATCTTACCTACATTTCGCCCGCAGCATTGCATGTGCTAAAATCAACCGTACGCAAAGTCTACGCAATGCGACTTTTCCTCATCAAACTCTTCAAAATTTTGCTGAGTAGTTTATTTAATTTGATGTAGCACGCAAACTATAAGTAATAATGAATAAAAAATCAGACCGTAATCGAGAGAATATATCCCACTATAACACGTGAATAAATAATTTTTTTTTATTGAATAGTTTTCTCAAAATCGGTTGATAAGTATTGTTAAGCGCTCACAACGTTGTAGCGGTCGGTGCGTAATCAGCAGCGGATTAGGCCCAGCATGTCTGCCGCTGACAGGCTGGCCACACTTTCCCTACACAGCAGGACTTCTTGTCTCTTCGGATACAGTGGAAAGACTACACACTGCTTGTCTGTTGTAATTTTTCGTTTGCTGTATCCGCTGCCACATTTGGAGCACGCCGGCTTCCTAGTGCGGTATTTAATCATGTGATTCATTTATATTTGCATCTACATGGCTACTCCACATTTCACACGTAAGATCCTGGCAAAAAGATTCATCGAACAATTTTCAGTCTACTTATCTACCGTTTCATTCTCGAATATGGCACGGGAAAAAAGTACCTAAATCTTTCCGTTTTTACATTTGTCTTATTTTATTCTCATGATCACGTGTCCTTATGTAGGAGCATACCGATTAAATATGTTCGTATTCAGAAGAAAAAGACGGTGGAATCGATTTGGAAGCAGATTTCGCTGCAACAACTAATGTCTTTCTTTTTCTGTTTTGCATTCCAATTCTTGCACCATTTCTCGTGACATTCTCTCCTCGTCTCGCGATAATACTGTACGAGTTGCCCTTCTTTGAACTTTCTCTATGTCCTTCGTCAGTCTCACTTCCTAACGAGCCTACACCGATACCAATCAAACACGGCCTTTCATTTTGCCCTACCCACAATCTTTTCTGTGTGTTCTTTACAATTTAAGTTTTTCGTAAATGTAATTCATAGGTATTTCGTCGAAGCTAGAGCCTTCATATTTGACTGATTTATCTTGTAAACGAATTTTAACAGATTCCTTTTACTACTCATGTGCACGACTTTATACTTTTCATTATTTAGGATCATTTGCCAATTTTAGAACCATACAGAGACCTACATCGTTTTGTGGCTGTTTATAATCTTCTGGTGACTTTAATAACAGATGGACGGCCGCATCATCCGCGAACAGTCACAGACAGTTGCTTAGATCCTTTCCTAAAAAGTTTATAAAGACAGCGGACAGGATGTGCCATATAGAACTGTCTTGAGGAACTCTAGGCATCACTTCTGTTTTACTCCATGAGTTTCCGTCGATTACAGCGAACTGTGCCCTTTCTGAGAGTAAATCACGAATACAATCGCACAATTGAGTCCATATTCCATAAACAGGATATTTTATTAAAAGTCGCTTTTGAAATACGCTGTGAAAAGCATTCCGAAAATACAAAGTAATAAGGAATCGATTTGATATCACTTATCGTAGCACTTACCATCTCGTGTGATTAAAGAGCTAGCAGTGTCTCACGAGAACGACACTTTTAGAAACCGTGTTGACTATGGATCAACAGACAGCTCTCTTCTAGGTAATTCATTATGCTCGAACAAGTATACGTCCTATAATCCTGTCGACAATCGACGTCAGTGATGACAATGATACGGGTCTCGAATTGTGTGGATTACTGATATTGTCTTTCTTGAATACTATACTGACCAAGTGACAACAGTTGTGGCACGGTGGTACCACCATATAATCTTTGACATCTGTGGCACAGAAAGAAAGAACAAAGTCCCTATGTTCATTACTCGCTTGCTGAGACCTCTGCAACGCGATGTTTTCGAGGCCCAGTCCTCAAAACGAGCTCAAACAGTTTTCTAAAACGTTCATCCTCTATTTCATTAAATTTTTACTGTCTTGATGTTTCTTAAATTTCTTTTTCCTCTATCATGACTGCTACATCACTGAAATTGCGCAGGAGGTTTTTATTCGGCAATTTACATTCTGCATCTTTATAATGAGGGGTGCGCGTTCCCTTGGTACAGAATTCATAAGAAAGAATGAGTAGAAATAACTATGATTCTTCCTGTGACATTTTAATTGAATAAATCTCGAGGGAAATATATGAAAGCTCTTACACATACCTACTTGAACCGTCTCCCTTGAATTAAACACAAAATGTAATATGTAAATGAATGGAGTAACACATTTCGGACAACGGAAACACAGTATCATGTACACTATTTTCTAAAAGTGGATCCAGGTTTTCATTCTGAATGACTGGACATTTATTTTATAAGGTGGTGTTGATCACATCATTAATTAATGTAAATTGCTGGTGCCCTGCTGAACTGCTAATGTGATGATAGTACTCGTCTTAGTATTCTTTGCGATTGGATCATAAGTTACCGAAATCTAAGAGGAATTGGAAACATCTTAACAGAAGGAAACTGACGCGCTCAGTACATTCATTCTAAAATAAAGCAAGAGAAATACTGAAGCTAAGAGAAATACGATATGTGATCACGTCCCACCAGTCTGTCGCAACGTATAAATCGCCTGTGTATTAGAATGGGACAGATGGTGAACCATTAATTCGGGTGAACGATTGATACAAAGTTGAGTGGAAGAAACCAAAGATTGTAACGGTGATTCGAACACAACAACGTGGCCCAAATCAGAGAAAGCCAAGGCATTAAAAATTATTAAATTTCAGAAGTTTACTTGGATTGTTAAATAAATTACATCCAAGAACAAATCATGGTTAATTTGAAAATAATTTAACAAGATATAATTACCTGTTTGCTCACGGAAAAAAAAGGTCGAAGAGATATGGGGAACATGAGACCATTTTCATGAACGGAAACGTTGAATGATATTACAATCGGATACACGCGTACATTCATATTGGGAAACACGAATCATAATTCGAATATTGAGACTGGGTGTTATTAGTTGGATCCATTTTCGCACAAGATTTTTTAAGTCTTATGCTGTCTCCACCATAAAGTGATGATGGGATTCCCACTCCTTAAACCGCTTCCTTGGAGACATCCCCCTCTACCAAATAAATAGTTATTGGAACCAATTGTGTTTAGGCTTATTTACCTTACTTTTCCATCTTAATTCTTGTATAATCCTAAATCCTGTCCACCCCCTCCCCCCTCCCGTTTTCCTACCCGAGGGATTGGACCTGTGTAGTACATTTGTAGTACTGACGTAATTTGTGGCGATGCAATGCGATGTTTATTTATTATTTAGATAATATTTTATATTGTAGAATGTTTATTACTTCACGACGTATATAAACTCCATACCTCTATGATTGTATTGTGATAGCATGACTTACAACTTTGTAGCCTGCAGGTAACTTCAACATAATAATCCATCTATGCACTGTAAACAACAACACTGTTTTTATCCCTCAAAGATAATCCATCTGTCCAGCAAAATAATCCCAGACATACCACTCCAAATATTAATATGGTGGCATATCTTTGCAATTCACTTTGTGGTAGTCTTTGATATATCCTCTGTCCTCATCAACCGGTTGCCTTTGTGATCTTATGGAAAACACATGCCTGTGTTATTATTTTAAAGTAAGCTGCGTGGACAAATGTGTTATACATTTTATGCTTTGACATGAACTCAACTCCTAATGTTTTTATTGCTTTTGTTATCATGACCACGAAATAAGAAAATCTGTCTGACAGCTTTTATGTAACTAACTTATCCGACTTGCAATGTGCCTTATATCTATATTTCATAATACTTTACATTAAGTCTAATGATGTTTTTAAATGCTATGCACAGCACTTGAGAATGGCCTAAGGCTGAAACCTGGTTGTAAAAATAAATATAAAATTATCAGTTAAACGGTCGTCAATTCTTGAATGAGGCTCCAGACATATACAAAATCATATACTGTATTGTAGTGCTCCAGTACCAGCGTTACCCCAATACTTAGGGTCTCTGGGGCAGTAAGGGCCAATTACAGGACTACGGCCTGAGTTTTAAGCTGGAATAAGAAAGAAAAATTGTGTACCGCCGGAAGGGAGACGTTTTACACGTTTGGAAAGACAAACGAGTGGTGAAAATTATTACCTCGATACATTCAGCTGCGATGAAGGGTAGAGAGAGCCAGAGAGATATTGTGAACTAACCTCATTGTGTGCTTCTATACAATAATTCATGAAGGGTGTGGACGGAGCAGGCCAATATTTGACATATTCGTGAGAAAGATTGTCGAGTGGAGCAAGAATGTCATCCTTTGTGCCCTATTCAGTGCCTTCTTACTGTACAGACCATAGAACACTGAGACAAGGAGTAAGCACAAGTGACTCCTGTTGGAGAAAGCCTGAGACTGGATATGATATCAGCAGCAAGACGTGAGTGATACAGGGCACGATGGAGGAAACGATGAAGACTAAGACTTCAGGAATATTCCTACATCTGGTCCACATAAACAAGAGCAACCTCAGAGATTATCAGAGGCTATGACGAAACACAAACTGCAGGAAGTTGTTGTTTCAGGAGCAAGAAATACCCGTCTATGCTCTGCAAAGTTTGTAGTGTACACCAATTGAAAAAGGAAATCCTTTACATCTGCTCATTGCGCAAGGTACCTCATCACAAGGGACTGTGCTCCGAGAAGTACCACATATTACAATACTATTGGAACACCTGATGTGTAGGATTTCCAAGTGGAACTCTGTATGAGCAGTAGCAGAGAATGATAATTAATCTTAAACATCACTCAGTCTACAGAAAGTGGTATCAAGGTCACTGGCTTATTATGATTACAAGTTCACGCTGGTTTTCAGCTACCTGAAAGTTATAGTTCATAAACATTCAATTGTTTTCTTTTAAAACACTAAAAATATAAAATAAAATGATTCCGAATTAATGAAATGTAAATAACTCTATTGGTGTATGTGAAAACAGAACAGGTAACCACAAAATGATGTACGAGGGGAGTTTGAAAAGTCTGTGCAAAAATAAAAACTACTAACATGTATGGGGAAAACCATTTCTATTTTTCAACATAGTCTCCTTTCAGACTTATATACTTCGTCCAACGCTGTTCTAATTTGTTGATCCCTTCCGAATAATAGAAATGGTCAAAGCAAGCAGAAAAGCTATTAGTTTCTGTAATCTTCTCCTTGTTTGAATGAACTCTTCGTCTTCAAATTGGGGAACAAATAATAGTCTAAGCGAGCCACGTCTGAAGAAGAGGAGGGATTTGAAACGAGCTGGAACCCTATTTCCAACAATTTCGCGACCACAACTGCTGAGGTGTGTGCTGGTGCATTGTCGTAACGGAAAAGGACTTTTTTTGTGGGCCAATCGCTGGCGTTTTTCTTGCAACTCGGTTTTTAAACGGTCCAATAATGATGAATAATATGCACCTGTAATAGTTTTACCCTGTTCCAGATAGCCGATGGAGATTATCCCTTGCGAAACACAAAAGACCGTCGCCATAACCTTTGCTGCCGAAGGACCGGTCTTTGTCTTTTTTGGAGCTGATTTTCCCTTGGTAACCCCTTGGTTTAGATCGTTCTTTGGTCTCAGAAGAATAGTAATGTATCCATGTTTCATCCACAGAGACGAAACTACTCTTAAACGCCTGAAAATCTTTCTTGTAACACTTCACACGATTCCGTTTTTGATCAAGTGTAAGCAATCGCGGTACCCAACTTGCGGATCGCTTTCTGAAGTTCAAATGTTTATGCAAAATATTATGCACCCATTCATTCGCGATGACCACAGCACTAGCAACCTAATGCACCTTAGCTCTTCTGTCCTCCATCACCATAGTATGGCTTCTATCAATGATTTTTGTAGTCGTAACGTCCACAAGACGTACAGCATGTTCAGCGTCACTTGTGTTCATATGGCAACGCCGAAAATTTTGAAACCAGTTATGAACTGTACTAATCGAAGGTGCAGAGTAACGATAATGTTCATCAACCTTCTCTTTATTCTCCTGAGACGTTTTTGCCTTTCATAAAGTTATGTTTCATCACTACACGAAATTCTTTTTCACTCATTATTTTATATTCACTCGACTTCCTTGATTCACACGAATGCCAAACACAATGAAATCGACGATTAAGGCTGAAACATGGCGTGCGATCTTTCCGAAGATGCTACTAACTAAATACGATCTCACTAGGCGCCAGTGGTGCCATCTCTCGGAGTTTGCACGGACTTTTGAAGCACCCCTTGTATACACGCATATGACGGCACTGAAAGAAGTTTAAATGGACTGCATGACACCTGTGATGTGCGGGTTGCGTACAAGTGAGGCGGCACAATTAAAAATGTTCAAATGTTTGTAGATCTATCGGACCAAACTGCGTGGTCATCAGTTCGTAGATTACAAACTACTTAAACCTAGATAAACTAACCTAAGGACAACACACACACCCATGCCCACGGGAAGACTCGAACCTCCACGGCGAGCAACCGCACGCTCCGCAGCTAGACGCTTTAGACCGCTCAGCTACTTCACCGCGGCCAGCACAATATAATTGGTCATTACTGTGTTAAATCATTAGAAATTCACAAAAAAATAAATCTTTTATATAGAGTGTCCGTATGTTTGTGTGTACGTGTTGCATACAAATCTACAGATTTCTTCCAAACCTTATGAAATTTTGTACACATAAGCTTCAATCCATGAGAACGGTCCCGTAAGTGCAAGAATCGCGTACAACACATAGATCACGAGATATGACGTCATAAATAATGAAATGCGCGAAAAGCTGTTCCATTAATCGGCAATGTTGCTCATTTCCTCCTAAAACACTGGTTTAATTTCAACCAAATTTAGTACACACATTCCTTAAAGTAAGGTAACAATTGTTTCAAGGTTCAGAATCACATCGAACTCATTATTCAGAGGATATAACGTCATAAACAACAGGAATCGCAAAAATACTGCCACATAATGCGGAGAGACTCTATAAATACACTATATGAGAATGAGAGTACTTAGCGACTTGCAACAAACTTTAAACATAATTTCAAACCTTTATTAAACTGTTTCTCGCTGACAACCATAGCAAAATGATGAAAGGAAAAAAGTTTCTCGCTTACTACTTTTCCGCTGTTCATGGAGTATAACTACGGCATTTGGTATGACGTTACAATTTATAACTTATACACTATACATTGTAGCCACAGAAAATTTTACAGACAGTATATACATAGATAGTTGAGTGTACCTTCTAAATTGTGTCATAGTACGACACGTAGTTCATAAGATACGTGCTCATAAACAGATAAAAAGTAACGTTCATGGAAATCCACCCCATCAAGTACCAAATTTTCGTCTATTACTTGTTTATTACTAATTGAATTTCTAAGAGATTAAAGACATACAGCCCTTATACAAATAAATATACACCTGAGAAGGGTAGTAATAAATAAATAAATACCCGGCCAACGTCGGGTTTTCAGCTAGTAAATAATAAAAAATACCGAAACGTGAAAATACGCGGCGAGCACGCAGATATCATCATAATCAGTTTTATTTGAACGTGAACTCATTAAGCTGCAATTCATTTCTGGCCTGAACACATTTTTGTACGGCATTGTAACGACTTCGCTATTGTGAGTCATATTTATTAAACTGCACTGTCATTTTGTTACCGTTGATTAACATTAACAGAAGAGATGGTATTAGTTTCACAGCATTTTAATATTTATATTACACTAGCTGAAAACCCGGCTTTTCCCGGGTATTTATTTATTTATTCCTGCCTTGAGGTATTACTCCTCCTATCCCTTCTCTCTCTGTCCATTTGTTAAAGACATGCTATATTTGTCGGAGAATAAATAAGAAATAAGGCTGTCTCGCATAGTGTACAAAGTTGTAAGTGTAGTTGACATATAAAATGCATACGACCTCATATTCATTGAGTTATATGTTGCACAATTGTATAATTTTGTAGGTATATATTCATTTATATAAGTTCTGTATGTCTGTAAAATTTGTTGCGAATACAATCCGTAGTAAAGACGTAATACATTAAAACTTGGTGCGTGATGGTTTTTTTTTTCATGAACATTATTGTTTATGTGTTCATGTCTCATGAACTACGTGTCGTACTGTGATACAATTTCGAAGGTACATTCACCTATATGTGTGTATACTGTCTGTAAAGTTTCCTGCGGCTGTAATTTGTAGTGTACAAATTATAAATTGTAACACCATACCGAATGCCGTCGTTTTACTCCATTAACAGCGGAGAAGTAGTAACCGAGAAACTTTTTTTCCTTTGATCATTTTGCAATCGTTGTCAGCGATAAAAAGTTTAATAAAGGTTGGAAATTATGTGTGAAGTTGGTTGCGAGTCGCTAAGTGCTATCATTCTCATATATTGTATTTATAAAGTCTCGTGGCATTATGTGGCAGTTTCTTGCAACTCATATCGCTTTTGACGCTATATCTCTTGAACCATGCGTCGTATGTGTTTCTTACTTATTCTTAATTGTTATCTAACGTGAGGAATATGTGTGCCAAATTTGGCTGAAATCGGTTCAGTAGTTTAGGAGAATATGAGCAACATTGTCGCTCAATGCAGCAGTTTTCCGCGAATCTCATTGTTTATGTCGTCATATCTCGTAAACTATGTGTTGCACGTAATTCTTACACTTACGGCAACCGTCCTCATGGATTGAAGCTGACGTGTACAAAATTTTATAAAGTTTGGAACGAAACTGTAGATTATATATATTTAATGTTAAGCTTATGGGACTTTACTACAGGGTCATCAGTCCCTAAACTTACAAACTACTTATCAACTACCTTGTACTAAGGACGGCACAAATATCCATGCCCGAGGGGGGGATTCGAACCCCCGACCGTAGTGTCCGTGCAGACCGTGAATGGAGCGCCTCAGTCCACTCGCCCACCGCGGCCGGCTGTAGATTTTTATTGAACACGTACATACATATTGTCACTCTGATAATTTTCCACCGCGTTTAGTGACTAGGGAGGATGAATTTAACAGCATTAAAATAGCTAATGTATCGTATCATTTTTCTGTTACTACATACTGGCTGCTTAGAGCGCTAGCATCTTTCCATCTGTCCAATGATCTATAGAGCTTCGCCATTGTGCTTTATAGTTTCACATCTTCGAACGACCAGATGTTCGTTAGGAAATCAGAATTCTAGCTGAGGCGTCTGGCGTATAAATAATGCACAATATTACCGCGATGTTCTTCGCATAGTCCTCGAGTGAGCGCACGTGGTCCGCTTTAGAGTAAATGGCGCCAGCTTCGGAGGCTGCGAGACGGGGTGGCTTCTGAGATCGCCGCAGTTGCAGCGGGCGCTGTCACAGGACGCGCCCCCGTGGCGGGGAGGCAGGGGGTTGGCCGGGCGCAGGGAGGGGTGGAGGGGGGTAGCGGCGGCGGCGGCGGCGGGGAGGGGGGAGCGCGCGCGCGACTGTCGACTGTCGCACAGTGCGCGCCTGACGTCAGAGCGGGCGCCAGCACGTGGCTACACACGACGCTACACACGCCTCGCTGACATGACGGCGACAGCGACAGCGCGCCGCCCACCCCACCGCCTTCTCGACTCGCGGCCTGCGACAGTTCGTGTGACGCGGCGTTTCGTGTGAAGTTATCAGCTGACTCTCTGTCATTGCGGCGGACTGTACCGCGACTGCGCCGCTTCAATGACAAGCGGCGCCAAACAAAACTTTGACACATGCTTCCTCTCTATGCCACAATGGGGACAGGTAAGGCGATCCACATTTATCTTCCTGTTAATTGACACGACAGATTTGCTAGATTGACTATTGTCACGCTGCAGCTACATAATTATCTCTTTGTTTACGTCAAATTTAACGCCTTTTGTTCGTAATAATGCCGGTACTTTCAAACCAAATTGAGCGTCTTATAACTCTATTGACAACGCTACCTCGCAGATCACTATTTATTACTGTAATTCGAAAAACAAACGTTTTTGTTGTTGTTGTATTAATATTTGTTTATTCGAATAGGTTTTCCTCCTACAAGTCCACCGTCAAGGAACAACTGTGTAGCGTGCACCGGTGACGAGAACCCAAAGTTAGAAACAAAGATACTATTTTGACGTTTGAAAAGATCTTTAATCTCTGTGTTTGCTTGCAAAATAAATTTGCTTTTTCGGTATGGTCCGCCTTGCGCAAACACAGTAGCTTTAGTTTCACCCAAACATGTTTCTCTGGCGTTGCAGCATCATCAGTGAGATTAAGGTAGGCCTAGTATACCTATTAAAAATAAGAAACGATTTATATTAGTTCTCACACTTATCTGTAATTTCTATACTTAATTTACAAAAAGTAAACATCATTTTATTGTTCATTCGACAGACATTATAAAATAAAAATATACCACTGATGATGCTGCAACAACAGCGGAACATATTTGGGTGAAACTAAAAACAGCTGTGTTTGCTCAATGCGGACCATACCTAAAAAGCAAAGATACTATTGTTACCTTATAAGATGCCATAATTTTCATGTGATATCCAATATTAGCTAAACCCAATAAAATAAAAAACACCTTTGAGGATAAAATACATCTGCAAAACACCTTTGAGGGCATAAAAATGAAATGCAAATAAGTAAGTAAATCTGCTAGCTAGTGTAAAGCAATACAATAGATACATCCTACTCCCACACATGATAATTCGTAATATATTGTTTACTATTTTATTCTGTATTCTTTATATGTACTACTGACAGTGCTTATGCCAGCCTTGGAAAATATAAATAGTCAGTAGCATGCCGCCTGTCTGTATATATAAATAATGTCCTTTCCAGAAAGTACTGTCAACACAAATAGAATCTTTCGTTGAGACGTTAGGTGAGAAATTTCAGATCGAGAGCACATCAATCGCATTATGCACAAATCATGTTACGGTACAGTGTTAACTTAAAATTTCCGAGATGGCTTATCTCAAATACAGTACGCAACGGCAACAGACATGAAAGTTTGCGAGCTATATTAATATAATTCCATACATAAACAATACAGTGTATTTGACAGTTCTGTTATGATATAAATGTGATAACATGGGTTGAGATCTGGGAGTATGTGGCTGGATGACTGGATCACGTGAAGCTTAATAGTGGGAATATCCTTGCCTGTACCTGATCATTCAAAACATGGTGCGGCCTTTGAGCTAAATGCTTGTTTACATTTCCTCGACTGCCTTTAACAGCCTTAGTGGCTTTTACTCTGCACATTGTCATAAAAATGGAAGACACGAGATGAACATTAATCTCTGTATTGAATGAATAATTTAGTACACTATCTACAACATAGAAAAATCCAAGCAAGAAAATTACACAATTATTAGCAATGCAGAGAAAAATCATACTACTGGACATGTTGTGGTATGGCTTCTTTACGAACTTACACTGTTATTTAAATGAAGTACAACAGCTACATTTACTCAGACATGTGATGTCTGAAATAGGCTAATGCCATAATTAGCTTTTTAAGTGTTTTAGATTTAATTCGGTGCGTAATAGCTAGTAGCACAAACTTATAAACAGAAAGTACAGTTGTTCCCCTCGAAATGGAAAACTCCTTTCTAACTTCCTCTCAATTTTTAAAATGCAGTAACAGGAAATTTGGCACCCTATTTTTTACACCTGGAGTAATGTGGAAGAGATGTAAATTTCTAACAATGTACGGTCCATGTTCTTACCACTAGGGTCACGATTATCTTGGAAAATGCTACAATCTCTCCTGGAAAACGTGACTTTAAGGACTGTGGAAGACAACAGGTGAACTAAAGCCCAGTTTTTCAGACACCGCTCGTATCTACATTGCATGCATTCACACTATTCATAACGGTTCTGCGCATGCGCGGTGGTCTAGAAGAAAGCGGTTATCTATTCACTACTCCTCTGTAGCGCCACAATCTTGTGTACACTCATTGGACACAAGCGAAACATTAGTGGAAGGACGATAATATTCCTCCCTGTGGAGCCGAGAAATCTGAACAAAGAGCAAAGGAAGATGAATAAGGATAGTTGTCTGTAACGCTTCTTTACTACGACTTGTAAGTACGTCACCATCAAAAATACAAAAACATCTTGTTGTTCAAATTAAAATCCTGCTACTCTTGCAAATATGGAAGTCACAGCTTCTGAGATATCTTACTATGTCTTTCTCTGTTTTTATTTACAATTGGGAATACAAATTAAAAAGAAGTAATCATAACAGTAACAGTAAGTAAATCGGCCAGCATATCTCTCCACTCTGGCATAAGTAGAAAGAAAAGAGGATATCTGCTGTTGTTGATTTTTAGCTTCTTCATTTATTTATTTATTTTTGTAATTTAATTTTTCTTCGGAAAATGGCCAGCTTCGTTATTTAGGTGTTATGTAAAGTCATTTGAAACTAACTCATCGTTTGTGGACTATTAGGAGTAATCGGTATCTGAGGTCACAGGATTTGCCTAAGAACCTAAGAACTTGCTGTGCTGAGACAACTATTTGTTCATGGACATAATACCAGTAGTATTATCTTTCTGTGCGAATAGTATTCTATTTTTCAGCATTTAGTTTTCAACGCAAAGTCTAACATTTCGTGTTTTTAAAGCTCATCAGAAAGTTACATGAAAATACTGTGTTCCGTAGTGATAACTCTATGATTTCGAGGCAGTACTAGAAAACAGAAGTCCTGTGTTTGAGGATCATCTCGGCAACAAATGCTGTAAATGTTCCGTTACTGTGTGCGTCATTTGTAAATATAAAATATTTGCGAAAACATCACGTTTTTTGCGGAAAGAAATTTAATATCATTATACATTCACTACGAAGATGAAAAAGATTTCAAAACGCTTGTAATCGCCGTGTAACATCAAATAAAAACAACAGTAACTATAAAATGTCTGTTAGGTCCATTTTTATTCACTGGCATTATTTCATCTACAAAAGGGCACTTCTCTTGGATATGCAGGAATTATCCGCGGCGCCAGGTGTTTGTGAAATGGCAAACCAGTAATGAAATATGAAATCCAGCAAAGTTTGATTCCCTATATGGTTGTAATAATAATATAAATACTAAAATAATAATGATAATGTGTTGCCTAATGACGCTTTCATACGTATTAATTCAAAATCTTGACTCGGTAATTAAATTTCTTAGAATACATTGATCATTAATCCGTCCAAACGCTGATTCATCTGTGACATCTCCAGAAGGTATAGAAAGAGCCGGCTCTTCGTTGTTAGTATTGCAGTCCCTAACTACATTTCTGGAAGTCCTGCACCGCTCCTTACAACTATGACATGTAGCATCCCGAATGCTTTGGAGCCCTCGTTTCATTCCTGCTGTTACCCTTCTGCCAGTCCGAGGTTGCGGATTCGCAACTGCCCCCTCTCTTCCTCGCAGCAGCTGCTGAGCCTCCGAAAAACGACGCGCCAGCTGCTGACATCTGGCGGCGCTCCGCAGAGTTGTCTAGATTCGCCCACATGCCCCTCTCCTGGGCCTACGTCACACGCAATCATTTCCGGAAGGGCGACGACGCTGCTCTCATAGTGTAAACTGAAGGACAGTTTCAGGACATCTGAAACGTCTTCACCGTTAAATGACAGTGGGCGCACCATTAAAAACGCACGAATGTAGAGGAGTTGTCATCCTGAGAGGGATGTTTCGAGTGTTGTGATGTGTGCTCACTCTGCAAAACTCTGAGTACGCAGCCGTGGAAAGCTGTTAGTAATGAAGCATTAAAAAGGTGAAGAGATTATAATGCACTGCATGACAGTTTTGTATCATATTTACCTTGACAAAAATAGGAAAAATTGTAAGGACATCGAAAATAAAACAGCGATGCACCACCATTTTGAATCAAATCAGTGTAGCTGCTACACTTGTGACGCGTATGGAGAATTGCAAGAATCTGGGAGATTTTGATCCTAGAAATATGCGAACAATCATTATTGTAACATACAGCACATGTAATGATACCCGAGGTTTTGCATGATCAGGATTTTTTTCAGTGTTTGTACTGCAAAACGAACTCGATTTCCGTTCATCTGCGGTTATCGGTCATCACACAATTTTGAGGTGTACCGATGTCATGCACATCGACGTGTATCAACACCTGTTAGTACACACAACTTTTGGTGAACGGTTGACTGAATTTTTATAGAGTCTGCTCTAGAAGTTTTCCTCTAGTATGGTCCATAATACAAGCTACGAGTAATTTCCCAGTCGCTTTATAAAATTTAACATGTGAATGTCAAACGACATAGCGATGCACTCGTGGAGTACATTTTGGCAAACCCTCTATATAATGAAAAAATGTTCTCCCCATGAATATAGGGGCAAAAGTATTCCTCTCGGATGTATTGCATCATGAAATCGTTTAATAATTTCATGTATAATATTGTGAGTTAGTCAGACTTTGAAAATGTTATTATATTTGCCTGAGTGTTCACAACATATTTTGGCACCCTTCGCCCTAATGAAGTAGTGGTCTCCCCCTAACGAACGAAAGCAGTTTTAGTAATGTTCATAACGACGAAACCATAATTTGCAGTCAGTCACTTTGCTCCAAAAAACCACCTTTGTTCCGTGTTCGAGGAGAGATCGGTCCTAAGTTCATTCATACTGAGGTCCTGTAAGTAAAATTTGTAATTTAACATCTTGTACACTTTCAAAATAGTATTTAATAATGTAAATGAAGCAGGTACTTTCATCTGTAATACCTGTCTGGTCAGTGTTACTATCAAAAACCTTGCGGCATTTTGGTGTTAAGGATCAAGTCTCCATTCCGAAATTTGCGACTGCTTCAAGAACTTAGCAGCAGTGATGCGCTTTGGCTCTCGGATAGATTTCTGGTGATTTTTCTCGAACGTATCTGATGTATATATTTGAAGAGTTTGGCGTGCTAAACAAAGAAATTCACTAGCAGCGGCAAGACCCAATTGTGGCAAGTTTCTGTTCGTCGCCTGCTGTGAAACAGTGAGAGGTCAACGAATCAATTGGTTTAAGTTGCTCATCTCTCATCCCACTTCGTTTTATCTGTTCTTTCTCTGTATTCATAAATTTCATATTTCTGAGGCGTGGAGCTCGTTTTCTGTGAAGGTGGCTTAACTCCATTCTCCTGCTAGATTGACGACGCCAAGCCTATAATGCAGCGTAACGTTCTCGCTGTCCATTTTGGACTCCCTCCAATCTGGACTTTTAAAATAAATCGCTTCTTCAGTATATTTAAACACACCCTCTTTACCGACGTCTTGGTGGGCAAGTCTTTCTTCTTGTACTGCGCGATGGTTCTCCGCTAGCATTTCTAAAAGTTTGCTAAATATTCTTCTCCAATTTTCATTTATTTTTACTAGCATACGGTTTCGAAGTCAAGAAGAATTTTGCAGAAGGAGCAGTTCAAAGTATGTAAATACCGTTTTAATCGTCGTTTTAAAACTTCGCAGTTAAACAATTTGACGTCTTAATCAGGTCCATGTTGTCTTGTCGTCACACAACCATGAACATCAGTACATTTACTCGTAAAAGGAGACATATTGGAATGATAGGTTGGTAAACATTGTTTTCTTTCTCCCCCCTAACCCACCACAAGTGGTCTGTGCACATGAAGTTGTATCGGGTGAGTCAAAACTAACTGCAGGATTACAAAGGAAATGGGTTAGTACGGTGAGTCGTACCGTATTCACGAGTATACTGAAAAAAATGGACCCTGTGTTGAAACATATCTGCATGATTACGGTGACAATGGTTAACTACGCCCAGAATGTTAGGAAAATTCTCGATGTTTTGAGTGAAGATTGTGAGAGGAGTAATGAATCCTTAGTTGTAGATAATTTTCAATTAGAATAAGTCAGATTTTCGAGTTACTTGGGAATAAAAAAAATCACCACCAACAAGATTCGAACCAGGGACCACACACTAAATTAAGTGCGTAGTCACATTTTTTCCTTCTTTTTTTCGCCCGATCTTTGCAAACGTGGAATCATCTTTCTTTTATATTTATTGATGAGATCCTTTTTCATTCTTTTTTTTTCTTTTTTAATTAGAAAAGATGACTAGTCCTTTGACAATTCACTCGACCACCAACTTCCTGTGTGCTGGCGACCACACAATAGCAAGTACAGGCATGCCTTATACTTAAAAACTCGATTTTCTGAAAAATTATCAGGAGTTGCGTCTTCCTCTTTATTATGTTGAAGTCCTAGTCGTTGTCTGCACACCCTATCAATATGAATCAAACGACATTTTATTATAAAGATAATTTGTTGCCAGAAATTTTAGGATTAAACAGAAAGAGGTTTAAAGAGAACAACGTAGAGAAAGATAAAATAGACAGTTCAGTATTCTTATATGCTATTCTGCACAGCAATACAGTTATTACATTATTATTATTATTTAAATTAAATTTTAACCTACTCACAAGGCAGCATTATGTTTAAACGAGTGTGAATTTGAAGTACAAAGGTACAAGCTTAAGTTCTCAATCAGCCCAAGACGTTAGCATTTCCTTCACCCACAATCACTTATTTTATCCTCTGGAATAGTCCAAGTTGACAAGAAGGTCGCATCTTCATCAAATTTTAAGTGCATCTCTAACCGGCTCTTTAAGCCGTAGGGTTGAGTGGTATAATTTCCAGTAGGAGCAGATCTACTAAAATAATATATTATTGCGTTCAGTAATGTGATATGCATCTGTATCTTGCAGGTGACAATGTTTTTCGTTTTCTGGTTTTGACCTGAGAGCGATGAGGCGTAAGTTTACGGTCGAGAAATTAGGAGCACACGTTTTTCGAAAATTTTTCCTTACGCACACAATATAAAGTCTGCATTACATCCAGCTGTTCAAGTGTGGAATTATTCCTAGTGCGATTAATGAAACAGGTAATAGAGTAGCAAATACGACAAGATAATTGGTAATGAGTCATTGATGAACAGAGGTTTCCTATCTATCAAAGCGCTAAACAGTTATCGTGGGAAAACTTTGTTAATGTGATAGAGTACGGTTTTATTTACATAGGTCATCAATGCGTTAGAAATCTTTTCACCTCAGTGCTTACTTCTTGTTCCCCTAAAATATTAACGTTGCCTAACTCACGAAATTAACTCATCGTTTATCATATAGTTGTTTTGAAACATAAACACGAAATATTTCATTTCGCTGAACGCTCCCAGAACACAATTTCATAACTCCATTTTATACAAGCTGCAGTTCGTCCCTTTAACATTTTTAATTTATATGTAACAGTCTATTTTTGATGCACAAAATCTACACCTTCTAGGGTGGAATTCGAGAGGGAACACAGCTGGGGTCTGGAATATATTTAATATTTTGGAGGACGAATAGTGACTTTTAAGCAGCGATACTAAGTTCTAGTTTCGACCATTTTAAAACCTTTGTGCCGTTACTAAAATAACGACTTTCAATAATTTTCTTGACAGAAAGTCACCTATTAAAATATATTCTTTTCTTACTTGGGCAGACCAAGGGGGCCTCTTCCATCCCTTTTGCCTCCGGGTATGGGCGCTCTTGTAAGGGCAAATGTGCCGGATGTATGACTAAAATTTGATCTACAAACTGCTATTTTGTCTACTAAACGACTTCAAGTAGAAGAGAAACATGAGTTCATGATAAATTGCAGTTCTATTGGTTGTTAATAAAATAACATAAATGTAAAGTGTTGTTCTCAAAGCTTAAATTGGTAGAGATAGGGGTGTGCTTGTTCGACTGCATCTAAGAATAAAAGAGCATAAAGTGTGGAGTCGAATGCAACGGTACTTCACTATACAGGTATTGAGCAATTCGATCTACGAGTACTACGAAAACGCATTCTTCCGTAATGAGAACAAGTTCGTACTGCCATTTATTCCGTTAGCTACAAATTTAACGCAAAAGTTTCAAACCACTTTTAATATACATAACAAAGACAACAAGCAATCAAAATCTTTCAACAGGAACGGTTGTTGTTCACTCAACACATGTAACCATTACAATCAATTTGCACCTCAGAACTGTAGAAATTATAAATACAATAATTTCACTCGCTTTTTGCGACACCCTTTACTTACAGCTTAACGAAAACAATTCAAATTAGTAACCCATTACAATAATTGTGCAATGCTTAAACAGCAAGGCATACTGAAGGCATACATCTTTTCTTTGTTTTTCTAATACATTACATATTTATTCGACTTCATTTTACTACACTTCCATGTATTTTATCATTAGTAGAATACTTGGTTAGTAATTAACCATTGATTTTTAAAATTTTTGAAGGCTTCAAGGGTTCTCAGGATTATAATTGCAGCCAACGACGTAGATTATTAAACCACAGTTAATTTATATTTTATTCCAAGTTCTGAAGCTGTATGGGAGCACAACTGAGAGAAATATGATATACCGCACGTTTGCAGTAAACTGTTTGCCTTAAGGAAGTATTGATTGTTACAAGTTTCGAAAAAAGTATCCCTAGATTGTAGTTCGTGGTGATAAAATTTTAGTTACTCCCATTTTTCTTCAATGATGTGGAATCTAACAGACATTTATGTTCATATACAATCAACGTGATTTGGGGACGCAATCCTTCCCATGAGGAAGCTGTATGACTGATTTTTAAACGTGCTGTAAGAAATACAATATCCGACTTTACATTGTTCACAAAATAAATTTGCTTCATTGTGATTCTTTGTATTTTCTTCTTTCTCCACAGTTCATAACGATGCGTTAAGAGTAACACAGTTAGCACGCTAATTGAAGAAAAAAATGATTACCAGATATATGTTTCTTGTCAAGAAGTCAACAGCTTAAATTATTTACGACAGTTGGTTCACCTCTCCTTGTCAGTGGAAAACTGGCATAATCGGGAGTTTGTGTTGTCCAAAACATAAAATGTTAACTTTCTCCGTCAATCAGAACAGAAGTCTACCGCTATGGAATGGAATATATCTCAAACAGTCTTTTTACAGTTTTGTTATGGCAGATAATATAATTTTTATTAAGAAATGTAATCCTTGTAACTGGTGTCAATTTGTTAACAAATCCTTCGCCAAGTAAAACAAATTGCTAGTTCGTTATTGTAGTTACTTTTAATTTTTTTCATTTGTAAGTTACATTCTCATCTCTTTTCCTTCCTGGTTTCAAGGGAGTAGGGACTTCCAACGAGCCACTGAAATTGTTTGCAAGAATTCGTGGTCATATATGTGGGGTCATGTTCCACGCATGGGAGAAGCAAGGTTACCTAAGAGACTCATGAGCTCGTCAGTGGAGGGTAATAGGAGTCAAGGTAGACCAAGAAGAAAGTACTTAGATTCGGTGCAGTATGATTTTGAAGTAAAAGGCATAACATCAGACGAGGCATCAATGTTAGCATTGAATAGGGGATCATGGAGGAATTTTATTAGAGATACTATGCTCCAGACTGAACGCTGAAAGGCATAATCAGTCTCTAATGATGATGATGATGATACGATGAGGAAGGAAAAAATATAGTTATGTAAAAATGCGCATCTCGTGACTGTGATTTCCACAGCACATATTCGTTCACTGCGCGAAAGTGAGTAGACTTTATATTCCTTTAGCTGGCAGTTCCAAGTAACGAACTGTGCGACTTGGCTTTGTAAGCAAATTGTTTCTACATCATGTAATTTTTCAACCGTTTTGCCGCGGTGGAATAGTAGGGCGCGCTAAGGTGCCTTGTTGAAGTGCGCGAAATTTCTCGCCGTCGGAGGTTGGAGCCCTCTCTTGGCCATAGGTATGTGTATGTTTTTCTTAGCATAAGTTATTTAAGTATTTTGTGACTTTAGGGGCCGATGTCCACTGCTGTTAGGTCCCATAACTTTACAAACACTTTTTCAACCGTTTTCCTAAAACACTTTAAGTAAATAGCGCTATGATATTTCTAAAAGGACAACGGATGATTATTTCCTTCCCAACCACCGGTAACTACACATTCTCTAATCTGCCAGTCCAATTATCACATCAAAAAGTAATTAAAATATTACAAGTACACCTCTGCTCAAAAATAAAAATGAGAAGTTACATACGTTAATTAAGCGCTTCGAAGTAAAGTACAGGTTTTAGATTTCCTGACAACACGATGATTTTCTCAGGATCTACGAAAGAGTGGGAAAAGGAGTTAAGCGGTATGGATAATCTCTTAAAAAGAAATTATAAACTGCAAAAGTAGAAATTGGACAATGATGTGTGACTCAATAAAATCAGCTGTGATATGAAAAATAGGAAAGTAAACGCATAAATAACTTACTATGAATGTTCAAATGTTTGTAAATCTATCGGACCAAACTGCGTGGTCATCAGTCCGTAGCTTACAAACTACTTAAACTAAGGTAAACTAACCTAAGGACAACATACACACCCATGCCCCAGGGAGGACTTGAACCTCCGACGGCGAGTAACTGCGCGCTCCGCAGTGAGGCGCCTTAGACCGCTCGGCTACTCCACCGCTGCACCATGAATGAATAATAGAGGAGTGACTATAGCCAGAAAAGTATTTTAAAGTATTTATGGAAAAAAAAAGTTTTTATCATCTGATATACGAGGTCTTTTCTGAAACAATTTGTCTGGAGTTTTACCTCTTACAAAAATTAACACGAAGAGCAACTTTCGGAATGTGGTGTTACAAATTAATAGTGAAGATTAGGCAGATACACTGAATAATTAATGCCTAGTTGTGAATATAATTAGGGAAAAATAAATTTATTTGTAAACTTGACAAAGGGAGCATATTGAGGTATTAAGGATCAGCTAATTTTAATTGGATCTGTGACTACAACAAGGTTCCAGTAGAGACATAGAAAGTTACGTCGAACCAGACCTGCGGCAGAAGACCATAATAACACAAAAGTCCCCATGACCCTCGCATATCTTGTTCCTGTAGGTTCCTGTAGAAACGAAGACGAAAAATGGAGACTGAAGTTCAACGTTCTGCCAAAGACAAGGTCACAATCGCGCGACCGACCGCGGTGGCCGAGGGAACTGAGGCGCTCCAGTCACGGTTTGCACGGCCACTACGGTCGGGGGTTCGAATCCCCCTCGGGCATGGATATTTGTGCCGTCCTATTAGCTAGTTGGTAAGTAGTTTGTAAGTTTAGGGACTGATGACCCCGTAGTTAAGTCCCATAAGCTATACAAACATTTGAACAATCGCTCGTACCATATGAAGGCATCCACTTGCACCAGTTTGGAGAGACCACCACGCGTGTAACTCTCGATTATCGGATTTCATAGAACTTGTACATCGCTCCCCTTTGTGGAATAAGGTAAAATAATATAGCCTGACATCCGAGAGGAATTTGGCAATGAACCAAGTACTTTCACCTTTTTAGTAACGTCTTTTTTTCAGACCCAACGGAAAATACAAATTACCTTAACCAGTGGCATTTAACACTTTCCTATATGCTTTCTAACTTTCTAATCTAGACGAATTCGTTTAAATAAATTCGTATGATAATGGAGGCGTACTTCTCCGAAGAAAGCAGTAGGAAGAACAATACACGTTAGGGGTTACAGCGTTTTCTATTTTCAGAAGTTTATTCGGTGTGGTGACAAATCGCACCTAAAATGTTCACTTACCCTGTACATTTTATCGTTGTTGATGACATATCTCATATTTATACACAGTCGCTAAACATTATTTTTTGCAATTGAGTTTTTGTATTATAAGTCTGACGCACTTGAGGAAAAACCTTGTTTTATCTGCCCAATTCTTTCCCAATTTTCCGATAGCAGTGTCTTTTTATGGAGCATAGTTGATCGTCTCTACTATCACAACATTCGTCGTAAGTATTTATACTGCCTTTTGATGTTTCTTTTTATATTACTTAAAAAAATGTTCAAATGTTTGTAAAGCTTATGGGACTTAACTACGGGGTCATCACTCCCTAAACGTACAAACTACTTATGAACTACTTACGAACTAGGACGGCATAAATATCCATGCCCGAGGGGGGATTCGAACCCCCGACCGTAATGGCCGTGCAGACCGTGGCTGAAGCGCATTAGTCCCCTCGGCCACCGCGGCCGGCTATATTACTTAGAGGTAGTGGAATTTTAAGTGCTTGCTGTCAACCAATGTTCTTCTTCCCTGTAATAAAACATATCTAATAGTGCCTATTAGAGATTTCATTTCTGCCACCTGAAATCTGATTTCATCCGTTCATCCCTCTATTATTCGTTCTCTTCCGTATAAACAGTATGAACCTAGAAAAGACAAACTTAGGAAGACAGGTGCCTGTAAAGGGCTGGTTACCATGTCGCCTCATGCGTACAAAATTGCGATTTAAACATCTCCCTTTGCAGCTTAAACAGCTACAAAATTACGTAATGATATAGTATTACGGGTTTCTACGTTTCTACCGTGAGGCAAGTTCGCCTGCAGTCTGATAGTGAATCGCGTTCGTGTGCTCAGAACCGAAGATGGTTATGTCGAGTCTTCACCCGCGAAGAAATAAGGGCAGGGAGAAGAGAGAGGGATGAAAAGACAAAACAAACAAACAAACAAAGAGTGTCGGAAGGCCAACGTCCGCTACTCTTCCATTACATCCATTACAAGTGGATCACATTAGCGAGCAGTACCTGCAGGTACAACCGAATGCATTATTCAGCATTTTATTTTGCAAAACTCGTAGTCGTAACGCCTTGGGTAGCTTTTCTTCTCAGTGTACGCGTAATATGAGTGAATCTAAATCTCGTAAATAAACCATGGTAATATGAATTTCGATTCTACGCAGTAGCAGTCCAATGCATTATGTCATTTTGACAACTTACGGTGTTTGACCATTGGTGTCATCTGTTAATTATTAATAAGAAATTGTATAACTTTCTCCTTGTTCTGTTACTAATGTTGATATCCGAAAACAATTATGTTGTCGTAGGCTAATATTCCTATACTTCCCGCCACAAATCACGGCTGATAACACATTCATAAATATGGTCAGTGGCTTACTTGTAGTGAGCCATTCATCTTTATGTTTGCGATGTATACTCCTCTTCCACTCCCCATATATATATCTAGTCCTCATTCTGTGCGCACCAAGGCGCCCAGCTGCCGTGCGCGCGGCCGTTCGACGTCAGGGGTTCGAGTCCTCCCTCGACCATGGGCGTTTGTGTTGACCTTAGCATAAGTTACTTTAAGTTATTTTAAATATTTTGTAGGTTTAGGGACTAATGACCAACGTAGTTAGTCCCTTAGATTTACCAATATTTGAACATTTTTTTCTAATCCTCACTTTCCTAGTCTCCATATTATAACCTACATCTGTCTGAATACTTTGCAGCTGTATATATTGCCACCTTCGTGAGACCACATTGATAGTTTGTTGGTCTCTCCTCAGACATTTTTGGCTTTCCAAGCTTACCACTGCAATGGCAATAACGTGCTTTTATTGGATTTGTGAGGTGGTTAAATCTATTTTCGGGTCACAGTTGGTTTTCACAAGAATAAAAATTACAAGTTAACTTCTCTAAAACTATTCTTTTCGCGAAAGAGAATGATATGGACCAAGTAAGATTATCCGTACTGCTATATTATATGGTTTTGACTACCTTTGCAGTCACGATTTTTCAAGTTGCCTCGGGGAATATGATAATCTAGAGACACTCGACTTAATTTTAAAGACACCAATTTAACACCACATTTATTTTGGAAAACCAACGATTCATTCCCATCTGTTTCACAACAAATTAATACGATCATTTCCCGTAATTTTGGACAACATTCCTCGATATCTTCGTCAGTTGTAATGAGCCTTCTTGCTCCCGATCGTGTTGTGGGCCATCGATAAAAATTATAGAACAGAACTGTAGAAAATACTATCGCCACGTACGCCCGAAACAGAAACTATGGTAGGAATGTAGTAGTCACACGTAGGAATATGAGCATCTGCAGCATGTAGGATGTTGTTATGAGACAGACGATCGGAACGAATATAATCACTTCATTAAACTTTGGGGGAAAAAGTTAGCCTACATTGTATCCAGTGATTTGTTTACAAGAATATCGTCAAAAATTGTTAGACTGAAGTGGAAAATTACTCAGAGGTAGACAGATGATTGCTTTGGTTGGCAATTGAAATGGAAAAAAAGGAATACTATGAACACATTCTAGGATATATTATATATTTGTAGCTTCCGTTAATGTCATACATTTCGTGAATATGAACATCTGTTATGAACGTCTGTTAAAGTTATACGATCTGTGAATACGAACATTATAGGATATTGGTCAGGTGAGTAAAGTTCATATCTAATATGACTATTCCTGATAACGGACATTCAATTTTAAAATACAAAAATTGAGACTTTTGCAATGCAGTGTTGTTTTTGTGGTCTTCAATCCGAAGTCTGGTTGGATGCCTCTCTCATGCTAATCTATACTGGCAAGTATCGTCATCTCCGAATAAAAATGGCATCCATTTGAACCTCCTCTCATTGTCCCCATCTATGATTTTTACTCCCGACACTTCCCTCTGATACTAAATTGAAGACTCATAATATGTTTTTATTCCGGAATTCTTGTCAGTATCTCCTTGTTAGTTCTGCAAACGACCCATTTTATCTTCAAAAAACTTACGTAAAACCAAATTTCAAAAACTTCTATCTTCCTCTTGCCTTGCCTTGCTTATCGACCATGTCGTCCTGGCGTAAAATGTGAGCTACACTCCTCACAAATCCTTCCAGAAAAGACATCCTAGCCGGCCGCGGTGGCCGAAGAGACTGAGGCGCTCCAGTCACGGTCTGCACGGCCACTACGGTCGGGGGTTCGAATACCCCCTCGGGCATGGATATTTGTGCCGTCCTAGTTCGTAAGTAGTTCATAAGTAGTTTGTAAGTTTAGGGACTGATGACCCCGTAGTTAAGTCCCATAGACTATACAAACATTTGAACATTTGAAAGACATCCTAAGACTGAAATGCTTTTCCTCCCATTCTTCTCTACTCCGGCTATCATAAGTTACTTTAACAATAATGTCTCGACTCCTAATCTGATTCGCTCAGCAACACCTTATTTTATTAGACTACAATCAATTACCTTTGTTTTACCCTTCTTGTTATACCTTCCTTTCAAGACGCTGTATACTCCATTCACTTGTTGATCCAGATCCTTTGCTGTCCCTAACAGAATTAAAATGTCACTGGCAAGCTGCAAACTTTATCTTAATCCCACATGAACTTTAAATCCGTATTAAAATTTCTCCTGGCTTTCCTTCACAGCTTTTTATTTATTTATTTTTTTCATCGGAACCACTGCTTCCAATTCAGACGCTTCAACTCTTATAATAGCTATCTTCCTGCATTTATTCTTTCTTTCTTCATAATTTTTAAGAACGTATTGGAGTAAACATTGTCAAATGCTTTCTCCATATCTAGTAAAGCTATAAACGGAGGTTTGCCGTTATTTCATATATGTTACACAACAGGTAGGATAGTTTTGAGATGGTTGGCTCTCTTAAGGACAAAAATACATTTGAGAGATTATCGTCTATTTTAGGGGTCTGGTTTCGACTTAGGTCTTTCAGTGGTCTCACAAATTCTTCGCTCAGTTTAGTATCTCACACAACAACACACATCTTCCGTCTGTACAAGTCTGTTTGTGTAGCTCCTTTATGTATTACTTTAGCCATTCAACTTTGCCTTCTTTGGTTGGTACTGGTTTTCCATTGCTGTTTTTATAATAATAAGACTGATTTTTCTTGTCTACAAAAGTGTCTTATTTTCCTATATGTGGTATCTATTTTCTCCTAGATATACATGCTTTCACGAACTTACATTTCTCATACAGTATCTCTTGCTTAGCAATTTTGCGCATCCTGCTCCCTGTATTTTTTATTTGTTTGTCGCTCCATTTCGATGCATATGCTGCATTTTTATATTTTCTTATTTCATCAATATAATTAATTTTCTCTAGTGATAACCACACGATTTGTAGTAAGCCTTTTTTTTCTACCTGTTTGGTGTTGAAAGCCCACTATTACACCTTTCAAAGCTGCCATTCAGATTTTACTTATTCACGGAATCGGCTTCGATGGCAGCATGGTGTACGGTCATTCAATGACGATGAAAGGAAGCAGTGATATTACTGTTTGTAAGGATGTGTGGAATTTGTAAGTAAAATATTGAAATTGTGGAAGTAGATGCCGCGAAAATTAGAACCAGAAGGACACAATACTGACTTCAAGTAGCTACCAAAAAAGAAGAAGCAGGTAGCACACACCATATCTCACTGATGATAAGGATAAATGTGTTATTCAAAAATGTTCAAATGTTTTTAGAGCTTATGGGACTTAACTACGGGGTCATCAGTCCCTAAACTTACAAACTACTTATGAACTAGCTATTACTAAGGACGGCTCAAATATCCATGCCTGAGGGGGGATTCGAACCTCCAACCGTAGTGGCCGTACAAACCGTGACTGACGCACCGCAGACCGCTTGGCCACCGCGGCCGGCAAATGTGTTATTAGACAGCAGCTTCGACCTTACTATGAACAATGGAAAAATATTGATTTCGCGAGAACACTAGTACTTTGTCCCTTACTAATTGAATTCAGTACTATTAGAGAAACTCTATAAAAGAATTACCGTTCTACTTGCCAGTAAGAGCTGACAGAGTCATCGAATACAGACTAGAAGAGATATTTTTTACATGCGCATATTACATCAGAGTTCTGTGACCAAATGAACCATTATAATTAAACTGCCCGGAGGTATATTCAGAGGAAACATGGATCGACGAAGTGTGCACTGTGTTCGCTGTGGAGTACTTGAGGTGCAATGCCAAACAAAAATGGTAATCATAGGTGGCGCGTATTCGGGTTTCTGCTCCACGTAACGGAGAAGGTTAGACACCTGTCTTTATCTTTCATTCGTTTTATCACTTGGGGAACAGATAAGAAGCAGATAGAACAGTCCTGTTCATTCTCCTTTTAGAGGTACATCGGCGGACATACCAGATTTTTATATCGTTCTACTCTACACTACACTAGCGTTAGTACCCAGCGTAACCCAGGTATTTATTTATCACACTCATTTATTACTCCATCTTCTCTTCCCTACCTCTGTCTGTCCATCTGTTTCTTCCTCCTCTCTGTACATCTTCGCCACCCTCCTCTCTCTGTTAATCTTCTCCCTCTCCGCAAAAGCTGGTATGATTCGTTTGAAAGGTAGAGACAATTTCCTTTCCCCTCTCTATCAAAATAATGCGTTCTCCTATGTCCACGCTGTCGACGGGAAGTTGAACCCTCCTCTTCCTTCTTCCTTTCCCCCTCTCCATCAGTCTTCCTCCTCCTCCTCCTCCTCCACGTTCTTTACCACCAGCTCCTCCTCTTCCTACCCAACCCCCATCTATCCGTCGCTCTGTGTCTTTCACTTCGCTGTCTTAGAATACACTCCCCTCCCCTCCTCTCCTCACTCTGCGTTCCTTCCCCCCTCCCCCCCATATCTGACCATCTCATGCTCCTCAGTCCATTTCTTCCTCTCTGTCCATGTCCTCGTCCTCTACTGTTCATCTCCTCCTTTTTTCCTCTCTGTCCATGTCGAACTTTTCCAATCTATGAAATATTATATCTGCTAGACGCATGGCGACAGGTGAAAAGATTTAGTTTTTTTTTGGGGTTTAAAAACCTTCTCGATGAAAACATACACACTTGTAACAAGTGTAATGGTGATCAATCAATCGGTATCGAGCATGCCACGCCCTTATGTAGTCAGTGATCTTCCTGTTCTTTTAGAAGTGAAGTGCCCAGGATTTCATCCAGACCAGGATAACTGTAGATATACAAGGTATGTCCACAAGGTTAGTTGGGTTAGGTTATACAAAACAAACGTGTACAGAAACAAAAAAATATTTATTGTACAAAAACCTACTACTGTTAAACTACTTATCGAATAGCTTCCGAAATTTTTTAGGCAATTGTCGTAATGTGGCCGCAGTTTCCGTATACCTTCTTTACAGAAACATGCTTGCCGCCTGTGTATTTGGTACCCAACATGAGCAAAGTTTTCATAATTTCAGTTTTTCAGTAACAATTTCATGAATTAGTGATCGTGACATTTGCGTAACTTCCGTAGCAAGGGCACTAAGTGTAAACTTACGGTTGTGCTTAATCTAATCCTCAATTGTGTGAACCAGTTCATCAGTAACTCGCTCTCTCTCTCTCTCTCTCTCTCTCTCTCTCTCTCTCTCTCTCTCTCTCTCTCTCTCTCTCCAGTCTACCTGTATCTTCATCTTTGTGTAGCTGTTAATGGCCACTAAAGTGTGATTGATGAAAATCTTCTAAGAGGTTAAAAAATTTTTGTTAGTTTTACTAGTCGTCTGAATGACGAAACAGTCAACACAAGCATACCATTATGTCAGACTAACGAAACAATAAACGCTTCTCCACACACACGATGAATTTCGTAAGTCATAGAAAGTAAGTCTTTTCCTGAGAGTGCTTACTGCTCCATATTTCAGGGATTTTTGATCGCTTCACTTACCGAGTGTAAAACACCGCGACCAAACTACCTTATTAACAGATTAAGACCATGGCTTAACTATCAAGTGGGTGGCAGTGTTTGATTTTGGAGAAAAGTCTTTCACATACGAGCCACAACTAGTAAGCAAGTTCCCTACTTAAAAAGGATGGTTCCATGAAAAGCTTTATTGGAAACAGGAAGAACAACAGACATTCTGTGAAGTTCTGAAAGAAGGAGACGAGGTACTGGCGGAAGTAAAGTTATGACGACGGGCCAACAAGCCTGCCGGGATGGCTCAGTCGGTAGAGCGCTTCCCCGCGAAAGACAAAAGTCCCACTTTTCAATCCCGGTGACGACTCACTGTTTTAATCTGTCAGAAAGTTTCAGGTACAGTAATGTTTGAGCTATCTCTCGATACAGTCACAAAAAGTACTGAGACATTTTTCATATCGTGGGATCAATATTTGTATTCCTGTACCATAGAATTCTGCTGCCTGTCAATGAATCCAGCATGTGACAGGCGTTCTCAGCTCTCACCGTTGTCAAAACGCTGAGCCTTTTCTGCCTTACTAGGCAGGAAGACTCGGTTTCGAGTCCTGGCCACAGCGTAAATTCTTTCAACGTCTCTCCTTATGATTATGTTGCCTTTGTTGAAAAAAAAATTATAGGGAAACGTACTTCTTGGATGCAACTCTTCCATAGATTTAGAAAACAATCAGTGTTGAAGCTGGTCTGGTATAGTGGTGATTTTGATGGTGCTTAGTAATCTTTATTTCTATGGTGGTGTTGGAATGCTAAGTACAACAATGGGTCCCCTCTCTTCCTGTTAAACGGAAAGATGGGTGAAGAGCGAATACTGGAAGGATGATGGGAGAAAGAGCGTTGTTGGCTACGGCTGGAAGGAGCGGTGTACCTGTGGACCGAGGCTTGGCCTCGCTGTGGACTCACTGTAAATTTTAGTGGAAAAAGAGTGATACGTCATATAAGCACATGCAGCCTGGTATATGGATGTACAACAGGTAGCCGGTGAATAGCAGCGTGGTCTAAGGCGACGTGCTACGAACTGGGCGGCCGTTCCCGCCGGAGGTTAGAGTCCTCCTTGGAGCATAGGTCTGTCTGTTGTTCTTAGTGCAAGTTAGTTAGGTAGTTTGTAAGTCTAGGAACTGACGACCATAGCAGTGTGGTCCAATACGTTTACGAACATTTTACAACAGGGATCCCAATGTAGCAACTTGTAAGTATGCCGGCAACGGATTTTCCGATGAACGTACTGGATTCACTGGTGGATGACTTATCACTGGATGCGAGTCTAGGACAGTGAATGCACGCGGAAGGCGAGGCAGAAAGAACAGATCCCTAACACTTGAAGGGGTCTCCGAAATTTAGGGGAGGCAAAATTGGCCGGTAGAATAAACGAATCAGGCGTTTCTCAGATATTTCTTCACTCCAATTTTCTCTTAGTCCATGCTGTCCTCCCTCTTCTCTTCACCACCCCCTTATCTACCTCTGCCTCCTCCTCCGCTACCTCACTCGCCACCTCGTCCTCCCACCTCTATCCACCCCTCCATACCCTCAATTAACTCCCACCGTCATCTGCCAATCTTCTCATGTCTCCCTCCCATTGTGTATATCCTCACTCTTCTGTAAATGAATAATTACATAAACCTTCCATATTCCATGCTAATCAATCAAATGGCATTTGAATAAGGTACCCTCCGCTATGCAGCGGAAGGAATATTTGTAGATAGTGATGGTCCTTTTGTTTGAAAGGCCAAGTGTGCAAACGTTTATAGTAATCGGATCAACGGTATGGTAGTGCATAAAAGACCAATATAATCCCAAGAGCCAATGTTCATACAAAATTACCAGTTTAAGGACTGAAATCGCTCCACTCCATACTTTCGTGTTACTGATATAGAAACCGTAATGACTATTTTGATAAAAAAAAATGTCTTGACTACATAAATACTCAATTACTTTTTCACGTGTGACGTGTTTCGCCTATTCGATGTGTCATCAGACGTTACAAGAGCCGCTCCCTTTTCTCAAAGGCAGCATTAATGGCCAGAGAGCGGCTCTTGGAACGTCTGATGATGCCTACAATGGGCGAAACGTATCACATGTGACAAAGGAAAAATATTGCACTTGTGCAGCCAAAACTGTTTTAGCCAAAACTGTTTTTGCCAAAACGTTTCAACACTTGACGGGCCCAACTGTAAATGTAGGTTGTCAAGTGATCCATTCAGATAAAAAAAATGAATAAATTGAACAAAAAAATCGTATGTGAATTTACGAAACACGTGTAACGTGAAATAAATCGTAGCATCTATGAAACGTTTGATATACAAACACCGCGCAATCTATTCGATACTGACTCCACCTCGATACATTTTAATTTGCAATATAAGTCATGAAAGCTTTAATGGAGATAAAACCAATGCTATAATTTAATTTGGTCCAAGTCACACGCATTGTGGAAAATTTATTTAAGATCAGTCTCGTAGTTTTCGGAGTACCGGTTTTTAATATTTAAGATATGAGGAGGGGCCGGCCATGGTGGCCGAGCGCTCTGCGGCGCGCCAGTCACGGTCCGCACGGTCACTACGGTCAGGGGTTCGTATCCTCCTTCGGGCATGGATATTTGTGCCGTCCTTAGCATTAGCTAGTTCATAAGTAGTTAAGTAGTTTGTAAGTTTAGGGACTGATGACCCCCGTATTTAAGTCCCATAAGGTCTGCAAACATTTGAACGGTTTTGGAGATACGAGGAGGCCGACGAAACTTAAATAATTCGAAATAGGCTTTGCACAAAACAAAAATCATGTGTCTACGGAGCCGCTAAGACTGGTTAAACGATGTGGTGGGTGTTTTCATATCCAAATGGGTACTAAACGACGATACGCCGCGTAAGTACAGGTGCAGCACGACAGCCATGTAACGGCAGATGGGTGCAACTACGAGGTCGACTATGTTGTCAGCATTCTCATCAGTGGAAATGAAAATTGCACGTTATATCTTTCCGACGCTATTTCTCATATTAACCTGAAAGAATAAGAACATAGGCTTTCGCGGTCATTGTTGTTAAAATTGGAATTATTTTATCATCATGACGCAGCAAATAGCTCAGAAGAATTTTAATTTTAACTGAAAGAATAACTTTGTGGTCGTCTGATGCTTCTACCGGAGAGTTTAATTTATTTCTAATTTTTAATTAGACCTTATTCATTTTAATCACTATGACTTCCTACTCCCCTTATTATATGGGGACGCAGGAGTCAGGTAGTAAATAAGAATCTGTTTACGAATTAATTCCAAATACGTTGCAAGGAAATTATTTTCTTCACTTTATAAACACAACTGGTCGAGTGAATTTTATCTGTGGTGGTTGTAGTTGAACTCCGTGATTGTTCATTGAACTCGACCATAAAACTGCACACTGATCTGAATGTATAAGCACCTGATGATGGGCAGCGGCCCAAAACTGGTGCTGTTATAAGTAAATACTTGCTTACTTGCTCACTAGTCATACCGGACATGAAGGTCCTGTACCGCAGCAACATGTTTTCGCCATCTATCCCTGTCTTGCGCTATTTCCTTCCAGTCGCCTTCAATACTTCTTCAAATCGGCCTTCACGTTGTCCTCCCATCTACGCCTCGGTCTCCCCACAGGACGTTTTCCCTCAAAGTGCCCTACCAATACACTGTGCGCTGCCCTGCCTTCATCCATTTGAGCTACGTGACCCGCCCATCGCAGCCTACGTGATTTAATCACACAGATTACGTTAGGGCTTGAATAGAGTTGGTGAAACTCTTCGTTATGCAGTTTTCGCCACTCCCCGCTAATGTCATTCCTTTTTGCTCCAAAAATTTCCCTCATAATTTTGTTTTCAAATGCTCGAAACGGTTATCCTTTTAGTAAATTGAGAGAACTAGTCTCTCACCAATACAGCACAATCGGAAGAATAATAGTTTTGTATATTCTGATCTTTAAATTTCAACACTTTAACCGTGATGAGAGTAATCTCTTCAGTGAGAAGCACACATACTTTCCTATCACTAATGATGTTTAGATAATGTGCATACTTTAACATTTTAATACTAGCTTAACTCCCGTTGCTTCGCACGCGTAGACTGGATGGTCTGCATTAGTTGTTTCTATTTCTAACTATAAATGTTCACAGATTTAGCTTTCAAAATGTTTTCCTAATCAAATATTTTGATACAAATTGCTACCCCATATTGCACCTTTGATGGCAAAATTCAAAACATCCCGAAACATATTTTTTTTCTTTTTCAAATTCTAACCATGGTTCCAAATCCAAATGTTCGCATTTCTAGCATCAAAATATTCTTATTAGCACCCTTGAAAGATTTTTTCTTATTCTCTTACTGGCTGCATTTGCAAAATCATCGAAACACGTGTTTTTAAAATTGCAATCAACACCGAAGTTTAGTATTCATTGCTTCAAAAGTGCCTTAATAGCAACGTAACTAAAGGAAGAAAGAAAAAAACTTTCATCCCTTATTCATCCTCTTAGGGATGAGAATATCGAAAAATCGCTGATGCCTAGCTATCGACACGGACTGCTATGGTGTACAACAGGAAATGTTGCACTACAAACAACACAGATCGTTCGTCTTCATAGTGTAATGTTTGCAGAAGAGCAAAATATTGACACCTACACGTTGAATTTGATATAAGTCGGTAACTTTCACCTCCCATAGCTTCCACGCCTTTATCGTTATCAATACTCTACCACCATAGTGCACAATGGGAGACTGATACCTACTACCACACTAGTCGTTTGCGGTGTGTAGTTTTGACTGCAAAGTGAAATATATATATATATATATATCCGCACCCTCTGAAATATTCGCAGCAATAAAAACAATCATTAATTGTGACTGGTAGCGGTTTTTATTCTCGACCCTGCAATTGGATGAATTTCAACCACAATCCTAATTGCATTTCCGATACAATAGGATGTAAGGAGAGAGTAAGCAGCTACTCGATTTCTTTTCTGGCATGAAGACTACTGTGCTAAGTCCCTGGCGCTGTAGCAGCGCTGCTGTGCCTCGCTCGCACAGCGCCGCCAGCCGCGCGCAGTCTGCGCTTGCCGACACTGGGGCGACGGAGGCGGCCGGGGAGGGCGTGCCGGGCGCGCCCCTGGCGGGTGTCTCCGGCGACACGCCCAGATGTCGCCGGCGGTCGCGCGTCCGCTTGTTGCCGCCGCAGGTGAGCGGCGGGCGACACGGCCGGCCGCGACGCCGCTGCGCGCATGCGCGGCGCCGGCCAATGGGCGCGCGCGCCGCGGCCGGCCTCATGATGGAAGTGGTAAGTGCGAGTAGTGCGGCGGCGGCGCCGGCCCTCCCACCGCCCCCCGGTCCGCGGATCCCGGCCGCGGCCGCCCCCCTCCCCCCGCCGCGGCCGGCGTGTGCGTGCCGAGCGGCTGTGTTGGCGCGTCGGTGAGCGCTCGCCCGCGGGTGACAAATTACGCGGAGGGGGCGACAGCGCGGCTCGCGCAGTGTGCGCGCCGCCGGCTTCGGGCGCAGTCGGGGCCGCTCGGGCGCGATCGTGTCTGGCGCGCGGCAGCTCGCCTCCGCCGGCCGCGGCAGTAGCGAGGCGGCGCGCCGGTGACATGTGACTGACGATGCTGATGCATAACAGCGCCGCGACGCTGGCCGCCGCCGCCGCCTCCGCGACTGCCGCCTCCCAGTGCCGCCCCCGGCCTCCGCCCACACCCGGCGCCGCCCCCGCCCCGGCCTCGCGCCTAGCTCCGCTCAACGTGAGTTTCAGTGCCTGCCTGCGCCTCTGTCTATATTTACGTCTCCACACCTCGTGTATCATCTGAGTCATCCTGTACTAAGCCACGAAGTGATAAGTCGCTTACACCCCCTTGAGAAAAATGACACCTCTCTTTTGAGATTAAGTGATTTACGGTGTTCCTCTATTTATATTTATTTACTTTTTTTTTTTTTTTTTTTTTTTTTTTGCGACTAAATCGCGAGTATATTTTGCAATCTGGGAACTACTCTCACCCAATGCAGTGATCATCTTCAAAATAGATAAAAAATAACAATCAAAGAATCACCCTGCGCTCAATAAAACTGACAATTATCTTTCCAAATAATGAGTAAAATAAATAAAAAAAAGACCGACGGTGTATTATATTTCTGTGACACAGAAGCAAGAACAGTGTTCACTACGCTATAAATAGCGTCTCCCAGACAGTGGCAATAGAAACAGCATAGACCCTAGTGAAAATTTAGGAGTCAATAAAAAAATCTGTAGGTAACTCTCAAACAAGGGCTCCGAAGCGTTGACAGCAATATTGGATGCAACAACAAGCAGAGACTTATTAGAAAATTTTCTATGTTACTTGAAGAAGTTTATAATTGACACTATATTCGGGCAATTTTATAGTTGTGTTCAAGACAGCTTTGTAATATGAGTTTACTGATATTGAAGCTAGGGGTTTTTTTTTCTTTTTTTTACGTTTGTTATGTATCAACGTCTATACTCGTAATTAGGGAGGAGGAGGATGGGGTGATGAGGTGAGGGAAGTAGCTCTATAAACAATTTAAATATGACATGCATTACACTTTTAATAAAAGACATAAATACAATCAATTATTTTTCATTCTGAAATAGTATACTGTTCTTGCGATTCTGTCGTAAAAATGTAGAAAATAAATAGACAAAGTTGAAGACGATATCCCCTCACACTTCATTTTTAATTACACGTTTCAACCTAGGCATCACAATTGTTATTAAACGTTTCGAGTTATTCTTACATCATCATTAGAAGAACTGGTCTAATAGAAACACAAATGGACTAGTAAAAAATTTCAAAACCCCACAACAATGAAATTCGTGTACGTAATCGTACATACTTGATGACGTTACGTGATCATTCTATAGATGACGTGTCTACATTATGATGATTGGAACTGTCAGGTACAACTAATATGTAACAATTTAAAGTTCGTAATTTCTAAACGGCAAATATAAAACTACAACTATTCGAAATATAAACCTTGCAGTGAGTTGTGACAATAAGACGTCTCATAACAAAAACTAGAAAAAAATTACCTGCTGTACTGGTGTAAATAATTTAGACTTGTACTCTGAAACGCCTATGTCACTTCCTATAACATCGAGATGACAGTGCGACCTAAGGCTGATACACAGGACAAAAAGGTCATTGTATTCAGCTAACACAGATGGCTTCACCTACTTTATATTTATTTTAACTATTTATCATGTAGCAAACTGTGCCTTGCTTGCAATCAGGAAGAAACAATAACTCTCCTTGTTTGGGCTTACTTTATCGAAACTAGAATATCACGTGATGTATCTAGGGATAAGTGTATCGTATCCTTGATCTTATTTGTTCATGAACTCCACAGTGACGACATATTATGCGCCCGAGGTATCGTAGTTGTGATTATTATATTTGGAAATACTTTGGCTAAGATTAAACAGAGAAAGAAAATCTTTCCCTAATTATTCTCCTACTATAAATTGTACAGAGTGAATCCGAACTCTATCAATATACTTTCAAACAAACCGTTTCACGTGCTCTACGGCGTGATAGTTACTCAACATACGATCTTATTTTCATCAAAAAAACATATGTTTCCCAATGCCATTATTTTTTGTATGCAAAGACGACATTACTGTATTTAGTACAATTTATACTGCTTTGACAAAGGCAAATTTACAGATGGAAGCTGAACTCAATCGATATTCTTTAAAAGACTATGTTTGTCATTACAGCATTATATTCCTACATTTCTTTTGATGCCTGTTCCGCAGGTGTAGTCACTGATAAAATGTATGTGTGTGTATTGGTCTGTGTAGAGAACATTTATGTTTTTTTCTGCCCCCTCCTCTATTCCTCCTAGATAATAAAAGTAGTACTGAAACAACTGCGTTCTGATACTGAGAACAACATACAAAAAAAGCAGAGCTACTTTTTTTTTTTTTTTTTTTTTTTTTTTTTTTTTTTTTTTTTTTTTTTTTTTTTTTCAGTATCTGTTTCAGAATTGAATCCGTAGTTTGAGTAACAAACGGAACGTATTATTCCGTAACAAACCTCTGAAGACAAGGATTTCTGCTTTGTCATATCAAAATACGCAGAGTTATCATCCTTGACCGATAGCCTTAGATTGTCATTTACTTACGATAGCGATTCTCCGCCCGCACTATTTACATACAGTCAGTCACAAATAATAAGCAGCAAACGGATATCGTGTAATGTAAACATCCTTTTAGTTAGGTGCATTATATGAACCACATGTTAAAAAATATTTTAATATCGTTTATTCCTTTATCAAAAACGATAGAAAAATCTTCATTTATCACATTGTTAACATTAATTAAATTCGTAAAATAAATTCTACCATGCTGGGATTCTCAGCAACAGATAAATTAAATTAAATATTCTTCGAAGGCCTCCAACAACTAAAATATGAAGCAATCGAAGTGGACACTCCTTTGAGGCCCATTAAAACTCATCATATTACTCACCTGTTCTGGTGGAAAATTAAACATAATTCCAAAATGGTCATACGTTTAACAATGCACCAATTTGCTTCTAAATAAAAAGTGTTGACCGAGTACTTAGACGAACTAGTTAGAACTCTCTACTTACTACTAGCAAAATCAAACCTATGTCCTTTTTGTTTAAAGAAAGATCTGTTTAATCACAAGGATCAAAGTTTGATATAAATGACATTATAATTCAAAGCTATGTGTGGATCTTCTTGCAGGGAAGACAGACCTAAGAGTTTAACATGTTTCATGTCAGATGACAATAATTGGTGACTTAAAAAAATACTAAGGAAGTGTAAACTACAACTTTCTGCAAATTATAATAAATTATACGATTTTTTTTTTTTTTTTTTTTTTTTTTTTTTTGTCAGGAATATACTATAAACATGACACAATATGCGTCGCAAGTAAGGAAGTGTTCAACTTTCTGCAAATTATAATAAATTATACGAATTCTTTTTTTCCTTCTTTGTCAGTAATATAATCTACTATAAACATGACATACAATATGCCTTCTGTTTGTGAGCTGTTTTGATTAATTTCTTATAAATATTGTCTGTTTATTATGATATCACAGTATTTGCGAATATTAAAGTAACAATGATGGCGATGGCATATAAGACTGATAATTCTTATTCACTAGATAAAGTTTTTTGTTAACAATGTATAAAATACTCTCTACTTATAGACCGAAAATTATTTCACATTGATTGGGAAACCACTTGTGTTTTTAGTTTACTTTGAAAAATTTTGCATTAAGTAAGAAGCAAGCAACATCAAAGAAGATCATGGTTCATATCTACGTTCTTCTGTAGGTGCGTGTAGAAACATCTGAATCTGATCAAAATAAGTTAACTAAGCTCCAAAAGAGATAGTAAATAGTTTCTTGGGTGCTTTTCAGCAGTAGTATAGCCTCCAAGGTTTGAAACACTAATCATTTCGAATATCACGAAATTACGTGTTTACATACACATTACAGGAATATCAGGAAGTATTATCTGCTTTCCTGAAGACAGCTGTGCATCACACAAGAAGAAGTTGTGATTTCTCCTCGGCTTGCAGCTATCTCCACACACTGATTCCCATGGCAAGATAAGTTGGTTGAATTGTCTTCTTGATCAGCAGACAATGCTTCTGAATGATATGACTTACTTATGTTGGTGTTCAAAGCACTGCAGTAGGTTTTCCGTATGTCTCAAATGGAGGCAAATGTTTCTTGTCGAAGGTATAATTTGTAACAGATAGAAAAAATGTATACATCAACAGAGGCGGATTATTCCTGTTTAGTGAACGAAGCGTGTAATAAAGAACTCGCATTTTATTCGCCATTTACACGACTTTTCGACTTACAATTTATATTGCGTTACATGGTAAGAAAGGTGGCGATATTAGTGGCTAAATGGGTCACATATGCGTAACTTTTCTTCCTGTAAAGAAGTGACATGAAGCACTTATCGGTACTGAAATAACGCGTGGTTTTAATTGGTAAAAAATAGGTCTTCAGTTTTGCACTTGTGTCGTTGGCATATTTTTCATTTCTCACGGTAAAATAACTCTCCTTCAGCATAAAAATCAAAATAGTATTTTCTTTCTATGCTATTTTCCTGTCCATCTTGTTAGGAAAATATGTTTTATAAATTCTTACTTAATATTCATTTGTAAATTGAATCGCCAGGTGTAGAGGACAACACTGCTTTCAAAGAGAATTATGGATGTCTCATGGAACTGAAAAAACTGGGGAGCACATAAAGGCAATGATTTGAAATTATCAGTAGACACTAAAAAATGTAACAACCATCCTTCAATTTTACACATGTGTAATGAAATACTGAAATAAGACTAAAATTATCTTAAAAAGGAGGATATTTTAGAAAGGACATTAGTTTGTTTGACGAAGAAATTTGTAAATTGCTGGATACTAATGTATGACAGATACATTGCAGTCCTCGGCGGATTAGCCGTGCCTGCTGGAGCGCCGTGTTGCGGTGCGCGCGGCCTTTCGGCGTCGGGGGTTCGAATCCCCCCTGGTGCATGGATGTTTGTGTTGTCCTTAGGTTCCTTTACCTTAGTTTAAGTAGTTTGTAAGCTACGGACTAATCACCACGCAGTTGAGTCCGATAGATTCACAAACAAAGATACATTGCAGACATCCATACAGTAGTCCACTTTTCGTATGCAACGAACACATCAAGATACAGCTTACAGCTTATGTGTCTACACATTATAATGAGAATTAAATATTTCTTTGCAGGCCTATACAAAAGAAATTAGCAAGACAAAAATATATTATGAACTAATTTATTTTCCACCATTTAATTACTAGACTGTTAATGAAGAATAGTGGTTTATGTTGCTCGAACTTGACAAAACCCATCAACTGAAACTTAACGGTATTTTTCTGTGATGTACCATATTTAAGACCATTGCAATCAGATTGTAACATTGTTTGATTTTGTATTTATTTGTTGTTTGTATTTCACTGATAGGTGTTAAAGAGGCCATAAAATACCTAAAACGTTTTGAAAACAAAAGAAAATCAACAAAAGTTATGTGTCATTTAAAAAGTTTCTTGTTGGGTCGTGTATTGAGTGCAATCTCAACTTACTTAATTAGAAAACCACACCATATGTCAATAACTAATATCATCCTTGAAGACGATCTTGTAGGAATCCTCAGAATGATAATCACAAATACATGCTATGACTTATAATGGCTCGTATTTCAGTAAACTCTGTTTTGGCCAATAATATTCTTTGTGTCAAAATATATTTACGCAGAATATTATTCTACATTACTTCAATGAACACAGGGACGATACATGAACCACTTATAGAACTGACACAGAAAAATATTCTAATCTGCCAGGTAGCTGCCATCAAACTTCTCCGTTAGTTACCCTTCCGAACTCATCTCCAGTTGGCTTCTGATTACTTGAAGACAACTAAATGACATTTGAAACAGATTCGTGTATAAGAAACTGTTTGTGATGTTATTCCTATGAGGTGCGAAAATTGACTATGTAATGGAAATTTTACTTCACAATCTTGTATTTTAAGGTACAAGAACCTGAATATTAGAAACTGTTAGGGTCAGATATTTCTTGTGATTGCTTTGTCTGGAATTTTTATTTCTATAATCTATGTTAAGACACCAGTGTCTTGAAGGTATTCTATATTTGTTTGTTACGTTTGTTTAGAACAGAACTTATATCTTTTAATGTGGAAAAAATTGTTGTAAAAGTTCTTCCTTAGACTGGTTTGATGTAGCTTTCATATTATATGGAAACCTCTTTATCCCGGTGTGACCACTGTAACTTTCATCTATAAAATTCTATTTCATTAATAATTCGATTTATTTATCTAACGTTCAGCTATTGTCCTTTTCACCTTATTTAAAAAAGTTCTGTCTTATCTGAACTTTTTAGAGTGGTCTTTTCACTTTGCTGGTTCATACTTTCTTCCTAATACCTCATTTTGTATTGAAAGTTAGCAAATTTTTTTTTTACAAATGTTTTTATTCCCGTCGGCCATTTTCCAAAGTTCTTCTGCTCAAATAACAGAATTCATTTACTGCTTTTAGTGTCTCCGTGTCTTATGTAATTCCACTACGATCTCCAAATTTAATTGGATTGTGTTTCATTTCCATTGCCATTTCCATTTTCTAGACACTCGTCGTATAACCAGTTACCAATTAGTTCATCTAATCTGCCTACTCTACTGCTGTCTCTCGCAATACTAGAACGTTATATTCAAACCTCAACTTCGTATTCGTTCACGCTGAACCTAACATTTTTTTGTACCTAATTTCCGTTTGTTGAACTCACATTTCGCAGTATCGATATTTTGTTTCGCAATTACTATGCCCAATTGTCACTGTACTCATCGGGTCTGTAAGATTCAAAACCGCCACCGTCATTATACGAAAATGAAAAAACTATCGATGTACGACCATCTACTGGCGTGGAAGAGGTTGAGATCCCGTTGCAAGTCTATTGAAAATAATCGCTAGGGGTCGCGAGTTATCCCGACCCTCCTGGCAGTCTCTGCAGCAGCTGTAAAGGGTGTCTCGGGGTCGACTGCAGGTTACTGCCGAGGGGTTTCTGGCGTGAATGGGACGGAAAACATATACCATCTCCGTGAGGCTAACTGGATAGGCGGGGGAATATTTTTTTGTTTATTATTTATTTTGAAAAGAAGCGCGTCGTGATGTGGCGTGCGGCAGAAAGCTCGCTCCGGACAGCTGGTCGTCTGCTTTTTTTCTTTGTTTGTTTTTCTTTGTTCTCCTCTTTTTTGCTGGTGTCAGCATGAAAAGCGCGTCTTGTTATGACACGCAAGTGAGCTTGGTGTGTTTTACCTTATACGTAAGTAAACAGACTGTCCACTACAGAAAATAAGGTCATCGCTAGGAATGTAACCTTTTTTGCTTCTCTTTTAACAGGCGATTAGCTTGAAATTACAGGGTAGTTTATATCAGTGGAAAACCGGAATGAAGACAACGCTTAAGCCATTCTTAACTGGTACGCAAATCGGGAGGATGTCTGACGAAAATTGCACCGCACGGATATTGCTTATTTCGACATTTTAAACAAACGATAAGCAGGTACCAGTGAGAAAATCACTGTTGTTACAACAGTAAAGTAACTAAGGCGGCTTGCTCGACTATTTCATATTAATTCGCATCGAAAGATAATAAACATGGTGACAGATTGAGACTGTAACTGGCTCTCTAAAGACATGTTATGTTATCGGAAAGCCTCCCAAACGGCTAAAATGTATACTGAAGTAACCTAAAGACGGGTCGGAAATAGCTGACCAGCGCAGTACCTCGAGGATTGTAAACTATGTCCAGGTAGCGGTAACTGCCATGGAAGACGACAAAAACCTCCCATGCTAATGGCCCCATAGGTTGTTTTCATGTATAAACGTGTGATACCATTGAATTCATATGATACAGATTTGCTAGTGTGGTGCAGTTGAGGGCCATATCACCATTCAGTAAAGTTAATTCCTTTGTCATGGTGATTAATGAAGTTATGAAATGGTGCTGATCTATTTTCACGAGTTTTCTCACCCATGTCAACCTGCAAGGAATTAATTTTGACGAGTAGTTCTGATACGGAGACGGTGGTTAGGTGTTGAAGCGACATAAATGTGAAGGTAATCCAGGGAGATAAGAACTAGTCATACTTTAAAAAATTCATTTGTACTAAAAATATAATTCTTTAGAGATGACATACAACTAGAAAATTTAAAATTGTATAGTATCTATGTGTAAAGTGACCTGCCGAGTTGTCTTGATGACGGAAATTTCGAGACAATATAGAACGAAATCATTAAATTTGAGTTTATATGCTGACGTGATCGTTTTTATATTTTTTTCCGTGTCTCTTTTCTTCGTTTTGGCTACGTGATCAAACAGCGCGATGCTTTAGATTTAAGCTATTTTGGATATACTCACCACGTCTAGAATCTCCAACCTACAGGAACGCTGAATATAACACCCCTCTTATTTCGTGAACGGTATAATGAAAGAAAATGATAATTTCAGCAAACGGTTGTGCATAGAGTGGAACGCAGTATTGTGCTATCAAAAGAGATAGTAAATCAAATGTGTATTATTATACGGAACAATACAGTTATTAACGTCATTCAAAAGTGCTTTGAATATACAGTGTTATGAACCTTGTTAATGTTGGCATTGAAATTTTTCGTAAAAGCTTTTCATAAGTCAACAACTTTTGAGAAGTAATTTAGCGGCATTCGGCTGTTGCACATGCATCCTGCTGATAAGCCGACGCTACTTACAAAAGATGCATTTTATCTTGCTCTTCCACTTTATTTATTTATTTTTTTTTTACTTATTTGTTTTACAGGTATCCAATAACATTCATCAGATACATTTTTTTTATAGTTACCTACAAAAGACGGACTTTTAAATTTACAAATTATATATGCAGATATAAATGTTCAAAACAAATGAAATTAACTGCAAACGCTTGAGTCGTTTAGGTACATACCTAAAATGTGATATATTCCTACATATATTTAATAATGAAAGTAGGCAAAGGAACCTTCAACAGTGTATTCACTTAATTTATTCATTTTATTTTATTTAGTTTACTTTTTTTAGAGGGTGGGGGCGGAGCTCATAATGACTGAGTAAAACCACAGTTTTCCCAGCAGTTCTCGTTGAATAGGGGTATATTTTCCTTTGTTCTTTTTTTTCTTTTTTAGTTACTCCTTGATTCAGTTTTCCTGTGTATTTTCCGTTTAAATTTGATATATGGAATTCCAGTTCCTTTGAATATGCCCTGATTAATACTTTTTGTAACACATCTGTTGACTATTAAGTTCCACTTATGCTTGAATGGTTTTTGATCTACATGGAGTTTACGCCAATGTCAGCTTTTCCTGCAATATGAGTCGAAGTGTATCTTGTTTGTTCATCGTCCGTTATACGACATAAATTGAGGGTCAACTACAATCACTCTAATATCTGGCGTATCAAACTTAGAACAACTAATTGAGGTGTGCTTGTTATACTCTTTAAATAGCCGGCTTTTATCGATATATTTAAACTATTACAAGGCTTCACAGAATAACGGAGCCTGACTTGAGAACCACTTTGGTGATATTTACACCTCAATAATCGATTCCAGACACAGTAATTTTCTTTAGCGAAACGTTCAACGCCAACATTAACAAGCGATAAATCTTTTTGACAGGTACTTCGATAAAAAATAATATTTATCGTTCTATTGAAAGGAACCCACACTTGCTCTGTTACCTCGATTCTTACAATAGTATAGCCGATTTAACATACTACGGCAGTCTATCCAGGATTAACAAAAATTAGAGATTTTTTTAAGATCGCTACTTTAATTATATCGGTGTTCTACTTACAAGGGACACCTTTGGCCTCGAACGCTGGGAACCGCACGATACAGTGCTTGGAACAAGCAGTCTTAAACAGGGCAGTGGTGTGCGTCATTTCCATGCAAAACGTTGCACTGTACCTCAAGTAAACTTTTAGCAGAGAGAAACAAAGTAATAAAATATTAATACCATTGGAAGGAAATTACATGTAATTTAATGGCGTCATTGTATCATTACATAATCAATCAGCAGTGCCAAAACCTTTCTGCTTAAAAAACTTATAATAGTGCAAAACACACATATACACACCTGAAAGTGCTTATATTAGTCCTCAGAATGCAGATATGGGATTTCGATGACGTGGTTAAAACAAAGTGGGGGCGAACAATGTACTCACTGAAACCACATTATCACATTCCAAATCACTTTCTCATTCATGCAGTCCAAAATAAAGAGCCATAATAATTAAATTTTCAAATGATCCTGTTGCTATGTCAATGTCGTACCCTGGCTTTCGCCAACATATTGCAAAATGGGCTTATACGTAGGTGCAGCAAATATATTGTATATCACGGAGTGAAGTTCCACGATGAAAAGGCGATAATGTATCTTCAATTGTGGTTTGGCACCTTTTAGTATTACAAAATCAGTAATCCTTCTCCTATAGAGTTTATATTGTCGCAAGAAGTAAAAATCAAGCGGTTGGCTATATTTTGTTGTTTTGGAGGCAAGATCATCAGAGTAACAGCTTTGTTTGGAAACCTTGCATCTAGAAGGTAAAAGCTGTGTGTGTGTTGTGGATGTTGAACCTATCGTTAAATCAGACAAAAAATTGTTCATTAACACAGCAATTTGGTTTAATTATGGCCCTGATATTGATGTATATACTATTAAATAAGAAACAGTGCATTAGACTGATTATGTGCGCAACGGATATTTTAAACACAAAACAACTGTGGCAAGTCACCATTTGAAACAGACACTAACTATACTCAAAAATTTTGACTGCGAGAAAGATATTAAAAAACCACAAACCATTTTCTTAATGTTTGACTGTGAGAATTTTGTGCAGATCAGTTTCTGATTATTGAAATTTAGTACCATAGTCAATTAACTATCATTTACTATGGCATCAATAACGAAATCTGTTCAACAATATTATCAAAATCAATACTGCACTTTAAATCCACTAATAACTAATTATCAAATGAAGGAAGTAGGTTAATCTTCTAACTACGTAAATGAAAGAGGAAAGAAAGGTCAACTTTGTTACTTATTATTAATAATCAGCATTACATTACCTGCATAATACAACTTCTTCCTAATGACATCAAATGCAATTACCTTCATTCCAGCGGTTTTACAATACAATACAATATATATTTCAAATACATTCAAATCGACTTGCTGGCACAGCAGCCTCTGCTCTACATCGGAGCCATACACACAACTCAATCGCTCTCTAAGCGAGCTGAACCACAAGTGCTACTCTCTCTCAGCGCGAGCTACAATGCTATGCAATACATGGTCTTTGCCAAAGATGAAACTTTACAGAGTTAAGTACACATATCGATACACACAGTAGAAGCGATATTATACATTTTCTTGCAAGCAAGTTACTCGACACAAAACAGGAGGTACAATATTAGACATTTTCTTACAAAAATATTTTTTATGGACACCTTTCAAAGGGTACAAACTGTACGGCCCGTTCAGGAATCACACAATAGGACAATAGGCTCTTTTCATTTGCTACATGTTCGTGAAGGTCCGAGTTCTTCAGTCTTTTTTCACTTTTAGTTGCCTCCACATGAATGTTTCGTGGACAGATTGTTTCAAGCTTCTTTAAAATATTTCTACCGAAAGCGTTTTGTATCTCTTGAAAACAAAGGTGAAACTTGTTTGCTAGTCTGCCTGCCATTGATACAGCCACATCAATTGTGTATCTGTGGCTACAGCATGTACAGAGTGCAACACACTACTTGTAGTTTTCTCTCTTCTGCAGCCAGTGTTGATGTCGAAGACACTTCATGCTGGATTTGACTCTGGCCACTGTTGCAAACAGTACCTTTCTTCATATCCTCCTCTATTATAAACTCGTTCAAATGTTCCTCCAAAATCTGTGGTGCCTTCTTACGTATAATGTTATCGTCTTCTGCGTTCTTACGTGTGACAAATGTAGTAATATGGCTGGATGAAATGCCGTATGCAGCCTCGAGATGGTTGATAAAGGAAATGGACGCTTTTAAATTGACCAAACCAACCATTTTAGCCCCGTCTGGTGCCCACAGCTGCAGACTCCAATAATTAACTGTAGATCCGTACCTACTTGCACCTTCAAATTGAGATATTATGCCCTCTATTATAGTTTGTAATTGCTACAATCTGCTCCCTGTTTCCTAGACATAATTTAGAATTAATGTGCAATTTGATTTACTTTTGATGCACTTATAGCGTTTCATTAGTCTGCTTCAGGAATTAAAGCCACGATTGTAATAGTCCTCATAAATATTCTCCAGTACGCTGTCATCAATATCTTTTCTCCATGCTCGAGGCCGTTCCCCGTCTGGAGTTCGAATCCTCCCTCGGGTATGGATGTTTGTGTTGTCTTTAGTATAAGTTAGTTCATAAGTAGTTTGTAAGTTTAGGGACTGATGCCCAGCAGTTAAGTTTCTTAAGCTTAACAAACATTCGAATTTTTTTTAATATACTGGATCTTATCTTTTTGGGTGGCGAGGCTTCGTAATCACTGTGACTTGATTGTTCCTCTTGCTATGGAGATAAATGTCGTGTATTACTTGAAGAGCCACCTTCAGGTTCAGGTTCCTCCTGTCTTTCAAATTCCGTATATACATCCAGCGTAAAGTCGTGTGTTTCTGTGTTGCCACCATTATATTGCATAATATATCCACGGACTCCATATAGCGAGCCCCGGTGTAATTACCGCATTCAGCACGTCGTAACTTGGTGTCTAATATTTAGAACAAATGCATTTTCGCTTCATTATATCACTCCACTGTATACAGTTGACACAGTAACTCGCTTTCAAACACTCCAAGAGATAAGTACGTAACTGCAGCTATACCACTCACGCAACTGGAGCGATGGTTAGTGCAGCTACACTATGCCTCCGTGTAGTGGCGCTAGCAGACAAGTGCGACATTTTTCATGGAAATGACGCACATCGTAACTGTCAAATAACCCAAGATTGGGACGTTCATTTTGGCCACCCACATCGCTCGACATGAACACCATCGAACATATACGGAACATAGTCGAGAGCTCGGTTTGTGTACAAAATCCTGCAACAGCAACACTTCCGCAGTTGTACAGAGCCTTTATAGGTAGAATAGCTCATTATTGCTGCAGTTGACTTCAAACGCCTTGTCGAAAAATGTTGAAATATTTCTAAATCTATGAGGCTTCTATGATAATCAGTCTATACTTAAAGACAACGGATACACCCATCGTCAAAGTAGAAGTCGAACCTCCGATGCAGAGAAACCGAGCGTTCCGAAGCTGTGACTGACGCGCCGGAGACCGCTCGGCCATTTCGGCCGGCCGTTCCGTAGCAAGGCGCCTTAGAGCGCTCTGCCATTCTACCGCGGCAACGACTTGTGGATTCCTTGCCACAACGCGCTGGTGCACTTTGTCGGTTAGATGGAGATCCGACACAATGTTAAGAGTGAAAGTAAAGCATTCAACAATCCGAAGATTGGTTTGAACACCACAGTGCTTTACTAGGCATGGTCCTGTTTGGAAGGTGGTATGCCGTTGCCTTCCTCCGACCATCGAACTGACTTACCCAGTCAGTTACGTGAGGACATACAGTTTAACGTGGGTTCTGAACCACGGTGCTACTCGGTATTTTTCACATGAGCAATATTGCCAGAGGTGAAAGAAGTGGAAAGTGACAGATAAAAATCCTAAGACCTGGCGGGGATCAATTAGTAGTCTGGCACACAACCACTGTCAACCGAGGCGTCTCAAGGCTTTTATCACCTCATTACAGATTCTGCTCTATGCACTCTCCTTTGCCGAAAACGTTGTTTTGGTATCTTTAATCATTTCGTGATTAAAGTTGGAAGGGGGACAGGTTTTTTGATGGTGTTGCACGATGTGTTTGTGTAACACACACTCATTTGTTGACTTTTTTTTTAATTTTATTTCGGCGCTTGTTTCTGACTGTGTGTGCGTGTGAGAAAGAGAGAGAGACTAAATGAGATGCGTTGTGTCGAGGTATTTAAGATTTAAGATCTGAATGTTAAGTGAGCAGGCTGTGTGCGGTCGTAAGTATAATTTAAAAGCCGTGTAATGCAACAACAACGAAGTATGAGGTTCACTCTGGCACATACAAAGAGACCATATAGATATCGGATTACAGAATTTCTTTATATTTATGTTACGTGAAGTTCAGAACTTAAATAATAATCAGCCAAAGCCATTCGACGCAACTCTCAAAAATTGTCGAGAAGATAGACGTTGAAGTTTTGCAAAGTGCACGTAAGTAGCAATACAGTTACGGTTACAGCATCTGCCGGTGTAACTCAGGTGGTAGTTCTTTGACCTCACAACCATAGAGTCGGTGGTTCAAATCCCACTGTGTAGTTTTTTTTTTTTTTCGTTTTCGAATTGAGTTATAAGAAACATTTTGGTATCTCTAATTCCACTTGTTGTGTCAATTTTTGTATATATTTCTGCAGACGAGCTGAAAACCTTTACGTCACGTAAAATGATGGATGAGCTGGTTAGCTGCTTGGAAAGCTATTAGTAACTATGAAGATGATTTTCCAAAAACTGTGTCGTAGCTCTGCACAAGCAGAACAATCACAAACTACTGGCGTCAACTATTAGTGAAACTAATACTTGAAGTATTTTATCCATTTAAGCAACTTTTCTGATTTTAAATTAATAAAATGCAGCAACCAGTTGCTTGTGATTATATATATATATATATATTTTGAAACCATCATTACCAACAACCTTCTATACAAAGTAGAAAATTACGAACAAACAAAAATACGTGCACTTTTCGTGAAATCCATTAGATATTACAATTGTGTTACTATTAGAACACGACGAAAAAAAAAATCTGTCACAACGAGATTCGAACCACTGACCCTACAGATGTAAGGCCAGAACGCAACCACCACTGAAAGATGATCCAATTTTAATTAATGATTGGTAAATTTTTATTGAAATGTGGTTCAACAGCCGTAATATATTTGAGGAAATGCATACTGTAAACTATCAGCTGTTTATTATTTTTGAAACTTCTACTGTTTCTGTTATAAACCATCTTCACGGAAGAGACCTAGACAGACTGATTAAACAGGTGCATTATATGCCTCCTTATGCATACTGGCATGCATGTCACACAATAAAAATCAATCGCTAAGTTTATCTCATTGGCTGATGTGCTCAACAGTTGTGTTAGGTTCTCTTGTAATAGATCTTGGTTCACCATCACACAGCCTGACATTACTTTTATGTTTTTAATCAAGACTTGATGCCTAGTGACGTCTTGTTTATTTTTATTGTGTGACATGAATGTCAGTATGCATAAGGAGTCATATAATGCACCTGTGTAATCAGTCTGTCTAGTTCTTTTCCGTGTAGATGGTTTATAACCGAAACCGGTTATGGCTTTAGCTATTTGTTATTTCAATTCTGAACTTTACGTACGGTAGTATAAATATCAAAAAAATTCTAAAATCCGATAACCATGTGGTCTTCTTGATAGACAGGAAGCGTTTCACATCCATTCTCCCGCATTTCGGCGTTTCCATAAGTAAGGCATCTGACTGTGCTCAAATGTTTAGCGGGCCGGCCGCGGTGGCCGAGGGGACTGAGGCGCTCCAGTCACAGTCTGCACGGCCACTACTGTCGGGGGTTCGAATCCCCCATCGGGCATGGATATTTGTGTCGTCTTTAGTATAAGGTAGTTGATAAGTAGTTTGTAAGTTTAGGGACTGATGACCCCGTAGTTAAAGTCCCATAAGCGTAGCAAACATTTCAATATATATTTTTTTTTTTCAAATGTTCAAAAGTTTGTAAATCTATCGGACCAAAGTGCGTGGTCATCAGTTCGTAGCTTACAAACTATGTGAACCTAGATAAACTAACCTAAGGACAACACACGCCCATGCCCCAGGGAGGACTCGAACCTCCACGGGGAGCAACCGCGCGCTCCGCAGCTAGGTGCTTTAGACCGGTCGGCTACTCCACCGCGGCGGGGATTTTTTGACGCACAAATTATGTTCAAGTGTATGTTAAGCTTATAGGACTTAAACTGCGGGGGTCATCAGTTCCTAAACTTGCATACTACTTATAAACTAACTTATAGTAAAGACAGCACAAACATCCATGCTCGAGAGGGAATTCGAATCCCTGACGGGAACTGCCTCGCGCATCGGAGCACGCGTCTCAATGCGCTCGGCCACTCCGCCGCGGTGACGCACATCTATTTAGTCTTCGTTGTTTTCCTGTTGCTTAGGTTTTTGAAAACTCGCAGACGATGAGCAACTGTCACCTGACAGCAGACACATTTTCAGTGTATTTTCTAGTGCTGTCGACAAATGCACAGGGACGGATTGTGTTCACAGATGCTGCAAATGTAGCTGTAGCATTACATTGAGCTTTTTTTTTCATTTAATATACAGGGTGTTAAAAAAGGTACGGCCAAACTTTCAGGAAACATTCCTCATACACAAAGAAAGAAAATATATTATGTGGGCATAAAGAGACGCTTTAGACCGCGAGACGCTTTAGACCGCTCGGCTACTCCACCGCGGCTCTGACTGTGCGCGCAATTACACACATAAATATGCAACACGCTCGTCGCGAGGCTAGGAGAGTTGCTTAGTTTGACACACGCCGGGCGCCGGTCGGCGACTTCTAGAGGCGGCGGCTGCGGTGTGCGTCGGAGGGTTGGCAGCGCGGCCCGGCCCGGCTCGTCTCGTCTCGGCGTCGTAACCGTGGCCCCGGCAATTAGGCCGTGCCGCCTGATTTATAGGCGGGCCGCGGTTCCCAGGCCGGCCGAATTTATTTGTTAATTAGTCCTATTACGGCGGCTAATTTATTAAACGGCGCGTCCTCTGGCGGCGAGGCCGGTTGCCTGGATACCGCGCGCGGCCAGCCAGTCGCCTTGACACGCCGCTTTGGTCGCGCCGCGTTACACAACCAGCCAGTCAGCGCGTGTCTGCTCGCGCGCAGATCCTCGCCGGCTACGCAAAGTGGGCCACTGTGGCGCCGCTACCTGCCGCTCAGCAAACGCACCCCCGTTTGTGAAGCTATGGGACCAGGGGCGTAGGTAAATTTTTCCTCTTGGGGGGGGGGGGGGGGGGTTAGAGCCAAAGCTATATTGATGTCACCTCTACATCTACACGGGATACCATGCGAATCACATTTAAGTGCCTGGCAGAGGGTTCATCGAACCACCATTATACTATTGATCTTTCTTTCCATTTTCGAATGGCGCGCGGGAAGAAAGAACACCTGAATCTCTCTGTTCATGCTCTGATTTTGAGTAAGGCGGACAGCCGACTTCGGTTTATTGGGAGAGTTTTGGGAAGATGTACTTCACCTGTAAAGGAGACCGCCTATAAAACGCTTGTACGACCACGTCTTGAGTATTGCTCAAGTGTTTGGGAACCGCAGCAGATCAGTTTAAAGGAAGACATAGAAGCGGTTCAGAGGCGAGCAGTTAGGTTTGTTACCGGTAGGTTCGACAAATGCGCGAGTATTACGGAAATGCTCCGGCAACTCAATTGGGGATCGCTGGAAGAAAGACGACGTTCTTTTCGTGAATTTCTGTTAAGTAAATTTAGAGGGACGGAATTTGAAGCTGAGTGTAGTACGATCTTGCTGCCGCCTATTTACATTTCGCGTAAAGATCACAAAGATAAGAGAAGAGAAATTAGGGCTCGTACGGATGCATACAAGCATTCTTTTTTTCCTCGTTCCATTTGGAAGTGGAATAGGAAAGGAAATGCGTAGTAGTGGTACAGTGTAACATCCAAAAATGTTCAAATGTTTGTATAGCTTATGGGACTTAATTACGGGGTCATCAGTCCCCTAAATCGTTTATGTAAATAAGGAACAGCAGAGGACCAATAACACTTCCCTGTGGGGTGTGTGGTGGAGGGTACCTTGAGTACCACTATCGGTTCTCCTTCCAGTTCCAGTCACGTATTGTTAGCGGAAAGAAAGATTTTCGGTAAGCCCCTGTGTGGGCTCTAATCTCTCTGATTTTATCCTCATCATCTCTTATCGAGAAATACGTAGAAGGGAGCAATATACTGCTAGACTCCTCGGTAAAGGTATGTTCTCGAAACTTCGACAGAAGACCGTACAGAGCATCTCTCCTGCAGAGACTTTCACTGGAGTTTATAGATCATCTCCATAACGCTTTCACGATTACCAAATGATCCTATAACGAAGCGCGCTGCTCTCCGTTGGATCTTCACTACCTCATCTATCAGCGCCACCTGGTACGGATCAAAACGTTAAAATGTTTGTAGAGCTTATGGGACTTAACTACGGGGTCATCAGTCCCTAAACTTACAAACTACTTACGAACTAACTAATCCCAAGGACGGCACAAATATCCATGCCCGAGGGGGGATTCGAATCCCCCACCGCAGTGGCCGTGCAGACCGTGACTGGAGCGCCTCAGTCCCCTCGGCCACCGCGGCCGGCTGGTACGGGTCCCACACAGGTGAGCAGTATTCAAGCAGTGGGCGAACAAGTAGACTATAACCTACTTCCTTTCTTTTCGGACTGCATTTCCTTAGGATTCTTCCAGTGAATTTAAGTCTGGCTTCTGCTTTACCGACGATTCGTTTTATGTGGTCGTTCCATTTTAAATCATTCCTAAAGAATACTCCCAGATAATTTATGGAATTAACTGATTCCAGTTGCTGACCTGCTTCGGTGTAGCTAAATGATAAACGATCTTTCTTTCTATATATTCGTAGCGCATTACACTTGTCTACATTAAGATTCAATTGCCATTTCATGCACCATTCATCTATTCGATGCAGATCCTCCTGCATTTCAAATACAATTTTCCATTGTTACAACCTCTCTACATACTACAGCATCATCCGCAAAAAACCTCAGTGAATTTCCGATGTTATCCACAAGGTCATTTGCCGCGGCGGAGCGGCTGAGCCCATTGAGGCGTTATGCTATGATGTACGAGGCCGTTCCCCATCGGAGGTTCGATTACCCCCTTGGGCATGGATGTTTGTGTCGTCTGTAGTAAAAGGTAGTTCATAAGCAGTTTGTAAGTATAGGAACTGATGACCCCACAGTTAAGTCCTTTAAGCTTAACAAATATTTGAACATGTGAACGAGGTCATTTATATATATGGTGAATAGCAACGGAACCGCGACACTCCCCTGTCGCACACCTATCATTCTTACTTCGTAAGACTTCTCTCCAATGAGAATGATAGGCTGCATTCGGTTATCAAGGAACTCCTCAATCCAATCACACATTTGGTCTGATAGAACATATGCTCTTACTTTGTTCATTAAACGACTGTGGGGAAACTATGACGCCGCCATCCCCCCCTCTCCCCACATAAACAATCTTGCGATTGTTTCTATGAATTTGTAAAATTTTGTGAACAGTTGGAAAAAGAATGAAGCATTATTGAGAAAGATTGTAGACATGAAGTGCAGTCTTCTCTGGTATACCTTGAAAAAGACTGGCGTTCACCTGCCGATATACTGACTGTTGTCGAAGACGTTGCTCAACAATAGTCTCGTAAATTATTTGAACATTACATACAAATTAAGCCCAATTTTCAGAGCAAAAGTAATCGTCGTAGGAATCAGTAAATTAGAAATACGTCCCACTCTACCACATCTGGCTGAAGTCATCAGTTGTGAGCAATCGCAAAAAATATAAAGCCTTCAGACAACATATAGGGGTGATCAGGGGAATAGCGCCACCTTAAGGGAAATCAGTTTTTTTTTACCGTATTAAAAGTGTGTCTTTTTCGTACTGAATAATACTACAGTTTCGTAAGCTAATACTAATTTATTATAATTTTCTTCGGCCATGTATATTGTTAAGTTTTATTGTTAAAATATATTGTGAAATTATACGAAATGACGCCATTATCCTGTGTTCCGAGGTAATGAAGCCATACATTAGAAAATCTAAAATTAAATGTTCGAATGTTTTTAGAGGTTATGGGCCTTAACTTAGGGGTCACCAGTCCCTAAATTTACAAACTACTTATAAACTATCTTACACGAGGGGGGATTCGAACCCCCGATCGTAGCGGCCGTGCACACTGTAACTGGCGCGCAGCAGACCGCTTGGCCACTGCGGCCGGCTTAGAAAATCAAGGATGAACATACACTATCAATGAGTAGTAATAAGTAAGTGTTAAAACTGTTGTTATTTATATTTATCACTCTTCCGCATTACACATTTAGAACGCTTCAAAAACTTGTCGATGTAAAATTGGAATAAAAGTACATTTTACATTTTAGGCTTGATCAAGATACTGTAAAAGTCAGAAATATAGTTTCTGGGACTTTAGAACTATTACATTCTCTACGGTCTGCGGCGGTAGCGTTCGTTACATGCTAGGCAAGTCTCGCGCCGTACTTTAAACAGTCTGCGGGGCGTTTTCTGGCTGGAAGTCAACAATATTTGTTAATTGTTACTGATGAATAGGTGCTGGTTGCCTGAGAAATTATTATTATATTATTATTATTATTATTATTATTGTTTTAATTTTCAAGATTTACTGTGGAGAAAGTTGTGTGCGACGCTTCCCTAGGCCTCACGAAGGCCACAATAAGGCATTCGAGACAAAAGTGTCCCAACATAAAAGTAAGAGCCAAAGCTCAACTAAGCATCGATTTCAACTTACAGACACCGTGGTACCTCTCTTTGCGGGCAAAAGTTTCAGTCTAATTATCATCATTACACAAATTATTGACATTTTGTAACCATCACTACAACTTCCTTTCCGGTTGAAAATGCACTCCGAACATGGCTCGGCGAGTATTTCACCTAAAACCACATTTCTACAGTCACGGAATCAAGAAGTTACCGGGCCGTTGGCAGATTGCTGTAAATAGCGACCGCGGTAGAGTGGCCGAGCGCTCTAAAGCGCCTTTATGTGGAGCGCACGATTCCTCGCTGGCAGAGGTTCGAGGCCTCCTCGGAGATGAGTTAGCATAAATTAGTTTAAGTTGAAAGCCTAAAACTGATAACCGCAGCAGTTAACTCAATTAGATTTACAAACATTTGAACATTTTTAAATTGTGTAAGAGAGTATCTCATTGATGATTAACGTTTCAATCCATCGTTTCTGTTTTGTTGATTAAGCTTACGGAAAAACGCTACGAATTTATGCACCAACTTAATCGTATTTTTGCCAATAGGATATCGTCTAGTGTTGACGACTATCTACACGATTGCGAGGAACTTTTAAAGTACCGTACATGGTTCATATATCTTCGTTTCCGTAATCAGATAAGAATATCAACATGTTCCCAATTAATAAAAACAAATAAATAAACTTTCTTCGACGACATTTACTAAAATTATAGAATAAAGTCTTTCATTCGGATCTCGTGAATGTATTGACGACTAATGTCAGGAAGGATGAGGCACGATGATCACTGCTTACCAGAAACTAGTGAAAGAACGGAATGTATGTCATGGTTCAGCCTTACATGCAGCCACTAGGCTACTTAATTTGATCGGTGATGATGCAGTCCCATTAATTTGATTATTGACGAAACGTATTAGTAATCACTAAAGAAGATTGAGAAATTCATTTTGATATTAGGACGTACTTTACAGTTTTAGTGTTACAAAGAGCGTATATCTAATCTATGAAAATAGCAGCCTGGTAGGATGTTTACGAAAATTATTCAGAACTGAGTTCATAAAAACACTTACGGCAATTGTTAGTTAATCATTCAGTTTTTGCGGAACTGCACTGATACCAACAAAAAATGCAAAAAAAAAAAAAAAAAAAAAAAAAAAACTTTTACGGTTTCACGAAGATGTGTGTTGGCTGCCATATAGGCTCTTGCTGGGGAGATGAACTGTGTGTTTTCTAATATTAATGAGAACCCTGTGTTTTATATCTTTCAAGATCTGTAAGCTTTTCTCGTCTTGCTAAAATGGATAAAAATGGTTAGTAAAACAGTCAACAATCTGATGACTGATTTGAACACTACTGTGCTTTACTAGACATATCGCTCGGTGTCTCATTGGTAAAACGCCAGACCATAATTCCAAGGGATGCTACATCAATCCTTGGATCTTTATCTGTCACTTATCACTTTTCCCATTCTATCAGTGTTGTTGGCATGAAAAACTCCGAGTTGCACCATGATTCTGAATCCACCTTAAACTGTAAGTATTCCTTTAAGATTGGCTCGGTAAGTCGGTTCCAAAGGCGAAGGAAAGCAATAGAAATGTTTGTGGTGTTCAAATCAATCTTCTGACTGACGACTGCTTTACCGTACATTACCTTATAGAGAGTGTTTGTCACACGTTCGAAGTTGGAAGAGAAGGCACGGAAATATTCTTCTAATATTAGTATATAGAGTAGATGAAGCTGACTGTTAATGGGAAAATGTAGTAGCCAGGCAAGCGCAGACCTATTTTCAATTAAGTCCCAGTGATATAATATGTGCCTCCACCTGGCTATGCATCAGGGATTTGTTGTTCTTTCACTCCACTTTAAAACTCCCATAGTTTTTATGTACATCATGTGATCAGAGGTATCTCGATAAGCTACCTACGGTTCCTATATTACAACATGAAAAGATCCGACAGAGGTTGTTCGTAGCTTGTCTTGCTCTATTGTAGTTATTTTGTGTGTCGTCACAGCAATGTCTGCGCTGGACGTCAGAGACATTGTATGGTGGCTGTTGGCACACTTCGAGCCATCTCACTGGCTTTAATCATATGCTGCACCGGAAGTAATTTCGCTCGTGTGGTGGAACGTCCCAGAAAGGCGGAAATGTGCGTTTCACTATCGGCCCGGTAGAAACTTTTTATTCATTACATAACAACAATTTCATGTTTTAATGTGTACAATTCTTTTTTAGTTTCGTAAACAAATAGAGCATCCAGGATATGAAAATGTTCTTTAAAATATGTTGTTGTATCGATGAGGGAGAAGGATTAGGTTTTAACGTGTCAACAACTAGAGTCATGAAACTAAGCCTTTGGTGTTATCGGAAAAAAATTTTCGACACCGATTGGAAAGAAACATTCCAAACTTCGTATTAATTGCCTTGTAGAAATCACGGAAAACCTAAATCTAGACTTTTAGGTGGGGAATTTAGCCGCCGTCGTCTGTAATGAGTCCAGTACCTCATGACTGCACCATTGTACTAGGTAAATAAAGGTAAGGAATGAACAGGTGAATAACGGAGGCAAAAGGAGACTAGAACTCTTACAACAACAAAGTTATAAAATAATTATGAACTTACCTTAACAATTGATAAGCTACAGCCACCGTTGCCTTGGTAGCGCAGTTAATTAGAACGTACTGTTGCTATGGAACGATATTGTTTGTTGCTTATTTTGTGTCTGACGCTGGAAGAGAGACGTTCTGTATTTTGTGACGGGATTCCGTCAAAGTTGCGAGAGAAGAATCAATCACTGTATTGCTGCCTCATCCAGATATCTCGCTAAAAGACCAAAAGGGTGACACTGGAGCCCAAAGCTGAGGCATAACGACTATCGCTAATCCAGCGAACCATACGCGAATGGATGGACCATGGAAGGCGAAGTGCCACGCGGGAATAGCCGAGCGGTTCTAGGTACCCTGTCGTGGAGTGCGAGGCTGTTCCCGCCGGAAGTTCGAGTCCTCCATCGGCCATGGTTGTGTATGTATTGTCTTGAGTTAATTTAAGTAGTTTGTAAGTGTAGAGACTCATGATCGCAGTATTTTGGTCCCAAAGTTTAAAAAGATTTGAACACTTGGTACACGAGGTACCCTCCGCCACACTCCGAGTGGTGGCTTGCGATGTATGTTTGTTGATTTAGAACTCGACACGTATCACGCTGTCGCATGTTGCAGTAATACAGTCGTTCATTTGCCTTTAGTTCTGTATTGTTGCAACATCTGCGAAATGCAACCAAAAATTGTGTTAATTTCATGAATTTAGCGCCTTCATGGTGGAAAATGTGATTTATGTGTATCTACATTGACAGTACCATTTGTATTAAAATTCAGGTTCATCTATAACATTCTATCGCCAGAACGCACAATGTCTCGTGCTGGGAGTCTTACTTTCAAGAATTGAGTCTTATTAATTACACAGCAAATTTTCAATGTACGGGGAAACAACATAATTATAGATGGTATAAATTTCAGTTAGACATATTTAGTAGTATTTTCAAAGAGTGGAGCCGTTATTAGCAAGCAATGTAGTAACTATGAAATTTTGCACTACGAAATACATTAGAGAACTTCTGTTCACAACTAGTCCTTCGAAACGAAGTTTACCATCTGACAAACTCTCCCATTCATTCATCACAAACATAAAACGAATTATGTGACATCGTACTAGATATTGGCTCATATATTACGATTCCATATATTTTTCACACCGTCTCCTTCGTTGACAGAGAGTAAATTACTTTGACTATGGGATAGTATGCAATGGCAATGCTAAACATAAAATTTCCTTCTTATAAGGACGTTGAATTCTTATATTAACCATGAGGGCGTCGCTGTCAGCAAAGTGAAACTAGTGCTGTTTATCAGCTGATATTCATAAGTACACAAATACATACAAGAACATGATTATATAGTTGTAAGCCGCACCTATGACAGTTTCGTGCAGGCATACATTTTCCTTAAGTGCAAAATACAAACGTAAGTTGGAAATACTATACGAAGACCTCCTAACTTTTGACCCGCTACGGTTGATTGTATGTGCTGAACTGTCAGACGTATGGAGCTATGTATTTATATGATCTTTAAATGTTGTATAGAGGCTCTTTACCAGTACGCTAAATGTTTACATTTTTCCGATTGACCATTTATAGTTATGAAAAGGCTATGTAGAGATTTTTTTTAATTAGAATATTCATGTCTCATGTATAAAATATTTATGATATAATTTTATCTAGCGTTTCTGAATTTAGTACTTAGTTATATGAGCCATTGCTAGAAGCCATTTGAAATTAAATATGTATAAATGAGAGTGTCTGTTTGTTCGTTACTAATCCTTACAAATTTACGGTTTTATCCCGGTCTAGAAGAAATTTTGCTCGCTTTATCTTCAAAACCAAAGGAATATCACTTCTATGTAAGATCTGGTACGGTGCATGGCGGAGGGTACCTTACAATCAATGCTTGTTTATAGTTTTATTCACGTGATGACGAAATTGTGCACATTTACCACTCAAAATAAGAGCAGGACTGGTGAATGCATAATAATAGGAATGGTGCATAATTGGCCATCATAGAAGTTGCCACATGTATGTAGTTTCCATGGAGTTTTTTACGCTCCGCAAGTCTCTTGGTGGTGCATGGCGTTGGGTACATTGCAATCAATTTCGACATTATTTCACTGTTAACCATGAAATTTGGCAGAAAAGAGGTGGAGATAACTAGAGAAAAGGGAAAGGATGATACTGAAACTGAGCGTGGGGAGGAATCATAAAGATATGGTTATGCGTAGACGATTAGACGGGTTGGGTGGGGAAGGGGGGGGGGGCAAAGAGGAGATGGAGTAACAGAAGATAGAAATAATTAAATAAGAATACAAAATAAATTAAAATAATTAATACAATGAACGACAGGGGGAACATCATAGTATTAATAAACGAATGAGAGAACCAATGGGTAACAAAAATCCAAAATAATAATAATTAAAAACGCAAAGGAATGGAGGAAAGAACTCATTTGCTGACGATGTATGTTTTACTTCTGAATTTCAACTATTACTTTCCTGCTATATACTTCTCTCAGTTTAAAGGTGGCTGAAGTAAATTATGTACAACCTACGCGCTCACTCTGCTCGCAGTTAAGTCACATTTTCGTCAACACGTCGTACTTTTATGTTTTATCTTCTGCTACATCTATGGATACCGTTCCCTGCAAAATTACTGTTTCTTTAACCCTTACTTGTACTGTAATCGAGGAAAAACATTACTTTTTAGAAATGATTTCCTGATTGTTGTGGTCTTCAGTGGTTTGATACATCTCTCTCCTCTAACGTGTCCTTCGTAAACCTCTTTATCTCCGAATATAAAGAAACATCTACATCCTTTTGAACATGTTGAATTATTCGTCTCACGGTGTCTCTCTACGACATTTTACCGCACACACTTCCCTCTAAATTGACGTTTGCTTGTTCCCTCACAATGTGTCCCACCAAACTGTCCATTCTCACAGTCGAGAGATGTCAAAAATTCCTTTTCTACTAATTCTGCTTAACAACTCCTCATTAATATTCAAAGAATGTATGACATCAACTGCGATTGGGCAAAGCTGAAAATGTGTACTCAGCCGGGATTCGAACCCGGGTCTCCGGCTTTCTAGGCAGTTGCGCTGACCCCTACACCACTGGGGACAGAGTGATCACCGCACCTGCTAGGACTACCTAAGTACGCCTCCCGTCAGATACAAATTCCCAGCTTCGCCCTGCCCACAGTACTCAAACTCTTAGTTATGAACTAATTCCCGTAAGAGTAAGGGCTTCAGACTTTGCCCCCCCCCCCTCCCCACTAACGATAGGATCATTGCCCGTCACCGGCATATTATATATATACATGTGGCGTCTGTTCAGAAAGAATAGACGTCACTTCTGATCCTACAGTTGTTATTATTCAATATTCACAGAATATATGACATCAACTGCGATTGGGCAAAGCTCTGCCCAATCGCAGTTGATGTCATATATTCTGTGAATATTGAATAATAACAACTGCAGGATCAGAAGTGACGTCTATTCTTTCGGAACAGACGCCACATGTATATAACTCCTCATTAGTTAAGAGATCTACCCATCTGATTTTCATCATTCGTCTGTAGCACCACATTTCAAATACTTCAATCATCTTTTTGTCTGAACTCTTTATCGTTCACGTTTCTTTCCCGCACAGTGCTACACTGCAGACAAATGTTATCAGAAACGACTTCCTAACATTTGAATTAATTTTGGATGTCAATAACTTTCGCTTCTTTTGAAACGCTTTTCTTTCAGTAGCCATTCTGCATTTTATATATTCTTTACTTTGGCCGTCAGAAGTTATTTTGCTACCAAAATATTTTTTATTGTCTCATTACCTAAACTAATTCCTTCGGCACCGCATGGCTTTCTTAAAAAACCTTATATTACCCTTGTTTTACTCTTGTTGGTGTTCATGCTATACCCTCATTTCAAGAAAGTACCCATTCCGTTCAGTTGTTCTTCCAGGTCCTTTTGCTGGATCTGACAGAATCTTTATCTCATCGGCAAAGTTTTATTTCTTCTTACTGAACATTAATTCCCTCTCAAAGTTTCTCATTGCATTCCTCCAAAGATTGCTCAATGTACAGATTGAATTACATTGGAGAATAACTACAATCCTATCTTACTCCCTCCCCAACCAATGGGTCCCTTTCATGCCCTTCGACTCTAAAAAAAATTGCTGTCTGGCTCTTGTACCAGCTGAATATAACTTTTAATTCACTGTATTTTACGCATGCTATATTTAAAATTTGGAAGAGTGTGTTCCAGTCAATATAGTCAAAAAGTTTCTCGATATCTACAAAAGCTAAAAATGTAGGTTTATGTTCCCTTAACCTACTTTCAAAGTCGTAATGTATTGCCTAGAGTGTTCGTACGTTTCTCCGAAACTAAAACTGATCTTCCTCAGGTTTCATTCCACCAGTTTTACAACTCGTCCGCAAATAATTCGTCTTAACATTTTGCAACCGTGACTTATTTAACTCATAGTTCTGTATTTTTCACACTTTTCTGCACTTTCTTTCTATGGAGTTGGAATTGGTAAAAGAATAAAAAAGAAGATAAAAATACATAACTCATTTTAGGGCGGTTACAGCCTGCCAAGGTAACAACAGTGATTCGTTATTTCCTTGAGTTTATGCTTCCACCCTTTGCGGAACTGATATTTGAGATGTAGATTATGCCAGAATTTTTTCCCTCAGACAAACTACCATGGGTTTGAAATTACAAGCTCAGTAATTATAAAGAAGGCTCTTTTGGTGTGCATAAGCAGTAGCAGCCTTTCGTCAACATCCTAATCCCGAAACGACTGTGTGCCTCATGCTTTCAGTTATTTGATTCTTATTTATTTACTTATTTATTGGCTTTATTTCAAAAATGTTCAAATGTTTGTTAAGCTTATGGGACTTAACTACGGGGTCATCAGTCCCTAAACTTACAATCTACTTATTAACTACTTACGAACTAGGACGGCACAAATATCCATGCCCGAGGTTGGGATTGGAACCCCCGACCGTAGTGGCCGTGCTGACCGTGACTGGAGCGCCTCAGTCACCTCAGCCACCGCGGCCGGCAGGGCTTTATTTGACTCCTTCAATTTCACTGGCAGTCAGTCTTTATGTTCCGCTTTTACTTGAAGATACTATGTATGTGATACTCTTAAGTTCTTTGTAAACACGCCGATTACAGTGCATCGCGGTCATGGCGTGGACTGGGGCACTGTGCCTGGGAGCCTACAGATTGGGGGAGAGGGATTACAAAGAGGGTGGCCGAGGGGTGGTTCGGCAACTGGGGGCGAGAAGTGGGATGGGGCGGCACCCTGTTGAAAGATGAGCAATAGAAGAGCGGAAAAAATACACTGCCGGCCATTGGTGGCCAGCTGTCTGCACGTGGCCTACAGAGAAAAGTGGGACAAGAACCAACTGATGAGCAGCATCTGCGCACTTCAAAGTTCACCACTCTATACGTGCTCCTGTATACGATGTATCACTGATCGAAGTCGCTAACGGTAGCTTAGAATTGCTGTTTGTGCTGTGACAGTTCTTATCTCTCCATTTGTCATTTCTTTTTCTTTTCTTTTGTTTGGCTTCAGACATCCTCCTCATACTACAACCTCTTACACAAATGAGTTTTACTGAGTGTTTATAGCGCAATGTCAAAATCTGATTAATTCACTATCTTCTGAATGAAGCAACTACGCTTAGACCACACAAAAGAAATTAATACAGCTCAAGCGCACGATTCATTACTGTCAACGCTGCAGTTAGTTTCCAGCAACCTAAAATCAATTGGAAGTCAGCAAACAATTAACATAAATCTATATTATTTCATCATTTGTAGATTTCGTGAGTAGACTGGAAAATTCGTTAAGAGAAACTTCATTGTATTGGGGATGAAAGAAGTAATGTGGAACAACTTAATTACAGTACGGGGATCGGCTTATACAACACATCCTTAGGCATAAATAAATCGTTACTTTAGTAGTGTAACTGAGTGTGATTATTATGACTTACAGAAGGCGATCAATATTCCATTAAATATGGATGTAGCCTGCAGAAGTTACACAGAGTTGAAGATAGTTTCGTGGAGACCGGCATCAAAACAGTTTGTGGACTGAATAACAGACATTAATTATTTCGATTATTGTGATGATTAGAGGTGATTAATATTTTCACCACCTGTCATCATAATTTTAATTTGGCTGTATCCCACTAATTGCTATCGGTAGAAATAACATTTCGTATCCTCTACGGTCCCTTCTGTACCTACAGACGCGCGGCAACTAAAAAACTGTCCTGTTGGCGAAAACGTTCCCTACTCTAACTGCTGGGTGCTCACTCAGGAAGCCTGGGAGCCTGACATGGGAATAGGGAAGGCTTGTCGTAAGGGTGAAAACACGGCGAGTGTAGTGTCCTGTCACTGCGCAGTCAGAGAAAAGAGTACGAAAACGACCAGCACGAATGACTGACTCATCCATCAGGTGGGAGAGGGAAACAAAGGGTACTGCACGAAGCGACATCCAAATCACGTAAGGAGGAAAGATGGATACAAACTATTACACAGATGTACGAGGCGTGTTTTTTTAAATACTGTTTTGAAATAATAATAAAAAAAAAGACGTGCTAAGATATCTTAACATATTATGCTCAGGCTGGGTAACTACATCTGTTGTCTACGCACTGACACCAGTAGTCTGATTCTTCCTTGTTTGCGTTTACTGAGTGTTTAAGATGCCTCCGATAATCTTGAGTCCCACCCGGACTGTGAAGTACGGGTTGCTATAGGATTCTAACTTTCCTAATGTTTCTCGTAGTATGTTGTATGGCATTGTGACCGAGCAAGACGACGATGAAGTCAAAACAGTTGTGATGCAGTGGTTAACAAGCCAGGTAGCAGACTTCCATGAGGAGGGTATTTAAAGACTGGTACAACGTTATGACAAGTGCCTCAATATTGACGGAAATTATACACAAAAGTAGATTAAGTTACAGGCTTTCATGTAAAAATAAAATTATTGAGATATCTTAGCGCGTCTTTTTTTATTTCAAAATGGCACTTACTTAAAAAACACGCATCGCAAAAGAAGTTTATTGGAACTTAAAACCAATCAGCATTTGACAGTTAACCAGAGTTGCGTTGGTATTGTGTGTCTAATATTTATCGTGCAACTAATTTATATAATTCGAAGAAGTTGAGAATAATTTGAAGGCGTTCTGTAATTGGTCTGCACGTATAGAATCTTTTACCCTCTGAATCTGTACCTAACCAGCGGTAGAGCAGAGAATAAACTCACAGCGTGGAGGTCGACAGATGTGCAAGCGATGCGACTGTATCAATCCAACAGTTTTGTCAGAAAGCGTTTATTGCAATACAACAAGCGTTCAAACAAAAATGACGAGAAATGTTCATACGCGCTATTTTTCATTAATTTCATTTATTTATTATTCTGCATGTAACTGTAAGAAAAATCTGGATAATAGAAATAAAATTCATTTGTAGAATTACGCGATATAATACTCGTTTATCTCTGTAGAATCAGAGGAACTGCTCGGAGGAACAACAACTGACCATCAGCTACAATCAGCAGTGGAGCGAACCCACTTGTCCTACAGCGACACAAAAAATTCAAACGTTTGTATAGCTTATGGGACTTAACTACGGGGTCATCATTCCCTAAACTTACAAACTACTTATGAACTAGCTAACACTAAGGGCGGCACAAATATCCATGCCCGAGGGGGGATTCGAACCCCTGACCGTAGTGGCCTTGCAGACCGTGACTGGCGTGCCGCAGTCCCCTCGGCCACCGCGGCCGGCTGCAGCGACACGATGGAGGCAATAGCAATGGTACTCATGGGACCACACCTCACAGACTCAGCGTTGTCATTTTTTCGACCACTGTTACCTGAAAGAAAACTATTTATGCGGCTGTCTGTTCAGCTATAAGATTGAGCAACGCAGGGATCAAACCCATATAGAGATTTGCTCTAACATTACCTTCTTTCGTCCCTCCCTTACTTGGGGTGCTGCACGTTTTCGACCTGTCATGTCGGTTTCTTATTGGATGATTTACAGACTTCCATATTTGTATGGTTTGTTTCAAAACATAAGATGAACTCATAACACCGTGTTTCGTAATACGATAATTGTGTGTGAATGATATGAATCGCATCCTAATATGTTACTCGTAGCCGGCCGCGGTGGCCGAGGAGACTGAGGCGCTTCAGTCACGGTCTGCACGGCCACTATGGTCGGGAGTTCGAATCGTCGGGAGTTCGAATCCCCCCTCGGGCATGGATATTTGTGCCGTCTTTAGTATAAGGTAGTTCATAAGTAGTTTGTAAATTTAGGGACTGATGACCCCGTAGTTAAGTCCCATAAGCTTAACAAACATTTGAACATTTTGTTACTCGTACCGATTTTTTCTCGCGGTGGTAACACTATAAGGGGTAAATATTCCATATTTCTTTATATTTATGAAATGATCATATGGCATTTTAGGCCGGAAGATCCCGCGTGGGATTGTTCCGCCACCTAGTACAAGTCTTTATACCTTACATTACTTCGGCGACTAGCACGTCGATGATATTATAACACAGAAGGTAGGCCTACTTTCGTCGGATAATCTTCTGTGCACATCTGATGTTGCCTTAGAAACCGTGTATGGACCTCTCGATTTAAATCCGTTATAAATATATCTTTCGTATTCGGATTTATCTTCATTCATATCCGTTTTTCGTAAATCCTCGCTTTTAATAGATGACTCCATGTTAGTAGCTGTTGAGTAATTTTTATAAATGTTTGTGACTTACGGAATGAATAATCATGTTTTCCGTGGTGCACGGAAGGATGTACCTAGGAGATATACTGTTTCTTGCTAACATGTATTGCTTGTAGTACATTTCTATTAAAAACGTGTGAAGGCTTTAACGAAACCACTATTGCAGTTTTTGCGTTTACAAATTATAGTGTCTTAGTTATTAAAGCTACAAAGCATACTGAGTGACAAGAAGACACACCAATCAAGGCAGAATTACACACTCATTCTGTGACAGAAGTAAAGAAACCGATTGCAATTCTATTAAAACTCGTTAACACGTAGTTCTTCTTAAATGCAATAAAGTAGAAAAGTAAAATAAAAGAGATGGCATTAATAGCACATTTTGTAATGCCGCCGTGAAAGTCAGCGGTAACAGCGGTGGCGGGAGTGAGCGGCCGGCATAGTGACTCTTTGTAAATAAGGTTACTCTGAAATATATAAACATGCTATCTTGAGGTACGAAAAAAGGAATGTATAGTAATGGAATGTATATGTCTTTTCACTTGGTGAGTATGTTATGTATAAAGCAATGAATTATCAAAATACGTAATTTAAATGGAAACGTAAATAAAACCTAATGCTCATTTGACTATTATACGTTGCAAACTGCAATTAAATTATATCGTCGTGCTTAGTATCTGGATTTTTGTTGATTTGAACCTGAACAATCTTCGGTGACTAACATTTTGAATTATAGTGGAAATATGTATCTCTAACGGATCATACATCCAGAACTGAAACTCATACCTGTAGTTCGCGAAGTGAGAAGCCCCAGTGTGTGTGTGTGTGTGTGTGTGTGTGTGTGTGTGTGTGTGTGTGTATTATCTTTTATTAAAGTTTCAGCGTGCTGTTCGACACGACTATTCGTCGCATCGTGCAGACGGTGCAACTGATTGACATTCTGCTTCTTTTCATTCAAATAGTATTTAATAAAAATGAAGCTCATATACATATACGCATAAACAGACAAAATATTACCAGTTCCGTACACACTGAGGGAGATGGTAAAAAGGTCAGCAATATTTTTACAACGCATTTTAATCAAACAGTTTACACAGATTCAGATGGAAGAAGAAAATGTACATGACACCAGAAAATATTTTTTACAGAGACCTGACTATGTTTTATATGAAAAAAGTGGTATCAATTACTTCCCCCGGTATTACACTAGATTTTTATGAAAAATTAAGCAGAGTGTGAGCAAAATATTCACGATACAATCCAAAAGTCTGCAATACATACAACAATATGAAATCAGCTTTCGTACCACGTCACACCATGTGATTTGAAGTTTTGCAATGGTCTAAGGCGCAAGAATGTCCACTTAATAAGGGCTACACGGTCGAAATTGCAATATTTACACTCAGAAATAAATTATTTTGCAATTAAAGGCTACGAGAAGTCCATGTTAAGTTTTTAACTGAAATTTCCAAGGGCTCAAAAATATTTCAGCTTCCAGTTACACACTACTACTACACCATAGTATGAATGAGAAACAGTGCCATATAAATCGAATAATAAAAAAAAGAAAAAAGAAAGGTTTCGTGCTATATTTTTTCATATTAGAAGTTGACTTCACCCTTACTTGGACCGCTCCTGTCATTCTCGTTTCCGTATCTTAACTTGGGTCTTACGTTTGTTTAAATTGTGTGACGGACACTTTCTCTTTTACGTGACCTGGGGCGAAATTCCGGTGCATGTTAGTCGACCTCAGACTATGAACGAGTGGTCGGGCCTGTCGACACACGGGTTAGCGGTCCTGTCCATTCGACGCTCTGCGCCTTGCCAGTGACAGCTTCCACACTATGTGGCTGAGAGGGCCACACATACTGACAGCAATGCTAAGAACAGAGTAAGCGCTCGTTGCGATTGCAATTACGGTCGAGGTTTTTGTATAAATATGTTTGACGTAAGGACTAGAGAAATGTATGAAACAAGTTGCACCGCCAATTGCATTGTCACCTACGGATATGTGATATTCCATTCACAGTAGAGTATACGTAACGTAATATAATGACTTTAGGACCTTTGGTCATTATAAACTCTCAGACTGAAGAGCAACAAACCGGTACTCCTCCCAAATATCGTGTAAGTCACGATGTAATTACTGAAGTAGTGCTGGAGGAAATTATCACCATGCATCCATCAGAGCTGTCCATAACTCAGTAAGAGTTCGAGGAGGTGGGCATCTCTTGTGAACAGCAAGTTGCAACGCATCCCAGATATGATCAATAATGTTCTTGTCTGGGGAGTTCGGTAGACAGCGGAGGTGTCTAAGCCCAGAGGAGTGTTTCTTTAGTAACTCTGTAGCAATTCTGGACGTGTGAGGTGTGGCATTGTCCTGCTGGAACTGCTCAAGTCTGTCAGAATGCACTATGGACATGAATAGACATAAGTGATCAGCCAGGATGAGTCATAGTCGTATCTAGACGTATCAGAGTCCCATACCACTCCAGCTACACACGCCCCACACCACTGCAGAGTTTCCACCTCATTGAACCCCCCCCCCCCCCCACATGCAGGATTAATGGATTCATGAGGTTATCTCCATACGCTTAAACGTCCATCTAAAATTTGTTGTTGTAAATCTAAGGGACTTAACTGCGTTGGTTCATCAGTCCCTAACCTTACAGACAACTTAAAGTAACTTATAATACGGTTTGCTAAGGGCAACACAAACACTCATGCCCGAGAGAGGACTCGAACCCCAACGGCGAACAACAACGTGTTCCGCAGCAAGGCGCCTTAGAATGCACGGCCACTCAAAAAAAGAAGTTGAAATGCTTGTAGAGGTTATGGGACTTACAAACTACTTATGAACTAGCTTATACTAAGGACGGCACAAATATTCATGCCCGAGAAGGGATTCGAACCCCCGACGGTAGTGGCCGTGCAGACTGTGAATGGCGCGCCGCAGAACACTAGGTCACCACGGCCGGCTCGGCCACTCCACCGCGACACACGTCCATCTGCTGGAAGCTATACTCAACAGAGCAGGCGACAGGTTTCCATTTAACAATAATCCAATGTCGGTATTGACGGAACAAGGCGACGCGTAAAGCCTTGCGTAGTGCAGTCAGCAAGTGTACACGAATGGACAATCGGCTCCCAGAGCCCACACCGTTGATTTTTCGTAGAATGGTTTTCCTGTTAACGCTTTCTGATGACTCAACAATGAAATTGACAGCTATTTGAGAAAAGGTTGCACTTCTGTCAAGTGGAACGATTTTCTTCAATAGTCTTTGGTCCCGTTCTCTTAGGATCTTTTTCCGGCCGCATCGATGTCGGAGAAGTTGTTTTACCGGATTCCCGATATTCACGATGCACTCGTGAAATGTTCGTACAGACAAATCCCACTTCCCTCCGCCAGACACCTGTTGTCTTATATAGGCGTTGCCTCCTAGAGCGCCGTCCTCTGAGTGTTTACAAATTTCTTTGTTTTCATACACAACACATGCCTACACCATTTTCTTTGACTCTTGATGGAATTTTATCTAGCCGATGACAAACAGGAGATTATCCTGAGACTTCGCACAAACGTTCGTTAATATTCCACGAATTGTTCTCTCTGTAGAGAGAAATGCAGTAACTTGCACATTTAATAAGAAACGATGGAGGTAAATGGAGGAAAGGAGTGAGTCCAACTGCTATAGTGCACTAAAAAATATCAACGGCGGCAAGTGAAAATGTGCGCAGCGGCGGGATTTGAACCCAGGTCTCCTGCTTCGGACCAGCGGTCGCCTGCCCATCTTGGCTACACACATGCGCCTCCCTTCTGCCCCCAATTACCGCAAATCGCAGCCAACGGAAGTAGCGCCCCTGTCGTCCGAGTCCTCTTATACTTGCCATTTCGTATTCTCGTATGACGTCAAATGATATTACCGCAGAGGCCGTGATGCAATGAACCGTACCCCGTTGGTTGTTTGGGATAGGGGCACCAAAGGTTATCGGTTACCCGGTGTGGAGGAGAAGGAGTGAGAAGAGGAATGGAGGGAAGGTAAAGGAAACGGAGTCCAGAGAGGAAAAAAGGAAGAAAGACTACATTAGCTCGCTGCCGCGTGCTCGCCACTCACGTACTCAGGAAAGAACCTTGAGTCCCGTGGGGGGCACCCCGTCGAAGTATAGATATACATAGGCAGATGGTATGATCTCTGATATTTAGGGCGTATCCGAAAGAACATACACTACACCATCTGTATATGAAATTCAATTACGCAGCGTTGTTCGTAAGGTATGTACCTCACATGTACACGCCACTTTGAAACGGTCCTTCAGATGCGCTATCTGTCGAAAGAGCCAGAATTTCTGCTCTCGCACTCGGCAAACTTCAAATTATTTGTATATAAAGCTTCGCGGTTGCTCGCCGTGGAAGTTCGAGTCCTCCCTGGGGCATGGGTGTGTTTGTTTGTCCTTAGGTTAGTTTACCTAGGTTTAAGTAGTTTGTAAGCTGCGGACTGATGACCACGCAGTTTGGTCCGATAGATTTACAAACATTTGAACATTTTTGAACAGTCCCTCTTTGAGCATGTATGTTTGTGTCGTCTTTAGTATAAGGTGGTTCATAAGTGGCTTGTAAGTTTAGGGACTGATGACTCCGCAGTTAAGTCCCTTAAGCTTAACAAATATTTGAACATTTTAATGCTACAGCTCCATTTGTAGCATCTATGAACACAATCCGTCCGTGTGCACATGTCGACAGCACTACAAAAAACACTGAAAATGTGTCTGCTGTCAGGCGACAGTTGTTAATCGTATGCGAGTTCTCAAAAACCTAAGCAACAGGAAAACAACGAAGACTAAATAGTTGTGTGTCACCGCGGCGGAATGGCCGAGCGCACTGATGTGCTCCGATGCGGGAGGACGTTCCCGTCGGGAGTTCGAATCCCAGCTCGGGCATGAATGTTTGTGCTGTCTTTAGTTTAAGGTAGTTCATAAGTAGTTTGTAAATTTAGGGATTGATGACCCCACTGTTAAGTCCCTTAAGCTTAACAAATATTTGAACATTTTAATGCTACAGCTCAATTTGCAACATCTATGAGCACAATCCGTTCCTGTGCACAAGTCGATAGCACTACAAAAAATATTGAAAATGTGTCTGTTGTCAGGCGACATTTGCTCATCGTGTGCGAGTTCTCAAAAACCTAAGCAACAGGAAAACAACGAAGTGTAACTAATTGTGCGTCACCGCGGCGGAGTGGCCGAGCGCATTAAGGCCCTGTGCTCCGATGCGCGAGGCAGTTCCCGTCGGGGATTCGAATTCCCTCTCGAGCATCTATGTTTGTGCTGTCTTTACTATAAGTTAGTTTACAAGTAGTTTGTAAGTATATGAACTGATGAAACTGATGACCCCGCAGTTAAGTCCCATAAGCTTAACAAACATTTGTAGCCGCGGGGAGGAGCCGAGCGGTCTAAGGCGCCTCGCTGCGTAGCACGCGGTTGCTCGCCTTCGGAGGTTCGAGTCCACTCTGGAGCATGGGTGTGTGTTGTGTGTGTGTGTGTGTGTGTGTGTGTTTGTCCGTAGGTTAGTTTACCTTAGTTTAAGTAGTTTGTAAGCTACGTACTGATGACCATGCAGTTTGGTCCGATAGATTTACAAACATTTGAACATTTTTAGTGAGTCAAAAAGTCCCTCGTATGCGCCCGCCGTAAGAGTTGAAGACGAGTCAGGCTCGCCCGGCGTGGCCACTGCTCGATCCACGGCAGAGCCGCGCGTGTTCCACCGCGGCAGACCTCCACACTGTGCGGTGCCCTCGCGCCCGCCGGCTCATGCACAAAGGTGTGAAGCGCCGGACGGCGCCGGATTTGCGGCCGTGTTTGTCCCGGTGTTTGTGTTTGTGTTTGTGCAGCAATCAGTCGATAATCAATACTGGACGGCGCGCCGCCGCCCCCAGCCCGCCGCGATAGCGCCCATTACTGGCGCCGTTAATTGTTTTAATCAGCGCGGCATCGGCATCAAATCAGTTCCCGTGCCACCCTGCCCTTTTTAAACTCACCCCTCCCCCACCTCCTCCCACCAAGCCATGAAAAAAAACCGGCGAGAAAAAAAAAGTGGGGAGAGGACTGAAAAATAAAAATACAACCACGAACGGCAGAGGGATAAAATTTAGCTATCCTAATTATTCAATGAATTTATTGTAACGTAACACTGAACGCCGGATTCGAAAACTGTCGGTTTTAAAAACATGACGCGAAACAATGCGCTGGAGCCGCGTTCGCTAAGGCCGCGTCTGTCATTTGTTTCACCCGCCAACCCCCACCACTCCAGCGCAACGGTGCACACACACACACACACACACACACACACACACACACACGATCACACATTTTAACTAACACGGGCCGCACGGCAGAGGGTTAATAATTTATGGAGCTTATCTCTGTCGGCGAACAAATTGTTGAGCGTGTCGGGCTCCAAACAACAGATTCGCTGTCATTGCAAAAAAAAAAAAAAAAAAAAAAAAAAAAAAATAAAAATAAAAAGAGTTGAGTGGGGACGGGGTGAGGGGGAACGGTAGCGATGAAAAGTGTGTTTATGTAAATAATCCATCGGCCTGACGAGTGGCACGCCGTATTAATGACTCTGTCGCTCGCCCCCCGGAACGCGTGTGGCCGTTTGCTATCGGACAGATTTCCGACATGAAAACAGCAAATAATTCCCCCCTCCCCCCATCCGTGCCAACTGCCGGGCGGACAACAAGTGCCACATTACGCATCAGTTCTCATTAAACGGCCGATCCTTCGGCCTTCAGTCAGAATAATAAATGTTATACTGTGCCTCCAGCCGTATTTACGAACCGAAGAACTGAAACTCGGCGGGTATGACGTAACAGAAAATTTAATCGACGTTTCCTACAGCTCGTGAACATACTGTTAGCACTTCTGTTTCGCTTCTATTCCGCAGAACAAAATTCTTTCACACGGAAGTGCTTAGTGATTACGTGAGAATTCTCTAATCAAAAGACTGCGCTGAAAGAGACTGCTGCAGTTTGTTGTGGACGACCAGCACTTACTTGCGTAATGAATTCTTGTTTCACACATTTATCCTGAATCGAGCAGAAATAATAATCGAAGATAACACCCAAAGAGATTTACGCGTGGATAGAGAGTTGTACACTTGTGCTCAGCCGGGATTCGAACCCCAGTCTGCAGCTTACTAGACAGTTGCGTTGCCCACTACGCCGCATGGACACAGCAGTCTCCATGCTACACGAACTACCGTTGCAGACCAAATGCTAAACTTAACGACACACTACTAACGCAGTGCGCCTGTCCTCTTAACTCTCGGCATTTCGACGATCTCCGTGTTATGTTCAAGCCTGGTGTGCATCCACTCTGAAGAAAGCTTCACTGGCCGCAGCCCCCTTAATTGTGTATATAATCCTATGACGTGTCTGCTGATTCCGACACACACACCTACACGATTAGCTAAACACACGACTTAGCTACAAAAATTATTGTTCACATGAAAATGCGGGTATCTCAATATAAGTTCTACAAACCTACGCAAATACTAACTCCGTTCGCAGTTTGATGTGAATAAAGCTCAAGGAAATTTGAATTTTAAACACATCTGTGGTTCAATAGCTGTGACTTTTCACAGATTGAAATTCATCTGTCAAACCAGTTGCATATAATGGTCTGTTATGTTCAATTGACCTACTTTTCGATAGACAATAAAGTCCACATATTACTGATCATTGGCTTAATGTATCTCAGCGTCTCTTTTCGTATCTTAAATTACAAAGTAAATAAATAAAAAAAATTACCACAGTGGCGGACTGTTGTCACAAACATTTTACAATACAACTCTTTAATGTCTTATGTATAAAAAGTAGACTATCTGATGACCACAGCCAAACGTCTTGCCTTTCTGTCCTTCGCTTTCTATTCTACTATCTATCCATTTCAGGTTCGTTTTCATGTAGCTCAATCCTTATGATATTTTCTCTCCTTGTCTATTTCTCCTACTATAATATAATTTCCAAAGTTCCTTGAGTAGGATCTTATTAAAGTGTCTACGTAATGTGTCGTAACTGGTGCTGTCAATAAAGACGAAGTAAATTACAACCTCATACATGATGGGTCGGATTTTCATCCATTTCGTTGTCTTTTGACCTCATATCTTCTGAATTATATGTCGTACTAAGATATAATTTCGTGAGTAGATTCAATTATACACTGTGAGTCACTAACTGTTGGCCGGCCGCGGTGGCCGAGGAGACTTAGGTGCTCCAGTCACGGACTGCACGGCCACTAAGGTCGGGGGTTCGAATCCCCCCTCGGGCATGGATATTTGTGTCGTCCTTAGTTGTAAGTAGTTCATAAGTAGTTTGTAAGTTTAGGGACTGATGACCCCGTAATTAAGTCCCATAGACTCTACAAACATTTTTGAACTAACTGTTGCCGCCAAGAATAACGTCAAAAGCACGATAGGAGCTGAAAAGTTGATGCGACAAAAGTTGCATCGGACAACGGAGGCCAGAATATGACGTTCGTTTTTTTTTGTTCCTAGGTCGGGTCGCTTCAGAGATATAAGGTAAGCTTTTGTTTTAATGTGATGCTTTAGTTTGGTTCCTATTTTCTGAAAGAAGCTATAGAGACGAATCCAATGATGTGTGACAGTAAGCTCTTAGAAGGTGGCATTAACGTTCATTTACAGATGGTGATCGCTGTGATGACCATTGGTATCAATGCAACGCTTCTATCTTATTATGGATTGAGTGGCATTTCGCATCACTTCGGCACTTATTGAAGTACATGCTCTGACTTTTCAGCTCAGTTTCGGAGCTATTACTGATGGCAATAGTTAGTGACTAATTCTGTAAATGTGCATACTCTCTGCAAAATACTGTACGTCGCTTACAGAGTTAGTACTGAAGAAGTAATAAATCGAAATCCATGTACGATGGGGTGGCTTTTCGTACAGACAAATCCCACCTCATAGCTACGTCGGAGACATTGTGTCCTATTTCTCGTTCGCCGACTGTATACAACGCAACGTTAATACTCACTTCAATCGTGATAACCTGCCATTGCAGCAGCATTACCCGATCTAACGCCTCCGCCAGTCACCTGTTGTCTTGTATAGGCATTGTTTAGTATTTCATACCTCGTGATCTATCTGTTGTACTATTATATAAATTTGAAGGTACTTCCAGTGGTATGTTTGTACTGTCTTTGAGATCTTTTGCAAAAACAATTAGTAATATAGAAGTAATAAATTATATCATCATGTAGGATGCTACAGTTTTACTGCTTGAACATCGAAGAAGTAGTAAACGATATACATATCGACATTGTTGTTGGGGTTGTCAGCGAGGAAAAAATTTCATAAGAACTTTAAATGAAGTTTAAAGTTTGTTTAAAGTCGCTAAGTGCTCTTTTTCTCAAATAGTGGATGAATAAATATCGTTATTCACGCGTTGAATGAAAGGGCAGTTTTTTTGTCCCTCTCACTGTTTATATCGTCATATATTGTGTGTGGTATAAGTTTCACGTATGTGGTGTCTGTTATTTTTATTTATTTTAACATGTCAAACGTGCCCTTTATGCATTAATTCGTTATACCCCCTTAACGATTATGTCCTGGTGTAAAGAATATTTTTACCAAATTTGGTTAAAATGTATGCATTACTTTAGGAGGAGATGTGGAATATTTTCGTTTTATGTGACGGTTTTTTGTGAATTTCATTCTTTGTGACGTTATTTGTCCGGAGCTATATGTCGTAGGCGGCTCTTACTCCCACAGCGAGTGTGATGATAAGAAGCATACCTTTCAAGTTTGATTCAAATTGGTTTATTAGTTAAGGAGAAGGTGTGGAACAAATGCACTCTTACACACTTACATACGTAATTAATTTTTATGATATGTAGAGATTCCCAGTTACTGATTTGGAGCTGCAGGCGGAATGTCCCAGTGCTCTAACGCGCCTTGCTGCGGAGCGCGCTGTTGCTCCCCGTCGGAGGTTCGAGTTCTCTCTCGGACATCGGTGTATTTGGTTCTTTGGTTAGCTTAAAGTTAGTTAAAGTAGTTTTTAAACCTAGGGAATGATAACCACAGTAGTTAAATCCCATAGATTTACAAACATTTGATCACTTCGAAAAGATTCGGATAACTGTTGCATAGGAAAAAGTCCTCAATTTGTACTGAGACTCACCATATCTAGTCTGAATGACTGAGGTACACCTGTGACAGGTTCCACGTTGTTATTTCATCTACATCTACATAGATACTCTGCAAACCACATTCAAATGCCTGGCAGAGGGTTCATTAACCACTTTCATAATTTTTCTCATCTGTTCCATCCTCTGATAGCGCGCGGGAAGAAAGAACACCTAAATCGTTCCGTTTTCGATCTGATTTCTCTTATTTTATTGGGATGGTCATGTCTCCCTAAGTAGGTGGGTGCTAGCAAAATATTTTCACATTCAGAACTAAAAGTCGGTGATTGAAACTTCGCTAACAGATCACGCCGCATTGAATAACGTCTTTCTTTTAATGATTTCCACCTCAATTCGTGCAAAATTTCCGTGACGCTTCCCCCCCCCCCCCCCCCGTAAAGTTATAAAACAAAACGAGCTGCCCTTCTCTGAACCTTCTCAATGTCTTCCGTGAGTCCCACCTGGTGAGGGTTCCACAAGGAGCAACAGTACTCCAGGAGAGGACGCACAAGTGTGATGTAGGCAGTTTCTTTGGTGGAGCTGGTGCATTTTCGAAGCGTTCTGCAGATGAAACGTAACCTTTGGTTAGTCTTCTCCACAATATTTTCTATGTATTCTCTCCAGTCAAAGTTGTGCGTAATATTAACTACTAGGTATTTGGTAGAATCTACGACCTTAAGGTTTGACTGATTTACCGCGTAATTAAAGTTCAGCGGATTTCTTTTAGTGGTCATGTGTATTACTTCACACTTTTATTTATTTATTTTCAATTGCCAATTTTCGCAGCATGCAGATATTTTGTCTAAATCGCTTTGCAGTTGCTTTTGATCCTCTGTTGACTTCACTAACAGATAAACGACAGCATCAGTCTAAGGGAGCTATTCAGATTATCTCCTAAATCGTTTATAAACACTAGGAAGAGTAGGGGACCTATAACGCTTCCCTGTGGAACGCCAGATATTACTTCTGTTTTACTCGGTGACCTACCGTCAATTACAACGAACTGTGTCCTTTCTGATAGGAAATCGTTAATCCAATCGCACAATTGGAGAGATATTCCATAAGCACGCAGTTTCATAAGAAGTCGCTTATGGGGTACAGTGTCAAAAGTCTTCCTTAAATCCAGAAATATGGAATCGATTTGAGATCCCTTGTCGTTTCATAAAAGAAACGGGATGTACATTCCAAAATGGCGGAATTTCACCATCCAATTCTTCGGTAAAGACATCTAACCACCATACGCCATCTCCGTCCGTAAAACGGTTCAAAATCGAGTGGTTCCCCGACGGCGAAACATTGACGACGCAGAACGCAGAAAGCAGTAGAAAGCTGCGGGTCGTATCGAAACCGCAAACCCTATCAAATAATTTGGGTGGAGCCAAGTTCGGGACCAATTCCGGGGGTAATGGTAATAAAAGAAGAGAGGCGGGCGACGGCGCACGGCCCTGCGGTCGGCGGGCGCAGACCACAAAGCGGCAGCCGCCGCCGGTCGCCGCTTGTACGGCCGGGCGCTGCACTCACGTCGGGTGGCGCGCCTCTGCGGCCGGGCGTGAGCGGCGGGTTCCGTCCTCGCGGCGAGGGGGCCGCGGTCCGATTCCAGAACAACAGCCGCGCGCGATTGCTGCAGTTTCTAGCGCCGCTTTCACGATTATCTCCATCTGCCCTGACACGAGTTACTTGGATGGAATGGAACCACGTGCAGTAGCCACTCTCGGAAGGAATCAAAGTGGAATTCGAAATTTTGTAGGAATACGCGACGCAATATTCTTACCTTACTACTCTGTAAATTCGCACTCTTCTGGAGATAAAATGACATATACGGAGACAGTAATCATAGCCAAATCTATGAAGATGAGAAAAGTGTTATAACGCTGTAACTAGTTGTAGCATGAGAGATACGTGGCGAGGCCGCAGCAACCAGTCCAGAGGCTGTTCGTCCAATGGCACAATGGAGCAATGAACCCCCAAGAAATATTAGCCTCTGAGAGAAATTTACAGTATACAATGCTGTTAAATTTTAAATAATCCACTCTCCCGCCTTCTCGACGGATATTTAGCAATGTATATGAACGTCTCTACTGACGTTTGCTGTTAAGTTTGAAACTGGCGGTCAGCCTACCGGGCCTGCTTCGGCCGTGGTGCAAAATCAAGTTCTGCACCCCCAGCAACCGCTTTCCAGCTACTGAGATCCATGGCGAAGGGTGGAGAAGGGAGCGGGGGGGCATGTGGGTCTCATATGTCGAGTTTTGGAGCACTGCTTCGCCGTGTATCCGCCAAAGCTTCCACTACCCCTCCCTCCCCCCCTTCCCGCCCTTGCTGCCGCACTAAGCTAGAGTTCAGTTCCCTTCCTGCCCAGTTCTTCAGCCAACGAGCTTTTACAGCTTGTCACGTACGACGGCACGAGGATTCGCTTTTGTACTTGTGAGTTTGAAGATGTGAGATGTCACTTTTGTACTCTGTTAATTGTTAAGTTAATAAGTGCGATAATATAGTGAAGAGGCTAAGAGACCGTAATTTCTCTTCCTTTTCACTTCAAGAGACGCTCCGTATCAAGTACCTAGGAAAAGCGATACCTAATATCAAATTATTAAAAAAAATACAATAATAATAAAAGTAAAGAAATTGTAACAACTTTCGAACCAGACATTTATGGAAGAAAAGATTGGATGTATGGTTCTGAAATCACTAATAGGTCCTACTGTTTTTCGTGTTTACCAAAGAAAATTCTGAGTGTGAAATAACTTGGACGTGTAAAAGGTGTTAACGATTTTGACATTTAACACACAAATTACAGAAACATGAGCGTTCTGCATCACATATGACTGCGAAGCTAGAGCACAACCTCTCAAGTAAACACGATATTACACAAAACTTGACAGTGTTTACAGTCAGTCAGTTGAAAATCACAATGACAAAATTTCGCAAAATCCGTTACGTACTCTCCAAAACTGTGCATTGTACCTCGAAGGTGGCGTGTAAATAAGTGCATATAACTTACATCTTCAAAACGGCGTTTTCTCAGAACAATAAATATTGGGGAAAGAAGTATTAATACAGGTTTTGTAAATAGCTCAGACAAAAATTGTAGTGTGTGTAACTATTTTGATCATAAAACTAAGCGTTTCGCGAAAAAAAAAAAATTACGAGCTTACACCATGTGTAATTTTTTTTGCATACGTGGGATTGATGGGAACTTTACACAATTTCATTGTAATGGTATCCCGAACGCTTATGCAGATTTTCAGCTTGATGTAAATTAATGCAAGGGTTAATGAATGTTTGTTTCGAACGGATTAATATTTCAGTAAAGCAATTAGTTTGCTACCACCCCCCCCCCCCCAATCTCTCCCTCTCTTTCTGCCGTGGTGGAGTAGCCGGGCGGCCTAAGGCGCCTCGCTGCGCAGCACGCGGTTGCTCGCCATCGGAGGTTCGAGAACTCTCTGGGGCATGTGTGTGTGTGTGTGTGTGTGTGTGTGTGTGTGTTGTCCTTATGTTAGGTTACCTTAGTTTAACAAGTTTGTAAGCTATGGACTGATGACCACGCAGTTTGGGCCGACAGATTTACAAACATTTGAACATTTTTTCTCTCTCTTTCTTTTCTTCTGTTTGGAATTTTCTTATCCATCTTGCTTTGAAACCCGTAAAAAAATCTACACGATCCGCCAATAATCCAGTCCACAGAAGTCTTTAGACGAAGTGACATATATCTCTGCAAATAATGCTTCATTTGTGATCACAGATTATAATTCCAAATTAAATTCCGGGCAGAATGATAACAAACGCCGACTGATCAATTAAGTAATTAACAATCCTTAAAACTTCGTTGTGTCATTAACGCTATTAAATTAATTTTTTCAGGTCCACAGACACTACTAATATGTTGTCTATTGTCTACATAGTGGAACATCAGTTGCAAAGGACAAGATAATTTTTCGCATTCCCCATTTAACTAATGTTAAATGTTTTACAAAGACTATTCTGCGGCATTGGCCCCCTACTTAGCTTGCATTTATAGCGAGTCTTTAATTCAGCGCAAAGTTCATAGTGATTGGAAAAAAGCGCAGGTGACTCCCGTGTATAAGAAAGGAAAGAGAACTAACCCATACAATTACAGGCCAGTATCGTTGACATCAGTTTCATGTAGAATTTTGGAGCATATTCTCAGTTCGAACATAGTAAATTTCCTTGAAACGGAAAAGCTTCTTTCCATGAATCAGCACGGGTTTAGGAAACATCGTTCATGTGAAACTCAGCTTGCCCTTTTCTCACATGACATCTTGCGAGTCATGGACGAAGGGGAACAGGCGGATTGTGTTTTTATCGACTTCAAAAAGGCATTCGACACGGTGCCACACTGCAGACTGCTAACGAAGATACGAGCTTATGGAATAGGTTCACAGATTTGTGACTGGCTGGAAGACTTCCTAAGTAATAGAACGCAGTACGTTGTTCTCGACGGCGAGTGTTCATCAGAGATGAGTGTATCGTCAGGCGTGCCCCAGGGGAGTGTGATAGGACCGCTATTATTTTCTATCTATATAAATGATCTGATGGACAGAGTAAGTTGTAATTTGCGGCTGTTTGCTGATGATGCTGTGGTGTATGGGAGGGTGTCGTCTGTAACTGACTGTAATAGCATACAGGTTGACTTAGACAAAATTTCTAGTTGGTGCGAAGAATGGCAGCTAGCTCTCAATGTAGAAAAATGTAAGGTGATGCGCATGAGTAGAAAAAAACAATTCTATAATGTTCGAATACAGCATTAGTAGTGAGCTTCTTGATGCGGTCGCGTCGTTCAAATATCTAGGCGTAACATTGCAGAGCGATATGAAATGGAACGAGCATGTAAGGACAGTTGTGAGTAAGGCGGACAGCAGACTTCGGTTTATTGGGAGAATTTTGGGAAGATGTACTTCACCTGTAAAGGAGACCGCGTATAAAACGCTTGTACGACCACGTCTTGAGTATTGCTCAAGTATTTGGGACCCGCAGCAGATCGGTTTGAAGGAAGACATAGAGGCGGTTCAAAGGCGAGCAGCTAGATTTGTTACCGGTAGGTTCGACCAATGCGCGAGTGTCACGGAAATGCTCCGGCAACTCAATTGGGGATCGCTGGAAGAAAGACGACGTTCTTTTCGTGAATTTCTGTTAAGTAAATTTAGAGGGCCGGAATTTGAAGCTGAGTGTAGTACGATCTTGCTGCCGCCTACTTACATTTCGCGTAAAGATCACAAAGACAAGATAAGAGAAATTAGGGCTCGTACGGAGGCATATAGGCATTCTTTTTTTCCTCGTTCAATTTGGGAGTGGAATAGGAAAGGAATTGCCTAGTAGTGGTACAGTGTACCCTCCGCCACGCACCTTACGGTGAATTGCGGAGTATGTATGTAGATGTAGAATGTAGAAAACGCCCAAGATGGCGGAATCCAGTTCTGTTTTCTGGCCGTTAGGTCAAACCGACGTTGCAAGCACGCGGTGGCGAAAGTAGACGAGTTGCCTGCGGTTAGGGAATTAGCGCCAGTTCAGGGTAGCCAACGTGAAGACCGGAAGTTAGTCGTTTCCAGCGGCCACGATCACCAGTTCCGCTTACCACTGAGTCCTTTAGGTTGGCTCAGGCGCCTATTCGCATAGCCTGGAAGTGCACAGGAGTCCAGGAGTATCCAGGAAAGCTACTGTTCAAGCCCATTCTGTTGCAGTTTTCAGAGGCGCCAACATCGCAAGGACGGCGTGCTTCAGTTTTTGTCACTGAGTGACCCGTGCTTTCCATTACCTTGGGAGCAGTCTGTTTTCGCCAGTTGCGAAGGACTCGTGATGTATCGAACTTCGGCGTACTCTGCTATTTTGACGGTTGCATTTACATCTTGAGAATTTGGAGTTGCAAAATGGTATGTACCTTGTTAGTTACCTTAGACCGACCCCATTTCTGTCATCGTTCGCGTAACCCATGGGTAGTTCCATTACATCTATGAGCTCTTTCTGAGGACTGATCTTTATTCTCTTAATGATTAAACCATTTTATTGCCGACTTGTTGTTCTACAGCAAGGCTATTTCTCACCCAGTGGTTGTATGCAGTGAACATTTTTTATTTTTTTTATTGTTTTTAATGAAAACTGATATATGTGCCTTATTCAGAATATAGTTTTCCACCGACTCTCCCGACTTTCATTGTCTGTAGCTACCCGCACTGTCCCATTCTTTAAATTAATCATTTACTATGCAGCGAAACACCTGCTGCCCAAACTAAGTCCAATCACCTGGGTCAGAAGACCTGCAGGTGAATGATCTGTAAGGGAACAATGTCAGTCGGTGCTTTTCGATAGTTCATAATTCCGTCTTTTAATAATTCAGACTCTGGGGGAAGCTGCCCTTTGTTGTGGTTGTATATGAAACTGGAGAAGTAAATTTGAAAATATTCAAAACTAGCTTAGGCCCACAAATTCGACATTATTTCTTCAAACTGGAAACACACATATAAAAAAGGACAGCATTTGTGACACATGCCATACGTTGTTTAAATATTGGTATACTAGGCATCCGATTTCGGAGACTGGCGTCAAATGGAAAAATAAAACAGGTAGAAATATTTACAGATTTAATTAAAATATGAAATGTATTGTAAAATAATATAATGTATATAGTTTTACTTTAATTTTCGCCCCTGCCGACGTAGATATCTATTGTTTTTCGGCACATTCGTTACACGTACTTGATTCATAAGTGCATGAAGCCCATTTTTTTACAATGAATGTATTGAATCCAGTATGCTTGCGATTTATTTAGATCGTGGTAGTTTATTTTACACAGAACACAGTCAGTGTTTTCAGCTGTCGATTTTACTTTACTGCGTTGTTTGCTGGCTGATGAATGCCTTTTCAGTTAATTATTATTATTATTATTTTGAAGCCATCGCTTGTCTGTTGCGTGTACTTTCTGATCTTCAGATTTTCTTTGTTTGTCAACACCATGCTTCAATGTTCCCTACAGAGAGAACTTCCATCGACATCCACCAGGTTACAGTCTGAATATTGAGAGTACACTAGGGGAAGCTGCCCTTCGTTGTGGTTGTATATGAAACTGGAGAAGTAAATTTGAAAATATTCAGAGCTAGATTAGGCCCACAAATTCGACATTGTTTCTTCAAACTGGAAACACACATATAAAAAGGACAGCATTTGTGACACATGTCATACGTTGTTTAAATATTGGTATACTTGGCATCCCATTCCGGAGCCTGGCGTCAAATGGAAAAATAAAACTGGTAGAAATATTTACAGTTTTTAATTAAAATATGCAATGTATTGTAAAATAATGCAATGTATATAGTTTTACTTTAATTTTCGCCCCGCCGACGTAGATATTTACTGTTTTTCAGCACATTCGTTACAGATACCTGCTTCATACGTGCATAAAGCCAATTTATTACAATGAATCCATTGAATCCAGTCCGCTTGCGATTTATTTAGATCGTAGTAGTTTATTTTACACAGAACACACTCAGTGTTTTCAGCTGTCGATTTTACTTTACTACGTTGTTTGCTGGCTGATGAATGCCTTTTTGGCTTTTCTGTTAGTTATTATTATTATTATTTTCAAGCCATCGCTTGTCTGTTGCGTGTACTTCCTGATGTTCAGATTTTCCTTGTTTGTCAACACCATGCTACATTGTTTCCTATAGAGGCTTTTGTTTTTAAGTTACTAACTTTGAGGTCTCAGACGGGCGAGGAAAGGCGGTCATCAGTGTTTGACGTTGTCATGAACATCGTCCTGTTGTTGATCCCACTGCAAATGTCATTTTTGACACTTGATTGGAGATCAACTCCCCAAGGGAAAAAGTGATTTCACTGACAACCTTGATACCCCACCCCCCAGATGCTGTGTGTCTGAACTGGTTTCGGCAAGCACACACATAAAATCGTAATATTTCAACGCTGTCCATCGTGGATAGACCTCCATAGCAGAAAATTGTAGGTGAGAAAGGATCTGATGACGTTTCAAGATGGAGCAGAGTCCACGGTACCGTTACAAAAAGTTGTGGGGAAATTTGGGATTAATGAACTCTGACCTCTGTCCTATTTCGCATCTCGACTGGATCCATAACTAACTACTGTGTACTGTGGACTGCTGCTGGCCAAGGTATTTTAAATTGAATCGGAAGCAGCAGCCGTAATGTTTTATACATTATTTACATAGCTACCAGTTTCAACTTCAAATTGAAGGTATCTTCACCCTCCTGAAACAAATAGAGCTTGCATGTCCTTTTGTTGTACTAAAAGCATACAAATGGGGTCGGATTCATACAGTTCCTTTACCTGCGACCAACAACGCCTCTGGTTTGTAAATCTATCAGACCAAACTGCGTGGTCATCAGTCCGTAGCTTACAAACTACTTAAACTAAGGTAAACTAACCTAAGGACAACATGCACACTCATGCCCCAGGGAGGACTCGAACCTCCGGCGGCGAGCAAGCGCGCACTCCCCAGCGAGGTGTTTTAGACCGCTCGGCTACTCCATCGCAGCCAGGCGTAATGGTGTGTGTATCATGTAGTTATCTTGTCATAATTTTTGATTGTAGCTACGTGTACGTTGTTGCCATATTGAATAACGTATTTCAAATGTTGTGCCTCCCCGAACGCTTAGAAAGACGCCATAGTTACTTCCTGTTACGACAGTCATCTCAATAATTTTAATATGTATTTATTTCCTTAGTAGTAACACCTAAGCTTTAAGAAAAAACGACGAATAGAGGAGAATGTATTAGATGAAGCGGTATATTGGCAATGAAACAAATGATAAATAGCGCCTAACCATATTAAATTTTTAACATTTAAAAGTTCAAATCAGGTGTTTGTAGAGCTTATGGGACTTAACTAAGGGGTCATCAGTCCCTAAACTTACAAACTACTTATGAACTAACTTATACTGAAGATCATATCCGAGGTGAGAATCGAACCGACGACCGCAACGGCAGAGCAGACCATGACTGCCACGCTGCAGACCGCTGGACCACCGCGGCCGGCCATTTAAACGTCGGCTAGCATTTGCCTAGTATATTGTGTTTTATTACTGATAAACTGATGTTATTTTTCTGTGATATTACCAAGAATTGGTCTAGTTTAGCAACTCTTATGTGGGTAATTTTTATCGGTACTTCTGATGAAGAGACCCCTAGTAGGTGTTGAAACCTGATAAAGTGTTTTTAAATTTACTACGCAACTTCATTGCCGCTAATTTGTAATGCATTAAATCTTTTAGATACATTAAAATTACTTAATATTTTTATCGAGAGAAGACTTCTAACACGTTGCAGAAAGCTAGCTTACTTTTACGTTGCTCAAATTTATCTACACACAACGCCTGAAGTTAGAAAACATACAAAACGGACCTAGACAAAGTTTTCAAAGAAATGGAAGGTAACTGTTCGCATTATATATGCACTGTCACTCTATTGCATTTTATTTGTCAATAAATAGGGTTCTCAATGATTGTGGTCAGTGAATGTATTTGCTGTCAGTTCCGTTAATCGACTCTTAAAGGTATAGTTCGTTTGACGAACAAGTTTACGGACCACTGTATGAAGTCTTTTACAGTGAAATATTTGCTACTCAGAAAATATGTGGCGACATTTATTATATAGAAAAATATATGGCAATGTGGCTGCCTCTAGCTACTCTAACATCACTTAAAGGGGCTGTTAAATTATCGGTTGTAGTTCACTGATAGATCTAATCAATTTACAATTTTTGTAAAATTCTTTACCAGCTGAACAGTCTCACTACCTCTGACTACGCAGAACTTCGGTTTCGGCCTCTTGGCAGCGCTACTAATTAGTACAGCTTCCTGGAGACAGTGTGTTGTGAGCCGGTTGCGCGCCGCAGTTGGTTGACTCATCGTGGTCTCTCCTCGTTCATTAATTTTACTCTGTGGTTTCCCCTCCATCGTAACCACAGTCTGTGCACTAAACCTCGGCCGTGGCGGCCACGGTTCCGATCCGGTTGGCTCGGGTGAGGGGAAACGGCCGGATCAAGTTAAAGAGCTGCCAACATCTAATGAGTGCCAGACTACGTGGAGAGCCTCGGCGTTCAGCGCCCAAACGACGCAGGGCAGGGGTCAACAGGCTTTCTGCAGGAGGGGTCTTCATATCGCGTCGTTGGTTTTCCACATTCGGAAGGTCATTTTTTTTTTTCAAGTAAAAACAGATTTTTCCATTGTCAGCATAGTCACCATGAACATTTAAACATTTCTCAAGTTGTCGCACCAGCTTTTTGATCTTATCATCAGAGAACTCTGCCGCCTGAGCTTCACGTTTTTTGGAGTGAAGTTTGCAGTAAAAATGGAAAAAGCAAATATCCTTTCATTACCAGTCGAAGTTGGACAGAAGTAAGGTTTATTTTTTGATTTTTATTGCCGGTTTAGGATATTTTAGCCCATTTTTAAACCAACCAAGTTAAGTCCTACAAAACCATCGTTGGATAAATGATTCTTTTTTTGTGGTTTTGCATGCCTCTGTATGTTAAAGCGTACATCAAGATAGTTTAACACCTAGAGACCCATCATCTCACAAAAAGAGCTCTGTAGCTAGCGATGATATGGTAGGACTTAACTATGTTGATCAGAAAATGGACCTAACAAGGGGATCATGAGAAGTGCAAATATCGGATTATGATGGGTCTCGGGTATGTTGTAGAAGACATACCCTGAGTATAAGGCTGTCCGCTTGTTTACCAACGGGCCTTGGTTTTTGAGAAAATTGATGTTGAATTTCACTGCGCGATGTAAGACGTATAACATTAGCCTGATATAACCAAGTGAGCGTGGCGCAGCGGTTAAAGCCTACAGCTACCGTGCTGAAGGTACGGTGTTGGGGTCCACCCCATGCTTTTGCTTTTTGTGTAAATCGGAATAGTATGACATTTATCCATTTTATTTTACAGAATATCAAAAAACAGTGTACATTGTGTGAAATTAGTAAGAAATATTAACTTTTGCCGTAGTGATTTAACTTCTGTTCATCATTACAAAATGTTACTCGCTATCGCCGGCATCGCTTGCTATGCCACAACATAAATTCGAATGATATTTTTCGTAATAGGTATCGAAAGACAATGGTTTACATCACAAAGCACGTTTCATAAAAACTACTGTCTTTCAGTCACACGGAGTTTTTAGGGGCGATACCAGGAAAGGCCCATTAACATAAAAAAATTGTCTTTCATCCGTTAACTTTGATGCGAACCATGCGTATTTGATCGTCTTCGAAAAAGCAGGTGCCTTGAATTAATGCAAAATTAATGAGTGTAGCTATACGACAACTATAATTCGGATTTCCTTTATGGCATAGCAAGCGGTGCAGGCGATAACATGTAAGATTTTGTAATAATAACGCGAAATTTGAATTTCTATGACAAAATGAATATTTTTTACTACTTCACACAAAGTACACAGTCTGTTGATATTGTATAAAAAAGTGGATAAATGTCAGGAAAAAAAAAAATAACACGGGGAGGACGCGAACGCGGTACCTCCAGCGCGGCAGCTGTAAACTTCAACGGCTGCGCCACGCTCACCTCGTTCTAACACGGCTAACGTGACGCGTCTTATATTGCGCAGTCAACTTCAACACGTTTTATCGAAATCCAAGATCTGTCGCTAAAAAAGCTGGTAGCCTCATACTTCGAGTATGACCCTCTACAACATATCCGAGATCCATAAAAATTCGTCGCGGTGGAGTAGCCGAGCTGTCTAAGGCGCCTCGCTGCAGAGCGTGCGGTTGCTCGCCGTCAGGGGTTCGAGTCCAAAAATGTTCAAATGTTTGTAGAACGTATGGGACTTAACTACGGGGTCATCAGTCCCTAAGCTTACAAACTACTTACGAACTAGCGAAGACTAAGGACGACACAAATATCCATGCCCGAGGGGGGATTCGAACCCCCGACCGTAGTGGCCGTGCAGACCGTGACTGGAGCGCCTCAGTCCCCTCGGCCACCGCGACCGGCAGGGGTTCGAGTCCTCCCTTGGGCATGGGTGTGTGTTTTGTTCTTAGGTTAGTTTACCTTAGTTTAGGTAGTTTGTAAGCTACGGACTGATGACCACGCAGTTTGGTCCGATAGATTTACAAACAAACAAAAATCCGTTATTTACACTTCTGATGGTCCCCTTGTAAATGTCTGAAAGAGGTAATCAAAAACAGAAAATAAATTTACTTTTCGGTATCTTGGAATAATCATTATAAAAGATTGCTCAAGTAACCACAAGTCGCTGCTGCATCATCCAGGATAATGAAAATAACTAGCTGTAACAAACTACTGATCTTCAAACTTGTGTAACGTTCTCGTACAGCTCGCCAAAAGCTTCTGTTCTGGCCTGGACGGCCTATTGTATGAATGAACATGAAGTGCTATTCGCAGACGAGACTTGCATCTGCTTTCAGCCAATCGTGAGAGACGTTCTTGCAGGCAGCCACGCCAGCCTGAATGTTCAAAATGTTCAGATGTTTGTAAAGCTTATGGGACTTAACTTCGGGGGTCATCAGTTCCTAACCTTACAGACTACTTATGAACTAACTTATACTGAAGACAACACAAACGTCCATACCGGAGGGAGGATTCGAACCTTCGACGGGAGGCTCTCCAGACCGCTCCGCTACTCCCGCGCTGCCAGCCTGAATGTTTCAGACACACCGTCCAGGAAATGAAGCGAGGTGGTGGTTCATTGACGTCTTCGGGGAGGCGTTATGTATGCCAGTTACGGTCGTAGAAGGCAGTCAAACGGCTATACGGTAAATGGATGGCATCCTTCGATGTATAGTGCAACAATTTCGGAAGAATTTTGGTGAGGAATTCGTCTTAATAGACGACAATTCTTGCACTCACCGATCAAACACGCTTGTAATACATTAAATAGGCAGATGACCCACCAACCGATGTGAGGGATCTACGCTGAATCGCCGTTGTGTGACTGTCTGGACCAATAGTCCTGTGATGATGTAGCGGACAGTATGCCACGACGAATAGAGGTATGCATCAGTGGAAGAGGACATGTTTCCAGTTATGCTTTAAGCTGCACTGTAAGACAAGAATTTCTAATTCTTCTAGGTGATTGTGGTACAACTTGTCAATTTCTCTTATGGTGAGCAACAAAGAAACTTAAATGTTGTTTGGTACGAAGGTTGGAAGAACTGCAATAGTGCCAAAGCGTAGGCTAGGTTCTAGACTACGTCTGGTCTGTGCTTTGGATTAAAAATAAATAAATAAATAATAAATTTAAAAGATAAAACTCAGTCTAAGCGAGACTTACACATATGTCACACGGAGACGAACTATAAATGTTGCCTTTAATACATCTGACTCTGAAACCGACGATATATCGTCAGATAGATAATTTTACCCTTGAGTGTGAAGTGTAGGAAAAAATCAGGGGATAACACTTTTCAGTCCGTCTTCCTTCTAATATTAGAAAATGACAGGAGAGTTCCAAAATATTATCGGCACTTGTGCGCGTTGGAATTTAAAAAAAGAAATACTTGGCTTTATTTTCATCGTTATATCTCCCCGCTAGGTCCTAGGATTTTAATCTGTCACATTCCACTTCTTTCACCTCTGGCAGTATTGCTCATGTGAAAAATACCGAGTAGCACCGTGGTTCGGAACCCACGTTAAACTGTAGGTCTCCCTATAACAGGCAGGGTAAGTTAGTTCGAAGGTCGGAGGAAGGCAACGGCATACCACCTCCAAAACAGGACCATGCCTAGTAAAGCACTGTGGTGTTCAAAACAATCTTCGGATTATTGACTGCTTTACCTTATCTCCCTCGTTACCGACCGCTCTGCCCTGTAGAATTCGTGATGATGCCTCATGAAACAAGAACGAGGGTTGGAACTTAAATACCGCTACAAACGCCTTATATGTTTGAACCTGTTATGTCCTTCGAAGTAGTCACCAGCGTTGTGTAGAACCTGTTGCCAGTGATGTGGAAGGCGTAGTACACCGTAAGCAGAGCCTGTTCTGTTTGATGGTGCGAATGAAGCGGTCTACTACCTGCCGAATCTCTGAAACAGTTCTGAAGCGAATGCTACGAAGTGGTTCTTTAATCTTTGGAATCAAATCAAAGTCACAAGTACATCAATCCGGTGAGCATGGTGGATGGTACAGTACTTCCCAATCCCATCGGCCGAACAGAGCAGCCACAGCTTGTGTTGCATGCGTCCGCGCATAGTCGTGCAAAATGATGGGTGGTTCGCGCAGAAAGTGTTGTCGCTTCTTTCACAAAGCTGGTCGCAGGTGATGTTCCGTAAACGGACGGTAATACTGTGATCCAACACCGTTGTTCCGGTTTGGAAAACATGGTGATACTTTTACGTTAGACCGCTCGCTTACAGATGACTATGTGTTTCCCTTGATTGTGCGCTTGCCTGTGACGTGGAACAGGCGAGTCCATTCGCCAGGAGGTATGGTAAGTATGTCAACAACGTGTGCTATCAGTGACATAATAGTAGATTCCAGTGCATAGACCGCCTCCGTAGTCTAGTGGACAACGTAGTGGGTTACCACGCAGGGGGCTCGGTTTCGATTCCCGGACGGGTTGTACGTTTTTCCGCTTTGGGACTGGATGTTGTGTCGACCTCCTCATCATTGACACGCAAGGCTCCGAAGTGGCGTTACCTATGAAGACTTGCACTAGGGAGACCAAACATATCAATGAAACAAGTGGTTTCAAGGACAGGAAAAGTCACCAGACCTTACTACATACTGACGCAACACATCAAGGATCGCCCCGTAAATCGGTCGACACGGGTAAAAGATGACAACTAAAGCGAACACAACTGGAACGAAAATACAACACGGAGGATGAATTCTTTACGCGAAGACATACCCGGGTCACCGTTGCTGGGAGTTGGACCCGAAGAATGTTTATTTTCTGATACCTCAAGAGGACGTCACTCTTTTGCCATCCTTGCAGAAACATATATTAAGTTCGGTTTATTATGTTTCGTATTTTTAATTTATATCATTTTTTTCCTTCATTCCATGTCCTACAAATGCTACAAAGGCAACACAATGTGTTGGCCTTGTGAATCCAATGACCTGAAGGAAAACTAAAATAAACAAATAAATTCAATATTACTCGCAAAATAAATAAATAGAGAAGAAAAAAAATTTGCAAGTCAAATTGTGAATAAGAAATATAATTGTGAATAAGAAAAATGCAGACGGTATTTTTTATTGTGATCAGTATTTTTCAGCTTTTTGAAAACAAAGGAAAAAGGGAAAAATTGGTTAAAAAGATACATGACCCCAGTTGCAGTAGGCGGTACTTTTTTTTAAGTTCTTTATTATGATCAGTATTTTCCAGCTACCGAGAGAGGTGGCGCAGTGGTAACGCCATGGAGTCGCATTCGGGAGGATGGTGGTTGAAATCCACCTCCGGCCATCCAGATTTAGGTTTTCCGTGACTTCCCTAAATCACTACAGACAAATGCCGGGATGGTTCCTTTCATAGGGCACGGCTACATTCCTTCCCCATTCCTACCCAAAACTCCGAGCGTTAGCACCGTCTCTAATGACCAAGCTGCCGACGGGACGTTAATCCCTAAGCCCTAAGCTTCCTTTTAATTTCCAACATAAAAATAAAATAAAAAAAGGTGGGATTTCGTTTAAAAATAATAATAATATACGCCCCCAGTTGGGGTCTGGCGGCCAGAAATACCATACGAAATCATCATCATCATGTACTGCATAGTGTCTCCACAGTATTGTTACCACTTTTTAAGTTCCAACCCTCGTTTATCTCTATTCCATTTTCCTATAAAGGGTCATGAACCGGTAGAATCGCGATGATCGTGTGTGAAGGGTTGCAGCCTACCGAACACGGAGGCAGCCTCGTTCCGCACCCGCGATGCCCACGACTAATCAGGGTCCTGTTTACGGCGTGTACCCCGTGATAACGATTCGCCGGCGCGAGTTCGTCAGGCAGACCGGGGGGAGGACGGCCGGTTTTTGCGCGGCGCTGTATAATCTTGGCGCTCAGCCGTGGGAAGGCGAGGCGGAGCAGGGCGAGGCGAGGCGAGGCGAGGCGAGAAGAGAAGAGAAGCGCGCCGGATCCGCTCAATTTCCGCGTCGCCCATCCCCGTCCTTTTTGCGAGCGACCTGGCACATTGTTGCCAACTGCTGTACCGACAAAAGCGGCGCGCCGCGGCCGCCATTAACTGAATTAGCGAATAAAGAGTTGCGGCGCCCGGCAGATAAATTTCAGGCATAACCTTAACAAGTTGTGCCGGCGTCGGCCTCTCTTTCCGCCGCCCCTCTGCCCCCCACCGCACTGTTTTATTACCGGGTGGCGGTCGTTAATTGTTGTGGCCGGTGCCGAGCATCTTGCGCGGTGTCTCGGCAGGTTGCCCCGGCACCGGCGGGGAACAAAGAATGCCAGCGGCGCCGTAAATTTCTGGGGCGGCTGATGCTGCCTCTGCCTCCGCCTGCCCCCCCCCCCCCCTCCCCCCACCCGTGGCAGGAAGGAGAGCGGCGCAGAAACAGCGAAAACAGGGCGGGGGCGCCGCCGGGCGCCGACAGCTCGCGCGGGCGAGGGGATCCAGCCAGGCCGGAGGGTGCTCGACCACTGGAGGATAGAGGAAGGGCGACAGGCGAAGAGGAGGTCGCGAGGCGGCGCCGCCACAGCCTACACACCAGTCACTATCCTTTCACGTGCTTCGGACCTGTCTGATGGAACACCTTGCATCTCTTGCGACTCCCACTAACGACGATTCTCCTGAATTGGCACTTTATAGCGAGACTGCTATATCAATCGGACCACCAGTAGAGAGACATACATTCACGCACGGTGGTCTTGGAGTGCAACTTTACCTACCACCACACAGCTAAAATCTTTAAATTTGCTTTTCGTACAGGGTCGCTTAGCTGCAGTAAGGGAGGCCTCGGGCTCAAAAATTTGGAAGCGCAGTGTACGGCACTATTTGTCAGCAGAACCATCAAAACTTTGCAGGCCGATTACAATACGATCACCAAAAATTTGTTTGTCCGCTTAGAACCTGCGGATACGGCTGTGCCAGTAAACGTCGCCCGTATCAACCCGGAACTGGAAAACGTCAGAAAATTTTACCTAGAAGTTGGCTATATACGAGAATATCAACGGACTTACGATACTGCATCACTACATCGCACATTCACTGACATAGTGACACGGAATACAATCGAGCTGAAATATTCGCCTTATAACTGGACTGCTATATGGAAAAACATCCATAATTCAGTATTTAGTACGGAAGTTAGATCCACCTGGTATGACGTTGTAAATGATGTCATCGCTACTGGCGAAAAGATGTACAATATCAAATTAAAAGCCACGCAGTACTGCACTCGGTGCCAGCTGCTGGACACGTTAGCGCACCCATTTGTCTGTCGAGATCAGACTGAAATCTGGACGTGGACTAGAAGAAGACTAGCTTTATGACTCGCACCACCGCACTGAACATTACTGTACATGACATACTGCGCCCTGATTGGAAATATTACCCTGAAGCCAAGCATAATAGTTACACATGGCTTCTTGGGCAGTTTATTTATTATGCAATAAACGGAAAGCTCCTACCTTCCAAGATTGCATACTCTATATTAACGACCAGCATTACGTTCTACAAAAGCCTTCCAAATACAGGACTTTGTTCCAAAACTTTTTAAAGGTTTCACTTACTTATTGAACATCATTTCATTTGTTTGAATTACAAGTGTATTTTTTTCCTTCTTGCTACACGAAGAATGGGCAATTCTTATTCATTCCATAGAGCATCATTTTTGTTTCGTATGATTTGAAGGGAAGACGAAATTGATTTATATATTAAAAAACAGTAAAATAATAATAATAATAAAGAGTAAAGCGCTCGACTGGAAACCGAAGGGTCGCGGGATCGAAACCCGTTCAGACCTCGGATTTTTTCAGTCTGCGGTTTTGCCCGTCCTTCGTCTCTCAACGATGTGCGGAGTCGCCAGAAACGACACCGGTTGGATAACTGGGGTAGGCTAGGGACAGGCAAGTCGCCGAAGTGGCTTGCAATTGAAAGACTTGTACCTGGCCAATGAGCCAAACGAAATTATAATTATTTGGGATGAAATTATGAATGTGACTTTACGTTTTCTTCCTTTTAATCCAACTCCTCTCCCTCTCAACTATACTAAAATCCAGTAACAATCCACTTCACACAGGTACAAAAAACGTCGACCCTTTCGTTTTATTGAAACTTATTGCTTGGAGATTTCTGTTTAATTTGGCGCATGTTTCGTTAATTTTGGGCTACTGTCAGTATTTTCAAATGACTTTCAAACATTTTACTGCATAAGAAATATCCGGCCTGATCTGCGGCCGTGGAGCGGAGGGGGTGGCGTAAAAGATTTTTCATCGTCAGCTAAACTCTGGTTCCATAGAAAGAGAGACTCGGTGCAGTGACAGCATTAAAAAAAAAAAAAAAAAAAAAAAAAAAAAAAAAAAAAAAAAAAAAACATCTGATGCGGCGAGAGGGGAGGGGGCGAATGACCCTTCTCCTCCCTTGGATCTTCGTATGAAGACCACTTGTTCAGGTACGACAAGATACCTCGGGAACTATTTGCTCTATAAGGCGGTTATGTATCGCTACTTTTACATACAACGCATCTTCCTAAAGACGAAAAACAGATTTTTCGCCGTTTTACAGCCTAAATCGGATTTCATAGCCCATGTATTATTGAGGCTGAGAAACAGCTGATGCCGTTCCAGTTATAGTCAGCAAGATCGCTTTAGAGAGAGAGAGAGAGAGAGAGAGAGAGAGAGAGAGATTCATGCTCACTCTAATATTTGTACTTACATTTCACGGTAGAAAATATCACTCTGTTCATATGTGCCGAAAATTCTGAACAAGAAATCACAAATTGACAATCCAAGAACTCTTCCAAAAAGGTTACGTTTACATGAGCTCTAAAATTAATCATAGTTTTGCTACATTGGTTGCTATAATATCGCTGTCTGTTTGTGGTATAATTCATGATGTCACTAGGGTTTTGTAACGCTCATTACACCTTTCGTTCTGTATAATTGGATTTGTTGCACGTCGAGTTATGTTCCTCTCTAATGACTCCACTTGATGGAATTTTAAAGAAGAGAAGAAATAAGGAAAATGGATTCTGCAGAATATATCCTCTGGAAGTGTACATCCAAGTATTGAGGTTAGGACAATCAACGCTGATCAAGATGCTTCAACACCAAGTACTTCCGAGAGAAAGCTCTTGAACAGTAATAAAGTCAACAGTGAAACCAGACAGACAAGCAACGAAGGCCAGATGCTGCTCGACCACTGGAGGAGACAGAGTAGAGAGGAAGAGGGTCAGGAGAAGAGCAGCTCGCAAGGCAGCGCCTCACAGCGGACACTCCAGTCACTACACTCTCTGGTGTTTCGTACCTGTCTGATGGAACATCTTGCATCTCTCCTGACTCCCCGTAATAATTGTCTTCCTCAACTGGCACTTCATAGCCAGAGTGCTACAACCACGAGTCCACTAGTGGATTGCAGTTTCTTTGTTTCAATACAACTTCCCCCATCATATTATTATACACGTAGTAGACCCTTTGTGGATCACGTGAAGACTCTACAGTTCTTCCTGCGATTTGCCCATGAGACCTTCATTCTCTCGCTCTTGGTTGTTTTTCTTTCTTCCGTCCACTTTGTATCGTTCTTTTTTTTTTTTTTTTTTTTTTTTTTTTTTTTTTTTTTTTTTTTTTTTTTTGGCCTTGTTTCTGGCTGGACTTCCCACTTTTGAACTCTGCTTTGAGATATCTTTAAACTTTTCAGTGGCTGTGAGAATCTTACGTGTAAGTCTATACTCAGGAAGACTGTATGTTTCACAGAATTTTAGGCGTATTTTTATAATGTCAGCAGCAATATTTGAAAATTTCTCTAGTATTTCTGTTTGAGGTATTGCATTTTCTTTATTGTCTGCCAATATTGCAAAGTCATCGGCAAAGGCTAGGCAGATGACTTCTGCCTTCCTTCCAATCTTCACTGTCTTCCATAGGCCACGTTTCCTAAGCTCACTCTTCCATTTCCTTATGACCTTATCCAAAACGATACTGAACAGAATTGGAGATAGTCCGTCTCCTTGTCTTACTCCCATGAATTTTTCGTTATAGGCTGTGTTGGAGAGAGTCTGTTCAATAAGCTAACGAGTTTGCTGGCCAAGTCCAAGTTCTATTAGAGTGTTGACAAAGGATTTACGGTAGGCTGAATCATACGCCTTCTTAAAGTCGACGAATGTAGATAAGGTGGGGTTATGTCTAATAGCTCTGTATTATTTCTCATTGGTGTTTCTTTGTGGGTACGCCATATCTTCCGTATTACTTATCCAAAATTAATGATTTAGGTATCATTTTTAAGGTTTCTTTCCCCACTAATGACGAAAAATACACTCAGTATGTGGTATTTTTTGCAATTTGTTTCTATTACTACATCCTAATATATTTACTAAGGCTTCTCAGAGACACTGCGTAACATCAGCAACTAAATGATTACAAGGTGAGGTACGAACTAATCACTAACGATATCAGATACTACAGCGGCTTATATAAAGAAGGGATGAATATAAGGAAAAAATAAAAGAAAAAATCTAAAGTAAGGCATCTGATTAGTTTTTTAAGGCATCAGCATATTTGAAATACAATGCCACAAAACGTTTATGAACGCATTGTCATTTACTTTACCTTTACACTAGTCTTGCCTCCCCCCTCCCCCAAAGAAAATATACGCTATATTCGCCACTGAGATACTATATTAGGTATCCCATTCTATGACTTTTGTGACACAAAGTAACTGATTTGATAGACTCAACCTCTATATCTACATATATACTCCGAAATCCACCGTAAAGTGCGTGGCGAAGGGTACACTGTACCAATTCTAGACATTTACTTTCCTCATCCATTCCGAAATTGAATGAGGGAAAAAAAGAATGCCTATATGCCTCTGTATGGACCCTAATTTCTCTTACATTGTCTTTGTGATCTTTCCGCGAAATGTAAGTAGGCGGCAGGGAGATCGTTCTACACTCAGCTTCAAATTCCGGCCCCCTAAATGTCTTCAGCATTATTTCTCGAAAAGAACGTCGTCTTTCCTCCAGCGATCCCCATTTGCGTTCCAGGATCATTTCCGTGACACTCGCGCGTTGGTTGAACCTACCAGTAACGAACCGAGCTGCTCGCCTCTGAAATGCTTCCATGTCTTCCTTCAAACTTTTCTGCTGCGGGTCACAACCACTTCAGCAGTACTCAAGACGTGGTTTTAGAAGCGTTTTATACCAGGTCTCTCTTACAGATGAAGTACATCTTCCCAAAATTCTCCCAATAAGCTGCAGTGGAGTAGCCGAGCGGTCTAAGGCGTCTCGCTGTGGAGCGTGCGTTTGCTCGCTGTCGAAGGTTCGAGAACTCCCTGGGACATGGGTACGTGTTTGTTGTCCTTAGGTTAGTTTACCTAGGTTTAAGTAGTCTGTAAACTACGGACTGATGACCACGCAATTTGGTCCGATAGAGTTACAAACATTTGAACATTTGATCTCCCAATAAACCGAAGCCGGCTGTCCACCTCACTCACAGTTGTGAGTAATCCATTTAAAGGATGTTCTTCGATGGTGTGAAACAAAATTACAGCGTCATCGGTAAACCTTCACGGTTTCCTCATCTCGTGTTATAATTTCTTCCCAGAGTTGTTCTTACATTAGTACACTTCGTTGCTTAATATGTGTATAGACTTAATGAAATGAACTACAAAATACAACTGTGTTTCACTTCCTTCTGTCAACTACAGGCAACCTTCTGCTATCCTTTATTTTGTGCCCCAGCCTCGTCGCCGCTTTTGTGTCTCGTTTCCGTCGTAGGTGTCGGTGGCCGAGTAGGAAGACCGACACAGGAATAAAGGTAGCACGCTTGTGCAGGTACGGAGGGGAGCAGCCAGTGGGACAGCAGAAACTAGAAACACTAGAGTAAATTAGAACGAGATATATATTGCACAGAATTTATACAATACTTAACTTTTACATAGTTCAGTACTGCAGAGTGCTGATACATAGTTGAGCTAGAGGCCTGCCTAGTGCCTATCCGATAGCCAAGTCTTCACTGGTACCTATCTGATTCCGAAGTGTTAACTGGTTCCTATCTCAGTCCCAAGTGAACGATGTCGTTCAGTGGTGGCCAGGAGCGGAGTTGTAGCAGAGGGCGCTCGTGGCTGACAGTGTAAGAACGCCGTGCCGTGCGTGCATGGCGGCGCGCGGCGAAAGTAGGTGGCGCGCACTTTAGACTTGTGTGACACCACACTTTGCTCTTATAACTGTTGTATGAAGAATCTTCACTCAGGAATAAGAGGCTTCCAGGACCTGCGTTTCACCATTTTTTGAGTATTTGTTGGGCGTCTTGGTCATCTGGTCACGACTTCATTTCAACCTTCATTTGGGTGCTCAGTCAACCTCATCATCAGGTGATATGAAGCAGGCACCATATACCACTAGGACCCTTATTATTAAAATTACATTATAGCACGTTCCAATTCGATTGAATTAATTTATCATTATGTACTTCACTGTACTGTTTTTAAAGAAAACGCCTTCTGCTACTGCGAATGAAGGGTTTTATTTTTATAATTCACCCATACGTGTTTCGCCTTTGTCACAAGGTATCATCTGTGGGTGTCAGCACTTGCTACTCCATATCAGTCCCTTTCCGGCAACCAGGTAGAAAGGTTCCTCTATTTTATTAAAAACTTCGCTGTTTTCTGGTTCCACTGTCATCTGCTGCCATACTATGACAGTGGAACCAGAAAAATGCGAAGTTTTTCAGAAAACAGTGGAACCCTTCGACCTGGTTGCCGGAAAGAGACTGATATGGAATAGCAAGTGCTGACACCCACTGATGATGCCTTGTGACAAAGGCGAAAAGCGTATGGGTGAATTATAAAAATAAAACCCTTAATTTGCAGTAGCAAAAGGCGTTTTCTTTAAAAACAGTACAGTGAAATACATAGTATTCAGCTGCTGCTCAAATGGCCACTACAAGCAACGTAATATATTATTCCCTCTCTAATAAGACACGAGATACAATGCACAGACGTCAGAGGTTATAAAGAGGAGAACCCATCCACAGTATTGGAGCAGAAAAGGGGAGAACTGTCAGTTCTCTTTTCCGGACACCGTAAGGGAATTACGGACAGTGGCTGTGGCGTGGATGCGCCCTGAATAAAGGAAACTCCTGCCCGGGCTCTCTGTAATTGGCTGCTGTGTCCTCCGATGGAAGGCACAGCAAACTAGTCATTAAAGCTTGATAGCCTTGTGAGGGTGAAGGTATGCCCGCTGCATCGATTAGGCTCCCCCGTGCGACTATCGACGTGACATTTGGAAAACGTCGCAGCGGGGCGCGCGTCGCGACGTATCGCGACGTCCATTTTTAAAGCGCCAGCGTAGCCACGGCGACCGAGTTTGTCAACAATGCGGCCTCTCCCCAGTCCCCTAACGACGTTACGCAATACACAACAGCCCGCCATTCGCACGTCGCAGGTAGTGTAGAGAGATATTCCCTTTACAGCACTGCAAGAGTTTCACGGACACTACACCGAACAATATGTATCGTTCCTTGTCACACGAGAAGTATCGCAAGAAAAGTACTCATATATTAAGGTATAGATTCTTACGTTAACTAAAAGATTATAGTTTCTGTAAAATCATGTATCGTATCCAGTCTCTCTAATCTAACTGCATGCCTAAGAGGCATCGACACAACAGTAAGATTTGATTCTTAATTTCCTGTCAAAAAAAAAAAAAAAAAAAAAAAAAAAAAAAAAAAAAAAAAAAAAAAAAAACCCACACTTCGAATAAATGAGGAAAAATAATTGAATGAAACGAAGTGATATATCGCATACTCCATGAAAATGTTGTAATCCCACCATTATTTCTAATCTATGTAAACAATTCAGGAGGCCCTACTCGATAGGGAATCGAATTTGCTTGTATAAAACTGCCCAAGAAGTTTGTTTCCCTTGAAAATGAGTAAATCTGTTAAATATTTGTAATGTGTAATTGAGAAATGGTTTGAAATTTCTTTTAAAGGTTGGTTGGAAGTCACTAAGTGATGTCATTACTAACACACCAATGTTAGGACAAATGAACGTTCCACTTAAGCAAAAGCTAGTTTTTCAAGCATCACGTTATTATGAAGTCATATGACCTGTCCTATAAGTCGCACCGTTCTTTAATTATGCGTGCAAAATAGAAGAAATATGTTAAAATATCACTCTTGACATCTAAATTTCACAAAACAGCGATGTAAGCAGAAGTTAATCTGTTACACGATATCTCCTGAAGTATGTGCCGTGTAGTGATAAAATTTTACATATTTGTTGAGTGACATAGTAAATATCGTTTGCAAAGTGTGTTGCGAATAGAGATAAAACTGAATGGAAATAAATTAAAAGTTCATGGCAAATGCTGAAATTTGATAGCGTGAGCAGCGAATATGTAGTAAGTGATAAACTTTTTCCCTCAGCCAGCCGCGGTGGCCGAGGGGACTGAGGCGCTTCAGTCACGGTCTGCACGGCCGCTACGGTCGGGGGTTCGAATCCCCCCTCGGGCATGGATATTTGTGCCGTCCTAGTTCGTAAGTAGTTCATAAGTAGTTTGTAAGTTTAGGGACTAATGACCGCGTAGTTAAGTCCCATAAGATTTATAAACATTTGAAAATTTTTTCCCTCATTTCATACTGTGGGGGGGGGGGGGTGTCACAGGAAAAGTGTCGTAAAGGTTTGAGATTACATTTTAAAGTTGTTGCATGTAGCTGAAAGTTATCATTTCCGAGTAATGGATGTCTGAAGCTGCAGTATTTTAGTGCCGTCAGATTCTACGATTACATCCAAAATCCGCCAAGCCACCTCGCCGTGTGTGTTGCAGGGTACATTATGCACCAATGTCACTTCTTCCTACTGTTCTAGTCGCTTGTAGTTCACGGAAAAAACTTTTGTCGGTATGCCACCGCGCGAGCCTCAATTTCTCTGATTTCATCCTTGTGTTCTTTTCTCGAAATATACGTAGGAGTAATCAATATATTGGTTGACTGACCGAGAACCGTGTGGTCTGATCCTGACCACCTCTGTTAGACTTTCTCTTTAATTAAATGATTCTGTAATTAAGCTTTCTGCTCTCTATATCTTCTATTAACCTTGCCTGGTACGAATCCCACACTGACGAGCAGCACTCAAGCACTGAACGAACGAAAGTTTTGTAACCATCTTTCTTTGTTGACAATTTTATATGGTCGTTCCACTTCAAATCCCTACTTACGTCTACTCTCAGATTTTTTTCGGTAGTAACTCTTTCACTCTTTTTCCTACGATAGTAAATGATCTTCCTTTCTATGTAAACGTATCACTTTGCGTTTCCTTGTGTTGAGGGAAACTTGCCATTCCTTGCACCATACGTGGATACACTTCAGATCCTCCTACGTTTCGCTGCCCTTTTCCAGTGATGGGGCTTCTCTAAAGAAGTCTCATTGAACTTCCGATGTCATCTACGAAGTCATTTACATATCATGCAATAAAGGCTTTCACGACCGGATGTCATAGCAGCTGGTAGATCTGGTTATAAGGCCGAGCTCCAAATAACTTTGCAGTTTTTCCTGACGTTTCGTTATGGACCACGGACTTATAACCCGGAGAATCCACCAACTGCTCATTTATAAATCTTGTGAAAAGCAAAGGCTCTATAACACTCTTTAATGATGCCAGAAATCACTTTCACGGCTGAAGACTTCTCTCAGCTGAGAACGACAAGCTGCGTTCTGTTAACTAGAAACTCTTTAACCCAGTTATATTCCATATGCTCGCACATTGTTCGTCAGGTGACGGTGTAGATTCATACTGAACGTCTTGCGTAAGCCGAGAAATACGTCAGCTAGCTGGGAGCTTATTTTTACTGCCAAATGGGTCTCGTGGATGAATACAAGTGATTGTTGTTTTCAGGAACCATGTTCGTTCCTACAGAGGAGACTTCCAGTATCCAAAACTGTCATAATACTCCAACATAAAATATGTTCCAAAATGCTGACCGAATTCAGACATATAGTTTTGCTCAGCTGATCGACTACAAAAGACGAACACATAGTTTGTAATTATAATACTTGTCTTATCTTTTTTCAAAATAAGGCCTACAGTATTGAATATTTCGTAATTCGACATATTTTAATTAATACTTTCCTTTTAATTCTGATAAATAGTTTTATTAATCCACTATAGCTGTTTTTCACAGTATGCCATTGTCAAGTGCTTTACAATATTATAAAATCGGTATTTTACAAATATATTTCGAAATGAAGTATAGCAGAGTTCGATAATGACAAATGTGGTACTTACATTTTATTTAATTTAGGTACACGTAGCATCTGTACCTCTAACTGATGTTATGTGGGTACAATTATAGACAGTCGTTTATGTGATGCACTTTTCTGTTGACAGATGTTATATTTTCTCAATGCTGTTATATTATGAATTTGATGGTGTCTTTGGTTATCATATATTTGCCATGATTGGTTTCTGAGATATTTATTTTAAAATTAAGTATTCTCTTTGACTATGCTTACAAATATTTTGTAATCGGAGACCAGAGAGACACACTATTTCATAACGATAGAACCATGAAATTCAGATTGCAAAATAAGACGGACTAGTGTACTGTAGGCAGTAGTACTGTTGCATCGACTGGTTGTTCTGCCAATGAAACGTAGCCTTTCGTTCGCCTTGCACGCGATATTTTCTGTGTCTTTTTTTTTTTCTCCAATTGAAGTTCTTCCTAACTGTATTTCCAAGGTATTTAGTTGAATTTACGGCCTTTAGATTTAACTGATGTATCGTGTAAATGAAACTTTCACGGATTTATTTTAGTGATCATTTGGATAATTTCTAACTTTTCATTATTTAGTGTCAATTGACAATTTTAAGACCATGTACATATGTTATGTAAATAGTTTCACAGTTGCTTTTGATCTTTAATGAAGTTACTACCCTATGAACAACAACATCATCCGCAAAGAGTCTAAAACAGCTGCAAAGACTGTCTCTTAACAGGCTTCCGGTCATCCTCGAAGGATGATGGCGTAGCTTACGTGGCTCAGAGACTCCATGCCTGTTGCACTCGAGACTGGCAGTCCCTGCTGCACTTTGGGCACTTGAAATCTGAAGGTCTTCGAGTAGGAGCCGTTCTCTCCATCCACCTTGTCCTCTTCATTGTTTCTGCTTGCGGTCGTTCATCCTTTTTTAAGCATGACTCCTTTGCGGACAGCTAGTCGCCATTTAACACGGTCATCAGAAGTACGTTTCCACTGAACTGGGTTGATGCTGGCCTTGGTTGTTGTAGCGATGGAGCGGTTTTCCCATTGGCGTCACACCCTCCGGCAGTTCTCCGTACAGCAGGTTTTTCGGTATTCGCTCAGGATCCATGCGCTTGACACTTCGCAGCCATCTGAGACTCGGTGGCTTAGGAGTGTATGGATGCTGGTTGTGCTTGCGAGCTGAAGACTACGGTGTACGGTATTTCATCTCCCTAAGAGATCTGAAGGATCCTCCGGCGACAGCGGAAATCAAAGCTGTTCAGTCGAGATTCGTTCTTGGCAAGGATTGTCCATCTCTCACAGCTGTAGAGAAGGCTATTGATAACGCAAGCGGTTTATACTCGTAGCTTACTTTTCATTATCAGCATTTCATTATTCCATACTCTGTTATTCAGTCTGCCCATGATACCCTACACTTCAGCAATTCTCTTGTCCCCTACACAGATTATAAAATCAGAGAACAGTAGGGGCCTTAAGAAACTTCACTGGGAAACGCCAGATATCACTTCTGCTTTATTCGGAAGTTCTTTCGTGAATTACTACGTACTGAAAAGAAATTGCGAATCCACTCGCATAACTGTAGCGATATTTCACAAGCAAACGTTTTGATTAGACTCTGCTTGTGAGATACAGTGGCCACAGCGTTCCGGAAATCTGATCTACGAGTACGTCCAGAAAGTAAGTTCCGTTTGGTTATATAAAAAAACGTGTACAGATTCAGAAAAAATATTGATTGTACAAAAATCTACAACTGTTAAACTACTTTTCTGCATAGCTGCCGAAATTTTGTAAGCACTTGTCATAGCGTGGCACAAGTTTCTGTATGCCTTCTTCATAGAAGGTTGCCGCCTGTGTATTCAGCCATGTGGTAGCATTTTCTTTCAGCTCGTCATCATCGTTGAAATGTTGACCACCAAGGACAGATTTTTAGGTGTAAGAAGAGGTGAAAGTGACTAGGAGCGAGGCCCGGGCTGTACGGATGATGATCAAACACGTCCCAGTGGAATTCCCGCAAGCGTTGTTTGGTCACATTCGCCACATGAGGTCGGGCACTATCGTGGAAACAAACACCACCTTTTGGTGAAAATCCACTTATTACACCTAAAATTTGTCCTGTCAACACTTCAACGATGACGAACTGAAAGAACATGCTACCACATGGCTGAATACACAGGCTGCATGCAACCTTCTATGAAGAAGGCATACAGAAACTTGTGATACGCTATGACAAGTGCCTACAAAATTTCGGCAGGTATGTAGAAAAGTAGTTTAACAGCTGTTGATTTTTGTACAGTAAACATTTTTTCTGTATCTGGCCGGCCGAGGTGGCCGAGGATACTGAGGCGCTCCAGTCACGGTCTGCACGGCCACTACGGTCGGGGGTTCGAATGCCCCCTCGGGCATGAATATTTGTGCCGTCCTAGTTCGTAAGTAGTTCATAAGTAGTTTGTAAGTTTAGGGACTGATGACCCCGTAGTTAAGTCCTATAAACTATACAAACATCTGAACATTCTGTATCTGTACACGTTTGTTTTCTATAACCAAACGGAACTTATATTATGGTCGTCCCTCGTACAATACTTGAAAAAGTGTATAACATCTGTGTAAACTGAAACCAGCTACCGATTTACTACTGAAACCTCCCCACTGCACTCGATGCGCACAGCCACTTGCCGTCCCTGCTGTCGTTGTTATTTCAATGACCGTCGGCGTGCCCTGTGGTTCCTCCGTCTCCTTCGGCGGTGGCTGCCGACGCGCTGAGAACTCGCTGGCTGGGACAATACTAGGGCTTCGGCCTCATCGCTCGGGCCCACTGCACGGAGAGGCAAGTTGCGCGACGCCCCAGAGATAATTAATTATTATTCTTCGACGTGAAGTTGTCCGCGTGTCTGGCCCTTCCAGAAAGGGGTGGCGGAGTGAGGGCGCGGGCACCGCGGCAGATGATGTTAATAAATATTCACAAGGGCGCTGGGGGCGGCTTCATTAGCGGAGGGCCGATGGCCCGCGAGATGGCGCGGGGGCGGACAGCGCAGGGGGCGGGGGCGGGGCGGGGGTGGCACTCGGGGCTTCCAGGCGCCACGGCCGGGGCTGTCGCTGCACCACTCCGCCGCCGAGCTCATTATTCTTAAAACTGATCTTCTGTACGGCTCCAACTTATCACGTCATCTTACAGCTGACACCCAAACCTCCAGATTAGACTTTCAAAATGTCCAAATGTTCGTTACGCTTAAGGGACTTAGCTGCGGGGTCATCAGTCCCTAAACTTACAAACTACTTACGAACTAGTTTATACTAAAGACGGCACCAACATCCATGCCGAGGGGGGATTCAAACCCCCAACGGGGAACGGCAAATGTTCAAATGTTTGTAATTCTATCGGACCAAACTGCGTGGTCATCAGTCCGTAGCTTACGAACTACTTAAACTAAACTAACGTAAGGACAACACACACACCCATGCCCCAGGGAGAACTCGAACCTCCAAGGCGAGCAACCGCGCGCTCCGCAGCGAGACACTTTAGACCGCTCGGCTACTCCACCGCGGCACGGGGAACGGCCTCGTGCATCGTAGCATAGCACTCAGCTACTCCGCCGCGGCGATTAGAAATTCCCAAGCTTTTTCATACGCAACCCTCATCCAATAAAACAATTGTTATTGGGTTGCCCCCAAAACCCTACCTAACCAAACGACAATTATGTGTGCAATTTCAAAAGGCAACTAATTAAATTTTCTTTTATTGAAACAACTTCTTGAAAAACAATAATAAAATATATCTGTATTGTGCATTATAGGATACATTTTAGTCCATTTTTCTGATTGGGACACATCCTATTATTACATAAATTCCGACAGAAAATATATGTTGCGTAACGAGGGTTCGCCTTCTGGGTAAAGCTCAGAAGCGAATTATGCTCTTTGAGCAAGGTCCCACTTCATAATCAATTTGTAAACAATCGAAATTCTCAAAATTACTTATTCTATCTTGTTAATCTATTTATCCCCTGATATTTGAAAACATTCAACGGCCGTGCCGCGGTGGATACACCGGTTAGCGCAAGATCACCAGAGTTAAACACCGTCTGGAGTGCCCAGTGCTTGGATGGGTAACTGTCCGGGTACGCCAAGCGGTGCTGACAATTTTCCCTTTTCCTTATAGCAGAGGGGACGGGAAGGGTGGTGGTGCAAAGTCTTTGATCACCAGTCTTTGCACCAATGTACTGGATTAAATTCCAAGCCTCTCTGTACTGCCTAATGGAGTGAGGGCATGGGCAACGCTACCTAGATACAAGGCCTGTGCGCTGCCTGCCAAGAGATGTCATAACACAAGCAAACTGTTTGTCATATTTAGCGTTGTGCTGAGTTTGGGAATACGTATATCTTGCACACTGTGTTTCAAATTGTTCTTAATGTAATTTATGTGATTCACAGACAAATTTGTTTAGGTATAAGATATTTATGAACTATTAGTGAGATATCTTGCCTACATTAGGCATTCGGTCTCAAACCAGCAAAAATCTGCACGGAGAATCACATAGATCACACGAAAAACATTCTGAAACACAGTGTGCAACGTGTACGTATTCCCAAACTCAGCACAACGCTAAATAAGACAAACAGTTTGCTTGTTCTATGACTATTCTTGGCAGGCAGCGCACAGGCCTTGTATCTAGCTGATGTTGGCATGGGACACTGTCGGTGGTTAAGCTCGACGGCGTCCTTGGTGCATTTCGAGAAGAGTAGGCTATATGTCTGTACCGGGTTTCAACCTCCCCTCCTCCAGTAATCTCCAACACGAATATGGCAATACACTAACCAAGCTCCCATTACACTCACCTACACTTAATATAGACACTTTAGAGCACATTTCTCACATTTCACGGACAAGAGGGAAAACCTTTCCAATTAGGCGGCGTAACCTGCCCCTAGGGGTCTTCCAGCGATTCGTGCCTTACGACTTTACTTTCATGTGAAAACAATGTTCAGACCTTTCGTTTATTCGTAGTTAACACGGTGTATTTATTATAAAAGAATCTTTTTTTTTTTTTTTTTTTTTTTTTTTTTTTTTTTTTTTTTTTTTTTTTTTTCAAATGAGAGCTGATAAAAACAATGAATCGCGTAATTTTAATATAAAATACATTTTACTTTTATTAGACTACGGTTTTGCATTTCGGAACACCTAGTACTCAGGCACACTCCTAGCTGGTTGTTTTGAGGGGCAACAACTTCCTCGTGTGAGGGCGACACCCCTGCCGGCCGCGGTGGCCGAGGGGACTTTGCCGGGCGCCGTGGCTCAGCGCGCCCGGTCAGAAGGCTCAACGCCCTCTGTATTAAAAAAGCTGAGCCAACAACAGACCGAACAAGAACGAACATAAACGATCAGCGACCGCAACGAAGAGTCCCAATAATAGAAGGGGAAAAAAAAGAAAAAAAAACGGACTGAGGCGGTCTGCACGGCCACTACGGTCAGGGGTCCGAATCCCCCCTCGGGTTATGGATATTTGTGCCGTCTTTAGTGTAAGGTAGTTTATAAGTAGTTTGTAAGTTTAGGGACAGGTGACCCCTTAGTTAAGTCCCATAAGCTTTACAAACATTTGAACTTTTTTTTTTTTTTTTTTTTTTTTTTTTTTTTTTTTTTTTTTTTTTTTTTTTTTTTTTTGGCGACACCCGTGTGACACTTTGCGACACCCTGGTGTTCGCGACCCACGGGTTGGAAACACTGCTCCAGACATCACACAGTCGGATCAGTGCCAAACGTTATATATCGATTCAGCATCAAGCATAACTCCGATATAAATGGTACTATGTGCTGTCGTCCAGGAGAATGTACATGAACTGTAGAGGAAAAGAATACCTGGAGAGGATATTATGTCAGGTTCTTCTTGGGGAGTTTATAGAGCGTTAGTTTGTTACGCTGTGGGTACTGGCTTCAAACACTGCTCCTGGTACTATTTTTACTGCCGTACGTTGCGAATTGTTGTATTGAGCAAGGTATTCCTGACATATAAAAGTACTGTCCTGATTTTACAGTAGTGTGTTACCGGCCGGTTATTTGAGAGTGCCAAACCTGTATAGGATATTCGCAGTTTCAGAAAATAAACAGAAGCAGTCGGAACACAAGAATAAATAAACAGTTGCACAACACATGAAAAATTGTGATAGTAGTAAGTGTAACATTAATAATAGTGATAATAATAAATGACTGCTAGACTGGCAGCACTTTTACACGTCCGGAACATGTTGTTCCATGTAACACTCGGTATATGTAGATCAGTTTTCAGATTCCTTGTAATGACAAATATACGCTCTATCGACTTATCGACTTCCCTATGGGAGCTTAACTCAACGCACTCTCACAGATATTTTCCTGTACTCCGTTGGACATATATTACTTATTACTTCCCGTTCCTCGCAATGTCGATACCTGTAGGAAGTGCAACGCCTTTGAGCTGGAGAGATGCTCTTCTAGTTATAAGAAGTCGCGGTCAACGAATCCCTGCGTACCTTCGCAGTATGCGAAAAGGTCCCTGTTGCCAACCTAACAGAGGAGGGAGAGGTACCAGTTATCGCTGTTCCTGGCCTCCGTCAGAATCAAAGTTCCAGCCCTCAAGTTGGATGTCGTGAACTGATACGAATTCTCAGAACGCGGAAAAACTCATCTCCCTTCGCCACTGCGTGCTTCCAAAGTCAATTTGAAGTACCGGCCACGAACCCGAACTAGATTTCGCTATCCAGGCCGTTTTCTATATTAATCAAACACGGAATATTTAAATTATCTAGCTCCCTTCAACTGATGCTCCTCTACGTAGACAATACATCGGTTATTTATATGACCTTGGGATAATTAAAGAAGTTTTAATGAATCAGTTAGGTTAGCAGGATTATCATTAAATGAACGTATCTGTCATGGTTTGCTATCAGTTTACTTGGAATGCACTGAGCGCTTGCACGCTTCTCTTTACCAGTCGATTAGGAACAGTAGAAAACAATGCAACATATCCAACTATTTTTACTTACTAGTGAAGTATTCAATATTAAGCTCCATGAAGCACATTGCTTTAAAATGTAAATTACGTCCACTAGATTTTTGAAAGAAAAATATTTATCTAGGCTCCAGAAGGTCATAGAGCATCATTATTTGTTTTGAAATCTGTGAAAAATGTCAGCAACACATTTCTTTAGCAGTTCCTTTTATAACATAAAAGTAGAAATAGTCAGTTGAAGAAAACGCGCCCAAAAATAGTGCAAGTTTTTCAACGACTTTCTTTGATACTTGACATTAACAAAATCTAAAAAAATTATTTAATAGTATCATATTACAACTCTTCACGAAGTAAACAGACGAAAAACCACTTCACGAGGTCGACCCCCTGACCAACTCTAGCCAATTCTCTAGGAGCCCCTTTTTCTTAAAAACAAATCCTTATATCTAAAAAATAGTGAATATTATTAAGTTTTTTCGAAAAAGGTCTTTTTTTTAACTTATTTCGTGCCCTAGTTGTGGTAAATAATAAGTTTGGAAACGTGAATGTTATCGAGTTATAAGGAATCGAGTTTTTAAGGAATTTTGAGTTTTTTCGATATATCTCAAACCGTATCAAATCAATCGATACATACAAAACAACTTTCTACTGTGACATTTTCCCATCTGAGTTATCTTTTTTTATTTATTTAATAAAAACCGTTTTTACGAACTTGGCGAATTTTTGGGCAAATTTCGCCATCTGTGCTCGAGATTCATAAAATGGAAACTATTTGAAATTTAATTTCCTACGCGCTCATATTTTTTGTTTTCAGGTAATAATTCCTGCAAATTTAGCATTAGAGCGTCACAGAACGCTATGACTACTTACACCACTTGGCCACCGCATTGTAGCTTTTTACGTTTATACTTATATTTAGTAAGCCATCTCTTAGCAAGTTGCGGGGTGGATTGATAACATTGTTCCTTTCATAAATAAACAACATCTAACGAAAGAAAAACTGCATAGCTATGATATATCTTACGTCACAATAAACATAACCCACTACCGTTGAAAACAGAACGGAATATTGAAGGTGAAAGGACAAAAACGGCTAACATGATTGTCTTGGTTAAATAACGATTAACAATTGAGGATCAACTACTACACACTCCTTTGCAATTAAATAAATATGTGTCACCATGTCGCAAATATCTATTGTTGGATAGGGAGACGTAGAAGACTTACTGCCTGTTAAATCAACTTAGTGCACCTGCTCACTTAAAATAGATGGACATACTTCTGCCAGGATGATGCTCTCTTTCGTTCACAATTATATTTGATGACAACAGCGAGGCTAATTATTAAATCGAAAGAGGCTGTTTGGAAACCTGTCCCTTGACACGTGGCCGCTTCAAGGATGCAGATTTTGCTTCTCAGCGTGTTAAATTGCCGAAATTCTGTCATGCCGTCGCTACATCTCCGTAGTTATCTCCACGCGTCAATTAAACGCACAGGCAAGAACAAATTGGCCATTAAAAAAGTCGCAGCTTGTCACAGCTAATCCAGAAAAATGACACCCATAAAGGAAATCCGAATATGGACATCATTATGTTGCTTATTACTCACCGTACAAAGCGTTTCTTCTAATGAACAAACAATATTAACAGTCTCGTTCTAAGGAAAAATTTAACTTAAGAGGAGGAATAATTCATCGGACGCTATGATCAAGCAAACGAAACTGCACACTCGCCTGAGAAGCGCATTGTCACCGTCAGTGCTCGTTAGTGTAGCCTATACGCTGCGTTACGGACGTCGCATTAGTCACAGCACGTGTGTAACTTCGTCACTGTCGACGAAATGCGAGACTCCTCTTTTTTAATTGTATGCTCTTACCTTGTAACCTCTTATTTCATGAATTGTCATTCATTATTTATTATCCGTCTGGAGACCACACTAAAAACCGTCTGGCTGTAATTGAAATATTTCTCTGGTAAATTACCCATCTATATTAATAAATATACATCGTGCACAGCTCCCAGATTAAAACCTATTATTTTTCTCGTAGAATTATATGTTATGGACATATAATTTATTTAATAACGACTAGATCGTGCTGCACAATTTTACATTTTAGTTACGGGCACGGTCTTTATTTTCAAGACAGAAGTACCCGTGAGAAAATATTATGGAATACAGCTGCTTCAGTTTTTCCCTCAAAAGCACTGCAGATTAGGTGTTATACCAGGTAGGTTTCAGTTTTATTTAAAAATCGCCGTCAGTGGTGAGACAGTAAATGTAGTAGACACAATACCGCTTGACCATTACAATATTATTGAAACTCGAAATATTATTTTGTATAATGCATCATATGTGTAATTTTAAATTCATGAAGCCTGTAGAAAATTTTTTATTACATTTAAAGAGCTCTAACTGATAAAACTTTTCAGAATTAAACTTTCAATCAGATTATACTCTGACAATGAAATCAAAACTAGCCAGTTCTGAAATACTTCACAGTGTCCTTACATGTTCTGAGGATAAATGTAGACCATATCACCATGAGTCTGAAACAGCTGTATTCCTTAGTGTTTGCACTAAAGCAAAAATATCTTATAATTACTAGAACAATAATATGATTAGAAGCGCACTATAGACAGACACTAGATTTTAAATAATAAATTATTTATTCACTATTTCCGAATTCTGCCGAGAATAACTAAAGATGGTCTGTTATTTGGTGGCATGTGAAAATTTGTGGCAAACCGGATCTCGACCAAGAAAACAAAAGTGAGATTGATAGACAATTGGGCAGAAAGTGATAGACAGAGGGGGAAGAAGTGGATGGAGTGACATAAGAATGGAATAAGGACACATCCGGGCTATGCCGGGTACTAACGCTAGGTGTGATAATGTATAAGTATCCAGCTTCTACCTGAAGAGTTTTGCCAGTAATGGGGGAAAAAGACAATTTTGTACTAGCTTTCATAATTAGCAGAACAATTGTGATTAAATTAAAACACCGATCACACGTTAACTGCAACACAACAAAAGACGATTATGTATGCACCTCAGTAGATCACGAACACGGCGATTTTACTCTACCTTTAAACTGAAGTAGTGTGGAAGTAGGTCTGTTTGCTACTTGTTGGTGCGTGCTCTCTCCACGGAGGATTATGGTTATACTATCACTTCAGTGATGTTAGGCCTATGCACGTATACTGCTTCTCGTTGCCTGTGCCCTTCCATATACGCTATCCGCGCACAGTCACTTCATTAACATTATAGGTGTATAACATCTTAGAAGGGACAGCATTTATATCTATAAACTATGGAACGTTTGGATTCTATACAAATCTACACTTTTGTACAAATTGTCATGAAGTATTGCACACTTGGTCATCAAGACAAGAGGAACGTCGTCACTGTCTACGTAATTTCTCGTATGGTTGAGATAAATTCACAAAGTCGAAGTGTAATAAGCTTTCCAAAGAGTAAACTTTCCGGCACTTCGCGTAATATTTTACACAGCAATAAATAAATTTTACTACAACTTTATGCAAGTAGCCTACGTCTTCTACAGGGTTTAACGTAACTCTATACGAAGTTTCATCGAAATTGGTTCAGCGATTACGTTGTGAAAACCTAGCCAATGAGAAAGAAAGGCACATTCACATTAGGTCCTCATGTGGTTGCAAGGATATCCACAAAGTCCACTTTTCGTTGTTTCTACCTAGATAACGGTGGGATCTAGGGGCAATACGTTCCATTTTCCAATCAACGCATAAACAAATGTGATGATCTACAAACGAATAACTTGCCTTTTGGCTTTTCCAGGTCATTGTAATACATACAACGGAAAAAGGTCAAAAGCAACTGCGAAATGGTTTAGATATCATGAGGGTGCAAAATAGGCAATCATTCTACAAAATGATCAGTGTGCAATCATCCATATGAACACAAGAATAAGTCCGTTAAACCTAGGCAATATAAATCAGTCAAATAAATAAGTCATGCTTGCAAAATACTAACACGAATTATTTACAGACAAATGGAAAAACTGGTGGAATCCGATCTTGGAGAAGATCGGTTTGGATTTAGGAGAAATGTAGGAACACGCGAGGCAATACTCACATTACGACTGTTTTTAGAAAATAGGTTAAGGAAAGGAAACCTTCGTTTTTAGCATTTGTGAATCTGCCAAAGGCTTTTGACAGTGTTGACTGGAATACACTCTCTCAAATTATGAAGGTAGCGAGGGTAAAATATAGGGCGTGAAGAGTTATATTCAACTTCTACAAAAACCAGACAGCAATTATTAGAGTCGAAGGGCACCTCCCTGTACATTTGCGTTGTGTTGTGTTTTGTTTTGTGGAACAGTGTCATGTAAGGGTTTACGAATCCCCTTCTTTCTATTGCGCTTACGCCCGGCCGTTGAAGTTATGGTTTCTGAATTTGGGTCATAACACAAGATGGAAAAAGCAAGACGATATCTCGCTGGATTAAATTTCATAAGAGTTCGCCATTTTGTAAATATTCATGAAATTTTAGTCCGTATTTAGACTGTATTATTTAACCAAAGATAATTCTTGTCGTTGCCTGGCGATATATTCGTTAAGTAAAATTCGGGTAACTTATCAACGCAGCCATCTATCACAAAGCGACAAAAGTGTTCCAAATAAAACATACATATTTATTTACGTACTAGACGAATATGTAATAAAATGTTAGGATACCTATTTACCTAAAATGCAGTTGACATCCGTTTGACCTACGGCAGCGCCATCTAGCGGGCCAACCATAGCGCCATCTGTTTTCCCCCTTCGAGCTAGAAAAGTTTTGTTCTTCGTAGTTTTTTCGTTTGATGTTTATTTCGTGAGATATTTGGCACGGTCACTATCAATGGACCACCATGTATAGACTAGTAATTATCCAAATATAAATACCCGAACTGATAAATATCTCAATATTCCTGTAAAATGAAATATCCCGTATGCAAAAATCCTAAAATTAATAACGAGCGTAATAGGTTTCAGCAGTACTGCCAGCCAGTAGTGGAGCTGTTAAGTTGCTAGGGAAGCGCTGATCCCACGACAGGACCCACCGGCGTCAAAATGCACAAATGTTTGTAATGCTTAAGGGAGTTAACTGCGGGGTCATGAGTCCCTAAACTTACATCTACATCTACATACATACTCCCCAATTCACCGTAAGGTGCGTGGCGGAGGGTACACTGTACCACTACTAGGCATTTCCTTTCCTATTCCACTCCCAAATAGTACGAGGAAAAAAAAGAATGCATATATGCCTCCGTACGAGCCCTACTTCCTCTTATCTTGTATTTGCGATCACCACGCGAAATGTAAGTAGGCGGCAGCAGGATCGTATTACACTCAGCTTCAAATTCTGGCCCTCTAAATTTCCTCAACAGAAATTCACGAAAAGAATGTCGTGTTTCCTCCATCGATCCCCAATTGAGTTGCCGGAGCACTTCCGTGACACTCGTGCATTGGTCGAACCTACCAGTAACAAACCTAGCTGCTCGCCTCTGAACTGCCTCTATGTCTTCCTTTAAACTGATCCGCTGCAGGTCCAAAACCCTTTAGCCATACTCAAGACGTGGTCATACAAGCATTTTATACGCGGTCTCCTTTACAGGTTTTTGCGTCTCGTTGCCGCCGGTTGTTCTAGGTGTCGGTGGCCGAGTAGAGAGAGACCGACACAGGGAAATAGGATGCACGCGTGTGCGGGTACAGAGTCCGAGGTGACCAGCAAGTGGGACAGCAGGAACTAGAAACACTAATCTAGATTAGATCAAGATATATATTTCGTAGAAGTAATACAATAACTTGGAGGGCAGCACACTAGTGGAATGCAGATACATAATTTAACTAGATAGAGGCCTACCTACTGATGAGTCCTAGTGCCTGTCCTAATCCCAAGTGACCGCTCTAGTTCAGTCGTGGCCACGAGCGGAGTTGCAGCAGAGGGCGCTCGTGGCTGACGTCGTAAGAACGCCGCGTCATGCTTTCATGGCGGCGCGCGGCGAAAGTATGTGGCGCGCACTTCAGACTTGTGCGACACCACACAGGTGAAGTACATCTTCCCAAAATTCTCCCAATAAACCGAAGTCGGCTGTCCGCCATACTCACAACTGTCCTTACCTGTTCGTTCCATTCCATATCGCTCTGCAATGTTACTCCTAGTTATTTGAACGACGCGACAGTATCAAGAAGCTCACTACTAATGCTGTATTCGAACATTATGGGATTGTTTTTCCTACTCATGCGCATCACCTTACGTTCTTCTACATTCAGAGCAAACTGCCATTCTTCGCACCAACTAGAAATTTTGTCTAAGTCATCCTGTATGCTATTACAGTCAGTTAAAGACGACACCCTCCCATCACCACAGCATCATCAGCAAACAGCCGCAAAATACATCTGTCCATCAGATCGTTGATATAGATAGAAAATAACAGCGCTCCTGAAACTTCCTGGCAGATTAAAATTGTGTGCCGGAACCGGGACTCGAAACTGGGAACTTTGCCTTTCGCGGGTAAGCGCACTACCACTGTGCTATCCCGACACGACTCACGATTCCGCCTCACAACTTTACTTCCGCCAATACCTCGCCTCCTACTTTCCAAACTTCACAGAAGCTCTCCTGCAAACACGCAAGACTAGCACTCCTGGAAGAAAGGATATGGTGGAGACATGGCTTAGCCACAGCCTAAGGGATGTTTCCAGAATGAAACTTTCACTCTGCAGCGGAATGTGCGCTGATATGAAACTTCTTGGCAGATTAAAATTGTGTGCCGGAACCGGGACTCGAAACTGGCACCTTTGCCTTTCGCGGGCTAGTCTTGCATGGTTCGCAGGAGAGCTTCTGTGAAGTCTGGAACGTAGGAGGCGAGGTACTGGCGGAAGTAAAGTTTTGAGGCGAAATCGTGAGTCGTGTCGGGATAGTACAGTCGGTAGTGCGCTTGCCCGCGAAAGGCAGAGGTCCCAGGTTCGAGTCCCGGTTCCGGCACACAATTTTAATCTGCCAGTAAGTTTCATATCAACGCACACTCCGCTGCAGAGTGAAAGTTTCATTCTGGAATAGCGCTCCTATCACACTCCCATGGGGTACGCCTGACGATACACTCGTCTCTGATGAACACTCGCCGCCGAGAACAACGTACCTTATACTAAAGACGACACAAACATCCATGCCCGAGAGGGGATTCGAACCTCCGACGGGGACCGGCCTCGCATACCGGAGCCACAGAGTAACATATACAGAGGAGCAGCCCCCCCCCCCCCCCTAAACCACTGTCCTACCCTCCCCTCGTAGTTCCGTAAGATGCAGGTGTCAGGCGGATCGCTGGTTTAGGGTGCCTCTTGCACGTTAGAGGGTACCGTTGATGGGAGGCTGAGGGGAGAGCTCGTGCCGCCTGCCACGAGGCCACGGCTGTGTCCGGCTTGCTGGCTTTTGAGGGAGGTGTTGGTGGGGACAGCCGCTACCTGCCGCCTGCTCTGGCCAGTTGAAAGAGCTGCTTCTGACCGCAGCACCATCATGGGACATCTTACGGAACAGCTGGAAACCCTCCCTCACCACACCCCTGAGCGTAGTACCGGGCCCTTACGGAGGTTTCCCGTCTGTATATATTTATCTGTGCCGGAGCATAGCGCCTCAATGTGCTCGGCCACTCCTCAGCGGCCCAGTGGCGTCATGCTAGTGCCGGCACCGCCTGCAGGCTGGGTGATTACCGCGCTGTACTCAGCGGCGCAGGGCTGCCGCAGGGAGGGGCGGCCTCACGCGCGTATCAGATGCGGCGGCGCGCTGAATCAGGCTGGCCAACTGTCATTAGCGCCGCCGCTAGCGCAATCCCGCGGATTAGCAGCCGTGCCGTAAAGAGCGCGCCTATCGCGCGCCGCCATCTTAATAACACGGCGCGCGACAGTTGACGGAAGTTACGCGGGCCGCGGCCGCTGATACGCGCTAATGGCAGGGCAACGTCTGTGTTAGCGCCAGATGCCATCGAGCCGCCACGTCGTAAATTCGGGCGCGGATGGGACTGGATTAGTGTCCTCGTTACGTGCGCGCCGCAGTGCATCTGCGAAATTATAGGGCGACGACGGCGAGGGCGGAGACCGCCTCGTTCCGGAGGTCGCGGTAGCCGCTAGGGCGGCGCCACGGAAGCGGTTTGGTGCAACGTAAACTTCCTGTCAGACAGGTAGCCAACTGAGGCGACTGCGTAAAATCTTACCTAGCTTCCAGGCGGGTTTAGTTGTAGGGGAACAAGCCTTCCCTAATCTATTTTGTGCCAGTTGCATATCACGATATGCGCACTGCAAAACTGAGAATAACTCTGGAGATACGAGGTACGTCCACAAAGTAAGTTCCGTTTGGTTATATAAACCAAACGTGAACAGATACAGAAGAAAATATTTATTGTAGTAAAATCTGCAACTGTTCAACTACTTTTCTACATAACTTACGAAATTTTGTAGGCACTTTTCATAGCGTGGGACAAGTTATTGAATGCCTTCTTCATAGAAAATTGCCGCCTGTGTATTCAACCATGTGGTAAACATGTTCTTTCAGCTCATCATCGTTGAAGCGTTGACCACCAAGGCAAGATTTTAGGTGTAAGAAGAGATGAAAGGAATCTTCTTCTTTCCTTCACGTTGCCGCCCGACCTCACAAGGCGAATGTGACCAAACAACTCCTACGGAAATTTCACTAAAACTGGCTATATGGAAGGACAGCAGCAACGTCTGTGGACAAAGTTCTTGCATCAAGGGAAGATCTCAGGCCCGTACGACAACATTCCCAACTGCTTAATGGCATGCATTGTGGATAGAGAGGGCAGAGTGGGCGCGATTTCTCTTGTGCTGGAGCCAGTGTTCCACAGGTTCGGGTTGTCTGTGCATTTGTAGTGATCACGGTTTTTAGATGACATAGTTATAAATTATAACCATACCTGTCTAGTCAGCAAACAGGTCTTCAAACGTTTGTAAAGGTATGCAACCAAACAGCAGTGGTCATCCGTCTCTAGATTTACGCACGACTTCCACTAAATCAGCTCTATTTAACAGGAGACCTGTGTCTGAATCTTGGAACCGCAGAAAAATTGAATTGTCCCCAGCTAATGTCGTTCATTCTTTAGTGGCTACGTAGCAGTGGCTGAGCCAGAAAACTTGCTACCGGCTGAAGGGTTCCACCTTCTGACAATTTATGGTTAGGAAGCAGACGGGACAAGATTGCTATCAGACAGTAGAACGACCTTCCCTCCATTATCGATGGACATTCACTGTATCCCGACATATGGCTGAAAATTACTTAAAATTTTGTGGCATCCTCCATTGGTAATGCTGCAATTCAGTATGGTGTTGGCCTTATTGACAGCTTCCACTCTCGCAGGCATACGTTTAATCAGGTGCAGGTAGGTTTCTTGGGGAATGGCAGACCGTTCATCACGGAGTGCTGCACTGAGGAGAAGTATCAATGTCGATCGGTGAGGTCTGGCACGAAGTCGGCGTGCCGAAAGATCCCAAAGGTGTTCTATAGCATTATTGTCAGAACTTTGTTCAGTCCAGTCCATTACAGAGATGTTATTGCCGTGTAACCACTAAGCCACAGGCTGTGCATTATGAACAGGTACTCGATCGTGTTGAAAGATGCAATTGCCATCCATGAATTGCACTTCAACATTAGGAAGAAAGAAGGTGCTTAAAACATCAATGTATGCCTGTGCTGAGATAGTGCCACACAAAACTATGAAGGGTGCAAGCCCCCTCCATGAAAAACACGACCACACCATAACACCACCGCCTTCAGATTTTAATGTTAGCCCTACACATGCTGCCAGATGACGTTTACCGGGAATTCGCCATACCCACACTCTGCCATCGGAGCGCACGTTGTATAGAATGATTCATCACTCCACACAACGTTTTTGCACTATTCAATCGTTCAATGTTTACGCTCCTTGCACCAAGCGAAGCGCCGTTTGCCATTGACCTGCGTGATTTGTCGCTTGTGGACAGCCGCTCTCACCTCCCGCCTGTCATAGTACCTTGGAGTGCCCTGATGTAATTTGTAATTTCTATGTGATGGTCTGGATAGATGCAAGCCTGGTACACTGTACGACTCTCATCAACAGTCGCCTTCGTACTGTACGTGTCCCTTCACGTTTCCTCTTCACTATCACATAAGAAACAGTGGACCTAGGGATGTTCAGGAGTGTGGAAATCTAGCGTACAGACATCTGACACAAGTGACACCAAATCACCGGACCACGTTCGAAGTCCGTGAGTTCCGCGCAATGCCTCATTCTGGTCTCTGACGATGTGTAATGGCTACTGAGATCGCTGATATGGACTACGTGGCAGTAGGTGACAGTAAAATTCACCTAATATGAAATAAATTGTTTCCTGGGTTGTCTGGATACTTTGATCTCATACTGTGTTTGAAGAGATCTGATATACACTCCTGGAAAAGGAAATAGAGCACCATGAGTTCATCGACCCAGGATAGGTAAATTTTATGGACACATTCTTCAGAATTTATACAACACACGATCACAGAGGCAGAACCATACTCACTTGAATACAGTCACCAGAGCGTGTGCAATGTCGGCGTTAGTACCGTGTATAACCTCCTTTTGCTGCAATGCAAGATGTAATTATTCCATGGAGACGATCGTAGAGGTGCCAAATGTGGTTTTTTGGGTTGGCCTGCCAAGCATTTTGCACCTGGATCTTCAGTTGGGCCACATGTTATGCAGCTCATGCAGATCGCCCAGCATGATGTTTTATGTGGTCCCAATCATGCCCAGTGGGGGACATATCTGGGGACGTGCTGGCCAGGGTAGTTAACATACACCTTGAAAAGCACGTTGGGTGGTTGGGATACATGTGGACGTGCAGTGTCCTCTTGGAAAAGCATATTGCCATCATGGTGCATGAGTGATAGCTAGACAGGATCAATGATGGTTTGTCGGCCGCGGTGGCCGAGGGGACTGAGGCGCTTCAGTCACGGTCTGCACGGCCACTACGGTCGGGGGTTCGAATCCCCCATCGGGCATGGATATTTGTGCCGTCCTAGTTAGTAAGTAGTTCATAAGTAGTTTGTAAGTTTAGGGACTGATGACCCCGTAGTTAAGTCCCATAAGCTTTACAAATATTTCAACATTTTCAATGATGGTTCAATTGTACCGTACACTGCTCAATATTCTCTAGACGATCACTACACGAGAACGGCCAGTGTAGCATATGGTACCCCACACAATGATGCACGATCATCCGTGCCGTTAGGGTGTCCGCTCATTTCCCAACATCGTTCAGCCCTCATGCAGTGGTGTGACAGTAGGCGCCGATGAAACGAGGAATGGACATTTGTCGTCTTCAGTTATGAGACTCGCTGCTGTCTTAGTGCCAATGATGGTCGTACGCGTGTGTGGGAGCACGAAAATCTGGAGGGTACGCTACAGAGGCAGACGGGGCCGATACCTGACATCATGGTGTGGGGAGTCATATCCTACATTGGCCTTTCTCCTCTGGTGACTGTCGAGGGAAAAATTAATAGTGCACGGTACGCTGAAACTATCATTGTACCCGTATTGCCACCGTTCATGTGTTGAGCGTAATGTCAGCGCCACATGACAGAAGCACGAGAACGATCGTCAAGAAGGCACCGGATGACCGGCAGCCAATCACACGCCGGCGCAGCGCCTCTTGGAGAGAGCAACCGGGAAGCGTGCTCTCTACAAGCTGTTATATCTAAGCAGGCATGCGTCTGGGAGAGCCCCTTGAACTCGGCTCCGTAATAGACAGTCACTAGAACTCGGCGCAGCTAAGACGTCGCCGCGAGTAGAGAAAGACATATGTTTAGAAGTTGACTGTATATGTAAATATTAGTAAGTAAAACTTGTATTACCAATCAGTATAGCTGTTTTAGCTGTCCACGCAACCTACGCGTCTTGACCACAAGATAGGCCGCGAGGGACAAAAAAGATCAACAAGATGATATGCTTTTCCAGCAGAACAATGCATATCCACACTTATTCCGTACAACCCAACGTGCTCTTCTAGGTGTGTGTCAACTACCCCCGATCGTGATTGCGGCGCGCCAGTCACGGTCTGCACGGCCACTACGGTCGGGGGTTCGAATCCCCCCTCGGGCATGAATATTTGTGCCGTCCTTAGTCTTAGCTAGTTCATAAGTAGTTTATAAGTTTAGGGACTGATGACCCCGTAGTTAAGTCCAATATGCTCTACAAACATTTGAACATTTGTCAACTACCCTGTCCATCATTATCCTCAGATCTGTCCCTCATTGAGCCTGTTTGGGACCAGATGAAACATCGTGTAGGCCGGTCTGCATGAGCAGCGCGAAATCTTGCCCAACTGATGCACCAGATAGAAACTGCATGGCAGCCATTCCACAATACTAGATTCGGCACCTCTATGATGGTTTCAATGGGAGACTTGCAGCTTCTATTTCTGCAAAAGTAGTAAATACACGGTAGTAGTGTCGACATTGCTCTGGCTCTGGTGGCTGTAGTCAGGTGCGTATAGCTCTGTCTGTGTGATCGTGTGTTGTGTAGATCCTCAAGACTGTATCAATCAAATTTCCCTCTGCTGGGTCGATGAACTCATGGTGCTCTTTCTTCGTTTTGCAAGAGTGTAGTTAGTGCAGGTATAGCTTTTTATGGCGACGTTGGAGGTGAAGGCTGAGTGGACGCACGCTTGCACGCACGCACACAGACGGGCAGTGAAGCGCCCACGTGTGGCGGTCGTCCTTGCCGGCGGGCCGCGGCGCTAACCGGCGTCGGATATGGGGCGGCTGGGAGGCGGTGGCGGTGGCGCCGGCGCCTGTTTGGCACGTCTGGCCGGCCAGGAGGACCAAGGCCGCCAGCCAGCGGTGGGAATGCTCGGCGCAGCTGCAGCGGCCGCTCCGCGCTCCAGCCGCCCACCCGCTAACTGGTCGCGACCCACCGGCAAGTCTGGCCGGCGCGAGTGCACGGCACGGCGCCGGTTCCCTGCCGGCCAAAACACCTGGCCGCGTCTGCCTCTGGTGGCGCCTCAGGAGCCTCTGCTGCCCGCAGGATGAGACGCTGCGGAGAAGAGTGCCGCAGCCGTGCTCTCACTGCGAAACCAAGATATCGTCTTCGTCGTGATCTTCATAGTGGATAGTGACGGCGCAGCCTACGTGCTACAGTGAAATGCGGTAAAGATCTAAAAGAGCAAATAAATAAATAAAATGAAATAAAAGAAAAATGATGCCAAAGATTGCTTTTTCGCAAATTCTTTATTTTCGAATAATCCGTTTCAGCAGTCTAGCTGCCATCGTCAGGTGCTCTACAAATATACAAGGAAGAAGGTAACAACTGCACACAAAATTTATACGAAAAAACTTGTTAAAAAATATGTTCAAATGTTTGTTAAGCTTAAGGGACTTAACTGCGGGGTCACCAGTCCCTAAACTTACAAACTACTTATGAACGACCGGCTGAAATAATTGCTGTTGAATCTGCCGGGTTATATGGTCGTGGTCGAGGAAACATATCTACTCCTGACGTTTCGTCCAGAGCTGCGCTGGACATCTTCAGAGGTGCTACTGGTGGTGGTGAGTCTCGGCAAGACTCACCGCTACCAGTAGCACCTCTGAAAATATCCAGTGCAGCTCTGGACGAAACGTTAGGAGCATATATGTTTCTTCGACCACGACCATATAACCGGAAGATTCAACAGCAATTACTTATGAACTACCTTATACTAAAGACGACACAAACATCCCAAGGGGGGATTCGAATCCCCAACCTAGCGGCCGTGCAGACTGTCTCTGCCGCGCCGCAGACCGCTCGGCCACTGCGGCCGGCTCTTATTTGCCTAATGTTAAATATTTACCGTTTACATCAAATAACACAAGCTTGTTGATGTTTATGGAAAGTGCTTAGTTCAAAAAACTTGCTTGTTTCATCGTATATTATAAAATATAACATTAGGCAAATGTAAACATTTTGTATGCAGTTGTTACATTCTTCCTTGTATATTCGTAGAGGACCTGATGATGGCAGCTAGACTGCTGAAACTGGTTGTACAAAAATGGAAAATTTGCAAGAAAGCTATCTTTGGCATCATTTTTCTATTAAAGCAGATCGCAAACTGTAGAAAATGAAATAAATAAAGTAAGAAAAGAAAGAAAAAAACCATCAAAGAATCAGCAATAGCAGAAAGAAGCCGCTTTAGAAATAAAATACAAAATTTTGAAGGCTTTAAAAGCAGAAGAAATAAAACTTCAGGAACAACATGGGCATAAGAAAGGAAGAGAGCCCATGGGGAGAAAATGATGGATTACCGGAAAAATAGGAAAAAAACAACAAAGGAAGAAAAGGAACTGAAGTTGTTAACGATTGTAAAGTAATAATAATAATAATTATTATTAATAATAATAATAAAAATTACCTTAAACCATGTGTGGCCCTGATATTTATTTATTCCATTCCCTCGCAGTGCATATCGTCACCAATCCTCTCTCTCTATTCATCTGTTATTTTCCCATCTTGCTTCCCACCCTCTCCTATCACGGCGCCCCTCTTTCACACCCAAACCCGTTTCTATCTCTCTCTCCTCTCTGTTCATTCCGTCTCTCCAGTTCATCTTCTCCACCTCCTGTCTATGAAAAATAACATACATCTGTTAAATCTTGTGGAGATCACTCAAACACTGTCCAATTTTATTGAAAGTTACCACTTGTCATGGATACGCTAACCTGCGTTTTATAAAAACGCTTCCCATTAAAACATTCTTACATGGACGAAATTGATAATAAACGATGTCAAATTGTATAGTATGTTATCCTCTTGTTTTCATTGCCAACTATGCAAAATTACTTTAAGGGGAATAAAATTGTTGATTTTGTAGACGTTGGTAAATAAAGTATGCTCCACCATGCGACATGCGAAATTCCACGTAGACTAGCGATCTTCTTCCTTGTTTTCATAGCTACGTGTACAAAATTACTTTTCAGATCGGAATAAAGATGTTTCCAAGTCTCTTAACCTGTAAGTAAAGTACCCTTCGCCATTTACCATACAAAATTTTATGTAGATAGTGACTTTCCTTTTGAAGGTCAAGTGTGTAAAATTCCAACACTATCGAAATTCAACTGTACGAACTGGAAACAATCAAACAACCACATCATGTAGTACTCTTGTTTATAAATACGAAAGACAAGAAAAAATCTACAGCTAAATTTTCGTCTTCATGTATTAATATTATGACGTATCAATGGAGCAGCACTCTGTCCCTTTTGCTTCCTACAACTGCAACTCCCGAACAGTTGTATATGGCGGGTTGCCTTTAGAGGGAATAAAATAAATACATTATTCGAAATAAATAAATAAATAATAAAAAATACTACCTGAAACCCTGCGTTGCCCTGATATTTATTTATACCATTCTCTGGCAGCCCATCTCGTTGGATATTAGATTTTTCAGCTGTTCCTCTGAATTTCTCTCTTTTTTTATGATGCACCCCCGTAAAAGCGAACACACCAAAAAGAGAATTTTTCAAACCGGCGAAGCCATTTCTGAGTTTTAGTAACAGTGACGAGCAGCTATATATATATATATATTATACGCAGTCTGGGGTAATTGTTTCCTGCAACTTTTTTTTTTCAGTATGTTTCCGATTTGTTTCTTATCCCCGTCTCTCTCTTCACAATGGCGGCGAACATTGCTTCCTGTGCATTCGCATCGTTTTGTGTAAACTGTAGCGAGTAAACTGTAGCGTTATGCTGGTGACTTATTAATATTCGGAAGGTTCGCACAAAAAATGGGTATCGCCGTCGTGCATGGACGACAAACTCCTAATACCTCCTAATATCGGCAAGGTTTAATCGCCGTAAAGTATCGTGACGACATGTTGTGACCTCATGACTGGCTGCAGGCAAGATGCTGCAGTCCCAGTCTTCGTACTGATGGACGATAATGCTCGACCTCGTAGCGCAAGTCAGGTCCTTTTTTCCTTGCAAAGACAGATTTTGTACGCATGGTGAGGCCTGCACACTCTCACGATTTAAATCCCACAGAGCAAGTCTGCGAGGCACTATGGAGACGGATTGCATCACCTTAACAGCCAACAACTACTCTCAAAGACTTTACTGCTGTCCTGCAAGAAGAATGGGTGTCGTTGCCTCAGCATGTGGTTCATGACATCAATACCAGCATGCCCCGTGATTATCAGGCGCATACTGCTGCCAGCGGTATCAACCGAGCCGGCCGCGGTGGCCGAGGAGATTGAAGCGCTCTAGTCACGGTCTGCACGGCTACTACGGTCGGGGGTTCGAATCCCCCCTCGAGCATGGATATTTGTGCCGTCCTAGTTCGTAAATATTTCACAAGTAGTTTGTAAGTTTAGGGACTGATGACCCCGTAGTTGAGTCCCATAGACTATACAAACATTTGAAAATTTTTTTGTGGTATCAACCGACTGTCAAAATTTTTGTTAATATTCTGAAACGAAGAAAGCATTGTTTGGTACCTTAGAAGTGCTGCTGTTATTGTTTCTACTTCCCGACCACCAGTTTTACTGTTTTGTGACAAAATAAACATAACTTTGCAAAATTTCCGTTTGTTGCTATAATTTTGGAGACTAGCGTGTACACGTGATTAGTACTGTTATTAATTAACACACTACTCTACAATTAATGCACCTTAATTCGTCTATGAAATACAAGTACGTCTAGCAGAAATAATCGAAAACGTGCTTTAGTACCTGTCACACATCTGACGTGTTTAATAGATCATCAAAACATTTTGTTCTTGTATGCTGAACTCAACTTCGATATAGGTCAATTTTTCCCTCTAGGTTTGCAGATATGAACATCAATGTTCGTCTAAAATTCTGATGCATTATGTGTGAGGACTTCCAGTAGCGAATACATATATTATTTTGGAGCAGTTTAAAAGTCTAATTCTTCGATAAAGTACTTACATGACGACCACGGGTTCGCTTCGGCCCATTAGTACTTTCTTTCTAAGTGATGAACAATTCAGGAAATTATAATATAAGGGTTGATGGTTAATTAGTCGGTTTCCAAGACAAGAAACTGTCTGTAATTCTTTCCTGCTACAGAATTTAGCACGGCGGTACATTTTCCTTCGACGTCCTTCATTGCGGATCAACGTGCCGTTTCATTACACGCTTCAGTTTGGAGGACAACCAAAAGTCCGCTGGGGACATATCCAGGAAATACGAGGGGCAATCCAAGACTATTCTCAGTTTCTTGGAAAGAAACTCGCCTATCATTATTTATTTGTGGGTTGGGACATTGTCGTGGAGGAGTGACAAGGATGTTGCGACTCAGTATTCGCGCACCAATGATCGAGAATCAGAATTACAACTTTGCCCTTCCGGTAGCAACTCCTTGTAACACATTAGTTTGAAAAAATTTTCCCTACTGGAAGCGTAACTTTTGTCGGCTGCTGTGGGTTCAATCACACTGCACTCTGCCGCTTTGTACTGGCCCATATGGGACAGAGGGACAGACCTGTTACAATCGAATTCGTGAAATATCTGTATAGGCTAATTTTAACACGTCCTTGAAGTTTTGTACTCTGCCACATATATCATCGTCTGAAAAGTCGTTCGGTACAAATAATGCACAGACTGCAGTACAAACGATGCATATATCTCCGTTTTGCAATGACCCTCGGTTAGAACTCAGTGCACAATAGTTTTTATATTTCCTAACAAATCCTCTGCAAGTACTACAGAAAAAAAAAGACGCATGTCTTGTGCAATAATTTTGCAAACTTTTGTCTGTGTGACTCATTCGTGACTTTTGTACCCGTGGCACAAATGAAAAGTTTGTAAGCCTATTTGTCCAAACTACTATGAGCATCATTCCCTAGACTTACAGTTTTAACTTAAGCTAAGAATATATATATATCCTCCCCTATGGACGACATGAAGCTCTGGCGGGAACGGCCTCCCAATCAGTAGCCTTAGACCACGCGGCCATTCCACGTGTGGCTTCGTGGCACATCCTAGCGGTCTCAAAGTACAGTCTACCAACGACAGCGATTTGAAAGACTTAAACAATCACAGTCATAAACACCGTAAACATATGTAGCGTTGCACTGGTGATTCCTCAAATTTAACACACAACTTTATGTTGTCTCGCTACACCTTTGACTTGTTTCGGCGAGTTTCAGTCGCGTACACACTTACTGCAAGAGCGTTCCTACACAGTTATTGAAACTTAAAGGATCATGAGGCCGCAAACACACGGGATGATACTGCAGTTTTTAATCTCACGCAAGCAGTCCTAAGAGAGCAATCTACCCCATTTACTTATTCAAGTTAACACGCAGCATCAAGTTCTGATATGACCATTGTTGTACAGAATTCAATATTGTTTCTTCAAAATTTTAGGAGAGTCCACTTTAGAGAACCATTTAATTGTTGTTTGTTCTCTCTTTAACGGAATTTTTAAAACATTGCAAAATTGTCAATTCTGCTTGCTGTGAGGGTGGAAGGTCGTCCACAAATATGAGAAATAAGCGTGAACTGAAAATTGAACCCAGTGGAGCTATCTTTGTGATTCTACGTTTCCAACATTTCTTGAATTATTCAGTAAAAGTGTGTGCTCTCTGTTTGTCTATTCGTGTCTGGTCCTCAAGCTGATAAAATTATGGACATCAATTTCGAATGAAGTAATAGTTAAATTGTATGTGATGGACATACCCACAAATCTTGGAAGCTACAGGACTGGAGAGTATGAGAAAACGTGTGCAAGGGGAGATTTTGTAGGTAGGTGATTGACAGAACAGTGTTTGTTATACAGGATGCGAAACAATCTCTAGAATCGTCAAGGCAGGAAATGATGCGAGGATATAAAATTATACTCATACATCCATAAATTATATTGCAACGCAGCTTTTCGCCCTGATGGTTCGACAGCCTTCGAGAGCACTTACGTCACGGAAATTTCCACATATGTGGCAGACGGGGCCACTGGTGTGTACCTAACCAACTCTCCTCATTTTCGCTTTTGAGCCTTTTTCAAGGTAGTCCATTTCCCGGGAACATTACCGCATACGAGACGAGAATGAACCGAAACATGTGCATAAATTTAGCCCCTCCAAGGTCCCGTCGGCGCCTAGCGTTAGCGACTTTCAAGCTAACGAGAAAGGGTTCATGTCTAACAGGCCGCTAATGCGCGCTCGGGAACAGACTTTCATTTGCCAGCGGAAGTGGGCAGACGTCAGCGCGTGTTAAACACACTGTTGAGAAAATTATGGAACAACAGCACCCGTCGCCGCGTTTTAGAAGCAAGTGAACCACTTTTATTTCCATTGTACTTATTTGTCCTGGTCCGATAAGCGCCTTCAGTTTCTCTCACACATCGGACCAGGGTTTTATCCACACAATACTTTTAAATTATGCAATACTTGAGAAATCACACGTTTAATATTATAAAAATATGCAAAATGATATTAATATAACTAAAAATATTAATCTTCCTGGAAGATTAAAACTGTTTACCGAACAAGGATTCGAACCCGTGATCTCTTTCTTACGCGGAAAGTGTTCTTTAATCTCTCATGAAGTTTCAGCACACACTCCGCTGCAGAGTGAAAATATCATTCTTGAATTAAAAATAATCTGAAACAGATTTGGAATAAATTCATTGATGATATAAATAACAAGTAATATCGTTAGTTACAGCGAAGTCACTTCTACTAATACTACTGCGTTCAGTAATAATAATACTAATAATAATGACTGTAAGACTAAATAGGTTCAATTAGAAGGGAGATTACAGAAAAGGGGATTGAAAAGAATGATATTCTAAGGAGAGATCCGCTGAAAAAAAGTTTCAGGTTTTCATTGCCAGACGAAACTAAGCAAGAAAATTTGAGAAAAGTTGACAGAAGTTCCTAGATAACAGCACTGTCACAAAATGAAAAGTTATGGGAACAACCATCAGCTAAATCTGAGGTTCGTTCCAAGTTTACCAATCCATTCTGTGAAAACCGCACATCAATCGCACTTTCCGTTTCCGCAAGATTTGCGGTGCAAGTGTTAGGTGATTCACGCTGTATATTATACATCTACCGTAGGATACTGTATTAGTATTTTTACAGAACCTCACAGTCTTTTGCGTTCTCCTTCTCTATTTTATTTTACTTTAGTGTGAAATCATTTTAATAACAAATGTCTTATCAATTTCAACATAAATTCAGAAACCCTGAGATGGTTTTTCGTCTCGAAAATGTCCAAGACATTGAAGATAAAGGTGAAGCAAATAATTATGACAATTATCTATGGAACACAGAAGCTGAATTAAAGTTTGTGACATGGAGGGAAGTCGTACTTAGACTATTATTTATTTTTATTTCACTTATTTATGTATTTATTCTGCTGTCGTTTTCAATGAGCCGTTATCTAGAAGCTAAAATAGGTCGTATTTTGCACAGGTAACTGATTTTTTACACTGAATAATTTCTTCTTATAACTAGTTAAATTTAACAATATACAGGTTAACTAACTTATAAAATAAAACTATGAATAATAATTAGAAAAATTAATTAAATAATACATATAAATTTAAGAAGAAGAATAAGTAGAGACTAGAGCCAGTACAGACGTTTATGTTGAAAAACAAAGTGAATGAATAACATAAATTTATTTAATAGAAGAAGGTGATAAGAGAGGGAAAGATGGAGAGGATGGAGTCCGACACATTGTGATGCTTGAGGATCGAGGACTTGGCATTCCCATCAAGTCGTCAACCCTCAACCATCGTTAGTATTATCTATAACAGTTTAACAGGTTTAAAGTGCTGTTTTGCCGTTGACAAAGGGCTACAATTTCATATTTGTCCTTACTCAAATCAAAATTTCAAATGTTTGTATAGCTTATGGGACTTAACTACGGGATCATCAGTCCCTAAACTTACAAACTACTTATCAATTAACTTATCCTAAGGACGGCACAAATATCCATGCCCGAAGGGGGATTCGAACCCCCGACCTTAGTGGCCGTGCAGACCGTGACTGAAGCGCCTCAGTCCCCTCGGCCACCGGGCCCGGCTTGTCCTTACTACTACAGTTATACTAATTATTGTCTATTAAATGATGATCACTGTCCGCGGTCGTGTTGGTTTCTGTGTTGAGCTCCGTGTTGTTGTCCCTGTCGTGTTCTCGATTTCGGTTCCTTTGCTGGTAAACTCTGTGCACTTAGACTATTCCGAAGCGCCTAAATCGTTAGTGATGCGGTGGTCTAACGGTAAGACGTTTGCCTAGTAAGCATGGACGTCCGTATTTGAGTCCCGGCCGCATCACAAATTTTAATTCATTGCTTCACCTTTATTCTCAACAAACGTCTTGTTTGCGTCCTTAGACGCTATAATATGAAGAGGATCGCGCGGGATAGGCTAGCGTGGAGAGCTGCACCAAACCACTTCTGGGACTGAAGACCATAACAGATGTACCAGGGAAGGACAGAAATAATTGTCCGTCACTTTCAGATCTTCCCTCGTAGCTGCGGAAAGCACGCAAGCTGCACAGTACCTTGTCTAGGATGCGCTGAGCGACAGCACGATCCAGTCCACCTCTTGCAGGCGTGCGTGCCAGAAGACTCGTGACTGGCCGTTCGTGGTGCAAACTCTCTCTCGTCTAACACATAAGGCTGGCTCGATAGCCTGCGCTCGCATGCCGATAAACGGCGACCGGCTCACCGTCCGTTTCTTCGCCGCCCCTTCCCCCTCCCCCTGCAGTAATGAGATGCCCGCGCACACCGCAGACGTTCTGTCGCAACCTCAGCCGCGGATACAGTGACTAAGTGTGCCACCGTATCCGCCGCATATCAAACGCAGACTCCGGCCGCCGCCGGACACTCCCTGCGCGTCGAGCGGCGGGACTCGCCGTGATCGATGCGAGATAGGAACAGGTTTACAAGCGTGTCAAGGAAACGCCCGGCCGCGTGTGTCTCTCGCTGTACATCCGCCTTCTACCGCACTCATTTGTCTCCGCTGCGCTCTGGTAAAGGGAACAGCACCAGCAGGTAGCGCACTGCAGACCGTCATTTCAGTGGTCGTCCTATTTTTCTGGTTATAATAATAATAATTTCGTGTGGCTCATTGGCCTTTGGCCTGGTGCAACTCTTTCAATTGGACGCCACTTCGGTGACTTGCGTGTCTTTAGCCTACCCCAATTATCGAACCTGGGAAAGGGACCTACAGCTTAACGTCGAATCCGAACCACGTGTCGTTTGTCGCAACTCCTCACATCGTTGAGAGGTGAAGGATGTGTTAAAGTGAAGACAAAAAATCCGAGGTCCAACCGGGTTTTGAACCCGCGACCCTTCGATTTCCAGTCGATCACTTTACCCCAAGACCACCGGTTCAAGGAACTATAAAGACATTGAGGGGCCAACTTGGGGGATACAAGAAACAATGGCATAGCCATATTCACAAGCACAGAAGGCGACACAACTTTGCAATGCAGCTCCTTTTCTAAGGCGTCATTCGAACGATTAAACTTGCATATACGGGGGTTGGAACTTAGATGGTGGCAACCTACTATTAACAACCGATGCAAAAGCGTTACATGTTTGTACCTGTTACTGTCCTTCAGAGTAGTCACCAGCGTTGTGTAGAGCCCTTTTCCACTTAAGTGGAAGGCGTGGTATACAGTTAGCAGAGTCTGTTCTGTTAAGGTGCGAAAGTAGCGGTCTACTGCCTGTCGAAACTCAGGATCAGTTCTGAAGCGAATGCCACCAAGTGGTTCCTACATCTTCTGACTCAAATCAGAGTCACAAGGACTCAAGTCCGGGTAATATGGTCGATGGTAAAGTAATGGAGTGACACGGACTTTGATGTACCCAAATTCACAAACACATACGGCGACAGTACAAAACTTTGCAATGCAGTTCCTTATCTAAAGCGTCACACGTACGGTTAAACATGCATATACGAGAATTGGAACTTAAATGGTGGCAAACATTTATTAACAACCGATGCAAAAGAGTTACATGTTTGTACCTTCTACTGTCCTTCAGAGTAGTCACCAGCGTTGTGTAGAGCCCTTTTCCACTGAAGTGGAAGGCGTGGTATACAGTTAGCAGAGTCTGTTCTGTTAAGGTGCGAAAGGAGCGGTCTACTTACTGCCTGTCGAAACTCAGGATCAGTTCTGAAGCGAATGCCACGAAGTGGTTCCTACATCTTCGGACTCAAATCAGAGTGAAAATGACTGAAGTCTGGGTTGTATGGTCGATGGTAAAGTACTTCCCAGTCCCTTCGACAGAACAGAGTAGACTCAGCTTGCACTGTATGCGTCCTCGCACTATCGTGCAAAATGATGGGTTGGTTCCGCAGAAAGTGTTGCCAATTCTTTCGCTATGCTGTCTCAGGTGATGCTCCAGAAACGAACAGTAATACTGTGCAATGACTGCCGTGGAGGAATGTCATGCTTAGGGATAACATCAGCACAGTCGTACACAAGAATCATGAAAACTTTCACCATACTTGGGCTCAGACCCACATTCGACTTTCGCAGCGACCCATAATTATGTCATTCGTTATATTAGCTTTTCAGTTTTGACTCGTTCGCTGTGGCCCATAACTCACCCAATGTTATGATACGGTGTACGAAAACCCCTCCTTCACGCTAATAGCGCTGCAAGTGCGTGCGAGTAGCGTCGTAAAGAATCCTTTTCTGCATATCCGTCAATTCATGTGGAACCCATCCTGACGCAATTTTTCGCATACCCAGGTGGTCCTTCAGGATGCGAAGCACAGTCGTATGCGCTAATCAGATTTCGTGGGCGAACTCACGAATCGTCGGGAGTCTATCACTGTCCACTAACGTGCCAATAGTACGCACGTCTTCTTCAAATACGGTAGGTCGACGTGCCTGATGCATGTTTCCCACAGTTTACCGACCTTCGTTGAAGGATTTTACCCAACGTGCACTATTCTGTACGGTAAAACCGATTCCCCGCACGCATCTTGAAGACCTTGATGATATTTTCGTGCTGTACGACCTCCGGCACATTCAGTCTTGATCCAGCTCCGTTGTTTAGAAAACATAGTGACACCGTTAAGTTAGACCGCTCGCTCACAAGTAGTTGTGTTACTTTCGAATGTGCGCACGCCGGTGACGTAGGACGGGCGAACCTATTTGCTCTGATGTAAGGTAGGTTTGTCAACAACGTGTGCTATCACTGACAATAGTAAATTCCATTGCATAGTGTGTTCACAGCAATGTTGCCACTATTTAAGTCCCAACCCTCGTATGAAAATAAATATCAGAAGGATACAAAACCAACCGCAGTCTCTCAGCAGAGGTAATAAGGCCTGGACCTTACGGGATATCAGTTAGATTTTACACGAAGCATGTGAAGGAACTTGCCCCTCCCCCCTTCTAGTAGCAGTGTATATTAGGAGTCTGAGGGAAGGTGCGTATCTAAAGACTGGAAAAAAGCGCAGGTCATGCCCGTTTTCTGGAAGGGTCGTAGATTAGATGCGCAAAACTAAAAACCAACATATCTGACGTCGCTCAGCTGCAGAATTTTGGAACACTTTCTTATGTACAAGTATTACTAGGGAAGTATTACTAGATGGAAGAAAACTGTAACATATTCGATCGTTCCAGTATCTGAGAAGCTTGATAACTTCCAATGGAAGTTGTACAGAAGAAGTAAGATGCAGAATATACCTGAGAAAATAAGGGTTTGGGAGAATGAAAGGCCGGCTGCAGGGGCCGAGGGGAGTAAGGCGCTGCAGTCACGGTCTGCACGGCCACTACGGCCGGGGGCTCGAATTCCCCCTCGGGCATGGATATTTGTGCCATCCTAGTTCGTAAGTAGTTCATAAGTAGTTTGTAAGTTTAGGGACTTATGACCCCGTAGTTAAGTCCCATAGACTATACAAACATTTGAACATTTTTTTGAGAATGAAAGATTTAGTGACAGCCAGGAGCGTCCCCATTAATTTCGGAAGAGGTTCGCCAAATGTTTTGTATGGAGCGTGGTGTCTTCTGGTTGTGAAATGAGGACAGTCAGAATGAAAGAAGAAAAATATTTAGAAAGTTTTGAGTTGTGGTTATGGAGATGAATGTAGGAAGTTAAATGGTCTGACATAATGAAAAATGAGGTATTGAACCAGTTAAAAGACGAAAGGAACTTCTTGAGGATGATACAGATAAGGAAAACATCGTGGGTGGGTCACACATTACGTAGGAACTACCTACTGCAGAGCATAATGCAGGGGAAAGTAGAAGGAAAAAGAGAGAGAGGAAGAAGAAGGTTTGGAATGCTAACAGATGTGAAGAGAGGATGAGGTTGACCTGGACAGAAAGATATGGAAGATGCCTAGTTGATATGTGTCAAAAGACAGATTTTCTAGCCGGCCGCGGTGGCTGAGGGGACTAAGGCGCTCCAGTCACGGTCTGCACGGCCACTACGGTCGGGGGTTCGAATCCCCCCTCGGGCATGGATATTTGTGCCGTCCTAGTTCGTAAGTAGTTCATAAGTGGTTTGTAAGTTTAGGGACTGATGACCCCGTAGTTAAGTCCCTTAAGCTTAACAAACATTTGAACATTTTGAACAGATTTTCTAAATGTTTTCCGAAAGCAGCGATCACACTCTGGTAGATGCAGTGTTTCTCGACTTCCGCAAGGCATTCCATATTTCTCCACGCCATCCACTGATGAACAGATTGAGAGCATGTGGAATATCAGACCAACGGTCTGACTGAATTGAAGAGTTTGTAGCTAACTGAATGCAGCATGTCTTTCTCAACGAAGAGATGAAAGTGATTTCTGACGTGCCCCAAGTCGCTTTTCACAGTTATACAGCACGAGCCACTAACTATTGCCACCAAGAGCAATTGCGAAAGAATGATAGTAGCTGAAAAGTTTGTGGGACATAAATTGAATGGGACAATTGGGGCCAAAATATGGCAAGGTTTTCTTTCTTTCTCTTTTCTAGCGGTGTTTGCTTCAGAGATATAAAGGTCAACATCTTTTTTAATGGGATATTATAGTTTGGTACGTGTATTTTAATAGAATACACGAGATGAAACAGTAAGGTCTTTGAAGGTCAAAGAAGTTCACATTGTGAAGTCGCTCACCGATTCTGTCACACTAGAATGGCGGAAAGCTCATGGGAAGGTGGGGCGCTGACGTTCCAATTGCTATGGAAATGCCTGCGAGAGCCGAAGAGATACAGAATACCGTTCAATCCATGATAAGAAGATTGTAGAACTGCATTGATACCAATGATCATCATATCGAACACCTTCTATAAATAGACGTTCATGCCACCTTTTTAACCTTCGTTGACCAAACTATTACAATAGCTGAATTCGTCTCGATAGCCGCTATCGAAAAATAAGTACCAAGCTATAGCATTCCATTAGAAAAGTTGATCTTCTAATGGCCAGCCATGTAGGTGCACAGTTAAAGGAATAATTACACACACACATACATGTTATTCTACAACCCACCAAATACTGCGCTCTCGTATTTTGACCTTTTCAGCTCTCTATCGAACGACGTTCAAGGGACGATGAAACTCCTAGTGCTTTCTACAGGCGCGGATTCAAAAATTTGTCCCAACTTTGACGGACTGTAGTAAATAATGAAAATGAATACCTAACGGATTGCTTAAGTATCTGTTCTGACTTCGTTCTGTTGTGTTTATTAAAAATATGGAAAACGCTACGAATTTTTGTATCAAACAAATACAATATTTCAACAACTTGACTCGTCGACTTCACCAACTGCAAAGGTATCAGTTTATCAGCGCAACGAGTCACGCTTTCAAAAGACTGAATGTGGGCGATACATATACAAGGCATAGAATCCAACCCATTAAGAGGTCGAAATTTTCTGGTTGAGCAGTGGAGGTTATCAGGTATTTAGTGCAAACGTAAGATATCATTATCATTTAAGTTTCGACTAAATGTAACTTTTCTTTTGCGATCGGAAAAAATTTTGTCGTTAATTGCCATAAATTCAAACATCTGCCCTTATTTCTCGAATTAGGTTTTAGAAAGTAAGCGATAATTCACGAGTTCTCTGTTTGATTGATGATTACTGTCAAAACTGCAAGCACATCTGAGTTTATTGACTGCAACATCTGAAATAATCCGTATAAGACAGAAGACACGAAAAACTTTCTATGTAGCTGTAAAATATCACACCGTCGTATCTGATTGCCGTACACCCACAGCATCGGTCAGGTGTATTTATTGATGTCGTCACTGAAGAGAAAGGATGGTGTTTCTGCGTTGGCGCGGATGACATCAGCACAAGGGGCACCAAGTTCAGAAGAAAGTCTCCCAAGGACCCGTGTCGTACAGCTTAATGGGAAATTTTATGTCTGATTTTTACTTCCTACCACGTAATTTTTTTTTTTTTTTTTTTTTTTGGCAAGATCATGAATCATACTCGGCCTGTAGGAAATGAGAAGATGGCACAATCGATGAGTCAGAGATTAAGCATACCGGAACTTGGATAATGCTTTATAGACACGCCGACTACAGGAATTAAACAGGTCTCTCTCCCGTTATAGCTGCCATATTTGTTTGAAGAAAATTGCTCTTTGTATGGAATAATTTAAGTGAATTCGTTTAAAACAATAAATATTCGTGCCATGCCAGCTTAACAGATTTATTTTAACTGTTATCGACGTGACTGGAGCCGATAATTATTTATGCATGAATCTCCGGTGTGTACATTTCGGCGATAATAATATCGTAAAATACTTTGGAATATTACCTCTTGTAATTTAAACAGCTAATGATTACTAATAGTTCATTTTTCATGTTTTCCAAATATGTATGTTACCTGTAATGTACACTGAAGTGAAAAAGTGACGGTATACATCTCAAAATCCTGTAGGTTCTCCTTTCGTCCGATGAAGAGCATAAATTCGAAGTAACATGGCGTCAACAATTCGGAAGTCCATTACAAGAATATCCAAGTCTTGTTTCCTCTATTGCTGTCCATAATTGTCAAAATGCTATTGGTGCAGATATTTGTGCACAAACTGTCCTGCCTGCCGCAGTGGCCGAGCGGTCTGCGGCGCGCCAGTCACGTTCTGCACGGCCACTACGGTCGGGGGTTCGAATCCCCCCTCAGGCATGGATATTTGTGCCGTCCTTAGTATTAGCTAGTTCATAAGTAGTTTGTAAGTTTAGGGGTTGATGACCCCGTAGTTAAGTCCCATAAGCTCTACAAACATTTGAACATTTGAACAAACTGTCCTCTAAATTATGCCAGATAAGGGTTCGGTGGGATTCTTTCCGGGCGATTTGCAAAATCAAATCATTCGTTGGAATTGTCCTGAACGTACTTCAGTCGAAATAAGTTGTGGCGCGGTAATTTTGCGCATTGTCAATCATAAAAATTTCATCATCGTTTCGAACATGAGGTCCATGAACAGCTGCATTTCGAGCCAATGATCGGTTCAGTTGGACCAGAGAACCCAGTCCATTTCCATTTCACCATAAAGCCACCGCCAGCCTTGCAATACGTTATGGACAACTTAGGTCCCTGGATTCTTGGTGCCTGCGACACACTAGAACCCTTCCATCAGCTCTTGCTAACTGAAATCGGGAATAATCTGAGCACGACACGGTTTTCCAACCGATACTGTCACGCGCCCAGGTGAGCCACTGTATGCGACGAGAAGCTGATTGCAAGGACAGTCGAATCGGTCATCTGCTGCCTTAGCCCATTAACGCAGCATTGTCCTAAAGGGTATATACATGTTTTGATTTCTGTGGTTATTTCCCCCATGCAGGTTGTGTGTTATCATCTGACAACAGTACGAAAACGCCTCTACTTTCAGGCCATTGGTCGCTGCGTTCCCCGTGGCAAGACGTAATGCCTCAGATTTTGTTTTCTTGGCACACTATTGATACTGTAGACCTTTGACTACTGAATTCCCTAACAATTCCCAAATTTTAATGTCACATCCGTTTATTTTCCACTACCATACCACCATTAAGATTTGTTTATCCTTACCGTCTGGTCATGATCATATCGTAAACATTTTCACACGAAATGCTGCCGTACAAATGGTAGCTCTGCTTCTCCCTTTTCTACCTCGTGTACTCGATACTATCTCCCAGTGTTACTGTCGCTCTTCTATGGCTTTGGACACATCACTCTATTTGTAGGGGGTCTCTTCCAAGAACCTTGTCTCGAATAGCTACATATCTTAATCATCATTACACCGGCTGCTACATTACTGCAGATATGTTTCATGTCCATCGTTTATGGCATCGTAGTTACCGAAACAAGTATCATCACATATCTGTGAGTCCTTTTTCATGTGATGCGTGATTTCTGCTACGTAAGGTTGCTTCCTGATATGTAAGGGCATTTCAAGCTTCTTTAGCGAACAATGTAGCTGACTGCCTAAGTGTACCAAACTTGTTTTGAAACAACGTGCCTGAGCACGGTTCCAAGAATATAGCAGTTTCACACTGCTCTTGTACAGCCAGAAAATTGGTTTGATGCAACTCTACACAAAACCTTATTCCCTCCCTTCCCCCTTTCCCTGTCAGTCCATTGCTTCTATAAACGTGGTGTGTTTTCTGCCCATTCTGAGATGCCATTTTGCGCTTTCTGTCCGTTTAAGTTTTAAGCATTTGTACTTTCCATAGCATGCTTCATTTTCATCAATTTCATTCGACATCTGATATGATTAAAGAGGTCTCCTTTCGTTCTAGGGCTTGTTTTTTTCATCTAGTTGATAGTTTTGTTACTATTTCATCTCTCTAAACTTCATATCTCTCTTCTACTGTATTCCTTTCCCCCGTATCAGTCAGTCATTTAGTAATGCTCTCTCTAAAACTCTTATCTCCACTTTTAGAAAGAAGAAGTAAAATGTATAAACCTGATAATCATACTGTAGCAAATCTCACGAGGACGTGTTGAGGGGATCTTCCCATAAATATTGACTTGTCCGAAGTTATCGTTGGCGCTAACATCAAGTCGGACCTAAAAGCTTCATGTGATTCATTTGCAAACATTGACCAACCAGGAAAACAGCTACAGGGCAGAATGATGATAACGCTAGAATTCGTCACAGATGACGCACGACAACAGCATGATTCGAAAGATCTATAAAAGTCTCAGATTGTAATATAAGTATGAATAGAGCTCTCAGTAACGTCTTAATCAAGCCATTACTAAACAATAAGTCACTAATGTACGTGTATGAAGAGGGGTGTTGCTCACCAAGGATATGAACTATATGATGATCCATGTAGATCTACACCGGTCATCATAATACAATAAAATACTATATGCGATCTTGACTGATTAGTAATTTAATATTCCTTAAAACCCTCTTGATTGCAAATTTATTTATTAGTTAATGACGCGTTTCGCCCTTTAGCAGGGCATCTTCAGATTATCTGCGTGACAGAATTGACACAAAATTACAAGGCGGAATTAAATTCTGTCACGGAGATAATCTGAAGATGCCCTGCTAAAGGGCGAAATACGTCATTAACTAATAAATAAATTTGCAATCAAGACGGTTTTAAGTAATATTTATTCTAACTGATTGCTGTTGTACACCATGGATTGGAGATCATTTTGATTAGTAATTTTAGCTTAGAGCTTCCGGTACCTATATAAGCGATTTTTGATCCTTTTCGATTAGATACATATATCGCACGAGTAAGGATTGATCACAGTTCATCACATTTGCGATTTCTCGATTAGAACATAGCGACGCTTCTCTTCGTAGGTTCTGACCTTTTCATAGTACTAGATTTCGAGACAGTCAACGAATGTATTAGTAGGTAGCTACAGGGTTGTCAACAGGCTGGTTAACACATCACTAAGACATGTCTTCTCAAGTAAGAAAACTGCATGTTTTAGGTACAAACAGCAACTGACTAAAATGTTGTCAAAATGGACATGAATACCTGTCAGCACAACAGTTATAACGCCACTCTTTTAAATTTAAGAAGAGCCTTCCTTTCTTTGTTGGCAATGTACGCTTCTTTGTTTGTAATTCATACAAATCTTTGGTTTTATTCCGATCTTTGTGAAGTTTCGCACACATTACCTTTAAACAACAGAAAGATCAATATTCAGGTAAGAAACTCCAATAATACATAGTTCACGAGAAATAGAGTAGGAAACAATGAAATGCGCGATAAACAGTTCCAAATCTCAACATAATATACCGGGTCGCTTTCCGTCAAACTTGGTACACATATTCCTTCCCGTCAGGCAACAATCGTTGTGAAGATTAGACATACATACGACATTTAGTTCAGGAGATAAAACGTCATAAACAATTACATACGCTAAAAATACCTCCTCACACTATAGTGCATAATGAGAGTTTGTTCACCCAGTATCTGACAATGAGAGAGCTTACTGATTTGAACCAAAACGTGCACTTATTTGTAAACCTATATGAAAGATATTATTCGTTACAAAATCTGCAAAAGAAATAGGAAAAGAAGTTTTCGCATACTATATTTCCGCTGTTCGCGAAGTGAAACTTCAGTAACGACATGACGTTCTAGTTTGATGAGCTACACTGCTAATTGTATTCATGCAACGTTTTTATGAGTATTTACATATGCAACTGAATGTACCTTCAAAATTACATCGTAGTACTACGCACAGCAGAGAAGATATGATGTCTTGAGGTGCACCAAAAAGCGCTCTTCTACGCATGAGGTTCTAATTTATTCCATCTCTACTGCAAATTCTTTTGGCGACAAATTTTCCAGGCAGTATGAAAATATACCACCTAAAGTACCTTAAAAATGAAGCAAAGAAGTTTAGTCAATCTTTTAACAGACGAAGTAAAACCATTGCTTAGGTAGAACCTAGCTACGTAAATTCAGTGGTAGATTCTATTCGTAAAGATGGGACTGTGGCGCTTCATTCTGTCGCAGGCGTAAACTTACGAAAATACAACTCCTAATGATTGAGAGATAAATAAAAATGTAACAAGGCTTTCTCCTGCTTATTTGGTGTACAACGACATTAACAACGTCATTTTTAGTTTTGAAGTGTACTGTGCTACATTACCAAGCAGAGCAGACTCCTAAATCTTTAAATTAAAAATTATTTTTTTTTCTCAGATACTATTTTGAGGAATTAAAGTCTATATCTTGTCCAATATAAGTTCAATTTACCTATGAAAACCCTTTGGAAATTTGTCTAATAATTTTAGATAATATGTTAAAATAGACACCGCGGTATCAGACAAAAAAACTTTGAATATCTTTATATTTTCCATGATCCGATTTTGATGAAACGAAATACATGAGTTGCTACAAAGCTAAGCTCTTCTTGTGAAATACCACATGCAAATTTGTGCAGTTGCTTTGAAAATTAACATGTCCAAACAGATGAATGAGAAATATGTCTTTTTCTGATTTATTACAGTATAGTAATACAATAGCAGTCCGTTAGTGTGAAGCATGTCCTCGGAAATGAATAAAAGTTGTGAAATAATCGCTGACAATACTTCACGAGTTGTACAAATTACGATCCTACCAAAATTTCCCTATATTTCGGTAGTTTCTGCGATCTATACATACGTTTCCCGAAAAGCACATCAGTGCAAAGACACGCGCAACAGTTTTTGCCGTCAAATTCTCTTCTTCATGCTGTCGAGTTAATTGATTCTGTGGCCAGGTCATGAGAGGTGACAGTGTCACATTACATAAACAGAAATACTGCCAAACACTCCCCCTTCTATACCTTGTTGACACTTTACCTCCCAGTTCAAAATTGTCGAGACGCCGTCCATGCAGGGAAAGAGTAATCGAAAATACGCTATCTATGAATTCAAAATTCACTTAGTGTTCGACTGACGTACTTCTACATGACAAATATGTAGTTATAGCTCTTGGTGATATATAACTGTCTGTGATGAAGTGAGTAATGAAGAGACTTGGAACATTTCCAGTTCCCCTGAGTACGTCAAGGACAGAAGAAAGTTTCCTTCTTAGCAATGGATACGCGTTACAGTCGAGGATTTAGTTGTGTAATCTGGAGCTGGCATCTGAAGATAAAAAATGGTCACACCCTTTCACGGAATCAATTTCATTTGTCTGTATCGGTAAAGAATAGCCGTATTGTTGTCACACCGTTTCAGATTGGAAATCTGATAAATACACACTGTAAGAGTTAACAGTTGTTACTTTCACCTCCTTATATCACATGACTGTATAGTCAATACGAATCATGCACACCATTTGAAACAGCTGTAACTAAACTCCAAGGTTTCCGAAATCTGTTCAATAACGGCACATGAGTGTAATGACTTTATTATGATAATCGTTGCGTTTTCGAAAGAGTACGTTTCCTCCTTTGGTAACAACTGTAAAGAAGTGACTCAATCATATAAAAAAATCAGTTTACATCTTCCACTTGGGTATTATAATTTTTCAATTATCTGATGGATTCAGTATGAAAATTAAATTCATCAACAAGGTGTTACAAAAAGGTACGGCCAAACTTTCAGGAAACATTCCTCAAACACAAAGAAAGAAAATATGTTATGTGGACATGTGTCTGGAAACAATTTCCATGTTAGAGCTCATTTTATTACTTCTCTTCAAACCACATTAATCATGGAATGGAAGCACACAGCAACAGAACGTACCAACGTGTCTTCAAACACTTTGTTAGAGGAAGTGTTAAAAATGTCCTCCGTTAGCGAGGATACATGCATCCACCTTCCGTCGCATGGAATCCCTGATGCGCTGATGCAGCCCTGGAGAATGGCGTGTTGTATCACAGCCGTCCACAATACGAGCACGAAGAGTCTCTACATTTGGTACCCAGGTTGCGTAGACAAGAGCTTTCAAATGCCCCCATAAATGAAAGTCAAGAAGGTTGAGGTCAGGGGGACGTGGAGGCTATATAATTGGTCCGCCTCTACCAATCCATAGGTCACCGAATCTGTTGTTGAGAAGCGTACGAACACGTCGACTGATATGTGCAGGAGCTCCATCGTGCATGAACGACATGTTGTGTCGTACTTGTAAAGGTACATGTTCTAGCAGCACAGGTAGAGTATCCCGTATGAAATCATGATAACGTGCTCCATTGAGCGTAGGTTGAAGAACATGAGGCCAAATCAAGACTCACCAACAATTCCTGCCCAAACGTTTACAGAAAATCTGTGTTGATGACGTGATTGTACAACTGTGTGCGGATTCTCGTCGGCCCACACATTTTGATTGTGAAAATTTACAATTTTATTTCAATTTACATTTAAAGAGAAATACTAAAATGAGCTGTAACATGGAAATTAACCGTTTCCGGACACATGTCCACATATTTTCTTTCTTTGTGTGTGAGGAATGTTTCCTGAAAGTTTGGCCGTACCTTTTTGTTTTTAATTTTAATTTTGGCTGTTACGCTCTGTACAATTTGAGGAAACATATGGCGATGTATTGTAATCACAGCTGTAAACGTTGGTCTTCAAATCGTAAAGTACCGTAATACAGTGCTTAATAAGAAATCTGCATTAAATTGTGGAGAAGAATGCTACACCGATAGACGCCATGACAACATGAAATAGTTTTACTTCTTATTTATCAGACGCAAATTCTCAACTAACGTTGCTTGCTGCTTTTGTCTTGAGAGTCCACATCATTTACACCAGGGTAATTTAGAAGTAATTTTATTGCTGCGGGTCAAGAAATTCACTGAATGCTGCACTAGCCTTTTTCGTGGCGTAGATATATGATACACGTTGTGCTGTGTCCGGTGTTTTACGATTTAATCACATAGCCCATTTCCCTAAGCCAGCTGTTGTGAATGCCGTCCTGCATCCGCAAGGAAGACATGTTCTCCTTCTTTCTTCATTCTGTATGATAATGTCTACTTTTATTAATGATCTTGTAAAGTGGACGTGAAACCGTGAATTTCCTTCCTTTCTTCATACCTAGTGTCTGCTGAAAGCAACAGCAAATTTACGGAAAGGTTGACTCCAATAACTCAGTTATGAGGGCTTTCTGCTAAACGTTCGTTAGTTGTCTAACGAAAATAACTTTTTACAGTTTATTAACACCAATGTTGCAAAACTCTAGAGCACACAGGACAGAAGAAGGTGATTAGACGATTTAAATTCCGGCCATACGAAGTTTTGTTGCCGGCCGCGGTGGCCGCGGGGATTGAGGCGATTCAATCACGGTCTGTACGGCCACTACGGTCGGGGGTTCGAACCCCTCTCAGGCATGGATATTTGTACCGTCCTAGTTCGTAAGTAGTTCATAAGTAGTTTGTAAGTTTAGGGACTGATGACCCCGTAGTTAAGTCCCATAGTCTATACAAACATTTGAACATTTTTTGAAGTTTTGTTTCCTGATTTTGAAACTCCTAACAAAAGAAAGGGTGATGACGAATCAACTTAAACAGTTTGTCATTTTTAGTAAACTTGTAAGTTAAGAAAAGGTGCAATCTATTTGGTTTGATGTTACCTTCGTAGTCTCGTTTGGAGATTAAAGAAATTACCTACGAAATTCAATCTTGACTGTCAGTATGTCTACTACTCGTAATTAACAGATATTCCGTAAGTTTTGCCGTAAGTACTTTTTCACAGTAACAGGTGAATAGCTTCACAATTATAAGTAAGCATCCGTAGAAATACTATTATTTACAACTGCACAGACTTGGGTGTGTCTATTACTCCAGGAGACTCCCCAACACATCATCCCATCCTGTCTTGTATGGCGTAGTAGAACAGGAATTCGAACTCTAACACGGAGTATATAAGGGATGTACGTACAACACTTCACAAAATGAACATTGTCGACATCCGTGAAATATACTCATCAAATCAGTAACTAGCACTATGAACACCTAATGAAAAATGGTGCGTCGTGATGATCATAAAATCTAACATCATCAAGATCGATGGCGAACTCCTTGGGAGTTACAAAACTTCAGAGAGGTTCCACTCTTAATGAATGCAAACTGAATCGTAATTGTGTATCGGCGTGACCAGAACTGATGGAATGTGGTGGCTTGCATTTTCGCCTTAAAACAGTGCTCTTCCACATTTTTTTCATATTCGACACCATCGCAAGTAAAAATATTCTGGCTAACCCCCTTCCCCCACCGCCAAACAACGATGCAACTGATTTCAGAAGCAACCAATTTAATTTCCTTCGGTTGATAAAAGATTGTTGTAAAGAAGTTAACGTTTTAAACATTAAACGACGCATTTTTAGATTATTTTTCGGAATGGAACGCAGTATCCTATTTTTACATGAATTCTGCGCAGACAAGATTGAAACTTGCAGAAATGTCAGTTTAATAAGTCATTTTTGAAAAATGCTAACAATGATTATTCAGAGACGAATGGAAAAATTTGTAGACTCTGACCTCGGGTAAGATCAGTTTGGATTAGGAGAAATGTTGGAACACGTGGACAATACTTACATTACCACTCATCTTAGAAGATAAGTTAAGGAAAGAGAAACCTACGTTTTTGGCATTTGTAGATTTGTAAAAAGTTTATGAGGACGTTGAGTGGAATATGTCCTTCTGAAACCTGAAATAAGCAGGGATAAAATATGGGGAAAGAAATGCCATATACCAGTTATACAAAGACCAGACAGCAGTGGTAAGAGTCGAAGGGTATGGCAGGGACTCAGTGGTCGGGAAGGGAGTAAGGCAGTGTTGTGGCCTTTCCCCAATGTTATTCAATCTATACAATGAGCAAGATGTGAAGGAAATCACGGAGATATGTGGAGGAGCGACTAAAGTTCAGGGAGAAGAAAAGTAAACTTTGTAGTTTGCCGATGACATTATAATTGTCAGAGATAGGAGAAGACCTGGGAGAGTAGTTTAATGGAATGGACAATGTCCTAAAAGTAGATAAGATGAACATTAACGGGAACAAAACGAGGTGTAATAGAATGTAGTGTAAGAAAATCAGGCGATCCTGTAGGAATTAGCTTAGGTAGTAAAGCACTAAAAGTAGATGAGTTTTGTTATATAGCTAGTAAAACAACTTCCGATGGGCAAAATAAAGAAGAGATAAAAATAGCAGAAGGCTTTGGGATGATACGCATTTCTGAAGAAACGAAAGTTGTTGACATCCAGTATTAATTTGAATGTTAGGAAGTCCTTTCTGAAAGTATTTGTCTGGATTGTGGCGTTGTACGGGAGTGAAAAGTGGACGATCAGAAGTTCAGACAAAAAAGCGATAGTAGCTTTTGAAATATGGTCATACAATCAAATTACGAAGATTGGGTGGGTAGATCGCGTAACTAATGTGGAAGTACTAAACAGAATTGGGGAGAAAAGAAATTTTTGCCTACCTTGATTAGGAGAAGGGATCGATTGGTGTCACACATTCTTAGACGTTTAGGAATTGTCAAATTATAATTGGAGGGAAGAGTGTGTGTGTGTGGGGGGGGGGGGGGGGTGACGGGGGGGGGGATCGTAGAGCGAGTCCGAGAGACGAATACAGTAAGCAGGTCCAAAAGGATATAGGTTGCCGTTAATATTCTGAGATTAATAGGCTCGCAGAGGACAGGGTAGTGTGAAGAACTGGAGAACTGCATCAAATCAATCCTTGGACGGAAAAAAAACAATAATATGAATTGCGAGAAAAAAATAAATGTTGTATAATGAATGTTTTGTGTTGCATGTAAGACTCGAAAGCGAATTTGTCTTGTCTGTTAAGCAAAGTCCCACTGTAAAGTCAATTTGTAAAGATATATATATATATAATTTTGTCGAATTTCTCAAAATTACTTATAGAATCTTCTTGATGTATCTACCGATTGGTTCCAGGGTCACACTTTCGTTTTATTCATAGTTATTATAAAACAATCTACGTTCTATCCAACTCAAAACTGACGATAAACAAGGAATTACGTAATTATAATCCAAAATAAAATTCGCGACCCGCATACTGAAAACACTGCCACCTCCACGACGAACTGGTTGCCTTCGGTTGCATGCCACGATATTCCATCGGTTCTCTTCAGTACGTTACACCAATATGTTTCTATATGCTTTTTTTAAAAAGAGTATATACCTGCCGGAACGTCCTGCATCGTTTATGTCTTCCGGAAATTCGCCTTCGATCTGGATGGTGCTGTCCTGTGTGTTCACTGTAGTGCAGCTTTGCCCCATCCATATAAAGCATGTCCCAGGAGGAATCTTAATATAGTTACAGTTCTTTCCCATCGCCTGTTTTGTATTATTACCGAGTTTCAGAATCGGCATTTGTCCTTATGAAACGTTTTATAAATTGGCAATGTGCATTTCTCGCACATTTGTACCGCCCCTTGAGTTGTTCAGTAACACGAATCGGTCCAGATCGCACAACATTTATCTTTTTTATTGTATGGTAATAGGTATCATAAGGGAACGGTCAGAGTAGACAGGACTATTGAAGCCAAGACCGCGTACACTCCAAGTCAGCCAAGAGAAGCAGTGACAATTGATGTTTTAGTTCCCGATGCCGCTGGTTAATTTTTGCGTCTCCAATTTTCCCCTCTTGATGAAGTTCCAAAAATAATGAAAAGATGATGTTTTAGAATGAATCTGCCAGGAAGTTTCATGATATGGTATTGTCATATAAAGACAAGGAGACGCAATACATGGAAATTAACCATAGAAATCCAGTCATACAGTTGCAAGCCAGCACCCAACATGACGCTTAAAATGATCCTGTAACATGCTCCATCTGGAGATGAACCTGAATAGGTTCGAAAACCGGTTCACGGAATAAACAGCATCATTTCAAGTGAAAATAACCGGATGCATTTTTTTAAACCATACTGAAGTTAGCAGTCACGGGTTCTGAAATATCCGTAATGGATAATCTAAACAATATACAGTATAAGCACAAAAACAGCCAAAATTATTTAAAGATAGAAACGCTACTGAATAAACAACAACCAGTGTCTCCACAAGACTAATGGTGTGACGTGCTATGACGCACGCTAAAGCACTCGAGTATCTTGTTGGTTTCTGAAAACTTTTCTGAAAGTAGGCTTTGTAGCACTATACAATAAAAAAAGAAGAAAAAAACTCTTTGCGAGTGGTACTGCTGTTGTTTAAGTATGATACAATATAGTTCACGCTTCAAGTAAGAGTTAATTAAAATCGGAACACTGTGAGCTCAGAGATGGGGTGCTGCGGGAAGCTAGCGAGGATTTCTACATCTACATAGATACTCTGCAAATCAAATTTAAGGGCCTGGTAGAGGGTTAATTAATTACTTTCATAACCTTTCGATACCATTCCATTCTCTAAAAGCGCGCGGGGAGAAAGAAGACCTAAATCGTTTCGTTTTCGATCTGATTTCTCTTATTTTATTGGGATGGTCATATCTCCCTATGTAGGTGGGAGCTAGCAAAATATTTTCACATTCAGAAGTAAACGACGGTGATTGGAACTTCGTAAATAGATGTCGCCGCAACGAATAAGATCTTTATTTTAATGATTTCCACCTGAAATCGTGCTACATTTCCGTGACGCTCTCCCCCCTGTAACGGGATAAAACATAACGATCTGCCCTTCTCTGAACCTTTTCAATATCTTCCGTCAGTCCCACCTGGCGAGGGTTCCACACTGGGCAACAGTACTTTAGGAGAGGACGCACAAGTGTGATATAGGCAGTCTCTTTGGTGGAGCTACTGCATCTTAAAAGCGTTCTGCCCATGAAACGTATCCTTTGGTTCGCCTTCCCCACAATATTTTCTGTGTGTTCTCTCCAGTCTAAGTTGTTCGTAGTTGTAAGTCCCAGTAGGACTGAGGAGAGCGCGGAGTCTACGACGTGCTCTGCAGGCGAGCGCCACCTCCCGCCAGCCAGTGAGGCCACGGGCCGCGGTGTGTTCTGTTGCAGTGGGCGTCGGTCGCCTCGTGGTTTTTCCGACCGGACGCGTGCGCCACTGCTGCCACCACCACCAGCGCCATTCCGGCCCCCACCACCACCACTTCCACCACAACTAACAACAACAACAACAACAACAACAACAGCGCCAGCGGCGGACCAGTCGCGCCCAGCGTCTGCACGGTAAACCGCGGCAGCTCCATTCTCTCTTCCCACTGCGGCAGCCTAGAGTACTAGTTGTGTGTCCGATGATGAGAACCTGCAGAATTATCTGCAACGAACCGCCCATCTCGAATTTCCCCGACAATAATCTTAGTCCATTGCGTAATCTTCAAAACAGCGGCGGAGTAATCACGAGGCAGAGCAGATTTTAAGCACATATTCTACTGTTACTTAAGAATTCCAGTCACATGTTTTACAAGGTACAATCGCCAAGTGTTTCAAGGGCACTGACCAGGTTCTGTACGTAGGCATAACCGAGCCACTAGATGGCAGTGACGCACATTTTAGTTGCCCATGTTGACCGTCAGTGTAGGTAACCGTGCGCGCGGTAGCATAGTGCCTTGGCAATGCTAGAGAAGTATAGTCTGAGTGATATAGCGAACCGTAACTGTACATTTTTTATTTGTGTTTGAATCGTGCATATATATGCTTCAAAAACAGGCGAAGTGGACAGACGTCCTCTTGAACAATGTCCTGATAACTGTCTCTCTCCTCATGTTGGAACAAAATGTTGTTTGGTTCTGCATTCTTTTTCACTACATCAACAGGATCTGTTCGTAAATCCAGATAAACAAATAGAAAGTAACAATGATTGCATATGGCGCAACGTGCCTTGTTAAAATTTTTGATGTATACTTCCTTCGCCAGTGGGAAAAATTCGCTAAAAGTTTTTGGTGACTGGGTTTTACTCGACAACATTGATACTGAACTCCACAATCGCAACGTTATCATCATCCATTATTAGTCAGTGCATCCACATTCAACACATAATGAAGGATGCTAGGAACAATATTACTTCCCCATGTGATACTTTTGATGCTCCTGACAGTGTTACTTTAAATACCCAACACCCTACACCCAACTGCATCATTTGTCCAGTGCTCATATTGTCCGATGCACTCGTGTTGAACCAATTTCTATACCAGGACCCACAAACATGTGTCATAATAAGTACATACAGCTAAAGCGAATAAGTTAAAAATGTTGAAATGTTTGTAGAGCTTATGGGGCTTAATTACAGGGTTATCAGTCCCTAAACGTACAAACTACTTATGAAGTAGCTAATACTAAGGGCAGCACGAATATCCACGCCCGAGGGGAGATTTGAACCACCGACCGAAGTGGCCGTGCAGACTGTCACTGGCGCGCCGCAGACGGCTCGGCCACCGCGGCCGGCTGAGAATAAGTAAACAAATAATAATAATGATTACGTTATGCTAGCCCAATTCATTATCACACTACTATCCATAAGACTTAACAACATGTATAACTCGTCTATGGGCAGCTAAAATTGGTGTGGAAATTACTGATTACATCTAAAGTTTCCATTGTAATTAATATTGTTTCTCTATCGGTGAGATACTTTGCGAAACCAACTTTTGCTGTGATTTTTTCCAGTCATAAGAAAGGAAAAGTGAATTTAGTTATGAGACAAATTTGGAAGCTAATATAGAGTTAGCGTTCACGACAAGTGATTTGAGGAAACGTAGAGAAACCTAGCCGACACGTCAGCCTAGTTATTTAAACACATTTGTCGTTGAAATATGGAAGCTTTAAGGTCCTTCACTAGCTACACACTCAAGTGCCTTCCGTTCAAGAATACGAGTTGGACTAAGTATCGAGGAATATTCCACAATTTTCTGTTTGCTATCATCATACAATCATCACTCTTTCGTCTAAGTTATCCAATGCATGTCATATCTGTGATTATAAGTATGTTTTGTAACATATGAGCGACCACGCTTTAAGCACCACAAATCAATTAAATACAATGAGTGTAATTTCAGTTTGCATATGAAGTAACAAGTGTTGTCGATTACAAAATGCCGATTGTCGGCCGACATTAAATAACAGACACATCACGTAGTATCTTGTCTTTTTTTTATAGTGAATCAATAACAGTGTACACAAAGATTCATCTTGAGTTATGCTACTCAAAGGAAAAGCGACTGGTCGAAAAAATGCAGAATGTAAACACAATACTGCCTTTCTTTGCAGGAGACTGCAGTGCTAGTGGGTAGTTACTATTCATATACATGTCAAACACGATTATACTGTTTATTACGTTGCCTCACATATGATTGCAGCCCCTGTATGTCGACTTGCCCTGATACGTGGTGTATTTTTGGGATAAGACACATGATTTAATATTTTTCGATGAAATTTTAGAATCAGCCAGAATTGTTTCAGTCATCTAAGGTTGGTTGCTTGCATATATTCATTTCTGATAGTTGCCAGCTATCCCCACAACTGTTGTTTGACACGTCAACGATGACGTATCTAATATGTTTCTCTCCCTTTACGATTATCTCCTTCCACCATCCACTCAACTACGGTTTTCACCAATGATTCAAGCAGTAATATGTGCTCATCTATTAAATCTTCCACCATTACGTCGTGTATTGTGGCTCTCTGGAAGATTTCCACATTCGTTATTCGATCAGTCCATCTGATATTCAACGAAAGTTTGTAACACAACATGTAACAAGCACTATTCGTCTCGTATCTTCCTTCCCCATTGACTACGTTTCACATCAATACAGTGATGTTCGCGCAATATTGCTTTTGTATTTTATGATAGCTATTGGCGGGCCGCGGCGGAGTGGCCGAGCGCATTGTGGCACTGTGCTCCGATGCGCGAGGCCGCTCCCCGTCAGGGGTGCGAATCCCCCTTCGGACATGGATGTTTCTGCTGTCTATTTTATAAGTTGCTTATAAGTAGTTTGTAAGTTTAGGTACCTACTGATGACCCAACAGTTAAGTCCGATAGTAAAAAAGTTATTGATGATTTTTTTTCTTCATCTCTTCTACAAGCGTAACGATTCCGACACTTAAAACACCACTTGCATTAATAAAACTTTTCTCATGTAACAGGAAATCATCAAATTACGTATCCTTACTACATACAGTTTCTGTTACAAACGTCATAATGGCATCCTTGTCTATAGAGTGTTAAGGCAGATATTAACAATAAATATACAAATATTAAATAAACATAGCTACATATTTCACATCTTTCACTTTCTATTGTTACTGACAATCTTTTATATCATTGCATTTTGTCCCTGAGTTTATAGAAGGAACCATATAAATGTGCTTGAGACAGACATGCATGTAAGTCTGATAGGCATTTGTATGGTGGACAGCGTATTTCATGAGCCATTGCATGTCTTGTGACAAATTTAGTAATCGTCTCTCCCTGTGAGGGATTTACAGTATGAAATTGTGTGACCGCTCGTGGACAGTTGGCAATGCATGACATATGGAAGTTTGGGTCGGTCCGGAAGGCCTATGCCGATAGCGTAAAGGTTACAACCGCTCGCAGAAATCGGGACATCCGGGTTCGTGTCACGGTCCGGCACAATTTTTCAAAAAAATGTTCAAATGGAAGTCTTATGGGACTTAACTACGGGGTCATCAGTCTCTAAACTTACAAACTACTTATGAACTACTTACGAACTAGGACGGCACAAATATCCATGCCCGAGGGGGGGATTCGAACCCTCGACAGTAGTGGCCGTGCGGACCGTGACTGGAGCGCCTTAGTCCCCTCGGCCACCGCGGCCGGCACATTTTTCAAATTTCACTATTAAATCATATAGCTGATGCTGACAAATATTCGCAATTGCAAATACATTTATTGTTATTACTTCTATCAGTCTGAATTATTTGCCCTGAATCACTTTTCTAATTAATCTCATTATTTCCTTCTGAATTCTTTAAAAACTTATATAAATTGTTATTCTATATATATTACCATAATTTTTGTGGATCCTTGAGTAATGAAAGATGTTAGGAGTATTCAATTAAGTTTCTTTTAGTAGAAGACAAGTTCAATTATGATCAGTATAACCCAACCCCTCTCCCAGGTCACTCGAATGATATCAAACTTATAAATGTTCCTCACTCTCTGTAGTATCGCAGGCGTAGCAGTGTGGATACCTGCAGGTGTTCCTTCTTTCATTTCCTCATTATTAGATGATTGAAACGCCGTATTTTTGACATACCACCATAGAAATAATCTCAGGGGTTACGTAAGGTCTTCATGGAGGTCACTGGTGAAGAACTCTGTCACGAGATGCCAGGGGGCCGATTCATTGCTTTGGTTCAAATAGGCACAGATACGTTGGGATTCTTCTTCTTAGAGTTGAGGGAGCAGCTAATTATCCGAACGAGAGTGGCCGTGCGCTCTAAGGAGCCTTTCCGTGGAGCGCGAATCTGCTCAGTCATAGGTGTGTAGGTTGTCCATAGTATAAGTTCGTTTAACTAGTTAGTAAATTTAGGGACTGATGATGACTGCAGTTTTGTCCCATACGTTAACAAACATTTGAACAGCTATTCCTGTAACTTTTAGATAGGTTCGCGCAGTTACAGTTGCACTTTTGAAGAAAAAAGAGCCAAAAACATTAATGACGTATAAAATGTTCACCTTACGTAAATCACGTTCATGCTGAATTCTTTCTCGCGGGTTCTCAATGCCTATTGATGTACCCGTTTGTGAAAAGTAGCTTCATCGCTAATCACTAGCTTCGAAATAAACAAGTCATTTCTTTTCCATTTTCTCAAGGACAAAAAGTGCACCTATCAACCAAATGAGGAATCAAATGAAATGTTAAAGCTTCCTAAAATTGACGACAGAAATAGCTTACTTTGCTTTTTGCTTCTTTGCAGTGTTCTGGATTTTCCAACTTATGGTATACTTTTTGAATCACCCTGTAGAATACAGTGCTATTCGGAGCTGTACAGAAACTATTTATAGCAGAAGAAATTAATTTTTATGCTCTGTGGATATTAATAATAATAGTGTGAAAGGCAGCTTGTTGCAGGTATTACAAAGATGCAAGAGTCGACAACAGAATATCTAATCACACACCACGGGCGGGTGGAAATGTTTTGGGGACAGATTTAGTTCTATAAATTTGGAATTGAGAAGAGTTTAATGTTTCATTTGTGAAAAGTGCTTTGGTTCCAAATTAAGTATCGTATTCTTTCCATTTACTTAGAGTAGTGTTTCACTTATTCATTTGGTAGAACACTTCGAGAATCCTGGTACTTCTATATAACACATTGTTTAGTTTGAAGGTTAATAAAATTAGTGGAATTTATAAAAATGAATAAAATATTGTTTTATTAATTGTTGCTTTAATGTTAAATAGTAATAACACAGATGTTATAAAATCGAATTATCTGACTAAATTCTCCATTGAGATACGAAAAAAATTATTCAGTGCAGCCGATAGTCACTCTAGAAAGACAAAAATAAACGTTGCAAAAAGCTTTCGGAAAGTCAGTTTCCTTCGTAAAAAAGAGAGAGGATGTAGGAGAAAAGCGATAGAAGGACAAGGTTACTCCCAACTTAGGTCGCGAGGTATTGATTGAGTGATATGCGGTGCTGCCGAAAAATTGCTGCTTAACAGATTATTCCAGAATCAAAATTCACTCCGTCTGCTCCTCTCGGCCTAGGTTGTCAGTAATCCTTTCCTTCTTACCCTTTCTCCTTCATTTATCTCTTACTTGGCGTAGGAAATTTAATTTCCAAAGTTGTTGCAACATTTTATCTTCCTCTTCTTGGCGTGTGTCAAATGTTCAGATATTTGTAAATCTATGCGAACAAACTGCAGAGTTCATCAGTCCCTAGACAAACAAAGTATTTAAATTAACTTCTGATAAGGATAACATACACACACACACACACACACACACACACAGGCATGGCAGAGGGAGGACTCGAACCTCTGACGGGGAGCAGCCGCGCAATCCGTAGCACGGCGCCTGAGAGCGCACGAATATTCGCAAGCGGCTTTGTGTGTGTATCGGCTGTATTGAAGTGAGGACTGTATTGTTTAGACACATTCCTCTCTTTTAAATAATATTTTTGCAAATTGTAATAACCGTTAAATAAATTTTGTCTAAATGTGAGAAAAAATGTAAATAGTTTTCCGAACGAGAACTTAGCTACTTCACGCAATACACTGGTGTGGTTTGGTAAACCTGGCTTACAAGGCGAAGGCCTCAGACAGCCAACCGGCTCATATTTGACAGATCGCTTGTGTACAACCAAAAACGCTGACTCTTAAGATATTTTGGGTCAATACGCCACCGTTTTGAGGAAATCGCCCTGAAATGTTATGACTATCAATCGACGCAAAATTGACGAGATCGATAGGTAATTGTAAATACAGCATTTTGCATAATCTTGTATGGTGATCGCAACGTACCCTGTTGCAGAAATTGAGGAAAGAAACTTTCACAACTGCCGCTTATGCACTCACATGTAAACGTTTTTCGCTGACAGCGCCGTTAGCGCAACTCTAAGGTAAATGGATTGGAAGCGAAGAACTTAGGTTCGAATATCAAGGAAACTGTGCGGATTTCATTTCTTTAAAATGTGGTGTTTCATATCAGAATTCTAAGGGAAAGAGGGTTAATAAGGTAAGTAAATCAATAATCAATGGTAAATAGGTAGACAAATTTCTCAATGTGCTTGTGATAGTAAACAAGTAAAATGATGTTTTTAAAAACTTCAATACTTTGTATTTATATTCCACAAATTTGTTTATTGTTTTGGTGTGAACCGACTTTCGGCTTCTTATGAAATGATAATATATCTTAGTACTACTCAGATAGTCCACCCGAGGCTGCCAGTTATCAATTGTACAAACATTGTAATCCAAAGATATGGGATTCTTTTTGAGAATATATCGATACCAAAAAACAGGCACATATAAACTATAATTTCAAACTGAATGGATACATCTTAGTTTCTTTTAAATTTGAATATTGAAACTGTGGATACTATTAATATTAAAACATTGTCCAAAATTCCTTCCTTAGAACAGAGTGGAATTTATAAAAGTATCTGCAATCTGTGTGGAAAGTTAAATGTAGGTCAATCAGGGAGGCCAATAACAACTAGACTGTCAGAGAATGAGAGGATCTGGAGACTTGAAAGTTTCTGCCTTTGCTGAGCATGCTAAAAATGAATGTCATGCTTATGACACCGAATGTGATAGGTAAACTACAGCCAGAAAACTTTCATTATTAGAAATTCTATCTATTAATAAACATAAACTTAAGAATATAGACGTAGTCCTTAATGACCGAACACAGTTGCATCATTCACCGTTGTTGAAGTAGGCGTAATGGCAACTTGTTAACGTTGGTCTCATAGTGTGTTGTTAATTTGGTTGTAACTGTTCCATACCCACATTCCATAGACTCCCCTTTGCCGCTAATGCCCTACCCCACTTATGTACCCTTGAACACATTCTCCATTTTATACCACTACTCATGCATACTGTAGTTCTCTAACTTACAGCCGCGGCGGAGCGGCCGAGCGCATTGAGGCGCTATGCTACGATGAGTGAAGCCGTTCCCCGTCGGGAGGTTCGAATCCCCCCTCGGGCATGGATGTTTGTGTCGTCTTTAGTATAAGCTAGTTCGTAAGTAGTTTGTAAGTTTAAGTCCCATAAGCTCTACAAACATTTGATCATTTTTCTAACTTACAAATTCATAACCTTCCAATTACTTTAACCAAAAATGTATACTGTCAAATTATTTAAGAGTTTCTCTGGGATGTACATTATGCTTTTAATATTCCACACTGGACAATGTTTTAATATTAATAGTATCTACAGTTTCAATATTCAAATTTTAATGAATCTAATATGTATTCATTCAGTTTGCAATTATAGTTAAAATTTATCTTGTTTTCAAGTCTCAATGTATTGTCAAAAAGATTTCCATACTTCGGACTGCTATCTTTGTGCAACTGAGAACTCAAACAAATTTGTGGAACATAAATACAAAGTGTTGAAGTTTTTAATATGACTGTGTAGCTCCAAGTACCGACGGATATTCTATGAATATGATAAAATGTTATTCCTGATCACTTTGAGAAGGTTCTTCTATTCACTTCTACGTGTCCTTACCTTTCTTTTAACAACTAGATGGTTGGTACTTGTCATATAAATTATTATTCCTAATTGATTTACTTACCTTATTAACCATCCCATCTACACGAATTACGATACGAAGAAGGACAATTTGAAATGAAATCCGTACGGTTTCTTCGAGATTCGAACCGGGATCTGCGTTTCGCAGCCAGTTTCTTTGCCCGTTGCGCTATCGGCGAAGAGCGTTTAGCACGTAGGTCTGTAAACTGCAGTTGTAAACGTATCTTTCTTTGATTTCTGAAAAAGTAAGCGTTTACGGCCCACATACATGATGACGCCAAAATGCTCTATTTACAATTATCTATCTATCGCGTAAATTTTGAGTCGATTGCTCGGCTTAAACTATACGTGTGATTTTCTTAAAAACGGGAGAATGTTGAGCAAAAATATCCTACGGCTTAGGTTGTACACAAGCGACCTGCCACTTTTCAGCCGAATCAGTTGGCCGTGTCTGAGGTCTTCCCCTTGTTGGAAAGGCGGTAGTGTCAAAAGATTGTCATCCATAGATCGTAGTCCAGAGCTTTCCAAACCGGGTGTCGCGACACCCTGGGGTGTCGCATAGTAGTATCAAGCGTGCCGCGAGACTAACAAATTTAGACTCAAAACAAAAAACCCTGTCATAAAATAATACAAAATATCCTTCTCTTCATACTACCATGAAAAGTGCTTCATCAGCAGTATAAACTTCAGGATTCGTTTAAGCAGCTGTCAGTTGCCAGATTCCAGCAAACTGCGCATGCGCAGAGCTGCTGCTGATACCCGATAACAGCTCTTCCCATGCGTAGTTTGCTGGAACTGGCAGCTGCTTGAACGAACCGCCACTGTAGTCTGATTTCCTTCTCAAAAAGCTGCACCTGCGCATTTTTAATGGATTTATCAAAGCCACATCACCCTCTGTAGCATTTCTTACAATTAAATGTCAATCAATGACACAGTGGCAGTAAAAGCTGTGACAGATTGTAAAAGCAGTCACAATTGTCCACTGACTAAAGCTATTCAGTAGCGATATTTAGAATGCAGTATGGCAGGGTGATTAACGGAAAGTAGTATTATAAATGCATTAATCGTTGGTTCGAACCCTGGTATGCGTTAATATTTTTTCTCTCAGTTTCCTGTATGTAACAGATTCTGGGACCAGAAGTGACATTCATATTATTACTTGTCACAAATATTTATCCATTTTACCGAATATATTGGGACTTCCGAGGCTGTGGCGAAGCAAGAACCTAACAATGGAACTTAAATAATAATTTATCACTTGCCATAAATACATCCTCTTTATATCTGAAAATAATGTGATATTGAACTAAAAGGGAACAGCCACTGTGCTTTCTAAATCAGAAACCCGAGCAGCTAATTTCGAGATGCCATTTTCAATCGATCCAACAAAACCGTATCTGGCCCTGACATGTACAAACGACAGCGAAAAACGGTTTCCGAAATCGAAATTCATTTTTCATGTTCAAATGTTTGTATATCTTATGGGACTTAAATACGGGGTCATCAGTCCCTAAACTTACAAAGTACTTATGAACTAACTAATACTAAGGACGACACATATATCCATGCCCGAGGGGGGATTCGAACCCCCGACCGTAGAGGCCGTGCAGACCGTGACTGGAGCGCCTCTGTCCCCTCGGCCACCGGGGCCGACCGGGTCACATGTAGCAGAAACAAGTATTACTGTGTGAGTTAGGTATTGTTGTCTGCGGTGTTACTCTGTTGTACATCTTCGTAGTTCCTAATGTATGTCAATGCGTACGAGGATTTCAGTTTCGTTTACAAACTTCATTTTAGCGATACTTTATTTCCGCCCCCTCTCCCCCCGCTTGAACCATCTGTGTTTATATTAGTGAAAGGGTGTCACGCAAGACTGTAGCTAAGCTATAAAAGGGTGTCACCATGAGGGAAAGTTTGGAAAGGACTGCCGTATTCCTTACTGATCGCTGTTGAACCGTGTACTCCAGAATCACCCACAAGATTGCTCAGTGGTGGCAGCATTGATTAGCGAGTGGAAAAAGAAAGTTCCTTTGAGCCGACGGGATTGATTTGATTTGATGTGATTTTCTCAGGGAAGCCAAAACAGTCTTGGCCCAACCCGCCACTGCCCGCACCGAAACTAAGATCATTGTGCGGTATCGCTCCCTGTATATCTAGTAAAGCCAACCAATGCCGTTGAACAGTGCAAGGAGTCCCTTTACCAGTTCTTTATTAGACACAATTTCTTCGGGTCTGGTTGTCCCAAATATTCTGTGCCTTTTATTCTCCAATGCAATGCATTAGAAGATTATATGTGATGCAGTTTCATCACCGTCATCACAGATCCTACATTTAGGGTCCTCTTCTGTTATTCCCATTGTATGTAGGTGTGATTTGAAATTCCCATGACCTGTCAGCTGTCAGCTGGCAATCCAACCATGAGTCTCTCCTGTTCAGGCCCAGGATTGCAGAGCTTCTTTTGAAACATGACTTGGGCATCATTACCTTGCCATGTTTTTGTTGATAGACTGTGGTCCAATATTCTACGTGCTGTCTTCTGAGCCAGTTACGTAGCTCCAATTTGATCATTGCCTTGGTGATTGTCAGGATAGGTTCCGGTCCAATAAATGGAGTCTCTGCCCCCATCCTGGCTAATCTGTCTGCATGTTCGTTGCCACTGATCCCCGAGTGGCCAGGGACCCACAATAAGTTAATAAGTTTACTCTATTGCTTTCCCCTAGCTCCACCAGAACCCTGTGACATTCTGCAACAATTTTAGGGGAAGGTGGTACAATTTCGATATAGGTACAATTCCGATCAACGTAAGTTTTCGCGCCATTTTACTGTCTCGTAGTGTTTCGTTGTGTCGCGATGTAGAGTAGCAGGTTTCTACAGCTCCTCCTGTCTTTTCCAAGAAAACACCGCTTTGCGGTAAGGAGATATACATTTTTTCCCTTTAAAGAGGTAAGTGAAGCTACTTAGTCTAACGCGCTCTTATAAATCATCTAGTTAAGGGTGACTGGATTCGCTGCCAAAAATGCAATGTTTGGTACCACGAAGTATGCGTTGGTGCGTGACAGAAAAAGTGCTTTTTATGTGGAAGATGACCGTAATGAAAATTGTACGAGGAAGTGATCACAATTGTACCTAGTGTGGTACATTTTTGATCGATTTTTCTCAATTCCGTAACCTTTTTTGTGTTTATACCAACATTTGTAACTGTATAATATTTGTGTTTCATATTCATTAAACATCCAAGAAAAAGTGCCACAGTTGAAATTATTCCTTTTCTCAATTTATTTCCAGTTATAACAACATTTGTCCAAAATGATCGAAATTGTACCACCTTACCCTAGACCTTGTTGCAGAAGCTGCCAGTGATCTCAGGGCTGCCTGGCTGTCTGAATAGATACAGATGCTACGGTCTTTGTAGCACCTACGCAAATTCTCCTCCACACACGCCCTGATGGCAGTGATTTCGGCCTGGAATAGTGAGGCCAGTTTCCCTAGAGAGATGACGCCCTCCAGTCTTGGCTGCACCCCGTATACCCCGGCCAGCCGACTTGAAGATACTAACAATTAATTGATGGACTTGAATCCCACAGTGAAAGGTGGGACATTAGGAAGCGGTAACCACAGTTTAAGAAATCCCTGGTCGAAAATTAAGACACAACAGCCCCGATGGTGGGACAGGACCACTGCGATAAAAGTTCCAAACAGGTTCCCCTGACACGGCGAAGCGGCGCCGGGCGAGGCGGCCGGTAGCTGCTTGTAGCACGGCTCCCAACATCCGAATATATTCTCAGAGCTGACGACCGCCTGGGCAGCGAGCATTCCTCCGGCAGGGAAGAACAAAGGGCGGCCGAGGAAGGACGGGAGGAGGCAACGCCGGCGGACAGGGTGACACCTCGCGCCGGCGCCCATTTCGCGAATGTACGGGGAAGGGAGGAGGCGGGAAAAACAAAAACACCGAAAATCTCTGGCCGCGGAGATTACGGCGCAGCGGCGAGCGGCCATAAAATCGATAATGTAATACAAAATCCCGACGGAGCGGCCGGTGCAGCGAGCGGAGGGTGGAGAGAGAGAGAGAGAGAGGGAGGGAGAGAGAGAGAGAGAGAGAGAGAGAGAGAGAGAGAGAGAGGAGGAGGAGGAGAGAGAGCGCATATTTCAGCGGGCCTGCCATCAATTACGCGCGTGGAAGACGCGTCAGCGGGTGTATATTTAGCGCTGTTTTATCACTGGCCGGCGAGCGGGGTTTTACAGCGCGGACCTGTTTACATACACATTCCGCGCCATAACTCGGCAGGAACGCCGGCCGGCCCTCGGTCTCGCCTCTCCCCCCCCCTTCCCCGCCTTTTTGCCTTCCCTCCGCCTTTTCTCTCGCGGCCGGCGACTTCGTGCCTAACGACCCGCGGGAGACGCGCAGCCGCCGCCGGACACAGCGGTGATTTTTCGCACATGTTGCCGCCGACGGACGGACCGTCGGTTCCGCCGCCGCCGCCTCACGTTTACTGCTCCCCGCGACTAACTCGGCCCTCGTCGACCGCGGAATCTCCAAATATTTCTCTAAGACGTGACACTCGGAACGATTCGCGTACAATGGGTGCTTTCACGACCGGTTCTTTTAGCTGCCAGTGAATCTTCCGGGTTGTACGGTAGTGGCCAACTGAACGTCTTTCGTTCCTGACATCCTTAGTGGCACTGCGCGCCATCAGAGATGCTCCTGATTCCGATGTGCCCAGTGATGTCTAAGCTCCCTTGATATAGTCGTACACTCACCCCAAAACGATATTTCCCAATTCCACTTTTGGTTGGTCATGTAAACTCTCCAAAATCGATTCTAGAAATGTACATCTACATGGGAGACTCTGCAAATCACATTTAACTGCCTGATGGATGGTTCATCGAACCACCGTTATCCTATTTTATCTTCCATTTCATTCTCGAATAGCGCGCGGGAAGAATGAACACCTGAATCTCTCTGTTCGGGCTCTGATTTCTCGTGTTTTATTATGATGATCATTTCTACCTGCCGGCCGCGGTGGCCTAGGGGACTGAGGCGCTCCAGTCACGATCTGCACGGCCACTAAGGTCGGGGGTTCGAATCCCCCCTTGGGCATGGATATTTGTGCCGTCCTTAGTCTTAGCTAGTTCATAAGTAGTTTGTAAGCTTAGGGACTGATGACCCCGTAGTTACGTCCCATAAGTTCTACAAACATTTGAACATTTTGAACATTTCTACCTATGTAGGGGAAGGTCGGATGGCCCCGGACGGCGGGTAACCGCTGACGTTTCAATTTATAAGAAAGCAAGCACGTTGCGCTGGCAAGGCTGCATTTGAAATGCGCGCCCTGTGGAGTAAATACACATGCAAGTCAGTTGCGGCATAGGCGCCGAGCGAGCTACTCGCAACTGTCAATTTTGAATGCGCATAATTTTTTCGTCATTCCGGTTTAACTTCGTTGGCGGTTTTCACCCATAAGAAGAGTTTTTGAAATTAGCATTTGGTCTTGCAGAAGCTCTGAAAATCCCTCATAGATTTAATAAGGAGAAGGGCCATCTCCATATAAAAAAAAGGTTTAGAAGAGAGACAGAAAAGGAAATGCAATAAAAAGGACAAGCCGAAAGAACAAAAAAAACGCAAATGCACTAAAGAAACGTTCATGGCAAAGACAAATATTCAGTCTCTCCGAAGAGGATCAAGGAAAAGAGACAGAATGCATAACATGTGGAGAAATCTTCGAAGACTGTATTCAGCGCTATAACTGCAAGGACTGGTACCGTGAAAACTGATTTTATGTAGATGCTTTTGATATTTATTACAATTGTATGTTTTCAAGGCCAAGAAACAAATAGAGTACCACTGAATGCTACCCTCCAAATCTTTAGTGCCAAAAAACTGATTCAGAAATTTATTTAAGATAGTTCATTAAAAAAATCATTATCTATGCTTAGTTCTAAGTGATATGACTAAAGAAGTTACTCGTTTCATTTTACGATGAAAGTTAACAAAGAAAAATTGTTTATTGTTGTTGTATTAGCAATTAATTTTTGTGTCCGTGGCTACCCGACCTTCCCCTAAGTGGGAGTCAACTATATATTTTCGCATTCGGAGGAGATGTTGGCGATTGTAATTACGTAAGTAGCCCACGCCGCAGCGATAAGCGCCGTTATTGTAGTGAATCCCATCCCAGATCCCGTATCATTTCCGTAACGCTGTCTCCCCTGTATCGTGACAATATGAAACGAGCTGCCCTTCTCTGGACTCTTTCGATGTCCTCCGTCAAACCCACTTGATAAGGATCCCACACTGGGCAGCAATACTCCATAAAAGGTCGGACAAGCGCAGTTTCTGTAGTAGTTCTGTTGCATCTTTTAAGGGTTCTACCAATAAAACGCAGTCTCTGGTTCGCCTTTCCCACGACATTATCTACTTATTCTTTCCAATTTAAGTCAGTAGTAAATGTAATTCTTAGCTATTTTGTGGAGTTTACGGCTTCACATTTGATTGATTTATCATGTAAACAAAGTTTAACTGATTTCTTTTCGTACTCTTGTGGACGACTTCACACTTCTCATTATTTAGAGTCAAATGCCAATTTTTACCTCATACTGATATCTTATTCAGATCGTTCTGTAGTTGGTTTTGATCTTCAGATGATTTTACTGGACGGTAAATGACGGTGCCATCTGCAAAGAACCTAAGAGAGCTACTTAGATTTTCCCCTAACTCGTTTATGTAAATAAGGAACAGCAGAGGACCAATAACACTACCCTGTGGAACGCCCGATAGCACCTCTGTTTTAGTCGATGTCTTACCATCGATTACTACGAACTGTGTCCTCACTGAGAGGAAATCCCCTATCCAGTGGCAAATCCACTTTTGTGAAGCGATTTTCCATATCCACAATCGATTTTCGTGCCGACGTAAAGGAAATCTTTTTTGTAGCGTTCTTGGCTTGTTCGATTGTCTTCTCTTGTTAAAAATTTTCGGCACATCTAGACAGAATGATCCTTTCTACCGTTAAATAAAAGCATAAATTATACAATATTAATTCACTATTTACGAGAATTTCCGACTTTAGCTGTTATTCTTTAGTTGGTCTATGCATTTGCAACACCTGAAAATCTGTGCCGGACCAGGACTCGAACCCGGGTCTCCCGCTTATAGCGAGCGGTCGCCTTAACCACTTGGCCACCCGAACACGCTCTCCGGCCAGACCCAAACTTCCTATGTTGCAGTTGCCTAATTCCCCTGGTGCTCGCACGCATTTAGCGTGATTCCCGCGACGGGGAGAGACATACGCCATCCTTAGCCAGTCTACGATCATGTATGTATGAGAGCCTAGACTGGCTAAAGATGTTGTATGTATGTATGGGAGCCTAGACTGGCTAAAGATGGTGTATGTCTCTCTCCGTCGAGGGAATCACGCTAAATGCGTGATGAGAGCCTAGACTGGCTATAGATGGTGCATGTCTCTCCCCGTCGCGGGAATCACGCTAAATGTGTGCGAGCACCAGGGGAAGTAGGCAGCTGCAACACATGGAAGTTTGGGTCTGGCTGGGAGCGTGTTCGGGTGGCCAAGTGGTTAAGGCGACCGCTCGCGATAAGCGGGAGACCCGGGTTCGAGTCCTGGTCCGGCACAGATTTTCATGTGTTGCAAAAGCATAGACCAACTAAAGAATAACAGCTAAAGTTGGAAATTCTCGCAAATTGCGAATCAATATTGTATAATTAACATTGATAGCTGCAGACCATCGGCAATTATGTTCCTTTACAATAGAAGTATCATTGTATGAAAAACATAAATATGAGTGAGCGTCAATCGTTGTATTTAAGTAAAGAAAAATAACGATTGTGCTGACTAAATCAGGAACTGATTCCGCTGTTTTTCAGCCGCCATATTGAGCGGAGTAGAAAATTCCATTCAGGCTGTAACATGTAAACACGACAGCGAAAAACGCTTTACGAAATTCGACCTTCCTCTTCCGGAAGGTGTGTTGCATGTAAACGTAGTGACTGAGGAGGCAAAATTCATGGGATACTTCCCATTTTGTTAATATGTGACATTTGGAGACCGTGGTAACCATGCACTATTAATAATGGTATATCAACTATGTGATCAAAAGTATCAGAACACCTGTCTGAACATGACTTACAAGTTCGTGGCACCGTTCTTCGGTAATGCTGTTACTCAGTATGGTATTGGGACACCCTTAGCCTTGATGACAGCTTCAACTCTCGCAGGCATACGTTTGATTACGTGCTGTAAGGTTCCTTCGGGGAACGCCAGGTCTTTCTTTACGGAGTGCTACACTGAGAAGAGGTATCGATGTAGCTCGGTGAAGCCCCGCACAAAGTCGGCATGGCAAAACATTCCAAAAGTGTTCTGTAGGATTTAAGTCAGGACTCTGTGCAGGCCAGTCCATTACAGGAATGTTTATTGTCGTGTAACCAGACTGCCGGAGGCCGTGCATTATGAAAAGGTGCTCCGTCGTATGGGAAGATGCAATCACCAACTCCTCTTCAACTGTCTGCGGTCTCTGTCAGTCAACAGACGAAGTCGGCGTGTATGCTTTAGTGTTGTACGTGTCTGTTCACGTTTCCACTTCACTATCACATAAAATACAGTGGACTAGGAGTGTATTGGAGTGTGGAAATCTTGCGTGCAGACTTCTGTCACAAGTGACACCCAGCCACCTGGCAATGTTCGAAGTCTGTGAGTTCCGTGGAGCGCCCCATTTTGCTCTCTATCGATGTCTAAAGACTAGTAAGGTCATTGATATGGAGTACTCACAGTAGGTGGCAGCAAAACACATCTTATATGAAAAACGTGTGGGTTTGGGAGTGTCTGGATACTTCTTAACACAAAGTGTATTTAAATAAATTGCTATTGCTCGTTTCGAGCCTAAAGACTCATAATCAGACGGCTCTTCACGCATAAATATATTTGTTATAGTTTACTTCTGGATTCTGTTCCTAACAACTCCTTGTGGCGAAATAGTCTTGCGATGGTGGTGTCCTGCAGCACACAAAGATTAATTGGAATAGCCTATTTAAACTAAGTTCATAAGAACGTTCATCTTTCGTTGAACGTCAAATGATCAAAATTTTATCGCAAGCGGATGAACGTTTCTCAACTTATAGTATTGAGTACATTTAGAAACACATTGAAAAAGGTCTTGGTTTGAATTTTTCGATTTTCCTTTTTCACTGTCTCTATTATTTTTAGTGAAAACTTTTCTAAGACCATAATGAACAAAACAACAAAAGAATTACCCCTCTCCGACATGCGAATAGTCAGTTACAGTGCTGAATATACAAAATTGAAAAAAGCACTTTCAGATTTTCTCAAATTTTCAAATTTTCCGGTAGATTTTCGAAAAAAATTATTTCATACAAACCTCGTCCTGTCAACCCGTACTCAAGTGAAGCTCTTACAACCATGAGGCAATTTATTTTTACTCATAGATAAAAAATCGCTTTCTGTTTTTCCTAAATTTTTCCTACTTTCCGGACGACTTTTCCAAATTTTTATTTGATGCAAACCTTCATCTTGCATTCAACATGAATTGTACAAAATTTTATCGCAATTGGACGAACGGTATTGATAGCTCACTGGAAAAATCTATTTCAGTTTTTCCCGATTTTCCTCTTTTCGGTATAACTTTTCCATATTTTATCACCGTTTAAACACTCCCTGGACTTACACGAATATTTCAAGACTAAAATTAGTAAAATAGGTTAAGCCGTTCTCGAGTTTTAGCGATATATATCCAATTCAGAGTTCAGATGTTTGAATTATTTTTTTTTTAAATTTTTTTTTAAATTTTTTTTATTTATTTTTTTTATTCAACGAGAGATTAAGAATCCGATTTTTACGACCCTTTTCCTCTTATCCATAATAGTGCTGCACCTGTAAGAAGCTTCATCAGTTTTAACCAGTCAAGTAACTTCCAAGCACCTGAGCCCTCTACGTACTACCCGTCACTGGCCCTACTCCTCCTCATGCTTTTTGAAACAGCCACGGTGGGTATATGCCTTTACTGTTACCTGCGAGCACCGTTGTTCGACCGTCATTGTTCTTGGCTCATCCGGAATGTGTACACGCGGTGATGGGCCCTGCTTTGGAAAGTTGTTACAGCCATTACTGCGCGGCCAGGAATGCTCGACCGGCGCCTTGGGCCTTGGACGCGTTACCCAGTGTACACAGCCGCACGGCAAACAGCCGCCACTGCTGCCGTGAAGCACCTCCTTATGAGAGGGTCGCCCGGCAATGACAAAGGCAAACAGCGCCACAGGTCCGCTCTGTGTCGCCGCGACTGTTACGAGGACCGGGGCCCGCGCCAGCATAATAGAGCCCTCCCAGCACCTCAGCTGACGAGTCAGCTCGTGAGGCGCCTACTGTTCAGCTGCAGCGAACACCTTGTGACGTATCGGCGGCAGCCGTCGTGGGAATGTAGTGTCCTTACAGTGAATCATAGCGTCCTATAGCCCCTCTCCCAAAATTTTCCTGAAGAAATTCACTTCCAGTTATAAAAATAATCTCATTGTCATGTTTAGGGCCCACTTTAGATTACTCTGTACTGTTACGATTTTTTGTAGTCTTTCTCCAATTTTGTTCAATTTGTACATTGAGCAAGCTATAGAGGAAAGCAAGGAGAAATTTTGAGAGGGAATTAAAGTTCAGGGTGAGGAAATAATAACATTGCGTTTCGCCGATGACAGTGTAATTCTGTCAGAGACAGCGAAGGACCTGGAGGAACAATTGAACGGAATGGACAGTGTGCTGAAGGGAGCATATAGGATGAACATTAACAAGAGCGAAACTAGGGTAATGGAGTGCAACGTAAGAAAATCAGGTGATGCTGAAGGAATTAGATTGGTTAACGAAAAAATAAAGGAGGTAGATGAGTTTTGTTACTTGGGCAGTAAGATAACAAATGATGGTCGCAGTACAGAGGATATAAATTGCAGAATGCCAATGGGAAGAAAAGCGTTTTTGAAAAAGGGAAATTTGTTAACATCGAACACTAATTTAAGCATAGGGAATTCTTTTCTGAAGGCGTTTGTGTGGAGTGTTGCTTTGTATGGGAGTCAAACATGGACGATAAACAGTGCGGACAGGAAGAGGATAGAGGCTTTTGAAATGTGGTGTTACAGAAGAATTCTGAAAATTAGGTGGCTGGATCGTGTAACTAATGAGGAAGTACTGAACATAATAGGGGAGAAAAGGAATTTCTGGCTTACTTTGACCAAAAGAAGAGATCGATTAGTAGGACACACTCTTAGACATCAAGGAATTGTGAAATTAGCATTGGAGGGAAGTGTGTGTGGTAAGAATCGCAGAGGGAGACCGAGAGATGAATATAGTAAGCAAATTCAAATGGATGTAGGTTGCCGTTCTTATGAGGAAATGTTCAAATGTTTGTTAAGCTTATGGGACTTAACTACGGGGTCATCAGTCCCTAAACTTACAAACTACTTATGAACTACTTACGAACTAGGACGGCACAAATATCCATGCCCGAGGGGGGATTCGAACCCCGACCGTAGTGGCCGTGCTGACCGTGACTGGAGCGCCTCAGTCACCTCGGCCACCGCGGCCGGCTCTTGTGAGGAGATGAAGACGCTTGCTCAGGATATATTAGGTTGGAGTCTCGGGACTGAAGACCACAACAACAACAACAAATACACGATATTTTCCAATCATTTCGGGCAAATATAACAATAATTTCTATATATAAAAGGCAATTTCCCGACTGACTGACTGACTGATTCACTGACTCATTATCACCCAGCCCAAACCACTGAAGATAGAAACTTGAAATTTGTAGATAGTGTTGATCTTACTCTGCAGGTGTCATTTAAGAAGCGATTTTTCGATATTCCGTCCGTAAGGGGGTGAAATACGTTGCTATTGAGGCAATTTTGAAGCTAGAACAACAAAATGAAATAAATCGCAATTATCGATAGTTATGGCTTCATGTACTAGGTTTGGATGGAATACATAAGTGCGGCGAATGAAACTTTGTGCTCGGCCGGAATTCGAACCCATCATCTCTTGCTCACTAGGCAGACGCGTTGACCACTCCGCCACCGAGGACACAGTGACCAGCCTGAATGCAGAGGACTCTTCCCAGCACGTCTCCCGCCACACCCAAATCTCCATTCGCCACACTGTCTCTTTCCTGTTACCACAGCCTATTTGTTCGGATTGCAATTTGTTTCGGATTGTAATTACGGGTTCGAATTTAAAAGACAGCTGTTTCGGCAATTTTTTGAAATTCAACCAATAAGGGGAGAAAATAGGAGGTGCAAAAGTTGATTTAAAAAAATATGTTGCTGTTAACTCAAATTTTAAGCAACAACTACGAAACTTAGGATATGGAATCCTGGTCAGGATTAAAAAAAGCACTAGTTTCAGTATTTTTGGAAACTCAACAATTAAGAGGGTAAAATAGGGGATGAAAAATTCTTCTTGAAAACACGATGCTATTCACACAATTTTGAAGCTAGAGCTGCAAAAATTGATATTTGTATTGTTGGTTAGAATTTTAAAAATACGTGTTTCGGTATTTTTGGAAATTCAACCATAAAGAGGTTTAAGTTGGAGAGGGGATGTTTTTGAAACATCTGTTGCTGTTTAGGCAATTATGACGTCAGAACTACAAATTTTCGGATTTGGATTCGGGGTTCGACTTTAAAAGACACGTGTTTGGGTATTTTTGGAAATTCGACCAATAGGGGGGTAAAACAAGGGATGCAAAAATTGTTTTTCAAAACTATGTTGCTGTTAACTAAAATTTCATCCTATAACTAAGAAACGTAGGATATGGACTCTTGATCAGGATTAAAAAGACGATTTTTGATATTTTTGGAAATTCAACAACTAAGGGGTTAAAATAGGGGATCAAAATTTCTTTTCGAAAAGATATTGTTGTCAAGACGATTTTGATGCTAGAGCTGCAAAAATTTGTATGTGTATTGCTCATTAGAAGTTAAAAAATATGTATTTCTATATTTTTGGAAATTCAACCATCAAGTGGGTAAAATTGAAGAGGTGATGTTTTTTTTGAAAATCTTTTGCTATTTTGGCAATTTGGAAGCTGCAACCTCATAAATTGGTATATATTTTCTTGGTCAAAATTAGAAAGACACGTGTTTCCGTATTTTCAGAAAATTAATCATTTAGGGGGTTAAATAGAAGATGAAAATTTTTTGAAACTACGTTGTTACTAAGCCAATTTTGAACCCAGAAATACAAAAAACAAAAAAAAAAAAAAAAAAAAAAAGATATTTGCATACTTGGTTGGAATTTAGAAGAAACATGTTGGGGTATTTTTCGAAATTCAACTATTGAGGGGTGCCATAAGGGGTTACAAGTAGTAAAATCAAATGTTTGTAAATCTTAAGTGATGTAACTACAGGGCCATCTGTTCCTAAGGCTTACAAACTAATTAAACTAACTTAGACTAACTTATGCTAAGGACAACACAAACACCCATGCCCGAGGGGCGAATCGAATCCCCGACGGCGAACAGCAGCGCGCACCGCAGCATGGCGCCTCAATACGCACGGCCATTCTGCTGCGGCTACAAATAGTATCACAACATTTAATTATTATAGTATTTAAGCTATAAAAGGTAAAGCAGTCAACAATCCGAAGGTTAGTTTGAACACAACGGTGCTTTACTAGGCATGGTCCTGTTTGGAAGTGGTATGCTGTTGCTTTTCTCCAACCTACGAACTGACTTACCCGACCAGTTATAGGGGTAACTGCAGTTTAACGTGGGTTCCGAACCACTATGCTACTCGATATTTTTCACATCAGCAGCACTGCCAGAGGGGAAAATGTTCAAATGTTTGTAAAGTCTATGGGACTTAACTACGGGGTTATCAGTCCCTAAACTTACAAACTACTTATGAACTACTTACGAACTAGGACGGCACAAATATCCATGCCCGAGGGGGGATTCGAACCCCCGACCGTAGTGGCCTTGCAGACCGTGACTGGAGCGCCTCAGTCTCCTCGGCCACCGCGGCCGGCACCAGAGGGGAAATAAGTGGAAAGTGACAGATAAAAATCCTAGGACCTTGCGGGGATCGAACCCGCAACCTTTGGGTTTATAGTTTGGCACTCTACCACTGAGCTACCGTGCCGCACACTTAAGCTACAACTATGAAAATTTATATTAATAGGCAGAAACAACTGGTGCAGACCAACCAGCCTACGCGTTTGGTGTTAAGCTAGGATTTAATATTTAAAAATTAATGTTTGTATTTTTGTTCGTATTTTGTGCACGGCCATACTGTACATTCGACTGCGATAAAACTTTGTCAACACATTGCTTGCACTTGTGCGAAGGTTGTAGGCATACTAAAATTAATTAGCAAGGTGCATGGCGGAGGTTGCTTTACAAATAGTTACTTCATTTCTTACGCCTACACGCTGAAATTGCTGGAAGGATATGAATGAAATTTGTAACGGAGGTAGCTTATACCCTGATTAATACATGGACTACATTTCGTAACCCATCATATGGTCTGTGGCGGAGGGTACCTTACAATGGGTTAGTAAATTTATCTTCACGCTGAAACAGATGGGCGGAATTGAATGAAATTTGGAATGCATGGGCTACCTTTAGGAAGCCACCGTATGGTGCAGGCTGCAGGGTATCTTACATTGGGTGAACATGTTTGTTTCTCTTCACGCTGAAACGGCTGGACGGAGTTTAATGAAATGTGGAATGAAGATAGCTTATACCCCGAATAAATACATAGTGTTCCTTTTGTTAGCTTCCTTAGGGTCATGGCGAAGGGTACGTTACAAGAAACATCCAAATTGGTTGACTGATCACAATGAAAGTCAACACATAAATTTATGTTCTTATGAAGGATGGCGGGGGCTACCTTACGACTTTGACACCGTTTTTCCAGTCACCAAGAAACTTGGCGCATATATATATATATATATATATATATATATATATATATATATATATATATATATATATATATGGGAGAGGAGTAGGTGGAGGAGGAGACTGACAGAAAGAGAATGGAGGAGACGGATAGAGTAAGGGCAGAGGAGAAGACGGACAGAGAGAGGGGAAAGGAAGAGAATGAGCGAGGGTAGATGGTGACAGATATGTGAAAGGAGATGAACAGAATGAACAGCAGGAGGTGGACAGAGAGAAAGGTTAGATGAGGAGATGAACAGGGAGGAAGAGAGGAGAGGATAGAGAGAGAAGGAAAGAGAAGGCGCACAGAGAGAGAAAAGGGTAGATGGACTAACTTAACACTGGAATAAATAAGTACCCGTGCGACGCCGGGTTTTCAAATGGTAAATAATAATAAAAATATGAACGATACGTTTACGACTCTTGTGATAATATCTATGAACTTAACACATGATATTTTCTCCGTTCGTATTTCAACAAACAGGCAAAATTATTTGATATTTGATTTTAGCTTTGACAAACATGCATTTTTTAGCTTTTTGCTATTATTTTAATATCTGTCTCAATTTTCAGTACCTTTTCCGTTAAAACATTATAACCTGTCGTGTCCTCTTTTCAAGTTTATTTCCTTTGCCTGTACTGGTCTACGTAAAATCAAGCGACAGTGTCAAGTCGCCGTTATTTTTGCAAGTATCTCTAAAACGATGCTAGTTATGGAAAGAAATAAAAGACCAAAGATGTTGAGCATTTTCTCCTCTACAAATTCGTTTATTCCATTTTCGTCTCAGATAAATCGTTAAGGCGTTATTTGCAATTAAATTTCCTGCTTTCAAAAGGTCATCACAAACGGCCTATTTTTAGTGTTACTAAACCATTTTTTGTCCGAAATATTTGAAAAAGGGAGGTTCTGGTTGCTGGTGGCCAACAATTACGTCTATAAATTTGATGCAGATCGGTTGAACGGCGCGACCAAAACAGTGGGAACACATTACAGACAGACAAAGTCAAATCGTCTTTATCTCTGCAAATATCTCTGTAACGATAAGAAAAAGTATGAGAGCTAACTTGTAGAGAATTTTCTCCTCTACATATTTATTTGGTCAATTTTAATGACAGTTGAACGGTTAAGCCGAAATGTTCATTTAAATTTCGAGCTGACAAAAGGCGATCACAAAAGGCCACTTTTAATGTTACTAGCGTAAACTAAAGTGGGCCAATTCGTATACCATCTTGGAGTTTTACAATTCTTTCATGATTTACTGTCGAAACAGCGCATATTGAATACATGAAACGATTACACTTATATATCAATAACTTAAGCGGTACCGATTTCCAGCGCGCCTATCCTTGCTGAAACACCCGTCCAAGTATGTTGTACAGCCTCCACTAGCGGTAACGCAGGTGCTGAATCTGTCATCCATTTGGTGATACGGATGGTGATTATTGTCTAGGGAAACATTATTTCACGTCTGCTCGACTTATTTACGTAGTTATGCTATGGATGTAAGTTGATAATTCGCACTTGTCATTCGCTCCCACTTCATATTACATACGTGATTGATTGGACGGCCGGCCGCGGTGGCCGAGGGGACTGAGGCGCTCCAGTCACGGCCTGCACGGCCACTACGGTCGGGGGTTCGAATCCACCCTCGGGCATGGATATTTGTGCCGTCCTTAGTCTTAAGTAGTTCATAAGTAGTTTGTAAGCTTAGGGACTGATGACCCCGTAGTTAAGTCCCATAGACTTTACAGACATCAAATTTAAATATCAAAAAGACAAAAAGTATTACTTACAGTATAGGCACGACTCGGATTCAGGACCTATGTCCTATTACTGATGTACAAAAGTAAGTTGGAGATTAAAACAGGTTAAATGCTGGGTCTGTCGTACACGACAAAAAATAAGTATATAAAAAAAATTTAAAAAAAGACAGGAAATGCTCTAGCTAATTAGGTCTGACAAAGTGCTGCCTGCGCACTCTTCTTGTCTGTGCTGTAGTGGCCGTACGATCCGCCACTACTGCCCTTACAATCCGACGATTTTGACGGACGTGGTGGGCGGGTTGCTGCTTTCAGAGCAAGCCCAATATTGTTGCAGAGATTCTACGTAGGGACAATTGTCCAAAGGTTTCATATTATCATTGTCGTGGCGAGGGGGTGCGGAGGTATGCGGCATGCTTTGGGCACCTGCTCCGTGGAGCTGACAATATTTGCTGGCTCCCTTCACTCTAACGGCCAAAAATATTTTAAATATGTTATCATCTTCCTAAAAACATACGTCGATGTAAAGGAAACGGGAATGCTTTCACGATGGTTGGAATAATCAGCAGTAAAAGGAAGAAGAATAAATACAAATAAAAAAACTACAGTGATATAAATCCTAAGGCCTTTTTTGTACACTGCATAAATCACTATCTGTGCAGGTTATATATTTTTTCAACATAGCAGTTAATTGCGACGTTTTTAGTACTGTAGAAACTTCACATGGTTTTACTCATGCTTGCCGTCGGAGGTTCGAGTCCTCCTTGGGGCAAGGGTGTGTGTGTGTGTGTGTGTGTGTGTGTGTGTGTGTGTGTGTGTGTTGTCCTTAGGTTAGTTTACCTTAGTTTAAGAAGCTTGTAAGCTACGGAAAGATGACCACGCAGTTTGGTCTGATAGATTTTCAAACATTTGAACATTTTTGGTTTTACTCAGCTTTTGTTTTCAGATGGATGATCCTTCTGAAAATCGTTGGATTTCCCGTAGAGAGACTGTCAGATACACGACAGAGTGAAGCAATGTTGCTGTTAAGTTTCTATTTCAGCGCTGTACTCCTGCCGACATAATTGATTATCTATATTGTGCTTTTCCAAGCGGCACCAATGAATTTTTGTAAACTTCGAAAATGTTAATTACCTATCTATTTTCAACGTTTCCAGAAGTGTGTATTGTGTACTGTTGCGATGGTTATAAAAATATGTAAACCACTGAGAAACTATGTCTTCGAAAGTATAAAGTAGACGAGCAGCTCAAAACCAAATGCATGCATTTTATGAATTCTCGTTATGATCCATTTTCTTTTCGTTGATAACTTTCCTAGGAGATGTCTACCATTATCAAACTTTTACCGATTTTTTATGTCAGATACAGAACAATATTGTTTTCGATGTCAAGTCTACACACCTTTTTGAAATATGACAAAGATTAACCCATTGGCGACGTACTTCGAACTGCGATACTTAAAGTCTTTGAGTTGCGAAATGCAAATCGGAAGGGATTACCATTTCTGTGGGAAAATCTGAACTATGAAAAGAGGAAAATTATACATGGAGAAAAGGCTACAGATGAGACATTGACTTTGCAGAAGCAACTCTTAATTCCAATGTTAGCGTGCATCTCCAGGTTTCTTTAAGAAATCGATACGTGTTGCAAAATAGTTGGACGTATGTCACATTGTTTTGTTGTTTTTAAGAGCCGAGCAGTCTGATTAAGACTTCATCAAGTGAACCTTTTTGTACAGTATAATTTTAGTTCACCTATACGATGAGCCGCGGTGTAATGACCGAGCGCTCTAAGTCGTCTTGGAGTAAGCGTGGGGTTGCCCACGTCAGTTGTACGAATGCTCCCTCTGGGATTGGTCCGTGTATTGTCCTTAAGTTAGTTTAAGTAGTTTGTAAGCTTAGGGACTGATAACCTTAACCCCCATAGATTTACAAACATTCATACTTATACAATGAGCTTTGTGAGGTAAATATCATTGCAGAATAGCACACTTAAGTCGATTCCTGTGAGATGATTACGAAAGAAGAGAGGTTAGCTGAACATCTTTAAAGTTCTGACAATTTTTTGAATCAGTTCCAGACCTCACTTTGCGTACATTTATTTATTTGTGGGTTCCGATAACATCATATTAAATGAGTTGTTTGAACCTCAGACTTAATAAGAGTTTTCTTAAGTCCAATATGTGTCAACGGGGAGAGTGATACTTTTGTCGAGTAAAAGTGCCGTCATTAGAGGCAACGATTTTGATTACGTAATTTCCAAATTTGTATCAGAAGAAGATAGAGGAAACAGGTTCTAAGGCACATCTTAAAATCACTTAACAATAAGAAGTTCTTTGGTTATTTGTCTTGCTTCATTAACAATCTGTTTAACTGTATTTTTTTCTATTAAAATGTGTGTTTCCTATGTTTTTCATTCATAAAAGCAGTTAGAAAGTATTTGATATTGTACTGTCATTACTTAATCAGTAGCAATAAAATGGTATTCAATATTTTTATGTTATTGGTGGTTTATTATTGGGGAAGGGGGAAGGGGACATAACTTCAATCTAGGAACCAAACTACCTACTACGCTACTGCAAATCGTGATCGTGCCATTAGATTAACATGGAAGCTCTTAGGTGATATCCTGAGTAAGGACACTTAGTAGAAGCCATATACTTTCTACATACTGAGATGTCTTCGATTACGACACTTAGATTTGATTGATATATTAATAGAAATACTATTCAAATTTATGCAGACTGCCAGAAATAGCAAGTTCGTTTCCCTTCCAAGTGCAAGTTCGTACGTGTTTTGTCATTTTCGACAGCAAGGGTGGGTTTATTCGTTTGTTTAGAACGTTCGTTGCCTCTGTGGAGACTGAGCTGTTTCCCAAGGTGTGTTTCTATGGATCGTAATATTTTTAATTACAATGATGGCTCATTGAGGTGTTAGATTTTCATTGCGTTTAACAGTGGGTTTTCAAGGGAAGAAAGGAGGCTCTTAAACTTGTGGAGGTTTTCGTAGAGCGGAGACGACTGGGTTTGGAATCAGGAGTGACGGTGCAGACATCTTTTAACCCAGTCTTTTAGATTCAAGCGAGGTTCACGAGTCCGTTTGAGGAGTGTAATACACATAATAGTGATGCAATTCAAATGCAGTTCGGCAGTAAAAATATTTTAAATGCAGGTAGTATTGAATATTTGTCACCGAGTGAATCGTGCGCGTCGTTTAATCGCCTGGAACACGTTACGCACGGTGGCGAGCTATCTGCTACGTGAGCGACACGCGTATTTCATTTGCAATTTTGTCAGAGCCGCTAAAATATTTATAGCGTTACGACCAGTTTATACCAGCTTAACAAGCCATCATCGCGCTGTCGTTTTCATTACGAGCTACACCGTTACCATTTTCATGAACATGATTTGCTGAGCGGGTCGGGTTCGACCGAAACGCTTAAATATTTTAAACCACCTCGGCTTAGCTACGAATAAAGTTGTTAGGAACGCGATTATTACTGACTATCGATCACAAATATTGCTGCTAAAAGTGTGGTATCGGAGAGTGGATGGCACAGATGTGGACGAGTTGGTGACCGGATGCTGCGAAAGCGACCGGTTCTTTCCTGCCGCTGGAAGATGTTTATGCTCCTGTAGGCATGTTGAAAGAAATTTTGCCTGTTGTGGATCAAACTCTACAGATTGCTTTAATTTCAGCTACTACTCTCGTTATAAACGAACTTTTAAGTTTTTATCATCCGTAACAGCTGTAGAGTACAGCACAACCAATGCAAAATACATGGGCAACCAGTCATTACAGAGGTAAGCTCTATAAAAGTATCAGTCTGCTACAAAATTTCTGTCTTTTTTTTTTTTTAAGAGAGTTACAAAAGTTATGGAAATATGAAAATCTGGGAAAAAACACTAGAAAATCTCGTTTTTGGCTTAATCGATAAAATCGTTTGCTAATGGAGATGTTACACGTCGGCACTGACGAAGAAATCACTTCTCTCACTACGGAGTATTGATTATTTTTCGCTACCTGTTTACCTATTCATTGTTTAAGAAAATCTGAGAGTTGTTTTGTAGAGAAATTATCACTGAACATGCGCCAGTACTATCGTTCATATTTTTTAAAAGTTCAGTGCCTGAGTTAGACAGATTTTTATATTTATTGTCAAATCTGGAGAGTTCATAAATGCTGTATGGGAGAATGAACAAAACTTTTATGTTGATTTACGGTTAGAGTTATCTTCTTGATAAAGACAGAATCCTTTAACTAACGATTTTTAATTTAAATAACTTAGCAGTTTACCTAACCACATATCATAAACTCTGAAAAAGATATAACAACATACAGTTTATTCAAAAAGTAGAGTTACAAACATATTCTGTAATACAGATGTCCTTACATATTTGAGAAAATTCCTTTTCTCTAACCCCACAGATCTCAAAATAAGTGAAGAAAAATTGTGAAAATTGTTTATGTAAATCAGGGAATTTAGCTTTGGGAAACTTGTGACTACCCTATGTCAGGAATTTGCATTTCACCGTATACTGAGTTGCATAATGAAACATCACTTTTCGATACAATTTATAGGCTTATTCGTTACATCCTATAGACTATGGCTAGTAATTTATCTTTGAGGACTTTGGTGTGCACTTTTAGTGCGAGAACACTGACAAAGATCCCAAATAAATACTTATTATAAACAGCCTGCGAAAATGTGAAAAGGCCTGCACAACTATGAACCTTAGAAAAAGGTATATAATGGACTTCATAACAAAAATGATTTACGGGCACCGAAAACAGCAGAGAAAGAGCATGTACTAAATGTATAAGTTATTTCTGGTCATTGTAAATGAAACATGAAGTGGTACCAAATCAAATGTTTGAAAATCTATGAGACTTAACTAAGTCATCAGTTACTAGGCTCACAAACTACTTAAACTATTTTAAAGTAACTTATTCTAAGGTCAACACAAACATCAACGCCCGAGGGAGACTCGAACCCCCGACGACGAGAAACCGCGCGCTCCGCAGCAAGATATCTAAGAACGCTCCGCCACTGCACCGCGGCGAAGTGGTACCAACGTTTGAATAAGTTAACTATAAAGTTCATATATATATATATATATATGCGCATAGTGAGTGTAACTGTTTTCACATTCAGTTGATCAGTTCTCTCCTATGGCGTAATGTTAGGGGGGAAAATAAAAACCCATGTCGCAACTTATGAAAATCAACCAAGGCAAAGAGGGAAAAAAACTATTTTTGAAGACATATGTAGCAAGAATATTGTGCAAAATCGAGAACTGAACTTCAAGCATAGATTCTACAAGGACTTTGGGTTTCCTTCTCTGATGTGATATTATGCGTACAACCTAAAGGAATTTTCTGGTGGCGCCCATGAATTAAGGATTCACCCAAAAATTCACAACCACACTGCGAAAACTTTAAGAAACTCCCAATATGGACTTTGCGGCGGAGAATAACAGGATACTTCAAAATAATGTACACTAGTTAAGCTAGTCCTTCTACCGCCGTTAGTGCTTCATTTCGCTTAGTCTAAATAATTAAAAAAGTTTTATTGACATCCCATCGTGAGGTGACATCGCAAAATGTGGAATAAATATTTTTTTTCACACACGCAAGCATGTCAGTACCATTACTCGGCATTCGTATGTGCCTGAAGATTACCAAAATTTACGTTCGTGTAATGGGAGCTCCCCCCCACCCCCACCCCAACCCCTGGTAACGTTCACCACAATAATTCAGTGCAGAACAGCGACTAGTCGACCGGGACATAATGCTACAACTGAACAGTCCTAATTGACTTTCGAGTGTCTTAATAAACTGACTCTTAACCATTGCGGACGTGATGTTCGTAGTTGCTGTCGGCACCTTAAGTCTTTTAAATGATTATGTTCGCGATCGCTTAAACTGTACAAGAGACGTTTTCTACCGCTCCCGGCATCATCCGTACATGACTGGACTCCTTCAACACGCATATTACGTACTATAATCGGAAGAGACTTCGTTTTCTCACGCAATTCAGTCGCCAGCCATCCGAAAATTAAAACAGCGGCCATTCATAATAGTCCATTCGCAAGAGCAATCGCATGTGACATAGGTTCCACGCGAACGTAACATGTTTGGTTACAAATTGTCACATTAAACCAGTAACACAGTCTTTCGAATCAACTAATTTTCTATAGAGTAGGACATATTGCGAGGGTCGTGACAAAAGTAATGCCGCCTATTTTTATTCACGGAAGACATAGGCGACAAATAAATCACAATAGCAGAGCTAAATTTATATAAGTTTCAAGATCACTAGTTGATTACATTGTTTTTGTCTATACTACTTCCTCCAAAAGAGCTGCAGAAGAAATTTTATTCAAAGTGTAGAAGATAAAGTGGAACCCAAAGCGTCATTGGTTCACATTTCTGGGGTTGGGTAAATTAAGTTCTGTACTCACTTGCCTCGACAAGCTCACGAGGTTTGTTAAAGTTATTTTGTATCATTTTGTGTAATGCTGCAAAAGAGAGACTGGAGACTGAATTTCAGTTGCAGCTGCGTAAAGAATGTATGGCAAATATTGTAGTTCATCATCATATCTCATGTCGTTCCATCTTATTGGATGAGTCGGCAAATGAGGCTTCTCCACCAGTTCTGGTCCTTAAATTTCTCTTCTTTTTCGATATACGCCAGAGTGTATCCCATTTATTCCATATCCGACTTCAGCATGTCTTTGCACCTTAGTCGCGGCCGTCCTCTAGGTCTTTTGTCTCTGAAGTTTAGCTCGTACATTTGTCTTGGTAGTCTGTTTCCATCCATACGACGCATATACCCACACCATCTCAGCCGCTATGTAGTTATTCAGTCCTGTAGTTTTATGACTTGATCCTGTTTACGGATTTCCACGTTGCGAACTTTATCTCTACGTGTCTTTCCGACCATACCACGAACGAATCTAATTTCCAATGCTTTGGTGAGGCGAGAGTCAACAGCCGTAATATATTTCATAAAATGCATTTTTATAAAAACCATCAGCTGTTTATTAAAAACCTTATTCATCTACTAGTTTCGGTCATGGACCATCATCAAGGATAAAAAGGTGTTAACAGAGAATGGTAAAATACATCAAATAAAATAATTCTATGAATCAGAGACCGTTCTCACCTTTTATGTCATGTTTTAGTGATAGATTTTATCTAAGATGACCATAGCAATTTTTTACACTTTTAGTTGTACTGACTCCTGTTTATCTCAGTTGAATTATTTTATTTGATGTATTTTACCATTCTCTGTTAACACCTTTTTATCCTTGAAGATGTTCCATGACCGAAACTAGTAGATGAATAAGGTTTTTAATAAACAGCTGATGGTTTTTATAAAAATGCATTTTATGAAATCTAATTTCCGCTGCATGGATTCTACTGACATCCTTCTTTCTCGTGCTCCATGTTTCGCAACCACATGTCAAAATAAGTATGTAATATGTTTGATAAATGACTCTCTTGCATTTTTGTGGTATTTTTGATTTTCATGTTAGATCTTTGGCTACCTGTAAAGCCGCGGTGGAGTAGCCGAGCGGTCTAAAGCATCTCGCTGCGGAGCGCGCGGTTGCTGGCCGTGGAGGTTCGAGTCCTCCCTGGGGCATGGGTGTGTGTGTGTTTGTCCTTAGGTCAGTTTACCTTAGTTTAAGTAGTTTGTAAGCTACGGACTGATGATCACGCAGTTTGGTCCGATATATTTACAAACATTTATTCTGTAAAACGTACTAGCAGTTTCAATTCTGTGTGTCATTTATCTATAGAACCATTATTGGAGATCCTTCCAATGTACATAAAATGATGCGTCATCCATAGTTGTTTCCTTTCCAGTTTTGTGTGACTCATAGGTTGTCCAGATCATTTCGTGAACAATAACCTCGCTTTTCTCTTGGCTGAAGATGAGGCAATAATCTTTAACAGCTTCTGCCCATGTATTTAGATGTGTTTGGATGTCTTCTCTAGATTCGCTCCACAGACATATGTCGGTAGCGAACAAGATGGCTTTCAGTCACTCACCTCCGATGCTTTGGTGTACTTTTCTTTGAATCTCGTTCATTAGATGGTCATCTAATAAGTCAGCACCCAATGGAGGAGTAAGACTCCATGTTCATGAAACAAGTCAATACATGAGTTTAACACAAGAATGGTAATAGAAAATTTTTAAATAGTCCAATGTACACGACAATCTTAAGGCTAAGTGAAAAGAATCAATAACAACAACAACAACAAAAGAAATTAATTAATTGTTTAACATTTCTAGGAGTTCCTCGACAGAATAAAAGAAGTGAGCCATAAGGTAACTTTCAATTTAGATTTGAAAGCTCCTGGGTTATTACTAAGATTCTTGAGTTATTGTGGCTGTTTATTGAAAATGGATGCTGCAGAATACTGGACACCTTTCTGCACAAGTGTCAAGGTGGTGTGATCCAAAGGTAGATTCGACTTCTGTCTAGTACTCAACGAGTGAAAGCTGCTAACTCGTGGGAATAAGCTTATATTATTAACAACAAACACATTAAAGATAATACGTCTTGTGACGCCAGTGTCAGAATTCTCAGACTGCTGGAAAGGGGGTAGACATGACGTTCGGGAACTTACAGCACATATTGCTCGAACAGCCCGTTTCTGAGCCAAAAGTATTCTTTATGTATCGTTGAGTTACCTCAAAATTAACGCCGTCCGTCACAAGTGAATGAAAGTAAGCGTAGTAGACAACTTTTCGTGTTAAAAAATCACTTATTTCAGATATCAAAATCACTCCACTTCATATTTTAATGGCGCTGGCACAGCAACCGTAATTGTTATTTTTGGTAAAAAACAGTCTTGGTTGAATAATTTGTGAGAAAAAGAAACGTACATTGTTTTTTGAAAATAAAACTTCATATTTCATTCAAAAAAGTTGAATATATATAATCAAAGGATTTTATGTGTAAATATGTTACTTTAATATAAGCTTGGTACAAAATTTCACTGCCATATCTCCAAAACTGTGGCTTTTGTGCATTTTTGAAATAGTGTGTGTTTTTCATCAATGTTCCTGCTTAATATCCGGACACCTGCAGGATTCAACGGTATTGCGAGCGGTGTGGAAATGGATAATCACGGCATTACTGCGGTAATGTGGGACATAATTGAGTGTTAAGTAACCAAGATTGTTTTTACCAAAAATGTTTCACATATTGTTCTAATGGTAAATAAAACAGAATTTAGTTTTGTAACAAAATCCTGAACATGGGGTTTCCACGACAGCTTACTGTCTATTTTAACACCTCGAAATTGGAACTGTCCAGTATCACTTATCATATGCCCATTATGTGTATTCAAAATGTCAGCTTTCGTTAAATTATGTGTCATAAATTGTAATAACTGGGTTTAACAAGAATTTGTATTTTACAAGCCATGAACTTATCTCCTGAACTGCATTATTTGATACTGTGTCAGTGCTACAAGCAACAGTCTTTCATCACCAAGCTGGTACCATCAACAAACAAAAATATTTTACAGTCACCTGTTATACTCGAAGGCTTATTATTTACATAAATAAGCAACAGAAGCGGTCCCAAAACAGAACCTTGGGGCACCCCACGCTTAACTGTGCCCCACTGTGATTGTACGCCATAGTCACTTTCAACACTGAAGAGAATTACCTTCTTCTGTATACTCTTATACCCTCCAATATTCATTTGTTTGTCTTGTGAGTGGCTGTTATTTGTCGACAATTTCTACTTAGAAAGATTTACGACCTTCAAAACAGTGACAAGAAAATAGAAGCTCAGAAAAAAATAGTTGTGGGTATATTTGCTGCGCCGTACTACACGCGAGCGCGTGAGACATTAAAGGATTTGTCAGACGGAACGCCCAGCTCGGGACACGGTGAGTGGGACACGCCATTACCGCCTGGCAGTTTGGACAGCAATTCATTCCGCCGGTAACTCTGCGTCGTGTGGCAGTTTCCCAGTCGCCGGCGTCACGCGAGGGCGGCGGCGAGGCGACGACGACGGAGGCGGACAGAGGCCGCGGCCGTGACAAGTCCCAGACAACAATCGCCACACGACACTTCGCAACTGTGGTGTATACATACATTACTGACTGAAATTATTTGTCGACAGCTGCCATTTAGCTTCGAATGTGGCATGCGAAAATATGTGTCTGGGCCGAGACTCCAGCCCGAATCTGCTGCTTACTAGCAGTTGAGAAAATACCTTTCGCTACACAGCCACCGTGGTTTCACAAAATGGCACAGGCTGTTCTGGCATTGTTCGCACACGACCCACACTGCCCTAAGTCCTACATTACCGCAGTAATGTCGTGATTATTTATTCCCACACAGCTGGCAATATCGTGGCCGAATCTTAAGGAGGGACGTTGAGGTAAAACACACACTGTTTCAAAAATGCACCAAATCCACACTTTTGGAGATATGGCAATGAAACTTTGTACCACGCTATATATGAAAGTAGCACATTTACATATAAAATCCTTTGATTACATATATTCAACTTTTTCTAATGAAATTTGAAGATATATATATATATATATATATATATATATATATATATATATATATATATATATATATATATATATATATTAAACTATGTTCCTGGTTTTTAGAAATTTTTCAAGAGATTTTTACAAAAGTTTCTCTGTTACATCTCTTTATATGTTCTAAGCTTCTCTCATGCGAATTTTGAAATAGGTCAAATAGGAGAATTTTCATAATTTTTTAATGATAATTCCACAAGTACGAATTTAAATTCATGCAAAATTCCAATCACTTTGCAATTACAATTTCAAAATTTACTCTTGAGACAAGGATTATTACGTTTACAGAAATATGTGTGCAATATTTCATAATTCTAACATTCATAGAATCTGAGGAAAAGGTACATAAACTTTAAAACACAAACTTTTCAAGAAATGCAATTTAAAGTTCAACCAACCTTTTTTCCTTGTGTAACTTCATGAGGCACCACATTTGCGCTTTAGGTATTCTCTTCTGGTTTTTTGTTGTCTGTCTTGTTTCCTTTACCAGGTCTTCAACTGACTTTTCAGCTGCAGAGACGCACTGTAAATCCATTTTTCTCAGGATGTCTTGAGTAAAATTTCCTATCTTGAAGCCCATGCTTTCTAATACCTTCATCCTCCCGACATTCCAATCATTAAATACAAGAAATGCATCATAAGTTGCAATTCAGACAACTGTAGCAGATGCAAATGTGATTTTAGGGCTTGTTTTCCATATGAATGAAATTAGAGATTCATTTGAATTCTGGGTTTTGCCATGAACACACTTTTTGAGAAGAGCAGGATCGGCCAGAAACTGTACGTGGGCTTGAAAAGATCCAGGATGCAATTTGGAAGACTCTTCTTGTAAATTTAGGGGTTGTTATCCCTCTGAGCTTGTAGATATTTACACCACCTAATATAACACAGATGGTTTGTCATTTTTTCTCACGTCTTCTATTCACTAACTTATTCAAACGCAGTTTATCCAGTTTTTTTATACACTCTTTGCCATCATGGCATTATTGAATAAAGAAACAATCGAACACTTGTATAAATCTTCGTCAGTATCACAAGGCAAGAAAAGAATTGCTTCGTCATAATCGATGCTGCTAGTTTGTTATTGTTTATAAGATACGGAACAGATGATCTATAAAACCAGAGGGTATAATAACGGTCTTAGGTCGCGGTCTAAACTCTTTCAAATTCTGAAGGTAACAGGGGTAAAATATACGGAGCGAACAGTTATATTCAACTTATACAAAAACCAGACAATGTTTATTAGAGTCGAAGGGTATGAAAGGGACGCAGAGGTTCTGAATGGAGTAAGACGGGGTTTTAGCCTTTCCTCAATGTTGTTTAATCTGTGCATTGAGCAAACAGTGGAAGAATGCAAGGAGAAATTTGGAGAGGGAATTAAAGTTCAGGGAAAAGAAATAAAAATCTTACGGTTTGCCTATGACATAGTAATTCTGTCAGAGATTGCAAAGGATGTAGAAGAGCAGTTGAATGGAATGGACAGTGTCTTGAAAAGAGGGTATAAGATGAGCAGCAACAAGAGTAAAACAAGGATAATGGAATGTAGCGTCGGAAAGTCAGGCGATGCTGAAAGAATTACATTAGGTAATGAGACAATAAAAGTAGTAGATGGGTTTTGTTATTTGGGTAGCAAGATAACTTCTGATGGCGGAAGTAAAGAAGATATAAAATGCAGAATGGCTATTGGATGAAAAGCGTTTCTGAAGAAGCGAAATTTCTTGACTTCCAATATTAATTAAATGTTAGGAAGTCCGTTCTGAAATCATTTGTCTTGAGTGTTGCATTGTATGGGAGTGAAACGTCGACGACTAGGAGTACACAAAAAAAGATGATAGAAGTTTTCGAAATGTGGTGATGCAGGTGAATGATGAAAATTAGATGGGCCGATCATGTAACTAAAGAGGAGGTGCTTAACCGAATTGGGGAGAAAAGGAGTTTCTGGCATATCCTAAGAGAAAGGATAAATTGGTAGGACACATTCTGAGACATCGAGGAAACGACAGCTTAGCGTTAGAGGGAAGTGTGTGGGGTAAAAAATCATAGAGTTAGACCGAGGGACGAATACAGTAAGCAGATTCAAAAGGATATAGGTTGCCGAACTTATGGTCAGATGAAGAGACTTGCACAGGACAGTGTAGCGTGGAGAGCTGCATCAAACCAGTCTACGGACTGAAGAGCACATCAACAACAGGTGTATCCCACACATATTTGGTTGAAAGTAATACACAGAATCGTTGTTCACTGAGCTGGTATTGGACAGTTGCCTCAACATGTGGGCGTGGCAGTGAGACCGCGTCACACTTTTAATTAATTTTCAGGAACTTCTTATGCGATTTCAACATTGAAACTTTGGAAACTAATTGTCCATCAATTGTACTAACAAATAAAAAATAAATCCAAAATTGACATTTTTGGTCAATATCATTAACGTCCTCCCTTAACAGCATCTGCACTGAAAGGAGGCCTCTTTTAACCCTACCAGGTATGGCTTGTGTGGTATCAGCGCTCTTGCATAACGTAGGCATTCTTCTTTTGCGTATACGCTACTATATTCGTCCCCCAGAGGGATTCGACAAAGTTGCTAGCGGTGGGGAAATGGCTAATAAGTATATCACTCCGTCAATGTGTGGCGTATACAAGAGTGGGTCGGACGGGAGACTTGATAGGAGATAATGAGCCTGTAAGACGTAAATGCTTAGCGTTATTGTGTAGTAGGCAGGAGATCCGGGTTTGCCCTCGCTTGCACATTTGTATGTCGCAGCTGATCATTAAACGCCCGAGGGCATCTGACGTCACATCATTTCACTAGCATATCTGTAGGTGGCCACGACCACGCTGTGTGCTCAGCGCTATCACATTACTAGGTCACAATAACTGCCTGGCGGCACAAGTCTGCCAGAGAGACGTACCGTTGAGAGAGAAATATGATTCACTTTTCACTTGGTAACTGTGTAGAGGTAGTTGATGGGGTTGGCATTTTGAATTGCTGTGAGATGACGGATTTCCTTCAATTGACTGAACAATATGACAGGTGAATTTTACGGTAATCCTATCGAAGGCAAGGAAGACGTTTCTTCTTGGAGGCAACAGAAAAGGAGCTTCAGCTCAAATTATCCCCTGGATATGAGCAGCAAAACTGATACAAAATATCGTGGGGTGTCTAATAAATTTAAGAAAAAAATTTCCTCCCTCCCCCTCTCACTACGAAAATATATGCTATATTCGCCACTTGATGCTTGTATTGTTTATGGTTCTGAATGCTTTTTACGGTCCTGAATGTACGAAGTCGCTAGTGTCATTAATTCTAGCGGATTATTGAAGCGTTTGTATCGTCTCGTATAGGTGCGGCAATAGCCATTGAGCAAACTCTGAGACGCTCTCCTATGACGGAAACAGTAGGTACTGCCAGTCTGAAAGTGTAATAGAGATATTCCGAAAAATGAAACGAGAAATTCAGCCCAAGAGACTACCCATCTCTCGTAGAACCAGTTGGATTAAATTGTTGGTCCTTTTCCATCACATACCTCGATAGGGATCATGAGTAAAATGTAAGAGGGTTGCTTCACATGGAGAGCTGTATTTCTGTCTTTCTGTACGTGGATGAACATGGGACGAATAATCGCGAATCCTGATACTAAATTGCTTACAGTGGCTTTTTAACTATGTATATTTATAAGTAGCTAAAGTATTGATTTAAATTGCTGAGGAACATGTGTACTGGGTTGGTCAAAAAGGACTTTACTATTTTGGAATGGTTTATAAGTTTATTGAGAAAATTTACAGAATATGAAGATTTTCATTTTGCAGTAAAGAACCTGTCATTTTGGCTCGATATGACTAGCATTTGTGATGCGGCAAACATTTCATTGGTGATTAATTTCTTTCCTTACAAGTTGCAACAAATTTGGTACAATTTACACAAAGGTAGCGTCGATTGAATTTTTCAGGTCGGTAATATTGTTTGGTATGGAAGAAACGTATACACAATCTTCAATGTTATCGCAAAGAAATAAATCCAGTCGTGCCAAGTCTAGGAAATGGGGTAGTCATGTGACTGGTCTTTCACAGGCAATTCAGCGATCTGGAAATTAATTATTTCGGTGAGGAAATGTGGCGTCGCACTGGTGGAAAAATATTTTATCTCAGTCATCTTCAAGGATCGGTGGAATTAAAAGGTTCCAAGCGTACCAGATATAGAAGACCACTAACAGTTTTCTGCACGAAGAAAAAACGACCCTTGGACTTTCAGTCCGCACACGTTCACTTTGCGACTGTCACAATTGTATTCCAGGGCTGTGTGTGGATTTTACTTTGCCGCACATTCAACAGTTGTAGGTGTAAACCGTGGCACTGACACATAGTGATGAATTGGTGCTGGAGATTATTGTGTTTATAAAAGTCTCGTCGTAATCTATCAGATGGTCTATCTCCGCACAAAATTCTCTGCATCACTAATGGGCTTTGCCATTGCGAAACTGTATGGTTCCAAGTGTAAACGTTTACGCATTATTCTTCAAACACTATTTTGTACAGTGCCACTCTCGTTTGACCAGGATTCTCAAACTTTTTCAGACCCTGAACCATTTTGATTTCTTTGTTGTGAACGGAGACCAAATATTCAAGAAAAGCCATCGAAGTCATGGAGCTCAAATGTTCGAATGTTTGTAAACCTAAGGGACGAAACTGTTGAGATAATCGGTCTCTCGACATACAAACTAAGCAAACTAACTTTTGCTAAGGTCGACCCACACATCCATGGAGAAGATTGTAAGAGAGCGACAGGTGATTTCCAGACGATTATTGTATGATTTTGCCTTTTTACCACGGAACCTATTAGGAGCATAAATTTAAATATTTCTTTATAGTTTCTGTAATGTTTGAGTTCAATAATCCTTCACAACGCTAGGAGGCCAGTTAATATATTTCAGATGTTACCAATGTTATCCACTTCTGTCATCACCAGTGAAATTTCATATTATACTGGAGGCATAATACGACTGACTGACCTCGTAATATGTAATTAATAATTTAAAATGAATAAACATTTGAAAATGCCAGACACTTAAATGTGATTTGCGGAGTAACCGATTAAATGTAGATAGAGAAAATTTATATCGTCTTTTGACGTTATTTTAGCTATTACGACTCATTTGCGGTCCAAGGACCTGAGGTTGGGAACAATTGCGATACACGAACGTGTTGATTTTTAGACACTACGGGCAGAGCTCTCTTAAATCTGTCCGACATAATCATCGACACGCAGGCGACCTCAGGATTTACCATGTTCCACCGAACAACTTGTCTCAACAAAGTTCTTCTGCCAAGAGTAAATTGCAGGAATGCTACTTCATGAAGACAACAGCACAGACTGTGGACGCTCCGCACCAGTGGACGTAGTCATTTTAAGTGCCGCTCGTGATGCACTAAGTTAATCGAACTTGAGATTTTTTGGTTCAAAATAGATCTACTGATTCTCTGCGATAGATCAATAGATCGTATTATCATTACGAAGTTGCAATTGAGTGAGTTGGTGCAGTGGAAACGTCTGTACTTTCATTCGGACTCGGAAGGAAGAAGGAAGCTTAGGGTTTAACGTCCCGTGGACAGCGTTGTCATTGGAGACGGAACGGAAGGTCGAATTTTTGGGTAAGATGGTTTAAATGTTTGTAAACGTATTGAACCGAACTCCTATGGTCATCAGTCCCATGACTTACAAACTACTTAAAATAACTTAAGCTAACTCATGAACAATCCACACACACACACACACACACACACACACACACACACACCAGGGCGAACTCGAACCTCCGACTTTTGTGTCTCGTAGCCGCCGGTTGTACTAGGTGTCGGAGGCCGAGTAGAGAGAGACCGACACAGGAAATAGGATGCACGCGAGTGCGGGTACAGTCTGAGGTGACCAGCCAATGGGACAGCAGAAACTAGAATCACTAAGCTAGATTAGAACAAGGTTTATATTTCGTAGACATAGTACAGTACTTAACTTTGTTAACTGAAGACTAGTGGAATGCATATAAATAGTTTAACTAGATAGAGGCTTGCCTACAGATGACAGACCGTCCTAGTATCTATCCTATAGCCAAGTGACCGATCCAGTTCAGTGGTGGCCACGAGCGGAGTTGCAGCAGAGGCCGCTCGTGGCTGACGTCGTAAGAACGTCGCGTCTTGGTTGCATGGCGGCGCGCGGCGAAAGTACGTGGTGCGCACTTCAGACTTGTCGGGCGCTGATAACCTCGCTGTTGAGCGCCCTAAAACACCAATCATCATCATCATCATCATCATCAGACTTGTGCGAGACCACACCGATGGCGACCAACCGAGTGCTCCACAGCAAGTCGCATTAGACCCCTCGGCCACACCACCGCGGTTTTTGGGTAACAACGGGTAAGGAAATGGCTGTGCCATTTCAGGGATCATCCCGGTATTTGCGTGGAGAGATTTAGCGAAATAAACCTAAATCTGGATGGCTGGAAGTTGATCGGAACCACCGTCAAGTGTTTTATCACTGCGCGGACTCGCTCGATATTCAGTCCGGGAGGACGGATGTTAAAATTCACTTCCGTTTGATTTAGATTTTCTGTGATTTCCTTTAGATCACAGCAGGCAAATTTCTGGAAGGTTCCTTTGAAAGGGCAAAGATGATTTCCTTCCCAATCCTTACGTAAACATATGAGCGTGAGCTCCGTGTCTAATGACTACGGTGTTGGGAGGACGTTTAACCCTATTCTTCGATCCTTCCTTCTTTCCAAATCTGTAACGTCCTTTTTTGACTCACCGTGAATTTCTGGAATGAAGACAGATGGGTCAGCAGGAAGTAGGTCGTATACGTTGAGTACACTCCCTCTCTGTCCGTCCCTCCGACGCAACCCCCCCCCCTACCCTCTCACTGCCACCCAGATAAAGTTTCCGGTGATTAGCGGCGCAGTGGTTGCCAATGGAGAACGTACGGTCCCCTGCCGTGTGCGGTGGTGGAACGGGTTGTGGAGGGGTCGTAAGGGAGGTTTAGAGGGAGAACAGTCTGCGCCACCAGACGGGGAACTGTGCAAAACCGCGAGACGGCTGACTGGACACGCGCCGCCGATTTCTCCGCGGTTTTAATCAACTTGCAGACAACACACTGCACGGCGGAAACAGAGCTGGATGCAGCCGCTCGCGCGCCGCGCCTGGCAAGCGGAACGGAAACGAAAAAATAAAAAAAAAGAGCGACTAAGCCGCACGGGTCTCCGGTCGCGTTATTCACCGTCATACTCCCGCGGCGCCGGCGGCCCCTCCATAATACATGGGGCGTGCGCACGACAGCCGAATCACACTGGCTGGCTTCTTGCGGCCGCGCTGGAAAGAGCACCGCACTGCACCCCCCTTCATTTTGCCGACCCGCACTGCGCGCCCCTGCCGCGCAGGCAACCGCGCGCTACGCTCCCCCGTCGCACTCTAATTAACACGTATAACATTTTCATCGCCGGCGCGTACGAGCTGCCTCTCCCTCAGTTCCTCGCCCATCGTCATCTCTCGCTCTCACACAGTCCTCCACCTCCTCCTCTTTTTTTCCCTTTTTTTTAACGAGAGAAAAATAACGAATGCCCTGGGCCCGCGTCTCGGCGAGGCAGCTGCGTGGTTTTTAAAACAAACACGCGGTCTCCCGCGGAGTAATGCCACCTCTACGCCACCGCGCTGGCCCGCCGTCCCGTTCCCCCTTTTCTCCGCCCCCGCGCTCTCTCTTTTTAATTAAAAACCCATTGCCAATTGCAGATCATTAGCAGTTCTTTGCCGGCGGAGTGAGTGACCCTTCAACCGCAAGTCAAAGCGGGCCGGAATCTCTCTCTCTCTCTCTCTCTCGCTTTTCGTCTCTTTCTTTTTTTTCTCCATTTTTTTCATTCTGCGGGGGAGAGAATAAAAAGCGGTCCTGGATTAACCGCAGGCCTCGCCGCACACGGCCGCCCGCAGGAAGTCAGAATTTTCGACTGCCGTCCTGGAATTCAATCTCCCGCGCTAATGTGGCGTGATACTTCAGCGTCAGCGAGCAGGACTTACCAGAGGCTGTTGTCTCTTCTCGAACTGTGCGCAAGATTCAAGAAATTTCGACGGTGTCTGACTGCGGGCTACATCTACATACGTACTCTGCAATCCACCACAATGTGCGTGCCGCAGGATACCTCGTGTCACTTCTGGTCATTTACCTCTCTGTTCCACTCCCAATTAGAGGAAAGGAAAACCGACTGACTATATACCTCAGAAAGAGCCATAATTTCTCTTATCCTCCTCGTCCTCACTCGAAATTTTTGGTCGGTGGCAGTAGAACCGTTCTCCTAAAGTCAGCCGACCCTCTGCATATCTCCTGTAGTTTGAAAGAAATTCGTCTTACCACCACAGATTCCACTTGAGTTCCCAAACCACCAAGTGCTGATCGAACCTACCATTAACAAATCTAGCAGCCCACTTCTGAATTGCTGCTATGACTCCCTTTCAATCTATCTTCTGGGGATCCCAAAAACATTCCACACAAAGATGGATGTTTAGAGATTTATTGTGCTTGTCTGCCAGTGAACCATATCTCATGGCTGGTGAAATGGGTAGTTCTGTTGTCAGTCACATTACGATATTTAGTACACAGTTTTAGTACCACGTTAAAATTTCTTTACAACTGACTTCGAATGTCAAGAATCAGTTTTCATTATTTACATAGTCATTGTGTTACAACAACTTTCAATTACCTATGAATATAACCCTATAAATGCATTAATATCCCCATTGAGGTAAAAGACATTATAAGGAGTAACTTTCTGCAATATCAATATAAAGGCCCCTACACACTCTCCGATTTGTCGTACGACCAAGAAGATGTCCAACGAACCAACCAATTGAAAGCAGCCTACACACGTTCCGACCAACTGCACGCAGCGCCACCCTGTTCTGGTGACTGTCGGTTTGTTTTTGTTTTCGCGTCTTCCCTGTGCAGACGACCGCAGGCATGGAAGGTGGTCGGGAAGCGCCACACATGGTACAATTTTTCGGGTGAAGTGGTGGAGGCATTGTATGTCGGACGATCAGGACTGACCAACCACTCGACAAGCGAAGTTGTTCGGGAAGCGCCTCCACACGTCCAATTTATCGTACCGCTGATAAATTAGTCCCGACAAATCGGAACATGTTTAGGGACCTTAAGTAAGTCAGGCGCCAAGAAATGCACGAAGTATGCAGTTTTTTCAGTTAATACTTGGTTTTCATTACTTCACGTTTAATGCAAAATACGTAACGTCAGTAGTTTTTTTGGGAGGTACTGTAACCTAAAATATCCTGAATGATTTTAACAGGAAGTTTTGCTCGGAGACAATGCATAACGTACTACTTACGACTTATCTTAGAAGATAGGTTAAGGGAAGAGAAACCTACGCTTACAGGTTTTGTAGATATGTAAATGATCAAAAATGTTTATTGCAAATGCTCAAAACAGATAGCAGTTTTTAAAGTTCTTAAAGTCGAAATGAATGAAAGTGGTTAGGAAGGGAGTAAGACGGGATTGTAGTCTTTCCCCAATGTAATGCAATCTGTACATTGTGCAGACTCTGAAGTTAAACACAGAGAAATTTTGAAACGAAATAAAGTTCAGGGAGAAGAAATAAAAACTTTGCAGTTTGCAACTGACATATTAATTCTGTCGGAGACATAAAAGAACTGAAAGAAGTAATGAATGGAATATACATTTTTTTTTTGAAAGTAAGGTATCCGATGAAAATAAACAGGAGAATCGAAGGGTAATGGAATGTAATGGAATTAAATGTGGACATGCCGAGGGAATTAGATTAGGAAACGAAACGACAAAGGTAGTAGATGAGTTTTGTTATGTGGGCAGTAAAACATCTTCTGCTAGTCGTAGTAGCGAAAATATAAAATGCGGAATGGGTACGGGAGGAAAAATATTTCCGGAGAGAACAAATTTGTTGACATCCAGTATTAATTTATGTAAGTCTGAAGGCAGTTGTGTGAAGTGTAGCATTGTATTGGAGTGTAACGCAGACGAAAACAGTTGAGACAAGAACAAGATAAATTCTTCTGAAATGTCGTGTTACAGAAGAATGCTGAAGATTATATTGGTAGATCACGTAACTAATTAAAAGCTACTGAAATAAATTAGGGAGGAAATAATATTCTGGCATTTGTAGACAAAATGGATAGTCTGGTAGACACATTAGATCTAAAAAAAAAACTGTCAGTTTAGCATTACAGGATAGTGTGTTGGGTACAAGTAGCACAGGGAGACTATAAGCCGAATAAAGTTATCAGGCTCAAAGATATGTATTCGCCTGAGGTTCTTTTTCAGAGTTGGAGAGGCTTGTGCAGGATAGATTACCATGGAAAGCTGAATCAAACCAGTCTACAGACTGAAAACTGCAACAACAATATACTACAACTAGCATGTCAAGGGGATTTTAAAGAACGTAATAGGGCCAGGGGAAGGAGCTGGGGCTGTGGGAATGAGGATAATCTGAAAAGTGACGGAATGATGGCCTCGTTGTTAATTGAAATTCATGGTGGGTGCGTGACATTCGAAAAGTGAATTGAGTGTATAAGATATATCATAATATAATGAGTTCGATTCAAACGTAACATATTGCAGAAGCTTAGAATAATAATAATAATAATAATAATAATAATAATAATAATAACAATAATAATATGTAGAAAGTTTTGTTTCCGTCTTTTTGCTATCTGCATACTATCTGGAGTGTTGAGTTAGAAAAATCGTAGAATGTAATTAAACATTGGGGGAATCATTTACAGATTGTACAGAAAGTTAGAAATATTGTCAAAATATAAACTGCATGACGGATATTGATGAATAATTAACAGTTACAATATAAGCAAATCCTATTAAATATGCCAAAATACAGTTTATCTCGTACAGGGTATCACTTGAGGAATGTTTGATATTTGGCAGTCCAGTCAAATGTTTTAAAATTGAATCCGTCTACAGTCAAAGCTTCATTACTTCACATTTTCATACTTATGACCGTATACTGTTTTCACGCATTGAAACATATGTTTTCATAGACTTTTGCTCATGCTCCCCATTATTCTGTTTTTAAAATACTCATTCTTCCTCCGTCATCGGTTGAGGCATATCTGGTAGTGTTCACTTCCTGACATTTCAGGAATGAAAACATGTCAGCGGAGCTAGAACCAGACAATTTTAATACAAGCATTGTAGGTTACTTTGAAGGTCCGTAAATCATGTGCATTGAGCGCCTACAACAAACAGATCCCCCAGTTCGTCAGCAGTAGATTGCTCATTTGCTCCACTACGCAGATTTTCTCAAGAGCGCCGTATCTCGCTCGCAGCACATATTTCCAAGCACAACTGGATCTGAAACTCTCCAGGCCGACAGTGACAAAGGGGCATGGCGCAGGAGATGGGCTCGCGCCTGTTTGCGCAGCCAGATTAATGTAGTGCGACTTGAAGGGCGTCCCACAGCAGCGGTAATTCGTTCCCGGGCCTATTCCTGAACTCGCGGTTAGTGTTGCCATTCTGTGCGGCAATAAACCAGACCGACTGAAGTGCCAAATCGTTTGTTTGCACATCTCCACGGGCATTTTGGGGACAACAAGCCGCTTGAGAATTTTCCGCCCGCTGGTGAGCATGTTTGCATCAGTTGAGAGGGGAACCGTGGCATGTGAATTTAATTCTAACGAACTTATTCTTACTCACGCAGTGTCACAAATCTACTGTAGCATTTTCGGAGTAACAGTATGATAAAAGATACTACTGAATTATCGGTATTATTTCATAACTGTTTAGGCATTCGTAGCGGTTTTCTCTTTTAGCCCACTGCTTAATTATGACGAAATTTTGATTTTTTTCCATCGTGGCTTATTACTTTGTCAAACATTACTGTGACGTCCAAGTTGCTGATAAATTCTTGCATGTTGAGGGGTATTTTGACCGATTCGTAACGAAACGTTCGAGCAAGTATTCTTTCATGGCTGGACAGAAAGAAAACTTTCTTTTCTTCGTGTTTTATGAAATTTTCTCCATGCATCCAAAGGCTGTCTACTGCGCCGGCCGCAGAATTCAGCATCTGCGCAATAAATACCTAATAATCAAATACTAATGAGGCAACTATCAACGCCACAAAAATTAAAAGGAAAGAAGGGAGACAAGGATTTAAAGTCTTGTTGACAGTGTCGTCACTGGGGACAGATTACACGCTCAGATTGATTTTTGAAAAGGATGATGAAGGAAATCGGCCAATCCCTTTGAAAGGAGCCAGTGATTTAAAGAAATCAAAATCAGAGATTTAAACTTCCATCCTTCCAAGTGCGAGTCCAGTGCGCTATCACTGCGCCTCCTTCCTCGATAATTTGACACTCTGTAAGTATAGGTGTTTTACCTGATTTTATTACTCTCAATGTCTAAATGAGGGCCGGCCTCAGTGGCCGAGGGGACTGAGGCGCTCCAGTCACGGTCTGCGCGGCCACTACGGTCGGGGGTTCGAATCCCCCTTCGGGCATGGATATTTGTGCCGTCTTAGTTCGTAAGTAGTTCATCAGTAAGAGTTTGTAAGTTTAGGGACTGATGACCCCTAGTTAAGTCCAAAAAATTATACAAACATTTGAACATTTGATTGATCTAAATGAGAAAAATACATTAAATCATTTGCGAATCAGTATAAAAACAATGTTTGCCTCAAATTTGTCAGACACCAGTAGTCAGTGAGTAATCGCAGTTTAAATGTATCACCACACATTTGGATGACTGTACCGTATCGTATTCAAACGTTTACCGATGACATTTAAAAATTAATTCACCTCTACCAATTTTCTCTAATAGTTTTTGATTCTCCTGTGTCGGACGTTTTAGTTCTTTTTCGAATAAACCAAATAAATCATACAATATCATCTTTTGCCGTAGTTCTTTTTTTTCTTTTTTTCCCCTTGCTGTCGCTGGTTTTGTTCGTCGTTGTTGTTCCATGTGTTCCTGGCTCACCTCTTTTAATTAGAGAGGGCGTTGAGCCTCTCGTCCGTCTCTGACATCCACTAGTCAAACGCTGCGGCTGTAGCGCCCCCTTGATCCATGTCTCCTTATTCCATATGGCTTCGAACGATATTACCGATTCTGTGATGAAAGAAATGAACCAAATGCCTTCTTCGCGTAGAATTACAGATTGGTGTGATGTCTGTTCTTTCGGGAATGTTCGAAAGAATCTATAACTGCAGTTTCGTGCCTTCACGCAGCTGATGATGTTTCGGGCACTGCTTCACTGTCTGGATATATTGGAGGACGCTGAAACTTCTTGGATATGTTCAATAATCGGTACGCTCGTAGTGTGTCATGAAAAAGTGGTAGTTCCAAAAATGACGCAGTAAGCTTTGTTAATGGCGTTTGTGAAGTGACTATAGGTGTAAACAGTTAAGGAGGTTGAAGTTTTCCGTACGAACTGCAGTGACTACCGGGAAGAATGTGCACTGTTGGTTAAGTTTTTTTCATCAGAACGGCAGCAACAGCATCTCTGAATTATGTCAATATCGCTGACGTAAAGAGTTGCGAAGAGGCCTCATGTCAATAAATAGGCTAATGAAATGATCCAGTAATTTGAAGAAACAGCTGAATTAGGTGGTGCAGCATAGAGAAGTAGGCGTCCTATTTCCATGGCGGTTGCTAATTAAGTTGCTGCAGCTGTAGCCGATCGTGCAGCACATGCCCCATTCATAACGTGCACCAAATGCAATCCCAAGATAGGATACAACGTCACGACATTCCCCTTCATTTTTTGGAACGCATGGATAATAATAATATCGTATGGCTCATTGGCCTAGTGCAAGTCTTTCAATTGGACGCCACTTCGAGGACTTGCGTGTCCCTAGCCTACCCCAGTTATCCAACCAAGCAAAGGGGGCCTACAGCTTAACGTAGAATCCGAACCACGTGTCATTTCTCGTGACTCCTCACATCGTTGAGAGGTGAAGGATGGGTTAAAAAGCAGACTGAAAAAAAAATCAGAAGTCTAACCGGTTTTCGAACACGCGACCCTTCGGCTTCAACTCAAGCGCTTTACCCCAAGACCACCAGGCCCGACATTGGAACGCATGGAAATGGATGATACGTCGTCAGGAACTATTCTTTGTACGGACGACGGACATTTTACTCTGCACGGTGCTGTGAATGCATAGAACTGTCGCATGTGAGGTTCCTCTCCCCCAAACGTTGTGCAGGACTGTGTAGTGTGGTTTTACAAGCTTCTTTACTCTCGATCCGTTTTTCTCCGATGACATGACACCACGTGGGCCAATTAGGTGTACACGAAGATATGCAAGTTATGAAGACCTCCTCCTGCAACACGTGCTTCCGGCTTTGCAGAGCGGAACTGTGACCACATCACTATTTTTATGCGTGGTGGGGCGACACACAACGTTGCTCACCAGGTGAAGAATGCCGTTCGAGAAACCTTCGGTTATGACCGCCCAGTCGCGGCGGAGTGGCCGAGCGTATTGGGGCACGAAGCTCCGATACGCGAGGCCATTCCCCGTCGGGGATTCGAATCCTCCCTCGGGCAAGGATATTCGTGTTGTCTTTAGTAGTTTGTAAGTTTAGGGAGTGGTGACCCAGTAGTCCCGAGTGCGACTCCGGTGCCATAACCTTAACAAACATTTGATTTGATTTTATTTATTTATTTATTTATTTATTTATTTTGACCGCTCATCATGTGAGAACGAAGACCCTCAGCGCTCCCAGACACATGTCTAACTGCACTACAGTTTTGGGCACTTTTGAAATGTCTGGTTTTCGAGATCTTCCAAACTAAATCCATGTGACCTCTGGTTGTGGTGATTTTTGAAGGACTGTGTCTATTAGGGACGTATCCGGGCTAAAGGATAGCATACGACGACGTATCGCCCACATTACCTCGAATATCCAGCGAGCAAAGGCCGATTGCGCCGTGTTACCGATGTAGCATGGTGCCGAGTCAGGAGACAATACTTACGCACGTTTTAAGTTGTGACCGTATCCTAACGAATATGCCTGAACCACCGTTATCATGTGTTCGAACGTTCCTTCCCTATTCCTGCACTAACATCTCGTTCTGGATGCTTACAGTGCAATATTTTCACCTTGTGGCAGAAATTGGAACTATACCCAGGAAGTCATGCGTTGTATACAGTCCGCACTGCAGCACCCGGAACACCGTCAGTGTTATTATAACCACCCTGTAATACAGCTAACTTTACCTGGGGAGTAACACGTTAAACAAAGATCACATTATTGAAAACAGAACTCCATCAGTTGACTGTTGCTGCCACTTCTGGCTATAACCGCTGCTACACGCCTCAGTACTGAATCAGAGAGGCTCCGGATGTGTTGTTGGGGTATTGCAGTCCATGCTACTTATACATATTGATGAATAGCGGCTGGTGTATTCCGAGGCAGTTGTTTCTCAATCATTGATCAGATATTTTCGATAGTCCAGAGAGTAGGAAAACAAGGTGGACAAGAGAGCAGTGCAGTCCGATGGCTGAGGATGAAGTCTGGAACACTGCATGCCGCGCATGGTGGCTCATTATGCTGTTGGAAAATGGCCATTTGGGAGTTCCAAAGGTATGGAAGGACCACAGGCTCTAGCACTTCACAGAAGTAGGTCTGGTTGGGTAGTATACTGACAATGCGACAGGTGAGTCCAGTATTACTTCAAATCATAATGCAGGACCAGTATGAAGATGTACAGGGCAAAAGTTTGTCTCTCTCCACGGAGTTTCCAGTCTAGTACGACCATCGTGTCGGTGCAGGTAGAATCTGGGTTAGAACGACGACGTTTTTACCGATGAATCCCCTTACTGTTTCGTATCGCCTGGCCTGCAAAACCACCTGACTTATAACCCCACAAAATATTGGGTAAATTGCCGACGTCAGCTTCCCCGCAATACGTTGCAAGTGCGGAATCAGTTGCCCGGCATTGGGCTGAACCTGGATGCGATGTACCCTACAACCCCATAGACTCTGTCCTAACCGAAACTAGGCAGTTATCTTAATCACGGGCGGATTTACTCTATAAGCCCGTAATGATTTATTTTCATGTGACTGATATTTTGGGCATATAAGTTTGTTTTCGTCTTAGGTATGTTAGTAACCTGTTACATAGCTCTAGACGATTTTCTGGACGGACGGCTGTTTTGACGGAGTGGTGGGGTCAGCCACTTGCTCTGCGTCGGAGAGTCAGTGGTGACTGTCCGTCGGCGGCCAGAAGGCTGTTTGCTGACTCTGCAGCGCGCGCCACCTCGGGCGAACGACTGCCGTGGCCGCGGGTCGTTGACCTCCCGCGCTCAGCCGCTGCCGGCTGCGAAAACAAAACAAAGCCCCGCGAACATTAGTCGCCAGTGACAGCGCATCCGGCGTCTCAGTCGCGCAGGCAACATTCAAAGAACCCGCCACAGCCTGCCGAGCCGCTGGCTTCTCTGGCGAACGACTTGAACCACCGCTACCGTAACTAAACATCAGAACTTTCGCGTTGGTAGGGTGTGTGCAGTGAAACATTATATTTCAAGTTTCACCAAAGTATTTACTTCTGGCACTGAACTTTCACATGATGGATGTAGTTGTGTCGGTGTAAGATAATCCCTGACAGGTGCATATCTTTTGCGAGCTTTCTATAACGAATTGCAAACTGCTTCAGACTAAACACCAACACACCGAGGGATGTGGAGAAATGAGCTAGCTGACAATCTCGCTCTATCACGACAATCGATACGCTACAACAAAATACCTACAAGTGCCGTAAAGAAGAAACTTCGAGAGGAGTTTAGAAACAACTGGTATATTGAGTGGCAATGTACAAAAAAAGGGGGAAGCACTAAACCGTATTTTCCTACTATCCGACAAAGTTTAATGATAAAACTCCCAATATCTCTGAATTTTACAGCAATGTTAACCGGTCATGGTAAACTGAAAGCCTTTTATCAACGGTTCGGAATAATTGAAGACGGAACGTGCACATTTAACAGAGCTGTCGAAACTATTGATTACGTTCTTTTCGACTGCTGCAACTTAATGGAAGAGAGGGACGATCTCAGGAAAAAAAATAGCTGACAATGGAGGAGGATGGCCCGTCAGTACATTTGATTTGGTACATATATTCACTAGAAAATTTTACAATTTATGTAATTCAATAAGATTTCCTGATGTATAAAATCGTTTGGTTTATTTATGTAAAGCGACAAATAATGTGTGGCCACAACGCTTTCTTTTGTAAATCCTGTCAACTTATGTACTGTATTTGTGTTTGCTAAAACACCTGATGTAACCGTCTGAATTTAACCATCAAACATGCTATATTACTATGTAATGGGGCCTGTCAAATAATAAATAAAAAATATGGAGATATCATACAGACACATACGAAATTGCGTAACACTACAAGCCACAGTAGGCGCATGAAGATGTTGCGACCGTATTATTGCAACTGTCAGGGATCAACTTACAGTGACGCAACTATAGGTATGTAGAATATCAGCTGTTACATCTCTTTTAAAAATATTTATCTCATCGTACAAAATAAAGGTAGTATTTCGCAAAATCAAATGTTTCAGTGTTTATTAACCTTATGGAACTTAACTGCGGTCATCAGTCCCTAATCTTACAAACTACTTATGAACGAGCTTATACTAAAGCCGGGGATTCGAACCCCCGACGGGGAACGGCCTCGCGCACCGTAGCATAGTGCCTCAATGCGCTCGACCGCTCCGCTGCGGCCTAGTATTTTGCCCTGCCACTTCAAAAATATGTTCAATTGTTTGTAGAGCTTATGGGACTCAACTACGGGGTCATCAGTCACTAAACTTACAAACTACTTATAAACTAGCTAATACTAAGGACAGCACAAATATCCATGCCCGAGGAGGGATTCGAACCCCCGACCATAGTGGCCGTGCAGAACGTGACTGGCGCGCCGAAGACCGCTCGGCCACTGCGGCCGGCCCCTGCCACTTAGGTTTGTTACTAAATTACAACTTCCTTTCTTATGTAATATAGTCTAATGGTGTTTTAGAATATTGTAGCTAAGTTTAATCTGTCTGTTAAATTTTGAAGGCAACATAGAAAGGAACGAAGAAGCTGATGGAGATCAGAAGGAGATACATTACTGTGATCTGAATTTTACTGAGCCCTGAAGGATAGAAGTCTTATAAAAGGTCCATGGAGTACGTGATATTCCCTATAAACTGCTGAAGTCTTAGGTACCGACGAAACTATTCCACCTGCTGTGTAAGATCTATGAGAAAAGTGAAATACTCTCATACTTCAATAAGACTGCAATGGTTCCATTTCCGAACAAAGAAAGTGCAGACAGGCATGAAAATTACAGACCTATTAATTTAATAAGTTATTACGGATTATTTACAAAAGAATGAAAATATTTGTAGAGTATGACTTCAGGGAGAATCAATTTAGATTTAGAAGAAATGTAGGAGCAAGCGAAGTAATGCTCACCTAAAGACTTATCTTAAAAGATAAAGGAAAGGTAAACTTACTAGATAGCTTGGTAGATATGAAGAAAGCTACTGAAATTGTTGACTGCAATACACACTTTCAGATTGTGGAAGTAATAGAGTAGAAGTCAGGGAAAGGTAATGGAAGTCATAAGGGTCGAACTGCGTAAGAGGTACGCAGGGGATTTAGCAAGCTGAGGAGGAAAGGAGGGACCGCGCGAAATGGCCGCGCGGTCTAAGGACTCATTTACGGACTGGGCCACCGTTCTCACAAGATGTTCGAGTCCTCGTTCGGGCAAGGGTGTGTGTGAGTATAAATTACCTCATAGATAACATCGGAAGTTTAATGAGGCTTTTCGCAGATGACGCTATAGTTTATCGAGAAATCGCTAGACTGGAAAAGAGTAGCAAAATGCAGAGTGCTCTGCAGCATATTCAAATTCAAATGTTTGTAATTCTATCGGACCAAACTGCGTGGTCATCAGTTCGTAACTTACAAACTACGTAAACCTAGGTAAACTAACCTACGGACAAACACACACACCCATGCCCCAGGGAGGACTCGAATCTCCACGGCGAGCAACCGCGCGCTCCGCAGCGAGACGCTTTACACCGCTCGGCTACTCCACCGCGGCGCTCTGCAGCGTATTGGCGTATGGTGTAGGGAATGGTAACTGAGCGTCAACATAAACAAATGCAAAGTGCTGCGTTTATAGAGAAAGAAAGATCATTTATTATATAACTATGTAATAACATTACAGACACTGACGAAAGTTACTTACAAACAGTATCTAGGAGTTGACGTAAGGGGCGATATGAAGTAGAACGCCCATATAAAATCAGTCGTGGGTGAGGTAGATTCATTGGAAGAATCCTCAGGGAGTGTAGGCCGTCAACAAAGGAAGTAGGTTTCAAAACCCTCTTTCGGCCGTCGCTTGATATTGGCTCAGCAGTGTGGGATCCGTAACGGGTTAATAGAAGACACTGAGAAGATACACCGAAGAGCAGCACACTTCGTTACGGGCTCTTTTAGTAACTGTGAAAGCGTCACAGAACTGACTAAGTAACTCCAGTGCCAGACGCTGCAAGAGGCATTTGGGCCGCGGCGGAGGCGCTATGCTGCGATGCGCGAGGCCGTTCCCCGTCGGGGGTTCAAATCCTCCCTCCCTTACCAGATGATTTAGAGGGTTTTTGCTGCTTGTTTGCCGGCCGCGGTGGCCGAGGGGACTGAGGCGCTCCAGTCACGATCTGCACGGCCACTACGGTTGGGGGTTCGAATCCCCCCTTGGGCATGGATATTTGGTGCCGTCCTTAGTATTAGCTAGATCGTAAGTAGTTTGTATGTTTAGGGACTGATGACCCCATAGTTAAGTCCCATAAGCTATACAAACATTTGAACATTTGCTGCTTGTTTGTTCCTGAGATGGGATACACAGGTCTGAGTTTTGGCAGGGTTCGACTTCAGATGGTTTTCTTTATCGTAGATCGTGTATTCTCTCAGGTCTTTACATAATGTTTGTTCCACCTTCTCAAAGCAGTCCGCCTGAGCAGTAATAGCACGGTCATCAGCACAGATAAAACAGTGACTCGTATAACAAACATTCTTAATAAGGCGATACATAACAAAAAATGCATCCAAGGACTTAGTACAGGTATACGATATAATGTGCCTTCCGGACAGACGTAAGTGGTCATCGCCGACGGCAGAACGCCTTCTGGGGCCGAGTGTAGGAGGATCCACTGAATGAGCCACAGAGCGGGCCGTGCGGCTTGAGAGGGAGCGGTCCCACGGTGTCGCGGCTACTGTGCAGTCGGCGGCCGTCATTTGTCATGATGCGACGGCCACCCACGCGGCGGCGTCTCTGCCGTGTCATGCACGCCGCGTCACGCCAGCGCCGCTTAACGCAGCCAGCCGTCCGCGCTGCGACGCCGCTTCCGCTGTGTCCGCCGTCTGCCGCGACCGCCAGGCTGCGTCGCGGAGACACCACGCCCTGGTTAGTTCGGCAGCACGTCTACGACTTCACTATACGGCGCGTGGCGGTCAGAGGGTACTTCTTACCACAAGTAATATTCTCTCCCTCTCGCTTTTGATATCTTCCTCTTTGCTGCCCATTACCTCCACGCCTCTCTCAACCTCTCTGCTCCTCGCCCCCCCTCCCCCTCACAGCTCTCTTGGTCTAATAATTTCCTCGTCTTCTCCTTTCTGTTCCTCCCTCTATCTCGTCCTCCTGCCCCCACCTGTGAAAACCACAACATCTGACAGCTCTCATGATGATCAGACAAACAGTGTTAACACGTTCGCTGCCGTTCACGCTCTGGCGCGATGATGCTAGGTACCACTTCACGCTCTGGCGCGTGATCGTATTTCGACAGTATCTTTTCATAGTTTTGAGCCACTGAATGTTTTGGTTTTAGTTTTCAGTTTTTTTGATAAACAGTACATACAAGGTATTTCATAAAACATATGCTTATTTCTATATCATCAGCAATGTAAGTATCAATAATATCAAAACTAAGAAGTATTTTTTATAAACTGGTAACTAATCGAAATAAAATTAAAATAACCAAAAGATTACTTGCTTGTTTACATAAGAATCCAATAAATCTATCATGATATCATGAGAAGCGTGTGTGGCTCGTAGCCGGTAATGCAAACGCAGAAATCTGAAACCATGTACGTGTGCATATCACTTATTCTCTTCCCTGAGTGCCTACCAGAGTATACAGCTTTATTATACGATGCCAGTTTATAACAACCCATAATAGGATGCTAGGTCGCAGCACGCGCCACAGCGTGAGCGGCACCTGACTCAAGTAACATTTACACGCGCCAGAGCGTGAACGGCAGCGAACGTGTTAAGTACCCTCTGGAATGGAACATACGGTTACTAATTCTGCCTGGTTATATGGCCGTGATCCATGAAACATTTCTGTTTCTAACGTTTCGTCCACAGCTGCGCTGGACATCCTCGGATGTTCTCCTGTCCTCGCTGAGTCTTGTTGACTGACGAGTCAGACGTCGGACAGCCCTTTAAATACTATCTAAAATAGGCGTGGTCAGGTTTTCACATCATCAACAGATATAATTCTTGCCAAAAATAAAACTCAACTCTCGATTGCCACTAGTCAAACATAAAAAACACATCTACGTATTCTTAAGAGCCTCAGTCAGTATATCACTAAGCTTCATGACTGCTTCCTTCCTGTCACCATGCTTGACAAAGCCAGAAGAATTCCCGCGCCAGAGACACTTGACCCCTTCTGGCGCAGGCTTTCGAGGAGAATGGATATTGGGCTAAAATGTGAATAGACATCTGCGACCCAGGATCGAAAGGACAAAGGACAACAGTAAAACTCAACGATGGAAGAACACGGTTTGTCTCCCCTTTATCAGAAAGATTACTGATAATGTAGGCAAGGTTTTACAAGAATTTTTTTTTATTAAACCGGTTTTCAGGCCATCTAAGAAGTTAAGCACTCTGGCCAATAAAAGATAAATGCCCTCATCTATCAGTATGTCGGGTGTATAAGATTCCGTGTACTTGTTGATAGGTACACATCTGTGCTACGAAGAGAAGAGTCAGTACAAGACTAAAAAAACGTAGAAGTCTTTGCCAGGTAGAGGAAACTGAAAAAATCAGCTTGCCTAGGCACGCAGGCACGCACTTGAATTTTCCACACTTTACCTTCAAACCAAGAGGAAGTTCAATGTCCATCGACAATTTCGTACGGTGTATGGAAGAGGGAACATTACGACGAACTTTTACATCTACAAGCAACATTGAAGTGCATGGCAGACGCAAGTTTGACATTCTTGACTTTCAGATGAAAAACACAGTGTCTGCGTAAACTTTCGTACGATGCATGGCTGAGAGTACATTACAAGAGACTTCGACACCATTCTCAAATTTTATTCGGTATTTAATGAAAATTTGCATGGAAAAGGGTACCTTTGTATGACCTACTGTCAGTTTCGCTGACGACCAGATAATTAGGTGGAAATTCTCAATTTCGCATAGGCTGAGGAGGCGATTAATTGGAGGAGGCGGAAGAGGGGAAAGGCAGACAAGAGGAGGAGGAGGGGGGAAGTAGGGGGGTCATAGTGAGGGAGGGGGCAGGAGGAAGGGGAGAGGGGTGTGATCAAAGAGACTGCAAAGGAGCACCTGGACAGAGAGGGGAGACAAACAAATATATGGAATAAAAAAACTACAGGGGCGACGCCGCGTTTTCAGCTAGCTATTTTTTTTTTTTTTTAAGATGACAAAGAAGAGGGAGGGAGGAACGAATTATCCAGCGGGCAATCCAGCGATCGTCTCATCCAGATGGGACGTAGAGTGTGCTGACCGGTGCCTCACAGTAAAACTGTCTATAGGGAACATTATGGCCATCCTTTTGCAAGCCGCTTGCCGCTAATTGCATTTAGTGACTGGCTGAACTCGAGTCACATAAATTTTTGCAGCATCTTGGTCCTGTTCTTTCGAATGTTCTCTTTAACCCAAGAAGGCAGGTAAACTGTGTAGACTTCCATCTGAATTCATAAATGTAGCATAGATGAGCAACAGAGAAAACCGGGAGCTCACCAGCAAATAGCTGCAGTTTCTTACTAACTTTAATAAATTTGCGATGAAAATCATGCATAATATCGTTAGGTTAAATTAATGGAGATTATTGCACTTACCTGCTGTTAGCATCTACAAACAAACAATTATTTGGTATACAAGCAAACAAAATAAACAGATTGTCGTCAATGTACATTTCGTGAAGCATCCGTTTTACGGTCGTTTTCACGTCTTTAATATATCATTACAAGAAACAAAGAATTGAAGCACACAACGGAAATATTATTTATATTTTGCTTTGAGGACAATATGTTCAGTAAATATGACAGAGTGGCAACGCTACATTTCAATCTGAATTTTCAAAAGTGTTCAAATGTTGGTAAATCTATCGGGCCAACTGCTGGGCTATTAGTCCGTAGCGAACAGACTACGTAAACGAAGGTAAACTAATCTAAGGACAACACAAACACCCATGACCGAGTGGTGACTCGAAGCCCGACGGCGAACGGCCGCGCGCGGATAATCCGCCGCGGCTCTAAATATTCGATCTGGTCCCAAAACTGAAATTTTTTTATCGAGGAATGAGAAAGCTGCCAAGTACGTTTGATATGACGTAGGTAGAGAATGAAATGATTTACCTACATGTTCTCTATTTGAAACAAATATTTCGATGTCAGTAATTAAAACTTCCGGGCTGAGAGGCCGTGGTCGAACAGCAGAAATTTCTTCCCCTGACGTTTCGTTGCCGGCTGCGGGCACATCTTCTGAGGTGAGTCGACGACTGACTGCTGGGCCGTGGAGATCCTGCATATATAGAGGGCATAGAGGGCGCCACCACTCGTCACGTGATGTGAACAGTAAAACTATCTCTGGCTGGCGTCATTACTCTCGATCAAAGGTAATCGATTGTCACATCTTTGGTACAAATTAGACCGCCATATCTTGTCTAACTTCAAGCCCTCTTCCTTCCTGTTAAAATTATTACGTTGTTTAAAAATTTCTATGGCCTCTCTATTCATACGTGCATAATAAGGCGATATCTTAGCTAGCACGCTTGTCTCACTAAATTTTATTTTGTGGTCACCGTTTTCAAAAACATGTTCCGCTACGGCCGATTTGTCCGTGTGTCCCAGTCGACAGTTCCTCTTGTGTTCCGTTAGGCGAGTATTGATACTTCTTTTTGTTGTTACAATATAAACCTTCCCACAACTACATGGAATCTTATACACACCCGGAGTAGCCAAAGGGTTTCGCGCATCTTTCGTTGATCGTATGTATTCACTGATCTTTTTGGTGGGTTTGAATATTGTTTCGATTCTAAACTTGGCCAGTACTTTCCCAATGCGGTCCGTGATATTGTGGATGAATGGGAGAAACACTTTCCCCGCCAAAGGTTGTTGTTGTTGGACGTTAGCAGACATTCGTCTTCTGGGCTGGAGAGCTCGATCTATCTCCTTATCGCTGTATCCGTTTTTCTGAAATGAGGTTCGTAAATGATCGATTTCCTCTTGCAAATAAGCTGGCTCACAGATTTTGTTAGCCCTGTCCACTAATGTTTTAATAACACCTCTCTTCTGCCTGGGATGATGATTCGAATCTTTGTGGAGATACCGATCGTTGTGCGTATCTTTTCTGTATACTTTATGACCCGGATTAGCGCTCTCTATGCCCTCTATATAAGCAGGATTTCCACGGCCCAGTAGCCAGTCGTCGACTCACCTCGTCAGAGGAAGAAATTTTTACTGTTCGACCACGGCCTCTCAGCCCGGAAGTTTTAATTACTGAAGACGTCGGCCGTGAAAGCCTACACGTTATAATATTTCGATGTATTACATTCGTTTCATCCGCAGGATTGGATGTGCTAAATTCAGCCATACTCCAGGTCTACTCAATGGGATTTTACGTGCGCAAGCTGTCTAAAATTTTGCGCAGTAGTTCACTTACTTTCAAGTACCACACTAACTATGAAGTGTAACGAAAATAAAACCAGATAATTATACAACGAATATATCACTCTAATAACATGCGCATAAAGCGAATGTTCTCACTAAAATTGTTCAAATGTTTGTAGAGCTTATGGGACTTAACTACGGGGTTATCAGTCCCTAAACTTACAAACTACTTATGAACTAACTACAACTAAGGACGGCACAAATATCCATGCCCGAGGGGGGATTCGAACCCCCGACCGTAGTAGCCGTGCAGACCGTGACTGAAGCGCCTCAGTCCCCTCGGCCACCGCGGCCGGCGAATGTTGTCACTGAACGTATTTCTCAACGTCAGTTGATGACGGTGATTCATGGCATTCGTGGCATTCATGGCTGTTAGACCCCCACTGGGGTCGTGTTCCACCTGATTCGTGCAAGTCTTTTTAGCTGACAGCACTTCGGCGACTTGCGTGTCACTGATGATGCCGTGCTTTCCCCATGCAGAGCCTTACCTTGGTGCTCTAGGGCCGAGGCTGTGTCTGAGGCGGCCGTTGCGGAAGTCCGGAGCGTTGTAGGATTCGCGCTCTGTCACGTGTGACGCGGCCGCCACTTCCGCACAGCGCCGCGGCGTTCCGTCTCGCCGGCCAGCCTTCCGCGCTAACTCTCTGTACACAAGCCGCAGCCGGTCATCTTCGCCTCTCTGCCGTGTCTGGGGCGGGACCGCATGCACCAACGATGGCGGCGTGACCTCAGGGGCGGAAGAAACCACTCCGGCAGATGCGGTTTCTCCGCAGGTTCGTTAGTCGCGATGCTGCCAGTGTAGTTTCCTCGCTGTTGAGAAAGTTGTTACCAACGACAGCAGCAAAGGCACTAGCGCTCTTTGCGGTGGGCAAGGCGCCTTAGCCGCGGTGGAGCAGCCGAGCGGTCTAAAGCGTCTCGCTGCGGAGCGCGCGGTTGCTCGCCGTGGAGGTTCGAGTCCTCCCTGGGGCTTGGGTGTGTGTGTGTTGTCCTTAGCTTAGTTTACATAGGTTTAAGTAGTTTGTAAGCTACGGACTGATGACCACGTAGTTTGGTCCGATAGATTTACAAACATTTGAACAAGGCGCCTTAAAAGTAATGTTTGTTCATAATTACTTTTCTACGTTATTAACCAAACACTTTCCGTAATTTTTGCGTTCCAAGCATTAGTGAATGTCGAGAGACATAAATAACCGTGAAATAATTGTAAAAGAAGGCGAATTTTACTGATTAACGTACATAAACAACAACTTATTCATGACGCAATATTTACGAATATGTGTATATTTGCAGCTCAACACGTTCGCTGCCGTTCACGCTCTGGCGCGTGTAAACGTTACTTGAGTCAGGTGCCGCTCACGCTGTGGCGCGTGCTGCGACCTAGCATCCTATTTTGGCTTGTTGTAAACTGGCATCGTCTAATAAAGCTGTATACTCTGGTAGGCACTCAGGGAAGAGTATAAGTGATATGCACTCGTACGTGGTTCCAGATTTCCGCGTTTGCATTACCGGCTACGAGCCTCACACGCTACTCATGATGTCATGATAGATTTATGTACTGTTTATATTGTTAATTTGTTGTTTTCACAAAAATACAAATGCAAATAAAAAAACATAGCAAAAAAACTGAAACTAAAACCAAAACATTCAGTGGCTCAAAACTATGAAAAGATACTGTCAAAATACGATCACGTGCCAGAGCGTGAAGTGGCACCTAGCATCATCGTGCCAGAGCGTCAACGGCAGCGAACGTGTTAAAAATATTCAAAAGTTTGGCAGTCTATGGGACTGTTAAAGTATGTCTAGGGACCTGACGATGGTTACATTGTAAGACTGCAACTGGTTGCACAATAAATAGTTTATAACAGTTTTACGCCCGTTGGTTACGTATTCGTTAATTCTACAAACTACGATCTTCTTTGAAAATTTTTTGTGCAGAACGGGACGTAACGTTGGATTCGATAATAAATCCATCCGGCTACCGCAAAACAGCCCGGAATATTTTCGTTATTGAAACACTGGCAGACTTGAAAAATTACATTTTATATCAACGACAAGAAAATGGAAAATTTTTAAAAAATTAAATAAAAAAACGACGCGCCACGAAGGAATTATCTAAATCAGAGCCTCCCGCATTGGAGGTTCGGATCCTCCCTCAGGCATGGATGTGTGTGGTGTCCTTAGGTCAGTTTACCTTAGTTTAAGTAGTTTGTAAGCTACGGGCTAATGACCAAGCAGTTGAATCCGATAAAATTACAAACATTTGAACTCAGACGGAAATCACTATACATGATGTATGTGCACAGAAAAACAAATGATTATACTACGCCGGCCGCGGTGGCCGAGGGGCCTGAGGCCTTTCAGTCTCGGTCTACACAGCCACTACGGTCAGGGGTTCGAATCCCCCCCTCGGGCATGGATATTTGTGCCGTCCTTAGTATAAGCTAGTTCTTAAGTAGTTTGTAAGTTTAGGGACTGATGACACCGTAGTTAAGTCCCATAAGCTATACAACCATTTGAACATTGATTTGATTACACTACAAGGAAAATAGGGTGATTTACAGAAGAGCAATTGCTTCAAATATTGAGGGGTCAGTCAAACGTCGACCTACCTCTGGCCTTATCGAAGATATTTTTCTGTTTCGCACTGATTGACAATTTTTTTCCTGCGGGGTATCGTGCCATATTGTTTACAACTGACCTATTATATGGTCAAACCTTCTTAAATTTAGAGACAACCATCAAACTTACTGACCAGACTAGGGTTTCCCTAACACGAAGGCAAACAGAAGAAACATATTTGATTTGTACGTAGTTGATTTACAATTATGAAGTGTGTTATTTGTCCGTCAATTCATCTGCAATACGATGTGATTTTTTAATCATAAACGTTTTGTCGGTATCGAGCTAATGAAAGGCAGGAAACTATCCATTTCACTGGCGTTTGTAAATCGCTATGATTTTTAGGGGGGGGGGGGGGGGTCTTTTCTCCGTCAAGTAGTTGCGGTTTTCAGATATTCCTTACTCTGTTTGCCAAAGCCTTTATTATGCCTCGCCTACTTTTGTGATGGTGGTTTCAATAATAAAGCCATCCTGCCCCGGCATAGTAGCCTCGAATATTTAAATAATTTTAGAGTGCTGTTGGCATAATGTCAGTTCAGGTAAAAGTGACGCTCTATTTCGTAGTTCAGAGTGAACGCAAATGGCAGTCAGGCTCGACATCTCTCGGCTGGTAGCCTGAACAGCGGATAATCGTCGCTGCGTGGCGCACAGCTAAGTCTGCTGACGTCTACCAGCAGAGTTAGGGCACGTTTGCCAGTCCGTACCAGCTGCTGCTCAATTACTTCTTCCTGAGTTTTGCCTCGTTTTGGCGTAAAGGCGGCTCATTAGCTTCCAAACGATTACTGCTGCCGCGGGTAACTACCTTACGACAAACCCACAGCTGCTCTGCACGTGATTGGCTCAGGCGAACACATAACATTTACTGAAGTTTTCATCACAGAGATTGTGGAACCAAATAGACGATGTACAACGCTCTGAACCTAAAACTAGCACATAAGTTGCTATTTGTGCGTAATAAAAACTAATCCTAAAGTTTTTAACCTCTTCAGCTTTTATATAGTCACTGTGCTCTTGAACTCGTGTTGGCATTACGAACATCATTTACCGAGCTGTGTGGCTGAGTAGTCAAGAGTTATAATCAAATCGAAGAGGAAAGCGGTAAAATTTTCTTTGGGAGGTCTCATCGTTTTCTTGAATGAATGTGCTTACCATGGCAGCTTATTAAAAAGATGACTACCACTTCGAACGTCCTGATGCCACTGTTGTCCAATTCGTAATATTTTTTCGTTGCAGGTTTTAAGCATTCGTTATTACTTACTCGTCATAAACGTGATGCTGCATAGTATTTCCGGATATGGAAGGGGATGGTTACCCGGGAGCCGTTGATTAGTCTTTACTAGGAAGCAAGAGGTTTCAGAAGGCACAATGCGTTTTATAGAGAAACATTGTGTGTACTTGGTCTCTCTTTCTCTTGTGACTTGTTACGCGAGTAAAACGTATTGACTTTTCATCGTGTGTAGGTAAAACATTAAGCATATATTCCTGACACTGTGTCAACTTCAGGGGGCAACCTAATTTATATCAGAAACTGCATACGTAACAGGCTTGACTAAGCTTGCTTGAGGAGGCTTTCTTCTGACCGGTTTTGGGAGATCTAGGCTGACTTCATCGTTAATATGCAGGATCTGATGGTGGCGATAGCCTAGATCGCCGAAACCAGTCAAAGAATTTTCCACTGATCTTCCGCAAGACTTTACTTACTATTTTTCTCTTTTTGTTGTTAATGAAACATTTTGCAATCTCTAAAACCACTTGTCTGCACCAGAATGTGCCACTTTGTGTGGATATTTCTTTACTGATACACAGTGCAGCCGGTTTGGAAACCTCTTCTTGCATTTCTTTCATTAGTGTCTCCACACCTCGATGCCTGGCATAGCAAAGAAAGTAGAGTTCGGCTGATTTTTCTAGATTATTTCTAATATATAGTGTTTTTCTCCTTATAAAGTACATAATTTGCAGATCAATAATTGTGAATTTTCATAATTGTTATGAAAATAGTTAAGGAATACACTGAAGATTCAAAGGCTGGATTGAACCCGAGTCTATTATTTGTCTGTGTCTTTTATCATTTCTTGCATCTCAGGAACTGTTTGTCAATTTAAAAAATATCTTTTATAGTTGCTTTGTGATTGGAAGTCTACGTTGAATTATAGGTCTACCTATTACAGCCAGGGTAACGAAGTTCAAATCTTACAAGATGACTGAGCAATACCATATGCATTAGGACCAGGCTTAATAAAGAACTGTGGAGCTACAATGAATCATCCGGTTGATGACAAATCAAATTGGTCAAATGTTTGTATATCTATGGGACTTAACTGAAAAATGTTCAAATGTTTGTAAATCTATCGGACCAAACTGCGTGGTCATCAGTACGTAGCTTACAAACTACTTAAACCTAGGTAAACTAACCTACGGACAAACACACACACCCATGCCCCAGGGAGGACTCGAACCTCCACGGCGAGCAACCGCGCGCTCCGCAGCAAGGTGCTTCAGACCGCTCGGCTACTCCACCGCGGCTTTCACACTGTTTCATGAAGAAATAAGGATGTGTAAAAGTGATGTACTTTATTTAGTACACCACGGCTGAAAGGGTTACAGGAAACTATGTCTCGTCGAATTCGTTGTATGAGTGTTCATTTAGAGGCTGTAATATTTGTAATACCATTTGCATGCTTAACATGATGAAATATAGGTTGTGGTTCAGCGTGATAATTCTTCTTCTTTTGACACTCTAGCAGTACAAGTCATTGACTTCTTCATTTACGAAAATAATGGGAAAAATCGTTATAGATTTCATAAGAAATACTCCTGGTGTTGGTTGCATGAAAAGGCATTTAAAAATTAAAATAATGTCACTATAAATGTGCGTTATTATATTACAGTCAAGAAATCAAATCGTTGATGTTCAGATCACAGAGCTTTTACATTAATTATGATAACAGGAGACATGAGACATAAAATTATAGCTGGCTGACCGTGCTTCTGGTTTCCCACATTTTCATGGTAGTCGTGTTACTATATACTTCATAGTGCTGTTGGTTAATAGGTCATTCCCTTCGAGGTAGTTCATAATGTTCGAACAAAGTATTAAGTTGTTTTACTACTCCAGGATCATCTACTTCTAAATTTCGCATGCTGGGATCTGTTATAAGTTCGAATTCTGAAGTGTTCACTTCGTCTTCTTTGGTGAAAGAATTTCGGAAAGCTGTGTTTAGCTATTCTGCTTTAGCAGTACTGTCATCGGCAGTATTACCATTGCTATTGCTTATTTCAATATCAGCCATTGTAGCACTCTTGCGGTGGTTTAGACGCGGTAGTACAGTGTAATCTTTAAAATTGACAACAAAATTTTAAATCAAATGAAATGAAATAAACTTTTGTTATTTATGTCTTCAAGATTATTGTCAGAGTTTAAGTTCAGGTTTAGTTGGAGATTTAATATTTGAAGGTTAACTGTATTAATAATGTCCTCTCAGAAAACTGAAAATAAAAATCAGAATAATTAAATAATGTAAAAATATTATCTGGATACGATGTTGCTACGGCAACTGCAAATAGCCCAGCTTCTTACATTCGGCGATCGTCGCCCCTAGAAATGTTAATCAAATCTGTTTTTTTTTTTCACATTCAGAGAACAATGTTGGGAAGACTGATGCTTTTCTTGATGAAATAAGCAAAGTATTTCCTTCAGTGGTATACACAGCACTCTTGAATTTTTCACAAAGATCATTTTCATTATAGTCTTGACCCACCATGTAGGTGCAGGTTCGTGTGTATAGCCACTAAAGTTCCCAAAACGTTTTCGATACACAGGCTCTGATTCCTCCTAAATGAGTGATAGGTCGAAAATACAAAGGAGACATGCATACCTTTGAGTAGATGAATTTATTATAGTTCGCGGTCTCGGAACCGGTGAAATTTCGAATACATAATCTTCCTTTAAATGTATATACAATATAATGTGAATAACTTCGCAATCCTTCAAAATAATTGAGAAGAAGCAAGTAGGTTATATAACAGCTCAAGATGTAGTATGTCATCGAACTCTAGGATAGAAGATAATATCTTTGTTTATATGGAAACCAAACATAGGAAAGCTTCTAAGGAATAGACAATTATAGTATTCTTTGATCAGGATGCAGAGCATATATTTGAATGCACATTGGTTGAGAATGAAAATAGTGATCTTATAAATCTTCCTCTGAGAAACAGTATTTTGGCCTATTGTGTATGATCCTCTGTTTCATCACCATTATGGTCATAGAGTGTCAGTATATCTGGTTTCGACCCGTTTACTAATTTGAGGTCGGACCAAAATTTCTTAGGATTTTCTGCCAATTCGGTACACAACACATTGCTCTGAAAGTGTTGAACGCCTCTCGCATGGCAGCCCTTACTCTAATTTTGTCATCATTTAACTTTTACCTTTCTGCAAGACTTTGGCTACATCTAATATATAAAGCAGTGTGTCCGTATGTTTGTGCGTGTTATATACAAATCTACAGTTTTGTTCCAATCTTTATGAAAGTTGGTACACGTATGCTCCAATCCATGAGGACAGTCGCCGTAAGTGTAAGAATCAAATACTATATATAGTTCACGAGATATAACGTCATAAACAATGAGATGTGCGAAAACTGCTGCATTTTGCGACAATGGTGCTCATTTTCTCCTAAACTATTGGACCGATTTCAACCTAATTTGGTACACACATTCCTTACTGTGAGGTATGAATTTCTGTATGGTTAAAAATCACATAAGGCATATGGTTCAAAAGATACTACGTCATAACCAATAGAAATCGCAAAAATTGCCACATAATGCGGCGAGACTTTCGAAATACACTGTATGAGAATGACAGTATTTAGCAACTTGCAACAAACTTTAAACATAATTTCAAACCTTTATTAAACTTTTTCTCGCTGGCAACCATAGTAAAATGATGAAAGGAAAAAAGTTTCTCGCCTACTACTTTTACGCTGTTGATGGAGTAAAACTACGGCTCTCCGTATGACGTTACAATTTTATAATTTTTACGCTAAAAATTGCAGCTGCTGGAAATTTTATAGACAGTATACACGCATGTAGTTGAGTGTACCTTCTAAATTGTATCACAGTACGACACGTAGTTCATGAGATATGAGCACAAAAGCAGTAACGTTCATGGAAAATCGCCCCATCGCGAACAAAGTTTGACCCTATTACTTCGTTCCTACTAATTGTAGTCGTAAGAAATTTTACAGACATACACCTCTTATACAAATGAATATGTACCTATCACTTCGTTCATAAAACCTTCCATTTTGTGGATAAGCGACCATACGTTGGCATGCATGAAAAATTTTTTGAAAATTATTGGTCGCAATTAGCTTTATTTCATATGACGCGTTTCGAAAACATCATCATCAGATCTGTGGTACAAAAGAAGAAAATTACATTTTAGATGTTTATAGCACGTAATTATGATATCTATAAGGAGTATAAACCATGTTAATACATGTGTACTTACAAAAGATTTAAAAAAAAAGCGATGGGAAATACAACCATCTTGGTATAGTTGCTTGATTACAACTTAAAATATCATCATGGACGTCTAGTGACAGTGTTGCACTAGACTCACTTGCCCAACTGTGGTGAAAGGGGGGGGGGGGGACACCGTAACAGGTAACGTAGGCCCCATTCGCCACCAGAGGTCGCAGGGTTGACATTGAAAGTTACGTGAATAAAACTACATATAAAACATCTTGGGCGCACTATACTGTGTGCAGTCATAGAAACTGTGAAAGTTACGTGAATAAAACTACACATAAAACATCTTGGGCACACTATACTGTGTGCAGTCATAGAAACTATGAAAGGCATGGCTACAAAAATGTGTTAGGTCTTATAAAAATTTATAAGACACCAATTTAAGTACATTAAAATTATTAATGGGATAGGGCGCATGACAAGGGAGGCGTGGGAGGGCCAAAGGATAGGATTGGTTGTTGCTAAATACAGCACAAACCACGTGATAAATGTTAAGAAATACGCAAGCCAGGCCACTGTGCCGTTACATTGACACAGCCGCTCATCACATGCCACAAGCTACCACCGCAGAAAAATCTTTCACGAGTACCTGGTAGACAAATTATGTGAAGGGACAATATGTCATTTGACACCTATGTGCCATGATGACGAGACAACCGACAGAATCCGACAATACGAGTACAATCAAGGTTTAAAAATCGAAACCAATGACAAAATAGGCAGTATACAAGTGCCATTGAATCACAACAAATTCTCGTACAAGAGGTGGGTGGATGCGGTGTGGTGTTTCCCCCCCCCCCTTTTTTTTAAAAAAAAGTTAATTATTTACAAAAATACATATTACATAAAACATATCTGACAACATATATTATGTTTTATGTAACATGTATTTTTGTAAATAATGAACTTTTTTTTATACCTGGAAAAAAGGAAGGAGTAACGTAAACAAACAAATACCCGGGCAGCGCCGGGTTTTCAGCTAGTTTATAATAATTGCGATGAAAATCTCTTTGATTTCTTCTCAGCGTCCGAATTTCAGTGCAGCAGGAAGAACTTGGGCTACCTGCGTATGAGAAGACCAGACGAGGAAGCCCACGCGTCACGGCAGAGATAGAGAGAGAGAGAGGGAGGCCGCCGTCGTTAGGAGCGACGCAAAGTGGCGCGTGTTTATTAAACACGGGGGCTCAGCAGTTTACACGCCGCGTGCCGCGCACTTCATTAGAGCGGCCAGCCAGGACGGCGCGTGTATTTCTGCCGCCGGCGTGACGAAGGTCGCCTGCGCACTCTTCTGGTCCAGGAAGAGTAGACGTCTGCACGCAAGAACACAGGCCTAGCGAATGGGGCACTGATGGCGCAAGCACAATCTAACATATGCAGTTACGACACTCCCGCAGATTTTTGTTATACGCTGCGATGGTAGAGCTCCAAGCGGCCGGCAAGCTACTTTTCTGAATATGATAGTTGATGAGTGCGAATAGTATCGTTTAGATTGACTTCAGTATACGTTTTACATTATGGAACGTATGTAGTAACTTATAAATAGGTAATAATTAAAAAAAATAGCTCCCCACTTGTCTTTCTTAGGTTTCATAAGACTCCTGATAAGGTACGAATCGGTACATTACAGGACAGTTACTTTACAATCATCCTGTAACATACAGGCTTTAAATGAGTAATTTCATTTTCTATCTATATATCTATAAATGTGAATGTCTGTTCGGTGTACGTTTATCACGTCCTAACCACAAGACATAAAGAGCTAAGAATTTGTACAGTTACTAATGTCTACCCGGGGAAGGCTTTAGGCACAGTTTTATAGCGATCGGATACCTATTTATCTATATATATATTAATGTTGATGTTTGTTCGGTGTACGTTTATCACGTCCGAACGACAAGAGGCAGAGACTTAAATATTTGTACAGTTACTAATTTACACCTGGGAAAGGTTTTAGACACGGTTTTATAGCGATCTGATAGATATTTAGCAATTTGAAGAATATAACGCGAAATGTGGAACAATAATTACTCTTTGAAAATGGTTTTATTGGTTGCATTGTTGTTTGAGGGTTGATAATGATAAAAGGGTGGAGTATATTGGGATGGAAAGTTATCGGTGTATATAAAATTCTACGTGTGTGTGTGTTAATATTTCGCTCTGCAGCGAAAACTACAGAACGCAAACGAATGGTCTGTGTGTGATTGTTGTCCCAATTCTCCCGTTGTACACGATAGCAGTTCCATGGCGATAGCTATAAGGGGGTGAAAGATATGGTGGTTGAAAGTCGTCAAATTATGAAAAAATTCGCACTGAAGGCCAGCGATGACGTTTGCGACTTCATAGCAAGGAGGTTACATACAGCGATACGTGATTCCACAGACCATATCTTTGGTCTATGCGTGCTACAAAGTCTTTAGCTCTTTCTCTGTAAGGATAAGCATACGAATAAGGAAATATAAGAATAAATAAATAAAGCAGTAAAAAAGAATTATTTTAAACATCTCTTTAAAAAAATCGATTTGACGTTTCGCGCATTACATCCAGTGATCGATCTGTGATATTATTACAATCATTATTGTTGAATTTCGTGATTGGATTCTTTGAAACGAGTGCATTTTTTCGTGTGATTTAATCTACACTACTTACATTCCTGATAAACGGTAAGTGCATAGACTTTTGCAATCTGATACGAATATTTTTCAGTTCTGCTTTATCAGCGACATTTTCTCAAAAATGAGTGAAATTAATTACATTAATTTAATTTTTATTTAAACTTCGTTTCTTATATATTCTACAATAATGTTTTCAGAAAGAAGGAAATGGACAGAGAGAAGGCATACGAGAAGTACTAACTAAAGGCAGGAACAAATAAATAAATACCCGGGCAACGCCGAGTTTTCAGCTAGTTAAAAATAAAAATGCCTAGGAAACACCAAGAGACTTGCCCTTTAGCAGAGATACGTCAATTTCTACGCAGGAACTTTAAGTATTCTTCATTATAATTCCAGTAAAACCGGTGAAGGTGGAACACAGGAAACGTATATGGAATGCAATAAATACAATATTTAACATACCAAATCAACCATTACAGCTGTAGCTGAAGGAAAAACGTCACAGATATGGCAATAACGATAAAAGCAACCAAACTGTTGTCCAGCAAAGAAGAAACCAATTCCACAATTGTTGCTACATCTGAACTACCAATGGTAAGTATCAGCAAAACATTGGTTTTCTAAAGCTGAAGTAATTACACAAAAGAATATGCACGTATAAGAAAGACGAGTGACGTGTAAAAATGTGAGAATCATTAGACTCCGTACCGAATTGATACACGTCAAAAACTGGCTGTCACAGTAAGAACAGACCATAATAGAAATTTTTTATGCCATTATGTTTATATGCAACTTACTTTCTGCGGAATAAGCTGCAAATATATACACATATTCGTAAGTATTTGTTCATGAGAGAGTTGTTCTTTTACCATTGAATCATTTAAATGAAGCTGTTTTTATATTGATTTCCGTATTATGTTTCTCTCTCGATATTTTAATAATGCTTGTAACGCAAAAATTATAGTAAGTATTTCGTTAATTACGTACAAAAGCTATTATAAACAAACATCACTACTTCGGCGGCTGGCCCACTGCTAGAAGCGCTAGTGTCGCAGCAACTGTCAGTTGGTAACAACTTTTACAGCAGTGAGTGTTGCGACTGTATATGTTAGACTGTGGCGCAAGTGTGTCGCTTGCGCATCGCATTCCCCATGTGCCACTTACAGATGTGATCAAGCGCGTTATTTGTATAACGTTGTGAGTTGACGCAGTTCGATCAGGGTACAGTAGTTGGTGACTGACGGATGGGAATTCCGATTTCGGGAGTGGTACACGGAATTAAGCTTAACATGATTACCCGTGTCCAGGGTGTTACCTGAAAGGTTAAATGAGGATGTTACAGTCCATAACATACCGCTAGGACCGAGCGGTAGGTTCTCAGCTTTATGTCAGGATGAGGCATGAAACCTCGTGAAACGCCAGAGGGCGCTAGTAAAATAGTAGGGGAAAGTCGGGTAAGTTGGCGACATTGACGTATATTATATTTTTTCTGTCTCTTGCGTTGAAATCAGATACTTCATTTATGGGAAAACGATTGCTTAATGTATCTACTTTGTAATACAGCTCTTAAGCCGCGGCGGAGCGGCCGAGCGCATTGAGGCGCTATGCTGCGATGTGCGAGGCCGTTCCACGTCGGGGGTTCGAATCCCCCCTGGGGATGGATGTTTGTGCTGTCTTTAGTATAAGGTAGTTCATAAGTAGTTTGTATGTTTAGGTACTGATGACCCCGCATCCAAGTCCCATAAGCTTTACAAATATTTGAACATATTCTGAAAGCTCTTAAACCTTTCCTAGGACTGAACATTTTTAGCTAGACTTTCTTTTTTTCTTTTTTAGTGACAGTAACATTCTGCTACTTGCTCTACAGGTGCGGTAGAATGACGATATGAACATTTTATTCAGAAAAAAGGCTTTTATTGATACTTATCTATTTATGGGAAGAGACACAAACATAAAATTTCTCCTTTGCATCCCTGTAATTTAAGCACGTACATTGAGCAGAGCCTACTTCGTCAAAGAGTTTTTTTACATAGTGATATAAAGTAGGTTCAGGAAAGTTGAACTTCCTAGCGGCGCGTTTAACAACCTTATCATTTCATACACGCTGTGTTGCCTCTTTCAATGATTCCTTGCTCCATTTATGTCACACTGACTTCCTTATGAACTGCATAATTCGTCATCTTAACCGCAGTCGACATTTTGGATTAAGACTTACACATACACACAGTCTTACATAATAAATTCATTGAACCGTTATTAAAACATCAGTAAATCCACAAGGGTTAAGAGGAATCAACTCATATTCATCAATGCAATAGTATTACTTGCATGATACTTATTTAAATCACAGGAAAAATTGTTACAAAATCAGCATACCCTTCCGACCCTCTCTTGTCAACAAAACAAAATGACCAAGCGATTCTATTTCAACCCCCGAGGGGGGATTCAAACCCCCGACCGTAGTGGCCGTGCAGACCGTGACTGGAGCGCCTCAGTCTCCTCGGCCACCGCGGCCGGCTATTTCAACAGACATGCCTGCAGAGCGCACTAAGGAAGTAATACCATAGTGCCTGTAGCACCAGCTATTTAGTTATCGGAGAAATTCAGAATTCGTCATCCTAGACTCCTCGTCAACTTACCCGACGTTCCCCTATTAGATTTTAGAAATTTATTCAAAATTCAAGAATCAGTGTTGTATGCGCTAGCTCGGCGGGAGCTAGGTGACGTCTACTTCCGCCACGCAAGCACGCCGCCTCGCCGCGTCTCCCGGCTGTTGGACCGGTGGTACGGAGTTTCCCGCGCCGTGACGTCTGGGTGTTGAAGCAACGACTGCCAGGTGGAGTCCTCTGTCCCTCCTCTTGTCTATGCAGCTGCTTATGGGTTTCGGCTTGGAACCACTGGAGTCGGATGCCGTGGTAACAGTTGATCTCTTGATACCGCTAGCAGGATTAGCACCAGAGTACCAGCGCATCAGCAGGATCATTGACCTATAGGAAACCAACCAATGAAGACTGACCTGGCCTCAGGCAGCAACCATATTCAGCACGGTGAAGACGGTACACAGCGGTTCACCATCTCCCCGGATGATGGTCAGTTCTGAGCGTAGTAGTTGTATCTGGACTCATCTCTTAGTGGGGACTAGTGGCTGATAGTCTATACTACTTTATGTGAGGCATAAGCTGAATACATAGTTAGATCATTGAATCTTCGATTCCAGAGAGAAAATGACTACATTTCTGAAGCGGGAGTTTATATACAGAATTGGCTGAAGCTATATCGTCTGGGACGGTTCGTAATGGCCGAATGTGTCGTAGTTGTGAGGGCAGCGTTCTCTCAATGAGCCCTTTAATCGCTCTCGTATCCTCGGTCTTATTCACTCTTGTGACAGAGTTACTTGCAGTTATGCAATGTTTACAAGCTGACGAATATACCCTCTCTCTCTCTCTCTCTCTCTCTGCTGGTCGTCTGTCGCACTCTTCAGTCTGCTGTAGGCTATTAACTCACCGACGCAGCGTCTGCTGTTGTCACGGACAGGCGTCGCATCTGTTTCCCTTAGCTTGACTGGTGATTGCTTGAGCAAACTAAGATTTTACCAAGTTTGCCTATCATAATTTTGCGCTGTAACAATACGACCTACAAGCCATCCAACCACTGTGAACGGTGACATTTGAGACGAATAATTAGTGACAGAAGGGAAACAGTGCAAAAAAGCAGCTGAAATTAACACAGTTCGAGCTATAGTCCGATTACAATCACTTGTTACTTGGCGTTTGTTACGTAGCGCTACGGTGTTGCCACCAAGTAGCCGGCTACCGTTCGTCTGTAGGCGACGCACGAACACGGTGGATTTCTTCAGAAATGCTGTTATTATTATAATATGGTTCAGTGATGTAAGAGGGCGTCAAGAGTTAACAGCAGCAATGCGCTGTGGACAGCTAATTTTAAGTGATGAGGGACAACTGTAGCAGAGGACGCGTTTTGTATTTATCAATTTAATCCCATATTGTAACCAAAAATACTATGTATCCAGGAAAACGGCGTTCAACCATCTCCAGCAGAAATAAAATCATGATTTTTTCGTTTACTGCGAATAAGGCTTACTTGTGTCAGCACGTCTAAACAGAAAATTTTCATATACAGAGCTAGAAGCAGACTATAATTTTTCGCTAATATTTGTTAGCCTACCTGAAAATATCCTCACACTCCCTAACGGCTGCAAGAGCTACCGTGTTAAGAACCAATCAGCAGTCCTGCTTGGTACATAATTACAGCATAATAACGACACAACCAGATTCCAACCAATAGGAAAAAAGAACCGTTGGATAAAAAATACGAGCGAATATAAACGTCGATAATCATACGAAACATACGTAACAAGGAATTAGATCTTGAACAGTCCAATAAAGTTAATAGAAACAGCAATCAAAGCAATTTCCATTTAGAGATTAAAAGAAAAACATACGACAGGGTTCGAACCCATGAAATTAGACACAGGAAGCCATGACTTTATCACTGCGTCGCATAGACATGTGCTTACACACTTACACAGAACACAAGCGGCAACAACCCTGAATTACAGCTATCTCTTTTCAGGTATCTCATACGAAGCATCTCTAAATTACATCTATGTTGTAATATTGGCGGCGTGTGCTTAGCGCTGTGGATGAGTACGAATTTAGTTAGCAGCATTCTCCGTGTCTTGTTATTTTATAATTATCATTAAGTGATGAAAAGCGAAATAAAAATGGCAGCCCTTTGAATCGGCAATCAAAGCCAATCAAGAAAGAGAGCCAGATAAGGAAATAGAAATGAATCGACCACTTGTTGTGGCAGTTTGGCAAGGAAGAACGCTTCAAACGTAACGTTGAGCACTCTTTATTGGAGGAAAGCAGCTCCATCGCGTGAACTGTCAACTAGCAATTAATTTTGGTCAGACTATAAACATGCTTCCCAGCGGACAATCAGTAGCAACATGGGTTACATGGGATACGAGAGTCGACGCTGTACATGGGTGCCACTAAACAGACCTTCATTGGGCACAATGGTTCGCATTTGTCGCCAATCACCAAGGATGGACACTGAAACGATCGAAATGGTCGGACGAACCACGATTTCCATGCCGATGGGAGACACCTTGTGTTGCATAGCCCACATGAAATTGTCAGACAAATCACAATTTCCATGTCGGTGGGAGACACCTTGTGTTGCGTAACCCATATGAAATTGCAGACGAATCACGATTTCCATGCCGATGGGAGTCACCTTGTGTTGCGTAACCCACATGAAATTGTCAGACGAATAACGATTTCCATGCGGTTGGGAGACACATTGTGTGGCGTAGACGACATTAAATGGTCAGATGAATACGATTTCCATGCCGATGGGAGACACCTTGTGTTGCATAGCCCACATGAAATTGTCAGACAAATCACAATTTCCATGTCGGTGGGAGACACCTTGTGTTGCGTAACCCATATGAAATTGCAGACGAATCACGATTTCCATGCCGATGGGAGTCACCTTGTGTTGCGTAATCCACATGAAATTGTCAGACGAATAACGATTTCCATGCGGTTGGGAGACACATTGTGTGGCGTAGACGACATTAAATGGTCAGATGAATACGATTTCCATGCCGATGGGAGACACCTTGTGTTGCGTAGCCCATATGAAATGGTTAGACAAATCACGATTTCCATACCGATGGGAGACACCTTGGTTGCGTAGCCCACTTGAAATGGTCAGACGAATCACGATTTCCATGCCGATAGGAGACACCTTGTGTTGCGTAGTCCACTTGAAATGGTCAGACGAATCACGATTTTCATGACGATGGGACACACCTTGTGTGGTGTAGACCCCATGAATCGCTGGATGCCGCCTGCCAAGGAAGTGGGGTCTAAGGAGACGGGTCCCTGTTAAAGTACGTGCTTCATTATATTCATATGAACCAGGACTGCCGGCCGCGGTGGCCGAGGGGACTGAGGCGCTCCAGTCACGGTCTGCACGGCCACTACGGTCGGGGGTTCGAATCCCCCCTCGGGCATGGATATTTGTGCCGTCCTTAGTATAAGGTAGGTGATAAGTAGTTTGTAAGTTTAGGGACTTATGACCCCGTAGTTAAGTCCCATAAGCTTAACAAACATTTGAACATTTTTTTTTAACCAGGACTTCCTGTTGTTCATAAATAGATACGTATACATTGAGTTGTTCTGGAACGATTTTCTCCTATGTTTGGCCTTCCAACGCCGTGATGGCCACCTAAGAACCAAGATTTCAACTCTGTCGAGCATAGTTGCATGTCCGGAACAGAGGCTCCGAACCGAGGATCTTGCACCCATTCCACTCGCAGGTGACACTCTCCGATTTTTCTGAAATTTGGATACGTTACAATATATGAAAAACTAAGAGACACCTAATTTTTAGTGGTGGGAAAATATATTTAAGGCGTCATACGGTCCCTCCGGAATGGGGAAGTGAAAATTAAGGGGACGACTACCCCGAAAATTCTATATGATCCACTAAATGATTTGGCACTCACAATCCTACGATTAGGGCACCGATGGCGATTTTCGGTAACAGGAGCTTTCACATCACCATCACAGAAGCCCAAAATGTGCACCATCTTTCCATACTCCTGCAACAATGTGGTTGTTCTGCAAACATACCACTCACTTCACTTGTTTACCTGAGACTAATCGCGTGTCCTGTGAACAAGTTAAGCGCTCCATACACCGTGACATATTTCGGAACTCTGTCTTCTTTCCTTAATTAAGGATCTGATTCCATTACTGTACTGACAATTGTTGCTCGAAATAACCTATGGAATAAACTACCTGAACCGGGCAGGGGGGACGGGGGAAGATCTCGTGACTCACCCTATATTCCTACCGAGCCACCGGCCCACCATTGTCTGCTTTCGGTCAAACTAAGATAGATGGCGTGCCTTTCTCATTTTACACACAGACAGCATGCTCACAGATACCAACGCACTGTGTCGGTGCCTGATTGGCACTCAGCCCTCGACAGGTAAGGGTGGTATTATGTGGACGAATTTATATAGGTAGTAGATGGGTGATCACAATGTTCCATCTTATCAATTCTGAGCAATTCAATACTTTATTACTTTGGCGTTACCTTGTGTTGCTTAATTTCGAAATAATTCGTAGAATCTTGTTTTATCGTTCGCTTTGATTCTGTGAGCGTCCTAGAGGACACGATGTTGTCGCACTTTCTTCATGCTGACTTCTGACATATTTGACAACTCCCCAGAATGGTAGCATGATTCTGCAGTTTTATTTCAATTATAGTGTATTTTGTTCTCCATTAATTTTATTGTATTTTTGTCAGTTATTAGAGCAAATAAAGATCCGCTAATCTCAGTCTCGACTTATATTCCTAGATCATTTACTTTTCTCTGCATATTTTCCATAATAATAATATAAATATACTTTATTCACATCTAATCTTTTTTCTCATTGTAATGGAGTTGATGAAGAATTCTCGGGCTTCCAGCCGGGTGGCGGTTTCTTCAAACTGCAGTTTGAAGAAACTACCACTCGGCTGGAAGCCCGAGAACTCTTCATCAGCAATATACGCCGGGAAAGATTACATTCTCATGTAATGGAGTTAATGCTGTACAGAGTGGACAAATTCAAGTATCATTTCAGTATATACTAAAGATTCAGAGAAAAGAAGATGCGCTGCACCTGATTTTCTTTTATGATTTAATACTTCTTCTATAACTGATATCACTTTTTCACTTCTCAACTCTGATCGAAATTGGATTGTAAACATTCAGAAGAATCCCCGATGGTTGAGCTGAATGGGGTTACTATGCTCAATCAGGCATTAATGAATAATTAACTTGATATCTCAAGATTCCGCTTACATAAATGTATGATCCGCGTCTGTGGCAGAAACAGGAATCTAATTATTTGGCACAGCAACAGAAACTGTTATTTAGAGAGAGATAAACCGGTGAAATTAGACTTCATCTGTGTAGCTGCACGAAGGAACGAGTACCTTGCTAGCTGGAGGCACCGGGCAGGGCCTCGTCTCGCCTTTGTGAGACGAATTTAGGTAGCTGCTCGCGCGGAGCATGCTGTGAAACTTTTACAAGTTCCGCAAAGCGTGTTTTAAAAATTCCGCCGGGACTGCAGGCCTCATCAGCATAATGGCGAAGCATGTTGCGCTGCCTCCTCCACCGATTCCCTAATTAATTAAAAACATCGGGCGTCGTATAAATTTGCATGCATTATAAAGCGATGCAGTAGCGCGAATTTATTCTCTTCTTAGATCACTCGTTCGCGCTAGCCGTGCACTGCCAAGTACATCGCGGAAACTACTGCTTTAACCGGACAAATCCCTGTACAAATGTTCTTCTGTAGAGGGGGCCATATCTCAGGATACGGCTGTGAAAATCTTCAGAGGCACCGCAGCAAGTCTAATAACTACATAAAAAGAAGAGAGCAGTGTTACGACAGGGAAAAATATCCAGAGCAACAAACGCGCAGCAAATCAGAGCCATGTGCTGTTAATACAACTGGAGGAGATTTTAAAAAATTCTTTCGCAAATTTTGCGGTCTTCTCTGCAGTGCAAAGCAAATAACAGGATTCCTTCTTCCTTCCAGTTTTTTTAGGAGGGAATTTGGAGTTATCGTTCTGCTCTTTATTTCGGAAGACGGAGATATTAACCTCTTTCACAGCAAATATAGACCTTAAACAGCGAGTCAGACGCATTCGCGGGATCTTTTCCTCATAAGCACACTGTTTTAAAAACAAGCGGAAGTCGCCCGGTAAGCTGCTGCCTCGGAAGGCGAAACCTTGCAACAGCCGCGGTTCAAAGTAAATATCGCCGGAGACGCGTCGTTTTTCATGTTAAGCGTATTGCCTTTTCCGGCGAGATAAAGACAAATATCCCAAGTGTCCGCCTTCGGAGAATTAAATTTCTTGGGTAAACACCAGATTAACATCTGATCTCAAATAAAACTTACATCGAAAGCAAACAAGTGTGGCAGGAACTGTGAGTAGTGGAAATGAGCTGTTATTTTTCGTGAGTTGTTGATGAGATCAGGGGGAGTTTCTGTTTGTCGATACAAATATTCCAGACGATGTTGTGCAGCTTCGCAGCTCATTCCACCACACCAGCCTCCGTATTCAGGTTCATCTCACCAAGCTACCTTAGTAAGAATTCATTATTTGCTAAATTACTCAACGAGCAATTTTGAGATTTCGAGATTAATTCCACAGAAGTGAGTTCTACAGAAATTTTAGTGTCGCCGTAACACCTCGTTGTGTTACATTTCGATCGGCTACAGTTACAGTGACATGTAACAAATAACAGATTTCTTTAAACTACAGTTTCCATAAAATTTTAATGTACAACGGGGAGCTCTATATTACTCAAAATATTAATTTTACATACAGGTTGTTTCAGACGGAGGAGTAAATATTTTAGGAGGTGGTGGCGTACACGATTTACTATGGTATTACCATACAGCGTGTGACCAACTTTTATTGATTACAAAGATACAGCTGATAGTATGTAACTCAAACATACTTAAGGTAAAGGCTAATGAGGACTTTCAAAGTTGTTTTCAAAAGTTCCACCATGAACTTCAATGCACATGCTTTATTGGAGCTCTTATAAAGTACTAAAATATTGGAGGGTTTCTTTTAAACGCGTATGTCAGAAGTGGCTTGTCTAGAAATATATGCCAAGTTTTACACGAGCCATATCTGCAGTATTTTTATACTCGCGAACCACACACAGCTGGAACAGGAAATATGTAGAAACATATAAGATAACGATGATGAGTAGGAAAACTCTATCGTAATGTTCGGACATACACTGAAGAGCCAAAGAGACTGGAATTCAACGTGCGTCTGAAACATTCGGTGAATGGTCGTAGGAGATATAGGAAACAAGAGATACGAAGAAAATACCTTAACTGGCCTTCAAAGTTATCGCCACTAGCTACAATACACTTCTGACATCCGCTGTACAGCTGTCTGAAAACGTCAGCAAACGCTTCTTGTTGAATCGCTCGAAGCACCTAGATCGTGCTTGTTGACTCTTCTCAATCTTTGCTGATCTCACCTGCCATCATTCTCAAAAAGAGCCGCCGATCATCCACAAGCATCCATCGCACTCGTTGTCTGGTACTGTGAACGGTCGACCCAAACGTGGCTAATCCGCGACACCTTCCTTTTCGTCTCTAAAGCGTTTAAACCAATCAAACACACACTTTTTGCTCACTGCCTCAGTAACATACATTTGCATTAACATATCATGGGTCTCTGTCGCCATCTTTCCTAATTTGAAACAAAACTTGATGTTACGCGTTACTCCATTTTGCGCATAGATCTGTTAAAATATGCTACAATTTGTGTGTTGCACAGTAGATATTTTGCTGTCCCAATTCTTTACTTGACGTTTACATGGCGTTTACTTAGGAGGATATACAATGTGGGTACCATAATAGTGAAAAAGACATTCTCGTTGCCCTCTAATATGGTGTGTGATCATCTCGGCCTACCAGTAGAGCTGCACACCTGCGTTGCATGGACTCTACGGGGATACAAATGAGCTGTTGAAAGACTTTTTGCCATTTATCCATGAGTGCAATATCCAGCTCTACAACCGTTGTTGGAGGTGCTGGTCTGGCCGCAAAGCATGCACCAAGTGCATCTCCGACATGGTCAACCGTGTTTCAGTCGGTAAACAAGTAAGCCACTCCATTCGTTCAATTTCTTCAGCATGAAGCATGTTGTACAACTGTGCATCTTTGTGGGGACGAGTGTTATCGTCCACCAGAAGGAACCCATCTCTTATTGCACAAGCATAAGCCACAGCGAAATGTCGAAGATGTTCAGATGTTTGTTAAGCTTAATGGACTTAACTGCGGGGTCATCAGTACCTAAACTTACAAACTACTTATGAACTACCTTATACTAAAGAGGACACTAACGTCTATGCCCGAGGGGCGATTCGAACCCGCGACCGTAGCGGCCGTGCAGACTGTGACTGGCGCGCCGCAGACGGCTCGGCCACTGCGGCCTAAATGTCGAAGGATCTCGTCTCTGTTGGTTGGTTGGGTTAAGGATTTAAAGGGATCAAACTGCTATAGTCATCAGTGCCTCGTCTCTGTACCTCTGAGTATTCAAAACCGCATTCTGAACGACAGAGAGATCAGTACGTCCGTCAAAACGGACTCCTGCCCACACCATTCGCACTCAACCATAATATGTGCATAACCAGGACTGTTCGGAGTTCCACATTATCCAGTTGATCATTAAATCTTTACCCATCTGTGAACAGATCCTGATGTTCCTCAGACGAGTTTCTGCAGGCTAAACGGTTTTGTAGTTTTAATGGGTCACACACCATAGGCCTCCGTTCATAAGGGCTACATCCCCTAAGAGGCAATTTCGTACTGGTTTTGTTGATTTCACTGGCGCAGCCACGGGTGGGGGATGGCTAAAGCTGAAGCCGCAGCCCTCCCTCCCCCCCCCCCCCCCAGGCTCCTTCCAAAAATTTTGATTTTATTGTTTTCATATTTTATTTTTTAAACATGTCGGCACCGGAAATTTGAAATAGTACACAACGTAACTATTATATGTAAAGCACAATTCAATGTGACAGCGGGTTGCCGAACGTGATGCCGGCACTGAGAACGTGTGCTGCTGTTACTGTGCGCGTTTTTAATGCCACCACGACTAGCTTCAATGCTGCCGCTTATTCTTATTGCTATGCTGAAGTTACGAGCCGATTGTTCATACGCGGCGACCCTCTGCTTAGCAGGTCAGCGGTGCCACCGGATGGAATCTTGTGAACAACAATGGTGTTATTTTAGTTCAATTTTTACACATAGAGTCTCAATTAATTAAACTGTGAAGACCTTTCTCTTTGGCTATTAAAATAGAAACTGCTTAATTATTTTACGAGCTGATTATATACACTCCATTTCCACCACGTTGCTCCTCTTCCACTTTCAAATTATTGGGAGCCAACGCCTTTTATTTTTTGTGCAATTTTTTCGTTGTGTAATTGGTTAAATTATAAAAAGTGCAAAACTAAATTCAACACAAAATTCATCGTGAAGATGGGGCAGGATCAGCAACTGGATACGTAATGAAAACCATTTTTTTTTCTTATTTTTTCGTCACAGTTGCACTATTTAGAAGTTGGTAACTAGTTTCGAACTTGTTAGTCCATTTTCAAACCATAGGCTTTATTCCAACCGTAACAATGCACTGCATGAAGCAAGTGACTGATATAATCTGTACGTTGTCCACTGTTAATAGATGATTACATTGAAATTTAAAATAGGTTAAAGTAGATGATGCGTTTACGGGCCTCCAACGACAGCACTCCAGAAACTCACTTTTTTTCTCGATGTACACGTTGGTGGCCCGTGAACGCATCATCTATTTGAACCTATTTTAAATTTCTATGTAATCATCTATTAACAGTGGACAACGTACACATTTTATCAGTCATTTGCTTCATGCAGTGCATTGTTACGGTTGGAATAAGGCCTATGGTTTGAAAATGGACTAACAAGTCCGAAACTAGTTACCAACTTCTAAATAGTGCAACTGTAACGAAAAAAGGAAAAATAAACGGTTTTCATTAAATTCAATAGGCTTTATTTTTATTTTTTTTTTTAATGGGCCCCGACCAAGAACAAAATCCTCGCTGCGCCACTGGAACTTGATATTTCACGTCCTGTTGCTACCTGGACGGTGCGTTGCAGTCGAGTTGCATTCAGCGTGGTGCATCGACTGGCTGTTAACAGGTGATAACGGTCATATCTCGCTGAAGTTACCTGTACACGACTATGGTCATGCCTTCTTTTAACCGTTCCTGTTGTCCGAAATTGCATCCAGGTCCTTGGAAATTACACTTTGAGACATTCCAGTAGGTGCAGCCACCCCCTCTGTGCCTGCCCTGCTTCCAACTTTCCTATGGCTCTCCATGCCATACTTTCGGGTGACATTGTTGCTGCATTGCATTGCCTGATCACCACTCTATCTGAAATCAACTACTTGTATAATGGAAACACAACACCAAACCCCCCCTCCCCCCCCCCCAACACACATAAGCAGTATCTTTCTGTAATTACAAATATCTGGGTTGCCGTAAAGTTGTTGTCTCCACACCAAAAAACCGACATTACACCAATGGCAATATTCCTGAGCCTAGATATCTCAACCCATCCCCTAACTGTGTTAACCGGTGTACATAAGAAACAGCAGTTTTTGGGTGTGTACTGCAGCAGAGTCAAGCACACTCTCACTACGCTGGCAGTGCTAACCTCCACTGCCACCACCACTGCAGCCACGTAGACGACATTATGCCAACGACAGTACTCCAGAACCTCACTTTTTTCTCAATGTAGTCCCCTCTCGAACATCGAATTGAGGGACTGTTTTACGTCCGGATTGATTCCCATTGAGAAGTTCCATCATGAGCTTCACTGTATGCCATTTAGCGTTACCCAGAGTGCACCATGTGGAGGCGGCATACGTTACACCTCTACCCCTGATTTTAGGAGCAGTAAAAACAGCACCAATTTTGGCTCTTCAAGCAGCGACTGGCATTCCACCTCTAAAAACAGAAATTATGAGACTGGCACTACTCCAATATGAAAAATTAACCAGATTACCCAACGACACATATTGGAACAACTACCAACATCATGCTAATCGGCTCAAAACACAGAAAGGGTTTATGCAATGTATTGATGCCGTATGACAAGACCACTGTACACCAATCACAATCAGTAAAGATTTCGCTCCACCAATCAGTCCTCTTAAACTATGTCCAGTCATATTTAGACTTCAACTGAATGAAAATGTTGTTAAAACAGAAATGAATAAAGAACTTCTTAAAAATATGTCTCTAAAAAGGTTAATGCTAATTACACACAAACAGAATGGGGATATATATATATATATATATATATATATATATATATATATATATATATATCGATCCTTGACTGAAGCAAATGGTATCGCTGGTGCTGGAGTTTTGTTTTTGCAAAGCTTTAGGACAGTATTACTCCCACTTTGATGGAAAGTTGGAGTCAATAAACCTGGAACTAAAACAATTTTTGTCCGTATCCAAAGGTCACAAAAAGGTTGTTATATTTTGTTATTCAACTTCTGCAATACAGGAAATAGCATCTTTCTAAACATCTCTAAGTGCTTGCATAAATGAAATAAAATCCTCTATAGCCTCAATCACCAAAGCTGGAACTGAAATAGTTTTTCAATGGATACCAGCATTTATAGGTGTACATGGTAATGAAATGGCATACTTTCTAGCCATAAATGGAACTAACATTTCTCAAAGAAATTGCCCAAAATTATCATACATCTCCATTAAAAGACTCATAAACAACAGTTTCAAAAAGAAGTTGTATGACCACTTGACAACACAATGGCAACGAAAAACACGGCTTCTACTGTTAGAAGTGAAGAACGCACTTTCTGAACATCCACGAAGAGAAACTGTGGCAGCATTTCGAAGAATTACTGGCCACGACCATCTTACGGAATACCTGCACAGAATTGGAATCTTATCCTCACCCAAGTGTTTTTTATGTGAAAGAGATACCATTATGAATTGGGAGCATGTAAGAAACTGTGAAAGACTGCAATATTGTGACGGAATGTCATTTGGCCAATTGTATTGGGAAGTTAGAAGACTAATGAATATGTATCAAATGAGTGAGCATTCATTAAATAAATAATTACTCCAGGACCTCGATATCTCGAGCCATGCCCTTACAGTAGTCTTGTGTAGTTCGCGAACGGACTAGTTCGGAAGAGCGCTCCCACAGGCGAACTACGCGAACTAGTTCGCAGATCTCTCGCCTCTTAGTTCGTCCGCTCCTTTTCCGAAGACAGACAGGGAACAGTGAGAGGATGCGAGAGCGCGCAGAATCGCGTGATTTCCTTCTGCCAGTTACCGTCATTTCGAGCTGAGATGCAGCTCAGCTGTAATTTCATAGTTCACTGCCACAAATCTTCTTTTCTAAGGTATTCATCAGTGCCTAAATATAACCCTCATTCCATAGCGTAAGGAAGTAAAGAGAACTCAAAAGTTAACATTGTTTTCATTTATATGTGAGATATTATGCATCAACCATTTTCTCTCTCCTCCATGATACTGTTGACGGCTCGCGAGGTAGAATGTTGAGGACAACGTCGTATAAGCGACACTAACACTGTAAAGTAACGAACCCGTATAGAATTAATTCAAAATGTTCAATTGTTTGTAGAACTTATGGGACTTAACTACGGGGTCATCAGTCCCTAAGCTTACAAACTACTTATGAACTAGCTAAGACTAAGGACGGCACAAATATCCAAGCCCGAGGGGGGATTCGAACCCCCGACCGTAGTGGCCGTGCAGACCGTGACTGGAGCGCCTCAGTCCCCTCTGCCACTGCGACTGGCAGAATTAATTAGTAACAAAACTGTAGTTTACTGCCTGTCGTCAGAATATAATGGTCGAAACCCATTGCTCTGTATGCAAAGTAGTTGAATACTATTGTATCACCCATTCGTGTAAATAACTGGTTTATTTGCTTAAGTATTTGATGTCTAATTGCCCAAAAATACGGGTAATAGCACACGCTTGGATAACACTGATCATCAAATAAAAAGCTGTCATAACAAAAGAAAGTGTTCTTTTAGTAGTGGTAGAAAAGTCAAAAAAGAGCGGACGAACTAAAGAGAGCGACCTACTTCGCGGCCGAGCTGCGAATTAAAAGGAGAGCTACCGGTCGCGGACTAAAATATGCGCGATCGGTCGCGAACTAAAATATGCGCGATCGGTCGCGAACTAAAATATGTGCAGTCCGGTCGCGAACAGAAACATGCGTTACCGGTCGCGAACTATGCCAAACGTATCTCGCTTCTTAGACCGTTGGATTCTTTTCCGAAGACCTACGGGCAATAGCGAGAGGGCGCGCAACAGAATTAAAAATTACGTGTTTGCCTTCTGCTGAAGAGAGCCATTTCGACGTGAGCGTCTGCCTGCTAGATTACATAGTTCAGTGCTACAAAATTTCTGTTTTGAAGTATTCTGCACTCTGCAATATATGACTAGCTTAAACCCGCGGCTCCAAACGCGTGTTGGTTGATTATGATAGATAATGCGCGAAACGTCAAATCGATTTTTAAAGAGATTTATTAAAAGAAATTTCGTTTTTACTGCTTTATTTATTTATTATTATATTTCCTTATTCGTATGACTATCCTTACAGAAAAAGAGCTGATGATATTGTATCACGGACAGACAAAGATATGGTCTGTGGCATCACGTTTCGCTTGCTATAGAGTCGCAAATGTCATCGCTGGCTTTCAGTCCGATTTTTTTTTAATAATCTGACGACTTTCAATCACCATATATTCTACCCCGTTATAGCTATCGGCATGGAACTGCTATGGTGTACAACGGGAGACTTTGGACAAACAATTACACACAGACCATTCGTTTGCGTTATGTATTTTTCGCTGCAGAGAGAAATATTAACACACACACATGTAAAATTTTATATGCACCGATAACTTTACATCCCAATATACTCCACCCTTTCATCATTATCAACCCTCAAGCAACAATGCAACCAATAAAACCCATTTCAAAGAGTAAATATAATTTTCAAAGAGTAATTACTGTTCCGCATTTCGCGTTATATTCTTCAAATTACTAAATATCTATCAGATCACTATGAAACCGTTCCTAAAACCTTCGTCAGGTATAAATAAGTAACTGCACAAATATTTAAGTCTCCGCGTCTTGTCGTTCGGGCGTGACAAGCGTAGTGCACCGAACAGACATTCACATTAATATACATAAATAAATAGCCATCCGATCGCCATAAAACCGTGCCTAAAGCCTTTCCCGGGTAAACATTAGTAACTGTACAAATTTTTAGCTCTTTATGTCTTGTGGTTCAGACGTGATAAACGTACACCGAACAGACATTCACACACACACACACACACACACACACACACACACACACACACATATATATATATATATATATATATATATATATATATATATATATATATATATATATATATATACAAATCCAAAGGTCGCGGGTTCGATCCCTGCCAGGTTCTAGGATATTTATCTGTCACTTTCCACTTCTTCTGTAGGTCCACCTATAACTGGCAGGATAAGTCAGATCGAAGGTCGGAGGAAGGCAACGGCATACCACCTCCAAACAGGACCATGCCTACGAAGGAACTGTGGTGTTCAAACCAATCTTCGGATTGTTGACTGCTTTATCTTTTACCTTTAAATTCCATAATGCCAAGATATAGAGATAACTCTAAACTTAAATGCGAGAAATTATCCACAAACTGTTTCTTTTGGTTTGCGCGATATCGTTAGCGGCTCAAGCAGCAAGCGCATGAAGCAGTTAGGTGGGGGAACTTCTCTCTCCACCTGCATGCGCAGACTACGCCGCTCAGCCGTCACTGGGAGCGGACGAACTAAAAGGACGAATTATTTCGCGGCAGAACCGCGAACTAAAGTGAGCGGTCCCGATCGCGAACTATTATGCGCAAGTCTACCTTACAGTGTCGACCAGTGTAGATAAGAAACAGCAGGTTTTGTGTGTGGACTGCAGCATGGTCAAGCACACGTGGATTCCGGCAGTGCCAGCTTCAGCTGCCACCACCAGTGGTCCACCGGCCCGGCGCTGGCGGCGGTGGCGGTGGTGGTGACGTCTGGCGCAGAGCGGGTAGCCTCCGCCTCCGCCTCCACGCCGCTGACCCCACCGCGCCGCCCCCGATTGGCATTTAATTAGCCGTCCGTCAGACAGCAGCGCCGGCCTCCCCTGCCGACGCACCCAGCGGCGTGCCACGCAGGTCGATATTTTGCAGAGAGCGGCCTCGGCTACTGCCGAGCCACAGGTGACGCGGAGCTAACGCTACTCTGTCAATGTAGGAGATTAAAACTCGCACATTTCATTTTGCTGCATAATCTTTGACTATCCCTGTCTCTAATTCCGTTCCACAGAGGCAGTGGGGAAGTGAGAGCTTACAAGATTATCCACGATGCATCGTTTACGCCTGCCGCGTACCGTGTAGACGCGTCCACTTGCACAAGGAGCACGCATATGATCGCTTAGTTGACGGAATAGGATGGATTCTATTCTCAAGCGTGTGGAAGTGCTTCTTGCAAGTGCAGAGGACCGAGTGGGGAACCACGCTGACGAACGGAGCCGAATCGCGAATTTGTTTGAGAAATTTCCACTTGTCTCCTGCTCAGGGGAACGTAGTTGTTTGACTCATACATACACGGGCTGTCTTAAAATCAGTCGTAAATATTTTAGGAGGCAGTACTAGAGAAGAATTGCAGTAAAAATTAAGTACAACATGTGTACAATTTATCGAGTACAGAGATATAGCTGTTAAAATGAAATCAGAACAAATTTCATTTTGCTTCATAATCTTTGACTATCCCTGTCTCTAAAACCCATTCTACACAGGCAGTGAGGAAGTGAGAGCTTGCAAGATTACCCACGATGCATCGGTTACGCCTGCTGCGTACCGTGTAGACGCATCCACTTGCACAAGGTGCACGCATACGTCTAAGGCGTCATACCACGGTGAGCGAGATCGCTCTCGTCGGGGGTCGAATCCCACCATTGAGTAAGGGTGTTTGTTCTGGGGTTAAGCTAGTGTAAGTTAGATGAAGGTCGTCGCTACATAACCTAGCAGTTGAAAAGCACCGATAAACAATAAATATAAAAAAGCTCAAATTTTAACAATGTTTTGCGAGGCCCCCACAGGCGCGTGGCCGTCGGCGGTTGCCGACGTCGCCAACGACCAGCGCCGCCACTAGTGGGGAACCAAGCTGACGAACGGAGCAAAGTAGCGAATTTGTTTGAGAAATGCCCACTTGTCTCCTGCTTAGAGAAACGTTGTTGTTTGTCTCATACATACAGCCTCGGTGGAGTAGCCGAGCGGTCTAAAGCTTCTCGCTGCGGAGGTTCGAGTCCTCCCTGGGGCATGGGTGTGTATGTTTGTCCTTAGGTTAGTTTACCTAGATTTAAATAGTTTGTAAGCTACGGACTGATGACCATGCAGTTTGGTCCGATAGATCTACGAACATTTAAACATTTTTTTTTTATTTTTTTTATTTTTTTTTATTTTTTTTTATTTTATTTTTTTTTTTTTCGGATCATACCTACACGGGCTGTCTCAAAATTAGTCGTAAATATTTTAGGATGGTACTAGAGAGGAATTGCAGTAAAAATTACGTACAACATGTGTACAATTTTATAGAGTACAGAGATATACCTGTTAACATGAAATTCAAACAAATTTAGAGAAAATGTAAATGGAGGTATTTTCACAGATTTTTTCTCGGTTCTTTGTAGAACAACATCGTACTGACCAAGTACAATTTTGCCTTCATTTACACTTAATTAACCGATTTTCGGCTTACAAGATCATCTTCAGACTTTAAAGTAAGTCGAAAACCGGTTATTTAAATGTGAGTAATTTAACTCAGCGGTTCATTTGCTCTAATTTGACTACAAACGAAGTAGATACGTGAAGCAGACGACTCGACAACACGTACCGCGTAAACGCGTATTTGTAGTTCGATGGTCTATCGCAAGGAGCGCTGCAGCTGACAACGACTTTCTTGTGCGTGTCGCACGTCTCGTATAGAAAGGGCTTTGTGGAACGTATGTTACATATTGTCAAAAGTATCGGCACAGTTCTATATAATGCAGAACTAATCAAAAGATTTAAATAGCTTTCGGGTATGCTGCTGGGTGACCACCGCCATTAATTCGACTGGAGCCACCCTGCCATTCTCAAGGCACAGCTGCACTCAAGGAAGCAATCTGCAAGCTAATAAATACCTCGGTTTGCAAAGCGTAAACGAAAAAAGATAGCTTACACTGTACAGTTAACCGTAGAGGCAACACAACCAAAGACGACTAACAACAAAATAACTATATTCACTATTAATCAATAGGTGAGGCAGCATTAATTCTGTCCCTCTGTGTTTTGACGAGAGACAGGGCCAGATTCCAAGCAGAATTTAAACAGAAACCACAATCTCTGTTTATAAAGTCGCCTGCTAGTTAAATTTCAACAGCTTTCGTAAGTCGCTTTACTTTTAGACGCTTGTAAGTCCAAATTGCGATGGAATGAAGAAACTTCCCGTGGACAGCGTGGTCATTAGAGACGGAGCTCATGCTCGGATTGTTGGTTAGGTAGGTGGAAGGAAACCGGCCGTGCACTTTTAAAGGAATCATCCCAGCATTTGTCTCGAGTGAATTACGGAAATCCTGGAAAACCTAAATCTGATGACGGGATGTGAACTTGAACAACCGTCTTCCAGAATGCGAGTCCAGTGTCTTACAAATACGCCATTTTAGTAGCTTTAGTTTTACAATCATTTGAACATTTGAAGATAATATTGTAATTATTTTGTGTCAACATACGCCTGGTGTATGTTTGTAACGACTGCGACTTCTTCGAAATGAACATAAGACCGCCCGAACCACTACCATATGGCCTTGTACCTACCCACTGAACCAGCCATCCACACGATCTGTAGTTTTGAATACAGCAGAACTGACGCTACAGGATAGGATAGGATAGGGGGTTTTTGGGAGCTCTACAGCTAGGTCTTCAGCGCCCGCACAAATTTAAAAAATGAAGAAGCAAGTATTGTGAACTAACAAAGTAAAAGGAAAGAGAGCAGTAACGTGAGCATCTGATGTTAAATACAAAAAGTAAGGGTTAGAGGTGAAGATGAGGATAGTACTCCATGAAAAAGGTCGGAGAAATAGAAAAACAAATAAGTACACGACCATATCTGGCTGGCCACAGCGATATAATGGGCGAGCCAACCACTCTGCAACGTATTAAATCCTCCAGCCTAAAAGCTTAGGCCGGAGTTGAGACAAGTCACAAAAGTGTAAGGCTTTCTTTACAATCTCTTCGTCGTTCCCTGAAATTGAAGGCAAATCTGCACCCAGATTCGCCGCTGCCCTCTCTCATGATATATATCACAGTTTATTAAAATGTGGCGGACAGTGATCTGTACGCCACAGGTATCACAGACGGGGAGATCCTCTCTTCTGAATAAAAACAAAAAAGCGTGTAAATGGGCAATACCCGATTTGGAGGCGGGTGAGGGCGACTTCATCCCTTCTGATAGGCTGGGAGGAGGAGCTCCACGGACGAACAGTGGGCTTCAGCATCCGCAGTTTGTTATTGGCCACAGAAAGCCATTCTTCCTTCCGTAATTTCAGAGACCGCTGCCGTAACAAAGAGTCCATATCATACAAGGGAATCGGGCACAATGCCACTTCAGGCTCTTTGCAAGCCACTTTGGCAGCCCGATCAGCCTCTTCATTCCCCAGAATACCAGCACGCCCAGGTACCCAGCAAAACGATACCACCCTCCCACGACGTTGGATGAAGGACAGTTCATACTGGATTTGCTGCAGCAAAGTTACAGACGGAAATAGCTGTTGTAGTGACTGCAGAGCACTGAGCGAATCAGAGCAAAGCAGAAATCGTATTCCCTGTATTCGACGTATCAGCTGTAGTGCCTTTAAGATAGCATGCAGCTCTGCTGAATAAACGGAATATATTCGAGGAGTCGAACCTTAACAACACGGTTGGGGAACACAATGGAACAACCGACTGAGTCCCCCTGCTTAAAGCCATCTGTATACACCAATGTAAAACCGTGACGGTGATCTAAAACATTATAAAACCCTAATTGACGCTACAGTCTCCCGCTTTGTCTTCCCCCACACATAAACGATGTCCCATATATTATCTTCCAGCTAACAGAAGCAACAGATTGAAATGACATGGTTTACTTCGTTGACTACTTCGCTGATACCAAAGGCTATTCCTTTGAGTCTTTCATTTTTACCTCCAACTTTAACCCTAGAACGGTCGAGCTGGGTCCCTTTCTATTTCAATGAATTTATAGTCGCTATTCTGTCTCGAGCGCACTGCTAGCTTCCTGAAACATGTAAGAGAAAGCGTTAACATCATGAATAAGGTTTTAAACTGTTTAGACAATGTTAAGCAGTTCTCCAAAAAGCGGAAGGGTCTGTCAGACCCAGCCAGACCATTTACGTTATTAGAATGAAATTTTCACTCTGCAGCGGAGTGTGCGCTGATATGAAACTTCCTGGCAGATTAAAATTGTGTGCCGGAAGCAGGACTCGAACCTGGGACCTTTGCCTTTCGCGGGCAAGCGCTCTACCGACTGAGCTACCCCGACACGACTCACGATGCCGCCTCACAACTTTACTTCCGCCAGTACCTCGCCTCCTACTTTCCAAACTTCACAGAAGCTCTCTTGCAAAAACGCAAGACTAGCACTCCTGGATGAAAGGATATAGTGGAGACATGGCTTAGCCACAGACTAAGGGATGTTACCAGAATGAAACTTTCACTCTGCAACGGAGTGTGCGCTGATATGAAACTTCCTGGCAGATTAAAATTGTGTGCCGGAACCGGGACTCGAACCTGGGACCTTTGCCTTTCGCGGGCAAGCGCTCTACCGACTGAGCTACCCCGACACGACTCACGATGCCGCCTCACAACTTTACTTCCGCCAGTACCTCGCCTCCTACTTTCCAAACTTCACAGAAGCAAGCGCTCTACCGACTGAGCTACCCCGACACGACTCACGATGCCGCCTCACAACTTTACTTCCGCCAGTACCTCGCCTCCTACTTTCCAAACTTTACAGAAGCTCTCTTGCAAACACGCAAGACTAGCACTCCTGGAAGAAAGGATGTGGTGGAGACATGGCTTAGCCACAGCCTAAGGGAGGTTTCCAGAATGAGACTTTCACACTGCAGCGGAGTGTACGCTGATATGAAACTTCCTGGCAGATTAAAATTGTGTGCCGGAACCGGGACTCGAACCTGGGACCTTTGCCATTCGCGGGCAAGCGCTCTACCGACTGAGCTACCCCGACACGACTCACGATGCCGCCTCACAACTTTACTTCCGCCAGTACCTCGCCTCCTACTTTCCAAACTTCACAGAAGCTTCACAGAAGCCATGTCTCCACCATATCCTTTCTTCCAGGAGTGCTAGTCTTGCGTGTTTGCAAGAGAGCTTCTGTGAAGTTTGGAAAGTAGGAGGCGAGGTACTGGCGGAAGTAAAGTTGTGAGACGGCATCGTGAGTCGTGTCGGGGTAGCTCAGTCGGTAGAGCGCTTGCCCGCGAAAGGCAAAGGTCCCAGGTTCGAGTCCCGGTTCCGGCACACAATTTTAATCTGCCAGGAAGTTTCTATCAGCGCACACTCCGCTGCAGAGTGAAAGTTTCATTCTGGTAACATCCCTTAGGCTGTGGCTAAGCCATGTCTCCACCATATCCTTTCTTCCAGGAGAGCTAGTCTTGCGTTTTTGCAAGAGAGCTTCTGTGAAGTTTGGAAAGTAGGAGGGGTGGTACTGGCGGAAGTAAAGTTGTGAGGCGGCATCGTGAGTCGTGTCGGGGTAGCTCAGTCGGTAGAGCGCTTGCTCGCGAAAGGCAAAGGTCCCAGGTTCGAGTCCCGGTTCGTGCACACAATTTTAATCTGCCAGGAAGTTTCATATCAGCGCACACTCCGCTGCAGAGTGAAAGTTTCATTCTGGAAACATCCCTTAGGCTGTGGCTAAGCCATGTCTCCACCATATCCTTTCTTCCAGGAGAGCTAGTCTTGCGTTTTTGCAAGAGAGCTTCTGTGAAGTTTGGAAAGTAGGAGGGGTGGTACTGGCGGAAGTAAAGTTGTGAGGCGGCATCGTGAGTCGTGTCGGGGTAGCTCAGTCGGTAGAGCGCTTGCCCGCGAAAGGCAAAGGTCCCAGGTTCGAGTCCCAGTTCCGGCACACAATTTTAATCTGCCAGGAAGTTTCATATCAGCGCACACTCCGCTGCAGAGTGAAAGTTTCATTCTGGTAACATCCCTTAGGCTGTGGCTAAGCCATGTCTCCACCATATCCTTTCTTCCAGGAGTGCTAGTCTTGCGTTTTTGCAAGAGAGCTTCTGTGAAGTTTGGAAAGTAGGAGGGGTGGTACTGGCGGAAATAAAGTTGTGAGGCGGCAACGTGAGTCGTGTCGGGGTAGCTCAGTCAGTCTGCTTTCGGCAGGCGAGCTGTGAGGAAGTGTTGTTTACATCCTCGCTGCGGCCGGTCGCGCGCGCAACGTGTGTGGTGAGTTGGACGCTCTTGCGGCGTAAATACTATCTGTAGTTTAGAATGGATAGAGCATAAATATGACTGAGCCCCTTCGCAAAGACACTGTGAAGTTCACATTAGATGACCGATATGCGAGACCCAAAGCACTAGAAGTGGAAGCCTTCTTAAGAGACGTTGTAAAACTCAGCCTTAGCGAAATTATTGGTATCCATCTGTCGATCGTTAGTTGCACAATTTACGTGAAAATGATCAGTACTGCTTGTTGCGCTAAAGTCATAGAACAATGCGGAGGATCCCTAAAATTCAATCATTGTGATGGGAATGTTGGAGACGTCAAAGTTGACCATGCAGGTTTTGCTACCCGAACTGTCCGAATCTTTGAACTTCCATTTGAAATACCCCCGGAAGCGATCAATTCAGCTCTTAAACCCTACGGACGAATTATCAGCAATGTAGCAGAAAAGTGGACGACCTTTCAAACTTTCCCTGTTCTCAACGGCGTCAGACAGGTCAAAATAGAACTCCGAAAGCACATACCGTCTTACCTGTACGTGTGTGGGTATAGAGCCATTGTAATTTACGACGGTCAGCCACGTACATGTTCCGGTTGCGGTCAGACCGGCCATGTACGAACTGAGTGCATTCAACGGAGAGTGACGCAGCTGCCAACCAAGGAGCCGATCGCGCCTTTGGTGATGACGGCACTGCCAGTTACGTATGCCTTAGCTTCCCGCTGCACAACAACCAAGACATTCAGCGACGCTGAGGACAGACAATATGAGCCCCTCGAAGACAACCAATGTCTGCCAATGGAAATCAGTAACGCAGAAGCACCGACCATCCCTCCCTCCAACGTGGCGAGAACGGTTATTGAAAAAGAAGTGGAAGCGAATCCTGAAAAAGACACCGAACAACACGTGCGTAAAGATGAGGAGGACATTGCCATACAAGACCCAAGCTCACATTCAGAGAATGAAGAGAGCTTGAAATCTGGTTCTTCCCCTAAAACACACAAAAAACGGCGTTTAGCACCACCTGGCGCAGAACACAAGGCACAGACGCTCCGCGAAAAAGCGCAAGAAATAGGCAAAAAGTTAAGTGGAAAAAAAATCAGTAACGTCACAACGAAACCAGCAGACTACAAAAAAGGAAGACTCAAGAAATATAGACATTCATCGCCAACAGGGTGATGAAAAAGACAGCACCACAAGTAAAGAATCAAAAAACAGAACGATGCCCCAGCACTGTCCGGGGAAGCAGACGGCACAACAAACTGATGGATCTTCCTGGGCAGATGATAATATAGAATTTCCTGAAGACGAAGAAATGAAAGAAATAAAAAATGCGGAAAATGACTCATCTTCTCCAGGGAGAGACGATAAATCTAAAGAAAAATCCCCGCAGCGTCCACTGCTCTGAGGAGCAAGAGGTATTGACGAAAATGAGCGGTGAAAGCAAACAAGCATAGGCAGCCAAAATATCTGTGCAAGCCTATAGGGTCGGCACGATAAATATCAACAAAATTCGAAGCCACCTCAAAATCAAGGCCCTACAAGACATGCTCTACGCCGCTGACCTCGACATCGCCTTGCTGCAAGAGGTGACAGACATTAAATTGGAAATAATAACTGGATATAACGTAATCGAGAATCCCGGAACTGACCAAGACCTTGGAACGGCGATACTCACGAAAGAAGGAATAATCGCGAAAGACGTTGAAAAATTGGCAAACGCCAGAGGTATTGCAGGCACCATCCACAACGTAAGACTGATCAACGTCTATGCACCATCTGGCTCCGGCAACAGGCGAAAACGAGCCGACTTCTTTAAAAACGACATAGTGCCCCTCTTCCGTGGAAAATATGAACACATCATTTTTGGAGGCGACTATAATTGTGTTTTATCTGCTAAAGACCAGACACCAAATTTTAATTATTGTGCAGAACTGAACGCAATAGTTAGAGAATTCAATTTGATCGACACGTGGGAGCAAAAGAATGGGGAACGACCAGGTTTCACTCACATTACTAGCCACTCGGCCAGCCGCATTGACAGAATCTACGTTTCCGATACCTTGAAGACGCACATTCTACAAACAGAACTATGGCCTACCATCTTTTCAGATCACATATCTTACATATGCACCTTGAATTTAAGAAAACAAGAAACCTGCAGGGGACGTGGTCTCTGGAAAATGAACGTAGACATCTTAAAGGATCCTGCATGTCAAGCGACATTTAATGATGTATGGCAAGAATGCGAGAAAAGATTCCATTCATATTCCTCAGCAGTTGCATGGTGGACAAAAAGCGCTAAACCTATGATCAGAAGAGCAATGACAAATTACTCTCGTGAGAAAACAACCTGGCACAAGCGGACAGCTGAATTTTATTTCAAAGTCCTCAGGGATTTATACGCATCTGATGCGTCAGTTATTGACAACCATGCAGAAATCAAAAGAATTCAAGCCAAACTCCTGTCATTAAAACGCAAACAGCTTGATGGTTATAAAATAAGATCACGACTTCAAAATGAAGTACAGAATGAACAAACATCTATTTATCATTTAATAAACGAAAGAAAACGACAACACAGAAAAATAATAACCGAATTACGAACGTCAGATGGGAGACTACTAACTCAGCAAAATGAGATCAAGGCGGAAATTCACAATCACTTCACCACTTTACTAAGCAATACACCCACGGATATAACGGCTCGAACTGACCTTACAACCGGAATGACACGACAACTTGTCCAGGACGAAGCAGACAGCCTGTTAGTCGAAATATCAGAAGAGGAAGTTGAAGATGCGATAATGCGGAGCCCGAAAAACAAATCCCCTGGTCCTGATGGATTTCTGGCAGAGTTATACCACACATTCAAACGACAGATGATACCCAAGCTCACATGTGTATATAAGGAACTTATGAATCCCAACACCAACATCCCAGTTGATTTCCGAGAAGGGGTAGTTGTACTGATCCCGAAAAAAACTACAGGAAAATCAGTAGAAAACCTAAGACCTATCACCCTACTCAATAGTGATTACAAAATCTTTGCGCGCATTCTGAACGAAAGACTGAAATCAGTACTGAACTCCGTCACCGGTTCTTATCAATCGAGCGTACGCAAAGACAGATCCATTCACCACACACTATGTGACTACAGGGACATAATTTTATTATCAGCAGCTTGTAATCTTAAGTGTGCTTTGGTATCATTAGACTTCGAAAAAGCGTTTGATAGAGTCAACCATGATTACCTATTTCACGTTATGAGTACTATGAACTTTCCGCAAAGCTACATCAGGATCCTGAAGAACCTCCTCAACAATTCAGCATCTATAATAATGGTAAATGGTCAACTCAACAGACCAATAACTGTAAAAAGTTCAATGAGACAGGTTTGTCCTCTGTCCATGTCGCTTTTTGCAGTAGCCATAGAACCCTTGCTTTTTCGACTGAGTACAAATTTACAAGTCATATTACTACGTGGGCAAAAGATTGTCTGTCAATCATATGCTGACGACGTCACGGTCTTGGTCAAGGACAATAATGAGATCTGCAAATTATTAGAGGTAATAAAAATGTATGAACTCGCGTCTGGCGCCAAACTGAACCGACAGAAATCCGCAATAATGAACATTGGACGAGGTTTAGAAGTTCCCATTCAAGGGGAAATAAAGGAGACTGCTACATTGAAATGCCTCGGTATTGAATATACGCCCAATATCCAGCAAACGATTGCACGGAATTACAGAAGACTACTTAATAGTATACGTGCCAGTATATATCAGAATGTACTCAAAACACTCGACGAAATACAAAGGGTGGAAGTGGTGAATATATATCTCACATCCAAAATAAATTATGTGGCACAAGTTTTACCAGTTCCGCGGACTGTGGCTGATAGGATCTTGGCAGCCTTTGGCCACTTCGTCAGCCGTGGCCATATCTTCAAAGTCAAATACGAGACCTTGACACTATCGACCGACAACGGTGGACTCAATCTAACAGATGTCTACAATAAAGCGCAAGCCCTGTTTGTTAGCAAAACGTACAAGCAGTGGACAAAAATGCCGAACACCATAGCGGCATTTCTTTTAAATGAAATAGCGCCACCTAACTGTGCTGCCCCAATCGATGTCCGCCACATTCCCACCGCCCTGTATCACTTTAAACATTTTTTAATCGAATACAGCTATATAAGCATGAGAATGGCAGAGAAAGACATGTATAGAGTCAAAGAAGTCTACAAAAATTTAATGAAATTTCATAACAAGAACATCATTGAACGAAAGTATAAAGACTTCAACTGGAAAATGATCTGGAGAAACATCCATAATCCCCACTTACCGACAAACGTGAGGACACTCTGGTATTACGCTGTTAATCGAAAAGTCCCAACAAACCAACGACTTCATAATATACATCTCGCAAATTCTCCCTTGTGCACACTCTGCAACCTGAATGACACAGACGAACATCAATTTGTCTGCAGAAACATTGACAACATTTGGCAGTTACTCAGGAAAAAACTTGCAATTATGCAGAGAACGTCGCCAACCACCATAACACCTGCGAGCCTTTTACATCCGGACGAAGAACTTTACCCCAATACGAAACAAAACGCCGTGAATTGGCTAAAGGGACATGCAATATATTACATACTGACAACTACGGAAAAGAGTGAAGGAGATTTCTGGATATACATTAGAATGCAGCACGACAAACTACTGCAAGTAGAGGACTATCGGAAAAAATACGCAAACTTTCTCAAAAGAACCATCGTGTGAAACATAAATAAAACGACATCCTTGATGATGTGACCCAATGGGTATATCAACAGGTTAAATTATTACAAATACAATTTCTAGGAAAATGTAAGAATAACGAATAACGATCAACTAAGGAACGACTATTTTGACGAAAATAAACTTTTCGAAACAGAAAAAAAAAGGTTTTATTTCACAAGTTTGGCTCTAGAAGAGAGACCTTTTTTTTTTTCTTTTTTTTTTTTTTTTTTTTTTTTTTTTACATTATTTCAGTTCCCCTTTTTTTAAGTCTACAGAGATCTAATTTTCAAATGCATAAATTCTACCATCACCAAGAATTCATGTTACGTTGTATCATTAACAGAAACGGAGTCTAGCTAGCTGACGCATTTCAAAGTTAGAGAAAATAAACAAAACGAGAGCAAAAAGAAGAACCAGATCAAGTACACGGATACGTGTGGAAATTACAACAGTTACACCCGAGAAGACGAACTTTGACATCGGAAGTTGGCAAAGACACCGAAAGATACAATTTATATAGCATTTCAGAAGATATGAAATTATGTTTCACACCGAAGAAGGCAATCTTAATTTAGAGACGACATTAAACAACATTATATTTTGCTTTCAATTTTTTTCCTATAATTGAACATTAAATCATAATAGGCAATACAAAAAAAAAATTGCTCTTGCCTTTATCGTTCCAGAAGCAGAAGAGGAATTTTAAGTTTATTCAATATATCAAGAAAAATCCTTTCGTTTACCAACATCTCTCAAAAGAAAGGGGAAAAAAAAAAAAAAAGTCGGTAGAGCGCTTGCCCGCGAAAGGCAAAGGTCCCAGGTTCGAGTCCCGGTTCGTGCACACAATTTTAATCTGCCAGGAAGTTTCATATCAGCGCACACTCCGCTGCAGAGTGAAAGTTTCATTCTGGAAACATCCCTTAGGCTGTGGCTAAGCCATGTCTCCACCATATCCTTTCTTCCAGGAGTGCTAGTGTTGCGTGTTTGCAAGAGAGCTTCTGTGAAGTTTGGAAAGTAGGAGGCGAGGTACTGGCGGAAGTAAAGTTGTGAGGCGGCATCGTGAGTCGTGTCGGGGTAGCTCAGTCGGTAGAGCGCTTGCCCGCGAAAGGCAAAGGTCCGCCGGCCGCGGTGGCCGAGGTGACTGAGGCGCTCCAGTCACGGTCAGCACGGCCACTACGGTCGGGGGTTCGAATCCCCCCTCGGGCATGGATATTTGTGCCGTCCTAGTTCGTAAGTAGTTCATAAGTCGTTTGTAAGTTTAGGGACTGATGACCCCGTAGTTAAGTCCCATAAGCTTAACAAACATTTGAACATTTGGCTAAGGTCCCACGTTCGAGTCCCGGTTCCGGCACACAATTTTAATCTGCCAGGAAGTTTCATTTACGTTATTGATTTCTACCACTGCGGGTCTATTTTTATTTTTTGTTTCATCCAGTTTCACATCACTTTGTGAACTATTTCTGATGTCAATAATTTAAAATATAAAATATCAAGAGAAAGTGTTTCATACTGTGAAATTTGAAACATTTTATCCGATGATGATAATGAAATTGACTTTCCTGACGCGGATCCAGACTTGGAAATAAATAGTGATCATGATAGCAATAGTGAAATTAGTGGGGATGAAGGGGAAGATGCTATAAGTGCAAGGACAGCAAAACTAAATGCTTCTGCAAAATTTTCAAAATATAGTTGTGCTTGGTACACGCAGAAATGGTTTGTCGCCTATTACGAAAAGTGACGATTTTAGAGGACGATGTCACACAAACTATTCATTATTTTCACAATTTCGATTTATATAACAAATATTCAACAAGTCTGCTACTAATTTCTACAAATTATTCTCATTTATATTTGTATTTCAATGCAATGTACTTGTACTTGCAGTGTGCTTACATTTATTACTACAAAGAATTATATTTTGTACTTTTATTAATTTTACAGCAATTTTAAAATTCAGAACGTTGAAATAATGTCGCATTTAGTAGGACCTAAACAATATAAAAACTCGTCATTTGATGTAAATACACTGTTTTGGCATTTTAATTGTTGGGGCCCACAGACCCAGCCCGACCGTTCCTGAAACTATTTTTCGGCCGACCGTTCTAGGGTTAAGACTCGCAGGTAATTTTTCTTTAGGACTACTCCGTATGGCATTGCAGTTTCCTTGCCACTCTGTGTGACGTCACATAACCGCGCGGTCGCACGAAGCCAAAGTAACACCTCGGAGAAGGAATATATATATATATATATATATATATATATATATATATATATATATATATATATATGAAAATATACAATAAAATTACTTACACTAAAATTAAAAGTAAACAAAAATATATTAAATATTCCTCTCACCTAACACCTATTTGACTCGTACTTGTTTGTTTAGTGGTTTACATGTAAGGTTCCATTTTTTTTAAATACAAAAAAAATTCAAAATATGTCTGTACCCTTACACTTGCCGCCCCCACTAAACAATAGCTCAAATGCTACTTATGTACCAGCTGGCGATCCACGTTAAAGCACCCATATTTGGGTGAAGCCTCCACGGAGAGCAGCGCAGGCCCAGATTCTCGACATCCTTTCCTTCATACAATGGTAACGCACTGCACTCGCATTCGGGAGGATGGTGGTTCAAATCCGCCTCCAGCCATCCAGATTTAGGTTAACCGTGATTTCCCTAAGTCGCTCCAGGGAAATGACGGGATGGTTCCTTTCAAAAGGGCACGGCCGATTACTCAAATCTCCGAGCGTTCGTTCCGTCTCTAATGACCAAGTTGTGGACGGGACGTTAAACCCTAAGCTTCATTCAAAATCAAATCAAATGTTTGTTAAGCTTAAGGGACTTAACTACGGGGTCATCAGTCCTAAATTTACAAATTACTTATAAACTATCTACAACTAAGGACGGCACAAATATCTATGCCCGAGGGGGGATTCGAACTCCCGACCGTAGTGGCCGTGCAGACCGTGACTGAAGCGCCTCAGTCCCCTCGGCCACCGCGGCCGGCCAGCTTCCTTCCCTCCTTCATACAAAATCATGTCGTTCTGCAAGATTTTGGGTTGTCTAGTCGCTTGTGTCAGTAGTCGCCACATCATTTCCCACATGTACGGTACTTGACTGGAGCCGGCTGCGGTGACCGAGGAGCTGAAGCGCTCCAGTCACGGTCTGCACGGCCACTACGGTCGGAGGTTCGAATCCCCCCTCGGGCATGGATATTTGTGCCGTCCTTAGTATAAGGTAGTTGATAAGTAGTTTGTAAGTTTAGGGACTGATGACCCCGTAGTTAAGTCCCATAAGCTTAACAAACATTTGAACTTGACTGGAGATACGTCTGGAGATCCAGCTGGGTAGGGAATGTCCTACACTTCTTGTACAGCACGTAAACTATGACGCACTATTTGTGGTTGAGCATTATTCTGTTGGAACAACACATTCCTTACAGTTGCAAATGAGTCTTTTTCAATTATTTTCGCGTCATGTAGAAAGACGCTTTCGCGCGTAGCAGTAGGGGAAAGGTGAGGGGAGGAATTACGGCCGAGCTCCAACAGTTGAGCCTGCAGGAGAAACATTGCGTTACTTGCGCCTACCTACGCGCCTAGAGAATGAATATTATTGGTTGCCAGTGTGGTAATGGAGGGGGATGCGCAGAACGGCTGAAAACTCGGCCGCCTTCCTAAGTGACGCATACTATAGATCCGCAACAGTTGCTGATTTTGAACATTTTTATTTCTATGCGGTACCCGAGTTTCGATACCTATGTTACATCATCAGGGGCATGTCCAAATTACCTTCAAATAAGTAGTGACGTTTTTCATGTAATAAAATAACTACCCTACGTCCAGTGGCGGCGCGTCCTACGTGTTCACTGGTTCAGTGAACGCCCGGAAAAAAGATCGCAGTGAAAAAAATTAAATAAATGAATAAAATTAGAAGAGTTTTCAATTGGGATCCCCCTTTGCCCCACTATCAGCTTGTCTGATATTGGCTGAATAGAACCGCGACTCTTTATGGGCCGGATCTCAAACAGCCCGCTCCACTCCTCGGAGTGGAGAATGAAAAGAGATAAGTTTTTTTTTTTTTTTTTTCAAATTATAACTGTTCGTTTCGTTCTTCTATCAGATCATTTTATTTGCACATTCAAAGTATTTTTATCGACTGACAAACGTTTTACGTGTCGGAGGCAGCACATATACGACTCGCAGCGCAGCCGCTTAAGATACTCGTCAGTGGCCCCAGTGTTGCAATGTGCATCCGCGGCTGTGGTTCAAATTATCTTCTGAAGCCCGTGGAGGCAGCATACGGGTGCTTCCAGGGCACAGAGGGGCGAGGGGAAACGCCGCTTTCATCATTGGCGTTGGAGCTGGCAGAGCCACCAGCTCCTAACTACTCGAGCTCTGGCAGATAAGCACGAATGGTCCCGAAGCAAGACATGTAGCTACTGCGCACCTCGCTTTCCGCATGAGCAAAACCTCCAAGATGCCAACATCCGCCCTTCATATTTGTTTTTGGCGCATTGAAGATTCATCAGAAACACGTCATATTTTTTTTAAGAATATCATATATATATATATATATATATATATATATATATATATATATATATATATATATATATTAAAGAGGCATCAAATATAAAAGCCTTCAGAAAATCCCATCATGATGACAATGAAGTCACGACCCTGCACCTAGCAAGAAAGGCGTGTGTTTAGCTGCATCGCGCTTTGGTGTCGAAGGTAGTGAGTGCGAGACCGATTGCAAGCAATTTTTTTAAACCCACTCTTCTTTTTAACGGATACGGAAACAACGATTACTTTTGAAACTTCCTGGCAGACTAAAATTGTGTGCCGGAACCGTGACTCGAACCTGGGACTTTTGCCTTTCGCGGGCAAGCGCTTTACCGATTGAGCTACCCCGACACGACTCACGATGCCGCCTCACAGCTTTACTTCCGCCAGAACCTCGCCTCCAGGACATTCTGGAAACATCCCTTAGGTTGTGGCTAAGACGTGCCTCCACCATATCCTTTCTTCAAGGAGTGCTAGTCTAGCAAGTTTCGCAGGAGAGCTTCTGTGAAGTTTGGAAAGTAGGAGGCGAAGTACTGGCAGAAGTAAAGCTGTGTGGCGGCATCGTGAGTCGTGTCGGGGTAGCTCAGTCGGTAGAGCGCTTACCTGCGAAAAGCAAAAGTCCCAGGTTCGAATCCCAGTTCCGGCACACAATTTTAATCTGCCAGGAAGTTTCATATCAGCGCACACTTCGCTGCAGAGTGAAAGTTTCGTTCTGGGAACGATGACTTTTGTATTGTACTTGCCGCATATCTTTGGACATTTTTGAGAATGTATCGCCATTTTGAGGTTAAATGACATTTATACTCTTCGTTATAACAAATGTTTAACTGTTTGAAAAGAGGTGGGGAAGAGCAGCCTTTGCGCATGCGTAAGGTTAGGAGGAGGTGCTGCTTACAGTGTCACGTACCCCGAAGGTATCTTGTCTCCTCATCGTAACAGATTCATTTTGTTACTGTCACTTAACAGTGCAATCTCTTACCTACTGCATTTTACTGTTCATGATGTTTATTATGAAAAGAAAATGACATTCTTCAGATCTGTTAACGAAAATTTATTTGAAGGGGTGGGGGGCAAACCGAGGCGCTTTCCCACGGCGCCAAATTGTCTCTCTGGACACCGAGCGTGGGGTGTGTGCGCCGAAACATCGACGCGCCAAGCGGTGAGTCTGGGGAGGGGGGGGGGCACTGTGCTTCTGTCAAGATTCGGCAACGGCACTGAAAGAAGTGAACCCCCATTCATCTGAAACACCAGACGCCATTGTTAACAAATCAATAGCTCAAATGGTAATAATGTACCAGCTGTCGGTCAACTTCAAAACTCCCAGATTAGTACGGGGTGTAGCCTCCACGGAGAGCAATAACAGGCGCTATATCTCGCCATCCATTCCTTCATACAAATAGCGAATACTGTGTTGACATAAGTGATGCCACGCACGCTCGACCTGTTCAAGTCGTACTGTAACATTTGTGGGTTGACGAGTTGTTCAAATGTTTGTTAAGCTTATGGGATTTAACTGCGGGGTCATCAGTCCCTAAACTTACAAACTACTTTTAAACTAACTTATACTAAAGGCAGCACAAACATCCATGCCAGAGGGTGGTTCGAACGGTCTCGCGCCACTCACCCACGGCGGTTGACGAGTCTCACGCGTCAGTTGCCGCCACTTCATATCCCACACGTACGGTTCTTGACTGGAGATACTGATGATGCTGGGCACGTCTTGTAGAACACGTTGAGATTCACGCACTGTATGCGGTTTAGCATTATGCTGTTGGAAAAAAACACATTCCTTACACTTGCAAAAACGACAAAGTAATGAGTATTTATTAATTAGATCCACAAAAGTTGTTGATTTTGAACCTTTTTATGTATGTGCACTGCTCGAGTTTCTAGACCTATGTGATCATCAGGTGCAGCTGCAAATTACAATCAAATAAATAAATAGCAACGTCTTTCATATAATAAAAAAGGTACCCTACGTCTTTAGCAAAATAATCCAGTACCAAGGAAGTATACCTACTTTGTGAGACTATTACATGTACGATGTAAGTTGTGGATGTGCCGCAGAAAGAAAATTGAGTGAAATAACGAGTATTACAACGTTCTGCACGTATCGAATGATGATCAGTGTTTCCTCGACATACACCAAGGGTGAACTACAGATTTAACTCTACGCAGCCCTCACCATAAGGCCTTGGGTGGTGCCAGTGTGTCCATTACCCAGGACTCCGCATGCGCAAACGACCATCACTTGCCTGCAAACAGAATCTGCTTTCATTACCACAGACCACCATTCCATCTTCCAAATGACCCTCTGACGGCACCAATCGGACCGTGCACGTCGATGTAGTGGCATGAGTAGAAGACTGGCTAGACGTCCGCGTGCCCGTAGACCCGCTACTATTAACCGGTTGGCAACAGTTCGTGTTGACACATCTGGGCTCACAAAACCTCGTAATTGTGCAGTCGTAGCTGTACAATCTGATAATGATGCCCTTAATAAACAACGATCTTGAAGAACTGCTGTGCTACGTGTTGTCCAGAACCTCGTCTACTGGTGTGAGAATGTTCAAGTTACCATTGTAAACAGCATCGTTACACAACTGACTCAGCACGTCCAACTTGTGTGCTAGTTCTCCAAACGCACAATCCCACCACTCCGAAGGCCCATTCTGGCTCCCTAATTTAGCTCTAAGAAGCACCACTGTGTTTCTGTTGTTGTACCTGTTTGCTTCACACGTTGATATTACAGTGAGCCTTATGACTGTCTATATTTCCTATTAAAGAGTACACACAGTTCCCTGTTAAGAGAGACACACAGGTGGCGCTCTGGGGAACTATGTCATTACGTCATCTGCTAGTGGACGATGTAAAAATCATTACTGGTATATCTATTATCCTCCAGGTGGAATCTTCCGTCAGCGGATAAAAATCGACGTCATCTTTCTACGTATACTAATGTTGTTTTGCCAGCGGGAATGACTGTGTTTTTCTAGGAGGTATGTTATGGACTGTGTGGCTACTCCTACAGGATGTTCGAGTCCTCCTTCGGGCATGGGATTTTGTGTTGTCCTTATATAGGATAGGTTTAAGTTAATGCAAATAGTTTGTAATTTATGGGCCGATAACCTACGTAGTTTGGTCCCATAGATCTACTAACATTTGAACATTTGAATTGAAGCTTGTTTCTGGCAGTGTACATAGTTTGTGCAGCTAGCGTGATTAGTTTCCTTAATGTGCAGAAAATACTAATCGTGCTCCACAGGGCTCAGTTTTGGGACCAAGATTTTAGTAATACCCATTATCTACTCAGAGAAATTCTTCCAATTAAGACTAACGTTGTGATGGCATGTTTCCACACCACTTGAGCGTTTTCGGAAGATGTCATTAATTATTACATTCTCTTTAGTGCCAAAAGAAATCCCGGAAAAACTTTGGCGTTATGTTCCAAGAAATACAAAAATTGTATGTTTGTTGTTGTGTACACATGCCAAGTTTTGTTGTCTACTGCGTCTACAGGAATTTCATTTACATTTACGTAGGACCCTTTCATCTCTAATAACGTTTCCTATAATGCATTTTTATTGGTTTCCAACTTTTGTTAAGATTTCTTACATGATTAAGAGATGTCACAAGAACCTTTTCCACTATTCTTCTAGCTGTGTCTGGTACTGAAGCATTTAGGCTCCTTTATCGCAGTACTTTTCCCAACACCAAACATCAGAAAATTCAGTAGTCCTTTAAGCCAGATAAGAGGTCCTTAGGAGAGTGAAGAGAGAATGAAGAAAATAAGTGTTCTTCCTCGAATATTGATTTAAGCTTAAGCCTAAGGAAGTCCTTTCTGAAGGCATTTGTATAGAGTGTTGCCTTGTATGGGAGTGAGACATGGACGATAAACAGTGCGGACAGGAAGAGGATTGAGGCTTTTGAAATATGGTGCTACAGAAGAATGCTGAAGATTAGGTGGGTGGATCGCGTAACTAATGAGGAGGTACTGAACAGAATTGGGGGAAAAAGAAATTTTTGGCATACCTTGACTAAAAGAAGGGATCGCTTGGTAGGACACATTCTTAGACATCGGGGAATCGTAGATTTTGCATTGGCGGGAAGTGTGTGGGGTAAAAATCGAAGAGGAAGACTAAGAGATGGATACAGTAAGCAGATTCAGACAGATGTAGGTTGCCGTTCTATGTGGAGATGAAGAGGCTTGCTCAGGATAGGGTATTGTGGAGAGCTGCATCAAACCAGTCTCCGGACTGAAGACCACAACAACAACAAGTGTTCTTCCATAAAGGAAAGCGTACATTCTATAGAATTTGAGATATAATGTGTGTTGGTTTACTTTATATTTTAGTGATAGGCAGCAAAGCCACATATTAGAGAAGTTGTACAGCTCTTATAATAAATCTCAATAAGACAAATCGACACAGAACTGCCTCAGTATTCAATTCTGGAGAAATTAATTCAAATCTTTTATGAAAGATCAGGTACCATTTTGCACTCATAAAGCAGAAATTACGCTGTGTACTATTGATGAAAGCATCACAATAGATTCAAATAGAGCAACAACAATATATGGACAAATAAATGGATCATTCAAAAGTATATACGATCATGAATAGTAATACTGTGCAGTAGAAATGCGTGAAAGTAATTGTTCAAAATATCTTGTTGTCTAGATTGATAGAACTCTGAACTGAAAATCAGACATTTAAGATCTTCTTTAACGTTAGTAAAATGTCTTTCATGTGTAATTCATTATGTTTGTGATGAAAACATTGGAGATATGGCTTCGCTTTACGTACTTCCATTCGGTGATGTCATATGGAATAGTTCTTTCAGACAGTCCTGGAAATGAACACTAGGTATTCGTGGCACAGAAACCTGCCGTACCCTCGAAGTTAATGTATTTAAATATATTAGACAATGTAACTACCTCGTCATAGAACATTTACTCTCCCGATAATTTCATTGTGAAGAATCGAGCGTAGTTTGAAAATAATAGTTGCATTCATGAATATGACACCAGGAACAAAAAAGCCTTCAGTGAAAGAAAAGGGAGAATAGATTTAATTATATATACGCATGACCTACGGATGAAGAAAAGACTAAACCAAATAAGCAAGTATTAACTCTCTTGGAGCATACGCGTCACATATAGAAATAAACGGGGCAGCATAATTTCCTTCAGTTTCCTAAATTTCGTAGTCATGTGCAAAAGATCTTCCTGCTGTATTACTGAAAGAAAAAAACCTCTCGACCATCGGTACTTAAAGATTGCTTTTAGAGCCGCACTTATCTGACAGTAGTATGGTGCGCCTCGGTTGCACAGCGGTAGAGTCTCAGACAACAAATGCAGAGATCATGGGTTCGATCCCCACCAGGTAATAGGATTTTTATCTGTCACTTTCCACTTCTCCTACTTCTGGCAGTATAGCTCATGTGAAAAATACCGAGTAGCACCGTGATTCGGAACAAACCCCATGTAACTGGCTGGGTAAGTTAGTTCAAAGGTCGAAGGAAGGCAGCGGCATACCACCTCCACACAGGACATGCCTAGTAAAGCACTGTGGTGCTCAAACCAATCTTCGGATGTTGACTGCTTTACCTTTCTACCTTCTGTTTTAAGGAATCGGTGGATACACCTACCAGAAAATATATCCATGATATCGTTATTCACTGACAGATAAAATACAATAAATAATGTATGTTAATGATTATTTAAAGCGAATAGTGTGGCCTTTGGAAAGTTTATCACGTCCACATTGTGTGATGTTGTTTTTAACTTAAGGCGTTGCGCTTGGATGAATGTGAACACCGTAAAAGAAATCTGTCGTTCCGGAACATCTTTCCTCAATTAAAAATATTAAATATATTTAATGCATCCAAACTAGCCGTGAAATGAATCAAGATGGGTCGATGTCAAAAGGTGTAAGAATTAAAATTTATATACTACACCTAAATATCTGATATGGCGGCAGTGTGCTTTAAAAAAAAAAAAAAAAAAAAAAAAAAAAAAAAAAAAAAAAAAAAAAAAAAAAAACCAAGAGAGAGAAAAAAGGAAAAAAAAGCACCTAAAATGTTAGGCATATTCCAAAACCAAAAACTCTAGCAGCAGAAATACCTGCAAGTTTCGCAGTTAGTTGAAAGATAAAAGTATCTTGATAGACCGTGTAGGCCGGTCGCGGTGGCCGAGGTGACTGAGGCGCTCCAGTCACGGTCTGCACGGCCACTACGGTCGGGGGTTCGAATCCCCCCTCGAGCATGGATATTTGTGCCGTCCTAGTTCGTAAGTAGTTCATAAGAAGTTTGTAAGTTTAGGGACTGATGACCCCGTAGTTAAGTCCCATAAGCTTAACAAACATTTGAACATTTGATTTGAGACCGTGTAGATATTTTCGTCGGTGGCGCCCTTTTCTCTAACCCGCCTGTCTCCAAATGTGCAAATGTTTGCAAATGTATCGAACCAAACTGTGTGGTCATCAGTCCGTAGCTTACAAACTACTTAGTCTAAGGTAAACTAACCTAAGGACAAACACACAGCCCGCCGCGGTGGCCGAGGAGACTGAGGCGCTCCATCACGGTCTGCACGGCCACTACGGTCGGGGGTTCGAATCCCCCCTCGGGCATGGATATTTGTGCCGTCCTAGTTCGTAAGTAGTTCATAAGTAGTTTGTAAGTTACGGACTGATGACCCCGTAGTTAAGTCCCATAGACTATACAAACATTTGAACATTTGACAAACACACAAACCCATGCTCCAGGGATGACTCGGACCTCCGGTGCCGAGCAACCGCGCGCTCCGCAGTGAGGCGCCTTAGACCGCTCGGCTACTCCACCGCGGCCCGCCTGTCTCCGAACGTTAAACACGGCGATAACTCGCTTCTTTGACTAGCGTCTGTCGTGCGTAATTTCTCTGTGCCCTGCCTGTGGTGAAATACCAGCGCCCATTCGCCCGCAATTAACTGCCATCGCCAAACTTTGCGGACCGGTGTGAATATTAACACTTCAAGCGCTTTTGGGTTACGTGGTATGTAAAAAGAGCATACAGGATTTTCCCTTGTACCGTATTCCGTCAAACAGACATGTAAAATCACTGCAATGCGAAATCAACCAACGCTCTGCATACGTGCTTGTATAATATAAGTTGCAAACGAAATCTTGGCCGTAAAGTTTGGCTAGAGCTGTAGTCTGAATCGTCAAAGAGCCGCACTGGAGTGGCCAAACAGCCGCATGAGACTCGCGAGCCGCAGTTTGCCGACCACGGGCCTAACTTTGAAAACTTTTGAAGTTAATACTGTATCGGTTTTAAATGTCGAACGCGCTGAAACGTAAGGATAAGCCACCTCGTACGCAACCGACTATCGGTTTCATCATACCTCGTAATATATAAGTCACGTCTTCGGAAAAGATATCAAAACAAAAACAGCAATTAAAGCAAGTATCCTCAGTCATCATTAACTGACGTCAAATTAGGTGCAACGATAAATCATACACGCCTTTTTTATTTCCCCCACCAACACTTACATATTCCATTAGATTTCAGTACCTCTTGAAAACATGTACATCCGCTTCGGAGACTAATTAACTGAGAAGAAGGTGAACCTTGTGCTTAGGTAGCTTTGACCTATGAGCAAGATTTGACATTAACAGTTTTGCAAGAAAATTAACCTCCGCATGGGAAAACAAGCGGCTCAAGGTTTCGTCAATGACAACTACAGGTTGAGTATCTTTCGCCGCCTGCCGCTATTTCACGTTTGCTACTGAAATTGGGCATGTGAATTGCTAAGTGCAGTGTCTGCGTAGCTTGGGATAATCGGAACGAGGCTGGCCCGTTAAGGCGATAATCCTAAAGCGGGGACTGCGTAGGTCACCTCCTGCTTTCTCAACGAGAGAGCGGTACGTATTTAGATGCCTCCTATTCCTGTTTTATATGAAGTCGACGCAAATGGGAATAATTGTTTTACTTCAATTTAGGAATGAGTATGATGTTAAGTTTAGTTCAAGGCACTCCAAAAAGAAACGACAAGGTTGCTGACATTTTGCTCACTTCTTCGAATGTTACCAGATTACACTGCACGCGGAAGACATTCGATAACAAGTGACATTACTATGGATTTGGTTTGGCGTTCAAGGGACTTAACTGACATTACTATGAACGCACCACAGTCGCGTTGGAGTGGGCAAGCGCTCTACACGCCGTGCTGCGGGGTGCGCGGTGGCTCTCCGTCGGAGGTTCGAGTCATTCCCCGGGCATGGGTTCGTGTCTGTGTTGTCCTCAGATTAGTGTAAGTATTTTATAAGCCTAGGGATTGATAATCACAGCAGTTACGTCCCATGAATTTACGAATAGGTAACTTAGATATGTTAAGCTTCAGGCTCTACATGTATTGCTTAAATTGCTAAGTGAGGATAAAAATTTACTGTATAATTTTGAGATCCGTCTACATTGCTGAAAAAGTCTTAATTTATTACGGCGTCATTACTTTACTTTACATGTGGCAAGGGCCTTATCGATCCTACGCCTGCTCTACGAGGCTCTTCCACAACTTTGTCTGGTGCGCTGTGTGTCCAGTTGATGTTGCTGTTTATCCTATCTGCTCCTCTCGCATGTTATCTTGCCATCACCTTCTGGGTCTGCCTCTTCCCCTCGCTTCAACCATTGTTCTGCTGAAAGCCAATTTCGATCATATATCTTCTGTCATTCTGGCTATATAGCCTGCCCAGTTCAGCATTCTTATCTTGAGCACTTCGACGATGTTACTCTCTCAATTCTTTATTTTTTTCTTATTCTCCACTACATGTTATTTTCATCGTATACAGGCCCAAATACGTTACCTTAGAATTTTTCTTTCGAATGTTAACAGTTTTTTTTCACCTTTCTTTCTAAATTTTAATGTTTCACATGCATATAGCGTCACCGGTATAATGGTTGATTGATATAAGCGGATTTTGAAATTGCTACTAAGTGATCTTTTCCTTAGAATTTTGAGGAAACTGAAAAGCGTTTTGTTCGCTGTTGCTAAACGGGCATCTATTTCGATATATGTTCTATAGCTTTTACTGAAAAGACTCCGTAAGTACTTCAAGCGCCCAAAAGTTTTAAAAGTGAATCTATCTATAGTCAAAGGTGCCTCTTTTCACCTTTTCTTACTTATGAACAGGTATTTTGTCTTCATTAACATGTATTCTCGGCAATTTAGTAATAATTTTGCTCAAATCTGATTAATTCTGTTTTAGAACTGCTTATTAATGCTACATCATCTGAATAGCCAAGTCTAGTAATGTTACTGTGCTGTAGTTGGATTCCTTGCGGATTAGTTTTGATAAATTCTCTATCGATTTTCTCTAGAACAAGTTTTAATAAAATACGTGAATAGGCATCCCCTTGTCTCAGTCCAGTGTGCACCTTAAAATTTTCAGTTTCTTCTTCCGGTGTCTTTATGCGACATACTGTTTGGTATATTCACATTTTGACTAAACTGAATAATTTTGAGGGCATTTCAAAATCCTTCATTGTCTTGATAGTGTGTGTCTGGGTATACTATCAAAGATGTTTTTAAAATCGACGAATAATACGTGTACTTCTACATTGAACTCCCATGTCTTCTCAGTTAGTCAAATACTTGTCTTAAAGAGAATAAGTGATCTAATGTCGATATTTTTCTACAGAAACCGCACTGCTAGCGCTCTCAGAATAATTCTTCTGGCAGTGGACTCAGCCTAATAGACAGATAGACAAGCATTTTTAGGTGACATCCAGTGAAGCAATTTCTCTGTAGTTGTCACACACGAGGGAATCATTCTTCTTTAATATAGGGCATTAGATACCTAAGTAACTTTAAACTTTTGGAAAAAAACTTGCATGCCCTTCTACTCTAGTAATTGTTGTCTGGTTTTTGTACAAGTTGAATATAGCTCTTCGTTCCCTATATTTTACCCCTGATAACTTCAGATTCTGAAAAAGTGTATTGCAGTCGACATTGTCAAAAACTTTCTCAAGATCCGCAAATACTAAAAACGTAGGTTTCCCTATTCTTAACCTATCTTCTAAGATAAGTCGTAATATATTACTACGCGTGTTCCTACATTGCTCCTTAACCCAAAATGATCCTTCCCATGGTCGGATTCCACCAGTTTTTTCATTTGTCTGTAAATATTTCGTGTTAGTATTTTGCATTCATGACTTCTTAAACTGATAGTTCTGTAATTTTCGCATTTGTATACACTTATTTTTTTAGGTTTTGAACTCACAATATTCTTCTTGAAGAATTCGGATATTTCCCCTGTCTCATACATCTTGCATAACAGGTGGAACAATTTCTTCATGACTGGCTCTCCTAACGATGATAGCAGTTCAGACGGAACATCATCTAGTCCAGGGGCCTTGTTACTCCTAAAATCTTTTAGTTCTCTGTCAGATTCTTCTCCCAGTTTAGTATCTCGAATCTGGTCTTCCTCTACTTCTTCTTCAATTTCTAGGATACAGTCTTCAAGTTTATTTCGTTTGTACAGGTCTTCTATAGATTCCTTCCACCTTTCAGCTTTCCCTTTTTTGCTTTGTACTGGTTTTCCGTATGAGTTCTTGATATTCATAGTGCTGCTTTTCTTGTCTCCAAATGTCTCTTTTATTTTCCTACAGGCGGCATCTGTCGTTTCCCTAGTTATACATTCTTCTACGGTCTTGCTTTTCTCCTCGAGCCACTTCTGCTTAACCAGTCTGCACTTCCTGTCAACCTCATTTTTCAGACGTCTGTACTCCATTTTGCCTACTTCACTTGATGCATTTTCATATTTTCTCCTGTCATCAGTAAGTTTAGTATCTCCTGTGTTATCCAAGGATTTCTATTAGGCCTTGTCCTCCTGCCTATATGATCCTCTGCGGCCTTCTATGTCTCTCAGGGCTAATCATTCTTCTTCTACTGCATTTCTTTCCTCCATTTAAGAAAATACTTGCCTAATGCTCCGTACGAAACACTCAACCACCTCTGGTTCCTTTAGTTTGTCCAGGTTCCATCTTCTTATTTTTCTACCTTGTTGCAGGCTCTTAAGTTTTAATCTACTTTTACGTTATGGTCACAGTCTATATCTGCCCCTGGATATGTCTTAACAGTTTAAAACCTGGTTTCTAAACCTTTGCCTTATCATTTTAAAATCAATCTGGTACCACCCAGTGTCTGCTGGTCTCTTCCATGTATATAACCTTCTTTCATGGTGATTAAACCAAGTCTCTGTGATGATTAAATTGTGCAGTAATCAAAATTCTACAAGGCGATCTCGTCTTTCATTCATTTTACCCAGTCCATATTAACATACTACATTTCCTTTTCTTTCCTTTCCTACTACCGAGTTCCAGTTACCATATCTAACTTTATCGTACCCATTTTTCTTTTCAAATTTTCGAGGTTTTCTACCCGATTGAGGGATAGAACATTCCACTCTCCGATCCGTAGAATGCCTGCTTTGTTTTTCTTGATGACGACGTCCTCCTGAGTAGCCCCCGACCGGAGATCCGAATGCGGGACTACTTTACCTCCGGAATATTTAACCCGAGAGGATGCCATCATCACATATTCATACAGTAGAGCTGAATGTTTTCGGAAAAATTAACGGTTGCAATTTTCCATTGCTTCTAGACGTTCGCAGTGACTGCATGGCAAAGCTATGTTAGTTGATGTTACAAGGCCAGCTCAGTCAAATATCTAGACTGTGGTCCTTGTAACTACTATAAAGGCTGCTGACCCTCTTCAAAAACCAAACGTTTTTGTGCTCTCTCTACAGATAACCCTCCACTGTGGTTGCTCCTACGGTACGGCTATTTTTATCGTTGAGGCACGCAAGCCACCCCACCTCGGCAATGTCTGTGGTTCATGAGGGAAGGGGGGGTTACCTACTCTTTAAAATGCGATACATTACCAAATTTGATGTTGCACAGTAAAACCACCAAAAATTTTAAAAGAAATGTTCAAATGTTTGTAAAGTTGTGGGACCTAACTGCAGTGGTCATCGGTTTCCAGACTTACAAATTACTTAAACTAACGTATTCTAAGAACAACACAGACACACCAGTGTGACTTTGAAACGGTAGAAGATATGAAAACAAACATAAAGGAGCAAGGTTGCAGAAAATTTTCTTCTATAAAAATTCGATTGTTCCGTTTGTATCAGATGAACTGTTAAGACGTTATTTGCAATTGAATTTCTATCGATCATAAGGACATCACAAACGGTCCACTTTTAGAGTTACTAACCCGAAGTGGGGCAATGATAGAAATTGGGGCTAGTATAGAGGCATAGGTTCCATTTGGGAGTCGAACAGAAAAGGAAATGGCAAGTACTGGTACGAAATACTCTCCACCACGGACCATACAATGGATTGCATAGTATGTATTTTTCCATCGTGTACAAAATGTAGGGATTGGTGGAAGAGACGATACGCAATAAGAAAGTTCTAATGAACTTATGACCAGACATGTATGTTTTTCATGCTAGAGAGCATTCATTTAATCATACTTTGTTACATTGATTTTAGTGCTGTACATACGATGCAGCCACAGTTACAGTATACATAGTTTTCTCCTAGTTGGTGGTGCCCTTCCTCATACGTCATATCGGCAAGCTCTAGATTCAAATACTGAAGCATTGTGTGCAACGATTATCACATCCACCGGAAGGTGAATCAAAATGTTAAAATGTTGGTAAATTTATGGCAATAACTACTCAGGGCTTAGAAACTAGTGAAACCTAAGGACAACACACACACACACACACACACACACACACACACACACACACTCGCGCGCGCGCGCGCAACAATGCTCCTTACAGCACTCGGCCACTACGGTCCGGGGTTCGACTCTCCCCTAGGGCATGGATGTTTTTGTCGTCATTAGTATAAGGTAGTTCATAAGTTTGTAAGTTTAGGGACTGATGACCCCGCAGTTAAGTTCCTTAAGCTTAACAAACATTTGAACATTTGAGCACTGCCATTCTACCGCGGCAAGGTGTATCAGTAAGGTCACGATGGAACGGCTGAGCGCTCTAATATACCTTGGTAGGGAGCGCGTGATTCCTCCCCTTCGGAGGTTCGAGTCGTCCCTCGGGTATGGAAGTATGTGTTATCCTTAGGTTAGTTTTAGTTTAACCCTTTCAGTCCCACATTATGAAATAAGAATTTGAAAAAATTAAATTCAGTGTTTTCGCTATTAATAAAGTGCACTAAACATCAAAATATGTGTTTTAAAAGTTTTGGTCGAACTATTGATTTTTTATGTCACGTATTTCATGCACAACACAGGTATCCAGGTATTTTATTATTTAGACGTTATTTTGTAGATAGGTAACACTGTCGGGTCAATAATGCTAGCCTAATCTTCGCCACAGCTCCAAAGGCAAGACAATTCACTGCTGGAAAAAAATAAAAGGACGACACTCACGCTCACAGTCTGAGCCACGTACAGACAACAACGCAACACAACCTCCAAGATGGGCAGATTAATGTCTCAGAAGTGACTAAACGCCGTACCAATAGGCAAAATGTCGTACTAGAAGCATGTTGTTGAACAAAAATGTAATTTTACGCTTTGATGCACAAAACACGGTATAAATCAATTTTTAATACGTTGTTGTCCAGTAACAACACTGGGAATGAAAGGGTTAAGCTGTTTGTAAGCCTAGATGCTAATACCGCAATAGCTTGAAGTCCCACACATTTTAAACATTCGAATCACGAAGACAAGTGAATCTGACAAAACATTAGGAATCACTTTGGCAGGTGATAGTGGTGGGGCATGATGTATGAGGAACAGTATCACCCTCTTGCAGTAAAGCATACGTACTGAAACTCTGTCTGCACACTACAGCGAGTATTGGACTGCAATAGTTGTAACAAAAGTATAATGGAATCAATTGTCTCTAGCATAGAAACCACGCATTTCCGGACATAAGTTCAGCAGACCTTTCTTGTTTCGTATCCTCTCATCGATCATGCCACAGTGTTTGTACACGATGGGAAACATCACATTGTAGAGACAGACAATGGTACTCCGACACAACATAATGTGGCTTGCGGTGTTGAGATATAGGACCTACAGTAATGAGCGATGTTCAGAATTTGAAATTTCTGCAACTTCCTGGCAGATTAAAATTGCGTGCCGGAACCGGGACTCGAACCTGGGACCTTGCCTTTCTCGGGCAAGTGCTCTACCGACTGAGCTATCCCGACACGACTCACGATACCGCCTCACAACTTTATTTCCGCCAGTACCAAGCCTCCTACTTTCCAAACTTCACAGAAGCTCTCCTACGAAACATGCAAGACTGGCACTCCTGAAAGGAAGGACATGGTGAAGACATGGCTTAGCCACAGCCAGAATGAAACTTACCCTGTAGCGGAGTTTGCGCGCTGATATGAAACTTCTTGGTAGATTAAAATTGCGTGCTGGAACCGGGACTCGAACCTGGGACCTTTGCCTTTCGCGGGCAAGCGCTCTACCGACTGAGCTATCCCGACATGACTCACGATGCCACCTCACAACTTTACTTCCGTCAGGACCTCGTCTCCTACTTTCCAAAATTCACAGAAGCTCTCCTGCTCTCCCTCTGGAAACATCCCTTAGGCTGTGGTTAAGCAATGTCTCCACCATATCCTTTCTTCCAGGGGTGCTAGTCTTGCATGGTTCGGAGGAGAGCTTCTGTGAAGTTTGGAAAGTAGGAGGCGAGGTACTGACAGATTAAAGTTACGATGGGGTATCGTGAGTCTGTCGGGATAGCTCAGTCGGTAGAGCACTTGCCCGCGAAAGGCAAAGGTCCCAGGTTGGAGTCCCGGTACCGGCAAACAATTTTAATCGGCCAGGAAGTTTCATATCAGCGCACACTCCGCTGCAGAGTGTAAGTTTCATTTTGAAATTTCTTGCTCATCAAGAAGGTAGTTTGGTTGAGAAACTGGAACCAAAGAAACAGGCGGGCAAGAAACTGTGCTAATATAAACGTCGTATAAATGATGGCGCATGCTCATCTCACAGACTGAATATCTCGGTCACAAAGTAGCCCACTTCTACGGTGCCAATATTCACAGCTAGTACCTCCTATTGAAGCGCCGAACAGGGTGTTGTGGAGTGCAGGCGTTGGCGAGAAACGTGGGGACGAGTGGAGTGGAGCAGCAGAGAGAGCGTCGCCGACAGATTGGAACACGAGAATGGAAGCGGGAAGCGGAGTGATCGGCAGGAGGACGCGGGGGGCAGCAGAGCATTACTCCGGCGGCGCTGTCACGGCGGCGCCATCCATCTCGCCGCTGTTTGCATCTGTCGGCGGGCGCGCAATAAATCAGACCGGCAGGCCGACGTCCCGGCCCGACGCGATGCCTAATGGAGACTGCGGCCTAGGCCGGCGCTGGTGCGAGCCGGGCCGAGCCGAGCCATTCCACCAGAGTGCTGTTCGCTGCCGCTGCCTGCCTACCCCACAGGTCGGAATTAAACGCCAGGCGAGTGTGGGCCGTCTCCAATGGCTAGTTTGCCCTGCGACCGGTATTGCGAGCGACGTTGCAATCGGCCTTTCCACTTTGCCTAACACTGTTGGACAACCGAAGTGCAACACCAAGTGGGGCCGGACTTACTATACCCAAATTTATTTTGGACTCGCGGACATTCATTGCCTCGCATCATGAGTATCCGGCCACGGAAAATGACTTACAAGTTCGTGGCGCCCTCCATCAGTAATGCTGGAATTCAATATGGTATTGGCCAACTCATAGCCTTGATACCACATTCCACTCTCGCAGGCGAACGTTCAATCAGGTGCTGGAAAGTTTCTTGGGGAATTACAGCCCGTTCTTTATGGAGTGCTGTACTGAGAAGAGGTATCGATGTAGGTGATGAGACCTGACACAATGTCGGTCTTATATAGGATGCAAGTCAGGAATCTGTGCAGGTCAATCCATTACAGGGATGTTACTGTCGAGTAAACACTCCTAGGCAGGCCGTATGTTATGCACAGGTGTTCGATCATGTTGAGACATGCAACCGACATCCTCCAATTGCTTTCTACAGTGGGAAGCAAAATGGTGCTTAAAACATCATTGTAGGCCAGCGCTGTGACAGTGCCACGCAAAACAATAAGTGATGTAAGCCCTCTCCACGAGAAACACGACCACACCATAACACCATTGACTCCGAATTTTACCTGGACTCGCATTCGGGAGGATGGTGGTTCAAATCCGCCTCCGGCCATCCAGGTTTAGGTTCTCCGTGATTTCTCTAAATCACCCCAGGGAAATACCGGGATGGATCCTTTCAAAGGGCACGGCCGATTTTCTTCCCCATACTTAACCAAAACTCCGAGCGCTAGCTCCGTCTCTAATGACCAAGCTGTCGACGGGACGTTAAACCCTAAGCTTCCTTCCTTCCTTCCGAATTTTACTGTTGACTCGCTGGCAGATGACGTTCACCGGACATACGCCATACCCACTCCCTGCCATCCGATCGCCACATAGTTTACTCTGATTAGTCACTCCGCACTACCTTTTTCCACTGTTCAATCACCGCGAGTAACACTTCAAAGATATAAAGCTGGCTGGATGGTGTGGCGGCAGAGCGTAAGTAGCAGAGTGCAGGAGTGGAATCCAATACCTCTCCAAACCGTAGTAACGGGTGCTGGACCAATATGGCAATGCACAACGCAACAGTGCAACTGTATCTCACCATGGTGTCTCCTAACTCTAATCAGACCATTGTGGTGATGCAGTCAGAATCTAGATTCGCTGGGAAAGGCAGTGTCTTCATTATGTTGTCAATGTCCGCTGTTCATCTCACCACTGTCTTCGCAAACTCCTGTAGCTTTGCCTCGGTGGCAAACGTGGAGGAGGACGAGGAAGATTAGTGTTTAACGCCCCGTGGACAGCGTGGTTATTAGAGGTGGGGCTTACGCTCTGGCCGGCCGTGGTGGCCGAGGGGACTGAGACGCTCCAGTCAAGGTCTGCACGGCCACTACGGTCGGGGGTTCGAATCCCCCCTCGGGCATGGATATTTGTGCCGTCCTTAGTCTTAGCTAGTTCATAAGTAGTTTGTAAGCTTAGGGACTGATGACCCCGTAGTTAAGTCCCATAAGTTCTACAAACATTTTGAACTTACGCTCTGGTTGTTTGGGTAAGGATGGGGAAGGAAATCGGCCGTGCCCTATGAAAGGAACCATCCCGCCATTTGCCTGGAGTGATTTAAGGAAATCACGGAAAACCTTAATCTGGGTGGTCAGATGTAGATTTGAACCACCATCCTCCCGAATGCGAGTCCAGTGGCAAACGTGGCAATGGAAACTCTGCGGACAGTTCTCTCAGCTTCAAACGACGCGACTTCTGTACACAAACACTGCTTGTTGCGCAGCGGACCAAATTTATTGCGATATGGTTGTTAGTCACGTGGTAGCGCCATCAATCACTACCAGGAGCACAACATGCTTGTCATCAAGTGTAGGCGCAACGAGGTAGGTGTAATAGGTACCATCGGTCCGTTGTTCCCTCCTGCGTTCATCGATAAGAGAACCGCATCGCAGTTGCTAGATTACGTCGTTCACGATTTTCTATGAAGAATAATCCGCACTCCGTATAGTCGACTACTCTGCCTCAGTAAAACTCTGATACGTGCTCGAAAGACAGTCGCTGTCCTCAGTGAGGGATACAGAAACTGTTTATACAATAGAAATTTACGAAAGAACCATTCCAGCACATCCCTATGACTCTTTGTTTCGACGATGTTCGAAAGAACAGGCATCGCAATTCTTAATTATAATTTACTTTGTCGTGGATATTCGCTTCATTCAGTGGGAATGCACTTTCGGGCTACTCCCGTCGAGGATACGACTTTAGCTGCGAATCATTAAGCAGAATGGTCCAAGTAGGTGCACATAGGCTAAGCGAATTTGGGTAGGTCTGGCAGTCCGTGCAGGTGTGGTGCAAGGGTTACCTCAACTGCCCAGTAAGTAGGAGACCCAGTTCGAGTCTGGCCAAAGCAGAGACTTATTATATTGCCATGTTGTTTTATTACAATTCGTACTAGCAAGGCAGACAAAAATACATCATCTGTGTCCAGTAGTAAATTGTAGATTTAAGTTTTATGTTACTAACGTTTGCGTTGACGAGTTCTGGCCACTGCGAGTGCGTGCTCGTGTCTGTCATCTTCCACATTCGTTCTTGTGTTGGAGCTTGTGTATACCGGCAAAGTATGTCTGGTCTCTGTAGCTCTACTCTGAGGAGCGGCCGTGCTTGTTTCTATGTGTTACATAATTGCAGTCAGACTTGATCAGAGACTATATTTATTGCCTCCCATTTGTCTTTGTCCATTATCGCCAGTCTTATGTCCTTGACTGGTTCTATCTGTGTTGGACACGCTGTTTCGCGTAGGTGACAGCGAGTACCTCTGAACAGCAACGCCCTTCAGCATGCCGCTTTGTTTGTAGATTAGGAAAGAGTCACCAGCGCCAGATCTGATCCGCGGTATCCCATATCCTGCTAGTTGAATACGTGATTAGTATACACCTTCTGCCTCAGTGACACAAATTGGAAACACGTGGGATAAAACGTATGGCAATAAAGATGGAGTATACACATTCCATTCGTGGTGGAAGAGTTAGCGACAGGACAGCTACCCGCTCCCTCTCTACCACTCATATTGTCATAGTCACGAATTAACATACCACCAGTTACACGCTAAAAAAAAGTTCTATTCTATTATTCTACAGGCTGGGTAAATTTCTCCCTTGTTATTTGAAATGTTAAATTTGTTGGCCAAAAATGTGAATGACAACGGAAACCGTCACCGAATGATTTCTTTGATGGGAGGAAGGGAGGAGTAGTGTGTGAGGTACAGGGGTGCCTTCCGAACTCCTTAACAGCATGTCCTTGTTGAAGGAAAAATCTTAAGAGTAAAAAGCTGTGGTGCAAAATTCACTGGTTATTTGGTTAAAATAAAAGTGTCAGCAAGACGTAAAGTAGGAAATTTAAACCCCTTAACGTGTTACCAAACGGTGAAAAATTATGCTTTGTCAACTGATGTACAGTGGAACGACAGACAAGAGAAAGACAATAATCGAACTAATGAATTGCTGAAAGCATTATCTGTGTGATTCTTTTCCCGAATTGTCACGATGTTAGCGAAAGAAGATCCTTGTGATAAAAACATTTTAATAAAAGTGGTGTTTCTGCAGTTGTTAGTCAATGGATAAGTCATTTTAGATGTAGACAATCAGTGTGCGCACATACGAGATAAGCGTAGGTGTATCGTGTATGCACCGAAATGTGGTTGCACAAGAACAGTTAGAATTGAGGGAAATAGATTGTGGATATGTTTATCTGTGACCCTAAGTCCATGAAAATGAATCAAACTATTAGCAACTTAGCTGGATTTATCACTAAGGTCATTACAAATAGTGTTACACAAACCGAAGTATACATTCCACGTTTACGACATGGGTGACGTTAAATGATAGTCAGATCGACATCTTCAGTTTTTAAATTGATGCTTTACCAACAGAAACATGATTCTAACTTATTGAATACAATTTTGTTGTCTACAGAGGCCAATTTTAAGTTTGGCATGGTAAACAGACGTAACTGCGCTTAGCGCTCATTGTCCACTGACTTTTGCACTATCTTGTATATGAAGATGACAAGTTTATTCTTACAAAGAAGGTAAAACAGCAGCCAGGTATTGCTGATAATTCTATTTATATAGAATCAGTAGCATAATTACCTAATTTGGAAAAACATGTTAATCTTGCTTTTTATACCAGACATACTATGTTGGCTGGTTTCCGTGCCGCCGGCTGCGTTGGCCGAGGGGATTGAGGCGCTTCAGTCACGGTCCGCACGGCCACTACGGTCGGGGGTTCGAATCCCCCCTCGGGCATGGATATTTGTGCCGTCCTTAGTTGTAAGTAGTTCATAAGTAGTTTGTAAGTTTAGCGACTAATGACTCCGTAGTTAAGTCCCATAGACTCTACAAACATGTGAACATTTTGTTTCCGTGCCCGCAGAAGCTTTTAGGACTGATGTCGAAGTATATATATATGACTGCATTTTTCTGTAGGTGGGCATTTATTAGCTGACATCTAAATCATAGATATAGTATTACAGTTATGTCATAGAGTAGTATCCTAAGCAAGAATGTTGAATATCGATCTCTCGTCATCACCAGGATTTCTGATGAATAAGCAAGAAAAGTCTTAGCGGAGCTTTCTTGTACTACATGGTGAAAAATCTGTTGTTGAGCGTCACAGTCAAAAACTATATAATTTATGAATTCTTCCTCTTATATGGAATGGTACACCTTCTAGTTATTCTGAGGCAAATCACGTACCAGTTGTCAATTTTATAATACTTTTTGTCAGTATGAGAAATTTCGCGACTACGTAACCCACTTTTAGGTCTCGTAAAGAAAAAAAAAAGTGTAAAAGGAAGCACATATTGAAATAGGAAGCAGGAAATCGACGACTCACGAACTAATATACAATTCACAGAGCAACATACCTTAAATAATGTATCTTCCATTAGGCAACTGTTGTTCATATTGTTTCTGGAGCATATGTTGAAAATAGACTGCCAGGGTAACATTAAAATAGGTGGAAACAAAATAAGCAGTCTCGCAGTCATGGACGGCATAGTTGATAGGCAGATTCGATTGAAAGGTTGCAATACGAAACTTCAGAACTAGATCAAATGTTCAAATGTTTGTAAATCTATCGGACCAAATTGCGTGGTCATCAGTCCATAGCTTACAAACTACTTAAACCTAGGTAAAGTAACCTAAGGACAAACACACACACCCATGCCCCAGGGAGGATTCGAACCTCCACGGCGAGCAACCGCGCGCTCCGCTGCGAGAAGCTTTAGACCGCTCAACTACTCCATCGCGGCAGAACTAGATCAGTGATCTATGGGTTGTGATATGAAAATCAACATTTCCAAAACGAAAGCAGTGTTGTGGGAAAGAGAATTAAATAGGCTGAGTGCCGAAGAGTAGGAACAAATTTAGAACAGGTTGATGGTTTCAAGTACTTAGGATGCATTTTCTCACAGAATGGCCAAATAGTGAATGAAATGGAATCAAGGTGTAGCAAAGCTCGAACGCAGCGAGTGCTTAGCTACGACCTACTCACTTCTGCAAGTCAGCACTAGACTAAGTTATGCATCGTTGTATTTTTCGACCAACTTTGTTTTATGGGAATGAAAGCAGTGTGGACACAGATTACCTTATTCATAAGGTTGAGGTGACAGATATGAAAGTAGAAAGAATTTTTGCAGGTAGTAACAGATGGAAACATTGGCAGGAGGGTGTCCGTAAATCAAGGAAATCTGGAAATGAAAGATGAAGTAGTTAGAGCGAACAGGCTGAGATGGTGGGGTCATGTTACACGCATGGCAGAAGGGAGGTTACCTGTGAGTCTCATGGGTACGGTAATAGACAGCACGAGGAATTGAGGTAGACCAAGGATAAAATACGAGGGTAAGTCATTTATTATCCACAATTTAGTTATGTTTTGTTTATGTTGGTAGTACTGTCGTTTTACGTTGGTGACGCATGCTTTGTTTATTTGTTGTTATATATTTGCAATTTTCAAGCTGCTACGTTAGTTTCGTTGTCGCTGCCGTGCTGTTAATCATGGCTGCTCCGCTGTCTATTTGCACCAAAGAATAGCTACGATCAGTGATACGTTTTTGTGAGTGGAAGGCGTATCAGGAGCAGAAATTCATAGAAGCTTTTCGGTACAGTACGGGTGCAGTGTTTTCCCACAGCAAAATGTGTACGAGTGGATTGAAAAATTCCGAAATGATCGCACGAGTGTTTAGCACGATGAAGGGGACGGACGACCGTTTACCGCCACAAATGAAGAAACCATTGAGCGATCACGTGAAATGATTCTCTTAGACAGACGATTAACTATTGATGAAGTGGCTCATCGTCTTCAAATTAGTCACGGTTCTGCCTACGAAATTATTCACAACAGACTTGAGTTTCGTAAAGTTTGTGCAAGATGGGTCCCAAAACAATTCTCACAGTTGCATAAGCAAACGCGCCTCGACATCTGCAAAAAAACATTTGGATCTCTATGGTAACGAAGGGGACAACTTCTTAGACAGAATCATTACTGGTGACGAAACATTGATCCATCATTACGAGCCGGAGAGCAAACGGCAGAGTATGTAATGGAAACATCCAAATTCGCTGTGCAAGAAAAAGTTGAAGACCCAATCGTCCGCAGGAAAACTGATGCTTACGGTTTTTTTGGGATGCACGAGGTCCTGTATTGGAACATTATGGTGAAAGGGGCACAACAATAAACAGTGTACGTTACAGTGAGATGCTTACTGACAGGCTAAAGCCTGCAATCCGAAGCAAACGCCGATGATTGCCGATGAAGGTGTTGTGTTGTTGCACGACAATGCCCATCCGCAAACTGCTATCCACACTGCTGAAACGCTCCAGAAACTCAAATTCGAAGTACTGGATCATCCTCCATATAGTCCCGATCTTGCTCCTTCTGACTATAACTTGTTTGGTCCACTCAAACAGGAATTAAGGGGCCGTCGATTTGACTCGGACGAAGCAGTGAAGGAAGTGGTCCATTCCTGACTCACAGCTCAACCGAAAACCTTCTTTTATGAGGGCATAAGGAAGATTGTAGAGCGATGGACGAAGTACATTGTAAAGCAAGGAGACTATGTCGAAAAATGATGTTGTTGTAAGTTTCTTATTTTATTACAATACAATTTTATACCACCCCCATGAACCACAGACATTGCCGAGGTGGGGTGGCTTGCGTGCCTCAACGATGCAGATAGCCGTACCGTAGGTGCAACCACAGAGGAGGGGTATCTTTGGAGAGGCCAGACAAACGTGTGGTTCCTGAAGAGGGGCAGCAGCCTTTTCAGTAGTTACAGGGGCAACAGTCTGGATGATTGACTGAGCTGGCCTTGTAACATCAGCTAATGTGGCTTTGCCACACGGTTACTGCGAACGGCTGAAAGCAAGGGGAAACTACAGCCGTTACTTTTCCCGAGGAAATGCAGCTCTACTGTATGAAAATATGATGATGGCATCCTCTCGGGTAAAATATTCCGGAGGTAAAATAGTCCCCCATTCGGATCTCCGGGCGGGGACTACTCAGGAGGATGTTATCATCAGGAAAGACAATACTGGCATTCTACGGATCGGAGCGTGGAATGTTAGATCCCTTAATCGGGTAGGAAAATTAGAAAATTTAAAAAGGGAAATGGATAGGTTGAAGTTAGATATAGTGAGGATTAGTTAAGTTCGGTGGCAGGATGAACAGGATTTCTGGTCAGGTGAGTACAGGATTATAAATACAAAATCAGTTGGGGGTATCACAGGAGTAGGACTGATAATGAATAAGAAAATAGGAATGCGGGTAAACTACTATGAGCAGCACAGTGATCGCATTATCATTGTCAAGATAGATACGAAGCCAACACCGACAACAGTAGTACAGGTTTATATGCCAACTAGCTCTGCCGATGATGAGGATATAGAAGAAATATATGAGGAGCTAAAGGAAATTATTCAGACAGTTAAGGGAGAGGAAAACTTAATTGTGATGGGAGACTGGAATTCGGTAGTAGGAAAAGGAAGAGAAGGAAAAATAGTAGGTGAATATGGACTGGGCAGAAGGAATGAAAGAGGAAGTCGCCTGGTAGAATTTTGCACGGAACATAATTTAATCATAACAAACACGTGGTTTAAGAATCACAAAAGAAGGTTGTATACATGGAAGAGACCAGGAGACACTGGAAGGTATCAGATAGATTTTATAATTGTAAAACATAGATTCCGGAATCAGGTTATTAACTGCAAGACATACCCAGGGGCAGATATAGACTCTGACCATAACTTGTTAGTCATGAACTGTAGGCTGAAACTGAAAAAACTGCAGAAAGGTAGGAAAATAAGGAGATGGGACCTAGATAAATTGAAGGAAAGTGAAGTTCTGGAGAATTTCAGAGGGAGATTTAGGCAACAATTGACAGAAACAGGGAGAAATAAAACAGTAGAAGAGGAATGGGTAGCATTGAGAGATGAAATAGTGAAGGCAGCAGAGGACAAAATAGGTAGAAAGGCAAGACCTGCAAAAAATCCTTGGATAACACAGGAAATACTAAATTTAATTGATGAAAGGAGAAAATATAAAAATGCAGTAAATGAAACAGGCAAAATGGAGTACAGACGACTAAGAAATGAGATTGATAGGAAGTGCAAAATGGCTAAGCAGGAGTGGCTAGAAGCCAAATGCAAATCTGTAGAAGAATGTATAAGAAGGGGAAAAGTAGATACCGCCTACAGGAAAATCAGAGAGACATTTGGGGACAAGAAAAGCAATTCTACAAATATCAAGAACTCAGATGGGAAACCAGTTCTCAGCAAAGAAGGGAAGGCTGAAAGGTGGAAAGAGTACATAGAGCAGCTCTACAAAGGAAATGAACTGAGAGACGATGTTGTAGGAAGGGAAGAGGAAGTAGATCAAGATGAAATAGGAGATATTATACTGAGAGATGAATTTGACAGAGCCCTGAAAGACCTAGGTCGGAACAAGGCCCCAGGAGTAGATGACATACCCTCAGAGCTACTAAAGTCTCTGGGAGAGCCAGCCATGACAAAACTATTTGAACTGGTGTGTAGGATGTACAAGACAGGCGAAATACCCTCAGACTTTAAGAAAAATGTAATAATCCCCATTCCAAAGAAATCAGGTGCAGACAGGTGTGAAAATTACAGAACCATCAGTTTGATAAGTCATGGTTGCAAAATTTTAACACGAATTATCTACAGGAGAATGGAAAAGCTGGTAGAAGCTGACCTAGGGGAAGATCAGTTTGGATTCAGGAGGAACGTAGGAACACGGGAGGCAATACTCACTTTACGGCTTATCTTAGAAGATAGATTAAGGAAAGGCAAATCTACATTTTTAGCCTTTGTAGATTTGGAGAAAGCGTTTGACAAAGTTGACTGGACTACACTCTTTCAAATTCTGAAGTCAGCAGGGGTAAAATACAGGGAAAGGAGAGTTATCTACAACTTGTACAAAAGCCAGACCGCAGTTATTAGACTCGAAGGGCATGAAATAACTACTTTTCGGATAATAATTGACTTACGCTAGTACTTGAATTCAGTCAAGACTGATTTTGAAGTAACAGCCTTAAAATCAGACGAGGTGCCAATGTTAGCATTGAATAGGGAATCATGGACGAATTTTATCAGGAAGGTACCGGTAGTGGTTATAATTAATATCGTTTTCAAAATAAATTAAAAACTCCGCATATTAGTCGCGCCTGCTCTACCGCTGTCAGAGTACTGTCGCATTTAGCTCGTATGGAGACAACCTCGGAAGGAAAGACTGTTGTTGCAGCATCAAAGTGACGTTTCGAATTACACCTGGGAGACGGTAGAGAGCTGCTTTTGCGGCGGCGAGTCCAGCAGCACACGGGATGATGGCAGGCGCTCGCCAGGATGTGTTTTTAATGAAGCGGCGCCCCACTCCTGTGACGTGCGAGGCCGCCGGCAGACACCCGGATCTGTTACGTCGCGCGTCCACTCACAGAGCTGGCCAAGGCGCTGCGCAGAGGGCGGCCGGCGGATGCTGCTGCTCAGGAATGTCCAAAGGTTTGTTAAGCTTATGGGAATTAACTGCGGCGTCATCAGTCAAAATGTTCAAATGTTTGTATAGTTATGGGACTTAATTAACTACGGGGTCATCAGTCCCTAAACTTACAAACTACTTATGAACTACTTACGAACTAGGACGGCACAAATATCCATGCCCGAGGGGGGAATCGAACCCCCGACCGTAGTGGCCGTGCAGACCGTGACTGGAGCGCCCCAGTCCCCGCGGCCACCGCGGCCGGTGGTCATCAGTCCCTATACTTCCAAATTACTTACAAACAAACGTATACTAAAGACGAGACAAGAAAATGAATGAATATCAATGTATGAATATCAAGAACGCAGACGGAAAACCAGTACCAAGTAAAGAGGGGAAAGTTGAATTGTAAAAGGAATATATAGAGGGCCTATACAACGGAAATAAACGTGAAGGCAATATTCCAGAAAGGGAAGACGAAGTGGAGGAAGATGAGATAGGAGATATGATACTACGAGAGGAATTTGACAGAGTGCTGAAGGACCTGAGTCGAAACAAGGCTCCTGGAGTAGATGATATTCCGTCTGACCTGCTGATTTCGTTAGGAGAGTCAACTATGTAAAAACGTTCAACCTTGTATGCAAGATGTATGAGACAGGGGAAATACCCATCGACTTCAAGAAGAATATCGTAATTTCAATTCCAAAGAAAGAAAGTGCAGACAAGTGTGAAAATTACAGAACTATTAGTTTAATAAGTCATGGTTGCAAAATACTAACACGAATTATTTACAGACGAATGGAAAAACTTGTGGAATCTGACCTCGAGGATGATCAGTTTGTATTTAGGAAAAATGTAGGAACACGGGAGGCAATACTCACATTACGACTTATCTTAGAAGATAGGCTACGTTAGGGCACATCTACGTTTTTGGCATTTGTAGATTTGCAGAAAGCTTTTGACAATAACGACTGGAATACACCCTTCCAAATTCTGAAGGTAGCAGGGGTAAAATATAGAGAGCGAAGAGCTGTATTCAACCTATACAAAAACCCTTTCTTGCTGACGACACTGACAGCGGACACCCTTGCCCTTCAACGCTGGTGCCCACACGAAACGATGCTAGAATAACACTCGATTATAAAAATAACACCAGTGTGTGTTATCTTCATGCAAAATATTGGTCTCTATTGTGACACTCTAGTAAAGAGAAAGTAACAACATTATTCCCAGACTGACATTTTCACTCTGCAGCAGATTGTGCGCTTATATGAAAAGTCATGGCAAATTTGCCGAATCGGGATTCGAACCTGGAAGTTATTCCTCTAGTTGACAAGCACTCTGCCGACTGACCTACCCTGGCACGCCTAACTTCCCGTCCTCACATCTTTACTTCCACCAGTACCTTGACTCCTACCTTGAAACTTCAAAGAAGTTCTCCTGCGACCCTTTAGCACTCCAGGTAGAAAGGATATTGTGCAGATCATATTATTGTCGAAATTAGGTACCTGGGAACAAAGCCGTGGTCGAGGGAATATCCTGCCGTTCCCCACGAATATTGCAGCATAAGCTTTACTTTGGTGCAGAAAACTGATTTAAATCTCAGAGAGAGGTTTGACCACTTAATCGCTGATCTGTTCCTAATATGCAACAGAAAACGTTTAATCAACTTTTATATTCAGAGACGCATGGTTTTCATGCTAGTACCATTTATTCAGTCATACTTTCTTACAGAGACTGCAGACCAATACTCGCTGTACCATGCAACTGTTACTGTTGCTCATAAATGAACCATCGATGATTCGAGGCATTATATGCCTTCTACATGCCTGCATGGTGGCGCTCCAGCCCAATTCGCAGTTTACGTCCGGACGCGTCTTACCGTGTCTTCTCTGGTTGATGGATCAGACGAGGAGGTGCAGTTGCATAGCCTGCTCGTTCACCAGATCTCAACCAGCGCGATTTCTGGTTACGGGGCCACTTGAATGTTATTGTGTATCCAGTGCCAATTCTATACTCGAAGCCACGTGTCCATGCAACATTGTCACCAGTCTGGTTTTAGGGTTCATATGTCAAATGCAGAAAGGAATACATGTGTGTTGAGCACATACTGGAAGTATGGCTGTATGGTGCAGCACAATTAGACCGCAGTCTATGTAACAAAGTAGGCTATGATAATGGTCGGTAACAAGAAAAATATGCATTTTCGGACATAACTTCATTCAAAAGTATTTATTTATTTATTTTTGTGTATCCTCCCGTCGATCAATCTCTAGAGTTTCTACAAGGTGAAAAAACATCACACTGTAAAAGTGGATGAAAGTTATTGTGATCTCGGGATGCTGGACTTGAGCAGTAGGTTCGGGAGGTGGCCTGTGACTAGCAATCAAGTGGACAAGACCTGCAACTACAAGAACTGATTAGTTCACATATACTTTTACTACACATGAAAGTATACTTAACTTGGATTTGCCTGTGATGGTGCATAGTCGTATATAATATACAGTTCCGGAATGCTTCACTTAGTGTCCTTTCAATAGCAAATATTGCGGTTTGTATTAAGACTGCAGGCTCGCGTGATGTCACTCTTCTGTTGACTCGCTGAACTTCCTGGTACCGACTGGAACTGCTATACTCCTCCGTACTGACTGTCGTGGCTCTGGTGCGCTGCATATCTAGACGAGTCCCTTTCTTCCTATTGGCCGGCGCGCGAAGCACGGAAAAGAGGTAACGAGACTGCAGCAGCCCCCGGCGGCCTAAGTACTGTGGAGCGACATATCGCCTCTATTTTAAGTTCCTCGGCGACTTGTGTACACCGCCACAAAAATGCCGTTGAAGAACAGCGGGTTTTTAAAGGCGGTGGGGTAAAAGTGGCATGGGAATCACCATGAAAGGAGAAAGCTAAATGGGAGTCACAATGAGCAAAAAAAATTTCCTATGAAACTCACAACTCCCACCTCGTTTCGTTTTATATAGAAGGGTGAATTTTCGTGATTTCTAGTTCAGATCAAATGTTTGTAAATATATGGGACATAACTGTTATGGTTATTAGTCCCTAGACTTACAAACTACTTAAACTAATTTTTTTCATTAATGGGCCTGCAGCAGTGAATATATCATAAAATGACATTTTTAAAGTATAATATCCGTTACTGCTGCTTATTAGTTTTATTATTTTATACAATACAGCTGTTTCGCCGTATTTGGCATTGTCAAGTGGTCTGAAATAGTTGAAATAAACTGTTTGAAAATATTTTTTCTAGACAAATAGGGAGTACATTATAGTGTTTTAAATTTATTACTTACATTCCATATGTTGGTAACACACACACAACATCTGTACCTCTATATGATTTTTATAGGCACCTTTCTTAGAAAGTCGTTTTTTAATAATTTTTAATCTAATGACTTTCTTATTTGACAGGTGTTATCATGCTATGTCTTTACAAAGATCGTATATTTCATTATATCTTTGATAATGATCTAGCTTCTCTGAGATGACTAAATTCGAATTTTGTGATATCTTTGAATGTCAATGTATTTACAGATGTTTTATACTCTGGATTTTGTAGTGTCTCTGATTATGAAATAGTGTGTCTCTTTGGTCTCTGAGGTATTGTTTGCCATGTGGAATTTTGTAATATCTTTCAGTATGAAAATACGTTTCTCTGGTGTCTGAGATATTGTATGTTATCAAAATTTTGCGTTATCCTTGACTGTGGAACATTACATCTCTGATATTGTATGTTATCAAAATTTTGCGTTATCCTTGACTGTGGAACATTACATCTCTGAATTTAGCCGTTGTCAAGCCTAATTATATCGATAAAATTTTGTAAATAATTTTTGTGTTTAAAATCTGTGGGATCATTGAGAATTTCGTTAGGTGAAGCTTCCATGTGTATGTATATTTCTAATTCTTCGAGAATGTGCATTTCAGTGCCTTTTAAAATTTTGTGTAATATTTTTAAAGCTTTCTCGATGTTTGTGGTGGTGTGGTTTTCAATTTTCAAATGCTGGTAGAAAGTAGATGGATTTGCTTCTGTCATTCTTGTATGTTCGCTGAACCTCGTTCTAAAACTTCGTCCCGTCTGACCTATATAAAATTTGTTACAATTTTCGCAAGTGATTTTATAAATTGCTGTACAGTTAAAGTTTGTTGTGGTTGTTATGGATTTATGGAGTTTTGTCTGTCCTTCTTGTATGTTCGTGAATCTCAGAGAACCTAGATCATTACCGAAAATATGTTGTTGTTGTTATGGTCTTCAGTCCGGAGACTGGTTTGATGCAGCTCTCCACCCTACTCTATCCTGAGCAAGCCTTTTCATCTCCTCATAAGAACGGCAACCCACATCCACTTGAATCTGCTTACTATACGCGTCTCTTGGTCTCCCTCTGCGATTTTTCCCCCACACACTTCCCTCTAATGCTAAATTTACGATTCCCCGATGTCTAAGAATGTGTCCTACCAAGCGATCCCTTCTTTTAGCCAGGGTATGCCAAAAATTCCTTTTCTCACCAATTCTGTTCAGTACTTCTTCATTGGTTATGCGATCTACCCACCTAATCTTCAGCATTCTTCTGTAACACCACATTTCAAAAGCCTCTATTCTCTTCCTGTCCGCACTGCTTATCGTCCATGTTTCACTCCCGTACAAGGCAACACTCCACACAAATGCCTTCAGAAAAGACTTCCTTACACTTAAATTAATGTTCGATGTTAACAAATTTCTCTTTTTCAAAAATGCTTTTCTTCCCATTGCCATTCTGCATTTTATATCCTCTGTACTGCGACCATCACATGTTATTTTACTACCCAAGTAACAAAACTCATCTACCGCCTTCATTGTTTCGTTACCTAATCTAATTCCTTCAGCATCGCCCGATTTTCTAAGACCGCATTCCATTACTTTTGTTTTGCTTTTGTTAATTTTCATTTTATATGCTCTCTTCAACATACTGTCCATTCCATTCAACTGCTCTTCCAGGTCCTTTGCTGTCTCTGACAGAATTACAATGTCATCAGCAAAACGCAATGTTTTTATTTCTTCCCCCTGTACTTTAATACCTATTCCAAATTTTTCCTTGCTTTCCTTCACCGCCTGCTCGATGTACAAATTGAATAACATCGGAGAAAGGCTACAACCCTGTCTTACTCCCTTCCCAACTGATGCTTCCCTTTCATGCCCTTCGAGTCTAATAACTGCGGTCTGGCTTTGGTACAAGTTATAAATAACTCTCCTTTCCCTATATTTTACCCCTGCTGACTTAAAAATTTGAAAGAGTGTATTCCAGTCAACATTGTCAAATGCTTTCTCCAAATCTACAAAGGCTAAAAATGTAGGTTTGCCTTTCCTTAATCTATCTTCTAAGATAAGACGTAAGGTAAGTATTGCCTCCCGGGTTCCTACGTTCCTCCTGAATCCAAACTGATCTTCCCCGAGGTCAGCTTCTACCAGCTTTTCCATTCTCCTGTAGATAATTCGTGTTAAAATTTTGCAACCATGACTTATCAAACTGATGGTTCTGTAATTTTCACACCTGTCTGCGCCCGATTTCTTTGGAATGGGGATTATCACATTTTTCTTAAAGTCTGAGGGTATTTCGCCTGTCTCATAAATCCTACACACCAGTTCAAATAGTCTTGTCATGGCTGGCTCTCCCAGAGACTTTAATAGCTCTGCGGGTATGTCATCTACTCCTGGGGCCTTGTTCCGACCTAGGTCTTTCAAGGCTCTGTCAAATTCATCTCTCAGTATAGCATCTCCTATTTCATCTTGATCTACGTCCTCTTCCCTTCCTACAACATTGTCTGTAAGTTCATTTCCTTTGTAGAGCTGTTCTATGTACTCTTTCCACCTTTCAGCTTTCTCTTCTTTGCTGAGAATTGGCGTCCCATCTGAGTTCTTGATATTCGTAGAGATGCTTTTCTTGTCCCCAAATGTCTCTTTTATTTTCCTGTAGGCGGTATCTACTTTTCCCCTTCTTATACATTCTTCTACAGATCTGCATTTGGCTTCTAGCCACTCCTGCTTAGCCATTTTGCATTTCCTGTCAATCTCATTTTTTAATCGTCTGAACTCCATTTTGCCTGTTTCATTTACTGCATTTTTATATTTTCTCCTTTCATCAATTAAATCTAGTATTTCGTGTGATATCCAAGGATTTTTTGTAGGTCTTGCCTTTCTACCTATTTTGTCCTCTGCTGCCTTCACTATTTCATCTCTCAATGCTACCCATTCCTCTTCTACTGTTTTATTTCCTCCTGTTTCTGTCAATTGTTGCCTAAATCTCCCTCTGAAATTCTCCACAACTTCACTTTCCTTCAATTTATCTAAGTCCCATCTCCTTATTTTCCTACCTTTCTGCAATTTTTTCAGTTTCAGCCTACAGTTCATGACATATAATGAAATAAAAGATCTTTGTGAACACAAAGCATCATAACAGCTGTCAAATAAGAGAGTCATTACATTAAAAATGATTAAAAAATGACTTTCTAAGAAAGGTACCTATAAAAATCATATAGAGGTACAGATGCTGTGTGTGTGTGTTACCAACATATGGAATGAAAGTAATAAATTTAAAACTCTATAATGTACTCCCTATTTGTTTAGAAAAAATATTTTCAAACAATTTATTTCAAATATTGCAGACCACTTGACAGTGCCAAATACAGCGAAACAGCTGTAGTGTATAAATAAATAAAGCTAATAAGCAGCAGTAACGGATATTATACTTATTAAAAATGTCATACGTAAACTAAGTTAAACTACGCTACGGACAACACACACATACACCCATATCGGAGGGAGGAAGGAAGGAGGGAAGCTTGGAGTTTAATGTCCCGTCGACTGCGTGGTCATTAGAGACGGAGCTTACGCTCGGAATGTTTGGGTAAGGATATGGAAGGAAATCGGCCGTGCCTTTTGAAAGGAACCGTCCCGGCATTTGCCTGGAGTGATTTAGGGATATCGCGGAAAACCTAAATCAGGATGGCCGGAGGTGGATTTGAACCAGCATCCTTCCGAATACGAGTCCAGTGTGTAACCACTGCGCCACCTCGCTCGGTTCGGAGGGAGGACTCGAACCTCCAACGTAGAGCAATAGTGCGCTCCGCATCAACGCGCCTTAGAGCGCTCGGCCACTCCACCGCGGCTGACTTCTAGTGGTCACTTCCTCATTACATAGGAGAGTCCAGGAGCTTTTGTACTGGTGTGTAATGCTCCTTGTACTCGATAATGGTAACACGGATCGCAGCTGGAGCGATTAGTGGGAGGACATATTGAGGCGAACGCGAGACAGCAGTTACAGGCAGCGCGGGCGTGTTGTTTGCCGACGCCGGCGAGGCCGCGGCAGGCGCGCGACACGCACGGCTACGTGTCCTAACAGCCGGCTGGGAAACAGCCCGGCATTCCTGCACAGCGGCGGCCGCGGCTCGGTAATGGCGCGTCGCCTTTGCACTTGACAGTCCCCACCCCCGCGCGTAATGACGGTCGTTACCTGCCGGCGCGGCTGTCCCCTCCCCCCTCCCCCTCCCCTTCCTCCGCCCCCGCGAGGCTAACCCTCTAATTGGCGCTTCACGGCGTTGCCCGCTGCCGTAATAGCGAGCCGGCCGGTGTGTTCTCGGCGGCCGCGGTGCACGCACACGCTAATCGCCGCTCCTCCTCCTCCTCCACCTCGCCTTTCTCTCTGCCCCTCCTCCTGCTCTTCCCATTTCTTTTCGCCGTCTTTCCCTTCGGCGCGCGGTGCTGGCACGGTTCCGCTGGGTCGGTGTAAAAGGCTGCAATAACCGAAATTAAAAGCGGGTGAAGCGGGGGGGGGGGGGGGGGGGAGGCTCCTGCGCTTCCGTACGGGCGATCGCTCCGGTACTGCTGCCTCAGTCCAGGACCGAAAGGTACCACTTTGCGATGACGTCAAGTGGTAGGTTGTGGCCGCTCTGCTACTTCAGGCAGTGATCGACCTTTCTGGAACTATATCTTTCTTTTTTTCTTTATCTCTTTATCTGTCTGCAACCTCGCCCATGTACCCATCCGTCACATACACTATGTGCTCAAAAGCGTCGGGAAACCTGGCTAAGAATTTTTTAATATTAACGGAATGTATTACATTAACCGCGAATGGGTAAGCTGAAAATGTGTACCCAGCCGGGATTCGAACCCGTGTAAGTTGAAAATGTGTACCTATCCAGGATCCGAACCCGGATCTCCTGCTTCCTAGTCAGTTGCGCTGACCCCTGCACTACTGGGGACACAGCAGTCATCACACCTGCACGGAATTACTCAACCACGTCTCCCGTTCAAAAAATGTTCAAATGTTTGTTAAGCTTATGGGACTTAACTACGATGTCATCAGTCCCTAAACTTACAAACTACTTATGAACTACTTACGAACTAGGACGGCACAAATATCCATGCCCGAGGGGGGATTCGAACCCCCGACCGTAGTGGCCGTGCTGACCGTGACTGGAGCGCCTCAGTCACCTCGGCCACCGCGGCCGGCCCGCCTCCCGTCAGATACAAATTTGCAACTTTATCATGCCCACTAGAACTCAAAAGACTAATGGCCTAGGAGTGCCTCCGCACTGAAGAAAGGATCATTGCCCGTCATCGGGAAATTATATATATATATATATATATATATATATATGGCGTCTCTTCTTTCGGACTGACTGCATAACTTGGTTACACTTACACCTACAATAACAACACAAACCACCATGTCAGCATAAACCTTCATTTAGCGGAAGATAAATATTCCTGTAAAGTATCCACTGAAGATGAGCCTGCAGTGGCTCGAAAACTAGTTCGGGATTATTAAAAACACATCCATAAAGGTAGCTGGTGGCAATTCTTTTAACGAAAATAAACCGCCAATTTAAAGCCATTCCGAGAGGACTGCGGCGCGTCAGTCACGGTCTGCACGACCAATACGGTCGGGGGTTCGAATCCCCCTTCGGGCATGGATATTTGTGCCGTCCTTAGTTTTAGCTAGTTCATAAGTAGTTTGTAGGATTAGGGACTGATGACCGCATAGTTAAGTCCCATAAGCTATAAAAACATTTGAACATTAAAGCCATTCTCTTCTTACTTCCTCCTTCCTGCCTATCACTAATAAAAGAAATTGCATTTGTATCTCAATTCATAACGCTGTGTAGGAACAGTACCGTGTGGTTGTAGACTTGTATAATCGTCCTCCGGAGACAACAATTAGATCTTCAGCGTTTGATCGTACACTGATTGTTACCTAATGTCCACGAGGACTTTCACAAGAGTAGTTGTGAGGCGAACATTCGTGAGTAATGTGGCGATGACCTGGAAACATTTTAAAACTACATGTAGTGTTCATGACTTGTACTGTTCCCTCTAGGCCAACTACTGCGGTACAGGACCGTTATCTGCGACTTCCCGCCCCATCCCGGCCTAAGGGATTGTAAGGGTATATGGGTAATGCTTCATGTCTTCCTTTATCAATCTCAATCTTATCTATAAAAATATTAGGCGTGTCTTTCACTGTTTTATTTATATTTATCTATTTTATAGTCAAGTGAGTCATGTACAAGGTTCGGTAGGATATGCATCCGGCTTTAAAAATTTGTTGTTAATGTCTTTGCAAATTTCCTCCCCTCGCTCGATAGTAAAATGTCTGTTCTGTGGAGTTGTCAATAAACAACATGACGATCCCAGTAACTATGAAATCTATGTAGCGGTGCCCTGAATGAATCCCCACCGTCTTTGCTGGTTTTGGTGTCTATACTACCCCGAAGCATGTGTGTGCTGATAAGGAGTAAAATAAACAGCTGCTTCACATGTTCCTGACCGCCGAGCGGAATGGCAGTTTGGTATAATGCGTCATGCTACCGTCTGGACGGTCGTTCCCGACGGAGTTTCGAGTCCTCTCTCCGGCATGTGTATGTGTGTGTGTGTGTGTGTATGTTTGTGGATGGGCGAGTTTGTCTGTTTTGTCATTAACGTAAATTACTTTAAGTAGTTTGTAAGTCTAGGGATTGATGATCATAGCAGTTTGGTCCAATAGGTTTGCATACATTAGAACATTATGTTACTGATCTATCCTTATTGTCACTCCTACTTTCATCCCCCGTCCGAATTGTACATTAGTCGCTGTTACTCAACAGTGCCTCTATCCCACCAGATTTAGTAGGAATGCATGTGGTTTGGGTTGACATGGAACATACATGTATTAAAGCAAATGAGATTTTAGTAAATACATACACAGTGTGTACGCAAAGCAATGATGCAGTTTTAACCGGTGACAGATAGGTAACGGAGCAAGACAGGAAAGTAAGCAAAAGACATATATTCCAACTTTGTGTTGCGTAATTTTCATTACTTAGCAGCAGTAGGTCAGGTCACTTCATTCAAGATGAGAACGGTACAGAGAAAAGTTCATTGTGCTCTGTACCTTGCTAAATTTGAATCCAAGTCACGTGTTAAACATGAATACCGTCGTGTGTAATATAAAATTCTGCCTTGTAGATATTACATTAGACGGCACAATTAGCAGTTACAGGTGCAAAATAGTTAAACAGTTCTGGTCGGGCTTCCGTTACTGACAGAACTGTAGAGGTATACGGGACAGCTAGCTAAGGAATTCCCAAGCAATTGGTGCATAGAAGTGCTCAACAACTATACCTAAAGAAGACTCAGTGTATAACAATTTTAAGGAAACGTCACCGTTTTTTGATCTACAAACTGCCGTTCTTATTTGCTATTCACCCATCTAATAGGCCCAAACGATTTGAATTTGCCACAAAGATGCTTCATGTGGTTAACAATGGTGAAGAATTATTAAAAGGATAGTGACTGGGACGAGGCCAGATTACATGTAATTGGCTATGTTAAGAATGTAGGCTGTTCTAAACCCTCTTCCGTACACGGAGTACCTACGTAATTCCCGTAAGGTTAAAATCCTCATGCATGGTAAAAGTATGGACCCTTATTTCTTTACGAAGAAAATTATGGCGTACAACTACTATGTAGACATGTTGCGACTGTATGCTCTGTCACAAATTCCAGATGAAGGTGAAGGTGTCGTCTTTCTACAAGATGGCTCTTCTCTACACAACGCCAGAGTTGTTCGGAAGTTTATGGATAAAAATTTCTCCAGTGATGGAAGGGAATGGGGTGAATTTAATGCATTGCTACCAGGATCCCCGAACTTGACGACCCTGAACTTTTTGTTTTAGGATTGTATGATGCAACTAGTTTACAGTGTTCATTTAAACGACAATGATTATTTAAAAGAAAGGATTAGAATGCTATTCACTATGTTGTAGCTAATGTCCTTCACCGTGTGTGTAATGAACTAGAACATTGTTTGTAACGATGACAACATAAGCTACATGGAACTTCTTTAAACAGTTATGAAACGTGCAGTTTTATAATTCTGTTTGGTGAAGGTTTAAAATTTCCATTTTTTTTCTGCTTCTGTGACCGGTTTAAACTGCACCCTGGCTCTGGCTTAACGGACACACTGTGGTTAGATCGTAGCACTCGAACGGCTGCAAACTTACCATCATGGTTTGGATGCCTTAGTGACTCACTAATTGGTCAATTGGTCGTCAGGCACAGATAGAATTCCAGATAGATTTTTAATCGAATACACGAAGTAATTAGCTCGCATTTTACTGAAAGTCTCTTGTACAGTAACGGAACTGGAACGGACTTCAGATCGGCTGCACAGAATTACGGAACATTATCGCTGTCCTCCGTCCGTCACACTACCCCAGAGCTTTCTTGAGAGTTTCCGTACCGATTCAGTTTTGTTCATATGTGGCACGTTGCAAATAGTAAATGCACATTAAAAGGTAAATAGAGGCCTTATTAGACTTTTTGCAGTCTTTGCCAAACCGGCGACTGCTAAGATAAGATAATAGTTTGCTATGTTTGCGCTAATATGTGAATTGTCCGAAAAATGTTACACTAACATAATCCAGTACGTTAGACTAGACGCTGAAAGCTCCTAGGAAACTAAAGTAACTTCGGATGCATCCCAAGCAAGATTAATATGGCCTCTAATGATCTCAGTACACATGTAAGACATGTCAGAAACGATCAACAGTATTATAAGACTTTTATATGCTAACACTGTATTCCGTTGCCAGTATTGAAAAAGCTGACGAGTCTTGGCAATAATAAACATGGGACTAGCTACTACGCAACAGCATGAAAATCATGTACTTTCGAATCAAATATCGTTTTTGTTTTCTGTTCTTACAGAGTTGGTCCCATTGTTTAAATGTATCCTGTCAGTTTCTAGGAAACCTCCCTTCTATAGGTTTCATCCCAGAAACAAAATGCTGCATTTGCTCTCAGTTATTGAAGTTAATTCTGTAAGTGTTCGAGTGTGAATAATTTCCAACAACGGTCCATCGGCTAGGTCTCTCGAGACAATGAAAGCTTTGAGACGAGGTTCTAGACATCTATGAATCTTCAATGGTTCCAGCTTTGTGCTATAAATGTCAACGACACGACAACTTGCTGACGTGAGAAATGGACGAAACTGTCAAGACTTAACTAGTGAAGTGCAGAATAAAGACTACTGCAGCACTGTAGTTCTAGAACGTCAGAAATCGACAGTCCTATGACATTACCGACCGGCGGAGAGCTACATCAAGAAAGTCGGAGGTAAGAAAAGATTTACGAATATGACTTTTCAAGCTTTCACGGCGGATCTGTTGTAAATACACTTCGCGGGTTTGCCGCCGGATGACATTGTGAATATCCCACAATATTTCGCCGACACAACTGTTCGACATCTTCAGGTGGTGGTAGCTGTCAGTACTTCAAGGCGCGACTGATGGTAATTGCGCGGCAGCGGCGGTATTTATCAGGGCGTGTGCAGAGACGCATGCGCGAGAGACCGTTCAGTGTTGGTCGGCGGCGGCGCTTCTGGTGCCCCCTGCTGGGAGCCGAGGAGGTGTCTTCCGCGCGTGCGCTGTGGGCAATGATGTGCTGCCGGACGCTCCTGTGGTGGAAATTGGAACTTAGTATCTGCGTTGCGCTGCGTTCCTCCGTGTTTCCGATTTTTCCTTTTTTTCCTGTTTTGCTTTGATTGCAGCCAATAGTGGATTCCAGGCTGCGCTCATCTGGAAACCTGCATCCCTGTTGATAAGATTATCCGCCGTACGGATGTGTATGGCCTCCTTAAAAATACTGTCCCAGAATGATGATACTGACGATAGAACTTCCGTTTTCTCGTAACACATCCGATGACCTGTGTTCAGGCAGTGCTCTGCTACCGCTGACTTACTGGGTTGTCCTAGGCGTGTGTGGCGTTGGTGTTCAGTACAGCGTTCTTGCACAGTTCGACATGTCTGCCCTATATAAGATTTTCCGCACTGACATGGTATTTTATATACGCCGCGTTTGCGAAGGCCGAGTTCGTCTTTGACCGAGCACAATATATTCCTCAGTTTTGATGGCGGACTAAACACACATTTGATGTCGTGTCTCTTCAGGATACGTTCTATCCTAGATGACATGCCACCAAATTTACGAATAGTTTCAATCCTAAGGCTTCTTAGATGTAGCAGCTCAAACTCTTTGCGTTTACCTGGAACCTGCGAAAACAGAGTTCAATGGACAGTTTCTAGCATTTGAAGAACTTAATACCCCATAAATAAATAAGTTGATAATCTTGATTCGAGCGTAAGAGATGTAGTGAACCTTGTCACACTACAAACTGTGCAGTCGATGTCAGAAATGTATTACAGCCATTGGCGTTACTTTGGAGGCAAGTAAAGGTATTTTGTCCGTGACTCTTGTTTCCTGAGACCATTCACCGATCTTTTCAGACGCATCTTGTATATATAAATCAAAATTTGGGTAGGCCTAGGGTGTTACTAAGTTCGTCCTGTAATTTGCTCTACAGGGCTTACGTTGTCTACGCCACGGCAATTTCTACTTCATCTGCATCGGGCACTCCTACGCAACGCAGAAAACGAGTGACCGGTGTAATTACGCTTCACTGCTTGTTGCGCCGATAACAAATGTATTGCTCCGGAAAACGGAAGTTCCGTCTGTTCGCCCCCGACTCCCGCCAGTACGAACAGACTCGGCTGTAGCAAGACGCTTTCCCCCACGCGATCGTTCCTGCCCTTTGCCCTGAAGTCGACCCGATCGCATGGCGCTCGTTATTTCCGGGCAATAACCTCCGCTCTGTCGCTGCCTGCCGATGGACAATTCGGCCAATCTGCCCCCACCCCACTGTCGCTGCGCTGTTTTTCCCTGCCCCCTCTCCCCCCGATATCGGGGCTTTAATGCGCTGGGGGGGATTCACTGTTTCCTCTCCTTCCTCGTGTTTATTTATTTATTCGGGGGTGATGGATCGCCGTCTCCGCTCGCAGCCGGTCCTCGGCGCGTTTCCGTAACTCTTTTTTATTTTCGCCGCTCGCCTTTTTTTCCGAATTTCCGGGTCACCCCCTGAGCTGATGGCCGAAGAGTGCCTTTTAGCGATAAGCCCTCCTAATTGCGAAGCCGGCGACAGCGGGGCCCGCGCATTCGCAGCGCCCATCGATTCGCTCTGCGCGAAATCGCCAGCCGGGATAAAAACACAGGGGGAAAGGGGGTGGCAGCACTGCGCTGACAAAAGCCGAGCGCGTCGCCGCGCTGTGTGTTACGCCGGCGCCCGCTCGCAACAGTCGGCGATTAATCCGAAAACAAAAGCGACGCGAATCGATAGCCTGTCGCTGGCAATCGCGGCCTCGTAACTCACACGTTATACAAGAGAGAGAAAAAAATTACACTGTTTGGGGAATTAGGCGGGTATTTGTCAATAGACCGGCTTTGGGTCATCTGCTCCGCGCAGCTTTTGAAATTCCTCCTCTTTTCCACTGTATGTTTTTGCCATATCCTAGTGATGACCAGTGTTGCCAACTCTCCAAAACGAAATAAGCTATATGTATGTACAAAATATGCCAAAAAGGCTGAAACAAAACAAGGAGTATTATTGTGAAGTATAATTTTTGCATGTATTTAAGGGAGTAACTTACTACGTCGTATTTATTTAATTTGGAATTTGTTAATCTATAGCAGTGTTTTTCAAGCTTTTCGAATATGCGACCCCCTTCCAAACAACAATGTTATGGCAAACGCCTCCCTCCCTTCCTCGCGAACCGTAAGATAATTTATAACAATTTCATGTGGCTCTTTTGCTTGGTGCAAGTCTTTCAATTGGACGCCACTTCCGCAACTTGTGTGACCCTAGCCTACCCCAGTTATCCAACCGGGGAAAGGGAGCCTACAGCTTAACGTGGATTCCGAATCGTGTATTGTTTCTGGCGACTCCTCACATCGGTGAGAGGTTAAGGAAGGGTTAAAACGCAGACTGAAAAAACCCGAAGCCCATATAGCCGCGGCGAAGCGCATTGAGACGCTACGCTCCGATGCGTGAGGCCGTTCCCCGTCGGGGGTTTGAATTCTCCCTAGGGCACGGATGTTTGTGTTGTCTTTAGTTTAATGTAGTTCATAAGTAGTTTGTAAATTTAGGGACTGATGACCCCGCATTTAAGTCCCATAAACTTAACAAACATTTGAACATTTACAAACATATAAACAAAACTTGTTGCAATATTGGTTGGAGACTACAACGGAATTACCATACAATGATTAGGCAGCTGTTTATCGTGAAATGCCCAAACTATATTTGTTTATTGTAGAACCTTTCTTACATTAATATGATAACTTGGGTGACAAATGTAAGAAAAAGCGGTTACAAAATATTTCACTGTATTAAAAAAAATTGCGGCCTGTTCCATTTTTTGGACCCAACTCCTTCAACTGTAAATCTATTCGCCATGCTCTTACCCTGTAGGAGTCGAAAAATCGAATGGGAGAATATCTCATAGGGAATCAAGAAAGTAAACCTCAAGAATATAAATAGTAGTTTGCATATAATGTGTATATACAATTATATGGCACATCTACAGACGATTGCTAATGCAACGTATATTTGTCCCATTATTGAGATATGTAAAATAAATTGCTACTGCCCTTACTTAGGGAAAAATTAAAAATACTGCACCTGCGTTCATAAACACGCCCAGAAGTGAAGTTGGAATTAACTGTTGTACTGTGACACTACAGCAGTAGCAAGTAATAAAGTAAAATAATCATAACAAAATTATTTATTTCGAATTTGCAGACATTATAGCAGACAGTTCATTCCACAGATACAACAATAAAAGCCGAGAGTTTTAGGGCGTACCAAAAAATCTAATATTTGCGCCCCAATAAAAACAACAGTGCTAAGAAATGGATTAATACCACAAAACAAACGGCTGCGTTTAGCGAACTGGAAGGAAGGCCCACGCTTCCACATATTGGAGCGTCACAATGCTGTCCTCAGGGAGGCCTCGGCTGTAACTTTCAATCATGGCATTCTGCGTCCTGTGTGTTTCCTCTTACATGACTTTCTCTTGGTGGAATGTTTCAACTGCACACTTCGTCACGTGCCTCTATAAGTTGTCTTCAAGTTGTTCAACTGCTCCCGGGGACAGCGAGATTGTCAGAGCTGTCTCCGACAGAACATGTATGGAACTAGCTCGCACACAATTTCTGTGTTATCCACAGGCAGGTTGCGGTTGTCGTAACTTACAACAATTCTGAGCCTCTTTACCTAAGGATAATATGCAATCTCTTTATGGAATCGTTCCTAGAGTCAGTGCGTGCAACCAGATCAGAAAGAGTTCAACGAAACATCAGGACAGACCTTTAGCTTTTATGGAATTAATACGTACCTGATGTCGAAATGCTAGAAACTGCCTGCAATACTTCTGCTACGTAAATAATTCTCCAGAAGAAGATTCTGTGAAGGGGACTGTGGTACACACGACAGACTTTTTAAAATCGTAAGTTTCTCTCACACCATTGTTTCGGTTTAGGCATATACTCTTGCATATCTTTCTCCTTATACCAGAAGGAAAATGGGGGCAGGTTAGCCGGCCGCGGTGGCCGAGGTGACTGAGGCGCTCCAGTCACGGTCAGCATGGCCACTACAGTCGGGGGTTCGAATCCCCCCTCGGGCATGGATATTTGTGCCGTCCTAGTTCGTAAGTAGTTCATAAGTAGTTTGTAAGTTTAGGGACTGATGACCTCGTAGTTAAGTCCCATAAGCTTAACAAACATTTGAACATTTTTTTTGGGGGGAGGGGGGGGGGACCTGGTTACAACCTGTATAGTTATTTGACTATCAAACTTGCGCTGGCGGATGAAGTGTCTGCAGCCTGCCGACGCAGTCAGCGAGTATTTGGTGTTCAGGGAATGCATGGAAACTTCCCGTGTGTTGCAGGCCATCCGCTGCACGGTCGCTAGCTGCTCGTGCGAGTGCTTCACGCCCGGCAAGATGAACATCCGCTACTGCGACACCTGCGGACACAGCTGGGTGCCCCACGGTAAGTACCAGCCACGTCCTCCAGACAGGCTGCACATCCTGGCTGCTCTCTGCTGTACACTCGGGCACTGCACGTCCAACTGGAGGCATAAACGCAATACTCTCTCTGTTTCTACTTCAAACGAACGTCAATATTTTATTAACTTGTTATCGGCAGGTCCCACAGCGTTAGTGACGTCGTACATCGACATTTTAGTAATAAGAATTATATAATTTCAACACTGTATATTCTTAATTCGTATTAGTTACACTATAAGCTTATTTCGACTTTAAAGTCTTCTTCATGTGTTACGCCACATTCTGTTATGCTGTACATTTCGATATTATTGTGACGTGATTTATTTTATATTTTTTCTGATATTAATGTCACGTAACTTATACTATTGTGTTGTCATGCGAGATCTGTATCAAGTTACGGATTTTGCCGTAACTTGATAAAGATCTCGCATGACAACACAATATTATAAGTTACGTGATATTAATAAAAAATAATAATAAAATAAATCAAGTCACAATAATATCGAAATGTACAGGCATAACAGAATGTGGCATAACACCTGAAGATGACTTTAAAATCGAAATAAGCTTATAGTGTAACTAATACGAATTAAGAATATACAGTGTTGAAATTATATAATTCTTATTATTAAAATGTCAATATTGTTATAGTTTTCAATAGCAAGGGTTAATTCCTTACGTATACCGTACCAAGGTACAGTCTCTGTTGTGAAACGGTTGGCTGTTGTGTTATGGATGCAGGGTTGTGATTATTTTTTTGAAAGACATAGGTGTAAGAAACTCTGGGATGTCTGCAGGGGAATCCACAACCTTTGGTAAGCACTGAAGCCCATATCGTACCAAGAGACATAAAACAACTTATAGATGTAATATGAAAGTTGCTTGTTGTCAAACTGTCAGTTATTGAGAAATTTGTGATCCCTATGTTGATCAGTGCCTGAGACCAGAAATGGAGCTATCATCGTTATTTACAAAAATATTTTGGAGCTCCTTTCTAAATTCATAAGTAAGCTGTTTCGGAAGATATAGGCATACTAGTCATGATACATAATGCATTACTGGAACAGATACTTCTTCACTAAAAGACAACGCTGCTCATATAACCTCTTACAATAATTACTGTTCACTCTTTTGGCGAACTGAAGAAGATCATACTTTCAAATACTTTCCGTGTTCTTAGACGTGAAGTTCATGAAATTACTTTGTGTACTAGCTGTTGTTCCAACAAGGAATACCAGCGTTACTGAAGATGACTCGCAAATAAAGGTGAAATATGTGTGGGAAAAGAACTTGTCTTATTTCAGTTGCGTAGAGGCTTTAAATAAATAAATATCTGCATAATAATATAAGGAGTAGCTGTGGGAAAAAGGACAGAAAAGAACAAAAAATGTTCGGAACCCATTTTGCTGGACATTCTTCGTTGTATTCTCTTACACTTTCACTCTTGTCCAAAATAGCTATTAATTATGATACAGCACGTTGAATTTAACTTCACGAAAAAGCTACGGTCTTTGCTAGACAGCTAGCTCATGGACCATATTTCAGCAAATAAATCATTTACGTTGCAGAGTAGCAGTGAGTCACAAGTTACTTATTGGCAAACTTTTCTATAAGGATGTATTAATGTGCAATTTAATCCTTAAAACACGTTGATGAAAGATCTCTTCACGTTGATGAAACTCATGACCTCAGTATCAAACATACATCATAGATCTTCGCATTGATGCTGGATGCCCTTTAGCATTCACCAGCTCTGGGATGACAAGGTTTTACTCTACTAGCAGTATCGATCAGCCATATATTCTACATACCGCCTACGCCAGTAAATCTTTTTATAGAAAACCTGAAGTAGAAAAAGAGGAGGTTCAAAATGTTCAAATGTACAAATAGCTTATGGGACTTAACTATGGGGTCATCAGTCCCTAAACTTACAAACTACTTATGAACTAGCTAATCCTAAGGACGGCACAAATATCCATGCCCGAGGGGGGATTCGAACCCCCGACCATAGTGACCGTGAAGACCGTGACTGGAGCGCCTCAGTCCCTCGGCCACCACGGCCAGCAAAGAGGAGGTAGGAGAAGAATTGCGAAAATAGTGGCAGGAGAAGAAGGAGCAAGACAGGGGTTAGGAGGAGATGAACCAACAGAGGCAGAAGAGGAATCGGGTAGTGGAAGAGGGAGAATAAGTAGTCCAAAAATGTGTGACAATGATTCGTCCCCCGAGGAATGTATCCTACATTTTGGCTCCAACTGAAGGTGCTGTCCATTTTGTAATCTACCAACCCTAAACGTTTGATGGAAGATACCTGAAATACCCTGGATAAACTGAAAATTTGAATATTCTAATTGGTGACAGAATAATTATTTCACATAGTTACACGAGTAGCTAACTGACAACACCACATATTTGCCAGGTATTACAAATGCACTACGGTAAGGAGTATAAAAATAGTTTATTGAGTGTGAAGCCTCGGTATTAACAGTGTCAGTCGTCGTGTATACGGGACTACTCGCCACGTGTCAAACACAAGCGAAAATGTATAATCCTGATGTCCAGTTATCGATGTCTGGCAGAGCGGTACCACTGGACAGTTGCCGCGGCCGGCCACGGCGGCGCTGCTGTCGCCATGAGCGACGCGGGCTGCCACGCACGGCGCGCCATAATCGGATCAGGCCTCATTAACAACACGTCCGCCCCAGCGGCCTGATGTGCCGACAATCCGATTCCGCCCCCGCCCCCGCCCCCGTCAATACGCGCATTCCGAATTCGATAGTACTCGCGCGTGCACGAACACACGCACACTCTGAATACGCCAACTGGACTCGCGATAATGCCCACGCCACATTGTCCCTCCACATGTTTCAAATTACTGACAAGGACGCCTCTACCGTCCCACTAGTTGCCAATAAATTCCTGTGGACTGAAAAGTTACCGGGAACTTTTAATTACCACAGAATGTATATTCAGGTCCGGCCAGGCACGAACTCTCTCTCTCTCTCTCTCTCTCTCTCTCTCTCTCTCTCTCTCTCTCTCTCACACACACACACACAATGAATACACCAACGGAACTCTGTGATACGCACGTCCCAAACTGTCCCTACCCAGCATTCCAGTACTTATCAATAAATAACTACCCACTGTAAAGTTATCGGGAACTTGTGATTACCATAGAGTGCACAAGTAACAGGGGTTAAATCACAAAAAATTTCGACATATATAGGTACCATATGAATTTCTCGACTGTGATGCCTGTCAAGGGTCTACAACATTTTTCCTGCTTTCCTCCCCATCTAATTCAGTTTTCAGTAGCCTGTTGAAACGGACCTTTGGAAAACTTACAGGGTCAAGCCGGTATACTGTTACCAGATAACAATCTAAAAATGAGGGTGCATTTCTAGATTCACTCAAAAACTTTTAAAACTGTTATGGTTCTAAACTGAAGTTGTTAGAAACCGAGATATCTCACATTTGTACAGAACAGCCAAGCTAGGATTGTAGGCTACAGCGTATGGAGGGAATGGCAATATGGTAAATTAAAGTCATGCTTGTCAGGAAAAGGAATCCAGAAGTCAAAATAGGAGAAGAAAGTGCGGTGATGTAGCGTCTCTTCAAGACCGATCGGACGCGCTCCTCGGCTAGTAACAAAGTGAGCGGCTCGTGACTCAGCTACCGCTATAAAAGATGTGAAGAAAGCTTATTTTTCGCTTCTTGTCAGCGCTGACTTCACAGCATCCGCGCCCACGGTACGGCATGTGGCCCTTGCCTCGTTGCTCTGGCTGTGATAAACAGCTCGATATAATCACGCCCGTTACGGAATTGATAACAATAAATATAACACTTCCAAGATGCACCAGCTCCACCAAAGAGACTGCCTACATCACACTTGTGCGTCGTCTCCTAGAGTAGTGTTGCCCAGTGTGGGAGGCTCACCAGGTGGGGCTGACGGAAGATATTGAGAAGGTTCAGAGAAGGGCAGCTCGTTTTGTTTTATCACGTTACAGAGGGAAAGCGTCACGGAAATGTTGCACGAACTGAGATGGAAATCATTAAAAGAATCACGTTATTCGTTGCGGTGAGATCTATTTACGACATTTCAATCACCCACTTTTACATCTGAATGTGAAAATATTTTGCTAGCACCCACCTGCATAGGGAGACATGACCATCCCATGAATTCAGATCGGAAACGAAACGATTTAGGTGTTCTTTCTTCCCGCGCGCTATTAGAGAATGGAACGGTGGAGAAAGGTTATGAAAGTGGTTAATGAATCCTCTGCCAGGCACTTAAATGTGATTTGCAGAGCATCTATGTAGATGTAGATGTAGACGCTAGCCAATTGACGAGAAGGTTGCGAGGCGTGTTTACAGCCCGAAGTCCCTTCCGTGGTGACTCTCTGGGACCGGGACGCTCTGCTACCTGAGGGTAGAGTTCCCGAATTCGACTGAAGGATTGACTGGCCCTTTTGCAGTCCCTTCTTGTGCTCATTAAAAGTTACCGATTTCGAGTCCGTTCTCCGTAACAGCCGTTCTATCGACACCTATCCAGACAAGTGATCGGCCACACTAGGCATAAGAGAGGGAATTGAGAGAATAATCGTTACATAGATCGAAACCAAAGTATGTGACATCAATCCAATTGCGTAGTATTTCAAAAAAATAAGAAAAAAATTCTAGCGCGCGCACACACACACACACACACACACACACACACACACACACACGTAAGTCTATGCTAGCTAGTATAACATCTCGAAACCCAACATTCAAAAATCGACTATAAAAATGATAGGAATAGCGTATTTGAATTGATTATATACATAAGAGTAATTGAAAAAAATTGCACAAATGCGTTGAAATATGACAAAAATGTTATGTAAAAACGTATTCCATCTGAACACAGAATTAGAGGAAGGAAGGTTAAACAGGAAATAAAAAATAGGAACCAGACGACTAGCAACCTAAATTCAAACCCAACAGCTGTCACAATTCACGAATGGTTTGGTTTTCCAACTGCTGCACTTAGCAGCTTAGGTCTTATGTCAACAAATGATTCATAGGCTGGCTTTGTTAAGAAGGCAAAGCACAGAAACTGTGGAGGCTCTGATGTGGCGTAAGTTCGCAGTAGAACAGAGAATGTAAACAAAATTATTTTGCCAATTTGAAACATGTAAATTGTGAATTAGAAAGAATGACGACAAGAACCAATGTTTTCTTCGAATTTCAGATTCACACACAATTTCATGTCGGCGAAAATACAGGCCATTGTTGCACATATAAACAGAAGTTATGACTATTTTATTTCACACAGTTCCATAATCATCACTCTGCATTATAAAACCAGTGGTCTGCTTAAAAATTCTGTTTGTCCGCTTTCAGCATAAATAAAAATAAAAGATCAGAGAATTTAATGACTCTGAAGCAAAGCAGAAAAGAGAAATAATTTTCTACATCCCCTCCTCTTTCTCTATCTCCTGCTCCCTTTCTGTTGTCCATCTGATCTTTTCCTTGTGGTAGCTATTCAAAATAAAGAAATTTAAAATTATGAAGTTTCTTCAGATTTTATGGCAACGGTGGCAAATAACCACACAGTTAAGCTTTCATAACCCATGCGAAATAATTATGGACAAAAACAACGTCATTTACAGGCTAGCTTCCATTGTTGATAATATCGTCAAACTACTAGTTGTGGCACTGTCGTAGCCCGGTACGCTCGTGTTTCTGCATATACACCATTTAACATGATCGTTCGTACAATGCTATTACAGGAAACGTCATTACTTTCTCCTATAATTGCTTCCATAGCACCTGACCGGCACATAGGGCAGACGTTGGCAGCATTTAGAACTTTTTTTATTATTTTCCGACAATCATAGATTTTAATGCGCGATACGGAAGGTCAAACCAGAATTAAAGGTATGGAAACTTCTACTTCTTCTTTATCGCTCTTAACAGCCACGTACATGCATGATTTTTATTTTGTGAACATTCATGGGAAAGTACCTTCTGACTTAATTTTAATTACCTTCCTTCTACATTTCATATAAAAAATCGGTGCTAAAACTTCAACTTAATAGTGCCATGTGGTGATGTCCAGGAGAACATGCGTAAACGGAAATTACTAAGTAGCACCTGTCCTACGGAATATAGGTAAAGCATATAGGTGAGAGGACGTCGTGTTGAGCTTTTGTGGGGCGTACGTTTGTCGTCTCAAGGGTCCTGGGTTCAAACTTTCGTGATACTAATTTTTTCGGTGTTGCCAGTCTAGCAATAATTTACTATTATTAATGTTATAGTAATTATTACTTTATTATTATTATTAATGCTTTCGCGATTGTGGTGTAACCGTTCTCCCGCGCGGCGGACCGTCTGTATAACAACCTAACGCTCTATCAAGTTGCCCACAGTGCTCGACATGATATGCTCTCACAGATATGCTTTTTCTTTACTCCGTAGGTCGGGTATTATTATTATAGTTTATACACATTCTCGTGGACGGCAGCACATAGCATGAATTATATCGGAGTTTTGGTTGATACTCAATCGCTATACAACGTTTGGTACCGATCTGTCTGACATCTGGAGGTCTGGGTGTTACTGGATAGCACCGCTGACTTCCACGAAAAGGGTACAGGTTAAATTCCCAGCAAGTACTGGCTGTTGTGTGTTGTATTCATCATCACCGACACCCACGTGGCATCATATTAACCTTGGGACTCTGGGGTCATCAGCGACCCCACGCATCTTTTCTATGGATGTAACAATACTTCATTTCTTTGTAAAATTCTAAAATATTATGAATTTTTCCGTACAGGATTGCAAATCTTACAATTTTATTTTTATTTATTCATTTATTTTTTTCTTATTTGCGATTGATGTATTGTTTATATAAGTAATCAAAAAAACTATTGTGGGGGTCAGCTATGACCCCAGACATATTATATGTAACATTCACAGAATTTATGGGTTATGAATCATCACTTTCTTTCTCAGATATTATAAGCAGGTAACACTGAATCGAGCTGTTATTCAAAATGTTCAAATGTTTGTATAGTCTATGGGACTTAACTACGGGGTCATCAGTCCCTAAACTTACAAACTACTTATGAACTACTTACGAACTAGGACGGCACAAATATCCATGCCCGAGGGGGGATTCGAACCCCCGACCGTAGTGGCCGTACAGACCGTGACAGGAGCGCCTTAGTCTCCTCGGCCACCGCGGCCGGCGAGCTGTTATTCAGAACTATGACTTGAAAACTAGAAGTAGTATGTTATTACAATTCAACAAAATCAGTTGTTTATGCTCGTGGTGAAATGAGCTGATACTGTACTCTGAAAAAGGGTGCAAAAACGCCATTAGCAGTATTTTATGATCTTCTCGATCTATCTGCTCTTATATACCAATTTCTGTTGAGAAATTGTAGACTCTAATGACGTTGGCTAAAGAAATGGTGAAGCCGGAGACTGAACGTCGTTTGGTTAAAATATGTAATAAAAAATTCTTAAACTATTGACTGTCAAGTGTAGACAACATTTACTAAATTGACGCGTTCCACATCATTACGAAATTTCGTATATATGATCTATGGAACAAGTATTAAGCTAATCTAATCCAATCTAACCAAAAGCGAAGAGGGAATTACCAGTAGTATCGAACGGTGTGCATTTAATTATCTTTTAAACAATGGACATCCATACCAAACAGCCTCCAATCAGGAGCGATAGCGAGACAGATGCCTCATTGACCCCGATCAATGGACACAAAAGACAGTTGAAACTGAAAAATAGTAACGCATTTCTTTGCAAGGAAATTTCTGAAATATTTACTACATAAAAAATTTGTGGAGGCAGCTTTAGTAGTACAGATTCCGCTTAGATTTATATGATTTGTTTCCTGTTGAGTCTTAAATCACATTTTCTGTAAATTTTAAGCAGTTGTGAAGTATTTGTGTGTGAAACAAACTATGAGTCAGAGTAATTTTTTAAGTTTAGGTATGTAATTACTATTCCACATTTAATTTAATTTTCCAACGTAAATAGCTCTTAAAATGACAGTAAAATGTCTCTAAAAATAAACAAAATATAAACAGGCAGTATTAAACCGCAGTACATTGATTACTGAATGATTAGTATACACAATTAATTATATATTGATTGCGGTCATGTATGACCCCAGATAGAGTACTGGGAAATTCTTAGCAGACGGAGTGCTAGGGTTGAAAGACATGCACTAGAAGGCATACAGCCCCCGGATGTGGACTCCCGGCCAAATAAAGTCGAGTACTGATGAACACTTCTTCGTTTGTGTGGCCATAATGTCCGTAGTTGCTTTCATAGTTATGAATAGCAGTGATTTTCCGTCTTTTGCAACTACAATAAAAATGCGACTTTTCACACCAGACGCGTTTCGTCGTATTGATTGTAAAATATCTTCAGTGGTCTGAAATAATAGAAATCTACAGTTTGTTTTGTGTTTAGATCGAAAACAGTTCTTAATGGACCCTGAAAAGTAGGCCTAATGTTTGGTACTTACGGAAATTTTGTCTTCTTTTCGCTTCACATCATGGAATGCCGGTCTGTTTAATGCAATACCGCCAGTTCTTCATGCTGTGTCGTTTTCTCGCTACTTTCACTGTCACTGTTTCACTGTTCATAGTTTTTTTTCACAGATCAGAAGTGTTTTTGTTTTTACTGATTCTGCTCAGTGTGTTATTGGAGAGAGCAGAATCAGTAAAAACAAAAACAAACCCTTCTGATCTGTGAAAAACAACTATGAACAGTGAAACAGTGACAGTGAAAGTAGTGAGAAAAAGACACAGCATGAAGAACTGGCGGTATTGCATTAAACAGACCGGCATTCCATGATGTGAAGCGAAAAGAAGACAAAATTTCCGTAAGTACCAAACATTAGGCCTACTTTTCAGGGTCCATTTAAGAACTGTTTTCGATTTAAACACAAAACAAACTGTAGATTTCTATTATTTCAGACCACTGAAGATGTTTTACATTCAATAAAACGAAACGCGTCTGGTGTGAAAAAATCGCATTTTTATTGTAGTTGCGAAGTCGGAAAATCACTGCTATTCATAATGATGAGCACTGTATGTGTAAAAGCATAAGCTGGTGAGAACCGAGTACAAAGTGTCGGCATCACATAATTGTGACATTTTTCCGTTTTCCCAGCTCCACGTGCCGCCTCTGCGAACATTGCGGACTTTTTAGAAGCCCCTGACCTTCTGGCCCCGTCAGGTTGCGAGGTGACCCGGCTGTGCAAAGAGCAGGGCGGTGCCCCGTGTGACTGATGCACGGCCTGACAGGCCTCCATTACTCGGCGCTAACTCACAGGGCGATACGGTGGCGGCGAATCCCACCGGGCCAGCCAGTGCGCACTACGTCATGCCACGCGGGCGGGTCCCTGTCATAACCGCCGCAGGTGTAAATAGAGGCGGATGCTTCGCTCACACGACAGGTGTGTAACCGCAAAAGTTCAACTTATTAAGTCCCGTCGACAACGTGCTCATTACTGATGGAGCACTAGCTCACACGGTTTCCCTAAATCACTCCAGGTAAATGGCGGGATGTTTTCTTTGATACGGCACAGCTGATTTCCTCCCCCATCCGTAATACATTAATCCAAGCATGAGTGGAAGTGATAAGGCTGTTCTGTGGTACGTATCTAATTTCCGGTGTTCGCTCTGTGGGTAAGTCATTATACAGGTATGACGGCATCAGTCGTGCAGCCGCGGGAACAACAGCATTGGATTGCTCGCGCAGTGCCACGTTATAGGAGGAGATTAAGGCGTTCCCACCTGCCTGTTTATAAGGCAGTGCATACTATTGATTTCACACCTAGTGAAGAAGATGTTACTAAATCCAAATGGAGGACACTGTAATAGGCAGCCTTACCTAAACAACCCGAGCGTAAGCTCCGCCTCTAATGACCACGCTGTCGACGGGGCGTTAAACACTGATCTTCTGTCTTCCTTTCTTTTTAAACTAGAAGACGAGAAACAATAATATGGTATTGCACTCTAAGCTAGGTGCAAACTGTCCTTTTCATAAAACGAATTCATGAAAGTCACTCCTCAGAGGATGCGCACTTATGTTTACATAGCATCGTATATTAGGCCTATACAGTATACTTCTACCAAATTAATAACAATGTTTCGGAGACTGTTAGAAAATCCGACCACCGCCGTCTAATGTTTACAGCTTCACAGTTCGCGACTTTCTTGCGATGCGCCAGCCAGTCTTACTACGAGTTTCCGAAAGTGTTTTGGACATGTTGTACATGCTACTCGTAGATCTGTCGGTTACTGACAATTACAACTAATCATATAAAGAACAATTTGTATTGACAGATCTGCCTTCAAAGGACATATTTACATAATACGGAAATTCATTAACCACATATAAAGACGATTTCAGTCATTTATTCCAACAAATAGTACCTGTAATTATTGTTTTCGACAGATTCTCAATTACGTTTACTTGCTGAGAAATGATTGAAATACCAGCTTGTAGTAACGGCCAATAGGCATTTTCAACTCTCTACTGAAAGGAGCTGCCCCGCTCCATAGGATAGTCACATGGAGTGACTTCAGTGGCGTTCTCCCATCTTATTGGTGATCGGTTCACACGCACGTTGAGAATTTTTGGAATGTTTGATACTGCCCCACAGGTTGGGAAATCCTCGTGGGGTGCACGTTGTGACGTCAGAAAGCCGGCACATTGACCACACTAGTTCAGATACACGTTCCGTGTGCCGGCGGCTTAAAGATGGGAACAGAAATCGACAGTTCCATTTGAAAGGATTCATCCCGGCATTTGCCTGGATTGATTTAGGTGCACCCACTGAACCCTCAACTTATCATTGAGTTCGGGAGACTGTTGTGATTTTCCTCCCAATTAGTCAAGGATCTTTTTAAACATCTTGATGGTAATGTCAGGCACGTCCTAGTTTAGGAAGACGGGGAGGGGGGGGGCGCAACGTGTGTTGGCGCTGCGCTGTAACTGGTGGCCCAGAGCACGGAGTTGTTTGTTGGTGGACTGGACGACCTTTGCATAGAAGGACCGGGCAGTCTGTTTGATATATTCTATGAGGTATGGGACCTGGGCGAGGATATGTAGTTGGAAGACCGGTGCTGTATTAAAACCATCGTCCCTCCGAATGCGAGGTCAGTCAACATCGCCTAGAAGACAAGGCCTCACAACTAGCGCCGGCCGCGGTGGCAGAGGAGACTGAGGCGCTCCAGTCACGGTCTACACGGCCACTAAGGTCGGGGGTTCGAATCCCCCCTCGGGCATGGGTATTTGTGCCGTCCTAGTTCGTAAGTAGTTCATAAGTAGTTTGTAAGTTTAGGGACTGATGACCCCGTAGTTAAGTCCCATAGACTATACAATCATTTGAAACATTTGAACCACCTTGCTCGGTGAAATAATCGAATTCGGCTTCGGCGCACACGTAAAATGAGAACAGTTGTGACCAATCGGACACCGTAAGTTCCCGGCTATCCACCGGCGCCCCTGTGGCCGCGGTGGCGCCCTGGCGCGAGGCCAGCTGGTCGGCCGTCAGCAGCGGCCGGCGCCTGCTCTGTTTACTCGACACGTCGGGCTGACGCCCCGGGCTAAAAGGAGACGCCGCGCCGCGCTGTCTTAACACAGCAAATTGGACAGGCCGTCGTTTACTCGGCAGTATTTCGGACGCGGCAGAAGTGACGGCGCCGGTGGTCCAGCGACAACAACGGCCCCCTACAGCAGACGCGGCCGCGGCGCCCCGCTGTTTACAGCGCGAGCTGCGGCGCTCCGTCTGACGGCCGCAGACTTGTCGCCAGCGCTTCGGCCGGCCGCTGAAGCCCGGCCGTAAAGGCGGAATGAGTTATCTGCGCGCCTGTTTACTCCGCTGCGGTTTGCGCCCAGTTTCCTGTAAACGTGTGCCGGCCAGAATCTAGGCGAGTGGTCCTCTCTCACCAGGGGGAGCAAAGTGGTGCGGCAGTGGACCACCGACCCCGTCTACGGGGTCTTCGATTTCTCAACAAAACTTAATACCCGATAGGTCAAGTTTTGTTGCTCGGTGGCATACGAGGAGACCGCCAGACTCTGAAATTCAGTTCAGAATGACACTTCGTAGGATAGTAGTATACCTCAAGAGGGTAGAATCAGTTCAGAGGCGGGCGGCTAGGTTTGTAACTGGCAGATTCGATCAATGTGCGAGTGTTACTGAAATGCTTCGGGAACTCAAGTGGCAGTCCTGGAGGTAAGGCGAGGTTCTTTTCGAGAAACGCTATCGAAGTTATTTAGAGAGCTGGAATTTGAGGACGGACCGCAGAACGATCCTACTGCTGCCAACCTGCATTTCGTGTAAAGACCATAATGATAAGAACAGACAGATCAGCACTCGTACGGATGCATACAAGCATTTATTTTTCCCTCGCTATATATGTTCAAATGGCCAGCTGCAATGGTCGAGCGGTCTGCGAAGCGCCAGTCCAACAACACCTAGAAGACAAGGCCTCACAATAGGCCGTTCCTACGTCACACTTACAGGCCGCGGCAGCCATCGAACTAGCCGACCGCTACGAGGCAGCGGCCAGCCAGTGAGCTGCCGGCCGCGGTCTGTAGGTGTGACGTAGGAACGGCCTGTTGTGAGGCCTTGTCTTCTAGGTGGTGTTCGCCAGTCACAGTCTGCACGTTCCCCTCACCAACAGGGGACTGATAACCTCAGTAGTTTAGTTCCCCTATTACAAACAACCCAACCAAACCCAACAGTCTCAACGACAGCTATGGTCGGGAGTTCGACTCCCCCATCGGGCATGGATGTTTGTGTCGTCTTTAGTATAAGGTAGTTCATAAGTAGTTTGTACGTTTAGGGTCTGATAACCCCGCAGTTAAGTCCCTTAAGCTTAACAATATTTTTTTTATTTTTTTTATTTTATTTTTTATTATTTTTATTATTTTTTTATTTTTTTGAAATGTTTGTAGAGCTTATGGAACTTAACTACAGGGTCATCAGTCCCTAAAATAACAAACTACGTATGAACTAGCTTATACTAAAGTCGGCACAAACATCCATGCCAGAGGGTGGATTTTAACCTCCGACTGCAGCGTCCGTGCAGACTGTGACTGGCACGCCGCAGACCGCTCGGCCACTTCGGCCGGCGCTATATATGGGCGTGGAACAGCAAACCAAGTAACAAGTAGTGGTAATGAATACCCTCCGCCACGTACGTTTTGGTGGATTGTGGTATACGTATGTGGATGTAGAGTCAACTCATAAAACTCTTAAAGCGCACTATCCAGAATATTCCATGAGAAAGAGCTCCAGCGTGTTAAGTGCGATTCATATACAATTGATAGACTTCTTCTTGAATGATATGCTGCTATGTGGTTAAATAGCTCAGGTGGTTCAAATCAAATGTTTGTGGAGCTTATGGAACTTAACTACGGGTCATCAGTCCCTAAACTTACAAACTACTTATGAAATAGCTAATACTAAGGACGGCACAAATATCCATGCCCGAGGGGGGATTCGCACCCCCGACCGTAGTGGCCGTGCAGACTGTGACTGGAGCGCCTCAGTCCCCTCGGCCACCGCGGCCGGCCAGCTCAGGTGGTTGAGAGCTCGCCTTTCCTGTGTACATTCCAGGTTCGAACCTCTCTTATTTGTTATACCATATTTCTCTATCATTCGTGACCGTCTGCCTGTTTATATATATATATATATATATATATATATATATATATATATATATATATATAATACTGTGACAGCTATACCCCACTTTTCCATTAAGAAAGCTGTTCATTGAATTTACAAGCAGTATTCATAATTTTTCATAGCTTACAATATTGCCTAATTCTGTAATAAAATTGTACTGACAATAGTATTTAAACCTTTAATCTGCCTACTTTAATTATAAAATGCTTTGGAATTGTTTCACTCTTTAAAAGGAAATTATTGTATATAAAATTTTAATTAGCTGCAGCCTTCATTTCATAAATAAAATAAATTTCTCTATGATAAGATTGTCCGCGGTGGAATGGCCGATCGCTCTGATCCGCCTTGCTAAGAAGCGCGTGTTGCTCGGGTGTGTTGTCCTTTGCATAAGGTAGTTTAAGTAGTTTGTCAGCCCAGGACTGATAACTGCAGCAGTTAAATCCCTCAAATTTACAAGTATAAAATATGTTATAATTAATAAATACTATTCAATTGCTTAAAACAAATAATAAAAACAAGTGTTTTCTCCAATTGAGGATCGAACCCTTATCATCCATTCGACACTCACACACCCTACTGCCTGAGCTATTTCGCCATATTAATGAAAATTCACTAATCAACTAGTATATAACACACATTAATTGTGCTTAAACTTAGAAGTCCTTTATCTCTCGGAATTTTGTGGAATGTTCTCTTTAAAACTTCAATGAGTGGACACCCATGACATATGCTACTAACCTATTTTTAAAATTTTCTTTTTTAATTTTCATTTTCAAGGATCGTTTCCCGGCCTACCTGTATATTTAAAATATGCACGAGTTTTCATGGATGTACTTCCAACCTTTATCAAGTTTTAACAGACTGTCGTGTTGTTGCTATTGATGTTCTTATACAGTTATATAACTGTAAAAAGTTCATTTTAACCTCGTTGTTGGTTACACCTGTAACGCCACGGGTGTCCAGTACAGCCTAATAGGAATGGCGTCTGGCTAATGTAATGTAAACGTCAGGGCCAAAAATATCACCTAATCGGTGGGTTTTACTATATTAAGCAGATTATGACATTTTCCAACGAAAAGATTTATAAATCTCGCAACAGTACTGTGATAATATTAATAACCAACAGAGACTTGCTATCTTATAAATGTTTATACAGTAATTTATCGTGTATCGCGTGATTACTATAGCATTCTGGAGCGTATTACCTACTTCAGATGTGGTAATTAACTACAAACTGTTTCTTTACGGTATATTAACTGAACTTTTATGCACTTATTAACGTCAAAAATAGTAAAATGTGTGCTAATAAGATAGGTTTAATGTTGTGAGGAAGTGGAAGGGACAGTCTGGTTTTGTGAAGTACAAGAATCACTGCACTGTCTACCTCTGAATGTAAGAACACAATTAACCTTTTCATCACCAGTTCAACAATTTAAAGAAATATTTCATGATAATAATATTTAAGAGGTAAATTTGTATGGCGTACCACCATCACTAACTTTTTTTTTATATGAGAAGCATACAAGTTCCTCCATCCTGCTTTTTCTTTTTCTTAATGTTCACATCAAGGTAGTAGAAACATGACACACTGAGGATACAGCTGTTATAGATTATTTCAGTTTTTAAGTATGTGGAGAGAATTTAAGATGACTTTAGGAACCTTGTGGCAGTAAACTGACGTAAAATTGTGTAGTTGTATAGTGGGTTGGTCCACATCAGAAATTAATAGGAATAAATTTACAAAGCAGTTAGCAACAGTGCTGGTGAAGTTTATTGGAAATACTATGATCAGTATCACGCATGGAATACAATTAACGCGGATTTATCAGATACGAGAAAAAAATAAATAAGACACACTAAAAGTAACAGCCGACCAGCATATCAGTAGTATATATCTCATGTATAACATATAGATATTAAAATTACAGCCGCGGCGGAGCGGCGATAGCATTGAGGCGCTAGGCTTTGAGGCGCTAAGCCGTTCCCCGTCTAGGGTTCGAACCCCTCTCGGGCACGGATGTTTGTGCCGTCTTTAGTATAAGCTAGTTCATAAGTAGTTTGTAAGTTTAGGCACTTATGACCCCATAGTTAAGTCCCATAAGCTCTCAAATGCTTTTGATTGTGTAAATCATAGGATTCTTCTAGATAAGCTTAAATATTGTGGTATGGGTGGGACAGTGCACAAATGGTTTAAATCATACTTAACCAGAAGAGTGCAGTAAGTTGAAATAAGCAGTTCACATGATATAGATAAAACAATTAATTTCTCTAACTGGGGAGTTATCAAAAACGGGGTCCCACAAGGTTCTGTCTTGGTTTCTTGCTGTTCTTAATATATATAAATGACTTGTCATTCTACATTCAGGAAGATGCTAAGCTAGTACTTTTTTCTGTTGATACAAGTATAGCTATCACACCTGACAAACAGGAATTAACTGATGAAATTGTAAATCACATCTTTCAGAATGTTATTAAGTGGTTCTCTACAAATGGACTCTCATTAAACTTTGATAAAACCAGTATATACAGTTTCATACAGTAAATGGCAGGACACCATTAATAAATTTAGACTTTGAACATAAATCTGTAGCTAAGGTAGAATATTCAAAATTTTTAGATGTTTTCAGTGACGAGGGACTGAATTGGAAGAAACATATTGAAGATCTCCTGAAACGTTTAAGTTCAGCTACTTATGCTATCAAAGTCATTGCAAAATTTGCTGATATACATCTCAGTAAATTAGCTTACTAGGCCTATTTTCATTCGTTTCTTTCATATGGGATCATATTCTGGGGCAATTCAACATTGAGTAAAAAAGCATTCATTGTACAAAAGCGTGTAATCAGAATAATTGCTGGAGCCCACCCAAGAGCATCCTGCAGAAATTTATTTAGTGATCTAGGGATCTTCACTATAGCTTCACAATACATATATTCACTCATGAAATTTGTTATTAACAATCCGAGCCAGTTCAAAAGTAATAGCAGCGTGCATAGCTACAACACTAGGAGAATTGATGATATTCACTATTCAAGGTTAAATCTAACTTTGGCTCAGAAAGGAGTGAATTATGCTGCCACAAAAGTCTTTGGTCACTTACCAAGTAGCATCAAAAGTCTGAAAAATAGCCAACTAGAATTTAAAATAAATTAAAGGAATTTCTGAACGGCAACTCCTACAATGTAGATGAATTTTTAGATAAAACTTAAAAAAAATGTAATTAAAATATCCTTAAAATATTGATTGTCAAGGGTAGACGACATTTACTAGACTGACACGTTCCACATCATTACGAAATGTCGTATATATGATCTATGGAACAAGTATTAATCTAATCTAATCTAAACAAACATTTGACCTTCTTTTAAATTACAGTGTTCTGAATTATATCCGTATAATTAAAAATAAATAAAACGCCTGAGATGAGATAAGAAGAAATTAAACATTTTTAATCGAGCAATTCCTTGGTACCGAGCTATTAAACGTCTGAATCTCGTCCGTAATGGAATTATGCAAGTAGCCAGAAGCACGGTGAATACAAATACGCCGTAAACGCCATTATTAACAACTATAGATGTAGTTTCTTAGGCTGAGAGATAAAACATCCATACTCTGCTGACGCCCTGCATTTGGAGACGGCGCTGTTTACAGAACAGAGCATTTCGTTTAATCAAGAGCCAGTTATCTTGCTGTATATAAACAAGATCTAATGGATCTCGAGAGGATTACCAGAAGAATGAAAGGGGGCAGACAGTGACGTAGGCTGTTCTCCCTCCAAGCTAAGAAAGGGGGAGCGACCTGCTACGACTTGTTCTCGACGCAAATAAAAGATGGCGTGAGAGGGACCCGGCGTACGAAATAAACATTTGCATACCCTCAGTGCAGCTTCTGTATGCAGATCCGACCGTATCACCCTTCACCTTGTTTTTTTAATCAATTACCAGATTATAAAAGCAAACAGTGAAACATAAAGGAAGTGGAAGCTAGAAAATGGTGTCTAGAGAGACATATTTCGTGGAGTCAATAGCTAGCAGAACGCTTCGTTAAATAGTAAACTACGCGATTGCACTCTGCAAAACAAACACAAAGGACACAAACACGTTTTGAAATATCGTCTTTGTAGAATCACTTTTAGTCTCTGGGGTATCACGCGATCACTAGCTGTAGCAATACGTTTCATCCGATGCGGAATGGGGGCCTGAACCAGATATCACCAGTCTATGCTGTCAAATTTCTTTCAGTAGTACACCCGCTATGAATTTGAATAAGCATTGAAGTCAAGGTTGAGCAGGAGCCCCGGGGTTTCAGTAAAAATAATTTTTTATTTAATTAAATTTTCTGCACTTTAAGTCCATCTTTTGCTAAATCCTATGACCATGCGATATTTCCCATAGAATTTATTTATATGGAATGTTTTGAGTACTGTACTGTATTTTAGTTTGTGAAATAATTTATATTTCTTGGTCACTTTTTACTATTTAATTATCACGACGGGTTTCGGCAACATACTGTCGCTATCAGGTGCATTACTGTTAAAAGTGTATTACATTAATTTGAAACTGTCACACAAGCGTAGGACATAAGTAATGTTGAAAACCACAATATATTGTTATAAAGCAAACAGAAAATCAATTAACAAGAATAACCAATACAAACTGGAAAACCGTCGTGACTGACTGTTTGTTTGAACTCGATAATCTCCAATAAAATTCGACGAATTTTTCTGTACTTTCCACAGGTAAACAGAATGACTTCGGACAACATGGCTTTATTTCATCACAATTTTAACACACAAATATGTGTCTTAATGGAATAATGACAAGGGAAGAATAACTTGGTTTCCCGAAAATCGTTGGCACAAGAGATGCCATAGGGCACAGAAGAGAGGTACATAGAGAATAACAGGAAGTTATATGCTGTATTCATTGACCTTGAGAAATTTCTGAATTGGCAGATAGGACAAATTGATGGCAGTCCTAAAGTAACACGGTGCTGATTGGAGGGGCAGAAGGATAATGAACTTAAACCATAGAATTAGAGATATTATGACCAAAGAAAATGAAATGGAGAGTGGGGATGAGACAGGGCTGTTGTTTGTCATGGACAATGTTCAGTACCTATCTCGAGGAAATATTCATTGGAATTTTTAATGAGATAATAGTGGTATGTGTTGCGGTCCGAACAATAGATTGTATAAAATTAGCAGATTGGATGGTTATCATGGCATAAAAAGGAAGATGGAAGCATCAAATATTAAATGAGCTGAGTGAATGAAAATTAACAAGAAAATCAAAAGCATGACAGTTGTAGAAGAGATAAAAACTTCCTAGTTAATCGAGAAGGGCCGCGGTGGAGTGGCCAATCGCTGTAAGGCGCCTTGCTGCGGAGCACGCGGTTGCTCGCCGTCTGAGGTTCGAGTCCTCTCTGGGGCATGGGTGAATCCTACAGAATACCTTTGGGATCTTTTGTAATGCAGACTTCGTGCTAGGCCTAACCGCCCTACATCGATACCTCTCCTCAGTGCAGCACTCCGTGAAGAATGCGCTGCCATTCCCCAAGAAACCTTCCCGCACCTGATTGAACGTATGACTGCTGTAGTGGACGCTGTCATCAAAGCATAGCGTGGGCCAACGACATACTGAATTACAGCATTACCGATGGTGAACGCCACGAACTTGTAAGTCATTTTCAGTCAGGTGTTCGGATACTTTTGATCACATAGTGTACATTTTGTTCTACTACGGCCGACGGAAATGTATGTTCAAATGTTTGTAAAGTCTATGGGACTTACCTACGGGGTTATCAGTCCCTAAACTTACAAACTACTTATGAACTAGCTACAACTAAGGACGGCGCAAATATCCATGCCCGAGGGGGGATTCGAACCCCCGACCGTAGTGGCCGTGCAGACCGTGACTGGAGCGCCTCAGTCCCCTCGGCCACCGCGGCCGGCCCGACGCAAATAATCGGTGAAACACGTCTTCTCTTAGATTTCTAAAGAAGAGTGAGTACTTAATGGGAGCGTCTATGGTGAAAACGCCTGCACTATTTATCGTGTCACTAGCTACAGTATCCTCTGTAATGACAATGTACACTAAACAACTTGAAACAGCATTGGCGGAGAGGAAACTTGGGTGAAACCCGAAGTCAACTGACTACAATACAACCGACGATTATTAAGAACGATTATCGCCAAACAACATACTCGTAAGACTACCAATGCAAAATGGAGTAAAAGACTTAACAGTCACTATGCTATCTCACCGTTCTGCTAAATAAGTAAAAATTTATCCGCAATGTAGCCGTAACTTTTATTGCAATACAAAGAGCACACTTACCTTATCATTCTTCAATAGAGTCTCCTTGCTTTTCAGCGCACTTAGTCCAATGTCGCACAAGCTTTCCGATACCCTCAGAAAAGGAGATTTTCGGCTGGGAAGCTAGCCAGCATAGTAGACTACCTTCACTTCTTGGTCCGAGGTGAATAGAGGGCCCCTTAATGCCTCTTTGAGTGAACCACACTAGTCAGAAGGGGCAAGATCAGGACTATACGGAGGATGTGCCGTTACTGCAAACTTGAGCTCCCGGAGCGTTTCGAGCAGTGTGGTCAACTGTACGTGGACGGGCATTGTCCTGCAACAACATAACAGCTTTCCACAGTAGTCCTTAGCGTTTGTTCGAGTTGCAGGCTTTTTCTTGTAGATGATTTCGTACGCAGAACCATGACTAATTTTCATACAATGTACCACTTCACCAATAGTCATCCGCCTGTCCGTGTCACGTGCCAACTCAGTGTTGTTGTCATTTGTGACAATCGATGGTCGTTCGGCTCCTGGATCACGCGTGACACTTATGCGACCGTTTTTCACTTTCTAATTACATTGGTAGACACTCTGCTGTGTCAAGACACTATTGCCGTACTTTACCGACAGTCTTTGATGGACTTTGGCCCCTCATACACCTTCCATTCACTGCTCGTTGTTCCCTTTGGTACAAAATTCTAATGGAGCGGTCATGAATTATGTGCAACAAAAGGAGGACAAGTGAAGGTGTGACCACAACATCGGAACAATAAAATAAACTATGACAGAAAAAAAAGTTCAAATGTTTGTAGAGCTTATGGGACTTAACTACGGGGTCGTCACCCTAAACTTACAAACTACTTATGAACTAGCTAATACTAAGGACGGCACAAATATCCATGCCCTGGGAGGATTCGAAACCCCGACCGTAATGGCCGTGTAGAACGTGACTGGCGCGCCGCAGACCGCCTATGACAGAATTCAGTGTGAACAATATAAGGAAAGATATAGGTACGTTGTGAATACTTTTTGACTTACCCTCGTATTAGAGACTAACACGTTTAAATTTACCAACGACCAGGTTCGGATAGCAAACCACCATTATCAATTTGAAATTTGATGCCAGATCCAAGGTTCTTGGGAAATTTTGACGTACACGCGAGTATGAACACTGCATAGTGTAGGTCTATGTCCTCATTTCCATGAGATGTCCAATCACAAAAACATAAATCAGTGGAATTCATAAACATTAGAATAGTAAACGTATATCTCGTGTCTGTTCTGAAGTGGTTATACCGCTTACTAAGCAGCAGTATAGAGAAACCTTTTAATAATTTCAGCGTATGTCATTGACGTACTGTTTTGCCCGATATACGATATACCGTTAGACGGTGCTTTTATAAATTGAGCCACTGGTATTTTGAGTGGACGCATAACGTCCGCATTGGCTCCCAGGAGCAGAATTAGTTTTTTGTCCTCGAGAATCGCCGACTGCCGCTGTCCACTTGAAGTTTTGAAGTCGTCCCGGAACATGTGTGCGCGCGTGTGTGTAAATATATATAAATGTGTGTGTATAGCTGGCTAGCCGGGGGGATCCGGCGAAGCTCTATGGGAGAATGTATTTATTAAACAGCAGCACATGGACGCTGCCTTTATGAAACCCGGGGCAGAGATGATCCGGTCTTGAAATTAAAGGCTTTTACGCAGTCAACGCAAATGAGAATCCGTCCCCGGCCGGGCCACGGCGCTCCTACCTTTAATTGGCCGCCATTTTTCAATTTCCATCTGCCGCAACTATAGATCATAATGAAAGCCACTCTCGGATTTGCGCGGGTTGACCGAGGGTTGGGGGAGGGGGGGGGTCGGTATTAAAGGAGCGTGCGGCCTCGCCCACGGAGCGATGCCAATTACGGAACTCCGCGCGGACGCCGGCTGGGTTCAATGCGATGCTCGACGATGCGTGCGCGCGCCGCCTCCGAAACTCACAGCCGTTCTGCGGGGAGTTGCCACGGACAACGCCCCCATGTCCCCTTCTGTTGTCAGCAAGCATAGCCACATCATCAGTTACAATGCCTTTAGCTTACTTCACCCACAAATTTGCGATTCGACAACATTTTCTGTAATTATTGGTTCTGTACGTAGCAACATCCACTAATAAGAGTATTAACATGGTAATTAAGACAAATGTCAAATTATTTGCTAGGTGATAAACCGAAAGAGTCCTATAGACATTGTGTGATTTTAGATCGTTGTGGAACTAGGGCGGTTGAAGATTACACACATCCATCAATGAATGTGAAGAATAGTTAGGTTATAGCTTCCTGAAATTCTGCGTAAACGATCTTTTTTTTTTTTTTTTTTTTTTTTTTTTTTTTTTTTTTTTTTTTTTTTTTTTTTTTTTTAATTTATATTTGTACTAGCAAACTAGACAACGTTTCGCAGTAGCTAATGTGTGTGGGATATATACGAAGGTGAGTCAAATCAAAACCTTAAATATTATTTATTGTGCAGAACAAAGCTGTATCACTTTTCAACATAATCTCCCCCACGCTCAATGCAAGTCCTCCAGCGCTCTTTTTTTTCTTTTTCTTTTGTGTGTGTGTGTGTGTGTGTGTGTGTGTGTGTGTGTGTGTGTGTGTGTGTGTGTGCAAAACTACTTATGTCATTATCGCCCAACACTGCCCATAGTAAAATCGAACCGGGGTTAGAACTTAAATGGCTTTTGCCACATTTGCACGATGTATAAAAAGTAAAACTCGGTCAGCTGGATGCGGATCATCACCGTCATAACCACCAGTATTTACTTCGTGGTGATCCTGCTCCTTTATGTGAGCACTTTGATGAACCTTTTACTGTGTACCAACTTTTAGTGCAATGTCCGTTTTTAATCGTCTACGTCATGATCTATATTTACCATTTGAAATGTCTGATAAATATCAAACATTTTATATTTACCATTTGAAATGTCCGATAAATATCACCACGAAGTAAATACTGGTGGCTATAACGGCAGTGGCCAATACGAAGCCGGCCCAGAACAATCTCCTCTCGGCGAGAGGGTCGAGATGACGTTGACCACAGATCAGGCACAGGTTTAATGGCTTGCAATTTGTTCGTTGACAGGGATGACCAATGTAAAAACCAACGTGAGATGATACGTCGGGAGACGCCAGGACGAAGGTCATCAGAGATAGTACAAAAGGTAGACAGCCGAGGGAGGAGAACTGCCTCCTTGGCAGCCGTATCCGCAAATTCATTCCCCAACATTCCCACGTGGCCAGGGATCCACAGAAACGTCACAGTAGTTCCGCTCGCTGAAAGAGAGATGAGACAATTGTGGATGCTTTGTACCAGGGGATAGAAAGGATATAGCGTGCGGAGGCTCAAAAGAGCACTCAGAGAGTCCGAGCAAATGACACTCTTATTGAGCGAGTTTCGCCGGACTTATTGGTTGGCTTGAAACAATGCATACAGCTCAGCTGTAAAATTGGAACTCCACTCAGGGAGACGATATTTAAACGAGGCGTTGCCAAGCACAAAGGCACACCCAACACCCTGGTCTGTCTTTGAGCCATCAGTGTAGATGAATAAATTGTCATCAAATTTGAACCGGAGTGCGAGAAATTCTCTCCGGTAAACGAAACTAGTTGTGGAGTCCTTTGGAAGAGAATGAAGGTCCAAGTTAACACGGACTTCGGGGCTTAGCCACGGTGGAGAGGTGCTCTCTCCAGTCGAGAAAGTAGCAGCCATTGTTACGCCGGAGCTGGCCAAGTAACGAACACAAGCGAACTCCCGGTGGTAGCAGAGCAGGCGGGCACACGGCAAAGAGACCGTAAAGTGAGGCATTAAAGAAAAAAACATGCGTTGGATGTCCTCGCATGGATGACAAACGGCTAGCGTAACGGCTAAGCAGGAGTTCCCGACGATAAGAAAGAGGTAGTTCGGCGGCCTCGGCATAGAGGCTCTCAACGGGGCTAGTGTAAAACGCCCCCGTCACCCGACGGATACCTTGGTGGTGGATTGTGTTAAGGCGGTGCAGTATGGACGGTCGAGCCGAAGAATAGACGATGCTTCCACAGTCCAGTTTGGACCGAACTATGGTGTGATACAGATGGAGGAGAGTAGACCGATCAGCTCCCCACGAGATGCCGCTTAACACCCGCAGCACATTGAGAGAGCGGGTACAGCGAGTTGCCAAACGAGATTTGTGGGGAGACCACCATAGCTACCAGTCGAAAACAAGTCTCAAGAACGTCATGGTCTCCACAAATGGAAGTACTATAGGGCCAAGGCGAAGAGACAGGGGAAGGAACTCCTTCCGCCGCCAGAAGTTAATGCAAACTGTCTTGTCAGCCAAGAAACGAAAGCCAGTGTCCATACTTCACGTGTGGAGAATATCTAGGCACCCCTGAAGGCGCCGCTCCAGGAGACCCGTTTGCTCAGAGCTGTTTTAGATTGCGAAGTCGTCGACAGAGAGGGACGCCGACACTCCCGGTGGTAGATGATAGGCTACAGAATTGATTGCCACTGCAAATAAAACGACGCTCAGGACTGAACCTGGGGGAACCCGTTCTCCTGAATAAAAGTGCTCGATAAACCGAACCAACACGCCCTTTCAACACACGGTCTGTTAAAAATTCCCGGATAAAAATTGACAGACGACCCCGGAAACCCCATGTATGCAGAGTGCGGAGTATGCCCATCCTCCAGCAGGTGCTTTTTCCAAATCAAAAAACACCGCTACTGTCTGGCGCATCCGCAAAAACTTATTCATTACTGAAGTAGATAGGGCGACGAGATGATCCACCGCAGAACAGTGATTGCGAAACCCACATTGGACAATAGAAAGGAGATGTCGCGTTTCAAGCCACCATACCAGGCGCTCGTGAATCATGCTCCTGGTGAGGGAAATGGGGCGGTAGCTGGAAGGGAGAAATTTGTCCTCCCCAGAATTTGGTATGGGAATGACTATGGCTTCACGCCAGCGTCGCGGAAAGGTGCCTTCTATACATATGCGGTTGTATGTGGCCAGTATGAAATGCAAGCCCGTAGGTGAAAGGTGTTGCAACATCCCTACGTGAATGCCATCTGGTCCTGGAGTGGAGAACAGCGAAGACGAGAGTGCGTGGTGGAGCTCTCGTACAGTAAACTCGACATTGTAGCATTCACGGTTCTGAGAGGTAAAGGGCAATGGAGTTGCCTCCACTGCCCGTTTCCTAGTGAGAAAAGCGTCTCCAGCGCTTAAAAAGTGCTTAAATACCTACAGATAAAGTTCTTTTGGTAGTCCGCGCAACCACTCACGCAGCGCGTGGCGTACCTCTTTATCAGAACGGAACTTCTTTCCTCCCATTGCTTCTTTGAGTGGTCCAAGCGTATGAAAATCACTTGGGGCAATGGTTGGTGACCATGGTGGATGAGGAAGATACTCAAAATGCAGGTCTGTGATTGTTGCAACTGTTGTACGGCCTTGCATTGTCATGTTGCAAAAGGACACCTGCTGACAGCAATCCACGTAGCTTTGATTTGATTGCAGGCCGCAGATGATTTTTTAGGATATCTATGTATGATGCACTGGTGTCAATGGTCCCTCTAGGCATTTATTGCTCCAAAATGACGCCTTCCCTGCTGATGGTTCTGTTCGAAACTTCTTTGGTTTTGGTGATGAATGGCGCCATTCTTTGCTCGCTCTTTTCGTTTCCGGTTGAGGGAAATGAACCAAGGTTTCGTCCCCAGTAGCGATTCTTGCAAGGAAGCCATCACCTTCGCGTTCAATACGCCGAAGACGTTCTTCACCAGCATCAACACGTCGTTCTCTCATTTCAGGAGTCAGCTACCATGGGACCCATCTTGCAGACACTTTGTATAACTGGAGCACATCATGCACATTGTGGTGCGCTGACCCATGACTAATCTGTAAACATTATGCAATGTCATTCAGCGCCACTCGGCGGTGTTCCTTCACTATGGCTTCAACTGCTGCAATGTTCTGTGGTGTCACAACTCGTGCCGACCAGGTCGAGGAGCATCTTCCACTGAAGTCACGCCATTTGCGAACTTCCTACTCCTTCTCTTCTTCTCCCTATGTCTATCCCTTGCCCTCCCCCCTTCCTCTGTCCATCGCCTCCTCCCCCTATCTTTCTCCACCACCCGAATCCAGAACAAGTACATATTTGCTTAGACGTATAACGGATTTTATGGTGTAGATGTTGTAAACTTCAAAATATATGGTTGTATATAACATTGGGAATACTGTGTGACTGTGAAAGTGTTGCGTTCATTTGTGTTGGCTTACGTGGCAAACATACGTTTTCAACATTTCTTTGGAAGAGATGACAGTCTCATTGATAGGAACATCTAAATCACGCAAGGGGGCAAGATTGGCCGACGGAGGTACAAGCCCGATTTCTGGCAGGATGACTAAACGTGGACACGAGAAGAAGCCAGTCTTGTTACTGGCCAAAAGTTCATAATATAAGAACACACACAACCATTTATGGATAGTTAGCGAACGGAAGGCATCGAAGTTGGTCATATTGGACAGTTAGCTCTTAAGAGGTTGTGTTAAGCTTTGGATAAGTGTCTCTTGAAGAGTTATTATATAAAGATAAATACGTGTTTCTGTAAGACAAAAATGAATTAAACAAGTAACGAAACACAAAGGTGTGTTGTTTATTGCACGTAAAATGGACCCAGTCTCAATTATAACCTCATTTTCCAATTCTGAACGCGGCAGGGACCATTACATCCATTGTAGCAATAGGGACATGATTCTGAAGGCGCAAGTATAGTAAACTTTTCGTGTACGGTTGCTCTTTTGTAAACAGAGACAGAGGCACTCAAGCAGAGTGTTGCACTTCGAGTCCAAAGGTGTCTCTTGTCAGTGTTAGCAGTTTTGATTGCCTCGATTGGGTTAACGTCCGGATAGGTCACGAGATGTTGACAATTTTTCCTTAACCTTACGGCGGAGGGGACAGGAGGGTTGGCGGTGCAAAATCCTCGATTATTATTCATTGCGCTTATGTCCTGGATTAAATCAAACATCTCTGCATTGTTTCATGGAGTGAGGGCGTGGTGCAGTGTTAACGACTATCCGTCCATCGGATTTGAACGTTAAGCTCGGCGGTCCCTTGGTGCTTGTCAAGAGAAGTGGACTATGTGACGGCACTAGGTTTCACCCTCTCACTTCTTCATTCATCTCCAACACGAACACGACACTGAACTACAGATGCACTCGTTATAGTCGGCTACACTTCACATACAGACATCAGTACACGATTCTCATACGAGGCGCGTCCAGAAAGTAAGTTTAGTTTGGTAATAAAATGAAATTGCACACAGATACAGAAGACATTTTTATTGCAAAAATTCTACACCTCTTAAACTACTTTTCCACATAACTTCCGAAATTTTGCAGGCATTTGTCATAGCATGGCACCAGGTTTTGTATACCTTCTTCATAGAAATCTGCCGCCTTTTGTTTGCAATTTCATGCATCAGTGATCGTGAAATTTGGGGTAAGTCCATAGCGAGAGGCCGGCCGCGGTGGCCGAGGTGACTGAGGCGCTCCAGTCACGGTCAGCACAGCCACTACGGTCGGGGGTTCGAATCCCCCCTCGGGCATGGATATTTGTGCCGTCCTAGTTCGTAAGTAGTTCATAAGTAGTTTGTAAGTTTAGGGACTGATGACCCCGTAGTTAAGTCCCATAAGCTTTACAAACATTTGAACATTTGAACATAGCGAGAGCACTAATTCTAAACCTATGGTTTTCCTGGATCTTGTCATCAATCGCGTGAACCAGTTCTTCTGTAACCAATGGTGGACGCCCACTTCGTTCTTCATCGTGCACATCACGCCATTGAACTGTCGGACCCATCTTCTCACCATCGAATTTGGTCCGTAAACATCGCAAATTCGCCGATAAATTTCACTTGGTTTCACTTTCCTCGCGTTCAGAAACCGAATCACAGACCTGATTTCACAGGCGGCGGGAGTTTCAATCAACCCTGACATTTCAAACAAGCACAACAAAGCGCACGTAACTGTCAGCGATCTCCAAATGGCGCACGTTCTTCTCCTTGATACACATCGTCTACAGCGCGTGTGTGGAACTGCAATCGCAGCGCTGCAGCGGAGATAAATCGAAATTGAACTTACTTTCTGGATGCGCCTCGTACTTTGCGTGAACCAGTTCTTCTGCAACCAAAGGTGGACGCCCACTTCGTTCTTCATCGTGCACATCACTACGCCCGCCATTGAACTGTCGGACCCATCTTCTCACCATCGAATCACTCATCGCATTTGGTCCGTAAACATCGCAAATTTGGCGATAAATTTCAATTGGTTTCGCTTTACTCGCATTCAGAAATGGAATCACCGACCTGATTTCACAGACGGCGGGATTATGAATCAACGCCGACATTTAAAAACAAGCACAACAAAGCGGACGTAACTGACAGCGATCTCCAAATGGCGCACGTTCTTCTCCTTGATGCACATCGTCTACAGCGCATGTGCGGAACTGCAATCGCAGCGCTGCAGCGGAGATAAATCGAAACTGAACTTACTTTCTGGACGCGCCTCGTACTTTGCGAAGGGAAGATGCCAGCAGGCGCGATGAATAAGAAAAACGTTTCCACTTAGGCAGCTTAATCTACCCTTCGGGGTTTCCCAGCCATTAACGTCTACTTTACTTTACTTCGTCCATTCTCCTAAGTCTAGTGAATTGGAACGCGCGCTGTCGTATCGTGGGGGGCGCAACGAGTTTCAGGCGACTAGCGACGGCGGAAGTGGCGCCAGCGCAGTGGCGCCAGCATAGTGGCGGCACACGCTGCACAAAACGCCGGGTAATTAATGGGGCGCCACTGGCCGAGCCATCGGCAATCACGCCGGCCTAAATATGGCGGCGCTCTCGATTAGGGCTGCGCCGGTCCGCCGAGGGCCCTCCAGCCCGCGGGCCGCGATCGACGCCCGTTGTTCCCGGCGCTCTGCGCTCCGCCGGCGTCGAGGGCCCTCCCGCCGCTCACTGCCGATGACGCGCGGCCGAGTACAGCGCGAAACGACATGCCGTTCTGTCGGCCCCGACAGCGCTGTTCGATATAAATGTATCCATTGACCCATCACCGTTCCGCGTCGAGGATCATCGGCCCACTTGTATTCGAGCCGCGAGAGCTCTGAGTGGGCATTCGAACAGCGCGCGCCGTTCAGCCGGCCATTCCAGTGCTTGCGCACAAATTACCAGCGTACAGCAGCGGCAGAAGAGAAAAGAGAGAGCTGGCACGCGTACAACGGCAGTAGGGGAAACGTCCGACGTGTACGCCCTTTGTTCCAACTATTCTGAGGCGACGAAAAATCGTGGAACAGTAATGTGCACTGTGTCGAAAGCAAGATGTCTAATACTTTGACATGTGATAGTACTCTTCAAAACAATAACAAGAAGGTCCATTTTCATGAAACCGAAAATATATACTTTTTTTTTTTTTTTTTTTTTTTTTTTTTTTTTTTTTTTTTTTTTTTTTTTTTTTTTTAGATAACCACGTGTTAGTTGGAGGTTTTTCACGTGGTGTCCATTTGAGATAGTCAATTTATTTATTTTTACTTTTTAAAGATCGATGTACACTACAGAATAAAAGAAACTGGCATACCTGCCTAATATTGGGTCACCGCAGAAGTGCAGCTATATGACATGGCATGGACTCGACTAATGTCTGAAGCTGTGATGGAGGAAATTGACACCTTGCATCCGGAAAGGCTGCCTATAAATCAGTAAGAGTAGGAGAGGTGGCTATCTCTTCTGAACAACAAGTTGCAAGGTATCCCATATATGCTCAATAATGTTTGTGTCTGGGGACTTTAATGGCCACTGAAGGCGTTTAAACTCAGAAGAGTGTTTCTGGAACTACTGTGTAGTAATTATGGGCGCGTGCGGTGTGCCATTGTCCTGCTGGAATTGTTTAAGCTGCCAGAATGCAAAATGGACATAAATGGATAAAGGTGATATTCCAGGATGCATACACACATGTTACCTGCCAGAGTAGTATCTAGACGTATCAGGGGTCCCATATCTTCACTTACCTCACACGATTTCAGAACCTCTACATGCTTGAACAGCCTTCTGCTGACTTGCAGGATCAATGGATTCATGAGATAGTGTCTATACCCGTAGACATCCATCCGCTCGATACGAAGGAAACGAGAAAACAGGCCAGGAAACACTTCTCCAGTCATCAGTGGTCCAATGTCGGTGTTAATGGATCCTGGCGAGGTGTAAAGCTTTGCATCATGCTATCAAGGTACACGACTGAACCTTCAGCTCTGAAAGCCAATATCGATGATGTTTCGTAAATTGCTTCGCACGCTGGCACTTGTTGATGCCCCAGCATTGCAATCCAAGACAGATATAGGAAGGGGTGCTCTTCAGTTACGTTGAACAGTTTTCTTCAGTCGTCGTTGGTCTTGTTTCTGCAGGACCTTTATCCGGCCGCATCGATGTCGGAGACTTGATGCTTCACCGGATTCACCAAACCGCTATAGTCATCAGTCTCCTATATTTACGAACTAATTAAACTAACATACACTAAGGACAACACACACACACACACACACACACACACACACACACACACACACACAGAGAGAGAGAGAGAGGGGGGGGGGACTATTCGAACATCCGGCGGGAACGGCCACCCATTCCGTAACGTGAACGTGCCGTGTTCCAACTAAACACTTCAGTGACGTAAGTTCGACTACTTGGAGCCCATTTGCAGTCATTGATGGTCTTACAGTTCGCAAACAGCGATAGAATTATCATGGATGACAATGTGACATGTTACCGGATAATTACTGTTCGCGATTGTTTTGTAGAGCACTCTGTACAATTTCATCGAATGATTTGAGGCCCATAGTCGGGCCCTGTGGTCTCATGGTAAAGTGCTCGATGAAAGCTGAAGGGTCCTAGGTTAAAACCATGTCGCTTTTTAAAAATTTTTTTCAGTCTGCTTTTTAACTCAGCTTTCATCTCTCAACGATGTGAGAAGTTGCCAGAAACGACACGAGGTTCAGATTCCACGTGAAACTGTAGGTCCTCTTTCCGCGGTTGGATAACTGGAGTAGGTTAGGAATAGGCAGGTTGCCAAAGTGGCGTTCTTTTGAAAGACTTACACCATGCCAATGAGCCACACGAAATTATTAGGCCGATTATTATTATTATTATTATTATTATTATTATTATTTGGACGCCCAAATAGCCAGTCATGAAACACATCGAACATTAATTGGATATAATGAAGAGGTAAAGTCGTGCACAAAATCCTACACCAACTACACTTATGCAGCAATGAACATCTGTAGAGGTAGTAATGAAACAATATGCTTGCAGTGGACATCCATCAACTTGCTGAGTCCAAGCCTAGTCGACATGCTGCACTTGCCGGGTAAAAGATGATCCAAGACGATATTAGAAGGTAGTACATGGCCCCTAGTGCAGTTGAGTGGCATTTGTACCTTACCTTCATTGGTGTAGTCTGCATGACACAAATCTTCAATTGAAGAGTGTTGACAGAAGCACCGGTATACTTTTGCCTTATGTTCCGTTCGTGTAAAATAAATTATTTACACGGCGGCCAGTCGGTAGTTCTTGGACCTATCGAGGCCTGGAGGACGGAGTTAACAGTTGACATCAGATCAGTGGCGAGTACCCGACTGGTTAGAAGCACGGTTTAAGGCGCCGCTTTCTGGAACATGGAATACGTCCAGAGGATGTTGGTTTTAGGCGATGTCCATATTCCACTGGTTGAATACGGGGTTGGTACCGAAGTTGCGTCTCATATACACGAGTCGCAATCATTTAGGAAATTTACGCAAAAGTTTCACATCGCTAATGCTATACGTAAATATTCTGGGAGTAGATACTTCTTCCCGGAGGGTTACTGTGTGGAAGCGCCACGATGGAATGAACCCAAGGCGCTGCGCTACGGTTTATGCGACCGCTCCCCGTCGGAAGTCCAAGTCCTCCTTCGTGACCGCACTGGACAAGCGTTCAGGAGGAAGGTGGTTCAAATCCGCCTCCAGCCAAACAGATTTTGAGCAGAGCAGTTTGGTCAAATAGGATTAGAAATATTTGAACATTTTCGACAGGAATGGCATACGACGACCCCTTCAATTAACATACAGAATCCATAGTATCAATGCAGACTCTGCGTGAGTGCGAAATTAATTAATGTCGTGTTAGTGCGTAAATCGTACATCGTGAAATTGAGCAGACAATGAGGAGTAAAAGGTTATGGTGCAGTTGATATAGATTTGTACGGCGGTACAAGGTGTAAGAATGGCCCTAGACTGTGGCAATAGATCCTGTAGTGCACCTTCTTCTATAAAAGGGTGACACTAGACGGTGATCCTAGATACCACAAACTGAATGTTATATTGATAGGCCTCCTTAGGTTGGCAGTAAACGTCAAAGATCTACACGAACCATGTTATATTAACTACTGTTTCCGCGCTCGGCTATAGATGCGAGGTGGGACCGTACTTCTGAGTTGTCTGTGGAAGTGTAAGAACGTAGGACCATTTTCTGAATATGTCCGCAGTGGCGGCAGATACTGATTATACAGAGATATATTATGTGATGAGTCAGACATCTGTACATTACGTCATTGTGAAGTCACCAAAAGGTATTGATACTGTATTTATATGTAAGTAATTTGTTGCAAAGTTGATTGCATAATCACCACTTGCATTTTCATTGTCGTTTGATCTTTCTTGAATGAAGTTTTTTATTAGAAGTCTATGCTTATCATTTCAGTAGTTAATACCAACACCTTAGTAGTTACATTGAATACTTTTGCTAAAGGAGTAATGATTTTTGAAGTGTGATGTTACTTATGAAATGTGCCAGAAAGATAATTTTCACTGCATTGTCCTTTTTTATGAAAGATAATATGGCGGTCCGTTGCACAGGAAAGAAAGGTGCTGAAAGATGTTAGAAAAGTGTAAATTTACTTACTGTAATTCATTTGCGACAGAGTGCTTTGCCGTGTTTCTTATTCGCATGCTATTCAGGTTAAACAGTATTATTAAATGCAGAGGAATAATAAACGAGTCATCATTAAGTAAGATCTTGTGATCTAATAAGGAGCTTTGACGATTCCATTTAATGAGATGGCACGTTTATTTGTGCATAAAACATTTCAGGTATATTTAACATATATGTACCGCATTTTGAATCCATGTACATGATATATCATTGCTTTACCTTGACAACACGTAAGTACATACCTATATTACGTCGTCAGAAAAGTTGGACACCAGCAGCAGTAGATACATTTTACTAAGTTTCACATTTTACAAAGTATCACAGTTTACAACAAACGTATTGCAGTTCTTATCACTGAGCCAGGCATAAAGAAATTTTTCCACCTGGTGTGCAAGATTTACGAGTCAGGGGAAATATCCTCCGAGTTCAAGAAAAATATAGTAATTCCAATTACAAAGAAAGCAAGTACAAACAAGCGTGAAAATTACAGAACTATCAGTTTAATAAGTCATAATTGCAAGGTACTAACACGAGTTATTTACAGACGAATGGAAAAACTTGTGGAATTCAACCTTGGGGAAGATCAGTTTGGATTTAGGAGAAATGTAGGAACATGGGAGGCAGTACCCACAGTACGACTTAGATTAGAAGATATGCTAAGGAAAGGCAAACCTACGTTTTCAGCATATCTTAGATTTGAAGAAAGTTTTTGACAATGTAGAATGGAATGAACTCTTTCATATTCTGAAGGGAACAGAGGTAAAATATAGAGCGAAGAGTTATATTCAACTTACACAAAAACCAAACAGCAGTTATTAGAGTCGAAGGGCATGAAAGGGACGTAGAGGTCGGGAAGGGGGTAAGACAGTGTTGTAGCCTTTCCCAATGTTGTTGAATCTGTACCTTGAGCAAGCAGTAAAGGAAAGCAAGGAGGAATTCGAGGTGCAATTAAAGTTCAGGGATAAGAAATAAAAACTTTGCGGCTTGCCGATGGCATAGTAATTTTGTCAGAGACCGCAATGTATCTGGAAGACCGATTGAATGAAATGGATAGTATCTTGAAAAGAGGGTATAAGATAAACGTCAATCAAAAAGAGTAAAACAGAGATAATGGAATCTAGCGTTAGAAAGTCGGGCAATACTGAAGTAATTAGATTAGGTAATGAGACAATAAAAGTAGTAGATGAGTTTTGTTATTTGGGTAGCAAGATAATGTCTGATGGCCGAAATAAAGAAGATATAAAATGCAGAATGGCTATGGGGAGAAAGGCGTTTCTAAAGAAGAGAAACTTGTTAACATCCAATATTAATATAAATGTTATGAAGTCTTTTTGAAAGCATTTCTCTGGAGTGTAGCATTGTATGGCAGTGAAACGTGGGCGATAAGGAGTTCAGACAAAAAGATTATAGAAACTTTTGAAATGTGGTGCTACAGACTAATGATGAAGATTAGATGGGTAGATCACGTGACTAATGAGGAGGTGCTTAACTGAATTGGGGAGAAAAGGAGTTTCTGTCATATCCTGGCTAAGAGAAAGGATATATTGGTAGAACATTTCTGAGACATCAAGGAATTGTCAGCTTAGCATTAGAAGGAAGTGTGTGGTGTAAAAATCGTAGAGGGAGACAGAGGGACGAATACAGTAAGCAGATTCAAAAGTATGTAGGTTGCCGAACTTATTCAGAGATGAAGAGACTTGCACAGGACAGGGTAGGGTGGAGAGCTGCAGCAAACCAGTCTGCGGACTGAATACAACAACAACAACAACAACAACAACAACAACAATGTCACTGACACGACGGGCGTTGCAGAAAATCTGTCTGAATCAGTAGATTAGATTAGATTAGCACTTGTTCCATAAATCATAAATACGACACTTCGTAATGATGTGGAACGTGTCATGCTAATGAAAGGTGTCTTAACGTATTGTTACTTTCTACTAAATATTACATGACACAATTTTATTTATTTATTTATTTTCAAATTTACTAATTTACATCTAAAAATTCATCTATAGTATTAGTTATTGTCTGTCAGGTGTGATAACTATACTTGTATCATCAGCATAAAGAACCAGCTTTGAATCTTCGTTAATATAGAATGGCAAGTCATTAACATATATTAAGAACAGCAAAGGGCCCAAGACCGAACCTTGTGGCACCCCATTTTTGATTGATCCCCAGTTTGAGGACTTAGCTGCTTTTTTCTTTTTTCTTTTTTTTTTTTTTTTTCTTTTTTCATATTATGAGAACTACTAATGTCAACTTTCTGCACTCTTCCTGCTAGGTACGATTTAAACCATTTGTACACTGTACCAGTCATACCACAATACTTTAATTTACCTAGAAGAATTCCATGATTTATACAATCAAAATGTGATTAAAATCCTGGAGTGTTTATACAAACAGTTGCGGCGCTATTTTTATTGCATTACACATCTATAACGTGCGGTGGTGTAAACAACAGTGAAATTAGGTACATAGGAAATGCAAAAAGCTAACTAACCATTTTTGAAAATTTTCCCAATCATTCCTCCACGTAAATGCTGTCGTACAAAGCAAGCATTCGGAAGACAAGGGCCGCGCGCAGCTCGCGGTATTTTCGGCGTGTCCCGAGACTTCGCGAGTGAAAAGCAGCGGTTCAGAGGCGCGCTGGCAGACGCCCCAGGTGAGTCCTCGCCGTTGTGCAACGCGGGAGAAAGGAGCGGCAGCGAGGCGAGGTGGCCATTCGCAACAGCGTCACGGGCGCCACTGTGCGCTACAAAACGGGCTAAAAGATGGCCGAGAAGAGCGCGCACAAAATAGTAAGTTGTTCTCCCCCTCACGCATCGCTTTTTTCCTGCCGACCCGCCCCTTAAAGGACGCCGGTAGGGTGCTAATAGAGACGCAAATGGAAGCGACATATTGACACACGCGAGGAGCTGGGTCGGCGGCCATTAGTGAGCCCCACTTTCCCGGCGCTAAGTGCATTTCATTAGCGAACAAAAACTCGCTCTGCCGCCGCCGACGCCGCCGCGGCCGCTTCTGCCGCTGGCGCCCGCTGCCGGCGGCGCCTTGCAACTGTCCGTCACGTCACCACAAACAAAGATACCTTACCCCGTGACGTCATCCAGCGGAGGGTGAGCTCCGCTCCCCGCCCTGTCCACTTTCCACCTGGGCTACCGTGCATTACCCTTGCCACGGCACTCCTATCCGCATCTAGTACAGAAGACACGCATGCATGTAACTGTTCATAGACAATCCAGGCTTTGCGGCCGATCACCGTTTAGCACACTACATGACACTGTATTTCGACTGGACACTTACCAGTCTGTAACATTACTCTTGTGTTACCTGCCGCGCGGGAGTATCCTAGAGGTCTTGGGCGCCACTTTACGTATCGTGCGACCATCCGCGTAGGAGTTCCGAATCCCCCCTTGGGCATGGATATGTGTGTTGTCCTTAGGTTAGTTTCACTTTGTTTAATCAGTTTGCAAGACGAGGGACTGATGACCAAAGTAGTTTGGTCCCATAGGATTACAAACATTTGAACACTTTTTGTTGTTAAGATAAAGCAGTCAACAATCCGAAGATTGGTTTGAACACCACAGTGCTTTACTAGGCATGGCCCTGTTTGGAGGTGGTATGCCGTTGCCTTCCTCCGACCTTCGAACTGACTTACCCAGCCAGTTATAGGGGGACCTACAGTTTAACGTGGGCTCCGAACCACGGTGCTACTCGGTATTTTTCACATGAGCAATACTGCCAGAGGTGAAAGAAGTGGAAAGTGACAGATAAAAATCCTAGGACCTGGCCGGGATCGGACCCGCGTTTGAACTCCGCGATTAAAAGAATAAGGATATTTGTTAAAATTTTGATCATAGAAAAATCGGATAAAATTCTGAGAAAATAATTTAGGCAAGGGTGGATGACCGCCGTGGCGGAGCGGCCGAGCGCATTGAGGCGCTATGCTACGAAGCGAGAGTCAGTTCCCCGTCGGGGGTTCAAATCCCCTCTCGGACAAGGCTGAGTGTGTCGTCTTTATCATAAGCTAGTTGATAAGTAGTTTAGGGACTGATGACCACTTAGTTAAGTCCCTTAAGCTTCACAAACATTTGAACATTTGGTGGATGACCGAGCGAGGTGGCGCAGTGGAAACGCACTACACTCGCATTCGGGAGGATGGTGGTTCAAATCCGTGATTTACCTAAATAGCTCCAGACAAATGTCGGGATGGTTCCTTTCAAAGGGCACGGCCGATTTCCTTCCCCATCCTTATCCAAAATTCCGAACGTTAGCCCCGTCTCTAATGACCAAGCTGTCGATGGGACGTTAAACCCTAAGCTTCCTTGTGATCACAAATGTTTCCCGGCGTAATAACTGTATGTAATCTTCTCGGGTTTGTAGCCGGATACTATAGTCAACTTGACACAGTATTTCAGCGGCGCAACTGCCGCAGGAGCCCCGATTGCACTGGGAACTCAGTTCCGGCGAGACTGTGTACCAGAACACTCACCTGAGGATGGCGGGCAGTTGCGCCGCTGAAATACTGTGTCAAGTTGACTTTCGTACCCAGCTGCAAACCCGAGAAGATTACAAACCTAAGCTACCTTCCTTCCTTCCAAGGGTTGATGAAATTAACACACGATATGACAATAGAATTAAATGGCACAACAGATTTTTGGTTGTTGAGGCAACACACAAAAATAACGTTACAGAGGAAACTTACCGGCTGCGGTGGAGCAGCCGAGCGGTCTAAAGCGCCTCGCTGCGGAGCGTGCAATTGCTCGCCGTCAGAGGTTCGAGTCCTCCCTGGCTCGTGTGTGTGTGTGTGTGTGTGTGTGTGTGTGTGTGTGTGTGTGTGTGTTTTGTCCTTAGGTTAGTTTACCTACGTTTAAGTAGTTTGTAAGCTACAGGCTGATGACCACGCAGTTTGGTCCGATGACTTGAAACTTACGGAAATTACACATTGAAGTTTCTTTCCGCAAATCTTGATCACAGCAACTGCAAAAATTAAGCTGTTGAATGGTTTACATAAATTTTATGATACTTTGCGTAATAAATTAGTATTCAGAATGTTCACCTCGAAAGTCATTATTGCCGGACCGTGTACTAAAGTTTGATAAAGAAAGTAACAAAAAGAAAAATTTAATGCGAAACTGTTAATACGGATGCATGTTCTATAAGTAAAAGGTGGTTGTTTAAAGTAACTGATCGGAATTTAATCATGGAAATACTCCATGTGAAAGTGATGGAGTCTGAAGATCATGTTACGACGGAATAACGAGAAGCTGAAAACCTCAAACAAAATGAATAATTAAGGAAGGACGGGACATTATGAAATGAAAACAAGGTGGAGGCATTGTTCTTAACAAAAGGAGATTATATTTTAAAATAAAATATAACAGCGCTCACACATTACAGGGCAGTCTCGCACACGTCCACACTTAAGAGCCTCAAACTAGAGAGCGTGTGATCGCGATTTCGTCCTCTCGGCTCGCCGGAAGAAACGAATGACGAGCGAAACAAACTTTTTCACAGATAAAATACTACTAGAAGGTGGGAACCAAGGCTACAAGCGTCGCTGATCGATTAAAACATATTAATATAATTATGTATCGTTACAAGTCTCTTTCAGGTGAGTCATGGAAAACGAAAGACCCAATTTGTTTTCCCTTTTCCTCCCAATTTTAGCTGAGGGGGACTAGGTGAGGGGGGCTAACAATGGTACCATCGAGTAATTCTTCAGCCAAACGACTTATGTAGAATATAACTTATAAACATGTGAATATTTACAATAGAATTAAGCTCTGGATTGGTTGATAGAGGGAGAGGTGCTTATGAACAAAGGTAGCAGAGCGGCGATAAATGAGGGTGGAGTGATACAAGGTGTTGACGGGATAAGGGTGGAAATTAGGAGAGAAGCAGAGTGGTGGTTTCTATTAGGCTCCATACATTTGAAGGGAAAATAGGGCGCGGAGTTAACGGGGAGGGGAGGTGGTGTGTGTTGGGAAGAGGACGGGGAGATAGATGATGGGTGTTGGGGCAGGGTGGAATATAATTCATAGTTGAAATCATGGGTATATGCCATGTCATTAGGGACAGGGAGACGGTGGAAATTTCTTTGGGAGAAGACATGAAGGGTGTGCAGGTGAAATCTTGGTGCAGTATGTATCGCGTTATCAAAAATCTGTATAAGTTTGAAAACTCAATAAATCACGGAATAATGTAGATAGGTAAAAATTGACACACATGCCATGGGGTTTTATTGTGGAAAAAAAAGTTCAAAAATGACCGACAGATGGCGTTTCATCTGATCAGAAAAGCAATAATTAGCATAACAAATTAAGACAAAGCAAAGATGATGTTCTTTACAGGAAATGCTCCATATGTTCACTATCAACAGTAGATGTAGTCCAAGAATAATGTTGTGAACAGCACCGTAAAGCACGTCACGAGTTATTGTGAGACATTGGCGTCGGAGGTTGTCTTTCAGCAACCCTAGAGGTATTGGTCAATCACTATACACTTTGAGACTTCAGGTAACCCCAAAGCCAATAATCGCACGGACTGAGGTCTGGGGACCTGGGAGGCCAAGCATGACGAAAGTGGGGGCTGAGCATACGATCATCACCAAGCGACGCGCGCAAGAGATCTTTCACGCGTCTAGCAATATGGGGTGGAGCGCCATCCTGCATAAAAATCGTACGTTCCAACAGTGTTTATCAGCCAGGCTGGGGATGATGCGATTCTGTAACATATCGCCGTACCTCTCACCCGTCACGGTAGCAGTTACAAAACCGAATCACGCTGTTCCTCGAAGAGAAAAGGCCCCATCTCATCCAAGCATGTGTGCCAATTTTTACCTCTGTATCTACATTATTCCGTGATTTATTAAGTTTTCAAATTTATACTGACTTTTTGATCACCCGGTATGTGGATGGGCGGCAGAAAATTTGTTTGGAATATAGTTTTCGGATGGTGTATGATATTCTGAGACGTTCAGTGTGTGTGGGGAGAGGTGTGAATTGCATAAGTTGGTACAGAATCGTTGTGGTGGAAGGCAGTCGGATGTGGATGCACATGGCGTCCAGTAATATGTAGGAATTTGTTGCACTTCTGTGGGGCGGATATCCACGTAACATTTGCATAGCAAATGATCAGGCGGATCAAGGATTTTTCTCTTTTTGTCTCTCTCTCTCCCTCCCTCCCTCCCTCCCTCCCTCTCTCTCTCTCTCTCTCTCTCTCTCTCTCTCTCTCTCTCTCTCTCTCTCTCTCTCCATATCTCTCTCTCTCTCTCTGTGTGTGTGTGTGTGTGTGTGTGTGTGTGTGTGAGTGGGAGGGGAGGGGGGGGGGTGGGATCTGTTCGAGGAGGTCTTCCTCCGCTGTATGTGGCACACTGCGTATTGCACTCATGCGTCAAAACAGGTCTGCACGGCCACTACGATCGGGGGTTCGAATCCCCCTTCGGGCATGGGTATTTGTGCCGTCCTTAGTATTAGTTAGTTCATAAGTAGTTTGTAAGTTTAGGGACTGATGACCCCGTAGTTAAGTCCCATAGACTCTACAAACATTTGAACAAACATCAAAACAGGCAGCAGCGGTTCATGCTACCCGGCTGGAGCGACTTTGCATCTAAACCAAATCATTTGTGTCTCCATGATGCTATTGTCAGAATTCTTACTGAAAACGGAAAATGTAAGGCACACTTTAGAGTAACTGCACCCGACCTGGACGTTACCGACTTAACACCTAACCAAGCACGAAACAGAAATGTCCTACAACGGGCAGTGGTGAAGCGGCCCAGAAGACGAAGAAAGACCGACAAATAGAAACAAACACGTCGGAAGATACCAGCGACTATTCGCGATCACAGATCACGGATCACGACGAGCGACACCTCCATCCCGGTGGTACGGTGTACTCTCGTAAAATCAGGCTTACTGAATCCAAGCGAATTCGTCGAAGTAACACGGAAATCAAGCAAAAAGTGTGCCAACAGTGCGGCGCCCTCTCCGACGCCAGAACAACGAAAATAAGACATGTGGTCCGCCCGAAATAGCCGACGCTGTTCCCACACAAAATGTGTTTGAAGTTGTCGACAGACATGCAAAACTGAACATTGACGCAGGTACGGCCGATACTCAGAATACCTGATAAAAGCAAGAAACCACCAGAATTAGTGGTGTACAACAACGATCAGTTATTCAAAACTTAACGGTGACATTAAAAGTGTCGCTGGTTCACAGCGAGCCGTTTACTTTGGTGACCACATCAAATATCTGTTTGACACTATATCATACTATCAACGAGCTACGAAATTCATCGAAAAATATCAGATACAGAATTTTATATGTCAAGCACGAAAGGACCTACTTCTCAATGTACTGATAAAGGAGTACAAGAACAAGAATTTAATAACCATGAAACTCACAAAGACTATCAAATTCGTAACATTCACCGTTATAATCGACGTGATCGACAAACCAGAAATTTGGAATAAAGCTTGGAGTTTAACGTCCTGTCGACAGCGTGGTCATTAGAGATGGAGCTGACGTTCAGAGTGTTTGGGTAAGGAAGTGGAAGGAAATCGGCCGTGCCCTTTCAGAGGAACCATCCCGGCATTTGCTTGGAGCGATTTAGGAAAATCACGGAAAACGTAAATCTGGATGGCCGGAGGTGGGTTTGAACCAGCATCCTTCCGAATGCGACTTCAGTGTGTTACCACTGCGCCACCTCGCTCGGTTCCGGAAATTTGATTCCCGCACCACCGTTTCTCTGACAAAGGGGAAAGAGACGAAAAAGATCTCCACGGAACGGTTTCTCACCGATAAGTGTGTTTTCATCGAAAATTACCAGCCAAAGGACCTCCTTCCTTAATATCGGAATTGCGAACGGCTTCGACACACCCATAAATAGTCTTATTTGTCGCATCGATGCGTGAAATGCCCTTGTTCACAAGCCACGACGGATTGCGCTCTGAAAAAAAAGTTCAAATGTTTGTAATTCTATCGGACCAAACTGCGTGGTCATCAGTCCGTAGCTTACAAACTACTTAAACTAAACTAACCTAAGGACAACACACACACCCATGCCCCAGGGAGGACTCGAACCTCCACGGCGAGCAACGCGCTCTGAAACCACAAGATATATTATATATATATATATATATATATATAAAGACGTGTCTTGTTTGGTACTCTGGGACACCCTGAGGGCTAGAGGGGCTGCCCGGGTTATCAATTTCAGTCTCGGCATAAAGACGCACTGTTACCAAAAGTCACATGGGTCACATCCCCTGTGGGGTCGCGCACCAACCAGCAAATTTGCTACCGCTGCATCTCGATGAACATCGGGTCATTGGGGAACTCCCTGAAAAAAAAAAAAATAAATAAATAAAATATAAATTATCCACCATATTTCGACCAGACATCGTTTACATTATCTCCTCCACAACTGATAAAATTCATGATTCGCGCCGGCCGCGGTGGCCGAGGGGACTAAGGCGCTCCAGTCACGGTCTGCATGTCCACTACGGTCGGGGGTTCCAATCCCCCCTCGGGCATGGATATTTGTGCCGTCCTACTTCCTAAGTAGTTCATAAGTAGTTTGTAAGTTTAAGGACTGATGACCCCGTAGTTAAGTCCCATAGCCTATACAAACATTTGAACATTTTTCATGATTCGCGAGACACAGTTGGAAAAGTATTGGCTTTTGTTGAAGGAATGGTAAAACGCTTCGATTGAACAAATTATCCACTCCATATCCAAAATAGGAAGTGTACTAAACACGTCACCAATTAAGGTCAGCTACGGGTTCTTGAGGTACAGATTAGACTGTCCCTTTCAAGAAAATTAATGAGACTAGTAAATTTACCCTTTACTTGCGACACAACGCATTAACGCCAATCAGGTGATGAGTAACGGCGCAACAGCACCACAACAGACAAAAAAGAAGAAAAAGAAGCTCGTCAGTTTACATGCATGGGGTTGACCGTAAGCACACTGCAGTACGTACAAAGTAGCTCACTTTGCAATACTTTTCCTTTTTCAGGACCTGAGAATGACGAGGGCATTAGGAACGCGGCACAACCTTGGATCAGTTATCACACTGATTCCATGTTCTATGCCCTATATAACACTTTACGAACAGAAAATCCGACGTCGGTCTCTTAAAGATATCGTCGTATCAGTAACCAGCACTGGTTTGACAAGAACTTTGGAGAACCTAATTCGGGTTGATCGGAAGAGACTTCGATGCAATCTCCTCCAGAATCCATTGCGTTGACAGTTAAGCTACCTCGCTGGGTAAGAGATTCCTAAAACCTTGCAAAATCTGACAGATGTCCGCCAATACAAAGAGTAAGATCATATCCGGAAATAAACAAAACGATGCAGTGTTGAATCGATTTCAACCGTCAAAAACGTTTGGATATTAAACCGTAACGATTTGGAATAGCACGCACGTTCGATGGCAGATAGATTCCTGTGAAGGAAACTAATAAAACGTCATTATTCACTAAGATTGCCAGTTATAAATTCTCCAAATGATTGATTGCTTATTATTGTTTATTCAATATTATTAGTTTGGAAATGTAACCAAATTGGAGTTTTGGAGCATTCCGAGAAGGGTCAGTTTATTGTACATGTCTTGACGGAGTCAATAATTTCTAATGGGTCTTTTCGATCTATTTTTCAAACTGCAGGATCCAATAAACGGAATCTCAACATTTTACTGGATATCCAAGTACATCACAATTCCTATGACGTTCTTTAAGCAAACCGCGGTGGAGTAGCCGAGCGTTCCAAGGCGCCTAGCTGCGGACCGCACCGCTGCTCGCCGTCGGAGGTTCGAGTCGTCCCTTGAGGATGGGTGTATTTCTTGTCCTTAGCATAAGTTAGTTTAAGTAGTCTGTATGTCGAGAGACTGATGATTAGTTAAGTGCCATAGATTTACAAACATTTGAGCATTTCTTTCTTTAAGTGATCTCACTCTTTCCCGTTTCTGTCCTATGATCTCTGCACTTAGAATGACGATACATATGGAAAATAATCTCGAACCTATATGATTAAATCACACGATTCCAAAAATGTTTCGTCTTCTTAGTACCGCATGTTTATAATTCAAATCAGCCATGTGTTATAATGATACCTTTCTGCTTTGTACACAAGAAATTCCTGGTGGATGGCATCCCTTCCACTTGCAGGGGCCAATTAAGAGTTGATCCCCTTCCAGGGAGACAAAGATCTTCCTCATTGTTCCATCTCTCTCTCTCTCTCTCTTCCTACACGCTCCCTCTCCTCCCCCCCCCCCCCCCCCCGCCCCCTCACCAACTTTATAAGAGACTCAAGTGCAGACTCAGACCCACGACACTGCGCTAAAGCACAATTTCGTAATTAGCTGCAGAGAACCATTATCCCCTCTCTTCGCAATATCAGACAAAAATTACGAAGTCAAAACCGTTCCCAAAGGCTTGACGTTATTAAAGACACCTCGCAATCACGATGAAGTAAATTCCAAACCAACATTTCCCCTAAATCTAATAACGCAGCCAAAATTGCCGCTTAATTAGTAATGTCACAAGCTCTTTGACAAGTTTCAATGTACCCCTCAACGTTCTAGTATTCTGTCCAATAATTTTGACATTCTTACGTGCCCGTTAATACGTCATTCTCTACTACCCAAACACACACACACACACACACACACACACACACACACAGAAAGAGATTGAGAGAGAGAGAGAGAGAGAGAGAGAGAGAGAGAGAGAGAGAGAGAGAGAGATTATAAAATGAATTGCTATGCACTTGAGTGTCAGCTAGCCTTCCATACAATTCCAGAATTAGAATAATCATGTGACATACGAAGTACGAATCCATTATGTCACAGAACATTGTTTGGCTGAAAAATGGCGTCTGGGCATGTCGTACAGAAAGGATGTGGCTGTGGGTAATTGCATATCGTTCACAGTGCCTCGGATGAAGCCTGTACCAAGACCTTTTTTCGGGGGGAGGGGGCAAATCGGTGTGTGTGTGTTTGTGTTTTATCTGAAACTTAGTATTTTTTGGGAATATTTTTCAAATTGTTGCTCCTTACAAATTACCCTTACGAACATAAGAAAATAAACCTAGCTAATTATGTCAAGCCGTTTCTTTCCAAAATTAAGAACATTTTATCCATGTTTTTATATTTTCAACAATTAAGCTTCTGCTGTAACTACGAGAGCGAAGGCGAATTATCGCCATTTTCAGCTATTGTTTCTAAATAAAGTTAAGCTTTCAGCAATCTTGAGAGCTGTAACTGATCCTTAAATCCATTTCACTCGCTATGTAACTGAGCTAGCCACATTTACAAATTAAGTGACGTTTATCAGCCCTTCCAAAAACCACGGCGTCGCATATTCGCCCCAGCTGTAGTAATCATTTTCATTATGTGAAATCACAGGTGGTGCAAGAATTCTACCTTCCAACACAAGATAAATTCAGGATATGATTTTCTATCTCTTATGTCAAACTCTTGCTTCTTTGTTGAACTGGCGTGACTTGCATCGTCGCAGTTGAAATATATGATTTACTGTTGACGATCACTTCGTTCCATTTCGGTTCATTTGGTAATCTTGTTATTTTGCTTGGCCCTAAGCAGAAAGATACTCTGCAATCTGACGATCTGTGGAAGACAATTTTAGATCAACCAGTTTCACAATAATACAATGCAATGGAGTGAAGTGTTTATAATATTCAACATGTAGTGGAAGTTATACTAAAGGTGATACAGGGAAGACCATGAAATATTGGAAATTTATACGATTTTCATTGATTTGGTGAAGGTATGTGACGATAAACGACGGAAAAATAATGGACACTCTTAGGAAAATAGTGTTTATTGGAGGAATCTAAGACTAATTAAGAATCTACACGTATAACATAAAATACTACTACCGTCTGGGAATGAGAGTACAGAGGAAAGCAAAGTTGGAAGGGAAGGCTGTACTCTCTCAACAATATTCTTTAACATTTAATATATTTGGAGCATATTATTAGAAAATCTATGCAACAAAGAAGAGGATTGCTGTCTTATGGTAGGAGAATTCCTGGATGGTAGTATTATTGGTAGATAGCGAAAGAACTGACTTATGTATTGAATGTTAAATTAATTAAAAATACGTTGAGGAATTCAAATGAGACTTAATAAATGTTCAAATGTTAGTAAATCTATGGGACTTAACTGCTTGATTATTAGCCCCTAGCATACAAACTACTTAAAGTAAGTTAAACTAACCTAATGACAACATATACACCCATGCCCTAGGGATGATTCGAACCCCCGACGGTGAACGGCCGCGCGCTCCGCAGCATGGCGCCTCAGTGCGCACGGCTATTCTGCCGCGGCGAGAATTAATACGAAACAAATAGAGTTACTGATGGTAACTCAAGGAAAACTAAGAACAACTATGAAGTTAAAGCAGAAAGATATAGAACATTTTGAAGCATCCGAGTGACACAATTACGGAAGACACGAGATACAATAAGACAATGAAAACGAGTGAAGAAATTGTCAAGCAAGCTGTTTCTAAGATGAGGAGACTTCTACGTGGGTGCGTGAATGGGGATCTAAGAAAAAATGTTCAAATGTTTGTAAAGCTTATGGGACTTAACTACTGGGTCATCAGTCCCTAAACTTACAAACTACTGCTTAATAGATAAACATGCTACTAGTGGAATCAACGCTAAGTGCCAATTACAAACTACTTATGAAGTAGCTAATACTAAGGACGGCACAAATATCCATGCCCGAGGGGGGATTCGAACCCCCGACCGTAGTGGCCGTGCAGACTGTGACTGGGTCGCCGCAGTCCCCGCGGCCACCGTGGCCGGCGATCTAAGAAGAAAATTGGTAAAGTGACATTACACGGACTCAGGGCATGGACATAAAGGAAAGAGAGAAAGAAAGAAAAATAAGGAAGCTTCTGAAATGTGGATTTGGAGGAGAATGGAACGAATAAAAAAGGGAGGACGTGCTGAGGAAAGAAGGGGAAGATAGTGAAGTTAAAAGGTAATCAGAAAGAGAAAACAGAATTACGTCAGACACTGGATGAGGAGACTTCGTTTACTGATGGATGCGTTGGAAGGGACAGTGAACTGAAGAAAAAGGCGCAGAAATTATCAGAGGGTTGGCACAATGATATTAGAAAACGGCTTACGAGAAAACGAAGAGGGTAGCTATGGAAGGACGGCTTGGAGAGATAATTATATAAATACACTAACACGAAAATTGTGGTACAGATTACTAATTTATTCGTACAAGAAGGCCAATGAAAGTTACACAATTCGAAAGATTGTTTGTCGTAGATATCACGAATGTAAATATTATGTGTGCATTTAGCCATTAAAAGTGGTAAAAGGAAGTAGAAATTTTCCTATCTACAGCTTGGATCAAGTTCTACATTCTCCAACAGTCAGCTCACTGATGGCTATTTGCCTCGACCAATGACGCTGTAAAGCAGCGCATCTGCAGTATTAAAATAACGTATTAAAATAAGTGAACATCGAAACATGGAGTGCTCCCAACTCACTTTCTTGTGCCGTTCAAATGTTTCATTTTCGCAGTGATTAAGAGTGGTTAAAGGAAATGGATGTTTTCATATGAATGCCGATATAAATGATGATGCGCCGGGAGAGGCATCTAGCGGTGCACGGGTGGAACTAAGCAGTCGACGTGTTGTCAGCTCTGGAATTGTGAATACCGCAGTATCGAAATGACATTCTTGGCTTTCTATAAATATACGAACACCGAAATTGTAGATCCATTTCAAATATTAGGCTAATGAAAGTAATATAATTAAAAATGGCATGAGAAGTATATACTTCCGTTTTTATTTGTTGTTATTGTGTCAGGCATTTTCCTTAACACGTAAAAGATACCATTTCATACCTCCCAGTGCCGGTTAAATTTTACCAAATATCCCAGCGGCCTCATATGATAATGTCGGCAACAGATGCTGAATAGTAAAAAATCCTGTGAGTCTTCATTTTAGCCAATAGCTTGACAACGCTGATGTTTTCTCATGGAATCTTCGCTTTACGAGGGCAATTATTTTTACTGAGCGGACGAGGATACATCTACATCTACATATCTACATACATACTCCGCAATTCACCGTAAGGAGCGTGGCGGAGGGTACACTGTGCCACTACTAGGCATTTCCTTTCCTATTCCACTCCCAGATTGAACGAGGAAAAAAAGAATGCCTATATGCCTCCGTACGAGCCCTAATTTCTCTGATCTTGTCTTTGTGATCTTTAAGCGTAAAGTAAGTATGCGGCAGCAAGATCGTACTAAATTCAGCTTCAAATTCCGGCCCTCTAAATTTACTTAACAGAAATTCACGAAAAGAAAGTCGTCTTTCTTCCAGCGATCTCCAATTGAGTTGCCGGAGCATTTCCGTGACACTCGCGCATTGGTCGAACCTACCGGTAACAAATCTAGCTGCTCACCTCTGAACCGCCTCTATGTCTTCCTTTAAACTGATCTGCTGCGGGTTCCAAACACTTGAGCAATACTCAAGACGTGGTCGTACAATTGTTTTATACGCGGTCTCCTTTACAGGTGAAGTACATCTTCCCAAAATTCTCCCAATAAACCGAAGTCGGCTGTCCGCCTTACTCACAACTGTCCTTACATGCTCGTTCCGTTTCATATCGCTCTGCAATGTTACGCCTAGATATTTGAACCACGCGACAGCATCAAGAAGCTCACTACTAATGCTGTATTCGAACATTATGGGATTGTTTTTCCTACTCATGCGGATCACCTTGCATTTTTCTACATTGAGAGCTAGCTGCCACTCTTCGTACTAACTAGAAATTTTGTCTAAGTCATACATACAAGAACCTGTCAACCATAAAGTAGGAACAGCATTATTTGTTTACTTCATGGTCTGTACCATATACTAATCGACGCATTCTATGTGGTTCGAACAGATGGGCAAAGATTTTCTATCGTGTTGTTGATGTTGCCAACATAATCACGCGAGGCCGCCGACATGATACGTACAATTTTACCCCCCAGTGACCATTGTAAACACAATTGGTCAATTTTCGACCGGAGGCAATACTAGTTCATGTTAAAATCTTCCTTGCGGCAGAAAACTGATGGTGAGATAAAGATGTAGTATTTTTAATAATGACATTTCGTCCTTGGTGTGTAGTCGGCCAACTCACTCGCCACAAATTAGCTCTATTAATGTGGGACAAAGTTACGAAACACCTGTAGAGTCCACCGCACCTTAGTGCTACGCCATTATTATTCATAATGCGTCAAGCGCAGACGCTGTGACGAGTGTTTTCTCAGATATTTTGTAGAGCGGCCCTGACGGACGATCCGAGGTCGTCGGCTAACCGAAAGGACCGGAGCGGCGAGCTGGCGATAAAATATCTGTCAAAAGGTAGCGAACCTCATTATGGGCGTGGAAGTCGGCGCGATGCCTCGACAGAAATCGTACGTACGGTCGGCCCCGGCCCGTCTGGCTTGAGACTGAGAGGATGCGGAGGGAGATTAGGCCATTACGCGCGCGAGCGCGGGCAGTGACGGCGCGTCATCGGCAGCGGCAGCGCCGGCTAATGGGATCTGTCTCTGGTTTCAAGCGCGGCCGCCTCCGCCTCATCGCCTATTCACCTGCAGCCGCCGCCGCGGCCATTGTCTCTGGCTCCGCCCCCTCATCAATATGGAACACTTTAAAAAGTCGTGAGTGGCTTTTATTGGTCCCGCCTGGGACAGACGCGTCCAGCCGATCCGCCGGACGCGCTGGTTCGGTGCGAGGTCACAGAAGCATCGCTCTTATGTCGTTACACTTCGTGAGGGAGCCCTACGAGGCACCATCAAGTTGACGGCATCACAGTTACCATCATCATACCTAAATCGTAGCCATAAAAGTTCTCTACAGATCAGGAACTGTTCAGTATCATCATTAGAGGTAGCACTTCGATTTGTTACTAGCTTACTCGGCACTGCTTCGGCAGTTGCTAATATGGATATACACCCCAATCTCCTCTCGCTATCCCTCTACTCCTCCCCCTCCAAATGGCCACTTTCTTCTCCTCCTTAACCCACATATCATCCATCTTCCTCCATTCTCTGTCCATCTCCTCCTTCCCCTCCACCTACCATCCCCTTAGTCTCCTCCCCCTTCAAATTCGAATGTTTTGTAATTCTATAGGACCAAACTACCTTCGTCATCAGTCTCTAGACTTACAAACTACTTAAACTAATTCTCTTCATAATTCATGGATTGGGACACAGCTGATTAGATTTTGTAAGTGGAAGTAAGTACCAGCAGCTGTATAGAAATTCCTTATTTAATTTGGCGCGGCAGGTTTCGGTGCTTCAATTACATCTTCAGGCCCCCATTATGTAAGCAAAGTAAAGCAGTCAACAATCCGAAGATTGGTTTGAACACAACAGTGCTTTACTAGGCATGATCCTCTTTGGAGGTGGTATGCCGTTGCTATTCCGTTCAACTGCTCTTCCGGGTCCTTTGCTGTCTCTGACAGAATTACTATGTCATCGGCAAAACGCAATGTTTTTAATTCTTCACCCTGAACTTTAATTCCTTCTCCAAATTTCTCCATGCATTCCTTTATAGCTGAAAGGTGCATATAAGATGAAGATTAATAAGAGCAAAACTAGGCTAGTGGAGTGCAGTCTAAGAAAATCAGGTGATGTTGAAGGAACTAGATTAGGTAACAAAACAATAAAGGAGGTTAATGAGTTTTGTTACCTGGGCAGTAAAATAACAAATGATGGTCGCAGTACAGAGGATATAAAATGCAGAATGGCAATGAGTAGAAAAGCATTCTTGAAAAAGAGAAATTTGTTAACATCGAATATTGAATAAAGCCTAAGGAAGTCCTTTCTGAAGGCATTTGTGTGGAGTGTTGCCTTGTATGGGTGTGAAACATGGACGATAAACAGTGCGGACAGGAAGAGGATAGAGGCTTTTGAAATATGGTGCTACATAAGAATGCTGAAGGTTAGGTGGGTGGATCGCGTAACTAATGACGAGGTACTGAACAGAATTGGGGAGAAAAGAAATTTCTGGCATTGACTAAAAGAAGGGATAGATTGGTAGGGCACATTCTTAGACATCAGGTAATTGTGAATTTAGCGTTGGAGGGAAGTGTAACTGTCATTAATGTCACATTTACATAATGGAGCATTTGAACAGGGTAGCCGTAAATTTCTTCGTCTATTCGTGTCACAATCTCAACGACTACTGATCAGTAGTCGTTGAGATTGTGACATGAATGGACGAAGAAATTTTCGAAAATATTCAAATGTTTGTGAAGCCTAAGGGACTTAACTACGGGGTCAACAGTCCCTAAACTTACAAACTGTTAATGAACTACCTGATACTAAAGACGACAGAAACATCCATGGCCGAAGGGGGAATAGAACCCCTGACGGGGAACGGCCTCTCACATCGGAACATAGCACCTCAATGCGCTTGGACACTCCGCCGCTGCAATAAATTTACGGCTATCGGTATAAAAGGATACCCTGTTAAAATGTGCCATTAATGACAGTTACATAACGGGGTCCTGAATACATAACTGAAGCACCGAAACCGGTCGCGCAAAATTAAATATAGAATATCTATATAGCTGCTCGTACTGCCTTCCACCTACAAAAATCTAAGTTATACTAGCCTAAGGAAAACACACACACCCATGCCCGAGGGAGAATTCAAACTTCCGACGCGGGAGACTGCGCGATCCATAACGTGGCGCTCCAGACCACTCGGCTACTCCCGCGCGGCCCTCTTCCTCCTTCTCCTCCTCCTCCTCCTCCTCCTCCTCCTCCATCCCCCTTGTTTTCTTACATCATCCCCCTTCATTCTGAAATAAGCAATGGTATGTGTAATACTGAATTTAACTGACGAAAAAAGAATATACAAAAGTGTAGTAAATGAAGCAGATAAAATGGAGTACAGATGACTATAAAATGATAGTGACAGGAAGTGCAAAATGGTAACTGGCCAGAGGACAAATGCAAATCTGTAGAAGAACGTATAAGTAGGGGAAATATAGATACCTACAGGAAAATAGAAGAAACGTTTGCAGACAAGAGAACCAACATCATGAATAACGAGAGCAAAGATGGTAAACCAGTTCTGAGCAAAGATCGGATTTCTGAAAAGTGGAAAGAATGTATAGAGGGACTCTACAAATGGGATGAATGTCCAGACAATGTTGTAGAAAGGGAAGAGGAAGTAGATGGAGATAAAATAGGAGATACTGCAGGAGGTCAGTCAAATTAGTCGGACCGCCATGAAGTGTTGCTTTTGTATATATGCGGCAATTAATTATAATTTTATAGGCTTTCGTATGGATACAGGCTCGCAATCGATGTTGGTTGTGAAATGGCAAGTCAAGAAATACACTTACAAGTGAAGTTAATGTGACTAACAGTCAAAAGCTGTAGTGCAGACCGTTACGAGAGGTACAAGTAAAAAAAAAAAAAAAAAAAAAAAAAAAAAACCTTTTAAGTTCTGGAAGTTACCGACAGCAATCTGGAACCATGGCAACCAAAGTACCGTAGCAGCTCGGTTGAGAATCAATGGCGCTTCGTGGTTGTGGTCCCACAGATTCTCGATTACGTTTAAATCCCGGAGTATTGGTGGCAAGAGGAGTACGGTAAACTCTTGGATCCACACACGTATACTGCGAGATGTGCGACTCGTTGCAGTGTAGACGCCACCGTGGCGAAGAAAACTAATGTTCTCGTAGAAGTTAACATGGAATCTAGGATAAATGCTCACTTGTGTTGATCCATTGTGCATTTCAACATGTCGAGATCACCCAAGGCATCCCACGAAAACATTCCCCAGACCATAACGCTCCCTCTGGTGCCCTTGACCCTTCCGACAATTAATACAAGATGTTTGTTTTCAGACATTTAACGTCTTACACGAAAACGGTTATCTGTCGGATTGAGCACCGAACGTAATTCCTATGAAATCTGGTCACCACGCAGGGGACATCCAGTTGCAGAGTTGTCGAGCAAATACCAGCCTTCGTGACCAAAGTACTGCAGTCAGTATAGGTGCATTAACCTGGATCCTGCTGCGGAGGCCCATACACAGCAACGTTTATCAACGGTGGTGCTTCAATCCAGGCGAACAATTGCTCAATAGTTACTCGTCTATTCGCCACTACACATCACTGCCGCGACCGTTTCATTCCATTTATCTATGATCCATGGTACACCACTGTTGTCTCTACACCGTTGTAGGATAGCACAATTCAACCATGCACGGTATACTTTAAACCGTGGCGGCATGCGAGCAATTTGGAAATCATTCTACTCTTGGCCCGAATGGCAACACCTTTCCATTTTGGAGAGCAAATAAATCACTTCGTTTCCGTATAATAACTACTGCCATGTTGCCCGTTTCGCCCCCGCCCTCCATTCCACACGTTACGCTTGATATACCATCAGCTGCTAGTGCTGCCACCAACCAGCTGTAAGTGGATGCTGCACGTTTCAAATATTATGAATTATTCGAGAATGGAATGGGAGATAAAGAGTATAATGATGGTTCGATGAACACTCTGCCAGGCACTTAAATGAGATTTGCAGAGTATCCCATGTAGCTGTAGATGTAGATGTTGACGACGTCGAACGAAGGCAGTAATCACGTTATGTCACTGGACATTGCATCCAGTTGTTACAAGAAACGTTTGTCGCTGACTGCCAGCTGTCATAGATGCAAGCTTTATTAATGTAATAGGTGATATAGTCACTGAGAAAATATGTATAAGTTATTATGTAGTTATATATAAACAGTACACTTGTACTGTTTTAGGAATTGATGGCGTACGTAACACAGTATCAGTGGGAAGTGGAATAAAAATGAAATTCTCCGCACATGGAGGCGAAAGTAGTGTGGACACAGTCACTGTCCGTGGAATCGCATTCAGGATAACGGCGGTTCAGACACGCCTCCGGCCATCCCGATTTAGATCTTCCTTTATTTTCCTAAATCAGTTTCTTGATACAAAGTAACCGAGCATGTTCTGAAGAGAGAAAATCGACTACGATGCCTGAAAAATCTATAATTTGGCGCTCGGCTATCACAAATGTCAAAGTACGTCATTACCACAAGATAGAAAGGGTTGATACTAGGAAGCAGCAAAGAGCAGTACAATATCCGAGTTAGCACGTACAGTACTACAACCGAGATCTTAGAGCAGAGGGACCGCTACAGTAAACTATCAAAAGTCGGTATACATTATTGGTGAGAAAACTGAGTTTGCAACAAGTGTCCAATCTGAAAGTGTCTGATAGCCGATACATCGTGGCAAGAAGTCGCCATTATCAGGCTGCAAACCAGAAATTTCTTTGCTGTAGTAGCAACTTCTTTGTTCGGAACGAGCATTGTTTCACGCTCCTGATGTAAGGGATTCCAAATAGTAGCACCGAGTTGTACTTCATAAGTTCTGTTATTTCAGAATGTACGAGCACGTGCAGAAAAGTAATGACTTTATATCCATTATTTAAAAACACTTAATCCAGTTGAAATGAAACCAACTTCATTAACATTACATAACCAGTGTAGCAATGAATATAGGACAATGCTTTCAACAAGACTATTATGTTGATATCCTCTCTGTAGAATGTTTGACTTCGTTGACTGAATCACAACGTCACCTATTCTGCTTGCAGCGCTTTATCACTATCCAAATTAAGTTCAAATGTTCATATGTTTGTTAAGCTTACGGGACTTAACTGCGGAGTCATTAGTCCCTAAACTTGCAAACTATAAACTAACTTATTCTAAAGACAGCACAAACATCCGTGCCCGAGGGGGATTCTAGCCCTCGACGAGGAACGAAATTAAGTCCTCGGAAGTGTTCTTTAAGGTATGGAAACAAATGAAAATTTGATGAAACCGAGTCGCCGCCTAAGGAGTGTATGGAAGACCATCCTTTGTAGTGAACACGAGGCGTTGTATCCTTTCATATTTGCAACGCTCATGTGTGGGTGACCAGTCACGCTGAAGGTGAAATACTCCATGGAAGAACAACTTCTTCGTAACTGTGCTTTCAGTCTTCACGCTATTCAACCTGCCGCGACATCTATATATGTGCATATGACGAAATTGTCTTGAGTGTGTGTATGTGTATGTATGTATGTGTGTGTGTGTGTGTGTGTGTGTGTGTGTGTGTGTGTGTGTGTCGGTGTCGGTGTGTATTCTCATCTACTCCTAAACTAATGGAACGACGTCAATCATTTTTACACAAATTTCTTGCCGCCAGAAAAAAAACACTGTAGTTGTAAGCACCACCACCACCACCACCAACTAAGACACGTAGTTCTCGACATATGACGTCATAAACAATGAAACTTACGAAAAGTACCACAACATGCTACAATTTTTCGCATCTTCGTATCTAATGAACCAATTTGAATTAAACTTCGTACAGGCATTCTTTACCGTCACGCAACGATAGCTGCGTGGGTAAGAACCGCCTATGTTACAAACTTCAGGAGATGTGACGTCGTAAACAATAATAATGATTTTGCAGCCAAGATCGCATTTTTCATTTATGTTACCGGTTTCGGCGTGCTCGACGCCGTCTTCAGACCTGTCGTATTTTACATATCCTCACAACATTTTTTACATACTAAAAGAGTACATCCAGGTTGAGGCGTCACCAAACATAAAATTTCTAGTCACAAATAAAATATATACATTCATCTTCGAATAGTTATGAAGCGAGGTACTTGAAGGTCTAAGTTCAAAATTAATTGAAATTCAATATAACACTAACAGTTAGTGTTATACTGTCCTTCAATTAATATTGAACTTAGACTTTGAAGTACCTCGCTTCAGAACCATTGTAAGATGGATGTATATATTTTATTTGTGACTAGAAATTTTGTGTTTGGTGACGCCTCAACCTGGATGCACTCTTTTAGTATGTAAAAAATGTTGTGAAGTGATGTAAAATACGACAGGTCTGAAGATGGCGTCGAGCACATCGAAACCGCTAACATAATAAATGAAAAATTCGATGTTGCCTGCAAAATCATTATTAAACAATTATAGATCACCCCATTGAACAATGAGTTCCTTATATATGTAAACAATAATCTTTGGGAAAAACTACCACATGATGTGACCCATGATAAACTAGTCTGTTTCATCCAGTATTTCAGAATGATAGCATTAAGCAACCAGTAACAATCTATACACCTAATTTCATACCTTTAAGAAACTCGTTCTTGCTGACAACCCCAACAGAAATGAAGGAATGAGGTTTATCGCTATGTGAACAGGTCGAGCAGATGCGAGTTAACGTTTCCCAATACAGTATTCGTCATTTGTATGCTCCAATGGATGGCATAATCAGTAATCAGTGCCGGAATTGGCGTCCGTGGTGTTCTACACCACGTACTAATGTGGATGATCCACCACGGGATCCACCCTTAGAGCCGCTGTAACTAATGATCTATAAACTATGGAAGATCTACTAATTTTTATTTCCAGCAGTGGAAGTGAGGACGGATCCTAGCTATGAACCACCATGGTTGTACACCAGTGTTTCTGATCCTTTTCGAATATCCGACCCTCTTCCATGTAAATATATTCTGGAGACCCACCCCCGCCCCCCACCCCGCCGACCTCCACCCCACGCTCCCCATAAATTATAACAAGACTATATCTCAATGGAAACAAATGTAATTTTCTTTCTTTTGCTTCAGCTGTCTTTAATTTAATTTAATTTTATTTTTTTAGTTTTTGTATTTTCGGACTGGAACACATATCCTTTTTATATATGATTTCAGACAGAGAAAATGTATTTTGCTTAACCCTGTTATTCGCAGTGTTATACCTGGACAACAATGTATTAGAAGTTGATTTATACCGTATTTTATGCATCAATCCTTAAAGTTGCATTTTTGTTGATGAACAACTTGCTTCTAGTACGACATTTTGCCGCTTGGTATGGCGTGTAGTCACTTCTGAGGCATTAATCTGTCCATCTTGAAGGTTGTGTTGCGTTGCCGTCTGTAAGTGCCTGAGAGTGTGAGCGTGAGTTTGGCTCCTTTTATTTTATTCCAGCAGAGAATTGTCTTGTCTTTGGAGCTGTGGCGAAGGTTGCATTATTGATTTGGCAGTGTTAATTATCAACAAAATAACGTCCAAGTAATAAAATACCTCGATACAAACGTCTCTGTTATGCATGAAATACCTGACATAAAAAATAAATAGTTGGACAGACAATTTTAAAAGACATAGTTTGATGTTTACTGCACTGTATTAATACCGAAAATACTGAATTCTAATTTATTCAAAGCGTTTCACGCAAGACTCAGGAGCAAATTAAGCTTATTAAGAAAAATTCCAAATGTAATTCGCTCCGTTAGCCGTGCGGTTTAATGCACCGGTTTTCCAGACAAGGAAGCGTACCAGCCCCGGGTTCGAATCCGCACGGCGGTTTAACAAAGGGGGTGGTTTTTAAGCGATTTTCCGCGTCCCCCTAGATGAATGACGGGCTGGTATCCAAGTTCCGCCTCAGTTACACGATTCGTAAACATTTCGTAACAGTTTACACTTTCACACATGGAACAATATACGCAGACATTAAAGGTACAAATTTCCTCCTGGGGTGTAGGGGTGGCGACATAAAGGGCATCCGGCCACCCCGTAAATGTTAACACGCCGAATTTGAATTAAATATAGCCGACCCTGCATGTGCGGCCACAAAGAGGAAAGAAAGAAAGGTCCAATTGTAAAAACAACTTGTAAAGAAACGTATTTTTTTTCGATATTTGCAGAATGATTTATTCAAATATTCCAATATTTGTAGAGCTTATGGGACTTAACTACGAGGTCATCAGTCCCTAATCTTACAAACTATTTATGAACTACCTACGACTAAGGACGGCACAAATACCCAGCCCGAGGGGGGATTCCACCCCCGACCGTAGTGGCCGTGCAGACTGTGACTGACGCGCCGCCGGCCGCGGTGGCCGAGAGCTCCATTCACGGTCTGCACGGGCACTACTGCCGGGAGTTCGAATCCCCCATCGGGCATGGATATTTGTGCCGTCCTTAGTCGTAGGTAGTTCATAAGTAGTTTGTAAGATTAGGGACTGATGACTTCGTAGTTAAGTCCCATAAGTTGTACAAACTTTTGAACATTTTGAACTGACGCGCCGCAGAACGCTCGGCCACCGCGGCCGAAATAATTTATTATATCGTGTTGTTTTACCAATCGATTCGTTCTTGAAGACTTTATGCTTATCCAGCAATAACACAGTTTATTGTAAAACAATCTGTGATCTATTGAATTCATAATGAATGTTCCACAAGGAACTCCGTAATTTCAACAGTAAACAAATTTCCTGAGGCATACGTTTTTGTATTACTAAACCCCTAGTTATTTTAACAATGGAAAAACCGATAGGATAGTTGTGTGTGTATAGTTGTCTGAATGATTGCGTGAATGTATGTGTTTCTTTTTCTGACGGAGGCCATGGCCGAAAATTTAAGTTGTGTGGATGTGATTATTTATTTTTGTGTCTGTCAGCAGTTCAGCGAGCCTCTTTACGGCGAGCTGAACCCCTAGTTATTTTATGGTGTCACTACCTCCTCCTGTGACAGCATGGCTTTGCGACTCACAGATTGAAAAACACTGTTGTAAACTATTTAGGTCGCGGTGGAGTAGCCGAGCGGTCTAAAGCGTCTCGCTGCGGAGCACGCGGGGTTGCTCGCCGTGGAGGTTCGAGTCCTCCCCGGGGCATAGTGTGTGTGTTGTCCTTAGGTTAGTTTTCCTAGGTTTAAGTAGTTTGTAAGGTACTGACTGATGAGCACGCAGTTTGGTCCGATAGATTTACAAACGTTTGAACATTTGAAACTATCTGGAATGGGGCGCGGTCTAGAGGTACAGACAGTTACGTAGCGAATCTGACAGGAGACAACTGAGGTATTAACTCCCACTTCGGTAAACAATCAGTAGCTACAGAGTGGACACGGCAGTTGTGGAATTGTTATCTTCGTTTCGTATTTCAGATTTTATTATCGTTTCTCAATACCCTCCAGCTTAGACTCTCTACACGCAACGAATGGAAATTGGAACGAGAAAAAGAACAAGAAGTAAAAATGTAGGAAGCGTGAAGCGCGCGCGCATGCTGCGTGGTGTATAATGCAGGGCAGAGCGGCGGCGCTGGCCTCACGGAAGCTCATTAAGATGGCCGCGCGGCACAAAGACACGGCGACCCCCCGCCGGCCGCGCCAGATAAATCACCTCGCTGGCTGCGGCTGCGGCTGCCGTGACGCTGGAACAGGTTACAGCCGCCGCTAACGAGTCCTGCGGCAAGCTGTCAGCAGAGGGTCATCCCAGCGCTGCTGCCGATCTAGGGGTGGCAAAACCCCACCGCGTAAAACCGATTTTAGTTCTTTCTAATCACCACTGTTTTCGGTATTCATTTGGTGTCGGTTGTAACCGGTTTTTAGTTACTGCTAATAACAGGGTAAAAACACCGGTATAACTACTTTCTGTAATAGTGCTTCAAAAAGTTTTTAGATAATTAAAAAAAAATAAAAATAAAAACAGTAATATTTACTACTAAAATCTCCTCTGCTATAAAATATTTGGTTATCGTATAAACAAGATAAGGCGATCAGTGATAACTGAAGAACAATCCAGAATCAAAGACTAGTTTCTAAAGAGAAATATATCAAGTTGAACAGAGGAAATTATGAGAGATGTGAGAAGTTCCAATACTTGGGAGTGCTGGTTACGGAGGATAGCAGGATAAAAAGAGAAATAAAATCAAGAACTGCTGCAGGAAATAGAGGTTACTGGGCCCCGATGAAGACCCTTCAGTCACGTAGCCTGAGCAGAAAATCGAAGGTGACTGTCTATCGAACAGTCATAAGACCTGTGGTGATGTATGGCTCAGAAACATGGCCAATGACTGTAGCAGAAGAAGAGCTCTTGAGAAGATAGGAGAAGAAAATATTAGGAAAGATTTCTTGAGCCGTGTTTGAGTCGGAACAATAAAGGATAAGGAGAAACAAGGAATTGGAAGAACTGTACGGAAATCCTTATTTGGTGACTGAAATGAAGTGTATCAGATTGAGATGGCTGGGCCATGCAGAGCGAATGTCGGACGATCGAACTGCCAAAAAGGTTTACACAGGAAATCCTGGTGGCAAAAGAAGCAAATGGAGGCCTCGGAAACGATGTCTGGAGGATGTAGAAAACGATTTGAAAAAGATATGAGATGGAGGAAACGAGCAGAAAATCGTCAGGATTGGGCTGTGGTCATCAGAGGCGCCAAGGCCCTACATGGGCTGTAGCGCCAAGGAGTAGGTAGTAAGTAAAATCCTTACAATATCTAACAACTTTTTTGCCTATTTCGATAATAGCAAGCTGGTACTTCGTTTCTTATTTTATTTCATCTCTAATATAATAACTCTGGAAGTAACAGTGCAATGAATACAATGGCCTTCTGATTCCTACGAAACGAGCAAAAGCACAGTGAGAATTTGTCGCTCGCTTAGTAACTATTGCTAAGTAACGACTGGTTTTCGAACGTCTCTTACAGTTCGATTTGGTTAAAGGCGATCTCAAATATATGTTTTTGACGTTAGAGCGTACATTTTTAATGAAATAAATCGCAATTTGCGATCACTTATGGCTTCACTGTACTAGGTTTAGATGTAACACCAATATGCGGCGAATGAAAATTTGTACCTTGTCGGGATTCGAACCCGGAATCTCCTGTTTTTTTTTTTTTTTTTTTTTTTTTTTGCTGAAGCGCCTTAGTCCCTTTTTTTTTTTTTTTTTTTTTTTTTTTTTTTTTTTTTTTTTTTTTTTTTTGCCTGGCTTCATTGCCGTTTTAGTCTTCTCAGTAAGAAAATTAAAATTTCCACTTCTCTAAACACAGAAATTAAAGTTAAATGTCTTCTTCAAACAAAAATGATACAAACATAGTTGAAATGAAAGTAATAGCTCTATGTAACTCAGTTCTTGTATTGCACTGTGGCTGGCTGCTAAACTAATATTAGAAGTGCACCTCGCCGATCCCCAACGCGCCTCGCGTTGGAGTCGGGCACGTCTTCTCGATAGATTTTAGAGTAAGTTCCATTGACCTGATCAGTTCTAGCTCTAAGTCGGCGAATATAGAAATTAACTTCTCATACCCGGTACTCCCCAACTGCGCGGGGGATCGCTCATAGCACTTCCTATAAAGTTAGCAAAGTAAAGTTTGTATTTCTTGTGGTTCTTGATCGTAGAATGCCGTTCTTGTAGCAATGTCCAAAAGTCAAGTGCGTTCTTGGGGCCTTCTCTGAAAAGGTAGAGGACTGTCAATCCTCGAATCCAAGTTACTGCATTGGTCTTTGTTCGGGGGTAGTATGTCTCGTCCGGGTAGAGTAATATCCGTGGTTCGATATCTTGCGGAGCAACTCGAAGGAAAAAAGCTATAATTTTTTGCGCCAAGCTCCACGCTTCTTCGGAAGTGCCGCATGTCAGACGATGTACTTCATTATCCAATTCATTGCACTGAGTACACAGAGGCGTGACCACTCTATGTATAGCATGTAATCGGGCACGCGTCATGAATTTTCCATTGACGATCTGATACCACAGCGTACGTGTCTCTGTGTCAAGAAACGCATGGTGCACTGCCCGCCATACCACTGTCCACGTTACTGTCGGATGCCGTCTCTCTGTCACGTTGCCTGGTCGTACTCGTAACAGTAAGCAATATATGTCGCGTGCTGTTGTGGTCCTGGTAGTCGGCAGGTCCGCTTGTACATAACTGTACTCGAGGAAAAAGGTACGAATATGGGCAAGAGACGGTGATATGTGACCGACAAAAACTGGCGCTCTCTGAGAAGGTGGTGCTAATTCCTCTTTCAAAGTGCCAGACAGACTTGACTGGTGTCGACGCCACATCTTGGCCATCGTACTGACATAAAGAGCCACAGCGCGGTCGCGGACATGGACAAGTCCGAGGCCCCCTCGCTTAATGGGGAGGGTGAGAGTTTCGTATCGGACTTTGAAAATGAGACCTGCGCTCACAAAGTATCCAAAGGCCGCTAGGAGGCAGCGTGCCATAACCACCGGCATCGGGAGCACTTGCGCCAAGTGTGGAATGCGCGATGCCAGGTGAATGTTCACAAAAGTGACCCGTTGCATCATGCCTAATGTTCTTAACATGTTATCTCGAACACTCGTTCTGATAGACTGCAGGAGCCGTCTATAGTTGAGCGCTGCCGTGCGTCTGACGTCGTTGGTGAATGTAATTCCCAAACATTTCATTGTGTCCATCAATCTTAACGGTGCCACGCTGTTATCTGGCAGCCCTCGTCCAATGTTCATAGCCCCAGACTTCGCCATATTAACGCGACTTCCTGTAGTCGAACCATACAGATCAATCCAGCGTAGTGCTGTTCGTATCTCGTCCCCCGACCGCGCCAGGAAGGTAAGGTCGTCTGCATATGTTCTGCAGATGAATGTGTGGCCCCTGAACGTCATTCCTGTTAGCTTGTTCCTAAGACCACAAAGTAACGGCTCGATAGCTATGGCGTAGAGCACCGACGACAGTGGACACCCTTGCCGCACAGATCTGAAGATTTTGATTGGTCCTACCGCACGCCCGTTCACGAGCACTGTGGAGGAAGCACCGTGGAGTAGTCGCATTACTACGGTAACGAAGTCGTGTGGAAAGTTCATTTTCGTCATCACTTTTGTCATGTACGCATGGCTCACTCTGTCAAAAGCGCGATCAAAGTCCACGGACACCAAAACAGCATTGAGACGACAGGTTGTTGCCAATGCTATCACGTCGCGGTAGTCACTGAGCGCTGTCTGGATATTGCTGTCACCACCGAGTGACGTTTGATCAAGGGAGATAATTTGGCGGAGGACGCGTTTGATGCGAGCTGCAAGTATCCTTGTGTAGGTCTTAAAATCTGAGTTGAGTAGTGTCAGCGGCCGGTAGTCTTGTATTCCTTTCCCACCTGACGGTTTGGGGACAGGAATTATCATTCCCTCCACAAAGGCTGATGGAAGAGGGGTATGTGGAGACATCAGTTCTCGGTACATATCAGTCCACCGAGGCAGCATGAGAGTTTTGAATGTCCGATAAAATTCTAACGGGAGTCCGTCCGGTCCAGGTGATTTGTTTGCTGCGCTTTTCCCCAGAGCTTCTGCCACTTCATCTTCCGTAACCTCTGTCATGAGTAATCCTTCAGCCGTCACATCAAGGGTACCCGACAGTGTTTGTGGAACTTCATCAAAAGCTGCCTCATTGTGTTCCACTCTGTCGTATAGGTGTCGGTAATGTTCCAGAAAGGCTGTGGCAATATCTTTTTGCGATGTTAGACTGTTGCCATCCGGCAAGTCGACGACATGTATTAAGGCTCTCCGACTGCGTCGTTTCTCCCTGATGACGTGGTGCATCGATGGTGGTTCTCCCTGTACTCGGTCAAAAACTCTAGCTCGGATGACAGTGCCTTCTAGGTTGCGGCGCATTATAGATGTTATCTGAGCCTGTACCCGTTTGACTGCAGATTGCCGATCTGGTGAAGGTGCCTGTGTTGAGAGCTCCCGTAGCGTCGTAAAATAGAAGTCCACGGTGTTCCGTCTCCACAAGGATTGTTCTCTTCCGTATGCAATCATCGCTCGGCGTATAGCAGGCTTGGCGCAGTCCAACCACCACTGTAGTGTCGTGGGGAATGTCGGTAGGCGTCGCTCGCAGGTGTTCCAAGCGTCTTCTATTAAGCGTCTGCACTCCGGATCCCGGAGGTGTGCGACGTTCATTTTCCAGGTACCTCGACTCCTCCACACTTTCTGGCGTTGGAGTTCGATCGTGCATATGTATGCGGTATGGTCTGAGAAGGCAACGGGCCACAATTCAGCATCAAAAACAGCATTTGTGAGACCACGTGTAACATAAACTCGATCAATACGACTTGCTGAATGACTGGTATAGTATGTGTATCCGGTCCGGTTGCCATGGACGCGTTCCCAAGTATCGATCAAGTTCATATCTCTCACCAGCAGTCGTAACTCTTGACACGAGGTGAAATGTGGGTATTGGTCTTTCGGGTCAAGCACACAGTTGAAATCACCTCCAAGTAAAAAGTGATTATATCGGCCCAAGAAAAGAGGAGCAATCTCCTCTGCATAGAATCTGGCACGATCCCGCCTTCGGTCTGTACCTGACGGAGCATATATGATGATGATGCGGAGCCCAAGTACTGTCAGCGCAAGCCCCCGTGCTGACGGCAGATATACCACGTCTTCAGCATCGATACCGTCACGTAAAAGTATCGCCGTGCCGCTGGCGCTGTCATGCGTTGGTGTAATATATGTGTTGTACCCAGACAGTGCGGGAAAACTGTCTACATTGACTTCTTGTAGTAGGACTATATCAACATCCGACGCCCTCAACATGTCCTTTAATAGCTCTAGTTTGACGTGTGCACTAATCGTATTGATGTTGATGGATGCTATTCGATATGCCTGTTGCTGCACTGCACGTTGAAAAGCGTTCATGATGCTGGAGTTTGTTGGTGTGGCGTTGAACATCTGTTGAGTGCTGTCGTGTCCTTCGGAACCTTCCGCATCTCCTAAGTGACTAGTGTTTGGGTGAGGTCGCGGCCGCTGCCGCGTCCGTGTCGTCATTCATTGAGTCATCATCATCATGATCCTCAGACCAGACGATATGAGGCAAATCTCGTTGAGATATCCCCGCGTGGCTTTGCAATGGCAGTGGATCTGTATCAAGGTTCGTCGGCGGACCCACTTGTTGGTCTCCGATGAACGACGTCAGATGTTTCTCGTGTACTGGGCGGTTTGCGTCGTTCTGTTTTGCGGCGAGAAGGGACTCCACGTTTGTGCTTTCAATTTCATTATCCTCACTGTGTGTTGCAGCGTCTCCCGTGGAACAGGTGTCCGACGTCGATAGACGGCGTTTCTTGTGCCGCTTCGGCGATCGTTGCTTGCGTGTGTGTATCTCTGTATCAGATTGTGGCAGCGAATCCCGGCTTTCAAGAGCGACGGCGGGTGTGGGTGTTGCCATGTCAACGTCCATTCGTGCTTTCGGCTCTTTCTCTTCAGCCGTCGATGTCGACAGAGAAATTGTGCTCTGGTTGTGCGGAAGCACATCTGTGTCAGCGGCCACCAATTCTGACGGTTCTGGTATCTGTTCTTGTGGAATGGGTGGGTCAATATTCGGCGTAGCGCCTCTACGGAGCACATTGACGTATGACAGTGGGAGTGACGTCGGCGCGGACGTTAGCACAGCTTCTCCTGTTGGTACTTGTGCGATCCTCCGCTGCATGCACTCAGAGCGAACGTGTCCTTCTTTACCACATCCTGAGCATGTCTTCGGCTGGCCGTCGTATATGACTACGGCCCTGCAACCTCCTATGAACAGGTAGGACGGGACGTGTTTGGTAAGTTCGATCCGGATTTGCCGAACCCCGTTAAGAACTGGGTACGTCATAAAAGTGGACCACTTTTCCGCAACATGACTGAGCACCGTACCATAAGGTTGGAGCGCTTCAATCACGAGTTCAGATGGCACTTCGAATGGGAGTTCAAAAATGCGTTTTGTACGTAGTCCAAGTCCTGCATGATCAATAACCACATCGCCGACATGGCCGTCTGCGTGCTTAAATTTGAGTCCATGCTTATTAGCTCGAATTAGTCTTTCACATGCTTCTTCGCTGATCATTTTCAAGTAGACAACACTACTCAAGATAGAGAGGTGTATGCCTATGAGATCTTGTGGATCGATTTTAACCTCTTCTCGTATAAAGCGTTCGATTTCGTGAGCTTTAGGTCGGGCATATTCGTTCGAAAAGCTGATCTTATCGTCGACTTGCGCCATGAGTGAGCCATTCTATAATAGGAAATACTACACCCGCGAGAGCGGCGGAACACGTAAACAAGCGCGTGCGCGAGAAGCTCTGCGGCGGGACGTAAACACGCCCGTCCTCACCGCGTCGCTGCCTGACGCAGACTGTTTATTAGGCTGACGCGTTGACCACTCCGCCACCGAAGACACAGTGGCCAGCCCGACTGCAGACGACTCTTCCCTGCACGTCTCCCGCCACACCCAAATCTCCATTCACCACGCTGTCTCTTTCCTATACCACAGCCTATTTGTTCTGTAATGCTCGCAGCCACAATAGTGTATTCCCGCATCAGGAAGAACAGACCATGAGGTGTGATACGGGTATATACTATTGTGGCTGCATCACAGAACAAATAGGCTGTGGTATAGGAAAGAGACAGCGTGGCGAATGGAGATTTGGGTGTGGCGGGAGACGTGCAGGGAAGCGTCCTCTACTGTCGGGTTCGTCACTGTGTCCTCGGTGGCGGAGTAGTCAACGCGTCTGCCTAGTAAGCAGGAGATTCCGGGTTCGAATCTCGGCCGGGCACAATTTTCACTCGTCGCACATTGGTATTACATCTAAACCTAGTACAGTGAAGCCATAAGTGATCGCAAATTGCGATTTATTTCATTAAAAATGAAAGCTGTAACGCCAAAAACATAGATTTGAGATCACCTTTAACCAAATCGAACTGTAAGAGACGTTCGAAAACCAGTCGTTGCTTAGCAATAGTTACTATTCGAGCGACAAACTCTCACTTTGCTCTCGTGCATTGGTCCTCGGTGGCGGAGTGGTCAACGCGTCTGCCTAGTAAGCAGGAGATCCCGGGTTCGAAGTTCGGCCGGGCACAAATTTTCATTCGCCGCACATTGGTATTACATCTAAACCTAGTACAGTGAAGCCATAAGTGATCGCAGATCTCAAATCTGCTTCAATCGAAATGAAACTAGAATATGAAGTTGCTGCCGGTCTGCTGAAGTTGACTATCGACTTTTCGTGTCGTGCACCGAAACGCTGACGGTGTTTGGACCTTCGACCCGGCAATGTTACCACGCCTTTCTGTTCATCAACGCCGTAACTAGAAAGCGGCGGTCACCACCCCTCTGCGAGCAGGTAAAGCGGCGGCTAATTTAGGGTTAAAAAGTCCGGCAGAGGCGGCGCACAAGAGAGCGGGGCGTGTGCGGCGCGCCGGCCAAACAAGGCCATTGTTCGCGCGCTGACGTGCGTCCTATCTTTGCGGCAAGTCCTACAGTAAATACGGAGCCGCGAGGAGCGCAAAAATCGCACAAAGGCGCCTTTGTCGGCGCGGGCGTGCGCGCCTTTGTGCGCAGGGGTCAGCCGCAGCCGCAACGCAACCGGGACACTGGCGGGCGGTCGTGTGTTTGCTTACCCTTCCTCGCTGCGACTGAAAGGCGCTTCCGGCAGCCGCGGAGACTTCGTCTGAAACGGGCGGCTACAACTGACTACTGCACCATGTCCATATCGCGAGGGAGGTCCGTAGCCTCTCCACATAACACTTCAGGAAATCATTATTTTTTCACACCCGGAGTGAAGCAAATACGGTTTCTGAAACTTCCTAGCAAATTAAAATTGTGTGCCGGAACCGGGACTCGAACCTGGGATCTTTGCCTTTCGCGGGCAAGCGCTCTACCGACTGAGATATCCCGACGCGACTCACGATGCCGCCTCACAACTTTACTTCCACCAGTACTTCGCCTACCAGGATGTTTCATATCAGCGCACACTCCGCAGCAGAGTGAAAGTTTCATTTTGGAAACATCCCTTAGGCTGCGGCTAAGCCATGTCTCCACCATATCCTTTCTTCCAGGAGTGCTAGTCTTGCAAGATTCGCAGGAGAGCTTCTGTGAACATAGATTTGGAAAGTAGGAGGCGAGGTACTGGCAGAAGTAAAGTTGTGAGGCGGCATCGTGAGTCGTGTCGAGAAACCACAGTCGGTAGTGCGCTTGCCCGCGAAAGGCAAAGGTCCCAGGTTCGAGTCCCGGTTCCGGCACAGAATTTTAATCTGCCAGGAAGTTTCATATCAGCGCACACTCCGCAGCAGAGTGAAAGTTTCATTCTGGAAACATCCCTTAGGCTGCGGATAAGCCATGTCTCCACCATATCCTTTCTTCCAGGAGTGCTAGTCTTGCAAGGGTCGCAGGAGAGCTTCTGTGAAGTTTGGAAAGTAGGAGGCGAGGTACAGGGGAAGTAAAGTTGTGAGGCGGCATCGTGAGTCGTGTCGGAATAGCTCAGTCCCAATTCGCGTTCTTTACATTGACGTATAAAAATGCGAGCTTGAACGAATACGTACAATATATTACGGAAGAACATCCTAACTTCCGGAAATGCCCAAAATACAAAAGATTAGTGCAAAATTTTTTGTTCCACACGTTACCGTAATGATTTGAGAATTTGTTTCCATTTCTCGGTCCCGACAGAAGAGTGGAAACGCTCCTTGGTTACTTGGACATCACAGATTTCGAGATAATTTAGAGAACGAAAGAAAAAGTTACACGGATGAACAATTGAAACTAAGATCTGTAACGAAGCGATTGACACAGTACGAACAGAGAGGAAGACATACACGAAGGAATGGTTTTTCCTGGCAGCGTCTGTAGCAAATGTATGGTCGCTGGCTCTCAAATATGATTTCGTTTCTTGAGTTTTTATTTATTTTTATTGTTACATGGAGACTTTCATTTCCTACATTAGGGACAGTGGATGAAGGACCAAATTTGTTATTGCGGGTTTCTCCTGATGTTGTTTTTCTTTGATTTTTATTTATTTATTACGACTATGTAAAGTAGGCCATGGTGTGGCTCCGCCGACTGTAACGCACAGGGTTACGAGAAGTGAAAATAAGCAACGAGACAGACAGATGACGGACACGAGACGAAGCTTAGTGCTTGGAGATTACAACATGGATATCAACAACACGAAGAAGAGCACTGCGTGAGGACAGTCTGCTGCGAAGACCACGGAAAAAAAAGAGGATAACAACAATTGGCACCCAGTACATAAACCAAGAAGAAGTTTTTATTTACCTTCAGAAGAAAAAAAAAAAAAAAGAAAGTCGGTAGAGCGCTTGCCCGCGAAAGGCAAAGGTCCCAGGTTCGAGGCCCGGTTCCGACACAGTTTTAATCTGCTAGGAAGTTTCATATTATCGCACACTCCGCTGTAGAGTGAAAGTTTCTTTCTGGAAATACGGTTTCTTGTTTAAAGAAAGAGAATAGAAGTCACAAACTTCTATCGAGACATTAGTGTCAACTGTACAATGAACTACTTATTTTGCAAGAAAATATTTGAAAATATTAGACAATATGTTGGACACCATATTGGCGAAGACCAGATCGGCTTTAGCCAGAACAGATGATGTGCAGATAAACTATTTATTTTACAATAACTAATGGAGAAATTTAAAGCAGTAGGGAAGGAACTACACATTGCCTTTGTAGATTTAGCAAAAGCTTAGAATACAGTCTCTATATCTAAGCTGTGGGAAGCTATGAAAGATATAGGTATGGATAATCATCTCTCACAAATTATTACTGTAATGTACAGAGATAATGTGTTACAGATTTAACGAGGTTGAATTTAACGAGGTTGAATTTAACGAGGTTGAAAGTTATCAGAACCTATGAATGGCACTGAAGGTTTGCGACAAGACTGCATTATGTCAGCCATCTTTTTCAATTTATACGTAGAAGTGGCTCTCCGAAATTGGAAAAACAGCTCCAGACGAATGGGAATCATTGTTAACCAGTGGCAGACTAAGGCTGTCGGAGGCCCGGGGCGGAGCAAAAACAAATTTAGCCCCTCCCCCCGTCCATTTGGAAATACATGTATCACTATAAAAAAAAACTAACTTTTGAGATTTGAAGCCCCCCCCCCCTCCACACACACAGGACGAGAGGCACGGGACAGTCTGAAGAAAATAGCTTTCGAGATTTGGAGGCCCCAGATCTAGACGTCAAGAGAGCAAAAAAAAAAAAAAAAAAAAAAAAAAAAAAAAAAAAAAAAAAAAAAAAAAAAAAAACCTGCTTTCGAAGTATTTGGAGGCCCCTCAAGACGAGAGACCCAAGGCGGTCCGCCCCCTCCGCTGGCCCCAGTATTCCGCCTCTGCTGTCAACAATGTACAAATATTTTCATTCAGTTTGGCTGACGATAAAGCTATTACAGCACAAAATGATTATGACCATGACTAATGATACGGCGATTATACCACGATTTCAACAGATGGGTACTACAATTCAGTATAACAAAAACTGAATATCTGGTGGTGAATACTGACACTTTATTTGAAGTACACATCAATGACAAAGCAGTTATGAACAGGTAGAGATATTTAAATATCTGGGGTACATACTGACAAAAAACTGTATTGGACCACACAGAAGTAAAATACAGAATACAGCAAAGCGGAAAGGTGTTAGGGTGTATGAATTCTTTTTGGTGGGATAAGAATGTTTCCAACAACAATAAGAAAAGATAATGGTTGAGTCCGTGTTATGCTATGGATCAGAACTATGGATATTAAATGCCGATCTCAAAAGAAGACTAATAGCTTTGGAAATAAATTATTTGCATAGGAGTGCCAAATATCAAGAATCGAAAGAAACCCTAATGATGAAATAAGAGCTAGAATGAAGGCAAATGATAAAGAGATAGACAAAATTGAAAGAAAATCACTGAAATGGTAGGCACATATGATGAGAATGCCAGATCATCGGTGGACAAAGAAGATTTATGATATGGAAACCACCCGGCAGACTTAAGCGTGGAACACCACGACGTTCTTGGACAGATGAAGTAATGGAACATCGCAGTAATGACAAGGATGATGCGCTGGATAAAGAAGCTTAGCGGAGGATTACAAAAATACGAAAAGATGTTGTTATTAATTTAGCTCTGTTTTGAATATTATGTTATAATAATAATATAACAATTTCGTTTACTCATTGGCCTGGTGCCATTTGCAGCAGGCGTATGCGGCTCCGAGAAATGAACATGATTAACATTTCAGTGTAGACAAACATCATGGGCGATTGTACTGCCAGGTACAAGCGCTGCCTAAACTGAACACAATGCACATATACAAAATTTGGGGTTAATATAGAATCTAACATTTTTACAGAGATTGCCATTCACTCAGCAAGAGCTATATATATTAATGTGTAGAAAGGTGAATGGTTATGCTTTAAATGATTATGATCTGATCACACATTATAAATTGAGATACATACAATTTTTGTATACAATACACATTAAAATGATACACATACAGTTTTAAATATATATAGACTTTTTGGGGTGACAAGGCTTGTGTATGCTTGGATGGATGTGTGAGTGTGCGGTTGTGTGTGGTTTTTACAAATTTAGGCTGCTGTTGAAGACAGAGATTATACTGTTGAATATGTTTTAATTTTTGTTATTTAAGACGGATTCGGGATGTTTGCTTTGGTGTATGTAGATCTGAAGTGTCTCAAGGATGTCGAGTTTTCTGAATGCACAGGAAGTATGGATGAAAAACGAACTGAAAGAAATCCACAGCAAAAAACAAAGTCTCAATACTCACCTTTATAATGCAGGGCTACTGTTGGGAAAAATACTTCATCCACTAGAATATGACTCAATTATCGAAAAAGTTAGAAAATACACGAAATTCATTACAGAGAAGACGAAGTCCACACAGAAGAAAAAAACTCGCTCAACTCATCCAACAATTGCCACATAAGCTAAATAGTAGAAACAGCAAGAAACAAACATTCTACTCTCGCTTCATTAATGATACCGAGATAAAATTCACAGAAGAAGAAGAAGAACTCCTCAGCAAAGGGCTCAAACATAACATCCACGCCCCACTGGACCATAAGAAGCGAGAGAAGCTAACCACTAGCATCACGCAGATCTTAACCAAAAATGTTCAAATGTTTGTTAAGCTTATGGGACTTAACTACGGGGACATCAGTCCCTAAACTTACAAACTACTTATGAACTACTTACGAACTAGGACGGCACAAATATCCATGCCCGAGGGGGGATTCGAACCCCCGACCGTAGTGGCCGTGCTGACCGTGACTGGAGCGCCTCAGCCACCTCGGCCACCGCGGCCGGCAGATCTGAACCGTTGTACTATAGAAACAGAACGAAAGAATAGCAATCTGGCAAAAAATCAATGTTGTTATCGGAAAAGAAATTACCGGCACACAAGAAAAGAGAAGTCGTTCCCTCACGTAGGATAAAGTCTAATCTGAGCACAAATAATGCAATAGTTGTAAGGGCTGACAAAGGCTCCACGACTGCCATAATGAACAAAACAACATATATAGAGAAAACATTAAACTTTTTCCAAGCCAACAACATTATTGAAATAACTAAGGACCCAAGAGCCAGAATCTAAAGAGAAATTAAACTTATTTTAAACAACATAAATTTCCTGCTCACCATCCAAGGAGCAAGAAACATTGTATCAATGAGCCCACGATCACCTTACCTCAGATCCCAACCTAAGATACCCAAACAAGGAAGCCCCCTGAGGCTTATTGTGAACTGTAGAAACAGCCCCACATCCAAACTTAACAAAAAAAATGTTCAAAATACTTCAGTAAGCATACACATTTAACAATACGAGAACACTAAGAAACACAGCAGAATTCACCCAACACGTTGAAAAGATAATAGTTCCCGGTATGTATGTCATTTGACATACAAAACCTTTACTCCTTTGTACCAATAGATGCCACACTGCAGGTAATTAACGCTAACCAACAGACACACAAAACACTCCCTTCCACTCATATCACTGAACTAATGGACCTGCTTGAATTCACATTATCAAACAACTACTTAACTTTTAACAATAATTTTATAGGATACTTGCAGACTGTTTCGCAGTTTGATAGACCATTAGTGTCCTACATCAATATGTTCGTCTCCATTTCACCTACAACGTGGAACGTAGTAGTAAAGAGTTAACGTGTACACCTAATAAATGAAACCTTTTCTAAAAATAAAAAAGTACCTCTATTTCAACCACAAATTAGTGGTATACTGTAGAAAAGCAGTTATAGTTTACACCTTCGCATTTCGATTCACTCGACATTGTGATACGTTAGACAAATTATTTCTTAATTCCCTATGCCTTTCTATTAGCCCAGTATTTCTTCATTCTTTCTGATCTTGCTTTCCTTTCTTCTTCCAATATCTGGATAGTTCGTTTGGTTTTGGTTTGGAACCTCTGTTTCTTGTCTTTGGTTATTTGATTTGCAGTTTTATCAGTGACATAATTTCTGTGAACGAGGTTTTTCGTTACCATAAACCAGCTTGGGTTTGTGTTTGTGTTTTTTTTTCGTTTTTTTGTGAAAGTCTTATTTTTTAAAATTCTTTTATTGTTATTATTTTGTTAATATAGTTGTGTTCATATTGAGGATGTTCCCATAAAAATTAATTTTTAATTTCCTAATTGTATTTGATACTTTTTTCAGTCGTTTGGTAAAGGATTTCATTTCTAACGTGGATTAGATTATTATTTTGGCACTTGGGGTCAAGGATTTTTCCCAACATCTATATTTCTTTGATTTCCATCCTTTCCGCTCGGCCCTGGTTGGTAATGGACAGTGTTTCAGCTGGATACAGGACATCCCCAATGGAATGCGGTCTTAGAAAATCAGGCGATGCTGAAGGAATTAGATTAGGTAACGAAACAATTAAGGTGATAGATGAGTTTTGTTACTTGCGTAGTAAAATAACATGTGATGGTCGCAGTACAGAGGATATAAAATGCAGAATGGCAATGGGAAGAAAAGCATTTTTGAAAAAGAGAAATTTGCTAACATCGAATATTAATTTAAGTGTAAGGAAGTCTTTTCTGAAGGCATTTGTGTGGAGTGTTGCCTTGTACGGGAGTGAAACATGGACGATAAGCAGTGCGGACAGGAAAAGAATAGAGACTTTTGAAATGTGGTGTTACAGAAGAATGCTGAAGATTAGGTGGGTAGATCGCGTAACTAATGAAGAGGTACTGAACAGAATTGGTGAGAGAAAGAATTTTTGGCATACCCTGACTAAAAGAAGGGATCGCTTGGTAGGACACATTTTTAGTCCTCGAGGAATCGTAAATGTAGCATTGGAGGGAAGTGTGTGGGGTAAAAACCGCAGAGGAAAACCAAGAGACGCGTATAGTAAGCAGATTCAAGTGGATGTGGGTTGTCGTTTTTATGAGGAGATGAAACGCTTGCTCAGGATAGAGTAGAGTGGAGAGCTGCATCAAACCAGTCTCCGGAATGAAGACCATAACAACAACAACAGGGCATCCGATTTAATAACTGTGTTATAAGCCTTACTTGTGCATTCCACGGGGGACTTACTGTAGTATGTGTTTTTACACCCAATATATGAAACCTTAAAACCCTCAGTTTCACGTACAATTTTGTGGTACATGACAGTAAACAATTATTGTTTAACTTAATATATGGGACATTAAAAACAAATATCTAATGCACCTTCTTTTTCCTTCTTTTACTGACCGACCAAACTGTCACAAAATAAGCAATAAATGGAAAATTCGATGGAACAAGTCACATTAAAGAACTTTGTTCGATACTTATATAATTAGCTCAAAGAGTTTGTTTAACTAGCTCGAGTGTATCCTAGCTGTTGTTGACTGTCTTCTGTTTCGTTCAGTGTGCTGAACTGCCGTTTCAAGCGCCACGAGTCTCTCAGCAGCAGAGACGCTTCTTCCGCGTCAGCGGCATTCCTGCAGCCAATATCCGCTAATTTTGGAACTGCGCCTACAACTGTCAGAATTATTCCGGGAACGGCCAAGTTGGGGCCATCCGTGCCCTGGAGGCGCGGAAGTTCAGCATTCGGGCGGGACAGGAAGCCGAGGCGAGGCGAGGGAGTCGGACGAGCAGACAAACGGAGGCGGGAGGCGGCGCCGGGCCGCAGTGATACTTGGCCGGCGGGGGCGGGGGGCGGAGACGGCCCCTCTGACAAAACGACCGCCGCCCGTCCTGGCGCGCGCCAACAATTATGTGGAAATTTAATCATGTGCATACTGGCTGGCTTTCCGCGCCACCGATCACACGGGCCGCCACCCGGCGCCCGTTGTCCTGGGTTATTGCACGCACACACACACACACACACACACACACACACTCCCTCGCTCTAACCCTGCATTTTATGCTCATCCACCTTTGCGTCCCCCTCCAGAAACTGACATTCCTGCTGCACTGCTCGCGTTTTACGATAAAAAAATATTATTCTTCGAAATCTCATTTTCCCATACTGGCAACAACACAATAGCAAACCTTTTGAAGAGCCACATACCCATCTAATAGAAGGTAGAGTGACCTAGCATCGTAAAATTCGGCGAAAATGTTTTCAGCCTATATGTCTGTGTGTGAGAGAGGTAAACCATGGTTCGGAACCATATAAGGCTATCCTTATTTACTTTTTATTTTAATTTTATTTTCCACAAATCAACTTTGGCGAAAGCTTGGATAGTGAGTTTCATACCTATCCTTACCGAAACATCGAAGCGAGTTAGTGCTACGTTTCTAATGATCGTCCTCCAAAAAATGTTCAAATGTTTGTAATTCTATCGAACCAAACTGCGTGGTCATCAGTCCGTAGCTTACAAACTACTTAAACCTAGGTAAGCTAAACTAAGGACAACACACACACCCATGCCCCAGCGAGGCGTCGAAACTCCACGGCGAGCAACCGCGCGCTCCGCAGCGAGACGCTTTAAACCGCTTGGCTATTCCACCGCGGCGATCGTCCTCTTTTATACGAAACGTAAACTTACATTCCTCTTTAAGATGCAGACCATGTAGTTTATAGGGTGCATTTAATTCATTGTTAAGCAGCACATAAAACTATGATAGAAGATCAAAGTGGTATGCTGTAAGACAATAAAGTTATCCGAGTGATGCGTCGACATTTTCAAATGTTCAAATGTTTGTTAAGCTTATGGGACTTAATACGGGGTCATCAGTCCCTAAACTTACAAACTACTTATCTACTAGCTTATACTAAGGACGGCACAAATATCCATGCCCGAGGGGGGATTCGAACCCCCGACCGTAGTGGCCTGCAGACCGTGACTTGAGCGCTTCAGTCCCCTCGGCCTCCGCGGCCGGCTCGACATTTTCCAGAGACACCATCAACGAGCAGATCATATTAACATTTCCTTTGTAACGTTCAACAAAATAATATACATTCGAACGCCTAATCCCTACATTATTATCCAGTGTAAAGTTATAAAATTTTACAAACACACCAACGCCAATATGATATTCGTAAGTTGTTATAGAGCGTTAAGTTCAGAACGTGAATATCAATGCCTCAAAGCAGTCCAACGTCACTCTAAAATAGTCTCGAGAAATTCGATTTTCAAGTTCCCTGAGCGACTTCAATTACTAATGGTGGAATAGTTTTCAACAGTCAGGGTGGCTCTATTTGTAACGTTGGAGATGGGAAATCACTACTTGAAGTCTTCATTGAGTCATGGTTTTTAAATATAGATGTTCAATTGGAATATCAGCCTCACCTATAAATTTCTTGAAATATGTCCTCTATAACTATTCCCCATCCCCCTCCATCTATCTACCTCCCTCTCCAACCTACCCTTTTATCCATTTCCTCAACTCTTACTCCTGTCTACAGCCTTCTTCCCCATCCGACTGCATATTTCCCCTTTCCTTCGTCATAGCTACCCAAAACTAAGAAATTAAAAATTACTTCAAATTTTGCACTGTATTAGGAAGATAGAAGAAAGATACTATTACAGAAGAGTAAGCAACATAACAAAGCAAATAGAGAACGTTATTTACACGTGTGGTTACTACGTCGCAGAGGTAAAACACTCGACTCGTAATCGGGAGGACAGAGGTTCAAATCCTCCTCCAGCCATCCTGATTTAGATTCCGTGTGATTTCCGTTAGTCATTCCAGGAAAGTACCGGGATGACTGCTTCATAAAACACGACAGATTTCCTTCCCCATCCGTGACAAAAACTATCCGATTATATGAATTTTCTCTAATGACCACCATGTCGATTGGTCCTTTAAATCAACTGTTCCTTCCTTTTGTGACAGCAGTGTTTTGATTTACTCTGCTGATAACATCGTTGACGTAGCAGATACGGCATTGTTGCTGCCCGGTATGCGTGTATTACAGCAAATGAACAATTTAAATTCGAACCCTTCTAGAAGGCTATTCCATGAAATTTTGTTTCCTTCGTGTATTAATTTTACCACAGCTACTGATCGATCCGCAAATCAGAAGATCGTAACACTTTATTTTTCAATTACTGATACGTGTGTGTTCTTTTCGGGCATGTCCGAAAGAACAGACACTATTTTTTAACATTAACGGCCGTAATAAATCTGTAGAATGCACATTTACAGCACATCTTTGTGTGGCAGTGAAGTATAGAGAGTTGAAAAACTGATACAGGAGAATCGTTTCTGTTGTCTTGTTACAAAAACATTTTAAAAATCACGTTCTCTCACAAGATAACGAATGAGGAGTTTATCGGCAGAATCGGCAAAGAAATAAAGATAACCACACGGAACGGCCGCGAGGTCTAAAGCGTCATGCTACGGACTGGGCGGGTGTTCCCACCCGAGATTCGAGTCCTCCTGCGGGCATGGGTGTGTGTGTGTGTGTGTGTGTGTGTGTGTGTGTGTTATCCTTAATGTGACTTATTTTAAATAGTTTGAGAGTCTAATGACAGATCACCATAGCATTTAGGTTTACAAACATTTGGTTTGAAAGAATCAGATGGAAAACGTGATGGTCGGTTTCAACAAGAAGTCATAAGTCTGGCCTTGTACTAATAGAACCTATAAATTTGGAGGTGACGTAGAGGGGGCACAGTAGATAAATTTTACGTAGGAACCCAAATTCGGAAATGTCATAGAATGAGACTGTTAGCACTTAAGTTCTACCGCAACCTCTCTACTTTTCATAGATTAGGTGCATAGATGTTCAAATGTTTATAAATCTATCGGACCAAACTGCGTGGTCATCAGTCCGTAGCTTACAAACTACTTAAACCTAGGTAAACTAACCTAAGGACAAACACACACACACCCATCCCCCAGGGAGAACTCGAACCTCCACGGCGAGCAACCGCGCGCTCCGCAGTGAGACGCTTTAGACCGCTCGGCTACTCCACCGCGGCGTAGATTAGGTGTAGGATGGGACGAAACAACCTAAATAAGAGCGAGGAGCACAATGAAGAATAGAAGAGAATTCGTTTTGTCGTTGTGTGACATTTTTGGAAAAGACTTTCACTTTAATACTTGATATTATCAACTCCCGTACCTATTCCTCAGAAGATTATAGGTTTTGTTGATGTTCACGCTATGTATGTATTCGGTAAAAGTTAAATGGGTAGGGTCACTGTCAGTAGAGGTTGAATAAGCTGAAAATTTACGTTAGATGCGAGGTGGTAGGTTAATCCGTGCTGGTGTGGTGACCACTGTGTCCAGGTAAAGTAGTAGACAGCGCAAATGCCTACTAAGAAGACCAGGCTTCGAATCTCCGCCTGCACAAATTTCAAAATTTCTCGATTGAATTAACTCATTGCGCACTAACAGTTAATGTCGTAAATTCTTCTGTGTCTTACAAGCGATTCTGTCACCACATTCGTGCCTAAGAGATTTAACAGACAGGCATTCCAGTATTTCACCTGGTGAATGCGATTCGCAAACGTTTCATAACACTTTACACTTTCCCACGTATAACACTATACACAGACATTTTGGATATATTTTTCCTCCCGGAGGCAGGGGGTAGCGGCTGGAAGAGCATCCGGCCACCCCGTCAATATTAACACGCCAAATCCCACTAACAAGCCGACCCAGCATGTGGGGAAAAGGCCTGAAGAGTAATAGTAAGATTTCACCTGGTGAATGGCGCACTACGAATACAGATGTAATAGATTGCATAAATAAAATTAAAAAAAAAATGAGAGAGAGAGAGAGAGAAAAAGGAAGGTTTTCCGGGATTCTGTGTTGACAGTTTTCTGAGATTTAGGCGACGTCGCTAATAAAATCAAGTGCAAAGTATGCATTTTCTTAGCGCTTCCTTGTGCCCCTTCGCAAGATAATTACGAACGGGAAGCCAAGTGGATCCCTATTAACTACTCACGGATCGTTAAGGACCGATTACAAAAAAGTCACCGTACCAGCACGGCGTTGCGTGTCCAGTTTCGCAATGCAGGTGGGTAGCTGGATCTGGAATTTAATTAATTTAAAACGGAGCACCTCCGCTGGAGCGACGTTTACGTATTCATGACTGCGCAGGGCGTCAAGGCACACTGGGACATGGGCGGTCCCCGGCGGTGACGCCACAATTAGAGGAGTTGCGTGATAGGCCAGGCCACGGCAGATGTAGCCTAGCGTCGCCCGCCGGCCACAACTCACACAGTAGGGCGGCGGGGAACCCCTGCCGGCGCGCGGCTATTTAAATAAAAGCGCCGTTTGTGCGCCTGTAAACAAATGCGAGCGCATCAGTATGCCGGCGCCGGCTGCGGGAACCAGTTGCGGCCGGCAGGGATTCTGCGAGGGCAGCCGCCGAGGGGCGACGCGAGGTGGCGAGATCAGTCGAGTAGTGGCCGCCTGGTGGCCGGTGACGTGCAAATGTATTCACTGCTGGCGAACCCGGCAGTGCTTCGCAATTGCTAATATACATCGGAAGTGGGCATACATCCTACACCCCATCCCTTGATCTCTCTGCTCATCACCTTACCCACCCCTACGCCTATATATTACCTTCTTCACTGTGGGATGGGGCCGCGGTGGAGTAGTCGAGCGGTCTAAAGTCGCTGTGGAGCTCATGGTTGCTCGCCGTGGAGGTTCGAGTCCTTCCTGGGGCATGGGTGTGTGTGTTGTCCTTAGGTTAGTGTACCTAGGTTTAAGTAGTTTTGTAAGCTACAGACTGATGACCACGCAGTTTGGTCCCATCGATTTACAAACATTTGAACATTTTTTGTGGGATGGGCGCTGTGCAGTAGTCGAGCGGTCTAAGGCGGCTTGCTGCGGAGCGCGCGGTTGATCGTCGTTGGAGGTTTGAGTCCTCCCTGGGGCATGGATGTATGCGTTTGTCCTTAGGTTAGTTTACCTTAGTTTAAGTAGTTTGTAAGCTACGGACTGAAGATCACGCAGTTTGGTCCGATAGATTTACAAACATTTGAAAATTCATTGTGGGATGGATGGGTTGTTGTAGTCAGGGAGACCAAACTGCCATGGTCATCAGACCCCGATGAGAAGGAGTGAGGATAGGAAAGGAGAAGAAGGGAAAGGAGATGCAGTGCAGGAAGGAAAGAAAGGAGAAAGGGCCACTAGCTTGGGACCCTGTCCTCGCCATGCACGCCCTTGGGTCCTCTTTGTTCAAAAGTTTGTAAGTCTATGGGAGTTGACTACTGCGGTTATCAGTTCCTAGGCTCACAAACTACTGTAGCTAACTTAAGGACAACACACACACACACACACACACACACACACACACACACACACACACACACATGCCTGAGGGAGGACTCGAACCTACGAGGGGGAGGAACCGCGTGCCTGCAGCTAGGATTCCTGTTTGTCCTCTTACGCTTCTGTCTTTATGAAATGGAGAGAACACACAGAAAACATCTTGGGGAAGGTCAGCGAAAGGCTGTGTTTCATTGACAGAACACTTAGAAAAATGCAACAGTTCTGCTAAAGAAACTGCTTACTCTATACTTGTCCTTACCATTTTTTAGTATTGCTGTGCATTGTGTGATCATCACCAAGTGAAACTGACGGACGATATAGAAAAATAATGAGAAGTGTAGCTCGTTTTTTTTTTTTTTTACTATCGCAATAGAGACGACACAGTTTCGCGAAAATGGTGCATGAGTTGGCGGTGGAAACCATTAAAAGAAAGCCGTTATTCGTTGCGACGAGATCATATTAGGAAATTTATTTCTTCTCCGAAGGCAGACATATTTTGTTAGCTCCCACCCCTATAATGAGCAGCGCAGTGATCGCATTATCGTAGTCAAAATAGATACGAAGCCAAAACTGACCACAGTACTACAGGTTTATATGCCAATTACCCCTGCCGATGATGAGGACACTGAAGAAATATGAGGAGGTAGAGGAGAGAGAGGGTAAGGAAAATTTAATTGTGATGAGAGACTGGAATTCGGTAGTAGGAAAAGGAAGGGAGCGAAAAACTGTAGGTGAATATGCACTAAGAAAAAGGAATGACAGAGGAAGCCGCTTGGCATAATTTAATCATAACAAATACTTGGTTCAAGAAACATGAGGAAGGCTCTATACGTGGAAGAGACCAAGAGATAACAGAAGGTACCAGATAGATTTTATAATAGTAAATTAGAGATTTCGGAATCAGGCTTTAAAGTGTAAGGCATACACAGGGGCAAATAAAGACTCTGTCCATATCTTATTTGTAATGAATTGTAGGCTGAAACTGAAAAAAAATCTGCAGTAAGTAAGGAAAATAAAGAGATGGACCTGGATAAATTGAAGGAACCTGACTTTCTTGAGAATTTCAGATGGAGCTTTAGGAATGGGTAGGTTGGAACTTAAATAGTTGCAAAACTGGTGTGAAGACACTAAGCAATGGAATCTACTATTGTCGCTGATATCACACTTTGCTGACATAACTACGTGATCTCCGACAAAATGGATTTACCGGTCCCACGTCACCGGCATGCGCACAATTGAGGGAAACGCAGTCATTTGTGCGCGAAAGGTCTAACCTTACGGTGTTACTATGTTTTCGAAACAGGAGAAACGAAGTTGGATAAAGATTGAATGTGCCAGAGGTCATACAGCACGGCAGTGTCATCCAAGTCTTCAAGAGGCGTGCGGGGAATCGTCATGGCCTTACAGAACAGTGGCACGTTGTGTAAAAGCCTTCAACGAAGGCCGTCAAACTGTGGCAGACATGCATCAGTCAGGTCGTCCTAGCATCTCTGAAGAAGAAGTGCAGACTGTTGCCGCGTTAGTGGACAGTGAACGACGCCAGACGATTCGCGAGCTCGCCCATGAAACCAAATTAGCGCATACGACTGTGCTTCGCATTCTGAAGGAACGCCTGGGCATGCGAAAAATTGCATCACGATGAGTTCCGCGTGATTTGACGAAAATGCAGAAATGGATGTGTTACGACGCTGCTTATAGCGTGAAGGAGTGGATTTATTACCCGTATCGTAGCACTGGATGAGACATGGAGCACATCGTATGAGACAAAACTGAATCGCTAATCCAACGAATGGCGTCAATATGGGTCGCCGCGAAAGACGAAAGTGCGTTACAGCCCCATATGGTGAAATTTATGCTGATTCTCGAGTACGACTGTAATGGTGTTATCATGATGCATTATGTTCCTCCATGGCTAACCGTCACTACCGTTCGTTTTTGGAGCATCACTTGTGACCAGCTTTCCGAAAGAAGCAGCAACACTTTTTGCACATCCCACTCATTCGCGGGCGTATACAGCGCAAGCTGTCACTGCTCTTTTCGGTCGATGGGGCTAGAAAGTACTGTACCATCCACCATACGCCCCAGACTTGAGTCCATGTGACTTTGATTTGATTCCGAAGATGACGGAACCACTTTGTGGCTTTCGCTTCAGAACTGTTCCAGAGAATCGACAAATCGACAGGCAGTAGACCGCTCCATTCGGACCCTCAACAGAACAGGCTCTGCTAACGGTACATTACTCCTCCCACATAACTGGCAAAGGGTTTTACGCACCGCTGGTGACTACTTTGAAAGAGAGTAACAGGTGCAAACATGTAACTCTTTTGTATCGGTTGTGAATAGAGCGCGGTTCTTAATTCTGAAAACGCGCTAACATACCACCGTGGTTAGAAATATTAGGTCGAGAAATAGGAGTGTTTAGTTTCAATTGTTCTTCTTCGTCTCGTTTCTTGGCTCTACAACTCTCTGTGTGCGCTATCCTTCTTCAACAACTCCGCCATTATCTCGGTCCATTACTGCAGGTCTACAATTTCTGTAACTCATTTTTGAATTTGTATAACCCATTTTCCGTACATCGCCGATGACTCCACACGTCCATCTGATTTTCGGCCTTTAAGCCTACCCCACCCTCTTGGATTTTCCTACAAAATGAATCAGAATGCATGAAACGCATTGTAATTAAATAACCATCAGAGTTGCGTTTATTTTATTTTTATCGATTGCGCTATCAGTTTTGAGCTTTGCTGATTTTCAAGCGGTTATCAGTGCCTAAATCTATATAATATACATAAAAATGTTATATTAAGAGATATTATAGTTCTTACTTACGCAATAGATAGGTGAATATTTATTACGTGTTGTTTGTATTTATATCATTATTACACCTATTTGTCTGTCAGGAGTTCAATTATTGACAGAGTTATTGTATGCCTTTAAACTTTATCTTTGCTCTAAGTAGATATATATGTTACGAAAATTTTTTTGAACCTGTCGAATGTTCTAAAACATCTATGATCGACAAAAATTTTGTGAAAATTTTCAAATAACTTTTTATTTCTTAGTCCCGTTTATTGTTTAAGGATTTTATCTGGATGTTTGCCAAATGTGTGTAAATTTCGATTTTCTTCAAAATGCTCATGTAGCTTCCTCTTTCGTCTCTATGAAGGACGAAGACATTGATGCTTATATATACTGTACAATGCTGATTTAGTCGTAGATGTATATAAAATGTTGGAAGGTAGTTTCTTTTGTGTCTCGTTTCCGACGGTTGTCCTGGGTGTCGGTGGCCGAGTAAAGAGAGACCGACACAGGAAAATAGGATGCACGCGTGTGCAGGTACGGAGGTGACCAGCCAGTGTGACAGCAGAAAGTAGTAACACGAAGCCAGATTAGTATAATAGATATATTTCCTAGCAATAATACATTACTTAACTTGGAGAGCAGCAGACTAGTAGAATGTTGATACATAGTTTAGATAGAGGCCTGCCTACTGATGATTCCTAGTGCCTAACCGATAGCCAGGTCTTAACTGGTTCCCATCTGATTCCCAAGTGGCCGATGCCGTTCAGCGGAGCGGAGTTGTAACAGAGGGCGTTCGTGGCTGACGTCGTAAGAACGCCGCGCCTTGCGTGTATGGTGGCGCGCGGCGAAATTACGTGGCGCGCTCTTTAGACTTGTGCGACACCACAGTTTCCGCTTCTGTTTACATATTCTTTGCATCATACCGTAAATTTTTCGTCCAGTCTGTCCTGTATAAAAGACGTCACAGATACTGAGTTTCATTTCGTATATGCCTGATTGATCGTATTTGTGATCTTTGACTGTTTCTTGTATTATCTTTATTCCCTGTGCAGCAGCTAATTTTAATAGTAATATCAAGACATTTACTGCCTATTTTTTTAGAAATGTTTCCCAGGTTTTTTACTGTAACGAGTTTTTTTCTTTTCCTCGCGACCCCTACGGAAAACGTGGTCAGGCCCTTTGGCGTCTTTAAAACATCCCTACTGCACAAGGGGATTCGTCGCACTAGGGGGCTGAGATGTGTCAAAACATTTCCGGCGGAATGTGCCCCGGAAGAATAGAACTGCCCCCGGGGGCCGTTAACGCCCCTGTCGCCCACGGTGGGGGCGGCCTGACATTTGCCGCCCCACCGCACTTGTTGAATGTCGCAGCTGAAGCAGTCGCTCTGCACCCGACCTCCACAAGGCGACGCTCGGTATGCTCCACTCGAGCGGTTCTACGAAAGCAGCAGTGGTGTGAATCAATCTTTCAGAAAACACAGGTGATCAACCTGGTAGAATAGACGCTCAGGTATTCGAAAGATTGCGGCCGTATTGATAAATCTCAGCATGTATCCAGGTCCCAGATTTAAAGTAGGTAGCATTCCACAGCTAGAGGACGGCGATTCTCCAGCCAGAATTACGGCGATGGAAGCGATACTGGAACTGTCAGATACCACTTCATCTGCACAAAGCATTCTGCCTGCCACTTTTCAAGTTGTGAATTTTCGTCGGTGAGATTATTACGCCTGTTTTAAGAAAAATTAAACGTCTCTCCCTAAACCAAATGATTATAAGAAATGTGGAAGATACACAGATCTATACCAACGTGGGTTCAATCTAACGGGTGAAAGATTATTCAGCACAACATTACCGCGCTTGGTTTTTACTTGCGCCGGCCGCGGTGGCCGAGGGGACTGAGGCGCGTCAGTCACGGTCTGCACGGTCACTACGGTCGGGGCTTCGAATCCCCCCTGGGGCATGGATATTTGTGCCGTCCTTAGTGTAAGCTAGTTAATAAGTAGTTTGTAAGTTTAGGGACTGATGCCCCCGTAGTTTCGTCCCATAAGCTATACAAACATTTGAACATTTTTTTCGAATCCGGATTCTTACTAAATAGTCTTTCTGGCTTTCCATGACTTCGCGTATTTACACTAGCACGCCCCCTCCCTTTGTCTACGTGATTTTAATCTTCCATCCCAACAGTATTGTTAATAAACAAGCAATGTTCCACACCTGGCCCTAGAGCTGATAATCAGGTTCGACCGACGGCCGTGTCATCCACTGCCAATGGAGGGGTATGGATTGTCATTTATTCAGCATACCGCTCTCCCAGTCGTTGTCAGAGGACAACATTGTAAAGACTCACCAAGTCGAATGTAATATAGCCTGGAAGCTTGTCGTTGATCTCTTTAGATATACATATATGTAGACAGACTAACCTACTTGAGAATGGTAATAAAGTCGAAACAGCTGTCGCAATGTATATTGAACTGATTTTGCAGCTTGTCTGGCCTCATCCTTCTCGAAATGTCATCTTATGACGTCTACTATGAGCCAATGAGCACAGTAGTTTAGTCTAAAATCTAAACCACCATCAAAAGTTCTACTACGCTGTGGGTTCAATCTAACAGGTGAAAGATTATTCAGCAAAACCTTACTGCCCTTGGTTTTTACTTGCGATTGGAATCATTTGTCTGTAAAGTCATGAACTACCTACAATTAAATTATTCTGAAACATTTATATGATCTACGCAATCAAACATATTGGAAATCACACAGGAAAAAAAAAAAAAAAAAAAAAAAAAAAAAAAAAAAAAAAACCTAACAGATGGGCCGAGTTATCAGAGTTGCACCGGTGCTGCCCGCTGATGTTTCAAATGTTCGAAAATTTAAGGGACTTAACTACTTGATCATTAGTCCATAGACTTACAAACTTCTTAAACCAAGTTAAAGTAACGTATGCTAAGGAAAACACAAATGCTTAATCCCTAGGAAGGACTCGACACTCCGACTGCGAGCAACAGCGCGCTCCACTGCATGGCTCCTTAAACTCTCGGCAACTCCAACGCGGCGCAGACCGTTTATGGCTGTGGCGGCCAGACCACTGGCGACTGGTCGCTATGGAGACGTCTGGAAGAGCGCCGGGGCGCTGGCTGGCGGCTGTCACAGCAGGCTGTAGCTCCTCCAGTTTACGGGCAGACCTTCGCTCTCCCCGCCAGGCTAACGGCGCGTCGCGAAATACGCGTTCACTGCTCTCAGGCTGCTGCGAAACTAGAAGCTTTTCCTCCTAAGGGAGACGAGCAACCTAGCGCAGTTGTTAAACCACTGGACTCGTACTGAAGAGGACGGTCATTCAAATACCTAATGGCTCCATGGAAGTGCCGGGATTATGTGTACGTGACTGCCTGATACTAGAGGCAATAAAGCCATCAAGGAAGTTACACCAGAGATAGCGCTGGAATAAATACCTCTGAAAGCGTCGAGTGCAGAATGGTGTGCTTTGGTGGTCTTGGTGGTCAGTTCGTATCTGAGCTACGATCATGAGGTGAAAAGTGATTATTTTAGCTCAGACTAGAGCCCATATGTATTACCGTTAGAACATTTGTCTTACTATATCTTTATTGTACGGTCTAAGCCACGTATTATCGTATAAGCTGAAATCAGTGCTCAGCTAGTGACACTATTATTAAGTGCTCCATTCAGATTTTCTGTCGAAGAAAGATGGTTTTGTGAGATCATATGAAAGATGTCACTTCCACACATTAAAGTTTTACATTTAAAACTTTGCACAGAGTTAGGTAAATGGATGAAGTCAAATGCGTTTTTTATCGATAATCACTACCCATTGTCGATATATTGTGCTTTGAAGTCCATTTAAGTTTAGTACACGCTGCGACTCGGAGGTATAGACAATGGCGGACTTAAAGAGATAACATTTTGTCAGTTGACTATCGTTTCGTTGTGCGTATGGGTAACCACAATATAATTTTAAGTAATTGGATTGAAATACTCGTTAAGACAGTGTTTGTTTAATATTTAGTGAGGAAACTCGAAACCTCTTTTGACTAACGATGCAGCAGCGGATTAACCGTGCGCAATTGGGCGCCGTGCTGTGGTGCGTGCGACTGTTCGCCGTCAGGAGTTCGATTCCCCTCTCGTGCATGGATGTTTGTGTTGTCCTTAGTTTAGTTTACGTTAGTTTAAGTAGTGTTATAAGCTAAGAATAATAACCCAGAAGTTGAGTCTGATAGATTTACATACATTTGAATATTTTCTTGACTAACGAATTCTAAATTTTTAAACATGAACTACTATCAACTATGCCAGATTAAAAATTGGGAACCAGGATGAAAAGTACTATGAGAGCACAACGAAAAGCGAACATGTCCTTGACAGAGTCAAAGATGTAAAAGAACAATACTCAAATGTTCAAGTGTTTGTTAAGCTCAAGGGACTTAACTACGGGGTCATCAGTCCCTAAACTTACAAACTACTTATGAACTACCCACAACTAAGGACGGCCCAAATATCCATGCCCGAGGGGGGATTCGAACCCCCGACCGTAGTGGCCGTGCAGACCGTGACTGAAGCGCCGCAGTCCCCTCGGCCACCGCGGCCGGCAGAACAATACTACCTCCTATACTAATCTGACATATTGCGTGAGTAGTTCGCGAATGAGCAAAAACGTTAATAACTAAGAACTTTGTTATACATTACAGTTTTTGGGACATGTATAGCATTCAACTAACTGATTTTGGACTTTATTTCATGAATACCAATCATTTGAATTAATATCATAATATACGTGGAAACAGTCTTGCCTGTGGAAACCTTTATTATAAATTTTCATGTTTGGAGCGTCGAACTTTCATGTGCAGAATGTGGTTAATATCCATTCCGAAAGAACAGGTAAACGGTGGAAAATAATTACTCAACAGTACGTACGGTAGTAACATAACGACTTTTTTTTCCTTTTCTTTTAATTCACGAATATGAAATGCTTCGTTCTTGAAGAGTACATGCTATGGTGATTCTACCAGTGCTCGCACAAAATGACACAATTTCCAAGTAGCCGGGTACGACCGTGCTTTATAGCATTGCTGTGTACCATAACACCGTCTAGGGATGTGTGTGTCCCAATAGTGACATAAAATTGTCGGCTATGCAGCAAGGATTCTACAATATTTTACTGGTTGATGGCCCCTATATGATCCAATGTAGGTTGTGCACAGTTGTCAGGCCTGTAGGGCTGCCGTGGTGTAGCAGTGTTGCTGACCCATCAGAGCGCAACGGCGCTGGCGGAAGCAACTAGTCAGTAATGTGGTCAGTGTGTGTGATAGCGGTGAGGCCGGAAACAGCGCAACGTGGTAGAGGCAGTGGCTCAGAGGTGCACTGAGGCCATCACAATCCATTTTATGATACAGTGGTAGCGACCAGCGCCATTTGGCTCCGACAGCGTTTCGTGTGTTATTGTGTTGTAGATATCGTCAGTGTCACCATTCAAAACTCGAATTGACTGGACATTGGGGTTCCCCGCGATCTATGGGCCTCAGTGGTGCTCTTCATCCGCATATCCTACTCCACCCTTGTCTGAATATTCCACGACATCAAGTGTATCTGCTACATAAAGCCTACATGTTCAGAGTCTTTAATGACTCAGAAAGCAAGTAAAGTCTCTAAGAAACTCAGCAAGCCGAAATGTTCTCTATGTATCCACACAACGTTAGGTTCGTGACGCCACGTGAAACTGCTCCTATTTCTCTGCGCGGATAAAACGTCTGTTAAAGAAGTAGCTTCATCCGTTCTACCGCTAGATGGCAGACCGTCTACACTTGACATGTACACGTTAAGGTACGTTTACACTGGGATGTGTATCGGCACATGTATGTGGGTCACGTATATGCGGCTTCGGGCCATGTATCGCGAGTTGTATGAGTTGACAAGTAGCGACCACATGCATGTATGATCGCGCGTTTACACCTGCTGATTTGTATCAGATCGTGATGGCTTCCCACGTCGAAGTCGAAAACTTTGCATTTTCATTGCCGGTACACTTGATCTTTTGGGTGTAGAAAGGAAAGAAAAGTGGCAACGCAGATGATGGCAACGAGAGTTACTTTGCAAACGTGCTACTCACGGAACTTAGGCAGTGCTTGTTCTATAATAAACTCTAGCACTCGGCGTGTATTTCAAAAATTATATTAGGACGAGTAAGTAAGATTTCTGTATATTGTTGTTTCTCGTGGGTACTGTTGTATCTAGAACCAACACAAAATTTTGGGCCGAGATGGAGTGGCCGAACGCTCCAAGGCCACTGCATATCGTGCCGCTGCTCACTGTCGAGTCCTCCTTCGGACATGGGTGTATTTTTTGTCCTTAGCATAAATTAGTTTAAGTAGTTTGTAAGCTTCTGACTGATGATCAGAGTAGTTAAGTCCCATAGATTTATAAACATTTGAACATTTTTTTAACAAAGTTTCGGAAAGTAATTCCACCCGAGGATCTGTTGACAGTGACACTCCGATTTTTGGCTACTGGGAAGTCCTTTTCCATGTTAATGTACTTGCGTAGAATATCAAAGAGCTCAATTTGCAATATTATTTTTCGGGTTTGTGAGGCCATTGTGCAAGTTTTATCGCAAGAAGTAAAGGTAGATTGCATGTTAATAAATTCGTAATAAGTATAAATACTGGTAATACACTAAAAATGATTCATCGTATCCTCATTAATTGTTACGAAGCTGGCTCATATACTTGTCAACATAAATTTCTCAATTGCTGTTAAAATCGGATACTTTTTAGTGCTTTAGAACGAGTGGCATGCTTCATTCATTAATATAATACGAGGGACAGTTGGAAAATAAACTTCCTCTGCCGACTGTGGATATATATATATATATATATATATATATATATATATGTGTGTGTGTGTGTGTGTGTGTGTGTGTGTGTGTGTGTGTGTGTGTGTTTTGTGCATGTGGGTATAATGAGACACTAAAGATAAGATCTATCTTTATTTTTATACACAATTTCCAAATACGTTGAGACATTTTTCATACCGCTTATAAGCTTGAAACTGGCGGATGGTGTAGGCGCTCCCAACCAAGTGTCGCAATATGGTTTTGCGTTGCCGTCGCCAAGTGTCGTCTCGCATTGTCATCCAACAGCAAAACGCCAGACCTGAGAAAGCCGAGCCGCTTTTGCCGAATCACCTCTTTCAACTTCGACATAGTGGCAAAGTACCGCGCAGCACTGACGGTTGCATCCTCCAAAAACTCCAAGAGCAAAACTCCTTAGGCGTCCCAGAAAAACGATGAGTAGCACTTTACCCGCTGAGGGAGTGCTTTCGAACTTCTTTCGGACAGGTGATGACGGATGTTTCCTCTCCATAGCCTTTCAAAACTTCTTCCATATGCAACGCCCTGATTTGTCCCTGGACGGCGTTTTGAAGCTTATAAAGCGGTTTGACAAATGTCTCAGTGTACTTGGAAATTATGTAGAAAAATAAAGATATGTCTTATCTTTAATGTCTCATTCTATTTTTGTCTACTCTGCTCACAGTAGACAGGGGAAACTTTTTTCCTACACCCTCTCGTATAACAAATTCCGAGGACACTATCTGCACATTTAAAATATCCAACATTAATGCAAGGATGCAATCGCACGGATTGAAAAAGTATCATTGTATTTTGTTTCAAACACGAACTCATTTTTATATAATGGACAAAAAAGTCAGCTCTGACAATAAAACACAGTACACCATTAAACAAAGCCAATAGACGCCGAGAGAGACTGGTACTGCACTTTCTGGTGCTTGTCAAAATAAGCGGCAGACGACGAGAAAGTACTGCGTTGCGCAGGTTCTGCAACATGTATTTGTGCCGAAAAAGCGATATAAAAAATGTGTACGCGGCATGTACGCGCGGGAAGGTCCTCTTAAAAATTCGGTGATTTTGTATGAAGTGGTATATCGCGACACTACACAATTGACGCGCCATCTTTGTACATAAGACGGGTCCTTTATCTCAGAGGATGGTCGCTTCAGCCACCACACCCATCATGTACAGTGTCTAGTGAGAGTGGTGTTTCCATGTCTCGCCACATTGAGGTGGATCAGTACCTCCTCTGATTTCTGTTATGTCATTGCAGCAATATACACTTTATTAAAATAATGCAAAGATGTAAATATATTACTGAAAATTTTGTCAGTGGGTATAATTTAGATTAGAACGTCCTTATATAAAGCCAATATAATTTCTTTTACACTGATTGTAACTTACATTTTAGATATGTTAGATCACTAGGTAAACATGTTTATTTCAGGAACAAAACATAATTTCTTACATCTAAATACTTGTTTTGTAGTACCTTTCAGTCATTATATGTCTTCCATTATTACTGACTTAATTTTGCCGCTTTTAACAAAGATATGTAGTTGAAAGATAAATCTATACATTACTGAATTTTTGTAGTCCTTACAAGTAGATAATATGTGGCAATTTTGGTCATTACATAAAATTAATCCCTTAAGTAAAAATGAAACTACTGTTTCATATTACAAAACTGACATTGTAGATAGTTATATTTTACATTACGAATTAAAAATCTATTTAACATCTTTTATTCCTTACAATTAGATAAGATGTAGCATTTTTAAATCATTGCGTAAAATGGTGACTGAAGTGACAGTAAAATCTCTGACGTGAAGTTTTTTATGCTGTTCTGATTTTGTTACTACTCTTTCGCTCACAATACCGATAACTGCGCGGACGGCTGCTAGCTGCGTCTTCACTGAAATCGAAACTACATACTAGAGCTGGGCCAAAATAACGATAACTGATAGAAATATCCGGTTATTTATGAATAACCGTGATTGTAATAACCGCTCATCAAATACTGGCAGTTATCGTAATAACTATGCATACTGCGCAGTGCCATCTGTTCACAAAAGTTGGTACTAATGAAACGATTCGACCACAGTATCGACCAGATGTCCTGTCCAAATACTGGTCAGTTCTATATTCCATGGAATTAACTGCGTAAGAATCATGGGTAATAACTGTTTAACGATTATCCATCTGTTGGTGAAAGTGTGTACTACGTTCTCGTGGAAATCTTGTATCTAATAACATGGAGTGACCAATGCGAATTCTAAGTACTATGATAACGGCAGACGCTTTAGGGAGTATTGAGTATTGAGAATAGTAGAAATATCAGTGGCAGTTCATTTTCACTGGCAGTATCGTTATGAGTATTTGGCAAAGACCTATATACCTCTTTGGTATTTTGGTTATTAACTGTAGCAGGTCATGATATTCCCAGAGAGGATACATATTTCGTTCGTAGAGTGCCGACTTTTAGAATTATGAAGAAATCCTCCAAAAATAATAAAAAAAATAAAACTTAGTTTTGTAACTAATGCTGGTCAGTGAAAAGGTTCATAATATTGTATGACAGGATTAATAAATTTTCTAAATAACAGAATAAATATGCTCTAATCATTATAATTAATATTTTATGCTATTACGAGCAAGAAAGTACCCTGCTGCCAATACATTGTAAACAAACTTACGTCAATTATTGCCATTTATTCGTTAAGGATTGAGGGGAAGGTAGAAAAACGGAAATCTTACAGTTCTAATGGATTTTTGATGGGACTCACACTCCGAGGTGCTTGTAACGAACGCTTAAATCTTTGTTAAAAGGCGCATTGTCGTGAAAATATACATGTACCGGTTCAACATGTTTATTTCAAGGCGACTGCAACTTGCGGGTGGGGAGGGGGGGGGCTGTATTCCCCAAGTTACGAGAATATTGCTGTCTAATCCAGGACTTCCTGGCAAATTCAAAAATACTTATTGTTTTTAATTAAGTCTTCTACCATATTCCACAAATATTTTAAATTAACAAAAAATTTAAACATTAATAGTAGGATGACTACAGTGAATGTCTTGTTAAGTATTTGCAAATTAAGGGCCATAATTACACATCAGCATCTCTTTAAAAAGTACAGTATTTATGAGTCTGCAATTATTAGGTACTCTATTATACATTTGTATAGCAAGGGAAAACTGAATCAGTTGTAACTTTCTATGAACTAAATTTCAGACTGCAAGATTCATGAAGAACAATTGTGCACTAAACTGAAATTTTTTGTAGCAGAATGAAAGACACACTTTAATTTTCATCCCATATCCATAGTCAACTTAATATTTGCTTATGTTGATGTGAAACCCATGTATCTGCAGGTCAAACCAGACCTGCAGAAAAACTGCTGACGGAGGTAACCCCACCAGTCACATGCAGTATGGAAGACGAGCAACATGTTCCATCCACCTCAAGGCAGCAAGTTGTACAAAGTGCCATTACATAATTTGTCCCCAAAACGATTGGAATTAATGAAAAGAAGAAGATAGATGGGCACCTCCTAAAATTAAATGAAAAGATAAATATTTGATGCCTGTGTTATTTGATGATTCCAGTGAACTGATCCCATCCTTGTCCAGAAACAGTTTGTGCCCCATCTAAAAATAGCATTTAACCATATTTTTTTCCTTTAATTGTAACACTGGTGTGTTTGAAATGCTCAATTTGATTTGGGAAAGGAGTCAAGGTTCAACACAACTGATGATCCCACATTATAAACACAGTTTGGATATTGATACATTTTTAAGTGCCTTAATTCCTCACAGACAGTAAGTCTTCACTTGTTGCCTAGTCACATGTGTCTGTATTGAGGTGACATTGCTGTCTAATAAAAGCATGAGAAAGAATGGCAGTGCTGGTTTACATAGAACAGGATCACAAAGTTCATTATTTGTATTAGTGCATGTTTGGGATGTTAAACATCATTCAGTAAATTAAATAATAGTAAATATAAAGAAAAAAACACTCAATCCTTCTCAAAAAGTGCTTACTGTGATATTTCTGTGAGAAAACATACACAGCACAGTTAACAAGTATGAATGTTATAATTTTGGACATTTTTCTCATGTGCAGGTGGTGTAAAATATTAAAGCAAATTTGAACCATCTGCAAGTACTAGTATACCCTGTACCTCAACCTTAGTGGCTTCATTAATATTAAGTGCCAATGCTGCATCACAGACATCTCTAATAAAAAACACCTACCATATATCTTATTCATGTCAGCTTCAGAGTACAAATTAATTGGGTGGTTCGGTGAGACTTTTCTCTTAGGCATTATTGTGAGAATTGTGACAGTGACTAGCTTTTTCATATAGTATTCTTTAGTTACACATGGTAGTTTTTGATTTAATTATTTAGCATGAGACTTTTAAAAAACTTTCCACAGCACATTAAACACATCAGTTTGCACAAAAATTATTCAACAGAATATTCACATTTAGGAGATAAATGTCAAGTTAAGCACTTCATGGAGGAATGTTTTTAATGAAAACTTTGTTGTAATAACTGGGTCACACACAGTTCTTGGTGGTACTTTATGAATGAACAGTAACTGTGCTGATACATAAAGAATTTCATCGTACAGGGTGACACAGAAGAATTTTCTGCCAGGTGAGATTTTCTTTGAAACTTACACGGTCATTTACACTTGCTATATATCATGTGTTGGTTGTTTTATTTGTTCACACAAGTCATTACTGAATAAAATAAAGAAAGAAATATGTAGCACCTTACAGGTGGAACCTAATTCTGTCTGCAATACTGTTGAACATAAGAGAGAGTGCTTTCAAGACATTTAAAGTGTATGCTGCAAACTCGTTGTAGGCATATTGAGAGTTAAATAAATATTACTGTTCCTGATTTGTTGTTGACTGGATCTTACTGTCAGTAATTTCCCTTGTTACCAACATGGCACACCATACCCTAAGTAAAATTTAACTGAATACTCTGTCAGTAGCTGAAGATCTCAAGCATTTTCCAAAGCTCAAATAAAACAAGCTTAAATTTTCTCAAATGAGATTTCTCTTACAATATACGGGAATATGTATGTATGTTTTGGTGTTGACTGGAAGACACATCCACAACATCATTACGTTTCTGATTTTATATATAGTACAGTATACCTTTAAATGCACATGTAGGAGAGACATGTCAAATTTGGCACTGCACGGAGAAGCATTTTAATGAAAACTTATATTTTTCGCTATAATAACTGGGCCACACATAGTTCTTGGTGGTATTTTATGAATTAATAGAAATTGTGTTGATACAGAAAGGATTTTCATCATACAGGGTGACACAGAGGAATTTTGTGCCAAGTGCACTAATTTGCCAGGTTAGATTTTCTTTATGAAAATTACACAGTCATTTACAGTGGCTATCCATGTTGTGTTGGTTTTATTTGTTCGCACAAGTCATTACTAAATAAAACAAAGAAAGAAAGCAAGAAACATGTAGCACCTGAGATGTGGAACCTAAGTCTGTCTGCAATACTTTTGAACATAAGAGAGAGCACTTTAAAGACATTGATAAGTGTATGCAACAAACAGTCATCCTCACACCCAAAAATGAAGAACTGTCATGGTAAAGGTTTTCTTACGGTCTCACTAGTGTAACATGCTGATGTTAGCAATGACCTATGAATGCTCTTTTAAAACTCAACCGTAGGCCTATAGAATAACAATAAATTTTCAAATTGAGAGTTAAATAAATAATACTGTTCCTACTTTGTTGTTGATTGGATCTTATATGTAACCTTCTCCTGTTAGTAATTTCCCTTGTAAAGTGAACATTTTGTTACCAACATAGCACACCATACCCTAAGTAAAATTTAACTGAATACCCTGTCAATAGCCGAAGATATCAAGCATTTTCCAAAGCTCACATAAAACTTGCCTCAGTTTTCTGAAATGGGATTTCTCTTACAATATATGGAAATATGTACGTCTAGTTTTGTGTTGAAGACACTTATTACAACACCATTAAGTTTCTGATTTCGCATGTAGTAGGCCTATACTTGTAAATGCACATTTGTAACAGTTTACTTTTGATAGTACTGGAGCAATGTTTGGTACACTTTACATTGAAGCTTTGAGGATTTGGTCTACACCCTAAATTACGACCGATAACCTGTTTACAGTAGATTTGATATTTTAAAATACCGATAATTTCAGATATCAGTTACATGTACTGGGCAGTATTGACTTGTTCAGTGTGGTCCATTCTGGAGCTAATATATTCACTTTCACTGCATACAGAAATTCGGTATGTTCACATTATTAAACCAAACTGTTACACCCTAGTAGCAAGCTGTTTTCCCAAATAAATTTTATGAACTTTTTCGTCAAATCCGACGGGTGGTATCCCAATCTTCAATTGACCTGTTACGGCATAATTGGAGAAATTTACTTCGTAGTTATAATCATATTTACAAACCAGGATGCTGTCATGAACTAAAGAAAATTTTCCACAAATCAAGCAGTTTTTCAAATTTAATATAGAACTTTATTAGGAATAAACAAAACGATCACATAACGTTTACTTTTATGTTGCATTTAAAGACGCTCCACAAAACACTTACTGAAGCAACGTTATGTTTATAATTTTAACTGCAATATTCACTTCACACACGTTTAAGCACATATTTAATAATCCACTTTCACTTCATACTCTGTTCATAGTAGCTTCGAAAATTACGGCTACATTTCCAGGGCACAGATTTCATGTAATAGCATATTAATACACTGGACATTTAGTTATGTGTGTGTATTTCACGATTCGGACGATAACTTTTGCCATTACACAGCAATCGCAATTTGAATCACACCAGATATACTGATATATCGTTATTAGTACTGAGTAGAAATAACCATAACTGTCGAGTATTGGTATTTCTACGTAATATCAATAACTGTCCGTTCTCAGTAGTCAGTAGTGGCTACTGAGTACTGACTACTCAGTACTAATAACGATAACGATAACTGTAGAGTATCGCTACCTAGTAGAATTCACTGAATACTCATAACGATAACTGCCCGATAACTGCTCAGTAGCGCTACCTAGTAGCAGTATGAGGAAGCTGTAGCAACGCCATCTGGAAGTGCTCAGTAGCGCTACCTAGTAGCAGTATGAGTAAGCTGTAGCAACGCCATCTGGAAGTTAGTGGAAAAATACCGTGCAGTTATTTATAACCGTTAAAATTAACTGATAGAAAAGAATAACGATACCCATTATAACTGATATCGGAGAATAACCGTTTTGCCCAGCTCTACTACATACTGTCTGTCTTGATCGACTAGCCAATCACACTTTCCCTGCATCTTGGTGAAGTCAAGAACGTCCTGTAAATCCTAGTCTGGCTACAAATTGGCGTAGCAGTGTGAAACCCTCAGAACTCTCCATCAGATATCCACCAATATTTACACTACGGTAGAGGTGCTGCTTACAGTGCAATACAAAAAAAAAAAAAAAAAACTTATTCCTTTCATTCTCCACTCCGAGGAGTGGAGCGGGCTGTTTGAGATCCGGCCCATAAAGAGTCGCGGTTCTATTCAGCCAATATCAGACAAGCTGATAATGGGGCAAAGGGGGATCCCAATTGGGAATAAGTGGGAGGGGCTTACCAGCTCCGGCATACGCCTTACAACCAAGGAAAACCTCCCGAAAACCTTGGTCGGAGCCGGGGGATTGGGATCAATTTAATTTATCTCCGGGACTTGCCCCGGACAAAAATGGATTATCGAAAGAACACGAATGCACTCACGACAATCAAGGATCGGACGCCCGAGTTACTCTCGTAATCTCGTAGAGATCAGCTCCACCAACAGTGGACAAGCATCTCCCTACAGGAACCGCACCCGTGGGCACGGTATCCTGTGCGTCCGTGAGTGCAACACTGTACAGGAGTCTTTATGACCTCTCCATTCAAGAAATCGCTGCGAGAGTGTCACAACGTTAGCTTGTGTGCCCAGTGACACAGGCAGCTGGTGTGGGCGAGAGAGCGAGTCTGCCTTAATTTTTCTCGTCCTGCCTGTGTATATCTTTTGTTGATGCTGGCGTTTCCACACCACTGGCTCGCCTACCAAACAGATGGTGCATCTTAAAACGCCGTATGGCTCGTTGGCCAATACTGAGTCAGTTAACATCTCATTTAGGTCTTACAAACGTTTGTGAAGCTTATGGGACTTAACTACGGGGTCATCAGTCCCTAAACTTACAAACTACATATTAACTACCTTATACTAAAGACAGAAAAATCATCCATCCAAGGGGGGATTCGAACCCCCGACGGGGAACGGCCTTGTACATCACAGCATAGCACCGCTGCTTATGTCTTTCCTATCAGACTTGATGGCACCAGTTGGAATTCGCATTCCACCTGTGTGATGAGAGTGGTATTGTGTGGCTTTAAAGGTATTTTAAACATCTGTATTTCCCCGAGAAGGAAAGTGGCGCTCGGGCAAGGGAATAGAGTGGGGACCCTTCTGCCCACCTGCCTACTTATGGCGGTTGTCGCCGCAAGACACCTCACCTCATTTTAGGAAAACAAGTGTGTGACACCTACCTCACTTATACTGTCACACTTGCGTCATGATATCGTAATTTGCATATCAAATTGCAATTATTATTGTTAAATTTGCCAGTACCTCATCGAGTTTGTATTCAAGTGATCCGTCTTGACTAGTAGAATGTGATTTTGAGTTAGTAATATGCAGGAAATGAGAGTGAGGAAAATTTGACTCCTTACAAATCCATTGTATCATTTTAAGAAAACTGACAGATGAGGAGTCTTATGTTAAAATTTACATTATAAATAATATTGATTCATTATGTCTTAGTATAAAAATTAGCCAATTGTGTGTCAATAATGATGTAGATATACTGTATCATCCAAATTATTAGGTAACGAAATGTAGTAGTTCAGAGTTTAATTTAATAAATTTTTTAGTTTACTCATTTACACTATAAACTGTTTTATCACTTGAACATTAATACGAGGTGCGTCCAGAAAGTAAGTTCCGTTTGGTAATAAAATGAAATTGTACACAGATACAGAAGAAATTTTTATTGCACAAAATTCTACAACTCTTAAGCTAGTTTTCCACATAACTGCCGAAATTTTGTAGGCACTTGTCATAGCGTACCACAAGTTTTTGCATGCATCCTTCACAGAAGGTTGCTGCCCGTGTATTCAACCATGTGGTAACAGCTCTTTATCATCGTTGAAGTGTTGACCACCAAGGACCAACAATCTATGAAAAAGGCACTCAAAACTTTGTGCCATCCTTTGACAATTGCCTGCAAAATTTCGGAAGCTATGTAAAAAAAGTAGTTTAACAGTTGTAGATTTTTGTACAATCAATGTTTTTTTCTGTATCTGTACCCGTTCGTATTATATAACCAAACGGAACTTACTTTCTGGACTCGCCTCGTATTTTCCAATACTGGTCACAATATAAAGTATTTAGTACGTTTCATTGCGACACACGTTTCCCAGTGTAAACGTACCTTACAGGTGTGGTGTCCGGTGTGATGCCGGCTTGCTTTCCTACGGTCTCGCCGGCTGACTGCCGTTCGCGTCCCTCGCAGAGGGCAAGCAGAGCTGCGGCCGACCGGCCGGACGCCGCCTTGCGGAACAAAGACTGCGCGCCGTCGCTACGGGTTATGAAATTTAAAAATTCAGCGCGCCCTCCTCAATTACGGGGACGACGAGGAGCAGGTTTTCCAAACAGTCCGGCCCGGCCCTGCCCGGCCAGGCAGGGTAAACACGCGTCATCAGGCGCGCTTAATTAACCGCCGTCTGCGGCCGAGACACTTGCATATTAAAAACGCGCACACACCGCCCTTATTACTCGCCTCGGTTGCTAGAAAAGTCACGAGGGGGCGGCTCTGTCCGCTGGAGCCGAGCCGGCGCACAGTGGTCTGGATCTGAAAAAAGGTGGCCCAAAATCGAAAAATGCGACAGTCAGCGAATAGGCTGGCTACTACCATACAGTCCTTTAGTAGAGGCTTTGCTGCATACCTGGAGGAGTCGTTCCAGATGTGGATGCCATGAAGGGGACAGGGTGCAGCCAACTGAGGGTGGTTGCTCATGTCGGTACCAATGACGTGTGTCGCTTTGGGTCGGAAAAGATTCTCTCCGGATGTGAGCGGCTAACTGAATTGGTAAGGATGGCCAGTGTTGTAACTCTTCAGTCTTTTCCGGCGATCTAGTGACATGATGCGTAGTCGGGTGTTCTGCCGGCTGTCAGTGTCTAATCTGCACAATATTTCGGCTACGTAACTCGTAACCTTCATCATGTGCGACCTGAGACTGCTTTCAGAGTGGATCTGATCCAGTATTTATGTCAGTGGCCTTCCCCCTCCACTGACGGTTATAGGTGATCCCTTTGTGGTCCGCGCCTGCCCCCGACCGTAAAAGACACGGCCAGGGGCGGGCGCGGACCACAGACGGAGCACCTACAACCGCCAGTGGAGGGGGAAGGCTACAGACATAAATACTGGACCAGGTCCTTTGCAGAGGGGGCAGCGTCTTCCGTTTGCGTCCCTTTCTCAGCTCAGTCGATGGTAGCCGTTTGTTCTGCCAGCGCTCGTGTCCGCAAACGCCCCGCCTGAAGACACGAACGCTGGCAGAACAAACGGCCACCATCGACAGTGCTGAGAAAGGGACGCAGACGGAAGACGCTGCCCCCTCAGCAAAGAAGATGACGAACCAAATAGTGATGACGGAGGAGGTACTTAATTGGAAGCATCAGCTCCAGACGGCAGAGAGCTTCGATCGGGAGAAGGAACGCTTCTACCAAGAAAAGGCTGATGGACAGTGGCCCGCCGGCCGCGGTGGCCGAGGTGACTGAGGCGCTGCAGTCACGGTCAGCACGGCCACTACGGTCGGGGGTTCGAATCCCCCCTCGGGCATGGATATTTGTGCCGTCCTAGTTCGTAAGTAGTTCATAAGTAGTTTGTAAGTTTAGGGACTGATAACCCCGTAGTTAAGTCCCATAAGCTTAACAAACATTTGATTTGGACAGTGGCCCCAGAGGAAGGTCTTCCACAAGCCTTACTGGAAGGAGTATGTTCCATACCACCTTCAGGAAGATTATGGTGATCCTCCTCGAGACGCCGTCACAACAGAAGCCTTGAAGCGGCTTCAAGAAGAAGAGGACGAAAAGGAAAATAGGGGATACTACGGCCAACGACCCTGAGAAGCCAAAACACACCGAACCAGCACATCGATACACAAGGTGGTTACCACCGGCAGCTCTGGCCCAGGTTTCCGTGGTTTTCTGTTGGCTGTAAGGTGAATACCGGAGCTGTCCCCATGCCCACGGAATATTCCCAATTGGGACAAACCTTCACCCCCCTCACACAAGAAAACATACACACAAATGATACTTGCACCCTGCAAAAGAAATGATTTAATAAAGAGAACAGATATCCCACACGTGTGGGAACCCTCCCAAGGCTGAAAAGAGCACAAGCTCTCAAACAGCCCGCCTCCTCACCCCCTCAGGGTGAGGAATGAAAAGAGCAAAAAAAAAAAAAAAAAAAAAATCGGAAAGGAGTCTCAGGTCGCACCTGATGAAGGTTACGAGCTACGTAGCCGAAATATTGTGCAGAGTAGACACTGACAGCCAGCAGAACACCCGACTACCCATCATAGCCAGTGTTGCCTGCGAGATGAAGTCAGAGCTTACCATCTGCAGAATCGTCAACGGACTGACTGCAGTCCTTTAGTACAGAGCCGAGTGGAGGGTCTGAATCAAAGGCTTAGGTGGTTCTGTGTCCGTGTAGGTATGCAGATTCCTCGACTTGCGCCAAAGGGTGTTGAGTTTTCGGGTTCTGCTAAAAAGGTCAGGATTCCACTACACACATGAAGCGGCTACACGGGTAGCGGGGGCTGTGTGGCGTGGACTGAACGATTTTTTTAGGATAGAGGGCTTCGTGGAAAAACAAAATGGACAGTCTCAAAGGGAGCAAATGTTCAAATGTTTGTAGAGCTTATGGGGCTTAACTACGGGGTCACCAGTCCCTAAACTTATAAACTACTTATGAACTAGCTAATTCTAAGGACGGCACAAATATCCATGCCCGAGGGGGGATTCGAACCCCCGACCGTAGTGGCGCGCCGCAGTCAGCTCGTACACCGCGGCCGGCTCAAACGGAGCAGGTGGATCACAGGAGGAATGTAGATCTATGAACTATCGGTATAACAGTTGTTAATTGTCGTTGCTGTGTTGGGAAAGTATCAGAACTCTAAGCGTTAATAGAAAGCACCGAAACACACATCATTATAGGCAGTGAAAGTTGGCTGCCGGCCGCGGTGGCCGAGGGGACTGCGGCGAGCCAGTCACAGCCACTACGGTTGGGGTTTCGAATCCCTCCTCGGGCATCGATATTTGTGCCGTCATTAGTATTAGCTAGTTCGTAAGTAGTTTGTATATTTAGGGACTGATGGCACCGTAGTGAAGTCCCATAAGCTCTCCAAACATTTTTGAAAGTTGGCTGGAGTAGGAAATAAGTTCAGCCGAAATTTTTGCAAAAGATCTAACTGTTTTCAGAAAGGATAGTTTAAACAAAATAGGTGGAGGCGTGTTTGTCGCCATCAAAAGTAGTCTTTCGTGTAGCGAAGTTGAAGTTGATAGTTTCTGTGAGCTGTTATGGGTAGAGGTTGTAATCTTAAATTGTAAGAAGTTAATAATTGGTTCCTGACGACACAATAGCAGAAAGGTTCAAACAAAACGTGTGTCAAATTGCAAACAGGTATCCGACTCACACAATAATAGTAGGTGGTGATTTCAATTTACCCTCAATCTGTTGGCGAAATTATATGTTCAAATCAGGAGGTACCAATAATACATCGTGCGAAATTGTACTCGACGCAATCTCTGAGAATTACTTCGAACAATTAGTTCATGAGCCAACTAGAATTGTAAATGAATGTGAAAACCCACTTGATCTCTTAGCAACAAATAATCCTGAGCTCATAACGAGCGTCAAAACGGATACTGTTTTAATGAACACAGAGCTGTCGTAGCGATATTGAATATCGAAAGTCCCCAAGTTACCAAAAATAAGCGAAAAGTATATTTGTTCAGGAAAGCAGATAGACATAAAATACATTGCTTCTTGAAAGAGAGCTTCCACTCGTTTCTAACACTAAACATTGGCGTAGAGAAGATGGGGCTCAAATTCAAAGAAGTGGTATCGACAGCAGTTGACAGTTTTATACCAAATAAATTAATAAAAGAAGGTGATGTTCCTCCTTGGTACACAAAACAGGTCAGGATACTGTTGCAAAAACAACGAAAAAGGCATGCAAAACTTAAACGAACGCGAAATTCCCAGGATTGACGATTCTACAAAGAAGCTCGATATGTACGAGGACTTCAACGCGAGATGTTTACAATGCTTTCCATAACGAAACTCTTTCTCAAAATTTGACTGAGAACCCAAAGAGATTTTGGTTATATGTCAAATATATTAGACGCAAAACACAAACAATATCCTCACTACGTGATAGAAATGGCGACTCCGCGGATGATAGCGCTACTAAAGCAGCGTTACTAAACACAGCTTTTCTAAACTCATTCACCGAAGAAGACGAAACCATTGAATCAGATTTCGGATTACGAACAGAGGCCAGAATGGGTAATGTAGAAGTAGATATCGTCGGAGTAGTGAAGCAATTGAAATCACTTAACAAGAACAAGTCTTCTGGTCCGGACCGTATACCCACTAGATTTCTATGTGATTATGCTGATGCGATAGCTCCTTACGTAATTGCAGTTTATCGTATTACATGATGTCAAGTCCACAACACTGCAGCTGCTGTATCTATCTCGTAAGTTGCTGAAAGGTATTGAGCACATTTGAGGTACAATTGTGCTTCCTTGTGGTACAGCTCTTGAGATGAAAGCGCCTTTAATGAATGAAAGAGCTACGCAGGGATCCAGAGGCGACCCTTGCTGTCGCCGCAGCTGACACAGCAGCCTGGCATTAGCATCACAATTGCCGGCGGGCCGCCCAGGCCCAGACGCCGGAAGTTCGCGAAGGAATCAACCGGCGATGACACAGCGAGGCGGCAGAAAACTCAGGCACAATGACTACTCTCACTTGGCTATGAGAGCGTTTCTCTGTCGTCAGCCAAATATGGTCCTTAGAACCATTTACATTCAACTCAATGATAGATAATCCCTTACATCCACATGTACAGTAGTAACGTTTCTTATCACTTATTTTTCGTTAATATTTTCATTATTCATTCCCATTTTGACCAAATGCAATCACGTAACAGCTTTACCTCCCCTTCTTTCGTTTTCCCCCTGTTTTTAGGTGCTCTTTTATTTCCTTGTTAGCTTCATTTTCTCTATCTATGTTTTTTTCTGAGTCGTTCTTTACTCACGCTTAAAAACCTTCTACATTTAGTGTTCTATTACAAAATAAGATTGATTGTTATTATTAAATCTTCAAAGTTTCTCCTTTTTCTTTTTTTATTTCTGTAATACATGCTTTAATCAAATCTTTTTTCTAGAAATACAGGAATATATTTTTCTGTTACCCTCTTCTCGGTTTATCGGTACAATCATCGAAATTAGAATACTCTTATATTTTCTATTATTTTCGGTATATTCTGGGTAGATCTCGTTATTACAGCTCATCTAACAATCAGAAGCAGTTTTTATAGTACCCATGATTTTCCCAATAACCCATAGTTCAGGTATATCTATTCTATCCAACTTATTGTTCATTTTTAACCTTTAACAGACCGGTAAAAATTCTTCTTCACCAATGTGTTACAATGGTTTAGTTCTGTATTTCTGCGAAAGCACTTCCCATGGTAGAGTTTTAGGTAAACCATATACTCTCTCCATTTCACAAACCATTATATCTAATGCAAATTTTTTCTAGTCTATTCTGCTGTATTGCTCTTCAAGATGTTTAAATTTGCGAACATGTTCTGTTTTACTTTCCAGTATTTCCGCACGTGAACATTTTTATTTCATTTTTTTTTCATTTATTGTATTGCGAAGTCTATTCTAAACGTTGAACTGTTGACTTCAGTTGCACTCGTTTTCTATTTTTTTCCCTCCTTGCTTCTTAATGTTACAACCAACTTCTTTTTAAGGATGATCAACTTGTCTTACATGTGTTTTCGTTTGAAATGGTCTTAATATTCGGCCCAAAATTTCCAATCTAAATATAGCATTATTTGTTATAGTCCCAATAATTATAGAATAATAATAACAATTTCGTGTGGCTCAGTGCCCTGGTGCCAATCTTTGAATTGGATGCCGCTTCGGCGGCTTGCGTGTCCCTAACCCACATCAGTTATCCAATCAGGGAATGGGGACCTACAGTTTAACATGGAATTCGAACCATGTGTCTTTTCTGACTAGTCCTCACATCGCTGAGAGGTGAAGGCTGAGTTTAAATGAAGACTGAAGAATACCGTGATCTGACCAGGTTTCGTACCCGCGACTCTTCGGTTTCCAGTTAAGCACTTTACCCCAAGACCACCAGAATAAAATACTTTCTTGAAAGCGAGAGTAAGTAATAATGGTATAATAATTACCAATTTGTGGCAAATTATTGATTTGAATATAAAATACGCTTTATCCAGGATAATAAATTTATTTTTTAGCATGTGATGTGTCCATTTACTTTTATAACACATAGGCTTCATAAGTTTGTTAAGACCATCGTGTTTGGAATGATGTATTTCAATTACTTGTCGTACACATTATAAACGTAACGACCCAATATCTGACACCATTTTTTACTTTATAGCTCAGAGAGACATCTGAGAATGGACTTCTACATTACAGAACTTACAGATCTAAAAGCCCAATAGGTTTCAAAAGGAAACTTCGCAAACACCTTTGAGTGCCTTAAATGTAATTTGATAACACTTTGTGGATTTTTTAAATTGTACCGTACCTTATCTAGGTGGTCTCAAATACTAAAATAAGATCACTGTCATATTCGTCAGTCATTTCTATTGTTTCCAGTCTCTTGCCATGTTCTCGCAATCTTCTCCGTTTCAGATCCTCGGACTCTATGGTTACTTTTTTTCCTACCACTTTTTGTAAGGCTTTTCTTCCTTATTCAGTCGTTCCAAGCCATTCCTTTTTTTGTGTTCCTTATTACGTTTCGTTAAAAAACTAAATCCATTTCAAACGAATAAACGTAGCTCATAACAAAGCAAACAAGCCTAATTTGAGGGGAGGGCATATCGATTTCCAAAGGTGATCATTAGTTATAAGGGTCAACTAATTGAAAGGAAATGTATGCTAATTTACATATTATCAGATACTACTCTGCCAACTGTTCATGATTCTGTGTGATTTGGTATTGTGTGTTCTTTGGATGATTGTCTTTAACTGACACTTTATGCATCTAAATCTGCATGAGCATTACAAAATATTAATGGTAAATAAAATACACAGTTGCGTAAAATAGTTGTTGAGGAAATCGTCTTTGAACAATAAACGGTCATTCTTTGAACAATAAATTCATATTAAATAGCTGCTTACGGTGTTGCATGAGATCATTTCTACATTTACTTAACTACGGGGTGATCAGTCCCTAAACTTACAAAATACTTATGAGCTAACTAAGACTAAGGACGGAACAAATATCCATGCCCGAGGGGGGATTCGAACCCCCGACCGGAGTGGCCGTGCCGACCGTGACTGGAGCACCTCTGTCCCTTCGGCCGCCGCGGCCGGCATTAAAGTGTTTCAGTGAACCGACTAAACTGTAATCACATGTATGTAGACGTCGTTCAGATAAAGATTTCTAATAAAAATCATGAAAAATTGATAACTGAGGAAGATCATAGGTACACGAAGTGCCTGATGCCACACAAAGTGTCTTAAAGAGCATAGATGTAAATGTAAGCGCATTAGTAAATAGGTGTAAGAACAATAGTACACCAATGAAGAGCTGTAAGGAAAGTTTTAAGTCGCCACCTTAAAACATACGAGTTATTAGCTGGGATGTTTTAATCACTCATTCACCATTGCGATTTGTCTTTTACAACTCATATATATGTTCTCTTGTATGATATGCTGCATGTGACTTCTTTGACTATAAGTGAAGCAATTCTGTGATTTCATTTTGTTTTCTTTTATATCCTGAAAAGTTACTTCTCTGTTTGGTCACATAAAAATAAGAAATAAATATACGTTGTCACTGGGACTGGTAAACGAGCCAACTTGGGCCAACTTTGAGGAAGCGTTCCGCCGCTCATTATTGTGGGCACAGCGGCGCGGCGCGGCGCGGCGGGCAGAACTTTTGTTTTAGGGACAAGCACACTCAGCTCTAGCTTTTCCCCAACTTTCTTACGAGAATGTTTATTACGCTTTAATAACGCCCTCCTCATACTTTATACCAACTTCAGGCCCTGGTCTCCCCTTCAGTGGTTCCTCAAAGCGGCTGTAATTTTAATTAAGGCCCAACATTTCATATTTCGGTTTTATTATCTAATGGCATGGAATGTCCAAAGTTGAGCAAGTCGATGAAATCGTTAATCTACGGGATCTTCGAATTAGCTTGGAACCACTTACTAGAGTGAGTGGCCCCCTATCTCGTTTCTTCACAGGAGAAAAGACCATGACAATAGACAAAAGTTGCTGCAAGTAAACTCAACTACTGTAATGAGTGGTTAAGAATGTACACTTCACAACGATTAAACAGTATGTTATGACTACGTAATGTCTTGCCAATACGCATTGAGTTCTATGACAAACAAATGTCAGGAATAAAAACACGTTCAAAACAAAATCAGTAACAGTAATTAACAGTCTCCGATGATTAAGTTCTTCCCAAACCGTAGAAATTTTGGTGGATGCTTTTAATTAGGAAAAAATTAATTTTCTCAGTGCGAAGTTATAACCATTGTCAGTGTAGTAATTTATTCCTATGGAAAGCTAGCACCGTGGTATTTTTCTGTATAACTCGTACGATCAAAACTCTTATCCAGTGTTTGTTCACGGTTGCCACGCGTTTCCCAAAGTGAAATTCCCTGACAATTCCCTACTCTCCTGATGAAATTTCAACGTTTTGAAATTTCAAGTAAACAGGTGAGTCAAAAAGTTAAAAGGACTTCAGTTTTTTTTAACGTATTAATGCTCAACCTGAGCGCATTTTATCATTAATAATAATAATAATAATAATAATTTTGAACCTGTTACTAGCTCTAATTTTGAAAGAACATCACGTTACTGTCTTTTTTATAGGATTTATGAATTGAAATGTAAACAGGTAAACTTTGTAAAAAATTAACACCATTTTAGTTAAGGGGTTTTCTGTGTCTACTAGCTCGTTATTCTTTCAGTATAATTGGCGACACTAAGAAATAACATTATTTCTTATCGTGAAATTTGATTTCCACTGCTGACAAAATTGGTCGACCTCGTTGTTCCACCAATTGTAACGTTATATGGTTGTCGGGCTAGACCTGTTCTTTCGCGGCATACCGTCGTCTAACACCACCTTTCGAAATGAAAACATCCACTTCCTTTAATGAAACCTGGACTTGAACGGGCTGCATTTTCATACCTTGCTTTCGGTGCACATTAGTCTTCATCTAAAATGTGGAGGAAGTTGCAATTTCGTACCAACACTGAATGACATTAACTCAAGCTGTAACAGGAAATTTATCGAAATATCTGTCATAGTTTAAGAATTATAATATTTTGCCTGATATTTTCTTTTGCGTCGTCAGTATAATATCATGTAGACTGTGGCTGACTGCTGTCAACATTCGTAGGAACACATTACACCTCTTGTTATATAGTTTGTAGTATATCCGAGGAAACAGAACAAAACTTATTACACTTCGTTACTATTTTGTCTAAAAATTACCGTTAAAATTATATGCAGAATGACAAACACAGATCATTTCTGCAACATATTAGACATAATACAGAGATACCGTCCCATTCTTCAATTAAGACAAATTAGATTAACGTAGCTAAAACCATTATGGAGATATATGTACCTAATGTTTTGGAAATGTAGTTTCGATAAAATGAGAAAAGAATGTTTACCGTGTTTTTGAGACACCGTATGCCTCTTTCAGAACATTCCAGTGGCATTATCGTGCTGGTTAGCTGTTTATTTATCCTCTGCAGACTCTTTCAGGAGTCTTTTTTCTTATTCTGGACTCTTTAGTGGTGCTTCCACAGCACTTTTGGCTTCAACTAGCCGCTGATGAATTATGGCGGTCAGAGCAGCTATCATATTGTTTCCTGATTGGATGCCTAATTTGTTCATTAATTTTGACCTGCTAATTGCACCATCATTGAAACAGATAACAGCATCCACCACATCTATTTTGGGTACTGTCCATCTACCAAACACTGTTTTCGGTACGGTACTCGTTGCCACACGCAACTGTTGAAACTCTCATGAGGATTTTGTGTACGGCCATGAAGACATTTGCTAAGTAATTTTTTTATCTGCAAGGTCCCTGTATACTGCCTTTATTCTTTCCATAACTGTGCCAGGCGTGGAATGTTTATGGTGATATTCCTTGCCTGAAGCATCAATGTACAGAGATTTATTGAAAGAGTTTTTAAGACTATAATAACTATGTACAAGTAAATAAACCATACAATTTTGGAAACAGTAGAAATTTGTCTTTCACATGCCGGCATTTTTTTCTGTCATTTGTCACTTCCAGGTCCCGTTACCGAGTCTTAACCGTTGCATACACACACGATTTTTTATTTATGCACGTCTCCATCGAAGCCCGTTTCGAATCATATTCCTTGTATACTTCAAACCTTCAACACGTCAAAGGAAGAGTTGATACAACTTGGCTGCAAAGTCTCCTGAACCCTGAAGTTGAATACGAAGATTTCATCAAGAACGTAGTTCCTTAGATTGATCACAGATATTACTCAACCCGCACAAAGGTTCAAACAAGCACGTATGAGCAGCGCGAATGCGACGCAATGGGTAAGACGGCAGATTGGGTCCAGTGATAACACTAAGAAAGAAGTACACTGCTTGTGTTTTGCCATGGTTAGAAGCTCAACTGAGAAGTTTGATCTTATCCTCGTTGTTACCTGTATCAGAAGGGACTCTCATGAAGGGAATTTTCCAGGCGTCTGGCAGTGAAGCAAAGCGATGTTATTCGGACGTGAAAGAGGTACAGAGATATGGGAAACGTCGGTGACTTGCCTCGCTCTGGCCGCATAAAGACGACCGCAATAGCCGATGAGAGCTACTTGCGGATTTCAGCTCCGAGGAACCCTGACAGGAACGCCACTATGGTGAATAACGATCTTCATGCAGCCACAGGACGCCGTGTTTCAACACTGACTGTACTTAATAGATTGCATGGCCTGCAAGATTACTTTATAAGTCCATAGCGACGTCAAGCTTTGACATGTAGGCACCACATAGGACGGTACAGATCGGCCCAACAGCATGCTGAAAGGACCCGCCAGAATTGGCATCAGGTGCTATTCACGTATAAGTTTCACATCCGCCTTCAAGCAGACAAACGTTGGAGAGGTTTTTGAAGGCAGCCTGGTCAGCCTGAATGCCTTAGACACACCCCATGCAGAGAGTGCACAAATTTGGTGCTTCTCTGATTTTTTCGGTGGCAATATGGGGGCCACCGTATGCCTATGGCGGTCGTCGAAGGCAATCAAACGGCTATTCCTTACAGAGACTATATCGTCCGACTTATAGCGCAATCATATCGGTAGCATTTCGGTAGGTATTCGTCTTATTGGACGCCAATTGTCGCGCTATTGGTGCACGTCTTGTGAATGCGCTTCTTCATGATAACGACATACCAAGATTACAATGGCCGGCATGTTCTACAGACATGATTCCTGTCGAACATGCCCAAGACACAATATAAGACCCCTACACACGTCCCAATTTATCGTCCTACCAACCAAATGACCAACCAACCAACCAAATAATTAGCATCCTCCACACGTTGCGACCAACTGTACGCAGCGACTGCAGCGCTTCCCTTGTTCTGGTGTGTGGATATCGAACTGTTTTTGCTTTTGCGTGTTCGCTGAGCAGACATCAGACAATCGCAGGCAGGAAGCTGGTCTATTAGCACTACACAGGGTACAATTTGTGGGGTGGAGTGGTATGGGGGGGGAGGAGGGGGTTTCGGATGTCGGACGGTCAGGCCCAACCAACCATCCGACAAGAAAGGTTGGTCGGGAAGCACCTCCACAAGTCCAATTTATTGGACCGCCGATATATTGATCCCGACGAATCGGAACGTATGTAGGTGCCTCAAAAAGTGTGCTTTAGGACGAGACGACTCAGCTCCCAATATGAGAGATCTACGCTGAAACGCAGTTGAGGAGTGGGACAATATGTCCGAATGTCCGTTGATTATCTAGAGGACAGTATGACACGACAAACACAGGTGTGTCTGAAAAGGAAAGTACTTGGGCTAGAACAAACACATATACACCAAAATCGAATGAGAGATAATGTTAAGATCCCTTATTGCACTAGTGATACTCCCGCATCTTCAAAACTCTGCAGTCGTCCGTTAGAGGCCTCTGCGTGTGCCATGCCGCATTGTACTTTGACCTCTCGGTTCGCCAGTAGGGGTGGTGCAGTGTGTGCCTCCGAAGTTGCGTTTTATAACGTTATTTGTGTAGTGAAGCGTCAGATGGGGCGGCGATCGGTAATCAATCCTGCTAATGTATTGCGATTGGATGAGATGAAGTTACGTAGAACCCTTCTTCCTGAAGATGGTATTAGTGTAGGAGATGAATCATTCGCATGCTTTCTCGTATCTGTTAGGGTACAGAAATATGAGCATAAGTTAGATAATGTTGTAACACTAACACATAATGATGATAATATGGATGATAATGACGAACAACTCATTGCAAGCGGTAGTGCTACGGTAAGTGCGGGAAGAGGCGATGGAAGCAGTGGCAGTGAATACTAACTACTTGACGACAATACGCTAGAGAACATGTACGATGATTATTACATAAGTTATAGTTAAGATATCTGCATTATGTATGGCGTCTACATTTACATCTACAGTGCTATCTAGAGCATCATTGCAGAGCTTTGCAGAAAAACGACACCCACCAGCACATTGAGGTATACGTAGAGATCCTGTAAGCAAACGTTCAAACAGATATGTTTGGTCGAGCCCATGTTCTTTCCTTGTGAGTGCAAAAGGACGCGTGTTATCAGGTATTAGTGTGTGTCCTGCACTCTGGAATACAAATTCAACATATGTAGGTTATTGCCGTATCACTTGTCATTTTCTGTCTTCGTAAACAATAATGAGAACAAACTTTTTATTTATTTATTTATTTATTTTTAAATTCGAAGCGTTAATGAATCCATAAGATCATGGTGATGCAACACTTGATTTTAATGTTTATTACAATCGGTAATTCCACTTTTGTGTTCGCATATTCATTCAGTGATGCCCTAATACAGCCGAAGATAATCATGGTCATCTATCATCTCCTGGCCCTTTGCGTCACAGAGTGTGCCGCCCTAGAGTGGAGATGACGCAGTGGGCGGTCAGTCGCGGCTGTGCTGGAGACACCACACACACACACACACACACACACACACACACACAGTGCGCCAGTATCGAACGCCGGCCGGCGCCCCGTGCCCCAGAAACGGCCACCCCGGCTGTCGCAGCGGCAAATGTTAACGTCTGCCGTCTGGGGGAGGGGCGGCGCTGCCGTCGTTTCCCCCACCTCTCGTGTCTGTCGCCTGGCCTTCCTCTTTCATTCTGACGTCCCCTACACTGGCGCCACAGTTATTTGTTGCAAGGAGCTAAACTGGGCGTTTAATAGATTCACGAGTCCCCTGCGGATAATAACGCTTTTTTTCCTCCCCTTCAGTGCTGTCACGCCAGTAGACGGCTTCAGAATAGGCTCATCACTGTCGCTTTACCACTCGGCAGCGTCGTCGTCCCGTGTGTCTCTGTGCGTCGCGATTTCAGGGAACCGGCGAAGGAGCGAAAGACTGCTTCCGAGATCAGAAATACATCCCTCTTAATTCGGGGTATCTCAGCTTGTGGTGGGTGTCGTAATCATAAAACATGGACATACGAAAATGTGTGCCAGGACAGCGATTCAAACCCGGGTGTCCTGCTTAATGGGCATTTGTGATAACCCTTCCGCCATCCAGGCACACGGCATCGCACACCTGCTTGGACTACTCAATAGGTCATTTCACACCGGCATAGCGTCTTCGGAAGACGTCGTAGTACGTAGCACCTATTCTTACTAGAGATATGTACCCTTCAAACCGAAAGATACTTATTAAGAGCTTCGTTTTTTACCCCATCTTCGTATTTGCTAAGTTGTTGAGATGGTGTGCTACCTTAAATACTATTCGTGGATAATACCACAAATGGCGTTCAATGTGCCGTGGTGTGATCCCGATATGAACTTCAGTGAGCCGTGGATGGAATGTAGTTGAAGTTTCGATAGTGATGATGAACTGTTGTTGTTGTATTCAGTGTCAAATAAATTGAACTGGGTTCATCCGATAAATATTAGAAGAACAGCGTATCGCGAATACCACCAACTAATGAATGATTTACAGCTTGACGATGAAATGTCTAAAACTTATTTCAGGCTTATTAAAGAACAGTTCAATGAAGTTTTATCCCTCATCAGCATTGACATTAAAAACAGGATATAAATTTCAGACAATCAATATCTCCTGAAGAACTGCTAACTGTATGTCTAAGGTAACAATTCCTTGCCCGTAATTTCAAAATAGAAACGTATTGCATTTTAGAATAGTCCCACAGCACTGGATCCTTTCTCAATTGGTCAATTAATGTAGACATTTTGCGCAATAAACACACTAGAACGCAGTAATAGAGCAGCACAGAGTACGTTGTTTATGGTGCTGTGCAGTGCGCATGCGCGAGCCGAGATACGCAGCGACGCTACGTGTTGCACGCGTAACTGGAGATACGCGACGGCCGCGGTGGCCGAGGGGACTGAGGCGCTTCAGTCACGGTCTGCACGGCCACTACGGTTAGAGGTTCGAATCCCCCCTCGGGCATGGATACTTGTGCCGTCCTTAGTTGTAGCTAGTTCATAAGTAGTTTGTAAGTTTAGGGACTGAAGACCCCGTAGTTAAGTCCCTTAAGCATAACAAACATTTGAACATTTGAACATTTTGGAGATACGCGTATTACGTATCCCGGGTGGACGCAACGCCAGCCACGTTGGTGTGAAATGTCCCATTTGATTACATTACAAGATACGCGTGCAAATGTTCAAATGTCTGTAAATCTATCGGACCAAACTGCGTGCTCATCAGTCCGCAGCTTACAAACTACTTAAACCTAGGTAAGCTAACCTACGGACAAACACACACACCCATGCCCCAGGGAGGACTCGAACCTCCACGGCGAGCAACCGCGCGCTTCGCAGCGAGACGCTTTAGACCACTCGGCTACTCCAGCGCGGCAAGATACGTCTGCGACGTCTTTCCTAAGACGTAGCTCGAGTGTGAAATGACCTTTTTACGTAGGGCGTCCGGGCAAAATTCTCATAGTTTCTCTTACTTTGACCATTTTACTCCATGGCTAGCAGCAGGCCCTGTATTCATTCCCGCCAGGAGTCCGTACCTCGTGTTAATCCAGACTAAAGGATGCTGCGACGGGACGACCTCTTCGTGCGGCGGAACGTGTGCTGAAACCTTATCTTCAAACGCACTCGTCTTGTATGATTAGGGTTGAATGTGGCCGTGTCAGACTTCGTAATCCTTGAGGTGTCCACTCGCCCATAAAAATTTATATAAAATTAAAAAAAATATGTTCATGTAAAATCTTTATACGTTGCAATATTTCAAAATCAGATTCTTGCGCCGATTTTCCTCCCCTTTAACTGTCTTTAACTGTCACTCTTGTTAAAATATTTCTAAGTTCTCTCATAGATAAGACGTTCAAAAGAAATTCTTCAGTTTGTGGTCGTTGCTATAGCCACAGATAAAAAATAATATTTCTTCAATGATTATCGATCAATGTGTATGATCGATTAATCAAAGTTCTAAAATAAAAACATTTATCGAAGTCTTCTTGACGTAACTTTCCCACCAATGAAAATTCATAAAAATCTTCCTTCAGATTGAAGAATATTTAAATTAAATCATCTGCTCATTTCATTAATATATTATTCATCGTAAAATAATTCTTCATTAATGATGTACTCTGACACTTTCGTCAAGTTTAAACACGATAACATTTATTGCTTTCTATGATATTACATACGTAGTCATGGACCGACAAAAGGGAACTGACTTTTAAAAATTGTTATTTTAACATTAAATGTCGACAATAATGTCAACTCTCGCGACGACAACCGCAGAGATCAACATCTTCTTGCCTCGTGGCCGTCTACCCGCGACTTGATGTGGCCGGATATTTACTCCTTCGAATCGGCGTCGAAGATGTTGTCCTCGTAGGTTGACTCGCCTCACAGCACATGAAACAAACAAAAAATATACAAAAACATCTTTAAGAATCATAACATTAAACATTTACATAAAAATCATTTAAGAACACAGATATAAGTAAGTTATCCTGCACAAACTGAGCTGACATGAGATATGTAGCGGAGACAATAATCCGTCCCACTACAAAGCCTTAAACTTCGACTTCTTTCAAATGTTTGTAAACATATTGGATCAAGCTGCAATGTTCATACGTCCCTAGACGTACAAACTACTTAAACCAACTTACACTAAAAACAACACACACACGCATGCCCGGTGAAAGAATCGAACCTCCGGCGGGAACGGTCACCCAAACCGTAGACCAAGGGGCCATTCCGCGCAGACTTTGACTTGGCAGATTACAATTAAGAACTGAGGTGCCTCTTCTTACGGTAATATTCGAAAGATGCAATTCTTCAAATCTCTGTTGCTTTCCGACCATGGATTGTTATTAATCATCTGATAAAAATTGCCTGGACACTCTTATGCGATATGAGATAAAATGAAATGTTGTTGTTGTGGTCTTCAGTCGGGAGACTGGTTTGATGCAGCTCTCCACAATACCCTATCCTGAGCAAGCCTCTTCATCTCCACATAAGAACGGCAACCTACATCTGTCTGAATCTGCTTACTGTATCCATCTCTCGGTCTTCCTCTGCGGTTTTTACCCCACACACTTCCCTCCAACACTAAATTCACAATTCCTTGATGTCTAAGAATGTGTCCTACCAATCTATCCCTTCTTTTAGTCAAGGTATGCCAGAAATTTCTTTTCTCCCCAATTCTTTTCAGTACTTCCTCATTAGTTACGAGATCCACCCACCTAATCTTCAGCATTCTTCTGTATCACCATAGCATCATCTGGGCCTACTAAGCGGCTTTATTGTTCCTCTAAGTTCAAATGCTTAATTAAGTTACTCAACGTATTTGATTTAACGCTAATTTATATAAAAATTGTGACGTTAATATTTCATTCCAAGTACCGACTTTTATATACTGATTAATTTCATTCCTGGAACAAAAGTGATATTTGGCGTTCCTCAGGGAAGTGCTATATTGCTCCAATTGATCCTTGTCTTTATAAACGATTAAGGAGACAATCCCAGCAGCTGTCTTAGACTGTTCGTGGATGATGCTGTCGTGTATCTGTTAGTAAAGTCACCAAAAAATAAAAAGAAATGCAAATCCATCTAGATATGGTATCAGCAAGGCGCGAAAATTGACAGTTTACCCTAAATGACGAAAAGGGTGAGATCGTCCATATGAGCACTAACAGAAATCCGCTAAACTTAATTTACACGATAAATCAGTAAAATCTAGAGGCCGTAAAATAAGATCAGTACATAAGAATTACAATTACGAACAAGTTTAATTGAAAAAAAGAAAAAAGAAAGAAAAAAAAACACGAAGAATATGTTAGGAAAGGGAACCAAAGGTTGAGTTTAATTGGCGCAACACTTAGAAGATTCAGCAGTGCTACCAAAGAAACTACCTACATTAACCTGTTCTTCCTCTCTCGGCTAACAACGACGCTTTCTCCGTAACGATTTTGCTGTCGGATTATAGGGCTGCGGTCGTTCTTCCAACACCAACTCGGTATGTAGTGCAGTACAGTCTTTCTCTCAGCGATTGCGTTTGTCTTCCTCGAGAAAATTTCAGTTTACAGTACTCAGCACATTAAAAAGTAGTGTATATAAAAAAAAAAAATTAAAAAAATCATTTAGCTCGAGGTCTGTACTATCGTTGTCGATGATACGGTATTCTATAACGAACTATCATAGCCAGACAACTGAGCTGGAAGTTTAAAGGACTGACAGTGGACCCTGTTGTCAATAAAAGTAACATACTAGTTACCCAACTGGCTTCTCACAGGTGGAATTTATACTCTATCTATAAAAATCGATGTGTATATGAATTTGACTGATCCTTCATAATGAAGGTTATGTTCACACCCTTAATTTCAATAGTAAACTGTTCTTCATCATGATGGGTTTTGAAATACATTGCACGGATTTAAGTTGATTATACAGCGACTGAAATCTGGATATGTAATTAATACTTCGATTGACTACTGCTATGTTTTACACATTGGGACATACGGTCGCTAAACGCCTGTGTATTCCAAATGGAATCAAACTGGAAATTCGCAATCTTATCTACAAAAATGAATGTGTGTGGTCTTCATGCACTCCATGACGGCAGGAACAATTTTGATTAATTCTTGATGAGCCCAGCAGGTTATCCTGTGAAGTTTGGTAGAGATTGAATCGAGATATTTATTAACATATACGTACAAGTATACGTGTAATATCTGAAACGACAGTTGTCCTTCTGTCAGAGAAAGAGTCAAATGCCTTTCTTTTTAACTATAGTGCTGCTGCTTGGAGCGCTAGGGTCTCTCCCTTGACTATTCGTGATGGATATTCGCAGTTAACAGGTAAGTTTCTGATGAACGACAGAACCCAATAACGATTCAAATCTCTTTCAAATGTGTTAATTTCAACAGTTGCAATAATGAATAGCCCTGGGGGTTGAAAAACACTGAACTGGGTTATTACTATGTAAATACGGATTAACCTCTCCGAGGATTGTATAAGCATAGTTGCACAGAACATAATAAAGAATAAAATATATACAAAAATCGATTTTTATAGATATAGGATACAAATTCCACCTGTGCGAAGCCAGGTGGGTAAATGTTCAAATGTTTGTATAGCTTATGGGACTTAACTACGGGGCCATGAGTCCCTAAACTTACAAACTACTTACGAACTAGCTAACACTAAGGACGGGACAAATATCCATGCCCGAGGGGGGATTCGAACCCCCAACCGCAGTGGCCGTGCAGACCGTGACTGGAGCGCATCAGTCCCTTCGGCCACCTCGGCCGGCCCAGGTGAGTAAGAAGCAAGTTGTATTTATTTACGACAGTGTCAACTGCCAGTCCTTGAAACTTCCATCTCAGTTGTTTTTTTTTGCTTTGATAGTTCGTTATAGACAATCGTATCATATGAGAACAATGCTACCGAAATTCTAATTTCTCGAACTAGATGATTTGTATACACCACTTTTTAATGTGCTGAGTAATGTAAACAGAAATTTCCTCGAAAGACGCAATCGCTGAAAGACTGGACTGCACTACATTCCGAGTTGGTCTCGGAACTACGACCGTAGCCCTTTATCCTGGCGGGGAAATCGTTACGGAGAAAGCGTCGTGGTTAGCCACGATAATTAGTGGATTTCAGAGACGGCCAGAGTCCGACATAATGAAGAAGCTTAACATCTGTCACTGACTACTTCATACAAAGGCAAAGAGGTCCCGAAAGGGGAAGTGAACACGATGTAAACAAAAGCAAGGAAGGGAACAATGGTAGCTGTGCCGAAAATCATAGACCGAGCTGGCTCGGTACGTGGGGCGACTTGAATGCGAGGCGGGGCCGCGCGTACGCGGTAATTATGATGCGCAGTGAGGCGGCAGTTGCGAGCCCGGCATTACTGGCACGCCAGCGCGGTGTCGCGCACCTGTCGCAGCCCGCGGTGGTAGGTGTCTCCGCCCGCGGTGGCGACGGCAGTTGCGCCAGTGGGGCCGCAGTCGTTGCTGGCGGCACAGGTGCAGCGCCAGCGCACGGACCGGGAGGAACGACCCGCCGCCGCTCTAATTACGGCCAAAACAAATGCGGCCGGCGGAAACGACCGGCCTCGAAAATTAGCCTACGTGTCAACAGAACGTCGGCCATCTGTTTCCGCCGAGGGGCCCTCCTCCGAGGGGAGCGGGCGCCGACAACGCTTGGTGCGCGCGGGGCACGCAGAGGGCGCGACCGCAACATCCTGCGACAAAAGGGCCGCCTGCGGTGGAAGGCCAGCGAGGACTCAGCGGTTCGCCACTGTCGTCAGCGCCAGCGACAGCCGGCGACCGCAGCCGCGCGCGCGGGGACCGCCGCGCCGTCACGCAGACCGCTTGTCGCTCTGGGGATGCGCCCTTCGCGCACCTGGCGGCCTCTGCTGCAGCCTCGGGCTGTTGTTGACTCACTAACGAGGGGGCGCACTGCCACCCACGCATTTCCACGAGCGTCGACGTACTACAAGGTCCCAGAGCTTGCCTCGCAGCCATGGCACACATCACGTGTGCTTCAAGCATATTGAGAAGATCCTACTTATCCTATCGGAGTACGACCACCACAACCCAACATGAATTCTAATACATCTACATCTACATGGGATACTCTACAAATCACATTTAAGTGCCTGGCAGAGGGTTCATCGAACCACCATTATACTATTTATCTCCCATTCCATTCTCGAATAGCGCGCGGAGAGAAAAAGAAATCAAATGTTTGTATAGCTTATGGGACTTAACTACGGGGTCATCAGTCCCTAAACTTACAAACTACTTATGAACTAGCTAATACTAAGGACGACACAAACATTCATGCCCGAGGGGGGATTCGAACCCCCGACCGTAGTGGCCGTGCAGACCGTGACTGTAGCGCCTTAGTCCCCTCGGCCACCGCGGCCTGCCGCGCGAGAAGAAAGAACAGCTGACTCTCTCCGTTCGGGCTTTGATTTCTCGTATTTTATTCTGATGATCATTTCTACCTATGTAAGTGGGAGTATACAATATATTTTCGCATTCGGAGGAGAATGTTGGCGATTTGACTTTCCTAAGTAGACCACGCAGCAGCGATAAGCGCCGTTGTTGTAATGATTCCCATCCCAGATCCTGTATCATTTCCGTAACGCTGTCTCCCCTGTATCGTGACAATACGAAACGAGCTGCCCTTCTTCGGACTCAAACCCACCTGATAAGGATCCCACACTGGGCAGCAATACTCCAAAAATGGACGGACAAGCGTAACGTATGCAGTTTCTTTTGTAGTTCTGTTGCATGTTTTAAAGCTTTTGCCAATAAAACGCAGTCTCTGGTTCGCCTTTCCCACGGCATTATCTACGTGTTCTATCCAATTTAAGTCTGAAGTAATAGTAATTCCTAGGTATTTTGTGGAGTTTACGGCCTTTACTTTTGATTATCTTATAAACAAAGTTTAACGGATTTCTTTTCGTACTCATATGGACGACTTCACACTTCTCATTATTTAGAGTCAATTGCCAATTTTTACACCATACTGATATCTTTTTCAGATCGTTATACAGTCGGTTTTGATCTTCAGATGATTTTACTATACGGTAAATGACGGTGTCATCTGCAAACAACCTAAGAGAGCTACTTAGATTTTCCCCTAAATCGTTTATGTAAATAAGGAACAGCAGAGGACCAATTACACTACCTTGTGGAAAGCTCGATGTCATCTCTGTTTTAGTCGATGCTTTACCATTGATTACTACAAAATGTGTCCTCTCTGACAGGAAATCTCCTATCCAGTCGCAAATTTGGGGCGATATACCATAACCACGCAATTTTATTAGAAGCCATTTGTGAGGTACGGTGTAAAAAGCTTTCTGGAAATCAAGAAATACGGAATCGATTTGCGAACCCTTCTCGATAGCACCCATCACTTCGTATGAATAAAGAGGAAGCTGTATTTCGCATGAACGATATTTTCTAAATCCGTGTTGACCTTGGGTCAATAGATCGTTCTGTTCGAGATAATTCATAATATGTTCCAAAACCCTGCTGCAAATTGACGTCAATGAAATAGGCCTGTAGTTTAGTGTGTTACTCCTACTGCCTTTCTTGAATATAGGTGTGGCCTGTGCAATTTTCCAATCTTTTGGTACAGATCCTTCTATCTAATAGTTATAATGTTTAATATTTCAACATCTGCTTGCCTGATGCGGAATAAACTGCTGTGTTGATCAGCTTGTAACTGATTTAGCCTTATGGATCACATTTCTACATCTACATCTACATCTACATCCATACTCCGCAGTCCACCTAAGGTGCGTGCCGGAGGGTACACCGTACCACTACTAGGCATTTCCTCTCCTATTCCACTCCCAAATAGAACGAGGAAGAAAATGCCTATATGCCTCCATACTACCCTAATTTCTCTTATCTTGTCTTTGTGATCACTACGAGAAATGTAAGTAGGCGGCAGCAAGATCGTACTACACTCAGCTTCTAATTACGGTCCTCTGAATTTCCTCAATAGAAATTGACGAAATGAACGTCGTCTTTCCTCCAGCGATCCCCAATTGAGTTTCCGGAGCATTACCGTGACACTCGCGCATTGGTCGAACCTACCAGTAACAAACCTAGCTGCTCGCCACTGAACAGCTTCTATGTCTTCCTTTAAATTGATCTGCCGCGGGTCCCAAACAGTTAATCAATACTCAAGACGTCGTCGTACAAGCATGTTATAGGCGGTCATTTTTACATAACAAATATATCTTCACACAATTCTCCCAATAAACCGAAGTCGGCTGTCCGCCTTACTCACAACTGTCCTTACATGTTCGTTCCTCTCCATATCGCTCTGCAATGTTACGCCTAGATAATTGAACGATGCGACTGCATCAAGAAGCTCACTACTAATACTGTATTCGAAAAATATGGGACTTTTTTTCTTACTCATGTGCATCACCTTACATTTTTCTACAATGAGAGCTAGCTGCCATTCTTCGCACCAACTAGAGATTTTCTCTAAGTCCTTCTGTATGCTATTACAGTCAATGAAAGACGACACGCTCCCAAACGCCACAGCATCATCAGCAAACAGCCGCAAATTACAAGTTACTCTGTCCATCAGATCATTTATATAGATATAAAATAATAGCGGTCTTATCACACTCCCCTGGGGCACGCCTGACGATACACTCGTCTCTGATGAACACTCACTGTTGGGAGCAACGTACTGCATTCTATTACTTAGGAAGGCTTTCAGCCAGTCACAAATCTGTGAACCTATTCCATAAGCACGTACCTTCGTTACCAGTCTACAGTGTGGCACTACGTCAAACGCCTTTTTGAAGTCGAGAGAAACACAATCCATTTGTTGCCCTTCATCCATGGCTCGCAAGATGTTATGTGAGAAAAGGGCAAGCTGAGTTTCACATGAACGATGTCAGTATTGGTTAACGAAGTAGTCAATACCATTTACATCTATGTAACAGTAGGTTCATTTTTTCGTTTAGCTTGAAATAGATTTGTACGGAGGTACAAGAAATAAGGATCGCCCTAGACGGTGGCACTAGATCCTGTTGTGCACCGTGTTCTATAGTTCTATAAAACGGTGGCACTAGCCAGTCGTCTTAGATGCCACAAACTGAATGTTATGTTCGTATGCCTCGTTAAGTTAGCAGTAATCGCCAAAGATATATACGTGTCTTTTAATATTGTGTATTCTTCCCGCGCTCGGCTGTAGCTATGAGGTGGAACAGTACATCTGAGTTTTCTATGGAAGTGTAAGGACGCAGGTCCATTTTGTGAATCTATCCGCAGTGGCGGCAGATACTGATTATACAGAGATATAATATGTACGTATCGGGCATCTCTCACGTTACTTCAATGTGAAAAAAAGTCACCACAAGGTACTGATACAGTATTTATATGTATGTAGTTAGTTGCAAAGTTGATTGCACAACCAGGACTTGCAGTTTTATTGTTGTTTGATCTTTCTTGAATGATGTCTTTTGTTAGAAGTCTATGGTTCTCCTTTCAGTAATTAATACCTACACCTTCGTATTTAATTTGAATACTAATGCTATAGGAGTACTTACTTTTGAAGTGTGATGTTATTTATGAAAAATTGTGAAAAAGGTAATCGTAACAGGCAGCAGTGTCCTTTTTGTGAAGGAAAATATGGCGGTCCGTTGAGTAGGAAGGAAAGGCGCTGACAGATATTAGAGCAGTGTGAATTTGCTTACTGTAATTCATTCGCACCAGAGTGCTTTGCTGTGTTTTTTTATTCTCATGAGATTCAGATTAAGCAGTGTTATCTTGGGACGTAATAAGGAGCTTTGATGATTCCATTTAATGAGCTTGCACGTTTATTTGTGCATAAAACATTTCAGGTGTATTAAACATATCTATAAAGCACCTTGAATCCATGTATATTATATTGCATTGCTTTACTTGACAACACGTAAGTATATATATACATTACGTCGTCAGAAAAGTTTGACAACAGGAGAAGTAGATTCAGTTAAGTGAAAACGACGGATTTAGAATGTTAAGCTTTACTGAAAGAAAGACCGTAGGCCACTACAGCTGTAATTTATTGCAGTCTTATAGCCTCGTACACGACTAGTTTCGATAGTCTAAACGACTCCATTAAATTACAGCTTAGTGGTCTACGGTGTTTCTTTCAGTACAACTTTATTTTTTAAATCCATTTTTTTACTAAATTGATCGATAGTTCCATGAAAAATGAATCAGTATTTCAGCTATGGGCGCCCTATATTCAAAATTATATGTAACACTAGAAGGGCCATTAACGTATATTTATTTTCTAAATTCATAGGCTATAGATACTCCGATACTATAATACTGTGTATAACGTAAGTACTGAGTCACTCCTTTATCTGCCAATACTTTATATTCATTCAAAATTTAGCCCTTCGAAATCTATTGTTCAGAACCATAAGTCTTTTGACATCGTGTAATTATGTTGCAATGCAAATAATGTTAACTTTACCATTTTGACCATTCTCCGTCAAATTCCTTTCGCTTACTTAGGGTTTATAAAAAACTTGTAATAATGATAACATTGTTGGCTAGTAACAGATGCAATTACGTGTTTTACTACAAGAATGTAATTCCTAACATTTCCTGAAGTTATGTCATGTATCCTAAATACTTTGCCATATTCAGTTTGAATCAAAACTATGCGGCTGTTTTATTATTTAACCATTTCAATTATTTAAATAAACCCGTTGTGCACTAATCATATTTTACATATATGTTTAGTACATAATTTTGTCCGATTTGTAAATATTTGTAAAATATTTGTGCTGATTAATCTTATGCATATCTCGTATGTGGAACACGCTAATGAAGTTACGGAAGCATAATTCAGGAACGTTATTCTAACATCCTTTTTCTGGAACTTTCTACAACCTAGCATTGTCTATAAATACGAGTGCGGCGAATCACAGTGTGTCTTAGTTGTCTCAGTCTCAGTGTTTAGTTCGGCTCAGTGATTTTTATACCAAGTTGTAGTGTTTGTTTCTTTTTATACAGAAGCAAAGTTATATTTTGTAAGATAATAAATGCGTCAAACATGCAGCAATATACTTCCATATACTATAAAGAACCCAGGTTGGTAGTTTCACAACAACATTGATAATGCGAAGAAGCTGATCAACAATCTAGTCTTTTTGTCCACATTAGCAAAGCAGGTAATAAAATTTGTATTCATTATTAGAACGTGTGTTGGGGATGTGGCGGTCTTATTCTAATAGGTAGGATCAACACAAGCTCCTTTGTGTTATCGCCCCCCCCCCCAAAAAAAAATATAAATAAATAAATAAAAATAATTTAAAAAACATAATTGCATCGGTATATCATGGGGCTACCTTAATAACTAAGACTGACTGTGATGCGTCGCATACGTATTTATAGATAATGCTAGGTTCTAGAGATTTTCAGAATAAAGTTGGTACAATAACACTGCTGAATTAGTTTTTCTTTATTAAATTAGCCTTTTTCACAAATTAAATACATATCATACTGATCGACACAATACCAGACAATTTTACAAATATTTATATATCGGATAAAATTATATACCAGACTCAAATATGATAAGTGCATTGTTGATTTGTTTACATAATTGAAATTGTTACATAATTAAACAGGCGTGTAGTTCCGTTAAAGACTGATGTCAGTTTAGGATGCATTACTTAACTTCAGGAAATGGCAGTAACTATATTCTTGTAGTAATACGAGTAACTGCATCATGTTACAAAACAACAATGTTATAATTATTAAAAGATTTTTATGGGTGTAAGTATCACAAACTCCTTTTTCTGCAACTACCACCACGGTTAGTTCTTCTGCCCTTCATTATCTCTCGGTTTGGGAAAGGTCACGGTAAAAGATACTTTCTGCAGCATTCATCGAGTGTAATGTTTGAAAACATTTTTTTCGTCCATCCACTACTCCATGTCTATAAAGAACCGAATGGCGAGAGCCATTCACATGGAATTGCACCTGCGAAAGGTGCTCGGAGTAAGGGGTGAAGAAGGACCACGAAGGAAGCCACACCTCTGTCCCCTTCCGCCGCGGACTCAAATTCTGGATGAAACTCGAGCACCCCTGGGGGCGAAGGGGGGGGGGGCGAGGAGAGCGACGCGGAGGCGGGACACGGGCGCATTCGTAGTTATAAACAGATTTCCGGCTCCAAATTATGTGTATTTAAGTAACTCAAGATGAAACTGAGCGCAGCAATTAAGCAGAATTTTCTGGCCGGGCGCGGGCGGCGGGCGTAGCTTTACAATTACGCGAGGCGGGCGTATTTCACGGTTCATTATCCGAGCCGGCAGCCGGCAGCAGGAGGCTGGGAGCTGCACACGCGTGGAGCGGCCGGCGCCGCGGGGGAGGAGCACGGGACGGGCCGGGCCAAGGTAAATATTGACTCAGGTTTGCTGCCGCTGCCGCCGCCGCCGAGTCTTCAAATACCTCGCCAGGTAGCGGCGGCGGCGGCGGCGGCGGCGGCGGCGTCCGCGGCTTGACCGCAGGGCCGGCCCCGCACACACAGCAGGAGTTGTGCCAAATCGAGCAAATACGCCGAGGAAGGTAGGAAGGAAGGCAGCCGGCCGGCCAAACACATCCGCCGGCTGCGGGCCGCCTACCGCAATTTGCATTCGGCCCCGGTGGCGATACAGCCGCCGTCTGGCCAGGCACTTGAGGTAGGAGGTGGGGCGCTCTCCCGTGTGTACACGTCTATGATCCGCTCATCTCCGGGCTCTTCTGAGAGGGTATAGCGACTCGCTTAGGGGGTCTCTCAGTCACTTTCCGACTGTCTTGGTCATGCACCCTTATGTACACTTCTTTAAGGAGCAGAAAAAGTCTTCTGGTCCGGATGGAATACCAGTTCGTTTTACAAAGAGTATTCTGAGGCATTGACCCCTTACTTAGCTTGCATTTACCACGAATCTTTAACTCAGCGCAAAATTCATAGGCGGGCCGCGGTGGCCGAGGGGACTGAGGCGCTCAGTCACGGTCTGCACGGCCACTACGGTCGGGGGTTCGAGTCCCCCCTCGGGCATGGATATTTGTGTTGTCCTTAGGATTAGCTGGATCATAAGTAGTTTGTAAGTTTATGGACTTATGACCCCGTAGTTGGGTCCCATAAGCTCTACAAACATTTGAACTTTTTTTTTTTTTTTTTTTTTTTGAAAATTCCTAGTGATTCGAAAAAAAGCGCAGGTGTCTTCCGTTTATAAGAAAGGAAAGAAAAATGACCCACATAATTAAAGGCCAATATCGTTGACATCAGTTTCCTGTAGAATTTTGGAGCATATTCTCAGTTCGAATATAGTAAATTTCCTTAAAACTGAAAAGCTTCTTTCTATGAATCAGCACGGGTTTAGGAAACATCGTTCATGTTAAAATCACCTTGCCCTTTTCTCACATGACATCTTGCGAGCCATGGATGAAGGGCAATAGGCGTATTGTGTTTTTCGAGACTTCAAAAAGGCGTTTGACGCGGTGCCACACTGCAGACTGCTAACGAAGATACGAGCTTATGCAATTGGTTCACAGATTTTTGCCTGGCTGGAATACTTCCTACGTAATAGAACGCAGTTAAGTTGTTTCCGACGGCTAGTGTTCTTCAGAGACGAGTGTATCGTCAGGCGTGTCCCAGGGGAGTGTGATGGGACTGCTGTTATTTTTTTTTTTTCTATATGAATGATCTGATGGACAGAGTAAGTTGTAATTTGCGGCTATTTGCTGATGATGCTGTGGTGTATGGGAGGGTGTCGTCTGTAACTGACTGTAATAGCATACAGGATGACTTAGAGAAAATTTCTAGTTGGTGCGAAGAATGGCAGCTAGCCCTCAATGTAGAAAAATGTAAGGTGATGCGCATGACTAGGAAAAACAATCCCATAATATTAGAATACAGCATTAGTAGTGAGCTTCTTGATGCAGTCGCATCGTTCAATTATCTAGGCGTAACATTGCAGAGCGATATGAAATGGAACGAACATGTAAGGACAGTTATGAGTAAGCCTTACCGCCGTCGGTTTATTGGGAGAATTTTGGGAAGATGTACTTCATCTGTAAAAGAGACCGCGTATAAAACGCTTGTACGACCACGTCTTGAGTATTGCTCGATTATTTGGGACCCGCAGCAGATCAGTTTAAAAAAAAGACATAGAAGCAGTTCAGAGGCGAGCAGCTAGGTAGATTCTACCAATGCGCGAGTGTCATGGAAATACTCCGGCACTCAATTGGGGATCGCTGGAGGAAAGACGACGCTTTTTCGTGAGTTTCTGTTGAGAAAATTTAGAGGGCCGGAATTTGAAGCTGAGTGTAGTACGTTCTTGCTGTCACCTACTTACATTTCGCGTAGTGATCACAATGACAAGATAAGACACATAAAGGATCGGACGGAGGCATATAGGCATTCTTTTTCCTCGTTCTGTTTGGGAATGAAATAGGAAAGGAAATGCCTAGTAGTGGTACAGTGTACCCTCCGCCAAGCACCTTACGGTGGATTGCGGGGTATAAATGTAGATGTAGAACTTCAGAATCTTTTCACTTTAAGATAGCTCGGTTATTCTCTTATCAGCTTATATATGGGAACATTTTGCGAGTATATAATGACTATTCGCAGTGGCTTGATCGTTCTCTTATGTACACACATATTCCTGATCGGCTCTTCTCCTGAGTCCTTCGTGAGTGTATAATGAATCGCTTGGTGACGCCTTAGTCATTCTCGAATATATAACTCGGATCGGCTCATCCCTGGATTCCTTTGGAATTGTATTGCTGGACTAGCGAAGGGTTGGTCATTTTCTTGGATACATACTTCGCTAATCGGCGCGTTTCCAGTCTCTTTTGAAAGTACATAATCATTCTTCCGTATCTGGACGCTTTTGATTGGCTGATCTCCACATTTTTAATATGTTTGATGACTTCATACTTCTCCCGTTGAAGATGTAAAGTGACTTTCCCTGGTCGGCTTAACTCTGAATTCTTCGACGGGTGTTTTTTTTGCATCTGACGTAAAGGTTGATTGTCTTTCGAATAACTGAACAACATTTGAGAACGTATTTTTACCATCAGCATATCTCTTTATTGTAGCTTTTGGTACTCGGTATATATGAACACACTCTTTAAGTCAATGGGCACCGTTTCCGTATGCTACCATAGCGACCTTTAGTTAATCTTCTGTCGATAACCCGTACATTCGTCTTTTTGCCATCTTGCAAATCTAAAAAGATTACCATACATAATACTTATTTTTTAAATTATTTTGCCGTCTTGAAAAATAAACCTAAGAGCATTAGATATACCTATTAGCTGGTGTTAAATGACCTTAAGTATTATTTGTTATGAGTGACCTCTAAATTCAATCGATCCAAATTAGGAAACAGCTGTTGGTCCAAATTCGGCAACTCTACGCCATATTAGTAAAGATAGTAAAGATAACGTTTCAGGAACACAGCCGCGGTGGAGTGGCCGAGCGCAGTGAGCAGCTATGCTCCGATGCGCGAGGCCGTTCCCCGTCGGGGTTTCGAATCCTCCCTCGGGGATGGATGTTTGTGTTGTGTTTAGTGTAAGGTAGTTTATAAGTAGTTTTTAAGTTTAGGGACTGATGACACCGCAGTTAAGTCTTTTGTGTCTCGTTTCCGCCGGTTGTCCTAGGTCTCGGTGGTCGAGTAGAGAGAGACCGACACAGGAAAATAGGATGCGCGCGTGTGCGGGTACAGAGTCTGAGGTGACCAGCCAGGGGGACAGCAGAAACTAGATACACTAAGCTAGATTAGTACACGATATATATTTCGAAGAAATAGTACAATACTTAACTTTCATAAGTTTCACTGCTGGAGATTAGTCTAATTGCTGATCATAGTATAACTAGGTAGAGGCCTGCCTACAGATGAGAGTGTTCAAGTGCCGGTTTTATCGCCAAGTGACCGATCCAGTTCAGTGGTGGCTACGAGCGGAGTTGCAGCAGAGGACGCTCGTGGCTGACGTCGTAAGAACACCACGCCTTGCTTGCATGGCGGCGCGCGGCGAAAGTACGTGGCGCGCACTTCAGACTTGTGCTACACCACAAAAGTCCCATATGCTTAACAAAAAATGTTGAAATGTTTGTAGAGCTTATGAGACTTAACAACGGGGTCATCAGTCCCTAAACCTATAAACTATTTATGAACTAGCTTATACTAAAGACGGCACAAACATCCATGCCCGAGGTGGGATTCGAACCCCCGACCACAGCGGCTGCACAGACCGTGACTGACATGCCACAGACCGCTCGGCCACTGCCGCCGGCTAAGCTTAACAAACCATTGAATTTCTTTCAGGAACACATAACGCTAAACTGTAGTTTTAGGATATTGAACTATTAGCTAATAAATGGCACTTATGAACTATAGTGTGGATGATGTTTTGCTTACTTCTACAGCAGAGGAAAGCTTATGACCTGTTGCAGAATGCTTGCAGCGACATCGAAGAAAACGGAATAGTAGAAACTGTTATCACTCCAGTGGCTATTGTCGACTGGCGACGGAGCCACGTGACCTCTACAATAATTCTCACCATTTGAGCGAACTTAAAACTTTAAGTTACCAAGAAACAGTGAAATACGTAGGTGGTCCAACTTAGGCAATAATCCATCTTCAGCAACTCAAATGTTCAAATGTTTGTAAATCTATCGGACCAAACTGCGTGGTCATCAGTCCATAGCTTACAAACTATTTAAACCTAGGTAAACTAACCTAAGGACAAACACACACACCCATGCCCCAGGGAGGACTCGAACCTCCACGGCGAGCAACCGCGCGCTCCGCAGCGAGACGCTTTAGACCGCTCGGCTACTTCACCGCGGCTTCAGCAACTATCCCCTACCTTCGTTAGCAGTCTATAATGCGGTACCGTGTCAAACGCCTTTCGAAAATCGAGAAATATGCCGTCTATATCTGTTGCCCTTCCTCCAAAGCACGCAAAATGACATGTCGTCGCACCTACTTGCTGGAAACGTCACGTGATTGGCCGCTTCCTCCACAGTGCTCAGTCGCCCTCCCGCTCGGCCGGCCCGTGGCGTCACGTCCGCCGCCCGTTTGCCCGACGTGCCGGAGATGCGACCGCGATAGCGGCCTGGCGGGACAGACAGGTGCGGCGGCGGCGACGCGCACTCCAGACCGAGGCGCTGACTGTTTTCACGGCCGGCGCTCATTGCTGTTATTTGGGCAGCGGCGGGCGTAATGACGCCGACACGCCGGCGACAAGGCTTAATTATTTTATTCCGGGCAGGAAGCTATAAAATTATCCGGCGCGCGCCACGCGGCCCCTGTGTGTGCGCAGCCGACGGCCGCCTCGCTCCCCCCGAGCCCCTCCCGTATGTTGGGCGCCGGCCTTATCTGCTGCCAGGGGTGGTTTACAAGGACCAGATAAGCAGAGCCACCGAGCAGAATTTGCAACTGCCGCTTTGTCAGACAGATCTGGCACGCTCGACCTCCAACGAGAACGAGTTAACCTGTCGGCCCGTTGACGAACGCGAGTCGGTCGACAGTGAACCAGTTTTTATTTACGATGTGCAGCAATAAAGTAATGAGACTAATGTGAAAAACGTTGCTTACCGTTTTAGTCAAGACTAGCTGAAAACCCGACGTTGTCCGGGTATTTATTTATTTATTTCTGCCATTTTTCGGGTGTATATTCATTTGTATAACGGCTGTATGTAAAATCTCTTGGGAATACAATTAGTAGTAAAGAAGTAATACATTAAAACTTGGTGCGTGATGGGGCGGTCATCATCATCATTGACACGAAAGTCGCCAAAGAAGCGTCAGCTAATAAGACTTGCACCAGCCAAGCCAAACACGACCCAGTTGGGTTATAAAGGCCATAAATGCCAAACTAAATCATCATCACCAAGTCAGACAAAGAACTGATGCATTGTACTGATAAGATTTGTTTGTAATGCCTTATAAAATACCAGGGCCACTGAACGTCGTAAGCACGATGTTGTTAAAAATCAAACTCCAACAATGTATCGGAAACGACTGCAGAATCGTAATCTACAGTCTGGCGTCACTAGCCTCTCTCACGGGACACAGTGGCGAATATTTCATACATTTTAGGAGGGGTGGGGCACGTAAGACAAATATAAAGGTTATTGTTTATTGTTTATGTGCTCATTTCTCGTGAACAACGTCTCGTACTGTCATACAATTTAGAAGGTACACTCAAGTATACGCGTGTATACTGTCTATAAAATTTCCTGCGGCTACAGTTTCTACTGTATGAATTATAAATTGTAACGTCAGCCAAATGCCGTAGTTTTAGACCATGAACAGCGGAACGTTACTATTTATGTGCTCATATCTCATGAATTATGTGTCGTACTGTGATCCAATTTAGCTCATACATTCAACTATATGTGTGTATATTGTCTGTAAAACTTCCTGCGGCTACAATTTGTAGTGTACAAATTATAAATTGAAACGTCATACCGAATGCCTTAGTTTATTTATTTATTTGGTTATTTAACCTGACCAGATTAGGGCCATAGGGCCCTCTCTTACATCTGATCAGGAACAACATAAACAGGATTTCATTACAAAAAAACACTGCATTAATAATATTAAATAATAACAATATATGATAGTACTAATAATAATAATGATAATAATAACACAAAAATGAAAGTAGTACTAATAATAACAAGAGATATTCACATTTGAATTAAGTTTAAAATAAACAGAAGAGAGAAAATGGTTAGTGAAAGAGGAGAAGATTGAAAAATGACAGTGCTAATGGATGTGAGGAAGTGGAGACATATATGAATGGAGATCTCTGCTGGCGAAAGGTAAGGGAAACATTTATGGGGGGAGGAGGAATTGACAACAGTGGGTTACAGACTGGTAAGTGGAGAAAAAGATGGCTATTGTGACAGAAGGTGAACCCTTAGTTGTCTTTTAAAGTTTTGAATTGATTTTATTTCTCTTAACTTTTGAGGAAGATTGTTCCACAGACGTGTTCCCGATACAGAAAATGATTTGGAGAAGATTGCAGTGTTATGTGAAGGTAGAGAGAGAGTTTTATTTTGGTAAGAGCGTGTGTTTCTGCTGTGCTGTTCAGATAGTAATATAGCCGCTGAGGATAAGTATGAAGGTTTGCAATGATTGAGAAAGCGATGCAGCAAACATAGTGTACGATAGCTTCGACGCTTATCTGCACGTAGCCAAGATAACTGCTGGTATGCGGGACTGACATGGTCGTAGAAACGTAAGCTGCAAATGTATCGGATACAAGAATTCATCGCCAGGTCCAGCCTACGTGAGTTTTCGTGTGATAGTCCTTGCAGAATAGCATCACCATAATCTAAATTGGGAAGTATTAATGTCTCAACGAGCTTCTTTTTCAGCTGTAAAGGAAATGCTTTTTTATATTTCTGCAGTGAATGAAGTGATGCATATACCTTCTTACAGACTCTCGTTGTGTGCTCTGTCCAGTCTAAGTGCTGATCAAATATTACTCCATAAACAGCGGAAAAGTAAAAGTAGTAAGCGAGAAACTTTTTTCCTTTCGTCATTTTTCTATTGGTGTCAGCGAGAAAAAGTTTAAGAAAGGTTTGAAATTATGTTTGAAGTTTGTTGCAAGTCGTTAAGTACTCTTATTCTCATATAGCGTATTTATAAAGTCTCGCCGCTTTATGTGGCACTTTTCTGCGATTCCTATTGTTTACTACGTTATATTTCTGAACCATGTGTCGTATTTGGTTCGTACTCGTACAGCAATTGTTACCTCACCCTAAGGAATATGTGTACCAAATTTGGTTGAAATCGGTCCAGTGGTTTAGGAGAAATTGAGCAGCATTGTCGCTAAATGCAGCAGTTTTAGACACATCTCATTGTTTATGACGTCATATCTCGTGAACTATACATCGTATTTGATTCTTACACTTACGGCGACCGTCCTCATGGATTGAAGCTTACGTGTACAAAATTTCATAAAGATTGGAACAAAACTGTAGATTTGTATGCAACGCGTACAAATATACGGACACTCTGCTTTATATATTAGACGATTAGTGTTGTTTCCTTTAAAGTAGTTCCCTTCTGATTGCAAACATTTTTTCCGGCGCTTCTGCCATTGATGTTAACATTTCTGGAACTCATCTTCTGTAATATCCTCCTAGACCCTAGTCACAACTTTTTTGGCATCTTGTATTGTTTGAAAATGGTGCCCCTTGACCGCTGTTTTGATTTTTGGAACTAGAAAAGAGATATCCGGTGGAGAAGGTGGCTGTGGTAGTACTGAAATTTGTTTTGAGGTTAAAAATTGCTGACAGAGCAGTATAGGATGGCGCAGTATCGTAATGGAGAACCCAATTATCAGCAATGTTGGCATGGACACGAAGAACTCTTTTACGAAGTGTTTCTAAAATTTCTTTGTAATAATAAGGGTTAAGTGTTTGTCCAGGAGGCACCCACTCTTCATAAACAATTCTCTTGGAATCAAAGAAGCACACAGCCATGCATTTCACTTTTGACTTTGACATGCAAACTGTGGGCAGGGAAAAGCTGGAAATTTGTGTCTGACGAGAGGCTTGCTTAGATAGTGCTTGCAGGTGCGGTGATCACTGTCCCCAGTGGTGTAGTGACCAGTTCAACTGTCTAGAAAGAGGGAGACCCGGGTTCGAATCCCGGACTGGTACACGTCGTCAGCTTTGCCTGTACGCAGTTAAAGTCATATATTATATGAGTATGAAAGAAATAACAACTGCAGGATCAGAAGTGACGTCCGTTCTTTCGCAATGGACGCTACATGTATTTATAATTTAAGTAATTTTAAGTAGACACCCCATGATATTTTGTATCATTTTTGCTGCTTATATTAACAGGATAATTAGCACTGATGCCCCTTTTATTTTGTTGGTATCAAGCTTCTTTTTGTTAACATTAAATAGCAAAAAATATTGCCACTTAAAGAAACTGGACGAACTTCACACCACTAACACCCCACTCCTGTCACTAATACATGAGGGAAGTATGACTGTCTACCACGATAATCATTCATTAAAATAATTATTTATATTCATTACTAGCTTAAACCCGCGGCTCCGCTCGCGTGTTGGTTGATAGATAAGCTATCATTCAGTAGTGTGCTATGACATCAAATCACACGCAAAAATGCACTCGTTTCGAAGAATGCAATCACGAAATTCAACAATAATGATTGTAACAATATCACAGATCGATCACTTGATGTAATGCGCGAAACGTCAAATCGTTTTTTTTTTTAAGAGATGTATTTAAAAAGTTTCTTTTTTATTACTTTATTTATTTATTCTTATATTTCCTTATTCGTATGCTTATCCTTACAGAGAAAGAGCTGAGACATTGTAGCACGCATAGACCAAATATATGGTCAATGGCATTCCGTTTCGCTGTATCTAACCTCCTTGCTATAGAGTCGCAAACGTCATCGCTGGCCTTCAGTCCGAATTTTTTTTTATAATTTGACGACTTTCACCCACCATATAGCTATTTGCATGGAACTGCCCGGGAGGCTTCGGCCAAAATTACACACAGACCATTCGTTTGCGTTCTGTAGTTTTCGCCGCAGAGCGAAATATTAACACACACACACACACACACACACACACACACACACACACACACACACACACACACACATACAATTTTATATACACCGATAACTTTCCATCCCAATATACTCCATCCTTTTATCATTATCAACGCTCAAGCAACAATGCAACCAATAAAACCATTTTCAAAGAGGAAATATAATTTTCAAAGAGTAATTATTGTTCCGCATTTCCCGCTATATTCTTCAAATTACTAAATATCTATCAGATCGCTATAAAACAGTGTCTAAAACCCTCCTCAGATATAAATTAGTAACTGTACAAATATTTAAGTCTCTGCGTCTTGTCGTTCGGAAGTGATAAGCGTACACCGAACAGACATTCACATTAATATATATATATATATATATATATATATATATATATATATATATATATATATATATATATAGCTATCCGATCACCATAAAACCGTGCCTAAAGCCTTCCCCGGGTACACTTTAGTAACTGTACATATTTTTAGCTATTTATGTCTTGTGGTTCAGACATGATAAACGTACACCGATCAGACATTCGCATATATAGATATAGGTTTCCGTGGGGAGGGGGCGAGGCAGGCCACTGCCGGGACTGCAAGTAGTAACTGCAAAATGGCAGAAATCAGTATTTCGACAGTGTACTGTCAGTGAATTCCTTATCAAAGAGAAAGAATCTGCTGCTGTCATTTGCCTCGGTCTTCAACGTGTGTATGAAGATGCCTGCATGGGTGCAACCAGTGCTAAGATATGAGTAGAGCCTTTCAAAGAGCGAAAGACGAGCATCCCAGTTGAAACTCGTAGCTGTATTGCACACTCTCACTAGACGGATCGCTAAGAGTTGGTGCGTCATTAAGATACAATAGGCTTGTCACTGTGCATGATATCGATACAAAACTTGCAGTAGGGCATAGTGCATTGCAAGAAATTATTCACAACTTAGGGTACGGAAAAGTGCGTCACCGATGGCTCACACGTTTGCTGAGCGAAGATCACAAACTTTAGAGAAGATCCATCTCCGATAACCATCTTGAGTGACGCCTAAGTATTTGGGCTTGTACAGTACGTTAGTGGTATTTTTCCCGTGTTTCTAAAAGTCCCTTTGCCTGTTCCTAAGGTGAAAGACATAAGTTTGAATTTTCCGTGGGTTAGGTGTGAGTTCAGAAATGTTCAAATGATTGTTAAGCTTATGGGACTTAACTGCGCGGTCATCAGTCCCTAAACTTATAAACTACTTATTAACTAACTTAAATGAAAGACACCACAAACATCCATACCCGACGAGGAGCGGCCTCGCGCGTTGTAGCATAGCGCCTCAATGCGCTCGGCCACACCGCCGCGGCTAGGTGTGAGTTGATTTTCATTAAACCGCAAATTGTTTAAGGCCTTCTGATAGTTTGTTTTCCGTAGCAAGTGGTACTACAGATAGTTGACATCATGGCATTCAAGTGGTCACGCTTCAATAATCACTAATATGCTGAGCAGATTTACGTTTCTGAACCTTTCATTATTCGCGATCAAATTTCCAATCCTAATGTCAGTCGCGGGAAACGCAGCAAATACATACACCGTTGGACAGGTGTTTTGACGTCATCGTTGGCATGGTTGTACGCCGACCGGAATGTCATATTCCTTGCGAAACATGATTGTTCTAACACCTGTTGACAGTTTGTATGATTATATTGTGAAATCGTCACAGGACGGTGAAATAGGGGTTTCTTTTTCCTTTTTTTTTATTTATTTTTTTTATTTTTGACATCAGTGTACATTTGAAACTCTCACAGGAAAGGTTGATGAGTTTCTGAACCGATAATAAGAGCATTTCGTACTTACCTGCCTTCAACATCGTCTTTTCCAAGAGCTGATTTTCTTGCTTTGGCTACGTTGATTGCCCTCATCTACGTTGATTATCCTCAGCTAGGCATAGAAAAGGAACTCAGAATGTCTAAACATAACACAAAGCCCATCTTAAAAACATTTTTTAATCAGGCGTAAGTGAATCAGTAATAATATCTAAAATATATTTTAATTTACTACTGCAAAGCTAATTATTACATGTGTTGTGCTCTAATGATATAGATCCATTTATAAGGACAAAATAAAAGTCTAAATATCAAATGTAACTTGTTTTTATTTCAAAATGCATTTTACTTAGCTTTCATTAAACCAAATTAATCAAGTTTTTCCTTCTTTCCAATAAGCCTCCCATTTGACGTTTCTACGCTCTTGTAGGTCACCGCGTTATAATTGTTAATAATCTTTGACCTACACTACTACTGTTCTCTTACCTCCATTATTAACTTTCCTCAGACTATATGTGAAAACTGCGGAAATAGAATGAATAGAATGCATCATTCTAAAACTGAGGATCTGTAGAACACTGGAGCCATAGTAAAACATTAAGGTTGCAAGGAAATTGTGTGTACGTACAAGAAAACCATCGCACCTGTTAATCACGGATTTTGATTAATCCCACGAATGTCTTAGAGTACCCAGGTTACCGAGAAATTCGAAGTTTTAAGAATTCTTGCTATATCCGCAACATTAGCTGCGGTTCGACAAAGCCACTCTAGAGCATCGGCTCCGATTCACGACTATCACGATGGTTCAAGTTCAAAAGCTTCCTGAACACAAGTTTTTCCCCAATCTCATCTTCAGAACATCATTAGGTAATATATGTCATGTGCAATTATGCAAAGGCACTCATTCCCACTGAAATAACTTCAGTGGTAAATGAATGACAATAGCAAACATTCTTCATATGCATGTTTCATTTGGGGCCCAAAGTTACAATTCCTGCGTTTTGTAGACGTGACCTCGCCTTTAACTGTCTCCCCTACCTCACAGACCGTTACGGACTTGTCAGGCCCTGAAAACCGACAGCCGGCATTTATCGCCTGTATCAGTTGTTTACAATACATCGACAATGCAGCGTTAATCAGATGAGTACAATGAAATGGAAGACTCAAGCGTTCCTACGTAAGGAAAAGCGGAAGAAAATTGAATTAGTGGAAGCCGTGCTCGAAAGTATGTTGGTAAGAAAGTTCAAATCGTGTAGCTTATCTTTCGGCGTATCTGATGGCGTCAGTAGGCTCACTACGATTGCTCAATAATTCTACTCTGTTTCAGATGAAAAAATAAAAATAGTATACTGCTCGGATTGGAACTTGTACGGCCAACGTGATAGCCGTGAACTACAGTCGTTGAGCTGCAGTGGGTGTCACACCGTTGCTTTCGCTACTTAAATGACAGCATCATCTACGAGCAGTGACTGGAAAGAGACACAGGTAACTCCCGTGTATAAGAAATGCAAAAGAACGGAACCACGAAATTACCGACCTACATCACTAACATCAGTTTGCGTAGTAACTTTCCTTGAGACGGGAAAGCTTCTGTCCATACATCACCGCGGCTTTAGGAAGCATCAATCGTACTAAATCCAGCTTGCCCTTTTCTGTCATGACATCTTGCGAGCTATGACTGAAGAACAACAGGGAGACTGCATAGTTCTCCAATTTCGAAAGGCATTTGACACGGTACGGCATTACAGACTGATAAAGAAGGTACGAACTTATAAAATGGGTACTAGGTACCATCATGTGTAAGTAGCTGGAAGAGGAATAATGTAATAGAACCCAGTGTGTTGTCCTCGATAGAAGTGTTCAACAGAGACTAGGGAATCGTCACGGTTGCCCCAGGAAAGTGTGATAGGACCGCTATTATTTTCTATCTATATACATGATCTGACGACAGAATGAATGACAATCTGCGGCTGTTCGCTGATGATGGTGTGGTGTACAGGAGGGTCTGTCAATGAATGACTGTAGTAGGATGCAGGATGACTTCTAGGTGGTGTGAGGAATGGCAACTATCGCTAAATGTAGAAAAAAAATAAGGTGATGCAGATGACTAGGGAGAAAAAGATACGATAATGTCCGAATACACCATTATTAGTATGCTACTTGACAGAGTCACGTCAATTAGATATCTAGGCTTAAAGGTGCACAGCGATATGAAATGGAACGAGAGTATAAGGGCAGTCGTGGGGAATGCGAATGGTGGACTTCGGCTTTTTGACAGAATATTTGGGAGGTGTGATTCGTCTGTAAAGGAGACAGCATATAAAACGCTTGCACGACCCCGTCTTGAGTATTTCTCAAGTGTTTGGGATCCCCGTCCCATAGCTTTAAAAGAATATATATAAGCAATGCAGAGGCCGGTGGCTAGGTTTGTAACTGGTAGATTCGATCAATGGGCGAGTGTTACTGAAATGCCTCGGAAACTCAAATGGAAATCGCTGCATAGAAGGCGATGTTCTTGCGGCGGTCTTCAAAACGATTCTACCGCCGCCAAGCTACATTTCGAGTATATACCACGTAGATAAGATCAGAGAGTTTAGGGCTCGTAATGATACATACAAGCATTCGTTTATCCCTCGTTCTATATGGGAGTGGAACAGGAAAGGAAGTAACTAATAGTGGTACTGAGTACCCTCCGCCACGCACCTTTGGGTGGTTTGTGGACTATGTATGTGGATGTAGAACAACCGAAGCCAGCTGGGGACGGACAGATAGAGTGTGATGATGAGATATATAAACACCCAATTACTCGTTAAACGAGAAAGGTTCGTCGTGACAACCATTTCAAGAACTTTTTTGTACTGTTAGTTCTATTTCATTCGCTGTAATGTACGGTCTAAAATGCATCGAACACTAAGTAACCCGCTATCGAACTTTCTGAATAAATTACTTACAAATTACTTAACAAACAGTGTCATTTCAAAACGACAGTTACGAATTAAAAAAGGTTACTGCGCCGGCCGCGGTGGCCGAGGGGACTGAGGCGCTCCAGTCACGGTCTGCACGGCCACTACGGTCGGGGGTTCGAATCCCCGCTCGGGTATGGGTATTTGTGCCGTCCTTGTCTTAGTTAGTTCATAAGTAGTTTGTAAGTTTAGGGACTGGTTACCCCGTAGTTAAGTCCCATAAGCTATACAAACATTTGTAAACATAAAGGTTAGGTTAGGTTAGGTTAGGTTAGGTTATAGTTAAGTCCCATAAGCTATACAAACATTTGTAAACATAAAGGTTACTGTTTTATTAGAAAGCTAAGATGCTCCTCTACCATGTGCCATAAAAGCAGATAGTTAAACTGTATGCTTTCTTCAAAATAGAGTGAGAAACTTTATACGAATAAAAAGTCACACAGAATAAAGATGAGGATTTTTCGATTTTCACAAGCCATGGAGAAATGTAAAGAAAAACTCAGTTGATAAAAACGATGTGGGGTGGTCCTATATATCTTCAACAATTCTTACAGCGTGAAAATCGGAAAAAGTGATTTCCCCTTTTTCAGAGTCCGGGAGTGGCCATCCCCGAGCGGCTCAGAGGAAATAAATATTGCTTTAAACGAGAAGTGGGTATTTTACCCAATCTCATTTTTTGAAGTGGGTACAGCCTCGCGGTACAGCATCAACCGCCAACCCTACATGTACTCCATATGTACTCGTACTGGTTCGGCAATAAATCTTGAACGAATTGTAAAAGAAATTAAGAGGGAATACTAACAGCTATTACCGGCAGTGTATGTAGCTAACGTCGTCATTGTCTCACAAGGAAAGGACGCCTACTCGTCATCGCCGAATTCTCCCAAATTTAAGGCACATGTAGGGCGTGTTAAAACACGAAAGTCCGAAGGGGGAACTCCAGATGATCAAGCGTTTAGGAAATAGAAGGAAGATTGATATGATCTATCGCCATATGCAACTTATCAACTGTCCCTGTGACGGCATGCTTAGAAAGCGGTGTTTGGCTCGGCGGTAAAAGATGGTCAGAAGGTCGCGGGTTCACCCGGCAGCAAATTTTGTTCGGCTCCTTGGCAATGCGTACACCTGCATATTGTTCCCGTAGGGATAGTGAGGCTCAGATTAGATTCCAGCACGCACGGAGACATTAAACAGTGATTCTTTCCACGCTCAAAATGTGAATGAAATGGGAAAAAAAAACCACAATAACTGGTACAGTGGTACGTACCCTCTGCCATACACTTCACAGTGGTTTACAGAGTATTGATGTAGATGTAGACTAACGTCACGATTAACCGCAACATAATATTGGTTATTTTATTAATTTACATAAGCAAAAAGAGAAAGGTCATTGGATGAAATTCGGGACTATAAACATTTAAAAAGGGACTGTAGTTAACACGTACTTGGGGACTTCGTGTATGTAAATCGATACTTCCATTCTTCTGCAATTGCTCAATTACATGTATTCACGATTATTCGTATTTGCACCTAATGGGCCGTTCACAATCACAACTTTGCAAGATAATATGCTTGTTTTAAATAATGATGTCCCATGATGAACACATAGAAATACAAAATAACACATATGAGTTGCAGTTAATTGTGAAGTCAGTAGGGTACACATTGCCAAGGAGGAAAAAAGTTTTTGGCGCAGGGCAGAATCGAACCTGCGACCCTTTCAATAAAAATCCGATCTCTTAGCGCTTTTTTTACCCATTATTTGAAGGCTTTTACTTTTTCCGAACTATATGAATAACACTGAAATACATTATCAAATTTTGAAATCGATATTTCCGACGATACAAACAGTAGGTTTTTTATAATCAAGGAGGTAAAGAGTGAGACGAGTGGTGTGTATACGTTAGTCTTGCGGACTTCCACAAGCAGCAACATTCTGCAACTGGAACACTCGCAAGAAGATAAGACTTTATTTTTCTTGGCGGTTCCCTAATAGTCACAATACAGCGCTGAGCCAAACACCGCCTTTAACAGACACTCTTGGGGGCAGTTGGTAAGTTGCGTATGGTGAGAGATCCGTATCAAACTTCCTTTTATTTTCTAAACGCTTGGCCATCTGCACTTCCCACTTGGGGAACTTTCGTTTCTCACCACGCCCTACATCTATATCTATAAATGTGAATGTCTATATATATATATATATATATATATATATATATATATATATATATATATGTGTGTGTGTGTGTGTGAATGTCTGTTCGGTGTACGCTTATCACGTCCGAACGACAAGACGCACAGACTTAAATATATGTACAGTTACTAAATTATACCTGGGGAAGGTTTTAGGCACGGTTTTATAGCGATCTGATAGATATTTGGTAATTTGAAGAATATAACGTGAAATGCGTAACAATAATTACTCTTTGAAAATTATATTTACTCTTTGAAAATGGTTTTATTGGTTGCATTGTTGCTTGAGGCTTGATATTGATAAGAGGGTGGAGCATATTGGCATAGAAAGTTCTTGGTGTATATAAAATTCTACGTGTGTGTGTGTGTTAATATTTCGCTCTGCAGCGAAAACTACATAACGCAAACGAATGGTCTGTGTGTAATTGTTGTCCGAAATCTCCCGTTGTACACCATAGCAGTTCCACGCCGATAGTTATAAGGGGGTAGAAGATATGGTGGTTGAAAGTCGTCACATTATTTTTAAAAATTCGGACAGAAGGCCAGCGATGACGTTTGCGACTCTACAGCAAGGAGGTTACATACAGCGAAACGTGATGCCACAGAATATTTATTTGGTGTATGCGTGCTACAATGTCCTCATCTCTTATTCCGTAACGATAAGGAAATATAAGAATAAATAAATAAAGCTCTAAAAAGAAATTTCTTTTAATAAATCTCTTTAAAGAAATCGATTTGACGTTTCGCGTATTACATCAAGTGACCGATCTGTGATATTATTACAATCATTATTGTTGAATTTCGTGATCGGATTCTTCAAAACGAGTGCATTTTTACGTGTGATTTGATCTACACTACTTACTTTCCTGATAAAATAAAGCAGAATGTCCGTATATTTGTACGTGTTGCAAACAAATCTACAGTTTTGTTCCTATCTTTATGAAATTTTGTACACGTAAGCTTCAATCCATCAGGACGGTCGCTGTAAATGTATGAATCAAATACGATATATAGTTCAGAGATATGACGCCATAAACAATGAGATGCGTGAAAAACTGCTACATTTTGCGACAATGCTACTCATTTTCTCCTAAAACATTGGACAGATTTCAACAAAATTTGGTACACACATTCCTTACCGTGAGATGTCAATTTCTGCGTGGTTAAGAATCACATAGGGCACATGGTTCAAAAGATATTACGTCATACCAATAGAAATCGCAAAAATGCCATATAATGCGGCGAGACTTTCGAAATATACTGTGTGAGAATGACAATACTTAGCGACTTGCAACAAACCTTAAACATAATTTCAAACCTTTATTAAACTTTGTCTCGCTGGCAACCATAGTAAAATGAGAAAGGAAAAAAGTTTCCCGCTTACTACTTTTCCGCTGTTTATGGAGTAAAACTACGGCTCTCGGTATGACGTTACAATTTATAATTTGTACACTACTAATTGTAGCCGCAGGAAATTTTACAGACAGTATATAAACATATAAGTGAGTGTACCTTCTAAATTGTGTAATAATACGACACGTATTTCATGAGAAAATGTTTGTATAGTCTATGGGACTTAACTACGGAGTCATCAGTCCCTAAACTTACAAACTACTTATGAACTGAAATGAAACTTCCTGGCAGATTAAAATTGTGTGCCGGAACCGGGACTCGAACCTGGGACCTTTGCCTTTCGCGGGCAAGCGCTCTACCGACTGAGCTACCCCGACACGACTCACGATGCCGCCTCACAACTTTACTTCCGCCAGTACCTCGCCTCCTACTTTCCCAACTTCACAGAAGCTCTCTTGCAAACACGCAAGACTAGCACTCCTGGAAGAAAGGATATGGTGGAGACATGGCTTAGCCACAGCCTAAGGGATGTTTCCAGAATGAAACTTTCACTCTGCAGCGGAGTGTGCGCTGATATGAAACTTCCTGGCAGATTAAAATTGTGTGCCGGAACCGGGACTCGAACCTGGGACCTTTGCCTTCGCGGTCTAAAGCGTGAACTACTTACGAACTAGGACGGCACAAATATCCATGCCCGAGGGGGGATTCAAACCCCCGACCGTAGTGGCCGTGCAGACCGTGACTGGAGCGCCTCAGCCCCTCGGCCACCGCGACCGGCAGTTCATGAGATATGAGCACAAAGCCGCGGTGGAGTAGCCGAGCGGTCTAAAGCGTCTCGCTGCGGAGCGCGCGGTTGCTCGCCATGGAGGTTCAAGTCCTCCCCGGGGCATGGGTGTGTGTATTGTCTTTAGGTTAGTTTACCTAGGTTTAGGTAGTTTGTCACGACCACGCAGTTTGGTCCGATAGATTTACAAACATTTGAACATTTGAGCACATAAACAGTAACGTTCATGGAAAACCACGCCATCCTGCATCGAGTTTTAATCAATTACTTCTTTACTGCTTACTGTATTGCCAAGAGATTTTGCAGACTTACATATGAATATATACCGGAAAAATGGCAAGGAATAAATATGAAAATACCCGGGCAACGCCGGGTTTTCAGCTAGTTCCTGATAAATAGATAATCAACCAACACGCGAGCGGAGCCGCGGGCTAAAGCTAATGTACCATAAATTTGGACGAAATGGGCGATGACGAATAGGCGTCCTCTCCTCGTCAGTGGCTGCCACGCTGTCGCTGAGGTCGGCCCGCCGCTGGTAGGCGAGCAGACGTCGGAAGCGCTTTCTGCTGGTCACGCGGCTAATGGCGGCCTAATTGTGGTGGGCGGCGGGTGTCGCACGCGTGCCCAGCTGGCTGCCCACACGCACCAACTGACGACTGACGACTGCCCCTCTCCAGGAGCTCTGTCACTGTTGGACAGTACCATATGGCTTATAAAGGTAACAGCGGAAACTCTTCGCTGAAACGTATGGCATCGCTCCCGAGCAACCCCTAGCGGCGTGAGGTGTGAACTAAAACAGGGAGTGAGTGGCCGAGTATGTTTGTTTGTTTGTAAATCTATCGGACCCAACTGCGTGCTTCTCTACGTCAAGAAGCTATCACCCTGCCTATACCTCTTACAGCAAGAATGAAAAGATGTTCAAATGTTTGTAAATCTATCGGACCAAACTGCGTGGTCATCACTCCGTAGCTTACAAAATACTTAAATCTAGGTAAACTAAACTAAGGACAACACACACAACCATGCCCCAGGGAGGACTCGAACCTCCGCGGCGAGCAACCGCGCGCTCCGCAGCGTGTCGCTTTAGACCGCTCGGCTACTCCACCGCGGCATGGCCGAGTGACAATGTGAGACTTAGAACACTTACATCGTTCGTCGGCGGAATTTATAGAAGTAGAAAAGGGTTGGAAGAGGGAGTTACCTGCTACGTACGGCTGTACCAGCTAACTAAAAACAGCTACGCACTCCGAAATCCTTCTTCAGTATCCCGAAAAAAATAGAGAATTCTAAATATGATAGTTTAAGGAGACTACTGTTTGGCCTACTGAGATGGTATACTTTTAATAAATAGTGTCTTATCCCTTTTTTCGTAAGCAAAGAGCTGACTTAAATAAATTTTCAAACTCTTGAATAAAAGCATACCTTGGTTGCACAAACTTTTATTGAAATGACGCGTTTCGCCCGGTTACAGCATCTTCAGATTTCTGACAAAGAAGCAAAATGATCCACATCTTACAATTTTTACATGGCAATATTACAAAAAAAAATTAAATTAGTTAGCTACAAAACAATGCTGAAATCAGTAATAAGGGATTGTAATAATGTAGGTACTGATGTTTTACCTACTCTGTGAGAGAGGGTGTTTAGGTCAAAATGCAGCCATATAAAACACCCTTATCCCTTATTACTGATTTCAACATTGTTTTGTAGATAACTAATATAATTTTTTTTATAATATTGCAGTGTAAAAAGTGTAAGATGTGGATCATTTTTTCTTCTTTGCAGATATCTGAAGTTGCTCTAACCGGGCGAAACGCGTCATTTCAATAAAAGTTTTTGCAACCAAGACATTCTTTTATTCAAGAGTTCGACTTAACATGGTTGCTGTACCACACCATGCAGAAATGGAATGCAAAGAATTTGAATAAAATTTTGTGAAAGAAGGGCCCATAGCAGATGAATAAAAGCCATGTATTATAACAAAAGTACTTTGTGAGAAAGATTTCAGAAATAAGTTTTTGGAAAACCAGGTGCAGATGTAATTTGTTCATTGTCTGTAGTCTTAAAAAATGGTGGTTAATATATTATAACAACAAAAATATAACAGAAAGTTTTATTTGAATCCCTTCATTTGAAGCGTAGACGAAACATCAGCACAACACATGATAACTGCCAGCTGTTTGTATTTAAGCACAACTTTTATGTTACGAAAAACAATGAAAATAAGAAATTTAAAATAATGTATTTCTTTTCAAAACGAGTTTGAGTTGGAAGAATAGGAAGAAGTATGGAGGATAGAGATACGGAAAATAAGGTGGATGTTGAGGTTGAAGCGCCTCCATTTATTTATTTACTTATTTATTTATTTTTTATTTTTTTTATTTGTTTTTCCCTAGGGAACTTTTGAGAGTTAACATGTTACAAACGGTTTCAGATTTCAGAGACTGAAATATCGCCATCCTCTCTGATCTTTGAAATCAGAGGCGTCTAGTAGCGGACTTAATATGTTCACCTAGACAAAATTATAAATGAAAATGATGTTTCAAAACTTCTCTCAACTAAGCAAAATCGAAAACCCATAAAAGACTCGAAAACTCATGTTTAACGTGGTGGTAAAACCGTCGTTATACGTATGGTCGTAATTAATACTTCAAAGGCGAACCACATTTTAATCACCAAGAACATTAATTGTATGAAACGACCCAACCATAACTCTGGTTTAAATTGTGACTTGACGAGTTTCTTTTGTGAAGTGAATTTACAGGTGGTGACAACATCTGCTATTGTTTGCTAAATTTGTTAAAGATTGTTCCGAGTGTTACAAAAGTAGGGTGTGAATTAGTGTAAAAATGCTGATAGTTCAGATTGGACGTTTGGACGACATAGGATCAATTCACTTTAGAAGATTCGGTCTTGTAGTCGGAATAAATAATAATCCAACGTTGAGTTACTTTTATAAAGTTGAAGATAGTTATTACATAATACATTTTTGAACGTTTTGAGCAATTTAGTGTGATTGTTGTATGAATCAATGTTATAAACAAGAGGCGTCTTTACAACCTAGAAAACATCACTTCAACACTAAATTATACTGCACATCAACAGCAACATTCAGCTGAAAGTTACGTAGTTTAATCAGTGATGTCACAATATCGACACTTCATTAGCAACATAGGACTTGTGCTGAGTCGGCTGTATATCACTGACGACGTAAGTTAATGACTACTTTGAGGTCCCTGCGTACACCGGAGAGTAGCCAGAAGACGCCGAGGGAACTTGTGGTGACTTGCCGTACCTCGGTACGGGTATGCAGATGTCGGGAACTGTGACTCTGAGAACGGTGCTCGTTAGAGAGCGCGCCGGCGGTAGTCGTGTAGTTCCCAGGAGCGTGTGATTCGCCAACTGCTGCCGTTCCGCGTCCCAGAACAACGCCAAGGTCACCGCGACGAAGACCCCAACTACTGCACGAACCTTACGAGTTGCCCGTAGTAGCAGGGTTGGCAAGCCTGGTACAACTGTGACACTAGTTCTTTCTGCGCTGCGCCAATACGAGGGGACTGCGATCGCTGCGGCCGAATTATCAAATAGTGGCCTTCGGAAGGGACTGTTATCATTTTCACACTTTAACCAAATTACTAATAAATCTAAAGAGACAATGCTTCATTCTTACTTCATAGAAAGTCTTAAAATCAACTGTACAACATAGACTCATCAACATTATTTATATAGAACTTTAACAGTGTATTACCGCACAGGAAACTCCGACCAGTATTTACAAAGATTGCCGCGGCGGAGTGGCCGACCGGATAGAGGCGCTATCATCCGATACGCGAGGCCGCTCCCCGTCGGAGGTTCGAATCCCCCCTCGGGCAGGGATGTTTGTGCCATTAGTATAAGGTAGTTCTTAAGTAATTTGTAAGTTTAGGGACTGATGACCCCCCGCAGTTAAGTACCACAAGCGTAACAAACATTTGAACATTTGGTTTACAATGATTAACTATTACGATTACACAGATAAATGTAATTTCTAGACTTTAGAACCACATTTGTCTTATGATACGTTTCGTAGGTTTCGGGACTCTTTCTCGCATCTATTAAGCGATATACCCTTTTTCCTAATTCCTGCTTCACTTAATCATTTTTTGGTACGACAGTGAAGTCTGGTATTTAGTTGACGACGCCGAGTTTTGGTCTGAATATGAAAGAAGAAGAAGAAAAATGTGAATAAGTTTATGAAATAAAAGAAACAGGACAAACACGATTCTAAGATGAAACTTCATCAAATCCACGATCCTGGATCGTGTAGATCATGCGCCGACCTCACAATGCTTCTCCACAGGTGGCATTCCAGCACTTAACGTGGGGTTTGATGAATTAATTAAATACTGAGTCCCGCATGTAGATCTGTTAATTATTAAAAGTCAGTTCGTTAAGGGATGCTACCTATACCTGTAGTGAATAGCGCGTAAATACTTGCCTGAATTCGTTGCACTGAGTCACACACACACACACACACACACACACACACACACACACATACACACACACACGCACAAAACATCGATTTCATAGAATAGTTCTTTCCACCTCTCACTGTCGTGTGCCCATTCCCACTCAGTCAGTCAATATACAGTTTAATTTTGCTTCCCTCAGTTTTGCATGTCCCATTGGATCCTCTTATCCTCTCGTCGTGGATTCTTAACGATGTACAGATCGCAATATCAGTCGCCAGAATATAAGTAACGAAGAAATAATTTTCCGCCCTAGGAAATAAAGGTGGTTTTTTAAGTGACACTTTTCGGTTTATTTTTCAGGGTAGCAGTTTAGTATGAAACCATATTCACATATGTCAAACCAGCCACACGGCAATGAACAATTATCTTTGCTGAACACCTTTCTAAATAAGAAATCGAAGTAATAATTTGAAATTGACTCTTAACTCTTGGAGTCGCGGTCTTCGGAATATTAATTTGCCTTAGCTCGCACAATCCACCAAACATTCGTTGACATATTTCATCATCATCATCGACGCGCCCATGTGGTGTCAACTAAAGACTTGCACCAGGCAGGCCGAACGCGATCCCAGATGGAGTAGAACGGCCAAAAATGCCACATGAAATCATCACTTGCACATGTGCAAATTCATACAGCGTCTGCGCTCAATATTAGTCGACACGATAACTTTCTTTCACTGAATATTAATTTCTTTTACACTCGCACTATATGGCGCCTACACCCAAGGCGCACTAGCAACTGCTACTTTGCACACGCTCGCGCCCTAATCTCTGTGGCGAGAAGAGCCTGGGGCTCAGAATATCCTGCGCGTGAGGTACGTGACGTTCTCCCATCTCAGTGGTGGACGTTCAGACACGCGTTCAGAATACCTGACGAACTCGATAGTACCCTGCACGTTCGGAAAGCCAACCTAAAGACGTCGGCAAACTCAGGGTGTATCTAAACGCGTTAAGTCAACGTGCCGTGTTTCTGACTTTACAACATGCGGATTTCTAACGTGCGTCTCGAACGTCGACCAATAAAATCGGAGATGGTGGAGGGAGGGTTGCAGTTCTTTGTGATAGAGAGACGAAGACGTCACATTTGCCGTTAATAGAAGCTGGTATTTGGTGAGTTTTGTGTATATAACGTAAGACTTATGAATGTAGGTCATTTTAAATCGAACGAAAGTAACGTAGTACACGGATGTTCTTTTGAAAACCGGTCTTTATAGGTAGTATGTATTTGGAAACGTGTTATATGTGGTGAAACAATGTTCGTTTCAAGGTCACGTCGCATTGAAGATCCGTCATAACGCATTGTTATTTATATCATTTGTTGTACCTACATGTCGATAAACAATATACATATCAAGGAGTAGTATATTCAGCACACAGTAAGACATGAGATGGACACATATATCTAATTTCCGTTTGATTGTAGTAACGAAGATAGTACAGTCGTGTATTATTAGACTGAACATGGTGGGTTGCGCCGCGATCTCGGGAAGCGTGTTAAGGCACAAGTCTCGTATGCAGAAGTCGCGCCGATTCTGACAAGGGAAAGTCCCCTTCAGATTTTGTGGCAAATTGGCGAGTGGTTAGCCCATAAAAAACTACTGAACACAGATCCAGCATGAAAACAGGAAGTTGTGAGGAACAGTCAAAAAAGAAGAAACATGCAAAACTGAGCTGTTCAACCGCATGATGTGCAGCATAGAAAAAGTGTCAAAGTCATGTCGTCTTCGTTGTGTGGTCATTGCGTTGGACTATGAGGCTGGAGATTAATGCTTGACACTCCGTCGTGCGGTATATTTTTATTTTTTGTTTTGCACAATTTGTCAGCTGTCCGTCCGGTCTCTGACATTTATGCTCGTTGAATTCAGTTATATGTGGGTTGTGGCGTAAAGTGCGTTCCACACGAGTGTTCTATTAGCAGTCGAAAGGTAGTGGTTATTGAATGGGGGCCGCGAACGTTTGGTGACACGACATTACTATAACCATAGGACCACCACGCCAAGGCTCTAGCACTATGAATGAAGTTGCATACCTAACATTTCGACCCTTAATAGTTTCTACTTCCCTTTTTTTTATTTCATAGTTCCATACAACCTCTTCCTCTTTTCGTGTTTGGTCTGTACTCAGTTTTTGATGGGCTATCTGCTGCATCACGTTACCAATAATTCTGAGGAGGGTGCGATGGGGAATCTCCCTTCTGAGCTTTCAGTATATTTGCACGTTGACTGTACACGATATAGATACCCTCTCCGTGTGCTGTCACTTTTTGGTACACACAGTGGCGAGTCCAGGATTTTGGTATGGAAAAGGGGACGGGCTGAGCTCACACAAATTTCGTGTCTCAAACTGATGTAACTAAATAAATAAAATAAAAAATAAAAGAAATAAATATCATATTAGGATTTTTGCGCATGCTCTGAGGTGGGCTGCAGCTCGCTCCATATCAACCCTCCCCTGCCTGAATTCGACACTGCTTCTCTCCCATATTCCAGGTGGCACCCACCCGAAAAGCCATGTACCAAGTCACTACGTTTACATACAAGACATCTTCAGGAAGACGAAACCCGAATTTCGTAAACGGATTTTGTCGTGTTTATATGAGAATTTCCAACTCCACTCAATATGGCGGCTGAAAAACAGCTGATTCAGTTCCTGATTTAAGTCAGCCCAGTTGCTATTCTTCTCTCCTTAAATACACAGATTCATTGCTCACTCTAATATTCTAATATACTTCTCTTTCACTGCATCAAACGTTACTTTGTCCATATGAGCCGAATATTCTTAACAAGAAAACACAAACTGACAAGCCAAAAACGTTTCAAACACGGTTGCGCTGACATGGACACGAAAATCGATTGTGGAACTGGAAAACCGCTTTACATACATACTTCGCAACTCACCGTAAGCTGCGTGGCGGAGAGTGGACTATACCACAACTAAGCATTTCCTTTCCTATTCCACTCCCTAATTTCTCTCATCTTGTCTTTGTGATCAATACGCAAAATGTAAGTAGGCAGCAGAAAGATTGTTCTACACTCAGCTTCAAATTCCGGCCCTCTAAATTTCCTCAACAGAATTTATCGAAAAGAACGTCGTCTTTCCTCCAGCGGTCCTCATTTGACTTCCCGGAGCACTTTCGCAAACACTCGCGCATTGGTCGAGCCTACCAGTAACGAACCTAGCTGCTCGCTCCTGAGCTGCTTCTTATGTCTCCCTTTAAACTGATCTTCTGCGGATCCCAAACACTTGAGCAATAGTCAAGACCTGGTTGTACAAGCGTTTTGTACTCGGTTTCCTTTACAGGTGAACTACAACTTCCCAAATTCCCCCAAAAAACCGAAGTCGGCTGTCCGCCTTACTCACAACTAGAGACGTGGATATCCAGAATCGATTTTGGAGTGTTTACATGACCAACCAAAAGCGGATTTGGGAAATCGGTTTATGAAATCCGGTTTCGGGAGCCCATGTAAAAGGGGTGCGTGGCGAATCCAGGAAAACAAATAAGTTACAAACGAAAGTGTCGTGTGGAATCAACAGCTCTCGTGTGCAACCAGATCACTGGGGTTTAACAGGGTCGTCTGAAACACAGTAGGTAAAAAATGAAATAAAAGGCTAGTCAGCCGAACAGAGTTGAGTTCAGTTGGCAGATCGAGTTAGAAGGTTAAACGACGAGACGACAGCGGGGCCGCTGAGGTCCGCAGCAGCTGATGCAGCAGCTAAATACTTCAACTACGAGAAGACGTTGATAGACTCGAGTGGGCACACAGTTACTACTAGCAATCGAGTAGGAATTGTAAAGTTTCAGTGGAATAGAATTGAACAGAGACTGTCAGTCCCTGTCTCTAGTAGTTAGAGGAATCTCAGAACTTAAGAGCTAGTGCCTGTCTGATTCTTGTCTCTTGAGAGTGCAAACCTTTAGTGGTGAAGTAATCATTGAAACGCAGGATCATTGTATAAGTACATAGTCATAAGGGGTTTATGGTCCAACACCTTATAAGCAATTGTGTTATAATAAACATTATTTATTAACTAAAACTCTCTGCCATTCTAATTCAGTAATCTATAATCAGAAAATAACTGCTTCAACCCCAGGAGATTCTCTCAGTCTGATCCCCGATATAAACGTTAGTAGCAAGTTCATGGTAATAAATTTTCGTTAACTTCCCCATTATGCTACGCAGAACGCACTTACTCCAGTCCGGGATAGTGAGACTGTGCCGGGAAGCGACAGGAGGGGGTGGAGCATATGGACCTATGAGGCTGCAGCCCCCTTCCCCATAGCATGAAGAAACGACAAAACCTAATACGAGCCTTTTCTCCCTCTCTTAGAATTTTTTGACATCAGGTTGAGGTACGAAATGTCTATGAGCTAAGCCTCCCTCCCCCCTCCGTCGCAGACCAAGATCCTGGATTCGCCACCGGTGAGAAGTGAAATTACTCGGCGAGGCGTCGCGGCGGAAGAGGCGCGTGAATAGCGCCGTCTGAGAACGGGGACACGCGGGGGCCTGCGTCCTCTCCTCTGGCCCGCTCTCCCGCACAGAGGCGGTTGATTTATAGGCGGCAGAGGCGGCGGCCGCGGCAGAGGGCTGACAAACAGCGCGCCGCACCGCCAGCACACGACACGGCCTGCCGGCACGCACGGCTTTGTCCGCCGCGGACGTCTTGCTCCGGCGCCCACAACCAACCGTGTCGTGTCGGGGGCTCCCCCTGCTGTTCCCGTCTGTAATGTAGACTCGATGAAACCATCTCCATTTCCTGCCTACTGCCCCCAAACTCTTCCGCCTGTTAGGCAGGTAACTCCGGCAGCTCTCGTCCAGTTTAATCACCGATCAATACACCGATGTTGTATCGTTATTTAAGTATCGTTTTCCAATTTTTAATTTAGCTAAAATGTTCGTAACACGATTTTAGCTAAAATGTTGATTCGAAGACGGCGGATGCCACCTGGGGGATAGTCCATTTACTGACAACACTTTCAAGTAAGTCCGCCAACAGAGAGCGTAGTGTGTGTATCACTTTTATAAACCTAAGGCTCACTGTGAAAACTTCCGAAGCAAAACCAGCCATGCGATAGTGACGCATTCATGCTTCCTACAGCCAACTGAACGATAATAAAAGATGTCGAATTGTGGCCTTCCACAGAACTGCCACACATGCTGCGTTAGTTGTGCAACGATGCTATTGTTGGTGTCATGTAGGAAGGCGTTTCCGTGCATAGAGGAGGAGCGATAATGGAATGCTTAGAGAGGAGGAGCTACGGCCCAGCACCAACAATACAGCCTGTGGAAGATATACTGTGTAAATCACAACCAGTCAACCGCCTAGATAGCGAATGTTACTGGCTGCCATTGCGGTAATGGAGGGGGATGCGCAGAATGAGTGAAATCTAGACCACCTTCCTAAGTGACACGGGCAATAGTTGCAATTATCACGTGAAAACTATCACACCCGTAAACGACGTTCTAGACGGCCGCGCTGCACAGACTTCGACCAGTATCGTCGAAGTGTAAAAGCAGCACTGCCATGCAATACAGCTGCAATACGACAGATGTCTGCCTCCGTAGTCTAGTAGTCTAGTGGACAACATGGTAGGTTGCCATAAGAGGGCCTGGGTTCGATTCCCGGTCGGGTCAGGGATTTTCTCCACACGGGGATTGGGTATTGTGTCGTCATCATCATTTCATCATTAACCCGCAAGTCGCCGCAGTGGCTTGCACCAGGCAGGCTAAACACGATCCCTACTTAGGTCTAACGTCCAAAAATGCCACACGGAATCATCATCATCAGTACAGATAACAGGTCGACAGCCACATGTGTTAAGACGAACCGGTTACTACCAGGGTCACACAGGCATGCACACCTGTAGTCCGTCTTTCACTCAATCCACAGCCTTGAACTCCGTGCGCATTGTTTTCCAATTTAGTACGTTTTGTATATTTTTATATAACTTTCACCATCAATATTAACAAGCGCTATGTCACTGCATTTGTCCTTCCATGAGCTACTGAATGCCGTTATGAAAAGCACACGCTTCTTTTAAAAAAAATGCTTGCTTCAATAACTGGATGATGTGCTACGACTCTTTATCACAGACTGAAGGACTACTTGCTCCTCAGGACACTTTCAAAGAGCTTGTTTCGATATCAGGAACCGCTCACGAAATAAACGGGTGTTAAGTCTTACGTGACTCACTCTATACACCTATAATTAATTATCAGGACTGACAGTGAAGTTCAGAGCGCCGCGCGGGATTGGCCGAGCGCTCTAAGATGCCTTGCTTCGGAATGCGCGTCTCCTCCCCGTCGAAGGTCCGAGTGTGTGTGTTGTCGTTAGATTAGTTTAACTTAGCTTAAGTAGTTTGTAAGTCTAGAGGCTTATGATCAAGTAGTTAGGTACCATAGAATTATAAACATTTGAACATTTTTGAAGCTCTGAGTGAAATGAACGGATGTCAAGTGCCATCGGGTCTTGAATATCAACGGCAGCACATAAAAATTTGCCTGGGCCGGAATTCGAACCCCGATCTCCTGCTTACTTGACTACTTGCTCCAGACAGCCACAGTAGTTTCGCGCAACGGCACGAGCTACCCCGACAAGCCTCCAGCGCGACCGGCTCACTTACAATTATGTCGCACATTACGGGAGTAATGCCCCAAGCTAGCAACTTCGCTGATGCCCGCTGCGGTTGGATCAGTAAGTGCAGCTGCGAGGTAACAGACGGGATATGTGGCGCAGTGATTAGCACGATGGACTCGCATTAGGGAGGACGGCGATTCATGCCTGATTACTCTTATTTGGGTTTTTCGTAATTTTCATGGACCGCTCCAAGTAAATGGCAAGGTTCCTTTGAAACAGCACGTACTCTTTCTTTCTGCATCCCTGAGAAATATTATCCAAGCGTGTGCTCTTTCTCCATCCCTGAGAGATATTATCCAAAAGTGTGCTTCATCTCTAATGACAACGATATCGGATGTCGAAGAGACTTTAAACCATAATCTTTCTTTCTCCCCCCCCCCCTCCCTCCCCTCCCACCTCCCAATTTCTGACTTGATCTTGCGGAAGTGAGCCTACTAAAGACTCCTTTTCCTCATCAAAATCAGCAGCAACACTATTCTTAGTTGCGCAGAACGAGGCCTATCTTGCGAACTAAACATGGCCTCGAACTCCGTAACTGTAAATTCCACATGGCCTTTACCCGCGAATACCATCTTGTGATGATAGGATCGTAAAACTGCAGTACTGGATTCTCTATTCTGGTAGCAAAGCTTTGATAGCATAGTTTTTTTTTTTCTGACGTATCTGACACCGTGTCTCCCTGCAGTTTCCAGCCGCGGTGGCCGAGCGGTCTACGGCGCATCACTACGGTCGGAAATTCGAATCCCCCCTCGGGCATGGATATTTGTGCTGTCTTTAGTATTAGCTAGTTCATAAGTAGTTTTTAAGTTTAGAGACTGATAACCCCGTAGTTAAGTCCCATAAGCTCTATAGACATTGTCCCCAAATGTTCAAATGTTTGTGGATCTTATGGGACTTAAACTACGGGGTCATCAGTCCCTAAACTTACAAACTACTTATGAACTACTTACGAACTAGGACGGCACAAATATCAATGACCGAGGGGGGATTCGAACCCCCGACCGTAGTGGCCGTGCAGACCGTGACTGTAGCGCCTCAGTCCCCTCGGCCACCGCGGCCGGCAATTGTCTCCCTGCAGTTTATTTTGTACGTGATTTTTAGGCGGCATCACTAAAGAGTTAGCCTGTTTGGGCACTCGGGGTTTGGTTTAATAAAAACCTTTGTTATTTCAAGAATATGCGTCGATTTGTACCTCTCTACCCACATTAAGTAGTGACTTAGTCCATATTCAAATGGTGACGTACATTTGGGTGTCGTTGTTGGCTGTAGTAATTATACAAAGTTGAAAAGCATTCGGTGAGTTAAGCTATGGTGCTGAGTTGCACCCAACCAGTGCTGTGACAAGCGACATATTTAGCGTCAAATGCTCGGAACGGCAAGAAACCATGCTTAGAATAACAGTCCATCTTAAAAAATTGCTCTGTGATTAATGTTAGATTGTAGAAGTGTTGACATTTTAATAGAGGGAAACTAAGTAATAATATATCAGTACGACAAGAGGGAAATTATTCTTAACCAAATGACATCAGCGTGTCATTACGTTTTTAATCAAAAGTGCCAACAATCCTCCCTTTTAAGTATTTAGAACAGAGCTAAAGAAAAATATGTTACACATTTGCAATTGCAAATAAAACAGTTAAAATGAAGTTGAGGAAATTCAAGACCCTTATTCCATCATCAGGTTTCATTCTATGATTTATATCCAATTTTATGCAGTAAAACATAAGCCTTTGTTGGAATATGTCGTTCTTAATGCAGGTAGTGCCACTGACAAGCCGTACTAGTATTTGAAAATGCAAGTTGTTCGGCGTTTGATACTGGTCTTCCTGAATGCGTGATTCTGATAGTAAACACGTGACTTTAGTTAGGTGTAGACATTGTTATATGTCATTTTATTTTAGCCACCTTATCAAAGTTCCGCATCCGCACTTTGAGAACTAATATAAGCTTTCGATTTAGCAGGTACGTAGAATGTGCGAGTTTTGCGGATTTATAATTTATTACTTTAAGCACAAGCATTTCTGACTGGAAATGTAGGACTACCGACGACAATGAATGAAGTCCTTCGTATGATACTGTTAACATGTTTTTATGTTTCTGTCTTTTAAAAAGTCACTTCTGATACATTGCATACAAACGATAGATACCACTGCTCCCCCCTCCCGCGCCCACCGCAATGACCGTGTGTTATTCCAAGCACGGTTAATGCGGTTCCGACCTTTCGGGACGAAAGGTGCTTTTTTTTTAGAGCATATTGAAATGTTAACATGCCTCCTGTAGATTGCAGTAATTCAAACACGTTTGTAATTCTATGGGACCAAACTACGTTAGTCAACAGTTCCTAGTCTTACAGACTACTTAAACTAAGTTAAGCTAACCTTAGGACAACACACACTCCATGCCCTAGGGAGGATTCGAAAATACGATGTGGGAGGGCTCGCGATCCGTAACGTAGCGCTCCAGACCGCTCGGCTACTCCAGCGCGGCTTGCAGTAATTACGCAGAGTTGAATAGACTTGGACAACACATACTAAAATCAGTGTCCGAGATACCAGGCGCGTTTTTTAAGTAAGTTCTGTTTGAAAAGATGTATACAACGAAAGGTTTTTTTCAAAACAGTACATTTATTTCAGAAAGTACATACTTGACTCTATTTTTCGACATAGTTGCCAAGTTAGTTCAAACACTTATCATGCTTCTCAACCAACTTTTCATACAATCTGCCGCCTGTTCCTATAACCAATAGTCCACTGCCGTTTTGTAAAGCACTGATCTTGACACGTCAGTAAATTCGTTTGATAGATCTGTAATTGTGATGCTCTTGTTCTCACAAATCCTCACCTGAAACCTACAAAACGTCTGTAATCGAAGATGGGAGATCGGAGTGGTCCTCATCATGGACGTTGTCACAGCCATCTTTGAATTATCGTACCTACATACGTATTTTGTCTGTACTCATAACTGTATCACCGTACATTTCGCAGATCTGTCAATGAATTTTTGCAGCAGAGAGGTTCCTTAGTGATAAAAACCATATCACTGAGCAAATCTCACACGCGACGGGCGAGTTGATAGTCTTAAGCATTTTGAAAGCACAGAACAGAACCATACAGGTCAGCTACAGACCTGAAACAGAGCACAGTTGTTCACGAGGCATGCTGGTACTCAACGCACGCGCTCGTTGCGGTATGTGCGCGGACTACTAGTGTCTACAACAAAACGGAACTTACTTAAAAAACGCGCCTCCTATACTCGTGTTTGTGATACGGTCATTCAAATATTGTGAATTAGTTGACAGGAACACCATTAGATGGCATCATCATCATCATCGAGTTTGGAAAGCCTCCTAGTGTGTGAGGTGATTATTCCCAGCCAACCAGGTTAAGCAATATGGCGAAGGTTATCTGTTTACTGTTCATTGAGACTGTTTATAATTTTTCTCTGTACGTCTCCTGCCTTATGTATGTGTTTCGCAATGATTTTTGCAATAAAACCGTCGTTCTTTATTCAGTATTTAAGGCTCTTTCGATTGATGTTGGCGTTCACGGCATATCTATTACGAAGTGTCCTTATTATAAAATTTGTCACGAAAACTGCCTCTCCTTATATGGCTCTCCAAGTAGCACAACCTCGAAAAGGATGCTGATAAAAAATAAACAGTGGCAATTAAGCACCAGAAGGATTACGAAATTTGCAGAAACAGATGGGATTGTAGTGACTGTCATGAGAATGGTCTATATCGAGCGACTCTGTGCAGACTGCAAGAATTACTACCACCAAGAGTGATTGCCCTCACTGTTTTCGATAAAGACGTCCATTTCTCCCAACTGCTAGCTCTAATTTGTTTAGACAACCTCATTTTGAGACTTATGATATTTGTATTTATTCATAACAGTTTAGATTTGAAAGTATTCCATTTTTAATTATAAACCCGCTTTCAGTCCACTTATTCAGAAATATTTAGTATTATGTTTATTCATTTTACATAAGAATTATTTGATTCTAGCAGAATTGCATTATGAAATTGAACAGAATTAAAGACGATGAGCCACCATGTTCCTGGTAAGGCCGCTGAGCAGACTTTTGAAATTTAATTTCTTTTGAACTACTAAAGATGGTCTACTTTTTATGGGGAATGGTTTCATGTTTCTGAAACTGTATTAGCCTGAAAAATATTTAAAAACGTGTTTTGATTTTGTTTGAAAGAAAATGGCGGCTAGAAAAACTCCCAATCCGATGGCCATATCACGGACACCCTCCGTAGGTGGTGAGTTGCGCCAGACCAGTGCTCTGAGTGAAGACTACTACAACTATTATAGTTTCTTTCCTCACCGAAGACTCAGCGAGGCTCTCAGACAGCGAGCTGCTGGCGCCTTGGACCTGTGCGGTGGCATGGCGAGGCCTGCTAGGATAGCGGAACCCCGAGTGTCGTCACATAACACGGGGCCCGGGGCCCTCTTGTTACGCTATGTAAATGCGGCCCCGGCCTTGTCCAGGAAGCTGCAGGCCGCTGGGCTCCCAGCAGGAGGAAGGATGAATAGCAAAAGGGAGAACAAGACAACACAGCCAGCGGCGACTGGTCACAGCGTTAGTGGCAGCAGCAGGAGCCGAGCACTAGGCGCAAGCGCGGTCCTCCTCTCGCGCACAGCGCCTTAGGTCGTCGTCACGCGATGATCCAACACGGCCGTAGCTGTGGTTGCTGCCCCAGAGACCATCAGCAGGTTGTGACCTAACTTTTGTACCAAAAAACAAAACGTGAAACGGTCTTTGCGAAGAAACCCCTCAACAAAAATAAACGTCAGTCGTAACACGCGATCTGGGGCTACACATAGACGAACAAAGAACTTTCAAGAACACACAAAAATAGCCAAAGACAGAGCAGAGAAAATACTCCACAAATTGGCAATGCTAAACAGTGGATATTACAGACTCCCCTTGTCAGCAACACCCACATACTATTCCCCTCTCTTCGAGTCAATACGTTCAAATGTTTGTAAATCTAACGGACTTAACTGCTGCGGTTATCAGTCCATAGGCTTACAAACTACTTAAACTAACTTACACTAAGGACAACATAAGGGCAAAAATACGATAATACGGTTCTTAAATACCAGCTAGGAAGCCTATATTAACTAAGAGAAATATACACAAACCCTAAAAAGAAATAACTTATCTCTGTACTTTACACAAAGTATTTGCAGATATGTCACTGAATATTTAAAGAGTGAAACCTTTGAAGGCTCTCCTGAGTTAGTCATCCGGCCATCTTTCAACTGAATCGAATGACAACAGTTCACCAATGAAAGTCTACAACATTGATGACGAACCTATCCAAAACACTAACCATGAAGCCATTCAGCTCCATATTTTTCATTTTTCCTTTATTGCAAGCTGTTCTGCAGTCAACCAGCGTTCAGCAGTAGCTTCAAGACAGACGTTCGTGGAGCACTTTTAGTATGTCAGTTATTTTAAGTGTCATGTAATTTCTTGCGACGTATTCCTTAATCGGGTTCGAATTGAGTTCATTTAGCGTTGAGATTGCAGTGGTACGGCGGTACCCTGACGACTATGTGACTCCCAATATTTACAGTTTCGTAAATAATGTTTTGCTCCATTGTGTAACGTTAAGCTCTTTGAGTAATTCCACTTTAATTACTGTAAAATCGACATTAGGTCCCTTCTAAAAGCCATTTTTCAATATCTTCTTTTCCCATGATTTTGACGACTTATGTTCAACTGTAACTCTATGATACGATGCGTTGCCCATAACTATAGCATTAGATGGCGCCAATTTGGGGAAAGCTTCCTTAAACCAATTTAAGCAGTTCACTACCCACGTCTTGCTGAATTGCTGTAACATGACCTGCATTAATCGAAGTCTCGTCAAGGTAGCCGGCCGCGGTGGCCGAGGGGACTGAGGCGCTTCGGTCACGGTCTGCACGGCCACTACGGTCGGGGGTTCGAATCCCTCCCCCCCCCCCCCCCCCCGGGCATGGATATTTGTGCCGTCCTGAGGATAAGCTAGTTGATAAGTAGTTTGTAAGTTTAGGGACTGATAACCCCGTAGTTAAGTCCCATAAGCTTAACAAACATTTGAACATTTCGTCAAGGTAATCAAGATTATGTTTCTCAAGTCTGGACACTTGAATTAGACGAAAGTAACGCCGCCTCCACTTTGAAATATCATCCGTCCATTATAAGACAATTGCGTTTTATGTATCCGAACTGGAAACAAATCTCATTTATTAACTCGTAGAAAGAAGTTCTTTTTGAAGCAGGTCAGTCCTCATCGTCTTTTACGATACGTAGGACGTTGTTTATAGCTTCCACTTTGTTTCGGAAGAAAAACACGTGCATATTTGAATTTACAGCATAATTTACGAAATCGTCACATTTTCTTGAGTGGACAGTCTTCCTATATTCTGCTTTTCTTTCCACGCACCGTACACACTTGACAAAGAAACACCGGTTAACTCGGATCTCATCTTGCAAAGTGAAGTATCGGTAATGACGGATACTTCAGCAATATTTCTTTATCAGTTGATAACTATGTTTTGTTCACAGCTTTTTAAAGGAGATCCGCTCATGTATTTCGCAACAGAAGAGGAAGCAGTTTCAGCTATAACCACAGAACGTTCCTCCAGACTGGCGTGAGCACAACTGAACAGTTGTTACAGAACGCGAGTGTACGCTTTTTTAAAATGAGAAATGCATATATTAAGCACTCAACTCGCAAATTACAAGAAACCTGGACGACTGACACTTCAATAAAATAACTTTAAGTGTTATTCGCGGTAGCATAACAACACAAAATCTTGCACAAAATGAGCGTGTATTTCTAACGGCGTAGGAACACGCGAAAACTTCTGATGAGGCCGTTGACCAATCATAGAGTTTCTATGCTGTCTGTTTGCTTACAGCAGGTTTATTATAACCTTGAGCCCCCAGGGGTCTCACGGTTCTTTCGTGAGTACGTGCGTGGCGAGCACGGAGCACCGGATTGCATTTCCTTTCCCCATCCCCTCCTTTCCTATCCTCACTCCTTCCCCTCCCCACCGAGGGAATGATGCCCTCAGTATTTTAGTCCCTCTATCCCAAATAACAACCCCAATAACCCGCCCCCCCTCCTCTAACGTTGCTGAAGAATACAGGATGTTAAAAATAGTACACATAAAACAAGAACAATAATTGCAGTAAACATGGGTCGGAAATCGAAGGTTTATCAGATGAACACTTATTTGTAGGAAGGGCTGCGCGGCGCTTGGTTGCGGATGTTAATAGGCCTATAGTCCAATCAACGACGTGTAGGCATTAGATATATTGCGTCGCGTATTCAAAGTATGCCACAAGTGCTAAAACAACCGGTCATACTTCAAAGAGTGCGTCATTCCTCATGCAGAAGGGTAGAGGGTTGTACTGCCATGAATGGACGCAGCAATGCATGTGTAAACACAGTTATCAGTAAAATAGCACGTGCAACGTGATACCGAAAGAAAATCTACATTTATAGAAAATCACCGAAAGATACTAGTTATACAAGATTATGAGGTTAAGTGACCAACGATTTGAATGAATTAATAGTAAATCGAATCTGCACCGTGCATCGAAGGACAACTCCCTCCCCTCCCCCCCCCCCCCCCCATCACTTGCACTTACACAATGACACATGCGTTACATTTTAGGATGAAAAACACAAGTTCTGAAACTACCCTCACATTTGCCACTACAAGCCATGCTACACGAACATAAAAATAATCATAATATATAAATGAACTCTACACAGTGCATGAGAATGAGAGGCATATTGTTAATTTCATTTCCTCTCGGTTATTATACAGTCGTTCAGCATCTTACCACTCCGTAGTAGCCGACGGACTGTAGTAGGTAGACCCATCAGACGAGCTCCACATGACGGACCACCACAGACTAACCTCGCTGTCCATTTCAAACACCCCGCTGACCGTTCGCCCTCAGGCTGTACGTGAAGCCCACTGACTCGCAGAACCGGAACTTAACACTGCATCTACCGACCAGTTTACCGACGTTCGTAAGACTAGCAGGCGCTATGCTGAACGCCAGTCTAAGAAGAAGGTAGATTATGACGTGTTACATTGTCTATCACGTCTCATCTCCTGACCTGACCTATGTGGCGCACATTGACGTTATTTTGTAGGTGAATTCAGTGACATATGAACATAAACATGGAAAATTTTCTGCGGATAGAGTAACTAGTTAGAGAGTAATAAATTAAAACTTCACAGCATGGACTATGGTATCGTCTGGTTGATGACGTCCGCTGAACCAAGTAGAGGCTCGCTGCCATCCGTAAACACGCAACTGGTGATTGTGCGACTTGCTAGGTTCAGGATACCCGGGAACATAGAGTGTTGCAATGTAACTGGCCGCGTCGGAACACGGCCGCGGCATGCTCACCCTTGTCAATAGGACAACCCCAGCGAACATCTTGGTGGAATAGTTTACAAGGCCAAAAATGAAGCTCTCTCCACGCACAAGGCACAACGCGACGGTATGGTTGTTGGCCCACTCTGCCTTTGTAATCGTTGATCACCGCCTCTGGTTGGTGTTGACTACATGGGTTCCCTCTCGACTGCCCACCAACAGGTCCAATCGCTTTGTAAGTATCGTGAATTATTCGGTCAATGTCACTCTGCTGCTCTTGTTCATGGGTACCAGAAAGCACTACACTATTAAAACAGATATTTGTCAACACGGTGGAAACTTGTGATTCGTGTATGTTGTTATATACGCTCACTGATACTAATTTCACGATTTGCGTGTCTGAGAAGCTGTCATTCCTCGCCAGTTGACGGCGCTCTTGTCTGGACGGGTTTATGCTGCTTGTAGGCTGGTGGTCATAATGTTCTAGTATAACATTGTAGATGGCCACTATCTCGCCCGAGCTGCGTGAAAAGCCATCTGCAGCACCCACTTCGTCACTTTCATTTCTGAACAGGCCCTGCATATACCATAAATTTTAACGAAATCGATTTTGAGGACTATGTACGCTCCTCTTGTTAGTTTCCTTCACACATGCCCATAGCACATTCCCTCCCCCCCCCCCCCCCTTCTTTCAATCTTCATCATTCCTCCAGTCTAATCCTTATCGGAGATCTTACCATAAAGGACGCATCTACTCCACTCGTCCTCAGTACGTGTTTGAGATCCGTAGAGCATCCCGAACTCTCATCTTCCTACCGTCTGCTGCAAAACCTTCAACAGTACGTCACACAGTGGACCCCTGATGCGCCTCTAGACGTCTGTGATGTGTTATGCAACGGGACTGAAGAATTCCATACAGCCTCACTTCCATTCCTCCCCGCACCATCAAATCCTGTCCCACGCAACGTCGCGACCGAGTCAGAAGCTCGCGGCGGTGAAAGAAGCAGCACTGCCAATTCTTCGGAGCACGAGTGGGGTGCCTTCCTTTTGCATGAAAAAGGCCGGCGAAGGAATCTGGCCGGTACTCGTAACGGCTTAGGTCCGAGTGGAGCTGAGGCTGGAGTGCTCCGGAGAGAGGGAAAAGAAAGGAAGGGTGGGAGGGAGGGAGGAAGAAAGAAAGAAATGGAGGCAGGGCGAAAGCGGCAAGGAGCCGGACCCTCGGATGCTCCCCAGATATTACCGCGAGCGGGCCACGAGAACAATGTGTCAGAACAAAGCCCGGCGCGCTTTTTTGTTTGGCCGCTTTTGTTGGTGGCGGGCGGCGTGTAATACCGGCACTTGGCCCGCGCGCGGTGACGGCAAGTGCCGTGGAGAATCGTGACGCGGGAACGTCTCTAATGTATTACTTAATAGCTGTGTCCGCAGTTTGGGCCCGGCCAGATGCGATGATACACGATTCACGCTCGTGACAACGCGCGCCCGTCACGGATGGGCTCGGACACTCGCGTGAACGTGCACGTGCACGTGCGCGATCGTCCACGGCTCGCTCGATCGCGCCCGAGGCGCAGCGTCGCTGCGGTCTCGGACTGCCAATGTCGCGGGTCGAATCCAGCCTCCGGTACGTTTATACGACTTCTAAGTACGTCGTTACTGTGTCCGTTTTTTTTTCGACTCTTTTCTGAACGAGGCAACCCAAAATAATTATTTTATGCAGCAGGAAATGTTGATCCAACGGTTAAAAGAAATTGCGCTTTACACCGATAGTTAAAACCAGGAAGTAATCGAATGACTGATTGATTGATTTTCTCAGGGAAGCCAAAACAGTCTTGGTCCAACCCGCCACTGCCCACACCGAAACTAAGTTTAGGGTGCGGTATCGCTCCCTGTATAGTAAAGTTAACCAATGCCCTTGAACAGTGCAAGGAGTCCCTTTACCAGTTCTTTATTAGACACAATTTCTTCGGGTCTGGCTGTCCCAAATGTTCTGTGCCTTTTCCTCTCCAATGTAATGCATTCGAAGATTAGATGTGATGCTGTTTCATCACCGTCATCACAGATCCCACATTTAGGGTCCTCTTCTGTTATTCCCATTGTATGTAGGTGTTTTTTGAAATTCCCATGGCCTGTCAGCAATCCAACCATGAGTCTAATATCTCTCCTGTTGAGGCCCAGGATTGCAGAGCTTCTTTTAGATCATGGCTTTGGCATCATTACCTCGCCATGCTTTTGTTGATAGAAATTTAATGATACTTTATTCTAATAGGCAGCGAAGACACCATCCAAAAGTTGAATTATACCTGTAAATTACATGTAACTGCGATGAATTATGTGGTGGTCGGTAATTACCGTTACGAACTTTGAGAATTTCCACAGGGTGCTCGTAATTCTCGTTACAAAATTCTAGGGATTATATAGGATAGTGAGTACATAACATTTTGAATAGAAATCCATGCCTGGAAACCTATCGTTTCCGTTCTACGACAGTTTCAGCTTAGATGTGTAACTCGTCAACTTCTGCTTAGGGACATAGAAACATCTAGGAGTTCTCCGTCCCGCTATGCAACAAAGCATACATAGTCTTTGTATGACGCGTATGGGCCCCGTTCTTGGGAAATGTGCATTTGAATGTCCGTCAGGAAATGTGGTTTCATCAAGAAGGTACACCACCTCACTTTTCACTGGCTGTCCGGAGACATATCAACAAACGATTTGGTGTAAAATGGATAGACCGTGGTGGTCCAACCGCGTGGTAGCCACGATCGCCGAATTTAACCCCTGTGGACTACTTCTTATGGGGTCGTATGAAGAGTCTAATTTATGAGACACCTGTAGAGACAGAGGAAGATCTGCTGGCACGAGTTCTGGCCGCTGCACAAGACATTGAAGAGACACCAGGTGGGATGGAAAGAGTATATCAGAACATGCTTCGGAGGTACATTGTGTGAAACGACGTTGGTGGTCGCGACATCGATTCGCTGTTGTAATGCTTCAGTACGTTGCGGCTGGTACGTATATGCTGGGTTCTTTTTGTCGTCGATTAATGTGAACCATAAGGTGCAAATTGTAATGAAAAAGCGTAAGTAATAACGGAACGAATTAGTATTCTTTTTAAATTGATTACAATAATTGTACTGGGTCACGCCTAATTACATTCCTCAAGTAGTAGTGGATGAGACAATCATCTGAATTTCAACCTTCGTGGAACTTCTAGGGGATGAGGGAGGTGTCTTGAGGAACAAAATGAGCATGGAAACCCATGCCAGGAAACACCAAACAACGACGCTACGGAGATTCCAAGTTACAGACACCAGCTCCTGCCGCTAGACATACCCTTCAGCAACTTCGACGCTCTGTAGCGTCATTGGATGACGTCTACGGGCATGGGTTTCTATGCTCACTTTGTTCCTCAAGACACCTACCACATCCCGTAGCAGTTTGTTGGTATAGTAGTGTAATTCTGAGACACACTGACGTATGGGACACACACCCATCTCAATAATCGACGTCCATTTACTGTCGGAAATATGCGCAGGTCGAAATTTTGTGACAGACTTTTTTTATTGCTAGCATATGAGGAATCGCGCTGCGAAGCCCGAGTGGGCGAATTTAGATTCACCCTGTACATTGAAATTATCCAAAAACACAATCCCAAGGAATGAGACTTTCAAGAGGAGGGCCGCGGTGGAGTAGCCGAGCGGTCTAAAGCGTCTCGCTGCGGAGCGCGCGGTTGCTCGCCGTGGAGGTTCGAGTCCTCCCTGGGGGCATGGGTGCGTGTGTTGTCCTTAGGTTAGTTTACCTAGGTTTAAGTAGTTTGTAAGCTACGGACTGATGACCACGCAGTTTGGTCCGATAGATTTACAAACATTATTAATTGTAAAAACATCACATTATATAACCCAATGCAAGCAAAGGCGAGGAAAGAAATTCTGATAAATTCAGCAAACTAATGGCAGTAGCACAGGACTGAGCGAAATTAAAAATGCCTGTCACAAAATTTCGTCCTACGCATGTTTCCGGCAGTAAATGGACGTCGAAGATTGAGATGGGTGTGTGTTCCATACGTCAGTGTGTTTCAGAACTACACTACTACACCAACAAACTTCTAGGGTATGTGGGAGGTGCATTGAGGAACAAAAGGAGCATGGAAACCCATGCACGGAAGAGTCCAAGTTACAGGTACCAGCGCCTGCCACTGGAAATCCCATCCAGCAACTTCGACGCTCTATAGTGTCATTGGGCGTGGCCGGGCATGGTTTCTATGCTCACTTTGTTCGTCAAGACTCCTCCCACATCCCCAAGAAGTTTGTTGCTGTAGTAGTGTAATTCTGAAACACACTGACGTATGGGACACACACCCACATCAATGTTCGACGTCCATTTACTGCCGGAAATATGTGCAGGACGAAATTTTGTGCCACACATTTTTTTTTTTTTTTTTTTTTTTTTTTTTTTTTTTTTTTTTTTTTTAATTTCTAGCATGTGAGGAGCCCGAGTGCACGTATTTACATTCACCCTGTATATTGAAATGGTCTAAAAACCAAATCCCAAGGAATGAGACAATCAACATGAGGAAGTAGCTACAGACCGTTTGTTGTGATGTGGAATACAACGATGAAACAACAACTAGAACTGATAAGCAGTAACGTACGTAATGAACGTATTATGTCATGAGGATTAATATCGACAGGTAGACGAAAAAATAGATGGAGGCGTCACATAGTAAGAACGTAATCACAGATAATAGAGGAAGTAAAGAAGAGAAACCAACAGGGAAGTACCTAACACTTGAGGAAAGAAGGAGCAAGAGTAGAAATAGACGATCACAATGTACTAGATTCTTTTCAAAATGTTCAAATGTTTGTAATTCTATCGGACCAAACTGAGTGGTCATCAGTCCGTAGCTTACAAACTACTTAAACTAAGCTAAACTAACCTAAGGACAACACACACACCCATGCCCCAGGGAGGACTCGAACCTCCACGGCGAGCAATCGCGCGCTCCGCAGCGAGACGCTTTAGACCGCTCGGCTACTCCACCGCGGCAGATTCTTTTCAAGCAAGCGTGTAGGCCACAAACATTACAAATGGTATCGAGCCGTTTAAACAAATGTATTTGGTGTAGAAAACTGGAGAAAATGATGAACCTTTATCATCGAAATCATCGTTAAATACAAAGATTGGTATGTTACTTACCCTTCGTGCAATGCAGACCATGTACCATGAACGGTTAACCCTTTAATGAATAGCCTTTTATTTGAAGCTACAAAAACTACCACGATTAATGTATAGCGCGTATATATTGAGAAAAATATTGATGAAAAAATTTCTTAAAATAACTGTGCACGACTAGCAACAAAAAGTTCGTAGCTGGTCAGATATAGTGCTTCAATGATGTATTAGATGTAGTAAATGTCACTATTATGCCTCCCGACTTTCCAGAAAGTAGCTCATATTGAAACTGTAGTATATGAGTGAGTAACTTACATTTCAAAGGAGGAATACTAATGAGAACAAACGCACATGTTAGGAGTAATTCAATGCAGCTATCTGTCGAAATGATTCAGTAGCACTCTGCAATTTATAATTTCTAGGACGAGCTATTAGCAGATGTAACACTATGTATACTAGCAGTACAAATTAATTTGTGGTAAAATGTTGATCAGTTTGAGGAAGAACGGAAAAAATAAGGCATGTAACTGATCAGCTACACTATGTGTTAAAGGATTAATTTCGGTCGGAACGGCATCCCGGCACCTCAAAGAGATCACAGTGCGCCTCCTTAGCTCAGTGGAAGCGTCGCTGACTACCGCGCAGGAGGCCCGGGTTCGATTCCCGGCAGGGGACTGGGTGTTGTGTGTTGACCTCATCATTATCATCTAATCATCACTGGTACATAAGTCGCCCACGCGGAGTCAAATAGAAAGGCTTACACTCAGGCGGCCGAACAATTCCGTAAGGGATCTCCCGGCCAAGAAAGCCATACGCTCATTTCATTTCACAGGGATCACAATTAACTAAAGGTTTCCGCCAAGAGCTTTCAAAAATCGACATTTGTGTTTTCTTGGGCTGCGGGGAAAGGTGTTTGTAGCGTATACAAATGCGCTCCATCACCTACCGTGTACGCCACTGTAACCCGTGGCGCGGCCGGAAGCAGCTGCCTGCGCCGGCGGCGTTGTGAGTGGGCGGGCGCAGCCAATGCGCGGCGCTGGTGTCGCTGAGTGTCACCGCGCGGTGACAAGTGTCCCCTCCGCCTCCGCCACCCCCCTGCCGCCTCATTGGCCGCCCTCGCGGAGGCGCCCAGCCAACCACACCTCCTCCACTTAGGATCCTCCCACAGAGGGGGACTTCCGTCTGCCGACCAAACTCTGCTTCACTACGTTTACATGCAACACATCTTCCGGAAGACGAAAACCGATTTTCGTAAACCGTTTTTCGCTGTCGCGTTTACATGGCATAGCCTGAATCGGATTTGGTAGCTCACTTAAAATGGCGGCTGGAAAACAGCTGATTCAGTTCCTTATTTAGTCTGCACAATCGCTATTTTTCTTTATTTAAATACACAGATATATGTTCACTCTAATATTTATACTTTTATTTCACATTAGAAAATATCACTCTTTCCATATGTGCCGAAAATTCTTAACAAGAAAACACAATCTGACAAGCCAAGAACGCTTCAAAAACGGTTGCGTTTACATGGGCACGAAAATCGATTGTGGAACTGGAAAACCGCTTTAGAGAAGCGGATTTCCAGAATCGATTTTGGAGTGTTTACATGACCAACCAAAAGCGGAATTGGGAAATCGGTTTACGAAATCCGGTTTTGGGAGCCCATGTAAACGGGGTGCTTGTCTCACGCACACAGCCAACATTAATTGGTCACAATACGCACTTCTCGCGGGCCTTAAACTATTGAATACGATTGACAGTTTACGTACTGAAAACCCATTACTGATATGTAAGAACTTTCTTTTATAGTTTCTTTAATATGCAGATATTGGGTGTACTTTAGGAAATTATGTCGGCATGACGACACAAAGAAGGTCAATAATTTAGCTGGCAGTTGACAATTTCTCCCAGGGGAAAAGTTGAAAACTTCAGCCGAACCGATATTCGAACCCGGGATTCCTGCTCACTAATTAGGTGCGCCTATCACTTTGCTACCGGGACTCGTTGGTTACTACCCAAGCATGCAACCGGTCAGATCCTAAGTCTCGACTTATTCACGCACTACTGGCATAGTGCCCCTACCCATTTTTCAACACTTGTGGCATTTGGTCGATTCATGTAACAGTTTGAACATGGGTGTGTGTGCATTCAAGTGAGCATGGGTGCATGTGTATTCAAGTGATGATTTGCCTGTCATCACCTTAATCATATATGTGCTATCCCTTCATTTGGATACGTAGCAAGTAGGTCTATTTCTCAGGAACACTGCCGGTGATACAGTAGCTGATTAATTTCGCAAATGTGATAGATTTCATAAAATAGAAGACCAAATATTACCTGAACGACGAAACATGTTTTAAACTTACTGGTGGAATCTTATGGCAGTCTGCAAACAAGACCTCGAATTCATCCACCGGAAACAAAACCTATGTTTATCGCGGTACGATCGAAATCTTTCGTACTCATTATCTCACAAACGGTAGGACTGTAACTGGCGTACACTATGCAAGTAAGGCTATTCTCACTCAACAGGATGAATGGATGTTGTGAACAGTGATGGGAAAAGAGGGATGTAAAGTATGTATTGTCGGAAAATTTAGTCTTTTCAACGTAATGGGTTGATAGTGCCGCTTATTACTACATTCAAAGAGAAATGTGTCTCACAGTCAGGAAAGAGTTGTGTCCGATGAAGAGGCTGTACCAAGCAAATTAGTGTTATTTGTAGAGCTTCATCGTCCGTATTTCGGAGACACAGAGTTTTCAGAAGAGAGATGCTCTTAATTGCTGTACAGATAAAATACCTACGTGTTCGGAAACACTAAAAAACTTGGTTCAAAATATACGCTCCAAAATAGCCGTAAACAGAACTAATACGGAGCGAATTAGTAAATTTATGTGTCTTGGAGAAACTATTCGGCAAAATGCACTACGAAACTTTATAATAGATGCAAGAGTGAAATTACAATAGCATAGTCTACAGTATAACCTCGTGTTTGTTAAAACAAGAAATTTCTCTGTAAAAATAAAAATTGTAAACATTAGGTCCTGTTCTACAGTGGAAAGATCAGCATGGTTATATGCATAAAACAGGAAAGAAACTATAGTTAAATGTCTGAAATACCGGAATTTTTTAAAGACTAAAAGGTATTTATTTAATTAAATTTCTGTTACTTTCCCCTACCTTCTCTCTCTGTCTTGCCATCGCGCCAGCCCCCTTTATCTACCTCCTCATCCTCCTCCATCTCCTCATCCTCATCTCCTTTATCCATATGCCACTTCTTCCACACTCTCCGTATCTCCTTCGTGTATTCATCTCTTCCTTTTTCTCAGCCCAGCTCTTTTGACCCCCTCCCCCCGCTCTCTCCATCTCCTTCCTTCCCCTCTCTGCATACATCTCGTCCTCCGTTTCTCTCAGTCCACGTTCTTTTACCCAAGTATAAAAATTTACAACTGCCGACTTTCATGGTGATCAGTGCAACTATGTCTATGTTTTACGTCGTGCACCATTTTAAGATATGTGTAGAATTATACTGGAACTGGTATTGTTTTGAAATATTAGATTTCTTTCGTAAAACCTCATCCCGTTATTCTTCTCCGGGCATCATGTTAATACACCAAGTAGCTTTACCAAAAGACCGTCTAGAAGTTATTTTTATTTTTCTCAGAAACAAAACTTTTATCTGGGTGAATGATACCTTATATCCTATTCTGCACCATTGACGATGTATACGAAACATTTTATGACGATCGGTACAATAGTTAAAGTGTAACAAACAAACAAAGTAACAGTCGAATTAATAATGCGACTTGCTAAATGGTCAAATGTTTATAAATCTATCGGAATTGACGGCGTGGTCATCAGACCGTAGCTTACAGACTACTTAAATTAAGATAAACTAACCTAAGGACAACACAAACATCCATGCCCGAGGGGTGATTCGAATCCCCGGGCTTATATTAGAGATGGAAATAAAAATTCGGAAAACATTTCTTCTTCATGTATTCATGAAATCAGGAAATTATGAAACAATAAAACAAACATCCATGCCCCAGGGGTGATTCGAACCCCCGGGCTTATATTAGAGATGAAAATAAAAATTCGGAAAACATTTCTTCTTCATGTATTCATGAAATCAGCCTAGAAATTATGAAACAGTAAAACAAAGAAATATGCATCTCAATACTAATGACATATTATATGCTTGACTATTTTCCAGATTTGTAGAGTATTATTAGGAAAGTGTCTGCGATGAATAAATAGTGAACGAATGAAGTTTCGTAAATGACTCGTCGCGTGATGGGAAAGTATTTGTAACTCATTGTTTACGACGTCATCTGATAGTAAGCAATATTGTTCCAATTCTAGTCGAAATCGATCCATTATTTTAGGGGCAAATGTGGAAAAATAGCGGACGATGTAGCAGTTATTCGGAAATTTCCTTGTTTGTGAACTTCTGAAATATTATGTGTCGCACTGTGATGTAAATTTGAAAGTAGCCTACATTAAGTGATATGTGCCTAATGTCTGTAAAATATGTCGTGAATGGTGTTAGTAGTAAAGACGTAATAAATCTAATCCTCGTGTGTTATTATCCGGTTTTTATGAGTTCATATTTAATGAACTATAGGTGGAAATGTGATATAATATCGAAGGAACATTCAGTGGTATGTACGTGTACTGCCTGTGATTTTTCTCGCGAATACAATTTACAGTGCAGAATTAGTAACTTTAACGTCATGCCAAATGCCGTAGATATACATCATGAACATCGGAAAAGTAGTAAGCGATAAAGTTATTTCCTTTCATCATTTCGTTGGGGTTTTCAACGAGAAAAAGTTTCGTTAAGGTTTGAGATTATCTTTACAGTTGACTGCAAGTCGCTAAGTGCTCTCATTGTCAAACAGTTGAGGAATAAACTCAAGCTATCACGCGCTGCAAGATGGGGCAGTTTTCACTGTCCATGACGTGATATCGTATGAACGTCTTAGGTGGTTTATGTCACCACAGCAAATGGTTCCTGACCTTAAAGAATATTTGTACTTAATTTGGTTGAAATCGGTCCATTGATTTAGGATCGGATGCAGAATATTACTGACGTATGTTTCGTAGGTGGTTCTTACCCCGACTGCGGGTGTTGCCTGATGGTAAGGAACATGTGAACCAAGTTCGGTTGAAATGGGTCCAGCAGTTTAGGAGGCGATGTAGAACATACATACCCACAAAAAACACACACAGCACATTTAATAAGATGTATAGATTAGTAAGGATTACTACGGGCCGCGGTGGAGTAGCTGAGCGGTCTAAGGCACCTCGCTGCGGAGCGCACGGTTGCTCGCCGTCAGAGGTTCTAGTCCTCCCTGGGGCATGGGTGTGTGTGTGTTGTCTTTAAGTTAGTTTACCTTAGGTTAAGTAGTTTGTAAGCTAAGGACTGATGACCACGCAGTTTGATCCGGTAGATTTACAAGCTTTTGAACATTTTGATTAGTACAGCGATACTACCAATCGTGTAACCTCCAAACATGGAGTTATTGATTATGCAGATTTTGAAGGCAGAACTCACGATCGGTCTCAGAAGTTTGTGCTTGTAAACCCGGATGACAGACTCGGTAGTGAATGGTGAGCAGCGAGCAAGCTAAAGGCAGTCCGCCGCCCCCCTCTTCCGCCCCGGTGCAAACATGGGGCCCAGTGCCCCGACAACCCCTTGAGGCCGCGGCCTCACTAATAACGCGGAAAGGCGCCATCTTTGTTAGCGCACCCATCGCGTCATCCGGCTGGATGGCGCGCCCGCTGTCAGCGGCGGATGGCCTCTTTGTTTGGCGACAAAGGGAGAGGCTGAGCTGGCATCCTGTTGACAGGGGGCGCCCACCCAATCTCAAAAAAGCTCATAAGGGGAGGGGCCGCAGAGAGTGGTAAAAATGGGGTTAGAGTGCGCGCCGTGAGAAAATGGAGCCGGGGGGATGCGCGCGGCCACTTAACCCAGACGGCCGTGGGGTGGCGGGGAGAGGAAGGGGAGGGAAGCGGAACAGCTGCCGGCCCATTGTGCTGTCACGACAGCCAATGACGGAAGGGAAAGAGCAGTCCGGTGTCGGTGTCATTGTGCCGTGGGCGGCGACAAAGGCCCGGCGACAGGCTTGGCTGCCGGTCGGCGCGACGCACGCGAGCTGTGGCGGAGCTCCTAGCGACTACTGTAGCGTAGGCCACCGCTGGCCTGCTGGCCTGACGCCACCAGGAACTGTATAAAGCACGTTCTATACGGGACGTGCGACACGTACAAGAAAGTTCTTGTCGGCTTCAACGCTCCTTGCGATAGGCCACTGAAGTGCAAAGAAGTGTTTACACGGGGTCATTTATAGCACGCGATTCACGCGTCAGCTCTGACCGATGACGTCATCACTGTGCGGTAGCCGCGGTGGAGTAGCCGAGCGGTCTAAAGCGTCTCGCTGCGGAGCGCGCGGTTGCTCGCCGTCGGAGGTTCGAGTCCTCCCTGGCTCATGGGTATTGGTTTGTGTGTGTGTGTGTGTGTGTGTTTCTCTCCTTAGGTTAGTTTATCTTAGTTTAAGTAGTTTGTAAGCTACGGACTGATGACCACGCAGTTTGGTCCGATAGATTTACAAACATTTGAAATTTTGAATTATTTCGTGGCTGTGTTAAAGAGGATAGTTTGTTTACAAACAGAACATACATTATAGATTACGATTTTTTGTTCAAAAGGTGATCTGTAAATTGTCTCTGATGGTTAGGTATAGGTTTACCGAAAGGTTTTTTTTTTTTTTTTTTTTTTTTTTTTTTTTTTTTTTTTTTTTTTTTTTTTTTTTCCTTAAGTGAATGCCGAAGGCGCAAAAGTTTTGACTGACACCTGTGATCGATGGTACATTCTGTTGTTGTAATCTGTCATTTACGAGGATAATCACAGCTTATTTATTATTTACAATGCATAAGTATTAAGATACTATCTCGTATACTGGTTTTCTGACAAGTTGATGACGTCATGGGTTAAAGCAGACGGGTGGGTGGAATCACGTCGTAAAATATTGCTTTCACACGGCATGCGTTTATCGAGTCGTCTGCTTCACGTGTCTGCTTCTTTTGTTGTCAACTTAGAGCAAATGAATCGACTATTTAAGGCACTTTTCGAGGCTGTCCGATATTTTATGATTATTGCCATGATTAAAACATTTGTGTTTAACAATGTTACTGTGATACTGTATTTGTTTTCCTGGTAGATTAAAATTCTGTGCCGGAACCGGGAATCGAACCTGGGACATTTGCCTTTCGCGGGTAAGCGCTCTACCACTGAGCTATGCCGACACAAATCACGACGCTTACTCACAACTTTATTTCTGTCCAAACTTCACTGGAAACATCCCTTAGACTGTGGCTAAACCAAGTCTTCACAAAATCCTTTCTTCCATGAGTGCTAGTCTTGCAAGGTTCGCAGGAGAACTTCTGAGAAGTTTGGAAAGTAGGAGGCGAGGTACTGGCAGATGTAAAGTTTTGAGGACGGACCGTGAGTCGTGTCGGGATAGCTCAGTGGTAAAACGCTTGCCCGCGAAAGGCAAAGGTCCCAAGTTCGAGTCTCCGGTTCCGGCACACAATTTTAATCTGCCTGGGAGTTTCGTATCAGCGCACACTCCGCTGCAGATTGAAAGTTTCATTCTACGTAGCTCCTCATTATGAAAGGAGATTAAAAACATCCAGGCCAAGCGGGAATGGGCGAGCGCTTTAAGGCACCTAAGTATGTGATGAACAGGTTCAGGTGTCTATTAAAGTCAGACTATGCATAGACCTTTCACTGGAATAAAGCTTCAAATAATGCTCACCGAAAACAAATATTTCACCTATTAACTAGAGCATGTTTCAGAAGAAATAGCAAATATCTATAGAGGTGGTAATAAAGAGGAACTGCAATAAAAGGCCATATAACGTGTGTCCTACTTTTATTGGGTACAGCTCTTAGTATGTAACCCAAACAAACATTAAGCAAGTGCAAATTTGAATATTTTGACATTATTTCGTCGGTTCTTGGTAGATTATCATATTGATTTTTATTTAAATAACCGGTTTTCGACTTACTTTAAAATATGAATATGCACTTGTAAGCCGAAAACCGGTGAACTATGTGGAAATGAACTTCTAGAGCATACACAAAATTGTACTTTGAAGTCTGTATGATGATATTCTACCAAGAACCGACGGAAAAATAAGTGAAAAGACATTTGTTCTAAGTTTGTTTAGCTTTAATATTAACAGTTATATCTCTGAACTCAATTAAAATTGTTCACATATTACATGGAATTTTATTGCAATTCGTCCATAGTATCGCACAAAAAATATTTACGACAGCTTTTGAGACAGCCTGTATATATGAGTCGAAAAACTACGACCCCTCTGAGCAATTCTCAAACGATTTCGCGACTTGGCTCCGTTCTTCAGATGGGTTCCCCAATCGGTCGTATGCGCATGCGCGGTGCACTTCCATACGCTCGAGAATAGGATCCATCATATTCCGTCTACAAGCGATCGTATGCGTGCATCTTGTGCACGTGGAAGCGTCTACACGGTACGCGGCCAGCGTAATCAGTATATCGTGGATAATCTTGTGAACACTCACTTCTCGTGTACAACGGACTTAACACGGCCCGATATCACTATCAAACAACACCCAGGGCCTCTCAGAGAACAACGTGGTTCTGACATTGACCATAAGAGGGCGGCAGGAGTAACAGAGACTTTAAAATTAGGGTGACCAGATGCAGTCGTATAAAAAAAGAGGATAGTCAGCTTTAAAAAGGAAGACAAACTAAGAAATAAAGAGGATGCAAAAAATTACGTTCAAATTTATTATTACAGTATTCTTGATGGACGAAACACACATTTTAACAATTATTCGTGCTTGTCTGAATATCCAATTTTCCTAATTTAATAATAATAATAATAATAATAATAACAAAGTTTTGCATCGAAGGTACGGCTTCTTAACGATGTATTTGTTTATCGAATAAACATTACATTCATGTAATACATTACATACATTACATTCATGTAATGTCTCGTTATGTACTTTTTTGATTCACGATCTGCTATCTGTTTTGTAATATTACTCGTATAAAATAATGTCCAAAACAATGAAGTTTTCAAAGCGAGAAACGTAGAGAACATCACATTACCAACATCTAAAAGTCAAGCAGCAACCGTTGACTTGGAAACTTCGTTTTAACTTCTCCATTACAAATAAACTGAATAATTAAGAGCCGCCGTGGAGTGGCCAAGAGTTCTAAGGCGCCTTGCTGCAGAGCGCGCGACTGCTCACTGTCGGAGGTTCGAGTCTTCCCTCGAGCATGGATGTGTTGTCCTCAGGTTAGTTTATTTTAAGTAGTTCGTAAGTCCTGGAAATAATAACCATCGAAGTTAAGTCCCTTAGATTTACAAACATTTTTGAACATTTGAATAATTATGAAACCATGAAATAAAACCACGACAGTAAGATGATCTGTTGAGCTATTTGTTACTTTTATTGGCCACTGAAACGTAAGTTCTCGCTCCAAATAATTTACATTTTCGTTCGAATTCATTTCTACCTTTAGTTCAAGGCAGGCTATGTGCAAAAAACATCTGTTAATTTTCACTTGCGTTTAGGCATTGCCAGATGATTTATGAAACCCACTCGGTTACAATGAAGAGCAAATTTACACTCAAAAGTCACGTGCTGGACATGAAATCTCTAATGCCTATTGCAAAGCCAAGACAATGTGGATCTGGAACTGAAGGTACGGAGTGGTAATTTTATGTAATCCATATTTCTACCCGCTTATAAATACAAGCGACAACTTGCTACCACCAGTAGCACTGCCTTTGTTCAGTGCCTGAAGATAAAGTATTTAAGAGCAATAGAACGAGATTAATTGGAAATATAATTTCATGACGCCGAACTTTGCAGAAAGTGAGGACAATTTTAATATTCGCCCGGACCGCGGACAAAGAGCTAAAACGGAAATGTCCGGACGTCTGGTCACACTATTTAAAATCATTTCAGACGTGATCCAGGGGAGTATTATAGGAACTTTGCTTTTCACAGTATATATAAATGACCTCGTACATAACATCGGAAGTTCAATGATGCTTTTTGGCGAATGCTGCTGTAGTTTATGGAGAAGTTGCAACACTGGAAAAGGATAACGAAATGCAGAATGATCTGCAGTTCATTGACCAATGATGTAAGGGAATGGTAACTGAACCTCTACATAAACGAGTTTTAAGTGCTATGTTGACAGAGAAGAAAAGATATTTTATTATATAACTATGCAGTAACAGGACACACACTGGAATATCTGGGAGTAGACAGAAGGGGCGAACTGAAATGGAAGAACTATAAAAAAATCTGTCGTAGGTAAGGTAGATGCCAGACAGATTCAGTGGGAAGAATCCTCAGGAACTGTAGTCCTTCAACAAAGGAAGTGGGTTACAAAACAATCGTTCGGCCTTCGGTTGATTATTGCTCATCAGTGTGGGATCCGTACCAGGTAGGGTTAATAGAAGATGTAGGTAAGTTCTAAAGGAGGGCAGCACGGTTCGTTACGGATTCATTTAGTAAGCTTGAAAATCGTCACAGAGATGATTGAGAAACTTCAGTCCTTAACTTACAAACTACTTATGAACTAACTTAAACTAAATACAACACAACATCCAAGCCCGAGGGAGGTTGCGATCCTCCAACGCGGGAGGCCGCGCCATTCGCAACGTGGCGCTCCAGACCGCTCGGCTACTCCTGCGTGGCTCCAAGCTATTCATGATGATTCAACCAATACATTGCTTCCTCCTACGTATATCTCACGAAGCGACCTCAAGGAGAAGATCAGAGAGATTAGGCATACAGGCAGTAATTTTTTTCCCGCGAACCACACGCGAATGGAATAGGAAGAAGTGACAATGGTACGCAACGTACCCTCAGCCACACACCGTGAGGTGGTTTGCGGGGTGTGACTATAGATGTAAACTGCAAGATACATTCATGTGGATATTCCATCTGTTCAACTGTTTGGGAACCTAAGGGATCAAACAGTAGAGGTAATCAGTCGATAGACTTCCAAACTAATTAAACTAACTTCGTTATAGGCAAAATACAAATACACTCACACGCACAGCACACCCTTGCCCGAGAGAGGATTCTAACTTAAGACGGGAACGGCCGCTTCAAGCCATTCCCTCTCAGCGGTGGATATTTATTCGACAACATAATAATTACTGGACAAGCTAACATGGCGCTAGGCGTTCACAAAATAAATGTATGCTCTTGATAGAAGGCGGGTGATATATATATATATATATATATATATATATATATATATATATGATCTGACTGATTTGAGTAATTCCACCCCCCCCTCTCTCTCTCTCTCTCTCTATTTCTCCCTAGTCTGGTAACTAGATGGAAATATATGAGAATGATGATGAAATCTCGGGTTGACTGCAGAGTCAGTGTTACGTTCTCCGTCAACGATTCAGCAAGTTTCTTTCCTTCCACCTTCAGGAACTGATGGTAGGGCGGTTGAATTTTTAAGGCATTGTTACCAGTTCTATAAAGACCCAAGCCAGCTGTTGATGTAAGTTTACTAAATAAGTTGAATTTCCATGTTTTTCATTTAGTTCGAATAAGGATACAGACGCATGTTTCGGTATTCATATTATATTTTACGTTTTATGCTTCGATCAAACAAGCGTTCCAAATAAAAACTGAAATGTTCATTTAAATTTAATTCTCATAAATTATATACATAAACATATTACAAAACCACAAAATACGTCATTTTAAGTTTTAATTAAATTCTGGTCTCTCAGATACAACCCACCCAGTCCAAGTCAATTTTCTCACCCATCTGTTACACTGTTAACTCTACCACTTGGTATCGCCGCAGTTTAAGAGTTATTCTTAAGAAAAAATTAGCACCGAAACATACTATCGACGTGTACGCTCCATCTCCAACTTTATCTCTTGGAACTCTTTCAGCACGAGCCACTTGCGGCTCCAGATCACTCGTCCAGATCACAAACAAAGAACTGTTTGAGGCTCACTATTAATTTCTCCTGCCTCTATATCTAATCCTTCTCCTCTCTCTGTTCGTCACCCTGTCATTGTCCGTTTCCTCCTAACTCTTTCTGATACATACGGTGGCACGTGTAATTCACGGTACCATTTCCTTTATTGTGTATTCCAACTTTCCATTAACCAATATTCTCTTTCCTACCCCCTCCCCCGTTTGTGAGTCTCCTTCTACCCCATCACTCATCCCCTCTCCTCCTCCCATTCAGCTATGAACAATTGTAAGTATCTGTCAACTTTCAAACTGATCGGTCCAACGTTATGTAAGTCTACTGTTAAGGTTAAGAAAATAAAAAATAAAATAAATTTCAAATCTTTGTAAATCTATCGGACTCAACTGCGTGGTTATTAGTCCGTAGCTTACAAATTACTTAAACTAAGATAAACTAACCTAAGGACAACACAAACACCCATGCCCGAGGGGGGATTTAAACCCCCGACGACAAACGGCAGCTCGCATCGCAGCACGGCGCCCCAGTACGCACGGCTAATCCGCCGCGGCTGTTAAGGCACCCTCCATCATCCAAACACACAAAAACTTAGATATTTCTAATACACTAGCTTCAGTGTCCACAGTTACCTGTGTATCTATCTACTCAATTACTACGTTAGTGTGTTTCTTCCCCCTCCTTTCCATTTCTTTATAGCCCACACTCCATCAGATCAGTATCTGTAGTAGATTTTGGCTTGTACTTTTGATATCAACCATCTCGATAGTAGTGGCGTCATATCTCCTGAACAATGTGGGCTACAGTATAATTTGCACGTAGTACAGGGAAATATTATTATAGATAACTGTAACGCAGTGTGTTGTGATTAGTCAGAAGTAAACACGAGATAATTTAAAAACGCCATGCGTCATCAAACAGTTTTACATCCATCTCATTGTTCATGACAGAGGCCCTGATTAGTGTGTGTTTCTACTATGTAATTTCGAAAGCAGCCTACAACAAAATGTCTGTAAATGTCTCAGGAATACAATTAGTAGTGTAGAAGTAAAAAATTGTAGGAGTACTCATAGACTTTGATGTCAGCAGGGGTACAAAATTTTCCCCATACTTATGATTTAGATATATAGAGGATATTGTTACATGTTTTATGCCATTTTATTGTCATTTTATAGATATTTCGCGGAGCCACTGATAATTTTCTGGGTATTTCAGGCCACGAAAACGAATTCTCACTATCACCTCGGGAGCCCATATCGAATGACGTAGTTTTACTGCATGAAAAGCGGGAAAGTATTAGGTGCCAACCTTTTTTTCTCATCGTTTTGTTGGAGTTGTCATTGAGAAAAGTTTTGAAAATGTCTGAAACTGATTGTAAAATTTGCTCCAATTTTATCCAAAATTTTGAAAAATTTATGTATTCTCGAGTTGCTTCACGTGTTAGTAAAAACAAAGTTCTAAGAAAATGTCAGTTTGGTTTTCAAAAAACTTTTCAACTGAAAATGCAATATTTACCTTCAATGATGAAATATTAAATGCTTTGAATAACCTGACATCACCAGTTGGGATTTTTTGTGATCTTTCAAAGGCTTTTGATTGAGGTATGAGTGGGACAGTGCACAAATGGTTTAAATCTTACTTAACTGGAAGAGTGCAGAAAGTTGAAATAAGCGGTTCACATGATATAGATGAAACAATTAATTCCTCTAACTGGGGAGTCATCAAAAGTGGAGTCCCATATGATTCAGTCTTTGGTCCTTTGCTGTTCTTAATATAATTTAATGACTTGCCATTCTACATTTACGAAGATGCTAAGCTAGTTCTTTTTGCAGATGATACAAGTATAGTTATCACACCTGACAAACATGAATTAACTGATGAAATTGTAAACTATATCTTTCAGATAGTTATTAAGTGGTCCTCTACAAATGAACTCTCATTAAACTTTGATAAAACCCAGTGTCTACAGTTTCATACAGTAAATGGCATGACACCGTTAATAAATGTAGACTTTGAAGATAAATCTGTAGCTAAGGTAGAATATTCAAAATTTTTAGGATTTTGCATGGACGAGGGATTGAATTGGAAGAAACATATTGAAGATCTCCTGAAACGTTTGAGTTCAGCTACTTATGCTATCACAATCATTGCAAAATTTGGTGATATACATCTCAGTAAATTAGCTTACTACGCCTATTTTCATTCATTACTTTCCTATGTGACCATATTCTGGGGCAATTCAAGATTGAGTAAAAAACTACTCATTGCACAAAAGCGTGTAATCAGAATAATTGCTGGAGCCCACCCAAGAGCACCTTCAGACATTTATTTAGAGATCTAGGGATCTTCACTGTAGCTTCACAATGTACATATTCACTCATGAAATTTGTTATTAACAACCCGACCCAATTCAGTGTGTATAGATACAACACTAGGAAAAAGGGTGATATTCACTATTCAAGGTTAAATCTAACTTTGGCACAGAGAGGAGTGAATTACGCCGCCACAGAAATCTTCAGTCACTCATCAAGTAGCATCAGAAGTATGTCAGATAGCCAACTAGTATTTAAAAAGAAATTAAAGGAATTTCTGAATGGCAACTCCTTCTACAATGTAGATGAATTTTAGATAAAACTTTAAAAAAGTAAAAAAATATATAAAATATAATTTACAAAATGTAAATAAAATATCCTTAAAGTATTGATTGTCATGTATACACAACTGTTACTAAACTGACACGTTCCACATTATTACGAAATGTCGTATATATGATCTATGAACAAGTATTAATCTAATCTAATGAATGGATATTTTTGGAAACAAAAAAATAAATCTCATAGTATACCCAAATACTTCGTATTACAATCTTTCAAAAATCTGAAGGCAACTGTGAAAAGAAAATCGACAATTTTCTCTTCATTCATAAGTACATTAGCAGGTTTTAAAGAAAGATGAAATTAAGGCCTAAGGCTCTGGAAACGTGAAGCAACAGATCAGAACACGTTTTCCGTTTTCCGGTGTTGTTTATGCTCCACTAATAACAGGCTATCTGGCAGCTGTGCACCTTCGACAGCAGCGCACCTGGATGCGGAGGAGAGAGCGGCTGTATATACCTGGGCCGGCTCGTGATTTCTGCCGGGGGCGAGAACAATAGCCCGGGGCAGAAGCGTCAACTGTCTGCCTATCGGCACAACGCCAGGCTGGGCCAGTTGTATCACACCGGGCCATTGATTGAGGGCACGGGAAGGCGCAGGCGGCCGGCAGCTGCGCCGCGCCGCGCCGCGGCCGTCCTGCCATCTGTTGGACGCTTTGCCAACTCGTTGCTACCGGCCAATATGGCAGTGGCAGTGGCTGTGTGCACAGTACAACTACTGTCTCTAATTTCGCGATATTGTTGTCCGTGCATACCGTTGCCTGCCGGAAGTGAAGGAGAACTTTTTACATTTTACTTATAAACGACATGTATCAAGCAATATCGCGATGAATGCAACTGATTCTTTAATTGTTGATGGTAGTACCCCACTCGATTCTGTGCATAATTAAGAATGTCCTTAGCGTGTTAATTATCTTGGATGGCTCACGCACGGGGAAACGGGCAAGGAATGGAGGTTTAGTTTTGGGTTGTGCGTCAATGTATGTTCGTGACCTGTAGTGGTTTCATATTACGCTTTATTCGTTGCGTATTATTGAGACTCATTCGTTCAATTTTTGATCTATGTGTCGGAACATTTCGTGCAGTTCATGGTACACCAATCTCAATGACATGAAGTAATACTTCGGCAAGCAAGTAAAAACCATTCTTTATTAAAAGTTGATAGCATTTTTTTAATTACTTGTCATTTTCAGGACGCTTAATTTTTGTTTTCCAAAATATGACTGAACATTTTAAAATCTGATATATCACCGGTTTAAATGGAGAACTTCCTATCTCAGAAAAGTTAAGCGTTTTTATTTTTTTTTATTTTTTATTTTTTATGTTTGTTTCTTTGTGTGTGTGTGTGTGTGTGTGTGTGTGTGTGTGTATGTGTGTGTTTATCGGATGATTGACGGAGGTAATAATCCTGATAAATTTTTCCTACCACAAAACATAGCAAAACTACAACATATAACGATATGACAAATACACTATAATTTTACTTACCGCGCTGGTGGCGAAGTGTGTAAATATTGGCAACGACATTTGAATGTTCTTTGAAAATTTAAACACTTAAAACGAAAGGAAGTAACTTTTCGTGCTGTCAGTGATATAAATGCTGCTCCTGCTGTAATGTTAACAGGTTCTTCTTTGTAGGCTTGCCCGGTCAGTAAACTGATTATCCTCGTAAACCAAAGATTCTGTTGCCAACATTAGCGCACTACGCCGGGGCTCGATAAATAAAATTTAACCGTGCACAAGAGTAATCAATCTACAGACTATTATTAAATATGTAAATGCAACACCGCTGTAGTTAAAGATACCTAGTGAAACATACTATATTACTCCGAAGACAAAATAGTATCTTGAAGCGTCTTTCTACAACTTTAAGTGCCAGATTTCAACTGCTTTAAGGTAATAGTTTGTAGAATAATAGAAAGCGATTTCTATGAGTTTATGTCGATATAAAAATCTAGCCACTAAGAAGCTGCATTTTAAAAAGAAGATTTTTGTTAACTTACCTATTTTTCTCCACTGTCGACATGGATGTCACATATTTTAATCACATCGCGTAGCATTTTTATATCTCGTCATGCAGACAGTGATTTTCTTCTTTTCTTCTTAACTTACCGCCATCGAAATTGTGACATACCATGCTTTTCTTCCAGTTATAACTATAACTTTTCCTGTCGCGAGAATTCAAGCATTCATATACACGCACCACCATATTGCTAGTGAGCCAGAGACTTGTATTGCTCGACGCTTCTACAATAAATAAAGTCTTTGCCTAACCAATGTAGTTCACTTTAAAGACTTTAGAGAATAAATGTTTGCTTTTCTCGCGGCAAACAAAATGTTTCACAAAAGTAAGAAATGTAACAACACATCCTTGCTCAGGAGGGTTATGCAAACATTTATTCAAACAGTTCCCTAAACCACCAACAGGTGGAACTTACTAACAGTTAGGATTATGATAGTAAGGTGTATGTAATGAAATACGTCGGATGAGTTCTTTTAGAGTGTGAAAGATGAGAAAAGGAATATGAGGTATGTATTACTGTATTGACCGCCTGTGTATTTTAGAAACGTAATATCTTCCTCGAGTTTTCAGTGGTATTGAAAACTCCGGGTCACTTTTTAACTAGGAGTTTTTTCTTCGAGAGAAAGACATTAATTTTTGATTTACTTAATACATTTTCGTAGTTAGAAGTAACATTACGAAAAAAGCCATTTCCCAACGTTTCCTTTTCCAAGGGACATGGGCCTATATGCTCGAATGATATTTTGAAGTGGAACATGTTTTAAATAAATAGGCCTAGTCATATTTTATTTTCGTATATACTGGGTGAGGCACATATGCTACCTGAAAAATCCATTCATTTTTCAGTAACAGGAAATTCTTACGAACAGTAATTGTTCGTCAGGAAGGGGACACCCAGTGACACCAAACTCTGTTCCCAGTTATAGGGTCGGAGTTCGACTTTGAAATCTTAAGAAGGAAGCCAAATTATCTGTTGCGAATTCGGAGTCCCCGAAAAACCTATTCTATTTTTGTATTCAACAATTTTTTGTTTGTTTTCAATGTAGATGGATGGCGTAGTAAATGGCAAATCTCAAAATTAGTTTAAAGGGTTGAAAAGTGATACGCAAATTTTCGAAATAGCCCTAATAACATATTCTTGCGATGTAAGCAGCCCGATGGTAAGAAGCAAGGAAACTCATTGAAAACAAATATGGCGAGAGACAAAATGATTCTGTTTAAAAAGCATCTCAAAGGGAACGAACTTCCACATCCACCTCTTAGTCCGTGGGTAATGCTAAGAGCAGCTTTCAATTCATTGGTCAACAAACCAATTATGTTTTCCAACTTCCTTCTTTCCAACGACATTTATGACAACATTACATCAATTACGGGCCAAAGTAAGGTTCTGGCATTTGTTTCATGTACATTAAAGTCTTTTTTGTTATACAAATAAAATTCTTCGAAAGGAGTTTGTGATAAATGCCTTTCCAGCTTCTTGGGTTTCCTATCAGATGTGTATTCCTTTAAATTTTACCATATGTCGACAGTATTAACCTATTTTGATATTTGGCGATTACGGCAGCACATATCACACAATGAAGAGAATAATGAATACAGAACTTACGCACTTTTTCGCAGAATCCGAAGCCATAATAAAACATGGGTATTTCTCTATAAGTTTCAAAGCTGATCCGCCTTCTCCCTTCCACCTCCTGGGAAGGGGGAGGAGTAGGTCTATAGATCTTGTATTATTTACTGGCTGTCCCCCTTCGAGGCCAAGTGTTATCTGAAACATTTATTCTGTCACTTAAAGTGGCTGACCTATTAAGGAGGCCTGTCTTATCTCCAAGATAAAACGTATACGTACCTAGTAGGAAGCAATATGTTGATTGTCTCTACTTCGAACCATTACACCTCATGGATTACATCTCGTTGACGCTTTTGCAATCACTAAACAAAACTGTACAGAACAATCGAACCTGCTGTTGCGTGTGACTAAATGGGTAAGTTCTCTGTCACACGAGTAATTAATCAGTTTTTGACATCAAAATAAACAATTTATGAGTAAAATCCATACAAGTTCAAATGTTTGTAGAACTTATGGGACTTAACTACGGGGTCATCAGTCCCTAAGCTTACAAACTACTTATGAACTACCTAAGACTAAAGACGGCACAAATATCCATGCCCGAGGGGGGATTCGAACCCCCGACCGTAGTGGCCGTGCTGACCGTGACTGGAGCGCCTCAGTCACCTCGGCCACCGCGGCCGGCTCCATACAAGTGGCGCCATGTCGACAACTAATTACAGTTTCAGTGAGGGAGGTCTGTACGTGCCACCATCTGTAATTCTATTCCTGATAGCTTCGTGGGAACAATGATTGTCGATAAATATTTGTAGCAAGTGTAATTTATCTTTATTTATTTATTTATTTTTACGCGTGTGTGTGGAATCATCTATAGCAGAAACAAAAGCATGAACCTTCTTCTTCTTGTACAAATACATTAACACTTGAGATTTTGTTTCTACGAATATTCTGCACCTGCTCTTTGACCTTCAGAGGTATTCTGTTAATCGTGACCAGTGAAATTAGCACTCAGAAAACTTGAAAAAATGATGTCTATTCACACTGCTCTTACGCAGAACAATACATGATGATAACAACGGGTGATATGACGAGATGCGGGAACAAGAAGTGAAATCTTATCGCGTTCAACTCTTCGTCCATTTACAGTGTAATTCTAAGCAACAGTTATCCGCAGATCCGTATTTATGGCCGTTTGATGTGAGCCCTTGTTCTTGTATTCCCCAAATACAGTTGGCATCAAACTTCTGTAAGAAATCCTATGTGTTTGATTACAGCGCCAATCACAAATGTGAGACGATTTTCTGTAAGTTCGAAATTTGATTAAAAGCCGTTTATGAGGTAGAAAATGGCGTCAAAGACGTTGTGTGGGCATGAACCCTAAGTGTGCCACTATCCCAAAAAGATATCTATTTTAAATGTATTCAGTACAGAAAATATTCCGGATTGGTATGTGTCATTTCGAAGCTGTTTGTTTCAAATGAGCGTTACTGCCGTTTTCATTAATATTAACTTTCCTTCCGGGATTGTCAGTATAATAGTATACTATGTTTTCTGTGTTGATGCCAAACGAGGTGGTGTGGCTATTAAAACAAATGGATTCGCATTCGCCAGGACTGTGGTTTAGATTCACCTCCGGCCATCCCTAATTGGGTTTTCGGTGATTTCCCTAAATTTCTCACTGCCAGGTTGGTTCGTTTCAAATGACAGGGCCGACTTCCTTCCTCATATTTAATAAAAACACTTCGAGCTGGTACTGAGTCCGTAATGACCACAATTAAGAATTTTGGGATCAGTTCTTTCGGACATGTGGTGCTACAACTGTTCGCTATATATATTAAAAGCCAATTTTGAGTCCCTAGATGGATCTACATACAAACTCCGCATACATACTTCCACTCTTATATAGAACGATGTCTGTAATCTTATCCTTGTGGTCTTTACGCTTAATGTAGGTTGGCGGCAGTATAATCGTTCGGCAGTCTGCCTCAAATTTCGGCCCTCTAAATTTCTTCAACAGTGATTCTCGAAATTACAGACGAATCACAACCTTCGCTGGCCGCGGTGGCCGAGGGGAATAAGGCGCTCCAGTCACGGTCTGCACGGCCACTACGGTCGGGGGTTCGAATCCCCCCTCGGGCATGGATATTTGTGCCGTCCTAGTTCGTAAGTAGTTCATAAGTAGTTTGTAAGTTTAGGGACTGATGACCCCGTAGTTAAGTCACATAAACTATACAGACATTTGAACATTTGATTTTTCACAACCTTTCCAAAATTCTCCCAATAAACCGATGTCCACCATTGGCCTACTCGTAGCTGCTGACCCATGGCGCGAGAGAAGTTGTAGCGCCTCCATTGGTGGCTAATGTTAAAAACGATGGATCATTATAGATTTTCATTCGTTGCTATTTGATGCAGATTCCGGTATTTCTTTAGGTCTGATAACACAGGATCCCACGATTTACTCAGAAAGTAACCACTGTCACGATTAATTGTGTTATCTGTTATTCTGATTTCAATTGATTCTTTCAAAATACAATCCCAGTAATGTGAGGTGTTTCCAACAACTTGCGTCTCGCGCCAGGGGTCAGCAGCAGCGAGTAAACTCACGCCCTCTGTACTTAGCGCATGTGCCTTCATAAGCCGGCCGCGGTGGCCGAGGGGACTGATGCGCTCCAGTCACGGTCTGCACGGCCACTACGGTCGGGGGTTCGAATCCCCTGTCGGGCATGGATATTTGTGCAGTGCTAGTTCGTAAGTAGTTCATAAGTAGTTTGTAAGTTTAGGGACTGATGACCCCGTAGTTAAGTCCCATAAGCTTAACAAACATTTGAACATTTTTTTGCCTTCGTATTTTCGTAGCGTATATAGAGCCAGCTGTTCCACAGTTTCACCCAGTCACGGCGAGAGCGGCTTAGCTTCCTCACCTGATGATGGCGGCCAGTTGGACTGCAGAAATATTGTGTTCAGATGACAGAATGTTCCGGCTGGAAACCCGTGATCAATTAATACGCTGGGAAAGTCTACATAGCCACACCTACTAGCTACTGAGACTCATAAATCCCAGTTCAAATCTATCTCTAGTGACCATGTAGTCGACGGATGTTTAACCCTTGCTTCCTCCGTGTTGATATAGTCGGTATGAGATCCTTTTGAACTGTATGTTTTCTGAAATTACAATTACCCTCACAACACGTTGTGCGTGACCGAAAGGAAATGGCGTCGTGATGTACGAGGAGAGCGAGGTCCCGTGTCAGTGACGGACAGCCGCCGAGCCTCGCGCCGTACGTGGAAGGGGCGAACTCTAATGGCGGTTACCGCCGGCGCCCGGGGCAGTCGCATGACGTCACCAGCTTTCCCAGACGTATTTCAATAGGCTGCGCGCGTGTGTGCGGCCGGGAACAATGAGGGGGCAGGTGATGAACCCTGGCATCGGCCGCACTCTAATGGGGCCCCGACAGTAATTGGGGGGTGTCCACCGCCCCCGCGCTGACTGATGCCGCGGAGACCCGGCCCTCTGCCCGTCTCGGCTGTCGGGCCCGTTTGTTGCCAAGTAGCGAATACGCGGCGGCGCCGTCACCAATGCGGCCCATCTGCGCTCGTCACGAAAGGAAACATCCAAGTGCCAGAAAAAATCCTCTTCTGATTGGTCCGAACGATGGACTCTGTTTGCCAGCCGCGGTGACCGAGCCGGCTGCGGCGCGCCAGTCACGGTATGCACGGCCACTACGGTCGAGGGTTCGAATCCCCCCCCCCCGTCGGGCATGGATATTTGTGCCGTCCTTAGTATTAGCTAGTTCATAAGTAGTTTGCAAGTTTAGGGACTGATGACCTCCTAGTTAAGTACCATAAGCTCTACAAACATGTGAAAATTTTGGACTCTTGTTTTCAGAATCAGCTCTGCAGCTGTGTATGCACTGATGTGAAACTTCCTGGTAGGTTAAATATGTGTGCCTGTCTGGGATTCGAACCAGAACTTCTGCCTTTAGAGGGCTGTCCTAGCACCCCTCCCGTCCTTTGACATTTAAAGGGCTTTCTTCCGAAAGTGTTAGTCCTGTAAGTTTCGCAGGACATCTGTGAAGTTTTGAATGTAGGAGGAGAAGTATTGGTGCAAGTAGAGATGTGACGACGGGTCGGAAGGCGTGCCAGGGTGGCTCAGTGGTTAGAGGGCATGCCCGCGAGAGGAAAAAGCACTGGGTTCGAATCCCGGTCGGGCACACAGTTTTATTCTCCACGGATATATCAAGGTACTCGGCATTAAGGTGACAACAAACATGCAATACCTCGTAACACCGCATTGGAACTCCCTTTGTCCTTGGATGTCAACATTTAAAATGTCGGGCCTGGTGGTCTCGGAGGAAAGCACTTGACTGGAAAGCGATGGGTGACGGGTTCGAAATCCGGTCGGAGCTCTCTGATTTTTCAGTCTCCGCGTTAACCGAGCCTTCAGCTCTCAACTATTTGAGATGTCGCTCGAAACGACACTTACAAGGAAAGTACATGGGCTCCAACAAACACGATTGGTTACAGGATCTCTACGTACACCTCAATGTGCTGCTGGGTGTCGTTTTTCTGCAAAGCTCTGCAACCATGCTCTAGATAGCACTGTAGATGTAATTGTAGAGGCCATACGTAGTGCAGATATCTTAACTATAACTTATGCAATAATCATCGTACATGTTCTCTAGCGAATTGTCATCAAAAGCCGTGATGATAGTTGCAACTTTAACCTCCTTCCCGAAAGACTGTTGGTATTCACTGCCACTGCTTCCATCGCCTCTTCCCGCACTTACCGTAGCACTACCACTTGCAATGCGTTTTTCGTCATTGTCATCCCTATTATCATTATTATGAGTTTTTAACAACAATATCTAACTTATGCTCATATTTCTGTTCCATAACAGATACGAGAAAGCATGCAAATGATTCATCTTCTACACTAATACTATCTTCACGAAGAAGGGTTCTTAGTAACTTCATTTCAACTAATCGCAATACATTAGCAGTATTAATTACCAATCGCCACCCCATCTGACGCTTCAACACACAACTAACGTTACAAAACGCAACTTCGGAGGCACACTGCACCATCCCTACTGGCGAACCGACAGGGCAAAGTGCAGTGCGGCATGGCACACGAAGAGGCCTCTAACGGACGACTGCAGAGTTTTGAATATGCGGGAGTATCACTAGTGCAATGTGGGATCTTTACATTATCTCTCATACGATTTTGGTATATATGTGTTTGTTCGAGCCCAAGTACTTGTTAGTTCGAATTCCACGTTTAGTCGTAAGTCCCGTTTCGCTGGTTGAATAACAGGGGTAGGTTAGGAGCACGCGAGTCGCTGAAATAACTTCCAGTTGAGAGACTTGCACCATGCTACTGAGCCACACGAAAATATGATTGTTAACATTCACGATATTGAGCCATGTTGCCTCTACATTCGTACACAACTGAGACTGTGTTACCGGTGCAGGATTTTGTGAATCAGCTGACCTCTCAACTATGCCCCATAAATATGAGATTGGATTCACGTTGGAAAATCTACGATGCGAAATCAGTCATTGGAATTTCTCAGAATGCTCTCCAAACCAATCGCGAAGAGTTGTGACCCGGACACATTACGCATTGTCATCCTTAATAACATTTTCACTCAATGATTGGTTTATTTGGACCATAAGATCGCGTCTAAGCCATATGAAATCAGCCTACACCATTGACGAGCGACAACCGTCTTGCACAGTGTCTCGTAGACAAATTAGTCTATAGATGCATGAAGTTTATTCATGTCCTAAATGTCATCAACAAAATATACATTTCCATGTTAATACATAAAATTAACTTACTGCATAAAGTGATAGATACTATGGACCCCACGATCAACTCATCTACATCTTTTTTTTTAAAATTTTTGTTATGTGACTTAACTATGGGGTCATCAGTCCCTAAACTTACAAACTACTTATGAACTAGCTTATTCTAAAGACGGCACAAACATCAATGCCCGAGGAGGATTCGAACCTTCGACTGCAGCGCCCGTGCAGACACCTACATCTTGAGCTTCTCATATACATATACACAGGCTTTCTGTAGTTGTTAATGCCACGGCGGAGCGGTAAAGCGCATTGAGGCGTTATGCTGCGACTTGCGAGGTCGTTCCCTGTCGGGGGTCCGAATCCAAAAAGAAACCGATCAAATATTGCGTGTTGTATATCAGCCTTCGCCAAAAGTCGACCGGAGAGCAAAAATGACAAAGGCCAGAAATTAACATCGTGCTGATGTGAATAGAGTATACTGTTGAATCTACATCCGTATCACCCGAGTCTTTCAACTGATCACATACGAATTGCAGTCCTCTGCTGGTAGACGACACGTGATCCCTTCTAGATGTTCCGAAACACACAAACATCTTGCTGTCTGTTGTTTCTACTTTGATGAGGTGTCCGTCTCCCCAGGGTCATCGTAATGGCAGCGGGCGGGTGGTTTCCTTGTAGCCAACAGGCCGCCTGTTGGATTCAATAAGGGTGGCCGAACCGCACCCCCGTCCAGAGTTCCCCAGGTGAAAGGGGGTCCGCGCCGGCAGCTGCCAACAAGCACATCCACGCCATCTGGCGCTCCAGGGGAGGCTACAACTGTATGGCGACGCACCATTGGATAGTAGCGAGCACCTTGTTCGAAAAATGTTCTAGTGTTTGCGAAGCTTATGAGGCTCAACTGCGGGGTCATCAGTCCCTAAACTTACAAACTACATATGAACTACCTTATACCAAAGACTGCACAAACATCCATGCCCGAGGAGGGATTCGAACCTCCGACGGGGAACGGTATCGAGAATCGCTGCATAGCGCCTCAATGCGCTCAGTCGCTCCGCCGCGGCGAGCACTTTCTCACTAGCATTCATCCCTGTACAGGGTGTTACAAAAAGGTACGGCCAAACTTTCAGGGAAATTCCTCACACACAAAGAAAGAAAATATGTTATGTGGACATGTGTCCGGAAACGCTTACTTTCCATGTTAGAGTTCACTTTATTGCTTTTCTTCAAATCACATTAATCATGGAATAGAAAGACACAGCAACAGAACGTACCAGCGTGACTTCAAACACTTTGTTACAGGAAATGTTGAAAATGTCCTCCATTAGAGAGGATACATGCATCTACTCTCCGTCGCATGGAATCCCTGATGTTCTGATACAGCCGTGGAGAATGGCGTGTTGTATTACAGCCGCCCACAATACGAGCATGAAGAGTCTCTACATTTGGTACCGGGGTTGCGTAGACAAAAGTTTTCAAATGCCCCCATAAATGAAAGTCAAGAGTGTTGAGGTCAGGAGAGCATGGAGCCATGGAATTGGTCCGCCTCTACCAATTCATCGGTCACCGAATCTGTTGTTGAGAAGCGTACGAACACGTCAACTGAAATGTGCAGGAGCTCCATCGTGTATAAACCACATGTTGTATTGTACTTGTAGAGGCACATGTTCTAGCAGCACAGGTGGAGTATCCCTAAGACGCCGATCAATTGATTCGATCGTCTTTCTGTCGGGACACCTTCGTTCTGGAAATCTGTCTCGATACAAACGTACCGCGCCACGGCTATTGCCCCGTGATAATCCATACATCAAATGGGCATCTGCCAACTCCGCATTTGTAAACATTGCACTGCCTGCAAAACCACGTTCGTGATGAACACTAACCAGTTGATGCTACGTACTGATCTGCTTGATGCTAATACTGTAGAGCAATGAGTCGCATGTCAACACAAGCACTGAAGTTAACATTACCTTCCTTCAAGTGGGTCAACTGGCGGTGAACCGAGGAAGTACAGTACATGCGAACGAAAGAATTGGGTATTTTGACAATTGTCTGTACGATTTATTTGAATTTAAATTTAAAGAGAAATACTAAAATGAGATCTAACATGGAAATGAAGCGTTTCCGGACACATGTCGACATAACATATTTTCTTTCTTTGTGTGTGAGGAATGTTTCCTGAAAATTTGGACGTATCTTTTTGTAACCCTCTGTATAGTTAAGATTACAAATAACGTTACGACAGTTGTCGAAGGCTTCGCATATTTATCAGCTGCGTTGTTAAGCTCAGCTGCATTAGTCCTACCTTCCGCCGGAGGTTCCAGTCCTCCCTCGTACTTGGGTGTGTATGTGTGTTGTCCTTAGAGTAAGTTGGTTTAAGCAACGTGTAAGTTTAGAGACAGATGGCCGTAGTAGTTTTATCTCTTAGATCTTACATCAATTTAAATTTTTCATTTGTTCTAGGAAAGGAACGATGTCGGAATACCTGAGCTCTTGCGCGTATACTCTGTAAAAAAGATTTTTGCATTCGTACGTAATACAGTAACTTACCTTCATGTTGCATACTTGTGCTATCTAACCGTGTTATGGAACAAGTTAGTTTTATAGTTAACGTACATCACTTCACTGGAAAATACGGCAACATACTGACTTCTTAACTATATGACTTTTTAACCTTTGGTGGAGCGAAAACCAAGTTCTCCATTAATTACACAGAAGGTTTTATCAGTTTTTTCATTGACATACGAAGTGCAGGAAATGGACGAATATTCAAAAAATGTTCAAGTGTAAATCTAAGGGAATTAACTACGTTGGTCATCAGTCACTAAGCTTACAAATTACTTATACTAACTTAAAGTAGCTTATGCTAATAACAACACAAACACCCATGCTCAAGGGAGGAGGGCCGCGCACACCTCAGCTGGGGGCTTTAGTGCACACGTCTATTCTGCTACGGCATTGGACGAATGGGATACCAAAGAAACCAGCGTGTGGTGTATAAAATATGATTTAAAGCAATCACCGTAAATAAGAAGAACGTAAACAATGCTTTCAGGATAAAGCTGAATTATTTTAGGAACACCTGCAGGTGGCTATGTAACAGATGTGTCAGAAATTTTAGCTCTTCAAGATGCAAGTATTTTTCGTATATTATTATGAGATTTGATTTGCAAAATGGCTTACTTCGAAACGAGCATTAAATTAAAAAAAGCAGCAAATTATATTAAAACCAACGAGGTGTAAAAAATTAATCTTTTTATTGTACAGCTTTCTTCCGCAAAAATAATACTTTAATTATTGAAATAATATTTTACTTCTCGTTGGCCTGCAGCATTTTGTGTCTTGCTCTGACATTATGAAAGATGATAACCCCAGTAATGCAACTGTATGTCATGGTTTTATTACGATGTTATCACTGCAATGAGTTCATTTCGACTCCATGCTCATTTTAAAGCTACTTGCAATACGACAATACTGTGATACAGATTTTCATATAGGTAAATTTAAAAACAATTTACCAATTTCCGATATATTTTGATGTGATTAATCCCATAGAGCATTGCTGACGCTGCTGTTATTGCTAAAGCTAGTTTTACAAGTATTCATTAATTTATTTTAACTTTGCGACTGCTCTTGACTGCTTTGTCATCACTGATGTTCCATTTTTACACTTTTCATCTATGGACTTGCTTGTAATATTTCTACTGTACAGATTTTCGCATGGAATTTCTATCGTCATTGTAATGTTTACTTCCACAAGGAAATATTTAGACTAGAAATATCAGAAACATGTCTAAAGATGAAAATTGGAAACAAAAAAAAACATCACTGACGACAAGGCTGACAAGAAAAGCCGGTAAGTTAAAATAAATTAACAAATATTGACATAACTATCGTTAGCAGTAACAGCGTGTAACCGATTTCAATAAAACTCCAGGTACACCATATAATATCAAACAAATAAAACTTCATCAGCAACGGCGTCAGTGATAGAGTATTAGTAACAACAACTTTAGTAACAACAACATCTAACCGATTTCAATAAAATTCCAGCCATACAGTGATAACATCAAACAAATAAGACTTCATAAGCAGCAATGTCAATGATGTCCTGTGGACGTAGTGACACCAAAATATAACGTAAATTGCAACAAACTTTACGCATATGGAAATCTATATAACAATATTGTCACGTTGCAGGTTGAAAATGACCACGCAGTCAAAATGAGCTCATCGCAATGACAACAGCATAATAAAACCATGAAACACAGCAACATTATTGGGTTAAGCCTTCGTAATTTGTTTCAAACTTTTTTTGGCAATCAGTTCACAAAAGTTTTAATAAATTTCTTTTCAATTCTTTTAGGTATTGATAGATTTATATTTAAAACACACCCACATACATTCCCATCATTCTACTGTTGTTTAGAAATTCTTCTATGTAGGTAAAGGTGTTGTCAAGTAGATGTAATTTTAGTTTTTGAGTGACATAATTCATTATTATAACCAGGTTTGCTGCTTCCGTGTTTTTATTTTTTAAATATGACGTCACTTTGGCTATACTTCCGTTGTCAGACCGATGTTTGGCTCCTTACTTCCATTAAAATCGCTGTAATTTAATTTCAAGCTTATTTCATTCGCAATTACTACCAGTAATTCGTCATTACGTACTATTTTGCGATTCTCAGATAATACTAAAACGAGCAAGAATATCAGCGATGTTATTAGCGATATTGAACGATTACATTACCTAAAGAAACAGAACCTGACGATGACGTTCTAGCCGAATTGAGCTCATAGCTGCAAATAAAAATAACGGAGGTAACTTACCCGGCTATGCTTACCCTATCTCGGCGAAAGACGTTTACTTTGCTGTAGTCTCAAAAATTGAAAATTGTAGTTCGTATTTGAAGTGATTTTTATTTTCCATTTAATTATTTACATCACTAAGTAGGCGATAAAAGTAGCTGAATAACTCACTCTTTTTGTGCCACACTATTGCTTAATGGTGCATAGTAAAATGATTACGCAGAGGCGGCGCATGTTCTGTTTCGTTTTGGAACCCAGATAAAAAGTATATAAGCTGTATAATTGGACTGGTCTGAAATGTTCGTCATATAACCTTTATTTAGACCATTTATTCCATTTTGCATAAACACATTCGAAAAATCAACAAAATACTATTAGCTAATAATGAAATACAATATACACAAATTGGAACTCAGCATTATTTTATTTATTGGCGCAGGAAGGAGGGGCGGATAAACTGATAACATGACTGTTTATTATTCATGTAGGTTCGACGTACGAGAAAATACACTCAACTCACAAACGACTTAAATTTTGAATTGCACTACCATCTCCGGGCGGTTAAAAGTTTGATTGTTGACTGACATTCAATGTTTCGATACATGCCAAATACCCGTTCTAAATATGAATTAATTCTGAGTACATTTTTCCTGCAGGTATTTGACTACTATAAATGTAGCAGAACACGATTGTTACTAAGATTTTCTCTTATTTCAATACGGTTAAGTCCTGCTGATTTGGCTATAGGGCCAAGAAACAATTCAGTGAAATAATAATAATAATAATAAGATACAGCTGAAGCGGTCCCCCTCAATATACACTATGTGATCAATGGTATCCGGACACCTGGCTGAAAATGTCTTATGAAGTTCGTAGCGCCCTCCATCGATATTGTTGGAATGGTGTTGGCCTACCCTTAGCCTTCATGACAGATTCCACTCTAGCATAGTTCAGTCAGGTACTGGAGTATTTCTTGGGAAATGGCAGCTCATTCTTCACGTAGTTCTGCACTGAGGAGAGGTATTGTTGTAGATCGGTGAGGCCTGGCAGGAAGTCGGCGTTCCAAAACTCCCAAAACGTGTTCCGTTGGATTCAAGTCATGACTCTGTGCAGACCAGTCCATTAAAGGGATGTTATTGTCATGTAACCACTTCCGCCACAAGCCGTGCATTATTAACACCTCCTAGAGCGTGTTGGAAGGTGAAATCGATATCCCTGAATTGCTCTTCAACGGTGGGAATAAGACGGTGCTTAAAACATCAATGTAGCATGTGCTGTGAAAGTACGACGCAAAACAACACTGAGTACAAGGCCCCTCCATGAAAACAACGACCACACCATAACACCCACTGCCTCCGAATTATCCTGTTGGCACTACACTAGTTATTCGCCATACCCCAATCCTGTCATCGGAACGCCACATTGTGTACCATGATTCAGCAGTCCACATAACGTCTTTCCACAGTTCAATCGACTAATGTTTACGCTCGTTACACCAAAAGAAGTGTCGTTTGGGAATGAGCTGCATGTGTGCCTTATGGGCAGACGCTCGAGCATGAAATCCACGTTTTCTCACGTCCCGCCTGTAATAGTACTTGAAGTGCATCCTCATGCAGTTTGGAATTCCTGTGTGATGGTCTGGATCGAAATAGTGGACCTATGGATGTTTAGGAGTGTGGAAATCTCGCGTATAAACTTCTGACACGTATGAGACCGAATTACGTGACCACGTTAGAAGTCCGTGAGTTTCACGAATCGCCCCATTCTGCTCTCTGCCGATGTCTAATGACTATTCAGGTCGCTGATATAGAATACTTGGCAGAAGGCGGCAGCGCAATACACCTAAAGTGAGAGCCGTTTGTTATTGGGGTTGTCCGGATACATTTGATCACATATTGTAAGACTGTCGCTATGGATATCCAAACGACGAAACGTTTGCTTCCTTGATGACTGTGATTAATGGCAATGATGTGTAAGATTGTTTTGATCGGTGTGAGTCACAGCCTGCTGTGTTTTGTGTGTGCAGCGCTGGACAAGCTGGGCGCCCGCCCGCCGGCGCCGCCGCTGTCCGTGGAGCCGGTGCAGGCGAACGCCGCCTTCGACATCGCCAGCCTGGTGCTGTACGGCTGCCAGGCGCTGCCCATCAGGCTCAAGATCCTGCTCGACAGGCTCTTCTCCGTGCTGCGCCGCGACGAGGTCCTCCACGTGCTCGCCGGCTTCGGCTGGACGCACGAGGACTACGCCAGGGGGTACATCCTGCAGGTACGTCACGCAAACTACAGGGTGTCCAGAAAAGGACTCCCCGATTTCAAAATTAAATATCTCGAAAACAAAGATCGATAGAGGAAGAACTCCCTGATTTCAAAATTAAATATCTCGAAAACAAAGATCGATAGAGGAATGCAGTAAACGGTATGTTTATTGTGAAAGCTGTAAGAAGTGTATACAGCAGTTTGAAATAATAGTTACAAAAGTTGCTAACAGATGGCGCTGAACGCTGTACAGCTCATATCAGCATACATAAGTAAAATAATCATATGAAAACACTCTTTGCAAACAATTAAATCACAATGTTTTCAAAATGTTCACCATTGGCACTACAGAGGTGGCGCAAACGAAGAATGAAATTCGCCATCACGATATGCAGAATAGCAGGAAGAAAATGTCACTAAATGTTTAGGTTATTTGGTGGTACACAACATGTGAAATTTGATGTAGGGATGGAAGGAAAGAAGGAAGTTTGGTTTAACGTCCTGTTGACATCGTGATAGAGCACACGATCAGTTAGTTGTTTTCGGGATGGGGAAGGAAACAGGCCATGTCCTTAGGAAAGAACCATGTCGGCATTCGCTTGGAGTGATTTAGGGAAATCACAGAATACCAAAATCAGCGTAACCGAAGGTGGGATTGAACCACATTCTCCCGATTCTGAATCCACTGCGTGACCTCGCTCGGTGTAGTGCGGGGAGTTACCACTTCTGCAACTGGAATGAGCATACAGTCGAACTAAGCTTTGATAACGAGTGCGCGTGTGTAATTACGTCCTACTTTATGTACGGAATCTCAAATAATTGTAGATACCGAAAGCTGGCTAAAGCTGGAAATAGGTTCCGCTGAAATTTTTACAAAGTGGCAAATGGTGTTCAGAAAATATAGATTGAATAAAATAGGTGGCGGCGTATTTATTGCTTTTAGAGAGGCGGTTTACTCTTTAGCGAAATTGATGTAGATTGTTCCTGTGAGTTGGTATGCTTAGAGGTTACATCTGACAACCATAATAAATTAATAATTGGTTCCTTTTACCAAGCTCCTGACTCAGACGATTCTGTTGCAGAAAATTTTAATGAAAGCTGCGTTCAAATTTTAAAAACATACCCAAAACATATAATTTTTGTTGGCGACTTTAAGTTACCATCGATATGTTGGCAAAAATACATGTTCAAAACCGGATGCAAGAATGAAACATCGTCCGACATTGTACTGAACGTATTCTCCGAAAATTATCTCGAGCAGTTAGTTCATGAATCCACTAGAATCGTAAATATTTTGAGAACACGCCTGACCGCTTAGTAACAAATAATCACGAGATAATTTCCTGCCGGCCGCGGTAGCCGAGGGGACTGAGGCGCTCCAGTCACGGTATGCACGGCCACTACTCTCGGGAGTTCGAATCCCCCCTCGGGCATGTATATTTGTGCCGTCCTTAGTATTAGTTAGTTCATAAGTAGTTTGTAAGTTTAAGGACTGATGACCCCGTAGTTAAGTCCCATAAGCCATACAAACATTTGTACATTTGATAATTTCCTTCTAGCAACAGTAGCTAGTACCAGCCTGGTACTACTATTATTATTATTACTACAAAATTATTATTACTACAAAATTATAAGCTACGAGGGTGGAACATAAATAGTGGCAACTATTTATTCACAAAACCGATACATAAGCGTCACATGTTTGCACCTGTTACTGTTCTTCAAAGTAGTCACCAGAGTTGTGTAGTACCCGTTACCAGCGATGTGGAAGGCTTAGTATACCGTTAGGAGATCCTGTTCCGTTGATGGTGCGAATGGAGCGGTCTACTTCCTGTCGAATCTCTGGGACAGTTGTGAAGCATATGCCACGAAGTGGTTCCTTCATCTACGGAATCAAATCAAAGTCACAAGAACTTAAGTCCGGGGAGTATGGTGGATTGTACAGTACGTCCCAGTCCCATCGACCGAACAGAGCAGCCACAGCTTGCGCTGTATGTGCCAGCGCATTGTCGTGAACAATGATGGTTGGGTTGCGCAGGAAGTGTTGCCGCTTCTTTCGCAAAGCTGGTTCCAGGTGACGCTCCAAAACCGAGCAGTAATGCTATACATTGACGGTCTGTCGTGGAGCAAAGTAATGCGTTATCAGAACACGATCACCGGCATACACGAGAATCATCAAAACTTTCACCATACTGGGGCTCTTGAAGACCTCGATGACATTTAGTCTTGATCCAACTCCGTTGTTCCTGTTTCGAAAACATAGTGACACCGTTACGTTAGACCGCTCGCTCACAAGTGAGTGTGTTTCTCTCGACTGTGCGCACGTAGGTGACGTGGGACGGGCGAGTCCATTTGCTCGGAGGTAAGGCAGGTATGTCAACAACATGTGCTATCAGCGACAATAGTAGATTCAATGGCATAGAATCTCCACAGCAGTGTCGCCACTAGTGAAGTTACAAGCTATCGACGGGACGTTAAACCCCAAGCTTCCTCCCAACCCTCGTAGATTTTATTTCCATCTTTATTTATACGTTAGTTGTCTAGGTAATTAATTAATTCCTCCTAAGACACTACCACGATCTGATCCATTTTCCATTAGGGGAGACGTTTAATTTCTATCCATTCCTGCTGTAAGGGGGATAGGCAGGCTGATAGCTCCTTGACGTAGAGAATATCTGTAAATAAACAGACAGCTCTAAAATCGGCAGCATTTCCTCTGCTGCTCGCCTACGGTAGATGTCAATAATAGCATTGGTTAGTACTAATTATTATAAAACACAATTAGACAGCTGTCAGCCAGAAGAATTGAGCTATCGATATTATTTTGCGTCATCATTCACAGAATGTTGGAAGAAACAGGCGGTCAATAAGGGTGCAGGACAAATTAAAATACTGATTAATCTTTATTTATAAAGCAGTGTGTACGTAAGTTTGTGTGTACGTTTTCTATACAAATATAATTTTTCTTCCAATAATTATGAAATTTTGCACACGTAAGCTTCAATCCACTAGGACAGTGGCCGTAAGTTTTAGGGTCACGTACAACACATTGTTCACGAGATATGACGTCATAAACAATGATATGCGCGGAAAATTGCTGCACCAAACGACAGTGTTGGACATTTCCTACTAAGCCACCGGACCGATTTCAACCAAATTTGGTACTCATGTCCCTTACTGTGAGGTAACACTGCTACCTGGGTAATAACCACATACGACCCATGGTTCAAGAGATACAACGTCATAAACAATATAGTTGCAAGAATCTGCCACGTAATGCGACGAGACTTTATTTGCACACTGTGTGAGAATGACAGTACTTTGCGACTTGCAACCAACTTCAAACATAATTTAAACTTTTATTGAACTTTCCTTGCTGACAACCATAGCAAAATTATGAAAGGAAAAAAAGTTTCTCCCTTATTACTTTTCCGCTGTTCGTGGACTAAAACTACGGCATTAAATGACGTTAAAATTTATAATTTCTACACTAAAAATCGTAGCCGCAGGAAATTTTAAAGACAGTGTAACATATAATTTGTATCACAGTACGACAAGTAGTTCTTGAGATATGAGCACATAGACAATAACGTTCATGGAAAGCCGCTCCATCACGCATCAGGTTTTAATCTATTACTTGCCGGCCCCAGTGGCCGAGCTGTCTGCGGCGCGTCAGTCACATTCTGCACGGCGGCTACGGTCGGGGGTTTGAATACCCCCTCGGGCATGAATGTTTGTGTCGTCTTTAGTATAAGGTAGTTCATAAGTAGTTCGTGAGTTTAGAGACTGATGACCCCGCAGTTAAGTCCCTTAAGCTTAACAAACATTTGAGTCTATTACTTATTTACTTCTAATTGTATTCGCAAGAGATTTCATAGACATACAGTAATTATGCAAATGAATATATACCTGAAAAATTACACACTTGTACAACTTATAATTTTGTATTTTGACTGCTGTCTTTCTTTGTTTGAATACTGCACTTATAATTGTGTACACTGTACAAAATCGCGCTATTTCTTATATATTCTTCGATAATGAATTTCATATTCATAGAATATGCTATTGGGCAAAGCTGAAAATGTGTACCCAGCCGGGATTCGAACCCGGGTCTCCTGCTTTCTAGGCAGTTGCGCTGACCCCTACACCACTGGGGACACAGGGATCACCGCACCTGCAAGGACTACCCATGCACGCCTCCCGTCAGATACAAATTCCCAGCTTCGCCCTGCCCATAGTACTCAAACTCGTAGTTTAACTAATTCCCGCAAGAGTAAGGGCTTCAAACTTGCCCACCCCTCCCCACTAACGATAGGATCATTGCCCGTCACCGGCATATTATATATATACATGTGGAGTCTGTTCGGAAAGAACAGACGTCACATTCTGATCCTGCAGCTGTTATTATTTAATATTCATAGAATATATGACTTCAACTGCTATTGGGCAAAGCTGAAAATGTGTACCCAGCCGGGATTTGAACCCGGGTCTCCTGCTTTCTAGGCAGTTGCGCTGACCCCTACACCACTGGGGACACAGTGATCACCGCACCTGCAAGGACTACCCATGCACGCCTCCCGTCAGATACAAATTCGATAATGATTTTAGAAAAAAAAGATGGATAGAGAAGGAATAGGAGAAGTACTAACTGAAGGCAGGAATAAATAAATACTTGGGCCAACCCGTGGTTCCAGCTAGTTAATCAATAATCATTATTCCGTAATACGGAAGAGCCCTGGCAATAAGAGAGAGTAGGCCACCCTAGTACCAAGCGACTGTAGGCTCGCTGCCGCAGCTGTTCTCGCGTCATTGTAGGCGTGACGGCGGCGCCGATGCTGGGCCGTCGACCGCTGGGCCCCCGGCACATCTGGTCGCTAATTGGTTCCGCCGCGCCGGCGCAGTTTGTCTGGAGGTCCCATTAGGCGACGACTGATGGCGCTATAAATCGGCGCCTCTCCGCGGGACGCAAACACAGGCGCCGCTCGCGGACACGCCGCCCGTATTCCGGGCCAGACCAAAATAACCCGGCGCAGAGAGCGTCGGAAGGACGGCCGTGGCATCGCCGGGCGCCGCCGAGGCGCCGGTCCTCTCACGTCGCAGTGCAATTTATACAAGTGTCGTCACCTCGCACAGGCCGAGGCTGAGTAAAGGCTCAGTTGAGGAGCGCTGCGAGGGCCACATCATAAAAATACACTGGGATACCTCCTGATGTGGTGTCGATCCTCATTTTAAGAGACGACGTGAAGCGACTCGACGTGGCATGAACTCAACAAATCATTGGAAGTTAACTGCAGGAATATTGAGCTATGCTGGGTCCAAAGTCATCCATGTGATGACTTCAGTTCGAATATAGTAAATTTCCTTGAAACGGAAGAGCTTCTTTCCATGAATCAGCACGGGTTTAGGAAACATCGTTCATGTGAAACTCAGCTTGCCCTTTTCTCACATGACATCTTACGAGCCATGGACGAAGGGCAACAGGCGGATTGTGTTTTTCTCGACTTCAAAAAGGCGTTCGACGCGGTGCCACACTGCAGACTGCTAACGAAGATACGAGCTTATGGAATAGGTTCACAGATTTGTGACTGACTGGAAGACTTCCTAAGTAAAAGAACGCAGTACGTTGTTCTCGACGGCGATTATTCATCAGAGACGAGTGTATCGTCAGGCGTGCCCCAGGGGAGTGTGATAGGACCGCTATTATTTTCTATCTATATAAATGAACTGATGGACAGAGTAACTTGTAATTTGCGGCTGTTTGCTGATGATCCTGTGGTGTATGGGAGGATTTCGTCTGTAACTGACTGTAATAGCATACAGGTTGACTTAGACAAAATTTCTAGTTGGTGCGAAGAATGGCAGCTAGCTCTCAATGTAGAAAAATGTAAGGTGATGCGCATGAGTAGAAAAAACAATCCCATAATGTTCGAATACAGCATTAGTAGTGAGCTTCTTGATGCTGTCGCGTCGTTCAAATATCTAGGCGTAACATTGCAGAGCAATATGAAATGGAACGAGCATGTAAGGACAGTTGTGAGTAAGGCAGACAGCCGACTTCGGTTTATTGGGAGAATTTTGGGAAGATATACTTCACCTGTAAAGGAGACCGCGTATAAAACGCTTGTACGACCACGTCTTGAGTATTGCTCAAGTATTTTGGGACCCGCAGCAGATCGGTTTGAAGGAAGACATAGAGGCGGTTCAGAGGCGAGCAGCTAGATTTGTTACCGGTAGGTTCGACCAATGCGCGAGCGTCACGGAAATGCTCCGGCAACTCAATTCGGGATCGCTGGAAGAAAGACGACGTTCTTTTCGTGAATTTCTGTTAAGTAAATTTAGAGGGCCGGAATTTGAAGCTGAGTGTAGTACGATCTTGCTGCCGCCTACTTACATTTCGCGTAAAGATCACAAAGACAAGATAAGAGAAATTAGGGCTCGTACGGAGGCATATAGGCATTCTTTCTTTCCTCGTTCATTTTGGGAGTGGAATAGGAAAGGAAATGTTTAGTAGTGGTACAGTGTACCCTCCGCCACGCACCTTACGGTGAATTGCGGAGTATATATGTAGATGTAGTTGTGTACATGAAAGAGTAAGTCGACATAAAAAAGATCTGTCCTTTTGGCGCTTCCAATTATTTTATTATTATAGCAACAGCGGTTTCGTCCTTAGGCCATTTTCAAGCAATCTGTGAACGAAGTTTGAAAAGTTTGGATTTAGATAACTTTTTTTACATAAAATATAAGTATTATAAATGTTTTGATGCTACATGTAGTATTTACCTGACATAAGCTTATTGATCTTTCTACTACGCTCATTATACGTTTGTATTTATTGCGTGTCGCTATGACGAACTTTTATTAAATCTTTCTGATCTTCGTATGTGGGCCTATTGTTACATTTTCCTTTAAATGCTGCATGTTTACAAAGATGTTTGTATTATCTTTGATGAAGCAATATTGTGCCTCTGGAGTTGGTTCTTTTATTTTTTCAAAGCCTTGAAGAAAACCGATGTTAAAAAAACACTTCTCAGGAAACCAGAGGAACGCTATTGCATGCTCAAAGATAATACATAATTTACGAAAAGTAACATCTTTTACTTTTCAGCATTTAAAGGAAAATGTTATTTAACAGTAGGTCTACATACGAAGATCATACCGATGTAATAGAAGTTCGTCGTAGCTACACGCAAGAAGTACAAATGTACAATGAACGTAGCAAAATGATAAATAAGCTTATGACAGGTAAATACTACATGTAGCATCAAAACCTTTATATTATATTTATCTCTCGGTTTTACGTAAATAGGTTATCTAAATCCTAATTTGCAAAATTCGTTCACAGATTGCTTGAAAATAGCCTGAGGCCGAAACTGTTGTTGCTGTAATAATAAAATAATTAGCAGCATGAAAAGGACAAACTTTTTTCACGAAATCGTTGTACGATATATATTTTGCTCGGGCCCAAGAAGAAAATTGAGTTGCTGTTGTGGACGCATGATTTTCTACTCGAATTGATTTCTCCATTACGTTCCATTAAACTGCACGAGAATGACCGTGAGGTCTAAGGCACCTTACTAGGGACTGGGCCGGCGTTCCCGCCGGACGTTCGAGACCTCCCTGAGGCATTGGTGTGTGTGTGTGTGTTGCCCTTACTGTTTGTAAGTCTAGAGACAAATAAGCATAGAAATTTGGTCCAGTAGGCTTACAAACTTTTGATTGCGGACCGTGCGGCCGCTCCGCTTCGGCGATTCCAGTCCTCCCTCTTGAATGGGTGTTTGTGTATTGTTGTTAGCATAAGTTAGTTTAAATAGTTTTTAATTCTAGCGACAGATGACTTTAACAATTGCGTCCCATAGGTTTTCAAACATTTTAATCATTTTTGTTCCAGTAATGGTTCTTGGGATTCATCTTTGTATATAATCCCTTCTTGGAACTGACCAGAATGTTATTGAAGCAAATCATGAATCATTGTGACCTTGTGACATTGTATATTGTTACAGATAGAAATTCATCGTTGTGTGGGAATATGAAGTCCTTGAATGGATACAATAGTTTCCAAGTTGCCGAACACTTTAGCCGTACCATCACCTCTTATCCATTGTAATTAAGACTCATCTAATAAAGCCACAGTTTTCCGGTCTATGGTGAAACCCATATGGTCAGGAGCCCTGGAGAAGCACTGCAGGGGATATTGCGTTTTAGCAAAGGCACTCCAGGTTGTCGTCTGCTGCCATAGCCCGTTAACTTGAAATTGCGCCCCACTGTCGTTACTGATACAGCCATCGACCGTCCCAAATTCTTGTCTGCTTCTTTGTTAATTTTTATTTGCAGAAGCTTGAGGAGTATGTTCGAGGGTGAGTCAGTATATCAGTCGCAAACTGAGGGAGACACGCCAGAACTACGTTTACAAGCCTGAAAATTGCTTTACTTTTCAGCTGACTCAACCTGTAAATTTAAATAATTATCGCATCCTTCGAGAAGGCTTTCAAAGCCTAGAGTTTGGAAATTTTTTTGGTAGCGTTTGCATCCTCCCTCATTACGTGTAACATTATTTGCTTTTTTAAACTGCTGTAACCCACAAGACGGGTGTGTCGCATTGGTAGAGAAATACCCCTACACAGCCCGCAGTACTGGCGTGTCAGCCTCAGTTTGGAACTTCTTCACTGACTCACTCTCGAAAGTAGATGCAGATGCAGTGTTGTTTGTCTGATAGCACTGACAACTGTCCGCGCCGTTGCTCCTAGTCATTAACTGTTGGCCATCGCGCACTGATTTCCTTTGGTGAGTGGTGCTGCTTAAAATTTCGTACTCTATGTTCCAATATAGATAATGGAATATTGAATCCCCTAACAGTATACGAAACCGTATGTCCCACGTATGTGGCATTCCGCATTCGAGGTCGAGGTCGAGAGTAAATGTGAGGTTATCTGGGCACGTATAACGGGTCGAAGAGAAGTAAAGTTAATAGTCGAGTGTTTTTAACGGCTCCCTAGTGCTGCTGTAGCAGTTTTAGTCATTCAAGACAAGACTACGCCAGATAGTACGTAGGTGTCCGGGCCATGCAATATTAGTTGTGGGAGACTTCAACCTAAGAGTATAGATTGGGACCTCAATAGTTTCATTTCAGGCGGTACAGACAAGCAGTCTTGCGAGCTACTTTTGGACACATTCTCCGAAAACTGTCTTGATCAGTTAAACGGGCAACCATACCACAGGCAATGGAAATATTTTAGACCTTATAGCTACGAAGAGCCCTGACCTTATTAACGATGTCAATGTAGAGATAGGAGTTAGTGATCATGATATCGTCTTAGCGTCAATGGTGACCAAAGTTCATTAACCAATCATGAAGGCTAGGAGCATGTTTTTGTTAGGAAGTGCCGATAAGTTATTGTTAGGATCGCAGTGATACGTATTTCCGCTGTAGAGAGGCAGTTGAGAGAGCTAAATACAAAAAAGTCTAGCCGGCCGAGGTGGCCGAGGAGACTGAGGCGCTCCAGTCACGGTCTGCACGGCCACTACGGTCGGGGGTTCGAATCCCCCCTCGGGCATGGATATTTGTGCCGTCCTAGTTCGTAAGTAGTTCATAAGTAGTTTGTAAGTTTAGGGACTGATGACCCCGTAGTTAAGTCCCATAGACAATACAAACATTTGGACATTTTTTTTTAAAGTCTCCCGGTCCGGGTGGGATACCAGTTCGGTTTTACAAAGAGTATTCTGTGGCATTGGCCGCTTACATAACTTGCATCCCAAACTTCCTAATTATTGAAAAAAATCGCAGGTGATTTCCGTTAATAAGAATGATAAAGAAACTGACCCACAAAATTACAAGCCAATGTCGTTAACATCTACTTCCCGTAGAATTTTGAGCATATTCTCAGTTCGACCAATGTAAATTTCCTTGAGACGGAAAACCTTCTCTCTATGAATCAACACGGGTTTAGGAAACATCGTTCATGTGAAACTCAGCTTGCCCTTTACTCACATGATATCTTGCGAGCCATGGATGAAGGACAACAGGCAGGTTGTGTTTTTCTCGATTTGAAAAAGGCATTTGATGCAGTGCCACACTGCAGACTGATAACTAAAATACAATCATTCGGAAAAGGTTCACAGATTTGCGACTGACTGGGAGACTTTCTAAGTAATAGAACGCAGTACGTTGTTGTCGACGGCGAGTGTTCATCGGAGACGAGTGTCTCGTCAGGCGTGCCCCAGGGGAGTGTGATACGACCGCTATTATTTGATGTGGTGTATGGGATGGTGTCGGCTTTCATTAACTGTAATAGCATACAGGTTGACTTAGAAAAAAATTCTACTTGCTGTGAAGAATGACAGGTAGGTATAATTGTAGAAAAATGTAAGGTAATGCACTTGAGTAGGAAAAACAATCCTATAATGTTCGAATACAGCATTATTAGTGAGCTTCTTGATGCAGTCGCTACCTCAAATATCTTGGCGTAGCATTTGCAGAGCGATATGAAATGGAACAAACATGTAAGGACAGTAGTGAGTAAGGTGGACAGCCGACTCGGTTTATTGGGAGAATTGTGTGAAGATGTACTTGATGTGTAAAGGAGACCGCCTATGAAACGCTTGTACGACCACGTCTTGAGTATTGCTCAAGTGCTTTGGATCCGCAGCACATTTAGTTTAAAGGAAGACATAGAAGCACTTCAGAGACGAGCAGCTAAGTTCGTTACTGGTTGATTCGGACAATACGCGAGTGTCACAGAAATGCTCCGAGAACTCAAATGGGGATCGCTGGAGGAAAGACGGTGTTCTTTTCGAGAAATTCTCTTGAGGAAATTTAGAGGGCCGGAATTTGAAACTGAGTGTAGAACGATCTTCCTGCCGCCTTCTTACATTTCACATAATTATCACAAAGACAAGGTAAGAGAAATTAGGGCTGGTACGGAGACATACAGACATTCTTATTTTCCTCGTTCTCTTTGGGAGTGGAATAAGAAAGGAAGTGCCTAGTAGTGGTACAGTGTACCCTCCGCCAGGCACCTTACGGTGGATTTCGGAGTATATATTGTATATGTAGATATTTTCTACATTTCAAACTAACGAAACCTTATAACGGAATTTACAAGACTTGTTCTTTCGTGTGGTTCTTTCGCGTAAGCAGCCCCAGTATGACCCATAGAGGACAGAGAGCTTCTTTCGATGACGTTCCGGAGTCCGATCAAGGAACAATAGTTGCCTAAACTGATTACGGAATACCTTCTAAAAAATTGGTGTCGTGTCGGACATAACAAAGCAACTGCGATGTCGATCTGTAATTGCTGGATGCAGAGAAATTGGGGGTTGGAGGGTGGCACAATGGACCGACGGGACCAATGGCACCCAAATCGTTGCTCAGATACACCTAATGGCAGGGATGTTGGGTACGTGCCGATGATGGATTGCTCTTTCACATCACGAACCGTATCAAAACTAATACGATTTTAGGGGAAGAAACAGCGTCCGCGCGTACTGTTCGACATTGTTTGCAGTAGAATAGTTTACCCACAATACGGAAATTTCTGCGTCTAACATCGTGTCAACACCACAAGAGTTTTGCGCTTGTAAAGATGCTAGGAACGATGGACATTGCCGGCCGCGGTGGCAGAGGGGACTGAGGCGCTCCAGTCAAGGTCTGCACGGCCACTACGGTCGGGGGTTCGAATCCCCCCTCGGGCATGGATATTTGTGCCGTCCTTAGTTTTAGCTAGTTCATAAGTAGTTTGTAAGCTTAGGGACTGATGACCCCGTAGTTAAGTCCCATAAGTTCTACAAACATTTGATTATTGTGATAAGAAACTACGCGCCCCTTTGGGCACAAGCATTTGCGAAAAGCTTCGATTCGATATCTGGAACCGTTCACGAATTATGACGGATGTGCAGTGTCACGTGAGTCACTCTGTATATTTTAGCTGCAAAGACTCGATTGATGATTGCTCTCTCGGACATAGCAATCGCAACACAGTACATGCTTCCAGTCTTCTTTTATCATGGCGGTTCCATCTATCGACATGCGGTGGTCGCTTCCGCTGTACATAAAAGTGTGCGGATCCTTCTGGTCTTCTACATTGCCGCAAATAAAATTTAGTATACCCCTTTAGAGATTGCCAAATTCACTCAAGGTTGAGTATACTATTCAAACAGTGAATATGGGGGAACATTAAATTATTACATTTAGGGATCAATAGTTCGAGGTACTGAGGTACCAGATGTCGCACCATGCTGAAACACCAATATTAGCAAGTGGTGTAGTTCCATTGTCAGCAATAAAAGCCGCTGCTTCTGGCATGCATTCCATGATACAGATCATTTACGCTCTTTTGGAATACTTTATTTCTAGTCTGCTCGAGCTGTTCAAGTAGAACTTCCAGAGTTGTGGTTTCACGAGTCACAAGTGTCAGGTGTCGTTGCAACGAATCCCCACTTCATCCCCCTCCCCCCCCCCCCCAAAAAAAAGAGAAAAAAAGTTCAAATGCTTCTAAATCTGTGGGACTTAAATTCTTTGGTTATTATTCCCTAGGCTTACAGACTAATTAAACTAAGTTAAACTAATCCAAGGGCAACAGCCACACCCATGCCCGAGGGAGGACTCGAACCTCCGACGTCCAGCAACCGCGCGCTCCGCAGCTAGGTGCCTTGCAGCGCAAGGCGCCTTGCAGCACTCGGCTACTCCGCCGCGGCTAATCACCTCCCCTCCCCCCAACCCATCTATTATACATTTCCGTTACACTTCCCAGTAGCTCTGAAGAGTTGGAAGCTGTTGTCCTCCCGTACCGTACCTTTGGAGGTTGTAGACGGCCATATTCTAACATGATACCATGCGACCACACGTGGCACTAAACGTTCAGGTGTTGTTCGTCCTGCAGCGGACCATTGCTGCCTTGGCCTTCCCTGTTTGTCCGATCTTCCAGCTATCTGAACTGTCTGCTCGACGATAGCGGCACGTTTGGCGTGGACGATTGAAGGCACTCTGTCGTTTTTAGAAAGCAAGGAATACGTTTTTATATTAGAGAACTGTGGGGTTCCTGTCCTGTTAACTTTCATGCATTTGAATGACTGTCACTTCTGAGTACATATTTGATACAGTATACTTTTATGGACAAATACGGACCCTTCAGATACCTGAACTGTGATTTTTTTAATGAAAAATCTTATTCGTCAATTACGAATTACGTCTCATGAATTGAAATTGTCAGCTGTGTTAGTTTCCAATAATGACATAACCAAGACGTATAATTTTCATAAGTTCAGATCTGAAGAGACGATTTTTATGTTGAATACATACATTCGTTCTACAGGTTCCACGTCATTAAATATACACACTAAAATTCAGAACCACCAAATTTTTGAAACTTCAATGGGACATACACTACCCGTCAAAAGTTGTCGATCACCTGTGCTCAAAACTAAATACTTTATTTCAATTTATAGACACATCGTAAAAAATAAATAGACCAAGAAAAATACATTTTCTCGCTCTCAAAAAATGTACAAATGTTTGTTAAGCTTAAGGGACTTAACTGTGGGGTCATCAGTCCCTAAACTTACAAACTACTTATGAACTAGCTACAACTAAGGACGGCACAAATATCCATGCCCGAGGGGGGATTAGAACCGCCGACCGTAGTGGCCGTGCAGATCGTGACTGAAGCGCCTCAGTCCCCTCGGCCAACGCGGCCGGCTTTCTCGCTCTATCTTTAAGTACAATACAATATGGTTTATATTTTAGCCTCGTCAAAGTATCCTTCCTTTGCTCTCAGAACAGCTGCACAAACTCTTGGCATTTTGGAAATGAGATTTTGTAGTGTTTGAGCAAATATTGCAGTCCAACAGCTCTGTAAATTATTCCATAGTTCTTCAACATTAGTCGACCTCAGTTTCCGAACCTCCCTGTCAAGTTCATCCCATAACAGTTCAGTGGGATTTAAGTCTGGTGACTGACTTGGCCAAATCATATATTTTTAGTTCCCCACATTTCTCTTTTCTATTGACATACCTTCTACACAATTTAGAAGAATGTTTGGGGTCATTGTCCTGCTGCAGAACAAAACCACGATCAATAAGGCTTTACCATATCGAACTGCATTGTTGATCAGTATCCTGTGATATCCTTTCTTCTGTAATGTTCCATTAATTCGCACGAGATCATGGAATTTATCTCCCGCAAAACATCCTCACACCATAACCGAACCTCCACCATGGTTCACACTGACTCTTCATACATTCTCCACGAAGTCGACAAACAAACATTCGTCTATGGATCCAAAATATTTCAAACGTGGACCGTAAATAACACCTTGGACCATTGCTGCACGCTGCAGTTTTTATGTTGCTGTGTCCAATGCATATTTTTCACCTTATTTCGTGTCTGTAATCAAGATGTTTGGCCGCTATGCACCCCTTTAAACCTCGTTCATGAAGACGGCGCTGCACTGTTGAGACAGAGATTAGTGTAGCTCACATTATTATTGCTTCCACGCGAATTTCAGGTGCCGTACTGGTCCTCTGACATTTACACTGTACACATATGAACTGATCTTTCCTGAATAACATTACACGTGGTCTTCCAGATCGCAAAACGTATTGGCACTGGTCTGCTTGAACCACTGTAATCTATACACCTCTGTAGATTAGGGTACGCCAACTTTTGTTGCTATTGTCCCACTAGAACAGCCTTCGTGATGCATAGCTACAATTACAGCACTTTTTCAATTCCATTCTCCTGCTTCCGTCCCATTTGGAGGTAATGTGGTTTGCACCTGATCAGATACACAAACACACTGCCAGCTGCGCACAGTGTACGGAAAACTAATGTGATCTTTTGCTACATAGACAGCTGAAGGAATGAGGCCTCTTCCAGTGGACACGACTTCGGTAAAGACACATCAGAGTTGTTGCGGTTACTCATCAGCGCCCCACCATACGGAGAACCGGCCAATTATACAACACAGTCGTTCCGTCTTTACATGTTTATGCTAGTTTTAGTATCAGAACAGGGCTGTGATAGATTATTTAAAACTACATCTTTTTTAAGCGCAAATCCATAGTTGTGATATATGATCGAAAACTTTTGACCGGTAGTGTATATCTCGTAAAAATGAAAAATAGAAATCATTGACGGAAAAACACTGGAACAAATAATAAGTCTTAATTTAGTAACTAAATTTTTCTGTGAAAAACGGCACATGACTTTCTTGTTCTGGTTGCACATCCACAGGTAATGCAGGTAACCTTTTACTTTTTTTTCTGATAAAGAACCACAGAATGCAATTAAAACACACTTATCACCACAAATGGTATTGACTCCTTAATATGACAACAATGGGCTCATTTCTGTGGTGTTAAGGGCATCTCCCCAGTGCTAAGCCAGACCAACATTACCAGTATTTGTCCAAATAATTTGTAGTGTAGTTAGCTCCGCCATGCATCCCCCGCTGCTTGTTAACGGATTATGTGGGAACATCTAGATCTAAAAACGAACTACCGCGATGAGAGTCCGTAACTTGTCATATAAAGCATGGATTTTGCAACAGCAAACTTCGCGGAAGAAAGAGGTTGAGAAACATAATAGTATATATTAAGTTAGCGTGAAAAAGAAGCACCGGTTGACTCACGAGTCTCGAAGAGAGTGCAGCTTTATAGCGTAGTGTGTTATAGGAGAGATTCTAGGTGAGCAAAAAATGAGCTGTTTATCTTCGTCGTTTTGGTGAAGTGCTCTGGATGCTCTAGCTCGACCTGATGCAAATGCAGTGTGAAGGTGCGCCTGCCGCGTTCTGCCAAGGACGTCAGTGCGAATCTATGATTGCAAAAACGGCCGTATCTATAACAACTAGATCCGGATTTGCAGGTGCACCCCCGAGGCGCCCGGTTTTACGACCCGATGCGATTTGCATATCGCACGCGAGTCAGTCCCCTTGACATTTGCCGTGGCCGGTCACGTCGCTCCGTGACCGCGCCGCTTCCTGTCATAAGACCGCAATTCTCACGGGCGCTTCCGCTCCCACGACTCGTACTCGTTATTCTGCTGGGAGGCGTCGGGTGCCGGCGGGCCCTCTGATCCCCAGCCAGCAGATAGGAAAAAAAGACCGGGTGCTCATTTGAATCTGTAATTGAAACCTGATGGGCGTAGCCGAAAATTAGAAATACGGCCTATGCACTCCGGCTGTGAACGATCCCTAAACAAGCTGAGTAAACGGCTTCTGGGCGCTCCGCTTATTAAAGAGCGCAGAGTAGATCAGCTGCCGCGTGGCTGCAGTTTCTGCTGGTAGTCTTTTCTTATTTTCGTGACGTCTTACAAGGAGAGGCTCACACATGTGAGACACCGATTTCGATCAAATTTTTCGTGGACGTTCTAACTGAAAATAAATTGAGGTGCTTGTGCCAATATTTTTGTAAAACGTTCTACATTATTCAGTGATTTATTAAGTTTTGAAATTTATACTGACTTTTTGATCACCCGGTATTTATCCTTTATAGCTTTAGAAAGGGCTTATCACCGTGTTCTTAGGAAGAAGCTATCGTCAGTTTTACAAGATTATGAAATAAGAGGCAAACTTCTTCAGGGAATTAAACGTCTTTACATAGATTATCAAGCAGCAATTAGAGTTGACCGTAAATTGAGTTCCTGGTTCAGGATAGTTTCAGGGATAAGACAAGGCCTTAACCTGTCACCATTGTTGTTCATACTATTTATGGATCATATATTGAAAACAATAGACTGGAAGGGTGAGATTGAAACAGGTGAAAACAAAATAAGCAGTCTCGCATATGCCGACGACTTAGTTATGATGACAGCTTCGATTGAGAGGTTGCAATCTAATATTTAAGAGCTAGATCAGAAGATCTCCAAAACAAAAGTAATGTCAATTGGAAAGAGAGTTAAACAGATTGAGTGCCAAATAGGAGGAATACTGTTAGAGCAGTTGGACATTTTGAAGTACTTATGATGTATTTTCTCACAGGGTGGAAATATAGTGAAAGAACTTGAATAAAGGTGTAGCCAAGCTAATGCAGTGATGCTCAGCTAACATCTACTCTGTTCTGCAAGAAGGACATCAGTATCAAGACTACGTTAGCAGTGCAGCGTTTTAACTTTCGACCAACTTTATTGTATGGGAGTGAAATCTGGGTGGATACAGGTTACCGTATTAATAAGACTGTGGTTATAGATATCAAAGTAGCATGGATGATTGCAGGGACTAATGGATGGGAACTATAGCAGGAGGGTGTCCATAACAATGAAGTCAAGGAAAAACTGGGTATGAGCACCATAGGTGTAGCAGTCAGACCAGAGGCTGAGATGATGGAGTCATGTTACCACCCATGGGAGAAGAGAGGTTGTCTTAGAGACTGATGGGTTTGGCCGTAGAGGGTAAGACGAAACGAGTTAGACCAAAGAGAAAGCACTTAGATTCGGTCAAGAATGATTTCGAAGTAACAGGCTTATCGCCAGATGAGGCATTAATGTTGACATTGATTAGGGGTCCATAGAGGAATTTTATTAAAAAATTCAGGAATTTTATTAGGTTGAATCCTGATAGACATAATCTGATGTTTTGTAAATGCACATAATTATTGTCATATGTATCGGTACTAGTTTCCATCGCATTTTCTGTTGCGTTTTCTATAAATGTGATCGCACAGTATTACCTTTTTGTTGTTGAAATTTTATTAGCGTTTCCACTTATCTTGCACATTCATGTCCTGTGCAACTTTTAAGCATATTTTCCTGGGTAAATCACCGTTGTGACACCCCTTGTCGCACTTATCTCATAGTGGTCTCTTTCTCGCAGGCTTCTCTGCATCCATTGTTATAATTCATGCGAAAAATACCCAGACACAATCAATAAAAAATACGCGCTTCCACACGCTACGTACGACTACCTCCGATCAAACCCGTTTCTCTCAAAACCGTCTGTCAGCCGTACTTACACATGAATTAATGTCGGAAAAATACATAAGTAAGAATTTACATTTGTGCACAGTTAGAAAAGTTTGTTCAAAATTACTCTAATAAAAGAATTGAAAGTGACGCTATTAATGAGGACTTTAAAAGTAAAAATTGTGTATATTAAATTGTAGTTAAGTGCAATCTGTTAAATGAAATTTTATAATTTTTTAAAAGAACTTTTATACAATACCGTATGTAGGCCACATTATTGATTTACGTATTTTGCATTCCATTATATATGTTCATGCGTTCTTAATGCATGGACTTTGACATCCTAAATGTAAAAGGTAAATGAACAACCATTATTACTCAAAAATGTTCCAATGTTTGTAAATCTATCGGACCAAACTGCGTGGTCATCAGTCCGTAGCTTACAAACTACTTAAACCTAGGTAAACTAACCTAAGGACAACACACACACATCCATGCCCCAGGGAGGACTCGAACCTCCACGGCGGGCAACCACGCGCTCCTCAGCGAGGGACCTTAGACCGCTCGGCTACTCCTCCGCGGCCATTATTACGAATTTATTTGTATCTAGCTTAAAAGTTACATAGAAAAATTATACACAAATAATGGAATCTCTCTAGAGTACTGCAATTAGCACAATTCATACTACGTTTTCCACGTTTACATTAAATCATTGTATTGTATGTCTATTTCTGTATTTTCGTTTCTTTTGTATTACCATTTTTACTTTCACTGGGATTTGGATTTCATTCCATTTCTTCTTCTTTCCTCGAAACAAAATTTGACCCATCTCTGCTTAAAGTTCACTAATAAATACAGTAGTCATTTGATAATAAGTGAACCACACACCCCGGACCAGCAACGAAATCATTGGCTGTGAGGCAAAGCGACGTATTGTTTGTACGAGTGAATCACTGTTACGACCTGTTCAGATTTTAGAGGTTGTGTTTCTTGTCCCTATTATTTGGTTCCGTGACAGATTTTTCTCCTATTCTGTAAGGGAATGCAGATTTTCGTTTGCTTTGGTGTTATATCGTAAGGGTTGTTCGTGTACATAGAGGAACTGCTTTCCCCTGTCATAGTCGTAGCTTTCACGAAGCGCAAAAGAATAAAATTCTACTCGCGTCTTTCTCTCCCCTTGGAGAGGGAATGAAACGTAAAATAGTGACAGAAAGTTGTCGCGTTTTCGCAAATGTTATTTAATGTTTGTCGCATTGTTGTTCATTTTCATGCTTACGAAAATGCGAGTATATGAAATAGGTTCACAGATTTGTGACTGGCTGGAAGACTTCCTAAGTAATAGAACACAATACATTGTTCTCGACGGCGAGTGTTCATCAGAGACGAGTGTATGGTCAGGCGTGCCCCAGGGGAGTGTGATAGGACCGCTATTATTTTCAATCTGAATAACTGATCAGTAATTTGCGGTTGTTTTCCGATGATTCTTTAGTGTATGGGAGGATGTCGTCTTTAATTGACTGTAATAGCGCCGCAGCTGATTAGCCGTGCGCACTGGGCGCCGTGCTACGGTGCTCGAGGCCTTCCGCTGTCGGAGGTTTGGAGTCCCCCCTCGTCATTGGTGTTTGTGTTGTCCTTACGTTAGTTTACCTTAGTTGAAATACTTTGTAACCTACGGCCTAATGGCCACGCAGTTGAGTCCGACAGGTTTACAAACATTTGAACATTTGACTGTAATAGCTTGCAGGATGACTTAGACAAAATTTCTAGTTGGTGTGAAGAATGGCAGCTAGCTCTAAATGTAGAACAATGTAAGGTGATGCACATGAGTAGGAAAAACAATCCCATAATTTTCGAATACAGCATTAGCAGTGAACTTCTTGATGCAGTCGCGTCGTTCAAATATCTAAGCCTAACACTGCAGAGCGATATGAAATGGATCGAACATGTAACGACAGTTGTGAGTAAGGCGAACAGCCGACTTAGGTTTATTGGGAGAATTTTGGGAAGATGTACTTCTTCTGTAAAGGAGACCGCTTATAAAACGCTTGAATGACCACGTCTTGAGTATTGCTCAAGTGTTTAGGACCCGCAGCAGACCAGTTTAAAGGAAAACATGGAAGCAGGTCAGAGGCGAGTAGCTAGATTCATTACTGCAGGTTCGGCCATTGTGCGAGTGTCACGGAAATGCTCCGGGAACTGAAATGGGGATCGCTAGAGGAAAGACGACGTTCTTTTCGAGAAGTTCTGTTGGGGAAATTTAGAGGTCTGGAATTTGAAGGTGAGTGTATAACGATCTTCCTGCCGCCTACTTACATTTCGCGTAAAGATTAAACAGGTCAAGATAAGAGAAATTAGGGCATATAGACAATTCTTTTCCCTTCGTTCTACTTGGGAGTGGAATAGGAAAGGAAATACCTAGTAGTACAGTGTACCCTTTGCCACGCCCTTAACGGTGGATTGCGGAGTATATATATATATATATATATATATATATATATATATATATATATATATATATATATATATATATATATATTCGTCGACGTCGAGTAGCAAAAAGAGACAAAGGCGAATGTGACATAAATCCTGGTATACGGTGAAACGATACACGATTCATCGGGTAGGTCGTAGTAATAACTTTTCTGCAAGTCAGCGTCATTCTTTTCGATGCAAAGATACCTCACTGATCAACCCTTTATTATTTCCTCTCTGCAAAGAAAAGAAATATGTTCACTTGTTTTCATTGTCTTTAGATCCGTTGTCTTGGAAGGACGTAGGCATTCCTGCTCATGTTAATGTGAGTAATTTGTTTTTCGAGATAAATATTGAATAAAGTAGGGTTAAAGTTAAAAATGTTTTTAGTCATTTCAGCTTTATCCCTATCCATATGGCGTTAATGTACAAGAACTTAATCTTATAGTGATTTGGACACCATATGGTGAAAAAGTATCATGTACAATCGGTTGCATAAATTCGTCAGTAAATAGCGGCAATTCCTTACTTCACAGTCACAGTATCGGAAGAGCCTGCAATAATTCGATCCTGCCGCATTTTCTTTTCTTTTCGAAGTCCGATAAGTGAAAATAAAAATTATTCTTTGTTCAGATTGTTGCAACATAATTCTGATTATTTTACATATTCCGATCGTGCATGACATAACAACTATAACTGACCCAAATCACTTTAGGAATAAGTTACCAATAAAAAGACATTTTAATTTCCGCATAGTCGAAAGATTGGTGATGCAGAACCAGCATCGACTAGCCATACGAGGTAACTTCATTCCTAATTTTTATCATGCTACTAGCCGCCCTATGTACAACCTTTAACAATTTGACTGCCGACCCTGTAAACTTCGCCATTTCTAAGAATACCAGGTGTTTTTAGCAATATTTAGTATTTTTTATTAGAAAAACTAGACTACATTTAAATGTGGTAATAACCTTTTATAAAAGCCTTGGACTTCTTCCTGATTACCTACTTTCAGTTTCTTTGAATGTTTACTTCCTTTTCCACATATTTTCAATGTTATTTTTTGGGAAAAAGAAAAAAGTTTACGGAAATCATAAAGTTTTACATCATGCTTGTCGAAATAGAAAAGCTTTTATTCCACTTTCAATAATAAAACACTTATTACATATATACACACATTATTTTCACACAGTGTAATTACTTTTTAATTTAATTTATTTATTTAATTTCGTATGATACAATGTAAAACATGGTTCTTTGCAACATTGCGATTTTGCACTCACTGCACTGGTATGATGTGTCTTTTCTTGCTGCCTTTCCAGTTTGCTTTTTTCCTCTGGTTGAGCATACTTTGCACATCCTTTGAATTCTACTTTTACGTGTGGGAGGTGGAATTTTTTCTAGAAAATGCTTTCCTGCAGATAACCTGCTCAGGTGGCCTCTAACGGAAGTTGGTTTGGGAGTATCGTCTTCACACATTGGCAATTCTGCACACAACACCTTTATGAAGTTGTATAGAGGCATATCCTCAGCTTTTATTTTGTTATGGAGAATACATGAATATACCAGGCACCATAAGGAGACAGTGAAATGCAAGTTTCTTCCACCATTTCACTGTTCTATGTTCGAAAGCCCTGTATGACATCCTTTGATCGGACAGATCAACCCCGACCTTCTTTTTGTTGTACTCCACAACACAAGCAGGTTTTTGTTTTTTGTTTACCTCTTCTGTCTTCATAATTATATCATTTCTGAACTGTGTGTTGTACTTATGATATATACATATCTTTTGTCGTTTCAGAACACAGCCAAAAGATTTCTACTTTGTATGTTGGGTGATTTCAAAGCCTAAGGCATTCCCTTCCTGTTTTTCATTACATTTCGAACAAGTCCTGTCTTCTCCTTTTCTAGCATTCTACTTACCCCTTGCGGCACAATGAAGAGGTGCTGAGACCGTCAATGAACGGGATTTCGTATTTACAAACATGAAAAATCGTATTCCGTCAATTGACGGGATCGGCAGTCTACGGAAATGTTTGTATCTCGTCATTTGACGGGATTGGCAGTTAAAGTGTTAAATTGAAGTTATGAGTAAAAGTATAATCATTTAACAATTTTTTGACCATTTTCCACCACCTTGAATTTCGAATAAATTCTGTCTGTAGATTAAACCAATTCTTATAGGCGGTAGCATTATAACGGCCATCTGCGGCTGACCTAGTCGTGTTCAGTGGAAGGTAGCCGACGGCGTTACGTGACTTCAGATTAGTCAGCCGTATACGGCTTTCGTGCTGGTCGGAAGAATACTGCTCCAGTGGTCGCTCGGCCTAGGTTCCCCGCGTTGCCTTCTGCTCGGCTTCTGGTGCCCCCGCGGCCTGTTGTGGGGTCCGCTGTGTCCGCCAGCAGGCTGCTCCTCGGCGGCGTCGGCCGCAGCAGCAGGCCAGCGGCGGTGGCTCGTTAGCAGCCATTGTCGCTTAATGGCCGCCCACACTGGCTGGCTCCTCTCCGCTACCATAACCACGTCAGTCCGGAACCACAACAACATCGCCTCTTACGGTGTTTCTTTGCCTCCTAGCAGCCATTCATACCACTATTAATCATGGCCACAATTAACGTACTGCCACTACCAGGAGCATTGCTGCCGCAGTGGAGTAGCCGAGAATTATAAGTCGTTTTGCTGATCGTCGGAGGTTCGAGTCCGCCCTTGGGCAATGGTGTGTGTGTGTTGTCCTTGGGTGTTGTTGTTGTTTTTTTTTTTTTTTTTTTTTTTTTTTTTTTTGTAAGCTTAGGGACTAATAACCGCAGCAGTTAAGTCCCACAGATTTACAAACATTTAAAAAAAAATGTTTACTAGGCAGGCAACTAACACAGCGTTACGAACAAAGCGACAACAAGCACTGTCTTCAAGCACGTCTCCCTCCACACCACATACTTTAATTCTGCCTCAATGTTCCCTGTGAAATACTTAACAAATTGCCAAGGCTCTCCTATATTGGGACAGCACCTCAGTAAAGAATGTGAATGGGAACAATCCCGCATTTTTCCTCAGGCAGACGTGATATAAATATCGGCAATAATTCAGTGCCGTAAGACTTACATTATCTCGATTTTAAGAAGGAGACGCTTCGAATTAAAATGTGTGCTGTGCCCGGGATTCTTCTGCTTATTAGGCAAGCACTTTACACTCCTCAGCTTACACAGTATTACGGACAAAGCGACTACACGGATTTGAAGATAGTCCTTGTAGTCGCTTTGCCTGTAATGCTGTGTTAGCTGAGCGGTCAAAGCCATTGCCTACTAAACAGGAGGTCCCAGCCTCGAATCCCGGCAGCAAACACTAATTTAGTTACCTTCAACACCACCACCAAATATATGTTTACCAGTGATATTAATACCAACTACAGAAGATAAAAAAAAGAAAAAAAAAGAATAAAAGAAATAATTTGAAAAACATCTTGAATGAAAAGGGATGAGAAAGTCATATACACTGGGCATGTTCATTAGCATTTCTGAAGATATAATTAGCATTTCAACCACCTCGATTGACTGTCTCTCCTCTTGCCGAGAAGGTACAGGGTTCACTATGGGCCCTGATAACTTGTTCATGCGTGACGGCACCGAGGCTTATAAGGAGCGAATGGCGTACAGCGATGCATTAACCTGCTTACAAACTTCATCTGTGATGTCTTTGTTTATACATCATGCCTCAGAGGACTAGGACATAGCTGTATAATCATTTGTAAATAGATAAACGCACACCTTCAGCCGTTAAGGTTATACGTCTTTTACTTATTTAGTAATTTCGATAACTTACTGTTATCACCTTCAGACACAAGGTTAAATTACGTACACAATTTACATGGTAATTATAGTGAATTGACACTAATGTCAACTTATATTCATGGCCATAATAAAATTGGTAACTGATAAGATGTTCACTACAGTCGACTACATATCTAGTATCATCTCTTATTAAGAAAAAATGTGGGAGGTCAAATTTTAGTTCTTCCATTTATTTGATATTATTAAGAAGAAAAGAAGAAGGACTCGAACTTTCGACGGGGAGCACCGCACGCTCCGTAGTAAGGCGCCTTACAGCGCTTGGCCACTCCACTACGGCTCTACAACTCACATTGAAGGGCATGCCAGAGGATTAATCGAAGCACTTTTACAATACTTCTCTACCGTTACATTTTATATTCTCGCGCGCAATAAAGATCTCCTAAGGCTTTTCGTTTTCGACCTGACGATAATGTGTCCCCATGCAAGTGGGTCCTAACATAATATTTTCACATTCGGAAGCGGTAGTCGGTGAAAGAAATTTCGCAAATCAGAGTCGCTGCAACAAATAACGCCTTTATTTTAATGACTTCTACACCAACTCATTTATCACTTCTGTGACACTATCTACCCTGTATCGCAATAATACAAAACGAACTGCCCTTCTCTGAACTCCAAATAGTCTGTGTGTCCCAACTGGTGAGGATCGCACAATGCGCAGTAAAACTGGACGCACAAATATAGTATATGGTATTTCATTCGTAGAACTATTGCGTATTTTAGTCTCTGGTTCTCTTTCCCTACAAAATTTTCTATATCTTCTTTCCAATTTGCGTTGCTCGTAATTGTGCTTCCTAGCTATTCAGTTGAATTTACGACCTGTGCATCTGACTGATTTATCGTGTAAATGAAGTTTAACGGATTTCTTAGTGCTGATATGGATGACTTCAAACTTTTCATTATTTAGGTTCAATTGCCAATTTTTGCACTATTCAGATATCTTATTTAAATCATTTGCCAGTTGCTTTTGATCTTCTGGTGACTTTACAAACCGATAAATGACAGCATCATCCGTCAACGGTCCAAGAGAGGCATTGTATCCTGAATAGTTTATAAAGAAAAGGGACAGTAGTTGCCCTAAAATTCCGATTTAGTAGATAGTAAAATGATGCCAAAGATCGCTTTTTTAAAATTATTTTTATTTTTGCACAACTAGTTTCAGTACTCTAGCTGCCATCTTCAGATTCCTCAATTACATAAAATATCTATAAGCTCGTGGTCGTTTTGATGAGTGCTACAGTTTAAAAACGTATTGTTTCATCCTACATTTTAAATAGGCATCTCTAATCTGTGGAGTACTCTACGAGACATTTTCAAAATACCGTAATAAATAATAAAAATAGGTGCTAGAAAGCGATATTTGGCATCTATTTTATGAAAGCAGATCGCGCCCTCAAGATGTGCAAACTATACTCAATTCTGTTTTACTCGATGACGTTTCGTCAATTATAACGTACTGTGTCCTTTATGGTAGGAACTCACGTTTCCAATCACACAAATGTATCGCTATTCCATAATCACTCAATTTGATTAGAAGACGATTGTGAGGTACAGTGTCAAAAGATTTCTGGAAGAATAGGAATATGGAATGGATTTGAGATCCCTTGTCGATAGCGCTCATCACATCACATGAGCAAGGAGGTAGATAGCTGTGTTCCACAAGAACTATACTTCCTGAAACCGTGTTGACTATGGGTCAATAGGTCGTTCTGTTCGAGGTAGTTCATAATATTTGGGTAGAAAGTATGTTCTAAAATCCTGCTGCAAACGACGTCAATGATATAGGCCTGCTATTTTGCGGATCACTCATCTTGTCTTTCCTGAATATTAGGATGACCTGTGCACCTTTAGAGCCTTTGGGTAGGCAACGTTCGCTGTGCGAGCTATCGTATTAACAGTTACTTATGGGGCTATTGCTTCACCGTTATCTTTAATGTCTTTGGCATGTTAGAGACGAAAAACAATCTCGGGGTTTGTAAATTTCTATTTATAATGATATTTATCTTACCTTATGCTAACGTTAAAGGCAAGAATGTTCCAATATGTCCATTGCCGAGCTGCTATTCCGCTGCATGGAGAGCTTTGGCAGTCGTACTTATACTATTCCGAGGCGCTTTAATCGCTAGTAAGCATTTTAATTCAATGCTTCACCATTATCTTTAATGTATTAGAATTTTTTTTTTTTTGTTAAGGGAGTTAAGTTGGCTTAAAACTCCAGGGGTATGTGCTTCTAAATTACGCATCCTGGCAGCTGTTCTTGATACTAATTCTAGAGTATTTGCTTCGTCTTCTTTCGTGAAGGAATTTCGGAAGGCTGCTTTAAGTAATTCTGCTTTAGCTGAACTGTCAACTATAGTATCACCGTTACTATCGTGACCAAACTGTGTGGCCATCAGTCCGTAGCTTACAAACTACTTAAACTAAGGTAGCCTAAGGACAACAAAAACACCCATACCCCAGGGAGGACTCCAATCTCCGACGACGAGCAACCGCGCGCTCCGCAGCGAGGCACCTTAGACCGCCCGGTTACTCCACCGCGGCAGTGAAGGAACTGATAGTGTTTTACCGCTAGTGTACTTTACATACGATCACTACAGTTCAATGTCCCGTACAGTGTTGCCATCCCTATCACGCAAGTACAATGAGTGCGCGCGTATTTCAAAATCAGCAGAATGTTTCTGTTGGTAACGGATCTTGATGGGAAAATTCGGAGTTGGTTACAACTTGTTGCACCTCTTATTTAAGAATGTAGCTCTGCGGATAACCTCCTATACGCTATTCTGGGTGGGAAAGAAATTTGTGTTTGTCCCATTCTGAACAGAATCCAGTAGCGATTTTAGGTGTTGAGTATTAGTCGTAAATAAATAGTTGCACAATTAAGGTTGCAACCCTGGTGTGAGGGCTGGGGTGCGGTGAATAGTGAAGGCGGCGGCGCTGCAGGGGACCACTGTGCGCAGACTTCCGGGGCCGCTCCTTTCCGGGATGAGGCCGAGCCGCGATTCCCGGACGGAATAAGAAGGGAAAGAAGGGATTTGCCGCGGCCGCGGCCGGAAGCCCCCTGCATAATGGAGTGGCCTCCGGCCGGCGGGCAGACGGCGCGGCACACCGGCTCCCTGGGCGGATTTTCTTGCCTGTGTCGGCCGCTGCCCGCCCTCCCTCCAGCTCGCCGCTCCAAGCCTAGAACCGTCTGATACATCTACGTCTACAATGTTCAAATGTTTGTTAAGGTTATGGGACTTAACTACGGGGTCATCAGTCCCTAAACTTAGAAACTACTTATGAACTACTTACGAACTAGGACGGCACAAATATCCATGCCCGAGGGGGGATTCGAACCCCCGACCGTAGTGGCCGTGCTGACCGTGACTGGAGCGCCTCAGTCACCTCGGCCACCGCGGCCGGCCTACGTCTACATATACTGGGTGTTTCACTAAGTGTGTTTGCCTCTGTAACTTATAAAATAATAGCTGACGGGAAATTTTAATGCGTTAGGTTAACACAAGAAATGTTACACTTTCTGCAGAGCTGTGAACATAGTTTATTATATCACTTTCCAAAGAGTTACACCGCAAAGATGTAATTTTTTAAATGGAACAATAATTTTTTCTATCGTGTATTGGATTCGTTTAAACCAGCTGCGTCCAAATCAATTTAAACTACATTCCCATCACTGTTAGTCTGGGAGCTACAACCCTTCAAAGTTCCGGGGGCGGAGGCTGCGATAGCGTAGCTAACTGGCCGAGTGGCTATCCCCTGGGGCACGGCCCGCTGTCGCATGACCACCAGCCAGTCAGCTACGCTGTCGTAGCCTCCGCCCCCTAAACTTTGAAGGGTTGTAGCTCCCAAACTAACAGTGGTAGGAATGTAGTTTAAATTGATTTGGACGCAGCTGGTTTCAACGAATCTAACGCACGACAGAAAAAACTATTGTTCTATTAAAAAAAACTATATCTTTGTGGTGCAACTCTTTGGAAAATGATACAATAAACTATGTTCATAGCTCCGCAGAAAGTGTAACATTTCTTGTGTTGACCTACCGCATTAAAATTTCCCGTCACCTATTATTTTATAAGTTACAGAGGCAAACACACTTAGTGAAACACCCTGTATATGGGAGACCAGGGCAAAACGATCCCTTTAAGGCGTCCGTCCATTTACTGTGGGTAATATTCAAAATATTTGCAAAATCCATTGGGTATATGTTTTGCACATATTTTAATTTTTATTTAACTTACTTATAAAATTTTGAAACTTAGTGAAGCTGAGAACAAATACACACACATCTTTAATGTAAAGGATCATTTCGCCCCTGGTCTTTGGTGTAAAATGATCCCCTACCTTATAATTTGCAGTTTACTGATATTCTTTGTAATTTTGCTGTTTTAGTAAATTAAACGCATATGTTATTCAACTTTTACTGTGCAATGTATTTAGATAACACATTTTTTTTAAAAATAAATGCACCTAGTTAAGCGGAAATTAAATTTTGATTCACTGTCACAAAGTTAAAAAATAAAATATTCAAGGCTATCATTTAAAATACAAATTGAAGAAAAATAATACGAAGCTGTTTACATATTCAATTCCTTTTACTTGCCAGAACATTTCTCTTTCTACAAAAATCACAAATGAAGTCTTTATCATCATCGTCAACTCCAGCACATTCGTAATGAGCCCAGTTTTTACAGCCCTGACACATAATCCAACCTTCACCACTTAACGAGCTTAGAAAAGTTTTTTTGCAGTAAATACAGTCTGGGTTACCATCGACATCTTCAGCATCGTCGCTCTCACAACTCTCTAGCATGCGTGTACGTTCTGTCTTCTTAGACGTTTCTTTTCTTCTCTGGAAGGCGCCATCAGATGTTTTTACATGAACTTGTTTACGTTTACGTTTAGGACGTTGTAGGCATATCTTCTTCTGCAAATTATCCTTTTTTCTTTTTACCTCCACTAAAGCATTTTTATATCGACTGCTAGTTAGTGTTGTTCCGCCACCCCTCTTCCTCTTCCTAATACCCCTTGATCCCCCCTACATGATCATTTTGCCCCAAACCCTCATCCTCATCCTGCACCAACAACTACGTTGCGGGAGAACGCCATTTTGTATGCTAACGACAACGCGAAAAAAACTTCCTTATAATCTGCCTTAAAAGCCGAAATATATGTGACTCGCTTCAGAAGCACACAGTGTGACACGAACAATTACGGATTTAGAACTTACCTTTGATCAACAGTGCATAAAATGAAGTTTTCTTCTGTAAATCTTGTTGCAGAATACACGGCGTATCTATATCACTGGTGTAACCTTAGACTCATGTGAGCTAGTTCACGAATTGTCCGCTCGATGGCAGCACCAACTGTGAAGACAGAGAGCGTGACCATTATGCCCCAGGGATCGTTTTGCCCCGGTCTGCCCTACTCCTAAATCCACCGTAAGGTGCGTGGCGGAAGATACACTGTACCAGAACTAGGAATTTCCTTTCCTATTCCAATCCCAAAATAGAACAAAGGAATAAAGGATGCCTATACGCCTCTGTACGAGCCTAATTTCTCTTACCTTCTCTTTGTGATCTTTAGGCGAAATGTAAGTAGGCGGCAGCAAGATCATACCACACTCAGCTCCAAATTCCGGCCCTCTAAATTTCCTCAATAGAAAATCACGAAAAGAACGTCGTCTTTCCTCCAGCGACCCCCAATTGAGTTCACGGAGCATTTCTGTGACACTCGCGCATTGGTCGAACCTACCAGTAACAAACCTAGCTGCTAGCCTCTGAACTGATTCTATGTCTTCCTATAAACTGATCTGCTACGGCTCATAAACACTTGAGCAATACTCAAGACGTGGTCGTACAAGTGTTTTATAGGCGGTCTCCTTTACAGATGAAGTACATCTTCCCAAAATTCTCCCAATAAACCGAAGTCGGCTGTCCGCCTTACTCACAACTGTCCTTACATGTTCGTTCCATTTCATATCACTCTGCAATGTTACGCCTAGATATTTGAACGACGCGATAGCATCAAGAAGCTCACTACTAATGCTGTATTTGAACATCATGGGATTGTTTTTCCTACTCATGCGCATCACCTTACATTTTTCTACATTGAGAGCTAGCTGCCATTCTTGGCACCAACTAGAAATTTTGTCTAAGTTATCCTGTATGCGATTACAGTCAGGTAAAGACGACACCCTCCCATACACCACAGCATCATCAGCAAACAGCCGCAAATTACAACTTACTCTGTCCATCAGATTATTTATATAGATATAAAATAATAGCGATCCTATCACACTCCCCTGGGGCCGCCTCACGATACATTCGTCTCTGATTAACACTCGCCGTCGAGAACAACATACTGCGTTGTATTACTTAGGAAGCCTTCCACAACGAGGGATTAAAGAATGTCTGTACGCCACGTACAAGCCATAATTTCTTTTGTCTTGTCTCTGTGATATTTAAGCGGCAGCAAGATCGTTCTGAAGTCAGCTTCAAATTCTGGCCCTCTAAATTTTTCCAACAGAATTTCTCGAAAAGAACGTCGTCTTTCCTCCAACGCTTCCCATTTCAGTTCCCAGAGCATTACTGTGACACTTGCGTATTGCGGAGTAGCTGAGTGGTCTAAGACGACTTGCTGCAGAGCGCGCGTTTGCTCACCGTGGGAGGTTCGAGTCCTCCCTGGGGCATGGGTATGTGTGCGTGCGTGCGTGTGTGTGTGTGTGTGTGTGTGTGTGTGTGTGTGTGTGTGTGTGTGTTGTCCTTAGGTTAGTTTACCTTTAAGTAGTTTCTAAGCTACGGACTGATGACCACGCAGTTTGGTCCGATAGATATAAAAACATTTGAGTTTTTTTTTTTTTTTTTTTTTTTTTTTTTTTTTTTTTTTTTTTTTTTTTAATTCGATACTCAAGACGTTGTCGTACTAGCTTTTATACGCTGTCTCCTTTACAAACGAAGTACATCTTCCCAAAATTCTCCCAATAAACCGAAATCGGCTGTCCGCCTTACTCATAACTGCTCTTACATATTCCTTCCATTACATATCGCTCTGTAGTGTGAGACCAAGATATTTGAACGACGCGACTGCATCGAGAAGCTCACCACTAATTATGTATTCCATCATTATGGGATAGTTTTTCCTACTCATGTGCGTCACCTTAAATTTTATACATTTTAACCAGGCTGCCATTCTTCACACCAACTGGAAATTTTTTCTTAATCATCCTGTATCCCAATACAGTTAATTAATGACGACACACTCTCATATACCACAGCATCATCACGATAGGCTCTTGCAAATACAATTTTGCCTGTAAGTAGTTCGACACGACGGCCTACTGCTGGTTATTCCGAACATGTGACATGGAACTGAGGAAAAGTATGATAGAGGATGACTCCAATCCTAGTTGAAAAGCCAGACCTTGGAGTGCCAGTACGTTACTGTGTTAGCATTGTGCATTTTGTCGATTCATTTAGATTCATCTCCTGCACATTTAACACTAAAAATGACGTAGAGTTAATTACAATATCGTTCCATACACTTGATAATGGTGGTGGTAGCAGTTGGAGCGCTGATATGGAATGAATTTGAGATTCCTTGACTACAGCATTCGTTACTTCGGGGGAATGAAGAGCTATTTCTGTTTGAAGAAAAAAGGATATTTTATGAATCCGTGCTCACCATGAGTGAATAGGTCGTTTTATACGACGTAATTCATAATGCTTGATCTCAATATATGTTCTAATAGCGCAAATCGACGTCAGTGAAACGGGGTTGTAATTTAGTGGATTACTCTTACTCCCTATCGCCAATATCGGTGTGACCTGTGCAACTTTCCAGTGTCTGTGTACGGATCCTTCGATGAGCCAGCGATTGTACATGAGTGGCGTATTATGTATGGAGCTATCGCATCAACATAATCTAGATCTGAACACTTATAACGATTCTAGCTGCTTCACTACTTCTTCGTTACTCCTGTTGGAGCCAGTCTTAATTCGTAATATGAAATACTGAATTAATTTTTTTGTGAAGGAATTTCGGAAAGCTGTGTTTAGTAACTCTGTTTCAACAGCACTGTCATCGGTAACACCATGATTGCTACCGCGTAGTGAAGGTATTGTTTGTGTCGTGCCCCTGGTATACTTTACATATGACGAGAAGCTCTGAGTTTTTGTCCAAATTTCGAGACACAGTTCCGTTGTACAAACTACTGTAAGCATCTCGTATTTAAGTCGTTGCTAAATTTCGAGCTTGTGTCTAAGATCGACAACCTTGGGCCTCGAAGTCTGGTGTTCATTCAAATCTGGCCTTTTTTTTGTTTTTTGTTTGTTTCAACAACAATTTTGACCTTTTTTTTGTACGTAGTGGATACCTGCTTTTGTTACTTACGTTAACAAATGTATAAAAAGGAGTAGATGTTTGTACGAATATTATGTGCTACCGTACCATTCATCTAATTGTGATGAAACTTTGTCCAGATTTGACTGCACTTTCGCGGAGGTTATTACATCTCTGTACGACTTAGACTTTCGAAGATATGGAGTCATAAACAGTAATAGGTATGGGGAAACGGCTACATTACGTTACTTGGTATTTTTGCGCTGCCGTACCGTTTGCGATGAAACTTTGCACACTTAATCTTCAAAACAAGAGAAAAGTCCCTGTTTACGTATAATTTCGTACGGTGCCTGGCAGAGGATACTTTACCTAGGAACATCGACAAAAACTACGGTTTTATTCTGATCTTGACTTAATTTTGCACATTCACCTTTTAAAGACAACGAACATCAACGTGTACCTAAGATTTCATATGGTGCATGGTGGAGGGTACCTTACTATAAATTTGGGTTGGGTTGTTTGGTTGAGATATTAGGACCAACCTGATAAGGTTGTCCCCCGGTGGGGATGGGAAGGAGCTGGTTGGTGGCGGGGGGGGGGGGGGGGGGGGGGACGGTTGGAGGAAGGAATTGGAGCCCGCGAAGTAAACAAGGAAGGAAGACTGCATTAGGTTGGGGCCCCGTGCTCGCCACGCACGTACTTACAAAAGAACCGTGAGCCCCCTGGGGAGACAATGAATTTACGTATCACTTCACCGAACACCATGAAAGTTAACAGAGCTATATCATCTTTCACAGTTGGAGGCTGCAAGGGACAGAGGAGGTGAAGTTCGACACAGAGGCGAGGAGGTGATGGCAAACCAAGGGGAGTGTGGAGATGAATAGAGAGAGGGGAGATGAAATGAACAGAGAGAGATAGGCGGGAGCAGGTGATGGACAAAGAGATAAGGCGAAAAGAGAGGTAAATGGGAAGAAGAGATGAATTAACTTAAGACTGCAATAACTATATACCCGGGCGACGCCGGCCTTTCAGCTAGTTTTGTATCAAGTGTAATTTCTTCCAATACTGTCTCTTTCGACTAATGTCACATCGGTCCTAAACTTACATTTCTAATTTGGAAGCAGTGGAGGCTGTCTCTCAGTCGGAGAATAATTGGAGTTTCCTCTCCTTTCCGGAATACGTATATTTTTCGTCTACTTTTGATAAATTTGGGATTTCAGATATTCAGTCTTCGTACGATAAGACTGAGATAACCACTTTCTCCATCCGTTTTGTTGTTCGTTGTTGAACACTTGTTGGCAGCTATTCTTCATTAGAAGTCTAGAATAATGACGCAAGTAGGCGAGAGACACCAAATAAAATGACCTGCCGTAGACGGCCCAGCGACTCCACACGGGATCTGGCAACACCTCCTAGAGCCAAGGCATCACGACTAATCTGTATCACGTAACACCGAGAGGCCGCGATCGCTAGCTGAATGGCTGGCCACGGGGGCACAGCCCACTGCCTCGTAGCAGCCTACCAGTCAGCTAGCGAGCGAGGCCTCTCAGTGTGACTTGACACGGAGTAGTCGTGAGGCCTTGACTCAAGGAAGTGTTGGGTCCAACGGGCAGTCGCGACCCCTGGGCCTTCTCCAGAGTGTTAGCCTTCCTTTCTTTGCAGGAGACGCACGGTACGGCGCTGGAGCGCTGGCACATCTGCAGCGCCGAGGAGGAGCCGCTGGTGCTGCGGCAGTTCCTGCGCTTCGGCGAGACGCGCGCCATCGCGCTGCAGCTGCTGGCCGCCGCCGCCGCCTCCGCCTCCACCGCCTCCGCGCCGCCGCCGCCCCCGCCGCCCCCGCAGCGCCGCCCGCCGGGCCGCCCCCGCCGGCCCAGCCCGCCGTCGCGGCCGCCGCTGACGCCGCCCCACCCGGCCGGCGCGCCGCCTCTCCACAGGTTCAACTTCCTCAAGCTGCCGCCTCCGCCACCCCCGCAGCTGCACCCGCCCCCGCCCGTCGTCTCCAGTAGCAGCTCCAACGGACAGATGCCGAGGTCGCCCCCAGGCGCCAGTTCCGTCAGCGTCTCACCACTTAACAGGTAGCTATCAACAACAATATATGCGAATTTACAAGGAAACCACATTGGTATCGGATTTTAGAATTTCTTTACATTTATGATACCTGAAGATCAGAACTTAAATAACAATCAGCCAAAGCCATTCGACGTAACTCTCAAAAATTCTCGAAAAAAATTCGAAATTTGAAATTTTGTAAGTATATCGAAGAACCAATAATTTAAGAAAATCTATAGTCTATCCGTGTAGCTGAGGAACTTGGATATCGTTAGTAGAAAAATGTACATACCTGCAATATCTGATCAACGAAATGGATTATTCGTAGCCTGGAATTACGTTGATTTTTGATTGCTCTGCAAGCCACATATACAGAATAGACAAAATAGTATGAACGCCTAATATAGACAACATTTATTTATGTGGTGTTGGCTTACCATTGATTTCGAGAACAGATGAGTAGTGTCTTCATACTTTAAAATGGGATGTTATCAATTCTTGTCCAAAAATATCTGCCAATTACTTAAACGATGTGTCATTCTCTTTTCAAAAACAGTCTCTATTGCAAGAGATTTTTTATTTGATAACCAGTTTGTCTGCTTGTGGGACAATCTCCAGACCAATCATGGCAGACGACTGCCACGGTTTTCCTGAAGATGGTCTCACAAGGAGATTCAGACCGCTTGTCAAATAAAAACTCTCTTCCGATCAAGACTGTGTTTTAAGAAATAAAATTATTATTAATAGTCGATTTTTCTCCAAAAATGTTTTCTAAAATTGATGTGGGATTATTTGGCCCTCATAAGGGTTCAATTATGTTGACACTACAATTTTGATGAACGTTTTGGTTGTTGTGTTGGTACATTATCATTTAGAAATGTGGCAATGTTTCTTGGCAAATGTTAGTTGCAGTAAGCAGTTTGTCCATGATCAGATATTCCTTTAGTTACCTGACGAGTGATGATGATCTAAACCTTGGTGGGCAGAGCCAATAAAATCTGCGAACCAGCTTACTTGCAGGATGAACTGAATCACCTAAGGTCGGCCTTCAAGAAAAAATGATATGCTAGCATAGAGATTGAACGAGCATACCATCCAAGAAAACAAGAATCCGGAGGTACTGAGCAACTTCGGCGACCATCTGGTAAAGTGTGAAACAAGCGTTTTATCTAAGACACCAAATTACCACGCTTGCATGTATTTAGAGGCAAATAGACATTCACAAACACCAGTATAATTACAACAAAAAAGTTGTCAAGCTAGTCAATATATGGATGTCGACTTTGCGACCGCAAAATGACAATCGATTACGTTTATTCAAGGAGGTCATCATCATCATCATCAAGAGAAAATCACACAGTCAGCATCACGTGATAAACGGTGGTGCCCTCTAACCACAGTGGCAGTACAGCACTGCCTCAGATGTCTCCCGCAGATGTAGTAGCGTCCTGGCCTCGTATTCGTTGGATTGGTGGTTTCAATCCCGCTGTGGTAGACTTATTTTTTTCAAATACTTACATCATTTTAATACCTAATGGTAGTTTTTTTAACAATTCACGTAATTTTGTTTATTCGTAATTTTCTATATTTTATAAAAGTTCGTTAATAATGATGATTTAAACTAAAAATAAGATAACACAAAAACAAGGCAAATTGTGCCAATACTGAGGAATAAAATAAAATAAAAAACCCTTTATTTTGATGTGGTCTCACACATGCCAGTGTGATAAGCATCGTAAAACAGAAAAGTAATAAATTTCACGACATCGAGTGCAGGGAGTAACTTCAGAAACGGAGTAAACAATTTATACTATCTGAAATGCAGTTACATAAAATATTTTTTGATCTCTTGTTCCAAGTGTTGTATCAGTTTTTCTTTATTTATATATAGACGAACTGAACACCTTGTCTTTACTTCAAACTATGGTTGAGTAGGTTAGTTGTTTGAAAAGCCATCAATAGCTATGGAGATGACTTTCCGAAACAGTATCACAAACTGAACAATCAAATACAACCGTCGTCAAGTAATAGTGAAACCAATACTGTAAAAATATGCTACTTGTTAGGTTTATTTTTTTGGATCCATCTTTATTAACATCTTTTATAAAATATAGAACATCGCGAATAATAAAAAAAATCGTGCATTTTTCATAAATATTATCATTAGATATTAAAATTATGTAAGTATTCGAACACAACGAATTATGATAAAAAAAAGTCTGTCGCGGCGGGATTCCAACTACGGGACCCAAGGTTGTAAGGTAAGGACGCTACCACCTAAGTTATTAAAAGAGATGCTGTTGCTATTTTAATTATTGGTATTTACATGTACTTGCAAAACTTGAGACTCGATTTCCTAGAGAAGTTTTGAACGTTGCGTCATATGGTTTGGCTGATTGTCATTTAAGTTCTGAACTTCATGTACCAGAAATAAAAAAAAAAAAAAAAAAAAAAAAATCTAAATTCCGACACCCATATGGTCTTCTTATTAGACTTTTTATCAGAATCTCGATGATAAAGTCTTCTCGGGTTATAGCCTAGTCAGGGCGTCGTTCTGTGGCCACATTTCAGCAAGCTTCCTACTTAAACTCCCTAGTCGAAATGTCAGGTTCGTGTCCTGTCCTGGTCTCTATAGTTGCTGCACCACAGGCTTCTCTGGTTCGTCTGGCTGAACAACCAGAGGAGCCTGTGGTGCAGCAATTACAAAGACCCGGACAGCGCACGGGATATTCCGCCTGACGATGACAAGTAGGAAACGTGCTGAAACGTTGCCACAATACGACTCCCTGACTCATGTGATAACCCGAGAAGATGTTCTCATCTTTATTAACAGCAATATTTCCACTCTAAAATGTTTCACACTTCGTTACGTACATATCATTTCAGTTACTTCTCATTTAAAGGCCTTACTGCCTGCTGTTTTCTGTGAATGGATTTTTTCTGTATCGCAGGCAGTTATAATTATTTTATATAACTCCCGTACTAATATTTCACCTCCGTGTTTTATCATTTCCGCTGTTACCAGCTAGTGTCCAGGAGCTTTGTCATTCCCATGTTACTTTATAATTTCTTTTTACACTTCTGTCAATAGTGGTTCTGTGTCCACTGCATCATCATCTCCAACCACCATTTACAGGAATAATAAAGAGGCGAAAGGGGAAAGGCTCCTAGCATCCAATCACAAGGAAGATAACTTATGATTAAGAAAAATTGAAGAAAAATGTGAGGCAATACTCAGATTACGGTATATATTATAAAATAGGTTAAGGAAAGCAACAACTTACGTTTCTAAATTTCCTATGTTGGAAGACAGCTTTTCATAAAATGAAACATTCACTCTGCAGTGGAGTGTGCGTTGATATGAAACTTCCTGGCAGATTAAAATTTTGTTTCGAGTCAAAATTCAAATGTTCAAATGTTTGTTAAGCTTATGGGGCTTAACTACGGGGTCATCAGTCCCTAAACTTACAAATTACTTATGAACTAACTAAGACTAAGGACGGCACAAATATCCATGCCCAAGGGGGGATTCGAACCCCCGACCGTAGTGGCCGTGCAGACCGTGACTGGAGCGCCTCAGTCCCCTCGGCCACCGCGGCCGGCTCTTTCGAGTCCTCCCTTGGGCATGGGTGTGTATGGTGTCTTTAGTGTAATCAATTTAAGTAGTTTCTAAGCCTAGGAACTGATAACCTTAGTAGTTAAGTCTCACAGATTTACAAACAATTGATTTGTTCACTTGCTTCCAGAATTTTGAATGTATCATCGTTGTTATTAGCAAGTGAGCGGAACTGGTCAGCTCACGGACGAATTCCACACATTATCAAGAAACACACTGACCCAAGTAGAACCGAAAAATTGGTGAATATACAGTAGAGCCTCAGATACATACGTTCCTCACAAGACTTTGAAACAATGAACTCATTGTGTAAGGAGTAATCTCATTAATATCGTGATAAGAGTGTGTATGTTTGATCCAGAATAGTTGTGATTTATCCGTGAAAATTGTGGCTTTATATTCTGCAATCTTTTGCAGTTGCCTAAATAAAGTAGTCGTTTAAGGATGATCTCTTGTAATGTACGAGGGTTGGAATTTAAATAGTGGCAAGTATTTATTCGTAACCGTTTCAAAAGCGTTGAAATTTTGCACCTGTTACTGTCCTTGAAAATAGTCACCAGTGTTGTGTAGAACACGTTGCCAGCGATGTGGAAGGTGTAGTATACCGTTAGCAGAGCCTTTTCTGTTGATGGTGCCAACGGAACGGTCTACTGCCTGTCGAATCTCTGGGGCAGTTCTCAAGTGGTTCCTTCATGTTTGGAATCAAATAAAATTCACAAAGACAAAAATCTGGGAAGTATGGTGGAAGGTACAATACTTCCCAGTCCCATCGACCGAACTGAGCAGCCACAGCTTGCGCTGTATGCGCCCACGAATTGTCCAATAAAATGATGGGTCGGTTCTGCAAAGAGTGTTGCCGCTTCTTTCGCAAAGCTGGTCGCAGGCGATGCTCCAAAAACAAACAGTAATACTGTGCATTGACGGTCTGCCGTGGAGGAACGTAATGCGATAGGATAACATCATTACAGTCGTGCACGAGAATCACCATAACTTTCATCATACTAGGGTCTGCGGAGCTTTCGAATTTCGCGAGGACTCTATCGTACTCACGACCTCTGGCACATTCAATCTTTATCCAACTCCGTTGTTCCTGTTTCGAAAACATAGTGACACCGTACGTTAGTTTTCTTCGATTGAGCGCACGCTGGTGACATGAGACGGACGAATCCATTTGCTCGGAGGTAAGGTAGATATGTCAACACCGTGTGCTATCAACGACAATAGATTATTTCATTGGATAGTGTCTGAACAGCAGTGTTTCCACTATTTAAGTTACAACTCGCAAATTTTCTATTCGTAAGTTTCAAGTGTGCTTTACGAAGTAGTTTTAGTTACATATCGAATTGAAATGGACAGTATATCTATATTTTTGTCTACGAAATGTATCTAGGAAATCAAGTATCCATTGTAACATTTCTGAGGTATGGTGTTTCATTTTCCGCGTTCAGATTACAACTGATTCAATTACACCAATACTGTCTGGTATTAAACGGTTTAAAGTCAAGGTTTTCAAGGTAAAAGGATTGGTTTGAACACCATAGAGCTTGTCCAGGCATAGTCCTGTTTGGACGTGATATGTAACTGCCTACTTCGGAAATGACTTACCCATCCAGTTATAGGAGGATCTACAATTTAACGTGGATTCAGAAACACTGTGCTACAGACATTTTTCAACAAAAAAAAAAAAAAAAAAAAAAAAAAAAGTTCAAATGTTTGTTAAGCTTATGGGACTTAACTACGGGGTCATCAGTCCTTAAACTTACAAATTACTTATGAACTACTTACGAACTAGGACGGCACAAATATCCATGCCCGAGGAGGGATTCGAACCCCCGACCGTAGTGGCCGTGCTGACCGTGACTGGGGCGCCTCAGTCACCTCGGCCACCGCGGCCGGCTGACATTTTCCACTTCGGAAACATTGCTAGAGGCGAAAGAAGTGAAAAGTGACAGATATAAATTCTAGGTCCGCGAACTTTAGAATCATAAACTGTGACTCTACCACTGTGCTACCGAGACATATTTATGACGACAAAACTACTTGTTACTTCCTTATCGTGTGTTGTGTCGTCACTAGCAAGTATGGAAAGCTTTTCCGACGATGTGGTGCTGTGTGATTCTACATTGTCTAGGCGTGCTCTGCCTCTCCTGAAGTTTTACAACCGCTGTGCTGAAACGCCCTATTTTATACAAAAATCATCACTAGATGACACCAGAGACACGCTGAAAGGAGTCGGGCCGTATTTCTGGAGCAGAAACGACGCCACCTAGGTACAAGGCCTGTGCGCTGCCTGCCAAGAGTAGTCGTAACACAAGCAAACTATTTGTCTGAGGTAGCATTGTGATGGGTTGGGAATACGCGCACGTTGCACAATGTGTTTCTGAATGTTCTTAATGTTATTTATTTGATTTTCCGTTCTGGTTTTTGCTGGTATGAGACAAAATGCCTAATATGTATCGTTCGATTCCAATATTGGTAAGATGTCTTACTAATAGTTCATACCTCCCCCCTCCCCCCCACCAGGGGTGGCACGGTTCTATTTTGAGTACGTGCGTGGCGAGCACGGGGCCCCGAGCTAATGCAGTCTTCCTTCCTTCTTTACTTTCCGGACTGCATTTCATTTCCCCCTCTCCTCCTTTCCTATACTCACTCCTTCCCCTACGGAGGCCTCCGCCCCTGACCTGTCATCGAGAATTGTTTTCTCTCCCCCACTTACCATTATCCTGTCATCTTTTCACCTCTTCTTAAAATTATAGCATAGATTTAAGTTACTAACACCACCCCACTTTCCTATTTCCAAATTAGATTTATTTTAATTAGAACCAATTTTCTATAACCGATAATTAAATTAAGTTCCTTCCCCTCCCCACCGGGGGACTGCTAACCTCAGAACATTAGTCCCCCTAACCCAACCCAACCCAAACGTTCATAAATATCTTATACCAATACAAATTTGTATGCGAATGAAATAAATAGCATTAAGAACATTCTGAAACACACTGTGCAACGTTCATGTATTCCTAAAACACAGTATAACGCTACGAAAGTCAAATACTTTGTGTTACGACTACTCTTGGCATGCAACGCACGGGATTAGTTGTCTAGCATTCTGACACTGTGCTACCAAGCAGCACTAGTTTATCAAATCGTATCAAATGTACCTAATTGGTTTTAAGCATCGTCGTAACTATAGTAGCTCCACGTCTGCGTTTGGCGTTGGACCTCCAACCCTTTTCTGGTGTGTGTGTATTTTAGTATTTCTACTGTCGCCACTGCCAGTGCTGATCAGCGCGTTGGTTCCGGCAGACTGCAGAGCATGCAGCCGTTCGACTTCCGGAAGCTGGGCAGCCCCCCGGAGGCGGCGGGCGGGCGGCGGCGGCTGCCAGACGCGGTCAGCCCCCCGGCGGCAGTGCCGGCGTCGGCGCCGCCCCCCGGGCTGGTGGGCCTGGGCGCGCTCGCGCTGCACCCCGCGGCCTGCGGCGGCCTCTCCGCGCTGCCGCCGCTGCCGCCCCCGCCACCGCCGCCGCCCCCGCTGCCCCCGCCGGCCCAGGCGGCCGCCGACAGCAAGTCTCCGGCGGCGGCCGACGTGCTGAGCAGTGGGGGCGGCAGCAGCGAGTTCGGCTCGGGCACCGACGACGACGACGACAGCTCGCACAGCGCGCTCAACCTGAGCCGCGACGGGCTGTACCGGCGGCCGCTGGCGCCGCCCCCGCCGCCCCCGCCGTCGCTGCCGCCCGGCCTGCAGCACGGCCTGCCGAGCAGTGGGGGCGGCAGCAGCGAGTTCGGCTCGGGCACCGACGACGACGACGACAGCTCGCACAGCGCGCTCAACCTGAGCCGCGACGGGCTGTACCGGCGGCCGCTGGCGCCGCCCCCGCCGCCCCCGCCGTCGCTGCCGCCCGGCCTGCAGCACGGCCTGCCGCCGCTGACGCAGCTGCCCCCGGGGGCGGCGCCCAGGCGCGGGCTGCCGGGCCGGCGGCACTGGGGCGGCGACCACCACCTGCCGCTCAACCTGGGCACGCAGCTCATCAACCCCGCCACCGGCAAGAAGCGCGTCCAGTGCAACGTCTGCCTCAAGACGTTCTGCGACAAGGGCGCGCTCAAGATACACTTCTCCGCCGTCCACCTGCGCGAGATGCACAAGTGCACGGTACGTCTCCTCAATCCCAGTGTTTTTCAAACTGTGGGTCGCAAAGTCTTGCTTATGGGGTCACCGTCACAGGAGGAAGTACTTGCATCATAAAATAACCATGGCTTCAGTAATACAAAATCGTATGCCGAAGTGAAATTTATTTAATATTAAATTTATGGAGTTCGTTGTGAAACATTCATTATGAATTGATAGAACATAGATTGCAAAGAAAGCAAGTGCAGACAAGTGTGAAAAGTATAGAACTATCAGTTTAATAAGTCATGGTTGCAAAATACTAACACGAATTATTTACAGACGAATGGAAAAACTTGTGGAATCCGACATCGGGGATGATCAATGTGGATTTATGGGAAATTTAGGAACACTCCAGGCCCTAGTCACATTACGACTAATCTTAGAAGATAGGCTAAGGAAAGGGAAACCTACGTTTTTAGCGTTTGTCGATTTGTCGCTTTTGACATTGTCGACTGGAATACACTCATTGAAATTTTGAAGGTAGCAGGGGTAAGATATAGGGAGCGAAGAATTAAACCAGACAGCGGTTATTAGAGTCGAAGGGTAAGAAAGGAACGCAGAGGTTGGGAAGAGAATAAGACAGGGTTATAGCATTTCCTCAATGTTGTTCAATCTGTACATTGAACAGGCAGAGAATGAATAGAAGTAGAAATTTTGAGAGGGCATTAAAGTGCAGGGAGAAGAAATAAAAAAAAAAAAAAAAAAAAAAAAAAAGCTTTTTGCCGATAACGTAGTAATTCTGGCGGAGACTGTAAAAGATCTGGAAGAGCAATTGAATTTAATAGACAGTGTCTTGAAAGGAAGATATAAGATGAGCATTAACAAGAGTAAAACCAAGGTAATGGAATGCAATATCAGAAAATCAGGCGATGCTGAAGGAATTAAATTACGTAATGAGCCAACAAAAGTAGTAGATGAATTTTGTTATTTGGGTAGCAAGATAACTTTTGATGGCGGAAGTAAAGAAGATATAAAATGCAGAATGCCTATGGGAAGAAAAGTGTTTCTAAATAAGCGAAGCTTGTTAACATCCAATATTAATTTAAATGTTAGGAAGTCCTTTCTGAAAGTTTTTTTTTTTTTTTGAGTGTAGCATTGTATGGGAATGAAACGAGGACAATAAGGAGTTCAGATAAAAAGATGATAGAAGCTTTCGAAATGTGGTGCTACAGACAAATGATGAAAATTAGATGGGTAGATCGCATAACTAATGAGGATGTGCTTAACCGAATCGGGGAGAAAAGGAGTTTCTTTCATATCCTGACTAAGAGGAGGGATAGATTGTTTGGACACATTCTGAGACATCAAGGAATTATCAATTTAGCATTAGAAGGAAGCGTGTGGGGTAAAAATCGTAGAGGGAGACCGAGGGACGAATATAGTAAGCAGATTCAAAAAGTTGTAGGTTGCCGAACGTATTCTCAGATGAAGAGACTTGCACAGGACAGGGTAGCGCGGAGAGCTGCATCAAACCAGTCTGCGGACTGAAGACCACAACAACAACAACAACAACAGATTGTATTATAATACCATGTGTTAATGATGAATAGGCGAAAGGTCAGAACACTGTTTCAGGAACCAATCGATAGGTAAAAGTAAATGATAGAGTAAGCTATTCTGAAAAAATCTAAAAGCATTAACTTCTGAGGTCATTAGTCCCTTAGCTTACAAACTACTTAAACTAACTTACACTAAGGACAACACGCAAACCCACGCCCGAGGGAGGACTTGAACCTCCAATGGTGAGCAACTGATGAAAAATCCTTTAAATCAGAAAACTCTGCACCATTAAGCTGTGACAAGCTGGAACTTAGTTCCAAGCTGTCTGAAACCACTTACAAAAAAATTACTGATTATTAACAGAGATCAGTCGCAAATATTTCTTTATTCGCGCAAATCTAGGTTTCGTAATGAGAACGTAAATCGTAATTTAAAAGGTACAATGTTTTTAATCTTCCTGCAGACGATTTCGTTCACAGAATGTCAGGATGAACATTGAAAAATTTTGTGGTTTTGAACTACTCTTCAAGCACTGATAATGGTCACACAGTGACCAAAATCTGGATTTTCGACAATAAATACACATGTGCGACTGACTGCTATTGATTACGACGTATTATAACAGTCGCTGAGCACGGCAGTTCAATATGAAATTTTGCCTGTTAAAAAAATCTAGCTGTTGTTCCAAACACTATTTGACGACTTGTAGCTAACAGTAACACTAAACAACTTGTATGTAACTATAACAACTTCCACCGTATACACCAAAATACAGCAAACATAGCCATCGCGGTGGATGAATTACAATTATATTTATTTATTGCCTATTTTTTGGGCCTGCTGCCTAATATTTAAAAACAGGTCGTACATTTCATAATACAGCATACAATGGCATACATTCTTTCAGGTTACCATTTAGTCTAACGATAAATATTACGAATTAGAAAAACAACAAAAGAAAAGAGAAAAAATACAAAGATAGTTAGAAAATTACATATTGAAAAAGATTTTTTTATTATTTTTTATTATTTTATACATACGCAGTTTTTTGTCAGGCTGTTTTAGGTGTTAGAGTCTCGGGAAAAAGAATTTCGAACCTGCTCGCCCTGAACCTGCTTGTATTTAATCCAACATTGTCATAACAATTTTGTTACTGCTTTTATGGATGCGTGCTGGCAGAAATTATAATGATGTGTTTAGAATTAGAAAACAGAACAATATCCCTTAAGCTGGCTTTTGCAGGCGGGAGGACTTCGGTAAGGCCTCGAGCCTGTCCCTCCTGAAGCATCTTATTTGCACTATCCTAGAATTATTTTACATTATTTGTAGTACTATTCTTTGTTATGTAATGACTTTCCTTATTAGTTCTTAATTTCTATATTCGCAATTCTTAAAACTTTTACATTTTATGAAATGATACGTCTTGTCTTTTATGTAACCTTGCATATCGTACTTCTGTTCTCTCTTTGTTTATTATGGTGTTTTTACGTGTTCGTCGAGCTCATGATATGTGTCATTTTCAGTATTTGTGTCAGTATCTGTATTTGTGTCTGAAATACTCCAAGTGTTATGGTGTGTTTCTTGTTGTCGTGTTATAAATATGGCATACTGGTGTTTCTGTTTGTATGTATTCAGTAAAGATGTAGACGTGTTATCTGCTGCACTATTTAAAGTACACCAGGCGTTTGGTTGTCGTATGAAGTCTTTATGTTGTCGCAGTCGATTTGTGGTCTTAGTTCATGAAGTCTCTCACACTGTAATATTACATGTTCTTGAGTTCCCATTGTATCACTCGTAAGTCTGGGTTTCACAGGCGAAATCGGCGCAAATGTGTTGGATATGGGCCATGTGCCGTTAAAAAATGTTCCGTCCCTCAGGCTGGATCAATATGCTTTAACTCATCGTTTCACGTATGCTAGGGAAGACGGCAAGAGGGGCATGGACAAGGCGTCCGTTGTCTGTATTGTGTCATTCTGCCTGCCATGTGCCGGCCGCGGAGGCCAAGAGGACTGAGGCGCTCCAGTCACGGTCTGCACGGCCACTACGGTCGGGGGTTCGAATCCCCCCTCGGGCATGGATGTTTGTGCCGTCTTTAGGATAAGCTAGTTCATACGTAGTTTGTAGGTTTAGAGACTGATGACCCCGTAGTTAAGTCCCATAAGCTTACAAAACATTTGAACATTTTTGATTTGCCTGCCATGTGTTTATAAGCCAGTGTCGTAACTGGCGCATTTCAGTTATGTTCTGACCCGTTATTTCTTATACCTTATCATGTCTATCCCCCTTCAATCAATACGCTGCTGCTCTCTGTGGAATGTTGATATCTATAAGGTACACTCCAAATACGACAAATAATGCCTCCACTGATGTACTAAAGGCCACCGACATCCTCAGTAAAATACTGTTTTGCTCCCTTCTTACTATATTCTTGTGTGCGACCAGATATAATTGTAACTTGCCGAAAAACACAGGACAGACTCAAACAGAGCAATGTACGTACGCATCGTCCTCAATGGTAGTCTGTATTGTTCATTATTTAGCCGTGCCCGGGTATATATGCATTTTTGCAGTCTTATATTACAAACTAAAATAAAATCTCGAAAAAGATTTCAACTTCATGTGTCCATGAAAACATCTTACATATTACGAAACAGTAAAACAATGAAAGATGCATAACGTACAAAATTTTAAGTGCAGTATCCAAAGAAAGAAAAATAATAATACAATACAAATGATGTGAACATTTATTTAATTCTGAAGTTGACTAGAAACAATATATATTGAAACTTGTGATGGGAAAGTTTTCGTGACTCGTTGTTTACGACGTCTTATCTCCTGAAATATGTGTCGTAATACGATGTAAATTCGAAGGTGCATTCAGTAGTATATGTGCCTAATGTCTGCAAAATATGTCGTGAATGGTGTTAGCAGTAAAGACATAATACAGAGAAACCTTATGAGTGATGATGCAGTTTTTCATCAACCAAATTGTTCATGACTTCATATCTCATGAACTACATGCCGTAATTTGATATAATATCGATGGAACAGTCAGCGGTATGTGTGAGTACTATCTGTGAAATGTCTCGCCATTCAATTCACAGTGTAGAAACAATAACTTCAAATGTCATGGCCGGCCGCGGTGGCCGAGGGGACTGAGGCGCTCCAGTCATGGTCTGCACGGCCACTACGGTCGGGGGTACGAATCCCCCTTCGGCCATGGATAATTGTGCCGTCCTTAGTGTTAGTTATTTCATAAGTAGTTTGTAAGTTTAGGGACTGATGACCCCGTAGTTAAGTCCATTAAGCTAAAAAAAAAAAAAAAAAAAAAAAAAAAAAAAAAAAAAAAAAAAAAAAAAAAAAAATCATGCCAAATGCTGTAGATGTATAGTATGAATATTGCAAACATTGGTAAAGTAGTAGGCGATAAACTTATTTCCCTTCATAATTTTGCTGGGGTTTTCAGTGAGAAAAGTTTCTTAAAGATGTGAAATTAGGTGCAAAGTGTATTGCAAGTTGGTAAATGCTCTCATTGTGAAACATCTGCCGAATAAAGTCACGCTATCAGTCGCCACAAGACGGGGTAGTTTTTATTGTTTATGATGTGATATTGTATGAAATATATATAGTAGGTGGTTTTTGCAACCATAGCAAATTATTCCTGACCTTAAGTTTAGGAGCAGATGTAGAATATCATCGCATGATGCGGCTGTTTTTCAGAAATTTCATTGTTTATGACGACATATCTCCTGACGTACGTATCTTTGGTGGTTATTACCCTGACAGCGACTGTTTCATGATAGTAAGGAACATGTGTGTCTAGTTTGATTGAAATCGGTCCAGTAGTTTAGGGAGAGATGTCCAACATACATACTCACATACCCATATAAACATATCCAGCCTATTATATGAGATTTATACATTCAATTTGAATGCTTTATTTAGCCTATTGCCGTTTGAAGCCAGAAAAGGCATTCCAAGCTGTGAAATGAATGGGAGAATGCCCGGGCTAGACAAAACTGGGGAGTTTATGATTACAAGTGGTGTAACGACTTGGAAGTAACCTGAGGATTTGCGGACACTCTGACAAGCAGTCCCACAGTTTGAACTACGGTTCACAGAATTACCAGGTAGTTCCATCCAGTGTTAACTTGCTGCTATAAGGTGCCACATAGAGCGGAGCCTAAAGAAGACACGCTGAAGCTGGGTTCGCAAGTAAATTGATCCAACATGGTAGTCATTGTCTGTTCAGTATGAAATTGTAAACAAGCAATATAGATGTTCCTATAAGTAAGACGACCAGTTGATATAGGTCTGCTGCTGCGGCCCCTGAAGCCTCAGCCGCGGCGTGGTACCCTCAGTCGCTGACCGCGCATGCGTGTCGCCCACAGGTGGACGGCTGCAACATGATGTTCAGCTCACGGCGGTCTCGCAACCGGCACAGCGCCAACCCCAACCCCAAGCTGCACTCGCCGCACCTGCGCCGTAAGATCTCCCCGCACGACGGCCGCTCCGCGCATGCGCACGGGCCGGGTCTGCTGGTGGCGCCCCCGCACGCGCCGCCCCCGCACCCGCCGCACGGCGCGCTGCCGCTGGGCCCCGTCTTCTCGCCGTTCCCCATGCTGGGGCCCGCCGCCCACCTGCCCAAGCACAGCATCGACCTCTCCATGCACAGGTGCGTACCTATACTGTCTCATTAACAACTTCCCTTCAGAATGTCTGTTGTTCTACGGTCACCGCCATACATGATTACACCTGCCCAAATAAAGCATTGACGTATATATGAATTGGTGTGCACCTATTGTCTCGTCACCACCCTCCCTTCACGGTGTCTGCTGCTCACAATTCTCCATCATAAATGGTTACACCTGCACAAGCGCAGCATCGACATCAGTATCCATAGGTATGTACCTATTGTCTTGTCACCAACCTCCCTATAACATTTCCTTTCCTGACAGCTCATCACCTTACATGACTTCACCTGCTGAAGCACTGCATCGATCTCACTACACTGAGGTTTGTACCTACTGTCTCATCATCAACCTTCCTCGAATGTACCCGTTACTTACATACAGATCATCACCGTGATTTAGTGTACCTGCTCAAGCACTGTACTGATGCCACCATGTTCAAGGACACCTGGCTGTAAATGAGTTTCAAGTTTGTGGCACCCTACATCGGTAATGCTGCAGTTCCAGAAGGTGTTGGCGTAACCTCAACCATGATGACAGCTTCCATTCTGGCAGGCATCGTTCAATAGGTGCTGAAAAGTTTTTCGGAGAAGGGCAGCCCGTTCTTCACGGAATGCTCGACTGAGGAGAGGTATCGAGCTAGGTAGGCGAGGAATGGCACGAATTCGGCGTTCCAGAACATCCCAAAGCTGTTCTGTAGGATTCAAGTCAGGCCTTTTTACACGCCAGTCTATTACATGGTTGTCATTGTCGTGTAACCAGTCCGCCTCAGACCGTGCATTTGAACAGGTGCTCGATACTGTTAAAAGCTGCAGTAGCAGTCCCCGAATTGCTCTTCAGCAGTGGGAAGCAAGAAGATGCTTCAAACATGAATGTAACCCTGTGCTGTGATAGTACCACACAAAACAATAAGGGGTGCAAGACCCATCCATGAAACATATTAACACCATTGTCTCCGTATTTTACTGTTGGCACTACACACGCTGGCCATACCCACCTCCTGCCATCGGATCACCACATTCTGTACTGTCATTCGTCACTGCACAAAACGTTTTTCCACTGTTCAATCGTCCAATGTTAATGCTCATTACAGCAATCGAGGCGTCGTTTGGCGCTGACCTGCGTGATGTGTAGATTATTGACAGCCTCTCTACCAAAAAATTCAAGTTTTCTCACCTTCCACCTGTCATAGAACTTGGAGTGGATTCTTATCCAATTTGGAATTCCTGTGTGATTGTATAGATGCCTGCCCATTACACTGTACAACCCTCTTCAACCAAAAATGTTCAAATGTTTGTACAGCTTATGGGACTTAACTAGGGGTCATCAGTTCCTAAACTTACAAACTACTTATGAACTACTTAAGAACTAGGACGGCACAAATATCCATGCCCGGGGGGGATTCGAACACCCGACCGTAGTGGCCGTGTAGACCGTGACTGAAGCGCCTCATCCCCTCGGCCACCGCGGCCGGCCCTCTTCAACCGATGCCGGTCTCTGTCAGGCAATAAAAAGGGATCGGCTTGTACGTTTTCGTGCTGTACTTGTCCCTTCAAGTTTCCGCTTCACTGACACATCAGAAACAGTGGGCTAGGGATATTTAGGAGTGTGTAAATCTCGCGTACAGACTTCTGACATAGGTGACACCTAATCACCTGGCCATGTTAGAAGTCCGTTAGTGCCGCGGAGCGCCCCATCTGCTCTCTGACGGTGTTTAATGATCAATGGTATGGAGGACATGGCAGTGAGTGGCAGCAAAATGCACCTAATATGAGAAATGTATGTTTCTGCGGGTTTTGCGGATACTTTAGATCACATAGTGTACTTACTGGTTCATCAAAAACATTCCCCAAATCTATATGTTACTCACAGCTCTACATCTGCCAAAGTATTGTATCGATCTCACCATTCTCAGGTGCATAACCACTGCCTCCTCACCGAGTTCTTTCATTGTGTCCATTAAACACAGATCATCGTCTTACATGATTATGACGTATCATACCTAAAGAATGTTTGACCTGATGGCTATAGAAAAGGGAACCATCACGTATTCAGCCTTGCCAGAAAATGGATTAGTGACTTACCTTGTCCTCTTATTTCGAAAAGAATTAATGTGCTGTTTTGTTGTGTATTCCAACCACATTACATATAACGATCGCTATTTGCCGGTCAATAAATTGTTTATTTTATCTTTTCTCAGTAGACTCTGATCTGCGCTCTTGAAATGTTTCGGACGTTTCAAAAAGGATTCATCCACCATGCCTTTATACGTGTGGCAGCATTAATCACTGACTTATATATGCAATCTGAATCATCGTGTGAAAATTTGAACCAAGGCCGAAATATGAACCCTGGTCCTCTTCTCGCTAGGTAGTTACGTCCACCACTACGCTACCCTGGCCAAATTGTTTCGTATAACTGCACGGGAAGTAGTATATCTCTCTGATTCGGATGATCTTCGATAGTAGTGGGCTGCTTATATGGATCTGTTGAAGTTTACGTGCTGATAATATGAAACCATACGTTTTCTGGAGTTAATACGTACTGCTTTCGAGTTACTGCGGGCTTATTGATTGAGGTAGCCCAATGACGTTGTCTGGACTATTTACAGCGAGGCGCTGGGTTTATGGAGCCTGAAGTGAGTCGGAAAGAAATTAAGGGTACAAGAAGTGGTATGAGATTCAATATCGCCTCGTTGAGTTTTGAGCCTTCTGAAGGAAAAAAAAAAAAAAAAAATAAATAAATAAAAATACTGTCGCAGTTAGTCATACATCATGGATGTAATGTTATTGTAAATTGTGTTGGATTTTTACGAGTCAAAAACATCGGTGATGCACATCTGCAGAATGAAGCATCGTTACAAAATTTGTTCTAAGGATGTAAATCAACTTTTGATCTCCTCCTTATTAAGCAGTCTTAATACTCACACAGTCTAAGATAATGACTATGAAAGTCTCTGAAATATGCCACTATATTTATAAAGCATAAATCACTTGTGCCTGGATTTCAGATAAGATTTCCATTTCGTTCTGCAAAAAGGTGTTATTGTCTCCATTTGAACACGTGTGGCATATGATGAGACGACAACTGACAGTGGCGCCTAGCCAGGCCACAGCTCTTGCAGAACTACGCGAACAGCTCGAGCAGGCGTGGAATAATCTATTCCAAGACAGTATTCGTCATCTTTATGATCGAATTGATGCCAAAATTAACGCCTGGATTTTCGCTCGTGAAGGCTACTTCACTTACTGGTTTCGAGCTGGTGTCCATCATTATTTGCTTATACATTCAGGTCAGTGTGAATTTTGTTGGTGAAGTTCAGTCTAAATTTAGCATTCAAACCATATGGGCACTGATGCCTGCGAGAGCGAAAGTTGTCATCAAGGCCAAAGTCGGATCAACACCACGTTGAATCCCAGCGTTACCGACTGAGGGCGCCCCGAACTTGTATGTCATTTTCAGTCACGTTACCGGATATTTTGATCACGCAGTGTATGTGTAGTATGTGGTTGTTTATCCCCACAGCGATAGTTGTCTGATAGTGAGGAATGTATGTATCAAGTTCAGTTTAAATTAGTGCAATAGTTTAGCAGACCAGGAACTTACATATGTATTTTTTTATAAAATGTAGATTCTCTTATCTGGCTGATAATTGTATTGTTCTCAGCTACCTGCATTAACGCTACATTAATTAATTTCATTATTGTGATCGTACACTCTTAAAAAGGAAACCAATAGCAATTAATTTTTGATAATTATATATACAGGGTGTCCAAATGATCCTGACCACCCAATATATCTCTGGAGTAACAACAACTATTGTAAAGCTACTTTTACCGATGTCAGTGTAAGCTAGGGACTCATGAATGTATATATTTTGAAACATAAACTTACCTGCTTTTAAATTGACACCCTATATTATTTCATCAGCAATCTATAGCATGACAAGTCACATAAACAATGGCGTAGATTGCTTCGAATTACGCCATTTACATCCCGATTTGTTATGAAGCGAAGTTCACGCTTGAAATAAGCGAAACGCGTGACTAGCCAACACCGTCTACATACAAGGCCTCACAACAAGGCGTGTGACGTAACACCTATAGGACGCCATCGCTAGCTGAGTGGCTGACCGTTGAGGCACAGCCCACTGCCTCGTAGCGCTATCCAGTGAGTTTGCAATGGCGGTCTATCGATGTGACGCGACTTGGACTTGTTGTGAGGCCTTGAATCTCCACGGTGTTGGGCTATCGTATGTCCTGAGCAGCATGGAGTTCTCGCCTGAGTCTCAGGACGTGCGCTAGCCGCACGTTTGGCGTATTTCAAGCGTCAACTTCGATTGGTGAAATCTCGGGATGTAATTGGGGTATTGCGATGCAATCAACGCCGTTTATGTGAGTTCTCGTGCTATAAATTGCTGATGAAATAATTTAGTGTGTCTATTTTGTTAAAAAACACATATTATCTAGTTTTAGAATGTTTCAAAATACATTCATGAATCCCTGTCTTTCACTGATACTGCTGAAAGTCGTTTTACAATAGCTGTTCCGGTTTCACAAATATTTTGGGTGGGACGCCCTGTATGAAGTTACAGGTAACCTTGTTGAGGAGTTCTGTAACAGAATAAATATGTGAAGAAAATCGAGGTATGTGGACTATGTGTTATGACACCTAATGTTTCTCACTGTTTCGCCTCAGGTTCGAAGACAGCACTCGGCACGACTTCGGCGGCAGCAGGCTCGGATCGACTGAAGGCACGGGCTTGCGACTCAGCGACCATCTGCCCTTGCCCGACGACCTCTCGGACGACGGCTACGACGATGACGACGATGGAATCGTCGTCGACGGAGGACCCGATGACGACGACGATACGGACGAGAGGGAGAGTACGGACGTGGAGCCTCAGAACCTGACGCAGGGTCACGAAGACCTGCCGCCTGATGGTGACGGCCTCAGCGGAGACGAACAGCCGCAGGCGACGGAGGCCAAGCGGCCGAGGCTGAGCGAGAGTGGAGACGTGGGGGCGGAGGAGGAGCCGACCGCCAGCAACCAGGGGGACGCCAGCAACGAGGACTCGCAGGGCGCCGCCGACGGCCAGGGAGCCAGGGAGGCCGGCGCCTCCAAGAATCCGAGGACGCGCAAGAACCGCAACCCGACGCGCTTCGCGCTGCCCGCGCAAGCGGACAGCAACCACGTGTCCTGCGACGAGGACTCGTCTGCCGAATCACCGTTCGAGGCAGCGCCACCCACGACCGATAACGTCGCTCCCGACGAGGAACCGTCGCGGGCATCGGAAGCGGCGTGCAGTACAAGTGACGCAGATCGTCCTGTGGAAGCTACTGACCGTGCTGAAAGTGGCGGAGCTGTCGAAAATGCACCAGAGGATAGAAGCGCAGAGAATGGGCCTGTAGACTGCCCCAATCAGGACTGTACTGTAGACAGTGCTAATGGAGAGATGGATGTACGGAATGTGGAAGAAAAAGGTAGCCTTGAGCAGTACTGTTACTCCGAGAAAGATCAAACTGTCCAGGACAGTCAAGACATCGAGGGGGAAGGGGAAAATACAGCGAAAGAAGATGATAAGGGTGGTCAAGTTGAGTGTATAAAGGCTGAACGGGAAGAAGAGAGAGAGGAGCAGGAGGAGGAGGACTGCCACAGCAGCGACGAGTCGATGTCGTCTACGGCTTTGCAGCGCCTCGAATCCCTCTCGCAGGGCCCGTTCGGCGGCCCAGAGCTGAACTTTTCCGGGTGTCCGTCGAGCCCGGCGAGGTCTCAAGGCTCTTCCTCTAACGATTCACCCGGAGAGGACGCCCACTACTTCTACCCGGAGACCGGCAGCTTCATAGGCCCCATGGACGTGCCCATCGACAAGGACAACCCGCGCCGCTGCACCGCCTGCGGGAAAGTCTTCCAGAACCACTTCGGGGTGAAGACGCACTTCCAGAACGTGCACCTTAAGCTGATGCACAAGTGCACGGTGGAGGGGTGCAACGCCGCGTTCCCTTCGAAGCGCAGCCGCGACCGCCACAGCGCTAACCTCAACCTGCACCGCAAGCTGCTGTCGACGTCGGCGGACAGCCCCGGCGGGTCGTCGCCATCGGCGGCCGCGGTGGCGGCGGCGTCCTTCTTCATGGACAAGTCCTCCCCGCTGGCGGCGTCGCTGGCGGCCAACCCGTCGCTGCACGGCGAGTTCCTGGCGCGCCTGTACGCCGAGTCGCACGCGCTGCCGCTCGGCCTGGAGGCGGCGTTCAAAGGGTTACCTCCGCCGCCACCCCCGCAGCAGCTGGTGGAGCACCTGCTGCTCAACGGCGAGTGCCTGGGCCCGCCCCCGCAGACGCCCCCGCAGCAGCAGATGGTACTGCCGCCGCTCGGGTTCCCCGGCTTCTCCGGACACTTGCTGGCGGCCGCCGCAGACGCCGGCGAGGGCGGCGCGCGGGGTTCGTCGATGTCGTCGTCTCCGCCGTCGGGCTGGAGCCTCGAGGACGACCCGCCGGCGGCGGACTGCGACGGCCGCTACCCGTGCGCCTTCTGCGGGCAGCCACTGGCGGACGCGTCGGCGCTGAAGGACCACTACGAGTGCCGACACGCCATGGAGCTGTCTCGCTGCGCCACCTGCGGCAAGCTCTTCACGTCGGGCGAGCGGTTGCGGCAGCACGCGGACGCCGCCCACGGCACCGCCGGGCCTGCGGGGGCGGCGAGGCTAGCAGCCTGCTCGTGACGCCCCACCCCCTCTGCCTCCTCCCCCAGCCCCTGGTGGTGACCGGCGCACCCTACCTTGTGCAATAGCCACTCGCTTTCCGCTACCGAACAGTGGCCAGGCTCCGCAGCGCGGACTGCGTATCAGTAACCTGACAAGAAACACTGTGCTCTCGAGTAAAGTGTGGAAGACGTGCAAACAGATTAGAAAGGTTTAACAACCGTTTGTATACGATATAAGATACAATAAATAGTTATTATCTATCATTACGACATTTTCCATAACTATAAATCAGAGAAATTACTTGCCACATTTGTGGCACTCGTTCATATCGAAATACTTACAAGATTTTAAGATCAATATGTAGAAATACTATTATCCCACGAATAAAATTTATTTATATCTGTTTTTCTGTCACAAATACCTGCTTATTAAAATATACTATTTTATTTAATTCCCTGAAAACCAGTCTTCCTGTATTTGTCTACGAAAAGTGAAGGTGAAACAAGTTCTAAGTGCAACTTGTTTTACAAATCTACTGTGTTCTTGGTACTCTGTTAAATGGCTCTAGACTTCAGCCAGGTGCTAAGGCACGGAGAAAGAAACATGCTGTAGTACATGGCGCATGCTGTTCGGGCAAGGCTGTACTTTGCTATCAAGTTTAAAAATGTTTAATGTACTACCTGGGTACTTATATGCTTCAGTCTTCTGTGTGTCCATCATCTCTTCCCTCCTCTGCTTATCTATCTCCTACTGCAGATAAACGATGGCACGCCAAATTCACAGAAACATTTACAGCAGTAGGGTAAGGTGGTACAATTCTGATCATTTCGGACAAATGTTATTGTAACTGGAAATATATCGAGAAAAGAAATAATTTTAGCTATGTAACACAAATATTAGACAATTACAAATGTTGTTATAAATACAAAAAAAAGGTTACAGAATTGAGGAAAGTCGATCGAAAATGTACCGAAGAAGTATTGTGATCACTGGTAAAATTTTGATCACTAACATCTTCCACATAAAAAAGCACTTTTTCCCTCGGTCATCAACGCATACCTCGTGGTACCGAACATTGCACTTTTGGCAGCGAATCCAGTCTCCCTTAACTAGGAAATTTATAAGAGCACGTTAGACTAAGTAACTTTACTTACCTCTTAACAGGAAAAAATTATATATATATGTATACTTGGAAAAAAAAACCGGAGGAGCTATAAAACCCTGCTACACCACAACGCCGCAAATTATATTGATCGGAATTGTACCTATACGGAATTAGTAGCACCCTACCCTACGTATTTAATCCAATCTTCCATTAGTCTATCGCCTCCTTCCCCCTCCATCAGTTCATCAGTTCCTCATTCCTCAACCATCCAACTATCTCCTATTCCCCATATTACAGTTCATTTCCACCTTCCCAATATGTAGGAGAATTTACAAATATCTGCCAACTTTCATGGTGATGTGTGATACGTATCGAAATTAATTTTCGGATCATAAGAACCTTTTGTAAGATAAAACCGGTCGAGGTGTCGTAGTGGTAGTACAGTGAACTGTAATTCGGAATAACGTTGGTTCAACTCGGCTGCTTCCATCCCGAGTTAGGTTTTCCGTGATTTCCACTCCAGTGAAACATCTGGATGGTTTAGCTCGAAGATCACGGCCGATTTCCTTCTCCAATCTTGACTAACACTATCCTAGTGTATACTCCGACTCTAATGACCCTAATTTTCCTTCTTTTCCTGTTTGCATGAAAAATATGATAGTATGCACAATAACTGTGAAATACAATTGAAAACTCTCGATTCAAACCGGTTACAAAGAGAACACGGCTATAACGGGTTGTTTCCTGTGGTATGTGCATATTTCTCTTAAGTAACATACTTCTCATCCTTGCTTAAGGTTACAAATGTATATGCATGTACCTCGTACATAACGTACAGCCTCTGTTGGCAACAAAATTTTTCAAGACTTTTTGTACAGTAGAAAGATATCTGTTGTTGCAATATATCAACCTCGTACATTTTTCTATCTCTCCTTCCGTCAACAACAAATGCACAGACTCCTCACCCATTGTAACCATAGCGTATTGCCACATTGCCACTACTATAGTGACTACAATCACAGAACTCGTCAACAGTACACGAGATGTATTACGAAGTGCACGCACTGTAGAGTAGCACGGTCAGTGAAAGTAAAGTGTTAATGTTTGATGGAAATAAGGAAGTGATTCTTGAAATCGAGAATTTGACATTGTACATTAAACAGTCCAAACAACCAGAAAGAACAAGGATAAACTGTGTTTTAACAAAATAAGTCTAAAATCAGGTGGAGTGATTTGGATGAAGCGGTACTTAGGTGGTATGAGCAACAGGAAAGCAACAATGTACCCATTACCGAACCTCTCCTTTTTCGTAAAAGCAGAAACATCGCAAGATATTAAAATACACGGATTTGATGTGCGGCAGTGGCAGGTGTGACAAATTCAAACAGCGTCACGGCATTATTTTTGGAAAAGTGAGCGTTGGCTGGTGAAGTCAACATTGTGAATGCTGAAACAGTCCCACAACTGTTCATTACCGTACGGCCTACAATTAGTGAAGGGTAGACTAAGAAGAAGGTGACATCTTTAAAACAGATGAGACTGGAATTTTTTTAATACTTAAACCTGGTGAAATTCTTTAATTCCCGGATGGAAACTGTGTTGGTGTCAAATTATTAAAGAAGGAATAAAGTTCTCGTTTGTGCTAATGTAAATTTTAATGAGATGAAAAAAAACAGCTCTTTGTAGTTAAATATAAAAGTCCTAGTTGTTTTAAGCATGTAAAAAATCTGCCAGTGTAATACACAGATAATAAAACGTCTTGAATGACATCTGAGCTCTCTGAAACTGAATTAAGGTACAGGGATCGATAGCTTAGATGTCAGCAAAAGAATACACTGGTTCTTGTAGACAACTGTCCACCATATCCTGTAGCCTCTGGTCTGGAGAGGCCAAAGTGTCTGTGAAGTTAGTGAGGGAGAGAAAGAAGAAAGAAATACAATGACTGTCCCTACAGTGAGTGACGCTGTAGAAGTTATTAGAACCGTGAACATGTTCTATAAACCTAGGGGAGGGATCAATCAACTTGCAAATGGAATAATGAACATAGAACGTAATTTAGAAATTAAGGTTGAGGCAAATAGTCAGCAGCTAAAATACTGATTATTTCACTCCTAAATAAAGAAGTTTGGTGAGCTTAAAAGTGAATACTATGAACGTCTTTAAAATAAGAAAAAAGCTAAATAAATTTGTTCTTCTCCATTTTTCACCACAATAGACTGAAAATACTGATCTTGCTTGCTACAACATTAGTTTCTGTAGACATAATAATCAAAGTTCTTTGAATATTGTTATCGCCAGGTTTCCCTGTATGTCATTCTTACCCTAAGCTATGATCGAGAGTGGATTCGAAACTAATAATTTTTTCTACGATACATGTGTTCCAAAGGAACAGATAATTGTGATGGTATCGCAACCGTACTTATTATATTAATTAATCAATTATTCATTCGCCATTTCCGAATTCTGCCGACATTAGCTGCAATTCTTAGGTAAATTTGTGTCCGATCGGGACTCGAACACGGGTCTCCCTTTTTTTGCGAGCGGTCGCCTTAACAACTCGGCCACCTGAAATGGCAAATGAATAATTGATTAATTAATATATAATGATTTTTTTGCAATCTGACCAATTTCTCCAACTTTCTTTTGTAAGTGTCTCGACTTTCGGTTTTCTTGAACAATTTTTAAGCCATATTGGCCAAAACAGAAAAAGAAGTACACGTATCTACCGATCGAGTCATTAATTAGGTCTTGAGTTCACACAAAAATTCCATACAAAAGAGCACTTTCAGTTATTCCAGAATTTTTCATTTTTCTGGACAACTTTTTAAAATTCTTTGCGTGACAGTTACAGACACAACAAAAGTGATGGACTCTCATACAAATAGGAAAATACTTTTTATTTACTTAGAAGAAAAGCGTCTTTTATCGACTAAGTTCAGTTTAAAAAACCAATGCAGTATTATTGTATTCTGTTATAAATTCAGTGCCTCCCTATTAAAGGCACTCGGAAAAATGACTTTCTTCTTTTCATTATGTTGAAAAGTCACATCGTTGACATGGCGGCTGTGTAAATAATATAAACAGATTCTTTTAGAGACGAAATCAGCAATTAACGGCTCTAATAATACCGTACTGCATATTCACACAAGCAGCGGCTTAACCTGTTTCGAATCAATAGTTTCAGCTTGGTCGTTCACACATATATCATATCTGTCGTTGCTTACGTTTGTTCTAAAGAGAAGGCCACTGACAACAAATACAAACGCCGTAAAATATAATTTAGAGAAGAACAGTTGTCTGAAAATCATAAGGCCGGCTTGAAGCAGGTTAGAGCAATTTATAGTGAAAATGAACAGCCTTATTAAGAGGGTTTTTTTTTTTTTTTTTTTCTTTCTCATAGAAAATCAGTTTGTGTGATCTTTCTTTTTGCCAGTTTTATCCAGTAAATGACCTTAAAATTTATTAATTTTCTAAAGTTTCTAATTATTTTCTGCAGTGAGATGCATAATTGTGTGAAATGAGAATACCTTTTGCAGTTTTTGAATGCAAATCATTAATATTTAAACAGAGGGATACTAGTTTTTTTTAATTCTCAAGGTAAGTATCAGATTTGTTACATAGTTTAATTTCAACTCTTCGTACGTACCATTCAAGGCCCAAGACGCCGTATAGTTTACAGCGGAGGGTATCATTAACGACGTGACTTCAGAAATCCATTATAAAGTACACCAGAAAAAGTATATTTGGAAGCAGACATTTTACAGTGGGTACATCAGCTTAAGTGTTAATCTAAATCTAATACAGAATCCGTCTCGCCAACAGGCAGTAGTCTAACAATTATTGACTACATTCTCCAACATATTTAACCATATGTGTGTACTACTTGACATCTTTCGAAAATACTTGGAATAATACGTGATGTTGTTTTATTGTGTATTGTGAAACCATACAGCAAAATATGTGGTGAGTGCACTAAATACAGGTTTTATATCCAAGCTTCGTATCGAAAACAACCTTTCCTACCGCTTTTGGTTTAAATTCATGTTCTGTGAAACATTAACGTTAAATTAAATGGAGAACGTCACATTGAATGTAGATGCTATCACCTGGAATACACTAGTCAAAAGTTGTTATTCAAACTGAGCATCTTAACATTGGAACACTTCTTCACGTGTTCCGCCGATTCGCTAATGTTATTTAAAAATATTGATGCTAATCAAAACGACAACAGCATTGAAAAAAAAAAAAAGAAAAACCGAAACACTACAAAGTAATGTACGTGTTTGAAATGGGTATTTGCTATTTTAATGAAGAAAAATTTGATTTAGGTCCACAGCTTTTAGTGTTATGTTATTACACTTTTGGCTATAGGCGTGATGTTTTTCTAAATTATGTGTGTTGTTTTTATCATGAAACTGTTTTCTTAACTGTATACCCAGTTTGCTTCCTTTTTGAGACACTGTAATGCACATCGTCGTCTGTGTGTTGCGACAGCATAGCAAAGTTAACTTGGCTTGGTTGTTTGTTGACATCACGTCAGCCGTTTCCTAGAATTGCCAGACGATGAACACAGCGTTGATGATACATTCCGGTCGTAGCCTGCAAACGAGTTAGTGTGGTTCTCGCACATAAACATTACTTCCTTGTATAGCGGTTGATAACATTATAACATAAGGTTGTCTTATATAAAATAGGAACAGGAACAGAGATTTTTTCCCTAAAAGAAGTATCGAAATATTAGTCCACGCATCCACTATCCCCTAAAAGTTGAACAAAATTTCTCAATTATTAAATTTTCTGATAAAATCTGATAGTCGACTCCACATATCAAATATATATTTCCAGATGTATTTTGAGAGGGAATCTGGCTAAAGACTAAATTCAGTTTAAAGTTCACTAATTAGTTTGCCTTTATTTTAGCTGAAAAGTATACGATGAACAGATACTGAGGAAACGGGATGGTACAGTAGTATCCGTATACCTTGTATGTTAGAAGAATACACATCCATATGTACGTAATATTACTTATGTAAGTGTTCTAGAAATGCACCACGATTTTAACATGTAGTAGTGCACTAAGAAGGCAAGTAAGTGTTATAATTACTGATCTAGCGAAGTACAGAGAAAAAATATATAAAATGGCAATTGCAAGGAAAGCATAGCAGAAGATGAGAAATTTGTTAGCACCTAATACTAATTTAAAAGTTACAGAAGCCATTTCTGAGTGCATTTGGCTGCAAACATTTGTAGCCTCTTATGGAACTGAAAGTGGATGATAAGTACTTTGGACAAGAGGAGACTAGAAGCTTTTGTAACTACTGAAGATTAGATAGTTAGAGAGCGTAACCAATCCACATCTACATGGAATACTCTGCAAATCACATTCAAGTGCCTGGAAGAGGGTTCATCGAACCACCTTTATACTATTTGTCTCCCATTCCATTCTCGAATAACGCGCGGGAAGAAAGAACACCTGAATTTCTCCGTTCGAGCTCTGATTTCTCGTATGAGAAAGTGCTGAACAGAAATGGGGAGAAATGAAATTTGTGGAATAATTTGACTAGACATTCTGAGAAATCAAGAAAGCGTTAATTTCGTACTGGAGGGAAATGTGGGGACAAAATCATGAGGGAGGCCAAGAGTCGAGTACAATGAGCTGGAGAAGCAGATGACGATTGCATTAGAGACGAAGAAACGTGCACAGCGGAGAGCTGCATCGACTCAATCGTATAGCTGGAAAACGCACTATCAAATGATTTTTTGAAGTGGAATAGTCTTAATGAGAATTTAAAAAGTCATTGTGAAAGAGAATTTTATTAATATGACAATCTCGAAAGAACAATCATAGCAAATATGGAAAATGTATGATTAACTGAAACAGCACGTACAAATGTCTGAAGGTTGTGGTATTGAGGTTGAGTGTCGTGTTATAACAAACACTTGAACTCCGATGGATAGTAACAGATTGATGCATTTTGTGTGACTGACACCTTTTAATGCAATCGTATAGTTAAGGTTGAAAACAAGTAAACTTCTTTTTTCTACTGATTTTTGTTTATATCACAGTAATTTTCACCTTCACTGGTCTGTCTTCATTGGCAAACTTTAACTAGGGACTGGTAAGAACTTGTTGTACGTAGTTGTCTGAGCGCAAACAAATATGAAAACTTACAAAACAAATGTCATGACAGCAATACAGTGCTTTGTCGGAAACTGTCATTTCAGAAACCTGCCTGTAATAGAATTGTTTAAAAAGAATTAACTATCAAATAACAAAGTATTACACAATGCTTGTGGCTGGATTCCTTATTCAAATTATATTCCTAATAAAATACAGTACCTAACTACAAATACATATTTATCGAGATCTCCCCACAGAGAATGAACAGTAATTTATCCTTTTTGTCCCCGTGCTGTTTTATCTGTGCATCATGTAACTCCATAAATAGGTGCACACGCACACACACCACTCTGCAGTGGTTCACCCATCCAAGCTAATTTGTCCTTCTGTGCAAAATGCCATTTTGGCAATGTTACAGACGAATGCTTCCTAGTTCGAAAGGACACGTGAGCTAATGAAAAACCGGGGGTGTTCCACAACAGCCAGACAAATTTCCAAACTTTTCATATTAACCTGTAGTACACTACATCTTGAATATCACTTATCGTTGCGCTACTGGAATAAAATAAATCAGTGCCTAAATCCAACGTGAACTTACTAATGGCGTCGACTGGAAGCACGCCATTTTGTTGAATGAGTTGAGGTAATCGTTAATTTATATTAATATGTAATTTTCACATACGACTATTCTGGGATTATTTCGTAGACGATTTCCAGGTTTTACAATGTTCTATACAATAAGAATCTAGGTATGGCAACTTTCTCAAATAAAGGAACAAATATGTAAGTAAATGAATATAAAATAATTACAGCCCTGACTTTCCAAATATCACTTTAAATATGAACCATTGACCCATACAGGTTAAATATTTTCACATCTTAATGAACAGCATTCGCATCCAGTAATAGGAGGGCCAAAAATAAAACACTAATGCTGAACCAATGTGAAGTTCGCATTTTTCGTAGCATCAACATTGTCACACGCCATTGCCATCTAGCATGTTTTTGCACAGTAGTCAAAGGAGGTGGAAAAGTGCACGATGGTCACATAGCCCATACCGTAATAAATGCCACAGATTGTCACCTGTGAAAGTGTACGATGTGTTTAACTGCCCTAGTTTTGCTCCAGGGACGAGGAAGACGCAGATCTGTCCTGCTTGCCATTCGGATGAGGTGTGACATTTCCAGGGGAGTGGGGGGGGGGGGGGGGGAGTGTCACGGTCTTCTACGAACGATTCTGTACATATCCTGTGGATTCTGCTTAATCACTTCGTCCTACAAAAATAGCAATTTCTCGCATTGTTGCAATACATTATCTCATTCCTTAATGGGCCCCCTTTCAGACTCACTTATTAGGCCTTGCGGTTCGCACATTCATCTGCTGTGCATACTGCGCCTCTGATCAAGTCATACTGGTCCATATTCCAGTTATAGGAGGACAAAAACTAAAACACTGATGTTGAACCACTGTGCAGCAAGGTTGAATGGTAATCTTTCTGCCGAATATAGTAAGAGAGTCGCTCCGAAAGTAATGCCCCCATTTTTATCCACGGAAGTTAGAGAATTACGTAAATCACAATGACACAGATAAATGGAGGCTATCATTTTTCAGCGTAGTCACCATCATTTGTTTTGTACTTTGCCAATGATGAACCAGAGCCTGAGTACCGCGCTTGTAAAAACCAGCTGACGCGAAGTATTTCCGTACAGCTCTAACAAAAGCATCCGAGTCTGGAAAATATTTACCACGTAGTCCATCTTTCTCATTCCCGAAGCGATAGATGTCTGAAGACGAGTCTCTACGGTGGATGTGGTAAAACAGTCTAGCCGAAATTTGCAATGAGTTGCGACATCGCAGAACTGGTGTGGGACCTGGCTTTATCATGTTTCAGCTTAATCTCTGTTATCTTGTGGCATACTAATTTGGTAAATATTGCGGGCACGGAAAGAGCGACTGATGTGCGTCTTTTACAGAATGGAACGGTAGTCAAGGACTCGTATTGTTAGCCAATAAAAAGATTGTAAAAATAGCTAAAAAGTGTATTTTTTTACGCAAACATAAAATTTTTCAAATAGAACAATGGTCGTTTCTATCATGCACTAGAATGTGTGACTCCAGCTGTGTACAAAGAATTTTTAATGACATTTTTATCACGTTTAGTTTGGCAGTACACCCGTTCAGAGTTTTGGGGGCGAAGGCTACTACAGCGTAGCTGACTGGCTGGTGGTCATGGGACAGTGGTCCGTGCCCCAGGAGCTAGCCAATCAGTCAGTCAGCTACGCTATCGCAGTCTCCACCCCTGAAACTTTTAACGGTTGTAGCTGCCAAACTAAACGTCATAAAAATGTCATTCAAAATTCTTTGTACACAGCCGGTGGCAAAAATTACAGTGCATGATAGAAACGACCATTGTTCTATTTAAAAAACTGTATGTTTGCATAAAAATACACTTTCTATGTAATATTACAATCTGTTTTTTGGCTAAAAACACGAGCCTCTGCCTACCAATCTATTCTGTAGAAACCGCTCATCAATCGCACTTTACGTTTCCGCAATATTTGCGGTGCAAGTGTTAGGTGGTTCAACCTGTATTCAACCACCAGGACATCGAAAATAACTACTAGCTGACTGTCCCAGATGACTGTGCACATCACTTTACCTGCAGACGACAGATAATTCGCAAGCCACCATTCCATCGATCGTCTATTAAATACTGGCCTATTGTTGTGCCTCGACGTGTCATCTTTGGAGATGACGCTATTACGAAAACTGTCACATCCAACTTCATAAAGTCGACCAGGTTCCACTTGATGCGTTTTTTGTTCTTCTGGATGCATCCACGGAAACCATTTCACTCGGACTATCCAATTACCAAGATGTTTCAAAGTATCTTCCAAGGCATTACAGCAGACATTAAGATTTGAGCACAATACGCACGGATAAGCTGATCAAGAAGCGCTTGACTGCGAAGAGTCACCGCTTTGCTGGGAGGACCGGGCTGTGGCTTGCCATGCACAACGTTGAAAAATGCCGAACCCATTGCCTCGCATTGTTTACGTCTATTGAATCGTCTCCACACACCTGTAGCAAGCTTCAGCGGGCTTAAATCGGCGCAATTTCTTCACGAGTCCGTATCAGACTTCATTCAAGAGCAGTCCTCTGCAGGGAATTCAGCTTTCTGGCGCTAACTATCACAGATCAACGGTACAACCTGCGAATGAATGGAGAATTTTCAAACAATACCATTGCACCAAGCACATCTGGCGTTAACATCTAAAGTGACCACAAAACAAAAGCAGGAATTTCTTTCGGTACGAGCCTTGCTGTTATATGCCAGTACAAGACAGATACAGCGGTAATACGCTCTAAGGCTCTATGCAGGACACTTCAAAAATATTTCGCAAAACGTGAACAAAATAGCACAGTTCAACAAAGCTAAGTGTTGATTTTAGAATTTTTGGGAAACAAAATGGCGGATGCTTCAGCTCGTACTTATAGGAGCCTTAATACTCTCTCTCTCTTGGTGGAGAACGCTTGAATCATCATCGGTACAAGTAATAACCTTCAGGTGGCAACTGTCGTCATAGGATCAAAACTGACGTCATCTTTCTGGATTTACTAATTTTTCCTCCGTTCGTGTGTGTAAAAAATCATTATATAAATACGATAACACGAAAATTATGCTACAGATTACTAATTTATTCGCACAAGAAGGCCAATGAAAGTTACATGATTCGAAAGTTTGTTTGTCGTAGATTTCACGAATATAAATATTATGTGTGCAATTAGCCATTAACAGTGGTAAAAGGAAGTAGAAATTTTCCTATCTACAGCTTGGATCAAGTTCTACATTCTTCAGCAATCAACTCACTGGTTGGCTATTCGCCTCGACCAAAGACGCTGTAATGCAGCGTATCTGCAGTATTAAAATAACGTATTAAACTAAGTGAATATCGAAAGATGGACTGCTCCCAATTCACTTTCTTGTGGCGTTCAAATACTTCATTTTCGCAGTATTTAAGAGTGGTTATAGGAAATGGATGTTTTCATATGAATGCCGATATAAAGGATGATGCGCCGGGAGAGGCATCTAGCGGTGCTCGGGTGGGACTTCGAAGTCGAGAATACCGATATAAATGATGATGCGCCGGGAGAGGCATGTAGCGGTGCACGGGTGGAACTATGAAGTTGACATGTTGTCAGCTCTGGAACTCTGAATATCGCAGTATCGAAATAACATTATTTCTAGACGTTGTATAAATATACGAACACCGAAATTGTAGTTCCATTTCAAATATTAGGCTAATGAAAGTTATATGATTCGAAAATGGCATGAGAAGTATATACTTCCGTTTTTATTTGTTGTTATGGTATCAGGCATTTTCCTTAACACGTAAAAATACAAAGATACCGTTTCATACCTCCCAGTGCCGGTTAAATTTTCCCAAAAATCCCAGCGGCCTCCTACGATAATGTTGGCAACAAATGCTGAATAGTGAGAATCCTGGGAGTCTTCATTTTAGCCAATCGATTGACAACGTTGATGTTTTCTCATGGAATCTTCGCTTTACGAGGGCAATCATTTTTACTGAGCGGACGAGGGTACATACAAGAACCTGTCAACCATAAAGCAAGAACAGCATTATTTGTTTACTTCATGCGTTATAGGTCCCCTACTCTTCCTCGTGTTTCAAAAAAATGTTCAAATGTTTGTTAAGCTTATGGGACTTAACTACAGGGTCATCAGTCCATAAACTTACAAACTACTTATCAACTACCTTATACTGAGGACGGCACAAATATCCATGCCCGAGGGGGGATTCGAACTCCCGACCGTAATGGCTGTGCAGGCCGTGACTGGAGCGCCTCAGTCCCCTCGGCCACCGCGGCCGGCTTCCTCGTGTTTATAAACGATTTAGAAGACAATCTGAATAGCTCCCTTAGACTGTTCGCGGATGATGCTATCGTTTATCGGTTAGTGAAGTCAACAGAGGATCAAACGCAACTGCAAAGCGATTTAGACGAAATTTCTACTTGGTGCGAAAATTGGCAATTGACACTAAATAAAGAAAAGTGTGAAGTAATACACGTGACCAGTAAAAGAGCTCCGTTGAACTTCAATTACCGATAAATCAGTCAAACCTTAAGGTCGTAAATTCTACCAAATACCTAGGAGTTACAATTACGAACAACTTTGACTGGAGAGAACACATAGAAAATATTGTGGGGAAGGCGAATCAAAGGTTACGTTTCATTCGCAGAACACTTCGAAGATGCACCAGCTCCACCAAAGAGACTGCTTACATCACACTTGTGCGTCTTCTCCTGCAGTACTGTTGCCCCTTGTGGGACCCTCACCAGGTGGGACTGACGGAAGACATTGAGAAGGTTCAGAGAAGGGCAGCTCGTTTTGTTTTATCACGTTACGGGGGGGAAAGCGTCACGGAAATTTTGCACGAATTGGGGTGGAAAAGAAAGACGTTATTCATTGCGGCGTGATCTGTTTGCGAAGTTTCAATCACCGACTTTTACTTCTGAATGTGAAAATATTTTGCTAGCACCCGCCTACTTAGGGAGACATGACCATCCCAATAAAATAAGAGAAATCAGATCGAAAACGGAACGATTTAGGTGTTCTTTCTTCCCGCGCGCTATTAGAGAATGGAACGGTAGAGAAAGGTTATGGAAGTGGTTAATGAACCCTCTGCCAGGCACTTAAATGTGATTTGCAGAGTATCTATGTAGATGTAGATGTAGATGTAGACATGGTCTGTACGATACACTAATCGAGTCATTCTATGCGGTTCGAAAAAATGGGCTAAGATTTTCTATCGTGTAGTTGATGTTGCCAACATAATCACGCGAGGCCGCCGACATGATACGTAAAATTTTACCCCCAGTGACCTTTATAAGCACATTTGGTCGATTTTCGACCACAGGCAATACTAGTTATTATTAATACTACAGGTAATGGTCGTGCCCTACCAACACGTGAAGCACTGGAGGTGTCATGACGCTTCTAGAGACACCACTTTTTAGAGCTGTTGGGCCCGCCAGCGGCTAGTCTAGCGTTGTGGTGTCGGTGCCGCGCTAGGCGGCGGCGTCTATTCGTGGCGCGCTATTTGCGCCGGGCTTATCTAGCATCTCGCGGCAGGCGGGCCGAGCACTGCCTGAGTCACCGCCGCTGCATCTGCATCTACGGCCGCATTACTCATCCCCCACTCTGTCCACGGTTTATTGCGGCACCAGGGTCAATGCTGCCGTCCCTCCATCTGATAATACGGTCTACAAGGGTTGTCTCCGTGGTACACAACACAGGTTACATCACTCGAAAATATTCAAATGTCTGTAAATCTATGGGACTTAACTGCTGTAGTTGTCAGTCCCTCGCTTACAAACTAATTAAGGTGGAATGTGTGCTATACTGACAAATCATCATCATTATCATCATCATTAGAAACTAATTATTCCTTTCAGCGTTCAGTCTGGAGCATAGTACCTCTAATAAAATTCCTCCATGATCCCCTATTCAATGTTAACATTGATGCCTCGTCTGATCTTATGCCGTTTACTTCAAAATCGCCGGCAGCGGTGGCCGAGGGGACTGAGGCGCTCCAGTGACGGTCTGCACGGCCACTACGGTCGGGGGTTCGAATCCCCCCTCGGGGATGGATATTTGTGCCGTCCTTAGTATTAGCTAATTCATAAGTAATTTGTAAGTTTAGGGACTTATGACACCGTAGTTAAGTCCCATAAGCTTAACAAACATTTGGACATTTTTACTTCAAAATCATTTTGCACCGAATCTAAGTACTACCTTGACTTCTCTTACCCTCCGCTGTCGAGCTCATGAATCTCTTAGGTAACCTTGTTTCTCCTATGAGTGTAACATGAGCCCTCCATCTAATTCTGTTCGCTCTAACTGCTTCATCTATGTTGTTCATTCCCGATTTTTCTTTGATTTCCTCATTATGGACACCCTCCTGCCATTCTTCCCATCTATTAGTACCTGCAATCATTCTTGCTACTTTCATATCTGTAACCTCTACCTTATAAATAAGGTAACCTGTATCCACCCAACTTTCACTCCCATACAACAAAGCCGGCCGCGGTGGCCGAGGGGACTGAGGCGCTTCAGTCACGGTCTGCACGGCCACTACGGTCGGGGGTTCGAATCCCCCCTCGGGCATGGATATTTGTGCCGTCTTAGTTCGTAAGTAGTTCGTAAGTAGTTTGTAAGTTTAGGGACTGATAACCTCGTAGTTAAGTCCCATAAGATTTACAAACATTTGAACATTTTTATTTTGGGGAATGTGTGCTACACTGACAAATCATCATCATCATCATCATCATTAGAGACTGATTATGCCTTTCAACGTTCAGTCTGGGGCATAGTACCTCTAATAAAATTCCTCCATGATCCCCTATTCAATCCTAACATTGATGCCTCGTCTGATGTAATGCCTTTTACTTCAAAATCATTTTGCACCGAATCTAAGTACTAACTCGACTTCTCTTATCCTCCGCTGCCGAGCTCATGAGTGTCTTAGGTAACCTTGTTGCTCCCATGCGTGTAACATGAGCCCACCATCTCAGTCCGTTCACTCTAACTGCTTCATCTATGGTGTTCATTCCCAATTTTTCTTTGATTTCCTCATTATGGACACCCTCCTGCCATTCTTCCCATATATTAGTACCTGCAATCATTCTTGCTACTTTCATATCTGTAACCTCTACCTTATGAATAAGGTAACCTGTATCCACCCAACTTTCACTCCCATACAACAAAGTCTGTCGAAAGATAGAGCGGTAAACTGCTAGCTTAGTCTTGGTACTGACTTTCTTCTTGCAGAAGAGAGTAGATCTTAGCTGAGCGCTCACTGCATTAGCTTTTCTGCACCTCGATTCCAGTTCTTTCACTATGTTGCCATCCTGTGAGAAAATACATCCCAGGTACTTGAAACTGTCTACCTGTTGTAACTTTGTTCCTCCTATTTGACACTCAATCCGTTTAAATCTCTTTCCCACAGATATTACTTTTGTGTTGGAGATGATGATCTTCATATCATAATCCTTGCACCTCTGATCGAGCTCTGAAACATTGGTTTGCAAGCTTTCAATCGAATCGGCCATTGCCGGCCGCGGTGGCCGAGGGGACTGAGGCGCTCCAGTCACGGTCTGCACGGCCACTACGGTCGGGGGTTCGAATCCCCCCTCGGGCATGGATATTTGTGCCGTCTTGGGATTAGCTAGTTCATAAGTAGTTTGTAAGTTTAGGGACTGATGACCCCGTAGTTAAGTCCCATAAGCTATACAAACATTTGAACATTTTTTGAATCGGCCATTACAACTAAGTCATTCGCATATGCGAGACTGCTTATTTTGTTTTCACTTATTTTAACCCCGCAGTGCCAGTCTACTGTTTTCATCATATGATCCATGAATAGCATGAACAACAGTGGTGACAGGTTACGGCCTCAGCCTTGTCTTACCCCTGAAACTATCATGAGCTTAATTTTCCATCTACTCTAACTGCTGCCTGACAGTCTACGAAAAGCCCTTTGATTACCTGCAGAAGTTTGCCTCCTATAACATAATCTTGAAGAACTGACAGTAGCTTCCTCCTAGGAACACGGTCATAAGCCTTTTCCAGATTTATGAAACATAGATACAATTCCCTGTCAAATATATATTTTTTTATTTTGGATGCATTTAATAGTGAAATGTATTGACAACTGAATCCCAAAGTTTCACTTAAAAATCGCACTACATATGAGGAAAAAAGAAATATTTACGTTGTTTGATGTTTTCCGTCTACGCACCCAGTCGCAACTTTTTCTGATGCCTTAGTCGGATCTTCATAATTATTACTGCATTTGCGTTTGGCAAGCAAACCTTCGAACAAAACGACAAGAAGGCCTTGATGTATTACTCTTGTCTTTTTGGCGATCACTGACCAGCTTATTATCGGTAGTTCTGCCATGTGGAATTACATGTTTTGATTTTCCTCTAAAAACATAATTGCTTCAATGAATCAATTTTGTGACTCTCATATGGCCTAAGCTACATTGGTGTGGAAAGGGAAGGGAGAAATTTGCTGTGAGGGATACTGAATATGTCACCTCCTGTCATAGGTTCACGGAGATGAATAGTGAATTACTGACGGCAGGCCCAGATGGATGTTGTTGTTGTCCGGAGACTGGTTTGATGCAGCTCTCCACCCTACTCTAGCATGAGAAAGCCTCTTCATCTCCTCATAAGAACGGCAACCTACATCCACTTGAATTTGCTTACTATATTCATCTCTTGGTCTCCATCTGCGATTTTTACCCCACACACTTTCCTCCAACGCTAGATTCACAATTCCCTGATGTCTAAGAATGTGTCTACCAATCGATCCCTGCTTTTAGTCAAGGTATGCCATAATTTCCTTTTCTCCCCAATTCTGTTCACTACCTCCTCATTAGTTAAGCGATCCACCCACCTAATCTTCAGCATTCGTCTGTAACACCACATTCAAAGCGCCTATATCCTTTTCTGCCCGAACTGTTTATCGTCCATGTTTCACTCACATACAAGGCAACACTCCACATAAATGACTTCAGAAAGATCTTCCTTATGCTTAAATTAATATTAGATGTTAACAAATTACTCTTTTTCAAAACGCTTTTCTTCCCATTGGCATTCTGCATTTTATATCCTCTGTCCTGCAAACATCATATTTATTTTACTGCCCAAGTAACAAAACCCTTTTACCACCTTTATTGATTCGTTACCCAAAGGGATAACAATTCAAAATGTTCAAATGTTTGTGAAGCTTATGGGACTTAACTGCGGGATCATCAGTCCCTAAACTTACAAACTACTTCTAAGCTACCTTCTACTAAAGACAGCACAAACATCCATGCCCGAGGGAGGATTCGAACCCCCAACAGGGAACGGTCTCGCGAATCGCATCATAATGCCTCAATGCGCTCGGTGTCTCTGCCGCAGCGGATAACAATTCCTCCACCCACAAGAAATGCATTCATGAATGTATCATGAACGGTACAAGTCCTTGTTTGAGAAACTCCTGTCCTACTAAGGAAGTACGTCCATGGAAAAACACTCATTCCGAATGCATCTCTAAAAGCGCTGGCCCAAGACAACATTGTCATCATCTACAGTTGTCATGCAAACTACATAGAATGCTGTGATTGTTTCTAATGATGTAAAAATACGGCCAGTGAAATTGTTACTGCTTTAGACCTTCAGAAATGGTGCATTCACTCTACCAAATTTTAAGGAAATGGATGTCATCGTGTCACAAAAGGTGAAATGGCAATGCAGGACCTTGTAAAAGAAACAAGGCATAAGTAAAGCAGTTACAGGACAAGTCTTGAGAACAGAGAAGTTCCTGAGGACCGTCTTGGAACATTCCGAGAAGGTATAGTTTCAGAAATATTACTTTAAATTCATTTTTCCGGAATCTACATATTCTGACACTTACGTACCTTTTCTTCAGTACGTCAGTGACACAGTACCTTCATATTTCCTTCAAACATTTCTCGTAGTGCAACACATAGCTACATACTGAAATGTTTCGTTTAATCTCAGAAGTATAGATAATTTATTGAAAAAATTAGAAAGATTTCCACTATAAATATTTAAAATATTGTACATAAATATCTAGCAAAGATATTCAAAATTGGCTTTGTATAATTATTTGTATTGATGTAAACATAACACAGCGAAATTTCCGCAGTGATTAGTTTAATAGGTTACGAGGAAAAGGAACATAAATAACTGTATATATATATATATATATATATATATATATTAAAATTAATAACTTTTTATAATTTCAAAATTAGAGTAATTTGACGTTATAGTAGTTTGTACTACTGCTAATCGCCACAAAAAATTTTACTTGTTTATCTTCTGTATCTTAGAGACACCATTTGATAACAGGAGAGTAGGCCTATGCGTGCCCCTTTATACTAATCTAAGTACAACTCACATATCCATTCACGATGGAGGACTAGAACCTCCAACAGGGAGTAACTACGCCCTCTGCAGCAAGACGCCTTTGAGAACTCGGCCATTCCACCTCGGCAGTTTAGATCACTGTTGTAGAAGCAAAGAAAACAGCATGCCAAATTTAAACAAACACAAAATCCCTAAGATTCGAGATCTTTTATAGAAAATCGTAATTTAGTGGAGGCTTCAGTGTTTGTCTATATAAATTACCTGAAGCGCAGAATGAGTTACAATCGGCGGCTGATTGCTGATGATGCTGTGGTGAACAGGAAGGACTCGTCGTTGAATGACTGTAATAGGGTGCAGGACGAAATTTCTTGGTGGTGTGAGGAATGACAGATAGCTCTAAATGTAGTGGAATGTAAGGAGTTGCGTGAATGAAGTGCAACACTTCCGCAGATTGTTGTGGACTTCACTGCTGGGCCATCAACATATGTCAGCGTGTGAACCTTTCAAGCAGTTATCTTCGCTATTGACTTTCGGATTCTAAGGCCCACTCATATGCCCATGCTAACTACAGGAGACGGAGATTTCACCTCGCCTGGGCCCGTCAACACCGACATTGGACTGATGATGACTGGAAACATGTTGCCTGGTCTGACGAGTCTTGTTTCCAGTTGTATCGAGCGGATGGACGAGTACGGGTATGGAGACAAACTCATGAATCCATGCACCCTGCATGTCGGTAGGTGACTGTTCAAGCTGGTGGAGGTTCTGTAATGGTGTGTGGCATGTGCAGTCGAAATAATATGACCCCAGATACGACTAGCTACGACGCTGACACGTGATACGTACGAACGCGTTATGGCTAAACACTAGCATCCATTCATGTCCATTGTGCATTCGGACAGACTTTGGCAGTTCTACAACACGTCCAGATTTATTACAGAACGCTCCAGGAAAACTCTTCAGAGTTTAAACACCTTCGCTAGCCGCTAACCTCCACAGACATGAACGTTATTGAGCATAACTGTGATTCCTTACAACACGTTATTGAAAACAGATCTTCGTACTCTTACTGATCTATGGACAGCACTGCAGGATGCACGGTGTCAGTACCCTATGACATTAATTCTGATATTCGTAGAGTCCATGCCACTTCGTATTTCGGCATGCAGACACTTCTGCGTGCTTGCGGGGGCCCTACACGATATAGGTAGGTGTACCAGTTTATTCGGCTACCTATTGTATATTGGTGTTGGTAGGTTATGACAGTTCTTCATAGGAACCTGGGGCAAACTCGTACTGTATGTCTTCTAGATTTCATTGCCACCTAGGCCATTCGGATTTTTCAGAGGACATATACCATAAACTTCATCAGACGCGCTCCATTATGAAAATACCTTATGTTAATACTTGGAGTGAAACTGCGCTGGTCTTGTAGATATTTTTGGTACTGGTACTCTGAACACGAAGAACAGACTGTGAATGATGGTGCTCATGCAATGTAGTATATAAAAGTGAATATCTGTTCACATTTTATGCACTGAAGTACCGTTCCATCGATTGTGATAAAACTTTGTATTACTGAATTTAAAAACAAGCGAAATATTACTGTGTAGGAAATTTCGAGAAAATCTAGGTTTTATTCCGATATCGATGAAATTTTATACTTTTAACCTTCAAAACATTACGAACACCATTAGATTTCATAAGGTACTGTACATGGTGTAGGCTTTCTTACTATAAAACTAAGACACCATTTCAGTGATCATCATGAAAGTTAACAGAGTTATATAATTTTACAGTTGGAGAAGGATTTCGACGGAGAGACGACGAGGTGACTCGAAACAGAGGGGAAGGTGGAGAGGAGCAGGGAGAGGACAGATGAGGTAATGAACAGAGAGAGAGAGAGAGAGAGAGAGAGAGAGAGAGAGAGAGAGAGAAGTGAAAGGACAGAGACAGCAGGAAAGAGAAGGTGGACAGAGAGAAAGGTGAAGGAGAGGTGGACTATGACTAAGACTGGAATCAACAAATAACAGGGCGACGCCGCGTTTTCAGGTAGTTGAACTGTAACAAGACATCTCTAGGTATGAGGATCCGACATTGCATACCTTAGTGTCGTCATCTTAATATCGTACACCATTTGTCTCAGTAGAATGGGGAGGGGAAAATGGAGGGCAATTGAAGGAAACTATTTCAATTTCAGAAATGCTGATTCTGACGTCAGCCCATTATCTGCTAGAACTCAAAGTGAATAAATACTTATCTGAAAGTAAATAAATACTTTCTCTGTGTGCTGCACAACCTACCTTGAAGTTGTCGTACACAGACAATCAACCGTCAACATTAAAAGAGACACAGTCTTATACGAAGAAAAAAATGTTTGTGTGGAACATCTGCTATGGCCTCCAGAAATAAGTTGACATCGGAAGAAACAGTAGCGGAGGAAAGTAACTATACCTGCCTCCAAAAGACTAGAACGCGGATCAAGGAAGTTTATGGAGAATGGTGGGTATCGTAGGTACGAATAAACGACAAATACAATGTAGATTCATGATGCCGCATTATTTCAGAACAGTGAGATGGATGATGACATAAAAATAAGAATAGGATGTGACGGTTGGTAGCCTTTATAAACTGGTGGTTGTAAAATGAAATGCCGCTGTTAATAGAAAGAAATTGTTTCCTGCGGATGATAATTATTACAGCTGTTCAGAGGATACGCTTTCACGTATTCTGGCGCCTGTTATCTACGAATCAACAGGATGTCTTCAACCAGCTGTACTTACTGGTCGAGAACACACTCTGAACGATAATTTAAGCTGTCATAGCGTCATCAGCTGTAAACGGGTATACCGCTCAGTCACGACTGCCGTCCATTAAAGTTGTTGACCGTGTAATTTTCTCTCATTCGGAGTGATCTGTTAATTACGAACCGCTGGAAGGTAATTATCCGATGAGCTAATAGAGACATGCACTCCTTGTATTAATAAACTGAATGCATTCACCGACTGGACGCATTTTTCAAAAGGTGAAATGGTGAAATGTACGTCACTACCACGCCTCGGAAAGTTAATGTTTGTGTGTATAGGAGGGGAAGATTATTTCCGACTGAAGGTTTATTATCGTACTTCACATCGACGATCTCCTCTCGTCGTGAAGGCGAATTAGGTTATAAATTCGATGGAACGGTACAACTACTGCAGATCTTGTAAGTCAATAGAGCTAATACGCTAACGTATTTTTTGATAGAACCGCCTACTCTTTGCTCCACACAATGTTAAAACTGTCAAAAGACTTCGACTTATTGTTTATCTACATTTAAAAAAAATTGTTACTTCGAAATGTCCACTTGCATGCTAGAAGATGAAGAACCGTTGGTGCCTTCGTTATGCAGTGTTTTCACCCGGAATTTTACATTTTCATCGTTAAATGGTAATAATAACGTAATTTGATGTGAATACGCATATACACACACATTCATAACGTAGGTATTAACACAGCGAATGGTCGCGAAGTTCTAGGCGCCATGTCACAGACTGCGCGGCCTCTCCCGTCGGAGGTTCGAGTCCTCCCATGGTCATGGATATGTGTGTGTGTGTGTGTGTGTGTGTGTGTTATCCTTGCGTTAGTTTAAGTTAGTGTAAGTAGTTTGTAAGTCTACGTACTGACGACTACAATAGTTCGGACCCATTGGTCTTCAAACATTTGAATATTTGAACTACCACAGTGATACAGAGATTATTATTCACTTCTAAATAACAGTACTTTTGGAACAGAATTAGACGAAAGAGGTCAAGTGTTGAAGCGAAAGGTTCCCACCACAGACATGTATAAACTACAGACTTTAACGAGATAGTGTTGGATATTGAGGTTCAAAAAATGTTCAAATGTTTGTAAATCTATCGGACCAAACTGCGTGGTCATCAGTCCGTAGCTTACAAACTACTTAAACCTAGGTAAACTAACCTAAGGACAAATACACACACATCCATGTCCCAGGGAGGACTCGAACGTCCACGGGGAGCAACGGCGCGCTCCGCAGCGAGTCGCTTTAAACCGCTCGGCTACTCCACCGCGGCGATTGGTGAGGTAGACCGCCAAGCAACAAGGAATTGTTAACTTGAACATGAAATGAACACAGAAAGTTACAGTGTCGGAGAGTACTAATAGAACAGGCATTACATCTCTATTACAATTAAAAGTAAAAAGAAAAAAACCCTATGCATGTATGACACCAGCAGAGTAGGAACCCTGCGTTCACTCCCGACAATTGATTATCCATTGCAGTGCAATAGGGATGAACTTCATGCAGTTTGTATTTTTCATGGATGAGACCTTATTCACCCATGATGTTCTATTCAACAACTATGTCTGAGGTGAGGACAATCCCAACGCCACCCACATCGAAGACCACCAGCAACGATTCTCTGTCAGTGTATGCCCAGGATATTGTCAAAATGATGTAGTTGGACTTTACTTGCTGCCTTCTCGTTTCACTAGTCCATGTTACCTGCTTTTCCTACGAGTGTGCTGCCACACTTCTTGAAGAACATGTACCTTCAACAATGGGTTGGAATATGCTTTTCTTTTGAATGACCTGGTCTAACACCGTATCTGACACCTCTGGAGTGTTTGCTCTCCGGTTACATCAAGTTGTTCGTGTATGAATTCCCCGTACAAAATAATGACGTTTTGCTCGCTAGCGTTCAAGCGTTTTGTCTCTGGGTACAATAGACTCCAGATATCTTTCATTCAGACCCAAATGGATTGGGGCCTACTGTAGATATCTTTCATTGTAGGGTAAGCTATGTTCCTCTACCGACTCTGTTATTCACAGAAAAGATCAATTCATTAAACAACACACGCTGGAACGGTGTAGGTACTGTGGCATGTGGTACAAAGCGGTCGGAAGTCCTTTCAGTCGAAATGTAAATCGTAGCTGTAGAGCTGTAGTTTGTGTGAGTATGGGGAGGTTGTGTTATTTAACTGATTGGACTTAGTATAATCAACTGGAGCGTCGAGGAAACAGTTTGGAGTTGTGGTGTTTGTTGGAACCTGTCGCTATACCGTGAAAGAAGTAACCAAGTTTCTTGGTGCATCTTTAACGAAAGGGGTACACACAGACCAATGTAACACGGTGTAAGAAATGTGGTCGAAGTGAAGTCCTAATTCACGTGGGGTGGAGGCGTGTCTTAGCACCAGCATCATAAGAAGAACACCAGAGCACTGTCGTGTCAGTTCACAAAGAGGACGGTGATCATGCAACTGTATAGTGGCCAGCCATTAATCTAGGAGATCGTAGTCTATTCTATACGACGTAAAAGGCAGTGCTCAGGCCTTCTCTCTAGGCGGTGTTGGTGTCACGCCTTGATTAGGAGTCTTCGTATGCTGTTACTGCTCACAGGGACTCATACAATGTTCCTGGCGTCACATAAACTGGGGAGCAGGTGACTGAAGAATCTGACAAGTCGCTATTTGGGCTCTTTTCAGACCATGCAAGGTGTCAAGTGCAACCCATTGTGTTGTTTAACAAGCTGAGCGGGAAAAAGTGTAGTTCATACCTGAGCCATCAAGATTTGTGTTTACCGTAATTTCCCTAAATCGTTCCTGGTAAATGCCAGTTAATTCCTTTCAAAGAACAAGGCCTATTCCGTTCCTCATCTTGAACAAAAAACAATCCGAACTTGTGCTACGTCACTAATGACCAGTATGTCAACGGATGTGAAACCGTCATGCACCTTTTTTCCGTCGTTCAGATTATCATGAACATGATCTCACGGGGACAAGATATTGCCATTTATATGTTCCTAATTGGAATGACAAGACACTCACAGCGTCTCAGATGATGATTACCATGTCTACACTTCAGCTGGCCTCACGCCGATCGGTTCGCTAAACCATCAAATCTGAAACTCACAGATACTGCCAGAGGACACTTCTAGCTTTATTTTGATTGAAATTAGTAGCCGCTATCTGGTTCGCCGCAGACAGGGCGTGCGGTAGACAGATTGCATTAGCACAAGACATACAGCGCTACTCAAGGCTTTACACCAATGGGTACGACAATCACAGATGGTGTGTATCTAGGGAAGTGTGACTAGTTTGACCTACGTGAATGCCATCCTGTTACCCGTACCTAATCCCTTTCTGGACTTTCTACAGTATTTAAATAAAGGGTAGTTAATACTGACATTACGTGATGGTCGGTGGGAGGAGCATTCACAGTTAAATTCACGGCCCCCACATTCGCAGAGTTATTTGTGCGGTCTGCTTCATCTGGCACCACTGTCTGCCATGGTAAAGCTTTGTGTTTTTTTTTATATATACATTATTATTTTATATGGCCATCAAAAATGTATTTTCTGTCGATGATGACCCTCTAAGTTTCTAATTATGTTGTAGTGTCTTTGTCTTAAGATGAACGCAACCGAAAACGATGTACACTGTTTTAATTGTACATTACAACAAGGTTGTACTCCACAATGCTTTCAAAAATTTCATAGTCAAATTTATTTTCGTCCATTCGCAAGTAATATTCATATTATTCGTTGTCTTCGACATGCAGATAAACGTAACTAATTATGTTGGATACTTTCACTGTCTCGAAGTGATATCCATGGCTTCACAAAATTCCTCTTCTTCTTTTTCTGCTCGTCGTCCAAATGTAAACACGACGCAACCGCGGAGCGCAGTAAATTGTTAACCGCATTCTGAAGGAACAAAGACGAAATATTTTATGACTAGACCGCGGATTCTTAGGTTAAAACCTTTTCTTTTCCCCGAGTTCCTAGTTGCAAAAAACCTTGCACATAGGCGTTTCAGGTTAATTAAAACCGAAATAGCTAACTTTAAAGCACCTAAAATAACCAATTTCGACGTTGACGCCTACTTTTGCCTATTTCAGCTTTAAAATCCTAAAAAGAGTACTTACTTCCTCCCATTTTAAACGCTTGCTTTGAAAAATCAAACGAAGCAACAGTGAAGTCGATATTTGAAAAAGAAAAGTGTGGCAATTGGTCTGTGCCCTCAGAGAAACGTTGTGTAAAAATTATTGTTTACTCATCTTATACGCACGTACTGCAAAGAAACGGATAAGGTATTTTGGAGTCTTGCGTATGGATTTCTGTAGATAAAACTGTAGCACATTGTAAAAGCTGATTGTTGATGTGTTATACCCAGTTATACCACCCAGAGATTATTTGAATTGTTCAAAGCAATGGCCAAAGACTGAACAACAAGTAGCCGCACAATTTGTCAACACTGGGTTGAAGGTGCCATATTCAAATGGCGTAGATGAAAATAAAGTGCTTTTGGCTTTGAAAGATTCAACAAAAAACGAAGATAACCTCAGTTGAGCGGGACTTGGTTTACAGTGGAGCCGACAGTACATTTATGGTGACAGTTAGTTACGAATTATACAGCTCAGGTATACCTATCGACGAGAATATTGCTTTTCTGCAGAAAGTGCAAATTAAAATCAATGACACGCAGGTGAAATGGGGGAAAAATAACGGGGAAAATTCGAAAGGTTTTCCAGGAAAAAACTCTTTTACCTGAAGAGCCTTTGCAAAAGAAGAAAAAAATATATCAATTTCTACTGAATGCTGCATTCCTCTCCAAAATATACCAAACGTGAAATTAGCACCCGTCATATCCATTGATGTAGGATGTTCATTCTCGGTACATCGTGGCTTTCTCTGAAAAATCTACAAAAGGTTTCAGGCATTTACTGTGAAGCCGTCTGAGTGTTTGAAACCACTGGTTTATTCGGAATTTATTACAGGTATTTCAACAAATGGCTTCAGATCTGTTTTGTGTTTTTATCTTCGAAAATTTTAAAGCTTTGATCACTAATTATATTATGTGTGATGCATTTCTTATTGTAAACCAGTGCTTTTCTACCTGTGGGTCGCGATCCCCGTGAGGGTCGCCAAGTTACGCTCGGGGATCTCCGTCACAGGAGGAAGTACTTGCACCATAAAACAACCCGGGCTTCAGTAATACAAAACCGGACGCCTAATTGAAACATATTCAATTTTAAAATTACAGAGGTCCTTATCTAAAATTCAACATGAATTGAATAGATTATAGATTGTTTTATAATACAGTGTGTCAGTGATGAATAAAGGCAAAGTCTGATAACTGTTTTTAGTAACCAATCAGTAGGTAAAAGAACATGATACAATAAGCTATCCTGAAAAATCGAAGAAAAAAAGGTTTTCTTCTTTACAAATTGTCTGTACAGTGTAACATTTCTTAATGAGCATAATTAGCTTCAGATTCTTGCCTAAAATGCGAAAACATATTTTCTGTTGAAAATCGTGCAACAATTAGGTAATGTGTTCCATTCCGAAAAAAAACCACAAAAAAACTTCGCCCAAAAATTTAAAAGTTTTGTTACGATTCGTGAGAAAGGGGGCAGGGGTCGTCAGTATATTTTTATTTGGAATGGGATCACCAGACAATTTTCAATTGGAAGGTGTCGCATGTTAGAAAAGGTTGAAAAACACTGTTGTTAACGACTGAAAATTGGCTCACAAGTGGACACTACGAATTTTACTGTATGTTTATTTCATCTGATGAATTCTTTTAACGCGCTATTTAACCCTTAACCTCATATTTGACCCCACGAGTTTTCATTTTAAAATTTATTATGGTGGGGACCTACCCGTTCATGTTATCTCATTTCGCCCCATTCAGTGATAAGTGTACGGTTAGTTTGCCCATTTTCATGCTGGCAGGTCAGAGGGTTCATCGTCTGAAGAAACATCGAATATTTGGAATGAAAGTTTTCGAGATAGTGACTGTTCCAATCATAATGATGGTTTGGAAGAAACCGACCATGATACTGGATCAGAAATATTTGGTGCCAATTCTGCTGACGATCATTTACCCCAAGAATTTGGGTAAAGAATGACCCCACCAGGGTATGAGAGTTATCTACATTAGCCAGGGCAGTTAAGAGTTAAGATTTTATTTAGCCTAAATGAAGTAAAGAGAGTGCCTATTTTAGGCGCCTAAAATGATCTTTTTTAAGACCTAAAAATTCGCGGATTATTTATGACATTGTCGTACACCTTCTGGAGTCAACGAACTTATTCACAAGAGTAGAGGCAATATTTGATCAAATTTCTTTGAGAATATTTGATCAAATTTCCTTGGGCAGACAAGAGTAGGAATAATATTTCATCAAATATCTTTGAGCATATTTGATCAAATTTCTTTGAGAAGACAAGAGTTGGATAAATATTTGATCAAATTTCTTTGACCAGTAAATCTGATAGTGTACCAGCGGCGTCGGATCCGGCTGGCGGTGCGGCGCTGACCCGCGGCTCGGCTTCTCACGGCCGCGGCCGGCGTTTCGGCGGGCGTGCGGAGCGACACCATCAGCTGAGGCATGCGGCCCGTCACGTACGGCGGGCTCATTACGCCGGCCGCGAGACAATACGGCACGGCGATAGGTAGCCCCTAATTACGGCAATAGCGCGCAGATGTCACGCCCGGCGTATCGCGGGCGCATCGCGCCGCCCCTTCCATTACACCGCGCGGCGCGCTCAAATTCCACTTTAAAACGGTTTTTAATCGATGGATCTTAAAAGGGCCACGGGTCATTACGTCCTTCCCTGCTCCTCTCTGCTCTTTCTTTCATTCCTCCCGCTTTTATCCTCCTTTTTTTTCCCCTGCCTACAAAGCGGCCGTTTCTTTTTCTCCCTTTTTGTAACTCGGCTGTAAAATTATTACATCTCGGAGGGTTACACTTAACGTGCAAACCTCCTTCTTAGGACGCCGTGCTTTAATCTCGAGTAAGGGCGATTTCTTCCTGGCGTTACGGCCCATTAACTCCACTTTATCCATTGTCCGCCCTGCTCGGAAATCTATACGGCTACATACACAAACAATGCTGCTGTCCCGCGAGATAAAATTCCTCGCTGCTACGACACGGGCAGCGGCCGTCCACTTCTCTGACGCCTATGCAAGGTAAGGGTGAACGGCGTCTCTACCACACTACAGTTGTTTGGTCTTCCTGTATGTTCCATTTGAACAGAAGTGGATTTGTTATTTTCTCCATTTATGGGCTATGCTGTTTTTCTAACTTTGGTTCAGGTAATGAAATTCTGCTCCAGTTGCTTAACCGCAAATTTGATCAGGCGGCAGGTTTTGTAGTCTATAGTAGACAATTTTGAAGTGCATCTGAAAATGGATTATAACATATTACCTGATTGGCACACACGAACTTTACATAATAAAAGAAACAGTGTGATCAAGTATATGCAGTATTAACGCAGAAAACGTGACAGAACACAAAAACGCCAAATGGATAAAAAATAATAATAGAAATTGTGCCGAATGTCGACATTAGATAAGAATAGTCATATCACACTAAAAATTCCGATACAATAAAACCGTTATCGAATATATTCCGACGTGCTTCTAGTATAAAATGCTAAAATTAACTAACGATGACGAGTAGACGTTATAATATACATTTGAAGGTTTTTTCTTTCATTTTTCTATATTTCTTATTTTTGTTGTTTTTGCGCTGTGTATCACAAATAACACAGATGTAAATAAATACTAAGACTTAATTGGATATTAAGCACAAAATAAGACAAGAAAATGTATTACAAATATGAGAATATTATCAATTTCATTGAAAGAAATATAACAAAAAATTGCCAAGCTCTGGACTGCTCGAACGGCGACGGCGCTCGGAAAGTCGCTGATGTTTACGAGTATACGAAAATGACATAAACACGTTAATTAATCGAATGTCATTTACTTTTGACCCCATATTTACTAGTAAAAAAGGCTTATCTTCAGAAAATCTTTGGATGTATAGCACTGACCTTGATTTTTTTCAAAAACTACAGCTCAAGCATAAAATTTAATATAGAACGTCCATGCAAAATTCATCGTAATTGGTGACGCTCTCCTGGAAGATGAAAGCTGCATGTATTATACACAATTTACAGAAAGTAATTATTACTTTGGGAAAAAAAGAGAGCCGCGGCGGAGCGGCCGAGCGCATTGAGGCGCTATGCTACGATGCGGTAGGTTTTTCCCAGTCGGGGGTCCATTCCCCCATCGAGCACGGATTTTTGCGCAGTCTTTAATATAAGCTATTTCACAAGTAGTCTGTAAGTTTAGGGACTGATGAGCCCGTAGTTAAGTCCCATAAGCTACACAAACATTAGAATAAAACTGATAACGGGGAAGGCCTTTCCACTCAGAGCCATATGCACGAGTCTTTTCTACCTCTTCTGTTCCATTTGCTCGCAGAGGAACCTCTGTTCCGCTTATAAACGTTAAAGCAGCTGCGTATATTTTGTATACTGGTCTCAATGAATCTCTTGTACTGAGGAACTGAACCCACTTCCAGCGATGAGAACTGAACTCACCTCCAGCGTTAAAAACTCAACCCCCCTTCCCCCCCCCCCAGAAGACTAAATTGTCTTACGAGTTTTGCTTTCTGAGGAACCAGATCCAAGTGAATTGTCTTAAAAGATTTTTCAGCAATTTGGCTGAATAATTGTTTTCTAGTGCACCATCTACAATTTGGCCTTAGACATTTTCAAGTATTACACCGGAATATATGATAAAAACATCAGACTTTTCTTGGGTCGTACACAAGTCTGATTAGTTTCGTCATATATACGTTCAGGTGTATCACTTGAAAGTAGCTCAAGTGACCACCGGCGAGTACATACGTATGGCGCAGCAGGCAGCTCTTCTCTGTAAGTTAACCGGCTTCTTAATAGAAGCGATTTATTTTCATTTCTCTTACACTTCATCAAACTTTTGTGTGCTCGCGCATTTATTTATTCAGAATCGCGTTTAGTTGACAGATCAGTGTTCATATTTTGATTTATTAGCTCGGGTATATATTTTTCAGATTCGCTGTTAATAAACAGTTTAGTGTTTGGTACATATTTTTCGAAGCTCACTGTTTATCAAACTTTTGTGTCCTCGATCGTACATTTAGCCAGCTTAGCATCAAAGAAACAGTTTAGTGTCCACGTGCGTCTACTTAGATTCGCGTCAGAGTTACAGTTTTGTGTATTCTCCTACAGTTTAAATAACAATAGTCATACTTATTTTGAACATACATTGGATTTTAGAATGGCTAGGAACTGTGACTGCTGTGAACGGATGCAGGCCGAGTTGGTGACTCTTCGCTCGCAGTTTCAGGCGGCATTGGCTTCGCTAGCAACGCATGAGACTGCGGTGGTTGGGCGCCGCTATTGCGGGCCGCTCGCGGGGGTGCAGCAGACACCCTGCGCGTCTGTTGTGCCCCCCGATCGGCCTTCGGCTGTGGCCAGCCCGCTCACTGCCCGCGAGGGGGCCGCCTCACAATAGGTGGTGGATTGGGAAGTCTCCTTAGCGCGTGTCAGGCGGCGTAAGACTTCCCGGGGTCCGAAGTGGAGGCCTCCTCAGTTAGTCTTACGAACAGATTCGAGGCCCTGTCTGTGGCAGAGGATGTTCCTGACGCAGATGGTTTCGATTGTCCTGTAGTAACCTCTCTGCCTGCAAGATCCGGGCACTCATAGCGAGTGGGTTTGCTAGTAGTTGGGAGCTCCAACGTAAGGCGGATGATGGAGCCCCTTAGCGATATGGCTGTTAGGGAGCGGAAGAAGTCCAATGTGCACTCCGTGTGCACACCGGGGGGAGTCATTCCAAATGTGGAACGAGTCCTTCCGGGTGCCATGAAGAACACAGGGTGCAGCCAGCTGCTGGTGGTGGCTCAAGTCCGGACCAACGATGTGTGTCGCTTTAGATCAGAAGAGATTCTCTCTCTGGTTTTGAGCGGTATCAGAAGTGGTAAAGACTGACAATCTTGCTTGCAAGATGAAGGCGGAGTCACCATCTGGTGCTTATCCGACAGGACTGAACTGCGGAACTCTGGTTCAGAGCCGATTGGAGGGTCTGAATCAGAGGCTCAGACGGTTCTGCGACCGTGTCCGCTACAGATTCCTGGACTTGCGCAAAAGGGTGGTGGGTTTTCGGGTTACCTAAATAGTTCAGGAGTCCACTACACTCAGGAAGCGACCACACGGGTAGCGGAGGCTGTGTGGCGTGGACTGGGAGCTTTTTTTTAGGTTAGAAGGCCTCGGTAACACACCAAATGGGTTTCAGTCTCAAAGGGTGCAGGTCAGGCACAGACAGTGTAACAGTTGTGAACTGTCGTTGCTGTGTTGGGAAAGTTCCAGAGCTCCAAGAGCTGATACAAAGTACTGAGGCACAAATCCTTATCGGTTCTGAAAGCTGGCTGACGCCAGAGATAAGTTCGGCCGAAAATTTTACAAAGGCCAAATGATCTTCAGAAAGGATAGAATAAATAAAAAAGGGGGTAGCGTGTTTATTGCTGTTACAAACGGTTTATCCTGCATTGAAATTAAGGCGGATACTTACTGTGAGTTGGTATGGGTAGAGGTTATACCGGAATAAATTAATAATTGGATCTTTTTATCAGCCCCCTGACTCAGACGATGCAATTGTCGAAATGTTCAAAGAAAGCTTGAATCAAATTTCAAATAGATCCCCGAAGCATTCTGTTATAATCGGTAGTGATTTTAATTTACTCTCGATATTTTGGCATAAATACGTAGGCCTATTTAAAACTAGCGTCAAGTATAAAACATCGTCCGAACTAGCTCTGAATGCTTTTTCTGAAAGCTACTTCAAACAGTTAGTTCATGAACCCACCAGAATAGTAAATGGTTGCGAAAATACCTTTGATCTCCTAGCAACAAATAATCCTTAGCTAGTAAAGAGCATCAAAACAAATTCAGGGATTAGCGAACATTGAGTTATAGTAGCGAGACTGAATGTCGAAATTCTCAAAATATCTACTCATAAGAGCAGATAAAAATTCGTTTCACGCTTTACTGAGTTATAATCCCCAGTCTTTCAAAACTAGAAATGCGAGTGTAGATAAGTTGTGGCTTACTTTCAAAGACATAATATCAGTAGCAGTCGAGAGATTAAAAAAAAAAGTTAATAAAAGAGGGGGCTGACCCCCGTGGTACACAATACAGATCACTGTTGCAGAAGCAAATAAAAACGCATGCAAAATTTTAAAAGACACAGAATCCCCAAAATTGGCCATCTTTTACAGAAACTCTCAATCTAGCGCGGACTTCAATGCGAGAAGCTTATAATAGTTTCCACAATAAAATCCTGTCTCGTAATCTGGCAGGAAATCCAAAGAAACTCTGGTCATATGTGAAGTACACTAGTGGCAAAACACAAACAATACCTTCACTACGCGATAGCAATGGTAATACTACCGATGACAGTACTGTTGAAGCAGAATTGCTAAAACACACCTTTCCGAAAGTCTTTCACGAAAAAAGACGAAGTGAACACTCCAGAATTCCAAATTTAGAAGTAGATTTATCATCGCCAGCTAAACTGTTGATCAGGTAGAAAGACCCAAGTATAATTCTCACAGTTTTGAAGACACAGTGCAGTGATAGCACGCTAGCCAAGAATTCTAAAACAAAAAAGCCCCCCCCCCTCCTTTGGATTCGCCTATTCCCATTAACAATTACATTACCCAGGCATGTTTCTCTTCCAACCTAAATTCTCAAATTATACCCAACTACGACGGTAGCAACTGACATTTTCAGTGCAGACGCATTAATACACTCTGTACCATGCGAGAATCCACTATAGGCTGCGAACAAGAGGAAGTAATGCGTATGGGGTACAACCCCATCATAGTGTGCTACAACTTGAGAATTTGGGATAGAAGGGAAGTGTGCCTTGATAGCTTAATTGGTTAAGGTGACCGCTGGCCCGAAGCGGGAAATCCGGATTCGAATACCGGTACAGCATAAATTTTCAATTTTGCTTTTGGACTTATTTCAGTGCCATGAAACGATCTAAATGTTTAAATATTTCGAATTTATTTGCATAAAGTGTAATAACAATGAGAATTGGCACCAAACAAATTCTAATTCATGTTAAATAAATACAATATATGGTGATTGTTGAATAAATAGCAAAATAACAGTATTTGTCGATTCTGATGAGGATAAGACCCTTATGTTATAGTTTTTGTCTGTTTCCTTGCATAACCATAAAATAGAATGTGATAAATGCTGTGTATAAAGTTAACAGAGAAGTACAATTAGTGATTAATATTCGAAATGAGACACTAATGCAAGTAACTGAATTTTGCTATTAGCGATTACAGGTACAATAAATAAAAACAAAGTATAATCGATATTACTAGATGACTTTACAAGAGCTTAGGTACTCCAGTAATTTACGAACAGACAACAAACTGAACATAAAAAGTAAGAAATTAATGAAGACATTTTTTGAAGCATTTTGAGCTCTGGTAGTGACAGGTTAGGGAAACAAGAAACGAAAAACCAGCAGTAAATCCATAAATAAACACAATGTACTTGTAGAAAATTTAATTTTATAATCCAAAGTTAAATTATGTGAAAGAGGGTTGCGATTAACATGATGCATAGAGGAACAATTACATTAATCGGACACCAAATTAGATTTAAAAAATCGTACAAGGAAAAATCCTAGACAGATAATCAGGGAGCAGGTCCATAACATCTATATTACAGATTATTATTAGTGACGAGAACTGTGGTTACAGTAATTGTTAAAGATGGTGGAAGTGAGAGAGAATTGCTACATCAACAAGTCATTGCCTTCAATGTCTGGTGATGCAGAAACGCTTTCTTAATATGATGTAATGGACGCCTTGGATCAAGGCAGTCAGTTGGATACAGTATTTATTGAGTGCCAAAACCACCGTCTTAAACCCATATCAACAGATGTGCTATCAAGTGGGTTATTAATTAAAATTTGTGGTGTAGCGGAAGAGTAATCTTGGGGAGGATGTCCTATTGATCTTGTACGGAAAGCTAATAACAAATGTGTAATTGGATTCAGATGTACCCTATGGAAACAATTTGGGATCTTAGCTCATGATGTTATAGAGGTGGAAACAATTTGGGATCTTAGCTCATGATGTTATAGAGGTTCTTAAATTTATCTGAAGACAGTGATATATCTGAAAACTACATATTGGATCTAAATTTTGAAAACTGAAATCTCTTCGTCACAAAGGGGGACATCAAAGGATGATTCCGAACCTCCTAGGGGGTGCAGATACAAAAGGTTTCATCTCCTTTAGTGTAGGTTTGGAGTTAGCGGGTGGGGCCACGATACGGTATCACAGGCACTATGAAGATATTCAAGTTTTATACAGTTTTCCTCCTTTGTGCGGTTTTCGAGAAATGTCCGTGTCTCTACAAAAATTGACTCCCTTGTATATTAGCCCAGTTGCCAACATACGTATAAAATGAACTCAAATGTTTTGCTAACGATCCACTTATCTATTATATAATACTATATGAAGCAAGTTACATAAATATTCATTGAATTCATTATAAGATTTCAAGTAGCTGCAAGACCTACAAAAATTTATTAAACATTCAGAAATATGAAACTGTACTTTTCAAGGACCCCAGAAAGCGTAACATAGCCATCACGAGTTCCATGAGTGATTTCTGCACCATGTTGTATTACAAGGTGTACGCGTGACAGACATAGGCAGAATTTAGAAATACACCGCGACCCAATGCACTGTTGCCGAGAAGACCGCGAATAAAATTTTTCACACGTACACACACACACACACACACACACACAAACACACACACACACACAAACACGCACGCACGCTTTAATACAGTCAGTTCCATACACGCACTAAACTGCAACAAATAGTTAAATGTGCTACAGAGGAGAGACGCCTTCCTGTATTCAGCGGTTATAGTTACCAATCACAATTGTTTGGTTACGTCATCTATAGACTAATCGATTTTTCAGAAGGACGGTCCGTTATCCGTGTAGGCAAAAATTCAACAACGGTCGATCGTAAAATCGTGCTCGAAAGACGCTCTCTGTCTTTTACATCTACATATATAATCCGCAATGAACCCAAAGGTGCGTGGTACTACTACTAGTTACTTTATTTCCTGTTCAACTCCCATATATGTTTCTGTACAAGCCCTAATCTCTCTAATCTGTTCTTTGTGGTCTTTACGCGATATGTAAGTTGACGCCAGTAGTATCGTTCTGCAGTCCGCATGAAATTCCTACTCTTTAAATTTCTTTAACAGAGTTTCCCGAAAATAACGTCACGTACCCTCCAACGACTCAATTTAAGTTCCCTAAGCACCACAGTAACACTCGCGCATTGATCGAAACTACCAATAACAGACCTAGCTGCACGCTTCTGGACTGCTTCCGTTTCTTACTTTAAATCGATCTGATGCGGATTCCAGTGACCTAAGGGAAACGGGTCTCACAAGCGGTTTATATACGATGTCATTCATAGACGATTCACGTCTTCCCGAAATTCTCACATTTAATCGAAGTCGATATCGCCTTCCCCACGACTGGCTTTATATGCTCGTTTCAATGTCCCAATGTTTGTAACTCTATCCAACTCAACTGCTAGGTTATTAGTCCGTAGCTTAGAAACTACTTAAACTAAGCCGGCCGCGGTGGCCGAGGAGATTAAGGCGCTCCAGTCACGGTCTGCACGGCCACTACGGTCGGGGGTTCGAATCCCCCCTCGGGCATGGATATTTGTGGAGTCCTAGTTCGTAAGTAGTTCATAAGTAGTTTGTAAGTTTAGGGACTGATGACCCCGTAGTTAAGTCCCATAGACTATACAAACATTTGAACATTTGAACTTAAACTAAGGTAAACTAACCTAAGGACAACACAGACGCCCATGCCCGAGGGGGTACTCGTGCCTCCGATGGCGAACGGCCACGCGCACCGCAGCACAGCGTGCTCGTTTCATTTCACAGTGCAGCCTTATGACTAGATATTTAATTGACGTGTCTCTGAAAATCAGCACACCACTAATGCTCTATTCGAACATTACGGGATTATTTATTCTACTCATCTGCATTACCTTACATTTCTTCTTCATTTAAAGCTATCTGCCATTCATCACACCACCCAGAAATTTGGTCCAAGTCATCCTGAAGTCTACTACACCTTCCTGTAAACAACAGCTTCATCAGCATGCGGTCACAGATTGCAACTCATTCTGTCCGTCAGACCATTTATTCATACGTGACATACTGGAGATACTTAAGCTAAACAACCCCGCAAAATAACAATTCCAGTACGTCCATACCACCGTCTGGTCCCCGTATATATAGCGCTTGCAGTGACGCTATGGCTCTCGTGACGGCTCTCTCTGCCATTATGCTACTTGCGACTGCATCTATCGTCGACCTGAACGCGTGTTGTGAATTATACCTGATTTGAATGATTTTTGCAGGGTATTATGTTTGATGAGGGAGGGGGTTAGTAATGTAAATAAAAGTAGGCAGAGCTGAAATCTGACTCGACAAAGTTTCATAATCGGCAGTGCCAGAGAAATCGGCGACCCGTAATTTCAGACGGCTGGTCCGTCACCGCTTCCTGCGCAGATTGCGATACCCGGTGTGGGACACGCCCCCTCCGGCACGGTTCGACATTCACCGGAATTACCACTCCAGACACAGCAGTGATTTAGTCCTGGCTGCCGATACGGGAGGAAGCGATAAAAAACCGCGGTGGGAGATAATGGGTCTGCGCGAGGCAGACTCTGCGCTTTATCTGGCGCGATCACGGAAATTATCGGTCACCAGCGGCCAGCTGGTCAGCCGTTCTCCAGCCGTGCGGCGCCGCTGCTGTCCACCTGTTCTGCAGGCGGCCGGAGACGCCCATTAAGGCGTGGTCTGCCAGTGCGCCGCGCAGCCTGTGTTTCGCGCCGTAACAAGGGCAGATTAGTGCGAGAACTACCGCACGATTACCTTAGCACCTCGTACATCCAAGCTACTGACTACAATAATTTACAGCACAATGAAAAAGAAAGTTGAGGTTCTGTTAGTGTTTCTCAACCTTCTTGAATTTGAGACCCCCATTAAAGCAAAAATATTCTGGCAACACTCCCTCTCCCCCCTTCGTCGAACTGTAACAACAACTACACGGGTGAGAACATTATTAGGAGATCAGTGTAGATATCTGGGTTCTGAAGTGCCGTCATCGGGCCGCGGTGGAGTAGCCGAGCAGTCTAAAGCGTCTAGCTGCGGAGCGTGCGGTTGCTCGCCGTGGAGGTTCGAGTCCTCCCTAGGGCATGGGTGTGTGTGTGTTGTCCTTAGGCTAGTTTACCTAGGTTTAAGTAGTTTGTAAGCTACGGACTGATGTCCACGCAGTTTGGTCCGATAGATTTACAAACATTTGAACATTTTCTTGAATATGAGTCCCCATTAAAGCAAAAATATTCTGGCAATATTCCCTCTCCCCCTTCACCGAACTGTAACAACAACTACACTGTTGAGAACAATTAGGAGATCAGTGTAGATATCTGGGTTCTGAAGTACCGTCATCGGCAGCATGAACTAAAGTGCTTCGACGTTTTTCTGTCGTTTCGATGACGAAGAAAAATGTTTTTCAATCTTTTCGAATATGCGACCCCTTTCGAAGATAACATATTCTGACGACCCCCTTCCAAATAAAAATATTTTGAAGACCCCCTCCCTTTCTCACGTACCGTAACAAAACTGTGCCATCTCGAACGAAACAAGTCAAATCTTTGTTTCTTTACTTCAGCTTTCTTTTAAATTGTTGGCCGAAGTTTTTTGTGTTTTCCTGAATGGAACATATTTAACGTATTTTTACAGGATTTCCAACAAAAAATACATATTATGCTTAATGACCGTTTCATATTTCAGGCGATCCTCAGAAGCGAATAATGATTATCAAGGGAGGTCCCACTGTGTAGACAATTTGGAAAGTAGTAGATCTTTTTATTTTTTCAGAATCACTTATTGTATCGAGTTCTTTTTCTCATGGATTGGTTCGTGAAAACAGTTAACGGACTTTGCACTTATTCATCATTGACACCGTATTATAAAACAATCTATGATCACTTCATAAACAATGTTCCACAAGGAACTCAATAATTTTAACATTACATATATCTGACTTAGGTATACGTTTTTGGTATTAATGAACGCTAAGTTTAATTTTTTGACCCCCTGAGGGTCGCGACCCACAAGTTGAAAAACACTGGCGTAGAGACAACATTACAGCAAACGAGTTCGTAGTAATAACAGAAAGCTGCTGCAGAGGATGTTGTTTTTGAGTTGTGTTTACTCTACTAAGCAAATAACACAAGCAGTTGGGTTCAGACAGTACAGTGAACAGGTAGTGCAATGCAACAACAACGTGACTTTACCAAAGCTATGGTACGCAGAACTATACATCGGAAGCGGTACAGACAATGAGGGGCGTAGCTGCAGCTATTGGAGTGCTACAAATTGTAATTTCAAAGACCCGGAGAGATTTCAGACGACAGAAACGGTTTAAAGAAGGCAAGGACAATGTCGTCCACGGGTAAAATCAGCAAGAGATAACCATTATTTCCAGATAACAACTCGCAAAGACAGGAGACTGAATGCATCTCAGCAGCGCACTACCCATTCAGCAACAGGACGCGCTGTATCAATACAAACAGTCTGAAATCGCCTTCGGGTGTGTGGCCTCTACGCAGGGAGGCCTATGGTGTGTGTCCCATTAAAACCACGAAACCATTTAGTCCGCAGAAACTGGGCGTAGCAACATCACGATTGGAGTCGCAATCAATAGCGCCGGGTCTTGCTCTCAAATGAGAACGCTGTGTTCAGCCGGGCAATCGTCGCTCCCTCATCAGGAGTGATTATGTGCAGGAAACATCACCATATACCGGATTACGGGATTCCGCAATGGCGAATGTAAGAGGACATAGACGGTCGCGGTATTATAGTCATTTTGGCAGTTTGAGACGGACGGGAGGTGAGAGCAGGTAGCCAAGCGGTTACGGTGACAGCTGGCCCGAAGCGGGAGACCCGGGTTCGATTCCCGACGCGGCTGAAATTTTCACTTGTCGCCATTGTTTGATTTAATGCCCTAATGCAGCCACTGACAATCCTTTCTTTCCAAATCTTTCTTCCTTCACTTCTTGCAGCAATAATTTGCAAACGCAATATGCCTGTGAAGCAGGTGTGGTGTCCGTTCTTCCTGACATGTCCCAAGAAACTATGTAACTAACTTGGTTTAATATCCCACCAAGTTGAAAGCGACGGTACCCAGACGTTACATGCCATTAACGACATTGAGTAGCCACAAAGGGAAAGTGTTACATATATAAGCGTATGAACAAATCCCAGATACGAACGCTCATTACAGTGTGCGTCAGGTAAAAGTTACGCATCTTCTATGCACGGGCATACATAGATTCGCAAACAAACAAGACTCGCACTAGCTGCGACAGTAGCTAGTGCACAGTGCTGTTGCGAGCGTTGCAGATCAACTGACGCGAGCTGTGAATCGCGTAGCTGCAGCAATGATGCCATCCCAGGCTGCAGGGACACAAAGAGTGTGGGGAGATACATTAGAACTGAAATTATCAACATAGAAAAGAAATTTCGTAAACGGACAGTGGAAGACTTTCAAGGGAACCACTAATATTAATATACCTTTAACAGCATCTAAATTAAGTTTTGTTTTCTGGCTGATGAAAAATAGAAATTACATATGTTTTGACGTGTATCTAACTAATTACTGTTATTTCCCAGATAATGCGTTCACTTGTTCAAAATTGTTAATTTCTTGTCTTAAAATGTTTCTTGCATTAGGCCACGTAATGCGGAAGGCGTATTCAGACTTACTTCTGTGACTTTTGGAAGACCAGCCAAATGTTTTCAAATGTAATAATATTGTAAATAACAGAATATTTAAATAAAAAGAAAAACGAATACGTTATCCTGTGAATATTTCAACCATGTATTATCGTTTTCAGCATTGTCCTTTGTGAAAATTCTTGTGCACAATATTACCATTATGAAATGAAATATTTTAAAATACGACAAAATATAATACACTACAATAATGAACTCTGCAAAAGAGTGAATCTTAGCAAAATAATATTTAAAAAAATCTCAAAGGGATGTCAAATAGATTCCGCATTTCTAGATTTCCGGAAGTCTTTAGATACTGTACCTCACAAGCGTCTTCTAATCAAATTGCGTGCTTATGAAATTTCGCCACAGTTGTGCGACTGGATTCGTAATTTCCTATCAGAAATGACATAGGACGTTGTAATTTACGGTAAGTCATGAAGTAGAACATTAATGATACCTGGCGTTCCACAGGAAAATGTAATAGGGACCCTGACTTTCCTTGTTTTTCTAAATTATTTAGGAGACAATCTGAGTAGCTCACTTAGACTGTTCGCGGATGGTGTTGTCATTTAACGGTTACTACAGTCACTAGAAGATCAAAAGCAACTGCAAGAAGATTTAGGTAAGATATCTGCATGGTGAAAAAAATGGCAATTGACCCTTAATAATGAGAAGTGTCAAGTTATCCATATGACCACAAAAAGAAGCCCGTTAAACATCATATACACGATAAATCAGTCAAAACTACAGGCCGTAAATTCACTTAAATACCTAAGAGTAACAATTATAAACACATAGAAAATATTGCAGGGAAAGCGAACCAAAGAATACGATTCGTCGGCAGAACACTTAGAAGATGCAACAATCTACTATAGAAACTGTCTACACTACACTTGTGCGTCTTATTTTGGAATATTGCTGCGCATTGTGGGATCCACACCAGGTGGGACTGACGGACGATTTAGAGAAAATTCAGAGAAGAGCAGGTAGTTTTCTGTTATGAAAATATAGGGCAGAGAGATTTGAAAAAATGATGCATGAGTTGGGATGGAAATCATTAAAAGGCAGGCGTTATTTGTTGCGGGCCTGCGGCGAGATCTATTTCCGAATTTTCTTTCAACCACTTTCCCTTCAGAAGGCGAACATATATTGTTAACACCCACCTACATAGGTGACATGAACATCATAATAAAATAAGAGAAATCAGATCGGAAACAGAAAGATATACGTGCTCCTTTTTCCAGAGAGCTATTAGAGAATAGAAGTATAGAGAAGTGCCATAAAAATGGTTAGATGAACCCTATACCATGCACTTGAATGTGACTTGCAGAGTATCTATGCAGATGTAGAAAGTGTAATGTCTTTAAGTACAGTGGGTGGTCAAAATAATATGAACACCATAGGGTATACGGCAAGATGTTGACCCAACTTCCTTCGTATTAAAACTAAGATGCGACTGCTGTGCCCAGATGACGTACGTAGTCTTGGACGTAAAACTGCAGTACATAACACATTTTGTTCTGCGACAGTCAACATAAATAATCGGCGAATTGCATGAGTTCTAAGGCTTCCAAAGATGCCAACTCTTATGTTGGGCAGTGTGGGGGCATACGTGCCGGAAACGGCTGCACTGTTTAACGTCCAACTAGCCTCTGTATCCTCGGTAAGGACCACGTACACAAAATAAGGTAAAACATTATTGACGAAGAGGAATAGTGGGTGAAACCCGAACTGACACAATCTGACAAGCATTAGGATCAATTGATGCCAGAGGGCATAAATCTATCATTTCAAAATTCATCAGTAAGATGAATGGCACAGTTTCGGTAAAAACAGTACGGCTTTACATTCATGAAATGGCTGTAGTTCCTGAAACAATAATGGAATCCATCCAAAATGTATGAAAGAAGTGCTGATACGATCATGAAACCTGGTCCTTTAATAACTGGAAATATATTTTATTGTGCTATGAATCATAGCTTACATTCTTTCCTGCGGAAATCCGGGTTTATGAATAGAAAACCTCAAAAGAAGCTTACGGTACAGCTTGCCTTCTATGTACACCGTCATGAAGTTATCAGACATCTCCCTCGACAGCTAAATCATCAAGTCTCAAGAGAACTGAACCGTTATGGAGAGTTTTAAAGCAGAGACTGTGGACCAGATTTACAGCTCCAATTTTTCTGAAGTAATTGATGGATGTTTTGGCACGTGGATGTGTGACGTCCTGTTGATTACTATAATGATGTTTTCTAATCTGTTCCGTAATTTTAGGCTAGCTCGTGAGTAATCATTCAGTACTGCGTCTTTGTAAACATTCACATTATTTTGTTCACCACCGGTACATCATTAATTGATTGTATTTTCCTTGATTTTCCAAAATTTTCAATGGAAACAGTGCGCAAATAAATTATCCTTTGTCTATTAATTGCTTCCAGACTGTTGAATATCCGATTAGCATGGAAAGTAATTTTTAAGCTGGTTATCAGTGAAAACTTTTTTCAGAAAAACAAACATATGAAAGAAAATGATTAACACTATCACACGTAACCAATTTTTTCATGAAAGTAACCGCAGTGTGTATTTCCCCCCAGTCATTCGTAGTTAAACCAAACAATAAAAAACTAAGAATATCACTATGTTCACCAACCCTTCAAGAAAGAATATATATTTTAATAACGAGTGGAAGGGAATGGCATGACTTTGGTCCGACAGTGATACGATACGATGATGAGAATAATTTTGACTGATTACATTGTTTAACGTACTACTTGGTATTTGATCGTATTAAAGGGAAGGTTTGATTTAAAAAAAATTGCAATAAATAATGGCTTTCTGTAAAGAAATGAGAAAGAACCACTATTGATAATGTTTCATGTCCATCATTCGTACGAAGATTCTATTCAGTGATCTATTTTAAAATCAAACATTCAAACTGTTTCGTGTTGATCACTTATTCCTAACCCAATTTGCACACCTACGATTTCTGTAGCTGCAGCTTTGGCAGCAATTTTGGGAGTAGTGTTCTTATACTCTGTCTCTCTTCGTACAGGAAGGCCATAAATTATTGAGACATAAATTGCAATCAGTTAACTTACACAGAAAATTTAATTCATTTTCAGGCAGTTTCAGTCATACATGAGTCAGCCTGTTTTCTACCAGAATTGAAATTGCTTACACTAAATCAATAAAGGCCACAGGGTGAAAAATTGTTTTTATTATATATTTGGCTTTTGTTCAAAGTCACATTAAATCACTTTGGTAAAGTTTTCAGTTATATTAGCGAAATTTTTGTTAAAGTGTACATTCATTAACAATCACCTATAATACACACAACATACGACACGATTCCTTAAAAAGCGCCTCAGGTACAGCTGAATCATTTTTATAACAATCTTTATTTTATTGCCAAATTTCAACAGCGCCATCTATCATGAAACGAAAAAAAAAAATATTTCCTACAAAAGATACGTATATTTTTTTACAGAGACTCCAAATCTGCAATATACATAAAGGTTGTAGCTCACAAACTAACAGTGATAGGAATGTAGTTTAAACTGATTTGGACGCAGCTGGTTTCAACGAATCCGATGCACGATAGAAAAAACTATTGTTCCATTTAAAAATTATATCTTTGTGCTGTAACTCTTTGAAAAATGATACAATAAACTATGTTCATAGCTCCGCAGAAAGTGTAACATTCCTTGTGTTGACCTACCGCATTAAAATTTCCCGTTACCTATTATTTTATAAGTTAGAGAGGCAGACAAACTTAGTGAAACACCCTGTATGTATATAAGTTTTCAAAAGCTTTTTGTATATTTTTTTCGCTGATATATATATAAGCGTGAATTATACAAAAAGATTTTCAAAACTTATTTTTTGTTGGCCTGCGTTATTTAATTGGAATTATTCTGATTATTATTTATCGTTTTATTCCATCAGTTGACTAAGTTTGAAGTGTAATGGTCAAACTCAGTTTTAATTATGAGATCCAGCCTCAGCTGTGCCTCCATCATTTCCCACGGCCACTACTGTCGGGGGTTCGAATCCCCCCTCGGGCATGGATATTTGTGGCGTCCTAGTTCGTAAGTAGTTCATAAGTAGTTTGTAAGTTTAGGGACTGATGGCCACGTAGTTAAGACTTTACAAACATTTGAACACTTTTCTGTCATTTCCAATACGTGCAATTATAATTTGCAAACTTTTTGATCATAATTGTTCAATTTCATTGTTCTTAATGAATATAATCTATTCGCCTTATTACAATTACAGGCGAATAATCGATCAATATGTTAAACATCAGTCAAACCGTGAATGAATATTACGATAGTACCATGAACATACATAAAAATCAACAAGAATTATTGCTTCATTTGTCTTTTCTAACCTGTTCAGTTACTCTATTCAGTTACTTTATGTGTCATCTGTGACTAATTTGCGCCGGCTTTCGCCCCCAGAATCTGTAGCGAACATTGACTCAGGCGGCAGCTTCTGCTCTGCGTAAGCCTGACATCGACTTAATTAATATTTAGATATCTCAAGTCGATGTAAAAAGGTAGTAGTGTTCAATATAACATTACAAGCTGTCTATTGTTCAACTTAACTACATACAGGGGTCCCAGCTATCTTGTCCACCCAAAATATCTCTGCAACAATAACAGCTATTGGAATACGACTTTCACCGGTATCAATGTACGGCTGGGGCCCATGAATGTACACATTTGGAAACATTCTAAAACGAAAGCAAATGTGTTTTTTAACACAAACTTATGTTTTTTTTAATGGACACCCTATTTTTTTCTTCAGCAATCCATAGCATGACAAATCACATCAACAATGGCGTTGATTGCATAGCAATATTCCAATTACAACCCAAGATATTGCGACGCGAAGTTGACGCTTGAAATACGCGAAACGCGCGGCTAGCGCACGTCCTGAGGAACATGGGGTTCTCGCCTGAGTCTCAGGACCGTGAATGAATAATACGATAGTACCATGAACATACATAAAAATAACAAGAATTAGTGCTTCATTTGTCTTTACTGTCCTGTTCAATTACTCTTGGATCACGGAGAGCTTCTTCGATTACTTTACGTGTCATCTATGACTACTTTGCGCCGCCATTCACCTCCAGAATCAGTAACAAACATTGACTCCGGCGGCAGCTTCTGCTCTGCGCAAGCCTAACATCGACTTCATTAATATTTAGATACCTGAAGTCGATGTAAAAAAGTAGGGGAGACCGGGACACATTTTCCATAGGGGCAAGTTTTCCAAATCCGTTTATTTTCGAAACAAACCGCTAGATGTTACCACCGGCGATACTGTAGGAAGTAGCAACAAAGCACGCTTCATTTACGAAAGTTTCAGTGTCGTACCAGCAGTCACTACGTCGGCATGGCTGTTTTCGTCATTTTTGCAAATGTGAGTAAACTTTCACGTTTTTCTTGAAACTTAAAATAAACATTCTAGAGTTAAACTTATTACTTTGGCATTGCACACACTAAAAGTGGGTTTCTTTCTTCACGTAACTGTGCATTTGTTTTGTAAATAGCTTATACTGTTACTCATGCACGTAGTGCTATAGTTCCGAATGTGGCGACGGGGCACGTTTTCCGAGCGCATATGGGGCACATATTCCTTATTGCTTTGAATCTTACGCCAAGTCTAAAGCAAATGAAAAGTGGGTACAGTGCACGAAATGCAAGAAATGGGCGCATGGACACTGTACGAAAGGGAGTGTTGCATTTTTTGTTTGCTTACATTGTGATTCAGACAATCAGTGTAAGTATTGTTAAAAATGTCTCTATTTGTAAAATATTTAAGTCACATATTTTGTAAACCCATTAAATAGCATTTGTTTTTATTTAATGTGGCTATTTTTAATATCCTCTTTTGTAATGTATTGTAAATTCAAGATAAAAATACGCATTCAAAAATGTTCAAATGTTTGTTAAGCTTATGGGACTTAACTACGGGGTCATCAGTCCCTAAACTTACAAACTACTTATGAACTACTTACGAACTAGGACGGCACAAATATCGATGCCCGAAGGGGGATTCGAACCCCCGACCGTAGTGGCCGTGCAGACCGTGACTGGAGCGCCTCAGTCCCCTCGGCCGACGCCACCGGCAAAAATACGTACTCAATGAAATCAAGATAATTATCTCTGTTTTAACATTGAAAGTATAATTGGAATATTTGCCCCTGTAAGCTGGAAAACTTGCCCCACATACGGGGCAAATTTTCCAACGCAACATGCTCAGACAAAACCGTTTGCTACCAAGAATGTTATTTACTATTTTCAAAAATATCTGTACAAGACTGTAAACAAAGGTGAAGGAAATGTAATGATCCGCTGTTTAGTGCAAAATCGATAAAAATAAGAAGTACAAAAATAAAAATGTAAAATGGTGGAAAACGTGCCCTGGTCTCCCCTAGTAGTGTTCAGTGTAACACTAGATGCTGTCTATTGTTAAACTTAACTATATTATATATAACAGTAAATTATTTCGTGTATAAAATATCACCTGTCTCAGCCTCCAGGTGACAGGTCATTGTATATGACAGCAAATCAGTAAATAAAAAACAACCAAAGTACTGCAGAAGGTCAGAACAGTAGTTAGAGGTGAGTTATATAATCCGGAGCGGCCCGGCGCAGGTGCAGATGCCACACAATTACGGCCGCCCGTCGACGCCGACGACCCCTGGGGCGACCGGCGGAATACCGCTGGCAGTGCGGGAGCGGGAGCGGGCTGCCGGTGAGGTACCGAAAATATCGGCTGCCAGCGCGGCCGCTCCGGTGGCCGAGAGCCGGCGGCTGCCGCGGCTGATGCCCGGGAGCCGCGATCGACAGCGGCCGTCAGGTGCCGGCGACAGCGCAAGGTCGGCGGTAATTGGAGGCGCAGGCGCCGGCGCCGCGGTAGCCGCACGGTGGGAAGGGCTGCCGATGCCGCGGGCCACGCTGCCCGAGCCAGGCGCGCCCGTCCGCAGCCTCGCGTGACCGCCCGCTCCCTGCCAGGCCGATCTGGGCCATATGGAGCCGCACACGTCGCCCCGAGCGCTGGACGACCAGGCGGGAGCCTTGACGGCACCGGGCAGCAGCTTCTGGTCTGTGCCAGACTGAACCGCCCAGTGAACCCAGCCAGCAACGTTGCTGAGATCGTGACGTAATTATTGTGTACCGTTGACTTTTCTCTCTGGTGCCCTACTCTTTTTTGTTTATCACTTGGTTCATGAAACCTTCCATTACGTGGACAAGCGACCATACGTTTCTTGAAACGTGCTTTATTTCCCATGACGCGTTTCGAGTACATCATCTTCAGATCTGTGGTATAAAAGAAGAACATTACATTTTAGATGTTTAACGATCTTTTAAAACAATGAACAGAGGTGAATCCAAATGTCCGTCTGGGGATACTGTTGGGATTATTGTGTAGCTCACGGTACTAAACGTTTGGGCATTAGGCGGTTGTAGTGAAGCGGGCCGAGTGAGGAACAACCCGAGCGCGCAAATGTTTAAAAGCTGTTCTTCGAGGAGGCCGTATCTGCGTAGTATCTGAATAATGGCCCAAATTTTCACGTGATATCGATTTCTGGGGTTGATATCTAGCTCATGTATTCTTTTCTTAAGACAATATGAGGTCGAGTTGATGATGTTCCATTGTCAGACTGTTCGCGGATGATTCTGTCGTTTATCGGTTAGTGAAGTCAATATAGGATCAAAAGCAATTGCAAAGTGATTTAGAGAAAATTTCTACATGGTGCGAAAATTGGCAATTAAAACTAAAAAATTAAAAGTGTTGAGTAATAAAAATGACCACTAAGAGAAATCCGCTGAACTTCAATTACACGATAAATCAGCCAAACCTTAAGGTCGTAAATTCTACCAAATACCTAGGAGTTACAATTACGAACAACTTAGACTGGAGAGAACACACAGAAAATATTGTGGGGAAGGCGAACCAAAGGTTTAGTTTTATTGGTAGAACGCTTCGAAGATGCAACAGCTCCACTAAAGAGACTGCCTACATCACACTTGTGCGTCCTCTCCTGGAGTACTGTTGCCCCCTGTAGGACTCTCACCAGGTAGGTCTGACGGAAAACATTGAGAAGGTTTAGAGAAGGGCAGCTCGTTTTGTATTATCACGTTACAGGGAGCAATGCGTCACGGAAATGTTGCACGATTTGAGTTGGAAATCATTAAAAGAACGACGTCATTCGTTGCGGCGACTTTTACTTCTGAATGTGAAAATATTTTGATAGCACCTACCTACATACGGAGATATGACCATCCCAATAAAAAAAGAGAATTCATATCGAAAACGGAACTATTTCGGTGTTCTTTCTACCCGCGTGCTATTAGAGAATGGAACGGTAGAGAAAGGTTATGAAAACGGTTAATGAACTCTCTGCCAGGCCCGTAAGTGTGATATGTAGAGTATCTATCTCATCTTTAGTGACCACGATGTTATCGGGACCTAAAACTCTGATCCTTCGTGGTTTCTAGCCCAGACATAAAGGAAGGAAGATTATTGCCCAGAAGGCCGTTCGTAAATGGAAGGGGAGGACTTGGAAAATATTGCAAACTTAATGAAATTTGGTATCTGTAGAGAAGAGAATACGTTTTCCACCTCGACGATCTTGTGATAACTTCTCAGAGACCAAAAATAATGAACTTTCTGGCCTATTTTAACCGACTTAAAAAAAGGAGCAGGTTTTGAATTCGACTGCTTTTTTTTTCCTATCTTTGTTACCTCAGAACCTTCGCTGTGTGAACCGATTTTGATAATTACTTTTCTTTATTTGAAAGCTGGTGCTTCCCGTGTGGTCAAATTTTAATTTGACTACGGCACCCATAAGAAAACCTTATAAATCTTAAATGTGCACTACGTATGTGCGCGACAAATCGACGAATAACTCAATATCATGCCAACCAATTTCTAAGATTATTTTTTTATTGGAAAGGATGTACTTCAAGGGTAGTTTGATGAGAGTGTGGCTATGTTCTGATTATCGAATCCATGACAAAGTAACGGAACTCTTCGATTCTTAGGAGCTAATTAACGATACTCGACCGAATCTTATATAGGCTATCCGGATATTTCAGTCAGCTACCGTAGCGTCGTTATGGTCAAGTAATTCCTGTTCAAAACTTTTTTTCATGTATAGTCGTAGTTTTGAAAGTCTATTTTTGCAGTCTTCGGAAGTATCTTTGAAATTGTCCTAGAGGTAGAATTTCTCTGTTGAGGTAGGCGTTTCTTTCTGACTTCGTTTTTTCATTTAAACGATGCTGTCTCATATGAGCACCACGTTTAGTAGGTCTACGCATACTCAGAAAAATTAGTTAGTTACTTCAGATTCACTAAAAATGAAAAAATAAACAAATATTTAACAAAAAAGAAAACTGACGACAAGAAAATAAACTATTCAAAAACAAATTAATATGTACTAAAAGTAAACACATTACTGTGTATTATTCTAGATCTTAATAATCAACTTAATTTTTCAACTCATCAATATGTAGGCACAATCTATGTGTTTACCAAACAAGAATATAGGTAGATACCTACCCACTTTAAATCTAAGTCAACACATACCTATGCATAACAAACAATGATCAAAATATTTTTTAGGCTTCTCCTAAGTAAAATGAAAAATATTAGACTACTTAAAATTCAATCAAGTTATTACGATAATATAAAGTAGTTACAATTATTCTTACATTCTGAGTCGGCGTCAGCCAGGGAAACACTACACTATACCTAGCAAAAATAATACGAGCGTGTTGAGACCCACGTTGGATCGGATCGGGATCACAAGAGATCGGCCGACCCACCGAGAGCGTCGGCGGAGTGTCGCCGCAACGGACACCACGCAGCGCCACCTCTGTGTAGACAGAGAACCACAAGGTGCAAACAGAAGTCTAAAAGGGAGGACCGAATAGTAATCCTAGACGTAGACGATCAACATCCGAGAGGAACAACGAAACGCGTGTGACTCCGCCACGTCTCACCCATAACTACGTATGTAGTTACAAACTTACCGTGCTGACACGGACTGCAAAAGTAACAATAATTGTAACTACATCATATTATCGTAATTACTTGATTAACTTTTAAGAAGTCTAATACTTTTCATTTCAATTTACTTAGGAGAACTCTAAAAATATTTGCATTATTATTTGTTATTCTTAGGTATGTGTTGAGTTAGATTTTAAGTGGGTAGGTACCTACGTATCTTCTTGTGTGGTAAACACATAGATCATACCTACATATTGACGAGTGTAAAAAGTAATTTTATTATTAAGCTGTAGAAGAATACGTTTTTTTTTCTCTTTTTTTTGATATATATATATATATATATATATATATATATATATATATATAATTTAGTACATATAATTTGTTTTATAATAGTTTTTTTGAAGTCGTTTTTTGTTAAAATTGATGTTTATTCATTATTTCGCTTGTAATTTGTAATCCATCACCTATTTATGGAATATAGTTGAACATAAAATTTCCTGCTCATTTCAATGGACAATTAATATGTTTCAAAAACATATTAAATATCTTAAAATTAAAAAAAAAAAAAAAAAAAAAAAAAAAAAAAAAAAAAAAAAAACAGCAGTAAAACGCACGCTTGTCTTATAACATGCATTTGTCAATATATCTGTGTAAATTGTGTATTGCGCAATGTGATCAAAAGTATCCGAATACCTGGCTGCAATTGACTTACAAGTTTGTGGCGCCCTCCATCACTAATGCTGGTATTCAGTATGGTGTCACCCTTAGCCCTGATTTCGGCTTCCACTCTCGCAGGCATAAGTACAATCAGATGCCGGAAGGTTTCTTGCGGAATGGCAGATCAATCTACATGGAGTGCTGCACTGAAGAGAGGTATCGATAAAGGTTAGTGAGGCCTGGCACCAAGTCGACGACCCAAAACATCAAAAGGGGTGTTTCATAGGTTTCAAGTCAGGTCCGCCACATCCCGTGCATTTACAGGTGCTCGGTCATGTTGGAAGATGCAATCGCCACCCGCGAATTGCAATTCCACAGTGGAAAACAAGAAGGTGGATAAAACATCAATTTAGGCCTGCGCTATGATAGTGCCTTGCAAAGCAACAAGGGGTTCAAACCCATTCATGAAGAACACGACAACATCATAACGCCGCCGCCTACGAATTTTACTGTTAACACTACACACGCTGGCGGAAGACGTTCACCGAGCATTCGGCCTACCCAAACCCTACCAACGGATCGACACATTGTGTAACGTGAATCGTCACTCCAGGCAACGTTTTTCCAATGTTCAGTCGTACAATGTTTCCGCTTCTTAGACCTGCGTGATGTGTGGGTTATGGGCAGCCGATCCACCATGACGTCCATTAATTTAGACAACAATGTCAATGGAGAAAAACAGCGATCTATTTGGTATAATTAATATTACACAAACAGTCTTGATCGCAAAAAATTAACAGTTTTTATTGACCGGTTTCGACCTGATGTAGGTCATCTTCGGAACAAAATGTAGCCCATGTGCCCAGTGCTGGACTCGGCTAGGCTGGGCTGTCCTGGCTGTTCTCCTGCAGCTGGTAACTGCTGGCAGTGAATTTTTAACTGCATTCCTGAATAAATATATACTCTTCGTTTAATTTTGAAGGATTTTGGGAATTCGATGATCAGTCTCGCTTCAACAACCCTAAGTTCACTAATCTCTGTGTCTGTTTTGATGCCCCTTATTAGCTCCGGATAATTTGTTGCTAGGAATTCAAGTTAGTTTTCAGAACTATTTGTAATTCTAGTGGATTTATGAACTGATTGGTCGAGATAGGCTTCAGAGAATGTGTTCAGTACAGCTTCATACAATGTTTTATGCTTGCCTCCAATTTTAAACAAGTATTTTTGCTAACATTTCGAGGGTAAGTTAAAGTCAACATCAATTAAAATTTGTTGCTTTTGGCATGTTTCTGAAATTTGATACAAGCTTCCTTTGACATTTCTGGATTCTAATCGTCTGTTTCAGGGGACCACTACAAAGAACCGGTTATTAATGCGTAGGTGGCAGTGAGTGCGTAAGGTGTCGCATCTTCTACTTGTCGTAACGTATGCTGAAACGGAAACATAATGAATGCAACTGCTTGCAGTTTTCCTTGACACGCAAATTTCTGAATAATAGGAGTCACTATGCAAAACAGTCGCCACGCAGTAGCTGGATAGATGTTCAGTTCCGCTTAATATACAATTTACCAGCGATTCGCTATGGAAATGCAAAGGAACCCTTTGGGACTCGGCGTCACACGAGTGAAAGCTCTGGGTGGGCCGAGCATCGGCGTCCTTTTGTTCCTGAAGATTATAGGCGGCACTGGTCATCTCTCAGTGCCAACAAGAAGGTTAGAAACCACTTAACTGAATTGCCCCTGGTCTAAGCAAGTTGTATATGGGAAACATTGTGAACAGATCCCACACGTAGTATCCAGAACAGGAGTTTCGGAACAGGCGGCTAGTCTCGCATCCGTAATATTTTTTTCCCCACGGGAGACTAGCAACAGTACTAATACGAGCTCCATGATTGAATTAACTATCTGTGACGTCTTGAGAGGATTGGTTGTCGTCTGTGTTTGGAGCAAGTCAATCAAGTTGGCTCAGAGAGCATGAAAAAAATAAAAACCTACCTCTGAGTCAGCTGACAGCTTTGACCTAGAGTGGACTTGTATCCTGAGGCGGGAAAAGACAGGCTTGGTAAAACCAACCAATGACACTTCGGTGTATCTGGAGTTCTACGTTCACAGACGCAGCAAATCCGTACTGCAGTGAAACTGCTCCGACTGCCGCCATGGTAAGAAATGGTACGAAATGGCAAGGGAATCTACTGTTTCAACCAGATTATAAGTGCAGGACAAATGTCGCTTTTCAGCAGGATAGTGAATTTTAATAATTTATTTTACGTAAATATCTATCCAACTTATTCTGGGACTTGTCGACATAACCAATAATTTATTTTGCGTAAATAGCCTATCTATCCAACTTCTTCTGGGACTTGTCGACATAACCTAATAGAGTTAACCTCAATTTACTAAGAGTGGCTGTATTTTGTTTCTACAACCTTTTTAACTCAATATCTTGTTCTTCGGTTAATGTTTAGCTACATAATTATACAATTTTTCTCTGGTGATTTATTGAAAAAAAAAAGTGTCTCAAAGGCAATAAATCTAATCGTGATATCTAAACCGATGTTTCATTTCAGCAGATAAGCTCCCTACGTTTCAGTTTCATGTCACGTAATATTTAAAGTGTGATTAGCCAAACTAAAGATTCGCCGCAGCGGCTCACACTTGATCGCGTTATTATTTCCATTCTGCACAGTAAATCCACCAGCGATGAGTCTGAGGTATGTGTGACATTACAGATACAGGAGGAAGCTGATTTTCTCCATGTGAAAGGCGGGTTTTGCCAGGCTGTTGGATTCCCCAGCCGGCCGGTTAACAGTTTGAACCTAGTGAACGGACAGGTAGTCAGGGTTTCCCTAATGTGCTCGGAAACCGGAAACGCTTGGCTGAGCGAGGGCGGCTATTCCAGATTGCAACTGAAATACAATATAGCTACGAAAATTATTCTAAAAATCCATATAAAATCAGGGGATTATCATACGGCAAATATAATAATTTGAATGGATTCAGGATACTTGGAAGAATCAAACACCGTAATTACAATTTCAATATCCCTTACAGATAAGAAGCCAACAAATTTCAGTACTATAATAATAATATTATAAGACTTATATTTACAATTATTGATACGTTGTGTTTATCAGTAACAATTTAAGAAGGAAATGGACATCATTGCACGACGCTACCTATCTTAGAAGACGTACCACGTTATTTCCGTATTCTTTCATTAAACTTTATTTTACTCTCTTGCTCTGCTTTTCGTTGAGGTAGTAATATTCTTGTGTCAGAACATAGATTCCACCACAGAAACACAAAACATGAATCCAGCCAAGCGCATTACATTTATATATGTATTTTATTATATTTAATATTATTCTTAGTGACGTTCTTTATGTTGTAGACTGTCACTTAAGTATTTCATGGCAGAATGAAAAATAGCAGATATGCAGCAGGTAATTCATATATAAGCAATCATAAGTATTTGTGCACAGTAACTGAATATATTTGTATAAAAAGTCATGATAAATTAAATATTAATTGTGTAACTATATTTCGACGGCGGAAGTATATTTGAACAGTGAGACGCCACGCTTAATGGCTACCTGAGCAAAGAGCTTCAGTGGCGCTAGACGAAAACTGGGCGTCGGCGAACTCGTCTTTGCGAGGCCCCATTCATTTTTTCATTGATGAAGAAAATGTTAAATTAGATGAATTATACATCAATAATCATTATATAAAATTCTATTAGTATAAAATACGAGTATTATTACAAAGACAAAAATTACAATAAACAAACACAAATTAGAGAAACTTTTCAGCTTTTCGTCTCACAGAATTTTTTAAAGATCAAATCTTATTACTAGCCTCTATTTCGGCTTCAGTTGACAGTACTGACAACACAAATAGACTTTCTTGGCTCATTGTGCTTTTCAATTTTTTGTGCGTAATCAATTTTAACTTTGTAAAGCTTCTCTCGGCTGAAGCTGTACCGACTGGAACGGAGCATGATTCTGATTGTTGTATAAGCATTTAGATATACTTCTTCCAAATCGTTTTCTAAAATGTACTGAAGAAATTGTTTTGTAAGCATTTTACTAAAAATTCCATCACTGCTGCACTCATACGGAAATAAACACGGACAACTAAATAGCTGCCGGTCCGGAATGGCCGAGCGCACTAAGGCGTCATACCATAGTGAGCGGGATCGTTCTCGTTTGGGGTCGAACCCCACCCTTGGGTACAGATGTTCTGTTCGTCCATTGGTTAAGCTAGTGTAAGTTAGATGTACGTCGTCGCTACATAACCTAGCAGTTGGAAAGCGCCGTTAAACATCAAATATATACTAAAAAAAAATCAAATTTTAACAATGTTTTGCGAGGCCCCCACAGGTGCGAGGCCGTCGGTGTTGGCCGACGTCGCCGACGCCTAGCGCCGCCACTGATTGTTAAATATATATTTGTTTGTTAAATGTAAACAATATTTGTAGGAATGTGATCAAAGAATTTTATTCTGTGATATTCAAATGTATAATATTTTGGAATGGAAATTATATTTTAAATATGAGGCGTTAGGATGCGCGGAAGGATACAGTTTTTGGAGCAGGAAGAGCACGCTTTACGAACGGTCACTACTGATTCCACCCTCTACACCAGAACAAAACTTGCGGTTGCAGTGCACTGCGAAGGTTTAGATCACGTTAAATGAGGCTGCAATCTCATGATGTCCTTACTGAATGGTTAATTCGACTGGTAGGCAGATTAAAAGGTAATCAAGAACGTCGCCCTGTTCCTCAACGCGGTGCTACAGTAGTTACAAGACCACCTTTTGTGTGGAAATCAGCACACAAATGGAACACATGGTTTCACTGACATCGTTGATGTCGCCTTTAAGGTCTCTTAGTGTGAGTTCTGAGTGGCGGTCTGTCTGAAATTTCGTTGGCCACCCATAAGAAGAAAGTGGCTTTATAACGTGTGGCGACAAGAGAACGAATCAAATGTGAGTAAAACGTTCTTCTTATCACGTGTCACATCCTCGGTGGCAAAGTGCAGCAATGTGGTGATATATGTTACTAAAGTGACATTACTGAACCAACTCAAATCTCACATGAAATCATAAATCTGGTCTTTTCTCTCGAGTGTCGATGCTTCGCTGAATTCTATAGATGTCATCTCATGGTGCCATGCATTTTACACCATTTTGAAGGCTTCTGTGGGGTCTAGGTACCTTTGCGGTAAGATTCTGATTTCTGCATGGCAATGCTTGTGAGCGAGGCAGAAGGAAGGCAAGATGCTTAGATTTCAACATCCCGTCCACAGCATAGTCATTAGAGACGGGGCTCACTATCAAATTTTTGTGTAGGGATGGGGAAGAAAGTCGGCCGTGCTCTTTCAAGGAAACCATCCCGAAATTTGCCTGGATTTATTCAGAGGAAACATACCGAGCGCTGTGGCGCAGTGGTAACACACTGGTCTCGCATTCACGAGGGCGGGGGTTAAAGCCACCGTCTGGCCCTCCTGATTTAGGTTTCCCGTTCAAATGTTCAAATATTTCTCAAGCTTAAGGGACTTAACTGTGGGGTCATCAGTCCCTAAACTTACAAATTTCTTATGAACTACCTTACACTAAAGACGACACTAACATCCATGCCCGAGGGGGGATTCAAAGGGCACGGACGATTTTACTTCCCATCCCTTTAAAAACTATGGAAACTGCAATCTTCCTCCTATCCACTACTGTAATGGGGAGACTGTTACTCCGATTCGAGGAAGTGACCCTTCAGTTTCGTTTGCCAGCATATATATGCTGATTAGAAGAACTGGCGAGAACCTGGGACACAATGCGTATTGAAAACTGACACAAACATGAACTCGTACCCGCACAAACAGTGAAATCGAAACCTAAGCTAGAAAGAGAAAAAGTTATGAGCTCCTCATGAGAGAAAACGAATGTGTGATCCACGTCACCTAGGACGTGATATGCAATGGCACTTATGCGACTGTGACTTGAGTATTGCTCAAGTGTTTGGAATCCCCACCAGATTCGTTAAAAGGAAGATATAGAAGAAATTCAGAGGAGGGCCGCTAGGTTTGCTACTGGTCGATCAATGCGCTAATGTTACTGACATTTTACGGAAACTCAAACAGAAGACGCTGGAGGGAAAGCGAGGTTTTTCCGAGAAACACTGTTGAAGAAATTTAGAAGGCCGGAATCTGAAAAGGAATACAGAAAGATCTACTGCCGCCAACATACATTTCGCGTAAAGACCGCAAAGACAGGATCAGAAAGTGGAGGGCTCCTACGGATGCATACAAGTACTCGATTTCCCCTCGTTCTATTTGGGAAAGCAAGTAACAAGTAGAGGTACTAGGTACCCTCCGGCTGGGTTGACTGTACATGTAGAAGCTCTCTGAGAGGCACTGGACACTTGACCAGGTGCATAAGAAGTATCTCAAAATTTTAACATTCTGTGAAGTGACAAGTGGCGACGCACAAAATAAGAATTCCGCAAAAAATGCCGTAAAGACTATTTACAAACCGACCGACAAGATCAAAACTGTATAACAGAGTGGTGTAGAACGAAGGGAGTCTACATCTACATCTACATAGATACTCTGCAAATCACATTTAAGTGCCTGGCAGAGGGATCATTAACCACTTTCATAACTTTTCTCTACCGTACCATTCTCTAATAGCGCGCGGAAAGAAAGAACACCTAAATCGTTCCGTTTTCGATCTGATTTCTCTTATTTTATTGGGATGGTCATGTCTCCCTAAGTAGGCGGGTGCTAGCAAAATATTTTCACATTCAGAAGTAAAAGTCGATGATTGAAACTTCGCAAACAGATCACGCCACAATGAATAACGTCTTTCTTTTAATGATTTCCACCCCAAATCGTGCAACTTTTCCGTGACGCTTTCCCCCGGTAAACCGTGATAAAACACAACGAGCTGCCCTTCTCTGAACCTTCTCAATGTCTTCCGTCAGTCCCACCTGGTGAGGGTCCCACAAGGGGCAACAGTACTCCAGGAGAGGACGCACAAGTGTGATGTAGGCAGTCTCTTTGGTGGAGCTGGTGTACCTTCGAAGCGTTCTGCCAATGAAACGTAATCTTTGGTCCGCCTTCCCCACAATATTTCCTATGTGTTCTCTCCAGTCTAAGTTATTCGTAATTGTAACTTCTAGGTATTTAGTAGAATTTACGACCTTAAGGTTTGACTGATTTATTGCGTAATTCAAGTTCAGCGGATTTCTTTTAGTGGTCATGTGTATTAATTCACACTTTTCTTTATTTAGACTCCGGACTGAAGACCACACAACATTCGTAATGTAGGAATACACGGCCTCACTGTACATTTAGAAAAGGCAATGTGGAAGTCACTGGAAGATCCACCAACAAGATCACCAAATGTAAATATTATTGCAGGCTGGATCAGGTGGAGAAATCAGTAGTCGCAGAACACAAGCTGTGTGAAATCAACCACATTATAAATTCGCTGACACGGAAGTTATGGGTTTAGAGAACAGCTACCATACTCGTTGGTTCATGAAAGCCACAGGAATTTGTAAACATAACACATTCAAAAAGAAAGAAGAAAACCTCAAGCTAAACTGTCCTACAGGTCTGTACTGCAGTGAACGACTGTTGCAGGTATCATGGGAGACACACAGCGGTAATGACCGAATGCCTGATATTTACGATCGGCAAGGTTCTCCTGGAAATTTGCGGTGAAACCCTTAAGCAGTTAGGTAGTTTAGGCAGCGATCCAGCAGGTTAGGGTGGCCTTTCGTCATATTTGTCGTATCAGCAATCAAGTCGTCATCTCAGCCTCTTAGCCGACACAGCCAGTACGTAAGGATGCTTCTTTCATCGGTACCTCGAAATATTGTTATTAATGTAACACTGCCATAATCATTGATGGTGCCCACTACAATGATAGGTTTAAGATGTAATTGTTGAATCTGATACCAGCATATACCCATGTTAGGAACTTATGTTTACATTAAGTGGAAAATTATTAAGCCAACTGCAGTAAAATACTGTAAGGCATTAATATTGGCAGTGCCCAAGGTAAGATACGCAGACAAATATCCAAGAGTAAAAACACAAACGACCATCACGGCGTCTAACTACAGTTCCTGCATGAAACTGAAATGTTCTTGTAACATCTCCCATGACGGTGAGCCTGCAGTAGCTTGAAAACTAAATATGGAAGAATAAAGACACCCAGCACCGATAAAACAGCTGGTTGCATATTTGTACCAAAATAAATCTCAAATATTCAATACAACCATCTTGGGCGGTGCGCCGCACTAGAGTGTAATCTACCGTCAAGGAAGTCGAGACAGCCAAGGCGTTAGTTTACAAATGTTAATTGTAAACCTTTTGGCCAAAACTGCTATAGCAATCAGTTTGTAGCATACAAACTACTTAAACAAACTTACACTAAGGACGACTCACTTGACCGAGGGAGGACTCGAGCTGTTGGCGGGAGCGGCCACCCAGTGTGTAGCATGATGCCTTAAGTCACGGCGTTAGTTTACAAAGTACTTTGACAAACGACAAAATATTTGGAAAAAGTCATTCTTGTATCAACATGTATACAATATTTTAATTTATTACACTCGACCGGTTTCGGCATTGACTGCCATCACAAGCTATTAATAAGGTAAATGGAAAATACGTCTTAGTTATGTACACAACATGGAGTCACATATAAAATTACTATTTTTTAAAACAAATAGTAGTAATACATCAGTTACAGCAAGATATCATTTATGACATACATGGCAAAGGTTTAAATTGGAACACACACACAGCTTAACTAAAACTTAATAACTTAATAATGACAATATATATGACTTGTATTAATGAATGTAATATTTACTAGCACTTTAATTGTTGGTCTATGTTTCGTATCAGAATTATAATTTCTTACTGGATCTGACATCATCTCAAACAACATCGTTGTTGTTCTTATTATTGAAACAGAGAATGACAAATGTCTCGTAAAAATGTCTAAAACGAATGTTTCTTTTACACATATAAGTTATGACGTACATTTTTTGATATTATACTAACCTTCGTCTTCCATCTGCCGTACTCGCCATTGTTTCCAATGACTACAGAAGCAGTATATCGATAAAATAGAATTAGAACCTGGAGTTCTTTGGCGAACATTCTTTCATTCCAGTAATGTAACTGTGTAATCTCTGAATCTTGTTACGGTCTATGACGTAGCAGTAAGCTCACTAGTAACAGTTAATGGTCAGATTGGACAGCAGTTTTAAACAGATTTAGAATGGACAGTTGCAATGAACGGGCGCAATTCTTCTTGTCATTTTGATGTTTCCACATTTTGGAAACATGATCCGTTGTAACTGATGTACTATATGTAAGTATCATTATTAACAATATGTTATCCATTTTTGTTGGTTTATTCAGCTCCGTGGCAGTGAATTATATTTATTATTTTAATAAATTCAGCAACAAACCCCTTCTATACTATGTTTTATTCAGCCAAGGCGCGTTTCAGGTTTTCACCCATCCTCAGTTGGCGTAATTACAACTTCGTTTAATGTGTTCGACATCAGTTTAGAGGCAACATATGACATTCCTCTCTGCAAGTTCGTCTTGTGTTTTATATTTGATGTTTTCGCACTGACATATGTAGCTTCCAAACTGATGTTGAAACACATTAAACTAAATTGTAATTACGTTAACTGAGGATGGGTGAAAACCTGAAACGCGCCTTGGCTCAATAAAACATAGAATAAAAGTGACTTGTTACTGAATTTATTAGCACGTTAGCACGACAACATCAAATACAAATAACGAGATCAACTTCCAGAGGAGACTGACATATGTGGCTTCCAAACTGATGTTGACACACGACTCAACAAATCTGTATTTTCAATACGAGTGTTATCAGACATAGGAGACATAAAAATAAAAAAGCTTGAATACTTTGCTTACTTGCATTCCATAATGTCATACGGTATAATATTTTGGGGTAACTCTTCAAGTCAGTCAAAAGTTTTCAGAGTCCAAAAGCGTGTAATACGTATTATTTGTGGAGTAAATTCACGGACGTCCTGTAGAAGCCTCTTCAACGAACTAGGTATATTAACTACTGCCTATCAGTATATTTATTCCTTAATGAAATTTGTCATAAATAATATATCCCTTTCCCCAACAAACATCTCATTTCATACATTCAACGCTAGGAACAAAAATGATTTACACAAGAGTTAATAGCGCTTTCTTTAGTTAAAAAAGGGGTCCACTACTCAGGAACACACATTTCCAATAATTTACCATCAAGTATAAAAATTTATATAGAAATAAAGATCAGTTTAAGAGGAGCCTAAAAGACTTTCTACTGGCCAACTCCTTCTACTCCATTAATGATTTTCTAAATTGTACCAAATGATGCATGCATCGGTATTCATAGTATTATTATATTACCAGCTCAAAAAATGTATGTATCTGTATGTATATTATTAGTATTACCTATTATTCAGCTTGTAAATTTTGTTTCTTGACATGTTCCACATCCACGATGATCTCCTCAACATGGATATAGGGAACGAAAAACGAATCTAATTTATATCTAAACGAAATTGTAATTACAACTAAAGATGGGTGATATCTCGAAACGTAACTTGGCTCAATGAAACATAGTTTCACGTTGAAATGGAAGCAGGGTTGACTTCGAAGGCAACTGAACACAGCACTTATACTGAAAGCACGTTTATTACGAACTTAACATACATGCAGCACTGACTGCCTCTCAGGCAGAGTGCTCTGCTATTTATACACAGACATAATGTACCAGAAATTAGAAGAACAGTTAACATAAGAAACAAGTAGAAATTGCAAGTGAACATAAGAAAGATGTAGAACATTTTGGAATTGTTAATTACAAAGAAATAAATTTTTGTCTGGGGGCGGGATTGAACCGATAACCTTCAGCACCGCAGTCAGTGACGCTACCCCGGCGCCACGCCGGCAGTCCGTGTTCGTCGTCTCTCGCGGCATTGCTCCCTGTTATGTTCCCAGTGGAGCCAGCTGCAATGTCCTGGATCTTGACCTTGTCATGGGTCTTCTATATGGCAGTTCAAGAGACTCCTTCCCTTCTCCACGATTATCGACGACAGACGTTCCTGTCGTGGCTTCATCAGGAACATTACCGTCCTTAGAATCCTTGAACAAGAAGCCATTGACACCTACCTGCCCTTCAGGATCGTAGTAAGGTTTCTTGCGCAGGACGTCAACAATGTCTCTTCGTTTCTGTCGTTCCGACGACGGCTCATAATCGTCAACTTCGTATGTGATGTCTGACACGCGATATATGACACCATACTGACCAAATTACCGCTTCAGTAATTTCGCTGACAGTCCAACCTTCCGTACAGGGGTAAAAATCCATACCACATCTCATTGGCTGTACACAACAGGTCGGTGCTTGTGGTTATACCGCTGACGGTCATTCTTCTGGGCGTCCAGTGTCCGTATGCGAGCCAGCTGTCTTGCTTCGCTTGGCGTGCGAGAGGTACCGGGATCGATACCCGGCGCCTCCACCAAACAATGTCGCGTTGAAATGGAAGCAGGCTTAACTTCGAAGGCAACTGAACACAGCACTTATACTGCAATCATGTTTATTAAGATCTTAACATACACGCAGCACTGACTGCCTCTCGGGCAGAGTGCTCTGCTTTTTATACACAGACAGAAGGTACCAGAAATTAGAAGAATAGTTAACATAAGAAACAAGTAGAATTTACAAGTAAACATAAGAAAGATGTACAACCTTCTGGAATTGTTAATTGCAGAGAAATAAATTTTTGGCGGTGGGCGGGATCGAACTGGCGACGTTCAGCTCCGCAGTCCCTGACGCTATCCCTGCGCCACGGCGGCAGTAGGTTTCCGTGGTCTCTCGCGGCAATATATGTAGAAATTACAAGTGAATATAAGAAACAAGTAGAAAATTCTGGAAATTACATTTTTTTTTCTTTCTTTTTTTTTTTTTTTTTTTTTTTTTTTTTTTTTTTTTTTTTTTTTTGGTCGGTAGCGGGATTGAAGCGGCAACCTTCAGCACCACAGTCGTTAACGCGATCCCCTGCGCCACGCTGGCAGTCGGTTTACATGGTGCCTTGCGGTAAAAGTATAAAAGTGGCTGATTGCTGAATTAATTAAAATAATAATATATCACTATGATTTTTCAACATTTAACATTTAAAATTTATGATTTTTCTCCATTTAGCTTTTTAATGTCTGTTGATGACAGTCAGTGTCGAAACTGGTCGAGTGAAATAAAGAAAAATATTATACAACTGTTGGCACAAGAATGATTTTCTCCAAATATATTGCGGCTGTGTATTGCCACTTTAAAACAACATTAATGAGAAAATATTGACTAGTGTAATTGGAGGCGTTAGTTCCGTTTCTCGTGGGACAATGCAGCACGACAAAAACCGATCCCAAGCGCTGCAGTGGTGCCTTGGATTTCATAAAAAAAATGTTCAAATGTTTGTAGAGCTTATGGGACTTACCTACGGGGTCATCAGTCCCTAAACTTACAAACTACTTAAAAAAAAGGTAAAGCAGTCAACAATCCGAAGATTGGTTTGAACACCACAGTGCTTTACTGGGCATGGTCCTGTTTGGAGGTGGTATGCCATTGCCTTCCACCGACCTACGAACTAACTTACCCAGCCAGTTATGGGAGGAAAACCACGGTGCTACTCGGTATTTTTCACATGGGCAATACTGCCAGAGGTGGATTTGTAGTCTGGCACTCTACCACTATGCAACCGAAGAGCACACAAACTACTTATGAACTACTGAATACTAAGGACGACACAAATATCCATTCCCGAGGGGGGGATTCGAACCCTCGACCGTCGTGGCCGTGCAGACCGGCCACCGCGGCCGGCTGGATTTCATCCAAGTGCCTCAGTGAACGACATTTCGGATCACAAGAGCAAAACGAGTGCGCCTGGCCTCGCCCAAACAGAGGCAGGGATTTCGTCCGGCCGGTAATGGCGAGCAGCAGGTGTGTGGTTAGCCGGCCCGCCGGCCAATGGGGCGACGCCGGCTCGTGGGCGGCGCCGCCCACGGCGTCCCTGTAACCACCGGCCGGCGACAGCGGGGCCATTTCTAATGATATTCACGATTCCCTACCATTTTGTGTTATTAACCGCGGAACAGCGGCTACCGCTGCGTAACTGGCCCGCGCCCGGGATCGGAGAAACGGAAAAGGGCACTAAACAATTATACACCTGGCGGCAATCGTATATGGGAAAAGGATGCTGCCGGCCGCGCCGGCAGGTGGAATGGAGGGGGGCGTGCCGGTCGTGCGTTTCGAAACGTCTGGACGGGCCGGCGTATTAATTGCACAAATAACACGGTACGGCGCCCGCGAGTAATGACATCGTTGTGCATTCCCGGCGGCTGTAAGCACAGGGTAGCCGCCGGGAGGCAAAAAGCGGCACCCGATGGCCGGACACGCAAACGCCTGCCGCTCCCAGGCGGTGCCCGCGGAGGCGTCGGGCCTCTTTTTGTGGGTCAGCCTGTGAGCGCGCCCGCCGACACGGCCAAGGACGGCATCGCACGCACCGCCCGTTCGGGACCCGCCGGTTTAACATATTTACGTGGCAGGTAATTGGCCGGGGTCGTTAGGACGACCGGTGGTATACTGTGGTGTAATGAAGCTTAATTAATGTTATGAAGTCTACGATACCGGTGGATATCAATCTTCATACATATTTAAATATCAAATGCCTATAAAATCGATGTCTTAGCTGCCGTCGTGAGGATAACTGGAGGCATGCTGCGGTGTAAGAAGGTCTAACACGTTGGGTATCGATCTGTTCACATTAATTTAAATAGCAAATTTCTCTAAAAATTGAGCACTATATGATTTGTAGGTAACCATTAAAAGAAATAAAGCAGTAATACGATAATTTTTCAGTCATTTACACAGCTATTTACCGAAACTTCTAAGATAAAAAGGTAAAGCAGTCAATAATTCGAAGATTGGTTTGAACACCACGGTGCTTTACTAGGCATGGTCCCGTTTGTTATAACTGCGTGGTGATCAGTCCGTAGCTTACAAACTACTTAAACCTAGGTAAACTAACCTAAGGGCAATACACACACCCATGCCCAAGGGAGGACTCGAACCTCCACGGCGAGCAACCGCGCGCTCCGCAGCGAGACGCTTTAGACCACTCGGCTACTCCACCGCGGCCTGTTTGGAGGTGGTATGCGGTTGCCTTCCTCCGACCTTCGATCTGACCCAGCCAGTTATTGGGGGACCTACAGTTTAACATGGGTTCCGAACCGCGGTGCTACTCGGTATTTTTCATATCAGCAACACTCCCAGAGGTGAAACAAGGTGGAAAGTGACAGATACAAATCCTAGGACCTGGGAACTATAACATTTACATATCAGTTTGTGTAACAACAGTTTTAAACTGCAATGTCTTTTTGTATGGCCATCTTCAAAATATAACGCATCAGAATAGCTCATCAAACAATCAACTCACTTCAGAAATATTTCCCAAAAATAATTGAAAAATCAGACCCATACATGGAATCAGGAATATATCAACTGAAATTCAATACTTGTGATGGAAGGTACATAGGTCAAACAAGGAGAACATTAGACACTACATACAAAAAAACATATAAGGGAATTAAAGTATAGGACAAACCATTCAATCTTTGTAGAACACTTACACCAAAACCAACACAAAATTACTACTCGAGACACAGATATGGATATCTTAAGAATTAACAACAACAAAGAACACCTTCTCACATTACAAGAAAACTACCACATACAGAAAACAATAAAAGAAAATAAACAGTTCTTAAATGACCAGACCAACTTAGCATTAGACACCCTTTTCAAACTGATTGACCACCTAACATAAACTTGAATACATATCCATACACCCAACCACACATTCAAAATCCACTGCACATATTCAAACTACTCACACTTACCACCCCCTCCCCCTCCCGCCCTTTTACCCCCAACACAACCTCAACTCCACACCTGACAGACATAATAAACACACAATTCTCTACATTGGCTTCACTGACACACACGCACACACAAACTCTCTCTCGGTCTTTCAAATATTACAAAAATCGAAGTTGCGAAGTTGTCAACACCCACCATTATCCCAACAAGTGAACAGACATAAACATTGAGACAGTGATTCTGTGCCCTGCTTAGAATAAGCAGAAAAGTGAAATACCTTAAAAAGTACAGTGAAGTGACATCGTATTTCCATAAGGAAAAGTGAAGTGGTTGTGTATGTCAAATGAAAAAGAAGAAAAAGCAGGAAATAGCGGAAAGGTCCAACAAAAAATGCCGAATACTGCTATAAGTGAAATACCCAGCCAACAAGAAAAGAGGAAAAACAGTAGCCGGCCGCTGTGGCCGAGGGGACTGAGGCGCTTCAGTCACGGTCTGCACGGCCACTACGGTCAGGGGTTCGAATCCCCCTCGGGCATGGATATTAGTGCCGTCTTTAGTTGGAGGTAGTTCATAAGTAGTTTGTAAGTTTAGGTAAGTTAAGTCCCTTAAGCTTAACAAACATTTGAACATTTGAAAAACAGTAGGATGTAAGGGAGACAGAACAAATCTGCAAATAAAATGTTATACGTAAGTTTTATAAACTCTTTAGGGGACACGCCCCTGAACGGGCTGCATTTTTAGCTTTATATTCTCTCTTACGTTGCTACTAATCTATAAATAAGAGATAGCTCAAACTTTTTACAAACATTTAGGGTCATTAGGCAAAGCAGTTTCCAAAAAATTATTGGAATATTTATTGTAGTTTGGTACTGACAAAAAATATTTACAATAGTATAAAAAACGAAAGACTATTTCACTGCGGTACCATTTTCTCTGGAACTACTGACCTCACAGCTTGGAAAACAAAGTCACAGTACACACAACATTCACATAAATGTTTTATGCCTCCAATTTCCTTCCCTAGTGCTGATCTGTGAAAAAGACAATTAATTTATTTTACAAGGAAAAAATATATTAAAAATGTAGCTCAAATATCACCGATATCATCATCATGATATACGTTTTTAATAACATAATAGGCAAGGAAGGTAGAGGAGGTCAGTCTAAATATCTGAACAAATTTTTGTGAGTGTAACTTCAGTCATTTAGGAGAAAAGTGCACCTGAAAGATGAAAATTCAAGTTTTCGGTAATTCGCAAACGAAGATTTACAGATTTATTAACTTACCACTATGGTGGTTTAGAACATTCCAGCTGCATAATCCAGTTGTCGTCCTGTTTCCTTATGCTCCATACTCTTTCTCTTCATTATTTTCTTTATCCTTGACTCCTTGGTAGCAGCTTCTGCAGCTGTCTCTGCTTCGGTTACCCGTCGCTTATCAATAGCAGTAAGAGTCAAAGCCGTATTGCTTCCCGTATGGATGTTCAATTTCTGCATAATATTGATCCTTGAAATTGCACCCTCATTGAATGTCATTATTGCATCCATTACAGCAATCTTCAGCACTGTCAGCCCAACAAATACAGTTGTGGGTATTCTCTCCCATATACAAATGTTTTTTTTTTTTTGTTTTTTTTTTTTTTTTTTTTTTTTTTTTTGTGGTTTTAGGGCGCACAACTGCTGTGGTCATTAGCGCCCAACACTGCCCATAGTAAAAAAGAACCGGGGTTAGAAATTAAATGGCTTTCGCCATATATGCACGATGTATAAAAAGTAAAACTCTGTTAACCGATTGCGGGTCATCAGCTAAAATGTCAGACATTTCAAATGGGAAACACAGATCATGACGGAGACGGTTAAAAAATGGACATTGCACTAAAAGATGGTTCACAGTAAAAGGTGCATCACAGTGCTCACATAAGGGAGCAGGACCACCACGTAATAAATGCTGGTGGCTAAAACGGCAGTGGCCAATACGAAGCCGGGCCAGAACAATCTCCTCTCGGCGGGAGGGTCGAGATGACGTTGACCAGAGATCAGGCACAGGTTTAATGGCTCGCAATTTGTTCCCTGACAGGGATGACCAATGTAGATACCAACGGGAGATAATACGCTGGGAGATACCAGCGCGAAGGTCATCAGAGCTGGTGGAAAAGGTAGATAGCCGAGGAAGGAGAACTGCTTCCTTGGCAGCCGTATCCGCAGCCTCATTCCCCAACACTCCCACATGGCCAGGGACCCACAGAAACGTCACCGTAGTTCCGCTCGTTGAAAGAGAAGTAAGGCAATTGCGGATGCTTTGTACCAGGGGATGGGCCGGATATGGGATGCGAAGGCTCAATAAAGCACTCATAGAGTCCGAGCAAATGACAGTCTTACTGAGCGAGTTTCGCCGGACGTATTGTGTGGCTTGGTATAATGCATACAGCTCAGCTGTAAAAATGGAACTCCACTCAGGAAGACGATATTTAAAAGAGACGTTGCCAAGTACAAAAGCACACCCAACACCCTGGTCTGTCTTTGAGCCATCAGTGTAAATGAACAAATTGTCATCAAATTTAAACCGGAGTGCGTGAAATTCTCTCTGGTAGACGAAACGAGGTGTGGAGTCCTTTGGAAGAGAATGAAGATCAAAGTTAACACGGACTTCGGGGCTTCGCCACGGTGGAGAGATGCTCTCTCCAGTCGAGTAGATAGCAGGCATTGTAACGCCAAGCTGGCCGAGTAGCGAACGCAAGCGTACTCCCGGAGGTAGCAGAGCAGACGGGCGCAGAGCGAAGAGACTGTCAAGTGAGTCATTAAAAAAAACTGCGTACGTCGGGTGTCCTCGCATGGACGACAAACGACTAGCGTAACGGCTAAGCAGGAGTTCCCGACGGTAAGAAAGGGGTAGTTCGGCGGCCTCGGCATAAAGGCTCTCAACGGGGCTAGTATAAAACGCTCCTGTCGCCAGACGGAGACCTTGGTGGTGGATTGTATTAAGGCGGCGCAGTATGGACGGTCGAGCCGAAGAATAAACGATGCTACCATAGTCCAGTTTGGACCGAACTATGGTGCGATACAGATGGAGGAGAGTAGACCTGTCAGCTCCCCACGAGGTGCCACTTAACACCCGCAGCACATTGAGAGAGCGGGTACAGCGAGCTGCCAAACGGGATATGTGGGGAGACCAACTTAACTGAGCAGATTTTTATTTCCCAGATCCCTATATAGAGGCTTAATTGCCTCCATTACAGCAAGTGGTAAGGAATGCTTGTGGGTATATTGTATGCCTGTAGCATTGCTCGACCAGTACTTGCACCATGAATCTTCCCTTTTTGGGCACAAACCATCCTGTGGGATTTCATCTTGTAGACACTCTATGAAACCATATTGCCCAAACAGCTCGTGTCATGTTCTCCAAATCTCCTACATTTCTCCTTATTGCTAGTCCATAACATTGTGTCAAAGAATCAGTTTCACTTTTTGCAAGACGACCTGCACCACCTACGTGTTTTCCGTTTTACAGTCGAACCACAGCCTTCTAGACAAGCCTGCACTTTCGTTCCGGGAGGCAGCGCCTTCTAGGATACACCTGTGTTAACGATCCGTAACTAACGACGGAAAAAAACGGAGGAACAAAAGAATGCATCACGGAATCTGACTCACTTCAAACTGACAGATGGGCGTGGCCCCTGTACCCCATTACGTTCTATCTCAATTTTAGAACGAACGGAAAATGATAATGCCCATAAACTATACATTTTTGAAATCAGCATGAAAAGCTCTTTCCTACAGATAAAGAAATTGCAAATTTTTGGTCATTTTCACGAGCATGTCCGCTTAAGTGGCAAAGGTCGACTGAAACTGTTTCTATCCAAAACGAACAAAACTATATGTACAATCCATTGTATACCTTTGCACAAACTCTGAACATGTTTTATAAATAAAAGCGAAACGTGTCTGAAACGAAGATTTAACGTTATTTGTAGTGAGCAAAAGAGAGTCAAACCCATTATTCCCGATTGACTTTCACTTGCATGCATAATACAATTTTCGGTGTTTTTCCTCTCGTGTGGCAGGAAGATTTGTTGCTTGATACAGCATTGAGAAGATAGTTGTACGCAGTAATAAATTTTAAATTTTGAAATGTATTCTTAATATCTAACAATTTACGCTGTGATGACAAAACTCGTGGGATACTTCCTAACATCGTGTCTGACCACTTTTTGTTCGCCGAACTGCAGCAAGTTGTTGAAAGTCCCTTGCAGGAATATTCTGCCATTGACTGATAATAAAACATGAAAGGAAACGAATATCTGTGAAGCATTGACGAGAAGAAAGGACAGTATTATAGGAAGGTATTCCGATATCAGAATAATACTTCTAGGGCACCAGAGGGTCCGTAAAGCACAAACTTAAAGACGCCGACAGAACATGGAACGTAACTAAAGACATTGTCTGTGACACTCAGAGATGGAGAGATTGGCGCAGCTTTAGAAGCTGTGGTGGCTCCCATCGGGGTAGGCACACTTGGAAGACCCGGCTGTGCAGATAGCAGGTAGTCTATAGGACACCATGACTCTGTTACCCGCTCAGCATTTGCTCTTGGTAGCTATACCTGCGACAACTTTATGCGGGTGTTGTCCACTCTTATTGCTTCCCACTTACCTAGGATGAGATATTGTAATTAATTCGCATAGCCGTGTAATGGTAACAATTTTACTAAGTGTGAGTCTAAGATTATTTCTTTTCTTGTTTGTAAGCTTTCGGCGCTTACAAAATAGTTTTGCAATTAATTTGCAGCTTCATTCGGAATATTAATGTAGCAACTTTCGTCTGAAGTTGTGCTAGTTTTAGTCTGGAGTACAACATTTGTACGGAGTGACTCGTTTCGACACGTTTAGCCGACTTCGCGTTATCTTCACCTCCATTCAGTGATTTACAAGATCTCCAGCAGTTGTAACGTGCATTACGCAATTTTTTGAGTACTTAAAGGCATGTGAAATCTTTTGATAATTACTTCTTCATTATAATTTATTAGCGTAGACCAGGAAAGATTTTGGGTTAACATCAATGTCGATCTTTTTTGAAGTCTTTCAGCAGCCTCGTCTGTCTCACTTTTCTTTTTTTCTTTTCTCATCGTTATTTAAAATTAGTCTTTTTAGTATCGTGCATCTTAAGTTCCGGTCTCAGCCTTTAGAAACGTTACTGATGCGACGATGCATTTGAGTGCAATTCCATTTATCCATTCGTATATATTTCTTTGTGAGCCATTAGTCTGAAAAACAGCCGTAAAAGTCTTTCTTCGAGTATATGGATTTATGCTTGCTCTTCAGAACACAGGCTAACAATTATCAAATATTTACAGGGAAAAGTTGTTACACATAAACCGATTCAAGAAATTTGTTCGTGTCCTTCTAGAAAGAAACGAGGCCACAATCTTGAACACACTCCCACAAAGACTGATTAACGTGATTACTAAAATTTGCAACATGGGTTTCAGAAAATTAACGTGTAACTGGAACAGAGCAAACTAAAGGTATCTGCAGCATTCCACCAAGGCACGTAAGTTTTAAATACGTTTCATTTTTCTCGTTTTCTGTGCTCAGAAATTTGACAACAGCTGAAATAAGTTTCTTTCCTTCCAGTAACTTCTGATGGCAGTGAAGAAAACAGTATATTCGAATCTGCAAGGCCCAAATTTTGAGCTCGAAAGCCATGGTATTTCAATCTGTAAACTGGTGGTTAGTCAGAGCTAAAGAATGGACTGTAACTGGTAATATAATGAAACATCTATTTTTTTTTTGTTTTTTTTTTTTGTTTTTTGTTTTGTTTTGTAGGGCGAACGTTTCTTACGGTTAATTTTATTTTTTTTAGATATTCGTCAAGCCGAACTTTTCCCTAAGAGCTGTCGAACGTGCGTAGAAAAAGAACGGCTTTGCAAAATAAATAAATAAATAAATAAATAAATAAAAATAAAATAATAATAATAATAATAATAATAATACTTGTATACTACGTTGGATTTAAGCGATTCCCATGTTCTTGGTACACAAAAAATATTGAATGCATTCTATGGTTTTACGAACCTTACTTTCCCTTAGCCTTAACGGGCACCACGCAGAGTGCTCATTTAAACGAAGCGCTAGCAGTACGGTGGAAGGGCCTATGCCCTTACCTGAATGTCCCGGATTTCTCAGAACTGTCTTCGCCTTGCATCTTCTTACAAATGTGTCTTCTGACAATTGTCACAAAGTTGTTAAAAGCGACAAAAAAGTGTCTCGTCCACTTGACGAGGACATCACTTAGCTGTTTACTCCGAGCCATTTGGGTGGAATACGCTACATGCTTTTCGTTTTCGCAGTGGAAATTCGTTAAGGAGACGTATCACAAGCATTAACACGACAAAGGTAGGGTTTCCATACAAATTTGATAACAGGACGTGGATTTATGTTAGCAGTTCACACTCGTGCTAACGGATCACAGTTCTCAGTTTTGAATTTTCCCCACTTTTTTCTCTTAATCTGTCATTGATAATAGCTAGATAACTTATGACTTTTCTAATCTTCTATTATTTCATACTGTGAATTTCTTTGTTGTGTTACAAACCGCAAGTAAGTTGATTGCAACTCAAATGATGTCAAGTTACGTGTTGGGAACCCACTCTGCAAGTGCAAAAGGTCGCTGCCACAGTTTATCATGCCATCATCGGAAAGATCCCGTAAAATGCTAGAAATGCTTTGAACATCGAGATACCAAATCTAGGTTAGATGTTGCATCGGTCAGTAATTCGTTTTCCTTATGTGACACTGTGGAAATGGTCCGCTGTAACGACTTCGACTGATGCCAATGTTCTACCGCTGCTATCAAATAAAATGTTAATCACGTAAGGTAAGTGTACCATTATTCGACATCTAAAGGGAAATAACGTTAAATATCATGTGTAAATCCTATTTGATTCTACAATATTGGCTGTAACTTATTGTGACATGCCACATAAACCCATCTGTTTTTGTACGGATATTTTAAGTATACAATTAAAGTGATGATTACTTGGACAGTGCTGGTTACTGGTAAACTTACCCTATTGATTTCATCGCTAACCTTCTATTAACACATATTATAATATGCTAGTGCGCAAAAGAGCAGCAGGAAAGTAGAAATGTCTGGAAAAAACTCATACGTGAGAAGACACCACCTCCTGTCTGTTGTGAAACGTCATACGAGTACACGTAGCAAGACGGCACCAGAGGGCTGGACCCAGGATCACCACGTTTTTAGTACACATCATGAATGATGACGGTTCTCCTCATGATTATTGGTAAAGGTCAGTAACAGCGCACAATGGCATCGGAAAAGTCATAAGGCAATTGATCTCCGTGCTTATTAGGAATACAGATGAAGCCTGAAAACGTAATGTCGTAAAACATGTGATGAAATGGGCTAACTAATTTCCACCCTGAATATCCCTAAGACAGGTAATAACATAATATTTATCTAAGTTTTGTTAACTAATTTACCTTAAAAGTCACTCTCGTTACTAATTAACAAAACCTAAAAAAATATACAGGGTGGTCGGAAAGTCCCGTTACAAACTTCTAGGACTTGCATAGGTTAGGGTACATAACACTTTGAATAGGAACCCATGTCCGGAAACGTATCGTTTATGTTATACAATAGTTTCAATTCAGATGATATCTCACCCACTCCTACCTGAGGAATGTAATTAGACGTGACTCAGTACAATTGACTGAATTGTTCCGTTATTACTTACGCATTTTCCTTGCAATTTACACCTTATGGTTTACATTAGTCGACAACAAGAAGAACCCAGCATCTACAGCACCAGTCGCAACAAACTGATGCATTACAACAGCCGCTCGACGTGGCGACCACCAACGTCGTTGCACACATTGTACCTCCGAAGCATGTTCTGGTACACTCTCTCCATACCACCAGGTGTCTCTTCATTGTCTTGTGCAGCGGCCAGAACTCGTACGTTAGCGAGTTACACATCTGAATTGCAACTACCCTAGAACGGAAATGATACGTTTCCGTACATGGGTTCCTATTCAAAATGTTATGTACTAACTACCCTCTACATGTTCTAGACGTTTGTAACGGGAATTTCCGACCACCCTGTATATTACGAAAATCCTATGAATAATTGTATAAAAATAAATCAAACATTGTAAGATTTCCAATACATAGTTGTATAAGAGCCGCGACGACATAAGGAATTGTGCAATGTCACGAGTTGTTGTAGGCCTATATGTTAAAACCTAGATTCTTACCGTCGTGTAGCTGTCAAATTTTCAATCCTCTCTTAGACAGACCATGCAGCAGTGAAAAATAAGGTATTTTGACTTGACTATTGGGAACCAGAAAACATACAGTTACACTTAAATAAAAAATTCTCCGACATCCTTATTGAACAAACAAATGCTAAAGCGTATTCATCAAAAGAAACGTGGATATATAGGCCTAAAACGACAAGAGGAGGAGGTCATATCTTCAAACAAACGTGGTTGGGGAAATACTACGACGAATACTAAAAACAAATGCTTGAATTTAGCTACTTAGAAACTATACTAATTGAAAGTAATAAGTATTTAATGAAAACAATTACAGTGGAGCCACATTAGAAGTTACATGAACTGCTTTCAGAGAATTTATAGAAGGAGAGTTTTATGAAGAAGCAAACCTTTAAAATTGCTTATCTCTGCGGGATTAATGATGTCGAACTGTGTCTTCAACATCTAGGCGGTGGTGGCGGTGGCGAAAATGTAAGAGGCTCTTCAATTTTAAGAAACGTCGGTATTAATGTCCTCTTGACGTTAGCATATTTCAATCTGGTGTCGATAGTTTTTATCCGTCGGTTCTCAGTATGTATCGACTGATCTGAAGTAAACACCCTATAGCAAAGCGGACGATAAAGCATTCCTGAAAGATACAATGGGTTTGGCTCAGCTGTTTCGCGTGCCTGCGTCAAGCAATCACGTAACGTAATATTGTATTCGTTTCTGTGGAAGCGTCTTAGTGTTCTCGTGCATATAAAGACTATTGTTATTTCGTCTGCAGCCGTTTGTGCTTCGCAGATGAACAATATTTGCTGCTAGCTGTCAATGATCACTTTTCGTCTATCCTACTACAACATTGTAATTCGATGACTTTCATACACGCACGATCATAACATTTCAGCAACATGATATAAACATTACTGTCGAACTAACAGTTTTTAGTGAGTACTGAAGCTCATGAAGTAGCGTAGTATGAAAATGAAGTTCGTCCATACGCTCTGTTATGTCCTTCGTAAATAAGGTGAGTCCTTGGAATAACGCACGTGACAGTACATAGTATATTGTGACTAGAAGGGAGATTCCTCTGTAATTGCTACACGTTCCTTTTGTTTCCTTTCTTGTGTAAAGGAACAATTATTGATTCCTTCCGTTCGTTTTTAATGCATCTAAATTTTTAGGAATAAGATGAAACAGTCTCTTGTGATGTAAATTACTGCCAATACGGAAGGCTACACAACATTTATTAACGGATTTAGGAACACCAGGGAACCATCTTCATCAACAATATACTCCACAGTCCACCGTAAGATACATGGCGGGGGGTACACTGTACCACTACTAGGCATTCCCTTTGCTCTTCCACTCCCAAATAGAACGAGGGAAAAAGAATGTCTCTAGGCCTCTGTACGAGCCCTAATTTCTATTAACTTGTCTTTGAGATCTTTACGCGAAATATATGTAGGCGGCAGGAAGATAGTTCTACACTCAGCTTCAAATTCCGGCCCTCTAAATTTCCTTAACAAAATTTCTCGAAAAGAACGTAATCTTTCCTCCAGCGATCCCCATTTGAGTTGCCGGAGCATTTCTGTCACACTCGCGCAATGGTTGAACCTACCAGTAACGAACCTAGCTGCTCACCTCTGTACTGCGTCCATGTCTTCCTTTAAACTGATCTGCTGCGGGTCCCAAACACTTGAGCAATACTCAAGACTTGATCGAACAAGCGTTTTATATATCGTCTCCTGTACAGATGAAGTACGTCTTCCCAAAATTCTCCCAATAAACCGTCGCGGCGGAGCAGTCGAGCGCATTGGAGTGCTATGCTGCAATGCGCGAGGCCGTTCCCCGTCGGGGGTTCGAATCACCCCTCAGGCATGGATGTTTGTGCTATCTTCAGCGTAAGGTAGTTCACAAGTAGTTTGTACGTTTAGGAACTGATGACCCCGCAGTTAAGTTCCATAATCTTCACAAACATTTGAACATCTCCCAATAAACCGAAATCGGCTGTCCACCTTACTCACAGTGTGCTTACATGTTCGTTACATTTCATATCAATCTGCAATGTTACGTGACTGCATCAAGAAGATCACTAATAATGCTGTATTCGAACATTATAGCATTGTTGACCCTACTCATGTGCGATCACCTTATATTTTTTTACATTTAGAGCTAGCTGCTATTCTTCACACCAACTAGAAATTTTATCTAAGTCATCCTTTATGCTATTACAGTTAATGAAAGACTACACCCTTCCATACACCAGATCATCATCAGCAAACAGCCGTAAATTACAAGTTACTCTGTCCATCAGATCATTTAAATAGGTAGAAAATAATAGCGGGCGTATCACACTCCCCTAGGGTACACCTGACGATACACTCGCTGTCGAGAACAACATATTGAGTTCTATTACTTAGGAAGTCTTACAGCCAGTCAAAAATATGTGAAACTATTCCATATGCTCGTATCTTCGTTAGCAGTTTGCAGTGTGACACCGCATCGCGTAAAATGTCTTTTTGAAATCGAGTAAAATAAAATCTGCCTCTTGTCCTTCATGCCTTCATATAAATCAGGATAATAATAATAATTTCGTGTGGCTCATTGGCCTGTTGCAAGTTTTTAAATTGGACGCCACCACTTCGGCGACTTGCGTGTCCCTAGCCTACCCCAGTTATCCAACCGGGGAAAGGGGACCTGCAGCTTAACGTGGAATCCGAACCACATGTCGTTTCTGGCGTCTCCTCACATCGTTGAGAGGTGAAGAATGGGTTAAAGTGCAGACTGAAAAAATTCGAGGTCCTACCGGGTTTTGAACCAGCGACCCTTTGGTTTCCAGTCGAGCTACCCAAAAACCACCGGGCCCGTCTATATTCTATTTTCGCAGCAATCATCAGCTCGGTTTGGGAGAGGTAGCAAAGACAATCGACGTACCGTGAAGACAGTGTAACCATTCTACCTCAGTAACACTGTGTCCAGTAGTAGTATTTAAAATGTAGTATATCATGGAACAAGGTAAGGAAATAGCTTAATATCACATAGCTGTGATTATGAGCGCTTCCAGAAGATAGCAGCACGTCTCTCAAACTGTATTCAACGAGCACTCTAGAATACATGACACTCGTTTACGGTCTGTAAAGCCAACTGGAGACGACTTTTCCCTATGAGGGTGGGATTTGAAAAGAAAAAAAAATGTCCAAGGAGTATAAAGAATGTCAACGATCGCGCCGAGATGGAAACATCTGTTCCCGCTGGATGAGCGAAATACTATCGGGAATGAGCAGTACTTAGAGGGATGACCTTCCCGGTACGACAAGTGGTTTTGACAATTTTCCCTTAGCCTTACGTCAGAAGGGGCGGAAGGGGTGGTAGTGTAAGGTCCCTGATGACTAGTCTTTACGCGAATGTCATGTATTAAATGCCAAACCTCTCCGCAGTGTATAATCGAATTAGGGCGTGTGACACTGTTGATGGTGATCCGCCCATCGGACCACTTGCTGCCTTTCGAGAGGAGTAGGCTATGTGCCGGCATCGGGTTTAACTCTCTGCCTTGTCTGAATACGAACACAACACTACACTCTCAGGCATTATAGTCAGCTACACGTGACGTAGACACTATAGGTGTCTGCGGGTGTGAAGGATAGCGGAAAGCTGTCGATTTAGGCTGCTAAATGGCCCTTCGGAGTCTTCAGCCATTAATCCCATGCGAATGTACACTTCATAGAGGAGAAAGTCAGTGATTGGCCTATTTAGATGTAAAGATTCAATCTCGCAATTTCCTCTCATTTCGGTATAACACAAAAGGAGCTGCATTTCCTTGACATTTCTGTTTGTTCTACGTCATTCCTATCCGATATAGATCACACATCCCGCAGAATTACTTCATTTGTTGCATCTGCAATGCAATAACTGATTCACCTTCTGCACAAGATTCCCTGATGAGATGGTTTCAGATTAAACTGTTCTTAGTGGTAACACGTAGATACTTCGTTGAATCAACAACCTTCCAATTTCAGGATCAATTACCTCTTTTCGAAGGTGACAGATATCTTTAATTTGTAATTTGTTTTGATCTTTACTACTTTACTAACCAATAAATAATAAAAAAATCTAAGTTTGATGCATAGGTTAGAATCAGCTGAGTCCCTGTAATACAGTGAATCTGTAGTCATTATGCATTTTAGCCGATCACAGGGAGGCAACGAAACACGATGGAAAATTCACCAAATGAATGAATAGCTCGCCTCGTTTGCTTACCTATTCGGTGCAATCCGATATGCTTTCAACTCTTCGCTCTACCCTCATCTAAACGATATAGTAACTCATTTCACACACGTTGAAAGACAACAGGTGTAGCGTCTCTGATACCCTTTTTTACTTTTCTTTTTGCTACCTTTAAACAGTAGTTACTTATCAGCTGACACTGAAGGCGACGCCTTATCGATGTAGGCATTCTTCTCTGTCCTCGCCATCCGTACCATTTAATTTCCGATGCTGAAATTGATTTCACCGATTAACTTAGTGATACGGGTGATCCGACATTCATCTCTTTTCCCAGATTTTTCATTCCAAGATATTTTATTAAGCTGTTACATTTAGTATCAGGTACACAATTAATTTTGTTTCAGTTTTTTTGTATAATTTTAATTAATTTCTTTTCTTTGCGAGTTAATATCTGTCTATTTCATTTTGTTGTAGTACAGAATGTTCCCACGTCTCTTCTCCATACATGCGTCTCTCCTACGTCTGAATTTTATAGTTTTGGTTCCCCGTAATCAACCATTCATAACCACCAAAAAATTCTAATAATAATAATAATAATAATAATAATAATATTTTAAGTTATCACTTGCTTCCACACTAAGATTTTTCCCCTTATTATTTCTTCTAATTTCTGAAGACTTGTTCAGTCATTACACTTACTCATTTAATGCCTGTTATACTTCTAATACCTACTGTTATTTGCTTCTCTAGTAATAAAATTAATTTTCTGCCAATATTGTTTTATTTGTACGCTTCCACAGAAGAATGGTCAGCGTGGCAGACTGCTATACGGAGAGCCCTGTTTCGATTCCTGGTATTTCCAAGGAGGTTTCCTTAGGGAGTGGACTGGAATCAGATGCAGTCAGCCTCGTTAGGCCAACTGAGGAACTATTTAACCTCTTAATAGCAGTTCCAAGTCAAGAAACCGAAGAAAGATCGGGAGGTCAGTGCGCAGACTTTCTGACCCTCTGTTGGCGATGGTTGTCATGTCGGTCGGTCGGGCTTGCTTATCCCACTACCCAGATCCCATAATTTGGGTTTTATCGTTCCATTTCGTACCTTAGCGTCTGCCTATCTTATCTGTTGAATGAAAGTAACACATTTCAATTGATGTTTTTGTTTTAAATTTGTGGTTATTGAAGAGGGGTCATAAAAATTTTGAAGTAAGCTTACTAATCGAAAGTTTTCGGGCATACCTACACAACATGAAAACAACCACTACCCTAAAGGAGCTTCAGCCGTCCATATAAAAACAGAACGAGAGTACTGCCTTGTCAGTAGAGAGGCAGTAATAACAGAATTGATGGGTTTCGCCAACTCAGTGACTTATGGAGCAGAATAATCACTAGATATCTCCATTAAATTTCGGGTATGCAGCCACAGAAATTCCCTTATTTCTTCTGGTATTTCGTCTGACTAACGTTCAGCTGTCGTCGTCAGAGTGAGCCATAAGGCAGACGCTCCAGCGCTCGCTTCGTCCCCCCCCCCCCCCCGGTCACAGATACATATAGGCCTACGCCAGAGACGTTGGTCGCCGGCCTAGATGTGCACAATGCCTCAGTTGAATCTATGCCTCCACGGTCCATCTATGTTGCGATGTCTATGTATGTGAGCTGCACTGTCACAGTATCTTTATCAGTTCATTACAGATAGTGCTCCTTCACCACTGCGCCCCAAACGGATGATGTAGTTGCCAAAATTTAGACGTTGTCGTACAACATAGTGAGGCCAGTACCAATCCAGTGCTGGGCTGTACAAGCCGTGTGTACTTCCTAGTCTCCGCAAATCTTTCATGGAAAGTACGACTTACCTCATAGAGGTAAGAAAGGCCACATTCGTAGAAAATCTTCTAAACTCCAGATTTTCGTAGCAGCAAATCACCTTTAACGCAGCCCATGAGCGTAGCTGTCTTGGATTGAGGACGATAAATCACTTTCACTTAGGTCTGCTGAGAATACTTCCTACTTTCGACGAGTCTTCCCGCATACGTCTTCTTCCGCATTCTTTGTGGTCTCCTTTGGTTTCATTTCCAGCGAGTTCTGTATCTGCTATGGACTACCTGTTGGCTTAAAAAATTGTTTGTAAGTAGGAAAGTTCGTCTTGCAGACTGCTCACCTCACAAGTAATTTGGGTTCTATGGGCCAAAGCTGTGTCTGAGAAGGATGGTGGCAGTAATTCGATAAACCTAATGCCCCAAAGTGTGCACAGTGCACATTGTGCACAGTGTGCATCCAAGAATGAATGGCATCCCTCCTTTTCCATTTCCATTGTAAACTTAATTTGATTATGGATGGAGTTTATATGTTTTAAAGAGACGTGTAATTTATCTTCCCTATGGGGCCAGACTGCAAAGGTGTTTTCATCGTACCTCCAGAATACTGTTGGATGCAAGTCAGCACATTCCAGTGACTTCTCCTCAAAGATCTCGATACGCATGTTGGTCACTAAAGGCGATACCTATAGAACTCTTCACTGGATGTCACTTAAGTAAAAAATTCAACATGAATTTTGAACACTTCTAAAACTGTCTACCTCGTTTGCTCGTGATGTGATTGTGAAGTGAAAACGCAAATTAAAAACCATTGATAAATCAAAATTAGACAGACCTAATGTAATGATGGACAGTGTGTAAGAATTCTTAGTCTTGCCACATGGTAAACAAAGTAACCTTGCTTGTTTCTGTTTCAAGGTGACTTTAATTTAACCTTGTGTGTACCTAAGGATAAGACACCTCCTACTGGCATATAACTCTGAATAGATGAGCTAGTAAAAGTAGGGAAAGCGTAATTCATAAGAATTTGTCAGTTTACTAAATGATATTTTCACGATCGCCAGCCTAATTATGTATTAAAATGTTCAAGCTATTAGCCAGAATTTTATTGAAATCTACTAGCACTGTTAGTGATAGTAGATCTATCAATTAGATACAGACAAGCAGGAAATGTAGAGGTTTATGGCAAAATAAAAATCAGCGATCTCTACACAAAGCAATGTTAGTAAAAATGAAGAAAAGCTCTCTTTGTTTACTGAATATGGAGGACGTTTTTGCACTTTACTAACAGTCATCAAACGATAAAGAATTTCCGGGGGATAGGTTCTTCCAATTCAATGGCGCACATAAATACCACAGGAATTGCAACGAAATACTAATATTGAACCAGGTTTTGGTTAAATATGGTGCGATTTATTATACTGAGCAATTTTTGCTCAATATAGTTATTACCATTAAACTGGTACAACACACTTTTCGCTGTTTTGCATCATATTAATCAACATCAATTACTTATCCAAATAATTTAGACTATTTTCAACATCTTCATCATTTTTTGCTTTAATTCACGTTGTTAAATGAATCTGAAAAAGTGACAGGAAACTGTGCTGTACTACTAAACTTAATCGATTTAAAAAATAAATATATTACTGCAAACTTATTGATGCTGAAATATTTTTAGTTATATACTTATTTTTGAGATATTTTATCATTTCATTATTTGATTCTGATTTTATTCAGAAGTATTTTGAATTACTGAAGGAGCCAATGCAAATACATACACCAGTTTTCATTTTCTTGTCCCAAACAGAAAACAATGCACTTCGAAATATTAGTTTCATCTAACAAGTATTATTGCTTACAATTTGCTTATTTATATAGCACACTCGGATATTTGCACACTGGGATAGGACCCTTACAAGGTAAGTGATCGGGATGATCTAAGTTGAAACAATTTTCAATTCAATTGATGAATTATTTCTAACAAATGCACTACTTTCTGCCTGGTCCATTACAAATCTAAAAGTACATAACCTGTTCAATATCCAGTAAAGTGGACGAGCAATTGCATAATTGCGCAACTTGAGTCATAACTAATACTATATGGCACATTTTCTTCTTGGCGTCGTACAGCGATTTACTGTGCCTCCAAAATTCCATGCCAAAATGGAACGGACATTATCCCAGAATTTGAATCTATATTAGGTACACTTGCAGTTAAAAGCCTCCACTCTGCTGTAGATGCTGCTTTGCTCACGCCACTTTAATAATCTGTTCCTGGAAGAGTTGTAGCAGCTCTGAAAGCCAATGCTGGACTTACTGATTACTAATAAATATAAAAATTAAAAATAAACTGAACTCCCATAAACCGTTTCGAGCAATTATTGCCCTTCTTCAGGTATATTAATTGTGCCCTATAGGTTTAGTCAGAGCATTGTGCAATAACACATTACGTTCGTTGTTATTGCACAATGCCCTGCGTAAACCTATAGGGCAAAATTAATATACCTGAAGAAGGGCAATAATTGCTCGAAACCGGTTGTGCATAAATCTTCAACCTTGCAAATTGTGGCTATTTTCTTTTCTAGCTTATAAAACACATTTGCTGCCGTGGTTAAAACATTTAAGTACACTACAGCATTTTATACTAGAAGTACTCTTTGGCACAATACGTTCATTAATAATTAAAATGATATGTAAGTCATTTAGGTCTGTAACTACTAGACGAACTGGACATGAAACGAGATGGCAGCTGAAAGAATGAAAGAAAACAAATCCTCTGCATGTACAGATCGTGCTCTGAATGAATGTCATTCTTACGACGTTAAATTTGATGTTCTCTATGGGGAATATATGGGCAGAATATTAACTCATTTCTTCCCAGTGTTGCGTACACGCAACACAAAATTTAGCCTTACAAAATGCAGTCGAAATGTACTTACTGTACAAAACTCACCATACATGAGTTAAAAGGCATTCACGATCTCTCTGTACATGTGTTAAGGTTTCACAATTACCTTAACACTTCGTAAAAAGATGCAAGATTTACAAAAGTCAGACGATCTACATACATAAGAAATGTCAAGTTCAGCTTCACTCAGAGTGTTTTTCAATATTTCATGAGTGATACCGTCAATGTAAGTCAGAGTTATCATATAATCGACAATATTGCACAGTTTGAACAAATAGAAGAATGTGATCACAAAAACTATTTTTTCTATTTTTTTACTAGGAAACAGCGCAACATTATGGGTGGTGCAAATTACAACACATACTGCTAGTTTGTAATATTTGTAATGTTATTTCAACTATTTTAAAGAGAACCGGATGACTAAATATAACACTTTTTCAAAATTTCTATTTTTGGGAAGAAATAGGTTAATACCATTAGAAATTCTGGCTGTTGACAGACACCTATCAGTAAATCCTCACCTATTTGTTAATGACGAAACTTAAATTTTTTCTTCTACGTTATTCAAATGCTTCTCTGGGATTTATATTACGCTTCTGCCATAGCTCTCCTGTACAATATTTAACTCATACTAACCTACAATTTCAATATTTAAATTCAATGTAATATAAGATGTATTTCTTTAGATTCCATTTTTGTTTACTGGTATCGATACATAGTCACAAAATTATCATATACTTGGGAAACCATCTTTGTATTTTTGTGTAATGTCACTGCTATCGTGTGGACTATCTGTTCGGTAATAATTTACCTGACGATAGCATGAAAAGTCGAAAGCCAGTTCATAACGAACAAATAAATGAATACAACGTATTTAAGTTTTCAGTAAATAAATACTATGTCCATCTTAGGCATCATATTATTTTGTTCACCCCCTGTATGTGTCGATAGAGCATGATAAAAACCAGGTGACGGACACGACTTGCCTTTTCTAGGTTAAGTATCCATCATGGCGACGGCAAGATTTTACGTCTTTCCTAATTGGATGTTGCGGCTCTTAGTGCCGTAGTTCCTGTAACGAAGTGTTGCGACAACTATTGGCAAGTGATACATTGACGAGTACATGTATATTTCACACTCATACCGGCGTTTTCTAGATATCAGTTCACGTGACGTCGTCCTTCAGAGGAGTACATCTAGAATGATTCATCTCTGAGATTTAAAAAAAATGCCGCGGTGGAGTAGCCGAGCGGTCCAAGGCGCCTCACTGCGGAGCGCGCGGTTGCTCGCCATTGAAGGCTCGAGTCCTCCCTGGGGCATAGTTTTGTGTGTTGTCCTTAGATTAGTTTACCTTAGTCTAAGTAGTTTGTAAGCTACGAACTGATGACCACGCAGTTTGGTCCCATAGATTTACAAACATTTGAACAAAACATTTATCTTTAAATAAAAGTGATACGAGTGATCTTAGTGAAACTAAAGCTAAACTACGATCCACATAGACATCGAGGGCCGAAAGGGTATCAACCCACCGCCGTGTTATCCCCTGACGATGGCGTCACTATGCGGTATGGAGTGGACGGAGTCACCGCCCCGAACTCCCGACCGTTGTATCGGTTTACCACATTACAGCCGTTGCTTCTGAAACAAGTACCTCCTTAATTGACCTCATAACTGCTGAGTGCGCTCGGCAAACCCGGACGCTTACCCATCCAAATACTAGCCAAGGCCGACAGTGCTTCACTTCTTTGATCGGGCAGAAACCGACGTATCTACTGCAGCATGGCACTTAGCGATTGGGGATGAAGGTAGTAAATATAGTCCACAAACCAGTGACAGTGAGAGTGAAAATATAGATGAAGGTGCAGTATGTACAAACGACACAGACGGCCACCTTGCGTTTGACTGACAGCAAAAGTACACAAATCGAGCGGACTTCCCAAGACACGCTGTGGCAACGGCTTCGAACCACCTCCTATGTTCTTATTCACGGAGATACTTATAAACCAGACGAAGCAAAATACAAATGCTTATGCTAAGGCCCAAATGAAGAAAAATGAACCACTGTAGCAGACAACAGTCTGAAATTAATGGTCAGATGCGACGTCCGACTAAATGAAAGCATTTCTAGGCCTAATACATTCCCAAGAATCTTAAGCCCGATAATCAGGATACATCAGGGAAGATTGGACACAAAAATGTTCATTTTATAGTGATGTCTTCAGTCGCAAGAGGTTTAAATGTTTGTATAGCTTATGGGACTTATCTACGGGGTCATCAGTCAGTAAACTTACAAACCACTAATGAACTAGCTAATCCTAAGGACGGCACAAATATCCACGCCCGAGGGGGGATTCGAACCCCCGACCGTAGTGGCTGTGCAGACCGTGACTGGAGCACCTCAGTCCACTCGGCCACCGCGGCCGGCTAGCAAGAGGTTTGTATGTCACAAACTCTAACAATAAAGCTTGGTGAATGAAGTCAGAACGGTCTGTCGGTTAACACAGGCGAATCAAAATGTTTCAAGTACGTAGCGGCCGGTTTTGACAAACTGCTCCCAACACAGTTCAGATGAGTACCGTGTGTTTTCCGTGCTAGACCTGTTGGAACAAGTGTTTGTTTAGTGCGTTAGTTCTGAACTGAGAACAAGACAATGAACGAGCAAAGGATCGAAAGTTCAAAGTTCAAATTTTTCTTAAGCATAAGAGACTTAACTGCGGCGTCATCAGTCCCTAAACTTACAAACTACTTATGAACTACCTTTTACTAAAGACGACACAAACATCCATGCCCGAGGGGGCAACGAACCACCGATGGGGAACAGTCTCGCACATCGGAGCATAGCGCCTCAATGCGTTCGGCCGCTCCGCCTCCGCCGCGGCGAGCAAAGGATAAATTCTAAGTTTTGTTTTCAACTTGGCAAGGTACCTAAAGAAACGAATGCGGTGCCGGTATATTTTCAAGTAGGTGAAGCACTGTCCATGAAGTCTGCGCGCGAGTGATTCGCCAGTTTTCGAGTGAGCCTGGGGAATTTTCTGACAATCCCCATAGCGGACGAACGGCGACCGTCGTCATTGACGAAAACGTTGAGTAGGTGAGGATATTTTTCTGAACGAACGAACTCATGGCAGCGGATGAACTGCAGATTAACCATGAATCCATGCCACACATCCTTAACCAAGATATCAGGAAAGAGAGAAACATGTTCTCGTCTTTTGACATATTATGTGACTGACGATCGGAAGCAGGCAAGTTTAGAGGCTTCGCAGGATTTTACCGAAAAGCCGGATGTGACATTCAATTTCTTGAACTGTATTGTCACTGAGGAAGAAACCTGGCGTTTCCAGTGCGACCCTGAAACGAAATGGTAAAGCGTGGAATGGCGTTGTCCGACATCCTCGTTGGAAAAAGGTCAGAGCCGAAAAATCACGCATCAAAACTATGCTCATCATCTTTTCGATAGTCAAGGCATTATCCACAATTTATTTATTTATACCTGTAGGAACGATGTTAAACGTTGCAAGGTTCGCTGAAATTTCGATCAGTTTCACGTCACGTCTACGCCGCATAATAGGATTCGAGTTCACGCATTTTTTTTTTTTTTTTTTTTTTTTTTTTTTTTTTTTTTTTTTTTTTTTTTTTTTTTTGCGACAACGTTCGTCCACACACAGCTAATATCGTGAGGTTTCTGCAGTAAATGGACTGGTGCAACTTGTAACACCCAGCATACTCGCCGGATCTCAATCCTCCAAATATCTTCCCATTCCCTCGATTCAAACTCGCTTTGAATGTAAAGAAAATTGACGATATTCCTGACACCCAACGAAACATGACGTAACTTTTGGGCACGAACTCAAAGGAAGGTTTCATGCACAGTTTCCAGGACATGCATCGGAGAGCTCCGCGGTGCATAGTTTTAGGGTCGCCAGGGGTAAACGATAGTTGGTTTGTAGCGCTCTTCCTTGTACCGCATAATCCAGGAAGTGCAGCCATCGCCGTTCATTATGTACTGGTGGCTAATAAGAGATGTTGTAGCTCGCTGCCTCACATGTGCTCTCCTATGCAGCACTTCCGCACATCTGCACAGCGTGCAGAGTTTGTCCGTCCCTGGTCTACATTATTGTTACAGGACTATTCAACGAACTTAATGTCAGAGGTTGTATGTAGGTGTTAACACATTAAGAAACTACGAGTGCATTGGTAGTATAGAGTAAATGAAAATCTAGTGGTTAAAATTAAATTGGCAAGCCCTCAGAGGAGTAGGTTCCGTTCGAAGGGAAAGACAGAGAAAAAAAAAAATGTGTCGTATCCGCCGCCGCCCAACCGCCTCGGTGCGCCACACCACACGCGGCGCGCAGCAAGCATCGCTGACGCCGCTCCAGGAAATCCACTACGGCCGCGAGTGAACGCGTCGTCTGCTGGGTAGCGGCAGCGTATACACACCACAGTCGATACGAGCGATCTAGACGGCGCTTCCTTCGCCACCAGACCGAGCACTACTGACAACAAACGTGACGATTGGCCGTACCTGTCAATATAAGCGAGCCACAGAGCCACTTCCAGCAGTTATCGTCTCGCCTGGAAAGTGTCTACGACTCTGCCTCCGATGAAGGATTACAACGGACCGTGCTCGGGCTCGGGCTCTTCGAGAAGAAACCGGATACTGACCACTTATTGGACTCTTCGCTACGCTATGGGAAGTTCTGTTTGCCTTTTTGTTGTTTATGAACCTTGTCACAGACTGTAACGCCACTACTTATTAGCAGACTTTCTGTTACGTGTCTGTTTTCAGAATTGTTACATCAGTGGAATGTTATTTGTGTTATAGTGGCGAAGTATAACAGAATGAAGCTATCTGCCGGCTAGCACAACCGAAAGCGGATTCTGAGCAGGACGTGGACCCGCGAAGTAAGCATTTCCACGGCCTTTGTTCGCAAGCAGCAATCGCTGGGCGATATTTGCGCGCTCGACCGAACGGCATAAAGACAGTGCGGGACCGGGACGCAGGACTCGCTAATCACCGACAGGGGAGACGGAGCCGGGCTATTCGGCAATTACCGCGGGCAGCGAGCGAGCGCGCAATCACACGGGAGGCCGCTCTCCCACGGCCGCGCCGGCAGGCAACAAACAAAAGACGCGCGCCAGGTGGCGGCCACGCCCCCGCGCATCCCGCCGCCTATCAGATGGCCGGCGTATTAATTGCGGCGAAAATCATGTGTGCGCCGCGATGACTAAACGGCTCATAAAACAGGCCCCGGGAACTCGTGTCTGGATGCGGAACGGCTTTATTACGGCAATCATCTTTCACTCACGGGTGCAAAACCAATACTACAATCAATTATCTCCTCGGCCCGCAAACAGATCCCAAACACGGCTCGAAAATTACATTCCGGTGCAGAAACATTTATATTCTTCTCGGATATTTATCGAGGTGATGTTTTCGATTATCTACGGTGCTTCGGCGACTGCTCTTGCTGTCTCCTCCACGTGAATATCTATAAATCATAGAGGCAGATGTTCTATGGTACTTACCGACTATAAGTAACGGATTATCCTTCAGTTAAATTGCGTGATGAAGTGGATGACAGTGAAAAATATACTCCACGTACCACATACGCTGCCGAAAATAAAATAAAATAAAACACCTAGAAAGTCGATGTAGATTTTGATCTGATGACAGCAGTTGCTACCTGGGGGATGGTAGAGGTATTGATAATGGTTTCAATGTCGTCCAGCAACAGGTAGCGTAGTGAAGCAGCTATCATGGCGTCATCAGTGTACAACATTTAATGGCGAATGTTGTCCACCTCCGTAGCTGAGAGGCAGCGTCGCTGACTACCATGCAGGGGGCTCGGGTTCGATTCCCGGCAGGGACTGGGTGTTGTGTGTAGTCCTAATCATCAACATCTCATCATGTAAGTCGCCCACGCGGCTTCAAGTGAAAAGACATATACTCAGACGGCTGAACAATCCCGTAAGGGTTCTCCCGGCGAACAAAGCCATACGCTCATTTCAATAGTGAATGTTTACAGCCGTAAGGTGCACTGTAAAATCAACGTGTGAAAAAATATTCCCTTGCAATAGAGACACAGTTGTGCTGCCTACAGCCAACTTAGCGAGTTTGATAGGGGGCAGCAAGTGGTCTTCCAAGTGCCAAGATGGTCCTTTCGAATAATTGTACTTAAGTTGGACTTACTGCATCAGTTGTGTAACGCTGCTGGTGCAATGGTCACGCGAAGATTCTCACGCCCGTACATGAGACGTATCCGCAGCACAGACGTCCGCCATGGCCGTCGTATGGTAAGGGTAGCAGTGGCAAATCATACAGCTACCAAAGCACTGGTAAGAGGGTTGTCAGCCCAACACAGCCAAACATTGGTTGTCAACCTGTCACCATCTGTAAGTATACGTGAACGCATACACCTAGTCCGACTTCCACTCAGATTACAGCAACGACATGCAGGGTTTAACTGGTGCAGTCCGAGAATCATGTGAAAAATAGACTGACAGGCCGTCACTTTCAGAAATAAAAAAAAAAAAAATCCGGCCGGCATGCAAGTGATGGTCGTTTGCGGGTACGACGCAGGTCTGACGAGCGCTGTTTCGTAGAGTGCATTCGTTCGAGACAAATTGGCTCCACCACAGGCTTTATGGCAGGCTGTCCAAACAGGCTGATCCGCGATCAGGAATCCACACAGCGCTCTCTACCCTTGCACGGAAATGCAGTGGTGGAGCAAGCTGGCGGCCTGTACGCCACTACTCAGCGGGCATTAGTCAATGGGTGGTGTTGACAAGAGCAATAATGTCTAATCGCGAAAGCGCCGTGCCTGCTTCTTTAGAAGAACTGTATCTCTTTACTGAAAGAGACAGACGTCCACAATGTCTAATGTGTCCCAGAACTGTTATTGCGCAAAAAGAAGAAAAAAATCAACAGTGTCATTACACAAACAGCCCGTGTTTTTGCTTCTGTGTCTCACATCCCTACAATTTGTTTGAGTAATTAAATTGGGTCCGTAGTTCCTTCCACCGTCTTTCTAAAATGAAAAAAAAAATATTTTTGCCATTGTTTGTTATAAATGCTGATCAGCCTCTATGTCATTTATTGTTGCTACTGTTTATAACGTTCGGCAACTTTTAAAACAGGCGACTTTTAGTTATTCTATTTATTGGCAATGAAAGTGGTGTGTTACTCATATATTTTCAATAAGTTATTATGCTTAAACGCAAATGTACCATATCTTTGAAATTAATTAAGAAACATAGCTTGCTTTCGAAGACTGAAATATTAGTTTTGAATTTCACTGTACATATGGTATTACCATATTCACGGTTAAAATAGTGGAAACTGTGATGCGGTTCAGCGTCATAAATCAGTAGGTCATAATATGACTTCTTTTGATATTATAGTAACAACTTTTAAAATCAGTCATTCAGTAATTAAAACAATAACTGGAAAATCATTATACACTCGATAAGACATATTCCTTGCGTTGGTTCCGTGAAACAGGCGTTTAAAAATGTAAAATATTGCCACCGTGAAAATGCGTTATTAAATTCCAGTCATGAAACCACAGCATTGGTATTCAGGACCTCTGATCTTTTACATTAATTGTAATAACTAAAGACATAATATTATCGCTGAGGACTGACCTGGTGTCACGAGACCCGCATTTCCATGGAGAAATCTAGAACGCTCAGTTATAGCTATTTCAGAAACAACTGTGGCCGGCCTCGATGACCGAGCCATTCACAGTCTTCACGGCCACTACGGTCGAGGGTTCGAATTCCCCCTCGGGCATGGACATTTGTGCCATCCGTAGTATTAACTAGCTCATAAGTAGTTTGTAAGTTTAGGGACTGATAACCCCTTAGTTAAGTCCCATAAGCTCTACAAACATTTGAACATTTTGATTCGAAACAACTGTGCCCTTCTCAGGAACTGCAATGTAGCTGGCAGTTACTCGTGATATCACAGCCCATACGGCAGCTTCACTTGCTCATACCTTCACCGCAGCCGTGTGCAACCATGCAACAACTAAACAGCACTCGACCGAGAAGCGGTGACCCGCGAGCAAGTGAGTGCTCCCTATCTCAAGGGCAAGCACAAGAGTTGGAACAGCCTGCCTTACGGTCTGGCATACGACAATCTACATCTTTCATTCACTTTTGGTTTTTGTGGAGGTAACGCTGACCAGCGCTCGGTATATACAGAATGTTGGAAAACTCATTCATCAACCGTTCCTGCGACAGTAAGGTGATATATTGTTCCAGATGAATCATGCCTGCCCACACACACTGCGCACTCTGCAAGACGTGCAGCTACTTGCCTGCCAAGCATGATCTCCAGACTAATATTCAGACGGTCATTTATGAGATATAATGCAACGATAATTGACACGGGCGACTCGTATGGCCATAACTACAGAACCACGCAAATGGGTCGACCAGCCGTTAAACATGCATCCGAAGACAGTATTCGCTGTCTGTATGATCGAATGGATGCCAGAAAGAGCATCCGGAAGTTTCACAAAGGACTAAAGTGGTTGTATCAGCTTGGATTGGCAACTGTACCTAAAATGTTCAAATATTTGTTAAGTTTAAGGGACTTAACTGCGTGGTCATCAGTTCCTACACTTACTAACTACTTATGAACTACTTTATACTAAAGACAGCACAAACATCCATGCGCGAGGAGGTATTCGAACCCTCGACTCGGAACGGCCTCGCGCATCATAGCATATCGCCTCAATTCAGTCGGCCGCTCCGCCTTAGTACTAGCAAGATGCTCTTCACTTTTCTCTCACTGTCTCTCTTTCTATGACAGATTGCGCGTGGTACTGTGCTTGTTCTGTGCTCATCGTTACGTTCTTGGCTAAGTTTAAAAAAAAATTATTTTATACACTGATCAAAACAATAAAGACATGACTTGAGGTATCATACAAAAAATGCTTATGGTAACGTATATTAGTCAGAAATGTGTTACAACTTACAATCGCATTGTCTGTGTGATACACTAGGGTATTTTGCTGTGTCATCTCCTTACTTGAGATTTACATGGCTTTTACTTAGTGAGTCACCATGGGACTACCACAATAGTGGAAATGTCATACGCCGGCCGCGGTGGCCGAGGTGACTGAGGCGCTACAGTCACGGTCAGCACGGCCACTACGGTCGGGGGTTGGAATCCCCCCTCGGGCATAGATATTTGTGCCGTCCTAGTTCGTAAGTAGTTCATAAGTAGTTTGTAAGTTTAGGGACTGATGACCCCGTAGTTAAGTCCCATAAACTTAACAAACATTTGAACATTTGAAATGTCATACTGTTTGCCCTCTAATGTTTATGTGATCACCTCGGACGGCACCTGTTGGACATTTTTTGAACTTTTATTTCTGCTTGTAATAAAACCCCATGTCATTCCAAGCATGTGTGTCAATTTTTACCTGTCTATCTAAATTATTCCGTGATTTATTAAGTTTTCAAATTTATACTGACTTTTTGATTACCCGGTACTTGCACCAGAAAAGAACTAGGGGATCAGTAATACAAAAAGTATGCCTAAGTGATATTTATTTACTGTTAAATTTATGGAGTTCCTGTAACATTAATTGTAATTTAGTTCTGGAAAATATAAATCATGTAACAACGGGATAATGTTTCATTCCGAAAAAGACACCTAAAAATTGTCCATGAATTTAAAATAAATCTGTGGCAAAGGGAAGGAGATTAAATTTTTTTCCTTTGGGATAGCGTAGTTTTCTTATGGTTCGTGAAGAGGTGGGGGAGAGGGGATGGGGAATCGCCAGAATATTTTTATTTGGAAGTGGGTTGCGACATTTTTTATTTTATTTTATTTTTATTTTTATTTTTATTTTATTTTATTTTATTTTATTTTATTTTATTTTTTTTTACTTGGAAGGGGGTCGCATCGCATATTCGAAAGGGTTGAAAAAGCAGTTTTAGGGAATCAAGGATTTTACTAGTAGGGAATGTAAGTATAACGAATTTCACGATACCTCCTTTGGTTTACGGAAAAATGCTATCGCATCTCCATCTTCGTTAGTATTTATTCTAATTTGTGGCATGCAGTACAGGATTCGAACTTTTTTCATCAATACGTTCCTTGAAAATCCGAGCATTAACGAAATTATGTTTTCCAAACTTGAAGCATGTATGACGGCCTACATCATCGTCGAATTAGGAGTTAAGTCTGACTCGTGTACTGGAGAGGCTTCAAACCCAGACAACAAAATCTGATTCATTCAGTTACATCATAATCACAACGCGTAAACGGCACGTGCTGACGTGGTGCACTCTGCATCAACAGATTTTGTTTCACTCGGCATCCGTCACAATTGGAGGTGAACGGGATGTATTCTTCTGTATTATTGCTTTATCATAGCGATTTATTAAAGGTCAACATAGAGGCTCCATTTGCTCCATCCACCTTGGAAGATTTTGTTCAAATGTTTGTACAGCTTATGGGACTTAACTACGGGGTCATCAGTCCCTAAACTTACAAACAACTTATGAACTACTTACGAACTAGGACGGCACAAATATCAATGCCGAGGGGGGATTCGAACCCTCGACCGTAGTGGCCGTGCAGACCGTGACTGAAGCGCCTCAGTCCCCTCGGCCACCGCGGCCGGCGAAGATTTTGTGTTAGTCATTTTATTTCATCAGAAGATATAATTCCATTTACCAACGATCTACAACTGCATGCATATTATGACAGTCAACGTATGTTGTGTGGAAGTGTGTGATGGTTCCGGGTTTTGCAGCGCCTACTTTAGTTTACTGTTGGGCCCGGTATAACTCAAGCGTTCTCGTTGATTCCCATGACATTGGCAGCAGCTTACATTGAGAAGGGTTTTCATCAGTACCCTCCGTGGGAAATTGCGCCAGTTTTATAAGAAATGTAATCTGATTGGTTGTCGCCACGATATGCATGGTTGCAGGCGCCAATATTTCTAAATTAATATCTTATAAATCGTAACTTATTTTCAGATAGTTCCGGTATAAGGAAACTCTCTCAATAACATACCTTCCGACATTTTCACAGTTTTCTAAAGTATTAATTTTTATAAACAAAACAATAACTAAATTTGTGAGCGCGCATCGAGAACATTCTTTCCCACCAAAATTGCACAAAGAAGTCTCTCGCTTCTGGCAAGTTAGCTCAGTCCTGACCACGACGGTCAGATCGTAACGAAGCATGGAATAAGTTCTACGCGTTTGGGCGCTTGATTAATATAAGAGAATCGTGCCATAATCATCCATCTTACCTAACTACAGTTTCTTTTTTATCTGTGTAATTTTGTGAATGATATACTTGTTGTATTCGAGTGTAGTTATTTGTATTTTCCTACTTTACTATAACAGAATGACAGTAGCTAGCACCCGTAAGCACTGTATTGGATTATCAGTTTACATGTGAGTCCAAACAAATGCACTTTAGGTATACAGTCTCATTTCAGTTCTACGGATCTTCGACTTCAGCGTCATCCAGCTTTGCCCGGACAACACCTGAGAATACATCAGGTTAATGGTTGGTTGGTTTGTTTTATTTTAGTAGGACAAAACTACGGAGGTTCAGGTTAGTGAAAATTTCATAAAAGAGTGTATGTCTTCTATTCTGACGCTGTAGAAAATAACTACGCCCCTCGCGTGTTCTGCATTGCTAGTACAAATGGCCACAGGTGCACGATTGAGGGGAAGGGGACAGAAAAAGGAAGAAAGTGAACTTTTAAAGACGGAAAGTTTCAACTTCATGTAACATCTCTGACGTAACAGCTGATATGAACTTTGTTCCATCAAGCACGCCCACTCCTGATTCTACTGCACCCAGTAAAGTATTACAGAGTGTTCTCAGCACCAGTACTACTCCTTTCCTTCCCTGTTCCACTATAAAATACAGCGAGGTACAGTTATTATAGTCTTAAACGTTTTGTGAACAAATATCTACAAACTAACTACACTGATGCTACAGACGAGGAAAATCACTGTAAACACTGAATGTCTGCCACAGTTATGGAAACAATAAAGCCAATATACAGGGACCTTACAGATAAAAAATTACTAAGCAAATGTCTAAATGGCCGTACACATAATCCTAATGAGAGTTTTAACAGCTGCATGTGGCAACGAGTACCGAAAACTGTGTTCGTTGGATGGACATTACTCAAAACATGTGTGATGGATGCAGTTAGTTGTTTCAATGATGCTGTAATTAGTGAAACAAAAGTAATGGAAAATTAGGCATCCATCCAGGAAATAATATGATGGCTGCTCTGTCATAGATCGTCAGCGACTCGTTGAATCTGAAAGGACTATGGAAGCCACCGCTGAAGAGTCCAGAGTAAGGAAAAGAGTCCCGAAAAAGTATGCAGAGGTTAAAAAAGCAGCTGGCCAGCAAGAGAATGCTATAGGAATGTTCTGAAAGAGACATATGGTGAGTCAAAAACACCGTGACAATTTTTTATCATTTGCTCGAAACTACATTTACAGAACATTAGTTACATATATCTTTAAAATGGCTTTAGCTATGTTAACCAAATTTCTGCCAGTTGAAGAATGGAACAGTATATTTGTATTACGCGAAATACATTGCAGAAATGATCTACATTTGTCATTCTGTACATAATTTTATCGGTAATTTGTACACAAAATCGTAATGAAGTGTAGTGATGATTTTTCTGTTTCCTCGGATATACTCCAAACTACAAAACAATATGCATAATGTGTTCCTTCGGCTGTTGACATCAGCCTGCCGCAGTCTAAATGCTATTACACTATGTAGATTACAATATTATCTTGGTCCGTTATTCACTGCTCTTCATTAGTTGTTCATTGGTTTTGTTTTTAAATAAATATCACATAATAGCTCCCTGCTCTTCAAATCAAATGTTTGTAAAGCTTATGGGAGTTAACTACGGGGTCATCAGTCCCTAAACTTACAAACTACTTATGAACTACTTACGAACTAGGACGGCACAAAATATCCATGCCCGAGGGCGGATTCGAACCCCCGACCGTAGTGGCCGTGCAGACCGTGACTGAAGCGCCTCAGTCTCCTCGGCCACCGCGGCCAGCTCTCTGCTCTTCTGTCTTCTAATTACGGAGATGGAGTTCAAGGTGATTAACAGACCTTACTTCGACCTCAATGGGGCGTGGATGACGCGATACCTGCTTCGTCAATGGAGGCTGCGGTGCCAACGAGAAAGACAGGCCGCGGCGTGCACGTCATGTTGTCACTTAAGCAAGTTAGTCCTGAGCCAGCGCGAACACTAGCTGACTGGCCGGCCGCTGGGGCACAGCCCAATGCCTCATAGTGGAAGCCATTCAGCTAGTGATCGCGCCGGCTCAGGACTAACTTGCTTAAGTGACAACATGACGTGCACGCCGCGGCCTGTCTTTCTCGTTGGCCCAGTGGAGGCTGCTGCTTATGCGTGCCGAGTCCAGCCTGTGGAGCGGTGACCTGCGGCAGCATACTCGCAGTGTGCTGTACCTGGCCAACACCGGCTAGATACAAGGCCTCTCAACAAATTCGTGTTACATGACACCTATAGGCTGCTATCGCTAGCTGAGTGGCAGGCTGATGGGACACAACCCACTGCTTCGTATTGCCATCCAATGAGCTTGCGATGGCTGTGTATCGGTGTGACGTGACACAGACTTGTTGTGAGGCCGTGTATCTATACTCCGTACACTGAAACGAGTGATGGACAGTAAACACATCGAGGCGCGTGACTAGGGGTGGACAAAACGGGGACACTAGATCAACGTCGCCACGACCGTTTCAGCTGTAACGTCGTCCTGTGCTTTGCCATATAGCAGTGATAAAATTCCTTTTTTTTAATAACATAAAAAATGCAGTCCTCTGAAAATTTCCCAAATCAGTATCTACGTTTGTAACAGCAAGAGTTTCCTAGAATGTTGGCAGTTGGTAGAAAAGTAAATAAATAAATAAGAATAAAAAAGAAATAAGAACCAGTTCATCACATTCCTGTCAAGACCATCAACAACTTCTGTAGATTTTTTCTTGGGAGTCTTCAATCAGCCTGGCCTGTCGGTTTCAACACAATTCACTGAGAACGACGAATACAGCTGTTTTATATACACTAAGAACCACGTGTTTCTCTGAAGATCTTCATGATTTCTAATTTGACATAATGAGTATACTCTTACGTGATTCTTATGAAAGACAAAAGAAACAAGGAATGTATGGATGCTAAATGTGACCACAAACAATAATACTTACACCACTGCTCAGCAACTGGTCCTTCAAGATGAAGTTTATAGACAGCTTCTAATATCACCTTCACATACAACGGCCATACAACTGAAACGAACGCGGCGAAACTGAGCGAGTGAACTGGTTTCGTCCACCCCTGGTCACGCGCCTGCTTGTGTTTACAGTACGTCTTTAGTTTCGGTAAACGGAGTATAGACGGTGCAGGCTGTGCCCCAGCGGCCTGCTACTCAGCTAGCGATGGCTGCCTATCGGTGTGACATGACACGGACATTCGTGAGGCCTTGTATGTAGACGGAGTTGGCCCAGCTCGCCTCGGCTCGCTGTGCCTCGCCTGCTCGCCGAGCCGTGATAAGGAGGCGGCGCGGCGCTACGGCGGTGTCGCCCGCGGGCGTCCGCTTCCGCCCATCTAAATGCAGATAAGAGGCGCCGCTGCCAGCGCTCTAATTGTCTGCGCCGCCCGCATTTACATGTTTATTGGGTGCCCCAACAGGAGACACCGCGACCAAGAGCCCGGGCGCGTCCGGGGCGCCTCCCCCCACCCCCACTACCGTCCAGCTGCCAGACAAGCATTCGCCTCGCCGACTTTGCGGCATCAAGAGTAAGGTAAGGGCAAAGACAAAGAGGAATTAGAGGACCTAGTGGCCATCCATGGGGAAAGATGCTGTATTGTGCCGGGCATTGATTTTTTATCTCAGTTGTAATATATTGCTTTATTTCATTTTATGATTATTATAGGGGGCCAACAGTTTGAAGAACGTAACCCGTCGACAATCCTGCACATGAGTATCCCAGTCGTCTTCTCGCATTCAAGGCTGTAGCCTTTGTACCGTTGGGATCAATCAGGTTCTGTGGGCTGCATCATTATTCTCTTCTCATACCTGGGACGCCCCAGCTGGGTGGAGGGTTTGTGAACAGTGACCCTAAAAAGTTCGCAAAAATGGTTCGGTAGGATGCTCCACGTTGGACAGCCGTGTGTGTTTCATGCAAATATTGCCAGAAATCCAGGATGTTTTTGTCGCTATCTCGGTAAAGGTAATGTAGCGCCATGCCTTTAATCCAGTTGATTGCATTCGTCTTCGCTGGTGGAAAATAGATGCCATCAGGGTAGAAAACTTCGGTAGATAGGATCGACGTGAAAGGACGTCGTAGAAGGAGGGCCAGCATTTACCTTGTGAGCTTCCAACACGCATTCGCAGTACTACAAGTGCCGGCCGCGGTGGCCGAGGGGACTGAGACGCTTCAGTCACGGTCTGCACTGTCACTACGGTCGGGGGTTCGAATCCCCCCTCGGGCATGGATATTTGTGCCGTCCTAGTTCGTAAGTAGTTCATAAGTAGTTTGTAAGTTTAGGGACTGATAGCCCCGTAGTTGAGTCCCATAGACTTTACAAACATTTGAACATTTTAGTACTACAAGTCAGTCGATGCACGTCGGTATCAAATGTTCAAAATGTTCAAATGTTTGTAAAGCTTATGGGACTTAACTTCGGGGTCATCAGTCCCTAAACTTACAAACTACTTATGAACTACTTACTAACTAGGACGGCACAAATATCCATGCCCGAGGGGGGATTCGAACCCCCGACCGTAGTGGCCGTGCAGACCGTGACTGAAGCGCCTCAGTCTCCTCGGCCACCGCGGACGGCTCGGTATCAACGTCTGCACACTGTGGACATAATTCGAACCCAATCCGCTCGGTTAGCGTGTGGTCTAAGGGCCGTTTTAAACGATGAACGAACTTGTAATATCAATAAAATTCTTCTGGGTATGAAACCGCGTCGTCATTTTATAAATTCCACCGACGTTTCGGCCACTGTTGCAGGTGGCCTTCATCAGGGTCTGTCAGACACGGACCCTGATGAAGGCCGCCTGCAACAGTGGCCGAAACGTCGGTGGAATTTATAAAATGACGACACGGTTTCATACCCAGAAGAATGTTATTGATAGTGACAACAGCCGCGAAAGCCTACGTTCGCATTAAACTTGTAATAGATTGATAACAAGTTGCGTTTATGGCGGCCGTCAGTCGTTTGAACGGCTGCACTAGTATGATCGCGCTAGTATCGAAGCGCGATAATTATAGCGATAAAGAAATACAGCCGGTTGTAAATTCGGTACTAGTGGGTTCACTTTCATGTGCGAGCTAGTAGCTGTCTGCTGCAGTCACCGCTCCAGTTAGTCCGCCATTTTCGTTCGTATTTACGTATATTTTGCGTTATGTCGAAGTTTATGATCAGAATGTATTCCAAAATGTATTTCTAATGACGGCATTCACACTGTCCGTCACCAGGCCGTCACCTAATGTCAACGTCGCGTTAAGCTTTCTCTAGAAGATTGTTTTGATTGAACGGTCGTCTGCTGGAAGTTAACCAATTTCCGTCACGCGATTTTCATGTTGTACTCGACAATTACAAGGTTTGCAGGCAAATTTGTGTTATTAATCTTTATTTTATTATTATACTTTTGTTTATGGGTAAATTGCAAATGTTTCATTACGACTTCAATATTTATCTCAATTACTGTCCACCGAAAAGCGAGGTCGTACATCTGAAACCGAAAAATGGTTTATGTTTTGCAGTATTGTAACAGAAAAAACTGAAGCCAGTTGTTTATTTGAATAAGATTGTAATTTGATGTTGCAAATTTCATTGAATATCATTTTAAATGAAAAAGTCAGTCCAAATAAAGGACAAAAATTCAGTTGTGCTTTACGTCATTAACAATGACAGTGGGCGGCAAATCGTAGTAGATAAAGTAAAGAAGGTCTATTTACGCTCTTATAAATATTGTTCGATGTGTTCATAAGTTTATTTTTTTCGCTTGAAAATAGATGTCAGTGTTTTGAAATGTTGTTTCACTTCCCAGAACTTTACCACACGAAGTTGATCAAAAAAAATATTGCAAAGTTTTCTTTGGACATCAATAACATTTAGCGTTGTTTCCTCAATTCCAGTATTAAACTATGACTTCCTACATAACAGATCGCCAGTCATAACCTCACTTTCAAAATCGGGTATTACTGTTCGATTACGTTTATCGTCTAAACACACTACCACAAGATCTTGCATGAGTTTGTAGTTCAGGACTAGTACGCTAGGAGCGCTTCAGTAGACTATTATCCATCTTGTTCACTTTCGTTCATCGTTTAAAAAGGGATTAACGCACCACTTTCCGTGACGGGGACGCGTACTGACCCCGGTTCGAATCCGCCCGGCGGATTAACGCGGGGGGTCGGAGTGCCGGTCAGCTTAGATGTGGTTTTTAGGCGGTTTTCCACATTCCGTAGGTGAATACCGGGCTGGTCCCCAAGTCCATGATTAGCAAACGTTGCATAACACTTTACACTTTTACACATATAACACTATACGAAGACATTTGTGTTAAAAATCTCCTCCCCGGGGGCATTGGGGGGCGACAGGAAGGGTGTCCGGCCACTCTGTAAATATTAACACTTCAAATCCGAATTAACAAAGCCAACCGGGCATATGCGGGAAAATGGCGAAAAGAGAAAGAGTGATTCGAAACCAGGTCTCCCGATTACTTCGCAGTTTGAACTGATCACAACACCAGCTGTTCACAGTGCTCACCAGCCTGCACTGATTACCTTAGTACGAGTAAGGTCACGCATGACTTTTCAACCAGTCAACATATTAATGACGAAGGCCTTCAGCCCATTATGTACTCTGCACAAAAGCATTAGAGGATCAGGTGGGATATCATAAACAACATACCTATCGGGATGTATTTTATTCAGCTATTGATTACCAATTTAATTTGTGTGTGATACAGTACGATATTTTTTCTGTCCCAGCTCTATACTTGAGGCTTACAAGTCTTTTACTTAGAGCGAGTCACCATGCGGCAAGTACAGTTGCACATCTGCGTGGTAGGGACAGTATGCGGTTTTCAATAAGCTCTTGAGGGATATTTGCCATTATTCTATCACTGCAATATCCAGGTCAGCTATGTTGTGAGATGCACTCGTCTGGCGGCAATGCGTCTTGCAAGTGTATCCCAGACATCCTCAATCGGATTTAAGTACAGTTAACAAGCTGACCACTCCATACGTTCAGTTTACTCACAAGCAAGCGTGTTTCTCTCGTCTGCAGCTGTGAGGGTATGATCGTTTTCGTCCACCAAAATGAACCCATCTCCAATGACACTAGCATAAGGGCACAACTGAAGGTCGAAGGATCTCGTCTCTGCCGGCCGCGGTGGCCGAGGAGACTGAGGCGCTCCAGTCACGGTCTGTACGGCCACTACGGTCGGGGGTTCGAATCCCCCCTCGGGCATGGATATTTGTGCCATCCTAGTTCGTAAGTAGTTCATACGTAGTTTGTAAGTTTAGGGACTGATGACCCCGTAGTTAAGTCCCATAGACTATACAAACATTTGAACATTTTTGATCTCGTCTCTGCCTCTGAGCAGTCAAAGCACCATTCCGAATTAAATAGACCTCCGTACGTTCATTCATAGTGTCTCCTGATCACATGGTTCGTTCACCATCGTGACATGGTGAGGTTTCCTGTACATAAACAGGATTGTTCCGCGTTTTCTCCAGATGAAGATAGACAAAATGTTGAGTCATCTGTGGACAAAACCCGGAGCCATTCGTTACTGTTCCTCCGTCTAGTTTCTGCGGGATAAACGGTGTCGTAGTTTTAATGGGACACACGCTATAGGCTGAGGACCTTAGAGGCCACATACCCAAACGCGATTTCGGACTGTGCTGCATGCAGGGTGTGTTGCAGCTGAGTTTCATTCAGCCTCCTGTCTCGACGGGCTGTTGTCAGTGGGCAACATTTACATTTCCTTCATTTAACAATTCCTGTTGTCTGAAATCGCGTCCAGGTCCTGGAAGCTGCATTTTGCGACACCCTAATAACTGCAGCCCCCAGTATCCGTGTCTGTCCCGCTTCCAACTTTCCTATGCCTCTTCATGCCGTAGCTTCGGGTAAGTCACGTTGTTGTTGCATTGCACTACCTGCTCATTACACTATCTAAACCCAACTGCTTATGTAATTTGTTTGCTAGAGTAAGTACCAACCTCCACTGCAGCAATTTTATGTTATTACAACTATGTAGGTTGCCATAACGTTGTTGCCCGCTCTCAGTACAACAGAAAGACGTCGAACAATTTTATTTCATTCTGCCGAACTCGATACTTTAGAAGCTACATATCTCAACTGATCTCATAATTTTTTTCACCAATGTACATCTATTAGTTGTGGGGGAATAGGGAAGAATATTCAAGTGTTATAGAATTACAAAAATTATCGTAAATGTTTTCTTCTTCTTTTTACAAAACGTCAAGTACATTCTCCAATTTATGTATGAAAACTTATATTCCCCTTATGACCACTCAAGGCTAGGCGGCAACGGCCAGTGCGTTCATAGATGTTATTGATAACGTGCTCACTATCATCTAGTGAATTGTCGTTAATAAACTTTTCAGTTTCATCCTTAAATTCGTGCAATTATTGTGGTTGGTTTTCATGCGCTATTTACTTTAAAAATTTCCATTAAAAATTAAGAAGCCGTAAGATTTCATTGATCGCAGCGCAAAGACAGTTTTTTTTTTTTTTCAGTGAAACATCGCACTATCTAGTTGAAACGAAAACTTGCAACTTACGTCAATAAGACGGCAAAACATGTTTCGGGAACGGTCGGCCGGCCGCGGTGGCCGCGGGGACAGGCGTTCCAGTCACGGTCTGGACGGCCAATACGGTCGGGGGTTCGAATCCCCCCTCGGGCATGGATATTTGTGCCGTCCTTAGTATAAGGTAGTTCGTAAGTAGTTTGTAAGTTTATGGACTGATGACCCCGTAGTTAAGCTATACAAACATTTGAACAATTTTTTTTTCAGAAGTGTAGTGAGCAGGTAGCGCAATGCAACAACAACATGACTTAGGACCTGGGCGCGTATTAAGACAACAGGAGCCGGTAATAGAAGGCAAGGCCAAGGTCGTCCACGGGCAACATCACTCAGAGTTGACCGTTATCTCCTGTTAGCAGCACGTCGAAACGGGAGGCTTAATACAACTAAGCTGCAACGCACCCTCCAGGCAGGAACGGGACGAGCAACATAAACACAAACAGTTCGAAATCGCAATCGCCCTCGGGAATGTGGCCTCTACGTACAGAGCCCTATGTTATGCGTTCCATTTCATCCACGATACCTTTTAGCCCGCAGAAAATGAGAGGATGAACATCAGGATTGGAGTCGTAACGAATGGCGCGGGGTTCTATTCACGGATGAGTCAAGATTTTGTGTTAAGGCGAACAATCGTCGTTCACTCATCCGGAGAGAACATGGAAACCGGAAAAAAAATCATGCTTTTGTATAGGAATCATCACCGAATCATGGTGGTGGACTAAGGTGTCGGTAGTAACTATTACTGGCGGATGTACAGACCCCTTTGTTCATCAAATTGCGCCTTGATATCTCAGACTTATAGAGACAAGATTCTTCGACCTGTTGCTGTGCCCTACTCTGGTGCCATGGAAGATGGATGGACGATAACGCTCGTTCTCAGAGAGTAGTACTGGAGGACAAAATTCTTGAAGCCGAAGGATTTGCACGAATGTAGTGAACATCTAGCCGGCCGCGGTGGCCGAGGGGACTGAGGCGCTTCAGTCACGGTTTTCACGGCCACTACGGTCGGGGGTTCGAATCCCCCCTCGGGCAAGGATATTTGTTGAGTCCTTAGTTGTAGGTAGTTCATAAGTAGTTTGTAAGTTTAGGGACTGATGACCCCGTAGTTAAGTCCCTTAAGCTTAACAAACATTTGAATTTTTTTGAACATCTAGTTCATCGGTCTTAAGCCTGACTGAGCATGTGTACGATGCACTTGGCAGACGCACTGCAGTCAAAGAAACACCCTCCACTATCGTGGCAGAGCAGGATATTGTACTCATATAATAATGGTCAAATATCCCTCAGGAGCTGATTCATAATCTCATACTGTCCGTGCAACGCAGGTGTGCAGCTGTGCAGACCGTCAGAGATGATCACACACCATATTAGAGGGCAACGAGAATGAATTTTTCACTATTACGGTAGCCCCAAGGTGTCTCGCTCTAAATAAACGCCATGTAATCCTTACATTAAGAGCCGAGACAGCAAAATATCGTACTGTCTCACACACAAATTAAAATTGTAACCAGTACCTTTTAATATGTTACCATAGGTATGTTGTGTATGACATTTCATCTGATCTGCTAGTTCCTTTCAGCAATGTATTTTCTGATACTTACGGTAATATTGTCACTCATGAAAGCATTGTTTTCTTATGTGTTCGAACAGAACGCGATCGTCCTGTTTTCTTAATGTTTGAAACCAGACCCGTGGTATCAAACATCCGGATCAAATACCAAACTAGTGATTGGTTTGGAACAGCGTTACGACGGAGAATTGACGAACGGTTGCCGTAGGACTTTCACTGCTTTCTTGATAACTTTTTATCATTTGGATATGTTGTCAATTGTCATCTGCTCCACCAGCCAAAATGTATCACGCTACTAATTGGAAGGCTCTCAGAATGCAAAAATAAAAAAAATAAAAAAACCCACCTCTGTCATCCATCATATGACAAAATGGCGCAAAATTCAAATTCTCCTTACTTCCCGGACACTCTCTACATCCATCTTCGTCTGGCCACTTCACCGTGTGAGGAGCAGGCTAGTTTCTCCTTCTTTTCCATGTTTCAGAAAAATGTTCAAATGTTTGTTAAGCTTAAGGGACTTAACTACGGGGTCATCAGAACCTAAACTTACAAACTACTTATGAACTACTTACGAACTAGGACGGCACAAATATCCATGCCCGAGGAGGGATTCGAATCCCCGACCGTAGTGACCGTGCAGACAGTGACTGAAGCGCCTCAGTCCCCTCGGCCACTGCGGCTGGCCCTGTTTCAGCCCCGTACAGTATAATGCAGGCAAGCCTCCGAGCGGGCTCTAATTTTTCTAATGTTATCCTCGTAGTCTTCTCGCCAGACAAGTGTAGAAGGATGTAATAAAACGGTCGTCTCTTCTATAAAGGTAAGCTCATGGAACGTTGATAGAAACCAATACCGTAGTCCTCAGGCAGAACGTCTCTTAATAGCGTCTACACTAGAGCTCACCGATATCTCCGCGCTTACGAAATCAACGTGTAGTGAAGCGTGCTGCTCTTCTTTGGATCACCTGTAGTTCGTCTGTAACCATGTACGGGTCCCATAATGACCAGCAATATTCAAGCATTGGTCGAATTGATGTCTTATAACGTAATTCTTTATTTGACGTAGCCGACCGCGGTGGCCGAGGGGACTGACGCGCGTCAGTCATGGTCTGCACGGCCACTACGGTCGGGGGTTCGAATCTCCTTTCGGGCATGGATATTTGTGCCGTCCTTAGTGTTAGCTAGTTCATAAGTAGTTTGTAAGTTTAGGAACTGATGACCCCGTAGTTAAGTCCCATAAGCGATACAAATATTTGATTTTTTATTTGACGCACTACAATGCCTCTGCAATCTTTCACTGAATCTCATTATGGTATCAGTATTATCGATTATTAATTTTATGTGGTCGTTTCATTTCAGGTCGTGTCCTATGCATACTCATACATAGTCTTTTTGGAAGTAACTGCTTCCAGTGTTCTTCAGTCGCACAGTAACGGATCTTTCTTTCTACATACCCGCAATACTTTACATTTGTTTATGTTCGGGGACATCTGTCATTCCTTGCATCAAGCATCGAAATAATGCAGGTCATCCTACACTGCGCTACAGTTTTTCAGCGGTGGATATATATCGTATGCAAAGTACAAAAATGTGAAATAAATTCACTAATTATAAGATAACAATATCTTTAAAGTATTACCATAAAATATGACAATATTCAAAATAAAATACTTGAAACATTATGCATAAGATAGTGTGTTCTACTTCATAGCTCACTCTTCCTGAAGTTTACATAGGGTAAGGTGGTACAAATTCGATATAGGTACAAATCTGATCAACATAAATTTTCGCGCCATTTGTCAGTCTCGTAGTATCTCGTTGTGCGGCATTGTAGCGTAGCAGGTTTCTACAGCTCCTCCTGTCTTTTCCAAGAATATACCATTTTGTGCTAAGGAGAGATAAATTTTTTCACGTTAGGAGGTAAGTGAAGCTACTTAGTCTAACGAGCTCATATAAATTTTCTACTTAAGGGTGACTAGATTCTCTACCCAAAATTCAATGTTTGGTACAACGAAGTATGCGTTGGTGCCGGACGGAAAAAATGCTTTTTATGTGGAAGATGCCCTTAGTCAAAATTCTACTAGGAAGTCATCACAATTGTACAAGTGTGGTACATTTTCGATCGATTTTTCTCATTTCTGTAACTTTTGTGTGTGTCTATACCGACATTTGTAATTGTCTAATATTTGTGTTACATATTAGTTAAACATCCAAGAACAAGTGCTATAATTAAAATTACATCTTTTCTCAATATATTTCCAGTTACAATAACATTTGTCCGAAATGATCGAAATTGTACCACCTTACCCTATGCCATTGCTGTTCCGCTGCATATCTTCAGGTCTTGGGCTGCGCTCGCTCTTGGATGACTTACTTGCGGGCATTGTCTGGATATTCCCGCATGAACACAAAGCTCTTTTAATGATTTGTGTAAATTCTTATTGCATTTACCTATACACGAACGCAGTATATTTACAGTTTTCTATCTATGCCAGTCAAGTTCAGTGCATGGTGGCAACACCTCCTCAGCATGGTGGGCATGTCTTTGTTGCACCCACCACAGTTTTATTCTAGTAGTTCTTGGTGCGATTTTAGAAAACTACTTCTTGTCTTAAGGCGTTTTGGTATACTTTGGTACCCATATAATGGGTGAAATTCGCCTTTAAGCTGTTTTGATCGTTCAGTTCGGGTCTGTGCTGAGCGTCGGAGCTTTGGTGGAGCGATTCCTGATAACAGTATAGATGTTCAACTCTTGTAGGTTTAATACAGAAAGTGATATGCCTACAGGTTTGATTCATGACAGGGTGCAGTTTATTTGTGGGACATTACCCTTCCCACTCAGGGCTTGCAAAACCAGCAACAGAGTAATAGAGTGCCACTGCTGTGGTTCGTAAATATTTTGCATTAGCTCCCCATTTTGACTTTGTTAGCTTGCCAAGTTTTGACTTTTGCCTGACCTTCTCAATGCATCGCTTAAACGATATTGTCCTATCAAGGGTAGCTCCGAAGTACAATTGCAAAGGACAGTACCATTCCACCAAAAATTCAGGTCTCCGTTTGCCTCTCTATTATTGAGATGGAATTGGTAACTTGCGTTTTACTTAGATTGGGCTTCACCTGAGTTTTCATTGTAATTGGTCGTTAGATTTTCCAGGTTATCTGTTAGTGTTTCCTGAATATCCTTGTAGCCCTATCATAGACATATGGGCTGTTCATTCACGTACATTTTGTATAGAATTATGGCAACAACGTTGCCTTGGGAAGACCATTTTTCTGTAGCTGCAGTCTGCTTGCTATATGGATGGCAACCTGGAAGCCTGGAGCCGCTTGAGACCGCGTAGGGGGGTTTGGGTGGTGGGCGGTAGGGGGCTGTGAAAGTCCTGCACGGTCAAACCGCAAGACTACGTGCCAAGCTGCGCTCCATTGCCTCCATTACGTACTCGCAAGTGCGTGTAAATACCTCTTAACGATGGCGAAATGCGAGTTAATCGCCCTATGCGGAAAGCCCTGCGTGTTTCGGATAGCCTCGGCGGGCGACGATTACGCCCGTAGCGGGACATTTGTAAGCTCAGCGGAGAGCGCCGTGCGGCAGTTGGAAGGCGAGATGACGGTCATTATGCAGGAGTCGCCCTCCAGGGCGAGCGCTATCGTCCGGCGCCCGCAGAAGACCTGTGAGGCCGACTGTCCAAACTGTGTATCACGAAATCACTGCCAAGTAACTGCCCCGCGTCACGCAGACAGGAGATCCCTATAATTTGCGGTGTGAGAGTAACCCTTCAAAGAGTGGAGCGTCTGTCACTTTGTTATCGCTTTCATGAACCTCGGAAAATGAGATATACATGTAGTTAAGCGGAACACACGTAGTCGCTGCATTTAACACTGCCGTAATGTTGCAGTGGGGCTTCCGTTCTACACTGCTCAAAACAGTTAGATATAATACACAGTATGCATATGGTAAGGTATATCATTAGGATGTTGGTTACAACTGTAATCTGACACTTCAATGGCTGCAATCACTTCCATCTGTGTCTGTACCGCCTCTCACCTTCCTATGGCTCCCCATGTCGTAGCTCCGGATAAGTCACATTGTTGTTGCATTGCTGTACCTGCTTGCTATACTATCTGAATCCAACTGCTTGTGTAATTCGTTTGGTAAATACAAGCCAACACCAACCCCTCTGCGGCAACTTTCTGTTATTACCACAATCGTGGTTGCTGTAATGTTGTTGTCTCCCGTCCGTAGGACGGACGGAAAGACATCAAATCGTTCAGTTCACTCTGCCGATGACAATACTTCAGAACCTAGATATATATTACCCAAGCAGTAATGACGTGTGACCAGGTGTAGATGCATGTAGATGCATGCTGAAACAACCATTAGTAGGTGGTTGGTGTTAGTTTCACGCGCGGGGTGTGCAGAGCATTATCCCGCTCGAGCCAAACACTGACTTCCAGTTGCAAGAATGGCAGAAGAACGGGTCTTATTACAATGTGCATATAGCGAGCACTGGTCAGCGTTCTCCCCTCAAACACCAAATGCAACCGAGAGTTGTAGCTTACCGCACTGCAGACAGTAAGCCCTGGGTTTGGGCCACTTTGTCTTGACGACCGCTCTCTACAAGAAATCACAAGCCAAGATTATGTCGTAAGCGTAAACAACCATCCATTGCAAGAAGACAGAATCGCCTTTCTTCGCTGCAGACCATTGTCAGACTTTCCATATTCGACGAGATCCTGCGACGGAACAATTCGAATAGTACACATCGATGGTGTGGCGTGGATGAAGGACTGGCTAGAAGTCTCTAGTCCCATTGTTAATAGCTGTTCGGCAAAAGTTGGTGTTGTCATTTCTGGGCTCACAAGCGCACATACCTGTGCGCTGTAGGACATGCCGCTGCTGGCGTTGCAATACAAGGATCTTGGTCGGCGTCTATACTGCATGGATGTCAAGAACCTCATCTGCGGGTATCAGAATGTTCACGTGACCTTTGCAACCACTATTGTTGCAAAACTGATGCAAAATATCCAACTTGCGGACCATTCTCCCACGCGGAAGATCACAATTCGAGACCTTTCAGACTCGCTCAGGTGATTGTGGGTAACACGATTGCGTCTCCGTGCCATGGTGCCTGCTTGCTTCACACTTTGGTACCGCATTGACCTTTACGCTCCAAAGCATTATCTGTACGTCTTCTACTCTCAGGTTAAAAGTCATCATCTTCCCAGGTGTACTAATTTTTTTTTTCTTCTGACGGTGTATATTTAAAAGTCCTACAAGGAATGTCGCAAGTATTCGAAACAGATTACAGTAATATGGGTCCAACCAGTACTATAAGGGAGGATTATAGATGATTGTGAACTCAAGGCATTGAAATGTTACAGATGACACAGTACTTGTGTGTATTGTCAAATGCTGGAGGGGAGCTTGCTCCTTGCCGGCCGCGGTGGCCGAGGAGACTGAGGCGCTTCAGTCACGGTCTGCACGGCCACTACGGTCGGGGGTGCATGGATATTTGTGCCGTCCTTAGATGTAAGTAGTTGATAAGTAGTTTGTAAGTTTAGGGACTGATGACCCCGTAGTTAAGTCCCTTAAGCTTAACAAACATTTGAACATTTGAGCTTGCTCCTTATGTAGGGGAACGATCTGAATTCCTGTTGTCAGCTTTCTGAGGATATATCAGTACCTTAAAACTTTCACGATGGTGCCTTTAACGATGCATTCCAAATGCACCGCACCTCGAACTTCCCAGAACACCGTGGGCATGTATTTTCCTGCTGATGGCAGGGTTTTGAATATTTTCGACGTCTCGGATCCTTTTTGGTGAAATTCTATTGATTTTCTCTTTGGCTCAAAATAATGTTTGCTTTTTGTCGTCATTATTATTACTGGTCAAAATTATGTACCTTGTTGTTATTTTGTGATAATTTGAAGCCGTTGCTGGATTCTTCAATTGGAGTCTAATTCTGGTGTTCATATTCTTGTTTCTCGTTGCGGCTTTTCGCTGTGATCATTAGTGTCGGAAATAGCTTATGAGCGGGAGCGAAGTTCGTCATTTACAGTGATTTCTTAAAGAATGTTCCAGTGTTTGTTAAATTTATGGGACTTAACTGCGGGATTCTCAGTCCATAAACTAACAAACTATTTATGAACTACGTTATACTAAAGACGACACAAACATCCATGCCCGAGGGGGGGATTCGAACCCCCGACGCAGAACGGCTTCGCGCATCGTAGCATTTCGCCTCAATGCGCTCCGCCGCTCCACCGCGGCGATTTCTTCATTATTCATTTTATTGGGAAGAGGCAGTGTCTGAATCGTTCGTGAAGATGATTTCCCGTGTTCAAAATGTTTCTGACGTTTCTAGTCTTGTGGACTTCTGGAGGCTGCGTCTTTTGGTGGCGTATGCTGTTCCTTGGTTCTTGCCGCCACTTTTACGACGAGTTCTTATCCAGCGGAAGGAGGGTCCCAGTTGAGCGGTTTCTCTATCGGTACGTTTACATGAGACACATATTCTGGAAGACAATAAACGAATTTCGGAAAATGTTTTTGCTATCATGTTTACACGTTAATGTCTGAAGCGAATTGGCTACACCAGTGCAATACGGCATCTAGAAATGAACTTTACCAGTCCCTCTATCAGTTAGTGGAATCGATGTTCCATTTTACTTAAATAGGGGGCTTCCTGCTCAGTCTAATAGTCATACTGCTCCCACAAACAAGAAAGAAACACTCTATCCGTGTTAGACTGAGACCCTTAATGACCAGCCGCGACCTGACAAGAAGTTTCAAGAAATGTTACATTTGTATCAATACCGATTGTGGTAGCTTTAAATGGCTTTATAGAAAAGATTTGCAGAGCCGATTTTGGAGTATTTTGTTCACAAAAGAAATCTGGAATTGGGAATTCAGTTTGGTTCCAAATAATGCTACGGTTGATCTGGTGAAGCAGCGATTGATGTATCCCAAAATCGTTACGCAGTCACCGAACATATGTTTTGATCGGATAGGGGTCGTGAGACTAGGGAGGCGACGATGAAGTCATGAGCATTGTGTGCCACGTGAGGATGTGGTTTATCCTGTCGTAATGTGATCGTTGGCAAGGTACGAAGGTATGTGATAATAACAGTCTCCAACACTTTAAACAAATTCGAAAGTGGATTTTTTAGGTAACCGGGGTTACGTGGTGCGGGATTTGAATCCAGTACCATACCAAATTATAATAGCTGGTGTATGGCAAAGATTTAGGCAATAGTTCAACAACATCTCACCACAGTGTCTCCAAACTCTAATCCAAGATCCATGTTGGTTCTGTCAGAATCGAGATTCGTCGACGATAACAACGTCGGAACATTAGGTTACGTATTTCCGTTGGGTATTTCGGGGTTCGAGCGAAAAACAATGATTTCCTATACCAATTACGGACCATCCTTCAGAGAAATCCGTAATCAGTTCAGACGTAATCAAGGTACTCATGGCACTACTACGCGTGATGGCAGGTACATTATGCACGTGATAATGATAGATCGATCTACCACATCATGAGGCACACCAGAACGAATTCGGTCTGTCGAGCGATAATGAGTGTCCGTGCGTAACAATCAACGTCCGTTGCAGCACAGTGGACTGTCTGCAATGCGTCCACTACTGCGTTTACCACTGAGTCAACAACGCAGGCTCCTGCGCCTGCAAGGGCGCTGTGAACGACGGAGATGGGCAACTTACAGAACGACATTTCTGTTGGAACCATCATAATGTTCGGTTTAGAGTTGCGCTACATCATGGTAAGAGACTAGTGATGTGTTGTCTTATGTGTCGCCGTGCATCCAGTTTGATGGTTTGGGGTGCTATTGGATTGTACTACTATTGGAAGTACTATGCACTGACGGTTTTTTATACGTCCATTCGCTCAGTACAATTAGAAACGACTCGTCAGACAAGGCAACATGTTTACAGTCATCACCATCCAATCTCAATGTGAAAGACCCAGGAGAGGCTAAAGTCTTGTGTCGTGCAGTCATACGAATGGGACTTCGGCTCCGAAAGCCAACATCGATGACATTTCTTTGAATGGTTCATACGGTGACACTTGTTGAGGACCCAGCACTGAAATACGCAGCAGTCAGCGGACTGGATGCACTTCTGATACGATGAACTATTCTCTTCAGTAGCCATTGGTACAATTCTTGCAAGTTCATTTTCTAGAAGTAGTGATGTCGGAGCTTGGATGTTTTACTGGATCCTGGTATTAACGGTGCACTCGCGATACGGTCCCACGGGAAAATGTTTGTTTGCAGAGCTTATGGGATTTAACTACGGGGTCATCAGTCCCTAAACTTACAAACTACTTATGAACTAGCTTATTCTAAAGACGGCACAAACATCCATGCCCGAGGGAAGATTAGAACCCTCGACCGCAGCTGCCGTGCAGACCGTGATTGGCACGCCACAGACCACTCGGCCACCGCGTCTGGCCGTACGGGAGAAGCCCCACCTCATCGCTACCAATGAGATGCTGTGACCCATCACTTGAGCGCCGACACCACGTTCAAATTCACTTAAGTCATAAGCTGCCACTATAGCAGCAGTAAGCCATCTAACGCCTGCGCTAGACATCTGTTGTCTTTGATAGGCGTTGTCAACCGCAGTACCAAAATGTTCAAATGTGTGTTAAGGTTGTGGGACTTAACTGCGCGGTCACCAGTCCCTTAACTTACAAACTACTTATAAAATAGCTTAAGACAGCACAGACATCCATACCCGAGGGGGGAATGGAACCCCCTAGGGGAAACGGCCTCGCACATCGGAACATAGCGCCTCAATGCGCTCCGCCACTCCGCCGCGGCCAACCGCAGTACAGACTTCTGAGTGTATACATATCTTCGTGCTTGTAATTCATAAATACTCTAGCACAAAAATTGAAGTAACGATTTTTAATATCAATTAAACAAGGAGGTCTTTTAAATAATGCAGTTCCAAAGACGCATTACCATAGTTGTATGCGACACAAAAATTATTGTTGAACGCAGTCGTGAACAATGGTTAAAGGAAGTAGAAGTTTTCAAATCTAAAGGGGTTATTAGACAATGGTCTGTCTTGTGAGAGGTACATGACTAGCGCGAGAACCAGCTTATAGTAGAATGGATGGAACTACGAGGTCGACCATACTGCTAGTTGTGGAAAACGAAATATTAAATAACGGCAATTCTCGATATTATAAAAACACATGAATACAAACATTGACATACCGCACCACTTTTTAATATTGATTGTACAAAGAAGATAATATACATGGTGGTCCATTGATAGTGATCAGGCCAGATATCTCACGAAACAAGCATCAAACGAAAGAACTACAAGGAGTAAAACTTTTCTAGCTTGAAGGGGGAAATCAGATTGCGCTATGATTGGCCCGCTAGATGGCACTGCCATAGGTCAAACGGATATCAACTGCATTTTTTAAATAATTTTTATTACTTATTTGTCCAGTACGTAAATAAATATGAATGTTTTATTTGGCACTTTTGTCGCTTTGTAATAGAAGACGCTGTAATATTCACAAACGTATTGCTCACAATTTTAGACGAACAGTGGGTAACAGGTAGGTTTATTAAATTAAAACGCAGAACGTAGGTACGTTTGAACTTAATTTCAGTCATTTCAATGTGATACATGTTCTTTCGTGAAATTTTATACATTATGAGAACGCAGGGTGGTACTGCATCATTACCTGCAATTACCTCATGACTTCAAATGTTCAAATGTTTGTAGAACTTATGGGACTTAACTACTGGTTCATCTGTCCCTAAGCTTACAAACTACTTATGAAGTTGCTAAGACTAAGGACGGCACAAATATCCATGCCCGAGGGGGGATTCGAACCCCCGACCGTAATGACCGTGCAGACCGTAACTGGAGCGCCTCAGTCCCCTCGGCCACCGCGGCCGGCCTCACGACTTCATTAATGCTCAAAATTATGTCCTTCAACTTCAGTGCATTTGGCAATACGCGTAACGAAATTTCTCACAACAGCAAGTAGTTCGCCTTCAGTAATGTTCTAACATGCACTGACAATGAGCTGACTCATGTTTTCAGGCGTTGCCAGTGAATCATGATAACAAATATCCTTCAATTTTCCGCACAGAAAGAAATCCGGGGATGTAAAATCCGGTGAACGTGCGGGCTATGGTATCCACCTGTCATTAAATAATCCATTGAAGACCGCTTCCACTGCACGCGAGCCATGTGCCGGACATCCATCATGTTCAAAGTACATCGCCATTCTTTCATGTAGTGTAACATCTTGTAGTAAAATCGGTTGAACATTGCGTAAGAAATCAGCATAAATTGCAACATTTAGATTTCCGTCGATGAAATAGGGACCAATTATCCTTCCTTCCACAACGGCGCACCATACATTAACCCGCCAACATAATATTAACCCGTCATTAAACAGTAAGTGTAAAAAAAGTAAATAAATAAGTAAATAAATAAATAAAAAATCTGTTCTCGTCCCGGAATTTATTTTGTACCAGTGGTAAAACTGTACAAGGCGTTCAAAGTCTTCGCCATGCAAATTCTGGTGCATAGAAATACTTCGGCATCATCATTTGTTGCAGGTCGTGGTAGACGTTTCACTTGTGGCTAAATACTTCCTGTCTCTTTACATAACGCAACTATCCGACGAAAGGTCCGGACACTTTGATGATGTCCTCCAGGATAACGATCAATACAGAGCACAGGGCCGTTGGTAATTTTTATTACAATAGCCATACATAAATACCATTTCGACCTTTTCTGCAATTGGTAAACGGTCCATATTCAGACGAGTAATATATCACGAAGGAAATACCGTCAGCCATGACGAAATGTTACGCGATACTGCGCGCTTATACGTTTGTGACTAATACAGCGGCATTTGTCACAAAGCGAAAAAAGTGCTCCAAATTAAACATTCATATTTATTTATGTACTAGAGAAATAGGTAATCAAAATGGGGGGTACCTATTTAAAAAAATGCTGTTGTTATCCGTTTGACCTATGGCAGCGTCATCTAGCAGCCCAACCATAGCGCGACCTGTTTTTCCCCTTCAAGATGGAAAAGTTTGGTTCTTTGAAGTCTTTTCGTTTGATGTTTATTTCGTGAGGTATTTGGCCCGGTCACTATCAATGGACCACCCTGTATATTTCAAGAGGGGCTTTGGCACAGATGTGTACAGAACCGTTAAGCATGGTTAAAAGAAGTTTCAAATGTTTGTGTAGCTTATGGGACTTAACTACGGGGTCATCAGTCCCTAAACTTACAAACTACTTATGAACTAACTAATACTAAGGACGGCACAAATATCCATGCCCGAGGGGGGATTCAAACCCCCGACCGTAGTGGCCGTGCAGACCGTGACTGGAGCGCCTTCGTCCCCTCGGCCACCGCGGCCGACTTAAAAGAAGTGAATGTTTATATGTTCATATGAAGTAGATGGTGACACGTCGCATAAGGTACACCACAGCCATCTGGCGGTAGGATGGGTGGAACTACGACGTTGACCGTGTAGTGAGGAGTGAAAATAATAATAATAATAATAATAATAATAATAATAATAATAATAACTGTGGTAACGGAATAACCTTATATCTTGGCTTCGCTGTTTCGATTATAATGCTGAAACCATAACTTTGTGGTCATTCAAGTAAGTTCTCACTTTTTTCCCCTCTGTTTTTAATAGCTAAGATTTCTTAATTCAGTATATGGAAACTACATTTCTTTAGTCCATACCTAGAAAGCGATCGCTAAGGGATCGGAGTGAAAGACATAGAGCTACATAGGCACACATTTTGAACAGATGAAGAAATAATAACGTAGACATAATTATATAAATACGCGAATACGAAAAGTGATGTACCGATTTTATTATTAATTATATAAGGAGGACAACAAAATTTATGTTATTCGATAGTGCCTTTGTCTTTGTTGGACAGCCGGCCGCGGTGGCCGAGGGGACTGAGGCGCTTCAGTCACGGTCTGCACGGCCACTACGGTCGGGGGTTCGAATGCCCCCTCGGGCATGGATATTTGTGCCGTCCTAGTTCGTAAGTAGTTCATTAGTAGTTCGTAAGTTTAGGGACTGATGACCCCGTAGTTAAGTCCCATAAGCTTTACAAACATTTGATTTTGTTGGACACAAAACAAAAATCTTGTGTGTACGAAGCCGTTAAGAGTGGTTAAACGAAGTAAAAGCTGCTTCTTAAACACAATTTTTCGAAGTACGACCATAGGTAATTCTAATTTGTTTAATTTCATTTTCTTTAATACGAGTGTTACGTATATGGCACGAATTTTGATACCTATTTAAAAGTCATTGAAAACTATTATCTTTTTGAAACCTTGGTAGTAAGTTGAATAAGTGTAATAAAAATAGTACATTATTCTTCTACTACATATGAAGAGGTTAAACATTGATATTCTAACGTTAAAGATCTTTATGTTCATTACTTAAAATTTAATGCAAGTCTGCAATATATTACGTATTTAATGATTGATTAATTAAAAACTGAAACTGAATTTGTGTATTCTGAATGAAGTGACTGAACTTTGCTTATTATTTGCCCTATCAAAGTTATATTTACTATTAAACTCCCGCCCATAAATGAGATGGAAGTTGGCAAAAATTCATGAATGTCTGTTAAATAAGGACATACGTAAAGGTTCTTACACTCAAATGAATGGAAATTATTCATTAATAGTTTTTAACTGAATGAACAAGCATGCAATTTTAAATTCACCAGCACTTGGATCGGGAGTGCAAAGCAAAGGTATTCCCGACAAAACAGTAATATTTTGTTAAGGTGTTTGTAATCATATTGGACCAAACTGCTATGGTCATCAGTCCCAAGGCTTACAAACTACTTAAACTAACCTAAGAACACATACACACGTATGCCCTATTGGGTTTCGAACCTCCGATGGCGAGCAACCGCGTCCTCTGCAACAAGACACCTTAGAACTCTCGGCCACTCCACCGCGGCTAATATTGTGAAGTGGAGACGTTTCGGGAATAAAAATATCGTCAACGAACTTCCGCTCACGCCAAACCTGAGCTGAAATAATGTTCTGTATCGATATGGCTTTGGCAATTTTCGGTACTATCGAAATCATACTATTGTCTTACCAATGTTAAAATGAAGTAAAAGTGGAATGGGAGGCATCAGACTATTAATCAAGAGCTGGAAAAATATGCAAATTCTCAACAATGGGTATTAACAATGAACTATCTCAGATAATTTATCGTTTATGCCGGTAAGCTATTTCTCTAGTCACATATATACACCGCAGTTACATATCAGAAATATTTACTGGTGATAAGTGCCTGGGAGCTTTAAAAGTTACTTTGGTATATAATTTGAATATACTTCACTGGTCTGTGGCTCATGGAACGGCACAACAGAGCAAGACTCACTCAAGTGATGGGAAAATTTTCTAGGAGTGTCTTGTCACCTGGAATCTGTTCAGAGATATCAGACAAGTACACCATTAGAAGGCAGACGCATCAATTACTCAGCTAGAGTAGTATTGGTAAGCATTCCACCAGTGCTTTCCGGCCTCCGTTTTCAGCTTAGGTCTTGCGATTCAATCTCGTGTCCGCATTTTATTTCATACCGATTCCGTCACTCAGTAAATCTCGTCAATTGCGTTAAATCTCGTTTTTAGCATATTCATTTCCCTTTCCTGGTTTGCTCTAAATAACATCTGTTCGAATGTTTACTTTTTATCACGTAACTTCATTTCATGTTAGCGTGCCTGTTTCGCATAAATTAATGGTGTATAGTTTCACTATACCCCTGTTTCTGTTATTAGTTAGAACCCCACATCTTGGTATTCAATATGTGGATCCACTTTTCTTTGTGTACGGCCACTGAGGTAAGTGGGATAGGGCCATTTCATAATCAATACAGTCATTTTTCAAAGTCGTTATGCACCATTTGCGTGTATTTAATTACAATCCAGGCAATTTAATTACTCTATTATATTTTCCTATCACTATTCTGAGTCTGGCTCTGTTGTGCCGCTTTGCGAGCCACAGACGAGTGACGTATATTCTAATTATTTACCGTCGTAACTTAAAACGCTCCCAGGCACGTAGCATTAGAAAATAATAGTGATTGACAGAATCTGGTCTGAATTAATGAACATATTTCACAATGAATAAAATAATTATTGAGAAACAACCTTACGTAGACATATAACAAATGCCAAGTCAGTCCAGATAAGAATAGCGACAGGTTTACATTACTGAGTCCATTGAATAACATAAATCACTGGAATCCTATGGTTCACAGAACTTATTGTAACTATTCTGTGGCGGAGTTTCTACCTCTACATCTACATGCGATACTCTGCAAATCACATTTAAGTGCCTTGCAGATGGTTCATCGAAATACCTTTACACGAATAGCGCGCGGTAAGAAAGAACATCTGAATCTCTGCGTGCGAGCTATGATTTTCCCATATTTTATTCTGATGTGCATTTCTACATATATAGGTCGCAGTCAACATTATTTTTTCGCATTCGGAGGAGAATGTTGGTGATTGGAGTTTCGTAAGTAGACCACACCGTAACGTTAAAGGCCGTTGTTGTAGTGATTCCCATCCCAGATTCTGTGACGCTGTCTCCCCTTTATCCTGCCAATAAAATTCGGGAGGTCCTTCTTTGGGCTCTTTCGATGTCCTCCGTCAAACCAATCTGATAAGGATCCCACACTGGGCAGTAATACTCGAAATGAGGACGGACAAGCGTGGTGTATGCAGTCTCTTTAGTAGTTCTGTTGCATTTTTAAGTACTCTGCCAATAGAACGCAATTTGTGGTTCGCCTTTCCTACGACATTACCTGCGTGTTCTTTCCAGTTTAAGTTTAATATAATAGTAACTCCTAGGTATTTAGTGGAGTTTACAACCTTCACATTTGATTTATTTATCTTGTGAATAAAGTATAACGAATTTCTTTTCGTACTTCTTTGGTGAATGAGTTTCGAAAAGCTGTGTTAGTAGCTCTGCTTTAGTAGCGCTATCCCAGGCGGTATCGCCATTTCTGTCACGTAGTGAGGGTATTGTTTGTTTTTTGCCTCTAGTAGCTACATTTGGCATATGACCACAATCTCTTTGGGTTCTCAGTCGCCGGCCGCAGTGGCCGAGCGATCTGCGGCGCGCCAGACACGTTCTGCACGGCCACTACGGTTGGAGGTTCGAATCCCCCCTCGGGCATGGATATTTGTTCCGTATTTAGTATTAGCTAATTCATAAGTAGTTTGTAAATTTAGGGACTGATGACCCCGTACTTAAGCCCCATAAGCTCTACTAACATTTGAACATTTGGTTCTCAGTCAAATTTTGAGGAAGAGTTTCCTTGTGAAAAGTATTGTAAGCATATCGCATTGAAGTCCTCGATGCTGTGTGGATTCACCAATCCTGGGGATTTTGTGTTCGTTTTAATTTTGCATGCCTTTTCGTTGTTTTTGCAATAGTGTACTGATCTGTTTTGTGTACAAAGGAGGATCACCACCTTCTTTTGTTAATTTATTTGGTACAAACCTGTCAATTGTTGACGATACTACTTCTTTGAGTTGGAGCCACTTCTGGTCTACACTCACATTTAGGGTTTGGAATGAGTCGAAACTGTCTTTCAGGAAGCAATATAGTGTATTTTTATCTGATTTTCTGAACAAATATTCTATTCGTCTATTTTTGGTGAGTTTGGGACTTTCGATATTTAATCTCGCTACGACAGCCGTGTATTCACTAATACCTGTATACGTTTTGATGCTGGTTATGAACTCGGGATTATTTGTTGCAAGGAGATAAAGTGTGTTTTTACATCCATTTATAATTATAGTTGCCTCATGAACTAATTGTAATTCTCAGACCATGCGTTGAGTACAATTTCGCACGATCTTTTTTGCGTACCTCCTTCTTTGAACAAATAATTTCGTCATCGATTAAGGGTGAATTGAAAGCACCGCCTACTGTTATTATATGCATCGGGTATGTGTTTACAATTTGACACAGATTTTCTTTGAACCTTCCTGCTATTGCGTCGTCAGTTTACATTTAGAGTCAATTGCGCCTCTTGACTAACACACAGAAGATAACATATAAAGTTTATTATTTGGTTAATAAAACCTTCCATTTTTTTAAATGTCTTGGTCGCACTGTTTTTATTTTAACATTACGCGTTTCGATACATCATCATCAAATATCTTTTTTTTAAACTATGATCATTAAAATACATCTTATTGGAGATGACTAACTAAAATATTAACCACCATTGTGGCTGTCTACTCAAGGTGTGTCGACTAGAATCTAATGCCAAACTGCGGTATGATATTCTAGTCGACACACCTTGACTAGATAGCCACAATGGTATTTTATATTTTAGTTAGTCATCTCCAATAAGATGTATTTTAATTACCATCGTTTTTTCAAAAAAAAAAAAAAAAATACTGTGGTATGATATTCTAGTCGACACACCTTGACTAGATAGCCACAATGGTGGTTTATATTTTAGTTAGTCATCTCCAATAAGATGTATTTTTATTACCATCGTTTTTTATAACATTTATCTGATGATGATGTATCGAAACGTGTAATGTTAAAATAAAAACAGTGCGACCAGGACATGTAAAAAAAAGCAATATATAAAGTGTTTTTATAAATATCTTTTGTTCAATCATTAATTGCTAGAGTTCAGGAGGGGTACCACGGGTAACATGAACTTCTCCTTTAACTGCAAAGTCATCTCGATCTCAACGCGACGACTCTTGGCTGTATCGTGTAATTCAGCTGTATGTCTGTGTTCTCTCAACCGTCGGATTATCCATGTACGAGAGGCGGCAGACGAGCCGTACTAAGTGGGTGCTCAAACGCAGCAGCTGTTCGGCCTCTGCGCTAACCGAAACGTTGTAACCGCAACAGGGGGTGTGGCTGAATAGCTGCGTTTGGCAACGTACAAGCCTGCGAGGGGGGGAGGGGGAGGGCGTTGTTGTTGCGGCCCGCGGGTCATCCAGGAAGCTGAGGAACAGCCGACTAATTAAGTTGCGGAACGGACGAGCGGTTGCCGTGTTCGCAATTTATCGGCCGGTCAAGGTACACAACAGGCGATCGCCGATCGGAATCTAATGCATAACAATTCGAGTGAAAACCTAACCCCGGCGCGGCGCCCGCGGACGGTTATTAATTTCGTAATTATGGAAGGAAGAACGGCCGCCGACTAGCAGCTGACTTAATTGCGCGCTGATAATTGCGCTTTTATCTAAATACCATCTAAACGCCGCGCGGTCACCGGGCGGCTGGCGTGCGCGAAAGGCCACCGCCGGGGATTAATTGTGCCCGGGAACCAGTTAGCGGGTCGGCCGCATCGCTCAGTTCTGCCAGATAAATCACCCGGCTTTTCGGCTGTTCGCGGACTTTCTCCCGCTTAGTTACAATTTGGGTGAAATGAGCGCGAACACGTGTTTGGCCCCGAATCCGTTAAATCTACTATAATCGGCAAATGTTTTGGGACGAAATGAAATATATTGCCTGTGTTTTCGTGAGGGATGTTGCACTATTTTATTGTTATTATAATTACTAGCTTAATTCCCGCTGCTTCGCACGCGTAGACTCGGTGGTTTCCATTGGTTGTTTCAACTTCTTAATATAAATTTTAATAGATTAGCTTTAAAAATGTTTTCCTAATCATGTATTTTCACCCTTGCTACCGTCTGTTGCAGCAATAATGGCAGAATTCAAAACATCCCGAAACACATTTTATTTTCAAATTCTAACCATAGTTCCAAACCCATATTTCCGCATTTCTAGCATCAAAATAGTCTTAGTAGTAACCTTATAAGATTTTCCCCTATTTCACCCGCTTAATGGTTGAATTTCCAAAAATATCGAAATACGTGTTTCTAAAATTCCAGTCAAAAATGTAAATCAGAAGTTTTGTCTTTCTTGCTTCAAAATTTTCTGAAGAGCAACGTATTTTCAAAAAAAAAAAAAAAAAAAAAAAAAAAAAAAAAAAAAAAAAAAAAAAAAAAAAAAAAAAAAAAAACGGTCCATCCCCTGTTTCACCCCTTTAGTAATTGGAATATCGAAAAATCGCTTATCCCTACAGAGTAAGATAAGCAACATCGCCAAATTTCACTTTTCTATCGTCTGTATATTAGAGGTCTGCACCTCGCTCGGTTGCTCGCTCGAATCGCGTGATACACGTCGTTCTATGACAGTCCGACAGGTGTCGGTACTGCAGCTTGCGGCAAGGCGTGTGGCTGCCCTCGAGTTTTTCCTCGCTCGTTCGAGCGGCGCACGCTCGACTGGCCCGACCGTCCAGATTGCCCGCTCGCCACTCTGTCGCCCACCGCAGCGCCACTCGAATGCAAGGCGAGTGTCGGAAGCAAACTAGATGCTTGAGAATACATCCTGACTGAGAAATTTGGAATTTTTTCCTTTCCGGGTGCTTCGAAAACTGTTCTCTCGATCCAGTTGAACTATCCATTCAGTTTCGCATTTTATACTTTACCATACATGTTATTATGCGTGATTAACATAAAGTTTCTGTGCTAAGATCATTTACTAAATGAGTTTTCCAGGATCTTTCTTTCTTTCTTGTTCCCATTTTGCGGACTGTTAGTGCCTCTTTAGTGGTAGGTGTTACTTGCCGCCTCGTTAATATATATTTCCGTAGCATTTTGGCACTGTGCGTGGTTGCTGCGCCTCTACCTTTTCCGAGTGAGTCCTTAACGGGAATTTTTCCAGTTGCAACATTCATATATCTCCCACTGCCACTGTCGACTTTCTTATCTACATAACAAAGAACGTATGCATGCTTTTGTGCAATGTATAGGATCCTCGCTTTCTTCCGCTCTTGATAAGAGATCGGCCTAGTTACATTGCAAGGGGAGTGAGAATTAGGGGGACAGCTCAAAAAATTATTTTGATTTTATCGTTTGTCTTTTATCAAAAGATACTTTCATACCAAGCATCATTAAAATCGCTTCTCTAGTCTCTAAGTTTTCGCCATGTTTCTATTTTAGCGACAATTTTGGAGGGACCGTTTCACCCCTTAAATATGCTTCTCCGCCGCTAAAAAATAATACGTGTCCCATAGTTTTTCATGTATTATAACATATGCAAATTTCATAAAAATCGGAGAGTGACTTGGGTAGGTTTCCTTGTGAGTACAGCGGCAGCACTACGCTGTGCGGCCTGTGCCCGCCCCGCCCCACGCAGCCACGTTCGAGTGTCAACACGCTCGCTGCGAGCGTACACACTCGCCGCGCCACCGCCGAGCGTTGCGCACTCGACCGAGTACGAGCGAGCGAAACCGGCGATTTGCAAACCTCTACTGTATATGCCCTTTTCGGCGCCGTTTTCTATCTTTTAGAACAAATCGAGAACGCGAAAATTTTTTCTTACGCTTTGGCATCCTTCTTGGTAGTTTTACTTTCCAAACTGCAATATGCACTTGTTTTTCTTTATTCATACGCTTCTTGCAGAAAAACAACTGAAGAATGTGCATCACGTTACGCTGTATATAACCATTTTGCTATTATAGTGTCAAAAGTCATCGCTGTTCTTCAGTCCGAATTTTATATAAGCGGACGACTTTCAACCGTTATATCTTCCACCCTCTTATAGCTATCGACACAGAACTGCTATGGTGTACAAAGAGAGACTTTGTACTGCAACAACAACACAGAAGATCGTTCGTCTCTGTTGTGTAGGTTTTGCTGAAGAGCAAAATATTGATACCACACGTAGAATTTCATATAAGTAGGCAACTTCCAGCCCTCTTATCTTCCACCCCCTTATCGTTATCAACCATCGATCACCGTAGTGCAAAATGGCAGACTGATACCTACTACCGAATACGAACACTATTCGTTTGTGATGTTTAGTTTTGGCTGCAGAGTGAAATATAGGTACAAACACCTCAAATTTATATATACTGAGATTTTAGACAGCGCCGTTCGTCCTACTGTTACGTTCTCTCGCATGTTGTAAACAACTGTCATTTATATTATCTTCATTAAAAACTGTCCTCCTATATCAGTTTTGTGTCGTGTAAAGAGCAATAGTCTAAACTGAAAACCATCGTTGTTAGTTAAATCATCGGTATTACACCATGTCACTATTATGTACTCTAAAATCATCTCTAGCGTTTTCCACTAGTTTGAATAAAAAGTTTCCATTTATTTTCATTACCCCAAACAATGTTTTGTGAAAAGCAATATAAAAATGTATAAAGAAAGTTTTGTTTGTTACAAGGAGGACGATAACGAGCGACATTACCATTCTTGTAACTTTGATCGCTACGAAGGTACGAACTGCAATTAGTCATTTTGAAGTAACTCCCCGTTTTCCTTTTTCTTTTAGTTAATCCTTTTCTATTCCTATACATCTACGCTAAAACAAATGGAGGGAAGAGTACTGGGAAAAGTAATTAGATTTAATCACTATTATTGAAAAAATACACATTCAGCTACAATTACAATTTACTTTGAAAAATTTATTTGTCAGTTTTTAATTATATATTACAATTACTTTTCAGATTGGTGCAGTTGTTGGGGATGTGCTGTTGTACGGAAGTTAAACATGGACACTTTAAGAAGCAGAAATACATAAAATAACATCATTAAACATGTTGTGCTGCCGCAAAATGCTGAAGATTTCCGGGGTAGACGATGTGACAAACGAAGCGCTATGCTACGACGCGCGAGGCCGTTCCCCGTCGGTGATTCGAATCCCCCCTCGGGCATTCGGGCCTAGATGTTTGTACTGTCTTTAGTATAAGTTAGTTCATAAGTAGTTTGTAAGTTTAGAGACTGATGATCCTGCAGTTAAGTCCCATAAGCTTTACAAACATTTGAAGTCCTTTCTGAAAGCAGTTGTCTCGAGTCTCGCATTGTATGGGTGTGGAACGTAGACGATGAGAAGTTCAGACGTGCACCGCTTTCCGAGTCGTGGAGGCGTACTGACCCAGGTTCGAATCCGCCCGGCGGATTAACGAACGGGGTCGGAGTGCCGCCCAGCCTGGATGTAGTTTTGAGGCGATTTTCCACATCCCCCTTGGAGAATACTGGGCTGGTACCCAAGTCCCGCCTCAGATACACGATTCGCAAACATTTCATAACACGTTACACTTTCACACACATATAACACTATGCGCAGACATTTGGGGTACAAATTTCCTCCCGGGGGGCATGGGGTAGCGACATGAAGGGTATCCGGCCACCCTGTAAATATTAACACGCCAAATCCCACTAACCAAGTCGACCCTGCATGTGCGAAAAAAGGGCTGAAGACAAAGAAAGAAAGAATGCTGAAGAGTATATGGGTAATCACGTAACTAATGCGGATGTGCTTCACAGAATTGGGGAGAAAAACAAGTTTCTAGCGTATACTGACTATGAAAAGGGCTAGTTTGCTGGGACACATTCTGAAACACGAAGGAACCGTCACTTAGCACGAGAAGAATGTGTGTGGAGAAAAATCGAAGAGTGAGACCCAGAGACGGATCAAGTAAGCAAGTTCTGAGGCATGAAGGTTTCGCTTCTTATTCCGAAATTGATTGATTTTGTGTGGCATTTTTGGTCGTTAGACCCCAATTGGGATCGTGTACAGCCTGCCTGCTACAAGTCTTTAGGTGACGCCACATGACCAATTTGCACGTCGATGATGAGAACGACACAACACCCAGTCTCCGAATGGAAAAAATTTCCAACTAGGACGGGAATCGAGCCCGGGTTCTCTGCGTGGCAATCTACCACGCCGTGCACTGGACTACGGAGGCGAACTGTTCAGACATGAAGATGCTTGCTTAGAACGGGGTAGGACTGAGAGCTGCCTCAAACCAGTCTGCGGACTGAAGACCGCAACGCCGGCCGCGGTGGCCGAGGTGACTGAGACGCTCCAGTCACGGTCAGCACGGCCACTACGGTCGGGGGTTCGAATCCCCCCTCGGGCATGGATATTTGTGCCGTCCTAGTTCGTAAGTAGTTGATAAGTAGTTTGTAAGTTTAGGGACTGATGACCCCGTAGTTAAGTCCCATAAGCTTAACAAACATTTGAACATTTTTGAAGACTGCAACAACAGTAACCTTCGCAGGTAGTGGGACACGGTAACAGGTAAGGCGGCACGTGTTATGGCCGCTTGAGACGTTGGCCCCCTCAGATTCCACCATGCTAGCGGAGAGCCAGAGACATTCTGCGGGCAGGGCCCGGGACGAGGCGGCCCCGACAGGTAGGGCGGCCGACAGCCGGGATTTTACCGGAATTCGGTTTAATTATCCGTGCGGTGCCGCGCGCTCCAAATTACAGGTTGCGGGCAGGCGCTGGCCGCGCAGCCCAGGGCAGCGCGGCGCTCTCCATTAGCAGCTGTCGGGCCGGGACGGGACGGGACGGACGCAGGACGGAGCGCCTAGCGGCGAGCGCCGCCCCCGCCGCCCACCGCGGCCGCCATCGATCGTCCCGATATTAACGCCGTCGTCCTTTTTCCCGGCTCGCCGCCGCCTCGCCTCGCGCCGCATCTTCCCGCCGGTCGCCGGTCGTGGCGCGGCAACTCCCACCGCGGCAGAGATGAGATCGACAACCGCAGTGATAGAGGCCGCCTCCGCTGCTTGCTATGCGGCCCGCTCCTTCCAGCCCTCCGGTGTGATTCCAGAGCAGTAGACCAGTCCGGCTTACAAAGACTACTCAACGCTTCGGCCCCTTACTTCACTTGCAGTTGAAACACGTCTGTAGTTACGTCTTTAGTAGAAAAATAATTAAGTTGGTTGTAGCTTGGTATGTGGTTCATGGTATGGTTTGCTATTGTCATGTCCTAGTACGCGAACCACGGGCAAATTATGAGGGGCCAAGTACGTGTGCCTGATAGTTGGGGTATCAGTTACTTTGTAACAAGGTTGGTGTGCATCTCGGACTTATTCTGAGTCGTGGCCTCCTTTGTGCTATGACGGCAAAGACTACCAAATCCCCCAGTTGGCCCCAGAACCGATAGGCTCTGGGCAAGTTAAAGCTAGCATTCTGCTTCCCAGGATTGGATTGGTTTGGATTAGTACTTGTTCCATAGATCATGAATACGATTCTTCGTAATGATGTGGAACGTGTCAGATTAATGAAAAGTCTCTTTACAAATTATTACTTTTGTACTAAATATTACATGATACAATACTTTTTAAAATATTGTTGAAACGAGATAGAAAGGCCGGCCAGTACTTACCTTTGTGCTGTACCGCCGATAGTAATACAAATGAAGAAACAGAAAAGAGGGGACAAAAAGGATTAGCTTTCGGAACACAGTTCCTTCATCAGGTGGGAGAGAAGGGAAGCTTCCCTTTTCTCCCACCTGATGAAGGAACTGTGTTCCGAAAGCTAGTCCTTTTTGTCCCCTCTTTTCTGTTTCTTCATTTGTGTTACTATCGGCGGTACAGCACAAAGGTAAGTACTGGCCAGCCATTCTATCTCGTTTGAACAATATTTATCATCTCTGAGGAGAATTTTCATCATTAATCGAACAATACTTTTTAATTTTTTAAATTTTTTTCAGATTTACTAATTTGTATCTAAAAATTCATCTATAGTGTAGAAGGAGTTGCCATTCAGAAATTCTTTTAATTTATTATTAAATGCTACTTGGCTATCTGTCAGGTACTTTAATATGATGCTGGAAACAAAGCGAAATGCCTCGGACCTTTGCAGGTGACGGAGTCCTACCTCTTAACGACAGACCAGGGACTCCTCAGATAAGACTTGGAAAACGATCTGGAATGAGATGGAGAGCTATTAATACCATTGGGGATTACACTGGGAAAGAGGTAGAGCTGGAAGAAGCTCGAAGTAAAATGGGATTCGATGTTTTAGCTGTTAGTGACGTTAGGAAAATGTTCAAATGTTTCTGAAGCTTAAGGGAGTTAACTGCGGGGTCATCAGTCCGTAAACTTACAAACTACTCATAAACTACCTTATATTAAAGACAGCACAAACATTCATGCCCGAGAGGAGATCAGAACCCTCGACGGAGAACGGACCCACACATCGTAGCATAGCGCCTCAATGCGCTCGGACGCTCCGCCGCGGTGTGACGTTAGGATAAGGGGAGAGAAAGGGAACGAAGTCTAGAATACAAGGTCTACCTGTTGGTCAAAACAGGATGACCACAGTTGCGTATATCGCTTTACATTAGGAAAGCAATCGAACCCAGCAGAAAAGGTATGTAAATTATCGACTAATGTGAATAGATTTCACCATCTCCAGCAAGATAATTAGGGTTATGTCAGTTTATTCGCCTTGTGAATCAAGATGAGATGGAATCAAGATGAGATGGAGAGATTTTATAACGCACTCAGTTATGTAGTTGTTAGAGTGAAGGACAAGGAGAGGTTTTTGCTCATGGGTGACATTAATGCCAGGAACAAAAAGGTATGAAAAGGTAATGGGTATTGGTTGAAGTATTAGTTGAAGACAAATTGGATAGAAATCAGTGTGGGTTTTGGCCTCTTAGAGGCTGTCACGACCAGATCTTTAGCTTACAGCAGATAATGGAGAAGTGCTATGAGTGGAACAGGGAACTGTATCTTTGTTTTATAGATTTAGAAAAGGCTTATGACCCTGATTCTAGGAGGAAGTTATTGTCAGTACCAGAAAATTAAGAGTTAGGAGGCAAACTTCTGCAGGTAATTAAAGTTCTTTACGTAGAATGTCAGGCGGCAGTTAGAGTAGACGGCAAACTAAGTTCATGGTTCAGGGTAGTTTCAGGGGTAAGACAAGGCTGTAAACTGTCACCAATATTGTTCATACTATTCATAGGTCACATGGCAGGGTGGGATTAAAAAAGGTGAAAACAAAATAAGCAGTCTCACACATACATATGACTTAAATTTGATGATTGAAAGGTTCCCATCTATTATTTCAGATTTTGATCTGAGGTGTAAGGGTTATGATATGAAGATCAGCATCTCCAAAAGAAAAGTAATGACTGTAGGAAAGGAATTTAAACACAGAGAGTATCAAATAGAGAAACAGATTTAGAGCAGTTGGTCAGTTCCAAGTACCTAAGATGTATTTTCTCATAGGATGGCAACACAATGAAAGAACGTGAATCAAGGTGTAGCAAAGCTAAAGAAGTGGGTGCTCGCTAATATCTACTCCCTTCTTCAAGAAGGAAGTAAATACCAGAACTAAGCTAGCAGTACACCGCTCTATCTTATGACCAACTTTGTTGTATGGATTGAAAGCTGGATGTATACATGTTACCTTATTCGTAAGGTGAGCGTACAGACAGTGAAAGTAGCAAAAATGATTGCAGACACTGACAGATAGGAACAATGGCAGGAGGGTGTCCTTAATGAGAACACCAGAACAGACTGAGATGGTTGGGTCATGTTCACGCATGGAAGAAGAAAGGTTACCTAAGAGACTCATGGGCTCGGCAGCGGATGGTAAGAGGAGGTAGACCAAGGAGAAACTGCTGAGATTCGATGAAGAAAGATTTTGAAGTAAAAGGCTTAATATCAGATGAGGTATCAATGGTAGCTTTGAATATGGGATCGTGGAAGAATTTTATTAGGGGGACAATGCTCCAGACTGAATGCTGAAAGGCATAAAAAGTCTCCAATGATGATGATGATGATGATGACGATGATGATGATTTAGTTCGGTATTACGTGACAAAGATATACAGCCATGTAATAATATCACGGTCTCATGGAGGTCGTTTTTTAACCGGAGGCACACATTTTTTTACTTTAATTTTGAACAATTATGTAAAAGTTCGTCGGTGTTATTCGTGTGGAAAGTGTTTCTACCGGTATTATGAATGGACGATCAATATTTGTGTCACATTAAGATGTACACCTCGAACTTTAGTATTACACGCATGAACTGTGTTGTAAATTCGTATTATTGACGTGTGGAATGTGCATACCTCGTCTCACTGGATGTAATTAACGAGACTTGTAAGCTGGCCATAAATGGGGACAACTGGGCGGTTGTGGATAATTAAAAGTGTCAAAGAACTGCAATTCTGTGTTTTGCCTACGTTATTTGTACTGAATTAGTTTTCGCCCCATGAGATTTCAGCCAGCTGCTACCGACAGCAATAGCCAACGATAACATCAGGAATCATCGATCTACGACTAGAGTACGACAAAAACTACATATTTAAAAGGCAATTTTCGCCGAATTTCGAGTTTCATCAGTGGAAGTACAGACAGAAACGTTTCACAGTACCGAGAATTTTTGGCCCAGTGCAAAGTCCCAATTATCCGGAAAAAAAATGCGCAGGTGGCTCTAGTTAATACAGCGTTGTTACTACGGCTTGTGGATTGACGAGCGTCCTTACAGACTAGTGGTCCGTTGTGCTCGCCGAGGGTTCTTCAATCCAACCAACATGTTGGTCAAATGTGGAATAGTTATTTGAAATGTGCACTGATAACACAGCTGATGAACCTGTGGAATTGTTTAATATGTGTACTTCTACGCCTAGCTACATGCTTTGTGTAATTTCGAGGTGGTAACTGAGGTACAAAATTTATTCAGTAATCTTTTTTGCCATTGTAAAAAAAAATTCACAATTTTGACAAGTCCTAAATTTTATAGAATGACTGTCCAAATGCTTTTAAATGGTGCAACAAGCAATATATTCTTACAAATCTATTGAAAGAATTTGGTTTGAAAATATCTGAAAAGACGAAACTGGTCATCATATTATAAATTTAATTTCCTCCTTCGGTCTAGGCCCTTCTAAGAATTCTTACAATGAAAATTTTTCAAAAGTTTTAACAACTTCCTTTTTGGATGGACTACACTTTTGCACATAGCCTGAGCTACCATCTACCTGGCCATCTAATAGATTGCAGATTACACGTGATTTTGAGTAATGCACTGAAACTGTATTTTTCTTTGGGATTGTAAATAGGTTTATTTCAAAGTAAATTGGTATGTTTTATTTGTAAGCTTGTATGCAGTCGCTCGTTTTTAACAGTAACTGCCACTACATTTGTTGTACCATATGTATAATTTATGGATTATGATAGAAAAGCCTTTTAGAATTTACGCTGTTCATCCATGATTTATTACAATTCTATTTGAGGTTTTGACATTTTAGATATATCATCAACATGTCACAAATTGGTACATAGTTTATTTCAGTTTGTGTTTACATGATTGAGAAAATGTCGTTTTCTGTTAACAGTTGGTCACTATTATGAGCTCTGATTTGATTTTTTCCTTAACACATGGGCAGCCATGCACTCTTGTGATCTTTTTCACAAACAGTGAACTGTAGCTATGCCAGACAGTTCAGTGTGCTGACAGCACCAAGTGAGTGTAAATAATATTGATATCTTGTATGCAGATCATAATACATGTTTGTACTGTGTTCTAAACTTATTCGTACTAGTTCTGCATAGCACAGATTTCCGGTAAGATACCTACAGGTAATGAATATATTGCATATATTATCTACTTTTACTTTTTATTTTCAGACAATTCTGCTTGTGCATTCTATGTGATCATATGATCAATGCACCAAAACCTCAATACGTTACCATCTATTTCACCGATACAGATTCTTCTGCTGCTGTATGGTGTGGATAATTTTAGTTCAAAAATGATATGACACTGTGAGCTGTGGATGCTGCAGGCAGTGTGGGACCGGTAGGACTCCTTTAAATGGCATGGGTCCAGTTACCATACCAACTGTATTTTTTCAAAATTTACTTATATGATAATGTCAATCAATTCCTATTATTTTGCAGTTTGTAATTTTTCTTTATCATGTGTTTGATAGTGGTGCCGTGCGGCTTTGAAACAAGTTACGTTAATGTGAATAAAGAATTTTTGTACATTTTTGACTGTGGCTTAACACTAAATATGTGGTTTACAGTCAATTGTAATCGCCGTTTGGTGGGAAACGAAATCTTGAATGACGTGGAATCGCGACAGATATGCACCCAGTGCTAAGGGATCGAGCTCTGGCAGTGACAGAGGCAACATCTCGCGCAGAATGGAGGCTCTGCGTATCGTCAAGAAATCATTACTATGCCTCGAAAGCCGTGAAATGATTTGTGTCCAGCGTGGCATTTACGTAAAGCCACACAATACTTCAATAAAAGGACGCCAAGGAGAAATATTTGTGCCATACAACGAGAGCCAAAGCTGGGTACACTTTTGCCTATTATTAGGCCATTACACAACGTGTACGCCGACCCCGAAATCAGGTTGTGTTTTCAGTTTTGTAAAAGTGCATGGACCGGAATGTTTTGTGTTTTATGACTGAATAATTACGTATTTTACATAAATTGGTTATATGAGTGAATTATCCTTATCACTAACCTAAACAGGTTCCTCACCTTGTGTGAAAACTTCCGATTATCCTAATTTCAGTTTTTATGCAGGCGTAGTGGACTCTGATGTAAAAAGAAATAAATATCTCAAAGTGCTAAATTTGCTGGAGGAGCAGTAAAGTTACATGAAAGAATTATGTTTTTCGTATTTTGCTCTAGTTCTCTTCATTGTTTCATTAGATCACTTTCACCTAAATATTAGTGTGCTAACAAAGCTTGCAATTATTAAAATTCTAAATACTATTAAGAAATAATTTTTCTTTCTTGTAGTAGTAGTTAATCAATAATTAGTATATAAGTGGCGAAGCTTTGCAAAGAGCTTATAAAAACGATATTGTTCATGATACTTGTAGTGATGTTTGATTGGTTATAAGACAATTGCAGAAAAACTAGAGTAAAATATGATTATATGATTTTGGATGTGAGTTCTTTTGAGAAGATTGATCATAAAGTATAACAGTTTCCAGGTCCACATTCCATCAAATACTTAACTGTAGCTGAAAGATATTAAACGGTAATCATTTGAAGACAGTAAAATTAAGTCAATTACATTATTTTATTGAAAGTATTTATGTTGAAGAAAGTAACCCATGTGGAATGTTATCGTGATTATGGCTGTTTTAAATCTTCCTACTGAGAGTAGTCTGTTATTAAAATAAGCATGATCTTGGGCAGTTGTGATCTACAAATGTAAGTTAAAACGCTCACTGCTTCTCAAAATTACCTTATGAGTGGCCACAGTACATGCGCAATGGAAATTTCTCTAACTGCTCACTCCTTAAGGGAGCAGCCAGCGTTTTAACAAACACAAAATCAACGTTAAAAATAAATGAATAGATAATTAAAAATTGGATGGGGAGCATGAACTCATAAATCACAGGTTTGATACTTTAAAATCATGATCTGTTCAGTAAAATAACAAGCAAATAAATGTGGGGAGACCAAATTAAACACACGCCTTGTAAAAAAGTGAATTAAATCATGTAATTACTGCCTGTATTAAAATTGTTTCTGCCCTTTATGAATATGGACGAACATGGGAGGAAATTTTCAAATACACAATAGGTAGCTGAAAGCACGTTCATCTATTCACATACACGCTCATAATGCTTGGCAGTACAATGCTGGAACACATGCAAGCAGCAGTGAAACGAAGCATCGGCAGCATCTTGATGAGATGTCAGGTGTCTTGATCACAAATTTAATTATACTGCACACTAAACAAACTCATGTTCAGGAAGGCAGGAGCTAACTATTGTTAAGTACCATGTGATGTACAACCATGTTGAATTTCATAGCATTTACAAACAGAAATTAATTAAGAATAAGCAAATAAAGCACATCTGAGAATTCGTATAGAAGGAAGCTGGTATCACTAAAAGCATGACTGAAGGCCGAGGTAATGACCGTTACGAAAGCACGTGGTGCAATCGGTCATACAAGACAGGAAAGATGGACTCAAGCTAGAAAATCTGAGAAATATTTACCATACTCCCAGTTACAGACGCGACATGAAATGTTAATTAAAAACACGAAATTCAAACACACCAGGTTTACACAAAGGCTGAAGGCCACACACGTGTATTCTAATTTGAGCAAAACCGGACACACAATCATCACTGGAATGAAAATGCAAATAATAAATTTACACTGAATTTACTCGAGTTGTGTAAATTAAGAAACACTTTGCCTCACATAGCGAAAGAATTACTCAAGAGAACTATCACTGAAAAACCAAGACTGCCTGACCACAAAGAAAGTGAAGTCCTAACAGCCTGCCTTCCCCTCAGCATGATTTTGCGGAGTACTTACTTACACAGTCGTCGAGGCCAGAATGAAGAGTGAAGCTCTAAGGCCACGGAAAAACCGTCCACCCCCATTAACCAGAAATAGAGTGGGCCGAAGGTGACGCAGAGTGCATTCAGAGACTAGTGTTTACTAACACTTGCTACGTGGTCAAGACAATTTCCAATACAACCGCCCCCCGAGATGTCTCCTGCCATCTCTTTTGTCGAATATTAGGTTGGTACGACACTAAGAACACGGCCACCTGGCCATCTTGAGAAGTAAGTTTGGCCAGCTAGCAGACGCCAGCGCAGACGACAAACGAAGCCATGCGTTAGTAACTGCAGCAAAATGAGGCCTAAGGCACGAGGCGTTGACTGTAAGCCATTGTGCGGCAGTCAGTCAATATTAAAAGCAATCTTCCACATTCACATCGACATACAAATTCAATCACATGGATGGAAACATATATAAATATGGGGCAATCACACATAAACATGGGGCATTTATCATTAATAAAAAGAATAAAATAATTAACACACAGATGGATAATATTAATGGTGCAGAAACACTTTAAGTTAATGAATAAATTAAAATGGAACACGATCACACATTCAATGGACGTGTTTCACTACACGTTGATAACATTATTAATCAGAGGCTACAGTGCTTTTATTGTCAGTGTTGGCAGACAGAGAATTCTGTTTTCTATTCTGTTGTATCTGTGTACTTAAAAGGTACTCCTCCAGTTGAGATAGGAGAAACAGTGTATAATATTCTTAAATCACTTGGTGTTGGTACTAATTAGGCGGACGACCGTAAGTTATCCTAAAAACATACAAGTAACTTCTGAATCATGTCTATCTGGGTCCAATGATTAGCTCTGCTATAACTGAACAAAATTTGGAAATATTATTTTGCATTGCCAATGTAAGGGAAGGTCTTTTATCCTTAGGCAAATGACAGCTTTAAACTTTAAAAATCCCATCATGGGTATAAATCCGGCAATAATTTTCGTAACTAATAAGAAGTCAGTGTCGCTTATATCTTGTTATAACCCGTCTTAATCAAAGGAATACGTATGTAAATATACAGTGAAATTCAAAGAACCGAGAAGTTAGGTACTTTTCTGTTTTTCCAATATAATTTTTGCTTTAAAACGACGCACAATTAGCATTAGGTACCAGGCTGGGCAACTAATCTGCTAATTACAGCCGCAGCGGAGCGGCCGAGCGCATTTAGGCGCTATGCATGGATGTTTGTGCTGTCTTTAGTATAAGGCAGTTGACCCCGCAGTTACGTCCTATAATCCTAACAAACATTTTAATATTTTTTGTTAATTATATACCGAGGGTCAATTCTGACGGTTAAGGTTACACTCTCTGCAAAATTGCAATTCGTATTTATAAATTTTTGATAGCGTTGTGCCAGGGATGAAGAGAATAACAACGGCAGGTAAAGAGAGATATTAAATAGAAGGAGAGACATTAAATTAAAATTTGAGTCGTGGCCTGGATTCCAACCAGTGATTCTTACTTACCAGCACTATAACCTCTATGCCACCTTGATTTAATGGATACAGTGATTGCACGGACTGACTAAAACAAGTCCCCTGCACAACACGAACTTCAATTCTGTCTCATGTTCCCCTATATAAAAACGTATCAAGGTTCAAATGCTCTACAATAGCAGAGCAGCACACCAGCAATGAACGTGAAAGGAAATGATCTTGCCATGTAACTCAGGCACAGGTGATGTAAATACCTAATAATAAATAAATGTCCAAAGATATGTTTTGTCTCGATATTTATCATAGATATTAAACTGAAGGGGACGCATTTAATTGAAATTTAAGGCACGACTGGGTTTTGAATACGGGATCTTCTGCTTACTAGCCAAGAACTATAACCACTAAGCCACCACCACCTAATCGATAGGGCGTTTGTTTGTGATGTGTAGGGATACGATCTTTAAGACAGTCCGTGTAGTCTACGAGATGACCGTGGGTTCGAATCCCGGCCTCGAGAAAAAAATTAATTGAGTGCCTCTAGTTCAATTTAATATCTTTCATATACATAGATACAAAATATGTCTTTGGATTTCATTTATTAATATCAACAATAATTCAATTGCTATAGACAGCCGGCCGCACTGGCCGAGCGGTCTGCGGCGTGCCAGTCACAATTTGCACGGCCGCTGCAGTCGGGGGTTCGAATCCCCCCTCGGGCATGGCGTGGGTGTTTGTGCCGTCATTAGTATAAGTTAGTTCTTTTGGCCACTCCCATGAACCACAGACATTGCCGAGGTGGGGTGGCTTGCGTGCCTCAACGATACAGATAGCCGTACCGTAGGTACAACCACAGCGGAGGGGTATCTGTGGAGAGGCCAGACAAACGTGTGGTTCCTGAAGAGGGGCAGCAGCCTTTTCAGTAGTTACAGGGGCAACAGTCTGGATGATTGACTGAGCTGGCCTTGTAACATCAGCTAATGTGGCTTTGCCACACAGCTACTGCGAACGGCTGAAAGCAAGGGGAAACTACAGCCGTTACCTTTCCCGAGGACATGCAGCTCTACTGTATGAACATATAATGATGTCATCCTCTCGGGTAAAATATTCCGGAGGTAAAATAGTCCCCCATTCGGATCTCCGGGCGGGGACTACTCAGGAGGATGTGATCATCAGGAAAGACAATACTGGCATTCTACGGGTCGGAGCGTGGAATCTTAGATCCCTTAATCGAGTAGGAAAATTAGAAAATTTAAAAAGGGAAATGGATAGGTTGAAGTTAGATATAGTGGGGATTAGTGAAGTTCGGTGGCAAGATGAACAGGATTTCTGGTCAGGTGAGTACAGGATTATAAATACAAAATCAATTGGGGGTATCACAGGAGTAGGATTGATAATGAATAAGAAAATAGAAATGCGGGTAAACTACTATGACCAGCACAGTGATCGCATTATCATTGTCAAGATAGATACGAAGCCAACACCGACAACAGTAGTACAGGTTTATATGCCAACTAGCTCTGCCGATGATGAGGAAATCGAAGAAATATATGAGGAGCTAAAGGAAATTATTCAGACAATTAAGGGAGGGGAAAACTTAATTGTTATGGGAGACTGGAATTCGGTAGTAGGACAAGGAAGGGAAGGGAAGATAGTAGGTGAATATGGTCTGGGCAAAAGGAATGAAAGAGGAAGTCCCCTGGTAGAATTTTGCACAGAACATAATTTAGTTATAAGAAACACCTGGTTCAAGAATCACAAAAGAAGGTTGTATACGTGGAAGAGACTAGGAGACACCGGAAGGTATCAGATAGATTTTATAATGGTAAGACATAGATTCCGGTACCAGGTTTTAAACTGTAAAACATACCCAGGGACAGATATAGACTCTGACCATAACTTGTTGGTTATGAACTGTAGGCTGAAACTAAAGAAACTACAAAAAGGTAGGAAAATAAGGAGATGGGACCTGGATACATTGAAGGAACCTGAGGTTCTTAAGAATATCAGAGGGAGCTTTAGGCAACAATTGACAGAAACAGGGGGAAATAAAACAGTAGAAGAGGAATGGGTAAAATTGAGAGATGAAATAGTGAAGGTAGCAGAGGACAAAATAGGTAGGAAGGCAAGACCTACAAAAAATCCTTGGATATCACAGGAGATACTAAATTTAATCGATGAACGGAGGAAATATAAAAATGCAGTAAATGAAACAGGCAAAATGGAGTACAGACAACTAAGAAATGAGATTGACAGGAACTGCAAATGGCTAAGCAGGAGTGGCTAGAAAGCAATGCAAGGATGTAGAAGAATGTATAAATAGGGGAAATATAGATACAGCCTACAGGAAAATAAAAGAAACATTTCGAGATTAGAAAAACAGATCTATGAACATCAAGGACACTGATGGAAAACCAGTTCTCAGCAAAGAAGGGAAAGCTGAAAGGTGGAAAGAGTATATAGAGGGGCTCTACAAAGGAAATGAACTCCGAGACAATATTGTAGGAAGGGAGGAGAATGTAGATGAAGATGAAATAGGAGATACTGTATTGAGAGAAGAATTTGACAGAGCCCTGAAAGACCTAAGTCGAAACAAGGCCCCTGGAGTAGATGATATTCCCTCAGAGCTACTGAAGTCTCTGGGAGAACCAGCCATGACAAACCTGTTTCACCTGGTGCGTAAGATGTATGAGACAGGAGAAGTACCATCAGACTTTAAGAAAAATGTTATAATCCCCATTCCAAAGAAAGCAGGTGCAGACAGGTGTGAAAACTACAGAACCATCAGTCTAATAAGTCATGGTTGCAAAATATTAACACGAATTATATACAGAAGGATGGAAAAGGTGCTAGAAGCCGACCTCGGGGAAGATCAGTTTGGGTTCAGGAGAAATGTAGGAACACGGGAGGCAATACTCACGTTACGGCTTATCCTAGAAGATAGATTAAGAAAAGGCAAACCTACATTTCTAGCTTTTGTAGATTTGGAGAAGGCTTTTGACAATGTTGATTGGAATAAACTCTTTCAAGTTCTTAAGCAAGCAGGGGTAAAATATAGGGAACGTAAGGTTATTTATAACTTGTACAAAAACCAGACAGCGGTTATCAGAGTTGAAGGGCATGAAAGGGATGCAGTTTTTGGAAAGGGAGTAAGACAGAGTTGTAGTCTTTCTCCATTGTTATTCAATTTGTACATTGAGCAAGCTATAAAGGAAAGCAAGGAGAAATTTGGAGAAGGAATTAAAGTTCAGGGTAAAGAATTAAAAACATTGCGTTTTGCCGACGACATTGTAATAATCTCAGAGACAGCAAAAGACCTGGAAGAGCAGTTGAAGGGAATGGACAGTGTGCTGGAGGGTGTATATGGGATGAACATTAACAAGAGCAAAACTAGGGTAATGGAGTGCAGTGTAAGGAAATCAGGTGATGCTGAGGGAATTAGATTGGGAAACGAAGCAATAAAGGGGGTAGATGAGTTTTGCTATTTGGGCAGTAAAATAACAAATGATTGTCGCAGTACAGAGGATATAAAATGCAGAATGGCAATGGGTAGAAAAGCGTTCTTGAAAAAGAGAAATTTGTTAACATCGAATATTGATTTAAGCCTAAGGAAGTCTTTTCTGAAGGCATTTGTATGGAGTGTTGCCTTGTATGGGAGTGAGACATGGACGATAAACAGTGCGGACAGGAAGAGGATTGAGGCTTTTGAAATATGGTGCTACAGAAGAATGCTGAAGATTAGGTTGGTGGATCGCGTAACTAATGAGGAGGTATTGAACAGAATTGGAGAGAAGAGAAATTTCTGGCATACCTTCACTAAAAGAAGGGATAGATTGGTAGGACACATTCTAAGACATCAAGGAATTGTGAATTTAGCATTGGAGGGAAGTGTGTGGGTTAAAAATCGCAGAGGAAGACCAAGAGATGGATACAGTAAGTAGATTCAGACAGATGTAGGTTGCCGTTCTTATGTGGAGATGAAGAGGCTTGCTCAGGATAGGGTATTGTGGAGAGCTGCATCAAACCAGTCTCCGAACTGAAGACCACAACAACAACAGTTCTGTTGGAGCCCATCCTCGTCGCCACTTTTGTGTCCCAGCCTCGTTTCCGTCGTAGGTGTCGGTGGCCGAGTAGGAAGACCGACACAGGAATAAAGGTAGCACGCTTGTGCAGGTACGGAGGTGAGCAGCCAGTGAGACAGCAGAAACTAGAAACACTAGAGTATATTAGAACGAGATATATATTGCGCAGAATTTATACAATACTTAACTTTTACATAATTGAGTACGGCGGAATGCTGATACATAGTTGAGCTAGAGGTCTGCCTAGTGCCTATCCGATAGCCAAGTCTTCAATGGTGCCTATCTGATTCCGAAGTGTTAACTGGTTCCTATCTCAGGCCCAAGTGAACGATGTCGTTCAGTGGTGGCCACAAGCGGAGTTGCAGCAGAGGGCGCTCGTGGCTGACGTCGTAAGAACGCCGCGCCGTGCGTGCATGGCGGCGCGCGGCGAAAGTAGGTGGCACGCACTTTGTACTTGTGCGACACCACACCCCTCCCCCCCAAAACGCCGCGCCGTCGTGGCGTAGGGCTGAGGGCCACGACGACGGTACTGGGAGGAGGGCCTGGGCGGGAGCGTTACTGGTGGGACGGGCGTCGTAGCAGAGGCTGGGATCGAGACGCCGTCCGCGCCCCGGTATCCACCTTGCGATCCCCCGGAAACCCGCCAAAACGAGGGGAAGGGCGCACCCCTCCGCCCAGCGAGAGCAGGTCATCTTCTTCTGAGTTTCGTGGCCCAGACGGCGGGGGCACGCACGGTCCCAGAGTCCTCCTTGGTGACGCTGTCGGCTGCGGCGGCGACGGAGGCGGAGGGGCCGACTGCGTAGGAGGCGCGTCGACATCCATCGGGATCTCGTAGCCCGGGGAAGCTGGGCCCGGCGGCGAGCGATGTGGCTGTGCTCCCTGGCAGTGAACTGGGTCTGGAATCAAGAAACCCGAGACAGGATCGCGCGGCCTGTGCAGGCGCATTTGGTTTGCGTGGCGCCGCAGCTCCGACCCTGTGGAAGAACGTACGACATACATATTGCGACCGAGCACACGCTGAATGGTGCCCGGCATCCATCGCGTACGTCCAGCAAACACCTTGTACAGCACCGGCGTAGAAACCTGAAAACGCGTAGCGCCATACGAACCGACTCGGTGCGTGGCAGGCTGCAGCAGATGAAGGAGAGTGCGGTGACGGCGGCCATGTAGCAGCTCGGCAGGAGACGGGCCGTCACGTGGCATACACCGATACGGTGACAGGAAAATTTGAAGAGCTTGCTGCCTGGAGTGCTGACCTTTCATCTTCTCCATGTGAGACTTGAATGTTCGAACGAAACGTTCTGCTTCACCATTGAACTGAGGGTGAAAAGGTGCGGTGGTGATATGCTGAATGCCGTTCACACGACAAAACAGTTGAAATTCCGCACTAACAAACTGAGGTCCATTGTCACTGACGATAGTTTCAGGCAAGCCTTCGATGCAAAACACTGATGTTAAGGCACTGATTGTACTAGACGCCGTCGTTGAGTTCGTGGCAATCACAAAAGGAAACTTGCTGAAAGCGTCTACAACAATTAACCATCGCGTATTCCAGAAAGGTCCGGCAAAATCAATGTAAACGTTGCCATGGTCCCTTGGGGCGTGGCCAGTCTGAGAAACGTTGCGGAGGAGCCGCCTGATGCTCCGCACAAACAGTACGCTGTGACGTCATTCTCTCTAAAAATGTTCAAATGTTTGTAAAGCTTATGGGACTTAACTACGGGGTTATCAGTCCCTAAACTTACAAACTACTTATGAACTAACTAAATCTAAGGACGGCACAAATATCCATGCCCGAGGGGGGATTCGAACCCCCGACCGTAGTGGCCGTGCAGACCGTGACTGAAGCGCCTCAGTCTCCTCGGCCACCGCGGCCGGCTCATTCTCTCTATCTGGGCGTCCATACCAACCCAGGTACAATGACGTCTGGCCAGTTGCTTTGTCCTAACAATGCCCCAATGTCCTTGATGCAGGAGGCGTAACACTTCTCGTTGCAGGGAACGAGGAACAATCACTCTTGCTTGGTCGTTGTCGGTATGCAACAACAGTACACCCTGACTTAAAGATAATGCATGACGTTGTGCAAAATAACGTCGAACCAGAGGCCGATCAATGTCTTTGGCTCTGGCAGGCCACCCTGAGCGAACAAAACGTGCTACCACACTTAGGTCTGCATCCGCAGCTATTTCCTGTGCAACCCGACGAGAGTTCAAAGGGAAATCTGCGACAGCGGAAGCATCTCTGGAGTCTATCTGACAACATGCCATTTCTGAAGAATCAAACGACACATCCTGGCCAACCGGAAGTCGGAAAAGTGTGTCCGCGTTGGCATGTTTAGAGGTAGGTCGGTACAAAATCTCATACAGATAATTTGACAATATCAAGGACCATCTCTGAAGTTTTTGTGCCGTTCGTGGCGGAATTGGCTTTGTGGGTGAGAACAACGACGTGAGAGGCTTGTGGTCTGTCAACAAATAGAATTTTCTGCCATGGAGATAATGATGAAACTTTGTGACGCCGTAAATGATTGTTAAGGCCTCCTTTTCTATCTGACTGTAATTCTGTTGCGTTGGCGTCAGTAGCTTGGATGCAAAGGCAATAGGTCGATCGTGAGATCCAATGCTATGTGACAAAACTGCACCCAGACCGTACGACGAGGCATCAACTGCTAGCACTACAGGCTTCTGTGGGGCAAAGGGAATCAAACATGCATCACTGAGTAGTGCAGACTTTAATTTGTCAAAAGCAACCTGGCAATCTTTAGACCATACAAAAGAAACGTTCTTCCTACGTAAGTGATGCAGTGGAGCTGCAATCTGAGAGGCATTGGAATAAATCTGAAATAATAATTAAGCTTTCCCATTACTGCTTGCAATTCATGTACATTCTTAGGAGGAGGCAAGTCTTTGATTGCTCTAAGATGTGACTGTAAGGGATGAATTCCTTGGGCATTAATCACATGGCCTAGGTACTCTAGTTCAGTTTGAAAAAACGAACACTTTGCTTTATTACAACGTAGACCTGCTGCAGTCAACACTTTGAAAAGGCACTCCAGGTTTGCTAAATGTTCTTCAACTGTACGTCCGGATACCACAATATCATCTAAATAGTTCGAACAGCATGGTACAGAAACTGTCAGCTGTTCCAAAAAGCGCTGAAAAATAGCGGGGGCCGAAGAACTGCCAAAGGGTAGTCGTTGAAATTGAAAAAGCCCCATGTGAGTATCAATGACGAAAAACTTTTTTGACTCGTCATCAAGCGGAATCTGTAAGTATGCCTCTGCTAAATCAATCTTGGAAAAGAAGCGAGACTGTCCTAATTTGTCCATCAGTTCCTCAGGTCTGGGCAGGGGGTAAGTGTCTACAATTGTTTGACTGTTCACTGTTGATTTGAAGTCCGCACAGAGACGAAGTTTTCCCGACGGCTTGGGTATAATTACTAAAGGCGAGGCCCACTGACTCGCAGAAACAGGAGAAATCACCCCACTATCTTCCCAACTTTATCACGAATTGCGATAGGCACTGGTCTAGCTTTACGAAATTTTGGTGCAACAGATTCTTTCAAAGTTACATGTGCCACGAAGTCTTTTGCACAACCTAGTTCCGGCGAAAACAAGTCACTATATTTTTCACACAATGCATTGATTTTGTCCTGAGGCACTACTGACGAAATTTGAAGCACATCTCTTTGAATTGATAAGCCAAACAAATCGAATGCATCCAGACCAAAAATGTTTGGCCTGAAGAACAACAAAAGCAACTGTTTTTGTAACACCTTGAAAAGAGGCGTGCAGGCTACACGTTCCTAGGACGGGAATGTTTTGACCTGTATAAGCTGTTAACACTTGTTGACACGGCGACAATTTTGGCGAACCCAGAAGTTCATAAGTATCTTTATTTATTAATGTAACAGCGGAACCAGTGTCGAGCTGAAATTTCACAGTCTTAGTTTCTATGAAGAGAGTCAAAAACAGTTTGTGCTTCTGGCGCACGACAGGTGCGCGAATGTGGGTAACGTCTGCTACGGTTTGTTTACTGCGCTTGCGCATGCGCGGGCTACGTAGTGAAGGAAGCGGCGCAGGAACGGCATACAGAGGATTAACAAAACTGTCACTAGATGGCACTAGCGTCGGATCGGCGTCCGCGCAATGCGAGGCTGCTGCAGATTCACTAACTACTGCACTAAACTTTTGAGTAGCTACAACAAGTCCACTGTCACTATCTACACAGTACTGGGCACGTTTACAAGGAGAAGTTGTAGAAGACACTAGGTTCACTACAGGATTCACTGTACATAGTCATTTTGCTTGTCCCGAACCCTTTTCCGTTGCACAGATTTACGCGCTCGTCGGCGCTTGCGACTTGGCTCACTACATAGTTTTGCAATAGGTGCAGAAGAATGCTCTTGCATTTTACAATCAAGTAAAGCACTGTTCAATTCCGCAGCGTCTTTGACATGGACAGCATGAACTGTTCGTGCACTCGGTGAAGCACTGTACCTAACGGTACCGTTCGTTAAGTTTTTAATTTGCATACACACAGACTGTACATGTCCCGATTTGCCACATTGATAACAGGTTGCGTTGCGCCTAGGGCATTGCGCACGCTTGTGGCGATATGCACACTGGGGGCAAGACTTACGAACATTTTTCTGAAATGAACGTTGGCGCCCGTTATTCAAATTACTGTGTCTAACACTACGGGGCGACCTGTGCGGCGCACTTTTACACTGGCTACTGTTCACTGTCTGTTCAGCACGACCGGTAGAATTTAAAGAATCGCTAGTGCTATACTGAGAACTACTGCAAGGAAAGCGTCCGTTGTGGCGCACTGAATTAACACTGTGGCTTTGCATTTCTACATCTGCTAAGTCTAAAGTATCATGCACTTCAATAAGCTACAGTACACTGTCTAATGAGGGGTCAGACTGTTTCAGAATTGCTGCTCTAAATCTGGGGTACTGAATGTTCTGTGTGATCGCATCTCTCAACATCACATCACTATAAGAAAGTCCACAAGAGCAAGTAAATTTACATTTGCGAGTTAAGCCCTTCAACTCAGTGGTCCACTCTTGGTGTGACTGCTCAGGTAATTTTTTAAGTCTGAAAAATCGGTACCGTGCCGCAGCTAAGAGAACTTTTCTCTCATAATGAGCATTTAGTGCCTCTACTATTTGTTCAAAGTCTACATCACGAGGTGATGCTTGCGGGAAAAGTTTCTGCAGTAACACGAAAGTCTTGGTGCCAACTACGGCGAGAAATAAATGTTTAACTGTCTGACCTGTTATTTGTTGAGCCGCGACGAGTTCTTGAAATTGAGCGAAGTAGTCACTCCATTCTTCCTTTCGTTCGTTGTACTGGCGAAACGTAGGAAGCGTTGCAGCGGCAGGTGTTGGCTGCTGAAGCGATGACTGGTTTTGTTGTTGGTTAGCGGCTTGCGCCGTTAGCTGGGACACCGCTTGGAGTAGCTGGGTGATTTGCGCCCTCTGTAACTGAATAATTTCCATTAAGTTGGGGTTCGGGGTAGTGGCCATGCTGACCGATTAGGCGCCGCACATACAAGTAAATTATAACAGAACACAAATGCAATATGAAAGAGGACACACTGCAACAAAAGAAGTCCACAAAACACGTAACAGAATATGATCCCCCAAAAATCTTATAATAAGGGTGGGTGGGCGGGAGCAATTTCTGCGTGCTCCGACTGCTGCTGTCTGGCTGCTGCAAGAGGGTTGGTACAAGGTTCGTCTATCGCTCCTAGTCGCCACTTTTGGATCCCATCCTCGTCGCCACTTTTGTGTCCCAGCCTCGTCGCCGCTTTTGTGTCTCTTTTCCGTCGTAGGTGTCGGTGGCCGACACTGAAATAAAGGTAGGATAGGGTATTGTGGAGAGCTGCATCAAACCAGTCTCCGAACTGAAGACCACAACAACAACAGTTCTGTTGGAGCCCATCCTCGTCGCCACTTTTGTGTCCCAGCCTCGTTTCCGTCGTAGGTGTCGGTGGCCGAGTAGGAAGACCGACACAGGAATAAAGGTAGCACGCTTGTGCAGGTACGGAGGTGAGCAGCCAGTGAGACAGCAGAAACTAGAAACACTAGAGTATATTAGAACGAGATATATATTGCACAGAATTTATACAATACTTAACTTTTACATAATTGAGTACGGCAGAATGCTGATACATAGTTGAGCTAGAGGTCTGCCTAGTGCCTATCTTATAGCCAAATCTTCAATGGTGCCTATCTGATTCCGAAGTGTTAGCTGGTTCCTATCTCAGTCCCAAGTGAATGATGTCGTTCAGTGGTGGCCACGAGGAGTTGCAGCAGAGGGCGCTCGTGGCTGACGTCGTAAGAACGCCGCGCCGTGAGTGCATGGCGGCACGCGGTGAAAGTAGGTGGCGCGCACTTTGGACTTGTGCGACACCACAAGTTCATACGTAGATTGTATGTTTTGATATGAATCCTGGAGTATTTGCTTTGTCGTCCTTGGTGAAGGAATTTCGGAAATTTGTGTTAAGCAATTCTACTTTGGTCGATTTGTCATCAGTAGCACATCCATTGTTGTCGTGTAGTGAAGGTAGTGATTGTGTTTTGCCGCTAGTATACTTTAATTGCGACCAAAATTTCTTAGGATTCCCCACCAAATTACGTGACAGACAAGGTTGTGGGAACTATTGTAAGCTTCTGGCTTGAAGTTTCTGCTATATTTCTAGTACCTGTAAAAGATTGCCATTCTTGGAAAATTTTGTGATGTGCGCGTTTAAATTTGGCATGCATATTTGTTTGCTTTTGCAAGAGTGATGCAACTTGTTGCGTGTACCACGGCGGGTCAGCCCCGTCTTTTTGTAATTTGTTTGGTATAAATCTGTCAGTGGTTGTCGAACTCACTTTTATTCAACGCCTCCCCATATGATTAAGTAGTACTGCTGTGAAGCTGGTTAGGTGGCAAATCCTTTATCATAGGTCACACTTCATGTATAGCGTGCCCTCAAAAATTACGCGTTTCGAGTTTACCATCATCAGATTAGCATCTACAAATATAAAAATAACACAATTTCTAACATGACAGAAAAAGTAGTAATTTACATTTCATGTTAGAAATGATGATTTACGTCGTGTTATACCTCTTCCGTGCCATGTGCACAGGTGAACAGATGTAAGTAGTTGTTTGAGACTACAAACTTTAACACATTCGGTACTGTCCAGGTAGACATTTGTTGCCACCATGCCACCAGGTGGCATTACAAGGCGTATAGTGGCGCCATATCGCATAAGTTTATGTATATTAATTACGTAGGGCGGTTGTGCACTTATTGTACAAAGTGTAAAATAAGCAAAGGTTTTAAAAGAACAATTGTACTAAGGCATTTAAAATACAAAATTTATCATTGATTTGTCAGTCGAAAGGCTCGGACCTAGGCATTCTGGAAGATACTGAAATTTATAAATGTTGTAAGGAAAACCCAGATGGGATTTTGAACGAACAAATTCGGGATTTATTATGAACACTGCCTAGCCCTCTTGTCCCCTGTATCTAACTATGATGAATGCTACCGCTTTCTACAAATGTAATTACACCTCCTTATCTGATGTAAAGTGCCTTGTGTTAATTTTACGACTAACATTTGTTCTATCATTGGCTACAGCCAACTGTCATAAGGAATGCTAATCATATTTTTGAAAACACCTCTGACAATGTTCTGTATTTGTCGAGCTGTCTATCTCATTTGAAATGAAATATTATTCTCTGTCACCGATTTTATTTTATTTTATGTTGCTTATGTTGTTTTAACTTTGACTACATGGTGCTTGTATTGCCTGTCATGATTAACAACAAAAAGGTTTCACAGCTGACAAATCAATGATACTTTTGGTATGTTAAAAGCCTTTGTACAATTGTTCTTTTAAAACCTTTGTATATTTTATACTTTGTACAAAGCACGCTATACATGAAGTATGACCTATAATAAAGAATTTGCGACCTAACCAGCTTCACAGCAGTACTACCTAATAATTTCATCATGGTCGCCTGCCGCCTCAATGACTTTATGTCCCATTTACAATGCCTTCTGAAATATTCAATCTCTCATTCACTTATTATTTGATACAGAAAGATGAGTTACTGATGGTTAGAGAGAAAGAGTATCATAAGGAGAAAAAGAGAGTCGGTTTTAGCTTCAGTGGGACTAAAAGAGAAAGGAGGCAGTGGAAATGATAGGGATGAATTGGTAAAAACAATGCACAGACTTTGTCTGGAACCCGATTCGCCTTTCACCCCCTTCATGTGTTTCAATCGACGAACTGCAACAAGGGACTATTTGCCCGCTTTCCACTCTCTTGCTACGCCCATGTCATAAAGTTGCCAAGTCTTCTTGACCATTGGGATAATAAAGGTGATTTTCAGATTGTAGGTGCAAATTATGTTTGCCATGTTGTCGATTAGATTAGATTAATACTTGTTCCATAGATCATATATACGACATTTCGTAATGATGTGGAACGTGTCAGTCTAGTAAATGTTGTCTACACTTGACAATCAATATTTTAAGGATATTTATTACATTTTTTGTTTATTATTATTATTATGTTACTTTTTATTTGTGTTTTTTTAATTTTTTAAGTTTTATCTAAAAGTTTATCTAAATTGTAGGCGTTGCCATTCAGAAATTCCTTTAATTTCTTTTTAAAAACTAGTTGACTATCTGTCAGACTTTTGATGCTACTTAGTGAGTGACCAAAGACTTTTGTGGCAACATAATTCACCCCTTTCTGAGCCAAAGTTAGATTTAACCTTGAAGAGTTCAAATGTTCAAATGTTTGTATAGTCTATGGGACTTAACTACGGGGTCATCAGTCCCTAAACTTACAAACTACTTATGAACTACAGCACAAATATCCATGCCCGAGGGGGGATTCGAACCCCCGACCGTAGTGGCCGTGTTGAAGAGTGAATATCATCATTTCTTCTAATGTTGTAGCTATGCACGCTGCTATTACTTTCGAATTGGCTCGGATTCTTAATAACAAATTTCATGAGTGAATATATGTATTGTGAAGCTACAGTGAAGACCCCTAGATTCCTAAACAAATATCTGCAGGATGCTCTTGGGTGGGCTCCAGCAATTATTCTGATTACACGCTTTTGTACAATGAATGCTTTTTTACTCAATGTTGAATTGCCCCAGAATATGATCCCATATGAAAGAAACGAATGAAAATAGGCCTAGTAAGCTAATTTACTGAGATGTATATCAGAAAATTTTGCAATGACTCTGATAGCATAAGTAGCTGAACTCAAACGTTTCAGGAGATCTTCAATATGTTTCTTCCAATTCAGTCCCTCGTCAATGCAAACACCTACAAATTTTGAATATTCTACCTTAGCTATAGATTGATGTTCAAAGTCTAAATTTAATAATGGTGTCATGCCATTTACTGTATGAAACTGTATATATTGGGTTTTATCAATGTTTAATGATAGTCAATTTGTAGAGAACCACTTAATAACTTTCTGAAAGATATGATTTACAATTTCATTTACATATAAGGAACTCATAGTTAAGTGGGGCGATCTATAATTGTTTAATAATGATTATGCAGCCAAGATCGCATTTTTCATTTATTATGTGACCGGTTTCGGCGTACTCGACGCCATCTTCAGACCTGTTACATAAAGTTTAACAATTGATCTATATACATGATTGCCAAGAGACTACTTATATTACAATTGTATGGTTACATACCTGTCGTAATTTACATAAGTTCACGACATTTTTATATACTAAAAGAGTACATCCAGGTTGAGGCATCGTTCAAAACCGTTAGAAGATGGATATATATTTTTTACTTGTGACTACTAATTTTATGTTTCACGATGCCTCACCCTGGATGTACTCTTTTAGTATATAAAAATGTCGTGAAATTATGTAAATTACGACAGGTATGTAGCCATACAATTGTAATATAAGTAGTCTCTTGGCAATCATGTATATAGATCAATTGTTAAGCTTTGTGTAATAGGTCTGAAGATGGCGTCGGGTACGCCGAAATCGGTCACATAATAAATGAAAAATGCGATCTTGGCTGCATAATCATTATTAAATTTCATTTAAATTTCGAAAATGGGTTATCAAGTGCCAGCTGTCAAAATGGAGTGCCCCCTACGCGTTCTCTTGTGGATGATCCCGCTGGCATAAAAGAGGAACGGCGGAGGCTGTGGGGGAACCCCGCGTGGCGTGTGACGTGGCCCCAGTTCTTTCCCGTGGCCGCCGCCAGCGTCTACTGGAGGCCGGACGCTTGGGCGGCTCCGGCGCAGCCCCCGGCAGGTCGGCTGCCCGCAAAGCCTCGTGTGCGCGCTGGAGCGTCGTGCGTCGTGGTGGCAGCCGCGGCCAGCGGCCCATCTGCATGCCACGCCGCGGACTACACGCGCCGCCGCCTCGGCGTCCCCAGGGGCTCTGCTGTCACTGCAGTGGCGTCTCGCGTGAGGGGCGAGGCTTACGCTTCCACAATACGGCCGGCGTACGTCTACTCCCGCGACGCCGCTACTTACTGTCACTCCGGGAAGTTCCACAGGGTTCAGTTTTATGTCCAGTCGTGTTATTTATGCATGTGACTTCCAATGTATTGCACATGGAGTAGATTTACTGGGTACTTTTTTCACATGCTACAGCTAACCATTTTAGAAGTAAAGGATCTGATAAATTGATGAATATATATATATATATAAACTCACTGACGTGTTTTACGGCCCACTTTAGATTTGTAGTTTTATAAATTTGTGCAAACATTTTGGAGCAAAATAATAATCTAAATAATAAAAAGTAAATTAATAAGAGTGCCTGAAACCCTTTGGGGAAAAAAATTAGGTTGGCGAGTTTCGAAGCACCGACCTTTAGCGTCATAGTCCAACGCTTTACCCACTGCGATACGGCTATCAAGCAGAAGATGAGTCCTTTAATCTCATACTATTGATGGCCGTTGTTAACTGACGCTAATATGGCATTTGTAGACACTAGATTATCGTACGAAGAACTACGTGTTTTTGTAAATTTTTCAGTGCGTCATTGCTTTGAAATGACAAGAAAATCATTAAATACGCAACGCAATTTTCATGAGAGTGTTCTGAGCGAGGAATGTCACTTGACATCTCCGAACGGCTGGTTTTCGTTAATTCAATTGAGGCTGTCAAATCTCCGTTATTTTTGCAAATATGTCTCAAACGATACGAGATATGAAAAAAACGTAAGGGAGATAAGTTGTAGAGAATACCGTCTTTTTTGTCTGAAAAATTTGTTCTGGTCTCTGGAAGCCTCAATCATGTCTGTAAAATTTGGTGCTGATCGGTTGATGTTTGTTTGTTTGTAGAGTCTATGGGACTTAACTACGGGGTCATCAGTCCCTAAACTTACAAACTACTTATGAACTACTTACAACTAAGGACGGCACAAACATCCATGCCCGAGGGGGGATTCGAACCCCCGACCGTAGTGGCCGTGCAGACCGTGACTGGAGCGCCTCAGTCCCCTCGGCCACCTCGGCCGGCACTGATCGGTTGAACGGTTCGTCTTAAAAACAGGGAATACGTTACGGACAGACAGACAGACATACATACATCCCAAAATCGCCGTTATTTTTGCAAATATCTTTGAAACGCTACGAGATTTAAAAAACACAAAAAAGGAAAGTTGTAGAGAATTTTCTCCTCTACAAATTCGGTAATTCAATTTTCGTGTCAGATGAATAGTTAAGCCGTTATTTTCATTTAAATTTTGAACTGTCAAAAGACGATCGCAAAGGCCCACTTATGGTGTTACTACCGTAATCCATAGTGGACCAAAATTCATCCTGTAGCGTAGTGTTTTTTTATCTGTTTTTTTGCGGTCGTTGGTGTTCGTTCTAGGTTGTTAGTTGAGGTTTTGTCTCTGATTTTTAAAAATGAGAGCATCGATTCCTCGGACCGTGCGAGTTGAGCCACCACGTCCTCACAGCTTTACTTCCGGCAGAAGGTCGCCCCCAAATTTCACAGAAGTACCCCTGCGAACCTTTCAGGACTAGCAGTTCTCGAAGAAAGGATATGGTGGAGACATGGCTCAGCCACAGCCTAGAGGGTGTTTCCAGAATGATATTTCCTCTGCAGCGGAGTATGCGGCCTGGCACATTAAAACTGTAGGCCAGAACCGTGATTCGAACCTGGGAGCTTTGCCTTTCGCGGGCAAGCGATCTACCAACTGAGCCTTCCTGGTATATTTCACTAACATTCCTCCCTGCTTTACTTCCACCAGTACTTCGCATATTAATAAAAGTATTAACAAATTGAAAATGGAATGTAATTTTTTTCCTTAAGAAATACTGTGTAGGTAAGGTGGTACAATTGCGATCATTTCGGACTTATGTTATTGTAGCTGGAAATATATTGACAAAAGAAAGAATTTTAAATATGGTACTTGTTATTGGATGTTTCATGAATATGTAACATACGTATTAGTCAATTAGAAATAAACACGAAGAAAGGTTACAAAATTGAGAAAAATCGATCGAAAATATACCACACTAGGTACAATTGTGATTACTTCGTGCCACAACTTTGATTACTGGCATCTTTAACATAATAAGCACTTTTCCCCTCAGGCACCAACACATACTTCCTGGTACCAAACATTGCATCTTTGGCAGCGAATCCAGTCACCCTTCACTAGAAAATTTATAACAGCGCGTCAGACTAAGTAGCTTAACTTACCTCTTATCAGGATAAAATTTATATCGCCGTAGCACAACGTCGTGTATTCTTGGAAAAGACAGGAGGAGTTGTAGAAACCTGCTACACTACAACTTCACACAAAGGCAAAGAGCTAGCAACACCACGAAACTAAGAGACTTACGTTGATCTAAATTGTGCCTATATCGAAATTGTATCACCTTACCCTAAATTGTTGTGTCCATATACACATTAGCACTAACAGTCTTGAGATAGGAATTATTTTAGCAACATACATCACACCAGAACACTAAGACGGGTATCAGGGAAGTCTATTGACTTGCAGATCCATATCACTGACGTCGATCGGCAGCATACAATTTATTTGACCATTATGAATCGCCTTGAAGGAAACATCTACTTCACTTTCTAACGCACCTCCAGCTTGCTCGGGCTCGTGCGTTGAACTGTTGATTTCGTTTCGTTCCCCTCACAGAAGTAGATACGTGTACCCCATATTTTCGCGTATAGTGTCATACATGTGAAAGTACGTTATAGTATTTCTAAGTGTTTGTGAATCGTGTAACAGACTTTGGTACCAGCTCGGTATGCACCTAGTAGGATGTGGAAAATCGCTTGGAAAACACATCCCGGATGGTCAGCATACCGACCTGCAACATTAATCCGCCGTGCTGGACGGATTGTAGCAGTGGCCGGCATACTTTCACACCCCTAAGGGCGGCGCATCAAACCGTGCAGTTAACTAGGAGGGTTGGAGAAAAACTACGCATCTAATGACACACAAAATGTTCAAATGTTTGTACAGCTTATCGGACTTAACTACGGGGTCATCAGTCCCTAAAATTACAAACTACTTATGAACTACTTACGAACTAGGACGGCACAAATATCCATGCCCGAGGGGGGATTCGAACCCCCGACCGTAGTGGCCGTGCAGACCGTGACTGAAGCGCCTCAGTCCCCTCGGCCACCGCGGCCGGCAATGACACACAGACAACATGGTTATTGTGGAACAGAACTATCACGTTATCCTTATGAAGTAATGAGTACTATCGACACACGCTCAAATTGATTTCTTCTTTGTAAATTTTCAGAAGGCTTTTGACACACTTTCTCAGAAACAATATTTAAACAAATTGCGTCTATGTTGTACGACTGGATTCGTCATTTCCTGTCAAGTACGTCAGGCAAGGTTCATAGTATTAGAAGAAAAGCCCCCAAGGTAGTATCACAGGCCCACCGCTATTCCTAATAGCCGCGGTGTAGTAGCCGAGCGGTCTAAAGCAGCTCGCTGCGGAACGCGCGGTTGCTCGACGTGGAGGTTCGAGTCCTCCCTGGGGCATGGGGTGTGTGTGTTTGTCCGTAGGTAATTTACCTAGGTTTAAGTAGTTTGTAAGCTACGGACCGATGACCACGCAGTTTGATCCGATAGATTTACAGACATTTGAACGTATTCCTAATATGTATAAATATCTTAGCACTTAACCTTCGCAGTAGCCTTACGCTGCTCGAAGACGATGCAATCATTTATTAGCTAGTAATCTCACAAGAATATCGATACCACTTGCGAACTGATCTGGACACGTTATGTTTATAGTATGTCAACTGAGACTTAAAGTCCAACTAAGAAAAACGTGATATCATCCACATGCGTATTATTTACACTTTGCTGATAACTAACGTAGAAGATACAACAGGGACATGGTACACATTTCTTGCATATCATCTGCTGCATTATTATTGTTTACTGTGGCATCCGTAACACATATATTGATACAGGAACTCAATAATGAAATAAGTATAGCTGCGTGATTTTATTATCTCGCAGTAGCAGAGAGGATGAAAAAATAAATTAAAAAATATAACTAGTACACGATCTTAGAGTTTTCCAATCGACTTAAAAATCTTTGCTGAGACTGTATATAGATAACATGAAATGATTACTTTACAGATCAATAGCTCGGTCTAAACTGAAAGATCCATGTGAATAAATTTGGATACTCCAGAGGCGACGATTTTGTCACTCGTTCAATCATCCAGACAGCGAATACTGCCTTGAGAGAGATTAATCCACCTTGCTTGAACTGTTTACGTAATTCTGCAAGAGTAGTGGCTTCACGCGTGGTACGTCTCAGTTATCAACCGATCATATTCCACACGTTCCCGATTGTCGATAAGTGCGGAGCTTATTGTGGCCAGGGAAGTTGCTGCACGTTTTGAAGAGCACATCGATTTTCATGCGCTGTATGTGGGTGAACACTATCCCGTTGGAAGACATCATCTTACTGTTGCAATAATGGCGAAAGAACGGGTCTTACAATATATTTCACATATCGGTACTGATCAGCGTTCCTCCAGAAATGCCAAATGTGTTCAAGAGCTGAAGCTAGTCGTCCGTTACATCGTAAGGCATGGGATGTGACCTGTGAGTCTTTGATAAATCCACTCTACTAGACAGGCCAGGTCTATGTGTGAACGAGAATCACTTGCGTGCAAATAGATGTGGATTTAATCGCTGAACACCAAGGACGGCTATTCCATCTTCCAAGTTATCGTCTGTTGACAGCAATAGGGCCATGTACATCTATACTGTGGCGTGAGTGGAAGGCGGGCTGGAGGCCTGCGTAGCTGTAAGCCCACTGCTAGTAACCAGTTGGCGACAGTTCGTGTTGACACATCTGGGTTCACAAAGCGTATACCTGCTGTACCGTGATAGCTGTCCGCTATGGCACTGATGTCCTTACAATGCGACGGGGGGGGGGGGGGGGGGGGGTTGGCAAAGCACATAGGTGACAGTGTAGTAGGGGGGTGGGGGTTTCACTCATGGAAAAATTCCTGTAGTAGTTGGTGCTAGGACTGCACCTTTTTTAGACTGAAGACAGCTGATAGATATTCCTGCTTAAAGGAAGTCCCTCTAAGAAAGGAACCACCTTTGACAAAGTCTAAGAATATAAGTAATAAGGGAATTACTGTTTTTCATCAAAATATACAGGGTATCAGAGATAAAGTTAATGAAATGCTTATTGATACTGATTCTGACATTATTGGAATTTCAGAGCACTTTTTAAGTGGTGTGACAATTAAGAGACTTCCTTTGCCAGGATACAGGTTAGCTGCCTTCTACTCTAGGAGTTCCTTGCAGTGTGGGGGAATGGCCATGTATGTAAAAAACGATTTTTCATCGGAGTCAATCGATTTTTCTAAACACTGCACAGAACAGATATTTGAATGTTGTGCAGGAGTTGTTAATGTTAATGGAACGAAACTAGTAATAGTTGTTATTTATAGATCCCCTGACTCAGATTTTAAAATGTTTCTGCCTAAGCTGGAATTGGTTCTGGGTTCACTGTATAGGAAGTATAAAAATTTAATTGTGTGTGGAGATTTCAACATTAATTGTGTAGGTGATTGCTCAAGGAAAAGTCAGCTGTTAGATCTATTTAATTCCTATCACATGATGCAAACAGTATTTTTTCCAACGAGAGTGCAAGGAAATAGCAGTTCTACCATTGACAATATTTTTGTTCATTCTTCATTATTAGAGGGGCACTCTGTCAGCAGAATAGTAAATGGCCTATCAGACCACGATGCCCAACTTTTAATTCTAAAAAGTATTTGTTCTCAAACAAACGTTAAACATAAATATCAAATACACAGAAAAGTTAATCCAGTTGCAATTGAGACCTTTTTAAGCCTAATTAAGGAACAAGAATGGCAGGATGTTTATAGTGCTTATAATGCAGATGATAAATATAATGCTTTTCTGAACACATTTATTATGCTGTTTGAAAGTTGCTTTCCGCTAGAACGCTCAAAACAGGGTACTTTCAGTAACAGACAGCCAGGGTGGATGACAAAGGGGATAAGAGTATCATGTAGAACTAAGCGGGAGTTGTATCAAAATGTTAGAAGCAGTCAGAATGAAGATGCAGTAGCTCATTACAAACAGTACTGTAAGGTTCTGAAAAACGTCATTAAGAATGCAAAAAGTATGTGGTACGCAAAAAGAATAGCAAAGTCTCGGGATAAAATTAAAACTATCTGGTCAGTCGTGAAGGAAGTGTCTGGTCAGGAGCAGCAGGTAGAAGATATAACGTCACTGCGTAGTAGGAATGTTTCTGTTACTGACAAGTTAGATATCTGTGCAATATTCAATAATCACTTTCTGAATATAGTAGAGGAACTAAACAAAACTCTAGTTTCTACAGGTAATCATATAACGTTTTTAGAAAAAGCGTTTCCGAGGCTGTTACCTGAAATGATCCTTCATGATACTTCCATAGGTGAGATTGAGTCAATAATTAAATCACTAAAGACTAAGGACTCTTGTGGATATGATGGGGGTATCTAGCAGAATTCTAAAGTACTGTTCTCCATATGTTAGCCCAGTACTAAGCCATATTTGTAATTTTTCCTTTCAGAGTGGTCAGTTTCCTAACAGATTAAAGTACTCAATAGTGAAACCGCTTTATAAAAAAGGAGAAAGGGATAATGTAGACAACTATAGACCTATTTCTATGCCATCGGTTTTTTCCAAAGTTATTGAAAAGGCTGTATATTCAAGATTAATTGATCATTTCAGTTCACATAATTTCCTGTCAAACGTACAGTTTGGTTTTAGAAGTGGTTTAACGACCGAAAACGCTATATTTTCGTTTCTCTGTGAGGCACTTGATGGGTTAAATAAGAGACTACGGACATTAGGCGTCTTCTTTGATTTAACAAAAGCGTTTGATTGTGTTGATCACAAAATATTGTTGCAGAAGTTGGAACATTATGGAATACGGGGAGTAGCCCACAACTGGTTCACCTCTTCTTTAATAATAGACAACAGAAGGTAATTCTCCGAAGTGTAGAAAATGGCTATGACGTGCAATCCCAATGGGGCACAATTAAGTATGGGGTGCCCCAGGGGTCTGTTTTGGGACCATTGCTGTTTCTTATTTATATAAATGATATGCCTTCGAGTATAACAGGTGATTGTAAAATATTTTTGTTTGCTGATGATACCAGCTTGGTAGTGAAGGATGTTGCTCGTAATATTGACACAGTATCAAATAATGCAGTTCAAGAGATAAGTTCATGGCTAATAGAAAACAAGTTGATGTTAAATCACAGTAAAACTCAGTTTTTACAATTTCTAACACATAATTTGACGAAATCTGACATTATGATTACACATAATGGGCATGTGATAAGTGAGACTGAACAGTTCAAATTTCTAGGTGTTCATATAGACAGTAAGCTGTCATGGAAAGCCCATGTTCAGGATCTTGCTCCAAAACTAAATTCTGCTATATTTACCATTAGAACAATATCTGAGATAAGTGATTTTTCAACACGAAAAGTAGTCTATTTCGCTTACTTTCACTCACTTATGACGTACGGCATTGTTTTTTGGGGTAACTCGCCTGATGCAAAAAGGATATTTCTGGCTCAAAAACGGGCGGTTCGAGCAATATCTGGTGTAAGTTCGCGAACGTCATGTCGACCCCTTTTCAGTAGTCTGGGAATTTTGACTCTGGCGTCACAATACGTTTTTTCTTTAATGTCGTTTGTTGTTAATAATATCAGCTTATTCCCGCGAGTTAGTAGCTTTCACTCGGTGAATACTAGACAGATGTCTAATCTACATTTGCACCACACCACCTTATCACTTGTGCAGAAAGGGGTGCAGTATTCTGCGGCATCCATTTGCAATAAGCTGCCACAAGAACGTAAGAATCTTAGCACTAATCCACATGCTTTCAAAGCTAAATTGAAGAGTTACCTCGTGGCTCACTCCTTTTATTCTGTCGAGGAACTCCTAGAAAAGTTAAACAATTAAGCTAATTTATTTTTTCTTTATTGATTCTTTTCACTTTGTCTTAAGATTGTCGTGTGCAAAGGACTACTTAAAATTTTTCTATTACTATTATTGTGTAACAATTAATGTATTGACTTGTTCCATGACCATGGAGTCTTACTCCTGAAGTGGGTCCTATGGAACAGAAAAAAACAAATAAAATAAATAATAAAATAAATCGTGGCTGACGTCTGTGCTGGTCGACGTCCACAACCCCGTCGACTGGTGTGAGAATGTCCATGTTACCACTACATCCAGCTTCGTTCCACAGCTGACGTGACAAGTCCAACTTGTATGGCAATTCTCCGAAAGGACCATAGCACCACTTGGAAGGCCCAAATTTGTCTCCTTTGAAACTCGTTCAGTTGGGTATAGGAAGCACGAATTCGTCTTTGATTTCAGAGTAATGCACATAGCAGTACTCTTTCCCTAATAAAGGCGACATACAGTTGGCGCGCTGGCTGCTATGTCACTACTCTTTTTATCAGCAGACGAATTTGAAACCATTATCAGTATGTCTTCTATCCAACAGGTGGCATCTGCGTCATGTCTGCAGTCGTACTAATTTTTATTTTGACAGTGCAAGAACAATAAAATTAGAGAAAATTATATATAAAGGCATTTTAACATCTACAAGTCCTGTTTCTCAAGGACGGAACAGTACCTGGCAGTGGCCTTACAGTGGATAATATTGCGGCATTTGCATGAAGTAATTCACGGAAAACGGAAGAAAACCTAAATGAAGATTGATGGATGAAGATTGGGGCTTCCACCCTGCATAACATACGGCCGGTAGTTTCGAATACTTGTATCTCATGCGTCTTATTCATAGTGAACGATATAGTTTTAGATATGTGTTATTTAGTATCGTAAAAAGCCAATTGTGAACTATTCATTCATCTCTCGCCAAACACAATTTTTTATGTTGAAACACTAAACACACCTTCACCTGTCTCAGGTAGCTAGACCAGCGTTGTTTAATTTCCGTTGATTGCACCGTAACTTTCTAATGTCATAACCTCAAAATCAGAGTTACCATCCATTTATACCGAATGGGATGAGCTTTCAAAAATGCTAAAGCGCTGGTATTATACATAATCAGCTTTGAAAGTAAGCTTTTCCAGAAAAGAAATGAAAATCGGAAAGAAATAAAATAAATAGAAATAAAATAAAATAAAATAAAATAAAATAAAAATCTTTAAAAAAGTTTTATGTGAAATTATGTACATTTTGCCATCTATAATTTTTATTTATATTTCTTACCAAATGATCAGTCTATGTTATATAAGCATTCCTGATACACTGCTTGGCACGTAATTCCTAAGTGCCTTCATAAATGCGATGGTTTTAGTAACCTATTTCATGTCCTGGCGTATTAAGTTTCCTGAATATTCTACTATGATAATCTTTATGAATATGTGAGAATGACAACGATCACAATAGCAATACTATAGTACAGAAAACAGTCTGGATAGCTGAAATACACTTTTGATGATTTTCTTTTAATAATTCAAGCGTTGTCATTTCACAGCAATGTCGCACTGAAAATGATCAAAAACAAGTCGTTCTTAGGACGATGAATAATAATCGAATGTCAATTAGTTAGTTAACACCTGCCATCGATGGTACGAGAATTACGGATTACTCTCTCAGCTGATCGCCATAGCGTAGTGGGCGAGGACTTAGTTGGTGATGTACGAACATGTTAGACGGTGGTTCGAAACTTACTAGGGCGCTGAGGATCAGCGCGCTGGGTCAGAGGGTTCCGGCATGGTAGCTGGACGCCCTCTGTAACGAGAAAACTGAGTGAACGACGAAGCGATGAAAATAGAACAAAACAAACCAACGTCCACAAAGCACTGATGAAACCTGGTCGCCACGGATCAAACCGAATAACCAATGAAAATAGAGAAAACAAAAAAGGATTCAACCAACACCGTCTGAAGAGAAGGCCTGTGCACTTCTGTGCCACGTCACGCAGAGTAGGTAGCGATGGCGTAGCTCACTGGCCGATGCGAGGCGGTGGGCTGCGCCCCCTCAGCCAGCCAGTGAGCTACGCCAACGCTACCTACTCTGCGTGACGTGGCACAGAAGTGCACAGGCCTTCTCTTCAGACGGTGTTGGTTCAACATCATCTGTAATAAGAAACTGAGCAAAATTAACGAACAACCCAGAACTAAAGTGAAAGAACACGATCAAACAACCGCAAAGCATCGATCTCCCTGGACCACCACTAACAATTTTTCCCTCTTGCTTCCGAAAGGTTTTCACACAGTCTTGTTAAGTGACCACAACTATATTCTGCAAGATTCCGAGTTGTTTAAAGGTAACAGCGCTTTCTCTCAAGAGTGCATTTGTTCTGTTTCGAGAACATGCCATGAATTACATACCAACGAATTGGAAACATGTACATAAACTGTGGAGATACTGTCACAGTGACTGTTGTAAATGACGTAATGACAGTACTAACTTTGTATGTGGAATTCAGTATTACCACACTTATTTCGTTTGTGATTTTTGCTGTAAAAGAAAGCGTGTTCACGATTTGAAACAGAATATATCATTTTTATTTTATCTCAAAACAAAGTAACATAAACGAAGTCATATCTGAACTACAGGAAAGGTAATACCATCTATGATGAAAGCGTCCATAGCAAATATGTCAAAGACAAACATCTTAGTAGATGCATTGATTCTAATTAATGACTTTTAATATACTCCATAAATAGTGAATGATTACTTAGAAAAAATAAACAAGACAATTTGTTGCAATGTATACACACCTCCCTTATGTTTCATTAAGGAGCTACACTTGCCACAGAAATCTAGGACTTCCTTTATGTACGAAACTACCAGTATCAGCACTTGTTCAGAATATTCATTATTATAGTATCCTCTGAGTTTACATGCATATGCTTCAGAAGACCATTGTTCAATTCGTTGTTACGTATTTCACGGCATGTTCACGAAATGGAACAAACATGCATTTAGAGGGAGCATTCTTACATATGCACAACTCTAAATATTGAGAACATAGCTCTATTTAATTAATAAGAGTGCCCGAAACCATTTTAGGAAAAAAGGAGTAAAAATGTGTAGATTGTGGTGGATTCCGAAGCACTGACCATATGCATAACGATCCAACGCGCTGCCCACTACACTACAGCGAATCATTACAAAATTCGTCCTTCGATCTTATACTATTGATGGCAGTTGTTAACTGATGCTAATATGGCAGTTTTAGACACTAGATTATCATTTATCGTACGGAGAACGACGTGCTTTAGTTAATTCTTCAGTGCGCCATTGCTTTGAAATGACAACGTGTAAGTTACAATGAGAAAATTATCAAATTACGCAATGCAAGATGGCGTATGCCAGAGAGAGTTCAAGGCGTGGAATATCACGTGATATCTCCGAACGTCTGGTTTTCGTAAAATCAATGGAGGATGTTAAATCGCCGTTATTTTCGCAAATATCTATCAAACGTAACGAGATATGAAAAAAAAAAAAAAAAAAAAAAAAAAAAAACATAAGTGAGCAAAGTTGTAGAGAATACTCTCCTTTAAAAATTCGGTTACTAAATTTTCTTGTCAGATGAACGGTTTATTTGCAATTAAAATTACATAACAAACGGTGTTTTTTGATGTTACTAACATATTTTTTACCTAAATATTTGAAAAAGCCAGATTCTAGTCTCTGGCAGCCAACAATTATGTCTGTAAAATACGGTGCCGATCGATTCAACGGTTCGATCTAAAAAGTGGGAACACGTTACAGACAGACATAGTCAAATCGCCGTTATTTTTGCAAATATCTCTGCAACGATGCAAGATATTAAAAAACATAGGAGAGCGAAGTTGTAGAGAATTTTCTCCTCTTCAAATTCGGTTATTCAATTTTCGTGTCAGATGGACGGTTCGTTTGCAATTACATTACAAATGGTTTTGTTTAGTGTTACTAACGTATTTTTTGTCCGAAAAATTTGAGAAAGAGCAGTTTTGGTCTCTGGCGGCTTACAATTATGTCAGTAAAACTTGGTGCTGATCGGTTGAGCGGTTCGACTTAAAATGTGGGAACACTTTACGAACAGACAGACAGACAGACATCGTAAAATCGCCGTTATTTTTGCAAATGTCTGTGAAACGATGCGAAATATGAAAAAAAACATAAGAGAGCGAAGTTGTAGAGAATTTTCTCCTCTGAAAACTCATGTATTCAGTTTCAGTGTAAGATGAAAGATTAAGGCGTTATTTTCATTTAAATTTCAAGCTGTCAAAAGGCGATCGCAAAGGCCCACTTTTAGTGTTAATACCGTAACCTAAAGTGGGCCAAAAGAAATACTATAAAATTGGAAAAATTTACCGAGTGCATATAATAACTCGCTGCTGCAGAAGATACAAACATAGTAGTTCAATGATGTTTCTCGATTACGTGAATAATGTAAAAATTTATAAAATTAACAGATTTAAGACAATCAGAGGTTTCAAGCAATTACATGCGTAGGAATTCGATTATTTATGGAATCAGGTGCTTAGTATATGCTGTTACAGCGAAAAATAGTAACAGGCAACTTGTTGGGTTCTTAGACTGCGCTAGCCATCGACAACCAAGTTAGGCGGAAGCAGGACATCGGTTGTGTCGTAAATGCAGCGCCAGTGACTTTTATGACGTGAGACGGCGCTGTGTCGGCGAGTTGAAAGCATACAGTCAGCAGTTCTGTCGACTGCAACAGACGCCAATAGAAGCGAGAGGTTATCTACGGTAGCTTGTAAACATTTCTTAACTACACCTACTCCTTGACTAGAGTGAACAGACAGGTGATAAGTCAGCGGTTAACAGGCGTATTGAGTGGAAACTGCACAAACAAGTGGGACACATCCTGTCTTTACCAGCCGATCCTCTCGTCACAGCTTCAGCCAATTTCTGTATACATGTATACTTCCGCTTTTGGAAGCTGTGGTCATTTGGTCATTGGGATGAATGATGCTAAAGATAGTAGTCCTCGGTCGAATGATATAACTACTGTATTCAGCTTATGTCTTCGATAAAGCAGTACAGGGTAGTAGCCAACAGTCGCAGCTAGAAAATGTAGTCCAGGTACTACAACACTCGAACTAATCATCGTCCAGGAAAGATTGTGAACTGAGGGACTACTGTCTTCACAACGCTTAGTATGGTTGCTGCCTGAGGCCAGCTCAGACTTCATTTGTTGGTCCCCTAAAGGCCAACGATCCTGTCAACGCGCTAGCACTCTGGCGCCAACCATGCGCCTGTACGAAGAGTTCATCTTCACCATGGCATTCGACTACGGTGGTTCCACGTATGGAACCGCAAGCAGCTGCACAGACTGAAGGTGGGATGGAGCACATCTACCTTCCCCTGGAGTCTCTTCGCTTCCCAGACGCAACGGCGCTGGTGCCCCCGTCCGAACGGCTCACGGCAGCCTGCCAATTGAAGACGCAGCGAGATGGCGATCTGACGCGACCCAAGGCGACGTCACCTGTCGATCTACCTCGTGCCAAGCCAGCGCCTACGCCACGAAATCTTGTAACAACTGAATAAACCTATAAATACTAATACTGTTTTCCTAGCGTCCTCTGAAACTCCATTAGATATCTTCTACCCATTCTGACATAAAGCTGGGAAACTAGGTCCACAGCAATGGACATGAAAAGAAAACATTCAGCACACAACTGGGCTAAACTGTTGAGTCTATTACTCACACGCTGCAAATGTTGGCAACACTACAGAATATCTATGTATATACCACAGCAGTCAACCATTTATTTTTAGATCTCTACGAAACAGTGATCAAGTGATTATAAATCTTCATTTTTACGAGGGCAATTACTTTTATTGACCGGACAAGGTTACATACAAGAACCTGTCAACTAAAGAGCAAATGTAGCATGTTTTATTTATTTTATGATATGTAGGAAACTGTGAGTCTAAATCTTCATTTATTTGCAGCTGTACAAGCGACTGAAACCAAAACATTGTTCTTATTGGGTATTGATATGCGCTGTTCCACCGTTTTGGTTTCCCATAGTTATTCGCGGCAAAGTTGTCAACATACGCGCCATGCTAATAGGCGGCTGGATAACTGGGGTAGGCTAGGGACACGCGTGTCGCCGAAGTGGCGTCTAACTGAGAGACTTGCACCAGGCCATTGAGCCACACTAAATTATTATTATTATCATGAATGCACGCTGGATGCTGTTAAGGAGGGGAAAGAAGAGATCTTTTCAGTGATCAAATGGTGCATAATCATTGAACAGTTACCTTCCTGCAGAGAGGACACAGTTTGTAGTAATCGATGGTAAAGCATCGACTAAAACTGAATGTAATTGGTCCTCTGCTGTTCCTTATTTACATAAACGATTTGGGAGAAAATGTAAGCGCACTCTTAGGTTGTTTGCAGATGACGCCGTCATTTACCGTCTAGTAAAATCATTTGAAGATCAAAACCAACTGCAGAAAGATCTAAATAAGACATCACTATGGTGTAAAAATTGACATTTGACTCTAAATAATGGTAAGTGTGAAATCGTCCACATGAGTACGAAATCCGTTAAAGTTTGTTTACAAGATAAATCAATCAAAAGTGAAGGCCATAAACTCCACGAAGTAACTAGGAATTACTATCACTTCAGACTTAAACTTGAAAGAACACGTAGAACGTTTAAAAGATGCAACAGAATTAGTAAAGAAACTGCATACATTACGCTTCTCCATCCTTTTTTGCATTATTGCTGCTCTGTGTGCGATCCTTATCAGGTGTATTTGACGTAGGACATCGAAAGAGTCCAAACAAGAGCAGCTCGTTTTGTATTGTCACGATGCGGGGGAAACAGCGTGTAGTGGGACATTTATTTAACCGTCCACTATTTTCGTCATAAAGCTCAATTTCACAGTTGTTCAGTACTAACAAAATATATTGTGTTGAATGTTATTAATGTTAGAGAACATATATTTGAGTGAATTTTATTTGTTTTTGTTTGTTTCATGTGTAACTACGGTGCTACAGCAGTACGCAGTGACGAGTTCTCTGCCGACGTTAGCGAGAAAAAGCTGGTCACTAGCGTTGATTAGCTGAAGGTCGGCGCGCTTAACTAGAAGACATTGCCTGCTGTTCTGGACTGCGACAGACGTTTTTAAAAAAATATTATCAATGAATATCAAAAAATGGAAATGAAAAAAGTAGTTATCCGTGTTATGTATTCCGTATTGAGAGGGAGTATCTTTGCAATCTTTATTTGTAATACTGAATTCTGTGTGATGAATTACGTGAAATATATTTAAAATAAAACTTTTATTTTAATAAAGAAGTTACTGATGAGACTCTACGATTTCTAAAAAAAAAAAAAAAAAAAAAAAAAAAAAAAAAAAAAAAAAAAAAAAAAATGAATCACGAAATGTAGATGATTTTATCTGAAGTGAAGTTTGAATGTGGTTTGAAAGACTTACACAATAATGATGTGTCACTAAAGTTGCACGGAAGTTGACATGGTTTTATCTAATGCAGATATACATAAGAGTGCTGTGAAGACTCTCGTGGAGCCCTCAACTAAAATTTTACTCAGGGTTTACGAACTTATAAAATCTGATTGTAGAAGGCAATCCTGAAATATTTTAAATATTCAAGAAATTTAATATGAATAATTTGGAAGCTAAAATTATCTTAATTGATAATTATTGTGAGTTGGTACTAGTTAACTTCGGACACGAAGTCTCGGTCATTTAAAGAGTTGTTTGTTAATGAAATCAGAGTTCAAAAAATGTTCAAATGTTTGTTAAGCTTATGGGACTTAACTACGGGGTCATCAGTCCCTAAACTTACAAACTACTTATGAACTACTTACGAACTAGGACGGCACAAATATCCATGCCCGAGGGGGAATTCGAACCCCCGACCTTAGTGGCCGTGCAGACAGTGACTAGAGCGCCTCAGTCCCCTCGGCCACGGCGGCCGGCAGAGTTCATTAAAAAAACTGGTACCTCCACAAACGTTACGGAAATGATACAGGATCTGGAATGAGATACATACAACGGCGCTTATCGCTGCTGCGTGGGCTATTTACGAAGCTCCAATCGCCAACATACTGCTCCAAATGCGAAAATATACAGGGTGGTCCGAAAATGTCTAAAATGCTTGACAGCACGTTGTAGGGCAGGTTGTACTGAGACATAAATGTTTAACAAAATTGATACGTTACGTCATTTCCGAGTTATTTAGCTTAGAAGTTAGCCAACCACGACGTTGGGCGCGCAGATTCGAACAGACCGCAAGAGGTAGCGTTGCCAAACGTATTCTCCGTGTGTTTGTCTTACAAGGAGAAGACACCATCGCCTAATTCGAATAATGGTATATGCAGTTCATGGCCAGGAATGAACGTGATAGCACTGGGAGCTCCAGATGGCCAAGCGTTTAGGAAAAAAATAGCGTTTCTTGCGCGGGTCAGGAACGGTGTATGATACGTAAGTGAACGCTATCAGCAAGCTGCGGTTGGTGTTGTGGGAAGAAGTAAGATTGGTAGTCAATGATGCGATGAATGTGCGTTCGAATCCCAGTATGGGAACTATTTTTAATTTTTATATGACAATTTATGCATTACTTGTACTGCAAATAAATGAAAATTATGCACAATATCGTATTTATTAATATTTCATAAAGAAGACGTGAAAAGAAAAGGCAATGGAATATTTGTTATTGCAAATCCATGTCCAAGACAGGACTGTATCACAGCGCCGAAAAGGACTCTGGAAATAACTTTTCGAAAAAGGATTGTAATTGAAGCATACAGGACTTTATATTTCGTTAATTTCATTTCCAGTAGTTCTCGACAGCTGCACGCGAGCATTAGGTTCGTGGTTCCAGTAAATCGGCAACGTTGTGGATAATAGTTACGGTTGCCAGGAAACCTATTTGGAGTCGTACATTTTTGCTTGCCTTTCCTTGTTATCCTTATTATGAAATATTAATGAGTACGATATATTGATCATAATTTTGACTTATTTGCGGTGTACATAATACATAAACTGACATGAACAATATAAAAGTAAACACTCCCACACGCGGATTCGATCGTACGCCCCTCGTGTGTTCAATTGCCGAACTGTGTTTTTGCTACTAGGAGTAGGCGTCCTCTCCTTGTCAGACCAAACAAGGGGCCAATACAAACACGTGAAAATATTCGACGGCAGTGAGGATCGAATTCGGGCCAATGCATCAGCAATTCCTGCGCTATGCCAACATCCGACGGTAATTGTATCGACCGGAGTGACCCTTTTTCTACTTGTCATTGGGTCATCATTGGGAGTCGTATATATGCAATCGATCCTTGCCGGAAGAGTTCGTGTAGCTGCGAAGGTACAAGGAAGGAGGTGCGGTAGAGCAGTGGAGCAGTGACGGACGTCGTCGTGACACACAAGTAGTGGTAAAATGGCACGTCATCGGTACTCCTTCGAGCAATACGCAGATATGCATTTAGCTTACGGCGCTGCTGGTCAATATGCACCAGCTGCCCGCGACATCTACCACGCAAGATTTCCCAGCCGCGTTATTCCGTGTGTAAATACCTTTTTAGCTGTTGATAGACGGTTAAGTGAGTCTGGAAGTTTTGCTGTACCCAATGTTGACGCTGGATGCGAACGTTACACACGGAACGTTTAGTGCGAAGAAAACGTTCTCGAAATGGTTGCTGCAACACCTAGTATCAGCTCGAGGGCCATTGGTACTGGCCGGCCGCGGTGGCCGAGGGGACTGAGGCACTCCTGTCACGGTCTGCACGGCCGCTACGGTCGGGGGTTCGAATCCTCCTCGTGCAGGGATATTTGTGCCGTCCTTAGTATTAGTTCATAAGTAGTTTGTAGGTTTAGGGACTGATGACCCCTATACAAACATTTGAACATTTGTACTGTTTTGGGAGTAAGTCACGTTATTACTACATTCTTAATAAATGCCTGTAAACTACACATGGCAAAATGTATCATTTTGTTTGTCTTTACAGGTTTAATACTGTGTAGTATTGGACGAGTTACACCACGAAAACCTATTAAAGTATCTCCTACAGAAGGTGTACGATTTGGTTGAAGAGGACTACTCCGCTCGTTACCCATATTCCGTCTGGTATTTAAATAAATGTAACGAAAATCCACATTTCGCAAAGATGGTGTAGTGGACGAACGAAGCATGTTTCACCAGAGAAGGACCATTCAATTTCCGAAACAGCCATATTTGGATGGACGCAAATCCGCATGGCACTTACGTTAAATCCTATCAGAATAGGTTTAGCGTCAACATTTGGGCAGGTATCGTAGGCGACTTTTTGTTGGGTCTCGTCCTACTCCCTCCCCATTTAAATGGAACGACGTATTTAGCATTCCATGGAAACGTCCTTCCGCTATACTTAGAAGACGTTCCTCTGGCGGTCCGTCAGGAAATGTGGTTCCAACACGATGGCTCACCTCCGGACTTTGCTTTTGCGGCGCGTAAACATTTAGATGTGTTGTTGACTCCCACTTACATTGGTAGAAATGATCATCAGAATAAAATACGAGAAATCAGAGCTCGAACGGAGCCATTCAGGTGTTCTTTCTTCCCGCGCGCTATTCGAGAATGGAATGGGAGATAAATAGTTTGAAGGTACTTCGATGAACTCTCTGCCAGGCACTTAAATGTGATTTGCAGAATAACCCATGTAGATGTAGACGTAGCGACGTGGAGCGCTCTTCAGTACGTTTCACTTAATTTATTCACTCAACTGACATTGAAAATTACCAGAAAGAGTGATCGACGGAATATCCGTTACGGTCAGCGCGTGCGTCCAGGGCCGTGCAGCAAGCGGTCGCCTCGCTGGCTCCCGCGGTCTTTTCGACGGACCCCCGCGTGGCCGTCAGACCGCACTGCGGGACGGCGCGCTGCCTTTGCGTTTGCGTTTGCGTTGGCGCTGGCGCTGCGCTGCCAAAGACGAGCCGCGGCGCTGCCCGTGCGCTTCATTACGCAATTTGTGCGGCGGCGCTCGGCGGATGCGGCCTTTTCGGCGTCGCTCGGCCTTTTTCCGCAATCGGCGATCGGTTCCCGCGCGTCCGTTCCGCGTGATTAGGCGCCGACGTGCGGCCGCGGGCGCTGCGACTCCGCTGATTTGTTTAAGCCGGCATGAAAGGTTAACGGAAATCGACAGATCGGGCCGCGGCCTGTGTCATTCGCTCCCCGCATTTTTTTTTATTTCCCTTCCCCCTTTTTTTCCTAACTGGAGGATGAAAAATTAGCGCGCGCGCCGCAAAACTGCGGCGATCAAACGCGTAGCCGCAGAGCAAACACGGAAGGCCCGTCCCGTTGACGAGCCGTAACTGGTTTACAGATGGCTGCTCAAACGACGAATCGGCGGCGCCCCGAAATCGGACGTCACGAGCAGCGACCGGACGTCCTCTTTCAGTTATCGCATGTCGAATCCAGCCAGTGTGTTTCGTCTGATTTTTTAATATTTTTATCCGGCCGTCCCTTTGGAGTCTGTGTCACAGGAATTCGTGCTGCAGGCGCTCACGACTCTGCTTCAGTTACGGCTTTCCAGTAGCAGCCCGCGGCATGATTGGGTAAACATACACATATACACCCTGTTACGGTGCGTAAATGAATTTGCAAAAATCGCAGATATACATTCCAAAAACAGTTTCTTCAAAGGTATAATTCAATAATAATCAGTTTAGACATTTAAATTACGTCATCCTCGTGCCCCACCAAATGGTATGTATAAGGCAAATCATTTTAAAATACACAGTCTGTTCGTTAAGATCTTTCGAACACTGTTTGTAGTATACACATTGAAAATTGCTAATGCAAAGTCATTAATGATAATAATTATGCTTTCTGTGAGTCAATGTAGATAATAAAAATAATAAAAATGGTAATTATAGTAATCGTATTGTATTTTCTTAGTGAGAGCCACCTGCTAAATAATGTTGAAAGCTTTGCCGTTGTTGTACCAACTTGTTAAATAATAATGAAAGTTGTTAACAAAATTAATCATCAAATGATTAGTGTTGCAATTGCAGCTTGTTAAGAATATATTGTCTGACTCATCTTTGGTAATTTCACAAACAAGTTTCCACGTGCACTGTGTAATATGGTTCTTTGTTGTGTGAATAGGTCTGAGACTAATTTTGCAACTTCAACTACAACTCTTTAACCTGACTGTTATGAAGTAGGTTGAAGTATAATTTGAAAAGCAAACAATAAATATAAGTACGCAACAAAGCAAATTCTGATCCTGTAACTGTGTTCATAAAATATGCATCTTGACTCCTGGTAATAAATGTTAAACGTAACTTCAACAATATGATAAAGAAAAGGTTCATAAATGATTTCTTGACAAGAATATGGAGTTATGACAACAATTCCTGAAATATTTCTCCCAACCGTTAACACCGTCCTTTTTTAATGGCCCACCTGTACGCAAGGATAAGCTGCCTGTGCACCTACTTTCCAAATTACTGTGAGGTATCACTAACTACGGAATTCGCGGAGGCGCCATGCGAATTCACTAACTACCGCACAAATATAGACCATGTTTGTTGTCTTCAAAGAAAAAAGTAAATTAAATACCCTATTTTTTTAGGTGAATGACCCCGTCGACACAAATACAAAGTAAGGTTGAAATATAATCCTTTATCTCACTGAAATCCATTGTCACATAAGGCAAATACAAGTTAGATAATATCTTACAATATTGTCACTTAATTTCTTACAAGTCTGTTCATTACATCTCTTCTTTCAAACCATAATTGTAGAACAAAACCATCCTTACTTTCTGGGCTTTCAAGAGCGATATTTAATTACTGCATTACTTTCTTGCTGAGTTTAACGACAAACATGGATCACAACTACGTAACAAGGACAATAATGAAATTATAATCCACCTTACCTATAATCTTCATCATGTTCCGAAAACAGATCAATTCAATTATTTTCTTTACTTCGTTACTTAAAAAGAAAACACACGAGGCAAATACATTTTAACTTCTTTCAATTACTTCTTGTAAACACTCTTCCTATTCACTTGTCTGAATCCAGGCCACAACTGCAACTGCTCAAACGCGGGACAGTGTGAACGAAAGATTGCCATCGCGGAGCCAAAGATATGAACAGAGATATTCAATTTAACATGTCTACGTTTCAATATGTACAAGCAACGTATGAGTATTTTGAAATGGTATGCTCTATACATATCCCTTGGTGGGGACTGAGAATGTCATAATTCAAATGTCCAAACTGGTTGCATATTAAAATACGTATCTGAAGTAACGGACTTTGTAGTTTATGTCTGCAATAATTCGACCAGCTAAACTCCCAATATCCACTCCAGTGACATGAATGCACGTCTAAAAATGTACATTGTGAAGAACGTAGCATTCTCTCAATACAAATAATGCCATTTCGTTCGCTGAAACTGTCTTTATTTATAATGTCGTTTCGGCATCTACCAACATCACATTTGTAGTTAAGACTGGAGGAAGGTACATTTGAATGTTATACTATATTGAGTTCCAAAATAAGTTTTAAAATACAAATAAAAGTTTTATACGGTATTTAAAATATTTTCACTCACATGACAAGCTCTGAAAACTCTGTCAAACCTTGTCCCAAGCCCGGTTGAAAAAGAAGGAAGGAAAGGAGTAACCTTGGTCCACCTGACACGGGTGTTAGTACCTTCTAAGGGTTGCTTGCAGGATAACGATGATGACCTCAACGGCACTTAAGACGGAATGAAGATCATCAGGACGACCGAACTGACGGCTGAAGGAGAGTGATATGTAAAGTCTTTTATGTAAAGATTTTTATGTAAAGCCCATAGTGGGCGGTTAAAAACGGCGTCTGTTCCATATGTTACTGGAGATCACATTTTTTCTTTATGTTAGTAGTACTGTCGCTTTACGTTCATGACGCTTGCTTTGTTTATTTGTTGTTATATCTTTGCAATTTTCAAGCAGCTGGGTTAATTTCGTTATCGCTGTCGTGCTTTTAATCATGGTTGCTCCATTATCTATTTGCACCAAAATAAGTTTTAAAATACATACAAAAGTTTTACACTGTATTTAAGAAGTTTTCATTTACTTAAAAATCTCTGAAAATCCTGCCAAGCCCCGTCCCAAGCCCTGTTGAAAAAGGAGGAAGGAAAGGAGTAACACATGTTTTTGTGGTTGGAAGGCGTATCAGGGTTCGAAATAAATCAAAGACTTTCGGTACAGTACGGAACAGTGTTTTGCCACAATGAAGTGTCTACGAATGGAGTGTAAAATTTCGAACGTGTTACGCACAATGAAGGTGTCTGACGACCGTTTATCGCCACAAATGAATAAACCGTTGAGCGTTCACGTGAAATTGTTCTCTTAGATAGACGATTAAATATTCACGAAGTGCTACATCGTCTGCAAATTAGTCACGGTTCTGCCTACGAAATCATCCACAACAGACTTAGGTTTCATAAAGTTTGTGCAAGATAGGTCCCAAAACAACTCACATTGTTGAATAAACAAACTCTCTTGGACATCAGCAAAAAACGTTTGGATCGCTATGTTAACGAAGGGGACAACTTTTTAGGAAGGATCATTACTGATAAAAAAAAAAAAAAAAACATAAATCCTTCATTACTACCGGAGAGTAAACGGCTGGGTATGGAATGGAAACATCCAAATTCGCCGTGCAAGAAAAAGTTCAAGCACCAACAGTCCGCAGGAAAACTGAGGCTTACGGTTTTTTGGGACGCACAAGGTAAAGTAATGGAAAATTAAGGGAAACGGGGCACAACAATGAATAGTGTACGTTACAGTGAGATAGTTACTACCAGGCTAAAGCCTACACATCGAAGCAAACGTCGAGGATTGTTGTCAAAAGGTGCGTGGTTGTTGCACGACAATGATCGTCCGCATACTGCTGCCCACAGTGCTGAAACGCCCCAGAAACTGAAATTTGAAGTACTGGATCCATTGGCGGACTAAGGATGCCGCGGCGGATTAGCCGTGCGTAATGGAGCACCGTGTTGCGGTGAGCGCGGCCTTCTGCCGTCGCGGGTTCGATTCCCCCCACCGGAATTCGTGCGTTAGTCGTAGCTCGCAGCTCAACCGAGAACCTTCTTTTATTTGGGCATCAGGGAGCTTGTACAACGATGGACCAAGTGCGTTGAAACGCAAGGAGACTATGTCGAAAAATGGTGTTCTTGTTAGTTAGGTATTTGATTACAATAAAATTTTATAACTACTTTGCGGGTAATAATTGACTTATCCTCGTATAACCTAAACTCTTGAACTAAAATACATGCAAAGTTTCAATTCTCTTTCCCCAACTAAACTGTAACTTACGCCATGATTCTACATTCCTGGCCATTAAAATTGCTACACCACGAAGATGACGTGCTACAGACGCGACATTTAACCGACAGGAAGAAGATTCTGTGATATGCAAATGATTAGCTTTTCACATCATTAACACAAGGCTGGCGCTGGTGGTGACACTTAGAACATGCTCACATGCGGAAAGTTTCCATCCGATTTCTCATACACAGACAGCAGTTGACCGGCGTTGCCTGGTGAAACGTTGTTGTGATTCCTCGTGTAAGGGGGAGGAATGCGTACCATGACGTTTCCGACTTTGATAAAGGTCGGATTGTTGCCCATCGGATGCACACATAGCCGGCCGCGGTGGCCGAGGTGACTGAGGCGCTCCAGTCACGGTCAGCACGGCCACTACGGTCGGGGGTTCGAATCCCCCCTCGGGCATGGATATTTGTGCCGTCCTAGTTTGTAAGTAGTTCATAAGTAGTTTGTAAGTTTAGGGACTGATGACCCCGTAGTTAAGTCCCATAAGCTTAACAAACATTTGAACATTTTTTTTTTTTTTGATGCACACATACATAAATATAATTTATGAATATATATTATATTGATGCATCACATACATACATATCATTTGCTCACACTGGCGCTAGTGTGGAGCTTTGTCTAGAAAATTATTATTCTACTTCTTCGATCATTTTCATTTATAAAAGAATGGAATATCTTTAATTAATTACAATGGAAAATATTTATATATATATAATTAATGATTGAAACGTACACAAATCATATTAATGAAAAAAAATGGTTTCAACTATCGGTGTATTTAGTAAGTGCAATCGTTAATAATTACAGCCGAAAAGGCACTCCAATTTTAGGTACAAAATGTTCTCTAATTGACAGGAAGTAGTGGTTATGTAAGTGCCACTTTCTCCTTAGTACTTCCTGGTTTCCACAGAATGAAGCTGACACATTTACGTTACTTTTCATGTTATTTTCATTCAATAATATGAGTGATTTTCCCTTAAGGTGTGACATAAAGTTATTAATGCGTGTTTTCGAGTCCAGGAAAGTTGTTCTAAGTGCAAACTGCTACTAACCTCTTCTTTTACGTTGCGATTTTTCTAGTCTACAAAGAACTGGATCACTAAAGAAGCTTTCCAAAATGTTGTCATTTCTGGGGACCGAAAATCTCATTTGTACACATATGCATGGTTTCCGAAAGCAATGGTCATGTGAAACACAACTTTCGCTATTCAAAAAATGTTAAAATGTTTTAAATCTATGGGATTACTATTATGGTGATCAGTTCCTAGACTTACATCTACCTCAACTAACTTACGTTAAAGGACAACAAATGCCCGAGGGAGGACTCTAACCTCCGACGGCGAGCAGTGGCGAGCTCTACAGCAAGGCGCATTGGAACGCTCGGCCACTCTACCGCGGCTCCCGTGCTGTTGATCGACTAGATCGAGGGGGCAGGATACCAGCTAGACGCAGTTTTTTCATGACTTCCGCAAGGTATTCGATACCGTTCCGCACCGTCGCCTGACGAACAACGTGCGACCTTATGGAAGATCAGACCAAGTGTGTGATTGGATTGAGGCGTTCATAGCTATCAGAAAGCAGGATGTCCTCAACGAAGAGAAGTCTTCAGACGTTAACGTGATCTCAGGCGTGCCCCGGGTGTGTGTTACAGCAACGTTGCTTCTCACAGATAAGGGTCGGTTTGAAATGAAATGGCCATATAAAATCAACCGTGGGTAAGGCAGTCAACAGACTGAAGTCATTGGAAGAATACTCAGGAAGTGTAGCCTGTCACAAAGGAAGTAGGATTCAAAACCCTCGTACGGCCAACGCTTGACTATTGCTCATCAGAGTGGAATCCGTACTTGGTAGGGTTAATAGAAGATATAGAGACGATCCAACGGAGAGCAGCACGTTTCGTTACGGGCTCATTTAATAACGCGGAAGCGCCACAGAGAGGATTAGCGAACTCCAGTGGCAGACGCTGCAAGAGAGACGTTCTGTATCACGATAAGGGCTTCTGAAATGGTTCCGAGAGCGTACGTTTCTTGATGAGTCAACCAAAATATTGCTTCCTAGGATTAGAGAGATTAGGCCCACACTAAGATACACACGCAGTCATTTTCCCGGCGAACCACATACGATTGCAATAGGAAGAGGTGGCAATCGTACGTACTGTGACTTGCTGAGTATGATGTAGACATAGAAGTAGAATTGCGTAAATAAATCCGCCTCAGTGATACATTTTATTGGTGACGACCTGAAACTGCTCATGCTGTACTGTGATTTGTTTCATATTAAATGGAAAAGAAAGAAAAGAAAAAGAAAACGTTTCTAATACGTGTCATTCCACAATACAGTGAGATTGGGAACTGGATACACATCTTACGTTCCCTGCTCTCTCTGTTTCTCTCTCTCTCTGTTGCAGCCTCCCCCCTCCCCCCGGGTCTCTCACTGTCTGCCTCCTCGGTCTCCTCTCTTTGTCCAACTCTCCTTCTTCCTCGCCCCTCATGCCTCCTCACCCTATACCTTTCCATCGGGGAGATATTCACCGACTGCCCCTCCATGACTCTTCGTCTTCCCTTTGTGCAGATCCACCTCCATCCCCGTCTTTCTGTTCATCTCTAACTCCTCCCTTTTCTTGTCCATCTCCTCACCACTCTCTCAGCTACACTGCGCTCCCCTCTCATACCACTCTCTTATGTAGAGTCTTGTTTAGTGATACGTTCAAAATCTGAAAATAACTCTTGACCAAATGCTTCGGAATTTTGACAAAATTTTGCACTGGAATACCTGCGTGTTTTTATGTACTAATTGTTTTTAAATATACGTCACGCATGAAATTGTATTAATTTCAAAATGGGAAAATATTGTTACAAAAATCTCTGAAATTACATATGTATAGTGTATATAATTTGTATCACATATCAATGAAATAGGTATCTACAAATAAACCTGTTTTAGAACGCGAGTTTGTCAGAAATGAACATTTACATTTTATCATCCCCACTTATTATGTATATATTTAATACATACAATATGACATTCTAGTCGGTACTTAAAACATGTTCGAAATTGAATGCAAATTTGTGTAGAAATTTTAACACAATCTTTGAAGTATTTTCTGAGATTTGAGATTCTGAACACATGAACATTTAGAATAGTCCTTATAAAGAAAATTTCTTAACAACCAATCTCCTAAAGTACTTTACAGAATACCTAGAAACTTTTACACAACGTAACCCTACAATATATGCATGTTTTCATTTAACTAATTTTTAATATCCAATACTCAAAACAATTAGGGGATCAGGTGAGTTAACAAACACAATACACATATGGTAACGTGATTTATTCAAATGCATTTGTTATTTGTGAGCGACACACCACGATAGTTTGCTGTCTCAACTCTTTACTTGAAGTTTACATGGGATTTACCTACAGCGTTGCACCATGGGACTGTTATAATAGCGAAAAAGCCAATCTCGTTGCCCTCTAATATGGTGTGTGATCACCTCGGACGGTCAGTACAGTTGCACACCTGCGGGGCATGGACAGTATGAGGTTATCAATCAGCTGTTGAACTGTATTTGGCCATTACTCCATGAGTGCAACATACAGCTCGGCAACCGTTGTGGGAGTTGCTGGTCTGGCTGCAAAGCGTCTTCCAAGTGCATCGATACATGCTCAATTGTATTTAAGTCCGGTAAACAAGCTGGCCACTCCATTCGTTCATTTCCCTCACCTTGAACTTGTTGTCCACCAGTGCAGCTCTGTGAGGACGAGCGATATCGTCAACCAGAAGAAACCCATCTCCTGTGGCACCAACGTGGGGCACAACAAAAGGTTCGAAGTTTCTCGTTTCTGTACATCTGAGTAGTCATAGCGCCATTCTGAACGACATAGAAGTCCATACGACCGCCAATACTGACTAGTGCCCACACCATTCGTCCACCATCATGATACGGTGATGTTTCCTGCGCACATACAAGATTGTTCCACGTTCTCTCCAGATGAGAGAGAGATGATTATCAGGCTGAACAAAAACTTAAATATGTTTGTCTCTCTTGGTAGAATGTGCCCTTCATGCCGGCTTACGTGAACGCGATCTTTTTTGGACGTTGTAGAAAAGCGGGACTCTTCATTGAACACGATATGACGTCACTCTCTCCATGCGTCCTGGTCGTGGCACCTCTTCAAGCGGCGGAATTGGCGGTCTGTGGTCAAAGGGAGTCGAAGTGGTATAACACATTCATTGCAACAGCGAGTCTCTGTGACATCTTAATGGTCCACGAGTGTGGTAACTGCATGATATAACGTTCGAGCACTAAAACGAAGTGTTCTTTGTCAAATGCATTAACTTAATTGATGGGTAATCAAATATATTTACGAGCTGTTGCCTGTGTTTCGTACTGTACATTAGTGTATTGCTTGACTGTTTGTCTCGCGGCAGTTGGCTGGACCAACTTCGCAACAACAGGGGCGGTGGCGTCACAAATGCACTTTGGTGCTTGTTGTACACATTATGAAGCCGTGTAATCATTTACTCAGATCAGTGATATGGATAAAGCCCGAAACTGGATAATATTGGAATCACTGTCTAGGTGCATCACTTTTTCCGGCATATAGGGTGACCCTAAAATATATGTCGCAATGGAAAATGCAGATAGAGGTGACCGAAATGAGTAGATTTCGTAAAGAGGGTATGGTCGGTAATGATATATTATGGCGCTACAGTGTGCAGAATTATGAAAGAAAGGAAACTCAAAAGGGGAGTAAAGATTAGAATTTTATTTATTGTTAGTTTACCACAGGTGCTCGAAATAGCGGCCTACAACAACGGTACACGATTCACATGGACGGAGCATGGATCGGCGTACGTTAAGAAAAGGTATCAGGCATGTCGACCACATGTCCAACATCAACAGATACGCAGGCAACTAGATATTTTCCGATGAGATAGGACTCTCATCAGACGCCAGGAGTTCTACGATATCTTATAATGCCAGCCCAACGCCTGGAAGCGTAAAACCATTCACTCGAGCGTAACTCCCGTTGAAGACGCTCGAATTTTCAACGAGCCATATGATGCCTATCCGGATATCGCTCAATGTTGATCCATTGAGCAGCCAATCCTTTTCCTTGTGCAGGTCCATACATGAAATGCATGTCAACCAGGCGCTTGTAAACTGTGCAAGCTTCAGTGCCATCTACAGGCTCAAGGCGTCATTAACGTAGAAAGAAATCTGCTTATTTCGGTCCCTCCACCGGCCATATTATTTTTGACATACATTTTAGGGCTACCCTGTACGTGGTGTCTCCTTTTTCAGACATTTCCAAAACAAAAGAAAAAAATGCTAGCCAAAAAGTTTCGTATCAATTTAAAAACCCTGAGACGGTTTTTCGTCTCAAATATATCCATAACATTTAAGATGAAGGTGAAGCAAAAAAAAAAAAAATTAAAATTTATTATACGACCGGGTATCGAACTCAGACATCCGTACTTACTAGGCAGTCGTCTTACCATTTTTTTTTTTTTTTTTTTTTTTTGTTCTCTGGGTAGTTCTCTTCGTTGCGGACGCTGATCGTTTTTGTTCGAGGTTGTTCGTTGAATGTTTGGCTCAGCTTTTTTTATTACAGAGGGCGTGGAGCCCTCTGACCGGGCGCGCTGAGCCACGGCGCCCGGCATTAGACCACCGCACGACTAACCTATACAACGCCTCGGAATAGTGCATGTTTATTTATTTATTTACCCTTGTTGCCGACCAGCTGCCTTTGGGTATATAGCTGGTCATGATTACAGAAACTATGTGATACATTTATGCGACTGTTTTCTTTAAAGGCAACTTAAAAACATTTTAAGAAGAGAATAATAGAAGATAGGAAAGATTGGTTTGAGTGACAGTCTGAAGAATAAGAGTGGAAAGTCGAGGGTGGATGGCCTCGGAATTTACTTCGAGCCCTGCCATCCTGGAGTTTTCTCATTTGGAGACTCCTATGATGGGCTATATCTGCAGGTTACATTTCGCATGTGTTTATATCGTCCTCTGTGTCAGGGCTGTCATCTGCGGTGTAATTTGTACTGTTTACGCTTTCAGTGTGTGATTCATCATAAGTGTTTTGTCTTCTGCTGTGGGCGTTTCGTGTTGCACTTCGTCTTACGTTCTGTATGTACTCGTCTTTCTTTCGTAGTGAGACTTCGTCCGTCAGCCTGTTTATTATGTCCCATCCGTTCTTATCTCGTATTAGTTCGTTTAGGTCTTTAGTCGTGTCAAACATAGTGTGAGTGTGTGTTTTGTAAAGCTGACGGTGTATGACAGTGTGTTCTGGAGTCCCAATTTCTCCACACGTACAGCATGGATTGTCACTGAGACCCATACGTGTGAGGTGTGTGGGGTAGGGACCGTGTCCCGTTAGGAAGTGGATCATACCCCGGCTGGGATTGATATGATCCATACGAAGACGTTCCCTTATATTCGGGAAAAAGTCATAGACACATTTTCCTTTCTCACAGTTTTCCCATTCCCTTTGCCATGTGTCCATTCTCCATTTAATTAGTTGCCTCCGTTATGTTATCTCTTGTCCAACAATTTCGTGGACCTTGTCGTATTTCCCCGCCTTCGGTCAGTACATAGCAGCTCTTAGTAGTATGGTAAGGTCTATTGTTGGTATCCCCAGTACCACGCAGAGTGTACTGTATGTACGACTTCCCTCCATGTCACAAACTTTAATTCAGCTACCTTGTTCCATAGATAATTGCCACTACTGCCAAGGCTCTCCATGCAACTGAATAGCACCCCGGCAATAGACTTTAGTGGAACATTCCTTTTAGGATGATATAAATACCAATTTAAATATAAATTAAGAAACCCTGAGAAAGTTTTTCGTCTGAAATATGTCTATGCTATTCCGCTGCATGGAGAGCCTTGGCAGTAATGGCAATTATCTGTGGAACAAGAAAGCTAAATTAAAGTTTGTGACGTGGAGGGAAGTTGTACATAGACTATTCCGAGGTACCTTATCCGTTAGTGGTGCTGTGGTCTAACAACAAACTACGAGAAACCTCAAGATATATCGAGAACTACGCAAAATGTTTAAACAACACTATGAACGAACGATTACTGTACTAAGGTAAAATAAATGATTCTGACTGGAAGAATGGATGTTTTAGACATTTTTCGAATTGATTGCGTCTCGAGAGGACTACCGATATATATAGATACATATATATAACTCATTGCTCATGAAGGAAAAATCATGAAAGACTACTTTTCAATTTATTATAACCATGAAGCTTATGGCTCGTGGGTAGTTCTGCGGAGATGAGAGAAGACGACTTGATTGTACGACTGGTGGCAAACAAAATGAAAGAACAGAACGGCTCAGGATTGATAGAGAAAAGGAAGCTTAGCACTACACTTTCGAGAAGACGATCTCCGTCAGGGCAACCGCTGAAACGAAGTGAAATGGAACTAACAGCAAGTTACTTTCTTTATTTATCATTCTTAGTAAGTTTTTATTTTCAACACAGAAAACGTCGATTACAATACTTTTCATTTCCTCTCTAAAAGCGGAAATCGCAAAGAAAACTGCTATTCACCACATCAACATGTAAAAGAAGAAGATAGTTCAATTTTCACAGTAGGCCGAGAGAAACCGAAGCCGATGAAGGCGATTTTGGTGTGCGGAAGGACGGGTTGAAGGGGAGGAAGGAGACCAGAAATAAATAAATAAATAAATATGTAAAATTTTACGACCCTTTTCGCCGGGCTCCAGTACTTATGTTGGCAACAGATGAACAATGAAGTGTAGAACTGCGGTAATATTTTTCACGAGCTACAGAGTAAATGTTATTGCTTCTCGTTTCGCTCGCAGCAAAATTAATACTGTACCTGCTCTATGGTTGACAGGTTATTGTATGTACCCTTGTCCGTTCAGAAAAAAAATAATATTCGTTTTAATTGAAGTTGACAGGAAAAAAATTAATTGGTCATCTGAAATGTTCAAATGTTTGTTAAGTTTATGGGACTTAACTACGGGGTCATCAGTCCCTAAACTTACAAACTACTTATGCACTACTTACGAACTAAGACGGCACAAATATCAATGCCCGAGGGGGGATTCGAACCCCCGACCGTAGTGGCCGTGCAGACCGTGACTGAAGCGCCTCAGTCCCCTCGGCCACCGCGGCCGGCAAATGGTCATATGAGTTGCCGTCATTACCATTGGTGCCAACATAAGCACTGCAGCCCGGCGAGAAGCGTCGCGCCGGCCGCGGTGGCCGAGGAGACTGAGGCGCTCCAGTCACGGTCTGCGCGGCCACTACGGTCGGGGGTTCGAATCCCCCCTCGGGCATGGATATTTGTGCCGTCCTAGTTTGTAAATAGTTCATAAGTAGTTTGTAAGTTTAGGGACTGATGACCCCGTAGTTAAGTCCCATAAACAATACAAACATTTGAACATTTGAGAAGCGTCGTACAATTTAACCAAATAAATAAATAAATAAAACGTTAAGAAGTTTGCCTAGTAAGCATGGAGATCTGGGTTAGATTCCCGGCTGCATCACAAACTTTAATTCGTTGCTTCACCTTAATCTTCAAAAACTTTCGTATGTAGCTACGTCGCACATACCAGTGTCGACGCGACAGCCCACCTCCGCCTGGTCACATTTATTTTGGGACGGTGCAGCGAGTACTGGCGCGCAGCCGCGGCCCACGCGCCCGGTTGGACCGCAGTATCTGTCCCGCATCGCGCACTCGCCACTAAATCACGCCGGCCGGCTTTTGTCACGTTGTAATTACGGCGGCGGCCGTATCGCGGCGCTGATCGCGCCTCCCCGCGCCTGCGCGTGTCAGGAGGTTAGGGCGCGCGGCGATACACATCCACATGCGAGCGCGGCCCCAGGTGCGGTAATTAACTCGGTTACCCGGCAACGTACGACTCCGTCTCGCCGGCGCGGCGCGGCGAGCCGAAACAAAAACGAGGCGACCGCCGGCCGTCGGCCGTCCACCGCACACCGGTTTCCTGCCGCCCGCTGCGGTGCCGTCCGGCCGTCGCGCCGGAGGCGTCGGGCGGCGCAGGCGAGACCCGCTGGCCGCGCTTGTCACGGCTGCGCGCTCGCTGTAAGCTGAAGCAACGCCGCCTAGGCCTCACAGCTGACCCGCGGCCAACGGGAAATACGGGCCTGAGCGCGCACTTCATGCGACGTAAGCAAGGTAGTTCCGTGCCGGCGCGATCGCTAGCTCAGTGGCTGCCCGCTATGACGCAGTGGGCAGTGCCCCAGCGGCCGGCCAATAGGCTAGCGATCGCGCCGGCTCGGAACTACCTTGCTTACGTGGCAAGACGAATACGCTGAGGCCTGTCTTTCTCGTAGGCCTCGCGGCCTCTCCGTGTGACGCAGTGTAACATTTCTAGTTTACAGCCATCATATTAAGATCTGAGAATTGCTTCGGTACAGTAGGTTAAAACCAGCAGGCGATAGATGGTAGAAGCTGGTGAGAACCACGACAGGAGCTACCATTGGGTCCGGGTCCCATGGAAAACAGCAGTGGCAAGTTTCCCCGACTTCTAGGGAAATCCTCGAGCTGCAGGCAATGGACACCGATTGGCTGTATTAGTGGCGGTCACTCACCAAAACACGAGTATATTTTTATTAAAACCTAATAAACTAATTATTTATTACATGTCAAATTCAAGTTAGAAAGCATGTCAAAGCCAAACTATGCCCTGGCTAGCAAACATATATTAACTAATGAAAAATTAATAAACCAAAACACATATGTAAGACTGGCGATGCACAGTGGCCATGTTTGCGCGCCAAATTGCGGAGTGGAGGCAGCCTTGCAATCGAGCGGCCACATTTCAGTCCGGAACACGCATTCGTAGGAGCAACATGTACCTCTCGCATATGTCGGCTGGTCATAAGACATAGATTTATATTAAAACAATGCAAAATAACAAAATATTGAAATTCCAGTTAAGACAATGTGTATCAAGTGTATATTTATCTGCGGTTTTCTACTTTTCTGCATTCTTTAAATAAATTAACTGGCACCTCAAGAACTTCAGTGTTATTCTGTATTTAGATGAGTTCCCGCCAGTAGTTTAATAATTTCAACCTCACTTCACGATCTTCGAGCTGTGTGCTATCATCTGCGTGGGGACGACAGCTATTGAAGACGTCAGGTTGGTGAACTTTAAGAGATTCTACTCTTCACACGGTGCAGTGGGGAGTAACTACAACCCGCCAACACTGTTATTGCGGTACAAACGCAAACTGTTGTGCGTCATTCATGGCAGCATGGAGGAGGATTATCCGTAAACCCGTTTCTATAAAAGATGGCTGAGGACCGAAGTTGTTCAATTTGAATAAAGGTAATTTGGAAGAACGAATGTGGACGATATATATCGAAAGAGGGAGAAATATCGATTGTGTATACAACAAGAATACTACCAATAACAAAAGACAAACGAGATACATGTTAACGTCGCCACCGATAGAAACGACTGCCGGTTGTACTCGTAGATTTAGCCCTGGGAAACCCTTTTGTTTTGGTAATTGAATATCCAGATACCTATCTCTCGTTAGTATGTAATAGCAGAAAAACCATTTGCATACAGCTATTGTTATACCTACAGGCTACATATCTGTTGGAACGTGATTCAAAATTTGCTGCAATATTAATGAAGTCAAGTCTATAAAATACTTTGTTCCAAACCTAAAGTCTTTTCGACACGACACAAGAATAGTAAAATGTAAATTATGTTACAAAAATACTTTGCTACACCAAACGATTCACGCATAGCACTAATAAACTTCAAAATGTTCAAATGTTTGTTAAGTTTAAGGGACTTATCTGCGGGGTCATCAACCCCTAAACTTACTAACTACTTATGAACTAAGCAATGCAATGCAGCTGTGTGAATGGGATAAGGTGGACAGACTAACATTTAGATCTATGGAACTTGGTGCAGAAGCGGAGTGCAATAGGCAGAAGAAGAAGTTTGATCATTTACAACTTAGACGGGACGCTCCAATTACAGATAATGCCAACATAATGATTAATTTGTCCGGGGAGGAACTGTCGAGAGAAGAAATTTCTGTTCTCTCGAAAGGAGGAAATTTTGCAGTCACTCCATCAAAGATTCCCACGAAAGATATTGTTGCCAATATAGAGGCAGGGATTCAAATGTTATCACCACATTCTGCCGATGAAATTAGGATGGAAACTGCCAGGATTCTACGTAAAGCTAAACCACTTAGTAGCAATTTGTCCCAAGCAGAACGAAAAGCATTGCGGGACATCAATAAGGACAGGAATATTACCGTACTTTCTGCTGATAAGGGTAATGCTAAAACAGAGGTGATATCGGGCGTTCCACAGGGTAGTGTTATTGGTACTCCGCTGTTCCTTATTTACCTAAACGATTTAGGGGAAAATCTAAGTAGCTCTCATAGGTTGTTTGTAGATGACGCCGTCATTTACCGTCTAGTAAAATCATCTGAAGATCAAAACCAACTGCAGAACGATCTGAATAAGATATCAGTATTGTGTGGAAATTGGCAATTGACTCTAAATAATGAGAAGTGTGACGTCGTCCACATGAGTACGAAAAGAAATCCGTTAAACTTTGTTTACAAGGTAAATCAAAAGTGAAGGCCGTAAGCTCCACAAAATACCCCGGAATTACTATTACTTCAGAGTTAAATTGAAAAGAACACGCAGATAACGTCGTGGGAAAGGCGAACAAGAGACTGCGATTTATTGGCAGAACCCTTAAAACATGCAACAGAACTACAAAAGAAACTTTCTACACTACGCTTGTCCGACCATTTTTGGAATATTGTTGCTCAGTGTGGAATCCTTATCAGGTGGGTTTGACGGAGGACATCGAAAGAGACCAAAGACGGGCAGCTTGTTTCGTATTGTCACGATACAGGGGAGACAGCGTTACGGAAATGATACAGGATCTGGGGTGGGAATCATTACGACAACGGCGCTTATCGCTGCGACGTGGGCTACTTGCGAATCTCCAATCGCCAACATTCTCCTCCGAATGCGAAAATATATTGTTGACTCCCACTTACATAGATAGAAATAATCATCAGAAGAAAATACGAGAAATCAGAGCTCGAACAGAGAGATTCAGGTGTTCTTTCTTCCCGCGCGCTATTCGAGAATGGAATGGAAGATAAATTGTATAATGGTGGTTCGATGAACCTTCTGCCAGACATTTAAATGTGATTTGCAGAGTATCCCGTGTAGATGTAGATGTTTGCTTTCACCACGTCATTGCGTCAGCACCTCTCAAGGGATCGTGACGTTATAGGCTGGACCCTAGACAACCGTCATTGTATCAGATGAGTCGATATTCCAGTAGGTGTGGGAACTGATGGCCCGGTTTGAGTGTGGCGCAGATCCCAGGAAGCCTTAGTTCCTACAGTCCGCTTCACGTAGGAAGGCGGCCCAGTGTACAGCCGCTCTGCGTTTCCCACTCCATTTCCGCAATGGCAGCCAATAAGATTCATCCTCTTAGGGTCGTGGCCAACCACGAGTTACGAATTTTCTCTCCCGCAGGCTCTCCTGTCGACACTCGGCTGTAGCTCCTCCACTCCACACTTCGCCTATCACTCCGCCATTAGGCACGGAAGCGCGTTCCTACATGACGCCCACTGTAGTGGTCAACAAAGCCCTCAACAAATTGCTGATGACTCCAAAATGGCGAGGGCTTTTATGGAGCCATCTCAGACGTAACGTTTATGCAGATCCCACTCCAGATGTGGAGATACTGGAGCGATTGACAGTGCCGGCCGCGGTGGCCGAGGAGACTAAGGCGCTCCAGTCACGGTCTTCACGGCCACTACGGTCGGGGGTTCGAATCCCCCCTCGGGCATGGATATTTGTGCCGTCCTAGTTTGTAAGTAGTTCATAAGTAGTTTGTAAGTTTAGGGACTGATGACCCCGTAGTTAAGTCCCATAGACTTTACAAACATTTGAACATTTAGCAATTGACAGTCATGGTGTCCTTTACACCCCTCCTATGGACAAACTAGCTTTTATTCACCGAGATAACGCTATTCTATGCATAATGACAAGCAGAGATATAGGTGGCGACAGTACCATGTACTTATGATGTAAATTGGTTGTGCATTGGTAGAGCTGTCATTTGAAAGACTAATTTTCATGTGAGATAGATTCACCATGTCGACGAATTTAAATGTAGAATGACAATTTGGGCTAAATTTACGTACCCCTTCATTTCGAAAATCATTATACTAAATTCAATATTTTGAGATACACAGTGTCAAGAGTGTGCCGGGAAAACCAAATTTCAGACATTAACTTTCACTGCAGTCACCGCAGTGACCGATAGCCTGCTCTTAACCCAGTTGATCCTACAATCCTTCCTGAAGAATTATATGCATATGAATATTAGAATTTATATTATTTTGAGGTTGCGGAATATTTTCCAACAATGAAACATAAGATTGAGGTTCATTGTTGGCACAGTTGAGCTAAAGAGAGTAATATTGGTGTCACAGTCATCTGTATTGTGCTTAGAAAATCACTCTTCAGTAACAATGGTTGGATGAAGAAACTTTATCATAAATGTTTATTATTTACATTATGTTATTAACATTTTAAATTGTTTATGTTTTATATGATTGTGATTCCTTCGAAACTGTTCAGATGTGGCCTGGCAGATGAGCATGTGTGAGACAGGAGATGTTACGCTGCATACATGCATTCTTTGGGACATATGGATACCATTTTCTTCACACCAGTCTACTGCAACCTGCTTGCATGGAACAGCGGATGTTAGGCCGCAGTCTCTGTAACAAAGTATGGTCTCACAAATGGTTTCTAGCGTGGCAGTGACGCATTTCGAGACATAAGTTCATCAGAGCTTCATCGTTCACTATCCTCATCTCGATTATTCCGCAAAGTTAGTACACGGTGAAAAATATCGCCCTTAAGATATATTCCGGTTCACACCTGTAGATCAGTAATGTCACTGTGGCATCTTGAGCAACGACGAGATCTCACCAGCTGCCTTGCAGCGCACGCAACGGCCAAAGCGCTTACACCTGCCGCAGGAAGCAGCGGTCGGCATGGGATGCTCCGCACTTACCGTCACTTCTCGCCGACGGACCGTCAGTCCGCCACCGGGACTCGTCCGAGCCACAGGCGGGGTGGAGGCTACGCCCCGAGTCCGCACGCGATCCTTAAAGAGCCTCATAAAATGGCCGCATCCTCTACGCTACCATTACAGTCAAAAGACCTTGTATGGAAGAGAGTCGGACGTGCATTAGCATGTCTTACACGAGCTGCTTCGGACTTTCCGTTTCGACTGAAATTACCCAGCTACGATGCAACGTACAGGCTGGATTGGGTGCTATTGCACCTGTCTGGGGTCGGTTTAAACAACTCTTTGTATCGCGTCTGATTTAAAGGTTTTAATGATGTAGGTTGCCTGAAGTCTTCGAATTACTTACGATTGTAATTGTTACTTGATGCAAGAATTAAGTAATTACTGAGAGAGTATCTTCTAGAGTGATTGAAATGACCTTTCCTTCTGTTATACACACGCACAACATTTTGATCGTGATCAGTTAATCGTGATCTATAATGGTACAGCACGGTTGAGTCGTTCTCAGTATTTTTCGATACCATGACTCACTTACGACATTTGCGATAGCATCTATTTTCGGTTAAAATTCTACATATAGTTGTATTTGTGACATCCTTAAGAGGAATCTTAAATTAAGCAATGCATTAAATCATTATATAAAAAGTTTAAATTTTTTTTTAAAGTTATTTTCTACTAGTAAGATAACCGGATTAGCCCAGTAATTTATTTGTTTTAGTCTTCTGCTAATACACCTCCTTTTCCCTCATTTTTCTGTCCATCTGCTCCTCCTCTCCTCCTGATAGGAACGTTGGTACTTCTTATTCACAACTAGCTGTACCCACCGCTGTTTCGCATGCGTAGGCTGTTTGGTCTGCACCATTTGTTTCTTTTTAATCCTGACGAAGAATCCATATATTAAGTTTCGTAGTTATAGCTTGAAATTTAACAGCACCAAAATTGGCTTGGTAGCAACGTATTTTCCAAAAATGTTTCATCCCCTATTTCACCCCCTAATTGATTAATTTTCTGAAAATATCGAAACACGTGTCTTTTTAATTCTGACCAAGAAAACATATACCAATTTTTGTGGTTGTAGCTTCAAAATTGCCTTATTAGTACAAAATTTTTGAAAAACATCCCCTCTCCAATTTAACCCCCTTGATGGTTGAAGATTCCTCTTACACCGAAATATGTTTTTTTTTTTTTTTTTTTTTTTTTTTTTTTTTTTTTTTTTTTTTTTTTTTTTTTTTTTTTATTCTAACGAACAACACAATACAAATTTTTGTAGCTATAGCTTCAAAATCGTCTTAACAATGTGTTTTCAAAAAGAATTTTTGATCCCCTCTTTTAGCCCCTTAGTTGTTGAATTTCCAAAAATACCAAAACACCTGTCTTTTTAATCCTGATCAAGAGTCCATAACCTAAGTTTCGTAGTTATAGCTTGAAATTTGAGTTAACAGCAACATATTTTTGAAAATCAATTTTTTGCGTCCTCTATTTTACCCCCTTATTAGTTGAATTTCAAAAAATGCCGAAACACGTGTCTTTTAAATTCGAATCCCGAATCCAAATCCGAAAATTTGTAGTTGTAACTTCAAAATTGCCTAAATAGCAATATATTTTCGAAAAACACCCTCTCTCCAATTTTACCCCGTTGATGGTTGAATTTCCAAAAATACCGAAACACGTATTTTGTAACGTCTAACCAACTATGCAGATATCAGTTTTTGCAGCTCTAGCTTCAAAATTGTATCAATAGCAACGTGTTTTCAAAAAGAATTTTTGATCCTCTATTTAACCCTCTTACTTGTTGAATTTCCAAAAATTGTAAAAATCATGGATTTTTAATCCTAACCAAGATTCTATATCCGAAGTTTCGTAGTTGTAGCTTAAAATTTCAGCTAACAGCAACAAATTTTTGAAAATGAATGTTTTGCGTCATCTATTTTACCCCCTTATTTGTCGAATTTCAAAAAATGCCGAAACACTTGTCTTGTAAATTAGAACCCTGAATTAAAATCCGAAATTTTGTAGTTCTAGCTTCAAAATTGCCTAAATAGCTACGTATTTTCAAAAAAAACCTTTCATCCCCTATTTCACCCCATTACGGACGGAATATCGAAAAATCGCTTATTAAATGACGCCTACAGAGTAAGATCAACACCCTCCACAAATTTCAAGTTTCTATCTTGAGTGGTTTGGGTTGGGCGATGATGAGTCAGTCAATCAGTCACTCAATCTGGACACTTCCTTTTATATATAGAGATAACCTTTCTTCATTATGTATTTATTCCAGCCTCTCCTTAGTCTGTTTTATCCTTTCCCCTCTTTCTATGTTCACCTACTCAAAACCTCCACTCCGCGCTACATCTGTTTGCTTTTTCATGCTCTTCTTGCTATTCAGTAATTCAAAACAGTCCTCCAGATTTGTGCGCTCAGTTAGTGATTTAATAACTAGAAATTTCAGATAAAGCCAACATAATTTAGTCTGGGATGAGGTATTTAAAATATGAAATATTTCATGATACATTTGTAAAGATATTTGAAAACTGTTTCCCAAAGAAAATAGTTAAAATTAATTGTAAGAAACCGTGAAAAAAACCATGGTTTACTAAACGGTTAAACATATCTTGCAACTGCAAGAAAAGTAATGATCCAGAAACAGTCAAATATTATAAAACCTACTGTGCTACATGAAGAAAAGTTATTAAGAAATACAGAAGATTGTGTGTCATGTCTGAGATTAGTTCATCTCATAATAAAACTATAATAATTGAGAATATTATTAAAGGGAAACGTGGCAAACAAGAGCAGAGAAAGACGGTATTATAAGTAAATGATAAGTTTACTAACAAAAAGTCAGAAGTTGAAAACTTTTTTAATGATAACATTTTAAAGGTTGTGGAATAAATAGGCTCTAAATATTCATTAGAGGTAGCAGGGAAGTTACTGGAAGAGGCCATAACTACACAATTTGATACAATTAAAATTCCACCACTTGTCCCTGTGATATTAGGAAAATGGTAAGCCGGCCGCGGTGGCCGAGGAGACTGAGGCTGTCAAGTCACGGTCTGCACGGCCACTACGGTCGGGGGTTCGAATCCTCCCTCGGGCATGGATATTTGTGTCGTCCTAGTTCGTAAGTAGTTTGTAAGTTTAGGGACTGATGACCCCGTAGTTAAGTCCCATAAAGTATACAAACATTTGAACAATTTTTTGAAAATGGTAACCTCTCAGAAGACTAAAAGCTTGTTTGCAAGAGATAAGTAGGATTCTTAGCCACATATGTAACAGCTCTCTAAAGCAGGGTACATTCTCTGATAGTCTGAAATATGTTATTGTTAAATCATTACATAAGAAAACAGGATACGTCTGATGTCAACAACTACCACCCAATCTCACTTCTGATCGAGTTATCCAAAAATTTTGAAAATATAGTGTACTCTCCAGTAAATATTAATAAAAATAAAGTTATAATCAAATGTCAGTTTGGTATTCAGAAAAGCTTTCCAACATAAAATGTAATAATTGTATCCTTTCACTGATGAGATACTAAAATGCTCTGAATAACTGGACATTACCCACCGGGTTGTTTTTTTTTTTTTTTTTTTTTTTTTTAAAGGCATCTCAATATGTAAATCACTGACTTCTTCTAGATAAGATTAGGTATTGTTGTATGATTAGGGCAGTGCATAGTTTCAAAAAAAAAAAAAAAAAGTTCAAATGTTTGCAGAACTTATGGGGTCATCAGTCCCTAAGCTTACAAACTACTTATGAACTAGCTAAGACTAAGGACGGCACAAATATCCATGCCCGAGGGGGGATTCGAACCCCCGGCCGTAGTGACCGTGCAGACCGTGACTGGAGCGCCTCAGTCCCGTCGGGCACCGCGGCCGGCCATACATAGTTTAAATCATACTTAACTGGAAGAGTGCTGATCGTTTAAATAAACAGTTCACATAATATGCAAGAAGCAGCTGATCCCATTAACTGGGGAGCTATGAAAATGGAGAAGCACAAGATTTGGTCTTGTGTCCTTAGCTGTTGTCTACATATAATGCTGACTTGCCATTCTATATTCTCGAAGATTCTAAGCTAGTTCCTTTTCCTAACAATACAAGCATAGCTATCACACCTGACAAACGGGAATTAATTGTTGATGTAAATGATCCACAAAATTATTAAGTCGTTCTCTACACATGGAATCTCATTACACTTTGATAAAATCCAGTATATACAGTTTCATGCTGAAAATGGCATGACACCATTAATAAATATAGACTTTGAACAGAAATCTGTACCTCAGGTAAAATATTCAAAATGTTTAGGTGTTTGTATTTATGAGAGACTGAATTGGAAGAAACACATTGAAGATCTTCTCAAACGTCTGAGTTTAGCTACTTATGTTATCAGGGTCACTTGGTGATATACATCTCAGTAAATTATGTTACTATGCCTATTTTCGTTAACTGCTTTCGGATGGGATCACATTCTGGGCCAGTTTAACATTGAGTAAAAAAGTATCCATAGCACAAAATCGTGTAATCAGAATAATTGCTGGAGTCAACCCAAGACATTTGCGGACATTTATTTAATTATCTAGGGATCTTCTCAGTAGCTTCACAAGGGAATGTTGTCATCGAGAAAAACAAAATATACATTCAACAGATTTGAGCATAGAATGTCCTATCTCTTAATCGGGTAGATAAGTTAGAAAATTAGGGAAGACAAATGGATAGGTTAAAGTTCGATACGATGTGGATTAGTGAAGTTCGAAGGCAGGGTGAACAGGATTTCTGGTCAGGTGAGTACATGGTTGTAAATACAAAGTCAATTGGTGGCATCGAATGGTAGGTATGATAATGAATAAGAAAATAGGAATGCGGGTAAGTCCCTATGAACAGCATAGTGAACGCGTTATCGAAGAAAAGATTGACATTAAGATATACAAGTTTATATGCCACCTAGCTCTGCCGATCATGAGGAAATTGAAGAAATATACGAGGGGTTAAAACAAATTATTCGGACAATTAAGGGAAAGGAAAACTTGATTCTGATGGGGGAATAGAGCTCGGTAGTATGAAAGAGAAGAAAATGTAGTAGGTGAATATGGACTGAAAGAAAAGGAATAAAAGAGAAGATCACATGGTAGAATTCTGTGCAGAGAGCAATTTCATCATCTCAAAGCACTTGGCTTAATCATCTTAGAAGAAAGTTGTAAACGTGTAAACGACCAGGAATCACTGGAAAGTACCAGATTGACTTTATAATGTTAAGTCCTAGGTTGAGAAGCCATGTTTTAAAATGTAAGACAAATCCAGGAGTAGATGTAGATTCTAACCCTAACTTATTGGATGTGAACTGTAGATTAAAACTTAAGAGATTGCAAAAAGGTAGAAAAGTTAGGAGATGGAACCTGGACAAATTAGGGGAACCAGAGGTGGTTGAGAGTCTCAGAGGGAGCATTAGGCTACGAATGACTGAAATAGAGGAAAGTAACAAAATTGAAGAAGAATTGGCAGCTCTGGTAAACAGAGTTTTCCCAAAATTCTCCCAATAAACCGAAGTCGGCTGTCCGCTTTAATCACACCTGTCCTTACATGTTCGTTCCATTTCATATCGCTCTGCAATGTTACGCCCAGATATTTGAACGACGCAACTGCATCAATAAGTTCACTACTAATGCTATATTCGATGTAACACCACATCGCGACCATAGCATTAGAATCACCATATTCCAACATTTTTCATCGTTTCGTCATTTTAATTATTTTTAAAAGGCAGAAATTTCTCATTTTTCAAAATTTTTATTAAATTAAAATTATATTAGCGTAATTCAGAATAATAGTATTCAGGGAATAAGTATGTCAAAACACCTCGTATATCAGATATCATTTGTCAGATTGCCATTATAAATAGTACCCGCAGTTGAGTTACTCGCTCTCTATGTGATTAACGCTCTATGTGATTAGCTCTATGTGATTAGGGTGATTCTACTTACACTTCGGTAAAATCAGAGGTGACGTCATTATGACGTATCCACACTATCGAAGATGACTGGAGCCATGATCGACTTATGTGGTCGTTCTAGACGCAAAACTGGACTAGCTGATAATGTCTTCAGTTGGTATATTCATTACAGTTTCGGAAGCTATTACTTTGCTTTCTTTTTTTGAAAGAAACAAGATATAAAATTTCCGAAAAAGGACCTACACTGTGAGCTCTAAAACGTTATTCAGCCAAATCTGATGTTGTCATCGTGGCCCATTTGTGAAGATTGTGTTCAAAACTAATGGAAACTTTTTCTCTAAGCGAAAAATGCTACCGAGTTGCATTGTAGTATGGAGTCTACGTTAAACTAAGAGGACAAAATACGGTTACCAGGCTATGAAGCGACAATGTGTACTTTGACATGTCAAAATATGCGACATACAAAAACAACATATAGTCGCCGTATGTACATGTATGTTTTCGCCGAAGCTATACATCAAATGAGCTGGATATTAATACAGTCATTTGTTACAGAGGCTCTGCGAACATCAGGTAACACATTTCGTAAAACTGGGTACTCATCTACCGCCAAGTTGCTGCAATATGCTAGTTCTTTTCTTTGAAAATGTGTGAAGTTTGTCGTTCTCTAAGGCTCGGTACTGCGTTATTTCTGGCATAATTTTCAATTTACATTTGCTGAAATTTTCGTCAGTGCTTTCCAAAACTTGATACCAATATTAAGTAAGACCTAGTTTTGTCACTAAACTACGAAGGAAAAAAGTATGCAGTTCAGAAAGAATGTCGAATTAAGCATGTTGTCCCACCAGTAGGCCTATATGTTAAAATATGACAACAAACAGACAGAAGCTGTTAGTGTTAAATTGTTGGAATTGGAGCCTGTTAATAAATTCAACTGGGAGGCGCATACGGACCTGCAGAAGTGTCTAACCAAATGTCTTTTTGCAATATAATTTTTTTTTCATATGTGATATCAAAATAAGAGAAGCAATCATACTTTTCCGTAACCTAATATGGGATTAGTTTTTGGTGTAACTGATGTTTTTAAAGTACAAAACTGTCAGAAATATAAGAAGCTCGCCGATGTTGTAACTGTTTAATTAACTTGAGACTATATGCAAAAATCGAACTAAAATAACACTATTGTTGTTCCCAGTTTTTGGCGGCCTTTATAAGATTCCACTCGATGGCGCCGCTGACGTGCTAAGCAGCGGGTCGCCGCATATGAACAATCGGCTCGTAACTTCGGCATAGCAGTAACAACAGCGGCAGCATAAAATCTGGTCTCGGCGGCATTAAAACCGCTCACAGTAACAGCAGCACACGTTCTCAGTGGCGGCATCAGGTTGACGACTCACTGTCACGTTGACTTGTGCTTGCCAAATTATACTTATGTTGTGATCTATTACATCTAAACTATTATAAATTTCCAGTGCCGGCCGGTTTCTTTAATTAACCCTCGGTTACTCGCGCGGAGTACAAATGTGCTCCAATGTCATTCTAAACGTTATTTTCTCATTGTTGGTAACATTAGTGGGCCTGAAATTCTCAGAGTCTGCCGTTCATGTTCAAACATGAACCCGTGGAAAGTGCCGCATTAAAATCTCTACGGATCTTCTCGTAGGAAAGACTTGAGTCTATGTTGACGTGTTTGGAGCACAAATTTACTCCGCGCGAGTATCGATGCCTACATTTTTATGGTTACTCGCGCGGAGTACAAATGTACTCCATTGTCGTACGAAACTGTATTTTCTTATTGTTGCCAAGAGTGGCGGGGCTTAAATTCTCAGAGGGTGACGTTCATGTTCTATGCTGTACCTGCAGTAAGTGTCGTATGCCGTTCTGCACTGATCTTCTCTTGGGAAAGTATTGAGTATCGAAGTACCAGCTCTCAGTACTCAGAAGACAAAATGGAAATAGATAAGCCAAAAAAAAAAAAAAAAAAAAAAAAAAAAAAAAAAAAAAAAAAATTAAAAATAAATAAATAAAAATAAAAAATAAAAAATAAAAAAAATGGCAAAGGACATTTTACAACATTCGGCAGATCAAGAAATACATCAATGAAACAACACGAAGAGTGTGTGCAAAATGTAACGAATGGGTGTGTGTTGAACATTCGACAACTGCCGTGCTTTGTAAGAATTGTAAGTGATTTCTTATTGTACATTTCAACTGTGATTACTTTTTTGAGTATTATGAGCTTCTTCATTAAAGCTACTTTGAATGGTTTAATTAGTACTTGTCTAATGTAATATGTTGTGAGAAATAAATGTGTGGAATGACAGAAACTCATTTTGCATTTAAAAAGCTAATGTTTAATTCCTTCCTTCGTTTCCAAAGTACTATTAACAAATTTACTCATACATCGCAAACGATGTAAAAGACAAATATAGTAAATAAATAGAGAAAAAATGTAAAGTTGGTGGAGTACATTTGTATTCCGCGCGAGTATCTGTGTCCTCGATCCCCACGCGAGTAGCGGAGGGTTAAAAAATATTCGGGAGATGCTTTGGGGAGGGGGTGCTTAAGCCCCATTAGCCCCTCCCTCCATGGCTGCATCACTGATCACCGAGTTACTTGATATCACGGAGAACTTTGACTTTACCCCATATCTTTTGCATGCAGTTGCGAGGTTTTAGCAATATGCTACTACACTGCCAGTGCCGTTGCCTTTATACGCGATGCAGGATTCTCAACTCCTGCAGTGGCAAATGAGGACGGGCCTCGTGCAGGAGGAGGCGCCTTTCTCTCTGGCTTGGCGGCCGCCGCACGCGTTTAACAGTCGTTTCTTGTGCGCCGCCGGGAAGCCACTCTTCGCAACCCTCACAATGTATTACAGTTTCATACTGTGTGTAAAAAAATTTTATCGTTCAGTATTTCATGTGACTTTACGAGTGAGTCGCCCCGCTTTTTAAGACCGTAAATTAGTCGCCCCGCCCCCGAGGAGGCCGGGCCGGTATGACAAAAGCGAGCCTAATCCGTGGCAGCGATTCCCAGAAGCGGCGGGGAAAAGGACAAAATGGAGCAAAAGGGGCCGCGGCGACGCAGCGACGCTCGCCGCTGTAAAACGCGCCGAGGCGGGGCGGAGACAAAAATTGCCGCAGAGCGGGCCGGCCGGAGCTCGTAAAGGCGCCGCCCGCCAAAAGGAAGGCTGCTGGGTCGCAGCCGCGCTGGCCGCTGGCAGGTCCGGCTAATGAGAGCCGCAGAGGGTTCTCGCCACGGGCTCTCACCTCCTGCGCGGTCCAACTCAGGCGCCACAAACCCTAGTCCGATTAAAATTACTTGCTAATTGACACTTCAGTCGTTGGAGCTTCTTTCCTCTGTTAGTGACCTTTATCTTGGTGTGTTTGAATGCCTGGAATGGTGAATATGGAGTGCGGACGGCAATTCCTGGAGACGTTCAATTTCTCCCGATATTTATACAATATCAGATTGGTCGATTCGTAAGCTCTTCTTTACGTCATAGTACCCGAGGCAAGCAATCCTCTCAAGGTGCCAGCGGAGTCCGCTCGCTCTGCAGAAGTCGGTTAGGATAACAGTCAACCTACACAGCCGTTCAGGGACGCCGGTCGATACCTGCAGTCGAGATGTCAGGGCGAGTGACACGGCTGGTGTCGTGAGCCATCACCTATATGTTGATCTCATGGTATCAGGCGAGGCACATCTTCATACCTTTTGAATGCCAGCTGGCAGCACTGGCCATCACCTGTGTGTTGAACTCCGGGTACCAGGCGAGTCTCATTTTCACACCTTCTGCATGTCAGTTGGTGACATGAGCCTTCACCTTAGCGTTTCAGTCCTAGTATGAAGAAGCCCCAGCGTCATACCTTCTGCATGTCATCAGGTGGCATGAGACATCACCTTTAATTTAACCTCATGGTATCAGATAAGCCACAGCATCATACCTGCAACATGTTAGCTGGTGGCGTGAGCCATCGTCTGTGTGTTGACCTCCTGGTATCGGGCAAACCTCAGCTTCTCACCTTCTACATGTCAGATGGCAGTGCGAGCCAACACCTGTGCGTTGACATGGGCCATCAACTTCGTGTTGACTTCCTGGTATGAGGCCAGTCACAGTGACATACCTTCTACATAACAGATGCCAGGATGAGCTATCACCTATGTATTCACATCCTGGTATCAGCTGACTTGCAGTGCTCTATACCCCCTCCAAGCTAGCTGGTGGTGTGAGCCATAACGTGTTATTGATCCCATGGTATCAGGGGAATCTCAGCTGTACACACTCTGCATACCAGCTGGGAGCTGTAGCCATCACCTTTGAGTTGGCCTTCTGGACTCAAGCCAGCCGCAGTGTCATACCTTCTCCATGACAGCTGGCGGCATGTGCCATCACCAGTATATTGACCTCCTGGTATCAGAAGAGCTTCAATATCATACCTTCTCCATGTTGGCTGATGGTGCGAGCCATCATCTGTGTCTTGACATCCTGGTATCATGCGAAACTCAATTTCATACCTTATTCATGCCGTGGCACGAGCCGTCGCCTTACTGTTGACCTCCTGTTAGCACGCCAGCCACAGTATCATATCTTCTGCATGCCAGCAGGTGGCATGAGCCACCAGATAGGTGTTGACCTCCTGGTATCAGGCGCGCCTCAGATTCATAACTTCTCCATGTGTACTGGTGATGTGAGCCATGTCCTTTGTGTTGACATCCTGGTATCAGGCCAGCCGCAGCGTCATATCTTCTTCATGCCAGCTGGTGGCGCGAGCTATCACCTGTGTGTTGATCTGTTGGATCTCGGGGGTGCCGGAGGTCCAGAGTTTGGCATCCACCACCAATGGCGTGCTGTCCGGCTTTCCTCGGTGCCTGCGGTCCCGGGTTCGCTGTCCACTAGCGGCGTCATGGAGTCTAGACATGTTTCTGGGTCGACTGGCACTGGGCGTGCCCGGTATGCTAAATACACAATGGTAGACAAGTGTCCTTTATTCAAACAGCGTCATAAACGTTCAGTCAATGTCCTTACGAAATGGAGGAAGAAAGAGTTGCAAACAAAATAACTTTTACTGGCATTCAAACTAATCGCCATTGGCTACAATACACTTACGACATCAGATGTACAGCTGTTGGAATCTGACAGCAAATGCTCGCAACAAGAGGTCACGCATTGTTGGAGCAATGCAGCGCATTACGAAGCGTAAGACTTGGGCGAATTTGATGCAGGGAGACAGAAAGACGTCCCCGGGCGCCATATCTGGAGATTAAGGAGCGTGAGGAAGTTGAGAAAGTTGAGCACGTGGATTGCAGTGTGAGGACGGGCATTGTCGTGCATTCTGGTGCATGTCGGCCCGAATCCGCTGGATGGGTTTCAGCAGCCGTTTCAAAACTCCGTCATAAGCTTTCAAGTAGACGGAATGGTACCTTCGGGTATGAATTCATGATGGATTAAGCACTTAATATCGCCAAAAAAAAAAAAAAAAAAAAAAAAAAAAAAAAAAAAAAAAAAAAAAAAAAAACGTCGATGAAATATCCAAATGATTCCATCCCATGCCTCTACTCGTCTGTCATAATTTGCGGTCGAAATCAGCTACAAATTTTTCGCTTTCTCCAATGTTCGTGAATAATGGTGCTTACACCGTCTGTGCTGATGTTCAAATCGTTTTCCATGATTCTCAAAGACAGCTACCGATCATCTGCAAGCGTTCGTCGCACTCGTTCCATGCTGTCTGAGACTGTGAATTTGCACGTCGACCCGAACATAGCTCATCACCGACACTTTCCTTTCCGTCTCTAAGGCGTTCAAGTAACTCAGAAACACACTATTTACTTACTTATTCAAAACCATACTCCCGCACTAACAACCCACGAGACTCTGTAGCCGTTGTGCCTAATTTGAAACAAAACTTGAATTTAACGGTTGCTGCATTTTAGGTCTTTCTTCCAATGACATGAATTCTCACACTGACGCCGGGCGCGGTGGCCGAGGGGACTGAGGCACTCCAGTCACGGTCTGCACGGCCACTACGGTCGGGGGTTCGAATGCCCCCTCGGGCATGGATATTTGTGCCGTCCTTAGGATTAGCTAGTTCATAAGTAGTTTGTAAGTTTAGGGACTGATGACCCCGAAGTTAAGTCCCATAAGCTTTACAAACATTTGAACATTTTTCTCACACTGACCCCATTAGCTGGGTCGCAGAGTCTACAACCACTTCACTGCAGTGCTTTGCATGATATGGGGCGCTTGTTGACATGTTCGTCAATGTGTATGCGTGGACACCTCATCCTTGCCAGCGCGTTTTGTAAAATATTGGACAAGTCGACGGGCCGCAGTGGAGTGTCCGAACGGTCTAAGGAGCCTCGTTGCGGAGTGCGCAGTTGCCAATAAATTTAATCCGAGTGTAGTGTCTGTCCTCTTTTGATTCTCTGGCACCCTCTTTCTCTCTGTTTCTCTTTTAGGTTTCCAGCTTTACCGCCTTATAACTGAGTGGTAGCTAGCAAGCTATGTGTCAGCGCTGTAGCGTCACGTAACAAAAATTAACTAACAAATAATTTTAATCCGACAATAGTGTCTGTCCATTTCTCTACATTTTGTCACCTTGCCTTCCTCTTTCTCTCTTTGGTTTCACAATCGTGTCTATTTGTCCACACTTCTCTACATTCTTTGAGTTCAGTTCGTCGCTTTCTCTTCAGCTTACCCTTATGGTGATAATGTGTTACTTTCTCATTACCATAATACTCAAATTACTCTTTTAAGCCAATCTTATCAAATCTTCCTCATCTCCTCTAAGTACTTATACGGTTTTTTCTGCAGTCAACATCATTTATCATTGTTTACAATGTGACTATTTTCCCCTCACATCGTGTACCTACAGTTCATTATCGCCTTCTCTACAATTCTTGCTCTCATTCTAATTTTTCATCTTCTCTTCTTAAGACTCTTGGTCTTAATTCCATTTTGGACTGATTTTCTTCTCATTCCCCTTCGTGTTCATTACTTTTTTTTTACTATTGTTATCTTTTCTATTCCCATAACTCTTTGATATTGCCCCTCATCTACTCTTGCATTTACTTACGCCTTTACCTTCTCTACCTTCCATTTAACTTCAATGAAATAATTCTAGGCGTTCAACCGCTTCTTGAATATATTTAAATCCACTGACGTTTCGGCCTTCTTCTCTGTGTCATGCTTACAGCTAAATGAGTCGAAACTGGGGGACTTAAAAAATGGCGGTAGTAACTGTTACTACCGCCAGTATTTAACTTCCACACATCCCCGTCATTAAGTAATAACCATGACACCCAGAGGAAGGCCGCCAGGAATAGTAGCCGAAACGACGGTGAGTTTTAATATATTCACGATAGGGTTCAACGCCCAGAATAATTTTATTTACAGTCACAAAGCCCAAGAGGTCTTCATTTACACATCTTCTATTGCTATTTCTCACTATTTTATAACCTTCCTTATGTTTTACTCCGTACCAATTCATAGGTCTTCCTCCTCATCTTCCCTTCTCCGTTCCTCTTCTGTCACATAGTTTCCCATTGTATTTTTGGTTTTTCTCTGTTCCCCTTAACCTCCTTAACCTCCCTCTAGCAGTTCCATCGCTTCCTCTCTCTCATTGTGTTTTCCATTCTTCTAGTCGTTTTTATTCTGTCCTCACCCCTCTAACAAAATTGTGTATTAGTGGTATATAAATCAAAAAAGCTTCTGTTTGTAATACTTGGTTCTTTATTGTTCGGTTAGTGATATAACTATATCCCCTTATTGCCATTTTATAACTATGTCTGGCTGTTTTTGAGCTCTACAAAACGTCAATTTGGATTGTCACTGACATATTATATTAACACCAGCAATATTATGACGTTGATGGTGTGCTGTCAGCCATAATCATAAAAATGTTTGACAGTGGCAACAGCAAGGCGTACCTGGAAAAAGGCTATAAGGCCTAAATAGATATATCACAGAACAGACAAACAGACAATAAAGAACTAAACATTAAAAAAACAATTGTTATTTCGACTTATCTACTTATAATATTTCTACAAGAGACACGTCGCGCTGGAATCCTACAAGAACAATTAAATAAATCGCTATTTCCCCACTTTCACTAGCTTCGTTTTTTTCGGTAACTTTTTTTCCTATTTTCTTTCCAAGTGCTCTGGTTTAGGCTGGTATTATAATGTAAGATATATCGCTCTTGTTAATACCTCTCCTAGCGATGTTCTGGGTAGCCTATTTCTGATGTAAGGTAACATGCAAGTAATCACACAGGTACAAATTGAGCCTCAGTAATGTGAGTAGTCATTATCCCGTTGCGTCACTGTAAAGACGCAGGTATTTTAATAAAAATGACATGTTCATATATTCACACCATGCATGCAAAAACCTCCTACTTTGATTTTATTCCGGGCGTTTAATCAATATCAGCACAGTAACTGTTTCAGACTAAACTAACAACTGTAAATAACAGATCCTCGTCGAAACAGTCATTGTAAGGCGTTTGTGTTAAGTAGTGCACGTGGGACCGTGATCTGTCAACTCTGCGTGATGCATCATCATCCGGGAATCAAGTATTTCTACTTACCTTTGCCTTCAAACATAAACAACAAATCATGAAAATCGTACTTAATTCTATTAAAATGCCAAACACGTACAGTTGTGTGCTGAAAGAAATCATGAGTGACGCCAACGACAGATCATAATAAAAAGAAGACTCTTGAAATATTTGAGCTCTGTTTTGCATTGTATACAGTAACGTAGGCATGTGAATTGTTCGGTGTGTAGGCATTGTCTCTTTCATTCCTTGCCTTCTACATCTACATCCACATCCGCAAACCACCCGATGAGGTGTGGCGGAGGGTACCCTGAGTACCAGTATCAGTTTAACCTACTTTCTGTGTTTTCCGACTGCATGTCCTTAGGATTCTTCCAAAGAATCTAAGTCTGGCATCTGCTTTACCGACGATAGATTTTATATGGTCGTTCTATTTAAATCACTCCTAATGCCTACTGCCAGATAATTTATTGAATTAACTGCTTCCTGTTGCTGACCTGCTAGAGATGTGCTAAATGATACAGGATCTGTCTTTCTATGTATTCGCAGGACATTACACTTGTCTACATTGGATTCAATTGCCATTCCCTGCACCTTGCGTCAATTCGATGCAGATTCTCCTACATTTCAATACAATTTTCCATTGTTACAACCTCTCTATATACTACAGAATCATCCGCAAAAAGCCTCAGTGAACTTCCGATGTTATCCGCAAGGTCATTTATGTATATTGTGAACAGCAACGAACCAACGACACTCCCCTGTGGCACATCTGACACCACTATTACTTCGGAACACCTCTCCATTGAGAATGACATGCTGCATTCTGTTATCTAGGAACTCCTCAATACAATCACACAATTGGTCTGATAGACCATATGCTCTTACTTTGTTCATTAAGCGTCTGTGGGGAACTGTATCAAACGCCCTGCGGAAGTCAAGAAACACAAAATCTACCTGAGTACCCGTGTCTATGACCCTTTAAGTATCGTGGACAAATAGCGCGAGCTGGGTTTCACACGATCGCCTTTTTCGAAACCCATGCTGATTCCTAATGATCAGGTTTCTAGTCTCCAGAAATGTCATTATACTAGAACATAAAGCATGTTCCAAAATTCTAGAAGTTGCCTGTGTTGACGAAACTGCATAAATATTTGCTCCTCCGCATTGTAGACACGCTAGCATGTAAACTATGAGTTTTGAAACGAAAGTTTATCAGAATAATGTGTTTCTATACTTCCCATGTATCATCCAGTACGCCTTGCAACATGCCTTGCGATAAACCATATATACTCGTGACTTGTATTAAAGTGGATACGAATACTAATGTATGCAATGCCAAATGCTCGTTCCGGTTAATCGTGGGGAGCATCTGCCGACGATTCTCAGACAAAAACCATTATGGAGATGTCAGCCAGTGGCTATGAAAGCCTCGACAGTTTTGTATTAATCAGTCGGACACAACAGACGAGCGAACGCAGTGGAGAAGCACGGAAACAAATATAAAATGAGTTCCACTTGTTTCCAGTGGCTGTGGAGAAGCGGAGAGTTGCACGGAGCAGGAGTTGTGGCGAAAAGAGGGGAACTGGGCTGGGGGGCACGATGATTCAGACAAACGAGAATAGAGCGTGGCTTACGAAGACAGCAATTAGGAGAGAGTCATCCGTCACGGAACATGTTAAGTTCGCGTGCACCTAAAGATAGTCTTCGGCGACTCGTACCTCTTGAACCAAAGAGGACGAGGTGAAGCGTATACAAACACCGGCGAGACCTCAGTTTGTGTCCCTGTCAGCCACAACTCCGCCCACCTGTCACGAGGGACATTGCTTGCTAGATCAACAAACTTTTCCTTTTGTGATGTTCTTTGTGTCTTGCCATCGTGAATTTAATCCGACTCAGTTTTATCTGGTCTCACGAAGGTACGATAGGAATTTGTGGTCACTTTACCTCAACCCTTAAATATAGGTCGGCGCTGGTTCCAAAACATTTTTGTTCACTCAAACTATTTGACGCCTTCAGCCGTCCCACCTCCTCCTCCTCCGCACTTACAGAATAACTCGTTATTTGGTTTTCTTGTGCACTTGGCAATAACTTGAAAAATAAACCTAGAATCCATGACAGGTTTTTTTCACACAATATATATACTGCGTAGTTATTTCCTGGACGTTTTGTCAATATAGCTGCCTAGTTCGCTAAATCAAATCTGCATCTGCATCTTTATCTACCCTTGTCAAGCCACCTCACAAGTTGTGGCGGAGGATACTGAATGGCGTGCGTCATTTCGCACTCTTTCATATTTTTCTACAATATTACATTTAAATCTAGCTAAGATTTATTTAATTACTTTTGACCTTACAATTTCATGTCCTGTTTCTAAGTGTGGTGTCGCACAAGTACAAAGTGCGCGCCACTTACTTTCGCCGCGCGCCGCCATGCACGCACGGCGCGGCGTTCTCACGACGACAGCCACGAGCGCCCTCTGCGACAACTCCGCTCGTGGCCATCACTGAACGACATCGTTCACTTCGCACTTGGGACTGAGTTAGCAACCAGTTAGGACCTTCGCAATCAGATAGGCACCAGTGAAGACTTTGCTATCGTACAGGCACTAGGCAGGCCTCTAACAACTATGTATCAACATTCTGCAGTACTATGTAAAAGTTAAGTATTGTTACATTCTGTGCAATATATATCTCTTTCTAATTTACTCTAGTGTTTATAGTTTCTGGCTGCTCCCCTCCGTACCTGCACCAGCGTGCTATCTATATTCCTGTGTCGGTCTCATTCCACTCGGCCACCGACACCTACGACGAGGCTGGGACACAAAAGCGGCGACGAAGTGGGGACACAAAACTAAGGAGTTTTACGAATTCCTGTTTGTTCGTCTGTTGTGACAATTTTTACACCCAGACGTGAAACATCATACCGCGAGGTGTAGTAATAACCAAGAATCTCGTTAGTGTGGTAAGTTATCTGGTTCATTTAATTTTTGACACAAATTTATCGATTATTGCTCATCACATCTTCACCCAGATAACGTTACAGAAAAAGGTAACTTTTCTTTTTGGTGATATTTTCGTGTCTTGCCTTGACTTCATCGTAACTCTCGCAATCTCATTATGCCATATTCATTCATCTTTGGCTTTGGTTTCTCCCCTGTAAAATTTAATTCCTGGAGATGATTAGAAATTTCATTAAGGTAAAGTTCGCCCTGTTTCATGCGTGGGTTTCAATTAAAATCTGTATAGACAACATCACGAAATACATCGCTACAAGTCTTCTACATCTACATCTGCATGGGATACTCTGCAAATCACATTTAAGTGCCTGGCAGAGGGTTCATCGAACCACCATTATACTGTTTATCTCCCATTCCATTCTCGAATAGCGCGCGGGAAGAAAGAAAAGCCGAATCTCTCCGTTCGGCTCAGATTTCTCTTATTTTATTCTGATGATCTTTCCTACCTATGTAAGTGGGAGTCAACAATATATTTTCGCATTCGGAGGAGAATGTTGGCGACTGTAGTTTCGTAAGTAGCCCACGCCGCAGCGATAAGCGCCGTTGTTGTAATGATTCCCATCCCAGACCTGTATCATTTCCGTAACACTGTCTCCCCTGTATCGTGATAAAACAAAACGAGCTGTCCTTCTTTACACTCTCAAACCCACCTGATACGGGTCCCACACTGGGCAGCAATACTCCAATAGTAATTCCTCGGTATTTTGTGGAGTTTACGGCCTTCACTTTTGATTGATTTATCTTGTAAACAAAGTTCAACAGATTTCCTATCGTACTCATGTAGATGACTGCACACTTCCTATTATTTAGAGTCAATTGCCAATTTTTACACCATAGTAATATTAGTGATATGTTATTTAGATCGTTCTGCAGCTGCATTTGATCGTCAGATGATTTTACTAGACGGTAAATGAGAGCTTCAACTGCAAACAACCTAAGAGAGCTGCTTAGATTGTCTCCCAAATCGTTTATGTAAATAAGGAGCAGCAGAGGACTAATAACACTACACTGTGGAACGCCCGATATCGCATCTGTTTTAGTCGATGCCTTACCATTGATTACTACAAACTGTGTCCTCTCTGACACAGTCGAAAATTTGGGGCGATATAGCCTACCATAACCATGCAATTTGATTCAAAGCCGTTTGTGAGGTACGGTGTCAAACGCCTTCTGGAAATCAAGAAATACGGAATCAATTTGAGAAACCTTGTCGATAGCACTCATCAGTTCGTGTGAGTTAAGAGCTAGTTGTGTTTCGCATGAACGATTATTTTAATGAAATAGCAACTCGATTTCAGTCTCTTTGTAACCATGCTCAGTGCTAGTACGCCAGTGTCCTGGTGACGGCAAAATGGCTATAAAGTGCAAAATTAATATAAAAAGGAATAACTTCCTGATGTTCTGCAAAACTTATTTATTGGTCACAAACCGGCTTTCGGCTTCTTAGGCCATCATCAGGTGAAACTGACTGTAGTACACATGTTTTCAAAGATATTAAGATTTACAAAGATGTAATCACAGACAATCGATACTTCACAGGAAAGTTCATCGCAAGTACTTATTTATGAAAGTTATAATATTTATATAAACAATATAATAAGTATGTGTAAAGAATCAAAACTAATATGATTATTATTGTTGAAAAGGAAGGTTGAAAACTAAACTTATTTCAGTAGAGGTGTAGAGGGGAACTGGATCTGATCGTTTAATACTAAAGTGGCATCCTGAGCCAAATGTTCATGGATTTCCAATATTTCCAGTGGTGTCATCTTTCTGCTTTTGTTCAGGGGATGTAGGATCTTACAGTTTACATCATAATCATGGCCTTCTCTGAGCAGATGTTCAGCAGAACACGAGAGAAGCTGGAGGTTAAAAATCAGAACATGAGAGAAGCTGGAAGTAAACATGAAAAATAAAAAAAAAAATAAAAAAATAAAAAACCTTTGCTGAACATCTCCTCAGAGGAGGCCATGATTATGATGTAAACTGTGTGATCCTACATCCCCTGAAGAAAAGCAGAAAGATGACACTACTGGAAATATTGGAAATCAATAAACATTTGACTCAGGATGCCACTTTAGTATTAAACGATCAGATCCAATTCCCCTCTACACCTCTACTGAAATAAATTTTATTTTCAACCTTCCTTTTCAACAATAATAATCATATTAGTTTTGATTCTTTACACATACTTATTATATTTTTATATAATTGTTAATAACTTTCATAAATAAGTACTTGTGATGAACTTTCCTGTGCAGTATCGATTGTCTGTGATAACATCTTTGTAAATATTAACATCTTTGAAAACATGTTTACTAAAGTCAGTTGTCACCTGATGATGGCCTAAGAAGCCGAAAGCCGGTTTGTGACCAATAAATGAGTTTTGCAGAACATCAGGAAATTGTTCGTTTTTAATTTTATTATCATGTTATGTCAAGCACCGACGGAAAACTCAGTTAATTTTATAAGTGCAACATTGTTTATTATTACACAGTGTGGATGGCAATGTTGTTGGTGATTGCCAGATACAATGTTTTCTCAAGACCACCCGTGATATTGGGGTTCTAGCTCTGAGGATGGTCAGTAAGTGACTGAAATCGATTTTGTATTTATTAAAGGCAGCAACAAAAAGTTACGACCTAAGTTGCTCTCTCCGCTGGTTAGTCCATCCTCCTGATAACAGCAAGTGCACCAGGATGCGGGTGCGCTTTGAAGTGCCCCGCGACGCCGCACTACTTTGCGCGGCGCTGCCAGCTGCCGAGGCCGGCGGCTTCGCCGTTCGGTGGCTTTCCTCTCAGCCTGCCTTTGCCGGTCGGTGGGTCGGCTCTCGCCTGCCTTTGCCGGTGGCCGCCGCCTGCCCTTATCGAGATGCGAGCCGACAGGCGCGCAGGCGCGAACACGAGATGGCACCGATACGGCCTGTTAGCCGCGCCGCGCTTCCCCGGAATTATGATAACGCAAATTAATAAGCGGCCGGCCGCCCTCGTTACGGTGTGGCAGGTGTCAAACAGGTGCGCCCCGACTACATAATGCGTTCTACGTCTCACGGTGCTCGTCCGTTAATGCGTTTACTGCTGCAAGCATTTTCTACTTTTTCTTTTCTACTCATAAATTTTTTTCTGTTTATACGTTGCCCGACAGAAGGATTCACTAACAAGGTGTGCTCATTTCAGCACAGTGGAGACAAATTCACTTCGGCAGCTCAGACAGTAGTAATAACATAAAATTGTTGCAGAGAGGCTTGGTATTGACTTGTGTTTACGAAGCGAATTACACAAACAGTTGGGTTCAGATACTGTAGTGAGCAAGTAATGGCATGGAAGAGCAAATTGAGCTACCCGAAGCTATGGCAAGAAGAGCCATAGGAGGGTTGGAAGCGGGACAGGCACAAAGGGAGGGGGCTGTAGTTATTGTAAATGTCCTAAAGTGTAATTTCTAGGACCTGGACTCGATTTCAGACAACAGGAACCGTTAAAAGAAGGCAAGGCCGTGGTCGTCCACGGGTAACGTATGCAAGCCCGTCGAGACAGGAGGCTGAATGCAACTCAGCTGCAACGCAGCATCCAGGCAGCAGCAGGACGCACAAGATCAACACAAACAGTCCGAAACCGCCTTTGGGAATTTGGCAACTACTCACGGAGACTAAGGTTTGTGTCCCATTGGAACTACGGCATCGTATATCACGCAGAAACTGGGCGGAGGATCATGAGTCGTAACGAATGGCGCCCTGCTTTGTCCAGAGATGACTCAATATTTTGTTTTCAGCTGGAAAATCGTCGTTCTCTCATCTAGACGGAACGTGGAACTCGGGGCAATTCTACTTATGCGCAGGAAACACTGTAGATGTAATTGTAGACGCCACACGTAATGCAGATATCTTAACTTTAACTTATGTAATAATCATGGTACATGTTCTGTAGCGAATTGTCATCAAAAGCCGTGATGATAAATGCAAATTTAACCTTTTTCCCAAAAGACTGTTGGTATTCACTGCCACTGCTTCCATCGCCTCTTCCCGCACTTACCGTAACACCGCGGCTTGCAATGAGTTTTTCGTCATTATCATCCCTATTATCATTATTATGAGTTTGTAACAAAGTATCTAACATACTCACATTTCTGTACCATAACAGATACGAGAAAGCATGCAAATGATTCATTTTCTACACTAATACCATCTTCACGAAGAAGGGTTCTTCGTAACTTCATCTCAACCAATCGCAATACATTAGCAGGATTGATTGAGAATCGCCGCCCCATCTGACGCTTCAGCACACAAATAACATCACAAAACGCAATTTCGGAGGCACACCGCACCGTCCCTACTGGCGAACCGACAGGTCAAAGTGCAATGCGGCATGGCACACGCAGAGGTCTCTAACGGACGACTGCACAGTTTTGCAGATGCGGGCGTATCACTAGTGCAATAAGGGATCGTTACATTATCTCTCATACGATTTTGGTGTATATGTGTTTGTTCGAGCCCACGTACTTTCCTTGTAAGTCGTAATGGTGGACGAATGTGTGCTCCGGACTCAGCATTGGCGGACGTACTGACCTCTATGTTATTCAGAATGGAGCTTTGTCTGCCCAGAGGTCTAGAGATGAGATTTTTTGACCTTTTGTTGTGGTCTGCAGTGGTGTCATAGGATATAGATTCCTTCTGATGGACGATAACGCTCGTCCCCACAGAGCTGCACTGGTGAATAACAGCATGAAGCAGAGGGAATTTTTACGAAAGGATTGGCCTGCTTTTTCACCGTATTTAAACACGATTGAGGATGTCTGGGATTCACTTGGCAGATGCAGCCATACCAGCACACCCCCGCAACGGTTGCAGACCTGAATATTCCACTCTTGGAAAAATGACCAAATATCCCTCAAGACCTGATTGATAAGCTTTTACTGTCAACGCAACGGAGGTGTGCAAATGTGCTGGCCGTACAAGGTGATGAAACACTGTATTAGAGGGCAACGAGAATGGCATTTTTCACTATTATGGTAGCAAAATGGCGCGTCGCTCTAATTACCGGGTTGAGACAAGAAAGTATCGTAATGTATTACTCACTGATTACAATTGTAACCATATCTGAATAAAATACGCTACCATCTGCGTATTGTGTGTGATATGTCACCTCAGCTCTAATTGGTTTGAGCGGTGTGCCTGCATCCTACTGGTAACTGGGTAAAAAAACAGTAGATATAACAGCTCTGTAACGCCCATCACATTGCATTTGTGTTGTTACTGCTCTGTTGTATCGAAGATGGTACCAGTCAACAGTGTCTAGACGACTCGCATCTGCTGGATAGTTGTGTTATCGCCTAATGAGTCGGTTTCCAATGACACCAGAATACCAACGCTGGCGTCAGAAGTTGTGACGTACCAGGAAAGTATGGCTAAAAGACGAATGACGCCCCATCACAAGTTTCATTTCTCCTGTAACCTCAGATGACCATCGTGTTCGGATTTCAAAAAATGTTCAAATGTTTGTATAGTTTATGGGACTTAACTACGGGGTCATCAGTCCCTAAACTTACAAACTACTTATGAACTACTTACGAACTAGGACGGCACAAATATCCATGCCCGAGGGGGGATTCGAACCCCCGACCGTAGTGGCCGTGCAGACCGTGACTGAAGCGCCTTAGTCCCCTCGGCCACCGCGGCCGGCGTGTTCGGATTTGGTGTCTCAGTGGCAGAGGGCACATTCTGTGTCTGGAAACACAACAAATGCTTGATCCCCAACATCATCGTGTAGGGAATTACAGGATATGCACTCAAGTCACCTCCAGTCGTACTTCGGTAGATACTGATAGTAGAGCGTTATACTATAGAAGACATGCGTCCACTCGTCCTACCCTTGATGGCACAGCACCCTAGGACAGTGTTCCTCTCCCCACAACATGTGTGTCTATGGACTGCCTTTTGTATCTTGAGGTCCTCCCGTGGCCAGGAAGTTTCTCCAACCACTCCATCATTGACTATGTATGGGATGACATTGGAAGGGAACCCTTCCCAATACCAACCCTCCGGATCTGGAGGGGTGGAGAGACAGCTGAAACAACTTCAGACCAACTTGCCTCAGATAAGGATCCTGAAGCTTCTTGGCACTATTCAAAAGCCCATAAGGAGATTCACTATTGCCAGATGGGATGCGAAATCCCACTGACCTGGAACCAGCGTTCCCCTTACAACTGCCAAGATCATTGTCTCACACTGTAGTCATTTCAGTAAAGTAACATGGTCTTTCGGGCTAAAATAGTTTCAATCAATTCTAACCAATCGTCAGGGCGTAACTTTTTTTCAGTTTTTTGTAATATTTGGATCCTGAAGCTGGATTGTGAAATATGTCATTTAACGACATAATATAACTTGTATTAACTCCAAATCAATGCTTTAATATTTATATATTTATTTAACCATGGCCATTTCGGCTACAAAGCCGTCTTCAGTTAGCTGCAATTGTGCAATACAAATTTCGTGATATAATAGAAAAGTCAGAGGATACATTATTTACATAAAACCTTCGATTTAGCATACTTCTTGTAATGTGGTTTTCCACATAAATCATTGTCATGCCACCAGTATGGAACAGTTATAACGCACTCTAAGAAATTGTTATCTGCTGGTGTATGTAAACGATATTTTATGGTTACAATAACTTGTTTATATTTATACCAACGATATATTAATCAGTTTAAAGTGTGTGATCAATTTGGTCTCTGATTATTTAATACACACTTTAAACTGATTAATATATCGTTGGTATAAATAAAAACAAGTTATTGTGTGTTAAATTTGGTCTCTGATTATTTAATACATACTTTAAACTGATTAATATATCGTTGGTATAAATAAAAACAAGTTATTGTAACCATAAAATATCGTTGAGATACACCAGCAGATAACATCAATGCCAATTTCTTAGAGTACATTGTAACCTTACCATATTGGTAGCATGACAAAGATGTTCCATGGAAAACCACATTACAAGAAGTATGTAAAATCAAAAATTTTATATTTATATCGTATCCTGTGACTTTTCAATTATCTCACGAAATATGTATTACACAATTGCAGCTTATCCGAAGACTGCTTTGTAGCTGAAGTGGCCATCGTTAAATAAATATAGAAATATTAAAGCAGCGATTTGCAATTAACACAAATTATTCAGTTTTTCTCGTTAAATTTGGCAATGGTCTCCGATTCAGACTGTTTGCTGTTGTTGTTAATGCTTATTTTGATGATCTTGTATATTAATAAGCATTGAATTTAAAAATGTAACCCACTTCGCTCAAGGTTAACAGTAAACATGCAGCGCATGTTCAGATACGTAACATGTGTAAAATACACTTGAGGAATACAAGACAACTTCGTCACAGACAGGACACAACACGTATGTTTTCGCCACACTTCGTATGTTTTTTTTTTTTTTTTTTTTTTTTTTTTTTTTTTTTTTTTTTTTTTTTTTTTTTTTAACTGTAAACATCCTTCATAAATTTGATGTTAGAGACGAACATTAGGTAACCTAACACAAACATCAGCAAATAGTAAGCATGATTTTTTCGTCTATTCTAGGGCTTGGCAACTATAACAAATTCAAAATGAGGTTCCAGCCGGAAAGCATGTAAACCATTTGGAGATGGATTTGTAAGAAATTCCGGAACCGGTCATGGTCTAAATAAATAAACATTTTGTACCATAATTGTGACTGATCGCTGTTTTCAATTATAAACATTAAAATACCACAGCCACGGTTCTCACAATGTCAGTCTTTCGAAAAATAGCATTTTAAGGCCTTTCTGCGGTTACAGACCAGCACACATCAGAAATTTAAAAAACTATCGCGCTTGCGTATTTTACATATCACTTTAGATTTTTCTGTAGTTTTATGATTTTTGCAAATTTATAGGACAAAAATAATAGAAAATTAAATAGTATAATATTAAGTATATTTAACAATATAATATGTAGAACTTAAAAAATAATACAAAATGAAATACATAAAACATTTTAATATAATATTTTATATTGAATACATTGAGTATGCACTGAAAAGCCAAAGAAACTAGTATACGCATGCGAATGCAAATAGATTTGTAAACACTCACTGGACGTCGCTGCAAGCGGCAACGCGTATACAGGGTGAATCACCTTACACTAGCACCGCAAATATTGCGTAAACGGAAAGTGCGATTGATGTGCGGTTTTCACAGAATATTTGCGGTGCTAGTGTTAGGTGATTCACCCTGTATAAGTCAGCAGGTGTCTGGTGAAGGCGTTAGATGGATTACTGCTACTACAATGACAGTTAGTTTTAATGGGGCGTTATAGTCGGCGCAAGAGATGCGACATAGCTTCACCAAGATAGCGATGAGGTGGTGATTATTCCACTCAACCCTTTCTCGAGTGAGCCGTGAATATCGGGAATCCGTTGAAACATCGGATCTCCAATATCGCTGCTGCTGGGAAAAGATCATGCAAGAACAGTACCAAAGACGATTAAAGAGAATCTGGAAGCGAAACCTGTCTGAAATTGCTGCGGATTTCACAGCTGGGGTATCAAAAAGTGTGAACAAACCATTCAACGAAACGTCATGAGCATCGGCTTTCGGAGCTGAAGGCCCACTCATGTACCCTTGCTGACCGCACGAAAGAAAGCTTTACGGCTCGCCTAGTCCCGTCAACACCGACATTGGGCTGTTGTTGACTGGAAACATGTTGCCTGGTCTGACAAATATCGTTGTCAGTCAGTGGAATACAATTATTGTGTCGAACGGATGGAGTTATACAGGTATGGGGACAACCTGATGAACCTCTTTACCCTGCATGTAAGCAGGGGAGTATACAAGCGGGTGGGCGCTATATAATGATAAGGGGTGTGTGCAGTGCAGTGCCGCGGCAGAATAGCGGTGCGCATTAAGGCAACGTAGTTAAGTCCCTTAGACTTACAGTCATTTTAAGATTTGAATTTTCCAATTGCAGTGGAATGGGACCCCTGATACATTTAAGTACGAGTCTAAAAGTTTTTGGATATAAACTACAAATTTTTCGTAATTGTACAGAATACTTTATATTTTTTTATAATTTTTTATTTCACTATAAGATCTTATTTTCCTGCGATATATTCATCCCTAGATGAAATATCAACCTCAAGCCATTTTTCGAACCTGCACGAAATGACTTACAGCATACGCGTGTATCAACGTCGAGTCAAATTGTCGAAAAAAAGTCCAACAAAAGTTATTTTACATCACATTATTAACAGCGTTGGCTTGAAATTTTTTTCGATCCGATGCATAATACCCGCGATAGAGCATAGTGGCGTCCTCGAGTGGTGTCGAACTTGTGTGGTAACTCTTCAAATGTTCAAATGTTTGTATAATCTATGGGACTTAATTACGGAGTCATCAGTCCCTAAACTTACAAACTACTTATGAACTTCTTACGAACTAGGCCGGCACACATATCCATGCCTGAGGGGGGATTCGAACCCCCGACCGTAGTGGCCGTGAAGACCGTGACTGGAGCGCCTTAGTCCCCTCAGCCACCGCAGCCGGCGGTAACTCTTCAAAAAGGCCATCCCGTCTCTCTGAAGGCCACAAGCTGACCCCTTTAAACTTCCTTGAGTTGGCTGTAGGAAGCACGAGTGCGTCTTCATGGCACGGCGTTTTTTTTCTTGACATGTTGATATCACACTGAGCCTTAAGGCTGCAGACATTTCCTATCATAGTGTACATACATATTTCGAGCTGGAAACTATATCAATACGCTATCAGTTAGCGGACGACGCTGAAACCAATCTCCGTAGCCTACTATCCCCTGATGCTATCTGCCATCAACAAATCAAAATAAACGTCGTCTTTCCAGGTCTACTAATTTATTTCTTCGGCAGTGTATATGTGTTGATTGTAGAGACGTAACATATTATTATGTCTAATTTGTCCTTCTAAGCTCCTAGATGAATAGCTATCAAATTTGGTAGATATGCACTTAGTTTCTGAAAAGAAATACTATGATGGTTTGGTGTAGGTTATGGCGGGACTAAGTTTAGAGAAAGGGATGAAGACACTTCGGGTAGAAGGTAGAAGAGAAAAGAAATGAGGGACAGGTGAACAAAGAAGACAGAGGGATAGAAGGAACTGAAAAACAGAAGGGAGGAAGGATTTGGACTGAGACAAAGAATCTTTGGAGGCAGGTAGAGGAGGAGAGAGGAGGACGAGATGGAAGAGGTAAATGGGGGGGGGGGGGGGGTGGTGATGGACATAATGAGGAAACTTATTCCTTGATTTTGAGTTTATGTTCCCAAAATAAGTTTTATTTACTTATACAGTCATTTTACATCAGACTGAGCAGAAGCATAGGAAAACCTGCTTAACTAGAACTTAATGAAGATTTTCACTGTACCGAGTACTTCCGAGAAAGAACGTTCAAAGCCGGACCAGGTCGAGCATCAACCTGCACGTGGGTAGCTCATAGGTCTCCCACGATGTTTGACAGCCGCGGCCAATCCTGGTAGGAGGACGGTAGGTTACGGTCCCGTCGACAGTGTTGCCATTAATGAGGGAGCTCACGCTCGAACTTTTTGGGTAAGGATGGGTCAGAAAATCAGCAGAGCCATTTCGGAGGAACCATTCCTGCACTTCCATGGACTGATTTAGGGAAATCGAAGAAAACCTGAATCTGGGCCGCCGGAGGTGGATTTGAAATATGAACCACCATTCACCCCAATGCGAGTCCAGTCAGTTATCTCTTCGCCAACTTGAAAGGTACACTCCTGGTAGTACAGCCAGTAGTATATGCATTTCGATTCGCATGCATAGATACATGTTCTGTGGTATTACACCTTGGGATGAAACCGAAGACAACTAGCTCACACTACAATCGAGACGGCCACGGGACACAGAAAGATGGCGTTCATAAAAACATCAAGTTCACTATGGAGCGGGAGAAGAATGGCTGTTTACCGTTCCTGGATGTTCTGGTTCGACGCAAAGAGGATGCGTTCCTAGGTCATTGCGTATATCGCAAGCCCACCCATACGGACCTTTATTTGCAGGAGTCCAGCTGCCACCATCCTTCGCAAACTATGAGTGTACTGAAAACCTTGGTTCACAGGGCTCAGGTAGTGTCTGATACTGACAGCCCGCAGGATGAACTCCTGCACCTGGAGGCAGTTTAAAAAAAAATGGCTATTCGCAACATCAGATTAAGAAAGCCTAGCAAATAAAAATACCAGAAAAGTCACAGGAGAAAGATGAAAAGGAAAGGGAAGTGAAATCTACAGCCTTTCTTCCATACGTGAGTAATGTTTCTTCAAAAATAGCCAGAATCATGAAGAAACATAAAGTGGATGTGATCTTTCGCCCACCAGCTAAGACCTCAGCTCTTCTGGGATCTGTCAAAGATGATCTGCTATTGCGAAAAGTGGGGATTTATGAAATCCCTTGTGAGTGTGGAAAACGTTACATAGGTCAAATCACGCACACTGTACAGGAACGATGTGTTGAGCACCAGCGGTATACACGCATTCTTCAGTCAAACAAGTCTGCAGTAGCCGAATATTGTATTTCTACTGGCCATTCCATGAATTACAAAGAAGTAAAGATTTTAACCAAAGCTTCTGCTTTCTAGGACTCAGTTGTAAAGGAAGCTGTACACATACAACTGGCGGACAACATGTTAAATCGTGACGACGGATTTCATCTTGACAATGCATGGAAGCCAACTTATATCAATGCCTTCGTTCTGAAACAATGTCTGCGTCTACACTTCCGATTGATGTTAGCACTCTTAATGATTAATTATTCATTTGTAAGCAGTGTGGATACGTAACAGCTCTGTTTATGTTTGCACTCACTGCTCACATGTTTAACTTTGAAGTATATATTCATCTATGACTAGCGCAGCAGTTACGAATGTGATATCTTCGAGTATGCGCAGTCTAATCCTCAGTAACTTTGCATCACGTGATTTACCTTATAAATAGGCACGCACAGAACTCAGTCTTGGACTCGCCTTGAAGATGCCTGTAAGATTTGCAGCCGAAATATCGGACGAAGAATTATTGCTGTCCCGGGTGCACTCCAGAATGATGATGGAATATGGCGTTAGCAGTTCATAGATTCCCATTAGGGGCCGGGCATCAGAAGCACTAACAAGTGTGGGAAACCTGATTGGTCGAAGCGTAGGTCAGCAGTCGGTGTATACGGCATGTAAGCATATTCGATCCAGCAAAGCGTTCATGCAGTCAAAAGTGTACTTCGAGTTAGGACAGTGTACTACGATTGAGGACAGACTGCAACGGTTCTCCAACAATGTCGTCACATTTATACAGTAATTTGCAGTGCCTCGAAACTTGTTCACTTACCGAGAAAAATTGTCGCGGACAGTCAACGACACTTTAAAGCATTCTCAGGTGGCTGGACATCATATATTTGAAGTGATTGTACTTCTCCAGCGACCAAATTTGAGTATTCATGTATTCGTGACAAATTTCAGATGCAACATAAGTAGTGGGATATTTCTGTTAAAAGTGTACCTACTGATTTGTCATAAGCACCCCAACAACAGATTCTCAAGAGCTGAGCCGGAGCGCAAACTTGGTAACCAAATAGTGGGTGTTGGGAGCGTGACCGGTTAGGCTTGCGCCGCCATTTCTGCCCGCCGCGGCGCCCCGTGTCCTCATGAATGTTGATTGGCTGTCCGGCCTGCCCACAAAAACGGCGGGTCCCCGCGGTCCCTGCGCCGCGCCGGCCAGCCTCCGCCCCGGGCGCCCCCATTATTTATGTAAAGGTTTTTGGCGACGCGCGCTCTGCTGCTTTTACGGCCGCATGATGAGCCTTCTGAGAAGAGCCGCGGGGCCCAGCCCGGCTCCCACAGACACGACCAGCCGCGGTCGCCTGCCGACGCTCCTCCTGCCGGAGTAGCGGGCAGCCGGTGGCGGCTGCAGGGGGTTCCCTCTACTGGCCTTAGTTAGCGGTAGGCAGGTGTCTATAGTATACCGCTCTGTTTTGGCATGATATAAACTGAAGAACCGAAGAAACTGGTACACCTGCCAGATATCGTGTAGGGCGCATGAGTGAACGCACAAGTGCCGTAACACGCCGTGCAATGGACTCGACTAATGTCGGACGTAGTGCTGGAGGGAACTGACACCATAAAAGCTGTTAATAAAACAGAAAGTTCTAAATTAAATAAAGATTGTTATAAAGTTGCTTCAACTGTACCTGAGAGGCTTCTTAAGGAATTATGTTGTGTGTGTTGTGGGGGATTAACGAATCTGCACTTTATCAAAGTGATTCAACGTGACTTTGAACAAAAAAAAAAAAAAAAAAAAAAAAAAAAAAAAAAAAAAAAAAAAAAAAACAAATATATAATAAAATATTCTAACCCTGTGGCTTTATTCATTGAGTGTAATAAATTTAAACTTTGGTAGATATCAGGCGCTGCGCGGGAGTAGCCGAGCGGTCTGGAGCGGCACGTTGCGGATCGCGAGGCCTCCCGTATCGTAGATGCAAATCCTCCCTTGGGCATGGATGTGTGTCTTGTCCATAAGTTAGTTTGACTTAGTTTATGTTGTTTGTAAGCTACGGACTAATGACCACGCAGCTGAGTCCGATAGATTTACAAACATTTGAACATTTTGAAACCTTATTCGTTTGTGTGGCCATAATGTCCGTTGTTGCTTTCATAATTATAAATAGCAGTGTTTGTCCGTCTTCGCAACTACAATAAAAATGCGATTTTTCTCACCAAATCGTTTCGTTGTAACGATAATAAAACATGTTCAGTGGTCTGTAATAATAGAAATCTACAGTTTGTTTTGTGTTTAGATCGGAAACAAGACGAAATTTCCGTAAGTAACAAAGTATTAGGCCTACTTTTCATGTTCCGTTAACAAACTGTTTTCGATCTAAAAACAAAACAAACTGTAGATTTCTGTTATTACAGAGCACTGAAGATGTTTTACTATCATTAAAACGAAACGCGTCTGGTGAGAAAAATCGCATTTTTATTGTAGTTGCAAAGACGGACAAACACTGCTATTAATAATTTTGAAATCTGGCTGATTCATTAATGACCGAAACTGTCTGAACAATACGATTTAAATTTTCTGTGCAAATTACTGATATCAGTTTATGTCTCAATTCAATCATTACTCCTGTCATAGTTTACTTGCCAGTTAGCGCTAAATTATGCCCTCCCTGAGCGCAACGAAACAGCATATGTGACACTGCTCTCAAAATTACTGTCAAAGCTGCACCTGCTGCAACGTCAAACCTAACTACAGAAATCGCAGGCGTGCAATGCGAATCGAATATCTACACACACACACACAAACACACACACACACACACACACACACACACACACACATATATATATATATGTGTGTGTGTGTGTGTGTGTGTGTGTGTGTAGATATTCGATTCGCATTGCACGCCTGCGATTTCTGTAGTTAGGTTTGACGTTGCAGCAGGTATATATATATATATATATATATACGAAACAGTCTGAAATACTGTTTATAAAATCATTTTATACTTAGTTCATAAGAATGATGGACATGAAACATGGACAATAGTGATTCTCTTATTTTTCTTTACACAAAGTCGTTATGTTTTGCTATATTGATCAAAAACTAACTAGTACTTTAAGTAGTGTAATCAAAATTCAAAATTATCCTCATCACGTTGTCTTCCTTCCTTAATCCCGAAAAAAAAAATCACACTAAACACTTGCACTACAAATTCGATAATTTAGAAAATAAATATAAAAAGACGAACTTTAACCCTTCATTCTGATGTCTGTCAGAGACGGAGAACAAATACGCGGAGCGCCTAATAATGAAAATAATGTTTCTCCCTACCTTGATTTTTCATAATAACAGATCGCTTTCGATCATCGTTAAATTCTTCAAACTTGTATATACATGTGGCGTGTGTTGCGAAAGAACAGACGTCACTTCTGATCCTGTAGTTGTTATTACTTCATATTTACAGAATATATGACATTGCTGCGGATGGGCAAAGCTGAAATTCTGTACCCATCGGTGATAGGAACCCGGGTCTCCTGCTTTCTAGGCGGTTGCGCTGACCATAACACCACTGGGGACGCAGTGATCACTGCACCTGCAGGACTACCTAAGCACGCTTCCGTCAGATACAAATTCCCAGCTTCACCCTGCCCACAGTACTCAAACTCGTAGTTATGAAACTAATTACCGTAAGAGTAAGTGCCACAAACTTGCCCACTTATCCGCACTAACGAAAGGATCATTGGCCGTCGCCGGCGTATTATATATATATGTGTGTGTGTGTGTGTGTGTGTGTGTGCTGGTGACGGGCAATGATTCTTTCGTTAGTGGGGAGGGGTGGGCAAATTTGTGGCCCTTACTCTTACTGGAATTGGTTTCATAAGTACGAGTTTGTGTACTGTGGGCAAGGTGAAGATGGTAATTTGTATCTGACGGGAGGCGTGCTTAGGTAGTCCTGCAGGTGCGGTGATCACTGTGTCTCTAGTGGTGTAGGCGTCAGCGCAACTGCCTAGAAAGCAGGAGACTCCGGTTCGTATCACGGCTGGGTACACTTTTTCAGCTTTCTCTATTCGCAGTTAATGTCACATATTCTGTAAATATGATATTCAAACTTTGTTTACCTCATCATACGTAGAAAAGAAATTATCATTGTTACTGCACATAAAAATACGACTGCTGAAAGTTCACACGGCCTTTTTTAAACTTAACTCCATGACTGCCTACACAGCACTCTGCCACTGCTCACTCTTCGGTGGCGGGCAACGAATCCCACCAGTTCAAACGCGCAGCAGCGCACAACAAAGAGTGTCCTCGCGGAGCCAATCGTATCAGTTGCAGATATTCAACATGTCAGACATCAGATATGATTAACTTCAGCTACGTTTCAAGTTTTCAACAATGGATCTTGCAGAGCAGTCCACAAATCCATTAGGTTAAGAGGGTGTGGAGATCTCTTCTGAACAGCACGTTCCAAGCAATCCCAGAGACGTTCAATAATGTTCATAATTGGAGAGTTTGCCGGTAAGGGGAGGTGTTTAAAAACAAAAGAGTGTTCCTGGAGCCACTCTGTAGCAATTGTACTGATGGAAGGGACCAAGTTCTTTGGTATGCACAGTGGACATCAGTGGATGCCGGTGATCAGCCAGAATGCGTACGTGTCTGTCACTTATCAGAGTCGTAGCCACACATATCCAGGATCGTGTACCACTCCAGCTGCACACGTCCCACACCTTCACAAGAGGCTCCACCAATTTGAAAAAATGTTCAAATGTTTGTGTAGCTTATGGGGCTTAACTACGGGGTCATCAGTCTCTAACCTTACAAACTACTTATCAACTACCTTATACTAAAGACGGCACAAATATCCATGCCCGAGGGGGGATTCGAACCCCCGACCGTAGTGGCCGTGCAGACAGTGACTGAAGCGCCCCCACCAATTTGAACAAGACATTGTTGACATGTAGGATCCATGGATTCATGAGATTGTCTACACACCCGTACACGTCCATCCGCTCCATACAACTGTAAACGAGAATCGCCAGACCATGGAACACGTTTTCAATCAACAACAGTCCACTGTCGGTGTTGACTGGACCAGACGAGGTGTAAAGCTTTGTGTCATCCAGTAAGAAAGGGTAAAAGAGTGGTCTTTCGACTACGAACGTCCACATTCATGATGTTTGTTGAATGGTTCGCACGCGGGCACTTGATGTCTTAGCACTGAAACACGGAAATGGTGCATTTCTGTCAGCCGCTCGGAACAGCCGCGTGGTCTAAGACGTCAAGCTACTGCCTTCCGACGTTCCGGCTGGAGGTTCGAGTCCTTCCGCGGGCATCGGTGTGTGTGTTGTCCTTAGTGTAAGTTTAAGTAAATTGTAAGTCTAAGGACTGATGATCATAACAGTCTGGTCCAATAGATATGCAAACATCTGAACATCTGTATTTCTATCACGTAGATCGATTCTCTTCAGTCGTCGTTGCTCCCGTTCTTGTAGGACCTTTTTCCGACCGCAGAAATGTCGAAGATTTGAGCTTCTACGGATTCCCGATATTCGCGGACCACTGGTGAATTGGTCGTACGGGAAATCCCCAACTCATTGCTACTTCGTAGAAGCTGTGCCCCATTTTCCGTGCGCAGACTTTAACACCAAGTTCAAATTGACTTAAATCGTGACAACGTGTATCAGCAGTAAACGATGAAACATCGGAAGGAGACATCTGTTCTTATATTGGCGTTTCCGACCGCAACGCCGTCCTCGTCTTTTTTAGAAGAATTGCATTATTTTGAATATAGTTATTTTAATATATTATTATTATTATTATTATTTTATTGATTTGTTTATCTTTTATTTTTTATTTTTTTTTATTCTTTTAATTTTTTTTAATTTTTTGCAGCAGATTAGTAAGACGATATACTGTAAGTTAAGGAAACGAGATTACTTGGCGATATTACCGAATTTTCGTCATGCGGGAAACGTTTCTATTATTAAAGTTAGGCGATGAAATTAAGTGATTTAAGTCTTAAGAAAATGTTCAAATGTTTGTTAAGCTTATGGGACTACCGGGTCATCAGTCCCTAAACTTACAAACTACTTACGAACTACCTTATACTAAGGACGGCACAAATATCCATGCCCGAGGGAGGATTCGAACCCCAGAACGTAGTGGCCGTGCAGACCGTGACTGGAGCGCCTCAGTCCCCGCGGCCACCGCGACCGGCTAAGTCTTAAGACTACATCATTTTTTTTTCTACTCCGAATCAGAACTGTGTACGAGTTATGTAACACAAGATAATTTCAGTTAAATAGTAGATGACCCATGCGAATACATCGCACCGTTAGTCCAAAGACAAAAGTTGGAAAGAAATTGAAGTAAACTTGAATGTTCACGCATAGCTTTCTTCAGAATAAATCAATGCAAGTGTTTAATGGCGTGAATGAAAGAGCTTGATCCTTTGAGTGTTGTTAGGTCAAAAAGAACTGCGTACCTTATTGAAAACCGAAGATATCGTACAACAAACCGATTAAAATATCCTATACTAGGACAGAAGGATACCGCGTTTGAATAACAATAAAGAATGAAGAAACGTAAGTAATTCTGATACTTGATGACAAATTTGCAAATGATTACCTTTCGTTTAAAGCAAAAATGAAGAAAATCGGTGGGATGGAACGCCCTGACCAACTGACTTGAGTTTACAGCAAGGACATAACCATAACAAACATACAGAAGGAAGTCGGGTTTGAGTATAGGAAAAGGAAGACGAGAGTTAGGTAAATTCTGATACTTGATGACAAATCTGTGGATGAATACCTTTCATTTAAAATAAAAATGAAGTAAATCGGCTGGGTAGTTTGGTCTGGCCGACTGACTTAATTTTTCGTAGATTCTTTTAATATATAAGATGACGCATTATGGAACATATATCTCGCGAAAATACCATGAAGGTAAAATTAGTGAGATTCGAGTAATAGTGCTTTTTGCGAGAAACAGACGAATGGAACATGTCAAGGAGAAGTGTCAGTAGTACGCGAAGTACCCTCAGCCACACGCAGTAGGCTAAACTAGCTTGCGGGGTATAGATGAAAATTTCGATGCACCTCAAATGATTTCCCGTTCCCCACACTGAATTCACTTAGAGCTTTAATAGCTGATACACATATCTCCTTTCTCTAAAGGAGAAACTTGGTACCTAGCGTGTTGTGGAGAGATTCATTGACTTTATGCACTCTACCCATAGGACACCTTCCCAGCAGTGTAGAAGAAGAAAGATTTTTCACTCAGCAGTACGTTCTGAAAACATAAAAAAATTCTTTGACAACGTTTATTTTTTGTGTTAAACGTTAACTAATATACAATCATGGTCTACGCCTTTTCTTTGTAATTACAATTAAGTAAAAGAAATATTTTTTGAGTTGTTCTATAAATTTCAGGTAAATAAATCACTGGGTTAAGTTATACTCGCGTTCCCTTTTTTCAACACACTGGTTGTATTAATTGTGTTTGTCATTACCACGACGGGTACCTCTATTTACGAGCTCTGTCGTTGTTATATTACAAGTTTTGGGTTAAGCAAGTATCGACCTGAGCGTGAAAAAAATATCCTTTCCGTTAGCCTGTCCCTGGCTACGGTAAACGAGTTTTTGCTGTCGGTCGTAAAGGAACGAAAATCGGCACAAAATTAGCTGTTGTCGAGTTGTAAACCCTGTGTTCCGGCTGTCGAATTGACACCGAGTTTCTGAGAAACGTACTACGTATTACGTCTGCCCTACGTAAAAGCTGCCGGTGATACAAAAGTACAGTTATACGGCAGGGAAACCTCCTACCAGTCTTTTTACTACTGGTAGATTTTCAATAAGCAAAGGTGTGAAATTTACAGTCAATATAAAAGGCCCGTAAGACAGAAGTGGCTCGTGTTCATCCGTAATCCAACGTAATCATCAAGTGTGTGACTGGAGCTAACAGTGGTGCGATCCAGTAGACAGATTTCTTCGATTAAAAAATAAACAAATAAATAAAGTAAGACGCTACGCAGAATAGCGCTTCCGCTAACGGGTGGAGAAGTTTAGGATCCCCCAGAACAGGGCAGGCGTGAACTACACGCAGGAAGACGCTACTAGCGTACCGAAGTACTGTGGAGTGCGCAAGTGGATTTTAAGGTCAGATGAGTTCCGCCACAGGCTCGTTACGGCGTTTACTGATTCCGGTCAAGGTAGCACTCGGCACAATAGAATAGTGACAGAAAGGATTAATGTAGTAAAAGTTAACTACAGCAGCATTCATGGACAGATCCAAGAACTCATCTCACTTATAGACAGTCACAATTCCCACATACTACTATGGATGGAAAGAAAGATGGATTATACCAGATGGCAATGGTAATGAAATCCTAGACAGGAACATATACTGTACAAACAGGTGGAGTACTGAAGAGGGTGGCGTGTTTATGTAAATAATTTGGATGAAAGTCAACGTGAAAAGTGGCTCCCACATGGTCATAGGAAGGTTTTATAGACCACCTGGCTCAGCAGCAGTAGTGGCGGAGCATCAGAGGCATACCGAAGATAATATTTCCAGTTGATTTCCTATTCATATTATAGAGTTAGGTGGAGATTTTAACTTGGCGGATTTGGAATGGGAGACAAACATGTATAAGACGGATTGCAAGTACAAAGAATCGAGCAATATTGTTCTAACTGTTGTATCTGAAAATTACTTCTTTGAGTTAAATAGAGAGCCGACTCTTAGAGATAAGTTGTTAGAACTGCTGATGACAAATACAAAAATTTATGCCTACGTGAAATATATTTAATGTTAAAATTACGGTGTTCCATGTGTAAATTACCGCGGCGGAGTGGCAGAGCGGATTGAGGCGCTATGCCCCGTTGCGCGAGGCCGCTCCCCGTCGGGAGTTCGAATCCTCCCTCGGACATGGATGTTTGTGCTGTCTTTAATATAAGATAGTTTATAAGTAGTTTGTAGTTTAAGTCCCATAAGCTTAACAAATATTTTTTTCCTCGCGTAAATTCATTATTAATTGAATAGACCATAGATTCCTTTATAATACAGTGTGTCAATGATGAATAAGTGCAAAGCCTGAAACCTGTTTTCGGGACATAATCTATAGACAGTAGAATAAGATAGAGTAAGCAATTCTGGAAAATTCTAAAATAAAGATCTACTTCCTTACAACTTGTTTATACAGTGGGACCTTTCATCTTGAGCATAATTCGCTTCTCAGTCTTACGTGGAATACGAAACACTAGTTAAGCAAAATCTATTTTCCTGTCAGAAATCTTTAAATGATAGAATAATGTGTTCAACTCCGGAAACACACACTTTCGCTAGGAGACCACTTGAGAATTACTCGTAAGTGTGAGATCCGTACCAGGAAGCGTTAAAAGGAGACAGAGGGAAGATCTAACGCTGAGCAGGACGCTTCGTTACGGGCTCATTTAGCATCACGGAGATGATTAGGAAACTCAAGTGGTAGACTCTGCAAGAGAGACGTTCCGTCTAATGAACAATTTTTCATTGACCTTTGAGTGATCCCTATACTGCCATCCATATAAATAATGCCATACACTGGTAATAGTTTTAAAATCTAGTTGGCAAAACCATAATTAAAGATATGACAGAAAACAGAGGCAAGAGCAATTGTAAACAACATATTGAGATTACACATGGTTTTATATTTTACATATCAGTTCAGAACTTTCTTTTCGCTGTCGTTAGAAAGGAGAGAAGTTCTTGTACATTGCAAAGTCTGTGGTTGCCAATAATTTGAGACAGGTGCTGGTAATTGGTAGTTCCTACTCACACTGTGAAATGGTGGTAATATGTAGTCGATTTTTTTATTCCTTCATCTTTTGTCTTTCGTCACATGGGGAAGTTAGTATCGTTTTGATACACTATCTTGATTTAGATTTCATACCACTTCTGTTCCTATTGTGGGATTTCATCTAAGAAAAACTACTTCAAAGATACCCGTTTCTTTCCGATATCTGCTGTCCAGTGGACAACCTGGAGACGGCAAGAGGACGGCTGGCGTGCTTTCTCTCACGTAGCCTCGACAGTTGGCATATTGTTGCGAGATGCCGACTCGGCTGTGGAAGGGAGGGCGTCATGTCATGACCTGGTACCTGTGAGGTCACGTTCGATGGGCAGTGGATGGCGAGCGCGGTTGACGCGTGCTGACCACGACTACCTGCGAGGTATTCTTTGAAATTACTGACAGAGCAGGACAATGCTCTGCAGACGCAATCCAGGTTGTCCACCAAACTGACGCCATTGCAACACAATCGGACGTCCCGCCTCAGGGCGAAGTTCGCACCCTCGCCAGAGCGTCCTGTCTTTTACGCCGTCATGAATACCTAGACGGTTTCTTAGAATTTGCCGAGCTGGGTGGTTGTGGAAACGTTCTTCTGCGTCACGGTTTGTTGTGCGCATGATCGTCTGGGCCAGCGGGGGCTTGACGCCTACGGTCATAAAATTTATGTGTTTTGAGGCCTGGGAAAGAAAGAGAGCGTCCGAAAAATCCGAAGAGGTCGTGGAGCTGTGTAAGGTAACGTCTCTGTGGGAACTTTGCTCGTGTGGGAGGAGCTTGTAGGGACGTCTACAGAATGCTCTGTGATTCGCTAAAGCTTAGGATTGTGACAGTTTTGTGATTTGTCAGCACCTTCTCGCAATATAATTGGGAAGGCTGTTAGCTGCATTTGGTAATTGTAGCGCTCTGGCCGCATAGGCGGAGTTGCGGGTGGCGACCAGGAACTCTGGGGGCGAAGAGAGATTATTTGGGGATTCGCTTGTAAGTCTCTGCAGTGTGCGGATCGACTTAGGTCTGTCGGTTTACTTGTGCTGTTGTCCGCACTTTTAATTTTTTTTTTTTTTTTTTTTTTTTTCGTAGGTTCGCTTGCGGTGGCCAAAGTTGACTTACATATTTTGCAAGTATCACTTTGAGTACTTGCACTTTGCGGATTGCGTATATATTAAGATATTGTTTCACGTGTTTGACTTTGTAATTTGCACTTGTGAAAACTGTTTCACAAATACTACGATCGACTTCTCTGCTCACGATATAAAATTGTGCAGCCATTGTCTGTCTAGCAGTGCCGACGCTAGAGAGGCTGTTAGTAAATCATAGTTTCTGCTTCACAAAACGAATAGAGAAAACGGTCGTGTTTTATTTCACCTGTAATCTGCAGTCATCACCTGCCGCTGCTGACTCCTGTCTGCTCCAAATATTTGGTAATGTGTCGACTGCATCATTGCTAGGGTCAGTATACTGCTGTTTATGAAAGATTTTCTCTTTATTTTCATAACCGGGGTTATTTGTTCAAATTGAGAAACTTCATCAGTTCTTTGAGTTCGTGCATCTGCGATAGTAATTTGGAAAATTATTCTTCCTGAAAAGGTTTCCTTGTCCATTGACTCAGACAGTCATTTGTTGAAGTAAATAGATAGGCAACATAACTTAATGTTGTTAATTGTCAAATTTCTTTAACCGTTGCCTATAGGATTTCATTATTTCAAAGTATGTATAATGTTTCGTTAGCTTGTCATGTGACAGGATGAACTGTTTATGGTAAATAAATTATACCTGAAGTATCTATATCCTTTCAATTGAAAAATTCCCTATCATTCATACTTTTGGAGGGGCAAAATATTCAAATGTTTGTAAAGCTTGTGGGACTTTACTGCGGGGTCATCAGTCCCTAAACTTACAAACTACTTATAAACTAGCTTATACTAAAGACAGCGCAAACTTCCATGCCCGAGGGGGGATTCGAACCCCCGACGGGGAACGGCTTCGCGCATCGTAGCATTACGCCTCAATGCGCTCGGACACTAGTGCCATTAGTAAATTAGGTTTAGATTGGTGGTACCTCTCATTATGATATTGGTTAGGAATTTATAAAGTAAATGTGTTTGAGCATATCACACGGCACCGAACAATTAAGGTCTATAAAACAAAATTTTCTATGTCTTTATAAACATGGTGGTGGCCCAGATTTCACTATAAAAATTACGATATCACTTTGATATCTATAAATTAAAGAATTAATTAATTTTTTATCAATTGTGAATTTATATACTGTGTACCGTCGTAGTCGACAAAACTCGCACACGTAGTAAAGAAGTTTCCACACTCAGAAGCATACAGCTCACAATACCTTAGCAAGTTTGATGTGACATCCTACCCGTTCATGCAAGCAAAAAAAGAAATGTGATTTGTGTCCTCCATTTCACTGAGCAGATGCGACACAGGTGCTCTGCAGATAGAAAGTAGTTGAACTTCAGCCGCGCTATGGTGACTGCAAGATTCCGTGCACACCTAAGACTACGGTACCAAGGCCTGGTTTGTAGCACTGGTGTTATTTGTGCATAATTCTTTCCTTTAGCTGTCTCGGAAGCTTGACATTCTCTGTCCCATTGAGTCCTAATTCTCTTCCTGTAAACTAGTATAAGATCCTCCGCTTAACGCGAGTATATTCATCCGTACCAGCGGTAACCGCTTCCGTGGCAAGTGTATCAGCGATCTCGTTTCCTAGAACGTTGTTGCGTGCTTGTATCCAACACGTAAAGAAAGACATGTGTTCATTCCTTTCCAGATGGTTATGTGTGTCATTATGTCGTAGGCTACTGGGCGTTTTTTATGCCTTCGACGAAAATAATTTGAAGCACGAGCGAAGATTTAGAGTCAGTTATACACTCTTTTTTCGTTTACTTCATAGCATTTTTTGAGATTTGTGGCAGGGAGCTTTAGCTCAACTGTTTCCAGGAAAGGTTGGCAGCACTGGTGTTATTTGTGCATAACCTGTATCGGAAGCTTGCCAATCTTTGTCCCATTCAGTCCTAATTCTCTTCCTGTAAACTAGTAAAAGATCCTCCGCTGTAACGCGAGTATATTCATCCGTACCATAGGTACCCGACTGCATGGCAAGTGTGTCAGCGACCTGGTTCCCCAGAACGTTGTTGTGAGCTTTAATCCAACACATAAAGAAAGACATGCGTTCATTCCTTTCCAGATAGTTATGGGTGTCATTATTTCGTAGGCTAGTGGGTGGTTTTTATGCCCTCGACAAAAATATTTTGAAGTACGAGCGCAGATGTAGAGTCAGTTATACACTCTTTCTTCGTTTATTTCATAACATTTTTTTTGAGATTTGTGGCAGAGAGCTTTAGCTCAAGTGTTTCCAGACACCGTCAGAGGAAGGGCCAAACTTTTTTTCTGGTAGACTGCCCTCGGCCCGGCCGCTGGAGCCCAAGTGACGGGGCCTTGGAGGGCGACCGTCGGCGGCGCTGATTAAAGAAAATGGAGGACGGCGCGGTCGGAGGCGGCCCACAGCGGCGGTGGTGCAATATTGGAGGGGGAGGCCATTAATCCTGCTTTAATTACTGCCCTCCGCCCGCAGGTCGGCCTCTGCCCTCTCCTGCCCCGAGGGCGACTCCGCAGGTGATTATCAGGCTGGTAGCACTGAAGCAGCGACAACGGACCTGCTATCCCCACCGACTCCAGGGCCACTGGAGGTGCAGTAAAATATGGAGACGCCGAAAAGACAACACAGCACCGTGCATAACGTTATGGTCTTCAGTCCGAAGACGGGTAAGATGGATTTGATGCAGGTCTCCGCACTGAGAGGCATCTTCATCACCGAATAACAACGACAAACACTGTCAATTTGAACCTGCTTCAAGTACTCGTGTCGTGGTCTTACTTGGCAATTTTTAACACCATAAATACTTCTAACACAAAATTGACTATTCCCTGTTACCTCAAAATGCACCTCATTAATATAATCCTCCTTTTAGGCAAATAGCTTCCCAATCCTATGCACCATTTCCTTATTGCGAAGGCCGTAATCTCCACAAAATACCTAGGAGTTACTATAACTTCAGACTTAAACTGGAAGGAACACGTAGATAATGTCGTGGGAAAGGTGAACCCTTAAAAGATGCAACAAAACTACTAAAGAGGCTGCGTACAGTACGCTTGTCCGTCCTTTTTTGGAGTATTGCTGCCCAGTGTGGAATCCTTATCAGGTGGGTCTGGCGGAGGACATCGAAAGAGTCAGAAAAGGGCAGCTAGTTTCGTATTGTCACGATACAGGGGAGACAGCGTTACGGAAATGATACAGGATCTGGGATGGGAATCATTACAACAACGGCGCTTATCGCTGCAGCGTGCGCTACTTACGAATATCCAATCGCCAACATTCTCTCTCCGAATGCGAAATTATATTGTTGCCGGCCGCGGTGGCCGAGGAGACAGAGGCACTCCAGTCACGGTCTGCACGGTCACTACGGTCGGGGGTTCGAATCCCCCTTCGGGCATGGATATTTGTGCCGCCCTTAGGATTAGCTAGTTCATAAGTAGGTTGTAAGTTTAGGGACTGATGACCCCGTAGTTAAGTCCCATAAGCTCTACAAACATTTTAACATTTTTGAATCATATTGTTGACTCCCAATTACATAGGTAGAAATGACCATCAGAATAAAGTACGAGAAATCAGAGCTCGAACGGAGAGATTCAGGTGTTCTTTCTTCCCTCACGCTATTCGAGAATGGAACGGGAGGTAAATAGTATAACGGTGGTTCGATGAACCCTCTGCCAGGAACTTAAATGTGATTTGCAGAGTATCCCATGTAGATGTGTAGATGTAGACTGTACAAACGTGATCAACCCAATCTTCAGGAAAAAAAAGTTCAAATGTTTATAAACCTCTTGCAACAAAGTGCTATGGTCGTCTTTCCTTAGACTTACAAGCTACTTAAACTAACTTACACTAAGGAAAACACAAACACACACACACACACACACACACACACATTCCCGAAGAAGTACTCGAACCTCAGGACGGAACGTTCCCCCAGTTCGTAGCATGTCTTACACAACGTGGCTATTCCGCGCGGCATTCATCAGTAGCAACACATTGGAAAAGCTTCTATTCCCTTCTTATCTAAACTACATACAGTTCACGTTTCACAGCCGTACAAGGCTGCACTCCAGACAAATGCCTTCAAAAAGAGTTCCTAATATTTAAATTTATATTCGATGATTACAAATTTCTCTTCTGCAGAATTTCTTTTCTTCCCATTTTCATTCTGAATTTTATATCTTCTCTATTTCGTCACGTTACTGTCCATATTGAAAGTATATGCACTCCACGACGGTAGTAAATTGTCACTAGCGTAGTCAATAACCGTCAGTCGTCGTCGAAATACAGTTTTTTATTACCGTAAATCCAGAAGAGGCTAATAAGGAGCCGTTCAGAGTACATAAAACATTATTATGAAAGAAATGGACTGAGAGTAGCCAATTGCTACCCAAAATCTTGATTTGCGGTAATAAAAGATTATGATTCAAAATCGATTACTGCTGACTACCCTTTTTAAAATTTTTTATTTCGGTCTTCATACGTTATTCCGATGTTTAACTAAAATAACTCATTATTCTTTCACTACGTTCCGTTTCTCTTTTTCTACTCTTGCCAATATTCATCTTAAACACTGTCCATTTTGTTCAGCTGTTTCCCAGGTTCTTTGCTGTCTCTGACATAATTACAATGCCATCGTCAAACAAATTTTTTAAAATATCTTCTCCGTGAACTTTAATTCATTTTCCAAACTTTTTCTTACTTTCCTTTACTTTCTGCTCAATATATACGTTGAATAACATGCGTAGTAGGCTATAACTCTTTCTACTCCCTTCCCAGACATTGCGTCCCTTCCTTGCCCTTAGACGCTTATTACTGCTATCTGGTTTACGTATAACTTGTACTTTCGTTCCTTACATTTTACCCTTGACACATTTAGACTCTTTAAGATTTCAGTCCAGTCAGTGTTGTCAAAACCTTTCTCCCAGTCAACAAAAACTATTATCGTAGTTTGTCTCTCCTTAACATACATTCTAAACTGATTCGTAAGGTTAGTATTGCCTCACGTATTCCCTCATTTCCTCTAAATCCAAACTGGTTTTTCCCAAGTTCCGATTTACCAATTTTTCCATTCTTCTATATAAGATTCGTGTTAATATTTTGTAACCATTCTGACAATTCTGCAATGTTCATCCATGTCAGAGCTGTCTTTCCATGGAACTGAAATAATTAGTTATTTTTTTAAGTCTGGGGGTATTTCACCGCTCTCATACATGTTGCACACCAGGTGAGTAGTTCTTTCATGACTGGCCCTCCCAGTATAAGAAAATATTAGGCAATCAAAAGAGCTTGTACTTGTCTCCGAAAGGATAACTGCAGTCCCCGTATGGATTCAAAGGTAAGATTTTACCATTCTTCATGACAATCAGTTACAAGTTGATGATGAATGTGGATACCGATCACGCAAACTTCTTTCCACGTTAGATTTCAAAGTCTCTGGAGAGCATGGTGCACACGGGTGAAAGAAAATTCATAATCGTACTTTGAAACGGTATATGGACCTCTGTAGAGGTGTAAATGTTTTCGTATTGCGTTTTGGATTTGTATGTTGATGTCTGTTGTGTTTGTATGTTAATGACAAAGTGATCACTGAGTATGGCTGTGTAGATTACTTCCCTCCGACTGTTGCGTGATAGTTCCTTAGTATTCGCCAAAGATATATATCCAATGATCTCCCCTCCCCAACGCGCCCTCACCGCCTCCTACACCCAGAAATACCACGTTAAGTTGATGGCTGCTCATATACAGGGCGAAGTTTCAAAACGCTATTAAAATAGCACCACTGGTCAGAATGACGTCCAATTGCAGCGGAATATTATCGGAGAAGGGGGAAACGTATGGCAGAATAAACATAAATAGTGTGAAAATTGATCAATATATGGCGCTGTAAGCACAATAATTTAATAGTAGTCGACTATAATTGACAAGTGAATCATACAACAATGCCAAGGATGTTAAACAAACTGTACTACTCAATGAGCATGGGTGTATAGATGTGAAATCAAATTCAAATGATTGTAAATCTATGGGAATATTTAAACTTACTAACACTAAAGACAATACACACACACACAGACATCCATGCCTGAGGGAGGAGGACTTGAACCTGCGGCAGAGAGCAACCTCGCGCTTCACAGCAAGGCTTCGTAGAACGCTCGGCCACTCCACCGCTGTAATACTGTTAGTTAAGTAAGCCCATCCACCACGACAAGGTCATATCTGATGGGAAAATTCGGTTTTTAATTGTCCTGAGGCCAAAAACCACATAAAAAGCATCGATCACATCGTTTTTAATTTTCCTTAGACCAGAAACCGCATAAAAAGTATCAATCAGCATCAAATGGTATTATTAATTTCCGTGTGACTGCCGTAAAAAAATGTTCTATAATATGCTGTCCACCGTTTTTTGCAACAAGTTGAAATCGAGAAACAGCATGTTCCACAACTGATGGTAGTGCTCCAGGCTCACATCCGGAATGTGTTGCGCAATGCTTGCCTTCAATGTAGCTAAGATCGCAATCGAAATACTGAACACTACATCTTTCAGATAGCCCCGTAGCCAGAAGTCACACAGATTAAGATCACGTAATCGGGGCGGCCCATCTCTAGGGAAATGACAGCTGATGACCCTAACATTTCCGAAATGTAGCTTCTGCATCTGCTTAATTGGATTTGCGATGTGAGGAGGTGTGCCATCTTGCATAAATATTGTCCCATCCATACTTCAACGCTGTTGAGACGTTGGAATGACTCTGAGAAAATATGTCCCTGTGTTAAATGATGCCGTAAACACGCAACAGCCAGTAATCTTTTCAGGATGAAGCGGTGCTGGTCGATTTGCGTATGGATTTTCTATTGACATATCCTATAAAATGGGCTTTGCCTGTCCACAAAATCTTCCACGGCCATTCATCATGCACTTCCATTCGAACAAGAAATTCTAAATTAAAAGCCACTCTTCCTGGCATTCAACACGAAGCCATTCGTACACGTGGGTAATTTTGAATGGACACAAAGAAGAATGTTTCGTTGGATTTTACGCACCGTGCTCAAAAGTTTGTCGAATGTTGGGACAATTATCCGTGCACTACACGTTTGCACACCAGTACTCGACTCCTCCTGCATCACTGCCGGCACTTCTTGCACTTACGTCGAATCAGTTTGTTTCCTCCCTCCACCAGATTGCACATCGTCTTTTTGAATTTCCGAGTCGTTTTCTGAAGACCAACGACAGTTATCGGACCAACACCTTTTCTCAAAGGTTAAGTGTCCCGAACTTCTGCAGAGCGACTTGAGCACAGTCATCGTTCTTGAAAAACAGCTTTACAAGCAGAGCGAGGATCCTGCGTTGAGTCAGTCATGACGAACGTCTCCGATGCGAAATGAGGAGCCGCGGTGCAGTGGCCGATCGCTCTAAGGCGCCTTGCTGTAGAGCGTGCTGTTGCTTGTCGTCGGAGGTTCTAGTCCTCCTTCGGGCACGGATGTATGTATTGTACTTAGAATAGTTTAACTTAGTTCATGTAAATTATAAACTATGGGACTAATACCACAGAAGTCCCTTAGATTTACAAACATTTCAACACTTTGATTTGCGAAATGATAAGCCGTGTACCCGGCTTGTTCATACCAACTCCAATGGGCCGTGCGCATGACAGATGTTGTCACTTACATGTTCTGACACATACAGTGCGACCTATTGATAAATTTTCACACTATTTATTTTTCTTCTACCATACGTTTTCCACTTCTCCGATAAAATTCCGTTGGAATTTGACGTCATTCTGTCCAGTGGTGTTATTTTTACAGCGTTTTGAATGTTTAACTTTCAAATTAAATTATAATTAATCACCCCGCATATTTGATATGAATAGTTTGCATACATTTAACACATCTGTTAATATTTGTCCTCTGGCATCTACTTGGTCATCGAACCATTTTGCAGAATATGCGTTTATGACAGTGAGTGTGAGAAGTATTTTATCGTGTAAGCACTGTACTGTTCTGTATATACACGAAATACCTAAGGAGAAATATTGTCCGTAAATCGTTGCGATCGTCCATATGTCTCGAGCGTTTGTGATTTCTGTAGTGAAAATATGTACTGTCCAGAAATGATTGATCGGTGTTACAGTCAAACCTGTACACGAGTAAACATGGTTTAGAAATTTGTGTGCCCCTAACTTTGGTATAGTGAACTGATATGCCCGGAAGTTTGCCAACTCTCTTATATTATGGTACTTGAAGGTAGATGTTGTTGTTGTTGTTGTTGCGGTTTTCAGGCCGGAGACTGATTTGATGCAGCTCTCCACCCTAGCCTATCCTGAGCAAGCCTCTTCATCTTCTCATAAGAATGGAAACCCACTTCCATTTGAATCTGCTTACTGTATTCGTCTCTTGGTCTCCCTCTGCGATTTTTGGCCCACGCACTTCACACTTCCCTCCAATGCAAAATTCACGATATTTAGATGACTAAGAACATGCGCCACCAATCGATCCCTTCTTTTAGACAAGGTAAGACAAAAGTTCCTTTCTCCCAAGTTTTGTTCAGTACTTCCTCATTAGTTGTGCGAACTATCCACCTAATCTTCAGCATTCTTCTGTAGCACCACATTTCAAAATCCTCTTCCTGCCTGAACTATTGATCGTCCCTGTTTCACTCCCGTCTCAGTCAAAATTCCACAAATATATATGCATTCTGAAAAGATTTCCTTGTGCTTAAATTAACACTAAATGTTAGCAAATTTCTCTTTTTCAAAAACGCTTTTCTTCCCATTATCATTCCGCACTTTATATCCCCTGTTCTGCGACTATCTTCTGTTATTGTAATACCCAAGTAACAAAACTCATCTACTACCTTTATTGGTTACCTAATATGATTCATTCACAATCACCTGATTTTATTAGAATGCATTCCATCACCCCAGTTTTGCTCTTGTTAATGTTCATCCTATACGCTTCTTTCAACATACTGTCCATTCCGATCAATGGCTCGTCCACTTCCTTTGCTATCTCTGACAGTACTACAATTTTATCGGCAAACGCATTGTTTTTATTTTTTCACCCTGAACATTAATACCTTCTCCAAATTTCTCTTTTTTTTCCTTCACAGCCTGCTCAATGTACTAATTGCATAACTTGGGAGACAAGCTACAACCGTGTCTTACTCCCTTCGCTATCACTGCGTCCATTTCATGCCCTTCAACTCTTATAACTGTTGTTTGTCTGTTTGTTTCTTTGTTTTTTCATATTTTATTTGTACAAGTTGTAAATAAATTTCCCTTCTCTATATTTTAACTCTGTTGACTTCAGAATTTAAAATAATGTATTTCAATTCAATATTGTCAAAAGGTAGATGATATCCGGCCGCTATTTCCTCAATAGCTTTCCTATTTCAATCCTTGCTAGAGTGTATCTCATAAAGTTTTGTTGCATGTTCGTAACCGTGGTTGCCTTGTAAAAGACAGACACTTAGCTGATGAATACTTGGAATGAAATTACACGCGGCCTTGTTTGCGTTTGGTCCTTTCTTCTTTCGTGTGCATACTTGAACCAGAAGATGGCAAAGGTAGCAGTGGTCTGTCTGGAAATTTTCAGTTGCTACTAACATCCCCCTAGCCAGCGCAATTGCGCTGTTCACCTTCCATATATGAAGTGAATGAAATTCTTGATTGACAGCGATTCATCCATTCACACTAACAGCGGCATTTTTGCACAATATCTGTCACTCGATTTGGATGCTGTCTTGTGTGAGACTGACTGCTTGGAAATGGTTTTGTTGAATGAGATTTCTCATTAAAGTTATTCTAAGTAGTGTGGACTTTACACACTTTTTGCAGATAAGTGTATGTACTAATTGGTAACGAAAACTGACACGTGAGAAAATATAAAATAATGCGAAAACATTTCAGTATACGTGGCTCTGTTAACAAGCAGTGTGCAAAATAATATCGAACTCCGTTAGAACCAGCTTCTGGCTCCAATATGAAATATTTAAATTGGTTACATTTAATTGAAATATTAATTTCTATTCTCCACGGACTGCCAATTTGACTTATTACATATCTAAAAAATAAATACATAGAATACCATTCCAACTCCATACATGTTTGAATTTACTGTATATTCATAACCTGTGTAATAATTGATCTGTGTACGATGCAGAGTTTCTGATTATATTATACCCTAGTTCATCTGTGTCAGTTTTTCCAAACAACTTTATATTTGAATAACTAATGGATACCACATCCACTGTAAACATCGCTTGATCACACTACTTCAGTTTTAATCTTCATATTTGCCTCCAGTACCAAAATGACGACTCTTTGACATTTACGGATGTGAGGCACCTACTGATCCTTTCTATTTAACCCAGTTCTTTACCTATTCGACCTACCAATCTAGTATTTACCATACTTCTGTAGCGTCACATTTCAAAAACTGTTACTAGCTTCTCTTCTGCTCTGCTTGTCATCCCCGTTTAACAGTTGTACATTCGAGACAAAAACATTCAGAAAGTAATTTTTTATACTTTAAATTGCACCAGATGTGATCAGAAATTATTTCCTGCTATTTTTGTGTCCTCTTGAAGTTTTAGATTAAAAAATACAGCAACCAGTATTTTATTTTCAAGACATTCCGATCAACCGGTCTTCCAATTCGTTTGCTGTTTCTCATATAAACACAATGCCATTCACAAACTTCACATGTCTTATTTCCATATGCTTAAAATTAATTCATTCACTAAATTTGTCTATCGTTTCTTTTACTGCTTGTGCAATAGAAGACATCGCTGGAGGGGTACAACCAAGTGTTTCTCTCCCTTGTAAAACCACCTCTCCCATTTCATTTTCTTTGAATCTGAAGACACGTAACTGGTTTATGAGAAAGTACCTGTGACTTATAGTGGGTCAAAATTTTGCAAAAGCTTCCACATCACATATCACTCACTAACGATCAACATGATGTGCCCACCTAGGATGGCCGAGGCGGAGCGGGCTAACACATTGAGGCGCTATGCTGCGATGGGCGAGGCCGTTCCCCGTCGAGGGTTCGAATCCCCCCGCGGGCGTCGATGTCTTTGCTGTCTTTAGTATAAGGTAGTTCATAAGTATTTTGTAAGTTTAGGGACTGATGACCCCGTAGTTAAGTCCCATAAGCTTTACAAACATTTGAATACCTAGGATGTTCTGTGACGTTAGGTCGTATATTATGTCAATTCAGTTTGCCGTAATTGATGAACATAGATTAGTCATATAACACAACACTTTGTAACGTGAAACTGTTCCCGGCCCACTCTGAAAGTAAGCCCCTTACTGATATGTTCGTGACAGATGGTAGGCGTGTTGTGATCGTGTGTGATCCTTCACATATGCCTAAAGCTGAAACTAGTTTGCCACTTCTCGTGAGCTGACAAGTGGATCATGGGGTACTTCAACATGCCCAAAAGTCTTCCACATCTTCAATTTGATCTGTGTTTGTCTATTATCCCAACGCCTTCACTACTCAATTTCCTCGAAATCACATGAAGGTATTGACTGTTAGATCGAGCTAGATAACCCACCGTATTAGCCATTGTTCCTTAGTGGCATCTTTACGGAAGTTGTTAAACATTAGTAAAATGCCAACGTACTCGCTGGACATGTTGGTCATATTTCATCCACGTCAACATATGTTTCAGTTCGAACTTTGTTTCTTTGTGTATTTGGAGATGCCTTATATACTGTGGTGTTGGATACATTCAACTATCTATGAGAACTTTTCTTCCAAGAATTCACGTAGGAAGATTATCGTTCTGTAACACCGGCATTCTTATGTATAGCCCTTTGATCCACCTGTAGAACTTTGAACGTTTCTAGCTCCCTAAGTGCGAGTGATAGAAATTTAATTTCTACACGATTGCTCTAAACATATTAGCTGTGTAATCTGTACTCTATAAAAGTAATAAAACTTATCTCAATGTCCCACGTCTCCACATATCAGACAACAATCTCTATGGGTTTAAGATCCATCTACGACACATTGTTCAGGAGATATGACATCATAAACAATGAAACTTAGGAAAAACAGCCACATCATTGAGCAATGTTCCACATCTCCTCCTAAACCGATGGACCGGTTTGGGTGAAACTTTTTCTTTAGGGAGCTTCTTCTCGTTGACAAACTCCACAAACGATGAACGGGAAGAAATTTATATCACTCTACTTTTCCACGGTTCGTGCAATAAAACTTCGGCAAGACATTACAATTTCATTACTTCTACATTAATAATTATATTCGCCAGATATTCTACAGACATTATACTCAAATACCAGTCAATGCATCTTCGAAACTATCTCATAGTATGAAGCATGGTTCATAAGGTACGACTTCATAGACAATAAGATTGTTTAAAACCGCTCCATCACGCATAAACTTTCGATTTATTACATCGTTACTACTAACTATATTTGCGACATGCTTTGTAGGTAGTACACACACCTTCCACTGAATTTACATTCGATATTATTTCATGACACGACACATGAGTCAAGTCATATATCATAAACAATAAAATATAGAAAAACTGCACCATCATGCAATAGGTAGTAATTTATTACATCTTTACTGCCAACTGTACATGCAACACATTTTGGAGACAGCTTTCCAATCTAAATTCGTGCAAAATTGTGTTGATGTAGGTTACATCGTTCAGGAGATATGACGTCATTAGCATTGAACAGCGTGAATTGATTGATGATTGATTGATTTGTGGTATAGAACTTGAACAGCGTGAAAACGAGTGTGAAGTTGCCGAAAGGAGGCGGAGGTAGGAGATGCACTAACCAAAGCATGGAAAAATGCACCCTCCAGCACAACCTGTAACTATCTCTAGTACAGACAGTAATACTAGAATTAGTAAATTTGAAATTCATAGCTGTAGGTAATGGTAGTTGTAGGAACTGATACGCTGCATCTGCCGAGTGTAGCGCAGCATCGAAATGACTTATTTGACCTGGCATGATAATGTGTAACTAACTTTTTTTGACTCATTCTCCTGACTGGATTAATGAGGACCGCTATATATCTCTGTTTTGTACTTCCCTCTTCTTTTCAGCCGTCTCTAATGACCACAGTGCCGACAGGACCTAACCCTAATCTTCCTGTGTCTTTTCTTCATTTCGGAGTAACTCTTGCACTTTACGTCTTCAATAAATTTGTTGGATGTATTTCAGTCCCTACAATTCCAATCCTCTAAGTTTCCCTCTAGTAACATGAAGGATATTCCTTGATTGTTCAGTGTATGCCACGCCATACTGGTTCTTCTTCTTCTCCTATTTCTAAGTGTTTTCCATGGTTATTTCTCTTTGCTGCTTCTGTGGAGAACCGTCTCATTAGCTATCGTAGGGAGTCAACCTAGTTTTCAACAATGCACAGCGGTCGCTTCATTCATTAGGTTATCCGAACACGCTTCTACTCCTGGCGGAATTATCAGCCTATTGTACACCACGACCTTAGTGTCCCCTGCTCACTACTTCCTCTTAATCACAGCTGTACCTCTATTCTCCCAAAGGAACTGGCGTTTTGGTACAGCCTCCCTGTTTTTTTGCCGTACAGTACAGAAAAGGAGTCTGCTATTTCGAACATATTCGGAAGAACATATATCAGATTTACAACACTCTTTGGCATGAATTTCCTCTTTGCCTGTGTCTTTTTTTTTTATGTTCTTCTTCCTTCGTCGGTCATCTCGCCCTAGTTAAGTACCAGCGAACTATTTTCATATAGTTGTCTGTCTGCAGTGTAAATTCTTACGTTTGTTTCTTGTTTTTGTGTATAGTAGGCCCACTCTTGCGTATTTTTTAAAACAGTGCGATTTGATAGCAGTGCATTGAGCATTCCATACCGCGACTGTTCTGTTTTCGTACGAGTGTTAGTAGCACCAGTTTACCTCAGTTACTCCCTGTCGAGTCTACATCGCGTGTTTCTATTTGTTAGATTTCTGGGTATTGTAATCATGAATAGGGAGTGTGACTGCTGTGTCCGGATGCAGACTGAGCTGGCGACACTTCGTTCCCAGCCTTAAGCTGTGTTAACCTCGGTTGCACAGCTTGAGGCTGCGGTCGAGGGGCGCCGTTGTTGTTAACCGGTCGTGGGAACCGAACGGATTCCCGGCGTGTCCACCAATCGGCCTGCGGCAGCGACAAGACCTGATACTACTCGCATTGTGGAAGACACGCCACCCGTGACTGTGTGGGAGGTCGTTCCAGTGCGTGGCAGGAAGCGTAAGACATTCCGGGGGACCGATCATGTGGCCTCACTGGTTCGTCTTGCAAACAGATTTGAGATGCTATGTGTTAAAGACAATGTTCCTGAGCCGGATGGTGTTTCTCATCTGCCACCACGCATTTCGCAAGATCCGGGATCCGGGCTTTCACAGAAGGTGGGTTTGTTTGTAGTAGGGAGCTCCAACGTTAGGCGGGTAATAGAGCCCTTTAGAGAGATGGCTGCCAAGGAGAGGAAGAAGGTTAACGTCCACTCCGTGTGCATACCGGGTGGGGTCACTCCGGGTTTGAAACGGGTCCTTCCGGATGCCATGCAGGTGGTAGCTCACATCGGTACCCATGATGTTTGTCGCTTCGGATTTGAAGATATTCTCTCAGGTTTTGTGCGGCTATCTGAAGTGGTAAAGACTGCCAGTCTTGCTTGTAAGATGAAAGCAGAGCTCACCATCTGCAGCGTAGTTGACAAGACCCACAGTGGACCTCTGGTACAAATCCGAGTGGAAGGTCCAAATCAGAGGGTCAGACAGTTCTGTGACCGTGTGGGCTGCAGATTCCTCGATTTGTGCCATTGGGTGGTGGGGTTCCAGGTTCCGCTGAATAGAAGTCCACTATACGCAGTAAGCGGCTACACGGGTAGCGGGGGCTGTGTGGTTTTTTAGGGTAGAGGGCTTTGGGGAAGCACCAAATGGGCTGTCTCAAATGGTGCAAGTCGATCACAGGAGAAATATAGATCTGGGAACTATCGGTATAACAGCTGTAAATTATCGTAGCTGTGTCGGGGAAGTACCAGAACTCCAAGCGTTAACAGAAAGCACCAAAACACACATGTTTACAGTTAGTGATAGATGGTTTCAGCAGGAAATAAGTTCATCAGACGTTTTTGCAAACGATCTAACTGGTTTCAGAAAGGATAGAATAAACAAAATAGGTGGAGGCGTGTTTCTCGCCGTCAAAAGTAGTCTATCGTGAAGTTCAAGTTGATAGTTCCTGTGAGTTATTATTGGTAGAGATCATATTCGAAAATCGTAAACAGTTAATAATTGATTCCTTGTACCGCTCCCCCCCCCCCCTCCCGACTCTGACGATACAATAGCAGAGAGGTTCAAAGAAAACGTGTCAAATTGCAAACAGGTAACCGATTCACACAATAATAATAGGCGGTGGTGTTAATTTACCCTCAATCTGTTGCCGAAATTACATTTCCAAATCAAGAGGTACGCATAAAACATCGTGCGAAATTGTATTAAGCGCATTCTCTGAGAATTACTCCCAACAATTAGTTCATGAGCCAAAATAGAATTGTAAATTGATGGCAAAACACACCAGCTCCCTAAGCAACGAAAATCCCTGAGCTCATAACGAGCATCAAAACAGACACAGGTATTAGTAAACACAGAGCTGTCGTAGCGAGATTGCATATCGAAAGTCCCAAAGTTGCCAAAAATAGAATAAAAGTATTTTTGTCCAGGAAAGCAGACAGAAATACAATACATTGCTTCTCGAAAGTCAGTTTACACTCTTTCCAAACACTAAACTTAAGTGTAGACCAGATGTGGCTCCAAGTCAAAGAAGTGGTACCGACAGCAGTTGATAATTCTATTCCAAATAAATAAATAAAAGAAGGTGGTGATCCCCCTTGGTACAACAAAACAGGTCAGGACACTCTTGCAAAAACAACGAAAAAGCGCATACAGAATTTAAAGGAAAACAAAATCCCCAGGATTGACTCTCCTACACAGAAGATAGACATTTAGCGAGGACGTCAATGCGAGATACCTACAATACTTTTCACAACGAAACTCTTTCTCGAAATTTGACAGGAAACTCAAAGACTATGTAATCATATATTAACTATACCAGGGGCAAAACACAAATAATACCCTCACTACTTGATAGTAATTGCGATCCTGCCGATGATAGCGCTACTAAATCAGAGTTACTACACACAGCTTTTCGAAACACACTCACCAAAGAAGACGAAATCAATATTCCAGATGTCGAATTACAAACAGAGGCCAGAATGAGTAACGTTGAAGTAGATATCCTCGGAGTAGTGAAGCAACTTAAATCACTTAACAAGAACAAGTCTTCTATCTGATTATGCTGAAGCGAATGCTCCTTACTTAACATCCATATACAACCGATCTCTCAAAGAAGGATCTGTACCAAAAGATTGGAAAGTTGCACAGGTCACACCTATATTCAAGAAACGCAGTAGGAGTAATCGATTAATCTACAGGCCTATTTCATTGACGTCAATTTGCAGCAGGATTTTGGAATACATTCTGTATTCAAATATGAATCATCTGAAACAGAATTATCTATTGACCAGAGGTCAACAAGGATTTAGAAAATATAATGCATGCGAAACAAAAATAGCTCTTTTTTCAGACGAAGTGATGAATAATATCGACAATGGTTCTCAATTTGATTCCGTATTTCTTGATTTCCAAACGGCTTTTGACACCGTTCGTCACTAACGGATTTTAATCAAACTGCGTGGTTATGGTATATCGCCTCAAATTTGCGACAGGATAGCGGATTTCCTGTCAGAGAGGACACAGTTTTTATTGATCGATGGTAAGGCATCGACTAAAACAGATGTGATACTGGGCGTTCCACAAGGTAGTTTTATTGGTCCTCTGCTGTTCCTTATTTACATAAACGGTTTGGTACAAAATCTAAGCAGCTCTTTTAGGTTGTTTACAGATGACGCCGTCATTTACCGTCTAGTAAAATAATCTGAAGATAAAAACCAACTGCAGAACGATCTAAATAAGATATCACTATGGTGTAAAAATTGGCAACCGACTCTAAATAATGAGAAGTGTGAAGTTGTCCACATGACTACGAAAAGAAATCGGTTAAACTTTGTTTACAATATAAATCAATCAAAAGTGAATGCCGTAAACTCCACTAAATACCTAGTAATTACTATTACTTAAGATTTAAACTGGAAAGAACACGTAGATAATATCGTGGGAAAGGCGAAGCAGAGACTGCTTTTTATTGGCAGAACCCTTAAAGGATGCAACAGAAGTATTAAAGAAAGTGCATACTCAACGCTTGTCCGTCCTTTTTTGTAGTATTGCTGGGCATTGTGGGGTCCTTATCAGGTGGGTTTGACGGAAGGCATTGGAAGAGTCCAAGAAGGGAAGCTCGTTTGGTATTGTCATGATAAAGGGGAGACAGCGTTACGGAAATGAGACAGGATCTGGGATGGGAATCATTACACCAACGGCGTTTATCGCTGCGAGGTGCGCTACTCAGTAAACTCCAATCGCCAACTTTCTCTTCCGAATGCGAAAATATATTGTTGACTCCCACTTACATAGGTAGAAATGATCATCGGAATAAAATACAAGAAATCAGAGCTCTAACGGAGAGATTTAGATGCTCTTTGTTCCCGCGCGCTATTAGAGAATGGAATGGGAGATAAATATTATAAGGGTGGCTCGATGAACCCTATGCCAGGCACTTAAATGTGATTGTCAGAGTATCCAATGAAGCTGTAGATCGCTTATTTGATTCAAGAGTATACGAATAATTCCTTAAATGTGTCCTCTCTGGGACCACCAATTTTGATGGAAAGCTTCTTGCTATTTCCAGATGTGCCATTTACTATACTGTAGGCATCCTACACTTCACTCTCTTTAACATTACTCTAGTGATGTTGCCGGTAGAATTAAACTGCGCGATTAAAAGATTAAGGATTGCAGTAAAAATTTCTTCCATAGAAGTGTCGGATAAAAACCTGAGAAAATAATTTAAACAAAGGTGGATGAAAAACAACGTCACAGAGAAAACTTACAGAAGGTACTCGTTGTAGCTTCTTTCTGGAAATCTTGATCACAGCAGTTGAAAATGTTAAGCTGTTAGAATGTTTAGATAAATTTTACAATACTTTTCGGAATAAATTAATGTTCAGACTGTTCACCTCGCTAGCCATTGTTGCTGGACCTTGTACTAAAGTTTGATAAAGGGATTAAGAAACCAAAAAATCTATAGGAGTTCGCGAAGCTGTTAATACGAATGCAGGTTCTAAAACGAAGACTGTAGTGACATGAAGTAACTGATTGGGATTTAATCAACGAAAATGCGAAGCGAAAGTGATGGCGTCTGAACATCCAGTTACGCCGAAATATCGAGGAGCTGAAAACGTCGAAGAAAATGAATAATTAAGAATGGACCCGAAATTATTAAATGACAACAGGGTGGAGACACTGCTTTTAACAAAAGGGGGTACATTTTAAAATAAAATATCAAAGCCTTCACTCTCACATTAGAAAGTAGTCTGTGGGCCTCCTACGCTGTACTCTCTATTCATGTTAATGACTCATTACACCATATCACTCAACAGCCCCCTCCCCTCCCCCCAGGGGCTCCGGGTTTTTTCGTGAGTAGGTGCGTGGCGAGCACAGGGCCCCGAGCTAATGCAGTCTTCCTTCCTTCTTTACTTCCCGGACTGCATTCATTCCCCCCCCCCTCCGCTTCTTTCCTATCCTCATTCCTTCCCCTCCCCACCGGAGGACTGATAACATAAGTAGTTTATCCACCCTATCCCAATCGAGCAATCCAACCCAATTCACTCAACAGATGTTGCAGTTCTTCTTCCCATGCACTCTTTCCGATTTTGAATTGTAATCCCACTCTCAAATCTTTATTTATGTACTGATTTCTTGACGTAAATATTGCAGAGCGGAGGTGAAAGATTATTTCTTTCTTAAACCCTTTGTAATCCATACACTGGATTGTTCGATTTTTTTGAGTTTTATCATACTGCGCATTACATATCTTTCCCTTTACCTTACAACTAATTTCCTCTGGATTTCGAACATTCCCATTTTATAATGACGAATACTTTCTCCATGTCGGCAGACAGTATGAAAATGTTCTAATTTTTCTTGCATCTTACTTCAACTACCAAGCGTGAAGTTTGAAGAATCTGTATGATCGCCTCCTGTTTCTTAGAGGCGAGTGATCCTTACGTAACAGATCTTGAATTGGTTTTCCATTCTTCTCCATAGCCTTTGTAATCCATACACTGGATTGTTCGATTTTTTTGAGTTTTATCATACTGCGCATTACATATCTTTCCCTTTACCTTACAACTAATTTCCTCTGGATTTCGAACATTCCCATTTTATAATGACGAATACTTTCTCCATGTCGGCAGACAGTATGAAAATGTTCTAATTTTTCTTGCATCTTACTTCAACTACCAAGCGTGAAGTTTGAAGAATCTGTATGATCGCCTCCTGTTTCTTAGAGGCGAGTGATCCTTACGTAACAGATCTTGAATTGGTTTTCCATTCTTCTCCATAGCAGAAACGCTTGACCTTTTCATCTCATACGGGATTCTTCTAGATGGTATTTCGCCACTCTCAGATATTCCAGACATCAACTTGAATTGTCTTTTGGTTGTCACTTCTTATTACCATTTTAGGACATCGGATGGTGTGTTTCCTATCCCTGACTTATTTGGTCTCAGTCCTTTCAAAGTTCTTTTAAATTCTGACAACAATATTAGAGAATTAGAGAATGGAACGGTAGAGAAAAGGTATGAAAGTGGTTAATGAACCTTCTGCCAGGCACTTAAATGTAATTTGCAGAGTATCTATGTAGATGTAGATGAACAATGAACAATGTCTCCCTTATCGACTCCAATTTTGCTTCTTATATCACACCACTCCTTCCTTCATAGTCGGCTTCATTGTACTCTAACCTCCTGTGAGTGTACAATTCGTTTATTTATACAGTTCTACCAGCAAAGACAGTGATTAATGATCGGTTAATTCGTGATGCCGAGAACCTCCTTTTCCTGTAGGGGACCGAAACAATTGCATGATATATTACGAAGATTTTTCAGGACGCGAATCGTGGGAGGAATTCCGATCGCTAGAAGCGTTTCCAACCTGCAGGTCGCGTATGCTAATTTCGTGAATACCGAAGCCGCGTCTCCGATCTAACAGCTCGTTGTCAACGCAACACTAATTACGCTTCGGTAAACTTTCCCACGGGTCGCCGACGGCCGACTGGCGATTAATGAAGTCGCCGTCCGGTCATTTACGAGCCGTGAAGACAGACCCTCTCAATTCGCCACGCCACGCGCTGCGCCCGCCTCCATAAAAATTAAAACAGATACCATCGGCGGCGCTATATTTCGTCGGCGGGGTTCGCGTCCCGTCCGCCTGTGAGATACCGCCGAAGTCGGCTCACGTTCATACAGCCGCGGGCACCTCTCTCTTAATAACATAAATTGCCGGCTCGCTGTGGGCAGGTGTGATAATGAGACAAATTTATTATTTCATTATTTATTTGTTGTGACGTTTATACATTTCGAAGACACATGGCCGAAGAAACGCCGGCTAGCACAATGAGCACATATATAATCGGCTCGTTATTTCAAGGAAGGACTCCTCGGCGCAAGCTGCGCACGGGAGACCACTGACCAGGGCCGCCGGTGCCTTCTCTCTCCCTCTCCACCCACCACTCTCCACCATCTCTCTCTCTCTCTCTCTCTCTTTTCCTCTCCGGCACGACTTGCGCGTCCCTGCGTTCTCACAATAAATATGTAAGCCTCAGCAGCTACGGCCGCCGCTAATTGTGTGAAACTTCCAAATTGGCTCGTCTTCCTTTATTGAGAGATCCAGGGCTCGGGGAAAATTACTCCTGTCGTTTGTTATTCAGGGCCCATAAATAAGGGGGTGCGTTATTCATCCGCGGGGTTTTGTAAAGAGAGGTGTCCGGTTGCTGGCGCAAGATGGATGTCCCAGTGAGGGGGAGGTAAGCTTCGACCGGAGTATTCCACTGTCTTCCACAAGTCTGTCCGGTGGCTACAGCATGATGTTCTCCCCCGTAGATTCTCAGTTTTATGGGCAACACAGTGACACGCCACACCAAACACAGGCAGTAATCTGGAACGAGGTTCAAACACAGGCAGTAATCTGGAACAAATTTCGACACACAAAACCGTGTCGACGAACGTAGGAAATCTTTGTTGTCATCTGCATACTAAGGGCAAATGTGATGCAGCTCTGCACGCTACACTATCCCGCGCAAGCCTCTCCATCCCTGAACAACAACGGCAATCCACACTCATTTGAACCCTATAACAGCATTCGACTGTTGATTTCCCTCTGTGGGTTTTATCCCCATCCATCTTCCTAATCTAAACTGACTATACCTTCACTCATTAAAACTTCCGGACTGAGAGGCCGTGATCGAACAGTACAAATTCTTTCCACTGACGTTTCGTTGACGGCTGCGGGCAACATCTTCCGAGGTGAGTCGACGACTGGCTGCTGGGCCGTGGAGGTCCTGTTCTATGGACGAATAGAAGGCACCACCATTCGTCATATGATGTCAACAGTAAAACTATCTCTTGTTGGCGTCATTACTTTCGATTAAATGTAATAGATTGTCACATCTTTGGTACAAAGTCGACCGCCATATCTTATCTAACTTGATCTAATATGTTGCCCGCAGCCAGCAACAAAACGTCATGGGAAAGAATTTCTACCGTTCGACTACGGCCCCTCAGCCGGAAGTTTTAATTACTGAAGCCGCCGTCCGTGAAAGCCTACACGTTATGATTGACTATACTTTGATGTCTCATAATGCGTTCAATGTGTCCTATTAAATGACACCCTTTCTAGTTGTGTTACGAGACATATTTGTTTTCTTCGCTTTAGTTATCGGCTGAAGCACCAAATTTCAACAATTTGAAATGAAAAAAAAAAAAAAATTCCTTCACGTAAGTCTTCCTAAGAATTGATTGAATATAAGGAGAGACATTGAATAAAAATTCGTATTGGTGTTGGGATTCGAGCCCGGGAACTCCTGCTTATTAGGAAAGCACTTTTAGACCACTCATCTAACACAGTCTTACAGGCAAAGCGACTACACGCACTGTTTTCAAGCACGTCTACCTCCACATGTCACTGCCCTGTTGTCTAGTTGGTATTTCACGGGTCTGTGATGTGTAGAACGGCCACAAAACCGTAACCGCAATGTCACTGACCTGTTGTGTAGTTGGTATGAGTCAACGGACGTAAGATAGCGAAGGATGACGTTTACAAACAGTACGAAGCACCCGCAATGCTTTGCAGACGCGTATGATATCCTGTCCAAAACTATGAAAGGATCGTAAGGCATTTTTGGCAGGGAGATTGTTCGGCCGCCTAGTGCAAGTCTTTTTACTTGACGCCATTTCGGCATTTTGCGTGTTGATGATGATGAAAATGATGACGAGGACAACACAACACCAAGTTTCCTGCCGGGAATCGAATCCGAACCCCCTGCTGGGTAGTGAGCAATGGTGTCGACTGAGCTACGGGTGCGGACTCTCCAAGAACCGAGTGTATTCGACACAAGTCGTGTCGTTTCACAGAGTAAAGCGGATGGTAGCATCACGCAAATGCCAGGCATGAGGGCCATTTAGGTGTAACCGTGGCCCGATGTTAGTATCTGTGAGTACAATAGTAGAATATAAACATAATAGATTACCCACCAGGGTCACAGGGCTCGAGGTTTATTCCGAAGCCTCTGATCCTGGCTGGTAGCAGCCCAGCCTACCCCCTCTCTACAACCTCCAACTTTCCTATCTTTATATTTTTTAAAACACAGTCTCCATCGAAAGAGAATTTTTATTGTTGTTAGGCAACCGGTTGCTTGTGAGACCATCTTCAGGCCGACTGCAATACAGTAATATTACAAATATGAAGAAGGATTTACTTACAGAATACAATATTATGGCTATAAACAATAAAATAATAACAATGTGAAAAGTTATACCCATGGCAGCCGATTGTGGGCGGGCCGGGAACCGTTGCCTGTGGAAATCAACTGCGGAACACTGCAGTAACGGTCGAGTTTATATATATATATGGCCAGCTCAGCCCCCCCCCCCCCCACATGCGGCATTACATTATTGACAGTCAGTCATGTACTTATTAATAATTTTGTTGTTGTCTTAGAGGTCACAGTTATGATAATGAAAACAGTGGTTAAATATACAAGAATATGCAGATTATTACACTGGTTTGTGACTGGTAACAATTTAGAGAAAATCGTTTTGAATAAAGATTAAAAACATTTGATTTTATCAGTTTTGTTAGATAGCTGTCCTCTATGGGTATTTGAAGATTCTTGCTGGGCACATTGGTGCCGGAGACAATAGTACTTCATTGCTACTGCAATGACTTGTGCGTATTGGTGGTTGCACGCCAGCAATGCTCGTCGCAGCATTCGTAGCAACGGACGATGCGTTGATACACTGGAGAGATAATTGTGTTCATCAATTTCCACAGTTTGGTTCTCGGACCTACACTTTGGCACCGACACTTGTAACAACTGTGCCCGAGGATGACAGTCTGAATAGTTATGAAATAAATTTACCTTCTTACTTGGTAGGCGACATGAATCGTGTCTCAAAGGAATACATTTGTCTCACTATAATATGTGTTAGATTATTTAATACAACAAAGTAGTTAACTGTTTTTGTGAATAGCTTGTCAAAATTATAAATCAAATTTGAACATTAAATTGCTGATTAAAAGAATGTTAAAACGCAATACAAAATGTTCATTATGCTGAGCCACGGTACAGGAATCCTATTCTTTACATTAATTTCTTGGGGTCATTAGAAGATCGAGGAGCCATTCAAGGAACAGTCACAAGAGGTCGTCAAAATATTCGAAAAAGTATTTTTCTCTAAAATAGAGTTGTTCATTCAGCAAAGATAGTGGTTTGTTTTTAAAATGTGCAAAAATTTGTATATGTTCGAGGGTATGCAGCAGTGATCCTTTAAGTGCGTTATGTATAAACATTAAGCTGTTGTCAATTAACCTTCTGCAAGATTATTCTGTATCAAATGTTGACCAAACAGAGATTTGCTGTGTGAAGCGCCTGTTGTATGTTCCTCAAATAGCACAGCAAAATTTCTTCCTATCTGCCAATGTGCTGTTTATCACAGTCTTTTTGCAACCTTTATTAAATACCAAATTCATTAGTTTCAATTTCAATTTCAATTGTTTTAGTTATATCTATTTTCTCCAAACTCCCACCCCTTTTTCTTTCTGTAAGCATAATACAGTGTAAATTAAAAATTTATGTAAGATCAACCATGTAAAACCTTAAATATTTAAGAAAATGATTAACTAAACTGTCCCAATCATCATAAAAGTAAAACTGACCAGCTTTATACCCAAAGGAAGCTGGTCCGAAGCAAGGAAATAAAGAATAATTTTAAAAACTGCGATGGGCGGCAGTCACGTCGTGCAGGGTAGAGTCGACTAAGAAACACTACCCCAAGGGAGGGTTGTCGTATGGCTCGCCAAGCAATGCGGGATCCAGTGATCTCGGCACATGTCATCAGCAAAAATGAGCTGGGGCCTAAAACTTTCTGTGAGTTCCTGCACAGAGTTTCGACGACCACCATCTGGTGGATTGATGCCCTTCCGCCCCATGCGTCTGTTGTCATTGACATCAGAACACCAATGCTGGTTTCTGGAGTGATGCTGTGAACGAGAGACGAGGACAGAAGATGAATGGCATTGCATCGTGTTCAGTGCTGAGTCCCGTTTCCCTAAAACTCCGATGACCATCACGTTCGGGCTTGACATCGTCAAGGGCAGAGGACACATCTTAACAGTATTGTGAAGAGACACAGAGACGTAATCCATGGCATCGTGGTAGGCGGAGACAAAGTATACGCGTTCTGATCACCTCTAGTCGTGAATTAGATGACGTTGATTGCACAGCAATACGTCACAGACATTCTGCGTTCGCACGTGCAACCACTGATGTTACAACAACCTGGGACAAAGGTGTAACAAAATAATGCATGTCCAAACATAGCAGATTTGTCCACGGACTGTCTACTGCGTTTTGAGATCCTCTCGTGGCCAGCAACATCGCCAGACCTGTCCATTGTTGACCACGTGTTCGATGACATTGGAAGAGCTCTCCGCCCCAATACAAACCCGCCGGATATGGAGGGACAGCAGCACCGAATGGAGACAATCTGGTCTCATGGGAGCATACATAGGCTGTTTATAACCATTCAGAACTGCATAACGGCATTTATTGCGGCCAGATCGGTTACGACTCCCCACTGACCTAGGACCAACGTTCCACCTGTAACTACCAATGGAGTCTTCTTTTTCATCCCATATTATGAGTTCAGTAAAGTTACGTGTATTTCATCATACTTATTACCATCCGCTTCCAGAGCATTATTTTTGTTTTCTTTTAGCCAACTAACATATTGAATTTTTCGTTAAACTTAAGAGGATACCTGTTGTTGGTCTGCAATATGGAAGAAAGAAACTGTATGTAGCGCACACACTTGCGATCGCGTTCACAACTATAGAGTGGATCATACCCATGAACGCTTCGAAACCCCGAAATATATATATATATATTATTTATTTATTTTTTGTTGTGGAAAATGACGGCAGGCAAAGAACGAGATATTTTGTCATGAACGTAAGCTATGAAATCCGTCATTGTGTACTGTGAGTGACTGTTTTTGTATTCTGTCAGTATTTTAATATGGTTAATGAGTGACTGTTTTTGTATTCTGTCAGTATTTTAATACGGTTAATTTGTGTAGCCCCATTCTGTTGTAGCAAAATAAGCAAATTTAGACGTGACAACAAGGGAAAAGAATGTCGTAAATCATCGCTCTTTCTGTTGTAAATTCAGCGTAATCCTTAATGCATAAAATTCGAAATAACACAGTGATTCCAGCAGGAAATGAATAGACAATGAATGAAATGCATAATGACCTCAATGAAGCCCGTGCAACAAACAGTACGAAAATAAATAGAAAGGAAACGTGGCCTTTCTTGTGCGTATCAGAGACATGAACAACGAGAAAGCTGGATGAGAGAATATTTGAATCTTCCGAAATGCCGACTTGGCGTGGTATGGAAAATATGAATTGGATCTATAAAGGCAAAAATTGGGAGGTACAGACCTGAGTTGGAGAATTACGGAGGACTTTGTTAACTGTGAAGAATAAAAAGCTTAACTTGATACGCCATAATTAGTGACAAGGTTGTCCCTTAGTAGAGTCAGCTAAAGGTTCTATGAGAGAAGGACAGCAGAAGATAACAGATGTTGGATGACCTGAATAGACTGAAAGAAGAGTGTGAAATAAATAAAAGGGGAGAAGTATGAATCCCAAACCTGCCGCAAGGAGAGACCCAAAATATGACGATCATGATTAATGCTCAGCGGTATACGGTGGAATCAGGCTCTATTGAATGTCCTAACTAGCCACCAGAAGCACTGTTCTTAGACATTCATAGCTCATACAGAACCCTAATTACTAAAAGGAATTCATGGAAAAAAAATACCATCACACTTAATGTTTTTGATATATAAGTAAGAAAACCGTCATATTTTGTTAATGTACAAATTTCCTTAGATATAAATAACGTTGTTAATACACCACTAACAGACTTATTCAAGGAATTTTTAATTTCCTAACGTCATAAGATTGTGAAGCCTCTTGTAAGAGAAACAGTAACTAGATCGTTTGGAATGTCGCGCTGTATAGTTGCCGCGAAACCATAGCGTTTAAAAAACTGAAATTTGGAAGGTAAGTAGAACTTACCGTTCCGGTGATAGCATATTGTGCATGATGTTTCTACAACTTACGTGACTACAAGGTTGCTGCAAGAAACAATAGAACAGACAATGAAGACAGTCGCGTAGAAACGATACCAGTCATTCGGATGTCGGGAAGTAACAGAAACAGAATTTTTATCTGGACATGGTAGACTTTTATCCGAACGGTGCCGTAGAATGTGATTAAATCATGGAGTTATCCAAACTACAATCTGATGAAAGATTTCAATTTCCTTGTGTGAACAAACGACCTCGATGTGTTTGCACGAACAAAAAAATGTTTGTTTGTTAAGCTTATGGGACTTAAGTACAGGGTCATCAGTCCCTAAACTTACAAACTACTTATCAACTACCTTATACTAAGGACGGCACAAATATCCATGCCCGAGGGGCATTTGAACCCCCGACCGTAGTGGCCGTGCAGACCGTGACTGGAGCGCCTCAGTCCCCTCGGCCACAGCGGCCGGCTTGCATGAACAACACCAGTGACTTACGTACAGCTGTGTCGGATGATCTGAATGTACCGTAGGTCCCACCTGCTACAAATCCAGATATCTGAGGAATTTTCATCAAACCAATTTCGCGGTCAAGTATAAGCCTGATGAAAGAGTGAAGTTCCTGATGACTACGCTGCCAGTCTTTCTTCTGGAACGAATCTGCAGCACGAAAGGTATGTAACATAATGCTTAGCAACAGAAATTTTCGATACTTTCCTTGAGCGTATTCTGAATTACACTTCTTTGTAGAAACATTGCTATTACATTATTACTGGTTTTGAGAGAAACTTTTTCTTTCTTCTGAGTGTACTCTTCAATGTGTCAGTGAAATATAAGGGTTTGTTATTTCATGTGAAATATGGAGGCTCTCCTAGTCTTAGCGTTGCATTGGATTTCGAAGCTGCTTCTGAAGCAGTTTCAGTGTTGAAATTTCTATTTCTGACGAGGGTTTCTCTGCAATGCAATTTGTTGAAGAGGTTAGACACCTTGTAACCGCTATACATTTCTTGAAAAAATTGTAATCTTGTTGCAAGTCCTTGTAAGCGCTGAGTGTTCATAGGTTGTCTTCGCTTGTTGTATGAGATCCTACATGGAAATATTCAGCTGCTTTTCGTACGTACTGCTGCATATCGTACAACTGTTGTTGTGGTGTTCGTAAATTATAGTTTTGGGGTGTAGAGCAAAAGTGTATCGTTCGATACTAGCTTCGATGCCTTATGTAGTGGTTGCAGGTAACAGCTGTAGGGCCGGTTTTATTGTAGTTTACAAATAATTACATTGATTTTTGAAAGGGATACATTGCTACTCAGCATTCAACTTTCGGCCTATATCAGACACTTAAACACCCTCAGTCTCTCACACACCCTCGCATACATATGTTTGAGAGAGAGAGCGTATGTTTTCGTATCTACCGTAGGCCGTCTAGGCCGGAAGTTGTAAAAAAGTGTAACTTTTTGTGTTTACCGTTTTGCTACACTTCGGAGCGTCTGTGAAGTGAGTAGCAATCTATTGTAATCAGTCTTAGATTTTCCAGTGTTTTATTTTACGCTTATATTGGCTATCCTTGTTCGATTCACACTCTTGATACATACCATAATCACCGCGGCGTTTCAATATTCTCATTGGTGCCATGTATCTAAATGGTATTTTTCGTTACTGGTGTCGATTTATTTACAGTAAATATTAACGCAGTTTTTCTGTATATCGCGTCTTCCACTACATCTGTAAAGCAAATTATTGTTTCAAAACGTGCCTCGAATACTTTTTAATGTTTTTCTTTTAATATATCACTAAACATGTCAGTTGTTTTTATATTTTGCCCCCTTTAGTAAATTCTCGAAATGAAAACCATAGATATTAATTATGCTTTGAAAATATCGCCAATACTGCAGCGTCAAAATAGGAATGATGTTTACGTCTTAAATACAGTATCGCAGTGGGTCGAGTGGTCTAAAGCACCTCGCTGCGGAACGCGCGGTTGCTCACCGTGGAGGTTCGAGTCCTCCCTGGGGCATGGGTGTGTGTGTGTTGCCCGTAGATTAGTTTACCTAGGTTTAAGTAGTTTGTAATCTACGGACTGATGACCACGCAGTTTGGTCCGATAGATTTACAGACATTTGAACATTTGAACACAGTGGTCACAGTCTACGGCAATTATAATAAATTTTTGTTATCTTTATGGCCGCGCGGGAGTGGCCGTGCGCTCTAAGCACCTTGCTTTGGAGTGCGCGCCTGCTCCTCATCGGAAGTTCGAGTCCTCCCTTGAGCATAGGTGTGTGCTTTTTCATTTGAATAAGTTACTTTAAGTAGTTTGTAAGTATAGTGACTGATAACCACTGCAATTTGGTTCCAAAGCTTTTAACTTTTTATCCTTATGTACTGTATATAGATAATTACGATTATCTTTATTTTGAAGTTCTTGTGAGTCTTGCTTGCTTAAGAAATATTTCTCGTTTTCCTTGTAAGCGTCTGTCTAGAGCTGCAACTGCAATGAAACATGTTTTGTGTAAAAAGAAAAAAAAAATCTTTGTTTTGTTCAAGGCATACCCTCTTACAATAAAAAACGAAATGTGATTTCGTTATTTACTTCAATCATCAACAAAATTACTGACGACTTAATGCTGCCACCCCACGTGAACCTGTGCTACATCTTTCACGATAGCAATCTCGACTAGAAACTCAGTTCAACCATTTCTTAATTTTTTATTCCAAGCTCGTTATTCGTGACGATTATACTATCTCATTAGGGCGTCTCGGGTCGACGACCTCACTCACTGTAAAATCATTACACTTAGTTCAGATTGAGAGTCTGGGCAGGCTGGTCGTCTTGAGTGGTGTTATTGTCCACAAATCATCACCTCATACATGATATTAGAAGAAAGGTTCAATTGTCATGCTGATACCACAACCATCATCCACGAACTACTGCTCAACCTTACGCAGTCCACGAGGCCTTATATCTGTAAATATCCATCCGAAATTAGTTCCATCTTTCTCCTTTTTAATGCAATAAAGCATCCATACTCTAACGGAAATGTTCACTGACGCAAGAAAAATACAATGGTATGTAATGAAGTTCGTTGTAATACAGGGTAAGGTGGTACAAATTCGATAAAGGTAAAATTCCGATCAACATAAGTTTCGCGCCATTTGTCTGTCTCGTAGTGTCTCGTTGTGTCGCGTTGTAGAGTAGCAGGTTTCTAGAGCTCTTCCTGTCTTCTCCAAGAATACACCGCTTTGCGGTAAGGAGTTATAAATTTTTTCCCTTTAAAGAGGTAAGTGAAGCTACTTAGTCTAACGCGCTCTTATAAATCATCTAGTTAAGAGTGACTGGATTCGCTGCCAAAAATGCAATGTTTGGTACCATGAAGTATGCGTTGGTGCGTGACAGAAAAAGTTCTTTTAATGCGGAAGATGCCCGTAATCAAAATTGTACGAGGAAGTGATCACAATTGTACCTAGTGTGATACATTTTCGATCGATTTTTCTTAGTTCCGTAATCTTTTTTTGTGTTTATACCAACATTTGTAACTGCATAATATTTGTGTTACATATTCATTAAACATGCAAGAACAAGTACCATAGTTAAAATTATTCCTTTTCTCAATTTATTCCCAGTTATAATAACATTTGGCCGAAATGATCGAAATTGTACCACCTTACCCTAAACCAGCAAAATAAGCATTAAGGCAAAGTTGACGAATCAGATGACCATGCACTAAGAGTGTCTGAATAAAAAATTCTGAAGAGATCCACAACTATTCAAAAATACTAGAATTTATTTGGAATTGCGAATATGACTCAGCATCAGTTGAACAAGTTTTTGTGATGTATAAAAATTTTGTACCGGACCGGGATTCGAACATAGCTGCAGTCATCCCTGTGTATGTTACTTCAGAAAATATTTGCGGTGGATCTGTTAATAAATACGGACACTGCACATTGCACAAATATGTAAGGCCTGCTTATTGCAGATGAGGATCCGACACACCGCAGCAATATTCCAAAATGGACAGATAAGTGCTGTGCGGTTAGTCTCTTCAGTGTAACTGATGCATCTTCTAAGTGTTCCTAATGGTTATTCCGAGACACTTAGTTTAATTTACGCCTTCGGATTTGACAGATTCATTGCCTTAATAAAATTCAACGGGTTTATTGTAGTACTCATATGAATGATGTCACACCTCACATTATTTAAGATCAATTCTCCTTTTTTGTACCATAGTGATGTCATGTCAAAATCGTTTTGCAGCTGGTTGTCTTCCTATGGTGACTTCACTGGTCGATGAACTACAGCGTTATCCACAAAGAGCCTAAGAGGGCTGAACACATTTCTTCTAACATGTTTATGAAGACAAGGAACCGTAAGAGTTCTAGAACACACCTGTTTAGCTCGATGACTCTCTGTTGATTACAATGAAATGTGTCTATTCTGACAGGAATTACGAGTCACTAGTGCACGGTGCCAAAAGCCTTCGGGAAATCTAAAAACATGGAATTGATTAAATACGTTCAAAATGACGACACGCCGGCCGCGGCGGCCGAGGTGACTGAGGCGCTCCATTCACCGTCAGCACGGCCACTACAGTCGGGGGTTCGAACCTCCCCTCGGGCATGGATATTTGTGCCGTCCTTCGTATAAGGTAGTTGATAAGTAGTTTGTAAGTTGTAAGTATTTTAAGTCCCATAAGCTTAACAAACATTTGAACATTTGAATGACGACACTTTCTGAATCTGTGCTGATTATTGATCAACAGATTGTTCTCTTCGTGTTAAATGATAGTTTGATCGTTGTAAAGGTTCCAAAAACTGCTGCCAATCGACGTCATTAATTTTGCGAATAACTCCTACTGCCTTCTTGAATATTGGAGTGACCTGTGTAAATTTCCAGTCTTTGGATACAGACCTACACTGAGCGTGCGGTTGTATATGATAACTAGGAGTGGAGCTGTTGATCGGCACACTTCGAAAGGAACCTATTTGTTATACATTCTACACCTGCAAACTTTTCCTTGTTAATTTATTTAAATTGCATTACTACTCCGAAAATATCTACTTGTAAGTTACGCATGCTGGCAGCTGGTTTTTGATTATAATTGAGTATTGACAACGGTTTCTGTGATGTAGAAATTTCGCAAAATTTTGTTTAATAACTCTGCATTAGTACCGTAGTTGTTGGGAGCATCCCCACTGCAACCAAGTAAGGAAGTATTGATTGTGTCTTGGCGCTCGTGTACTTGACGTATGGCCGGAATTTCTTTCGATTTTCTTGCAAATTATGAGACTATGAACGACTCTTACTTTTTATATATCGCAGTAACATGGTGAAGGACACTTAATCTCCTCCCGGGAATCTTCGTTACCTCCGCTGTGTTTTTAAAAAAAGGTTGTTCTCCAAGGGACATCCTTGCCTTTAGCTACTCCCCCTTGAAAGTGACAGGGCATAGGTTTTCCTAGCCTCCGTTTTCCCCTGGTTTTCCGAATTTGTGATATGGGCGCTTATGAATCTAAAAGTATTACAAGCCATATTGCACAAAAACAAATTTAAAAAAGCAACGCTCTAGTAATATTGAATGTTTAATGGTCTTATACTGAATGTCTCAAATTAATAGTTATATCCAAGCACATTCATCATACGTGCATATACACCGAAGAGCAACAAAGAATATTCACAATGATTTAAACATAAAAGATAAATCGCTCTAAATGATACATATGTCTGTACAATGAGACATCATGCGCTGTGAATCGAGTATTCTCATTCAAATATTCAAATGTTTGTATAGGTTATGGGACTTAACTACGGGGTCATCAGTCCCTAAACTTACAAGCTACTTATGAACTAACTAAGACTAAGGACGGCAGAAATATCCATGCCCGAGGGGGGATTCGAACCCCCGACCGTAGTGGCCGTGCAGACCGTGACTGGAGCGCCTCAGTCCCCTCGGCCACCGCGGCCGGCTATTCTCATTAGTAGGGAGCTGATGTCCACTTTGCACTAGTTACATGTCACGTGGTATCGCAGTTCAAAGCCTAAAATAATATTTTCGAAGTCATTCACTGTGTCCATAATTACGTAGGGATGATTCAGTCAGATGTAGTCGGTAGAGGTGCGGTCACAAACATTCGTGGTTAAAGCGAAGGCGGAACATGCTGACAAAAAAAAATTCTGCGAAACGTACCGCGGGAGCAGCAGGGGTGTGTGTGGATCCATGGTAATATAACGGCTTAATGCTTTCTTCTTGGCTTCATAGTCGTCTCTTACGGTTACATAAGGTTCTGGTCAGCTGCCTCACGTCCCATCGTAGAGCTGTTCAAAATGTTCAAATGTCTTTAAATCTATCGGACCAAACTGCGTGGTCATCAGTCCGTATCTTACAAACTACTTAAACTAAGGTAAAATAATCTCAGGACAAAGACACACACACCCATGCACCAGGAAGAACTTGAACCTCCGATGGCGAGCAACCGCGCGCTCCGCAGTGCTGTGTAAGGAACTTGTTGATAAGTCTTCGATCCACGGCGATTTACATTTTTTAGGGATGCGTCGACAATGAAACACAGCATTGTGATTTGCTTGTTACGACTCTGTAAAGCGGCAGTACCGTCTGGTATCTAACACATCAAGTAGTTATATGTACTACTGACAGCATGATCCTCTATGAACAGCAACGTAACATTGTATTCTTATTATAGAATCTACAGAAAGTATTTTCGGACATGTTCGAAAGAACAGACAACACACCTGCTACGCAGCCATATTTCACTTACAAATTATTTATTAAGGAGGCGAAGAAAGGATAATTAGGAAGGAATGAAATTACACAGCGGCGACAAATGAAAAAGTGAGCCGTGCTGGCAATCAAACCCGGCTCTTCAGCTTCGGACCAGCTGTCACCATAACCACTTGTCAACCCACGCTCGTCTCCCGTCTGTCTCAATCTGCCACTAGTCGCACGCTACGAGTGTAACGCCCCCATCGTCCATGCTCTCTTTCACTCGCCGTTACGGATTCCCGTGCGAGGTCGAACGTATCGCAGCATCTACAGTGCAGTGGAACCAATAGCCATTTTCGTTTATAATACTTATTATAGACCGGTGTAGTGTCTGTTATTTCGTACATGTCCGAAAATGCTTATTATAGACTGGTGTGGCGTCTGTTCTTTCGGACTTTTCCGAGAGAACAGTCACCGTACGAATGTATAGTAAGTGTTTACAGGCGAACACGGCGTTTGGTTCATTTACTTAATCTCGTAGATGGTATCATATCATACAGTTGATCTATCAAAGAAATCAGTAATGCCGAAGATGATGTGGCGCTCCAGCCGAACTTGTGGAAATTTGAGACATCTACATCTACATGGTATACTCTGCAAATCACACTTAAGGGCCTGGCAGAGGTTTCATCGAACCACCTTTATACTATTTATCTCCTATTCCATTCTCGAATAGCGCACGTGAAGAAAGAAGACCTAAATCTCTCCGCACGACTCTGATTTCTCGTAATTTATTCTGATGGTCATTTCTACCTATGTAAGTGGGAGTCAACAACATATTTTTGCATTCGGAGGAGAATGTTGGCGACTGGAGTATCGTACCTAGCCCACGCCGCAGCGATAAGCGTCGTTGTTGTGATGATTCCCATCCCAATCCTGTATAATTTCCGTAACGCTGTCTTCCCTGTATCGTGACAATACGAAAAGAGCTGCCCTCCTCTGGACTCTTTCGATATCCTCCGCCAAACCCACCTGAGCAGCAATACTCCAAAAATGGACGGACAAGCGTAGTGTACGCAGTTTCTTTTGTAGTTCTGTTGCATCTTTTAGGGTTCTGCCAATAAAACGCAATATCTGGTTGGCCTTTCCCACGACATTAACTACGTGTTCTTTCCAGTCTTAGTCTGAAGTAATATTAATTCGTAGGTATTTTGTGTAGTTTACGGCTTTCACTTTTGATTGATTTATCTTGTAAACAAAGTTTAACGGCTTTCTTTTCGTACTCATGTGGACGATTTCACACTTCTCATTATTTAGAGTCAGTTGCCAATTTTTACACCATAGTGATATCTTATTCAGCTCGTTATGCAGTTGGTTTTGATCTTCAGGTGATTTTACAAGACGGTTAATGACGGTGTCATCTGGAAATAACCTAAGAGACCTACTTAGATATTCTCCCAAATCGTTTAGGTAAATAAGGAACAGAAGAGAACCACAACACTACCCTGTGGAACGCCCGATATCACCTCTGTTTTAGTCGATGCCTTACCATCGATTACTACGAACTGTGTCGTCTCTGACAGGAAATCCCCTATCTATAGCAAATTTGGGGCAATATACCATAACCACGCAATTTGATTAAAAGCTGTTTGTGAGGTACGGTATCAAAAGTCTTCTGGAAATCAAGAAATACGGAATCGATTTTCGAACCCCTGTCGATAGCGCCCATCACTTCGTGTGAATAAATAGCTTGTTGTGTTTCGCATGAACGATATTATTTAAATCCGTGTTGACCTTGGGTCGATAGATCATTCTGTTCGAGGTGATTCACAATATTTGAAGACAGGATATCTTCCAAAACCCTGCTGCAAATTGACGTCAATGAAATAGGCCTGTAGTTTAGTAGGTTACTCCTACTGCCTTTCTTGAATATAGGTGTGACCTGTGCAACTTTCCAATCTTTTAGCACAGATCCTTCTTTAAGAGAGCGGTTGTATATAGATATTAAGTAAAGGGCATTCGCTTGAGCATAATCAGATAGTAATCTAATGGGTATACAGATGGGAGGCGAGATTAGTAGACAAATGGTTAAGACGGAGCGGGAGAGACGGGTTTGATTCCCGTTCTGGCTAATATTTTCACTTGTAGCCATTGTGAAATTTCAATGCTCCAATTTAGCTAATGTCAATCGTTTTCTTCCTAATCTTTGTTCCTGCGCCCACTTAATAATTTGCAGTTGTATTATAGTACACGGAAAGAAGAAGGTGATAATGTTAAAGAAGCACCGGCTGCGGTGGCCGAGGAGACTGAGGCGCTTCAGTCACGGTCTGCACGGCCGCTACGGTCGGGGGTTCGAATCCCCCCTCGGGCATGGATATTTGTGCCGTTGGTAGTTGTAGTTAGTTCATAAGTAGTTTGTAAGTTTAGGGACTGATGACCCCGTAGTTAAGTCCCATAAGCTTAACAAACATTTGAACATTTTTATGTTAAATAAGCGTCGGTAGGAAGCAGTCGAGCGCATGCGCTAGCGGACCTCTCTGCCCTGGAGCAGAAGACCGGCCTGGCTAGCGGCAGCGTTCGAGTCCCGCTGAGAGCCTGGGCGGCGCAGCCAGGTGCCGCGGAGCGCCGCTGACGTCACCGCGCGCTGCGATATATCTTGTGCCGCTGTGCGCATGCGCGGCTAATTTCAACAAACACGAGAGCGCGCGGCCGGGTAATTTCTCAGCGCGGCCGGTCGCCCGCTTCAAGTACCCCCAGCCTCACTCCGCGGCCACTTAACAGATCCGGCCGCTCCACGTGTCAGCAGCGCGGCCATCGCAACATCGCATGCCTTTCAGACTGCCGTCCTGCACTACTTCTACAGGACTTGATTTTCCTCCACTGGCAACAGACGGAATTCACGATGGAAGTTGGAGAGAGATGGGAAGCTTCCATTTTTGGATGTTTTAGTGTACAGGAAGGACGATGGAACCCTAGGACATAGTGTGTACAGAAAACCTTCGCACACAGACCGATATCTACATGCAATGAGTTGCCACCCACCGAACCAACGCACTGGCGTCCTGAAAACTTTAGTTCGAAGAGCTTATGCCATATCGGATGCAGATACCTTAACACAGGAACTAGAACATCTGAAGTTGGTGTTTAAGGAGAACGGGTACACAGAGAGACAGATCCGTCATGCTATGCAGATTGGGCCGTCGCCAGAACCAGAAGAGGACCAATGCACATCAGTTGCCTTCCTTCCGTACGCTGGAAATGCGTCATCAAAAATTGGAAGGATTTTAAAAAAGTTTAATATAAAAAGTGTGTTTCGACCACCTGCCAAGACTAGGGCTCTTCTTGGCTCAGTTAAAGACGATTTGAGGCTGAGAAAACCTGGTGTTTATAAGATTCCTTGCCACTGTGGGAAAGCATATATAGGACAAACGATTCGCACCGTCAATGATCGATGCACCGAGCACCACAGACATACACGTTTGTTACAACCTGACAGGTCTGCAGTAGCGGAGCATTGTTTAACCGAAGGACACAGAATGAAGTATGACGAAACACATGTACTTGCTTCTGCGTCTCGCTACTGGGAATGCGTTTTAAAGGAATCTATTGAGATTAGGTTGGCGGACAATTTAATAAATAGAGACAAGGGGTTCCCTCTTAGCAACATGTGGAATCCAGTTTTATCTAATTTTAAAAAACAGCTTGCTCTTTTCTCCACCTGTGACAACTAGCGCATGTAGCGATACATCGTTCCTGCCAGTTTTCTCCACCGTGGCGCTGCACCGGCTGCTTGCGGCAGAGGACGTAGCCACGACTCTCTGGCGCACGCGCCGTTAGTACTTCGCGGCGTATATAAGGCCGCCGGGCACGGCAAGACTTCAGTTTCCTACGAGACTCAGCACCTGAAGATGGCGGCCAGGTGGTCCGTTGAAATATTGTGTCAAGATGACTCGATGATCCGGCTGGAAACCCGACATGAATATCTACTACTACTCATTAATTTCATTTCAACAGTAGCTCGTCGTGGAAAAGACGGTTTTACTTTGTTTATACTACAAATAAAATAAAACAATAATAAAAGAAATTAAGAAGAAAGAAAATAAAGTTGCAAATATTCCTTAGAACACACACACACACACACACACACACACACACACACACACACACAAAGGGAAAACGGTTAAGACGTCTGCCTAGTAAGCATGGAGGTCCGGGTTCGATTCCCGGCCGCACCACAAATTTTAATTCAATGCTTCAGATTTATCAATAGTTCGTAAGTAGTTTGGAAGTTTAGGGACTGATGACCCCGTAGTTAAGTCCCATAAGCTATACAAACATTTGAACATTTTTTGAACCGCTTTTTTCATATATATCTACAGTTACATTCTCCAATAGCTCGAAGGGAAAAGGATCACCTAAATCTTTCCATTTTCAATCTGATTTCTATTATTTTATTATGATGAGCATTTCTCCCTATGTAGGTGGGTGCTAACAAGATATGTTCGCATTGGGAAGAGCAAAATAGTCAAAGAAATTTTGCAAACAGATGTCGTTCCAACGAATAACGCCTTGGTTTTAATGATTTCCATGCCCAGACGTGCATCATTTACGTCACACTCTCTCACCTATATCACGATAATACAATACGACCTGCTTTTCTCTGTACTTTCTCTAAATCGTTTGTCACTCCCGCCTGGTGTGGATTCCACAATGCGCAGCAGTATTCCAGAATAGGACCCACAAGTGTTGTGTAGGCAGTTTCTTTAGTAGAACTGTTTCATCTTGTAAGGGTTCTTCCAATGAAACTTAGCCCTTGGGGTGGCTTGTCTGCAATATTTTGTGTGTGTTCTTTTCAATTTAAGTTGTTCGTAACTGTTATTCCTAGGTATATACTTGAATTTACAGCCTGTAGATTTGACTGATGCAAGTGTAAATGAAGTTTAACGGATTTTCTTTAGCGGTCATATGTATCACTTCACACTATTAAGAGTCAATTAGCAAGTTTCACAGCACGCTAATATCTCGAGGATTTTGCAGTTGCTTTTGATCATTTCGGGAGTTTACTAACCAGTAAATGACAGCATCATCCGAAAACGTCTAAGAGAGCTTCTCATATTGTCTCCTAAATCATTTACAACATTACGGAACAGTGGGGGCCCTATAACACTTCCCTGAGTAACGCCGGATATCACTTCTGTTCTACTAGATGACTTTCCGGCGTTTATTGCGTACTGTGTCATTTCTGATAGAAAATAACGTATCCTAAAGCACAACTGTGGTGATATTCCACAAGGACACAGTTTGATTAGAAGACGGTTCTGAGGTACAGTCCCAAAAGCTTTTCGAAAATCTAGGAACACAAAATCTATTTGACATCCCTTGTCGATAGCGCTATTCACATTATGTGAGTAACCTGTGTTTCACAATAACGATACTTTCTGAACCCGTGAAAGATGGCGATTGCTCAACAAGATACTTTCTGTTTGTGACTCGAAGTAAGTTATCCAGCGTGCACATTAGACCAGGCAATTCGTTAACATTGTTCTCCAAGAAGTCCTGACCTCTCCCCATAGTGGTATTTTTCAATGGGGGTATGTTAAAGATATGTTGATTGAAACACCTCTACGATATGACACCTGTACCAGTTAACAATGGAATACTCAAACAAGGAATAAAAGCAGCTATCCAAATTGTTGCGCCTGAGAAGTGTACGGGGCAAGTCACACTAGTCATGAGGTTGATGTCACTGGAGTATCTGGAGAGGATATATATAACACCTCTGAACGTGATTTCTAATAACAAAACTATTTTAAGTAACTTTCACACTGCTTAATTAGCGAAGATTTCGTCATGTTTCTATGATTAAGTAAAGATATTCGATTAATATACATATATTTATTTATATAAACATCTACGCAATCAAAGAAATGATAAAGCAATTTAAAAAAATCTCGCTACATTCAACAGTTGGCAACACCACTCAAAAGAAAAACACGACACAAACAAAATGGCATGTGGCTAGTGCTCAAGAGCTGAAATGAAAAATCCAAATGAAATAAAAGAAGAAAGAAACACAACAACCCGAGTCAAAAAACAACATGTGTAAACTATCATCTACGAAACTTGTAAGTAGCAACATGATTATATAACTTCGATATCTATACGTAGATAACGTGCCAGAACTACTTATAATCTGAAATACTAAAGAACGTAAAAAAAAAAAAAAAAAAAAAAAAAAAAAGCCTTATCATTTGTATACTCCAGGCCGCTGAAGTTGCCTTGCAAATAAGGATGAAACGCGTATGGCAAATTAACTTGTTTTATTTCAGTTGCATTGACGGTTTATATAAATAAATATCTACATATTAATAAAAAAACAACTGTGAGGGAAAAGGACAGAAAATAACTATAATATTGCAGACGCTGTTCGACTATTTTTGAATCACCTTTCATTATAATGTTATTCACGACACTATCCTGCGAGATAACAGTGACCGATGGTAGGAATTAATACCTTGGGAGAGTTTTAAACTATTTTAATTTATTGCCCAATATTTGGACCTGTTACCTTGAAACTCTAAACAGGTCGTACATAATCATTTTACATTGCCTCATACATTGTTTTATAAATGTAAATGTAGTTATTACTTATGTTTAGTGCATTCATTTACAACATTAATGTAATTAAAATTAAAAGAAATTTAAAAGTATTTAAAATTAACATATAAAAATCTTGAAATACAATAAATGTGTTTCTTGGATTAAGTAAAGTCTTTTAGACTAATTACCAAAATATGTTCCTAGCGGCCTCGGAAGAACTCGAGGGTCACGGTATGCACGGCCCCTACGGTCGGGGGTTCGAATCCCCCCTCGGGCATGGATATTTGCGTCGTCCCTAGTGTTAGCTAGTTCATAAGTAGTTTGCAAGTTTAAGGACTGATGACCCCATAGTTAAGTCCCGTAAGCTATACAAACATTTGAACATTTGAGAACTCGAAGTTTGCCAAATAACAAGGGCACTAACTACTTATAGACCTACTCTAACTACACTATATCACCACAGGCATCTGCGTGCCTCGTCAAAAATCCTCGAGTCTGCGCATATCCGAGTGAGTTTTAAACAGTAAAAAAATTGTTCCATTCCTAACATCTACATCTACATAGATACTCTGCAAATCACATTCAAGTGCCTAGCAGAGGATTCATTAACCACCTTCATAACATTTCTCTACCGTTTCATTCTCTAATAGTGCGCGGAAAGAAAGAACACTTAACTCGTTCCGTTTTCGATCTGATTTCTCTTATTTTATTGGGATGGTCATGTCTCCCTAAGTAGGTGGGTGCTAGCAAAATATTTTCACATTCACAAGTAAAAGTCGGTGACTGAAACTTCGCAAACAGATCACGCCGCAATGAATAACGTCTTTCTTTTAATGATTTCCACCCTAATTCGTGCAAAATTTCCGTGATGCTTCCCCCCCCCCCCCGTAACGTGATAAAACAAAACGAGCTGCCCTTCTCTGAACCTTTTGAATGTCTTCCGTCAGTCCCACCTGGTGAGAGTCCCACAAGGGGCAACAGTACTCCAGGAGAGGACGCACAAGTGTGATGTAGCCAGTCTCTTTGGTGGAGCTGGTGCATCTTCGAAGCGCTCTGCCGATGAAACGTAACCTTTGGTTAGCCTTCCCCACAATATTTTCTATGTGATCTCTCCAGTCAAAGTTGTTCGTAATTGTAACTCCTAGGTATTTGGTAGAATCTACGACCTTAAGGTTTGACTGATTTATCGCGTAATTGAAGTTCAGCGGATTTCTTTTAGAGTCATGTGTATTACTTCACACTTTTATTTATTTAGTGTCAATTGCCAATTTTCGCACCATACAGATATTTTGGCTAAATCGCTTTCCAGTTGCTTTTGATACTCTGTTGACTTCACTAACCGATAAACGACAGCATCATCCGCGAACATTCTAAGGGAGCTATTCAGAACGAGTGGCCTTGCAAAACATGCTGGTAAGTTTCAAGGGAGTACGCGGACCTCATTTCTGACATCTGCCACGGGCCTGCCTATTTGTAATTTGTAACATTATCCTTATTCGGCCCACATTTGTGGACTGCCCATAACATTCGTCCATCGTACGCGGCACAGCTTCGAGCAGGACAACCGTTTTCCGTGAGGCTTCGCCACCCGCTTTAATTTAAATCTGCTTACGGTAGTCGGCGGCGGATTTACAAATTACTCACACGAGTTGGATTTCGAGCAAGTGGGAGCCGTAACGCCGGAGCAGCTTCTCGCTGTAGGCCCGAGTGGCTGCGTGCGATGGCGCCTGCAGATGGCAGGGCCCACTTCGCAAACCAAATCAGCCCGCAGCCGCGAGAGAATGAAATGTAAAAGGCGGACCTTCCCGCCGATGTAAATGTCCCGCCATTCCGCAGCACGCGGCCGGCTCTTAAGCCGATAGCAACCGCCCACCCTCCAGCCCCGCGGCAGCCGTTATTTTTATGGCAGCGCCGTCCGCACCCCCTGCAAACTGTTTTCCGCGCCGCATGCAAAGGAGCCGACCGCTGCGCGTCGTTCCGAAGCCGGCGGGTTCGCGCTGCGCGCAATTGATGTGCCGGCACCGGCGGAGGTGATCCTGACAAAGGCGGCGCCATTACGGAATTAAAAGAGAGGAAAACACTGGCGCCGGGCGCCGTCATCCGCCGCTACTTTGCATGCCAATCCTCTGCGAGTGCAGACAACTGGAACCTCGTCCGCGTGTGCGCTTGCTTAGTGATCATTGCAAGAGGTTCGAATATCACCTAGCGAGTGTCTTCTGCTGTAACAGAACCAGGGATGGGCAGGTGGCTGTTATCATCTTCAGTCCAAAAAGTGTTTTTCTCGACTTCAAAAAGGCGTTCGACACGGTGCCACACTGCAGACTGCTAACGAAGATACGAACTTATGGAATAGGTTCACAGATTTGTGACTGGCTGGAAGACTTCCTAAGTAATAGGACGCAGTACGTTATTCTCGACGGCGAGTGTTCATCAGAGAATTTTGGAGCATATTCTCAGTTCGAATATAGTAAATTTCCTTGAAACGGAAGAGCTTATTTCTATGAATCAGTACGGGTTAAGGAAACATCGTTCATGTGAAATTCAGCTTGCCCTTTTCTCACGTGACATCTTGCGAGCCATGGATGAAGCACAACAGGCGGATTTGTTTTTCTCGACTTCAATAGGCGTTCGACGGGGTGCCACACTGCATACTGCTAACGAAAATACGAACTTATGGAATAGGTTCACAGATTTGTGACTGGCTGGAAGACTTCCTAAGTAATAGAACGCAGTACGTTGTTCTCGACGGCGAGTGTTCATCAGAGAATTTTGGAGCATATTCTCAGTTCGAATATAGTAAATTTCCTTGAAACGGAAAAGCTTCTTTCTATGAATCAGCACGTGTTAAGGAAACATCGCTCATGTGAAACTCAGCTTGCCCTTTTCTCACGTGACATCTTGCAAGGCATGGATGAAGCACAACAGGCGGATTTGTTTTTCTCGACTTCAATAGGCGTTCGACGGGGTGCCACACTGCATACTGCTAACGAAAATACGAACTTATGGAATAGGTTCACAGATTTGTGACTGGCTGGAAGACTTCCTAATTAATAGAACGCAGTACGTTGTTCTCGACGGCGAGTGTTCATCACAGAATTTTGGAGCATATTCTCAGTTCGAATATAGTAAATTTCCTTGAAACGGAAAAGCTTCTTTCTATGAATCAGCACGTGTTAAGGAAACATCGCTCATGTGAAACTCAGCTTGCCCTTTTCTCACGTGACAATTTGCGAGCCAAGGATGAAGCACAACAGGCGGATTTGTTTTTCTCGACTTCAATAGGCGTTCGACGGGGTGCCACACTGTATACTGCTAACGAAAATACGAACTTATGGAATAGGTTCACAGATTTGTGACTGGCTGGAAGACTTCCTAAGTAATAGAACGCAGTACGTTGTTCTCGACGGCGAGTGTTCATCAGAGAATTTTGGAGCATATTCTCAGTTCGAATATAGTAAATTTCCTTGAAACGGAAAAGCTTCTTTCTATGAATCAGCACGTGTTAAGGAAACATCGCTCATGTGAAACTCAGCTTGCCCTTTTCTCACGTGACATCTTGCAAGGCATGGATGAAGCACAACAGGCGGTTTTTTTTTTCTCGACTTCAATAGGCGTTCGACGGGGTGCCACACTGCATACTGCTAACGAAAATACGAACTTATGGAATAGGTTCACAGATTTGTGACTGGCTGGAAGACTTCCTAAGTAATAGAACGCAGTACGTTGTTCTCGACGGCGAGTGTTCATCACAGAATTTTGGAGCATATTCTCAGTTCGAATATAGTAAATTTCCTTGAAACGGAAAAGCTTCTTTCTATGAATCAGCACGTGTTAAGGAAACATCGCTCATGTGAAACTCAGCTTGCCCTTTTCTCACGTGACATCTTGCAAGGCATGGATGAAGCACAACAGGCGGATTTGTTTTTCTCGACTTCAATAGGCGTTCGACGGGGTGCCACACTGCATACTGCTAACGAAAATACGAACTTATGGAATAGGTTCACAGATTTGTGACTGGCTGGAAGACTTCCTAAGTAATAGAACGCAGTACGTTGTTCTCGACAGCGAGTGTTCATCACAGAATTTTGGAGCATATTCTCAGTTCGAATATAGTAAATTTCCTTGAAACGGAAAAGCTTCTTTCTATGAATCAGCACGTGTTAAGGAAACATCGCTCATGTGAAACTCAGCTTGCCCTTTTCTCACGTGACATCTTGCAAGGCATGGATGAAGCACAACAGGCGGATTTGTTTTTCTCGACTTCAATAGGCGTTCGACGGGGTGCCACACTGCATACTGCTAACGAAAATACGAACTTATGGAATAGGTTCACAGATTTGTGACTGGCTGGAAGACTTCCTAAGTAATAGAACGCAGTACGTTGTTCTCGACGGCGAGTGTTCATCAGAGAATTTTGGAGCATATTCTCAGTTCGAATATAGTAAATTTCCTTGAAACGGAAGAGCTTCTTTCTATGAATCAGCACGGGTTAAGGAAACATCGTTCATGTGAAATTCAGCTTGCCCTTTTCTCACGTGACATCTTGCGAGCCATGGATGAAGCACAACAGGCGGATTTGTTTTTCTCGACTTCAATAGGCGTTCGACGGGGTGCCACACTGTATACTGCTAACGAAAATACGAACTTATGGAATAGGTTCACAGATTTGTGACTGGCTGGAAGACTTCCTAAGTAATAGAACGCAGTACGTTGTTCTCGACGGCGAGTGTTTATCAGAGAATTTTGGAGCATATTCTCAGTTCGAATATAGTAAATTTCCTTGAAACGGAAGAGCTTCTTTCTATGAATCAGCACGGGTTAAGGAAACATCGTTCATGTGAAATTCAGCTTGCCCTTTTCTCACGTGACATCTTGCGAGCCATGGATGAAGCACAACAGGCGGATTTGTTTTTCTCGACTTCAATAGGCGTTCGACGGGGTGCCACACTGTATACTGCTAACGAAAATACGAACTTATGGAATAGGTTCACAGATTTGTGACTGGCTGGAAGACTTCCTTAGTAATAGAACGCAGTACGTTGTTCTCGACGGCGAGTGTTCATCAGATAATTTTGGAGCATATTCTCAGTTCGAATATAGTAAATTTCCTTGAAACGGAAGAGCTTATTTCTATGAATCAGCACGGGTTAAGGAAACATCGTTCATGTGAAATTCAGCTTGCCCTTTTCTCACGTGACATCTTGCGAGCCATGGATGAAGCACAACAGGCGGATTTGTTTTTCTCGACTTCAATAGGCGTTCGACGGGGTGCCACACTGTATACTGCTAACGAAAATACGAACTTATGGAATAGGTTCACAGATTTGTGACTGGCTGGAAGACTTCCTTAGTAATAGAACGCAGTACGTTGTTCTCGACGGCGAGTGTTCATCAGATAATTTTGGAGCATATTCTCAGTTCGAATATAGTACATTTCCTTGAAACGGAAGAGCTTATTTCTATGAATCAGCACGGGTTAAGGAAACATCGTTCATGTGAAATTCAGCTTGCCCTTTTCTCACGTGACATCTTGCGAGCCATGGATGAAGCACAACAGGCGGATTTGTTTTTCTCGACTTCAATAGGCGTTCGACGGGGTGCCACACTGTATACTGCTAACGAAAATACGAACTTATGGAATAGGTTCACAGATTTGTGACTGGCTGGAAGACTTCCTAAGTAATAGAACGCAGTACGTTGTTCTCGACGGCGAGTGTTCATCAGATAATTTTGGAGCATATTCTCAGTTCGAATATAGTACATTTCCTTGAAACGGAAGAGCTTATTTCTATGAATCAGCACGGGTTAAGGAAACATCGTTCATGTGAAATTCAGCTTGCCCTTTTCTCACGTGACATCTTGCGAGCCATGGATGAAGCACAACAGGCGGATTTGTTTTTCTCGACTTCAATAGGCGTTCGACGGGGTGCCACACTGTATACTGCTAACGAAAATACGAACTTATGGAATAGGTTCACAGATTTGTGACTGGCTGGAAGACTTCCTAAGTAATAGAACGCAGTACGTTGTTCTCGACGGCGAGTGTTCATCAGATAATTTTGGAGCATATTCTCAGTTCGAATATAGTAAATTTCCTTGAAACGGAAAAGCTTCTTTCTATGAATCAGCACGGGTTAAGGAAACATCGTTCATGTGAAATTCAGCTTGCCCTTTTCTCACGTGACATCTTGCGAGCCATGGATGAAGCACAACAGGCGGATTTGTTTTTCTCGACTTCAATAGGCGTTCGACGGGGTGCCACACTGTATACTGCTAACGAAAATACGAACTTATGGAATAGGTTCACAGATTTGTGACTGGCTGGAAGACTTCCTAAGTAATAGAACGCAGTACGTTGTTCTCGACGGCGAGTGTTCATCAGAGAATTTTGGAGCATATTCTCAGTTCGAATATAGTAAATTTCCTTGAAACGGAAAAGCTTCTATGAATCAGCACGTGTTAAGGAAACATCGCTCATGTGAAACTCAGCTTGCCCTTTTCTCACGTGACATCTTGCGAGCCAAGGATGAAGCACAACAGGCGGATTTGTTTTTCTCGACTTCAATAGGCGTTCGACGCGGTGCCACACTGCATACTGCTAACGAAAATATTGAATAGGTTCACAGATTTGTGACTGGATGGAAGACTTCCTAAGTAATAGAACGCAGTACGTTGTTCCCGACGGCGAGTGTTCATCAGAGACGAGTGTATCGACTGGCGTGCCCCAGGGCAGTGTGATAGGACCGCTATTATTTTCTATGTATATAAATGACCTGATGGACAGAGTAAGTTGTAATTTGTGGCTATTTGCTGATGATGCTGTGGTGTATGAGAGGGTGTCGTCTTTAACTGACTGTAATAGCATACAGGATGACTTAGACAAAATTTCTAGTTGGTGCGAAGAATGTCAGCTAGCTCCCAGTGTAGAAAAATGTAAGGTGATGCGCATGAGTAGGAAAAACAATCCTGTAAAGTTCGAATACAGCATTAGTAGTGAGCTTCTTGATACTGTCGCGTCGTTCAGATACCTAGGCGTCACACTGCAGAGCGATATGAAATGGAACGAACATGTAAGGACAGTTGTGAGTAAGGCGGACAGCCGACTTCGGTTTATTGGGAGAATTTTGGGGAGATATACTTCACCTGTAAAGAAGACCGCGTATAAAATTCTTGTACGACTACGTCTTGAGTATTGCTCAAGTTGCTGGGACCCGCAAGAGATCAATTTAAAGGAAGATATAGAGGCGGTTCAGAGGCGAGCAGCTAGATTTGTTACCGGTAGGTTCGACCAATGCGCTAGTGTCACGGAAATGCTCCGGCAAATCACTTGGGGATCGCTGGAGGAAAGACGGCGTTCTTTTCGTGAATTTCTGTTGAGTAAATTTAGAGGGCCGGAATTTGAAGCTGATTCTAGTACGATCTTGCTGCCACCTACTTACATTTCGCGTAAAGATAACAAAGATAAGATAAGAGAAATTATTGCTCGTATGGAGGCATATAGGCATTCTTTTTATCCTCGTTCTATTTGGAAGTGGAATAGGAAAGGAAATGCCTAGTAGTTGTATAGTGTAACCTCCGCCACGTACCTTACGGTAAATTGCGGAGTATTATGTAGATGTAGATGTAGTTTGATTGCACATCTCCACGCTACCCCACCCTATGCAAGCCTTTTCATCTTTTAACAGGAACTGCAACCTACAGCCATTTTCTAGGATGGCTTCGCTGTGTGTCTGAGAAAGGACTTTTATTTCTTCTATTGAGGTTCTAATACTGATACCATAGAGGTCTGTATCTACCCTGTCTTATAATACGGATGGCGGCACCTAACACTGTTCGGCATTAATATATAGTGTCTGTATGATGCACGAACAGCTGTCAGCAGAGCGTCCTTGTTCGGGTTATAATACCACAATTTACCTAATACAGCAAGAGCTGCCGCAAGATTAATACTATCTCCATAAAATGTTAATGCAACTATATCTACTCTCTCTTCATCAATTGGTGCAATGAAGGCACGACGGATCTCATCAGGAAAGGTACGTAGGTGGTCTCAGTTTGCATAGAAGAACTTCAATGCAGACCTTATCTGCAAACAAATACCTTTATTCACAATGTTACATTACCTTTTCTTTTACAAAATGTCATATACACTCTATTACGAATAATACATGTTACATATTTCGTCTCTGATTGTACAACATCATCTTTATCTGGTTCGTCGCCAGCTATTTGAATACCGAAGTAAAAAGGATTAATACCTTGAAATAGCTTATTCTCTCGATCACCCTCTGCCATTTTTACTCAACGAACTTCCCTCCATTCCTAAATTGACGATTCTTCGGTGCCTCAGAATGTGCCTCACCAACAGAAATTTCTTCTCTCCCCAATTCTGCTGACTTCCTCTACGGAGCCGCACTCCACATTAGTAGCTAAGTTCAAATTGTTCAAATGTTTGTATAGCTTATGGGACTTAACTACGGGGTCATCAGTCCCTAAGCTAACAAACTACTTATGAACTAGCTTATCCTAAGGACGGCACAAATATCCATGCCCGAGGGGGGATTCGAACCCCCGACCGTAGTGGCCGTGCAGACCGTGACTGGAGCGCCTCAGTCTCCTCGGCCACCGCGGCCGGCAGTAGCTAAGACCTATCGGTTTTGTAGAGAAGCAATATTAGCGAATTTTCTCCCCCTATATAGCCTCCTGTATTCCTTTTCCTAAATAAATCACTTCTATTGTGGCGTAAAGCAGCACCACACGCCGGACGCACTAAAACGATGGTGAAGAAGGCAGGAGATGACCGGCAGCCAATCACACGCCGGCACCGCGCCTCCTGAAAGGAGCAACCGAGAAGCGCGCCCTCTACGAGCGGCTTTATCTAGACCGACATGCGTCTGCTGGAAAGGCACTCCGAACTCGACTCCGAACTTGGCAGTTATTATGATTCAGCTCAGCTAGCATCGTGCAAGAAGACGTCGCCGCGAGAACAGACATAATCTCTCCTAAACCAGAATATTTTGTAAATCTTAGTAAATAAAATTTGTATTACTAATCTGCATAGCTGTTTTAGCTGTCCACGCATCCCACGCGTCCTTAACAGATCCTTTCCCGAAAGATAGGCCGACGAGGACAAATCAACTTCAATGTCAATCATGACTTTGATTTATCATCCTGACATTCATCGCCTATCATGAATGCTACAATCCTAGCATGGTCATTCTGTATATTCATTCTAATTTTGAATATTGGAAACAAATTTTATACATTAAAAGAATCTACGAAAACTAAAGTCAGTCTGCCAGACCAAACTACCCGACCAATTTCTTTCATTTTTGTTTTAAACGAAAGATATTCATTTGCAGATTTGTTACAAAGTATAAGAATTCACTTAAGTCTCTTCGTCCTTTTATTTTTATTTGTTATAAAGTATAAGAATTAACTTAAGTCTCTCCGTCCTTTATTTTTTATTTTATTTTATTTTATTTTATTTTATTTGCACCGAATATTTTATCGTTTTGTATTAGGACATCTTCGGTTCTAAATAAGGTACGCAGTTCATTGTGACCTAACAACACTCATCGGATCAAGTTCTTTCATTTGCGCGTTTGAACACTTGCAATGATTGATTCTGAAGAAAGCTATGCGTGAACATTCGACTTCACATCCTTTTTCCCAACTTTTTTATCACTCCACTAACGGTGCGAAATATTCGGACGGATCCTCTAGTTTCGTTTAACCATTACTCATTTATCCCTTTTAATACCATAATTTTCATAAACAGTTTTCGCTATGATTTTACTGTTTAAGCAAATAATAATATTAATAAGAAATAAAATAAATGTTTCAAAATTTCATTTTATCTTAATTCTCTGAAACGTGCGACGGGTATACATTATAGAAGGAAGTATCTCAGAGTATAATCACGTGGTGGAATGTTTGAGAAACTAAGTACCAAGCCCACGAATTTTTCGCATTTTGTGGTAGACCTGAATTAAAGGTCGCCGCTGTAAATTCACCGCAGTTAGCGCACCGATTAAAATAATCGCCTCTACATGTGGCGAGAGGATCTACTTCTCTCCAGCTGCGAGGACCTGAGAAGGGCGTGGGGCAGCTGTGATTCTCTGTTCCGATATTCCCTCTTTATTACGAGACACAAAGAGTCTACGCAACCGATAAACCTCCCGGTTCTTCAACTTTTGAAATTAATACAGTGCAGAACTGTAGTGGCAGCAATTGAGATATCGCGATAGCAGTAACTTGGCGGGTCGATAATCCAGAACGATAGCATTCTAGAAAGCGGTCGTTGCGCCGGCGGGTAAGGGGATCGGGAAGGAAAAAGAAGACGCGGGCTCGGCGGAGAGATATTGCACGTGGCCCGCGGCAGAGGTAACCAGAGAGCGCCGTAATTTCCTCCGCGGATGCGCGGCTCTCTTTTAATATTAGCGGAGGAACGAAAACAAAAAAAAGGGGGGCGGGAGAGAGGGAGAGAAACGCCGGGCGATAAGGAAGGCGGAGTGTTTAACCGGGCCGGCCGCGCAAACTTTGGCCCGCGAGCACCTGCGCGGCTACTCCTTGCGGAGCACGGCGGAGGCCCAAGTTTGTGGCGGCAGAGCACAGTACAGCGCCTAATCCGCGCCCTCGGCAAACAGCAGAGGATGAGAGACGGACGCCGCAGCGCGCAGACGGCAGGGAGGCGGGCAGAGGCCACGCGATGCCAGCGCCGGGACTGGCAGCTGCGAGCGGAGAGAACAGGCAGCTCGCTGAAGACCGGAGCACCACAAGAAAAAGTACTCGGTTATCACCAGTTGGACGTCTACATCACTAAATCTACACTATGGGATAAAAAGTATACGGACGCCCTGAAAACGTACATTTCTAATCAATACTTTAATTTCCGAAACCACCCGTCAGCTTAGTTCAAAAATGTTCAAATGTTTGTAAATCTATAAAAAAATTGTTTGAAAAGTCTTGGTCGCAGTTAACTTTATTTCATGACGCGTTTCGATGACATCATCATCAGACTGTGGTACAAAAGAAGAAAATTACATTTTTAGATATATATAGGACGTAATAATGATCTATAAGGAGTATAAACCATATTAATACATGTATACTTACAAAAGATTTAAAAAAAACGATGGGAATTACACCATCTTGGTATAGATGCCTGATTACAAATTTAAAATACCATCATGGATGTCTGGTGAAGGTGTTCAACCAGACTTACATGCTCAACTGTGGTGAGAGGGGGGAAACACCGTAACAGGTAACCTAGGCCCCATTCGCCACCAGATGGCGCAGGGTTGGCATTGAAAGTTACGTGAATAAAGCTATACATAATACAACCTTTTTTTTTTAAGTTGATTTTGTAAAAAATCAACTTTAAAAAAATCACCACACCTCATCCACCTACCACTTATACGAAAATTGTTGTGATTCAATGGCACCTGTATACTGCCTATTTTGTCATTAGTTTCGGTTTTAAACCTTGATTGTACTCATATTGTCGGACTTTGTTAGTTGTCTCGACATCATGGCACATAAATGTTATATGACATATTGCCCCTTCATATAATTTTCTACCTGGTACTTGTGAAAGATTATTCTGCAATGTTAGCTTGTAGCCTGTGATGAGCGGCTGTGTCACTGTAACGTCGCAGCGGCCGGGATGCGTATTTTTAACATTTGTCATGTGTTTTGTGCTGTATTTGGCAACGCCAAATCCTATCCTTTGGCCCTCCCACGCCTCCCTTGTCGTGCGCCCTGTCCCGTTAATGGTTTTGATGTGCTTGAATTGGTGTTTTGTATTATTTTATATGACTTAACACATTTTGTAGAAATGTCTTTCACAGTTACATATATTTTTATGTGACTTAACACATTTTCGTAGAAATGTCTTTCACAGCTTTTATGACTGCTCACAGTATATTGTTCCCAAGATGTTTTATGTATAGTTTTATTCACGTAACTTCCAATGCCAACCCTGCGCCATCTGGTGGCGAATGGGGCCTAGATTACCTGTTACGGTGTTTCCCCCCTCTCACCACAGTTGAGCATGTAAGTCTGGTTGAACACCTTCACCAGACATCCATGATGGTATTTTAAATTTGTAATCAGGCATCTATACCAAGATGGTGTAATTCCCATCGTTTTTTTAAAATCTTTTGTAAGTATACATGTATTAATATGGTTTATACTCCTTATAGATATCATTATTACGTCCTATATACATCTAAAAATGTAATTTTCTTCTTTTGTACCACAGTCTGATGATGATGTCATCGAAACGCGTCATGAAATAAAGTTAACTGCGACCAAGACTATTCAAACAATTTTTTCATACATGCCAACGTAAGGTCGCGTGTCCACAAGAATGGAAGGTTTTATGAACCAAGTGATAAGGTTTGTAAATCTATCGGACCAAACTGCGTGGTCCAGTCCATAGCTTACAAACTACTTACACCTAGGCAAACTAACCTAAGGACAAACACACCCTCCCATGCCCCAGGGAGGACTCGAACCTCCACAGCGAACAACCGCGCGCTCCGTAACGAGGCGCTTTAGACCGCTCGGCTACTTCACCACGGCCCGTCAGCTTTGATCCATGACATAAGGCATAACGTCCCGGCGTTAACCGTCATTACATTTCAGTGCGAATGTCATGTGGCGTTCATAACAACATGAAATAAACAACTATACAAATATAAATATAAGCGAAAAAATGCAAATATGTTCTAATGTTTGTTAACCGTATGGGACTTAAATACAGGGTCATCAGTCCCTAAGATTACGAACCACTTGTGAATAACTGATACTAAAGACAACACAGGCCGGCCGCGGTGGCCGCGGGGACTGAGGCGCTTCAGTCACGGTCTCCACGGCTACTACGGTCGGGGGTTCGAATCCCCCCTCGGACATGGATATTTGTGCCGTCCTAGTTCGTAAGTAGTTTGTAAGTTTAGGGACTGATGACCCCGTAGTTGAGTCCCATAAGCTTAAAAAACATTTGAACATTTTTTTTTTTTTGAGACAACACAAATATCCATGGTCGAGGGAGGATTCGAACCCCCGACGGTGAAAGGCCTCGCGCGTCGGAGCATAGCGCTTCAAAGCAGCAAAAAAAAGGGGGGAGCAACGTTTTACTGTATGTAAATAGCAAAACCGGATAATGTGGGACACAAAATCACCATGAAAACGGCCCTTTTATTGAAGTTCATTAATACGACGTTGCATCGGAAGACTTTCTAGTAATAATGAAGTATACTTACGAAACTGGTAATGTACGGCGCGGAAGCCTATCGAATTGTGCAAGTGAAGGTACGCTTTGCTATGTTTCTTTGTTAACCAGTAAAGCCGAAGGAACGGAGTCTGCTTAGCCAGTAAGAAAGCAGCATTCCAATGCGACATAACAGCAGTTGAACACATTTCGCTGAGGATCAGGATTATGAGGAAATAATTCTATGCATTGTAAATAATATATATACTTGGCTACCTGTAATGTAAAGAGTACATACTGTTTAGCCAAAAAGTAATGACACTCTATGGTATTCACGATGTATTCAGGAAAAAACTGCCGAAAATTCGTGACGAGAAGAGTTGCAAATTTGTAGGTCTGTTGGTCATGAATGTTTACCATCTGCAATTTCAGTTCAAAAAATGTTCAAATGTTTGTAAATCTATCGGACCAAACTGCGTGGTTATCTGTCCGTAGCTTACAAACTACTTAAACCTAGGTAAACTAACCTAAGGACAACACACACACACATGCCCCAGGGAGGACTCGAACTTCCACGGCGAGCAGCCGCGCGCTCCGCAGCGAGACGCTTTAGACCGCTCCGCTTCCCCACAGCGGCGCAATTTCAGTCCCAACGTAACAGTGCCCTAGGAATTCGCGACAAATTTGGGTAAATTAATTAATGTTGTTCCTGCTTTATGGTTGACAAGTTCTTGTATGTACCTATGACCGGTTAATAAATCAGATATCTTCGTGAAACGCCGCAATCAGAATTAGCGACATTTTAGGGGAAATTAATTAATACTGTTCCTGATCTATGGTTGACAGGATCTTCGTGTATCCTCGTCTGGTCAATAAATCAGCTATCTTCGTAAAGCACATCTTTTGAAATGATGACGCATCAGTAAAAAGAAATATACTTTTGACAAACACCCAAATAAATGTGCCGGCATAGCATGTGACAGCGTAACCTTATTTCTTACTATATGATACGCATATTTAAATTTGAATAATAACCATTCCTATTTGCATGTTGCCGCGGCGAGGAAGTGTACTAATGGCCGACTAGTATTGGCCGACTAATGCTATTACAGTGAGCTGTTCGATGAACTGATGACTGTATTTTGTCCTAATCAATATAAAACAAGTGTAATTCCTAATACCAGATAATTCTGAACAAAAATTCCGATGGTATAACATCGTGTGTTGCTTTCAGAGAAAACACGTAATGATAGCAAAACCTATTTTATGCAAATAACTCTCATTATAATGTTAAAAATATTACGTGATGCAAAGCGGTTTTAATGCCACTCACAACAATATCAAAATAAATTTATTAGCCTACTAAAAATAACTTGCGTGAAGCTAACAAACCAATATTTTACACTGCTCACAACGATTAAGCAAATATTATTATTTATTTGATATTTCTCAGCAGCATTTTATTACTCAAACACGAACTGTGTAAATACACATAAGCATCCTAATAAATATTTTCTTCTTTGCCACATCTACTATATTTTCAGCGACTAGTAATAATCATAAATGAAATCGTATGTGAAAAGATCACTTAATACATGACGTAATTGGTCAAAGCTGACGGGTGGTATCGAACATTCAAAATGACCTGTTTTTCATATTGGGTGCATTATGCTGCCACCTACTGCCATGTACTTCATATCAGAGACATCATTAGTCATTAAACATAATGAGAGAGGAGAATGGATCGCTCTGCGGAACTTACGGGCCTCGAGCGTGCTCAGGGGATTGGGTGTCACTTGCGTCACAAATCTGTACGCGAGATTTCTAAACATCACTAGTATACTGTTTCTGATGTGTCTGTGAGGTCGAAACGTCAAGGAACACGTGCAGCACAAAAGTGCACAGGCCGACCTCGTCTGTTGACTGACAGAGACCGCCGATAGTTTAAAAGGGTCGTTCAGTGTAATAGGTGACAACTGACCACAACACAGGAATTCCACACTTCATCAGGATCCACTCCAAGTACTATGAGAGTTGGGCGGGAAGTGAGACCTTGGATTTCGTAGTGGAGCGACTTCCCATAAGCTACTCATCACGCAGGTCGGTGCCAAACGACACCTCGCTTGGTGTAAGGAGCGTAAACATTGGACGATTGAACAGTCTAAATACGTTTTCTGGAGTGATGAAACACGGTACACACTGTGGCTACCCGATGGCGGAGTGTGGATATGGCAAGTGTCCGGTGAACCTGTGTAGTGCCAACAGTAAAATTCGGAGGCGGTGCTGTTTTGGTGTGGTCGTATTTTGTGTGGCACTACCACAAGAGAGGCCTAAATTGATGTTTTAAGCACCTTCTTGCTTCCCAATGTTGATGAGAAATTCGCGAATGGCGACTGTTTCTTGCAACACGATCAAGCACACTTCCCTGAGAGCTTACATCCCTGTAATGGACTGGCCTGCGCAGAGTCCTGACTTGAATCCTATAGAGCACCTTGGGATGTTTCAGAACGCCGACATTGTGACAGGCCTCACTGACCTACATCGATACATCTCCTCAGTGCAGCATTTCCTGAAAACTGGGCTGCCATTTCCCAAGAATTTTCCCAGCTGATGGAACGTATGCCTGCAATAGTGGAAGCTGACATCAAGGGTAATGGAGGGCCAACACTGTGTTGGATTTTACCATTACCGAGAGAGGGCAACACGAACTAGTTAGTCGTTTTCAGTTAGGTGTCCGGGATACTTTTGATCACATAGTGTATATACCTATCAGCTAGAAAATAGCAAGTAATTTTCAACTTTCCCATTCAGTAGTGATTTGCAGATGAAGTCGAAAATGTCTTTGATTTCTTTGATCCTTCATTTATAATAGCTGTAACCGCAAGGTGTTGGTTGTCCAAAGAATAAAGTTCGTCCTTACACTATGCCTGAAACTCAGCGTGCGCTGAAAGAACTTTTCTGGCCAGCACGATCCCAGTACTTGTCTTCAGTCGACCTAGGGTGGAATGTGTTGGGACAGCTGACAAACTCGACTCCACAGTCCAAAACGTTTGCAGAACTGAGTGAACAGTGCGTGCATGGAATAATGTATCCGAAGTCATTATTCGCCACTGGTATGATCGAATGGATTCCAGAATCAGCGCTTGCATCGCCAGTCATTAAGATTAAACGACGTATTAAAAATGTTTGTAAATCTATGGGATGAAACTACTGCGGTCGTCAGTTTCTGGGCTTAAAACTACTTGTAGCTAACTTAAACTAACCTAAGAACAACACACACACGCACCCATGCCCAAGGGAGGAGCCAAAACTCCAGCGGGAACAATCTCACAGTTCCTGACAAAGGGCCTAGAAACGCTCGGTATATCCAGGTAGGGCACAAGAAAGAGTAATTTCTTCCTGTTTAAAAGACTATGAAAGAAAAGTGGGGAACCTTCTGCCTAAGTTGTCATTTACCCTTCATCACCATACGTGGGACATAAAACATAATCTCGAAAACGCAATTGAATATTATTGTGCTTTCAGCTTCAAAAATTATTTTAATATGCCCTCTGAACTTCATGCGCTACTGTATATGAAGTAAAACCAGAAACTCTACGCAGTTTGTTTTTACTTCTGTAGACCCGTTGAAATTCTTTCGTTAATTTGTTTCTCCTTAGTAACGAAAATAAAATCAAGCTTTTATCGAACGAAGACATGGAACCTTAAGATGTGCAAAAATAGTTACGTTTTCGCCTAGTACATTTCTTAAAATCGTGTGGTAAGTTTCCTAGTGACCATAATTCGTCTCTAAATATAAATGGCACTTTTGGTGCCCAAATATCATGGTTTCTTGGGTTAATCTGGAAAACTGATGGAGATGTTCGAAAACTAGACATTTCTGTTCCTAATTAAATTTCTAGAAAATCTATTCTTAAAATTTGAGCCATTTACTTTGGTTTATTTTTTAGATATTTGTGGCCCACTGCGCTAGAATAGATAATAAGCGGTTTATGTGTTATCGTGCATAAGTACGGAAACTTTGAACCTCTCTGTCTTTGTAACGGATAAAGAAATCGACAAAAAGTAGTTCGAGAGTATGACCTGAAGACGATTTGCTATGAATAGAAAGTATGGAAGTGGTTATACCCGTAATTCGTGTTTTTGCACCGTACCTTAAACGCATGGTTTTTGCAGCTTTCACAAAACCATCTATGAATGGATTGTGGTTGTACAAACTATATAAAACCAACCCCAGAGAACAGCTTATAAACAAAAGCTAAGCGATTTGTCTAATTTGGCGGGGCTGCAAGAAATGCATAATGTGTCAATATTTACCTAGTGTTGTAAGATTGTTCCAGTTTGCCCATTCTTCTGATAAGAATCAAAATTATAACGAAGCCAAGTGTTATGCGAAACATGTTACTCTTTATCTCTGCAACAAATAGAACTCGAGATATGGTTTCCTGAAAAACTCATTCATGCACGCATCTTCTTGGAACATATTATTATTATTGTTATTATTGTCACCACACTTCGTTCTTGAGCTATTTGATAAAAATAAATAAATAAAAACTAAATCCTATTTCGTATGCTTAAATCTGTAGCGATTATGAGTGCTGTTACGCCACATATCCTGAACGTGGTCTGAGGTGGATATTTTCCTTAGCTGTGATTTTTCTTACGCGGAGTTATGGACAATAAAATTTTTACTGGCAATTCCTGCTAAGTTAATGCTGAAATACTTATATCCCTATATCAGGTGTTAAGTTATCATGGGAATGTTGCTGAAATGAATGCCACTGCTGGCAGTGTTTTGATTCTGGATGGAAATTCATTAAACATAAGGATTTTGATCTCATTCCTCATTATCGATATGTTGAGTATTTCAGATGATTTACAGTACGGTATAAGGGACGTTGTGGAGGTGGTCACTCTGTTTAGGGGTATGCCATAGTTACTGACACATTACACAGCATGTATTGTGACTGCCATAGAATAATAATAGTAAGTTGGTTGTCTGCAGCTTAGTCGATAGGATAGGTCATATTTTAAAGTAAACTGTCATATCATGTAAAGGTAAGAACATTGAAATGAGTAAATCGAATGCAGAATGAGTTGAGAATTGACAGTTGTTTTCATGAGAAGACAAAACAAACGTCAAAATGGAAAAATGTTAAGAGTCAGGCTGTTCTATACGAACTTGACCGTCTCCAATAGGAAACCGTATCATTTGTATGTCTTATTGCGCCCTTTAGACCGTCGGAGGTGAAGCAATGATTACCACAGCAGATTCACAGCGGGAGCTCAGCAGAATTAGCATCCAGCCATCAAGATTTTCCGTGATTTCTCCTTAATCGTTCCAGATAAATGCCGGTATGTTTCCTTCAAAAAGGCGCAGTTGACTCCCCTCTTCATCCTCGCTTAATCCGAGCTTGTATTCCGCCTCTGACGGCATCACTGTCGACGGAACGTTAAACACCTAACACCTGCATTTCCTTCTTTCTAATTTTCGCTTCAGCGTTCGTATTATGCTAATCGTTATTAATCATAATTAACCATTACGTAAGTTCGAGATTGCTGAGCCGCGGAATTGAGCTTCTATAATACTTTCTTTCCTTCAACACATCCAATCGCAGTTCTTTGTTATTAATTATAAATTTAATTACTCCATCTAACAAGTACCTCATTAACTTAATTATCGGCAAATCAGCCTTTTACTTAATTCTCTCCTCTCAAAGATTTAATAAAAATGTGAAGAGATTGATAAATTAAAGGCATAACAAGAGATTTCAGAATAATGGATTTAATGCTCGATTGAGACCTTCACACAACAAACAATATAAATAACATTTAGTTTTGGAGGTGAATAATTGAGTAGACAATAGCAATATTAAAGTAACTGAAGAACTAAAGAAAATGGTTCACCTGTCTAATATCGTATGGGGTCTCCACGAGCACGCAAACGTGTCGCAACACGACGCTCCATGTCTGCAGCAGTGCTGGAGGGAATTGACACCATGCATTCTGTGGTGTCGCACAAGTAAAAAGTGCGCGCCACCTACTTTCGCCGCGCGCCGCCATGCACGCACGACGCGGCGTTCTTACGACGACAGCCACGAGCGCCCTCTGCGACAACTCCGCTCGTGGCCACCACTGAACGACATCGGTCACTTGGGACTGAGTTAGGAACCAGTAAACACTTCGGAATCCGATAGGCACCAGTGAAGACTTGGCTATCAGTTAGGCACTAGGCAGGACTCTAGCTCAACTATGTATCAACATTCTGCAGTACTATGTAAAAGTTAAGTATTGTATAAATTCTGTGCAATATATATCTCGTTCTAATTTACTCTAGTGTTTCTAGTTTCTGGCTGCTCCTCTCCGTACCTGCACCAGCGTGCTATCTTTATTCCTGTGTCGGTCTCATTCCACTCGGCCACCGACACCTACGACGGAAACGAGACACAAAAGCGGCGACGAGGCTGGGACACAAAACATTCTGCAGGGCTGTCCATGAATCAGTGACAATACAAGGGGATGGAGACCTCTTCTGAACAGCATATTCAAGGCATCCCACAAACTTTCAATAAAGTTCGTGTATTGTGAGATTGGTGACCAGCGGAGGTGTTTAAACTCAGAAGAGCGTTCCTGGAGCCACACTGTAGCAGATCGGGACATGTAGGGTATCGCATTGCCCTGCTGGAATTACTCAAGTCCGTCGGAATGCATAACGGACATTAATGGATGCAGGTGATGAGAGAGGAAGCGTTCGCACATGTCACTGTCATAGTCGTATCTCGACGTATCAAGGGTCCCACATCAATCCAACTGCACACGCTCCAAACAATTATAGATCCTCCAACAGCTTTAACAGTCTCTTAATGACATGTAGGGTACTTGGTTTTATGAGGTTGTCTCCATACCGGTACACGTCAGCCAACATCTTTCCAGTCATCATCAGTCTATACCGGCATTGTTGGGCCCAGGCGAAGTGTAAATCTTTGTGTCGTGCAGTCAGCACAACTGGGCTTTCAGCACCGAAAGCTCACAACGTTGATGTTTTGTTAAATGGTTCGCACGCTGCCACTTGTTGACGGACAGCACTGAAATCCGAAGCTACGAGGGTTGCAACGTAAATAGTGGTAAATATTTATTCACAACCGATACAAACGCCGTACAAGTTTGAACCGTTAGGGGAGACCGGAGCACGTTGGCCATATTTTTTGATTTTTGTTAATATTAATTTATTTAGCATATTTAGATTTATGAAATTATTGTTGAATATTAAATAGGTATTTAATGAACATGGATGGCAGTTATTAAGTTTGAAAACATCAGTTAAAATATTAGAAAAAATTTAATGACTGAACATATGTCAAGTGGGCCAGAGGCAGGGGCACGTTGACGCATGTAGTCTTTTGGTAAGTATAACTAGGAAATCAAAATAAAACTAACAGTTATCAAGAAATGTATTGTGATGTACGTAATGTCAAGTTGAATATTGAGTTAAATGCTTAAAATTGAGGTCTGTGACAACAGGACAGGTTAAACGTATTGCGATCTATATTGACTTAATACAAACCAGTCAACTTTAATCAGTGTTCAGCTTCAAAGGATCAGCACAGTTTTAACACTCATAAAATAGTCCACGGATTTAATTTTTACCGGCCCCGGTGGCCGAGGGGACTGAGGCGCTCCAGTTACGGTCTGCACGGCCACTACGGTCGGGGGTTCTAATCCCCCCTCTGGCATGGATATTTGTGCCGTCCTTAATCTTAGCTAGTTCGTAAGTAGTTTGTAAGCTTAGGGACAGATGACCCCGTAGTTAAGTCCCGTAAGTTCTACAAACATTTGAACATTTTGATTCGATTTAATTTTTCACGCATCTCTGATGAGCCCAACGCCTACAGTTCGTGAACTGAATTTCTTGTTCTCCAGTTGACTGTTTCAAAAAGGCACTGTGACTCTTCCTCATCGTCATCATTACCACCATTTTTCCTGTTTGAGAAATGGCTTTTCTAGCCTGTGGTCTAATTTTTCTTCAGTATATCTTTGGAATGCTTTGGTCAAACGGGAACGGTTGAAATTCAGTTCACGTTTCCTAAGTTTCAATTACCTGAGTAAAATGAAATGAGGTGTCTGTACTTAGCACAGCACCTCCAGTACGATTTTCTTGAAATCCCAAAGTCTTCGCTAACAGTCCTCACAGATCTTTCCCTTTCTTTTACTTCTAAAACTGCTCTTAGCATCGTATCTTCAGAAGTCATTCTTCCTTAATCCTTTATAACTTCGGATCATTTTTATGATACTACATATAAAAAAAAGGTTTAAACCAGAGCCGTAACACGAGATTCTGACTTCTCAGATCACTGTTTAAGATTAAAATGAAATTTACTGGTTGACCTTTATGCAACGCTCGTGAATATGACGATATTTCGACCTCTGAAACATATCAAAATATGTTTTATTTTTACATTTATGTTAATAATTTAATAAAGTCGAAGAATTATAAACATTGTTATAATTAAAAGTAACAAAATTTCCATCGACTTTAAAGAAGTGTAGCTCTTATATGACGTGACAGATTATCTCGACTGGCCGTCGTGCCCCGTCCTTTCTGGGCCAACCTGCCCCATTGCCATCTTTACAATAAATTCTGTTATTTGGAAAACTCACTGAAGCAATTAAGTCTGTATGCCATATAGAAATAATCCTTAAACTTCGACCTTTTATTATACTACGCACCCCGTTATACCTAAAGCAAGCAAAAATTAAATGACACACATTAACCGACGAGTAAAATTTTACTCAAACACGGTAAAAGAAATTAAGCACTACAGCTTGTCCGAATCTTCGCCGCCTGCGATATTGGCCCTGTATGAGAAGAGGGACAGAGCTACCTACTTTCTGATTGATTCCTTAGACGATCTAGCGTCTATTGTATGAACTGATTCGACTGGGCCATCCTGCCCCTATGGCCAATGTGAGCCGGGCTCCCCTATTGCTCTTCAAAATACTCACCAGCATTGTGTAGAACCCGTTGACAACGATGTGGAAGGCGTGGTATACCGTTAGCAGAGCCTGTTCTGTTGATTGTGTGAATGAAGCGATCTACGCCTGTCGAATCTCTGGAACAGTTCTGAAGCGAATGCCACGAAGTGGTTCCTTCATCTTCGGAATCAAATCAAAGTCACAAGGACGTAAGTGCGGTGAGCATGGTGGATGGTACAGTACTTCCCAGTCCCATCGACCGAACAGAGCAGCCACAACTTCCGCTGTATGCCCCTGCGCATTGTCATGCAAAATGATGAGTGGTTCCCGCAGAACTTCTTTCCGCTTCTTTCGCAAATCTGGTCGCAAGTAATGCATCGTCTCTGCCAACATCTACATACACAGCTATATGCCGCAAGACGCCACACGATGTGTGGTAGAGGGTATTGTGTGTATATTGAGAATTACAAAAAAAAAAAAAAAAAAAAAAAAAAAAAATGTTTAAATGTCGGCGTCGTCAGTCCCTAAGCTTACAAACTACTTATCAACTACCTTATTCTAAGGACGGCACAAATATCCATGCCCGAGGGGGGATTCGAACCCCAGACCGTAGTGACCGTGCAGACCGTGACTGGAGCGCCTCAGTCCCCTCGGCCACCGCGGCCGGCTTGAGAATTCCCCCTCCTATTCCAGTCACGTATGGTTCGTGGGAAAAAGGATTACCGGTAAGCCACCTTATTCGCCCTAATCTATCTAATTTATCTTTGTTCTAGTTTTGCGAGTTATACGTAGGAGGAAGTACCGTATTATTTCATTCTTGGAGAAACGTTTGCCCTCGGAACTTTGACACACACTCGTAGCGCGATGCAGGTCTGACTTGCAATGTCAGTCACTGGAGTTTCCTAATCATCTCCGTGACGTTTTCCCCGCTTACTAAATAAGCCCGTAGTAAAGCGTGCTGCTCTGCATCGGATCTTTTCTATGTCTTCTGTTAACTGTACCTGTTACGAATCCCACAATGATGAGCAATACTCAAGCATTGCCTGACCGAAAGTTTCGTAATCTACCTCCTTTGTTGACGGTCTCTCGAAATTCAAACAACTACTGCAAAACTTGTGCTGCGTACAAGTTATTTATGATTAATGACACGAAATATCTTTCGAAAAACAAGGAAAACTACTAAGTCAATAAACGTTCCAAGTAGTAATCGAGGGAAAATTATATGAAGTATAAACAGAATGAGAGAGTGGCTTTCTACTTCTCAACAGTTTCCTTGCCCTTGTCATACGTTTTAGCACGACTAAGATATTGGTGCTGTTTCATAAGCTCCTTTTGTTTTCACTTCACAACTTTTCATCAGTGATAACACATTCGAGCAACTTTTACATTTCCTGTACATCGGCTATGCTATAACGTGTGCGCGGAACGCAGACCCATAATTAGAAAGAGCAGCACCGACCAGGACATTTGCTCTACTACCAGAAGTATCAATGGCAGGTTGGCCGCGGCGGAGCGGCCGAGAGCATTGAGACGCTATGTTGCTATGCACGAGGCCGTTCCCCGTCGGGTTTTCGAATCCCCCCTCGGGCAGGGCTGTTTGTGTCGTCTTTAGTATAAGGTAGTTCATAAGTAGTTTGTAAGTTTAGGGACTGATGACCCCGCAGTTAAGCCCCTTAAGCTTCACAAACATTTGGTCATTTCAACGAAATTCTCATTCGATTTCGTAAACTTCTGATGAGTAGTACGAGCCTCACATTCATGTTCACTCCTAGCTCTGATTTCCATTGTGAGATACCGAAAGTCATTAGACTGATATAGATGGTAGTACTATTAAACACAAGGGCGTCGGAAAACCAGATCTTTCGCTTGTACTTAAGTGATATATGTGAAAAGGTTTTCGACTGGTTACGTCTGCAGGACGTGAATTAACAGACATTGAATGCAGGATAGTAGTTGGTTCTAGACACAAGGGAAATCAATTTCGGAAATCGTTACGGAATCGATAATTCCGAGGTCCACGATGTGAAGAGTGTGCCCAGAATGAAACATTTGAGGCATTAACTCTTACCATGTGACCGAGAGCAGAGTTTGCGTAGAGTTAACAATGCTAAACGGCATCATCACTGCGTGAAATAACCACTGACACTAATATGGGGTTATAACTAGCGTATTTAACGGAAATGAGATGCAGTTTGCCATTAGTGAGCTATGGCAGCAGATGACCGACTCGAGTGATATTGCTGCAGCGCTTCTTCTACGTTCGTAGCGATATTCGCCACAGAAGACTGGAAATCCTTGGCCGAGTAAAATGAGTCCCGATTTCAGTTTGTAAGAATTACCGGTAGGATACGAATGTGGCGTAATCCCCACGAAACCGTACGCCCAAGTTGTCACCGAGACACTGTGCAAGCTGATGGTGGCTCCATAATGGTTTATACGTAGAATGTACAGAGCCCTCTGGTCCAACTGAATCACCCGTTGACTGGAAATGATTAATTTCGGGTACTTGGAGTCAATTTGCGGCCAGTTGTGTACTTCATGTTCCTAACCACTTACGGAGTTATTATAAAAGAGAATACGCCGTGCCAGCGAACTACAAATGTTCGCGATCGATTAGAACATTCTGAACAACTCCAGTGAATAATTTGGCAAATGAGATCACGAGACACAAAGCACATCGAAAATTTGTGGGATAAAATACCACACTGACAACAGTTTGCAGATGTAGACGTCTTTAGAGGCAGCTTGGTTGAGAACACCTGCTGGTGACTTCCAACCACTGGTCAAAATAAAGTCCCGTCACGATGTTAGGACATCGCATGACTTTCTTCCATCTCACTGTACGTTGTAATTTCACATGTCTATTTTTAGTCGGCTGCGGTGGCGTAGGGGACTGCGGCGCTTCAGTCACGGTCTGCACGGCCACTACGGATGGGGGTTCGAATACCCCCTCGGGCATGGATATTTGTGCCGTACATAGTTGTAGCTAGTTCATAAGTAGTTTGTAAGTTTAGGGACTGATGACCCCGTAATTAAGTCCCATAAGCTACACAAACATTTGAACATTTTGTCTATTTTTACCTTCTGGCACGATAAATAAATAAATGCCATAATTACTAATTCGGACACAGAATATTAGGTGGATGCCCAGATTCTGTTTAGAACGAAATGGTAACACAGTAGTGTGCCAAATAAAGTCATAAAATTTTGTTTCGCTATGTGACACAAGGCGTGTGATGTACAATGATGACCAAAATCATTACAACCACCTGCTTTGGATCGTGTTACTCCACCTGTGGGACGCAATGCAGCCAGCAATTCTTTGTAGCAAAGATCTGGCTTCTCCTTGCTAGAGAGGGAGAGTCACCAGGTGTCTGCTCACAGTTCAAGAAATTCTCATCAGTTACGAACAACAGTTTATGGGTGTGGGGCTGCTGCACAGTAGAGGCTCAGATATGTTCTGTCGGCAAGTGGGGACGGCGGGGAGGCTTAAATCGTTGAAAACGTTTGAAGGTTCTCCTCAACTGGTGACATTTAGGAATACCAATCTAAATGACTATCTTGTACCTGTGCAGGGTTGAACCTCTTCCAGAAGAATAAATTATCACGCTCTTGTTCACTCAGAACAGATATGGTGAATTTGTGTGGACAAGACGTCAACGTGAGTTCAATATCATGCTCCTGAAACCACCGTAGAACGTGGAAGATGCCGTCGATGTCGGGATCATCAGGCACGAAGTAATGCAGGCGACACGGAATATTGTTCACGTAGAACACAGCTCCCACGGTACCACCTGCAAGCGCAGGTGAATATTTGCAATACAATAACTCTGGTCCCACAGGCCAGTTACAGGTGTCGGGCATCCATTACGTTGGTTGAAGACATGGCCTATACACGACCCGTGGACAAGTTGTAATATGAAACGTCAATCAGCCGTCTGCGGCCACGTTTCCACTACACTACGACCCAAAGTTGACAATCGTAGCTAACAATTTCATCGATGGAACGTAAAACACTTGATAGTCGTCTACCGCGAAACACTGAACGATCAAATACAAACACCTTGACTTCACCACCAATGTTACTCTGTCTTCCGATCTGGCAAAGATCAAAGCCTAGAAAGCGGGTATTCCTGTCTCCTCCATTCCGTGTGATGACGCATGGACATCCAGCAGCTTGTAACCCAAACACAGTTCCACCGCCATTCAGCTACTATTCGCATTAAGCTAATGGCTAAACAACTTCAGCCCTACTAGCAAGAAAAACTCCGCATCGGACGCCCCTCATATTTAAAGGTAGGTTAACGCAGTGGGTAGCCGTCAAAAACTGAACTTAGGTCGTGCATGAAAACAGAACGAAGCTCTACGAAACAGTGAAACACGATACAAAATAGAAACAGTGAACTGTCCTAGAGTAAGCTGCATAACCCTAGCAAGTAGTCTAAGCCATGTTGTCGTGGTTGTATGATCATGTTGGACTCCTATGAGACAGAACCATGTTCACATTTTCAAACTTTCAAGTGTTCAAATAATTACAAAGCTATGAGACAAAACTGCCGTGGTTATCAGTAACTAAGACTTACAAACTACATAAACTAACTTATGCTTAGGACAACACACGCACACCCATGCCTGAGGAAGGGCTCTACCCTCTGACGAAAGCGCATTCCTCGGCAAGGCGCCTCAGGGCGCACGGCTACTGCAGTGGGACTTCTACATCTCGTGTTCTGCCGTAACATCCGTGCGGCGCAACTGCTCCATTATCAGTCGAAAGAAAGCGGTTATTGAATGCAAGCCCCAAACGTTTTATGACAAGACGACAATTAAGTCCAATCCTCTACCTGGAGACACGTCTGATCATACACGACACTGGGACAGTATGTGCGTCATACTATAAGACTCGCTTATCGTCGAAATTAACTACTATGCGCGGTGAATATGCCTTTTCCCCGATTTGGGTGGTGTAGTAACGTGAATGTGATCACTGCCACATAAACAATGAAAACGTAACAATTTGTCACCTAAGTGCAACTAATGATCGCAATAGTTCACAATCACATAGTTTCCTCTTTGATCTGTCAAAACATACGTCTTTAACGTTTTTGACGTTTTCCACACATACACCATCAAATATTGCATATGTCAAAAAAAATCTGAAAAGATCCTGTAATTTTGAAGTGTGTCTAAGGGCTTGGACTATCCTTGTTCACACCGATTTATTTGTTGAATACATAATGATGGTGACTTATTGGGTAACAGATTCCGCAGGTAAAATATTCCTCCATACGGATCTCCGGGCGGGGACTAATCAAGAAGGTGTCGTCATCAGGACAAACAAAAAGGAATTTCTCGGATCGGAGCGTGGAATTTACTAAGCGTCAGTCGGGTTGGTAACTTAGGAAATATGAAAAGAGAAATGGATAGTTAGGAGTTAGGTATTGCGGGGATTAGTGAAGCTCGATGGCAGGATGAACGGGATTTGTGGTCCGGTGAGTACACGGTTATAAATAAAACGCTAGTTGGTGGTAGTGCAGTAGTATGTCTGCTAATGAATCAGAAAACAGGAATGCGGTTAAATTACTATGAACACCCAGCGAACGCATTGTCGTAGAAAAAATTGGCACGAAGCCAACATCGTCCACAGTAGTACAGATTTTTATGCCAAATAGCTCTGCCGATGATGAAGACATCGAAGAAATGTGTGAGGAGATAAAAGAAATTATACATACTGTTCAAGGAGAAGAAAATTTGATTGTGATGAGGGACTGGAACTCGGTAATAGGGAAATAAAGGGGAGGAAATGTGATACGTAAATGTCCACTGGAGATAAGGAATGAAAGAGGAGGTCGTCTGGTAGAATATTGAGCAGAGAACAATTCAATCATCACAAACGCTTGTTTTAAGCATCATGAGAGAAGTTTGTACACGTGAAAGTGACCGTGAGACTGTACCTGATTGTCTCTATAATGGTGAAGCATAGGTTTATAACACAGGTTTTTAACTGTAAAACATTTCCATGAGCCGATTTAATATATGACCATGAAATGTTTATGAACTGTTCATTAAAACTTAAGAAGTTGCAAAAATGTAGAGAATTAAGGATATATAAAATGCAGAAACTGAAGAAACGAGAGGGTGTTGAGATTTTCAGAGGGAACATTAGGCAAGGACTGGCCGAAAAGGAGAAAAGTAATGCATTAGGAAGAACAATGGATAGCGTTAAGAGATGAAATACTGAAGACCGCAGAGGATCATATAAGTAGAAAGACAAGGTTTAACTGAAATCCTTGGATAACACATGAGATACTGAACCTAACTGCTGAAAGGAGAAAATATAAAAATGCAGCAAGTGAAGTAGGTTTCCAGGAAAGTTACTGCGCGTCTTGCAGAACACGTTGAGTCTCTCGCGCAGTGTTTTGGTGAGCATGATACTGTTGGAACAAAATATATCCTTCCTGTTGCAAGAATGCTAGAAGAATATACCTCAGCGGAGTGTGCGCTGATATGAAACTTCCTGGTAGATTAAAAATGTGTGCCGGAATCGGGACTCGAACCTGGGACCTTTTAACGGGCAAGTGCTCTACCACTGAGCTATCCCGACACGATTCACGGTCCGTCATCATAACTTTACTTCTGCCAATACCTCGCCTCCTACTTTCCAAACTTCACCAATGTTCTCCTGAGAACCTTGCAAGTCTAGCACTCCTGAAGGAAGGAAATGATAGAGAAATGGCCTAGGCACAGCGTAAGAGAAGTTTCCAGAATGAAACCTTGCAAGACTAGCACTCCTGGAAGAAAGGTTATGTTGGAGACATGGCTTAGCCACAGCCTGAGGGATGTTTTCAGCATGAAACTCCCACACTGCAGCGGAGTGTGTGCTGATATGAAACTTCATGGCAGATTAAAATAGTGTTCCGGAACCGGGACTCGAACCTAGGACGTTTGCCTTTGGAGGACAAGCGCTCTACCACTGAGCTATCCCGACGTGACTCACGGTCCGGCCTCATAACTTTCCATCTGCCAGTACCTCGCCTCCTACTGTCCAAACTTCACAGATGTTCTTCTGGGAACCTTGCAAGACTAGCACTCCTGGAAGAAAGGAAATGGTGGAGACATGGCTTAGCCACAGCCTAAGAGAAGTTTCCAGAATGAATCCTTCACTCTGCAGCGGAGTGTGCGCTGATATGAAACTTCCTGTCAGATTAAAATAGTGTGCCGGAACCGGGACTCGAACCTAGGACCTTTGCCTTTCGCGGGCAAGCGCTCTACCACTGAGCTATCCCGACACGATTCACGATCCGTCCTCATAACTTTACTTCTGCCTGTACCTGACCTCCTACTTTCCAAATTTCCATTCCGGTAATCATATTGTATGCTTCTAATCCGTCTTGCAGTATAATAAAAACGGAAACATTATTCCATATGGGAAAAAAACATGAGGTGGACAAGTTGGTCCATCACGGAGTCGCCCTGCTGATCGCACCATTGTGGCAGCTGCCGAGTGACGCTGGCAGAGGGAGCCGGCCTTGAAATATTGGCCTCCGCTCCGCGCCTCGTCTTCCTGCGCGCCCCTGCCACTCCCCCCACAGACGGACCAGAGCGCGGGCACGTGGCGCCCCTCTTCGTTTTTTTTATTCTTCCGCCCCCTCCCGGCCGGCAGGATCTGCGGCTTTCCATCTCATCTGGCGCCGGCGCTCCCTTTCTTTATCAATTTGTCACTGGCGACCCCAGCGCGGGCAGATGCTGTCGCCGCCCCGAGGTCAGGGCCTCGGTGTCTCGGCAGTAAAACACACCCCGACAAGTGGCCAGCAACTGGTGACCGCCTGGGGGAGGCCGCTAATGGACTGCCGCGTGACTAAGCACTGGCCGCCGCCGCGCCCTGCTCGCTCCACCACGCTTGTAGACGCCTCCACGGTCATCGCCATTCATAAATGCAATCACTTTGTGCAGGGTGATTCAGCTAACCGTATTCTCTGTGTAGCTGATTATCATACGGAACAGTGCAATTTAAGACTGAGTTCCTCACTGAATTTGGAACTGTGTGTAAAAGCAGCCTTCTGGTAACTACAATTTTACAACATGTAGCACTATCTTAAAACTAAATGCATGTTGCCATTATTACTGGTAGACTGGTAAGACGACTCTAATCTAGGAAGGTGTGGCCGTGAAAAGAATCTAACATTATTAATGTTTAAACGTGAAACCTTATATTTAGAAAAACCAAATAGAACCAGAAAATTGCTTCCACAAATTAAATACTGTTTATCAAGGAGGGGATGCGTACTCGTCATCGCCGATTTCATCGAAATTTATGGTGCATGTAGGGCGTGGTGAGATATGGAAGTGCTCCCAAGTGGGAACTCCAGCGTTTAGGAAATAAAAGGAATTTTGTTACGGATCTATCACCATATGTACCTTATCAATTGCCCGTGAGCAAATTTGTTTAGAAAGCGGTGTTTGGCTCAGCGGTAAACGATAGGATTTTTATTGAAATGTTCGCGGGTTCGATTCCGCCCGGCAGCAAATATTTTTTTGCTCCTTCTAAATGCGTACACCACTCACTTCACAACTAATCGCAACATCATATATACATTTATGTGTGTGTGTGTGTGTGTGTGTGTGTGTGTGTGTTATTTTGAACTAATACGTGCACAACATCAGTACGTGACGCCATTATTTAAAACAAGCATATTATCTTGCAAACGTGGGGTTGTGAACGGTCCATAACGTGCAAACACGAATAATCTTGAGTTTAATGTTACTACAGTCTCTTTTTAAATCTTTGTAGTCCCGAATTTCATCCAATGCCCTTTAGTTTTTGGCTTATATAAATTAATAAAATAACCTATATGATGTTGCTGTTATCTGTGACGTCAGTCTACATGACATCAATACTCTGCAAACCACTGTGAAGAGCTTGGCAGACGGTACGTTCCACTGTACCAGTTATTAAGGTTTTTCCCCAACCCACTCACGTACTGAGCGTGGGAAGAATGATTGTTTGAATGCCTCCGTGCGTGCTGTAATCAATCTCATCGTGTCCTCAGATCCCTTCGGAAACAATATGTAGGTGTACGCATTGCCAAGGAGCAGAAAAAAATCTGCCGCCGATTGGAGTCGAACCTGTGACCTTGGTAATTCGAATCCCATCTTTTACCGATGAGCGAAACACCGCTTCCTAAAGACACTCGCACAGGGACAGTTGAAAAGATGCCCATGGTGATAGATCCGTATCAATTTTTTTTTATTATTTCCTCTAGGCTTGGCCATCTGGAGATCCCACTTGGTGCACTTTCATATCTCACTACCCCTACATGTACCATAAATTCGGACGAATTCGCCGATGTCGAGTAGGCGTCCTCTCCTTATAAGTAAAATGAATAGGCGTGACCCACTGTCTTTAAATTTACAGTTTTTTTTCTTTTTTAATAGTAACACGAGGCACCTGATGCAAGTGCTTTAAACAAGCGAGACTTCACTTGACGGAGAATAAAGTTAATAAGGTTATTCTAAAACATAATAAGAACGATAATAACAATTTAACATATAACAAGATTATCACAATCTGAACAATGCTTCCTGCTAATAATAATTCAAGTACACCCCACACGTCTGGTCGAGGATACAGTTCCTCACCACTTAGACCTTAGGTGATGGAAGATGGTCTAAGGAAAGCGGGCTTCCCAGCACGAAGTAAGCAATGTAATTACAGAATGGCCACACAAACTGTCAATAAGGGCAAAACACATGGGACAACGAGCACTCCACAGACCAGGACGAGAAAGGTCGTTACAAAACAAGCGGAACCGTCTGAAATCAATTCAGTGAAGTGCTAGTGAAATACAACACATCGACGCTCACCATATTCCAAAATGCCTGGAGCAGCAGCTGTCCGGTAAAACCGGAAAAGATCGAGAAGGCTGACACAATATCGAACTCCAGCGCAGGGCCCTTTGGACTCGCACTACACCATCCCGAGGGCAGCTCACCAAGCCCATAGTATAATTATCGCTGCTGCCGCCGCACACAACGTCGGCTTTGTGCGCCGTCCACGGTCGGTGTTAATTTTTCTATCCATACCTCTCTGGCGCTCGTCGCCTTCCGGATTGCCACTTCTTCCTTCTCCCGCGTACCCCACGTGATCAGCCAGAGATACCACTTCCCGGTTCCGCAAAAAAAAAAAAAAAAAAAAAAAAAAAAAAAAAAAAAAAAAAAAAAAAAAAGAGAAGCGGGAAACGTCTCGCGATATATCGAGGCGCGACTGAGGGTGAGGTACCCGCTGATACCCATTGAGTCACATGTTTACAAGCGCCGCCTATCGTGAAAAGCGTTGCTGTGAGGCAGTGGTGCACATTGACAGCGTGACATTGCAACATAGAGAGCAACGCTTTAACATGACGTTTTGTTTCAAATTAGGAGTAACGGCGACGGAGATCCATAGGATGTTAGTGCATATTTATGTTGTTGAAACAGTGAGTAAAAGTATCTGTTTGAGTAGTTTAAACACTTTAGAGACGGAAAGGAAGGTGTAGAGGGTGAGCCACGTTCGGGTCGACCGCCCACTATCGCAGCCCCAGACAACAGCGAAGGAGAGCGACGGATGATCGGCGGCTGTCTTTGAGAATGATAGCCGCTAGAAGGCATACGCTTCGCGAAGGTTGCAGAGATCCAACAACGCATGACCTCAGTGCTTCGAGCGATTCCACAAGAGGCATATGCTGACAGTTTCCAACAGCCGTACAACCGATGTCAGAACTGTGTTGTAGCTAATGGCGATTACTTTGAATGCCGGTAAAAGTATTTTGTTTGTAACTCTTCTTTCCTATATTTCCTGAACCCATTCAACGAACTTTCAAGACTCACCTTGTATGTGACACTACTTAACAACCCCGCATTGTTCGGTTATTTATTTATTCCAGTCCTCTGTCAGTCCATCCTCAATCTCTTCCAAACTCTTTCCCAGTCCATCTCATCTCATCGTTCCTCCTCTCTCCAATCTATCCTTCTGCCCGCCTCCTCTGGCTCTCCATCTCCATCCCCTCCACCTACTTTTCCTCATCCTTCTCCCCAACCTCCCGCACCACCTCCTCCTTGTCCTATCTGCCAATTCTTCACTGCTGTCTCTTCTCTGCTCTCTCAGATCATGTTCTCCTTCCCCAGTACATAAAAACACACATATCTTCCAACTTTCATGGTTATCAATGAAACAGAGACTTTATTATAGATTGGTGATGTCTATTCTTTACATTCTGTCCGAAATAACAGACGTTAATCCATGTATATTAAGTACTTAAACCCCAAGATTGCGTTTGGTCCATTTACTTCACTGAAGATGCGTCATACGTTCGACCTCGCACCGGAATCCGTAATGTCGAGTGTAAGAGGGCATGAACGATGGGGGAACTACAGCCGTAGCGTGAGAATTGTAGAACTTCTCAGACAGACGGGAGGCGAGCCATTAGATGGTTGTAAGTGAGACAGACACACAGAAACGGACTTCACTTTCGTGCTACATTCTTGTGGCATTACTGTACGTGTCTTCGGAAGTTTTAATTGTGAATGTGGCTGATTATTTAGTCGATGTGAGTTTGTGGGATACAGTGAAGATAGCACAATGTCTCCAACGGGCAGCGAGCAGAGCAGTAATATGTCACAATAATACACGAAAAGGCTGTCAATGAAAATTGTCTAGCATTGCCAAAGGATATGCTAATAGTGAAATACACCCTAACATTCTGCGCTCCAATGCTATACTAAACGATCCATACCATCAAGATCTCATATAACACACTTTACTGAGTTGATAAAGCTCATGCGATAGCAATCTGAACAGATACAGATGACGGAAGTATCGCGTCATAAATGGGCGGTAGAGTCTCCGAGCTTCATTTGTACTCCGGTGCTTTACGTCAACAATCTGCCGAAATGATTATGGAGGCGGAATGATGGTTCTGACTAGAGCATGTCACACTAACTTTCGAAAATCGATAGGGAATTAAATATTTCTAAATCCTCAGTGTCAAGCGTGCTCCGAGCATACCATATTTCAGACATTTTTTCTCACTACAGACAACGGTGTGTCAGACGGTCTGTACTAGGGTAAGGTGGTACAATTGCAGTCATTTCGGACAAATGTTATGTTAACTGGAAATATGTTGAGAAAAGAAATAATTTTAACTGTGGCATTTGTTCTTGGATGTTTAATGAATATGTAACACAAATATTAGACAATTACAAATTTTGGTATAAACACACACACACACACACACACACACACACACACACACACACACACACAAGGTTACAGTTTTGAGAAAAATCTATCGAAAATGTACCACACTGGGTACAATTGTGAACACTTTGAGCTACAATTTTGATCACTGACATCTTACACATAAAAAGCACTTTTTCTCTCGGGCACCAACGCGTACTTCGTGGTACCAAACATTGCATTTTTGGCAGAGAATCCAGTCACCGTTAGCAACTGATTTTGTAAGAGCGCTTAGACTAATTAGTTTCACTTACCTTTTAAAAGGATAAAATTTATATTTCTATAGCACGAAGTGGTGTATTCTTGGAAAAGACAGAAAGAGCTGTAGAAACCTGCTACACTTCAACGCCTTATGTTGATCGGTATTGAACCTATATAGAATTTGTAGGAAGAGTAGCGGCGTTCTCGTAAAGTCGTCTCTGTTGACTGAGACTTTGGGACGTCCTCCGAACGTATCTTTATCAGAGTGTTTATCAATTTGGCGTTAACAAGCTATGGCAGTATACGAGCGATTCCGACATTCTGGATAATTACAGTGAATAATTTAGCCGCGTTCATTGCCCTACATAAATTCCATCGACTAAATCCTGAACGATAACATTTTGCAATTATGGATGGCTATAGAGATATCGTAGGTTGTAACTCCTACCAAGAAATATGTGTCACATAGACTGCTCCGTAGAGTTGCAGCCGGATACTAAAGCTCACTCTGTACCTTCATGAAACACAGTAGAAGTCTGGTCACCGCGAGACTGAAACCGTATTAACACACTTCTTTAGTGATTTTTTATACAATTTCCATCTATCGCCTAACTAACCAAAAGGGACCAACAAATGTCGTAGAATTTCGGAAATTTGCGAGCAAATATTTGAATAAGTATAAACAAATCAATAGGGATGCCTTATATTCCAGCCGTAATGGACTATAAGTTAGCCTGTACAATACACAAGTAAATGTAGATATAAATGAATAGTGGTGTCATAGGCATGAAAGACATTAAATTAAAATCTTCTGACACTGAGATAATAAATCCTCTCGATGAAGATGTAATATTCATGTATTTCAGTGATTTACAGTACTACGTAAGTTGGAGAATGTCATCCACATGGAGACACTTTAGATCCAGGTCAGACACTCGTCTGAATTGGTATGTATCACGGCAGACAAGCGGAGATACGTATATCTATACGTCGTGTTACAGAATACATTATTCCTGATTGTTATAATAAATAACTATCAGCACAGTGTTCCACTCACTCATCTGGAAGTAGCAGTAAAATATGTCCAGCAACAGCCACGCACATCAATATTAATCCCTTGTATTAAAACAGCTACGATGTAGTGACAAGTTATAAGACCTTTAAACCGACGTGATCTGTCCAGTGCTTTCTAATGAAAATTGCAGCCAATGCGACTAGAGGCACTTAACATTAACAGCAACGTCGTTGTAGGAATTGCAGATTTTTTCACTTTTTAATACTGCTTCAATTGGACTTTTTTTAATCCGATTACGGAAATGTGGAACATAAACATCGTCTTCTCCGCAAAACTTGATTGCATTTTACTCTTTTTAACAGTACACCATACATCGCTATAGTATTTATTCGGCTATAAAAATATATGTATATTTTTGTGTTTTAAGTCCATGTTGTATTTTGCATCAACATCTGTTATCTCTCGATCGAAGCAACGACCATACTAAATAAAATGAATCGAGAAAAGTAATGGTCACTGTTAATTTTTAGAAACTCAGCTGTATGATATTTTAAAGTACTGTTCTTTTCTAATGTGTTTCTACGTAGCAAGATGAACGATACGATTACAAAGCGCTTTCAAGCGTTAATGAGAAAAACTTGCCAGAAGAGACCTTGGACACATATTTCCTGGTAAAAGAAGGTCGGCAACTCGTGTTCAGTGAAGCATTGTAATTACAGACCTGTGCTTGACACCCGAGTGCAAGCTACACACCTGGGAGTAGAAAAAGAAATTAAAATTTATTGGTTGCAAATGTAAAAGGAAGTAATTAATGTTACTGTGTGAACATCTGAATTCTGAGTAATAAATTCCACGTAACACAACAGTGTAGAATGAATTACTTAGTTTCTTGGTAGTGGGTGCTAAAATATGTCTAGCAGTGGAAGAGAATGGCTCTCTTACATGCATCCTACTGTTTGTTTTTATATTTTAATGTGCTCCGACTTATCACTTATTTTCTTCCGTAGAAAGTAGTATCTAAGAATTCAATAACTCTTATAAATGGTACTCTGAATCTAGAAATTCTTAAAGAGGCTTGGTAATGATGAGAAATTATTACGTAAATAGAGAGTAAGGTGTTTAAGTACTAACATACAAGGCGTAAGAAATTATAATAAAACGCAAAGAACGCTCGGGGAAAATAACAAGAGTTAATAATTAATAAACTATATCGTACCTCGCACGGAGCCAATAGGAATAAACGTATCAGTGGATTATGAATGGACTACGGAAAGCGTCAAAATCGAACTACGTGAATTAAATGATTAAATAAGGCTGACTCTCAGCTGAACGGAAAACCTACAAAAGTTTTTGGGATAACTTCTCAGTTATCTCATAACGGAAAACAGAATAAATAATCTATTTTCACGACATTTATATATTAACTTTACTTTATTAAGCCTAAGGTACATGTCGGATTCATCGCACTGGTTAATTGGTTATATTAGTCTGCTAATGAGAGGCTGATTCGTTAATCTTTTCTTCAGCAACCCCCTGTTTATTCGATATGGTGGACTCATAGAATCATTACATAATCCACCAACAGGGGACCTCGCTTCTTGGTAAATCTGTTGATGAAGACAACAGCAGCAGCCATAAAACAACAACAACAACAACAACAACATCTACAGCAGCATATCCCCTAGAATATCGGTATATTGGTTGTTGTTGTTATGGTCCTCAGTCCGGAGACTGGTTTGATGCAGCTCTCCACCCTACTCTATCCTGAGCAAGCCTTTTCATTTCCTCATAAGAACGGCAACCCACATCCTCTTGAATCTGTTTACTATACGCGTCTCTTGGCCTCCCTCTGCGATTTTTACCCCACACACTTCCCTCAACTGCTAAATTTATGATTCCCCGACGTCTAAGAATGTGTCCTACCAAGCGAGCCCTTCTTTTAGTCAGGGTATGCCAAAAATTCCTTTTCTCACTAATTCTGTTCAGTACCTCTTCATTAGTTATGGATCTACCCACCTAATCTTCAGCATTCTTCTGTAGCACCACATTTCAAAAGCCTCTATTCTCTTCCTGTCTGCATTCCTTATTGTCCATGTTTCACTCCCGTACAAGGCAACACTCCACACAAATGTCTTGAGAAAAGACTTCCTTACCCTTAAATTAATATTCGATGTTAGCAAATTTCTCTTTTTCAAAAATGCTTTTCTTCCCATTGCCATTCTGCATTTTATATCCTCTGTACTGCGACCATCGCATGTTATTTTACTACCCAAGTAACAAAACTCGTCTCCCACCTTCATTGTTTCGTTACCTAATCTAATTCCTTCAGCATCGCCTGACATTCTAAGACCGCACTCCATTATTTATATTTTGCTCTTGTTAATGTTCATTTTATATGCTCTCTTCAACACGCTGTCCATTCCATTCAACTGCTCTTCCAGGTCCTTTGCTGTCTCCGACAGAATTACAATGTCATCAGCAAAACGCAATCTTTTTATTTCTTCCCCCTGAACTTAAATCCCTATTCCAAATTTTTCCTTGCTTTCTTTCACCGCCTGCTCGATGTACAAATTGAATAACATCGGAGAAAGGCTACAACCCTGTCTTATTCCCTTCCCAACTGATGCTTCCCTTTCATGCCCTTCGAGTCTAATAACTGCGGTCTGGCTTTTGTACAAGTTGTAAATAACTCTCCTTTCCCTGTATTTTACCCCTGCTGACTTCAGAATATGAAAGAGTGTATTCCAGTCAACATTGTCAAACGCTTTCTCCAAATCTACAAAAGCTAAAAATGTAGGTTTGCCTTTCCTTAATCTATCTTCTAAGATAAGACGTAAAGTGAGTATTGCCTCCCGGGTTCCTATGTTCCTCCTGAATCCAAACTGATCTTCCCCGAGGTCAGCTTCTACCAGCTTTTCCATTCTCCTGTAGATAATTCGTGATAAAATTTTGCAACCATGACTTATCAAACTGATGGTTCTGTAATTTTCAGACCTGTCTGCGCCTGATTTCTTTGGAATGGGGATTATTACATTTTTCTTAAAGTCTGAGGGTATTTCGCCTGTCTCATACATCCTACACACCAGTTCAAATAGTCTTGTCATGGCTGGCTCCCCCAGAGACTTAAGTAGCTCTGAGGGTATGTCATCTACTCCTGGGGCCATGTTCCGCCCTAGGTCTTTCAAGGCTCTGTCAAATTCATCTCTCAGTATTGTATCTCCTATTTCATCTTGATCTACTTCCTCTTTCCGTCCTACAACATCGTCTCTAAGTTCATTTCCTTTGTATAGCTGCTCTATGTACTCCTTCCACCTTTCAGCTTTCCCTTCTTTGCTGAGAACTGGTTTCCCATCTGAGTTCTTGATATTCGTAGAGTTGCTTTTCTTGTCCCCAAATGTCTCTTTTATTTTCCTGTAGGCGGTATCTACTTTTCCCCTATTTATACATTCTTCTACAGATTTACATTTGGCTTCCAGCCACTCCTGCTTAGCCATTTTGCACTTCCTGTGAATCTCATTTTTTAGTCGTCTGTACTCCATTTTGCCTGTTTCATTTACTGCATTTTTATATTTTCTCCTTTCATCAATTAAATTTAGTATTTCCTGTGATATCCAAGGATTATTTGTAGGTCTTGCCTTTCTACCTATTTTGTCCTCTGCTGCCTCATCTCTCAATGCTACCCATTCCTCTTCTACTGTTTTATTTCCCCATGTTTCTGTCAATTGTTGCCTAAATCTCCCTCTGAAATTCTCCAGAACTTCACTTTCCTTCAATTTATCTAAGTCCCATCTCCTTATTTTCCTACCTTTCTGCAGTTTTTTCAGCTTCAGCCTACAGTTCATGACTAACAAGTTATGGTCAGAGTCTATATCTGCCCCTGGATATGTCCTGCAGTTTATAACCTGATTCCGGTACCTATGTCTTACCATTATAAAATCTATCTGATACCTTCCGGTGTTCCTGGTCTCTTCCATGTATACAACCTTCTTTTGTGATTCTTAAACCAGGTATTTGTTACGACTAAATAATGTTCCGTGCAAAATTCTACCAGGCGACTTCCTCTGTCATTCCTCCTGCCCAGTCCATAGTCACCTATTATTTTTCCTTCTCTTCCTTTTCCTACTACCGAATTCCAATCTCCCATCACAATTAAGTTTTCCTCTCCCTTAAATGTCTGAATAATTTCTTTTAGCTCCTCATATATTTCTTCGATCTTCTCATCATCGGCAGAGCTAGTTGGCATATAAACCTGTACTACTGTTGTCGGTGTTGGCTTCGTATCTATCTTGACAATGATAATGCGATCACTGTGCTGCTCATAGTAGTTTACCCACATTCCTATTTTCTTATTCATTATCAGTCCTACTCCTGTGATACCCCCAACTGATTTTGTATTTATAATCCTGTACTCACCTGACCAGAAATCCTGTTCATCCTGCCACCGAACTTCACTAATCCCCACTATATCTAACTTCAACCTATCCATTTCCCTTTTTAAATTTTCTAATTTTCCTACCCGATTAAGGGATCTAACATTTCACGCTCCGATCCGTAGAATGCCAGTATTGTCTTTCCTGATGACAACATCCTCCTGAGTAGTCCCCGCCTGGAGATCCAAATGGGGGACTATTTTACCTCCGGAATATTTTACCCGAGAGGATGCCATCATCGTATTTCCATACAGTAGAGCTGCATGTCCTCGGGAAAAGTAACGGCTGTAGTTTCCCCTTGCTTTCAGCCGTTCGCAGTAGCTGTGTGGCAAAGCCTCATTAGCTGATGTTACAAGGCCAGCTCAGTCAATCATCCAGACTGTTGCTCCTGTAACTACTGAAAAGGCTGCTGCCCCTCTTCAGGAACCACACCTTCGTCTGGCCTCTCCACAGATACCCCTCCGCTGTGGTTGCACCTACGGTACGGCTATCTGCATCGTTGAGGCACGCAAGCCACCCCACTTCGGCAATGTCTGTGGTTCATGGGGGTGGATGGCAGTCAGAAAGGATTAATTTTTCACAATGACTCTATTTGGTTCCAAGCAGGTTGTATCCCTGCGGACTAATGACAACAGTAATTTGATCCTACAGATTTACAGACGTTTTAAAAATTAATTTAATTACTTTTTGTGGGTCAGCGACCGAGTGACTCTTTCAACTATCCCTAACTTTGCCCACTTACCCAATGTGAGGAATGGGATCTACACTTTCACATGAAATATGAACCATGCAGAATTTATAGCGACTCTTCACATCGTCCAGAGATGAGGTTGCATTAAAACGCAGACTGAAAAAGGCTCTCTACGTGCAATATGTTTACATTGTGCAACAGATATTTTATAAGACTAAATGTCGACTGTTATTAGATATATCGATCCTTCTCTCGATTTAACTAGTGCCGATTATAGTTTTTTTTTAAGTATGGGTATATCGTATTTCCAATGTTTCTTTAAAATGTCTGCAGTCCTATACCGTAGGCATGTATTTCGATTCGAAATGTGGGAAATCATAATTCAAGAGAAGTAAAATTACCTCCAAAAACTGTTTATCCCCTTAATCGTCTTGGTCTAAGAAATATGATGATTATGTAAACGCCGGTCGCGGTGGCCGAGGGGACTGAGGCGCTTCAGTCACGGTCTGCACGACAACTACGGTCGGGGGTTCGAATCCCCCTCGGGCATGGATATTTGTGCCGTCCTTAGTTGTAGGTAGTTCATAAGTAGTTTGTAAGTTTAGGGACTGATGACCTCGTAGTTAAGTCCCTTAAGCTTAACAGACATTTGAACATTTGATTGTGTAAACCAAAAGAACAAAAATTATGGCGTTCGAGAGAGGATTGTTTATAAGATAGAAATTATAACAATGACACTGTTAACAAGACCCTAAACTTTAACATAATTTGTGGAACATTCTTAAATGATTTACAGAAAGAAGTCAGAAATGAGACACGGATTCAGTGATACATAGTCTTGGAAGTACTTAATGTGCTATATACAGGCACATTACAACGCCGAAGTATGTTATATGATCTGTCTGAAGCTGCGGAAATGAGATTTCTCCGCAAGCGATATGACAGACATAGCTGTTTAAAATACTAACATACTGAAAATAAATCTACATCTACTTACATACTCCGCAATCCACCGTAAAGTGCGTGGCGGAGGATACACTGTAGCACTACTAGACATTTCCTTTCCTATTCCACTCCTAAATAGAACGAGGGAAAAAGTAATGTCTATATGCCTGAGTGCGAGCCCTAATTTCTCTTATCTTGTCTTTGTGATCATTATGCGAAATGTAAGTGGGCGGCAGGAAGATCGTTCTACACTCAGCTTCAAATTCCATCCTTCTAAATTTCCTCAACAGAATTTCTCGAAAGAAATGTCGTCTTTCCTCCAGCGATTTCCATTTGAGTTCCTGGGGCATTTCCGTGACACTCGCGCATTGGTCGAAACTACCGGTAACAAATCTAGCTGCTCGTCTCTGAACCACCTCTATGTCTTCCCTTAAACTGATCTGCTGCGAGTGCCAAACACTTGAGCAATACACAAGACGTGGTCGTAGAAGCGTTTTATACGCGGTCTCCTTTACAGATGAAGTACATCTTCCCAAAATTCTCCCTATAAACCGCAGTCGGTTGTCCGTCTTACAACTGTCCTTACATGTTCGTTCCATTTCATATCGCTCTGCAATGTTACGCCTAGATATTTGAATACGCGACTGCATCAACAAGCTCACTACTAATGCTGTATTCGAACAATATGGAATTATTACGAGGTTGATTCACTACATAAGATAATAGATCGAATGAGGAACACGCTTTCGGAAGGTGTAGTTAGAATGTAATTCTACGAGGATTATCATTAAAGTATGAACGGATTTGTAATGGAGTACGAGATTCTTCATGTGTGAACATAAATGTTATCACAATCTGCAATATGGCAATTTTTAAACATAGTCACCATGAGCATCCAAACATTTGTTAAGTAGTGACACAAGCTTTTGGATTCTAGCAGCAAACAACTGTTCCGCCTTACCGTCATATTCTTTTGTGGTTAGGTTGTTGTTAATAAGGTGATAAACTAATAATCTTGGAAGTTTTGGATATTTCAAATTCAAGTGACAATTCAAGTGTGTTTGGCGAATGAAAATATTTTAAGGCAAATTCTTAGACCAGTGGAGTAAGTGATACTGATAGTGTAGATTAAACTGTGGGTTGTATAATCGTTATGTGCGGTTCCATAGGTCATAGGTAAGTTTCAAAAGTTTGTAATTCTAGCGAACCAATGTGCAGAGGTCATCGGTCTCTGGATTCACAAACTACTGAAATTAATTCACGCTAACGACAACACAGACACTATAATGCCCGATTGAGTACTCGCCGCGGTGGACTGGCCGAGCGCTCTAAGGTGCCTTGCAAGGAGTGTGCATTTGCTCGCCGTCGGAAGTTCGAGACCTTCCTAAGGTATGGGTGTGTGCGTTTGTTCTTAGATTACTATAAGTAATTCGTAAGCCTTAGGATTAATAACAAGAGTAGTTGACTCCCACAGACGTAGAAACAATTGAAAATTTGATTCAGGACTCGATCGTCCGGCGGGAGCGGCCATAAGGTGAAGTGCTTGGGTAAACCATTGCCTAGCGGTTATTTCTACACTTGCTGAAGGAATGAGCATAAAGTAAGTACCCTACAATACATGATCATTAAACGTTATTCAGGTCCTGCAGGCCAGGTAAATTCAGCAGCTTTATGTGTGGTGTATAATAGTCTTAAGGCAGCTTACAAAAGTAACATTTGTCCATGGGAGATACCTGAGGAAACCGCAAAAATCAAAATTTTTGGCTGTCAAAATAACGAGTTGTGTGGATGTCGATTACCGTAAGTTCCGTTCACAGAAATTCGTCAAATTTTCCAGATCGTGTTGCTCAGATGATGTTATCGGAGAGCATTTAAAATTTTCGCGATGTAATTTAACCGTTACCGAGAGTCAAAGGTTCAAAGTTACCGTGCTTATGTAAAAAAAATAACAAAGACGATTGGTAGTCTTTTTGAAATGTCGACGGTAATATATATATATATATATATATATATATATATATATATATATATATATATATATATATACAACTCTTGTCCGGAGACTGGTTTGATGCAACTTTTCACCCTCCTCTACATTGGTAAGCCTCTTCATCTCAGCGGCATCACACATCTACATCTACATAAAAACTCTGCAAGTCACATTGAAGTCCATGGCAGACATTTTATTGTATTGGTCTCTCGGTCACCCTCTGGAATCTAACCCCACTCACTTCAATCCAATGCTAAATTTACGATTCCTTTAAGTATGTTCTACCAATCGGACCCTTCTTTTAGTCAAGATATGCGAGTAATTTCTTTTCTCCCTAAGTCTCATCAGTACCGCCTCATTAGCTACGCGATCTCCCCACCTAATCCTCAACATTTTTCTGTAGCAAAACCATTCAAAAGTTTCTGATTCCCTCCTGTCAAAACTACTTACTGTCTACATTTCACTCCCATATAAGGCAACACTCACACAAATGTTTTCAGAAAAGCCTTCCTAACGCTTAATATTTAATGTTAAAGGATTTCTCTCTGAATATTCAACAAATTCCGCATTCCTTCCCATAGCCATTCTGAGTTTTATATCTTCTTTACTTCGGCCATCATAAGTTATTTTGCTACCAAAATAACAAAACTTTAGTACTACTTTTATTGTATCATTACCTAATCGTCTTTCAGTATATCCTGATTTTCTTAGACAAAATTTAATTACCCTTGTTTTGCACTTTACAATGTTCATCTTGTAACCTCCTTTCTAGATACTTTCCATTGCGTTCAGTTGCTCATCCATGTCCTTTGCTGTCTATGACAGAATTACAGTGTCATCGATAAAAAGCAAAGTTTAAATTTCGTCACCTTGAAATATAATTTTGTTCGCAAAATTTCTCCTTGTTTTCCTACTCAGCTTGCACAATGTACGGATTCAATAAAATTGAGGAAATCCACAACCATGTCTTACTCCCGACCCTGCTGCATCGTTTATGTTTTTGGAGTGATGACTGCTTTGCCGGAAAGACGGGAAAAATTTAAAACCACTCCCGATTGAGTACAAGTGTGTGAAAATGACTTTGTGTGAAAAACTCCAGTCACTTCGGGCATGTATATTTGTGACGTCCTTAGAATTAGATAGTTAAGTCTCATAAGCTATACAAACATATTTGAAAGACTGCATCGGAAAGCAGGCTTAGTCATCATTTTACCTTCCTCACCAGAAAGTTGTACTGAATCAGAGCAGCAGAGACACATTGACGGTGAACCACTGGTATGAGCAATGGCTCGTAGACTGACAGAGGCAGTAGAGGTGACAGAGATGCTAACAGTGGGACAAAGGAATACGTAGACAGTTGCTGTGAAGGAATGTGCTTAGTGTGAAGACTTTACTACAAAAGAGACTGAGTAAAAGGCTTTTACATTTATTGTTTTACAGGAACACGAATATATTCTCATGCTAAAATTTTTAGTCAGGAAGGTGGATTCTGGTTCCTCACTTTTTATGTCAGAGATTTTCAATAGGTAGTCTATATATTGACCTTTTTTGTGATCCATCAGGAGCTGGTGCATGAAACGAAGCACATGTTGACAACTACACTAATAAGGGGGCCATCAGCATTGTAAATAACGGATTTTGATGGGTCTAGGATTGATTGTAGATGAACATATCCTGACTATGCAGCTACCCGCTTTTTAGTGAAGGGCCTTGGTTTTCGAGAAAATTCATGTTGAAGTTCACTGTGCATTGTAAGACGTGTAACGTCAACCACGTTCCGACCAAGTGAGCGTGGCGCAGAGGATGAGGTCTCCAGCTACCACGCTGGAGGTTCCGTGTTCGAGTCCTGTCTGTGTATTTGCTTTTTTTCTGTAATCAGAGTAGACCGATTTTTCCCATTTTGTTTTACAGAGTATCAAAAAACTGTGTACATTGTGTAAAATTAGTAAGAAATACTCAGTTTTGCCGTAGTAATTTAATTTTCCCCTCATTATTACAAAATCTTATTCCCTATCGCCTGCAACGCTTGCTATGCCAGAACAAAATCCTGGTGATATTCTTGTTAACAAAACACTCATTAATTTTGCATCAATTCAGGGCACCTGCTTTTTCGAAGATGATCAAATACGCATGGTTCGCATCAAAGGGATGAAAGACAACTCTTTTGAATGTAAATGAAATTTCTCTGGTATTGCTCTTAAAAACACCGTGCTTGCTTATAAAATGTGCTTGGTGCTATAAACGATTGTATTTCGATTGCTTTTGCGACAAATATCATCCTGATTTCTATTGTGGCATAGCATGCTATGACGTTTATGGCGAGTAAGATTTTGTAATAATGACGTCAAGATTAAATTACTACGAAAAATTGAATATTTCTTACTAATTTCACATAATGTACACCGTTTATTGATATTGTATGAAATGAAATGGAAATATGTCGGATTATACTGATTAAAGAAAAGCAAAACAGCGGAAAGGACGTGAACACGGTACCTCCAGCGTGGTAGCTGGAGACCTTATCCGCTGCACCACCATTACTTCCTTGTTACGCACCTTACAGCGCCAAGTGGTCTTCATCATCAATTTTCTCGAGATGCAAGGCTTGTCGCTAAAAAGCCTCAGATTGAAATGTTCAAATGTCTGTAAATCTATCGGACCAAACTGCGTGGTCATCAGTCCGCAGCTTACAAACCATTTAAACCTAGGTAAACTAACCTAAGGAAAAACACACACATCCATGCCCCAGGGAGAACTCGAACCTGCACGGCGAGCAACCGCGCGCTCCGCAGCGAGACGCTTTAGACCGCTCGGCTGCTCCACCGCGGCGCCTCAGATGCAAGGTGCGTCCCTCTACAACATATCCGAGACCCATCTAAATCCGCTATTTACATTTCTGATGGTTCCTTTGTAAAACAACAAAATGACGAAAAGTATAACAAGTGCAGTGACTGAAGGAATCTGTATAGTCTACTGATGAGGATGGGAGCATTGTGTAGTGGTATGGGAGAGAGGTACTAGTTAACATCCGATTACAGTCTACGCTAATGGTCTCGTAAAGGTTGGGGATCTCTGATGTAGAGTGTTGTGTGGTTACAAGTGCTATCCTGCTGCAGAGAGAGCTCCCAGTCTTCATTTTTTGAACGCGAGGACGACAGCGGTAAGAGAAACAGCACGCCGCCGCCGTCGGGCAGGAACAAAGACAGGCAGACGGACAGGCGGACATGGATCGGTCGGCTCCTGAAACATGGCTCCGTCCGCTGCCGCGGCCGCCGACAATTAATACTGGAGGAGGCGTATGGACGGCGATCGGGAGGCCCGCGGGCGGTCCTCCGCAGAGGCCGTATAAATCAATCAGCACCGATGGGACGCGCGCCGCGGGCAGCGCCGCTGATTGCGGAGGGTTGCCGGCGCAATACCAAAGCGAGGCCGAGGGCGGCGGAAGGCGGAGGCGGCGGCGGCGGAAGGGTTGAGGCGTTTGTGCCGCCTGCCCGCGGCAGCTAAACGAAGCGCGCCGCGCGTTATGCCGCTCCGCTGCAGACGCAGGCGTAGGCCCAGGGCTTCCACCCCGCTACTGGCTCCCTCTAGGCGGACCCAGGGCTGCTGCGCGACGTGCCGTTGGTTACAAGTAAGTCCAGGGCGGAGGAGTGTGCTGCTAACAAGGAGACCACATGTGCATCGGATATATATATAGCGTGTTTCACTAAGTGTGTTTACATCTGTAACTTATAAAATAATAGGTGTCGGGAAATTTTAATGCGGTGGGTCAACACAAAAAATGTTACACTTTCTGCGTTTGCACGACAGCCACGGCTGTAGCATGGTGTTTTGCAAAATTTGCATTAATTTTTGCATTAGTATAAATACCTCGCATATTCATTTAGGAATCTTAAGTCTATAATTTTGTTTCCAAGATTATTGGTTCTTTTACTCTTGCTGGCATTGCTACGTATCCATTCTCTAGATAAAGTATTACTCTTAAACCTAACTTTAAAAAGTATTACATATACTGAGTGAGGTGCCTTATGATATACTGAAATATTGTCACTCCAAATAACGACTCTACTGCTGTAAATAGATAAATAAGCTATTATAGTAGTACACGTGTTTTAACTTACCATAACGCTAGTGGAAAATGAAAAACGGTTCTTCTCTTTTTTCTTGTTGTGAACTTACTCATAATTGGAAATTTATCTTAACAATACAAAAGAAATAAATGGCAGCGGCAGCATTCCACTGTAGTGCTTAACATAGCAACAACGGAGTAAAGCCAACAGTAGTCCACGGCGAAAGGAGGACTGGGCAATAGCCGATGCTGTTATCCATTATCGATAATTAAAAACTATAGATGGTTTTGTTGACTGTCGATAGTGCGTATCCCCTTTTTCAACGTTTGACTGATAACAATATCATTCAGTTTCACTACACGGTAGCTAGGTCGTGTCTTATTTCATTTAGTCCCTTCGGAAATTCGAGTACACCATCGAGCATGTGTGTGTGTGTTGTCAGCATAAGTTTGAGTAGTATTTTATCGTTTAGATGATAGGCGGGGTCCGGAACCACAAGACCTCTCCCCCCCCCCCTTTGGCTACGTCCTTGCTTCCATACAATTTTCCATTGGCAAGAAGGAAACTTTGATTCAGTGTTGTTTGGTTTATTGTTTTTACACCACCACCTGAGCTACACCGGTAGACGCATCAAGTCATTTAATGATGGATACTTACGGTTACTTGCAAAACTTCAAAGTCGATTTTCTGGAGAATATTTTACAGTTGCGTCGAATGTCTGTGGCTGACTTTACTGGAGTTCTGGACTTCGCGTACCATCAATGTTGTAGGAAGGGAAGAGGAAGCAGATCAAGATAAAATAGGAGATACTATACTGAGAGATGAATTTGACAGAGCCCTGAAAGACCTAGGTCGGAACAAGGCTCCGGGAGTAGATGACATACCCTCAGAGCTACTAAAGTCTCTGGGAGAGCCAGCCATGACAAAACTATTTGAACTGGTGTGTACGATGTATGAGACAGGCGAAATACCCTCAGACGTCAAGAAAAATGTAATAATCCCCATTCCAAATACATCGGGCGCAGACAGGTGTGAAAGTTACAGAACCATCAGTATGATAAGTCATAATTGCACAATTTTAATACGAATCATCTACCGGAGAATGGAAAAGTTGGTAGAAGCTGACCTTGGGGAAGATCAGTTTGGATTCAGGAGAAACGTAGGAACTCGGGAGGCAATACTCACATTACGTATTCTGATAGATTAAGGAAAGGCAAACCTACAATTTTAGCTTTTGTAGATTTTGAGAAAGCGTTTGACAATGTTGATTGGAATACACTCTTTCAAATTTTGAAGTCAGCAGGGAAAGGAGAGTTATTTACAACATGTACAAAAGCCAGACCGCAATTATTAGTCTCTAAGGGCATGAAAGGGAAGCATTGGTTGGGAAGGGAGTAAGACAGGGCTGTAGCCTTTCTCCGATGTTATTCAATTTGTACATCGAGAGGCGGTGAAGGAAAGCAAGGAAAAATTTGGAATAGGAATTAAAGTTCAGGGGGAAGATATAAAAATATTGCGTTTTGCTGATGACATTGTAATTCTGTCAGAGACAGCAAAGGACCTGGAAGAGCAGTTGAATGGAATGGACAGTGTGTTGAAGAGAGCGTATAAAATGAACATTAACAAGAGCAAAACAAAAATAATGGAATGTGGTCTTAGAAAATCAGGCGATGCTGAAGGAATTAGATTAGGTAACGAAACAATGGAGTTGGTAGATGAGTTTTGTTACTTGGGTAGTAAAATAACATGCGATGGTCGCAGTACAGAGTATATAAAATGCAGAATGGCAATGGGAAGAAAAGAATTTTTGAAAAAGAGAAATTTACTAACATCGAATATTAATTAAAGTGTAAGGAAGTCTTTTCTGAAGGCATTTGTGTGGAGTGTTACCTTGTACGGGAGTGAAACATGGACGATAAGCAGTGCGGACAGGAAGAGAATAGAGGCTTTTGAAATGTGGTGCTACAGAAGAATGCTCAAGATTAGGTGGGTAGATCGCATAACTAATGAAGAGGTGCTGAACAGAATTGGTGAGAAAAGGAATATTTGGCATACCCTGATCAAAAGAAGGGATCGCTTGGTAGGACACATTCTTAGACTTCGAGGAATCGTAAATTTAGCATTGGAGGGAAGTGTGTGGGGTAAAAATCTCAGAGGGAGACCAAGAGACGCGTATAGTAAGCAGATTCAAGTGGATGTGGGTTGCCGTTCTTATGAGGAGATGAAAAGGCTTGCTCAGGATAGAGTAGGGTGGAGAGCTGCATGAAACCAGTCTCCAGACTGGAGACCATAACAACACACACACACACACACACACACACACACACACACATATATATATATATATATATATATATATATATATATATATATATATATATATATATATATGGTACGTGAAGTCCAGAACTCCAGTAAAATCAGAGACAGCCATTCGACGCAACTCTAAAATATTCTCGAGAAAATCGACTTTGAAGTTTTGCAAGTAACCTTAAGTATCCATCATTAAATGACTTGATGCCTCTACCGGTGTAACTCAGGTTGTGGTGTAGAAACAATAAACCAAACACCACTGATACAAAGTTTCCTTCATGCCAATGGAAGCAAGGATGTAGCCTAAGGGGGGGGGGGGGGTGTCTTGGGGGGGTCCGGACCTCGCCTATCACCTAAACGATAAAATACAACTTGTTGTTGTTGTGTCTTCAGTCCGGAGACTGGTTTGATACAGCTCTCCACAATACCCTATCCTGAGCAAGCCTCTTTAACTCCTCATAAGAACGGCAACCTACATCTGTCCGAATCTGCTTACTGTATCCATCTCTTGGTTTTCCTCTGCGGTTGTTACCCCACACACTTCCCTCCAATGCTAAATTCACAATTCCATGATGTCTAAGAATATGTCCTACTAATCGATCCCTTCTTTTAGTCAGGGTATGCCAGAAATTTCTTTTCTCCCCAATTCTGTCCAGTACCTCCTCATCAATTATGAGATCTACCCACCTAATCTTCAACATTCTTCTGTAGCACCACATTTCAAAAGCCTCTATTCTCTTCCTGTCCGCACTGCCTATCGTCCATGTTTCACTCCCGCACAAGGCAACACTCCACACAAATGCCTTCAGAAAAGACTTCCTTACACTTAAATTAATATTCGATGTTAGCAAATTTCTCTTTTTCAAAAACGCTTTTGTTCCCATTGCCATTCTGCGTTTTATATCCTCTGTACTGCGACCATCGCACGTTATTTTATTGCCCAAGTAACAAAACTCATCTACCACCTTCATTGTTTCGTTACCTAATCTAATTCCTTCAGCATCGCCTGATTTTCTAAGACCGCATTCCATTATTTTTGGTTTGCTCTTGTTAATGTTCATTTTATACGCTCTCTTCAACACACTGTTCATTCCGTTCAACTGCTCTTCCAGGTCCTTTGCTGTCTCTTACAGAATTACAATTTCATCAGCAAAACGCAACGTTTTTATTTGTTCCCCCTGAACTTTAATCCCTATTCCAAATTTTTCTTTGCTTTCCTTCGCCGCCTGCTCGACGTACAAATTTAATAACATCAGAGAAAGGCTACAGCCCTGTCTTACTCCCTTCCCAACTAATGCTTCCCTTTCATGACAATCGAGTCTGGCTTTTGTACAAGTTGCAGATAACTCTCCTTTTCCTGTATTTTACCCCTGATGATTTCAGAATTTGAAAGAGTGTGTTCCAGTCAACATTGTCAAACGTTTTCTCCAAATCTACAAAAGCTAAAAATGTAGGTTTGCCTTTCCTTAATCTATCTTCTAAGATAAGACGTAAAGTAAGTTTTGCCTCCCGAGTTCCTACGTTTCTCCTGAATCCAAACTGATCTTCCGCAAGGTCAGCTTCTACCAACTTTTTCATTCTCCTGTAGATGATTCGTGTTAAAATTTTGCAACTATGACTTATCAAACTGATGGTCCTGTAATTTTCACACCTGTCTGCGCCTGATTTCTTTGGAATGGGGATTATTACATTTTTCTAGTAGTCTGAGGGTATTTCGCCTGTCTCATACATCTTACACACCAGTTCAAATAGTTTTGTCATGGCTGGCTCTCCCAGAGACTTTAGTAGCTCAGAGGGTAAGTCAATCTACTCCCGGGGCCTAGTTCCGACCTAGGTCTTTCAGGGCTCTGTCAAATTCATCTCTCAGTATAGTATCTCCTATTTCATCTTGAGCTACTTCCTACAATATTGATGGTACGCGAAGTCCAGAACTCCAGTAAACTCAGCCAAAGCCAATCGACACAACTCTAAAATATTATTGAGAAAATCGACTTTGAAATTTCGCAAGTAATCGTAAGTACCCATCATTAAATGACTTGATGCGTCTACCGGTGTAGCTCAGGTGGTGGTGTAAAAACAATAAACCAAACACCACTGAAACGAAGTTTCCTTCTTGCCAATGGAAGATTGTATGGAAGCAAGGACGTAGCCAGAGGGGGGGGGGGGGGTCTTGGGGGTCCGGAAACCCGCCTGTAACGTAAACGATGAAATACTACTCAAACGTATGCTAAAGACAACACATACACCCATGCTCGATGGTGGACGCGAACCTCCAAAGGGACTAAATGAAATATGACACGACCTATCTACCGTCTAGTGAAACTGAATGATATTGTTTTCAGTCAAACGTCGAAAATGGGATACGCACTCTCGATAGTCAACAAAGCCAACTATAGTTTTTAATTATCGATAATGGATAACAGCGTCGGCTAATGCCCAGTCCTCCTTTAGCCGTTGTCCATTGTTGGCCTTACTCAATTATTGCTATGTTAAGCACTACAGTGGAATGTTGCCGCTGCTGTTTAATTATTTATTCTTTTTTTATGCTGTTAAGATAAGTTTCTAATTATGAGTAATTTCACAACAAGAAAAAAGAGAAAATCCGACTTTCATTTGTCCACTAGCGTTATGGTAAGTTAAAATACGTGTACAACTATAATAGATTATTGGAGTGGCAATATTTCAGTATATCATAAGGCACCTCGCTCAGTAGGTGTAATACTTTTTAAAGATAGTTTTAAGAGTAATATTTTATCTATAGGATGGATACGTAGCAATGCCAACAAGAATAAAAGAAGCAATAATCTTGGAAATAAAATTATAGATTTAAGATTCCTAAATGAATATGCAAGGTATTTATACTAATTCAAAAATTAATGCAAATTTTGCGAATCACTGAGTTACAATCGTGGCTGACTGGCAGCGATCTCGTTACGTGCAGCCGTGTCGTTACCAGTGTTCAAATGCAAAGAAACACTTCTCATTGTGATAATCTGACTTCGTTTGGAATAACAACTGAAGGTTCTGCTAGCGTATATTGAAACAATTTTTAAGAAATGTTTTCCTCAATTTTGTATATAAAATATTGCAGTATTTGTAAGAAGTTCTTACAAACGCAAACTTTGAGCATAAAATATAAAAAATGTGTTAGCCTAAGTTTGTTTTTAGAATAAATGAGAAACATGAGCCTTTGTAAATTTCTCTTTAACCATTCGGACCCCACCTTTGACAATAACCTGGCTACGTCACTGATGGAAGAATATCAGTCTTCAGTCACTCGCAATGGAAGTAACATCAACGTGGTATCGAGTGGTGAATGACACAGTGGCCAGTAATGAAAAATTGCATCGGATAGGGTTGCAACAAACCGATAAATGTATTAAGTGTAAACTCGTCGACACATTAATACACCGCTTCACCTGCTGTAGACATTTAAAAAACTGGAAATAGGTCATTCAGATACTTGCACAGTTATCAAATGGGTCGGCATAACCCTATAGGCCTGAGTTAGTAATAAAACCGGATAAAATTTTTTACCCCCCTGCAAAGAACAACACGGTGATGTGGCTCTTGGGAAATTAAGTCATTTATGTCATCACAAAACGCGGAGAAGATGACTTGACCACTTTCCGTGGTTGTATACAAAAAGCGCTCTGGAAGCTACGAAGAACATAAAATTTGCTAAAGTTCTTTGGCAATAGAATATTGTGTTCAGAAAAATGTAGGAATCGGCTAGTACGCCACCCATAACTATCAATGTAGAGTAATGTTTTGTTAAGGTCGTACAGCAGTACACGCAGTGCGTACTGGTTTAGACGCCGCACGGCGTTAGTTTTGTTTCCAACAAAGAATATCTTGTTTTTTGGTTTTAAATGGTTTTACCTATTCATTCCTGCTTTCTTTAGATAAAGATGTCTTAACTTCATGTACAAAAAAAAGTTCGTGTATATATAGAATCTGTGGATTGTGGGCAGCTGGTGCTAAGCCAAGGTGCTGCATGAGCCACAGCTGGCTGCACTCCTGCCCCTAAAAAACTTCATCCACATCTCTCATCACCAGCGAAGTTCTCTAGTTTTCATGGCCACACAGTACGATTGACTAACCACGTAACAAAAACTTAGTAATTTAAAATGGATAAAAGTTTGACAATATCTGTCGTGGACTGTACTGTAGCTCTTGAGTACCACTTGTGATCTACCGTTCATAGCACTCAAAACTGGCGTCGTCTCAGTAAATTGTTGGAAGCCCTGCAGAAGCCGTACTGCCTCCATAAGTCGTCCATAATAATGGAAACGTTTCCGTTACAGAATTTCATGCACAAAGTAAGCTCTTAATTATTTCCCAAAAATTTCCGATGGGTTAGATGGTGCGATCAAGTTGGCTAAATTATTCGCTATGATTGTCCAGAATGTTCTACAAACGAATCACGGACAATCGTGCCCCGGAGACACGGGGCAACGTCATCTCATAAGAGTGGCGTCGATGTTTAAAAAAAATGTTCAAATGTCTGTAAAGCCTATGGGACTCAACTACGGGGCTATCAGTCCCTAAACTTACAAACTACTTATCAACTACTTACGAACTAGGACGGCACAAATATCCATGCCGACCGTAGTGGCCGTGCAGACCGTGACTGAAGCGTCTCAGTCCCCTCGGCCACCGCCGCCGGCGCGTCGATGTTTAAAAACATGAACATCATACGTTGAAAATTGCCCCCAAATAGCTTAACAAAACCATTTTAACGATTTTTTCGGTCGGACCAGAGGTCGCAGCCCATTCCAAGTATAAACAGCCCACTTTGCTATAGAGGCACTACCAGCTTGCATTTCTCCCTCTGTGACAAGTTGGATACAAGGCATTGTCGGGTCTGCGCCATCAGGTCTTACCAACTAAACTCGGGACTCACTTTACCAGTTCACGGATTTCCAGTCGTATAGGGCCCAAGTGATGTGTTCACGAGCCCAGAAGAATCACTGCAGGCCGAGTCGTGCTGTTAGCGAGTCACTCGGATCGGTCACCTACCGCCGACCTAACCTGACACTCAGTTGTACCTCCTTGTCCCAACGCTTACATTCTTCGTAGTTAAATCCCATAGTAATTGTTTGACTATTTTATGCAGTATTTATTCTCTATTAGCAATGACAACCGTATGTAAGGGTCGTAACAGTCGATCATTAAATGCAGGCCGTTGTTCACTGTGTTGTACGTAGTGGTGTGACACTAAGTACCTCACAATATTGAACTGATAACTGATAAACGATTTCCGAAATGGAATGTACCAAACGCCCAAACCAGCTACCATAGCGCATTCAGTGTCTGTTAAGTTCCGAAATCTGGAACACCGGACTGCAAATGGCAGCCCTGCCAGTACACAGCTCTTTTATATCTTGTTTACGTGATATTACCGCCATCAGTGCATATCTAGAGGAACAACTAGATGTACTGGCCAAAACAGTTATGGGATCAGTTGAGAAATCTAGGTTCTGAAGTATTATCACCGGCAAAAGAAACTAAAATGGTTCGACGTCTTTCTGTCGGTTCTACAGATTGAAGACAACAACATTACAGCAACCGAGATAGTGGTAATAACAGAAATTACTACAGGGTTGGTTGGTGTTGACTTGTCTTTACCAAAGAAATTATACAACCATTTGGGTTCAGGTGGTGTAGAGAGCAAGTAGTACATTAGAATAACTACGTGACTTACACGAAGCTATGGAATGGAGACTCAAATGTCCAAATGTTTGTAAATCTATGTGACTTAACTTCTTTGGTTATTAGTCCCCAGGCTTATAAACCAGTTACACAAAGTTAAAGTAACCTAACGACCACACACACACACACACACACACACACACACACACACACATGCTACAGCGACGACTCGAACCTCCGACGTCGTGAAACCACGAGCTCCGCAGCAAGGCGCCTAAGACCGCTCGGACACTCCACCCCTGTTGGCTTGGAGAGTCATAGGAAGGTTGTAAGCACGACAAACAAAAGGGATGTAGCTGCAGCTGTTAGAGTGTCCCAAAGTGTAAATCGATGCCTCTGGACGCGATTTCAGACAACAGGAAGGCAAGGCCACAGTCGTCGACGGGTAACGTCAGCAAGATATGATCGTTATCTCCTGTTAACAGCCCGTCAAGACAGGAGGATGAAAGTCAGTCAACTGCAATGCACCCTCCAGGCAGCAACAGGACCTTCTAAGTACACAGCAATGCTCGTGTCACCAGGAGAAAGTATGGTGGTCGCGTAGTATCTGTGAGTTGCCTGGTCAACATTGCAGCACAGATTTTGCAGTGAGTAAGGAAAGAGGACGAGGGGGAAATGTGTAAGAATTAAAATACTAGCAACTGAATATTTATTTTATGAACATTATCAATAACATGTTTAGGTTCTCTGAGGCGCGGGCTGCCTATTCCGGAAATACGAACCTGTGAGGTTCTACATCTACATCTACATCTACATCTACATGGGATACTCTGCAAATCACATTTAAGTGCCTGGCAGAGGGTTCATCGAACCACAATTATACTATTTATCTCCCATTCCATTCTCGAATAGCGCGCGGGAAGAAAGAACACGTGAATCTCTCTGTTCGAGCTCTGATTTCTCTTATTTTATTCTGATGATCATTTCTACCTATGTAAGTGGGAGTCAACAATATATTTTCGCATTCGGAGGAGAATGTTGGCGATTGGAGTTTCGCAAGTAACCCACGCCTCAGCGATAAGCGCCGTTGTTGTAATGATTCCCATCCCAGATCCTGTACCATTTCCGTAACGCTGTCTCCCCTGTATCGCGACAATACGAAACGAGCTGCCCTTCTTTGGACCCTTTCGATGTCCTCTGTCAAACCCACCTGATAAGGATCCCACACTGGGCTGCAATACTCAAAAATAGACGGACAAGCGCAGTGTATGCAGTTTCTTTAGTAGTTCTGTTGCATCTTTTAAGGGTTCTGCCAATAAAACGCAGTCTCTGGTTCGCCTTTCCCACGATATTATCTACGTGTTCTTTCCAGTCTAAGTCTGAAGTAATAGTGATTCCTAGGCATTTTGTGGAGTTTACGGCCTTCACATTTGATTAATTTATGTTGTAAACAAAGTTTAACGGATTTCTTTTCGTACTCATGTGGACGACTTCACACTTCTCATTATTTAGAATTGCCAAGTTTTACACCATACTGATATCTTATTCAGATCGTTCTGCAGTTAGTTTTGATCTTCAGATGATTATACTAGACGGTAAATGACGGCGTCATCTGCAAACAACCTAAGAGAGCTACTTAGATTTTCCACTAAATCGTTTATGTAAATAAGGAATAGCAGAGGACCAATAACACTACCCTGTGGAACGCCCGATATCACCTCTGTTTTAGTCGATGCCTTACCATCGATTACTACGAACTGTGTCCTCTCTGACAAGAAATCCCCTATCCAATTGCAAATTTGGGGCGATATACCATAACCACGCAATTTGATTAAAAGCCGTTTGTGAGGTACAGTGTCAAAAGCTTTCTGGAAATCAAGAAATACGGATTCGATTTGCGAACCTTTGTCGATAGCACCCATCACTTCGTGTGAATATAGAGCTAGTTGTGTTTCGCATGAACGATATTTTCTAAATCCGTGTTGACCTTGGGTTAACAGATCGTTCTGTTCGAGATAATTCATAATATTTGAATACAGGATATGTTCCAAAACCCTGCTGCAAATTGACGTCAATGAAATAGGCCGGTAGTTTAGTGGGTTACTCCTACTGCCTTTCTTGAATATAGGTGTGACCTGTGCAATTTTCCAATCTTTTGGTACAGATCCTTCTATGAGAGAGCGGTTGTATATGACTGTTAAGTAAGGAGCTATCGCTTCAGCATAATCAGATAAAAATCTAAAAATTAAAGGTTCTTTTCTTTTTTCGCGCATTGGCTCATTAATCGCGAAAAGTTGTTTTGTGTACATTCATAGGCCAAATTCGCGAGTGTGAAAATTTAGTGTTATACCGCAATTTTAAGTGCATTTACTAACAGCTTACACGTATTTTAGTGTCCTAAGCAAATCTAGTAACCCTTGTATTATTATTTATTATATATTGTCAATATCACGTAGTAACAATCATGAATGCAATGTGTTTGAGCTGCAGTAGGTTTGTTCGTTTTGGGTTTCGATGCAGCTGTTGTAACAAGTGGTTTCATTGGGGGGGATGTAGCGGTGTGGGAAAGAGGGAAGCAAATGAGTCTCTTCCTTTGTTTTGCAAAGTGTGTTCAAGGGACAGAAAAATAGCTGAACGGGAAAGGAAGTTTAGGGCCCTTCAGGCTGAACTGGATAGTGCTAGGGAGGAACTTACGAGGTTAAGGGGGGAGAAGGGTGAGCATGGGTGGGAAGTGGTAGCAGGGAACAGGGGCCACAGAGAGAGTATAGTTCCTGACAGCTTCACAATTGGCACAACCAATAGATTTGCCTTGCTACCACAGTCAAGTGAGGAAGAGGCTCCTTTAGAAGTAGGTGCAGTTAGGAAGCAACAGACTTTCACAAGGAAACCAACGGTTTAAAAAAAAAGTAGATAGTAGGAGGAAAGTTCTGTTGTTAGGAAGTAGTCATGGAAGAGGTGTGGGCCAGATTTTACAGGAAAAACTAGGTGACAGGTACCAGGTCACAAACATTTTCAAGCCCAGTGCAGGTCTAAGCCAGGTGGTAGAGGATATAGGTTCCTTGTGTAAGGGTTTCACAAAACAGGATCATGTTGTTATAGTGGGTGGGGTGGGAAACAGCATTGATAGGGATCAGGGCTACAATATTGAGTGTGACCTGGTTAAAATAGCTTCTGCAACGACTCAGACAAATGTTGGACTGTTGCCTGCTTTCATGCGGTACGATCAACCCCAATTGAACCGCTCCGTCAGGAGAGTCAATATGGAGATTGATCAACTGCTTAGGGCGGACACTCTGTCGGACATCGGTTTGGTTCCTGTGGATGCTATTGATAGGTGGGATTTCACTAGACATGGCCTACATCTCAATAGGAAAGGGAAGGGGAAACTAGCTGGGTTGATAGCAAAGTCCTTAAGGGGGGACACTGCAATTCATGAAGGTACTTCTTTTTTAGGCTAAGATCAGTGTCCAGTGAGAAGCTCAGGCAGGCAGGTGCTAAAAATGTTGAAAAATCAAATATTTCTCAGAGAATTAAAGTAAAAAATAATGTTAGCATTTTTCACCAGAATATTGGGGGACTAAAGAATAAAATAGATGAGCTTTTAGTTTGTTTAGATGCTATAGAAACTGATAATATAATAGATATACTATGCCTGTCTGAGCATCACATTGTCACCGGTATGGAAAATGTGAATGTCAGTGGATATAAATTAGTCTCAAATGTAAGTAGAGATAATAAGATAAGAGGAGGAGTTGCCATATATGCCAAAAGCTATCACAGTGTAAAAAATTTAGAAACAAAAAAGTTTTGTGTAGAGCAGCATATTGAAGCATGTGCCTGCCAGCTTAAACTTAATGATGATTATCTTATAATGGTAACAGTATATAGGTCCCCTTCAGGGAACTTTCAGTTATTTCTGGAAAACTTGGATGCCTTGTTGTGCTATCTGTCAGATAGGGGGAAGCAAATTATTATTTGTGGTGATTTCAATGTAGATTCACTGAAAGAGTGTAATAGGAAGAAAGTCCTGGAAGTCTTACTTGGCTCATTCAATCTGACATCCGTTATTGATTTTCCTACTCGGGTAGTAAAGGACAGCAGTACATTGATAGATAACTTTTTTATAGACCAAGATAAGTTTAACAACATAAATGCTTGTCCCATTGAGAATGGTCTTTCGGATCATGGTGCACAGCTAGTAACAGTATATGAAATAGCTCCGTTCAGTAATTCGAAACTGTCCACCAGAATAGTGCGCTCGATTAATGACTTAACAACTAAAAATTTCAAAGAAAGTCTACAGCAGTTAGACTGGGATGAGGTTTACAAGGAACCTGATGTTAATTTAAAATATAATTTATTTCACGATACATTTGTAAGGGTATTTGATAACTGTTTCCCCAAGAAATTAGTAAAATTTAATTCTAAGAAACCATGCAAAAAACCATGGCTTACTAAAGGTATAAAAATATCGTGTAACCGAAAAAGGGAACTATATCTGTCCGCAAGAAAGAGTAATAACCAAGAAACAATAAAATATTATAAAAGCTACTGTGCTACATTAAGAAAAGTTATTAAAAAATCAAGAAGCATGTGCATCATGTCTGAGATTAGCTCCTCTGATAATAAAATTAAAACAATTTGGAATATTATTAAAAGGGAGACAGGGCAACCAAGAGCAGAGGAAGAGGGTATTACCATCAAAACAAATGAAAACTTTATCAACAAAAAGTCAGAAGTTGAGAACATTTTTAATGATTCCTTTTTAAATGTTGTGGAGAAAATAGGATCTAAATGTTCATTAGAAGGAGCAAGGCAATTAATGGAAGAGGCCATACCCACACAATTTAATACAATTGAAATTCCACCCACCTCACCTTCAGAAATTAGGAAAATAATAAACTCTCTCAAGAGTAAACGGTCATATGGAATTGATGGCATTTCCAGCAGGGTATTAAAAACTTGTTCCCAGGAGATAAGTAGGATTCTCAGTCATATTTGTAATAGCTCATTACAGCAGGGTATTTTCCCAGATAGACTGAAATATGCTATAGTTAAACCTTTGCATAAAAAAGGGGATACATACGATGTCAACAACTACCGGCCCATCTCACTTCTGACAGCTTTATCAAAGATTTTTGAAAAAGTTATGTATTCTCGAATTGCTTCACATATTAGTATAAATAATGTTCTAACAAAATGTCAGTTTGGTTTTCAAAAAAGCTTTTCAACTGAAAATGCTATATACACCTTCACTGATGAAATATTAAATGCTTTGAATAACCGGACATCACCAGTAGGGATTTTTTGTGATCTTTCAAAGGCGTTTGATTGTGTAAATCATGGGATTCTTCTAGATAAGCTTAAGTATTGTGGTATGAGTGGGACAGTGCACAAATGGTTTAAATCATTCTTAACTGGAAGAGTGCAGAAAGTTGAAATAAGCAGTTCACATGATGTAGATGACACAATTAATTCTTCTAACTGGGGAGTTATTAAAAATGGGGTCCCACAAGGTTCGGTCTTGGGTCCTTTGCTGTTCTTAATATATATTAATGACTTGCCATTCTACATACATGAAGATGCTAAGCTAGTACTTTTTGCTGATGATACAAGTATAGCTATCACACCTGACAAACAGGAATTAACTGATGAAATTGTAAATGATATCTTCCAGAAAGTCATTAAGTGGTTCTCTACAAATGGACTCTCATTAAACTTTGATAAAACCCAGTATATACAGTTTCATACAGTAAATGGCATGACACCATTAATAAATTTAGACTTTGAACATAAATCTGTAGCTAAGGTAGAATATTCAAAATTTTTAGGTGTTTGCATTGACGAGGGACTGAATTGGAAGAAACATATTGAAGATCTCCTGAAACGTCTGAGTTCAGCTACTTATGCTATCAGAGTCATTGCAAAATTTGGCGATATAAATCTGAGTAAATTAGCTTACTACGCCTATTTTCATTCACTGCTTTCATATGGGATCATATTCTGGGGCAATTCAACATTGAGTAAAAAAGTATTCATTGCACAAAAGCGTGTAATCAGAATAATTGCTGGAGCCCACCCAAGAGCATCCTGCAGACATTTATTTAGGGATCTAGGGATACTCACTGTAGCTTCACAATATATATATTCACTCATGAAATTTGTTATTAACAATCCGATTCAATTCAAAAGTAATAGCAGTGTGCATAGCTACGACACTAGGAGAAAGGATGATATTCACTATTCAAGGTTAAATCTAACTTTGGCTCAAAAAGGGGTGAATTATGCTGCCACAAAAGTCTTTGGTCACTTACCAAGTAGCATCAAAAGTCTGACAGATAGCCAACTAGTATTTAAAAAGAAATTAAAGGAATTTCTGAATGGCAACTCCTTCTACAATGTAGATGAATTTTTAGATAAAACATAAAAAAATATATAAAAAAATAATAAAATAAAAAAAATAAATAAAAAAATTTAAAAAAAAATTACAAAAAAAATTCTTAAAATATAGATTGTCAAGTATAGACATAATTTACTAAACTGACACGTTCCACATCATTACGAAATGTCGTATACATGATCTAAGGAACAAGTATTAATCTAATCTAATCTAATCTAATCTAATCTAATGGGTATACAATCCGGACCAGAAGACTTGTTCTTATTAAGTGATTTTAGTTGCTGCACTACTCCGATTATATCTACTTCTATGTTACTCATTACGGCATCTGTTCGTAATTCGAAATCTGGAATATTGGTTTCGTCTTCTTTGGTGAATGAGTTTCTAAAAGCTAAGTTTAGTAACTCTGCTTTAGTAGCGCTGTCATCGGCAGGATCGCCATTACTATCACGTAGTGAAGGTATTGTTTGTGACTTTCCCCGAGTATATTTAACATATGACCAAAATCTCTTTGGGTTTTCAGTCAAATTACGAGAAAGAGTTTCGTTGTGATAAATGTTGTAGGCATCTCGCATTGAAATCCTCGCTAAATTTCGAGCTTCTGAGTACAATCGCAAATCCTGGGGATTTCGTGTTCGTTTAAATTTAGTATGCCTTTTCCTTTGCTTTTGCAACAGTGTCCTAACCTGTTTTGTGTACCAAGGGGGATCGCCTCCTTCTTTTATTAATTTATTAGGTATAAAACTTTCAATTGCTGTCGATACCACTTCTTTGAATTTGAACCACATCTGGTCTACACCTACGTTTAGTGTTAGAAACGCGTGGAAGCTGTCTTTCAAGAAGCAATGTATTTTGTTTCTATCTGCTTTCCTGAACAAATATACTTTGCGTTTATTTTTGGTAACTTTGGGACTTTCGATATTCAATTCTACGCGACCATTCTAGCGGTAAACGCCATGTAACCCCCACATAAAGAGTTGAGACAGCAAAGTATCGTACGTATCACGCACAAATTACAATTCTGATCAATATCTGAAGAAAATACGTTACCATACATATATTGTGTAACATATCTCACGCGATCCCCGTAATTGTTTTGAGCAGTGTAGTTTGTCACCCGGTCATTGTTTTAACTTGTAACCCCTCCCCCTCTCCCCCATCCATCACCATCATCGCCGTAGCGACAACCGCCACCGCCACCACCACCACCACTACACCCTTCATCTAACCCACACAAATCACTTTTTTTTCCGGAGATAAAAAGTGATTATTTAAGCAAACATTACTGTTAACAATTGAATAAACAACTTTTGTGAATGGAAGGTAATAGTATATTTGCTTTTCTAAAAGTTGTAGTTGTGGTCTTCAGTCCGCAGACTGGTTTGATGCAACTCTCCACACTACCGTACCCTGTCTAAGTCTCTTCATCTAAGAATACGTACGGCAACCTACATCCTTTTGAATCTGCTTGCTATATTCGTCCCTACGTCTCCCTCTACGATTTTAACACCACAAACTTCCTTCTAATGCTAAGTTGACTAGTCCTTGATGTCTCAAAATGTGTCTCACCAACCTATCCCTTCTCTTAGTCAGGATATGCCAGAAACTCCTCTTCTCCCCAATTCATTACGTATCTACTCGTCTGATCATTGGTCTGTAACACCACATTTCGAAAACTTCTATCATCTTTTTGTCTGAACTCCTTAGCGTCCATGCTTCATTCCCACACAGTGCTAAACTCCAGATAAATGCTTTCAGAAAGGACTTCTTAACATTTAAACTAATATTGGATGTCAACAAATTTTGCTTCTTCAGAAACGCTTTTCTTCCCATAGCCATTCTGAATTTTATGTCTTCTATACTTCGGCCATCAGAAGTTATCTTGCTACCCAAATATAAAAATTCATCAAGTACTATTATTCTCTCGTTACCTAATCTTATTCCTTCAGGATCGCCTGATTTTTCTTACACTGCATTCCATTACCCTCGTTTTACTCTTGTTAATGTTCTTCTTATACCTTCCTTTCAAGGCACTGTCCATTCCATTTAATTTCTCTTCCAGCTCCTTTGTTGTCTCTGACAGAATTACTATGTCGTCAGGAAACCATAAGGTTTCTATTCTCTCTCCCTCGGCATTAATCCCCTCTCCTTGCGTTCCTTCACACCTTGCTCAATGTATAGATTGACAAACATTTGGAACAGGCTTCCACCCTGCGTCACTCCTTTCCTAGCCACTGCAACCCTTTCATGACTTTCGACTATAATAACTGCTGTCTGGTTTTTGTACAAGTTGAATATTACTCTTCGCTCCCTATATTTTACCCATGCTAACTTCAGAATCTGATAGAGTGTATTCCAGTCAACATTGTCAAAAGCTTTTTCCCCATCTACAAATGCTAAAAACTTAGGTTTTCTTTTCCTTAACCTATCATGTAAGATACGTCGTAATGTATGCCTCGTGTGTTCCTATATTTCTCCTAAATCAAAATTGATCTTCCTCGAGGTCGGATTCCCCCTGTTTTATCCATTCTGCTGTCAATCATTCGTGTTAGTATTTTGCAAGCATGACTTGTTAAATTGATAATTCTATAATTTTCACATTTGTCTGCACTTGCTCCCTTAGGCAGTGGAATCACTATATTCTTCTTGAAGTCTGAGGGTATTTGCCCTGTCTCGTACATCCTGCATAGCAGGTGGAACTATTACCCCATTACTGGCTCTCCTAACCATGTTAACAGTTCAGACGGAACATCATCAACTGCAGGGGCCTTGTTTCTACTCAATTATTTAGTGGTCTGTCAATTTTTTCTCGCAGTAGACTATAGTGTCTCCTTTCTCATCTCCTCTACTTCGTTTTCCATTTCCGGAATACTGCCTTCATGTTTATTTCCTTTGTACAGGCGTTCTATATATTCCTTCCACCTTTCAACTTTCCCTTCTTTATTTAGTACTGATTTGCTATCTGAGTTCTTGGTATTCATAGCGCTGCTTTTCTTGTCTCTAAATGTCTCTTTTTTTCTGTAGCCGGTATCTATCATTCCCTTAGTTATACATTCTTCTACGGTCCTGCATTCCTCTTCCATCCACTCCTGCTTAGCCAGTCTGACTTCCTGCATACCTCATTCTTCAGACATCTGTACTTCCTTTTGCCTGCATCACTTGATGCATTTTTATATTTTCTCCTTTCATCACTTAACTTCAGTATTTCCTGTGTTAACCAACGATTTCTATTAGATCTGTATGATCTGAATTTCTCAACCGCCTCTGGTTCCTTCAATTTGTCCAGGTTCCATCTCCTTACTTTTCTACCTTTTTGTAGTGTCCTGAAGTTCATAAACAAAAAGTTATGGTCAGAGTCTTTATCAACCCTGTACATGTCTTTACAGTTTAAAACCTGATTTCTGAACCTTGGCTTAAAATAAATGTGGTTCCTTCCAGTGTCTCCTGGTATCTTCCACGTATATAACCTTCTTTCATGATGATTAAGCCAAGTGTTTGTGATGATTAAATTGTGCTACGCTTTCATTCCTTTTGCACAGTGCATATTCATCTGCAACATTTCCTTCTCTTCCCATTCCTCAGGGGACTGAAAAGCCAGCAGTTTAGTCGCCTTTAAATACCCGACAACAAATTCCCTTTCCGACTACCGAGTTCCAGTCCCCCATACAATTAAGTTTTTTTCTCCTTTAACGGTCTGAGTAATTTCTTTAATCTCTTCATACATTTGTTCGACCTCTTCATCGGCAGAGCTAGTTGGCATATAAACTTGTATTACTGTGGTCGGTGTTGGCTTCGTGTCTATCTTTGGTACGATAATGCGTTTATTATGTTGTTCATAGTAACTTACCCGCATCCCTATTTTCTTATTCATTTTCAGAACTACTCTTGCGTTACCACCAACTCATTTTGTATTTCAACCCTCTACTCACCTACCCAAAAATCCTGTTCATCCTGCCACCGAACTTCAGTAATCCTCGCCATATCTAACTTTAACCTATCCATTTGCCTTTTCAAATTTTCTAACATATCTTCCCGATTGATGGTTAGAACATTCCACGCTCTAATCCGTAGATTGCCTGTTTGGTTTTTCTTGATGACGACATTCTTCTGAGTAGTCCCCGCCCGGAGATCCGAATGGGGATATTTTACCTCCGGTATATTTTAGCCGAGAGTATGCCATCATCATATATCCAAGTAGTAGAGCTGCATCTCCTCGAGAAAAATAACGAGTGTAGTTTCCCCTTGTTTTCAGCCGTTCGCAAAAATTTCAAATTTCAAATGTTTGTAGAACTTATGGAACTTAACTACGGAGTCATCAGTCCCTAAGCTTACAAACTACTTATCAACTAGCTAAGACTAAGGACGGCACAAATATCCATGCCCGAGGGGGGATTCGAACCCCCGAGCGCAGTGGCCGTGCAGACCGTGACTGGAGCGCCTCAGTCCCCTCGGCCACCGCGACCGGCCAGCCGTTCGCAGTAACTGCATCACACAGCCATATTTGCTGACGTTACAAGACCTGTTCAGTCAATCATCCAGACTGTTGCTCCTGTAACTACTGAAAAGGCTACTACCCAGCTTCAGGAACCACACGTTTGTCTGGCCACTCCACAAATACACCTCCGCTGTGGTTGCACATACGGTACCGCTATCTGTATGGTTAAGGGACCAAGCCACTCCACATCGGCTATGTCTGTGCTTCATGATCGATGGCTTTTCTACATACAGTAACTCACTAAACTTCATTATTAATGAAGCAGCACAAGTAACTAAACCTGTTAGTGACAGAAACCTTTAACATACAGCTCTGAATGTCGTTATTTTTCTGACTGTTTCAACTAACAATTATTGTACTTGACAATATTGGCAAACTAAAAAGTCGTGCTTGATAGGTGGTTAAGTTTAAATCAGTCTTAATTGGTATGAGTTTTGAAAAACTCCTCCCATACGTCAATATCCAAAGAGAAGATTTAAGAAAATGTTTCCTTCAAAATAAATTTTGGAACAGATTCGGAAACTTTGCTCAACGAGTAAGACGCTTCTTTCGGAACTTCGGCAGCTAGCAGATATCTTATTCGGTGTTAAATTTCTGCAGGTACACCATCCCCAGGGATCTCATCCGAATTTTCAACTAAGCTTTTCAGAATCTCGGTGAGTTCAACTTCTGTTGTTTCAGTATGATTGTGGGACAATAAAAGAACAACCGATCTTCTATCTGCCCTAGCTGCCTGCGGGCGAAAGCTGAGTAAAGCCGTAAAAAATTTCTAAGGTTTAAAAAAATTAACGAAGCAATTACATAAACAAAAATAAATCAATAAAAATCACATAGGATGGAAATGTTGCAAAAGACTGTAGTAATTCGGACAGACTGACGAAGGAGCTTGCACATTGTGCTAACAGTGCTTTACGACGGTGACACCTAATCTTGTAGACCAGGGACCACTTTTTTTTTTTTTTTTTTTTTTTTTTTCTTTATTGTGAGCAGGGACCATAAGATTAAAAATAATAAAATATGTCAACTAAACTTATAATGAAGTTAAATTACAACGTTTTAGATATTCCTTATACTGAAAACTAATATGTATTAGCAGTACTGTAACAATATAGTATTTTAATAGAAAATTAAATTCGGTTTGCTGCAATATGATTATAAAGCTATCATCTTCCAAGTCCTGTAATCCTAGGGCAAATACTGTCGCCCAAAGTTACTTTCAATCGATTCCAGGACTTGTTTTTCGGCAAAAAATCATTGTTTGTTCGCCTATTAAAGTTATGGAAAAACCCGAAGGTGGCGGAAGGAGATTTCAGGAATGTTATTTGATGTTATTGGTTTTTTAGAAAAACAACTGCTCAAAACTATGGATTAAAATGCATTCTTACAGTTTTTATCACAGTGGAATTCAATAAGCCATCACAATACCGGGAAACAAAATAATAATTTTCAAATGATACCGATGTTATCCACTTCCGTTTTCTCCATCGAAGTTGTCTATTTTTCGTGAACACACAGTACGATTAACCCACTAAGTAACAAGGAACTAATAATTTAAGATGACTAAAATATTGAAAATTTATATCTTTCGTGGAGCATACTGTTGCTCTGCAGACTACTTGGGGTGTGCGGAGCACAGGTCTACATCTAAATGGGATAGTCTGCAAATCACATTTAAGTGCCTGGCAGAGGGTTCATCGAACCACCGTCATACTATTTTATCTCCCATTCCATTCTAGAATAGGGCGCGGGAAGAATGAACACCTGAGTCTCTCCGTTCGGGCTCTGATTTCTCGTATTTTACTCTGATGATCATTTCTACCTATGTAAGTGGGAGTCAACAATATATTTTCGCATTCGGAGGAGAATATTGGCGATTGGAATTTCGTGAGTAGCCCACGCCGCAGCGATAAGCGCCGTTGTTGTAATGATTCCCAACCCAGATCCTGTGTCATTTCCGTAAAGCTCTGTACCCTGTATCGTGACAATACGAATCGAGCTGCCCTTCTTTGGACTCTTTCGATGTCCTCCGTTAAACCCACCTGATAAGGATCCCACACTGGGCAGCAATACTCCGTAAAAGGACGGACAAGCGTAGTGTACGCAGTTTCTTCGGTACTTCTGTTGCATCTTTTAAGGGTTCTGCCAATAAAACGCAGTCTCTGGTTCGCCCTTCCCACGACATTATCTACGTGTTCTATCCAATTTAAATCAGAAGTAATTATAATTCCTAGGTATTTTGTGGAGTTTACGGTCTTCACATTTGATTGATTTATCATGTAAACAAAATTTAACGGATTTCTTTTCGTACTCATGTAGACGACTGCACGGCCACTACGGTCGGGGGTTCGAATCCCCCCTCGGGCACGGATATTTGTGCCGTCCTTAGTTGTAAGTAGTTCATAAGTAGTTCGTAAGTTTAGGGACTCATGACCCCGTAGTTAAGTCCCATAGACTCTACAAACATTTTTTTTTTTTTTTCTTTCTTCATGTAGACGACTTCACACTTCTCATTATTTAGAGTCAACTGCCAGTTTTTACACCATACTGATATCTTATTCAAATCGTTCTGCAGTTTGTTTTGTTCTTCAGATGATTTTACTAGACGGTAAATGATGGCGTCATCTGCAGACAACCTAAGAGAGCTACTTAGATTTTCCCCTAAATCGTTTATGTAAAAAATGAACAGCAGAGGACCAATAATACCACGCCCGATATCACCTCTGTTTTAGTCGATGTCTTACCATCGATTACTACGAACTGTGTCCTCTCTAACAGGAAATCCCCTATCCAGTCGCATATTTAGGACGATATACCGTAATCACGCAATTTGATTAAAAGCCGTTTGAGAGGTGCGGTGTCAAAAGCCTTCTGGAAATCAAGGAATACGGGAACCACTGTTTTAGGATAAAGATCTTTCTGATACGCTACGGCTATTGCATAAAAACTGTCGCAGTTTTGTTCTCGTCACATGCAGACCTCTAGTTCCTTAGAACATCCTAGCTCCTGCCGAAGATCGTAGCGCTTTTTGTCACCCCTATGAAACTGGTAGCTGCAGCACCTCCTTGCTACGCCACTGCGCATATCCGTATCTTACATCGTTTGCCACGTCAGAGTAATGCTAATCGTCTGTTGCGTAAAATTTCCGTCGTATTTTTCTCAAAAATTAACTAATTAGCAAACTACCATGGCTGCTTCTGTATGTACATCTTTCCTAGCGGGCGTGCGCTTCATCCGCGTCTCAAGGGCGTGCAATCGGTTCCCTCGCACGTCCGTCCGCCGCTCCCTCGGGGGTCGGCGACATCAAAAAGGGCCTCTCGAGTTTCGGCCATATTTCTGCGCATATTGTTCGGCAGGCAAATAGTGATTCCGCACGATTGGCTCTGCGCGCGCACAAAGCCGACACAATCCTCGCGGCGCTGAATGCGTGTGGCGTCCCGGGAGGCCACCCTTTGTGAGGGGACAAGCCCGCTTGTCCTGTCTTGTCTTGTCTCGCCTTGTCTTCCACGCGGCCCTTGTCTCCGCTCACTACCGCCCAAGTTTCGACTGCGACTGCTGCGTGTCTCGGGGGACACGAGAAAGGTCGTCGAATCCAGTTTGGCTTTGATAACGGCTGTCTCCGGTCCGTTACACGAACGTAGCTTAGCTCGAATTTGCCAACAGAAGGACGCTTATTCCGCTGAAGCTGCATCGTATTGGAATGGAATTTTGGATGCCCTCAGAAACGTTCGAACCGTCAGGGATGCAAGGCATGGTCGTATAAGAAATACTTTGAGGTGATTAAGATGCAGGGATACCTAGATGCCGGTATTGTGGTGTACACGAGGTTTGTGTAATTTAGACCATTCCTTAATTTGGTGCTGGTTCCTCCCGTCCTACAAACTATTTGTGAATTACGCGTATCAGTTCTTCGTTTGAATTTAATCTTCGTCCACCAAGAAAAGTTTTCAGTTTTGGAAAGAGATGGGAGTCTGATGGAGCCATATCAGGTGAACAGCCGCGGTGGAGTAGCCGAGCGGTCTAAAGCGCCACGCTGCGGAGCGCGTGGTTGCTCGCCGTCGGGGGTTTGAGTCCTCATTCGGGCATGGGTGTCTGTGTTGTCTTTAGGTTGAAATTAGTTTAAATAGTTTGTAAACTTAGGGACTGATAACCACAGACGTTAAGTTCCATAATATTTACAAACGTTTCTACATTTGCTTCAGCTGATCAAGACAGGTGGGGCAACAGTTCATACGTTAGTTCGTGTAATTTTGTCACCAGTACATGTTTGCAGGCGCTCGTTGTCTTGATGGATGATGATTTTCTTCCTTGATAAACCTTGCCTATTCTCTCATATCTTTTATGCAATTATTCCAAAAGGTTGGCAGAGTATTCTTCATTAATTGTTTGCCCAGTGGGGAAATAATCTACAAACAGAACCCCTTCACATCCCAGAACACTGATGCCATGACATTTGCAGCCGAAATCTCTTTGCTTTCTTTGGTGGCGGAGAATCAACATGTTCCCACTGCTTTGACTGTTGTTATGTCTCTGGGATATAGTAGTGCACCCATGTTGCATCTGTGGTAAGAATCTTGTTCGTTTCTCCTAAAACAAGCCAAATATATGCCCATTTTCATGCGTTTTTTATTCAGCATCAAGAGTCGCGGCACACATCTTGCAGATAGTTTTTTCACTTCTAATGCTTTATTTTAAATGTGATATACCCTTTCATATGACATTTACAAGCCTGTGCAATTTCACGCACTTTTTATTGGCGATCCCCCATGACCGTTTAGTGCAGTTTCGCAATAATTTCTAGATCATTGAAACCGGTCAAGGAACATAAATATATTTTATCAGAAATCTTGGCGTACAACCTAAATAAGGTGTGGTTTATTAATATTTAAACAGACCGCTCTCCGTTGTCGTAACGTGCCAGGTAACGATACCTACATGTTTCCTGGGTTCCAATGGGCAGTCACTGAACCCACGTATTGTTAAATCTGGCCCCTCTTCAATTATAATTACATAGCCTCTTCTGACACATAGTTTCAGTAGCGTTGCCTTCTCATGATTCTCTTTTGTGTTCTCACTCCTACCTCCTGATCCAGCTGTTTCCATTTTACCACAGCCTTTGTTCAGGCGGGTGCCAGATCGACGGAAGGGGGCGTTGTCCTTGCCCTGTTCAGACCAAAAAACTTTTCAGTGACTACAAAACCACAGCTGACCTATCGTGTAGTTATCTGCTGGAGTCGCAAATTATTCGTGTCATTGTATTTGATTTCGTAGTAGGGGCTTAAAGAGATAGAGACTGAAACTGGATACACCGCTGTGAAATAGTTTGAATAGAGAATTCCTCATAGTTACTCCAGCATTCACATGGTATATCATAAACACAGGCCTGTTCAGCTGTGATTCGTCGGTTGAAGGGTTTGAGTAGCAGAAAGAAAGTCGAATCCAGACTCAGTTGTTCCATGAGTAGCAAAGCAAGATAGTATCATCCATAAACTGAAGAACAACAAGACAGCTGGAAAGGACTCGATAGTAGCCGAACTCTGGAAGTGTAATGGCGACAAAGCCTTCAGCAAGCTGACTGACATAGTTCATACCAGTACAGATTTGCTAGGACAGGACTGAGCCTGAGCCACATACTTCATAATAAAGGTGATTTCGCCGATGCGAATAACTACAGGTGGATTTCTTTTCACCCTGTCATGTATAACATCTTTCTCAAAGACTTACAAACAGGGGAAGAAAATCAGTTTGATTGTTAATTCGGAGAATACAAACGAGGCTTCAGGATAAATCGGTTTAGGACAGATCCTCATCTTATAAACAGTACTAACGCAATTTATAATCACAAATCGTAAAGAGGTAAACATCCTTCTTCAATTAAATCCTACGATTCTGTTTATAGATAAACCCTTGCCATGTTATCGATGAACCTGAACTGGACAATAAAAGAAACAGATTTATCCTATTAACCCTGTAGAATACATGGTTGCAAACTTAAATTGTGAGGTGAGATATCACATAGCTTTAAGATAATAACAGGAGTAAGAAAATATGACCAGATTTCCCTTTGTGTGTCCTGGAAAAGGTATTTTGGGTGTGGCAAGGAAATGACCAACTTGGTTTACCATAGTGGAACCAACCTAAGTCACAGGAGGGTGAGACAATTTTGCTTAACTTTTCTTGATGACATGCTACTGATTGCTGAATCTCGTAAGTAAAATTAAAGGCATTTGGCTGAGAAATCAGGCGGCCAACGCGGGAATTCAAAATTAATTGAAGAAAACAGAATATCTCAGCTAAATAAACGAATTCAACAGAGACGTGAGCAGTACAGAGCATAATAAGGGCGAAAGGGAAAATTCAAGTACTTCAGTGAATGGACTGAACCCAGTCTATCAGACAGAATAGTCCCTTAATAGATAGTTAACTAAACGGAATGAGTTATCTTCTGACCAAAATCAACTACAATATACAATGTCTGGCACGACATTTAAAGCTGTATAGCTACTCGAGAGTGTTTCGGCCAGAAACACTGTGCGCTATTCAGTTTCTGTCTTTAAATACAAAAGGTCTGAGCGTGAACAGAAAACGAAGAATTCTTAGAAAGGTCCTAATCTCAGTACTGGGAAATTGGCAATACAAAGGACGACATACAATTCAGAAGTCTACTCTCAAAACAAGAAACTTCCTCACTGTGCAATGAGGAGGAGGGCGGAATTCTATGGCCATGTTTCGAAACTCCCTTCGATCAGACTGTCTAAATTCCTATTAATCTTGTGGTCACACAAGATAATCCGTACCACTTGAATGACAGAGACTTTGAGCGAAATTAAAGCATTCAGCCTTACAGGGATGCATATGACGACGTGAGTCACAGACTTTCAAAAGATTGGCAGACACGCTTCTAGTAGGATGAGTAAATAAGGGCACAAGAAGAAGACAGCTTTCTAACTGGCAGAAGAGTCCATTACTGAAGGTAAACACATTACCCTAATTGGGCAGTTAGCGATCGGAAGCTAGCGATATCGCTTATGTTAAGAAGTTAACTTTTAAGACGTTACGTAGAGTAGGCTTATTTGATAGGTGATTAGTTTCTGCATAGTGTTAATCAAGAACCAAATAATCTATCCATCTGGAGCATATACGCACAGTTCCATAAGGACTCGTATGAAGTAACACCGAAAACCGTAAGTAAAACCGAAAAATTAAATTAACTCCGAAAATAAACTTGTGCTTCAGAAGTTGATTCAAATGTTCAAATGTTTGTTAAGCTTATGGGACTTAACTACGGGGTCATCAGTCCCTAAACTTACAAACTACTTACGAACTACCTTATACTAAGGACGGCACAAATATCATGCCCGAGGGGGGATTCGAACCCCCGACCGTAGTGGCCGTGTAGACCGTGACCGGAGCGCCTCAGTCCCCGCAGCTACCGCGGCCGGCAGAAGTTGATTCTACCCTATATGAGAATTAGAAACTGTAACACAGCTAAGACTTATGTTGTCCTGTGGAAAATAGCCAGATATTTATGACTGTTGTCCGGTGAATATTATACACACATGCACACACACACACACACACACACACACACACACACACACACACACAGGCAAAAAGAAAGGGTTTACAGGGCACTGATGATGCTTTACAAATAAAATAGCGTATGGCATGAAAATTCCTTTTATTTAGTTGCGAATGACTGAATTACACCTCCACAAATTCTGCATGGTAGTACAAGTGACAAAAAACGGAATAGAAAACCGGTCTCAGAAACATAGCGGTGTGCTCTTTAACGTAAGGTGACTACGAGGAGTCACAATTATAATCTATCTCTTCTGAACGAGACAGTGACAGGGCATCTTCTATCTCAGTCAGAGACTGTAGCACACAAGGAGGAAAAAGGTGCGCTAATACAGCGCAAAAATAAAAGCCAGTGGGTTTAAGAAGCGTGGGACATACCAAAAATGAAGGTGGGCATTGAACACCGATGCAATGAGTGTGCTACGTACCAAGCATTGCTCCACTTCTAAGGTTTAGAATGCTTCTAGTACAGCGATAGTTACCGTAATGTTGTGCTATTATGGGAAAGAACATTCATCAAGAGCACGAAAATTACAAGCCATCTGGCATATTTTTCCCCCTCCCCAAAAAAAGGAAAAGCGCGAGCTAACGATATCGCTAGCGGGACGCTTTACTTGATGCTGCATTCACTTGGGAGCGAGTAAACAGCTCCAGAATATGCAATAGGCCGGCCGCAAAGGCGGCCCATCAATCATACTTAGGCGGCGTGAGCCATCATCGTGGGTCGGCCGCCGCTCTCGCCGACCGTCGCTTGTCGTGTAACGCGCTCTCGCCCGAGGCCCCACCAGGCGCTTTATCAAAACCTCCGCGGAGAGCGCACGATACCCGCCTGCGATTCGCGATTCCTCCCCCCCCCCCTCTTCCCGGACCCTCGTTGCCTCTTCCTCGCCGAGGCGGTGCTGTCCTGTTATTACGAACGCGCCCGATACTGCGAGGATATTTCAGGATGTTTAATTACGAAGATAGGTCGGTGCGGCGCGGCGCGGTCGGCGTTTGTCGAGGATGCCCGGAGCGGGCAGGAACGCCCCCGTCCGGACTCTTTCTTATCTCCGCCGGCCGGCCGGACGCCTCAGCCAACCTGCCGCCCCCCCCCCCCTCCCCCGCGGCCGCTAGCATGCCGTCCATAAGCTCCGCGGCGCGTCCACCGCGTGACCGCCCATATACCGGCGAGCACGCTATTTGTTTTATCTGCGGTTTGTTTGACGAAACGGACAGGCGGAGCGGCGAGGGAACGCACTGTCGGCATCGTGAGCCGCGGCGACTGCCCCGGGGCCTTCTGCCCTCCTCCTCCTCCTTCATCTCTGTCTCCCTCTCTCTCTCTCTCTTCTGCGTCTCTCCCGTCCCGTCCAGAACGGCCTTCCCGGCCGGCAACAATACGACGAAACAAAACACGCGCGCCAGTAATTCCTGCTCCCCACGACGCAGCGCCGACTCGTCCGCCTCCTGTCGGTCCGCCCGCGCGTCCCCGGACAAAACCAAACAGTGCATCTGGAAGGCGAAGGGGTTGCGCGCGGCGCGGCGCGGCGAGCGAGCGACCGCAGTTATACAGACAGAATAATTTAATAAGGAGCGCCGACCCCCGGGGCGCGCGGCCCACCGCTCGGCTTCTCCCCCGCGGCGCCTGCCCGCCGCTTGCGGAATCAGATCGGCGGCAATAGCGACCTGCCATTGTGCCGCGCGTGGGCGGGGGCCTTTTTGTGCCGTGTGTGTGTGTGTGTGTGTGTGCCGGCATGTTTTCCGTGTGCGAACAATGGCAAGGATCCGCCCAAGAGCAGGCCGCTGGCTACCCCGCCCCATCGGCCAATGCGATGATACAGGCCAGACGTGCGCCGGTCATTACCGTGGGAAGCTCGCGTCGCAGCTCCCACTGCAGGCCCCGTCTGCTGAAAAGGATACTTTCTGTCCCGAAAAATCGATGCTCAATAACACAGCTCAAAAACCTGATTCGCATTTTCGAGGCGCGTCCAGAAAATAAGTTCCGCTTGGTAATAAAATGAAATTGTACACAGATAGAGAAGAAAAATTTATTTCACAAAATTCTACAACTCTTAAACTACTTTTCCACATAACTGCCGAAATTTTGTAGGCATTTGTCATAGCGTGGCACCCGGTTTTCTATACCTTCTTCAGAGAAATACGCCGCCTGTGTCTTCAACCATGCATCAGTGATCGTCAAATTTGGGGGAAGTCCATAGCGAGAGCACTAATTGTAAACCAACGGTTTTCCTAGATCTTGTCATCAATCCCGTGAAACAGTTCTTCTGCAACCAAAGGTGGACGCCCACTTCGTTCTTCATCGTGCACATCACTACGCCCGCCATTGAAGTGTCGGACCCATATTCTCACCATCGAATCACTCATCGTATTTGGTCCGTAAACATTGCAAATTTGCCGATTAATTTCACTTGGTTTCATTTTCCTCGCATTCAGTAACAGAATCACCGACCTGATTTCAGAGGCGGCGGGATTTTCAATCAACGCTGACCTTTCAAACAAGCACAACTGACAGCGATCTCCAAATGGCGCACGTTCTTCTTCTTGATACACATCGTCTACAGCTCATGTGCGGAACTGCAATTGCAGCACTGCAGCGGAGATAAATTAAAACGGAACTTACTTCCTGGACGCGCCTCGCATACGAGAGTTAGTCAGTAAAATGTCGCAAACTGAGGTACATAAGCCAGGATTGCGTTTAAAAGCCGAAAAATTGCTTTTCTTTTGAGCTTACTCCAACTAAAAAATTAAACACTCATCCCATCGTTCGAGAAAGCCCTAAAAGCCTGCAGCTTGGAGTTTATGTGGCAGCTTTGCATTCTATAAGTAATGCTCTTGAGCTACAACTTTATTCGAATATTTAAAGTGCAGCAACCCACAAGATGGATGTGTCGTAGTCGTACAGAAATACCCCGATACAGCGCGCAGTACTGGCGTGTTTATTGCTAACAAAATCTGACGTAATCCAAAATGGTACTTCATTCAAACACACATACAGGGTGTTACAAAAATGTACGGCCAAACTTGCAGGAAACAATCCTCACACACAAAGAAAGAAAATATGTTATGTGGACATGTAAATTGAAATAATTCGTGCAGACAATTGTCAAAATACCCAATTGTTTCGTTAGTATGTAGTGTACTTCCTCGATTCACCGCCAGTTGGCCCAGTTGTGAACGTTTGGGCAGGAATTGTTGGTGATGTCTTGATTGGGCCGCATGTTCTTCACCTACGCTCACTGGAGCACGTTATCATGATTTCATACGGGATACTATACCTGTGCTGCTAGAACTTGTGCCTTTACAAGTACGTCACAACAAGTGGTTCATGCTCGATGCAACTCCTGCACAACAGATTCTCAACATCAGATTCGGTGACCGATGGATTGGTAGGGGCAGACCAATTCCATGGTCTCCATGCTCTCCTCACCTCAACCCTCTTGACTTTCATTTATGGGGGCATTTGAAAGCTCTTGTCTACGCAACCCCTGTATCAAATATAGTGACTCTTCGTGCTCGCATTGTGGATGGCTGTGATACTATAGGCCATTCTCCAGGGCTGGATCGGTACATCGGGGATTCCATGCGACGGAGGTTGGATGCACGTATCCTCGCTAACGGAGGACATTTTGAACATTTCCTGTAACAAAGTGTTTGAAGTCACGCTCGTACGTTCTGTTGCTGTGTGTTTCTATTCTATGATTAATGTGATTTGAAAAGATGTAATAAAATGAGCTATAACATATTTTCTTTCTTTCTGTGTGAGGAATGTTTTCTGAAAGTGAGGCCTTACCTTTTTGTAACACCCTGTATAAAAGAGAAACACAATTACTGTGTACCTTTATATTTACATTAACCAATCCGGTAGTGCTTGCGAATTGTTAAACATGCATGAGAAATGGATATAATCTCACACTCCCTCCCTTGATCTCTCTGCCCATCACTTCCTCCACCTCTATGCCTATTTCTTACCTTTCTTTGTGTTGTCTCAGACTCCTTTCTACTTTATCTATTGCTGCTCTGTGTACCCATCTGTGCCTCATCCTCTTCCGCCGCCACCGCCTCCTCCTACTCCGTCACCTACTCTTCTACCTTTTTCTCTTCCTCCTTCACCATCTCTAACGTCTCATCCTTCTCCCAGTCATTACCTCCCAGGCTCTCTGCCAATCTCTTCCTGTCCCATCTTCTGTTCATCTCCTCCTTCCACTGTATATTAAAATTGTATTTATATGCCAAATCTCATAGTGACACGTCAGACGGTATCGAAGGCTGGAGTGAGGTGTCCTCCGCCATGCACCATATGAAATCTCAGGCAGACAATATGGTTTCTCTTGTTTTCTAGTTGAAATGTGTGAAATTTCTTCAAGACTGAAATAAAAAATAGACTTATATAGAAGTCTATGATGAACCATCACCATAAACCGTAAGAATTTATCTTGTTTTGAGGGATACGTGTACAAAATTTTATTCCGATAGGACGTAAGGTATCGAAACGCATAATATACGAGTCAAATCTCAAGTTGCGATACTCACACAAAATTAACAATTTCGATATTTTAAACTTTTCAGCTGTTCATTTGGGTTCTCCCCTTCTTTTATTTGTGTTATGAACCACTCCTGTATCCAAGGAAATGAAAAAAAAAAGAGCTATTTAAATCTGCCAAGCCACATCTGCGTTTTAGCGCCACTAACACACAGTAATTTATTTTAATTTATATAGATTAATTTTCTAGTTTAAATTACATTACGGCTTATCCTAGAAGATAGGTTAAGAAAAGGCAAACCAACATTTCTAGCTTTTGTAGATTTGGAGAAGGCTTTTGACAATGTTGATTGGAATAAACTCTTTCAAGTTCTGAAGCAAGCAGGAGTAAAATATAGGGAGCGTAAGGTTATTTACAACTTGTATAAAAACCAGACAGCGGTTGTCAGAGTTGAAGGGCATGAAAGGGATGCAGTGGTTGGAAAGGGAGTAAGACAGGGTTGTAGCCTTTCCCCAATGTTGTTCAATTTGTACATTGAGCAAGCTATAAAGGAAATCAAGGAGAAATTTGGAGAAGGAATTAAAGTTCAGGGTGAAGAATTAAAAACATTGCGTTTTGCCGACGACATAGTAATTCTGTCAGATACGGCAGATGACCTGGAAGAGCAATTGAACGGAATGGACAGTGTGCTGAAAGGCGCATATAAGATGAACATTAACAAGAGCAAAACTAGGGTAATGGAGTGCAGTAAGAAAATCAGGTGATGCTGAAGGAATTAGATTGGGAAACGAAGCAATAAAGGAGGTAGATGAGTTTTGTTACTTGGGCAGTAAAATAACAAATGATGGTCGCAGTACAGATGATATAAAATGCACAATGGCAATGGGTAGAAAGGCGTTTTTGAAAAAGAGAAATTTGTTAACATCGAATATTGATTTAAGCCTAAGGAAGTCCTTTCTGAAGGCATTTGTATGGAGTGTTGCCTTGTATGGGAGTGAAACATGGACAATAAGCAGTGTGGACAGAAAGAGGATAGAGGCTTTTGAAATATGGTGCTACAGAAGAATGCTGAAGATTAGGTGGGTGGATCGCGTAACTAATGAGGAGGTACTGAACCGAATTGGGGAGAAAAGAAATTTCTGGCAACCCTTGACTAAAAGAAGGGATAGATTGGTAGGACACATTCTTAGACATCAAGGAATTGTGAATTTAACGTTGGAGGGAAGTGTGTGGGGTAAAAATCGCAGAGGGAGACCAAGAGACGCGTATAGTAAGCAGATTCAAGTGGATGTGGGTTGTCGTTCTTATGAGGAGATGAAAAGGCTTGCTCAGGATAGAGTAGGTTGGAGAGCTGCATCAAACCAGTCTCTGGACTGAAGACCACAACAACAACAGATTAATTACTGTTAATTGCAAATACCATCAATGACACAATGAACATACCATTCGCAGTGTATCTTACAAATTTTTTGCTGACGGTCATAAATCTCTGTGCAAGCAACGAGTTTTTTATGCATCCTGATAACATCAGAAACAGCTACAATTCTGGCAAGTTAACGCATTTCTGTATCCACTAGGAACTCATGCAGAAGTGACTGCAGATACTCCCATAGGAAATAATCAAGGGGATTCAGATCAAGAGACCACGCAGGCCGTGAAATAGAATTTCTAATTCGAATCCAGAGACAAGAAAAATGCAGCACTTAGATGGTTAGGAATATCCACGCTAAAGAGAGACTGTGCGTTATCACGTTGTATCCAGATCCTCTCACGAACAGCCTATGGTATGTTCATCAAGAACTCAGCTATAAATCTTTCCAAGAATTTCGAGTATATGTGTCACTTCAGACTGCCTGGTAACCTGCAACACGAGTGACTAGTAATCAAGCTCTCCCTGATTGTGTTCTTTCGAGAAATAAGGAATTTAAATGTAAATAAACAGCACATTACATGTAAAATTGTATGCTTTTTAGTTTTAAATAAGATAGAAAACAGTAAATCGAGACGAAGCAGTGGACAAGTTTCGTTCCCATTAGGCCAGATTCATCAACCCATCGCATCAAGAATATAGTTCCTGAGCCGGCCACGATGGCCGAGGGGACTGAGGCGCTCCAGTCACAGTCTGCATGGCCACTACGGTCGGGGGTTTGAATCCCGCCTCGGGCATGGATATTTGTGCCGTCCTAGTTCGTAAGTAGTTTGTAAGTTTAGGGACTGATGACCCCGTAGTTAAGTCCCATAAGCTTAACAAACATTTGAACATTTGAATAGTTTCTGAAATTGAGCATAGATGTCACTCAACTCCCACGAAGATGTAAACAACCAGGCATAGTGCCAAAGCAACAAAGTGGTTAAGACGGCCGATCAGTTCCAGTCATAACTCCATGCAGGATGTACACTGCTTGTGTTGACCGTAGTCCTTCCATGTCTTGGACATTTCCGAAGTTTAATCGAATTCGCATTGTTACTCTGTTACTCTCAGAAAGTTTCCAGACGTCTCGGAGTGAACCAGAGGAATGTTATTAGAACATGGAAGAGGTACCACAGAGATACAGGAAGTGTCAATGACTGGCCTCGCTCTTGCCGCCCAAGGGCTACTACAGGCATCTGATGACCGCTACTTAATTATTTCAGCTCGGAAGAACGCCGAGAAGAACGCTAACATTTCTTGTAACAGCCACAGAACGTCGTGTTTCGACTGAAACTGTACTTCATATGATTCATGACTTGATATTGGACTCTTGACGTCCATGGCGAGGTCCAATGTTGACACCTAGAAACCATGCACCGAGGTTCAGATGGGCCCAACAGCATGCTGAATGGACTCATTTGACATGAAGAGCTATTCTCAGATGAGACTCGCATCTGTCTTCAAGCATGTAATCGTCGGAGACATTTCTGGAAGCAGTCTTATCAGCCTGAACGTTTTAAATACAACGTCTAAGGATCGCAGCAAGGTGGTGGAATCCTGAGGGTGACAATACGTGCGGCCACCGTACGTCATTTCTAGTTGTAGAAGTCAGTGAAACAGCTATACGCTGCAGAGTTGACATCCTCAGACGTATAGTGTAACCATACCGGCAGGGTTTCCGTGCGGAATTCGTCTTAATGGACGACAATTCTCGCACTCATCATGTATATCTTGTGATTTCCTTGCTTCATTATAACGATATCGCAAGATTGGAATGGCCGTTGTGTTCTCCGGACATGAACTCTATCGTTAATGCCTAGGATTAATTGAAAATGACTGTTTTTGGACGAGAAACCCCTCCCCAAATTAATCTGAGAGATCTACGCCGAATCTCCGTTGAGGAATGCGACAATCTGTATCAACAGTCCCTTGATGTTTTAGTGCCACGACGAATACAGGCTTGCAGCAGTGCAAGAGGATATGTTACCGGGTATTAGGAGTAATGGTGTTAGCTGGTGCACAAATTCAGAACGTCTAGTTCATTGACGTACAACTCGTCAATTTCTGTTTCCATGATCTATTTTTATGTAAAGCTTCACGAACACCTACAATCGTGGTGATACACCATTTTAATAAGCTTGCACTGACTTTTGTTAAATTTACAAATTAGTGTCCATTTCTTTGCACGCACTTTCCCGGTCGTTCTACAAGCCTGGAAATTACCTTACTTTAGAAATCCCTCCCCGCTGCCCGAAGACAGACGCGCTGCTTTCCCGATATCCTCCAGGGTGTGATAACGTTGGCCTCGGAAATTTTCCTTCACAGAACCGACAATATTGTAATCGGAGAGTGGCAAGTCGGTACTGTAGGGAAGGGGCAGGGAAGCGGAAGGGTTCCTCAGTCAAATATCCTGATACATTTCACAGAGGCACGAGAAGTGTCAGGACGGGCGTTGTAATAAATGTTTGTTGTGAATACAATATTCTTTGCAAAACAATTACAAATATTTTGCTATGTTTCACGGGATAACATAAATATTTGCTAAGTTACAGTTTGTAATTGTGATCTATGTTACAAACAACTTCTGTAGCACAAGTTGTTATGTTCCTACAAGATCTTCCTTCCCGGTCGTTTGTCGCGCAATGTCAGGCGGAGCTTCCAAAAGAGTCTGAATATAGCGAACAAGGATGAAACTCATCACAAAATGTAATACTACCTAAAGAAAAAGTGTATATAACATGACTGTTGTTGTACAGTCTATTGTGTTTCTATTAAATGCGTAATACAGGCTTCAAGTAACAAAATATAAAAGTAGCTTAATATAGTCTACCTTCGCCTATTTCTGAACTTCTTAATAACCTTTATTATTGTATTACAGTATTTTGTATAACATCTGATTGTTAATGTGTCACTGCTCTAGATTTAACTATTTCTTTGGAGATGTAGTTTTCAAATATACTTACAAATTTACCATACAATATTTTATATTTTAAATCATCATCAGGTTCCTGGTACATATCCATGTCGAACAGCTGTAGGCTTTCCATGAAATTTTCAATTATTAAATCGTGAAATGAATCCACGACTTCGGATGACTGTTTTCAATTACTGTTCTAGCTATTTCATGTACTGTAACTAGCTGTGTACTATGATCAAAAAGGCAATTCTCAAAGAGATAAGTGCATATCTGGTTAAACTCATCTTGGTCTAGAGGAACGTTTTGTATAGTATGCTGCTTTCCTTTACTACCAGTGTAGGAAATTTAAAAACATGTCAAATTGAGAAGAGTGTAATAATTTAAATTCATTCTTGCTATCACAGTCTTTCAGAGTGTCTACAATTATGACGATATCATTAAATTAGTTCACTCACATTTAACTTTTCGACAGCAGTGACAAAAAATTGGTAGCCCTACTGAAGACGAGAAGAAGCACTTCTGTTCTCTCGCAAAGTTAAGTAATTTAAACACTAATAAAACTTCAATAAGTGATTAATAACGTATGTTAGTCTCGTTTTCAAGTGTGTGACATTACAAATAAAGGGGGAAGCTGATTGTTTCCATGTTTAAAGCTAGTTTTGGCAATATGTTGGGTTCTCGAGCCGGCCGGCTAATAGTTTGAACATAGTGAATGGGATACAGGTCGTTAGGAAAACACTAATCTTCTCGGAAACAGTAAACGGCGGTTTTGGATTAGCGAGGGCGGCTATTCCAGATTTCAATTGAAATACTATATAGTCACACACATTATTCTAAAAATCCATATAAGGTCAGGGAATGATCATACGGCAAATATAATTATATGACTGGATTCAGGAGACTTGGGAGACCCTTTCACCCCTCGGTTGTGGGTGTAGATAACCCTTACGAGTTGTCTGTTGCCTTTGTAAGACATCTTACACTGTTTCTGCACTGTTATCGATGTCCACTAATGCATCTGTAGTCCATGATATGACTACCTCAAATACGATACAGTATGTATTCTACAAGGTTAAACTAACGTGGCCTGGGTGGTTAATAATACAGTAGACTGTTGCTACTATGGAAAATTTCTGTATGGTGGGAGTGGTGTATGCATTACATGTAATAACAGTTGAATAACGAAGACAGTGTTCTGTCTTTCCATTGCATGTTTTTACCTGGTTCTTAGAGGTATGTTGTGTGATCTTTAACGTATGCATCTCCTTCTTTCTAGAAAATCCCAAATGATTGGTTCGATTCCGTGGTTAGTATAGTCCTGGCCCTAACTAGAGGCGTTTATATTCGATTTTATCAGCTCTGATCTAAGATTAATAGGATCGCTTGGTAAAATACAAGTAGTACTTACCTGTGTGGGGTCTAAATGTCTGATCTATCGACCTCCAGAATCGAATAATTCGTTGTACCCTTCGACTGTATGGGGTTTATTTGGACATTCGCCTATAAATATCACTTAAAATCACGTGGTGTGAATTTTTGTGCTCAGTACCTTGATTTATCCTAAAAGGAAATAGAGTCTGGTCTTTTGCATTTTAAGCATTTCGTTCCTCTGCACAATACGCAATCTAGGAATATTCTTCTGTTGACAGACCCTTTTACCCTTCAGTGGTGTGTGTAGATGACACTTGCGAATAGTCTGTTGGTGTCGTAAGATGTCTTATACTGCTTCTTTAGTGTTATCGATATGCGCTGATGCAACAATATGATTACCTAAAATACGATACCGTATGTATTCTACAAGGTTAGATGGTTAGTACTACTATTGACTGTTCTTACTATGGCTATATTCTGTGTGGTGGGATTGGTGTCTACGATATATGTAATAAGAGTTGAATAACGAAGACCGTATTTTGTCTCTCTATTTTGTGTTTTTACCGGGTGCTCAAAGGTATGTTGTGTGGTCGTTAACGTCTGCATCGCCTTCTATCTGTAAGACACAGTCGACGATTGGTTTGATTCTGTGGTTAGTATAATACATGACCCTAACAAGAGGCGTTTATATTCTATCAGCTCTGTTTAGTTCCACAGCTACAATATTACACAAAAGCATAATGCAACGAAAAAAATCAAATGTTCAAATGTTTGTATAGCTTATGGGACTTAACTACGGGGTCATCCGTCCCTAAACTTACAAACTACTTATGAACTAACTAATTCTAAGGACGGCACAAATATCCATGCTCGAGGGGGGATTCGAACCCCCGACCGTAGTGGCCGTGCAGACCGTGACTGGAGCGCCTCAATCCCCTCGGCCACCGCAGCCGGCTGCAACGAACATTCCGCTGTCTTAATAGAAAAGCAATGGAAGGTTGTGATACGTATTTCCTTGATCTACGAGTGTATTTACCTTAAAAATGATAGAATTGGGTCTCTGGTGTTTTTTTACGCAGCCCTGTGAAATTTTCGCGATGCGGGATGTGACAAATAACCATCTTAGATGGATCTCTGATCTAAACTTTACTTTCTGTGCGTATAAATTATACATGCAAACGTAACTTCTGGTTTAGAGAAGGACATAAAACGAATGGCCCTGGTTCTGTGGTATAAGAGGCCGGTATAACACGCGGTTCTCCGTATAGAATGATCATGCAAAAAGCACATCTAGAGTAACATTTGTGTGCCTCACTAGGTGCGCCTCGTTTTGTCCTAAAAAGGGTTGGATGCAATGTAAGCATAGTGTTTTCATGTTAAAATTATAGATCTGTTGGTCGCTATGCCCTAAAAAGGGTTAGAGTTGGATCTAATGTATTGTAAACTGTTGTAGTGCTGTATCGTCTTCGCGATGTAGGTCTCGAGTTAGACGCATTCTAGGTTACTTCCCTCTGTGGAAGGAGCCTTTTACTCTTCCGCGGTGTGTACAGACCAACCTTAAGAGGTGTTTGCTGTAAATCATAAGATCTGTAGGTGTTCTGAGTATGCTGAGGATTACTCCAACGACGAAGTGACTACCTAAATTATGTAGTTATTTGCAAATGCAACAGCTATTTCTTTTTTCCTTTGGGTGAACACTTATAGCTTTCGTGTAGAAAGTTTCGGTTTTACAAGTCTATGGATCTAGGAGAAAATACCGGAAGATACGTTACATGTCAGCAGAGCAGTGTTTCGATTAATCGAGTATTTTTTAGTTGGTAGATGTACTTCTGTGCTGTTCTAGTCTACAGCTAAGCAAGCATTCTTTTAAATCGTTTTATGTTGGTGTATGGACTGGAGTTTGACTTTACATCGCGAATTAGCATTGATCCATTAGTGTATGTATAAAATAGGTAATCGCTAACTGTATTTTCATCATGCAAGTTATAACGTCTGTTGTAGTTAACTCTTACGGTAAGTATCTCGTTTGTATCAATTGCGAGGAAATGATCTATAGAAGTGTTGCAGTATTTGTCGGTAATACGATTGTGTAAGGATGTCTCTTTATGCCCTGTAGAGATGACCTTTATTGTTTCGATGTTGCATTAAGAGCGATGATATAGCTGTGCCAAATCGTTCGGTTTTTATTCTAACGGCTGTTGATAGAAGTAATGTAATATTCTTTCTTCGTAAAATTAGGCCTCATATATTCGTTATCTGGTGCGGACGATGTATCTTGGCTTGTGCGAAACATCGAATTCGATCTATTTAGTAGTAGGTGTTTTACACTTGTGGACTGCATATTGATACTTAGTAGTATGGTTATGTGTTAGGTTTGTGCTGTTTACTTTATGAATGAACGCCTCTCGGTGGCATAGCGGAGATGTTTGCGGCGGTAAATTATTGATTTTCTAGAAGCATCGATTTCAATAAACCCTATGGTTATGTGATTTAAAGCTGGGTAGTTACCTACGTTGGGAGGCGCAATTAATCGTTCGTTTAGTCTCTAAAGGATTGCTCTTGATTTTCGATAAGAATTTTCGAGTGTTTTATTAGTTCGAAATGGTGTAGACTATTTTACTTTGTTGGTTGTAAGGATTAGATATGAATGAGAAAAGAGCTTGGCGTTTATCTGGATCGTTCCTTAGTAGGTGTTCTATGAGTGTCAGTCAGTTTTACGAAGTAATTGGGTGTGTTACAGATGTTTATCGGGAGTATTGATTTGTTAGAAAGTTAATTCGAAGGCCGTTTGTGTTCGAGTGATTGTTAAACGTACGATGTATGTGGTCAAGTGACTGATAGAAAACGTTTCAGAAATACTGTCTGGTGGGGTATGCAATGCAAAAGATGTATGATCAATCGGTTAGATGTTTGAGAGGGGTCCACCAATGATGCAGAGTTACCGAGATTGTCATTTGCTAGTTAGTTTAGATCTTTAGTAGAAAAGAGTTGCCCCGGCAGAATAGCTGCGTGCACTAAGGTGCTCAGCTGGGGTGCGCGCGACCGTTGACCGTTGGGGTTCGAGTCCTCCCTCGGGCATGGGTGTTTGTGTATTGTCTTTAATGTAAGTAGTTTGCAGGCGTAGGGCCTAAAGACCACGGTAGTTAAGGCTCTTAGATTTATGAACATTTAAAAAGAGCTGTTTGTTTTAGTTCGGTCATTGGTTTGGGGATGGTTGTTGTTAAATAGAGTGTCGTAGGCTATCTGGGAAAGGATTGACGTAAAAAGTGTTTTAAATATGTGATGCAGTGTCTGTTTTCAGTTGTGGATGATGTTGTGTTGTGATGGAGCTCTAACGAAGTCGTTTTAGGATTATCTTATTAAAACTTCGCGTCGTGTACATTACGAAGTATTGCCTGTTTGATCGCGTCTTACTGTCGTTTAATTTACGAGTGGTGTGCGATGGTAAATTATTTCTATTCTTTTAACTTATACATGCGTAGTAAATTCGAAAAGTTCGTCATTGAAAGCCTTGGAGACAATTCGAAGTTATCATTTCTCCTACCTGGCGGCTGTAGTGTGTGTGTGAGTACTCGGAATATTGGAGCGTAAAGCGGCAAGGAGACACTGGAAAACAACACTAGGAACTCATTTGACAGTACCTTATAAAGTGGGGTGAGCTGATGATAAACTAGGAGCTCTCATCTCCATCTTCGTTTATGTGACATTTATCTCCTGGATTTGGGCATTCCACACCATTTCGCAGTTTTTTTTTTTTTTTTTTTTTTTTTTTTTTTTTTTTTTTTTTTTAACAAACCTGGTATGTTCAAGTACTTACTACCCACCCGTGACTTGCGCTTGGAAGGACGCTGTATAGGGCAATTGGAATCGAATGCCAACGGATACATTTATTTGTCTAATCACCTTATCTATATTATAACAGATATCTGCGGGATTCTTTCATCTCTTCGTTTGGCATTACCAGACTGGGGGTTGCAATATACACTTACGGACTAGATCGGAAACGGGGATAGCCAATATTTACAAAGCGCGGCCCTGTAGTGTGTCAGTCCCATCTGTTACATAGAGAGCAGGTGATGATCGATGTATGCGGGCATTGGGCTGTGATATAATTGTTTGTGAACATTACTTTGTACGTACTCAGTTGTACTGTAATAAAAAAGTGTAGACATACCACGTTATTTTAAGAATCAGATGTTGCTGTGTGTAGGATAGCTTCTTCATTTGCGGTAGACGGAGTTCGGTTTAGTGGAATGATAAGAGAGATCACAAGAAAGGAACTTGGAGTAGGAATTTTTGTGGGTAAATGGCAGGTCGATATTGTTCTACAGAACTGAAAATCAATGTTGTTTTGGGTAGGTAAAGTAGTACCTCGGTTCCTTGGTTGCTGTATTGTCGAATAAAGGTGTTGTTAGGTCACTGCTTTCGAGAAAAACAATTTTAGTGTAGGTACATTATTTCACGCAATTTTTAATTGTGACTCTCCATTGTACAATAGGATTTAAATCTCTTCTGTTGCACTCGATTATCGGTATTTGACCTGTTGTAAAGAATCGTTTGCATTGTAACAGGATAGATTCCTTAGATGGTTATACGCAGGAGAATTAAACTTATCAGTATTGTTGAAAGGCGTATAAAACCATAAAAGTGGTGGATTGTGAATACCTATTAAATTTCGGAACTTGATAATTTTAAGTGCGACTGGTATGATTTATACGAGAGAGAGAGAGGATTGTCGTTAGATGGGGTTGAATGTGAAAGCATGTTTGCTTCGGGGCGGGAGGCTGACGCTAACTGCTGTTGTCAGGCAGGGACAGCTCCATCAAGTGTGTTTAAATAAATGCAAAGCTCGCTATCCTAGTCAAAGTGGTGTGTCTGCAGAGGTCTTCCTCAGAAGGTTTTGATCATTTGGATATGTAATTCCGATGTGTTTTGAGATAGGATGCTTATAACGTTATGATATTTTGTTTAAACATTCAGCATATGTTTGTTTTATGTAGCTTGCCTAGAGAAGAAAACACTGTGATCGTACTTGGGATCGATCTGCCTTACTGTTAGGCGTTTGAACGATGATCGTTCGTACCGTTTTCGAAATAAATTGTTAAGGTAGCTGTGTTACACGTCTGGAGTGTTTGACACTCGGGTTTGGGGCGGTCATTACCGGTATATTACGTTCTCCACCTGTTGTGAGCATTGTCTGTAGAGTTACTTTGTCCAGGATAACAGACAGATGGGCTTTAAACGCATCCCTTGCTATTTCCGGCTGTATGGAGACAGAGGGCGGATGCTTTCACCTGCTAGGCTGGGAGTTCACATACAGTCGACCCTGGAGGACTGGTAAGTTATGAAAATCTAGTCCTGAACTGTGAAAGTCGCGAGGTCCCTGGTGTCATTGGTAAGTGTTTATAAACAATTGTTGTTAGACATTACTTTCGAGAGAAATATTTTTCCGAAATACGATGATCCCTGGCTCCGCTTACTGGGCTGGGAGCCACCAAGTAGTTAGTTCGCTGTCGGACAGTGTAGGTAACGGTCGCTGTCCTCTGGCAAAAGTGCACAGCGTAGACGAACTCGTGCATGCGCAGAGCAACGTTCGCGTTTAACTTACTCCAAATGCTTCGTCTTGTTCTCGGAGCTATGAAGTCAACACCCACCAACGCCTTGCTCGTGGAAGCGTCTGAAATGCCGTTAACTATACGTCGACAGATGCTGTCCGATATTTTCCTCCTCAGCCGAGCGTCAATATGTGATAGTGCCTCTCTCAAAACGGTGCACCAATTTTGGAACCTTACAGAAATGCATCACAGAAGAGGCGTGACCCGAGTTCCTTTACTGGTTCGCAGCTATGAGAAATAGAGACATCTCTTCCCACTCATCATACAGGACACCAAACTTCCTTGTTTCCGTTATTCTTATCATCTGTTTTTCAACCCAGTCCCGGTGACACACTTGCCATCAGACTACACAACGGGGACCAACATCACTCTCGACGTGGAACAGTTTCTTCTCCACAACTGGCCACAGCATGCTCACATCTATACTGACGGTTCTAAAACTGAAGCAGGGGTGGGATACGCCTTCTTTTGCCCCTCCAATGGCACCTACCAAATGTTTGCGCTTCCGCCTGCGTCATCTATCTACACGGCAGAGTTACTGGCCATCAGGGAGGCCATTTATTACGGCACACGAACATTTAACTCTATATTGATCCTCACGGACTCCCAAAGCGTGCTGAAAAAATTACAACATCCGACGTTTGACAAACGAACTAATAGATATATATTGGACGTCTTGGAGGCCATAACAAATGCACAGACAGTGGGCATAGACATCCACTTACTTTGGATTAAAGGACATCAAGGTATACCCCATAACGAAACAGTAGACCGCCTTGCCAAGAGAAGTATTACGGAAGGACAACACCGCCCCACGCCGATTCCATATACAGACTTACGAACGACGATTCGGAAAGCTGCCTATCGCACTTGGGACCACGAATGGCACCTCTCTCAAGCGTTTAAGGGAGGACACCTGGCAGCTATACAACCAAATGTCTCCTCACGACCGTGCTTTTCATCGATGACGCTTAGTAGACGTCATGCAACGTCTATCATTCGGATGAGACTGGGGCATGGATGTTACCCTGCCCACCTACACCGTTTGAAAATCATCGCTTCTCGGTATTGCGACAAAGATGTATCGGCAGTGGCGGATCTCAACCACATCATACTGGCATGCACCAAGTACACGGCCGCACAAAGTGTCTTCTACCGAACGCTGGTTGCGAGGGGTTACCCCCTCCCCACAAGTGTCACTGTCCTCCTTCATGGATTCGACAAGCTTAAGTACACTTTACTGAAGGACTACCTCAAAGTCACTGGCATACAGCTCTAATTTTAGAGCTAGTGTGTTTACCTTGAACATGCACAGCGGGAAACTGCATAAGTGATTTTATATTATATTTTGACTTTTATTTGTCTTTGCACCTCTCGTATGGTCCTATGCTTTTTGCACTTTTGTTGTATTACAAATATCTGTCGTACTGTTAAATATGTATTGTTTTATGTCTTTACATGTGATTTTTCTACTTTTATTCTAAGGCTGTATGATGTATGATACTTATTAATATTGTGCTGTACATTGTAAGAATCTCAATTCTATTGTAATGTTGTCAATGTAATAACCGCTGGCTGTATGGTCACTGTCACCAAAAGCAATAATAAAAAAAAAAAAAAAAAAAAAAAAAAAAAAAAAAAAAAAAAAAACTTACTCCAATGGTCTGCTGCCGCAGCCGGTGCTCAAAGCCTATTGGCGCAAGCACCAGGGATCATATTTCAGCTCGACTATACGAGGTACGACTATAATGCAAAATAATCGGAGGCATACCTATTTACGGCGCGGCCCGTGGTTTTTGGTTAATTTGATATGTAAATTTAATATAAATAATTGGGGGTGGGCGGTAGTGGCCAAAGTGAGCAATTGTGGGGGGCGGTGATGTTGTTTACAAGAATGTTACTTGTCATACAGACCGTCATTGTCTTCCCATGTCGGTGTGCGTCTATAAGTAATAAATCTTGTAAACAAAATTTCTACGGGCGTGGGTTCGAGTCCCAGACTAGGACGCATGGGGGTGGCAGTCTTTAGGACTGTCGGTGGGGGCGGCGTCGCGGGCGATAGCGAGGGCAGGTTTCGGCTGCCATTAAGTTACTGTTAAATTGATATGCAAATTTAATACGTAATGTTGTAATTGTTAATGCATAAATTAAATTGACATGCAAAAAAATTATAGGGAGCAGTGGTGGATTGCCTGGGGGTGGAGGTGGGGGGTGGCACTCTCACTAGTGCACACTTGTGGAGGAGGACATGTTCGATGTTATTCCAGGTAATTGAGCTGTCCGAACTACGCAATAATTGGCTCTTTTTCCCATGTTGGTGTACGTCTATAAGTACTAACTTTTGTTAAAAAAATCATTTTAGGGTCGCGGGTTCGAGTCCTGCACTGGGTCTGGCAGGGGCTGCAATCCTTAGGGCTGTCGGTGGGGTGGATTTGGGGACGGTAGTGTGGGCGGGGTTTGTGCTCACGCAAGTGCTTACTTATGGAGGCAGTTGACCTTGTTACTGATAAAAAAGTAGGTTGTTGTAATTAAATTGATATGCAAATTTAATTCAATTAATCCGGGGTGGAGATCGGGCAATTGGGCTTCTACTGGGGCTACATGCGTGGGGGAATAACGGTACTTCGACAGTCGGGCAACTACCTGAGGAGGAGGGGCGGCATACAGGTAGGTGGCTACATGTCCTGCAAGTGCACCAGTGTTAAATGAACTTTTATGTAACCTGCCAATCTTCCTTACGGGCGCTACTGCTCGTGTGTGGCGGCATCCTTTGATTTGCGGTCGGGCAACTGGCCGAGCGTGGTAACGGTACCTGGCGTCGATGAAAGACAAAAGGTGGGCGAATCTCAGTGGGGCGGTACCCCTATTGCTCTACTACTGACGATCCACACTTAGTTACAGCATTTTCACAAGAGGCAATTCCAAATAATAATAAATAATGAGATAACGTCTTATATTTTTCCTTATATTCATTATTTGAGGGGAGGGAAGGCAGGCCCCCTGTATCTTCCGTCCCTTATGTTCACCACAGCTGCTGAGTTCATCTTAATGCTACAAATAATACTGTTTCTGATAATTAATGCGAGCTGCCAACCTGGCTTTTCTCAAACATAAATAATAAAAATAACTACGCTGACACAAGAAGGTTCTTTTTACGATTTTAATGGACATTGATCCACTGTTATGAACATTAAGAAAGTCTTGTACACTGTACCATATTCTGTTTTTAAAACAGCGATTGACATTGTTGTAAGGACAGGCATAAAACGTGTCGTGTTATTTTTTTTTTTTTCATTTTGTTATCACACAACCCATAAACATCTCAACATGTGAAAAGTAAGTTATATCATTACAAGACAAAAGACTGGTCAGGAGAAAAGAACATTGTTTTATGAAAAGACCCTAACGATGACTGTTTGAGAAAAAGCTATAGTTTCCATAAATTAATTAAAAAAATTTCTTACCTCTATTTCAAAAACCTTTTTCATCTCATAAACATTGCTTCGCGATCGTCATCAATCAAGCTTTTTTTTTTTTTTTTTTTTTTTTTTTTTTTTTTTTTTCAAATGGTATTAACAATGTTTTATCAGTGTTTCTCTTCCTTGTCCCATCTCGTTTGGTTATCAAACACACTTATCACTGTCTTTACTGGAGTACAACTGCCGCGATTGGCTGGGCTGCGGTAACTATGCTCAACCAAACCAAAGAGTATCTCAGACAGATATTTCAGTACTAGCCTAACCAGCGTTTGTGTTCTGTACCGAACAGATACCAATTCTTAATAGTACATGATACACAGGTAACAGATTTGTGCAGTATTGCTGAAATTTTCCGTTAAGCATTTCCTGGATAACGCTGAAAAAAGGGGCGTTTTATAGGTGTAATAGTATAGGTTGTTTTACTTTTAAAAGTGACCCAGTCGTAGGCGTAACCAGGATATAAATTCGGGAGGGTTTTTTAGTGACTGGACATTGATATAACGTGTAGTCTTAATGCGAACGGCACTAACACTGTATTTTTTCCTAACGACGCACTCTATACTGAACAGTCACTAGAGTATAGAAACAAAAAAAAAAAATAAATAAATAAAATAAAAAAATAAAAAAAATATATAAAAAAAACTTGTCTAGTAGTCTCCAAAATAGGAACAAGGCAAATCATATCATAAAAAACAGGCAATTGTGCTCGAATCACGAATTTGCAATCAGAAAGGCTGTGCGTGAAGCTTTCATGAACTTCTGAAGCATTATCGGAAAAACAGTCCGTAACTCAAATTTTTATGGTAAGTGAATGCTGCCAATAGCTAATAAATAAATAAATAAATAATACAAAAACAGATCCTGTTTTACTAGACAGGAACCTAGATTTGTTTACGTAGGAACATCAAGAAATACTGTGGATTAACATTGTAATACATCACTGACATTGTAATTGATAATAGTGATGTTGAAAAACAGCTCAAATCTCCAAAGAACAATGAAAATCCAGAGCGCGAAAGGGTCATTAATAGTTTCTAAACATACTCTCCGCGGATTTAATCCCTATCTTTACCATAATTTAGCGTGGGCACCTTCAGCAAAAAATTATTCCTAGTGATTGGAAAACAGGAAGTCTCACTCATCTATAAATTAAAAGAAGCCATCTGGGAAAAACTTAGTCAACTGCTAATTATTTTAGTAGTAATCACCACAACCGTTAATAATTTTAACCCAATATGAGACAAGTCGGTCAATGCCTCAATGCACAATTTTTGCAGTTAGATACTGGACTATGGTTTATATCCATATTTCATCTGGCGCTCTGAAAAATATGGACACAATTTTGGCCGAAGTTCCCATATGGTATTGTGCGGCCGCCATGGTGCTAATCGTTTTATTTCACGCCTCGTGGGCCACTTGCATGACGATGGTAATAAAAAGATTATGGTGAAGACAATACCCAGTCACTAGGCGGGAATCGAACCGGGGCACACTGTATGATGCTCATTGACACTGTCGTCTGAAAGTTGGAGGCAGACTGCGGGGAAAAATTTCGACTATGTGGAACATGAGTAACGGCCAAGTCACTTCTAATTTACATCTACATAAATACTCTAAACGTCACATTGAAGTGCATGGCAGACTGTTTATCGGAAACCTTTTATTATATTTCTCCATAGTTCCATTTTCAAATGGCTCGCATAAAAAAAAGAACACCTAAATATTTTCGTTTTCGATCTGATTTCTCTTACGTTATTACGATCATTATGTCTCCCTATGTAGGTGGGTGCTAACAAAATATGTTCGCTTTCGGAAAAGAACGTTGGTGAAAAAAATTTCTCGAATACATCTCGTCGCAACGAATAACGCCTTTCTTTTAATGAATTCCACCCCAACTCAAGCATCAATTGCGTGACACTCCTATATCACGATAATCCAAAACGAGCTGCCTTTCTCTGAACTTTCTGTAAATCGTCTGACAGTTCCACCTGGTGTGGAACCCACAATGTGCACCAATACTCCAAAATAGGACGTACAAGTGTAGTGTATGCAGTTTTTTAGTGGAAATCTTGCATCTTTTTTAGTGTTCTGTCAATGAAACGTAGTCTGTGCTCCGCCTTTCCTACAATGTTATCTCTGGGTTTTTTCCCATTTAGGTTTTGCGTAATTGTTTTTGCTAGGTAATTAGTTGAACTTACAGCCTGTAGATTTGACTGATTTATAGTGTAAACGAATTTTAACGCCTTTCTTTAGTGGTCGGGTAGATGACTTGACACTTATCACAATGAAGGGTCAATTGCCAATTTTTGCACCATGCCGATATCGTATATAAATCATTTTTTAGTTGCTTTTGATCTTGTGGTGATTTCACTAACCGGTAAATGACACGATCATCCGCGAACAGGCTAAGAGAGCTACTCAGATTGTCTCCTAAATCATTTATATAGTTAAGGAACAGTAGTGGCCCTATAACACATCCTTGGGGACCGCCAGATATCACTTCTGTTCTACTCGATGACTATCCGTCAATTACAACGTACTGTGTCCTTTCTGACAGTAAGACACGAATCCTATATTGCACAACTGTAGCAATACTCCATAAGCACACTATTTCATTAGGAGACATATGTGAAATACAATGTCAGAAGCCTTCCGGAAATCTAGAAATAAGGAGTCTGTTTGATATCCCACGTCGATAGCACTCATCACATCATGTGAGTAAATAGCTAATTGTGTTTCACTATCTGAAAGCATGTTGACTATCTATCCATAGGTCTTTCTCTTCGATGTAGATCATAAGGAGGAAAGTACATGTTCTAAAATTCTGCTGCAAACCGACGTCAATGATACAGGACTCACTACGGTCGGGGGTTCGAATCCCCCCTCGGGCATGGATATTTGTGCCGTCCTTGGGATAAGCTAGTTGATATGTAGTTTGTAAGTTTAGGGACTGTGACCCCGTAGTTAAGTCCCATAAGCTATACAAACATTTGACCATTTTTTGATACAGGACTACAATTTTGCGAATTACGCCCATTGCCTTTCTCGAATATTTGAGTGACCTGTGCAACTTTCCAGTCTTCGCGTAAGTCTCTCTCGGTGACCGAGCGGTGGTATATTATTGCTCAATATGCAGATATTGCATCGGCATACTCTGAAAGGAATCTAATTGGTGTACAGTCTGGACCGGGAGACTTTATTTTGTTAAGTGAGTTAAGTTGCCTTAATACTACAGGGATATTTACTTCTAAATTACACACGATGGTAGCTACCGGATGATCAAAATGTCAGTATAAATTAGAAAACATAATAAATCACGGAATAATGTAAATAGAGAAGTCAAAATTGACACACATGCTTGGAATGACTTGGGTTTTATTAGAACAAAAAAAAGTATGCTGGTGATCGTGGCCGGCCGCGGTGGCCGAGGGGACTGAGGCGCTTCAGTCACGGTCTTCACGGCCACTACGGTCGGGGGTTCGAATCCCCCCCTCGGGCATGGATATTTATGCCGTCCTAGTTTGTAAGTAGTTCATAAGTAGTTTGTAAGTTTAGGGACTGATGACCCAGTAGTTAAGTCTCATAAGCTTTACAAACATTTGAACATTTTTGGTGATCGTGTGCTCAGCCGCCACTTTCGTCATGCTTGGCCTCCCAGGTCCCCAGACCTCAGTCCCTGCGATTATTGGCTTTAGGGTTACGTGAAGTCGCAAGTTATCGTGATCGACCGACATCTCTAGGGATGCTGGAAGACATCCGACGCCAATGTCTCACCATAACTGCCGACATGTTTTACAGTGCTGTTCACATTATTCCTCGACTACCACTATCGTTGAGGAATGATGGTGAACATATTGAGCATTTCCTGTAAAGAACACCATAGTTGCTTTGTCTTAATTTGTTATGCTAATAATTGCTTTCCTGATCAGATAAAGCGCCATCTGTCGGATATTTTTGAACCTTTTTTAAATTTTAATTTTTTTTTTTTTTTTTTTTTTTTTTTTTTTTTTTTTTTTTTTGTTCTAATAAAACTCCATGTCATTCCAAGCATGTGTGTCAACTCTTACCTCTCTATCTACGTTATTCCTTGATTCATTATGTTTTCAAATTTATACTGGCGTTTTGATAAGCCTGTATTTTTTATTCGAATTATGGTGTATTTGTTTCGTCTCCTTTGGATAAGGAATTTCGGAAAGGTCTATTTAGCAATTCTGCTTTAGAAGCAATGTCACCAATAGAATCACCAGTCCTCTCACGTAGTGAAGGTATTCATCATATTTTGCCGCTACTATACTTTACACGTTAAAAGAATTTCTTTGGATTTTCTACCAAATTACGTGAGACGGTTTTCGTTGTGGGAACTGTTATAAGCTTCTCGCATTGACGTTCCCGCTATATTTCGTGTTTCTGTAGAAGTTGTCACTCTTGAGGATTTTGTGCCAGTTTAAATTTTGCATCCTTTTTTTCTTCGCTTTTGAAATAGTGATCTAACTTGTACCACTACAGGTCAGCAACAAATTTTATAAATATAAATCTATCAATAGCTGTCGATGTTACTTCTTTCGACCTGTAATTTTGCGGATCACTACTATTGGCTTTCTTGAATAATCGAGTGATCGTTGCAACTTGCCAGTCTTTGGGTACGGATCTTTCGCTGAGCGAACGGTAACTAGGTATGAGGCTATTGCATCAGCATACTCTGAATGGAACTTAATTGGTATACATTCGGGAGCAGGAGACTTACTTTTGCTAAGTTATTTAAATACCGTCAATACTCCAAGAGTATCTACTTCTAAATTATGCATGCTGGCAGCTTTCCTTGATACGAATTCTCGAGTCTTTGCTTCGTCTTCTTTGGTTAAAGAATTTAAGAATGCTGTATTAAGCAATTCTACTTTAGCAAAACTGTCATCAATACCATCACCATTCCTATCGCGATGTGAAGGTATTGATTGTGTTTTCCCGCTATTAAACTTTACATACGATTAGAATTTCTTCGGATTTTCTAACAAGTTACGTGACACGGTTTCGTTGTGGAAACTATTATAAGCTTCTAGCATTGAAGTTCGAGATAATTTCGAGTTACTGTGATAATGATGTCGATCGTATGGCATTAATGTCCGTTAGACGCCAATTGGAATTGTGTTTAGCCTGCCTGGTGCAAGTCTCTTTAGCTGACGCCACTTTGGCGACTTGCGTGTCAGTGATGATGAGGACGACACAACACGGAATGTATGACATTAACTGCGAATGGGTAACGTTGAAAATGTGTACCCATCCGGGATTCGAACCTGGGTCTCCTGCTTTCTAGGCAGTTTCCCTGACCCCTACAGCACTGGGAACATAGCGATCACCACACCTGCACGTAATTACTCAAGCATGCCTCCCGTCAGATACAAATTCTCAACTTTACCCTGCCTACTAGAACTCAAACTCGTAGTTGATGTAAACTGATTCCCGTAAGTGTAAGGTCTTCGGAGTGCCTCTGCACTGAAGAAAGGATCATTCTCCGTCATCTCCATGTTGTATAAGTTATATACGGAGGGTCCTACTCAACTTTTTCACCCCAGATATCTCTGTACCTACAACAGATACTGAAATACGACTTTCACGGTTATGAACATACGGCAGGGGCTTATAAAAATATATACTATGAGACAGTCTAACACGTAAAGAAATATTATTTTCAACCAAAACTTATACTTTTTTTTAAAGGATACGCAATATTATTTCGTAAGCAATCAATAGCATGAAAATTCACAAAAGGAATGGCGTTGGTTGCATCACAATCGATCAATTACATCTGGAGATACTGCGAAGCAAAGTTGATGTTATAATTGCATGGGGCGCGCTGATAACGCGTGTCCAAGACTCGAGGCAAACTCGCGGTTGAGTCTTGAACACGCGCCATCAGCGCACTCCATGCATTTATAACGTCAACTTTGCTTCGCAGTTTCTGCGGATGTAATTGATGGATTGTGATGTAACCCACGGATTCTTTTTGTGATTTTTCATGCTGTTGATTGCTTAAGAAATAATATAGGGTATCCTTTTAAAATATAAGTTTGGGTTCAAAATAATATTTCTTTACGTTTTATACTGTCTCATAGTACCTATTTTCATAAGACCTTGCCGTATGTTGCTAACCGTCAAAGTCGTATTTCAATATCTATTGTAGTTCCAGAGATATCTGGGGTGAAAAACTTGAGTGGGACACCTTGTACATGTGGTGCCTGTTCTTTTAGTCACGTCCGAAATAACCTCACATGTATATAACTTATACATCACCCACTCCCCGAGTGAAGAAAAATCTACGCCCGGACTGAGAATCGAAACCCTGCCCCCTGCATGGTAACCACCACTCTGTCCACTTTTTTATTGTTTTTTCCTTCTTTTTCTTTTTTATTTTCTTTTTTTTAATTATGCAAATTTTTCCTAAGATTTATAATCAGTATTACTTATCTAGTAGGTTAGAGTCAAGTTTCAAATTAAAAAAAAAAAAAAAAAAAAAAAAAAAAAAAAAAAAAAAAAAAATCACATTTCATTCAAGGTAAAATTTTAGGAGATATTGTGAAGAAACAAGGAGGAGCTACTTCTAAATATAACCGTTATTTTAATCTGTGGTTATAGATATACTCTCAGTTTTCAAATGTTTGTTAAGCTTATGGGACATAACTACGGGGTCATCAGTCCCTAAACTTACAAACTACCTACGAACTACCTAACACTAAGGACCGCACAAATATCCATGCCCGAGGGGGGATTCGAACCCCCGACCGTAGTGGCCGTGCAGACCGTGACTGGAGCGCCTCAGTCCCCGCGGCCACCGCGGCCGGCACTCTCAGTTTTGGTAGGGCACAAACACACCTTCAGTAGCAGATGTATATGGCGTGATAAGATGGATGTAGGAAAGTCTCACTAGAGCAAGGAATAGTTCGGTTTGATTCTAGGCAAACGTAAAGTCGAATGGCTTGCAGACCTCGAAGCATAGGTTCAGCCACTAATTGTAAAGGTTTTCCCTATCCGGAGACACCTTTCCTTTTCGAAGTGTGATAACTGTGTCTGGAAGTGTCTATGTTAATTGTAAGCGGCTGTAATGGGCGCGTGTGTAGTGCTGTGTCCTGTTCGTGTTGGAGATGATGGGAGAAGGGAGCGGGTGAAACCTGGACCCAGCACATAGTCTACTCCTCTCGAGAAGCACCAAGGAGGCCGTCCTCTAGACTACGGAGGCCGCCTTGAGTTACTGTAAGAGCCTGCCAGTGTTGGGGATTTTGTGTCCGTTTAAACTTGGCATGCCTCACGCATTACGGATGTGGCCTGTATCGAGGATGAGCCCGCGCTGGCAGGCTGAGGGTCTGGGCACGGAGCGGCCGCCATTAGGCGGCGCTATCGCTTTGGCACGCGGCGAGTCACGCTCGGCTCGTGTCATTAAGACGGCCGGATCCGTATCGCGGCGTGCCCGCGCGTCCGCCCAGTGCGCATGCGCGCCGCCCACGCCACGCGGCCTTAATTGCGGGGTACCTGGCCGGCCCGCGCGGCGCTGACGACCCGCTTTTCTGGGCGTTCCCGACCGCTCAGGCGCCCAGGGGGGCGGGCCCGAGATCCCACCAGGGCGACCTTCACCAGGTACCTCAGACACTCTCGGTTTCCCTCGTGGGAGCAGTCGACCGCGTAAAGCAGGTCACAAACTGCAATGATTCACTTACCGAGGTGGTATCAAAGTCAGCATACAATGAGGCGGTATCTAAGCCCAACAAGTCGTTGGAAGGTAAATTAATTAAACAGTCTTAGTTCCCAATATTTTTTATATATGACCGGTTTCGGCAATATTTTGACATATAATCCACTCTAAATAAAATACAAGAGATACTGAGTTACAAACAGTTTTCAGAACTACAAATGACAAATAAAAAGAGTAGCGTAACCCATTTGGCAGTAGCTGTTTGTCACGATCAGCCGCGTTCCCTCATAGTTAATAAACTGCTGCTGATGTAGTTCTGAGATCTGTTGTATCGCAGTATCCTCTGTATTTGAATTAGAGTGGATTATATCTGGCCGGCCGTGGTGGCTGAGGGGACTGCGGCGCGTCAGTCACAGTCTGCACGGCCACTACGGTCGGGGTTTCGAATCTCCCCTTGGGCATGGATATTTGTGCCGTCCTTAGTGTTAGCTAGTTCGTAATTAGTTTATAAATTTAGGGACTGATGACCCAGTAGTTAAGTCCCATAAGCCAAAAAAGCAAGAGAGAGATTATATCTGAAGATGGCAATAGATTGTTGCCGAAACCTGTCATTAAAAAAATAATATTGCAGTCTTAGACTGTAATTAATTTATCTTTTTTACAGCAGATCGCTGAACTCCCACAACAATGTTTACTAAAATAGTAGACTAGTTGGACATATATTTACAGTCCGTAATTACGAAAGTGCTGACTGTGCAGGATTTTGTCAACGAACTGGAATCGATGGCATTCATGTCCCGCGATCCGTTTGGCCGAATCCTTCACTGCAATGGAACAGAATGTTCTATCCAAGGTGGAATGGACAAGTCTTCTAAGGTGCCTTACTGAGGAGCGCGTGGTTTCTCCCCGTCCTCTTCAAACCTCCTTCGGGCATGGGTGTGTGTGTGTGTGTGTGTGTGTGTGTGTGTGTGTGTGTGTGTGTGTGTGTTTTTTCCTTAGGTTACTTTCCGTAGGTTGTAAGCAAAGGGACTGATATACTTAGTAGTTCATTGCAATTAAGTAAAAAGAAACGTCTGAATATTTTAACAGCATAGTAGTCGCGAAAAATAAACTACCATCACTTCTTGCCAATTTTGTATGTTTATTTAATCGTTTTATGATGAGAGCTTGGTCAAATATATAATTCTAACTGTATACAGTGTAAGAAATGACAAGCAAATTATACATACATGATAAGATGTACAAAGTATTATACTACATTATGTACAAGTTACACGAGTTCTTAGATTTCCAAGCCCAATCCGTTGATCCAGTTGAGCCCTTCATGTGGTGGTCAGGTGGTGCAATGTCATTTACATATCCACCGAAGGCTCGTTTCGGGCATTCACCAGTGATGTGTTTTATTGCTTGCAGGGCAGCTGGACAGTCACACTTGGGAGATGTTGCCTGGCCCCAATTTGTGATGTAGCTATTCAGATTTCGCTTGGCCTGTTGAAACACGTCCACATAATGTGTTCCATTTAATTGACTCTACATGAACAAATGTTGACAAGCTTCCGAATTTTTTAGTCTAGCTAGACACTCCACTCGCAATATGCGAGATACAAGGCATTATATATTGATTTAGTTCTATCTGTATGTAAAATTCTAAATGTCTATATTCTACATGAGGCCCCAAATATCTATTAGTGTGTACTGTGTTGTGCTCCCACTGTCCCTGGCTTCCACAGAATGAATGAAACTTTGTATGTAAGAGAGTTTGGGAAGTGCTAGGCTGCCTCATCTGTTTTGTGTCGTCATTTCTTTCAAACTCTGGGCATTGAATGTCTCTGGGCGGGAAGTAGGTTTGCAAACTGCTGAGTAGAACCCAGTCTTAGCAAAGATTTCTAATGTAGCTTGCTCTTAACTTCCTTGGCTGGGGGTTGGTCAGGTTACCTGCCTGACAAACGGTGACGCTCTCTGAGCTCCCCTCCACTACCCCTCCTCAGTATCGGCTAGGCAGTGGTCAAGAGAGCTATTCACTCGCTTCTTGGTTCCTGGTAGGGTAAGTACCTCTGGGTTTGGTTCTGCTGTGGCCTCGTGGCTCGACTTAGTTCAGGCTCCATAGTCGTACTTACGTCTTTTCGAGAGTTTAATTCTGAGAGTGAGTAGAGAGATTTTGCTTAATTTCCTACAGGATTGTTGATTTTATGTCGATTTTTGCTGGAATCTGATTCCAAGGCTCTGATAGTGTTTCATTAGCATAGTTCTTGCACTTTATAACTTTTAAATCACTTCTTCGCCTGTTTAAATGTGTTCAGTGTCTTTCGCATTCTTATCGTAGTTGAATTCTAATATTTTTGGGGATTTGCGGTGCCTATACTGTTCGTACTTCGTCGACAGAACACATGGACGATATCAGACTAAGCCTACAGCTTTTCCATCAATCAGTGCACATGAGTGGTTAATAATTGTATAGCTAATTTGCTAAGGTGTTTCCTAGTGAGTGTAGCATGATAATTTTCTCTGAAAATTGTCCATTCTAACTTATAATCTGTGTACTTGTCGGCCCGTGTTCCCTGTCGTGGTTATTACCATTAAATATATCTTTTCCCTCTGTGTAGAAAGAACCGTTACACGACATATATCGTGTTTTTAATTTTCATGAAATACAATTATTTCACTTATCTGAATATTTGTGACCGAACTCGGGTATTGTGCTGTAGCGATCTGTAACCTTGCTTATCTAATATATATCATTCCTCTGATCAGAAAGAATGGTTACACGGTATATTTCGCGATCTTATTCTCTTCTAAATTGACTTTGTTAACTTTATGCATATTTTGTGTTCAGACTTAGTAGAGTGCTGTATTGTTCTAACAACCTTAACCTTCTGTAGTTATCTTCTCCCTGTGATAAACGAACGCCAGAGCGACCGTTTTTAGATATTATTTAATGAAATATTGACTTAATGTATAGTTAGAAGTTCTAGGGAAACTTTAACTTCCTTCTGTACACCACACTTTGTGGTCTTAAACCAAGTGCGTTTTTTTCTGATAGTTTGTCATGATCCTAAGCCACTAGCTTGACACGTTATGGAAGCGAAGTACTATTTCATTGTGCGTAAGTGAACCTCCGATCTGCATTCTCCACATTGCTTGGCTGTCACCTTGATGTATTGGTGTCGGGTGCTTGGTAAGTACCTACATGGCTTGGCGTATGAATCTATGTGTGAATGTGCTGCAATTCCTCCGTTCCCTCCTATGAAACGTGATCGTTATTAACCTGTACACAACTTTGCAGGTGGGCAATTTTAGGGCCATGTAATTGTGGATATTTTGAATATTTTGTAAGGTGTGTTTTTTATTGTAATTAAAAAAAAAATTTCTTCCTCCCTTATTGTTCTTCTTTTGAACAATAAATTAATTTGTTAAACTATAATCCTTTTGTGCTAATTTAAATTCTCCCCTCATCATTTATTTTGGATTAATGTGGGGTAATTTGTTCATGTATCTTGTATCTCTGCTCCCTTCTGGAGTAGAGAATATTTGCGTTTCCGTTGTCAACATTTATTTTTTATTTATATCCATGACTGCGGATCGTTATTTAATTGTGTGCAGTTTCCTCTAAAGATTGCAGTAAAGGTAGAACTGTTTGCTTAACTTATAGAATCAGAGTTTTGCTTAAGGGAACTGTATACTTCCGCCGCTGTGTGAATATCACCGTAATTAGATTTTGTGAGCAAGCAGTCAATTGCTAACTTCAGAAACACGCTAGTTAACAATAAAAAAAGAACGCGGGCGAGTTTCTCTGTTCGAATGCGGCTGCCCTCTGGGGCTTTGAAAGCTAAAACTCGCATGAAAGTGTTTTCAACCAGATGACCGTTGAACACTGACGATTCTTCCATTTGGATTTTCAATGCTTCATTGATGTTAAAGTTGGAGACTATTAATATATCGCTATGTATGGGCGACTGGGGGTTCTTCTGATCTTCGTAGGGGAGCAGGTGCAAAAACACTAGGTGCTGCAGCAATATCACATGTCTACTCGGTGGCGGAGTGCCCTGTGTGGAGTAAGAGTACCCATGTGAATAAAATTGAGGTCCAGCTCAATGAAGCATTGAGGACAATAACAGGGACGTTAAAGTCGACACCTCTAGAATGGCTTCATGTCTTTTCAAACATCACTCCACCAGAAATCCGAAGAAAACAGGCAACGATTCAAGAATGGCAAACAAATAATTCATCCAGTCAAGGCAAGAGTACTACCGGTACACCAAGTACTAGATGACTGCTGTCGATATCGCCTTAAATCAAGAGCACCAATATGGGAAGACAGAACACATGTTCAAAGAACTACCTATGACTGACACAAATCCTGGAAAACTAAGTGGAATAATAGTGACATTAACCAACACAACATAGAGGACCCCAGCCAACAACTCCCAGGAATGCAACTTAACCGTAAAATCTGGTGTCAGCTAAATCGTGTGAGAACTGGACATGCGAAAACCAAATCCATGCTGTACAATTGGGATGCCATGAAACTGATGAACAAACATTAAAACATGTAGTGCAAGGTTGCCCATTGTGGTAACTAGAGAGACTTTATCGAGACCAGCCCTGCTGCTTTTGAGTGGCTGTCTCATTTTGACATAACTTTTTAGTGAATTGTGTTTGCCATTGTATTTCAGCTTTGCTCTCATTTAATAATCACTGATGTTTGTTTTGTTTATATTATTATGTTTATATGTATTTCCATTTATATCTTATGTTATTTAAATTTATGATGTCAATACCGCACTTGCACTTGTAAAGACATACGTTAAATAAATAAACGGATTCTTTTAATGATCATATGGACGACTTCAGAATTCGCATTGTTAGAGGTCAAGTGCCAATTTTATCTAGATCATTTTTCGTTTGCTTCTCGTATTGTGGTGATTTCACTAACCGATAATCATCCGCGAAAGCTACTCAGATTATCTCCTAAATTATTTATAAAATTAAGGAATAGTAGAGGCCCTATAACACTTCTCTGGGGAACGCCAGATGTCACTTATGTTCTACTCGACCACTTACCGTCAGTTACAACGTACTGTGTCCTTTCTGACAGGAAATAACGAATCTAATCGCACAACTGTGGCGATATTCCATAAGCACGCAAATTGATTATAAGAAGCTGTGATATTCAGTGCCAAAAGCTTCCTGGAAATCTAAAAATACGGGGCTATTCAAAAGAAGGAACAGATTTCAAAGCTTTATATCTTCCAAACTACAAAAGACAGAACCAAAATTCCAATGTTCCTCAACAGACAACAGTACAAAGTTTGAACATGAAACAGATTTACTGAAGACTAATGTCTGCTGTGTCATATCTCTTAGCGAAGTATATGAGCCTTTCCTGTTCATGGAGCCAACTGTGACAGGACTAACCTATCAAAAAATGGGTCAAAACTGATTCTTTCCTCAATCTGAAGTGGATTCAGATGACTTCATCTTTATGCAAGACGATTCCACGTCTCATTTCTGTAGCAACACCCAACATTATCTGAATGACACCATTCCAGGATGTTGGATTGGATGAGGTGCAGCAGATCACCTTCATCAGCTATGGTCGCCCACGTTTCCGGACCTCACACCTTACGTAAAAGACAGTGTTTCTAATCTCAATGTAGCCGGACACTTTTAAAAGTCTGGTACATCAAATTGTTGAGGCTGTGAATTTGATAACGAGAAACCAGCAGCTCCTTGTGCGGCGAGCAATGAGCCACTGTTTCAATATTTGTCGTGTAACACATGCTGCTCATATTGAATGTTTCATAGTTTTAGTACAATTAATTTTTAATTCGGTTCCTTAACTTTGAATAGCCCCGCATTTGGCATCCCTTGTCGATAGCATTCATGACATCATGAGTAAAGAGCTAGCTGTGTTTGGCCAGAACGATACCTCCTGAATCCGTGTTGACTCTGGGGCAATAGGTCGTTTTCTTCGAGGTAATTCAAAAAATTTGAGGAAAGTATATGTTCTAAAATCCTGCTGCAAGTCGACGTCAATGATATAGTTTTTAAAGTGAGAATAACAGTCAAGTTCGCAAAAGGTTTTAACAATTTATTCGATAAGGTGACCGGTTTCAATCTCTTCTGACACCATCATCAGACCGAGTCGTCTCGCTGTGGATCAACATCGGTATGATGATGGTCTCAGAAGAGATCGACACCGGTTACCCTATCAAATAGATTGTTAAAACTTTTTGTGAATTGACTGTGTTGTGTGTGTTATGGTTTTCAGTCCGCAGACTGGTTTCATGCAGCTCTCCACGCTGCCCTGTCCTGTGGAAACCCCTTCATCTGAGAATACCAACGGCAAAATACATCCTTTTGAATTTGCTTAATGTATTCGTCTCTCGGTCTCTCTCTACGATTTTTACCCCATACACTTCCTTCTAAGGATAAGGTGACGATTTCTTGACATCTCAAATTGTGTCCCACCAATCTATCCCTTCTCTTAGCCAGGATATGCCAGAAACTCCTTTTCTGTCGAGCACCCCCTCATTAGTTACGTGATCTAATTTTCATCATTCGTCTGTAGCACCACATGACAAAAGCTTCTATCATCTTTTTGTCTGAACTCCTTATCGTCCACTTTTCACTCCCATACAATGCTAAACTCCAGTCAAATGCTTCCAGAAAGCACTTCCTAACTTCTAAACTAATTTTGGATGTCAACAAATTTCGCTTCTTCAGAAACGCTTTTCTTCCCATAGCCATTTTGCATTTTATATCTCCTTTACTTCGGCCTTCAGACGTTATCTAGCTTCCTAAATAACAAAACTCATATACTACTTTTATTGTGTCATTACGTAATTTAATTCCTTCAGCGTCGCCTGATTTTCTGACACCACACTCCATTACCTCTTTTTTTAACTCTTGTTAATGTTCATCTTATGCCTTCCTTTCAAGACACTGTCCCTTCCATTCAATTGCTCCTCCAGGTCTTTTGCTGTCTCTGATAGAATTACAGTGTCGAGAGCAAACCACAAGTCTTATATTACCTCTGTCTGGACTTTAATTTCCTTTCCAAATTTCTCCTTGCATTCTTTCACAGCTTGCTCAATGTACAGACTGAACAACATTGGGGAAAGGCTACAACCCTGCTTTAGTCCCTTCCCAACCACTGTGACCCCTTTCATGACCTTCGACTCTAATAATTAGTGTCTGGGTTTACTTAAATCATTTAATGCTCTGTCAAATTCTTCTCGCAATACAGTATCTCCTACCTCATCCTCCTCTATTTCTTCTTCCATTTCTAAAATACTGCCAACAAGTTTATTTCCTTTGTTCAGGCCTTCTATATATTCCTTCAATATTTCAGCTTTCCCTTCTTTACTTAGTACTGGTTTTCCATCTGAGGTATTGTTATTCATAGCGCTACTTTTCTTGTCTCCAAATGTCTCTTTTATTTTCCTGTAGGCAATATCTATCTATCTATCTTTCCCCTAGTTATACATTCTTTTACTGTCTTGCATTTCTCCTCAAGCCACTCCTGCTTAGCCAGTCTGCATTTCCTGTCAACTTTTTCTCCATTATTATGTTTTTTGTACTGTTATTCTGCTTTTTTAAAACATCTAGCAGTTTGCTGTTTTTCAAATAAGAAAGTACGTTTTCGAAACTTATTTCAATAAAATAGGTAAAGCAGTCAACAATCCGAAGATTGTTTTGAACATCGCATTGTTTCACTAGGCTTGGTGCTGATTGTAGGTGGTATGCCGTTGCTTTCCTCCGGCCTCGAAATGACTTCCCAGCCAGTTATAGGGGAACCAGGGTTCTACTCGATATTTTTCCCATCCGAAATACCGTCAGAGGTGAAGGAAGTGGGAAGTAACAGATAAAAATCCCAGCCCCTGGTGACGATCGAATCCGCAACCTTTGGATTGATAATCAGGCACCCTACCACTGTGCTTCCGAGCCGCACTATAAGCCAGAAATTCTGCGGATCACTCCTATTGGTTTCTTGAGTACTGGAGTGACCTGCGCGCGGCTGTTCCCTCCCTCGGCCAGCTCGGCTGCGGCCGGCAGGTGTCTGCAGCCGTGGTCCGGTCCGCCGCTCTCCGCTCGCCGGCCGCTTCCCACGGCGCGTCGCCGCCGCTTGTCACGGCGCGGCCGCGGCCGCCCCGCCCCCGGCCTGCCGTGATAACCCGGCCAGTCTCTACCTGTGCGCCGCCGCCACCACAGCAATAAAACAAGCGCAGCGCGGCCAGGCCTGACTGCCGGCGCCGCCCACTCCAGGCGCTGCCCGCTCCCAGAGCAGCCGCAGCCACGGCTGAGCACGCAGCGCTCAATAAAACCACGGCTAAATTACGAGCCTCCCACCTGCTGCACCAAGCCACACGTAAATTAGCTTACCATTAATAACACGACATTCCACAGCTGCGGCCAAAGTCAACTGGACAACATCAGACACTACATTTTTTGAGCCTTCTTGTCTTCCCATTTATAAAAATGTAGCTCATAAAGTATGATAACGTTACCGAGTGTACAATATCTACACTGGTCAAAACAATTAGGGGATATTATTTTATCCAGATGTTCAAATTTTTGTAGAGCTAATGGGACTTAACCACGGGAGTCATCAGTCCCTAAACCTAAGAAACTACTTATGAACTACCTTATACTAAAGACGGCACAAACATCCATGCCCGAGGGGGGATTCGAACCCCCGACCGCAGCGGCCGTGCAAACCGTGACTGACACGCCGCAGACCGCTCGGCAACCGCGGCCGGCTATTATTTTTTCCATTACTTTTTGCTTAGAAAACACCGCAGCTGTATTGAACTAACGTCCTCCCGAAAGCGAGTCCAGTTTCTTAAGACGGCGCCACTTCCCTTGGTCAGTCACGTTTGGTTCTCGGAAAAAAAGGTTGCTGAAATGCCTCCGTGTTGGCTCTAAGCTCTGTAATCTTTGCCTCATAATCTTTTCGTGAAATGTTTGTAGGTGGATCCAAAATATTACTGTTGTTGACTCTTCAAGAAACGGATGTTCTCGGAACTTTCGCAGAAGCACAAAGCGCGATACAAAACATTTACCTTACAGCGTCTGTCATCGGAGTTCGCCGATCGACATGGTGATATCCATTCTATTTTCTCTATTTCTTCTATCAATATATAATATGCATCATTCACTCATAAACAACACTCGAACGTCGGCCGAATATGTGTTATATAACTTAATTCGTTGACTGACTACACTTCCTGAGCATCCTTCCAGTGAATCTCAGTCTGGAATCTGTCTTAGCCATACTTAATGTTATTTCAAATTGCTACTTGTGCCTACTCTTAGAAAAAGAGTAATTTATGCAAGTAGCAGCGTCCAGTGGTTGTCGTGCTATTGCGTAATAATATAATAATAGTTACTTATCTTTATGCATTTGCAATGCGTTCCAATTTTCTATGAGATCATATATCCCTATCTCCCTTGGGCACACCATAACTTAATATCGGCTTAACCGAATACGCTGTCTTGTAATTCAGAGGAGACGGACTTATGTAATTAAATCTGCTGGAAAATTTGAGAAAAATAAGTGCATTTGTGAACGTTCCCGTGTGTTTCTACAGCATATGGATCTACAGTCCAGATTTTGATTAAATTTTGTACACAAAACAAGAGGAATATCACCATCTACATGAAATTTCATTCGGTGCGTGGTAGGGTGTACGATCTTTGCCAATAAACATACATTTGCCTCATTTTGATGATTTTTTTCACAGTTTACCTTTAAACCAAAAGGAAGGTCTCTGATCACATCACTTTTCTTATATATGTTGTTGTGGTCTTCGGTCTGGAGACTGGTTTGATGCATCTCTCCACCCTACTCTATCCTGAGCAAGCCTCTTCATCTCCTCATACGAACGGCACCCTACTTCCATTTGAATCTGCTTACTGTATTTATCTCTTGATCTCCCTCTGCGACTTTTACCCCGCACACTTCCCTCTAATCCTAAATTCACGATTCCTTGATGACTAAGAATGTGTCCTACCAATCGATATCTTCTTTTAGTCAAAGTATGTCAGAAATTTTTTTTTCTCCCCAATTCTGCTCAGTACCCAGCTAATCTACAGCAATGTTCTGTAACACCATATTTCAAAAGCCTCTATCCTCTTCCTGTCCGCACTGTTTATCGTCTATGTTTCTCTCCCATACAAGGCAACAGTACACACAAATGCCTTCAGAAGGGACTTCCTTAGGCTCAAATTAATATTGGATGTTAACAAATTTATCTTTTTCAAAACCAGTTTTCTTCCCATTGCCATTCTGCATTTTATATCCTCTGTACTGCGACCGTCGTGTGTTATTTTACTGACATCATCTTCCACCTTAAATGTTTCGTTCCTTCAGCATCGCTTGAATTTTTTAGACTGCATTCCATTATTCTTGTTTTGCTCTTGTTAATGTTCATCTTATATGTGCCTTTGAACACACTGTCCATTCCGTTCAGATGCTCTTCCAGGTCCTTTGCTGTCTCTGACAGAATTACAATATCATCGGCAAAAAACGATGTTTTTATTTCTTCACCCTGAACTTTAATTCCTTCTCCAAATTTCTCCTTACTTTTCTTTATATGTTAATCAGTGTACATACTGAATATCATCGGAGAAAGGCTACAACCCTGTCTTACCTCCTTCCCAACCTCTGCACTGTTAATGCCCTTCATAACTGATAACTGGTTTTTGTACAAGATGTAAATAACCTTCCGTTCCCAATATTTTACTTCTGCTGATTTCAAGATCTGAAAGAGTCTATTCCAATCAACACTGAGCCGTGCCGACTCGATTTGGTTGTATTGGCGCCAGTTACCCGTCGCGCACATATCGATATTTCTGCGGCGTGCCTAGTTTCGCTTGTCAGGTGTCTCTCGAACGGCGCCAGTCGCCGCGTATATCTGGGGCTCCGCGCGCAAGACTAGGTGACTTGAAGTGCGCAGAACGGAGTTGGCAGTTCTTGCCGGCGAGGAAACAGCGAGTGGGTCTGCAACCGCGAGGAGACCGCGGCTTGCTGGTTTAGTGGAGTCACCACCGACAAGTGTACGTTGTTCCGGCGACCGTATTGACAACGTTTCTGTGCGGGCCGAAATAGGTTACCACGAGGAGATCCTTTGAAAACAATCGACGTCGGGTTCCGGTGCGCCAGTTATAGTATTTCTCCGAGTGTACCTCTCTTCATCTTGCCTAATGGACATCCGACTAGTTTTCATCATCAGAAGACCCAGTTGGTTATTTGTGTTATTCCACGGCAGTGTGGCGTCGATTACTTTGAGTATTTTTTTTTATCATCTTGATGTGTGCATTCCCACTCCTTCTAGTGTACAGTCAGGTACTGTTTCCCTGCTGCCGGTTAATGATAAGACTCGGTTGTGGTGTCGATTGTTCGGTTTGTTCCATCTTTCATTTGATGATTTGGTTTTGGTATATGTGTGTTCGTCGGTTTGACTAGTCCTCGTAATCGAACACCAGCGGTTAAGTTGGTCTAATGTCCGTGTGCTATATTTATGGTTGATCATGAAATTTGCGTTTCCGTTTTCGACCCGTCTGTACTAATCTTCTTGAATTATATATTTGAACTCTGCCTTACTTACATTGCTAAGTGAGTCTGGGGTCTTCATTTGACGAGTGGCCATTTGTTACTCCGTTGTCCTTCCTGGGAAGCAAGCATTCTATATTGGTAGGGCCTATTCCTTCCGCGAGGAGCTACTGCCGCCCGTGGATGTATTTGTGCGGTTTACCTTCTGATTACAGATTATTCCTTTCCTTTATTTCCTTCTGTTCGTAGCCGTGGTCATTAACCGACATAAGTTTATCTATTGCTGCTATTCTTGTTGCAAAAATATTTGCTAATGGTAAACCTGTCAAGCTTATTCCTGGCATACTCTTGACTGTTTGTCTGAATTAATCAGTTTATTTTCATTGATTGATTGGAGTTTTACTCTTGTAAGTTTTGAATTGTGCCTTATTTTAAATTGTTTATCTGCGGAGTAACCAAAAACGTTACGGCAACCGGTTTAACTGTTTTCGTGAACTGTTAGTTACTATGTTTGCACCTTTGAGTTTAGCCGTTATATTCATGAGCTTGTCTAAGTGCACGTTATTGTTAATAACCTTATCATGAATTGAATTCAGTAATAGAACCTGATGTTTCTTGAAATTCAATGTTAAATGTGGCTGTTTCCTTGGCGCCATTACTGCCTTAGGTCACACCAGCCAAGTACACTGATAACTTGTTCTATTTGTTAAATACATAATCGGGGCATTATTGATCAAGCTTATTTCTGTTAGGACTTGGCTGCTTGCCCAAATTAACTTGTTAATGTTATCTGATTAGTTAGAGTCTCATTCCCTCTGAAAATCCTTTTGAGTCCTTTTTTACCGTGTATTTGTGGTTTCTCAAGGTGTTTGACAACCGGTTTAACTATTGTCGTGGGCTTGCCCTTACTCAAATCTGTTGTCATATTAGGTGTCGTATTTATGGGACATTGGTTAAGTACGCATTTGTTAATAACTTGGAGGTAGATTTGTTTAAAATAAAGATTTTGTAATCACAAGCAATAATTATCTCTGACACCAGTCTTTCCATCCCCCCCCCCCCTCCAATTTCTCCTAAATCCAAACTGATCTTCCCTGAGGTCGGCTTCTATCAGTTTTTCCATCCTTCTGCAAATAATTAGTGTTAAAATTTTTCAACCATGACTTATTAAACTGATGATTCTGTAATTTCCAAATCTTTCTGCGCCTCCTCTCTTTGGAATGGGGATTATTGCATTTTTTTTTCTTAAAGTCTGAGGGTATTTTTCCCTGTCTCATACATCTTAAGCATCAGGTGGATTGGAGACTTTAGTATTTCTGAGAGTATGTCGTCCTCTCCATGGGCCTTGTTTTGTCTTAGGTTCTTAAGTGCTCTGTCAAAGTGTCTCCTATTTCATCTTCATCTAATTCCTCTTACCTTCCTGTCTCTGAGTTCATTTCCTTCGTAGAGGCCCTCTATATACTCTTTCCACCTTTCAGCTTTCCCTTCTTTGTGGAGAACTGGTTTTTCATCTGAGCTCTTTATATTAACACAGCTGCTTTTCTTATCTCAAAATGTCTCTTTTATTGTCCTGTATGTGGTATCTCTTTTCCCTTATTTAAACATTCTTCCACTGACTTGCATTTGTCTTCGAGCCAATCCTGCGCAGCTGTTTTGCACTTCCTGTCAATCTCCTTTCTTAGTCGTCTGTACTCCATTTTACTTGTTGCATTTACTGCATATTTATATTATCTCCTTTCGTCAATTAAATTTAGTATTTCCTTTGATATTCAAGGTTTGTTTCGTAGGTCTTGCCTTTCTACCTATTTTGTCCTCAGCTTACTTCACTATTTCATCTCTCAGTACTACCCATTCTTCTTCTACTGTCGTATTTCTCCCTGTTTCTATCAATTGTTGCCTAATCATGCCTATGAAATTCTCAATAACTTCAGGTTCCTTCCATTTATCCAGGTCCCATCTCCTCATTTGCCTATCTTTCAGCAGTTTTATCAGTTTCAACCTACAGTTCATAACCAGTAAGATATGGTCAGTCTATATCTGTCCATGAATATCATTATAAAATCTATCTGGTACTTTGCGGTGTCTCCTGGTCTCTTCCAAGCATACAACCATCTTTCGTGTTTCTTATACCAAGTGTTTGTTATGATTAAATTATGTTCCATGCAAAATTCTACCTGACGGCTTCCTCTTTCATTCCTTTTTCCCAGTCAATATTCACCTACTATTTTTCTTCCCTTCCTTTTCCTACTATCGAATTCCAATCTCTCATCACAATTAAGTTTTCCCTCTCCCTTAATTGTCTGACAAATTTCCTTTACCTCCTCATGCATTTCTTCGATCTCCTCATCGTCAGCAGACCCAGGTGGCATATAAACTTATACTATCGAGGTCGATGTTGACTTCGTATCTATCTTACCTACTATAATGCGATCACCTCGCTGCTCATAGTAGTTTACCCGCATTCCTAATTTCTTATTCATTATTATCAGACCTATATTTTAATTGTTTTAATGTAATCACCTCTGTTTTTAAGATCATTGTTTTTGGTACAGAAATCAGGAATGAAGAAACAAAGGGGCTTGGTAGTGCTGAAAATAAATGAAAAATAAATTTGAGATTCTCTCATCACGGACATTGCAGTGGCCGGTGGTCTGCTTAGCGACGTCAATGCTACGAGCGAGCACTGCTGTATGAAACAACCGCAGATATCAATTTTGAACGTACGTGGAACATACCAGAAAGAAAACTGAGGCACAATTTCGAGTTAATGTACCATGGCAGCAGACGACCGACACGATTTCTTTTGCATGACATTGTCTGCAGCAACTCTCTGGGAGGGGGTCATGTAGTTTGGGCGCTAGACGACTGGAAAACGGCTTGCTCACATGAACCCCCATTTCAGTTGGTGTAAGATGGTGATATGGTTCGAAAGCTGCCCAAACTCGCCGAAAACCCGGACTAAAGTTGTCATGAAGGCACCGTCTAAGCTAGTGGTAGCTCCATAATGGAAATGGACCTCTAGTCGCCGCATCGGAGTGACCGGCCGCATTGAGGCGCTATGCTCCGATGCACGAGGCCGTGCCCCGTCGGATGTTCGAATCCTTTCTCGGGCATGGATGTTTGTGTTGTCTTTAGTATAAGTTAGTTAATAAGTAGTTTGTAAGTTTAGGGACTGATGACCCCACAGTTCAGTCCCATAAGCTTAATAAACATCTAGTCCAAATATGTTATGCTTGCCTACTTGAAGACAATTTTATTCATGTTCCCTACAATGATCAAATTTTTATGGATGAAAATAAGACATGTCAACAGATCTCAAGCGTTCGCGATTGGTTTGAAAAAAATTTTAGACAATTCCAGGGAATGATTTGGACACCCAGATCACCGAATATGTATCCAACAGAATATTTCTGGACATTACCCGGGGGTGAATAAACACTTTCGCAGTTATGGACTCCCTAAATGGGACTCCCAGCGATTTATTGAGCCCTTGGCAATGTCGTGTCACTGAACTTCCCGAAGCAAAAGTAGGGTCAATACGAATATTAGTAGATACTCATAACTTTTCCCACCTCATGACACTATAGTCTTTAATGGCCAGTCAAATCAAAATGAGACTGACGAATAAAAAGTTTGTAAACTATTTATTATTTTAAAGTAATTGCTGTAACTGCAGCTACATACATTGCACTACGAAACAAGATGACGAATGCCGTCATGGAAAAATATTTCAGCTTACCTACGACATCGTGCATCTCTTCGGCCTAAGTAAATCGATGGCGCATCAGTTTGCTAAGAGCTACAAAAAATAAATGCAAACAGCGTAGGAAGATTACGTGACTGGATGGAGGATGCGCACGGGGTTCACAGAGAAACCAAGGCAACATTCTGATTTGGGATAATATTTTACAATCTGTAATATTACCTGGACTAAGAAAGGCTCTGTTAAAAGACGATTCGACGAAGTCGTAGGTTTGTGTTGCACAAGTCGTCCTTATGTCAGTAGCTAAGACCGATGTTCATGAAGAACCGCACTGCACTCGAGTACGGTGGTATGTTGGTTACGAAATAATGGAACTTTCGAACAAGGTTTCGAACACGCTGTTTGTGATGGTCACGGCAGGCATTTCGTCGTAATTTTCATACAAACCAATGACAGTGGTCGTTTGACGCGGCGATACAAACTTAGTCAGATGTCGCCTTTGGTAGTACTGTTGTGCAGGTCAACGTCTTCGATTAATTACGTGGCTATTGCTCATTAATTACTTGCATCGACTGCGCCGGCGTGGTTCATTGACATAAATGAGTAATAGACGAGATACAGATTAATGTTACTCCACCAGAGATAGCACTCACATTAATCATAATATTACATACAGGCGTGTTTAGGATGAAGGGAATTACGTGGATCCTCTTTGTAAAATTGATATTAGATCCTCTTCAGAGTTGAATATTCTAAGAGAAACAGTTTACTGATACAGCACGTCATAGGTAACAAGGGATATTCGATAAATGTTGCATTTACACATAGAATCAGTCAGAAATCAAAACTGCCATTACAGCTCTGATGCTACTTCGTGAAATGTTATTGTTAAGAACTCCTTTAGAAGATAAGGTGGAGTACTAATTTATAAATATCATAGAACTCCGTAATTGACTCAAACTGGCCATTGATAACAAGAGAGAAAAATTACGTCTGATTACCGAATGCTTGACGCATGGCCGTGTTATCTCTGCCTCCATTATATTCGTTGTGCTTGAGAGCAATTAGAGGAACAACTAACTACTCCTGGATATTGCTGTGCACGAAGAATTCACCTGCGGACTGCAGTGGGTATTGTGCTGTTGAAGAAGACGTTTGATCCGTCTTCTTCAGCGTCGCTCGCATCTCGTCTTCAGCAACAAGAGCCGTTGGCCGTTTTCAGCATTTGTTCAGGGAGTTCACCGAATCGACTTCTTTCATGCTGACAGTCTGCTTTGTTACCATGCGAACACTGATCTGAAACTCTAATCCTCGAATGAAAGAAAATCTTGTGGTATCCAGAAGAAGCCTGTGATTGGCATCCAGCGAACAGGCCACCAGAAATCTGTATGAAAAGTTATATTAGCAGTACCAGTGCCGATACATAGAGTAGATGTCATCTCACTTCCAATATTTTTGGAAATTCATCAGAATGGTCATCCAGCCCTCTTTACTTCTATAAAACGACGCCACTTACATATTTACACTTACGTGCTCCTGATATATTAAAGTAATATTTTCGAACCTGCAATGGTATTGGAGACATCAGAATATACTTTTAACACATCACATAGGAATGTTTTTCATCTTAATACGTCTCTCGTCTTATGTCTGCAGAGCGATTCTTTAAATAAATGGTTCCACTTCCTTACACCAGAGCACCGTGTAACTCTACGTTATGACTTTACATTTTCCATTTTTCATTCTCTGTTTCAGAATAATCAGTTTCCACGAAATCCTCTCTATTACTTAATATAATAATTTTTTAAATACCTGAGGCACACAAACAAAATTTATAAAATCTATCAAAGTACATTCATTGCGTTCTATAGTTATTTATAAATCTATCAAAGTGCTCAATTCCATTTCGTTGTATATATATATATATATATATATATATATATATATATATATATATATATATATATATATATATATATAATTGTTAACATTTGTGGTTGCTTTAATATTATACAGAATGCCTTAACTTGTTCAGATTATTTTGTAATTAGGGCAACAACAGCTTAAACAACATATTTTTACAGAAATTTTTAGGGCCTAGTCTGAACAGAACTGATGCGGCACGAATGAATTTTCACTTATTTTACTGAAAGAAAGAAATAAAAATAAAAAAAAAAAAATTAATAGTATTTTAAGCTCCTATTTAAAGATTTATGAAACCTGCTTTCATTTTTAAATGAGAAAATTTCTTCTGTTGCGTTATAAATATTCTTCGAAGAGGACTTTAGTAATATAAGGTCTGTCGAACATAATCAAATAGCAATAAGATAAGATCACAATCAACCTCTTATCCGTTGTTTAGAGAGGAGTTCATTCAGTCCAGGATAGTATTATGGGATGTACCTACTAAACTTTCTGAGCACTTGATATGATATCCATAATAATAAATTATGCACATCTTGAATTACGTGAGGCTTGATGAAAGGAAATTAAATTGTATGGCACCACTAACTGGGAACCCATCAGTATGGTGTTCGGGAGGTTGTTGCAAGAGCTTTCAAATAAGACGCCACTTCAACGACTTGGGCGTAATTGACTTACGGTACTATTCCTTCCGTGGAAAGAGGTCCAACCCAAGTGTCAATGCACCAGGAAAGACGACGACGCTTTTGATACAAACCTCTCTTACTCCTTTCCCAACCACTACCACACTTTCATGCCATTCGACTCTAATAATTGTTGTCTGGTTTCTGTACAGGTTGAATATAACTCAAATGACGCAGGCGTCTGAAAAATAAGGTTTACAGCAAGTGCAGTCTGGACAAGCAGGAGTGGCTTGAGGAGAAATGCAAGACTGTAGAAGAATGTATAACTAGGGGAAAGATAGATACCGCCTAGAGGAAAATAAAGAAGACCTTCAAATGTTCAAATTTTTGTAAAGCTTATGGGACTGACTGAGGGGTCATTAATCCCTAAACTTACAAAATACTTATGAACTAACTTACACTGAAGACAATACAAACATCCATGCCTGAGGGAGGATTTGAAACACCGACGCGGGAGGCTGCGCTATCCGCAACTTGGCGCTCATGACCGCTCGGCTACTTCCGCGCGGCTAAGGAGACATTTGGAGTCACGAAGAGGTATGAGTATCAAGAACTCAGATGGATAACCAATACTAAGCATAGAAGGGAAAACTGAAAGGTGGAAGAAATATTTAGAGGGCATATACAAAGGAAATAAATTTGAAGGCAGTATTCTAGAAATAGAAGACGAAGTAGAGGAAAATGAAGTAGGTGATACAATACTGCTAGAATTTGACAGAGCACTGAAAGATTTGAGTAGAAACAATAGCCTTGGAGTAGATGATGTTCCATCTGAAATGCTATTATCGTTAGGAGGGCCAGTCATGAAGAAATTTTTCTACCTGGTATACAAGATATCTGAGACAGTAAAATACCCTTCCAAAAGAATATATGGTATCAGTTTTTAAGAAAGCAAGTGCAGACAAATGTGAACACTAGAGAACTATCTGTTTAAGAAATCATGGTTGCAAAATATTAACAGGAATTATTGACAGACGAATGGAAAGACGAGAGGCAATACTCACATTACGAATTACAAGTTAGGTTAAGGAAAGGGAAACCGACGTTTTTAGCATTTGTCGATCTGGAGAATGCTTTTGACAATGTCTAATGCAACACTCTTTCAAATTCTGAAGGTGCCAGAGGTAAGACATAGGGAGCGAAGAGTTATATTCAACCTGTACAGAAACCAGACAACAATTATTAGAGTCGAATGGCATGAAAGTGTGGTAGTGGTTGGGAAAGGAGTAAGAGAGGTTTGTAGCCTTTCTCAAATGTTGTTCAGTTTGTACAATGAGCAAGCTGTGAAAGAATACACAGAGTTTTTGGAGAGGGAATTAAAGTCCATGGAGAAGGAATAATAACATGCGGTTTGCTGATGACTTAGTAATTCTGTCAGATACAGCAAAAGACCTGGAGGAGCAATAAAATGGAATGGACAGTGTCTTGAAAGGGAAATATAAGATTAAAATTAAAATTGTTGTTGTTGTGGTCTTCTGTCCGGAGACTGGTTTGATACAGCTCTCCACCCTACTCTATCATGAGCAAGTCTCTTCATCTCCTCATAAGAACGGCAACCTATATCAATTTGAATTTGCTTACCATATTCAACTCTTCGCCTCCCTATGCGATTTTTACCTCACACACATCCCTCAAAAGCTATGTTCACAATTCCTTGATGTCTAAGAATGTGTCCTGCCAATCGATCCCTTCTTTTAGTCAAGTTATACCAGAAATTCCTTTTCTCCTCAATTCTGTTCAGTACCACCTCATTAGTTATGCGAGCTACCCACCTAATCTTCAGCATTCTTCTGTAACACCACATTTCAAAAGCCTGTATCCTGTTCCTGTCCGCACTATTTATTGTCCAGGTTTTACTCCCATACAAGGCAACACTCCACACAAATGCCTTCAGAAACGACTTCCTTATGCTTTAATTAATATTCGACGTTAACAAATTTCTCTTCTTCAAAAACGCTTTTCTTCCAGTTGCCATTCTGCATTTTATATATTCTGTACTGCGACCATCATATGTTATTTTACTGCCCAAGTAACAAAACTCATTTACCACTTTTATTGATTCTCTACCTAATTTAATTCCTTCAGCATAGCCTGATTTTCCAAGACTGCATACAAGTACCCTTGTCGTGTTCTTGTTAATGTTCATCTTATATGCTCCTTTCAACACTGAGTCCATTCCGTTCAATTGCTCCTCCAGGTCCTTTGCTGTCTCTGATATAATTACAATGTCAACAGCAAAACGCAAGGTTTTTATTTTTTCACCTTGAACTTTAATTTCTTCTCCATATTTCTCCTTGATTTCCTTTATACCTTGCTCAATGTACAAATTAAATAACACTGGAGGAAGGCTACAACCCTGCATTACACCCTTCCCAGTCTCTGCATCTCTTCTATGCCCTCCAACTCTGATAACTGCCGTCTGGTTTCTGAACAAGTTGTAAATAACCTTCCGTTCCTATATTTTATTCCTGCTGATTACAGAATTTGAAAAAGTGTATTCCACTTAACATTGTCAAAAGCTTTCTCCAAATCCACAAAAGCTAGAAATGTAGGTTTGCATTTCCGTAATCTATCTTCTCAGATAAGCCGTAAAATTAAAATTAACAAGAGGAAAACGAGGGTAATTGGATGTAGTGTCAGAAAATTAGGCAATGCTGAAGGAATTAGAATAGGTAATGACACAATAAAAGTAGTAGATGAGTTTTGTTATTTGGGTAGCAAAATAATTTCTGATGACCGAAGTAAAGAAGATATAAAATGCAGAATGGTTATGGATAGTAAAGCGTTTCTGAAAAGGCGAAATTTGTTGACATACAAAATAAGTTTTGAATGTTAGGAAGTCCTTTCTGAAAGCATTTGCCTGGAATGTAGAATTGTATGGGAGTTCAGACAAAAAAATGATAAAAGCGATCACGACCACATTCTCACACGTGAGCCACCACCTTCAGTCGGCTGCAGTGGCGTATATAGGAGGGAAGGACAGAGGCTGTAACATCCCACCCAAAAAAAAAAAAAAAAAATAAATAAATAAATAAATAAAAATAAAATAAAATTAAAAAAATCTGAAGGGAAAAGTAAGTACCTTATCTGAATTAATTTATTGAATGAAGCGTGAAGGACTCGCCGTGTTAGAGAGTCATACTTCCCTGTATTGGTGACGAATGACGAACGGGTATTGTTATTGGTGTCAAGTTTGTGCACGTTAAATATATTTGTGTGTGTTTCGATTATAATTTTATGTCAACGGTAAGAATTTTGATCTCAATAAAGTAAGTGGGCCTTCAGCGTAAATTATCATCTGTTGTCCTCATTGGTTGTCTATTTAACATTACTTATCTTACACTAATATTGCTTCCGCCCCGAAAATACACACTACTGGCCATTAAAATTGCTACACCAAGAAGAAATGCAGATGATAAATGGGTATTTATTGGACGAATATATTATACTAGAACTGACATGTGAATACATTTTCCTGCAATTTGGGTACATAGATCCTGAGAAATCAGTACCCAGAAAAACCACCTCTGGCCGTAATAACGGCCTTGATACGCCTCGAAATGGAGTCAAACAGAGATTGGATGGCATGTACAGCAGGTACAGATGCCCATAAAGCTTCAACACGACACCACAGTTCATCTAGAGTAGTGACTGGCGTATTGTGACGAGCCAGTTGCTCGGCTACCACTGACCAGACGTTTTCAATTGGTGAGAGATCTGGAGAATGTGCTGTCCAGAGCAGCAGTAGAACATTTTCCGTATCCAGAGAGGCCCGTACAGGACCTGCAACATGGGGTCGCGCATTATCCTGCTGAAATGTAGGATTTCGCAGGGATTGAATGAATGGTAGAGCCACGGGTCGTAACTCATCAGAAATGTTACGACCACTGTTCAAAGAGCAGTCGATGCAAACAAGAGCTGACCGAGACGTGTAACCAATGGCATCACATATCATCACGCCGTGTGATACGCCGCTATGGCGATGACGAATACCCGCTTCCAATGTACGTTCACCGCGATGTCGCCAAACACGGATGCGACCATCATGATGCTGTAAACAGAACTTGGATTCATCCGAAAAAATGACGTTTTGCCATTCGTGCACCCAGGTTCGTCTTTGCGTACACCTACGCAGGCGCTCCTGTCTGTGATGCATCGTCAAGGGTAACCGCAGCCATGGTCTCTGAGCTGTTAGTCCATGCTGCTGCTAACGTCGTCGGACCGTTCGTGCAGATGGTTGTTGTCTTGCAAACGTCCCCATCTGTTGACTCAGGGATCAAGTCGTGGCTGCACGATCCTTTAAATCCATGCGGATAAGATGCCTGTTATCTCGACTGCTGGTCATACCAAGCCATTGGGATCCAGCACGGCGTTCCGTATTGCCCTCCTGAACCCACCGATTCCATATTCTGCTAACAGTCATTGGATCGAGACCTACGCTAGCAGCAATGTCGCGATACGATAAACCGCAATCACGACAGGCTACAATCTGACCTTTATCAAAGTCGGAAACGTGATGGTACGCATTTGTCCTCCTTACACGAGGCATCACAACAACGTTTCACCAGGCAACGCCGGTCAACTGCTGTTTGTGTATGAGAAATCGGTTGGAACCTTTCCTGATGTCAGCACGTTGTAGGTGTCACCACCGGCGCCAGTCTTGTGTGAATGCTCTGAAAAGCTCATCATTTGCAAATCAGAGCATCTTCTTCCTGTCGGTTAAATTTCGCATCTGCACCTCGTAATCTTCGTGGTGTAGCAATTTTAATGGCCTAGAGTGTACGTTATTTTCGCCTCTAGTTGGCTGCACCACGTACTATTCATGGCATCCGGAATCATCCGTTCCACTTCTGCAATTACTTCATCCAGTATGACAACGGAGTGCTCAGTGGCTTTCTTTTCCTTCCTAGCAGCCAAATCACTAAGGAACTACATTACCCGCCCAACGTTGGATCTCCCAGTTACAAGCAACCCAACCTCTGTTATAGCCCGTATCCTGCAGGCTGGGTGGTGACACCACCCCACAGTGGAACACTGTCAGGCACAGACAGCGCCTCAAGCCTGTTGGTAAGAGGAGCCAGGGAGGCCTCTGATTGGTCCCCTAGAAGTCTTTCCCTGGGGACTCCACTCGACCACGATTTTTTTTTTCTATGTTGTGAGCAATCACAGGACTCACCGCATCCGCGGGCCGATCGCCGGACCCGCCGGACGTTATAGACTTTCGTTTCCCACGGCCTGTCCAAAACTAGGGCGTCACTTGACCGCAGCCTCCAGCTTAGACAATCGAGGTTAAGACCGTATGAAGCTGGGAGCGAAAGGACACCATCTCGGTTAGCATCCGCACACAACAGTCACAGTCCCTCTCCATAACAGTGCCCAGAAAAACAAAGGACTTAAGCGGAGCGATGTAGACTCTACATTGACTAACTGAGGCAAATAGAGAAGACTATCGCGATTCACATGGCGGGAGAGTACGGAAACAGATACTAAAAGTGAATCCGAATCTAATAGTCAGGTTAACACGCGATACTTTTAATAAAGTCCCGGATAACGACGCTTTTAACCCAATCACTCAGAGACTTTTCAGATGTTGGATAATCTCGCCAGCGGCATATCCAACAAGGTGCGAGAGGACTTCCCCCGGGATCATCAGTGCCTGATTCTACACGGACGTGACCAACGCACCCATTCCATGCCACCAGGGTGTGGACTGGCCGCCAGTTTTACTGGCGGAATCCACCACACTCCAGTCCAGGGGGAGAGGGTGCGAACTCCGGATTTGACTGTAGGTTAAGTTTAGGATAGTTTTTAGATGTGAATCTTAACAAACGATCAAAAACAACTTTTCAGTAGCTGCAGTGAATAAACATCATGGCCAGCTCAGTGCCAGGGGCAAGTCCGCTGGGTTTAGCTCAGTGGACCTCGACCACTCTTTGGGTTATACATCGCTGGCACACCAGTAATCACTGCAGTAGTTCCAGTAGATTAGAATCCTTGTAGAATTTTCCTCTTGAAGAATAACCCCCATGGTAGTCGTTACAATAAGCTTTACATTTTATAGAGTCAATTAACACTTCATTGCCAAATCGTAGTAAATTAGGACCAATTAAATAATTGGTGATGGTTTTTTGTATAAGATGAGAATAAAATAAAGTAAAGAAAAAGAAGAAAAGAAACGGAAGGAAGAACCACACAGAAAAGTAAAAATATTTCGCTTCTAGTGAAGAGTCGATTACATTTAGAGATATGAAGGCACAGTCTGCTGTCGGCGGCCAAACAGAGACACTCTGGATTAGTTAAGAACCGTAAGTGCAAGAACTGCACCAATGAGAAGGAAGGAAGGAGGCTTAGGGTTTAACGTCCCGTCGACAGCATGGTCATTAGAGACGGAGCTTACGCTCGAATTTTTGGGGAAGGATGGGGGAGGAAATCGTCCGTGCCCTTTGAAAGGAACCATCTCGGCATTTGCCTGGAGCGATTTAGGGAAATCACGGAAAACCTAAATCTGGATGGCCGGAGGTGAATTTGAACCACCATCCTCCCGAAAGCGAGTCCAGTGTCATACCACTGCGCCACCTCGCTCGGTCCAGCCAATGAGACTGAAGTTGTTTTCAGAAGGGGAAGATTTCACTTCATAATAACTGTCAAAACCCTGGTCCTAATTAAAACGGCCGGCCGCGGTGGTCGAGGGGACTGCGCTCCAGTCACGTACTGCACGGCCACTACGGTCGGGGGTTCGAATCCCCCCCTCGGGCATGGATATTTGTGCCGTCCTTAGTATTAGCTAGTTCATAAGTAGTTTATAAGTTTAGAGACTGATGACCCCGTAGTTAAGTCCCATAAGCTATACAAACATTTGAAACTTTCTATTGAAACGAGGCAGTGTTTTTCACGTGCTTATAGTCACTACAGAGATCTCTTCCATACGTAAATTTCATTTTTTATACCAGGCACCGACTTTAGAGTGAAACTCAATCGCCGCAAACAGCAGGGGCGGCGTTGACGCTTCAAGCAGGCAGCAGTTACTTGTCGCAAGAGCATCGCAACTTCGGTCACAATATATCAGATATCAAAATAATTTAAGTCAGACCACACAATAAGTCACGGGAGCAACCAAACCCTGGGCGAATCGCTGTTTTAATTAAGTGGGCAACCCGTCGCGGCATCTGTGGAAAAATCTTCCGTCACGGCAGGAAGATTGTACCACGATATCCGTGTGTTTACAGTGCGGTGACGAGAGAAACAGCGCTATATGGATGACGGTAACAGCCGCCTCCGCATCTGGAGCCTCTGCGAAGAGCGGCCGGCCGGGCCATACATATGCATGAGCGCCGCTCGTCTTGGCAAAGTAAACACACCGGGGTCCGGTGGGCCCGCAACCACTTTTCCGTCAGACGCGAAGAGGAAGGCCTCGCCAGGAGGAGGGGGAGGGGAGAGGGGAAGGGGCGGGGCTCAAGCAGAGCGCGACCGCTGGGCGCAGTCCGGCGACTGCCGAATTGAGGTGGATCTCGCAAAATGTTAGGCCGTATCAGGATCGAAATCACTTTGGTTTACCTCACATTACTATATGGCAAGTGACATTCACGTTTAGTATCTATTTCTGTACTCCTCTGCCGGGTGAATCGCTATAGCCTTCTCTGTTCACCTCATTTATTCACTGTAAAGTCTACAACTCGCCTATTTAGTCGTTCGTTTTACTGGTAACTGTTGTCATGGATAGGGACTGTGACTGCTGTGTGCGGATGCTGAGTTGGTGACACTTCACTCCCGGCTTCAGGCAGTGTTAACCTGGGTTGCATAGCTGGAGGCTGCGGTCGGGAGACTTCCTAGTAGACTTGCTCATAATAGTTCGCTATCGGGAGCGGCTCTGCCGCGAACTAGTTCGCTCTTTTAGTTCGTCCGCTCCCAGCAACGGCTGAGCGGCGTGGTCTGCGCATGCAGATGTAGGGAGAAGTTCCCCCACCTAGATGCTTCATGCGCTTGCTGCTTGAGCCGCTAACGATATCACGCAAACCAAAAGAAACAGTTTGTGGATAATTTGCCGCCTTTGAGTTTAGAGTTATCTCTATATCTTGGAATTATGGAATTTATTAGTCAGATATTGCAGAGTGCAGAACACATCAAAACAGAAAATTTGTAACACTGAACTATGTAATCGACCAGACAGACGCTCACCTCGAAATGACTCATCAGCAGAAGGCAAACACGCTGAATCCAACGAACTATGAAGCGAGATACGTTTGGCATAATCGTCCGCTGCTTCTAGTTCGACCGCTGCTCCTAGTTGGTCGGCTCTTTTTGATTTTTGCTACCGCTATTAAAAGAGCTCTTTTTTATGACAGCTTTTTATATAATGAATCAGTGTTGCCAAAGCGTGTGCTATTACCCGTATTTTGGGCAATTTGACATCAAATCTATCACGGCATGGTGTCGAGGAATGGTATCGCTTGTTCTGAAGTCCACACCCAGCCTGTAACATCCGGGCCATCACAGAAGGTAGATTGCTTGTAATTGGGAGCTTCAACGTTACGCGGATAATGGAGTTCCTCAGGGATTTGGCTGCTAGGGATAGGAATCAGGCTAATGTAAACTCCATTGTCATACCTGGTGGAGTCATTCCAGATGTAGATCGGGTTCTTCGGTATGCCATTAAGAATACGAGTTGCAGCCAACCAGCGGCGAAAATAACATATACTGTCGCGGAGGGGGGGGGAGGGGAAGCCAAGATTACTGTAATGATGAGTAATATTAAGTAGATGATACTTTATATCCTCGTTGTAGTTTACGTTTAGAGAATAATTTGCGTTGAAGCCCCTTTTATTTAACTGAGGTCATCTTTATTATTGTGGAAATAAAATCATAAAATATATAGCTATTTAAAAAAATTAAAAAATTAAATACTTGCACGAACTTGACGCCAACAACACCCAATGTCCATTACCAATACTGACAAGTATGATGCTGTACCGGTCTTGTTATCTAGATCAGTGTTTTTCGCCGTCAGAGGAGGAAGTACTGGCACCACAAAATAAATACGCATTCAGCAATACAAAAAGTATGCCTAAGTGAAACAAATTTAAAGTTAAAATTACGGAAATCCTGTGTAACACTCATTGCAGATTGTTTTATAATAAACAGTGTGAAAAATCTTTTAAGGAACCAATCGATAGGTTAAAGAAGTTTATACAATATTTAATTATGAAAAATTCTAAAAAAATGGTGTACTTCTTTACGAATTGTCTATACAGTGGGAGCTTTCTTAATGAGCATATTTTGCTTCTGAGTCTTGCCTGAAATGCGAAACAGTCGTTAAGCAAAATATATTTTTCTGTCGCAAAAGTAAAAATAGGATAGTGTGATCCAATACGAAAAATAAAAAATAAAAAATTAGTCCAATAATTTAAGAGAAAACTGACGCCAGAGAGAGAAGCTGAAAAAGGAGACCGCCACCATTTTCAGGGTTTAATAATAACCGGTTTCGGGCAATTATTGCCGTTCTTGAGGTATATTAAATGGTTCCGTATATGTTCACTCAGAGCATTGTGTAATAACTTTAACCATAAGGTGCAGAGATCTCTGATGTTCAATATTACTACACTGTGCTCTGACTGAACGTATAGGTCATAATTAATATACCTGAAACCGGTTGTTAATAAATCTGCAACCTTGCAACTGATGGTTGTTTCCTTTTTAAGCTATAAACCATATTTGCTGCCATAGCTAAAACTTTCAAAAGAAAAACAGATTAAATTGGTTTCCTTTGAGATAAGATAGTTTTGTTACGGTTCGTGAGGAGGGGAGGGGCGGTAGGAAGTCGCCAGAGTACTTTTATTTGGAAGGGGGTCGCCAGAATATTGAAAAGGCTGAAATACTCTGATCTAGATCATACAAATTTTATTTTTGAGAAGTCTCGTTCCTTTCGCAGAGAAGTAACATTACACGATCTTTCACTTTCTTCTCACACACTGCTGTTTGGAAAACGATCGTCATGAATGGGTGTGCGTGATCTTCAACCAGTGTACGACATTTCTCTGTGTCATTGTGCCTTCAGGATCTCCACTGAACCCATAAATGCCCATGTGAATGCTCGAATATACCCCAGAGTGTAAATTTGTCGTCACCAACTTTTATCGTCCTTTTTACAGATGTCAAGGAGAAATTCCCCTGGAAGGTGCCGGATTCGCACCCACCATTCAGTATGATGATGCAGGTATCGGTATTCATACAACGCTCTGGAAATGTGTCAACGTCTAGTGACGACGGTCTCTGGCCAGTTTGTCGTAGTTGCCGTTGTCCTACTGTTGACATTGGTACATGCGTGGGTCGTCAGTCGCTGGGGCCCATCGTTGGGAGTGTTTGGTACACTGGGAGCTGAGACGCACTTGTACACTGCCCGGTATTAATGTCACACGTTAGTTCCTCCGTAGAAAGCCACCTGTCCTGTTTCACCAGTCCGCCCAGCCAACAACGTCCGATATCTGTAATGAGGAAATGGACAAGTGTTTTAACCTTATTTAGTTGGCAACTGACAACTCGGAACCAGGACAAGTCGTTCAGTTTTCTTGTCCATCCTCCCAGCGATCACAATGTGCCCTCGGTCAAACTCAGACAGATAGTGCGCGGTTCACAACACAGGAAGAATACGCTCACTGACACTACATACACCGTGCATGAGTCCCACTAGCAGTCTCGTGAACACCTGCATCAGTAATTCCATGAGAAGCGGATGGCCAAAGCAGGGCCTGTTTCACGACTTACATCGACATCCATATTCCTCACGAGTGTGGTAGAAGGTGCTTTGCGTTCCTCCTATTTCAGTCGCGTGTTCTTCGCGGGAATAATGATTACCTGTATGCCTTTCTGTGGGCCCTAATCTCTCCGAGCTTATTCTTGTGATCGCTTCTCGAGACATAGTAGGAGGAATTAATATGTTGGTAGATTCGTCATGAAACTTTTGGTCTTATATCTTTGACGAAAGCGGATACCGCAATACAGAACACCTATCTTGCAGTGTCTGCTACAGTAATTCCTTAATCATCTCTGTAATGCTTTCACGTCTACTAAATGAGCCCGTAACCAAGCTTCCTGTTCACCGTTGTATTTTTACTATGTATTCCAGTAACCCCACCTGGTACGGGTCCCACATTGAAAAACAATACTTAAGCGACAACCGTACAAGAATTTTGTAACCTACTTCGATTATTAATGCAAGACACTTTCTGATTATTCTTCTAATGAATTTCAGTCTCGCAACTGCCTCGCCAACATCTGATTTTATACTGTCGATTCACTTACGATTGCGCGTTATGTCTTCTCTCAGATGTTTTATGGAAGTAATTGCTTCCAGTATGTGTCCTGCTACTGCATATTTATATAATAAACGATTTTTCTTTCTATGATTAGGTAGAGCTTTAGACTTGTTTATGTTGATGTTCAATTGTGATTCCCTACACCCTGCGTCAATACGCTGCAGACCATTCTGCATTTCGCTAGCCTTTCCCAGTGTTACGACTTCTCAGTAAGCTTCATCATCATCCGCGAAAAGCCTCCCTGAAAATCCTATGTGGCCTAGGTCATTTTTATACACTTTCTTGGGGGCACGCTGGAGATCACTTTAACATCTGAAGACTTCTCTCCGTTGAGAATGACATGCCGCGCTCTGTTAGATAGAATCGCCTCAGTCCAGTCACACAGTTGATGTGATATTCCATATTCTCGCACACGGTTCATCAGGCGACGGTGCAAATGCCATCGAACACTTTGCGGAAGTCCAGAAACACTGGATATCGTGGATGAGCTGCGCGACTTTTGTTTCACATGACCATTGCTTTCTATAACTATGTTGATCCTTAGAAAGGAGACTTCCTGTCTTCAGAAATGACATAATATTCGAACATAAAATGTGTTCCAAAATTCTGCAACTGACTGATATCAAGGATATAGGCCTATAATTTTGCTTATCTGATCGACGACATTTCCTATAAACTTGGATGACCTGCGACTTCTTGCAATACTTGAGAACGCTTGGTTCCTCTAGAGGCCTTTGGTACACCATTGCTGGATAGGGGGCACGGTTTCTGAGCTTGCCGAACTTTATTTCGTCTTTAGTGGTTTTGATAGAAGTACCGAGTACGTTACACCTGACGAAACTGAATAGGAACTCGTGGAAACAACGTTCTGTCTCCGACACCGTTAAAAATATACCGACGGTGTTAGATAGAAGTACCGAGTACGTTACGCCTGACGAAACTGAATAGGAACTCGTGGAAACAACGTTCTGTCTCCGACACCGTTAAAAATATACCGACGGTGTTAGGACGAGTACGAATAAGCTCCGTACGACAATGCGATACCTCCAATGACGATAGTAGACGCCATGTTGAAAAATAGTAAATGTAGCAGCAAGTGAAACTAGTCCAGATGAATGCCTTTCGTCATTGGGATTTTGATAACTCTGACATCAAATTCCTTATTCCGTTGTTACATCATGAATGGGAAAAATATATGTATGTACTGACGAATGTTAAGCTGAAAATTCATACGAGTTGGGTTCGGACCTTAGAGCCCTTAGTTTCAGCCTTGCGCATGACGAAGGTGAAATTTGAGTAGATTCATCGTTTTAACCTTCCTACTGGTTGTTTACAAGGGCCCCTACAGAAAAATAATGCATTTACGCTCCTCCTTTATCCCTGATAGTTTGCAACATCAAAAGGCAATTATCCTATCTGGATAACTGCAATCGCAGCTGTAGTATCCTACTACTTAGTCACCCTATTTGAATTGTCCTTTTTTGTCCTGATAGTTTCTCGTCAGAAATTTGTGCAGAAAACACTTCCAAAAATATTTGTGGCTATTTCAAGAATAAAAGAGTCAGACAACCACGTCTATGATAATATAATAATTAACAATTAGGATGGTATTTTACCATTAAAGAAATAGTCATATTAAATGATCAACTTAAACTGTAGAAGATATTGTATCAAAAAATAATAAAATAAATGCAACAGTTAACGTGCTTTCAATAACGGAAGACAAATTGCAATACAAGGACTGTTGGTCACCCTAATAAAAGATGTGTAAGAGCTCATGGCACTGATGAATAGTTTTTCGTTCTTGTGTTCTAATGTGAATCGTTATCAACTAAGTCCCTCCTAAATCTTCTATATGGGTCAAACTTCAAAATTTCAAACACGTTGTATATAGCGGTGCAAACTAGACGGGCATGTGCTTGAAAGAGGAGATTTATTTTTAAATAAGTCTAACAAGGAGACCACACGGATATCAGTTTTTAGAATTTCTTTATATTTATGGTACGTGAAGTTCAGAACTTAAATAACAATCAGCCAAAGCCATTCGACGCAACTCTCAAAAGTGCCCGAGAAAATCGACTTTAAACTTTTGCAAAGTACACGTAAATACCAATAATGGAAACAGCTGCAGCACCTGTCTGTGTAGCTCAGGTGGTAGCGTTCTGGCCTCACAACCATAGCGTCGGTGCTTCGAAATTTTTTATTTATTTTTATTTTATTTTTTTATTTTATTTTTTATTTAATTTATTTATTTATTTGCGTTTCCGATTTCAGCGTCGTAACTCTTCTCAGATTGAACAGTCAAAGACTACCGTTGTCAACTAATAGTGAAGCCAATATTGTAAGAAATGTAACTAATGTTTTTTTTTTTTAATTTTTTATTGAAATCATCTCTATTAACAACCATTTATAAAATATATTTAATTAAGAATACACAAAAAGTGCAGTTTTCGTAAAAATTACGATTACATAAAAATTGTGTAAATATTCGAATACATCGAAAAAAATCTGTCGTTAGAGGATTCCAACCAACGACCCTAGGGCTGTAAGGCCACAACGCTACCACCTGAGCTACGACGACAGATGTTAGAGGCGATTAAATTTTTGGTACTTACGTGTAATTGCAAAACTTCAAAGTCGAATATGTCGATAATTTTTTAGAGCTGTGTCTAAAGCCTTTGGCTGATTGTTATTTGAGTTTTGAACTTCAGGAGAGAAAAGTATCAAAAAATGTAAAATCCTTGTAAGAAGGGTATCGTAAAGATATAAAAATCAGAGATATCTCATTATAGGTATCGGAAAAAAAGAAAGTAAAACTTTTGAACATGTATTAAGACACAACAAGTTTTAAAAAAATTTGAGAACGAAAACTAAAGAGAGACAAAGATATAAAGCAGATGATTTATTGCTGGAAGTAGGAATGTGTTAAAAGTTTTGAGATATGAAGACGGCAGCATTAAATGATACAGGGAAATAGAGGAAAAACGTGTGTGATCGTTTACTATTTAAATCTAGGTTGAATACCGTGTACTGCTCTAGTCGGTCATTATGTTTTTCTTCTGCTTGGCTCAGCATTACATAACATTTTGTCGATGGCCTTTACAACGGGCTTGTTACTCTGAAAGAATAGCATTATTAGGACTGAGTACTTCGTAGAAATTGAAAGTGTCGATTGTCGGCGCCCGCGGCTCGTATTTTCAAGGCGAGAGAACTAATTAAAATATTCTTACAAGTGTTATTAGCATCCCGAGATTTAATTATCGCAGTTTCATCTCACTCGCACAGCTGTCGACGGCCGCGAGATACAGAAACGGCGCTATTCATTATTGGCTTTGATTTATTCCGTTTATTCGGACGGAGCGCTGGCGGACAGTCGCAGTATTACTAATTAAAGAGAGGCTGATTAATTAACTCATTTGATCGGGCACCTGTTGGAGGGAGGGTAGGGAGGGGGAGGGGGAGGATGCTAAACGGCGGTAAGTCGTGCTGCCCGCGGGCCGCCCATCCATCACCGCCGAGCGGAGTGTAGCGTGTAGTGTGTAGCGTGTAGCGTGTAGCGCGTGTGTTGGACGCGCCTGTCGGCGCACAATGGCCGGGCGGCCCCTTTGTGGCCGCGCGGCGTCTGTAGCGCACCGGGAGAGCGGGTCTTTCTAAAGCTCGCTGCTTTCGTATGCGTGATCAAGGGCCGCTTTTTATCTCGTAATGCGCGCGCCAGTGTGTGAGGGAACCCGACATTAATATCGCCACTTCCTACATACGACGTCCACAAGCGGAGCTCACGATGTTGCGCCACCAGCCGAGCCAAAGTGTGTGCCAAGGACAGTGACAGCATCTGCTGTATTTCTGTCCTTTGGAGCTTCTCTATGTCTTCTGTCAAGTGTACCTGGTACGGATCCAACACTGATGAGCAACACTCACCAATTCTTTTAAACTCAATGTGCCACCTTCATTATTGACGAATAATTTTATATGTTTATGCCATTTTAAATAGCTCCTTCATATTTTAAGGTAGTAACTGCTCCCAGTGTTTGTCTGGCTATTGTGTAATTATACAGGGTGAATCACCTAACACTTGCACTGAAAATATTGCGGTAACGGAAGGTGCGATCGATGTGCGGTTTTCACAGAATGCATTGGCAGCCAAGGAATCGTATTGTTAGCCAATAAACAGATTGTAAAAATACATAGAAAGTGTATTTTTTATGCAAACATACAATTTTCCAACTGGAACAATGGTTGTTTCTATCATGCACTGCATTTTTTGTCATCAGCTGTGTACAAAGAATTTTGAATGACATTTTTCTAACGTTTAGTTTGGCAGCTACAACCTTTCAAATTTTGGGGGCGGTGGCTACGACAGCGTAGCTGACTGGCTGGTGGTCATGAGACAGTGGGCCGCGCCCCAGGGGCTAGCCACTCAGCCAAACAGCTACGCTATCGCAGCCTCTGCCCTCTAAACTTTCAATGGTTGTAGCTGTCAAACTAAACGTGATAAAAATGTCATTCAAAATTCTTTGTACACAGCTCGGGTCGAAATTTCCAGTGCATGATAGAAACAACCATTGTTCCATTAAAAACACCGTGTGTTTGCATAAAAAATACACTCTCTAAGTAATATTACAATCTGTTTGTTGGCTAAAAATACGAGCTCCTGACTACCAATCAATTCTGTGAAAACCGCACATCAATCGCACTTTCCGTTTCCGCAATATCTGCAGTTCAAGTGTTAGGTGATTCACTTGTATAATACGAGGCGTGTTTTTTAAGTAAGTTCCTTTTGAAATGAAAAAAAAAGACGTGTTAAGATACCTCAATAATTTTATTTTTACATGAAAGCCGGTACTTTAATCTACTTTTCTACATAATTTCTGTCAATATTGAGGCACTCGTCATAACGTTGTACCAGGTTTTGAATATTCTCCTCAAAGAAGTCCGCCGCTTGACTTGTTAACCACTGCATCACAACCGTTTTGACTTCGTCATCGTCTTGCTCGCTCACAAGGCCATACAAGATACTATGAGGAACATTAGGAAAGTCATCCGACAAGGAGTAAATCGTAAAGCGTCTGTTTTCTCTCACCTTATTGTCGACTTCCTGTACCAAACTTTCATTAACGACCGAAGGACGCCCACTCCGTTGTTCATCATGCACATTTGTGCGGCCATCTTTAAACGCTCTCACCCACTTTTCTACCATTCTATCACTCATAATGTTTTCTCGGTAAACTGCACAGATTTCACGATGAATATCGATCGCTTTTAGGCCTTTAGCACTAAGATATCTTATAACAGCCCATACTTCACAGTCGACGGAACTCAAGATTATCGGAGCCATCTTAAACACTCAGTACACAACATAAATTAGGAAGAATCAGACTATATGGCGTCAGAGCGTAGCCAACAGATGCAAGTACTCAGTGCGCATAAACTTCTATTTCATTGTAAACGCAGCATTTTACATTTGTTTTGATTGAGGTTCAATTGTTATCCTAAGCCATGCATCGATACGCTGCAGATCCTCCTGCATTTCGTTCCCGATTTCAGGTTGTGACTTTTTCCATATACTTCAGCATCATCCGCAAAAAGTTCCCATTGAACTTCTTAAGTTATCCATGAAGTCATTTATATAGTGAAGTGCATCGGGCCTATAATACGCACTTAGGACATGCCAGAAATCACTTTCATGTCTCCGTTGAGAAAGTTCTGTTAGCTAGAAACAGTTGCTATCATATTCTGTATGTTCGCACTTTATGGTGTGGAACCTTATCGAACGCCTTGCGCAAGTCAAGAAATACGGCAACTTCTGGGAGAATGTATCTACTTCTTCTACTTCTCGTGAAGTAGTAGCGCGAGATGGGTTCCACGTGATCGTTGCTTTCGGAAACCATTATGATTTTCACAGAGGAGATATCTAGTCTCCAGAAATATCATAACACTAGAATATGTTCCAAATTTTGCAACTGCATAGGCCTATAGTTTTGCGCATTTCATCGATGACCGTTTTTGAAAACGGAAATGGCCTGCGCTTTCTTCAGATCTTTCGAAATGTTTGCCTCCTCTCTAGATCTACAGTACACTTCTGCTAGGGCAGGCGGGGACAAGTTCCTTTGCATCTCCGTGTAAAGGGTCCAGCTGCCTTTCCTCGAGTGATTTCAGTTGCTTATCTATCTCTCTGACATTATTTTCAATACGTGCCAGTATGTTGTCCTTGCGAAGGTTTAGAGGAGGAACTACAGTTAGTCTTGCTCTATGAAATAGCTTTGGACAAAGACAGTTAGTATTTCAACCTTTTGTGTGTCATCCTCTGTATCAACGACTGTAGAACACTGGGAGTCTGGAAATATGGTTTCAACTCTTTACCGATTTGAATACGGCCGTGGTCCCGGAAATGAGTAATTTTGCACTATTTTTAATACAAGCAGGTTCTGGAAACGTATAATTATTCATGACGTCATAATTCCTGTACTATCTTCTGTATCTATCAATATTACAAAAATGCATGCTTGAATGTGTGTATTGTATGGGTGTTCCACATCTCCTCCTAATCTACTTACCGATTTCAAGTAAACGTGTTACACATATCCCTTACCAAAAAACCTTCGGTGCGGTGGGAGAAGCCATCCACGATACATGTTTCACGTGGTATGGCATCATAAACACTAAAATTCGCGACAAACCCCTGCATCAAGCGACAAAATTCTGTATCCTTACTAAACTACTAGTCCAATTTCAACCACATTTGTTTCGGACATTCTTTACCGTCAGGAAAAAGCCACCTACGACTCTTAGGTCGGGAGATATGACGTAATAAACAAACTGTGTCGCAAGAACTGCAGTATATTATGACGAGTGAGTATCGAAATTTTATTCCTTTGCTGTTAGAGGACGAGAGCACTTCGCGACTTGCAAAAAACTTTAAGTTAAAATATTCACGACATTTTTTCTTGCTGACAACACCGACAAGATGATAAAAAGAAAAGGCATTCAATGTATACTACGTTTCCGCTTCTCATGCAGTAAAATTGCGAGACATTTTACAGACAGTATGCACATATAACACTGTATATATGTTCGAAAATATATCGTACGACCACACATATTAAAGTATTACCAGCGTCAGCTGACGCCATGAGCTGTCGTAGCCGATCTATTTGCTGACTGGGATCGTCGTAATATACATAATCAGGGATCTATTGTTCACACTTTTGCACTGAATGTCTACATACTCCCCGCTGTCACTCTCATGGTGGGAAACATTTTTGTAATGATTCTGTATATTGTATTGCTTAGATTTCTGCCTTCTTATGTACTTCTGTCAGACATAATATTTAACTATAAATTTTCTGATCTGTAGGTGCGTAATTTGGTGTGTTTGTTGGTTTTAGGAAAATAAGACGTAGTACACTAACTTTTTCTTGGAATTACCGATCACAGATCCGTATTCTGTTATTGTTTGAAACTAACAGGCTGTGCTCGCAGCAGGTATGGTTTTACATGGGTAACATGAAATACCTTTTCTACCATAGCCCCCCAGTGAGGTTTTTGAAATCAGCGATGGAATTATCATCAACGTGTGATTTCTCTGAGAGTTGGTTAATAAATCAGTAACTTTGCTATTGACCCAACTCCAAATGACTTAACCTTAGCACGTAATTTCTCCAAACCACCTCCCATGCCTTTAAGCTTGATTTCGATATATGCTACTCAGAGGTATGTGTGTAGTGTGTGATCTTATACATTTGTTTTTCGTATCTCTTAACAGCTAATATTTAAGGTGAAAGAGATATTTAGAAAATACACAAGCATACTCGAATCTAACCACATCCCGATGTGTTAAAAATTACATGAGCACGCTGGTCTTGTTAAAATTATCACTTGTATACTACCCGTGAGCGGTATTTCTTCTTCTTCTGGACGTCTGCAGCATCACAGGACCAGTCACCGACTACAAAGTCCCTATGATGAGTGTGTTTTGCCCAACCTGCCATGATACCGATAACATAAGGTATGGTGTACAATGGGTTTATATGGAAAGATGTACTGACTTGTGATGAGAGTGTAGTGAAATAAGGAAGAAAATATATGTGATGGTAATAATAATGTATTGCATGAAATTCATTGTTTCATTTTTTCTACTGCACTACAAAATATTCCGAATAAAAATACCTTTTATGCACAAAATTCGGCTCTTATATGTCTTAAAGTTCAGGGCGAAAAAGTAAAAACATTGCATTTTGCCGATGACATTGTAATTCTGTAAGAGTCAGCAAAGTACCTGGAAGAGCAACTGAACTACAGTAAAACTAACAAGTCAAATAATTGCAACTGTATAGAAGAGACCTGAAAAATCGTACAGACTCAAAAATCTGACAACTTCTGTTGTCAATAAAAACCAGAAGATAAATGATAGAGGAAAGTAAAGTTACTTTCTTATGCTGAAGATCATCAGTGGACTCACTTTTGTACAACTACCTGATCTTAAGTACGCACTCCATGTGGAAGGTTGATAGACGTTACCCCATTTCGTGAAGCTTTAATATTGTTTTTCAATGAAAATATTTCCCGTCAGGACCACATGATGAAGAAGAGACGGAGGAAACAGGCAAATTTGCTTTTCTGAGGGAATTCATGAGTGTGCACTCCTCATTAGTTCTGCAATTCGTTCTGCATAATGAATTAGTCAATATCCACAAGTCCTATAAATTGTAATTATCATTTTCTTCAATGCCATTTATTTGCCTTTGAAGTTACAACGTTACTGTGTTTCTTAGATTAATAATCTTTGTATTATCGACTAAGAGAGAGAACTCATTTTCAGTAGTAGAAATTGCATTTCCAGTTAACATTTAAAACGTTGAAAACATGACTGACTCAGTGGGATTCGTCACTTCAGAAGAGATAGAGCAGTTCCGCCGTAGAGGCGTTACCTGTGGCGCTGTGAGAAGCAGGAAGGCACACACTGCCACAAACAGCGCAGGTATGCGCACGTAGGTGAAGGACTTTGCTTCATCCTTCGCGGAAAGGCCATAAATGCACTACGGTGGGGCGGGTGAAATTGTCCCTCGCACATGGCAGGGAACATTAAAAAAAAAAAAAATGTATAGCTTATGGGACTTAACAACGGGGTCATCAGTCCCTAAACTTACAAACTACTTATCAACTAGCTAACACTAAGGACGGCACAAATATCCATGCACGAGGGTGTATTCGAACCCCCGACCGTAGTGGCCGTGCAGACCGTGACTGGAGCGCCTCAGTCCCCTCGGCCACCGCGGCCGGCAAACATAATGCCACATTTTCTTAATTGCAAAGCAATTATTTGTTCGCGGTCGATGGGTATAACAAACGCGTCTGTAGAGAGCTCTCTGATTCGCTCTTTGGCCGTATCGTCAGAGGGGCGGTAGGCGAGACTTCCTCTACCGTCCAAACTTTATACAAGCCTTCCCACTGGCAGTCACGATGTTAGTTTTAAAAACTTTTCGTTAATTACGTCTTGCAGAAAAGGCCACTATTGGCTGCTGGCTGGCGTTAGGACGGAAATACTGCCCGTCGTCACCCACAGTAGCTCGCTCTGACATGAGACAGATTTATTCTTCATCTCTCGCTTCACGTTTTGCTAGGAAGATTCGTCTTTAGCTGCTACAATCTTCACGCGCTACGAGGCGGAACACTTCCTCCCTGCCTAATGACATCACAGAGTCTTTATTGGTGCGATAAAATACAGGAAAAATGGTGTGTGTCCACAACGGCTTGAATGACGAACTTTGGTATTTGTTCTTGCGGAAAGAACTTCCGTTTGTCATGCAACCATGTGCTTACGGATCTCTGCTATTTACGCCTAGTGTGCATATCTTGGGTCCAATGGTCCCAGTAGTAGTTCTCATTTTTAATTTATTTATGAAATACTTAAAATTGATGCCATGCGGATCAGAATGAACCCTGGAAATATTTAACTCATTGCAGGTACTAGTATAATTCTGAGCTATCAGTTTAATACCTACTTATATTTTCTTCTTTATGCCACACATTTACATAAGATGTATCTGATGGATTCTGTGATTTAAATCAAAATGTCATTAAATTAGATTTGTTGTTTATAGCATTTCTTACTGCCACGCGTACACATTCTTGTGATCTCAGAAAAATATTGTTACAACGTAGAAGTATTCAACTGTCAGGCATCATTTGAGCTTATTGTGTAAGAAGCGAAATATCGCAGTAGATGGTTATGGGTACGTGAAGCAGTCCAGAAGGAGTTTCCTATATAGCATTGTTGTGTTTGATATTCCATACTCATTGCGAAGAAAAGTAGGGCCTAATGGTTATGTGTAACAGTAAACAGTACCACGAACAGCAGTTATATTCCTACACTCAGTAAAAGTGAATTTAAGTTGTATATTGATATCATTATCTTTCAGACGGTATGTCGTGATACGGGGGTAAGAAAGAGGAAAGCGTACATTTTTCAAGCCCAAATTCTGAATCAATTGTTAATCAATGGGTATCTGAAGACGACGATTTCCTTTCAGATGTAAATTCTTCTTTAGATGAAACCGTGGAGCTGTTCCTTTGACTGAAGAATGAAGTAGTGGTTCTGAAAGAGAAGATCTAAATAATAATCTGTCAGGACAAATAAGCAGCGAAAATGCTAACGTGTATATTCCTCCAAATGATATGCAGTGTAAAATGAAACACCTGATCACAATTTGGTGAAAGTTGAACCAGGCCCAGCAAGGGGTACATTCACTCATACCCAAAATGATGTTTTGCATTAATTTATTCCTCTAGCTTTGTAAGATGCACATACCTAGAAAAAAATGTGTACATGTTTCAGTTTTCGTAATGTAATTTACTAAAATAAATTCAATCAGGATTAAAATTGTATTCTTCCATTTTTATTAAACTTTAAAAAAATTGCCACTGATCTGCTTTATTTTACTCCTAACCCTTAGGAAAAAATGTTCAGACATGATGATATCCACAAAATACTCTAGTTTTCAAATGTTCAAATGTTTGTAAATCTATCGGACCAAACTGCGTGGTCATCAGTCCGTAGCTTACAAACTACTTAAACCTAGGTAAACTAAGGACAAACACACACACCCATGCCCCAGGGAGGACTCGAACCTCCACGGCGAGCAACCGCGCGCTCCGCAGCGAGACGCTTTAGACCGCTCGGCTACTCCACCGCGGCGCTCTAGTTTTCTCATAAATCCTCGTATTAGACATAACGCGTCAGGTGGACCCACAGTATGTTAACGTGAGAAAAAAAAAGTGGTGAAGAATTCCAATTTTATGATCCTAATAGGAGAGCTTCACTCATTGTGAGAGTAACTAGGAGCCAAACTCAGGATCACGCATAGAACTGCATGTCGTTAGTTATAACTTCAAAATTAAAGTTGGACTGAGAAATAATGTAAATTCTCTTTTGCTTGCTATGATCGCATACCGTCGTCCTCTTTTAAATTTCTTGGTTAGGGTTTTCGGAAAATCATAATACAGATTAGGCACATTAGTTGCTTATTCCGTCGATCTTCAATGGCGCCTGTTACACCGACTCTACAGTGGGCCACGCAGAAGTGGCCGAGCGGTCTGGAGCGCCACGTTGCGGATCGCGCTGCCTCCCGCGTCGGCGATTCGAATCCTCCCTCGGGTATGGATCTTTGTGTTGGCTTTAGTATAAGTTAGTTCATAAGTAAATGGTAAGTTTAGGGACTGATGATCCCGAGTGAAGTCCCATAAGCGTTACAAACATTTGAACATTTTTAAAGGTGGCATGTAAGCCACAGTATCTTCACACCAGATCACTGATTTGCGCAGCTTTGCTTAAACATTAATTAAGTCGTAAACTGGATGTCAAATTTGTTTTCTCTTTATTTTTTAGTTTTTGATTTTGAATGGACACTCAAGTTAAACAACCAGTCTAATTTATGTTATGACGACGATTGTCAGATTGCTACTAATGTATTTTCCGACCTCGCTAAATAATCGTTCAAAAGTTTCTTATTCTGAAAAATGGTTGTTAAGCAAGAATGTTAGAAAACTTGTTGTTCCATTGGCATGGTGTGATTAGTTCTTTTTTTAGAATTAAAATCAGATAAAATAACTCCATTCAGTGCTCCTTGTGCCATTAGTATTTTTTTTTTTTTCTTTTTTTCTTTTTTCTTTTTCTTTTTTTTTTTTTGGGGGGGGGGCCTTGTTTATCAACGGATCGAGTATGAATATGTCGCTGATATGCTTTGGTTAATGAGGACGATAGAAAGTTAATAGGCAAATCACTCCGAAATCAAATTCCCCTCATTGGGCTTATTTATAAACGGATCAACGTTGGGATAATATGTTCGAGTATGAATATCTTTTGTCGTTTCTCTGCTTTTGTTAATGAGGACAATAGAAAGTTAATAGGCAATATTACTCTGAAATCAAATTCCCCGCTCTGGATTAGAAGTTACAGGAAGTTACAAGAAGTTACAGGATCATCGTGTTAGCAAGAAAATTCCGTTTCGTATCATTTAATTCAAGGGGAAAGTATACCTCTAGCCACAATGGATCTTGTAAGGTCCTTAGTCATTAGCATGACAAACTCAGATCGTTGATAACCTACTAAATTTGCTGTTGCTATACCATTCTCCTGATCACCTTACAAATTTTGCTCAAAGGAAAAACACCTTGAATTTACTGGTGTGGCCTGGTCATGAGAAATTGGCAAGTATCTGAGGACTGAAACACTGAATAAGGTTGGAGAGGTCATTTATGAGACTTTCATCGACGCACCTTTACCGGACGTACTCGTATTCCCAGCCTTCGATGGAAAATTGCACCTCGCTGTCTTATCATTAGTGTCATTATCGCCTTGTTAGCGCCGGCGCGTAGACGTGGCTACATATATAGTTACGCATATGACATGTCTTGCCCATCATACTGTATAAAGTTGACCTTTCGTTGCACTGCTCCCTGCAATCATGTACAATCCAGGAACACACGAACGTACTGTTACAGAGCTAACGGTTTTCTGTGTAGATAACAGTTATGGTTAGTTCCGTGGTTATTTGCAAAATAATGCCACAGGCTTTCTAACAGTTTCTTACAGCTTTTCTGTCATAGTGACGGCTACATAGGTCGCACTTTGTCCTAAATACATTGAGATAAGCTCCGGATCTTGGTGGAGTTGTCCGATTACTGTCGAACAATTAGGAGATTGAGTGAAATCCCAGGTAATTTAAAGTGATTACGTGCCGAATACAGTGCTATTATTTTTCTTACAAATCATCGAAAAGTATTAGGTGTCAGGCAAGTTCCTCAGCTTTACCGTAGTTTCTTCAACGAGAAATTCTAAATAAAAGGGGAGATTCCATACATATGGTGATTAGTCGCAGTCTTACGTGCGTACTTGTGGTTTTGTGTGTGTGTGTGTGTGTGTGTGTGTGTTGTGTTTGCCAACATGCATTAATTTCAAGTGTGTGTTTTCCGGTACATCACATTTACTTTCATATTACGGGTACTATATGAAAGTAGTACAGTAATCATGACCCTTGTCTCCCAAATTTTGTTTTGCAGTATTTTGTTTTGCCTACGTTATTCTACATGTAACAATATATTTTGGCCTACAAACTCACACTTATCCCGTGGAGCACACATGACGAAGTGAAGAAGATTGTTTCATGTTCTTTGATTCCAAAGCCAGGATCTGGTATGTTTGTCTGCAGGATTTGAGGATACTGATAATCTGAACCACTTCAACAAATGTCAATTTTATAAAGTCCGAAGACTCAGACCATGTATGACGTAATAAGAAAGTGTCTGAGATCATCATGAAATATACTAGTATCCATCTATTTATTTACCTGTTTTTATATGGTATCTCATCTAGTGGTTAAGACAACTAATATTAACTGGTATTTTACCTACATCTTTACATAAAGACAACTCTTTGTTTACTGGTGTTATTAGAAACCTCGAAAACTTCTCGACTATACTTGTATCCATCTATTTATTTACCTAAAATTACATGGTATCTCATCTAGTGGCTAAGACAACTAATATAAACTGGTATCTTACCTACATCTTTGCATAAAGACAACTCTTTCTATAGTAGTGTTATCAAAAACCAAAAAAACTTCTCGACTAATTTAGTCCAAATTGTTAGACAATACTCTACTCATTATACGGACGAAAATCCGCAATTTGTCATATGCTAACCTGGAAAAGGGCGTATTCATTATACTCGGAAACGTGTTAAATGATTTCCTTAATTCAGTTAATGTTGTGGCAGCGGAAGTCCGATGGCAACAGGAAGTTGGACTCCATTTATGTGTATGGTTCAAAACGTTTTGGGATTCAGTCGCAGCCCACAGAATAGTGACGTAGTTAAGAATACGCTTGCTGCATTGAAAATGCTGGGACGTTCAATGAGTTTGAACCTACATATTGTTTTACATTTGCATCGTTATTTTTCTTCTTCAAAGCTGGGTGAAAGACTTCCTCGCCATATCAAGGACAGAAGTGGACGATACCAGTGAATTTGGAAAGAATGACTAGTGCTGCACGCTTCACCCTAAGCATATGTGAAGGGCAATAGTATATTGCGAATCAGCTATCGCTTCGGATGCTATAGGATATACATAATTTATTGAGGATGTATGTTTTAGAAACACATAAAAACTGCTCCCATTTATGTATGAAAAATTATATCCTCCAATGTCGCGCGGCAACGAGCAAAGTATCCAATGAAGTTTTCGCTGACGAGTTCTCAAATATCTGATATGAAGCCGAAAATAACCCTTTTAATTTCACCCTTCAATTGTTGTACTGTCTATGTTTTCTACACGTACACTCTTGATTTGAGAAATCCCCAAATAATTGTCCCAAGCCGTAAGATGGCTTGATATGGAAGGTCAACCTTGGTTGACACGAGATTATTAGTTGAAGAAACTTTTAATTCAGCAGAGCAATCGTTTAACGACATCCTGTTAAAACCAAAAATCATCATCAATATGACGTAGAAAACAATCAGAAAGCATGTTTCGATAACGGTCGCCGTTCACAGTGACAGCGGTTCGCTCATAATTTTCAAAAATGTACGTGCCGATCAGTGCTTATGCCCAGCCAACACCACACAGTCGTGCGTTGTGGATGGATCTTATGTACCACAGTCACTCACGGAGTTTCTTAACCTTGATATATATAAATTTTTTTTCGCTCTTCTCGTTCTCCGATTGGCGATCCAAGATCCACTGAGCAAATTGATGTATCTTTCCATGCTGTGCAGGCCTTTGTGTCAGTTGTATCACATACACATGCATTTTCTGATATTTTCAATGAATTTCATGTGATGAACTTCGTGATAAATTAAATTGTTGAGCTCGTCAGCGAACCGATTTTTCTGTGACTTACAGTTTGAACAGAACACGATCATCCAGATTTCAGAACGTTTGAAAGAGAACACGTGGTCTCAGATTTTTGGATCAACTTCGGAACTGCCGATTCAGTTTGCTCATTATTAAGTTCTTGTGCCACACACAATTCACGAACGGTTGCCGTGTGACTTTCATTGTTTTGTGATAAACTTTTATCACCTGGATCTGTTGCCCAGTTTTCATCTGCTTCATGACGAAAATAAACATCAAACAACAATGCTCACCACCAGTGGCAGTTCGAAAGATTACAGTTTTGGTGTTCACAAATTTTTAAATACGGATAAACATAGAACTTATTAATAGCATGTTTATGTAAAAGTTAGGAATATTAACAAATTTATACAAATTAGTACCACCAACAATAATAATATTAATAACAGTAAGCTTAAGTTTTCTGGCGTAGGAAATAATTGTTTTGTGGAATTTTTTGTTTTGTACATAATTACGTACATTTTAGAGCAAGAAAGAAGCTCTCGTTGTTCATCATTTTGTCAGTCATGTATTAATATATCGAAGTGTTATCACACATACGTTCTCCCATCCTGAAGTAAGAAACCGCATAATTTCACATGTGTAACTTAGAAGATATAAGTACATCTTGTTTAATATTGAACCATTCATATTTGAGAAGATCCTGATCACAGATAACTGTCACACACCTGGGTTAATAGTGAATGCGAGATTCTTATAGATAGCACCAGCACTTCATTTTGCTTCTGCAGAGTCTACCCTCCATTCCCCGTCTTGAACAATTAACTATTTGTGACAACGAGGAAGAGTAAAAAAGTCTTTGCTGCTCATTTCACTCACTTCAATTTAAGTTGTACTATTACCTTACTGCCTAACAATATCTTAGGAAATCGCAAATTTTCGAAAATAAAGTATTTTTAACACGTGATGAATTGTAAAGATTACTTAAGCTATATTCTTAGGTTCTCGCCTCACCACACCAACTGAAATCGCGACACATTCTGAAAATATTGGGTAAATAATTGTGACAAGTAAGAATATGAATGTCACTGTCGTTCCCAGAATCTGTTTCAAACAGGTAGCTAAAGAAATAGTACTAATGTATACAAGGACTCTAATAAGTGATCCTTACTTTTAAAATATAAAGCGTCTTTAACCATCACTGTCTGACAATTTTCATGATTGCTTTTACAGTTAATACGCCATTGACATTTAACTGTAACAAATCCTACCAACGGTGATGTGGTTTCGATATATCCTCTGTTCATAAAAGCATTTAGCTGCAGCGATTTCAGAAGGAAAGCAGGCTACAGTGTATCCAGCGCTTGAAGCGCAGTTGCCACCTCGCGGCTAAGCACGAAATGAAGCTCATATTGTCTATAAAATTTCCCATAAGGCAATGACGTCATGCCAGTCGCGCATGCGCAGAAAAGCCTTAAAGGGAGCACGCCAAAGGACGTGCTCCTGGCGCTGATTCCAAGCTATGTAGTGTCTGTTCTTTCGGACATGTCCCAAAGGACAGACACCACATATACATAACTTATAATGATACAGTATGAAGTTCGGAATTCCTTGATGCATGTGTGTATGCTGTGGACTTGATGCCTTGATTGCGTTTACGTCTGCGGTTCTAAACGTAATGGGATTCATTCGCATTCGAGAATATTGACATAGTAGAAAACATGCCCACGAAATTTAAAATGATGGGAATCGGAATATATATATATTTGCATCTTTACGATTTTTCCGTTGAAAATGGGTGGTGTAAGTGAGGAATAGGTTGAAAGATTTCATAAGTATGTGAACGTAATGGAATGACGAGACCAGGAAATCTATGATTGGTGACTGCTGGATGCCTCACCGAGAGCACGGGGAAATGCACCATAAGAAGCGAAACAGAAGCTACGCCATCAGACTTAAGAAAACGAGAAATCAGTTATGTTTATGCATTCTTACTTCCACATTCTTTAAAAGCATGTATTAACTATTTGCATATTTCAATATGTTATTGTATTACACTTTAATTCTACTCAGCATATTTACAGTTTCTTTTTGTGAAATCCGTATTATCCAAACATACGATCTGTGCCAAAACCGCGAATGATACGAAATTTCGATTATCATAATACATTTTAGGGGGCAAAAGTACATCAGAGACATTGATGCATAGTGTTATTTCAGTTCCTTGTCCTGTTATGGTTTTCGTAACTTTCGAACAGTAAAATACATTTATTAAAAGTAATTGATTTTAAAAGAAACAGTAGTATGACTGAATGAAGACGGTTAATCCACTGTATCTGCATTTTTTATACTTTCTTTCAGCCAATTTTAACGCATTTTAACTTAAACTTCTGTGTTGGCAGTTTGAAAATTTCGAAAAGTATGTAGAAATATTTCACCTGCTGTTGCTTGCCCTTAGTTTAAAAAAATCTATATTTCCTAGAAATCAGATAGGAAGCGACTACGTCGAAACAAAAGATGTATCGTGTCAAGAGGCAAACTGTTAAGCCAGAATGGACAGTAACTCATAATCTACGAAATGCAGAAGGAAAATAAAAATAAAATGCCATTGCCACCTACGACAACAAAGTACTTTTGCAGATATTCAAACTGTCTTATTTACGTATTCTTGAGCCCAGTTTAATACCACGTCTTTTAGTGCCATCATTCTAATAGTGTTAGGCAAGATCAGTTTGGATTTAGGAGAAATGTAGGAACATGGGAGGCAATACTCACATTACGAGTTATTGTAGAAGATAGGCGAAGGAAAGCCAAACCTACATTTTTACTGTTTGAAGATTTGGAGAAAGCTTTTGACTATGTCGACTGAAAGAAAATCTTTCAAATTCTGAAGGTAGCTAGGATAAAATACAGGGAGCGAAAAGTTATATTCAACCTATACAAAAACCGAACAGTAGTTATTAGAGTAGAAGGGCAAGAAAGGGACGCATAGGTCGGGAAGGGAGTAAGACAGGGTTGTAGCCATTCTCCAATGTCGTTCAATCTATACAATGAGCAAGCAGTGAAAGAATGCAAGGATAAATTTGGAGAGGGAATTAAAATTCAGGGAGAAGAAATAAAAACATTACGGTTTGCCGATGCTGTCAGAGACTGCAAAAGATCTGGAAGCGCAATTTCATGGAATGGACAGTGTCTTGAAAGGAAGATATAAGATGAATATTAACAAGAGTAAAACAAGGATAATGGAATGTAGCATCAGAAAGTCAGGCGATCCTGAAGGAATTATATTAGGTAATGAGGCAATAAATTGCTATGGGATCAAAAGCATTTCTGAAGATGTGAAATCTGTTGACATCCATTATTTACTTACTTTCTGATAGCATTTGTAAGGAGTGTAGCATTGTATGAGAGTGAAACGTGGACGTTAAGAGGTTCAGACAAAAAGATGATAGAAGGTTTTGAAATGTGGTGCTACAGACGAATGATGAAAATTAGATGGATAGATCACGTAAATAATGAGGAGGTGCTTAACCGAATTGGGGACAAAAAGATTTTCTGGCATATCCTGACTGAGAGAAGGGATAGATTGGTGGGACACATTCTAAGACATCAAGCAATTGTCAACTTAGTATTAGAAGGAAGTGTGTGGGGTAAAAATCGTAGAGGGAGACCGAGGGACGAATACAGTAAGCAGATTCAAAAGGATGTAGGTTGCCGAACTTATTCTCATATGAAGAGCTTGCACAGGACAGGGAAGCATGGAAAACTGCACGAAACCAGTCTGCGAACTTAAGACCACAACAACATTAGTGTTACACATCAGTTACAATGCTCTGTGCAATTTTATTGATCGCGATGAGTTGCTTTCAACATTTTTTCCGTCTTCAGACGTTATGAAAATACATGAATATCTTAACTTACGGGCTGTAACTAAAATTATGAGAAGTATTATACATTTTTTGTAATTATATTTTATTACAGTGCTCAAAACAAGTATGAGATCTGGTGATATATATAATTCTTATATTGGTTACAATTATACTTTGAGCGTGATACAGCGATATATTTCCCTGTCTGAACACTTTACTTGAGCTTTACATGGAATTTACTTAGGACGAGGCACCATGGCTACCATAACAGTAAAAGAGTCATTCTTGTTCACTCTAATACCGTTTGTGATCACCTCGGACGGCCAGTACAGTTGCACAGCTGCGTGGCAGGGACATTATGAGCTTATGATAACCTATATGTACTCAGTTTAATGTCATTCCATCTGAAGATGGGGGTTTAAACCTTCGAAACACGTTGTGGGTACAATAAAACAAAGTGACTGGTAACAGCAATACCTTGTGTTTCAATCAATTTCAAACAACAGTCGCGGTAAAGCTTTTACCAAAATGCTATCATTTAAAGTTTTACGGGTTTGTCAGGTTTTACTTACCTATATGTGTGCAGAGTTTCTTGTGTTATTTTCCACACTGTTACAGCAAAGAGATACAATTTATAATGGACCAGTGTTTGTAATCACGGACTTGAATAAATTAAATCACCTGCATACAAAGCAATTAAAATACTATTACTATAACCGTTAGTTCGGGAGCTACAACTCTTCGACTTTTCAGGGGCAGATACCACACGCTGTACACAGAGCAATGCGCCTTCTAGAGGACCTGCGGACGAGATGTAACATTACCAGCGTCGCGGAGCGATAAGCTTCCTCGATGCGCTGTTAGACTGAAGACTTTAGCCTTACACGGCCGTGTGTGTGACAGATCTTACCACACTGGAATATGAGATTCAGTGTGTCGCAGTTACTGACATCGTAAAAACTTGCAGACATAACGAATACGTTGACATAATGAAACTTTCACTCTGCAGCGGAGTGTCCACTGATGTGAAACATCCTGGCATATTAAAATTATGTGCCGGAGCAAGGTTTCGAATCTAGGAACTTTTCCCGCGAAAGTTAAAGGTCGCAGGGCCGAATCCCGGTTCTGGCACACAATTTTTATCTGCCAGGGAGTTTCAATACGTTGACATGTTTCTGATGTTCGGCTAATACCAACACGAGACCAGTGAAGTAAATACCCTAGAATTCGCATTTGGAATAGCTGCCAGCATGTGAAATTTAAAAGCAGATACATCTGCCACTACTATCTTTACGACAACGACCTATTGATCCATAGTCAACACAGATTCAGGAAGTACTGTTCCCGTGAAAAATATCTCTTTACTCACATGAAGTGACCAGTGCTATTGACAAGGGATCTCAAATCGTAGACTTCCGGAAGTCTTTTGACACTGTACCTCACAAGCTTCTTCTGGTCAAATTGCGTGCTTATGGAACATCACCACAATCGCGCGAATTATTTCGCGATTTGCTGTTAGAAAGATCGCAATACGTAGTAATTGATGGGAAGTCATGGAGTAAAACAGAATCGACATACGTCGTTCTCTAGGGAAGTGCTGTAGGGTCCCTATTGTTTCTTATCTTTATAAATTATTTAGGGGACAAGCTGGGCAGTTCTCTTAGCCTCTTCGCTGATGATGCTGTCATTTATCGGTTAGTAAAGTCACAATATCAAATGCAACTCACATGGTGCAAAAATTGGCAATTTACATAACGATAAGTGTGACGTCATCCACATGAGCACTGAAAGAAATACGTTAAACTTCATTTGCACGATAAATTAATATAATCTCCAGGCCACAACATCAATTAAATACCCAAGAGAAACCTGTACTACACTTGTGCGTCCTACTTTGGAGTATTGTTGTGCATTTTGAGATTCCCACCAAGCAGAATTAATGGAGTATATAGAGAAATTTCAGATATGGTAAGCTGGTTTTGTATTATCCCGATACAGGGGAGAGAGTGTCACTGAAACGATGCCCGAGTTGAGCTGGAAATAAAAGGAAGGCTTTATTCGTTGCGACGGGATCTATATGAGAAGTTTCTTTCGCTAACATTCTCTTCCGAATGCAAGCCTATTTTGTTAGCACTCACCTACATAGAGAAATATGAGCATCGTAATACAATAAGAGAAATCAAATCCAAAACGGAAAGATTTAGGTGTTCCTTTTTGCTCCGCAAGCTATTAGAGTATACACGGTAGAGAAATATATGATTTGCAGAGTATTTATGTAGAGAGAGAGATAGATATAGATGAGGCACTCATGGATTATAATATGAGATATTCTAGGAGATCTCTGGCAGCCATTACCACTGTATGTGTGAATAGCGACTTCGGGAAACAGGAAGATTGAGAAACCGCAGCAGCAGTAAAAACAGACATCCAAAAAGTGAGGCCAAGGAAGCTTTTTTTTCTTTTTTTTTTTTTTTTTTTTCTAGCAGAACACAAAACCATCCCCGTGACAGCTTACGAGACGTTGCTCCAGAGCACAGCCTCAGCCTTACATATGTCTGTTGTATACTACAGGTGCACAGATTTCATCTGTACCGCGTGTCGCTGACCCTGTAGCTACACGTGGACGATTTCTGTTTGCGAGTTACTTTCTGTGGATTCCTTGTAAGGTGGCATGTTCTCTGATTAATTCACATTCATAAATTATGGTACAGTGAACAGACGTACCATGGATTACTGAGCAAAAAATATCGTCGCTGTTTACGAACTGTCTAACATCAACGTAGGTGGTCTCTGAACATATGGTGTGGAATCCTTGGGGATGAAATGATCGGTGCCCACTACTTCACAGGTACACTGTCAAGTGAGATGTATCCAGCTCTTACAGTCAAGAGTTGGGTGTCTGTCTGGACGTTAGAAACATGTGTGGATATTGCAGGATAGTCGCACATCCTGTTCTGCTTATGCTGTTGTGGAAGAACTAAGCAATAGATTCCCTCGAACATGGTTGGGACGTCCTCGTCCACAAGTATGATGGTATATATCATCACAACGCAGACAACGGGAAAAGAGAAGGAAGTAAAGCGTTAAAGGAGAAGCCAATGCCAATGAAATAGTCATACTAGCATCTGTGCAGCACGAAACCACGGTTAAGAGTTCGTCAATTACATCTCAGTTACAGTACGTCCATAAGTCATATTGCCAAAATACTGCTTGTCACATGTATCATTCATACCACCTGTAACTGCATCAAGCACTTCATGGCGAATAATTTCATAACCGATTAGTGAATCATTAATTTTCACTTCAGAAAATGCAAACGAGACCCCACCTACTTTGACGAGGAACTGTTGCCCGATGAGTTTACTCAAAACCCATCAAACAGTATATGATACATTATTCGACTGTAGAAAATCCCCAATTCCGCATTCTGACCATCGCGTCCATCGCGATTCACGTGGGGTGTCACGTCATAGGGAAATTGAAGACATGGTCAACTGCATAAAAGTCGCTTGTGCAGATATGCTCCTGCACAGTCATTACAAAGTCAGGGGACAACGTGTACTGAAACGGACAATACTTCTTTTGCACCCTTAATCTAATTGGAAAACTAGTGTAGCGTTCACCCTAGCCACGGCCACAGTACCGTGTCTAGTAGTTCTGTGCAGGAATACAGCGTTGCCATTGTGGTTTACAATTGAAAATTATGATATACTGACTTGTCCTATCCTCTCTGCGATAAATAATCAAAGGCCATCGAGTACGATATTGCAAAATTATAATTGTGTGTCCAATTTATTACTCCGATTACAGATTCAGCTGCGGCGATACGAAACAAAAACTTCAGAAAATGTAAATAGTTTTTGCCGTTGCATCGTAATTAGCAATAAAAATTAGGTTTCCTATTGAATATTTCAAATTTTCCTCCCACTAGTCTCGCAGGAGGTGATGTCATTGGATTTCTCTTCCGTGACAAATAAATAAGAATTATAGCTTTTTTTATCCAATGTGCAGTTTTTCGGGATATTTCAGTGTCTTCAGTTAAAATAAACACCCCGTCTCAGTTGATCAAATTTTACATAGGAAGCCATGCCCTAAATGTCATACAGTAACGGGATGTGCATCTCGGATATTGCGAAACAAATCTCTTCTACTGCAAGCTCTCTACTTGCCACATTTTGGCAGGAGGTAAACGGATAAAAACAATCGAAAAATGTCTAATGAACGTGGATTCTAAAATGGTTACGTTAATAGCTATGGGCATTTGATCAATAGGGGAGATCTCTTTCACAGCATCACAGACGCAGAACTGCTCATAGGTCTTGAGGTATGCATTTTAGAGCTCCTGTTTAAAGAACATTTTGAATAACTCTGTATTATTTAAAGCAGATTTTATAATGCTATAACTAGCTGCAAATACCAGCTACGTTAGGTTTTTATTTTGTCGTAGATTCATCTCTATCTGTTGTAATTTTTTTTTTTTTAATATAAGGGATTTATCGAAAGTATTTTATTCTGCAACGCTTTTTTATTTTATTTTATTTATTCGTACTACATTCGTTGCTGAAGAGGACACACGCGGAGTTTAGAAGTCTACAACTTTGAACCACCATATTTTCCAGTCTCTTACAGCTACCGACATCGAACAGCCTGGTGCACAACGGGAGACTTCGGACTACTGATACAAAATGCCAGCATTTGTCTGAGCTTTGAAGTTTTTACTGCAGAGAGAAATATTGACGCACAGACGTAGACTTTCATATAACTCAATAAATCTCAACCCCCATACCTTCCACCCCCTCACTCTTATCAATCTTTGGCCATGGTAGAGCACAATGAGAAACTGATAACTACTACCATATACAAACACTATTAGTCTGCGATTTTTAGTTGTGGCTGCAGTGTCACAAAAACGGACAAACACTTCAATTTAGATTTTCGTATCTGACAGCTCGAAAAATTAAATGAAAATAAATCTTCAGATACCACTCATCATGCTGTATCGCTTGTACAATGTCATCCATTTTGTCATACGCGAATGTACTAAAAGATAAAAAGTAAAACGTGGCAAACACAGCAACCATATTAACCTTCAGTTCCTATCGATAATATAGGTATCTTTGGCTATCACAACTACTATATCATTAGTACCTTCATGTACTTTGATTCAGTTTTTGTGGGAATTGTTTTATACACAATCGTTTCAATTTATTTACGACTGATTTAATCAAAATATGAGGTATAAGAAAGAAACTCATAACAAAAATGTTTATGTTGATATCTATGTTTTTCAATCCACAATGGAGAAAAAAGAAAAAAAATCATTTTAGTAGTAACCCTTCTTTTTAACTTCATTTGACTAGGTAATTAAGGACCAAATTAATTTCTGAAGGGGAAATGCATGCAATTTCGGAGTAGGTCCAATCCCAGCAAATGATTAATACTATTACATTTTCACTTTCTAGAACTACTGACCGTGTTTCGCGTCCATTTAAACATGCTTTTCCCCTAGTACTAACTACAAGAAAGTGACTGTCTACAGAACAGTTATAAGACTCTGAAACACGTGTGGCTTAGAAACATGGACAATGACTGTAGCAGAAGAGGAGCTCTTGAGAATATGGTTGATAAAAATGTTAAGAAAGATGTATGGAGCAGTGACTTTGGCGGGGCCAAGGAGAACACGGAGAAACATGGAATTGGAAGAATTCTATAGAAATGCTGACTTAGTAACAGAAATTGAGAAATCGAGATGGTTGGGCTATGTAGAGCGAATGTCGGAAGATCGAGCTGTTAAAAAGGTCGACAGAGGAAATATAGATGGCATAAGATGCAAAGGGAGACCTCGGAAACGGTGGCTGGAAGATTTGGAAAAAGGTTTGAGAAATTTGGGAATAACGAGGTGGAGGTAACGAGCAGAATATCGTCAAGATTGAACTGGGATCATCGAAGACGCAAAGGCCCTACATGGGCTGTAATGCCAAGTAGTAACCCAGTAACTACTAGAATCATTTTCATAGATTTTGTCTTCCGAGACATCGAAATCAGAGACTGATGTGTCTGTATTGTGAGCACTGTGTTCACTTTCACAAACACTTGTAACAGAATTATGTTCCTGGCTTCGTTCTTCTCCTATAGATTCATTTTCTATATTATCTAAATAGTCCATAACCTCTTCGGCTATCATCGTAAGTCCGTCAATGCGAATAGATTCACTACTCGCTGTTAGATTGCACACGCAACTCTGTAAACTCTGTGGAATTCAGATAAATAATGTGCACGTACTATCCCAGGGTCTTCAGTGACGACAAAATCCAATTACTCTGTAACAAACAATGTCAGGACTTACACTAACACATCTCCTTGAACAGTGTTGATTTCCGAGAGATACATGAAATCTTTGGAACAAGAGCGACGCTGTTCCAGAGAAAAATAAGATAATGTTTATGCTGGGGTAAAACTTACCCTAAGATAGTAACTGAGGGTTAACCCTTAACTACTATCGACTGTCTCTCAGACAGCTACGAATTTTTGGATCGAAAGAGAAATTGAGTCAGTGTATCTTCCTACTGTCTGACAAGCTACACATGCCAGCATTCTTGCATTGTTACTGCTCCTTGTTTCGTATTTAGTAGTCCTGAGAGCTCTCACAGACCTGCCACAGTGCTAGCGTTTCATGCTTTTACTAAACTGTTTTACTGTTTCTCTATGGCAGTGGAAGCTGAACCTTCTCTGCAACTTGTTTTATGCGACAGAGATGTGGATGTCCAAGAACGCTTTGGTGAATATCAAAGAATTTGAGAACAGCGGTAATGGTCCTGATTTTGAGATATTTAGTGATCGTGATACTGCTAATTCAGAGCGTGAATTGTATGCAGGTTCAAACAGAATGAAATATGATTCTGCGGTCATAGAGGATGTAATTACTTTTTACTTGATGCTGCAGAAGCAAAATTTCACAATATTTATCCCTTCGCTGACTTACGGAATGTAGTAGTCGCCCTACATTGGAAAAAATCGAAATATGGGATTTTTCCATCTAATTATGTTTAGAATGTGTAATATAATCTCCCTGATGATAATCTGAGTGTCAGTATAGATTTCACCAGTTGATGTTATTTTCGTAACTCATAAAATAAAAATAACAATTAGTACTCAGCCAGACGAGTTGCGGACGCAACTATAAGATCTAAAGATGATCCAAGTGATCGAAACATGTAATTAAACAATTACATTGCAACTGTTGGCAGAAATAAACACACTTAAAAAAGCTTTCATTAATACGTTGCAAGTTCTCTTTTAGTGTTAGATCATATTTGGATAACAGTTTAAATAGGTCTACAAAATTTCCACTGTTTCTAGTATCATCCAGGCTAAGGGATTTTCGATGACCTCTAAATACCAGATTGTCTGAGGCTAAGTAGTTGATAATACCGATCAATCTTTCAAACAGGTTATACCAATGCTTTTGTGATTCCCGAATCAGTCTCTCGTTTTCCTTATGCAATGTTTTCCCATATTTGATTCGATTATAGAATTCTATCCATTTAATCATTCACTCCATGTGTCCTTGACTTTGTTCATGTCATTACAATAACGTACTCAGATCTTTCTAGTCAAAACAACCTTCTTTTACTTGATAAAAATATACAGCACATTGCGCAGAGTTTTATTTGTCGCCATTTTATATTGTGTTGTTAAAAAAGTCAAGTTTCAGTATAGATTACTTCCAAGAAGTGTAATAAACAAAAGGAAATCATGAAAGTATACATTCCGCAAACCACTAGTTTGATATGTAAGAGCCGAGGAGACAGGCGCTCCAGTCACGATCTGCACGACCACTACGGTCGGGGGTTCGAATCCCCCCTCGGGCGTGGATATTTGTGCCGTCTTTAGTATAAGGTAGTTGATAAGTAGTTTGTAAGTTTACGGACTGATGACCCCGTAGTTAAGTCCCATAAGCTTAACAAACATTTGAACATTTTGATATGTAAGAAATAATAAAGGCAGTCTGAGAGACCCCTCCATAGTAGTGTGTTCCCGTCAATGTCCATAGTAGTTAAGGATTAAGAAACTTTCAAATACAAGATGTAATCATGACAGCAGTACATCTGTATTTCACGTAAAGTTTAATCAGCAAACGAATTTATAATAGCTTTTATAATTTACATTCAAGCCTATGCATTCACCTACCATTGTAATAACAGAACACCTGATGTAATTATTTATTTATCGTATGGCATATGACAGCAGCATATATACAAATATGAATAAACAAGTAAAAGATTGTAAAAGAGCTCATTTTCGGTACATGTGAGTGATCAATGACATATATGACAGAACACTTGGAATTACGACATGTGTCATGTGAGACAAGCTTTTGGCTACACATCAATGTCCAGATCTTGAAGCCACTTCATAGCCTCAGGTGTGGCTTCTATAAAGTCCTCAGCAGAGCCACTATATTTTCTTTTTGGAAACACTCTTATGATGTGGTCCAGCGTCTGCTCAGGTGCTCCACAATTACAACTTGGGCTGCCCCCACTTATAAAGCATGGCCTTACATCTGGTATGGCCACTTCTGATGCGATTGAGCTTAATCCAGTCTTTTCTTGCGAAGTTGAATCCTTTTAGTTCTTTTGAGGGATCACTTATGAGGTGATGATTACAGACTGAATTCTCCCACTCCTTTTTCCAGTTCTCTTTTAGGTTGAAGGTGACCTCTCCTCTTATACAGCAGTTATTCCACATCGGCCTTCGTGATTTCAAACGGTAATTTGACAAATTTTTTATTACATCCTGCATAGGTAAACATTTTCCTTCGTCATCAGGTGTTCTGAAGAACACGTGATGATAGAAAAAAAAGTCGCACTGACGTGTTTTACGGCCCACTTTAGATTTGTAGTTTTGTAAGTTTTTGTAAACATTTTGGACCAAAATAATAATCTAAATAATAAAAAATTAATTAATAAGAGTGTCTGCCGCGGTGAAGTAGCCGAGCGTTCTAAAGCGACTCGCTGCGGAGCGCGCGGTTGCTCGCCGTGGAGGTTCGAGTCCTCCCTGGGACATGGGTATGTGTGTTGTCCTTAGGTTAGTTTACCTAGGTTTAAGTAGTTTGGTCCGATAGATTTATAAACAACAACATTAAGAGTGTCTGAAACCCTTTTAGGGAAAAAATAATTAGGTAGTGACCGGTTCCGAACCACCGATCTTGGCATCAGAGTCTAACGCCTTGCCCACTGCGCTACGGCTATCAAACAGATCAGTCCTATAAGCTCATAGTGTTGATAGCCGTTGTTAACTGATGCTAATATGGCATTTGTAGACACTAGATTATCATTTATCGTAAGAAGGGCGATGTGTTTTTGTTAATTCTTCAGTGCGTCATTGCTTTTAAATGACAACGTGTAAGTTACAATAAGAAAATCATCAAATACGCACAAGACGGCGTATGCCACAGAGAGTTCTGCCCGAGGAATGTCACGTGACATCTCCTAACGGCTGGTTTTCGTTAATTCAATAAAGGGTGTCAAATCTAGGAAATTTGTCTCAAACGATACGAGATATGAAAAAAACATAAGGGAGCTAAGTTGTAGAGAATTTTCTCCTCTACAAATTAGGTTATTCAATTTTCGTATCAGATAAACGGTTCGTTTGGAATTACAATTATATTACAAACGGCTTTTTTTTTAGGTATTACTACCGTTTTTTTGTCCGAAAAATTTGGAAAAGGGAGGTTCTGGTCTCTGGCGGCCTACAATCATGTCTGTAAAATTTGGTTCTGATCGGTTCAACGGTTCGTCTTAAAAACAGGGAACACGTTACGGACAGGCAGACAGACATACAACCCAAATTCTCCGTTATTTTTCAAAAAAAAAAAAATGTTCAAATGTTTGTATAGCTTATGGGACTTATCTGCGGGGTCATCAGTCCCTAAACTTACAAACTACTTACAAACTAGCTAATACTAAGGACGGCACAAATATCCATGCCCAAGGGGGGATTCGAACTCCCGACCGTAGTGGCCGTGCAGAACGTGACTGGAGCGGCTCAGTCCCCTCGGCCACCGCGGCCGACGCCGTTATTTTTGCAAATATCTTTGAAACGCTACGAGACATGAAAAAAACATAAATGTTGTAGAGAATTATCTCCTCTACAAATTAGGTTATTCAATTTTAGTATCAGATGAATAGTTAAGCCGTTATTTTCATTTAAATTTCGAGCTGTCAAAAGACGATCGCCTAAATGAGCGGTATTTTTAACATTTATAACTTTCTCAAGTTTGTATTGATGCTGATACAGCCCCTGATGACCACGCAGTCTAGTCCCCTCTAAACAACAACAACAACAACAACAGCCCCGTTAGCTGTCCATGTATTTGCAAGTGGCCACACTTTCATCTACATCTACATCTACATGGGATACTCTGCAAATCACATTTAAGTGCCTGGCAGAGGGTTCATCGAACCACAATTATACTGTTTATCTCCCATTCCATTCTCGAATAGCGCGCGGGAAGAAAGAACACCTGAATCTCTCTGTTCGAGCTCTGATTTCTCTTATTTTATTCTGATGATCATTTCTACCTATGTAAGTGGGAGTCAACAATATATTTTCGCATTCGGAGGAGAATGTTGGCGATTGGAGTTTCGCAAGTAACCCACGCCTCAGCGATAAGCGCCGTTGTTGTAATGATTCCCATCCCAGATCCTGTATCATTTCCGTAACGCTGTCTCCCCTGTATCGTGACAATATGAAACGAGCTGCCCTTCTTTGGACTCTTTCGATGTCCTCCGTCAAACCCACCTGATAAGGATCCCACACTGGGCTGCAATACTCCAAAAATGGACGGACAAGCGCAGTGTATGCAGTTTCTTTAGTAGTTCTGTTGCATCTTTTAAGGATTCTGCCAATAAAACGCAGCCTCTGGTTCGCCTTTCCCACGATATTATCTACGTGTTCTTTCCAGTTTAAGTCTGAAGTAATAGTGATTCCTAGGTATTTTGTGGAGTTTACGGCGTTCACATTTGATTGATTTATGTTGTAAACAAAGTTTAACGGATTTCTTTTCGTACTCATGTGGACGACTTCACACTTCTCATTATTTAGCGTTAATTGCCAATTTTTACACCATACTGATATCTTATTCAGATCGTTCTGCAGTTGGTTTTGATCTTCAGATGATTTTACTAGACGGTAAATGACGGCGTCATCTGCAAACAACCTAAGAGAGCTACTTAGATTTTCCCCTAAATCGTTTATGTAAATAAGGAATAGCAGAGGACCAATAACACTACCTTGTGGAACGCCCGATATCACCTCTGTTTTAGTCGATGCCTTACCATCGATTACTACGAACTGTGTCCTCTCTGACAAGAAATCCCCTATCCAATTGCAAATTTGGGGCGATATACCATAACCACGCAATTTGATTAAAAGCCGTTTGTGAGGTACGGTGTCAAAAGCTTTCTGGAAATCAAGAAATACGGAATCGATTTGCGAACCTTTGTCGATAGCACCCATCACTTCGTGTGAATATAGAGCTAGTTGTGTTTCGCATGAACGATATTTTCTAAATCCGTGTTGACCTTGGGTCAATAGATCGTTCTGTTCGAGATAATTCATAATATTTGAATACAGGATATGTTCCAAAACCCTGCTGCAAATTGACGTCAATGAAATAGGCCTGTAGTTTAGTGGGTTACTCCTACTGCCTTTCTTGAATATAGGTGTGACCTGTGCAACTTTCCAATCTTTTGGTACAGATCCTTCTATGAGAGAGCGGTTGTATATGACTGATAAGTAAGGAGCTATCGCTTCAGCATAATCAGATAGAAATCTAATGGGTATACAATCCGGACCAGAAGACTTGTTCTTGTTAAGTGATTTTAGTTGCTGCACTACTCCGATGATATCTACTTCTATGTTCCTCATTACGGCATCTGTTCGTAATTCGAAATCTGGAATATTGGTTTCGTCTTCTTTAGTGAATGAGTTTCTAAAAGCTAAGTTTAGTAACTCTGCTTTAGTAGCGCTGTCATCGGCAGGATCGCCATTACTATCACGTAGTGAAGGTATTGTTTGTGACTTTCCCCGAGTATATTTAACATATGACCAAAATCTCTTTGGGTTTTCAGTCAAATTACGAGAAAGAGTTTCGTTGTGATAAATGTTGTAGGCATCTCGCATTGAAATCCTCGCTAAATTTCGAGCTTCTGAGTACAATCGCAAATCCTGGGGATTTCGTGTTCGTTTAAATTTAGTATGCCTTTTCCTTTGCTTTTGCAACAGTGTCCTAACCTGTTTTGTGTACCAAGGGGGATCGCCTCCTTCTTTTATTAATTTATTAGGTATAAAACTTTCAATTGCTGTCGATGCCACTTCTTTGAATTTGAGCCACATCTGGTCTACACCTACGTTTAGTGTTAGAAACGAGTGGAAGCTGTCTTTCAAGAAGCAATGTATTTTGTTTCTATCTGCTTTCCTGAACAAATATACTTTGCGTTTATTTTTGGTAACTTTGGGACTTTCGATATTCAATTTCGCTACTACAGCTCTGTGTTCACTAATACCTGTATCCGTTTTGATGCTCATTATGAGCTCAGGATTATTTGTTGCTAAGAGATCAAGTGTGTTTTCACATCCATTTACAATTCTAGTTGGCTCATGAACTAATTGTTCGAAGTAATTTAGGCTCCCCCTGGACCTCGCACACCGACGGCCTCGCTGTTTAGCGACCTAAACCCGTCGGGCCTCTCGGAGGTATACGAGACGACACGGGCCAGCAGTTACGACCGGCAGCGTCCAGCCCGAGTGTGTGCGCCGCGAGTCGCCGAAATTTATGGCGGGCTGGCGGGCAGCGTTTCGCTGCAGCCGGTGACGTCTTCAGGGAGGAGGAGGAGGAGCCGGGGAGATTCGGTTTTCATCCAGTGCGGCCTGCCGTGCGTTATTGATGGCGCGCTGTCAGCGGTAGATCAATCGCCGCCGCGAGTTACGGCGCCCCTCAATAATGCATGCCGGGACGCGTCTTCCGCTGTCTCCTCCTCCCACGCCCCCCACCCCTCCCCCCACACACGCACACACACACACACACACACACACACACACACGTGCCGCCCAGCCCTTCCAGCGTCGCGGGATTTATGGAGTTGCGCAGATGCGATCATACGGGCCGTCTTCATCTCCAGCGGTCGCTCCTCATTCCAGACCGGAAGGGAAGGGGAGTGTAGGCAGCGCAGGTGTGCCGGACGCCCTGAGCTGCTATCGCGCCATCGCACTTGTTCCCAGTTTCTGCTGGACCCGCCGCGCAGCACGCACTAACGCGCCTCCACGATCAAGGCCGACGGAAAAATGCCCGACAGTAAAGTACCGAGGCCCGCCGTTAACTTTAACACTTCCTTACCTCACAAGCGTTAGATCTTATGTGGACATTAATCCCTTCTCTCAGTCTTACTTTATTATCTGTACAACGCAGCGGGAGGCAGAGGGAGAGTACGGTTAACTGCCTCATGATGCGTACGGGAGACCAGGAGAATGGCGTCACCTTGAGGAAAACCAGTTTTTTTAACCATATTAGAGGTGTGTCTTTTCCGTAAAGAATAATACTACAGCTTCGCCATCTAATACTACTGTATGTGAGATTACCGCCCAATAGAAATACTGGTAATTAATAGCATTTGATAATTAAACAGTATGAAGTTCACTGCAAACATTGACCATGCCAATGCACTAAATGTTACACAATTTTAATCTTATTAATTATGGTAGCAATGTATGTACCCAGTTGGGTGACAACATTTATAGTTAGGCCAAAGGTAGAAATTCACCACGTTGAGATTTGCTGTGGCTTGTTCCAGCTTAGGATTTTCCAGTTCGTTTCCGGTGAGGGGAGAGAGGGACAATGGCGAGTGCCAGGTGCAGTACAGTGCACAGCGTGAAATAAAATATTATAATACCACTTGCATTTGAAGTAATACAATGCAGTTAGGAACCTTTAAGGCCCTCATTACAAAATAACCTGTTGACAAACAATACATTAGCTGATATAGTCACATCTGACGTAATATGTTTAATTGACAATGAAAAGTAATAAATTACCAGTGAATACACGACAGTTACACAACTAGCATGGCAATGTTTGTTTATAAAAATAATATATTAACTATTTCTCATTTTATTTTCAATTAATCTTGTGTATTTTATCTTGAAGTATTCAGTTAAATCACTTATCTGTGATATAAGAAATTGCACGATTATGATAAATAGTACAAAGGATGTTTATACCAATATAAAAACCTAAGAAGATTTATTTAATGTGTAGTGTAATTATTTTTATTTTACGTAAAGTTTTAGAAATGTATTGGCTGAGCGCTGTACGTTGGAAGTCGGTTAGAACAGCTCACATGGGGAAGTTGATGATATAGGGGAAAAAATCCGGCGGTTGAGCTTTTGGCGTGCGCACGTGCAAGGGCAGGAAGTGTCGAGGCGGGAGTAAGTGGGGTAGCTGGCCGGGCGGCGTCGCTCTGCGGCAGTCGGCATGTGTATCTTCAGGGGGAGACTTTAGATTTGTGTGTGGCAATCGCCACATATGGTTGCTCTTCGTAGACTGCACCAAGTTGAATCGAGCGCTACTGTGTGTTGGTGAATAGTTAGCCGGTGGAACAAGGTGTGCATCGCATTGAATTAAAGTGACTGTGATTTGTTAATGTAACACGTGTCGTCGCATAGGCATGAACATAAACGGTGTTTGAGACAGCCACATGGTGTGAAAACAATTTGCGACAAATATTCATTTTGTCTGGGGGCTCACGAGCTATAACTCTATTTGATAAATGTGTCGATGTACAGACGTATCAGCCACAGGGTTCTAATATTGTGAAATAAACGACATAAAGTGAACTTTTACATGTTTTCAAAAATAGTAGTTAGTACACCCTTTTCTCTCATGAACTTTACTTGATTATGATTTTTTTTAATCATATGCAGTAAAGGAAAGCTGCAAACGTGTGATATCATCCCCTAGAAAACGAGTCAAACAGTCGCAATCACAGTTCCAGTGTTTTTGCATGTTCAGGAATTTGGTACGCAGTTGGTGGTTGTGAGTTTTAAAAATTCATCTTTCCCAATTTTAAACTCTCACCCCAACCTTCACTCTCGCATGTATTATAATTTTTTTCAGACATGCGTTTTGTTAAGTTTTATTGTTAAAAATATACAGGGTGTTTCACTAAGTATGTTCGCCTCTGTAACTTATAAAATAATAGGTGACGGGAAATTGTAATGCGGTAGGTCAACACAAGAAGTGTTACACTTTCTGCGGAGCTATGAACATACTTTACTGTATCATTTTCCAAATAGTTACAGCACAAACATATAATTTTTAAATGGAACAATAGTTTTTTCTACCGTGCACTGGATTCGTTGAAATCAGCTGCATCCAAATCAATTTAAACCACATTCCTATCACTGTTAGTTTGGGAGCTACAACCCATCAAAGTTTCAGGGGAAGTTACCACAAGCGCTGCGCATAATGCAATGCGCCTTCTAAATGTGGTGCGGCCGAGTTGTATCTGCAAGTCTTTCAACTGAGCGTCTCTTCGGCGATTTGCATTTCGCTATCTTACCGACTTACCCAACCAGAGAAAGAGGACCTACAATTTAAATCAGAACATCGTGTCGTTTCTGACGACTCTTCATATCGCTGACGCTAAAAACTGCGTTACAAAGCGGATTGAAAAATCCGTGATCCGAACGGGTTTCGAAACCGCGACTTCTAGATTTTCACTCTAGACTCTTAGGCCAGATGTAGAAGGGAGAAAGCTCGTAATATTTTTACAAGGAACCCTTGTTCGGAAATGTCAGCCAACGACACTATAGCAAATTTCTTATACGTGGTCTTGGCTGAACTTTTTATCACAGAGAGCGTTCAGTCCTCTGACCGAGCGCGATGAACCGCGCCGCCCGGCTCCAATTGGGCTCCTCAGACACGCTTCCCTTCCAACCAAAATTCTTAATTTCTAGCTTGGAAGGCCTAATTGGTTAAGGCGACTGCTGGCCCGCTGCGGGAAACCCCGGTTCGAATCCACGGCCAACACAAATTTTCAACTTTGTCGTTGAATTCATTTCAACCACCCCAAACGATCGAAATGATTCGATATTTCGATTTCATAAAATTACAACCGTTACTGCCAACTAATTGTCCCACCACTTTCGTGATGCTTTCACGCTCTTTAAGTAGACATGTAACGAAGTGTGCTATCTCCACCGATTTTTGTTTAAATCCTCTAACATTCCCACTAACACGGATCCGACACGAGAAATATGCAAGTACTGGTCGAACGAGTGATTTATAAGCAACTTCATTCTCTGATAAACTACACTGCCTCAAGATTATTTAGCGAAACTCTGGCTGGTACTGCCTTTCTACTGAAATACTACAAAGAAGGGCAGCAGGGTTTGTATTATCGTGATACAAGGGAGACAGTGTCCCGGAAATGATGCAGAAGTTCTAGTGAAAATCATTACAACATAGCAGTTTTTCGTCTCACTGATACGCATTTTGGAAATTTCCATCGCCGTATTTCTTATCCTAATACGAAACAATATTTTTGACTCCCACCTATATCGGGAGAATTGATTATCAAAAGAAATTAAGAGAGCTCAGAGCTCGAACAAACGGTGGAATTTCGGTGTTCTTCCATGTCACGTGCTTTTCGAGACTTGAATGAGACATAAATAGTTGAAAGGCAAACCCTCTGCCAGGCATTTAAGCTCAACATGCAGGGGTACAGTAAAGATGCTGATGTGTATGTAGATTAATTTTTGGTTTTCTTCCCACTTCAAACCACTCAATATGCTTGTTTCCAGATATTTTTTGGAAGTTACTTCGAGTGGTTGTTCTGAAACTGCGTAATCATACAATAAATGTATACAAAATAAGTTAATTTTGTTTATGGACTATTCACGGTCATTTGCCACTTCCTGCAATAAGAGTCAATGCCATCCTTCTACATACTACAATTTTTCAGTGTTCCGACATCTCTAAATATTATAGCAAAGGAAAATACTTCTCTAGGTCTTTCTAGTGTTACTTCGCCAGTACCACTCCCGCTCTCGTTCGTTTTGCTGTGGTAATTCTGAACTTAGGATTTTACGTGTATTTTGTCCCTTAGCATCACGGACGGTCCATAAATGGATGCAGACGTCTGACTCTGGTCAACGTTGTCGTACACTGAGGAACACGTTTAATGAATCACTTTTTCGCAAACCCGTAATTTTGGTCCAGTACCTCTTACAAGTTTGAAATTTGGCGCCGGCCGCGGTGGCCGAGGGGACTAAGGCGCTCCAGTCACGTTCTGCACGGCCACTACGGTCGGGGGTTCGAATCTACCCTCGGGCATGGATATTTGTGCCGTCCTAGTTCGTAAGTAGTTCATAAGTAGTTTGTAAGTTTAGGGACTGATGATCCCGTAGTTAAGTCCCATAAACTATACAAACATTTGAACTTTTTTTTTTAAATTTGGCTCACAGCTGCCGGGAAATTTCCACTGTAATGATGAAAATATATGGCGTCCGACGACGTCGTCCGCGAGCTTCCCGACGTTTCAGACAACAAGTTGTCGAGAAATCCGAAAAAATGCTATATCTTTGAGTTATTGAGTTTTAAGGTGGTTTAATGATGTCACATTTCACCATAACATTTCATCTTTAGTGGAGGTCAGAACCGCGAGTCTAGCATTGAAATCAAGAGATTTTTTTCTGTGTGGCCAAGTACAACATTTCAGACACCCTGTCGCTCAGAATCGGCTCGGAAAAACTTCATGGGGGTGATAGAAATGGAGGCAATTAAGCAACACCTTTCATAGGAGCAATGAATACATGTCGCGTTCGACAACGATAGACTGCAGTTTACCGGGCAACAGGACGCCATCCCTGACATCTTTCTAGACACCGGACATCCACCAAGTGAGTCAACTCTTCTCATATGACATCATTAGTTAGCAACCCCAATTAACGTGATTACACCCCTTTAGCGTGTCACATCATTGTAATTTTAAGACTACTTTATAAGGTGAGACCAGTAGTTACAGTTTAAAACCATTCGAATATTTGTTATCGCCATCCGAAGCTTCAAATTGTATCGGAGCTTGTTCAGACCTCGCAGATCATATGCGCGCGTGATGGCGGGAAGCTGTGACATCCGTACTGGCGCGAAAAAATCGGTAAATTTTCTTCTTACGACATCCCTGTTTGGCAGCACTCTCGGTTCCACTTACACTTCTGTGGAGCAAATTCACGAAGACGATGTGACGTGACAGACTATTGTAATTTTATGGAAGAAAGGCCGTGTTTATAGCCCGCGGTTGCTCCGCGGCGGACCAACCACTGTGATTTTGCAGAGGCACCGCCCGTCACTCACACAGCAGGTGTTTCAGCTGCAGTGACCTCGAGCACCCTGTTCCCACCTGGCGGCCAGACGTATGACGCACCCAACAGACCTATTAGCCGCAGTGTAAGCGGTTTGGCACGTTGCCTTATGAAAAACAGCGCACTGCCAAACCGCCGCGATTGCTTGGCCACGGAGCAACCGGGAGCTATAAACATGGCCTAATGTTCGTAGAGAAGCGCAGTAAGTGTAAGTAATTATATTGCTTGGAAAGATAAAGGACTGACAATGGACCGCGGCAAGCAGTTGGAACCTATGGTACCGGGTTAACCCCAGCAGCAGGTCAGGGGGATTCAAATGTTCAAATGTTTGTAAATCTATCGGACCAAACTGCGTGGACATCAGTCCGTAGCTTACAAACTGTTTAAACCTAGGTAAACTAACCTAAGGACAACACACACACCCATGCCCCAGGAAGGACTCGAACCTCCACGGAAAGCAACCCCGCGCTCCGCAGCGAGACGCTTTAGACCGCTCGGCTACTCCATCGCGGCTAAGGGTGTTTGTCCAAATCGACAGAAACCTGGTAAAGCCCCATGGTTTGTACTTTAATTAGGGCTGTTAACCGAGCGTTTCTTGTGCACATGTGTGACAATAAAATAAAATATTTTATAAAATACTTTACCGTCTACATTTGAGACATTTAGGATGTCAGGTTAATTACCCATAGCTCATGATTCTCAAAATAATTTTAACGTCTCAAAAATTACAAATTTTTGTGAATACTATTTCAAAATATAGAAAAATCAAAATAAAATTAACGAACTTTGGAATGCATCATGCAGTTTCAACAAACTCAGGTTTAAATAATAGCTTATCGTTTCTAGCTATCATCTTGAAAGCGTCCCACTTCTATATGTATTTAATGACTAATTTAAACTGATATAAATTTATAATGGAAATATAAACAGATTATCATATTGTAAACGAAGGCTTCCGCGGCCGTTGTCATTGTTTATAAAACTCTTCTGGGTGTTGGACCGCATCGTCAATATATCAAATACTTCACCGACGTTTCGGCCACTATTGCAAGCTGCCATCTTCTGGGTGACAGAAAGCTGGTGTCTTAAATATTGCCGGCCGCGGTGGCCGAGGGGACTGAGGCGCTCCAGTCACGGTCTGCACGGCCACTACGGTCGGGGGTTCGAATCCCCCCTCGGGCATGGATATTTGTGCCGTCCTTAGTATAAGGTAGTTGATAAGTAGTTTGTAAGTTTAGGGACTGATGACCCCGTAGTTAAGTCCCATAAGCTTAACAAACATTTGAACATTTCTTAAATATTATATTGCTAGTTGTTATTTGTGGTTTCAGCTCGCTTTCATTGGTGTTTATTTCTTCCTATTGATGGAAAAGGAAGTCCAGGATTGGTGTCTACATTGTTCGCCTTTGGTTGAAACTGGCGAATGAGGGGCGGTGGTAGCAGTGACGTAGCAGTGATGCCTAGCGCCGGCTAGATCGTGCTGTTTGCTCTGTGTACGCGCGGCCGCTGTTGTCTCCGTATACCCGTACTCTCTGTTCATATTTCCGGGTCGCTTAGCTATTTCTATTGCTTCCCTGATTTTCCTCTTCAAAGTGTAGGGTTGTTTGGCCAGTACAGTGACTTTCTGAAAACCTATATGTTTGCCGCACTCTTCTTAGTGTTCAGCTACTGCCGACTTCGTATATTGTATACAGTATCACTGTATCATTGTATCAGCAGTATCACTGCTACCACCGCTCCTCATTCGCCAGTTTCAACCAATGGCAAACATTAATGTAAACACCAATCCTGGACTTCATTTTCCACCAATACGAAGAAATAAAGTAAACACCAATGAAAGAGAGCTGAAACCATCAATAATAACTATCAACATTTAATATTTAAGACACCAGCTTTCCGTCACCCAGCAGTAAACGTAACACCCAGAAGATGGCCGCTTGCAATAGTTGCCGACAAATTGGTGAAGTATTTGATATATTGACGATGCGGTCCAACACCCAGAAGAGTTTTATAAACACCCACAATAACACCGAAAATGCCAACAGCATGATTCAACTATCGAATTTTTTAATTTAGAGTGTCAATTTATTGTACAATTTGTCAGTAATTTACGTAAATATTATGTAACATTAACGGCCAAGCCCATGAAAGCTGGTTTGTCTATTTTTTATTATTATTATTTTTATTTCAGACTTCATGTAGTACTAATTAAAAGTCTTTTTGTATTTAAATTATGTTACATTAGTAAGGAATTGGATTCAGATGTTCAGTTTTTACTTAAAGAAATATCTGATATTATGACATAAACGATTTTTCGAAGGGATGGCTATCGGCCATAGAGAAAGCGGCCAAGGGACAGAACTGATGGGTAGGGTGTGCTTGAGAGACAGGAGAAGAAACTCCATGTCTAGTCTTGGCAGAAGAAGGACCCTCCTCAAAGATAGGAGTGATTCTATCGAAAAGAGTGTTAAAATATGCACAGTGAACGGTCGCTTCTCCACTCTAAATTTGGCGAGAACAAGTGAAAGCATTGCAGTTGATAAGTGTCCATGTTTTTGCACAAGAACTTACAAGTTCAGAAATGCTGTGGGGGAACTGTCGACAGGTTCATGTTGAGTGTTCGTGAAATAGACAGAGTTTCTATGTTATGATTATTAGTTGGGGGAAAGTGCTACCAATTTCTTATCCCAGAAAATGAATTTTATTCTACTTATGATTAATAATGCACATGACCACTTCCAATAAGGAACCAATTTAATTGAATAAACCTTATTCAAGTAAATCTCTAACTTTGCGAACATCATTTACAAACATAAGGATAAAACCCTTTTTATTAATGGACCAATTATTTTATGCAAAATTTCTTATTTGTTTTGCACACTACAGCATGTGTATAATGTGTTTTTAACTACAGGATCACAGATAAAAGATAATATCTGCAACTAAGGTAGTTGCTGGGGCATGAAAGCAGACTTGTACCGTTCGAACCTAAGATAACATAGAGCCAAACGATAAATCAGAACCGCTCATAGCCCAATACGTGGGTTCTTACAGCGTATGGTCACACTTGCTTAGTCTTAGCTGTGATAAATGCACCGCGGCATAGTAGCCATGCGTACTAAGGCGCCCAGCTGCGGTGCGCGCGGCCGTTCGCTGTCGGGGCTGCTTGTGTTGTCCTTACCACAGATTTACGTTAGTGTAAGTTGTTTGTAAGCCTAGGGACTGATGACCAACTTAGTGAAGTCTCTTAGATTTTTCAAACATCTGAACATTTCTTCATAAATGCGGTGAAGGAAAAAGAGTAATGTTGCACTATATCGGCATGCATCAGCGCCAATTGACACACACGAATTGCACGTGAAAACAGTTTCATTGCGCCATGCTGGCGTTTACTGGCTGCTTGTAGGATAAGCCTATGTCATATTTGCTGCCGGGACCGCCAGCGCGTAGTCATTCCTATATTGTCTGCCAATTCACATCGATCTACTGAATGGGCCAGTATCAATGTCACTCCCTCTCGCGATCTTGCCAAAGCCTGGTGTGAAACCCAAAGTCTGTACCAGCACCGATACAATTTGAAATTTCCAATGGCGTTCAAAAGTCGTCGAATGACTTTGAACGGTAACTAGTGGTTTAACCATCACTCCAGGCAAATGCCGGGATGGTCCCTTTGAAAGGGCTGAAGCTTGAATTGCGTCTATAATGACGACGACACTCATTTTCCATCTTCGTTCCTAGTGGTTCCTCCCTACACAGAAGGGTACAAAATTTGGTGGCAATACACTTCGAAGGGATTTAATGCCAATAACGTCGTTGATTCGCTCTGTGAGTGACAGGTGTGTCAAAACATGTTGCAAACTGTCGTTGTAGACTGCCGCGAAATGTGGTAATCAGCGATTCACAGGAAGGGGTGATTTTAAGGCTGCAATTTCAAACAACCCCACCCCCCGCCCCTCCCAAGACCTTTTTCGTCTCGGTCCTAAAGGGAAACACATGAAGAAACAACGTTATTTCAACGCTTGGTGTCGCAGTTTTGATCTCCACTGCAGAGGAGACACTAGAAGTAAATTGTGTGTAAGAGGGAGGGTTGTGAGGACTTCCGCGAGGGTGACATTAAGCGGTAGCGTTGAGCAGCATTGTAGTGAAATGTGATTCAATATATCATTATCCAGTCTTATAACCTCCATGCAATTCTGAGCTCTGAACTTCTTTTTTTCAAATGTTTCAAATGTTTGTATAGTCTATGGGACTTAACTACGGGGTTATCAGTCCCTAAGTTTACAAACTACTTATGAACTAACTAAGACTAAGGACGGCACAAATATCCATGCCCGAGGGGGATTCGAACCCTCGACCGTTGGGGCCGTGCAGACCGTGACTGAAGCGCCTCAGTCCCTTTGGCCACCGCGGCCTGCGATGGTACAATACGTAACTTTGTTAACTGAATAGTGGAATGCAGATACATAATTGAACTAGGTAGAGGTCTGCCTACTGATGAGTCTTAGTGCCTCTCCTAAAGCCAAGTGACGATGCAGCAGTCGTGTCCACGAGTGGATAGACTTTTATATATATATATATATATATATATATATATATATATATAGATTTCTCGCCAACGTGTTGTTTCAAACGATGCCAGCCCGCGAGGGACCTCGCAGGATGTCACACATTTCCAAATTTCAAACTTACACATCACACGGGGCCAGAATTATGGAGATTTGCAGCGCACGGTAGGACACTCCTTAATAAGACCTTCGAGGTATCTACAATTACATCCGTGTTGGGTGGTATTTTGCGCACCATTGTCACTTCACCGCGGTGGAGTGGCCGAGCGTTCTAAAGCGCCTAGCTGTGGAGCGCGCCTCTGCTTGCCGTCGGAGGTTCGAGTCCTTAGCATAAGTTAGTTTACGTACTTTGTAAGCCTGGGCACTGATAACCAGAGTATTTAAGTCCCATCGATTTAAAAACATTTGAACATTGTCACTTCCTGCTATTCAGTCGCGTGTGGTTCGTCGGAAAATGATTGTCTGCACGCCTCCGTGAAGGTCCTAATCTCTCTGCTCTTATCCTTGTGGTCGCTTCGAGAGATATGCGTCAGAGAAAGCAATATATTGATTGACTCTTTTTCAAACGTTCGCTTTCGGAACCTTAACAGAACCCTGTACCGCGAAACAGAACGTCTCTCTTGCAACGTTTACCATTGGAGTTTTCTAATCATGTCCGTGACACTTTCACACTTACTAAATGAGTCTGTAAGGAATCGTGCTGCTTTCCTTTGGATCCTCTTTGTGTCTTCTATTAACCCTACTTGGTACGCTTCCCACACTGATGGCCAATACTCAAGCGCTGGCCGAAAGAGAGTTCTGTACCCTAATTCGTTCGTTGACGGACTACGTTCCTGAGGATTCTCGTAATGAACCTCAGTCTGGCACCTACCTTACCCACAACTGGTTTTATATGGTCGTTCCATTTCATATCGATGCTCATGTCTACTCCGAGGTATTTTACGGAAATACCTACTTCCAGTGGTTGTCATTCTATTACGTAGTTATATAAGAAATGATCTTTCTTTCTCTGCAAACCCTACATTATGCGTTCATACGCTGTAGATCTTCCTGCGTTTCATTACCTTCCCCCGGTGTTTAGAGATCTCTATAAATCATCAGCAGAAAGTCTTATATATACTGAAAAGCAGTGGTCCTATAGTACTCCCCGGAGACACGCCTGGCATCACCTTAACGTATGAAGAGTTCTCTCCGATCGTTTATTTAAGCAGATGACCCAAATTTGGAATGGCCGAGCACTCTAAGGAACTTTTCTGCGGAGCGCGCGGCTACTTTTCGTCGGAGGTTTGAGTCCTCTGTCGAGAATGGGCGTGTGTATTGTCTTTGGGTTAGTTCAAGTTATTTTAAGTAGTTTTAAGCATACGGACTAAAATCTACAATAGTTAAGTACCATAGATTTACAAACATTTGAATACCGTTTATTTAATAAGATAACAAAGGCAGTGTCAAATAGGATATTTCGCAATGAATACAGACTGTCAGGTGGGAAATCTAGCTTTCAATGTCTTCTTGAACTAAAAGATTCTGATATTCTATACCTTTATCTGCACTAAGTACGCGTTATCCATTCAGATTTGCGAGAGTTGTTCCCGATTCTTGGAGTGACACGCCTAAGGTGATGGAATTGTTAACACCTTACTCAGTTGTTAGAAGAGGACATTACTCGTTTATAGATTTTCTGAACTCTAGGAGCTCACAGCGTTAAAGGTTTAAGTGCTATGGAGAAGAAATGAAGCGTTCCGTCATTGCGGGAACAGTCACCACAGCTCATAAAACTAAACTCACCCTAAGACGTATCCGGGTGACGGCAGGATCGCGTCAGCGAGAACGCAACGATCTTAAAAAGGAATGTGAATGGAAAGGTGCAAAATATAACCGTAGGAGTCCAGCCCGCGTGGACGCGAACGGGCTTGAGAAGCGTGACTGCACGTGGCAGCGAAAGGAATTTTATGAGGCTTGTTATCGCCATAACGTGGGGCAGGAGGCAAACCTCTTACACTGCTCGCAATATTAGAGTGTCTTCCTGTGATTTAGATTTTAAATGAATTTCCGAGGTTCAAATTGGGATCGAGAGTAATACAGCCTCTTGAAATTGATGAGAATGACCTCCTTCGCCATCGTCTTGCGTCACAGTAGTAGCACGCTCTCTGTAAATAACGACCAATGGCCAGGAATTATGTTGTGCTCCCTTCTCATTTTTTTCAGTAGACTTAGACGTGCTAAATTAATCCATTTCTGAATAAGCAATTACCCCAATCACACCTTTCATCAAGATTACTCATTATTTCTATAAAAATGGGAAAGTAATACGTTAGCTCATTATTCAAGACTAAAACGGAATTGATGGACTGAGGACTAGAAATAATAGCTGCTGAAGAATTGGAACGAGGAATTGTCGATGAAAACACGAATATAGCTTCCCTCAAACTTCATTCGAAATATAATGTAGAACCATCAATTAGATGAAACACCAAGACAATACACGTAGCTAGCGTTGAACATAATGTAGTTAGCATTACAAATAATGCAATGTGTTAAATGGAACACTGAAGACATATTAAATGAAATGTGTCGTGGAATGTAATAGGAATTAAAAATCTGCCTCAAACTTCCTTGCTGTTTTACGATAGTTGGAACTTAAATAGTGGCAACACTGCTGTGGAAAAACTATGCATTGGACTCTACTATTGTCGCTGATAGCACACGTTGTTGACATACATACCATACTCCCGAGCAAATGGACTCACCCGTCCCACGTCACCGGCGTGCGCACAATCAAGGGAAACACACTTACTTGTGAGCGAGTGGTCTAACTTAAGGGTATCACTATGTTTTCGAAACAGGAACAACGGAGTTGGGTCAAGATTGAATGTGCCAGAGCTCGTGCAGCACGACAGTGTCATCAAGGTCTTCAAGAGGAGTGCGGGCAATCGGCGTTGCCTTAGTGGCATGTTGGGTAAAAGGCTTCAACGAACGTCGGGAAAATGTGGCAGACATGCAACAGGCAGGTCGTTCTAGCGTTTCTGAAGAAGAAGTGCCCACTATTGTCGCGTTTGGTTCCGAAGATGAAGGAACCTCTTCGTGGTATTCGCTTCAGAACTGTTTCAGAGATTTGACAGGCAGTAGACAGCTCCATTCGCACCATCAACAGAACAAGCTCTGTTAATGGTATACTACGCTGTCCACATCACTGGCTACGGGTTTCTCACAACGCTGGTGACTACTTTGAAGGGCAGTAACCGGTGCAAACATGTAACGCTTTTGTATTAATTGCAAATAAATGGTTGCCACTATTTAAGTTCCAAGCCCCGTATTTCTGATGAAGACGCACTTAGTTGGCGAAATCTGGATAAAAGTTCAATTACTTTATGCAACTGGTGGACCTGAATTCCACCTATTTTTACCAATATTGTGGAAAGCTCTTGATACACTAAAATAAATCACATTACTTGATTACAACACAGAAATTTGTTTCTTAGCTATAGTTTGTCTTAAATTTATGATGAGCTTATAGTACAACAAACGCCTGTCCTGCCAGCCAAGTCACATTCGTATTTGCTCGTATACTCGAATTAAACATTTATTCAATTAACGAATTTCATGCTTGTCAGTGTAAAATTCGTATATGCTTTCCTATGGTTATCAGTCACTGTTACACGTTATCTTTCGCACCACCCGTGATCACATTTATATTCGGTATCACACTCGTGTTAAACATTTGCATATACTCTGTTTAATTAATGAATTTCTCCAATGTCAAATTAACGAATTCTATTTTATGCTACAACCGCACTTGTCATTCAGTCCATTGAAATTATCATTTAGTCACAGAGATACTTTGTACTATTTTGCGCACGAAAAGAGCCATACATAGCGATGTCAGCCGATACTAGGCTGAGTAAACGCACTATTTATTCTCACTCTTTCTGATCAGTTTTTTATTCACAGTCTAGGTCCAGCCCAAAAATAAGTTCTGTCGCATTCACACACATACACCCACACTAACGAAGTCTAGGCATTATTTATTTTATTACAATCTCATTTACTCTATTTAAATATACACGTTTCATGTTAGTGTGAAGTATCACTTTCCTTGTCATGAGCTGCTTACTAACAAAATATGAGATACATAAATCAAAAGTGCAAATATCACACCCCTTACATTTTTCCAGTAAGAAAAAGAGTTAGGATTCTCAATGCTCGATATTTTCGGTAAAACTGTTTGACAGCCATTATTGGAAGCTGTGCACAGCCCGCAGCTGACAGGTTGAAGACGGATGCCTGTTTCACTCATATTGACCAGCCAGCGGCGTCTCCATTTAAGGTTTAAGAAACGGATTGGCCAAAAGTTACTTTTCCACACTGTCTGCGGGATGCTATGCACCCAAGTTTCGTAACCAGTTTACCAACAAAGGAACCTCTCTCCCCCAGATTTAGTTATAAGTTGGCTCAGTGGGTAGACCGTGAAAAACTGAACACACATCAGTCGAGAAAACTGGAAAAAGTTGTGTGGATGGAACAAATAAGCAAAATATAAAAACTGAACGGTCCATGCGAAAGTTTTGCAACGTCGAGCACAATGTCAGGAATGGATCACCGCGGTTCTGTGGCTAGTATGAAGAGCTGCGGAGAGAGAAGTTCTTTGTTCAAGCTTTCCCTCGAATGATAATTTTTATTTTTTTATTTTCACAAAATTATGATCTGTCCGTCCGTTCACTGAAGTCTCTGATTGCTGTAATCAGTTTACTGTCTGTGTTTTGCGGCTGCACCGCAAAACCGTGCGATTAGCAGACGAAAGGAAGTGCCTCTGCAATGGTAACCCAAAACATTTGATCGCAAGGTGATAGGTCAACCGATTCCTCCACAGATAAACACATCTGATGTATACGACACTGGTGATGGTATGTGCGTCGAATGACAGGAATCTCTTGTCAACCTACCTAACTTGTACACTTGGTAAATGGGAAATGAGATTCTACCTTGCCTGATTTAGGTTTTCTTGTGGAAGCGTTAATCACTCCCAAAAAATGATGAAAACATAAGAATTTGTCATATAAACTGCAACAAATGAATGTAATAGTTTCACAGTCGCACATGTTTCCCTGTGCTCTGTCAAAACATATGGTTTAACGTTTTCGATTTTTTCTGTGTGTAGACTTTCAAATCCTGCAAATGTCCATACAAATCTGAACATGTCCCCATACCATGGCGCAGTTACCCCTGTGAGAAGGTTCCAAACCGGGCCCTCTCGGTCCGCAGCTCCGCGCACTAGTCACAGGACCACGGTGCTCCTAGTGCTCACAACCTGCTCGACGTTGCTTATCTTTCACATGGACCGCTCAGTTTTTATATTTTGCTTATTTTTTTCATAGTTCCACACTACTTCCAGTTTTCTGGCCTGATCAGTGTTCAGCCTTTCACGCCCTATCCACTACGCCAAATTATAACTAAATCTGAGGGTGTTGCGATGGGGAGGTTCCCTTCAAAGAAACGACCACCGTCCAGGCGACAGCAAAGCTGGAAACGTAGGAGGAATTTTCTAGCCTTTCAAGCCACGGGCAGTCGCAATGGGTCACCCGAAACGATGCGACGATTCAGATTGGGTAGTTTGAGAAAAGGACTATGAAAGGTCTAAACGGCTAAGACGTATAACATGATTCGTATGTGTTCGCAATTCTCCAACCAGAAAAAAACTAGCAAATTTTTAGAGTAGTCCATGCCGGGAATCCTGTAACACAAATTACTGTGTAATCAATCGAAGGACCTGAAGCGATATTTCCTTGTAAGAAACGCTCGTTAGAAAATCATTTGCTCCAAATAAATAAAGCGAGAGACTTAATCCTGAGCCACAGAGACAGCGACGTCTTTTACCTGAATATGAAAGAGGGCAGAAGACGTGGACAGGAACTGTGGGAAGAGCAACACTACAGTCATTAAAACTATTTGCAACGAATGATAACATATGAACACAGCTACGAGAAGCAAGATAGGGAACACATTTTATCAGTCAATTACTGTAACTTTCATTTAAGGGAACAGTGTCGATTTTTGACAGAATTAAGATTCATACAGCATTCAGACAATTTATCGATATGATCTTACTCCACTACCAATCAAGCGAAGTACTACAGAAATTGATTAATAACCTACTCTTAAAATTATAGCATTAATCGAGATGCCCAGAGACCCATATTTTACGAGTATATATTTGTAATGATCAGTGACACTAAATGAGGGCCGCAGCGGATTAGCCGTGAACACTGGGGCGCCTTGCTGCGTGCGCGGGGCTGTTCACCGTCGGAGGTTCGAGTCCCCCTTGGGCATGGGTGTGTGTGTGTGTGTGTGTGTTGTTCTTAGGTCAGCCGGCCGCGGTGGCCGAGGGGACTCAGGCGCTCCATTCACGGTCTGCACGGCCACTACCGTTGGGGGTTCGAATCCCCCCTCGGGCATGGATATTTGTGCCGTCCTTAGGATTAGCTAGTTCATAAGTAGTTTGTTAGTTTAGGGACTGATGACCCCGTAGTTAAGTCCCATAAACTATACAAACATTTGAATATTTTTGTTATTCTTAGGTTAGTTTAAGTAGTTTTTAAGCTACGGACTGATAAGCAAGAAGTTGAGTCCGATAGATTTACAAACATTTGTAAGTTTGAACACAGAATGAGGCAGAAAATGACCAATTTATAATACGAAATCCATCTGTATCCATTACATACCGTTTAAAATATATAAATTGAGTGATAAATTTCTGAAAATATAAGTTTGAACACAGCATTGTATTGAAATGAACAATAGGCTCCGAAAAAATCGAAAAATAGGAGAATCGAATCGTTTGGTCTGTGGTGCTAAGGTACGTTGTTGAAAATTAAGTGGACTGATATGATAAGAGGAATGAGGAGGTTCTCTGCGAATCGGTGAAGAAAGGATGAGAAAGAATAGTGGACCTGATAATACAGTTTCTTGATAGGACAGTTATCAGGGAATTTCCTCCATGATGCTCGAGGGAGATGACATTTGAGTAAGACAAATATTAGAACAAAACGGAAACTAATTGAGGATGTATGGTGCCTTACTAATTAAAAGTGCTTGGAGTATCAAACTGTAAATCTAATCCTTTCAATATTTCCCCATTTTAAGCGCTCTCAAAGCGGGTATAATGTCGAAAGAATAGAGCGTGATACGGCAAGAAGGAGAGACGAGTAATAAGCTTAAGGAAATGATCGTAATTTAATGAAGATCTGGATAGAGGAAACGTAAATAGCGGTTCTCATTACGTAGAATATGTGAAATAATAGTGAGGTAACTAAATCATCTTGGTGGTGCGTATAATATTCTCATACACGGTGTTTCGCTAATGTATAATTGAGAGAGTCGAATAAAATATGAAATATCCAACAATACTTTGTTGGAAAGAAAGTACAATAGAGTCTCGAAATTTCAAGGTGAACGAGACCAGCGCCTTCTAGAGCTACCGAAAACTCCGACCGTCGATATTGTAGGAAAAATCAATAAAATGACATCGAATAAATTTAAGAGTTAAAGGTTAACTGTATTACAGACATTTTCCCACAGGCTGCGGCAATAAATTTCGGAATAGTCGCAGAGTGTTTTTCTCCTTAAAATGAATAAATAAATAAAATAAAATAAAAACGAGCTGCCCTTTTCTGAACCTTCTCAAAGTCTTCCGTTAGTCCCATCTGGTGAGGATCCCACAAGGGGCAGCAGTACTCCAGGAGAGGACGCATAAGTGTGATGCAGGTAGTCTCTTTGGTGGAGCTGGTGCATCTTCGAAGCGTTCTTCCCCACAATATTTTCTGTGTTCTCTCCAGTCTAAGTTGTTCGTAATTGTAACTCATAGGTATTTGGTAGAATTTACGACCTTAAGGTTTGACTGACTTATCGCGTAATTGAAGTTCAGCGGAATTCTTTTAGTGGTCATGTGTATTACTTCACAGTTTTCTTTATTTAGTGTCAATTGCAATTTTCGTACCATGTAGAAATTTTGTCTAAATCGCTTTGCAGTTGCTTTTGATCCTCTGTTGACTTCACTAACCGATAAATGACAGCATCATCGGCGAACAGTCTAAGGGAGTTATTCAGATTGTCTTCTAAATCGTTTATAACGACGAGGAAGAGTAGGGGACCTATAACGCTTCCCTGTGGAACGCCAGATATCACTTCTGCTTTACTCGGTGACTTACCGTCAATTACAACGAACTGTCCTTTCTGAAACTTCCTGGCAGATTAAAATTGTGTGCCGGAACCGGGACTCGAATCTGGGACCTTTGTCTTTCCAGGGCAAGTGCACTACCGACTGTGCTATCCAGACACAACTCACGATGCCGACTCACAACTTTACTTCCGCCAGTACCTCGTCTACTACTTTCCAAACTTCACAGAAGCTCTCCTGCGAACCATGCAAGACTAGCACTCCTGGAAGAAAGGATATGGTGAAGACATGGCTTAGTCACAGCCTAAGGGATGTTTCCAGAATGAAACTTTCACTCTGCAGCGGAGTGTGCGCTGATGTGAAACGTCCTGGCAGATTAACATTGTGTGCCGGAACCGGGACTCGAACCTGGGACCTTTGCCTTTCGCGGGCGGAAGTAAAGTTGTGAGGCAGCATCGTGAGTCGTGTCGGGATAGCACAGTCGGTAGTGCGCTTGCCGCGAAAGGCAAAGGTCCTACGTTTAATCTGCCAGGAAGTTTCATTCTGTGTCCTTTCTGATGGGAAATCGTGAATCCAGTCGCACAATTGGTGAGATATTCCATAAGCACGCAATTTCATTAGAAGCCGCTTGTGGGGTACAGTGTCAAAAGCCTTACGGAAATCCAGAAATATGGAAAAGATTTGAGATCCCTTGTCGATGGCACAACACTTCATGGGAATAAAGGGCAAGCTGTGTTTCGCAAGAGCGATACTTTCTGAATCCGTGTTGTCTATTGGTTAATAGGTCGTTCTCTTCGAGCAGATGCAGTTTAAAGTTGCGATTGTAGGAGTGGGTCGGCTCCGAGGTCCGCCGCTGGCCCTCCCTAACCAGTAGAGGCCGCGACAAGGCCGGACGCCGCACAAAGCTAGCAGCCAGCCCGGGCCGCGTGTACGACTTAATAACGGCGCCTGATCCGCGCGCCGCCTTGCGCCGGCTGGCGGCTTTACGCGTCTTAATAACAGCGCGGCGCCGTCTAAAAGTCCGCCCCCGCCCCCGCCCCCGCCCCCGCCAGCCGTAAATCAGGCCGGTAATTCGGTTTACGCATCGCGCCGTAAAGCGCGACCGCGCGACAGCAGCGGCCGCCTCGCCGTCCCGGGTCGAAGGCCGTCCTCCGCAGAAGCGAGCGGGCGAGCGGCTTTGTCTGCGCCGCGCGACCCGACCGCAAACATTTACCACCCCATCACCATCTTCTACACTGCTAGCGATTCTAGCATCTCTGCTGTATGGTCGACGATAAAGGCGCGCGGGTTACATATGGACTAGAGCCCATATAGGGAGACAGTGGCCATGTGTGGAACCGCTCCTGACTGGCTGACACCCCAGAACGCCATGTTTTTACCAGATGTGGCGGGCTTTGTATATGTGTGAATAGTTACAGTGTGCGTTCCAGTACTGTGGAGTGTCTTAAGAGATTAGCCGGCTGCGGTGGCCGAGGGGACTGCGGAGCGCCAGTCAGGGACAGCACGGCCACTACGGTCGGGCGTTCGAATCCCACCTCGGGCATGGATATTTGTGCCGTTCTTAGTATTAGCTACTTCATAAGTAGTTTGTAAGTTTAGGGATTGATGACACGTAGTTTAGTTCCACAAGCTTTACAAACATTACTCTGATTTTTTTTTTTTTTTTTTTTTTTTTTTTTTTTTTTTTTTTTTTTTTTTTTTTTTACTTAAAAGATTCTGACAGCGATTTCACTGTACAGTTACATACTCCTTTCAGGCTCTGCACGCACAATTGTGCGGTTCTAGTTTAGCTGGCTTTATTCCTTTGTGATTGACGCTAGGAAGGTCAGGCTTGCATCACGGTATCGTGTGGTAACGTGCGAAATGTGTTTTTGTTCCATGTATCTATGTATGTGTGAATATTTACAGTGTGCGTTTCTGCACTGTGGAGTGTCTTAAGAGATTGGCCGGCCGCGGTGGCCGAGGGGGCTGCGGTGCGTCAGTCACGTTCTGCACGGCCACTACGGTCGGGGGTTCGAATCCCCCCTCTGGCATGGATATTTGTGCCGTCCTTAGTATTAGCTAGTTCATAAGTAGTTTGTACGTTTAGGGACTGATGATCCGTAGTTAAGTCACATAAGCTTTACAAACATTTGACTCAGATTTTTTTTTACTTAAAAGATTCTTACAGCGATTTCACTGTACAGTTACCTACTCCTTTCAGGCTCTGCAAGCACAATTGTGCGGTACTTGTTATTTGGCTTTATTTCTGTGTTATTGACGCAAGGAAGGTCAGCCCTGCGTCACGCAATCGTGTGGTAACGTGCGCAACGTGTTTTTTTTCGCCCTGGTGGAGTAGCCGAGCGGTCTAAAGCGTCTCGCTGCGGACCGCGCGGGGCATGTGTGTGTGTGTGTTTGTCCTTAGGTTAGTTTACCTAGGTTTAAGTAGTTTGTAAACTACGGACTGATGACCATGCAGTTTGGTCCGATAGATTTACAAATATTTGAATTTTTTTTGTTCCATGTATCCACATTACACTGGTTGGCACCTGCAGTCGGCGAATTTCCAGTACACTTATAATGGCGGCAAGAAATCGTTTGTTGGGAAGTTTGTCTATATTGTTGTCGTATAAGTTTGGTTTCGTACATTTTAATGACAGGTCTACTGTGGACAGATTATTTTACGTTTTTTTTTTTTTAATTATTGGAGGTATAATCTGAAACATCAGCACTTGCACTATTGTGCGTGTTTGGTCTAATGTCAGATTTTTATGATAAAGTCTTGTTGACAAGGTATCGATATCCGTATTTGTTTCGACATGTGAAGATATTACATCTGATAGCTAGTTGGTTTTATATGATCCTGTGATGTTATTATGTCATTCTTTGGAGAAATATCTGGTTCAAAATGTAATGAAAATAGTGGACATAGCATGTGTGAATTCATGGCTTCAGTACAGGCATGACAGAAAAGCTAATGAAGTGCGACGAAAAGACATAAATGATCTTGAATACCGGATTGCTGTTGGAAATACCTGCTCTCACCACCAAATGGAATGCCATTCATTGACAACATCATGACGAAGATGGAGAAGACATAAAAATAGCTGGAAAGAAACGGTTCGAGAGAAATGCCTCGTTGTTCATCTATTGGCTGTAAGAACCGAAGTCAAGGTTATTATATGATGCTTGTGTTCGCAAGGAATAAGGAAAAGCGGAAATATTAGGTGGTAAAAGTTAACAGAGGAATCGGGAACCATTAAGTCGTCTTATGGAAACCAAGGAATTAATCGTGTCGGTATGAAGTAAATAATTTCTTCTTCCCCGATCCAAAGCGACAAAGACATTTATAAATATCAGTAATAGAAGAGATCTCTCTGCTGTTCCCGTGTGGCGTAGTGATTGCATACTGAATTACTATTGTGATTGTCGCAAGTTCGAATCCGGTGAGTAGTAAACTTTTTTATGCAGTGTTTTCTAGCTTTTAGTTAGTTCTTGGTTTTGGTTTTTGACATGTCTTGCTACAAGGTATGTTTTAATATGGCTACGACACCTCCCCGTAGGCTGTGTATTACTGGCTATTAACAATGCTATAAATGGTTACGGGATGTAACATGAAAAAAGGAGGAGGCGGGACTACTGACCCGTTATAGATATTCAGTTACCTATTTTGAGTCTGTTTCAGTGAGATAGTATTGGTTTTTTCCCGGTTTTGTGATAATGTGTTCCTAAAGGTATGTACAGAATGACGTTACGGGTATTTCCCAGTATAGGAAAATGGTATAAGATAGACAGGAGCACACTTAAAATGCATTATATCGGGGTGGAAATCGATAATAACGTACTAATTTCAACGATAGAAATGCAGACAGAAAATTCTGAAATAGCATCATTTTATTTAAGATACATATGAAATTTCTCTTTCTTATTAATCAACTGTCAACAGCCGAAGTTACCAGAACATCTTAAAATGGTGGTATTAACATTCGACAGTAATGGAAACTGTTTTGCGAGATTTATTTGCTTAAAAATTTATTAGGCATGTGTAAACATAGATGAATGGCATTTCTTTAACCACAAACTGATTAGTAAGCTAGAAGATGTGCTTTTATTTCATGTGTGGAACTGTTGCTTTATTTCAATCGTTAAGTGGCTGTTTTTCTTCCTGGGTCGCTATGTAAGTGCACTTCCCGCTCGCAGTCTGGTAAAAACATGGCGGCCACCGGCCGGTTGGCCACTCTCCCTATACAGGCTCTCTAGTAGGGGCAGCGTTGTCGCCACGAGCGTAACCGAGCATTCAGGCGGCGGCAGAGCCCGACTCATTCTCATTTGCTCTGTATTTTCAGTTGGCTTAAAAAGGAGGCCTCACCTCCGACTGAGTTAGGCAGAGGTATCATCTCTCTCCTTTGTAAATCATACAGAAATAAAGGAAATTACATATGTTTAATACTTAGAGGCTTCACCTAATGATGTCTATTTATAGTCATAATAATAATTGTTGCTTATATAAATGTTTTCATATCAGTGGCATCTTGCCCTTTTTTTATAAAATATCACATTGCATAAGGCATTGCCTTTTAGGATAGAATATGGGGGAAAAAATCAAATGTTTCTCAAGCTTATGGGACTTAACTACGGGGTCATCAGTCCCTAAACTTACAAACTACTTATGAACTACTTACGAACTAGGACGGCACAAATATCCATGCCCGAGGGGGGATTCGAACCCCCGACCATAGTGGCCAATATGGGGGAATAAACCAGCAATAAATAGATTTAAGTAGCCCCATTCATGTGTGTATGTAACAACAAATTATTTATTCATGTGAGACCATCCAAAGCACAACATCCTAGGGGAAACATACTGATCCGGTGAATTTTGTAGAAAGTATGCTCGGCAACGAGATAGGTAGATAATAGTATTTCAGGATGTTCATATGTTTGTAAAGCTATGGGAACACACTGCAGTTGTCATCAGTCCCTAGACCTACTATGGTTTAAAAAGTTCTCGGAATCACCACGAGGGGTCTGTGCTAGCGCAACGAGTTTTTCACGCGATATCCATTGGATACATGTAAACACGTACCACGTCAGTGCTTTTGGTCTATGGCTGTGGCGTGGCTCAGCTGTTGAGCCTGCGTTGTGATCTGCAAAGATGAAAAAGGAGAGAGAGAGAGAGAGAGAGAGAGAGAGAAAGAAGAAGTTTCGAGCTGTCATTAAGTACTTCGTAAAGAAAGGTATGAAAGCGAAGGACATTCATGCCAATTTCTATAATACACCGGGGAACTATGTTGATAATCAATTGTTGCCAAATAAACACATTTAAATCTGGTGAGGAAGGCTTAAATGATGACCCGCGCAGTAGTCGGCCAAAATGTGTCACTACTCCTGAAATCATTGTAAAAGTGCACAAAATGGTCATAGAGGATCGCCGATTGAAAGTGCGTAAAAGTAATCACTCTTGTTAGATGTCATCTGAAAGGGTATATAACTTTTAACTGAAGAATTAGAAATGAAAAATTTATCTGGAAGACGGTACCACGATTCTGCCGCTGGATGGATAAAAAAAGGATAAAATGGACGTATCGGAACAATATTTGGCCAGTTTTAAGAGAAACGAACAATATTTCTTGCGCCTGTTTGTAACCACAGATGAAACTTGTGTGCAATAATACACCCCAGAGACAAAGCAACAGCCGGCCGCGGTGGCCGAGGAGACTGAGGCGCTCCAGTCACGGTCTGCACGGCCACTACGGTCGGGGGTTCGAATCCCCCCTCGGGCATGGATATTTGTGCCGTCCTAGTTCGTAAGTAGTTCATAAGTAGTTTGTAAGTTTAGGGACTGATGACCCTGCAGTTTTGTCCCTTAAGCTTAACAAACATTTGAACATTTGAACATTTGAACATTTGAGACAAAGCAACAGGCAAAGCTGTGGATAATTGCTGAATCTCCACCATCAAAAAAGCAAAGACAATTCCTTCAGCTGGAAGGGCCAAGGCATCATTTTTATGGGGTATGAAGAGGATTCTGTTTATAAATTATCTCTTCACTGTACTAATGATTACTGGAGAATATAATGCAAACCTCCTAGACAAATTTCAATAAAATATACGCGAAGAAAGGCCAAGTTTAGCAAGGAAGGAAGTTATCTTCCATCAAGAGAATACGCATCTACACACATTTGACGGCACCATAACATTACACGAACTAAGGTATGAACCCGTCATATTCATCTGATATGGCTCCTTCAGACTTCCATCTCGTCCCAAAACTGAAAATTTTTCTTGGTGGACGAAGATTCACTACAAATATAGAACTGTTTTGCAAGCCTGGAGGAATCTTATTTTCAGATGGGAACAAGACACTAGGACATCGTTGGACCAAATGGATTAATCTTCAAGGAGAATAAATAAATAAAAATTAAAAAGGTTCAGTAAGTACTTCTTTTGATTATTCACGTGACTGATATCGAGCACTGAAGTTGTATAATTACTTGTAACTGTCAGACTACGGACCTATTTTGTAATGGCACGAAAATTTGGCAATGTCCAAGTGCTCAGAGAAAACTCCGTTAATTCTCAAACTATTTTCTCAGTAAAAACATTAAGATGAGGAGCTTACAATGCTCTACTAAATCATACAATCAACCGCAAAAAATCTCAAAAGATGAGGTATCAAGTGGATACTAAGTCCCGATCGTTACCGTTATCAGCAAACTAATATAAGCACTCAAACGGACGAAAAACTAACCAAAAACGTGTTTCTTTCTGCCATTATTTCTACTAAATCGACTTCAACTGTTGCGTTGCGAGTCATATTCAGTATAATAAGTCACATTTTACTAACTTACTTACCGCAGTTACAGCAGTCGAGCACAGAACGTCCGTTCTCTCGGGCCCCTTAGCTGACTATCCCAAAGATGACGTCTGCTGAGTCCAGTGTACCGCTACTTTTCAAATTCGCGAGGATGAGACTGCCATTGGCTCGTTCCTATCTCCTCCTCAAGACAAGCGACAACCGAGAAGGCAACTGCTAACCTCCCTCTTCGTCTCATATAAGTCGAAGATTTAGCAACCCTACCCCACCACCTAGAAACTAACTTTGGTTAGTAATTACTGAAAGAGATCCCACAAAAACAGAAAACAAGAAGGAACACGGTCATTTACATGGAAGAGGAACAGAGGAAAAAGGAAGTGTGACAGACAGAAATCAAATGTTTAAATGTTTGTTAAGCTTATGGGACTTAACTACGGGGTCATCAGTCCCTAAAATTACAAACTACTTATGAACTACTTACGAACTAGGACGGCACAAATATCCATGCCCGAGGGGGGATTCGAACCCCCGACCGTATGGTCATGCTGACCGTGACTGAAGCGCCTCAGTCACCTCGGCCACCGCGGCCGGCGACAGACAGAAAATTATAAATAAAACAGTTAACGTATTTTCAGATCTCGCTGGCCAGAGCTGTTGATCAGGTTTACAACTCGTAATTGATGTCCATAATACTATAATTCTGGTCTGCTTTACTAATAAACTAGCCCATAGGGCTTAAATGGATCGTATTGCAGAACGACTTCATCTGTCCTTTCGGACATGTCCGAACGAGAAGAGCAAATACAGTGACAAGGAAAATGCCAACTGAAAAGAAAAATTAAAAATATATGCGACAGGCGCGGTGATAGGACAGTTACGGTTGTACGCTATCTGCGACATATGTCAGTAGCGCAACTTGGCCCTCCTGTAGGCGTGGCTAATCCGCCGCGGCAATCTTGGAAGAATGGGCAAATAACGCTCAAGAGCTGACTGATAATCTTATACTGTCCATGCCACACAGAGGGCAACGAGAATGACTTCTTCACTATTATGGTCGCTCCATGGTGCCTCCCTCTATGTTAACGCCATGTAAACTCTCACAAGGCTCTGTGCAAAGCGAGTAACAGGCGATTCACTTGACAAGCTATACTGCGTCACAGTGTGCCCACGTCGAAGCTCTGGGTACTCTGAGAAGATCGCACAACGTCCAACGTAACGCGAATCGTCTAGCTCCATGCAGCTGCAAGCACGGCCTCTCTTGTGAAAGAGCCCTAATAGCGTCAGCGAGCTAAGAGTGTCCTGCCCGCAGGTGGTTCGTCCCTGAGCTACCGTGTACCTCCCAGTAGATCTCGCTTTCACGCCTCGGAGCGGCGTCCAGTGGCCGCGGTGTCGCTGCTGCACTTACAAAGGAATTCCGACAGCGTAAGCCCCACACCACGCGCCGCCGCCTAAGTGGACCGCGAGAGATGGATAGCGGCCGCCATCATTCACCGCAATCAAAGTCGAGTTTGTGCCGCCAGTGTTTCGCGTCGGGCGACAGTCGGCGCCGCTGCGCGCCGGTGGCCGCTTTGTGCGCTGACAACGTATAAATGATGGCCGCCGACAAAGGCCCGGCCAGCCTTTGGGGCGCGGGTTCGACGACCGCCGGCGCGCATTAAATGATCATCTCGACCGGGCGCCACCCGCATTCCACGTGCGTGGCCCGCGTGAAGGCCCAGCGCGCCGCGGCGCCAGGTTCCACTCGAGGCCGCTCCAGTCGGGCGCGACGCTATTCACTCCCTCGCATGGTGGTAAACGGTACAGGAACCGGTATAGGTTTCCAGCGTCAGACTTCGATTAGATCGACTACGGCGACTACATGATCAGTCACAACCGGCACGGCTAAAAATGCGTTTATGTAACTGTTTCCCGACAGATGAAACGGAATGATCACGTTGGGTCAGTCCTAGTATTGTTAAGCGCAAAATTGTGACAAAGAAACTTCTTAATATATTAGATTGCTCAAGCGACCGCCAGCCAAGCTATTCGGACGCAGGCCATTGCCTCTGTCGTAAAAGCGAGAGAGAGGGTATCAGCTTGTAAATATTTCATAACTACACGTAACTCTGTCACAAGAGTGAATAAGACCGAGGATATGTCAGCGGTTTCGGCTCATTGAGTCAACGCTGCACTCACAAGTAGGACACATTTGGTCATTAAGAACAGTTCCTAATTGCATAGCTTTCAGCCGATTCTGTATATAAATTCCCGCTTTTAGCAGTTTTGTCACTTGGTCTTTGGAATCGAAGATGGTCAGGAGAGTAGTCGTCGATAAAATTATACATGTGTATTTCAGCACATGTCTCAGATAAAGCAGTACAGACTAGTAGCCACTAGTCGCAACTAGAAGATGGAGTCCGAACACAACTACTACGCTTCGAACTGACCATCATCCGTGGAGATGGTAAACCGTTGTCTATCGCCTTCACCACGCTGAATATGGTTGCTGCCTTAGGCCAGTTATGTCTTCATTGGGTGGTTTCCTAAAGGCCAATGAACCGGTCGCGGTGGCCGAGGGGACTGAGGCGCTACAGTCACGGCCTGCACGGCCACTACGGTCGGGGGTTCGAATCCCCCTCGGGCATGGATACTTGTGCCGTCCTTAGTACTAGTTAGTTCATAAGTACTTTGTAAGTTTAGGGACTGATGACCCCATAAGCTATACAAACATTTGAACATTTGAAAGGCCAATGATCCTGCCGACGCTCTGGAGTTAATCCCGCCAGCGGTATTGAGAGGCCAACTTTCACCACGGCATCCGACTCCATTGGTTTCGAGGATGAACCCACACCCAGTTGCATAGACAGGAAGAGGGAAAGAGACTCTACCTGGTAGTATTTACTTCAACACCCAGACGTCGCGGTGCGGGCACCTGATCCGAACGGTACGACAGTCAATTCACAGAAAACGCGAGATGGCATGCTAACGCAACCGAAACAGACGTAGACTGCTGACTAACTCCTGCCGAGCTATCGCCTACACCAGAGCATCTTGTATTCGGTTGAATAAAATTGTAAACTCTAATACCGTTTTACTAGCGTCCTCTGGCGATCCACGAGGTTTGACGCCTCATCCTGACATAAAGCCTGCCGCGGTGGAGTAGCCGAGCGGTCTAAGGCGTCTCGTTGCGGAGCGCACGGTTGCTCGCCGTGGAGGTTCGAGTCCTCCCTGGGGCATGAGTGTGTGAGTTTTCCTTAGGTTAGTTTACCTTAGTTTAAGTAGTTTGTAAGCTACGGACTGATGACAACGCAGTTTGGTCCGATAGATTTACAAACATTTGAACATAAAGCCGGGAACCCGCTCAGAACATAGGTGTCATCCTATCATTCGTAGGTTACTGGAAAGAAGCAATGGAGCTACAATGTTCGGAAAAGCTTAAATACCTGAAATAGCAGACTTTTTTAGATCAATACTATTCCAAACAGCGCCAGAATCAAAAATTTTGTGAACTACACTGATCAAGATAATTAGGGGAGCAGTTGAGATATCTAGGTTCTGACATTGTCATCGTCAGACTGAACTAAAATCGTCCGACGTCTTTCTGTCGGTTCTACGGGATGTAGATAACAACATTATGACAACCCAGATAGTGTTAATAACAGAAAGAAAGCTGCTATGGAAGGATTTCGCGATGACTTGAGTTTACCCTACCAAAGGAATTATAAAAGCAATTGGTTTCAGATACTTCAGTGAACAGGTTGTGCAGTGCAATAACAACTGCTCAGAGGTACAGAGACGAGATATTTCGACCCTTTTTTGTGCCTTAAGCTGGCGCCATAAGAGATGGGTTATTTCTGATATACGATAACGTTCGTCCGCACAAAGCTGCACTGACGGACAAAATGCTTGAAGCTGAGGGAACTGAACGAATGGAGTAGCCACATTGTTCACCAACCTTAAACGCTCTTGAGCATGTCTGGTATGCACTTCGAAGACTCATTGCAGTCAGACCAACACCTTCCAAAACGGTAGCAGAGCTGGATATTGCGCTCATGGAAGAATGGCCAAATATCCCTCAAGAGCTGATTGATAACCGCATACTGTCCATGCCACGCAGTTGTGCAACTGCACTGGCCTTCCGAAGAAATCACACACCATATTAGATGGCAATGAGAATGACCTTTTCACTGTTATGGTAGCCCCTACTGCCTCGCTCTAAGTAGACGCCGTGTGAACCTACAATAAAGAGCATATTATCGCACAGAATCACGCACAAATTATAATATAACCAGTATCTGAATAAAACGCTTTGCCATTTGTGTATTATGTATGGTATTTCACCTGATCCCACAATTGTTTTGTGTAGCCTATTAGCACGCAACAAAACATGAAATATGTAGTATAAGAACATAACTTAGTGGGCATTAATATAGTGCGCGTTTACTCTGACAAAAGGCTCGCTGTAGACATACGCACAGTTATAGATCGCAGCAGTATCGCGTACACAAGGTATAAAAGAACGTACTCCTGTGACTAATGTAAACTAATGAAAACACATCCCGACATGATTGTGCCACACGACAATATTAAGAGACTTCAAGCGCGGAATGGTCGTTCCAGATACAAGCATGGTACATTTCATTTCAGAAATCTTTAGGGAATTATGTATTCCGAGATCCACAGTCTCAGGAGCATGCAGAGAAAACAGAACTTCACAGCACCTCTACCACGATCAATGCAGTTAACTTCAGATGGTAAGTTTCAAAGTTTTCTTTTTAATTCTATTTGGCTAGAGAGGCTATCCTCTTTACCTCATAAATGCTATCCTTTCGGTTTCAGAAATCCTACTTCATAACACTGTGCTCTGTCATGCTGATATAAGCAATCATCGTCGACCCATTCACACTTTCCTCAACGAATACTGGTAGAGCAGGATCTAAATATTTCGGGAGATGTTTCCTGGGCATTCTCCTACTCGTGAGATCTTAGTCAGAGCGTTATATTGGAAGCAATGCTAAAAATATATTTTTTTCGTTTTTGAGATATTGAATACTTTAAATTTTTTTACGGCAATACTGAAATACAGAGTTGAATTATTATCGTTTTCTGAATGGCCTTCAGAGGTTATTCAGATACATTAAATCATAAGTTCCAAATACACGTGTATATGTATACATTTGCGACATTAAATGTTAATATTCTATCTTAAGTGTAACCCAATAGTGCAAAAAAAAAGTAATAAGTGATGTTGTCTGGGGTTTTGGAGTCTCAGCTGCTAGCAGGTGTTGTAAACATACAACACGGCTCACCCAGGTACGCGCGTGTAACACCCCTGCAAGAAATGCCCAAGCATGTAACTCGCCCGACCCAAACTTCCATATGTCCCTCTACTATGGCCGTTGTACTCCATGGCTCGTAGCGAGTCTTGTATTCCCCGCCAGGAGACCAACTCTCGTGTCCATCCGCACATAAAATAGTTTCAAACTGTGACAAGGTGGATTAATACTAAGAATTGTTTAGAAACGTAATTTATTATGGAATTATGGAGAATGAAATTTTCTTCGTACTACAAAGAACCTAAAATTGCTTAAATTTCCTATCTGTTGTAACGGTCACTACAGTCATTATATGCCTTCACTCTAAGACAATGGAGAGTTTTGATTGGAGAGTGTAGGTCACCGACGTCTCGTGTGGAGTTACAGTGATCAAAAGAGGACTCAATATCCTACGGTACAATCGCACTTTTTCTATTGTGCAGTTATCTAAAAAGAAAAGAAAGGAGTTTCTTATTGGAGTCCTGACTGATATTAATGAGCCAAGGTGAACGTGAATGTTAAGAAGTCCCTTCAAGTAAACATGCAGTGAAAGCAAGTGACGCGACGACTTTCTCTAGAAATATCCTTTTCTTGATCGATTATTAATAACGTATGGAGGGTAGTGGAGTACCCTCGGATTATTCTTCTTCCGCATTTAAAGGGAAACATCTCTGCATCATTGTATGCTGACTTGATGGGGTCTATAGCCTTTTGGTTCTCTGCCCCTGTATTATCCTAATGTGATAACAAGTTACTTTTTCTCATCCCTACAGCCGTTGCGGAGTGGCCAGGCACATTGAGGCGCTATGCTCTGATGCGCAAGACCGTTCCCTGTCGGCAGTTCTAATCCCCCCCTCCCCACCCTCGGGGATGGATGTTTGTGTCGTTTTTAGTATAAGGTAGTCCATAAGTTGTTTGTAAGTTTAGGGACTGATGACCTCGCAGTTAAGTCCCATAAGCTTCACAAACATTTCAACATTTTTTCATCCCTATAATTAAGAACCCACCCCTTAGCAGGCATTTACAGAATGATGACGGATATATTTTCAGGGCGGAACTGTTATTCATCAAGTAAATAATGCTTTCTTCGACTGATGTAAGCGTCACTGCTGACATTGTTGCAAAATGTGTTGTACTAAAGATTGAAAATGTAGAGACAACAAAAATAAAAATAAAAATATCCTTAAGTTTCGTGACAGCTTGTTTTAGATGTGATAAAACACTGAGACTCGTAAGTGATCGGTATTCCGCCTCAATGTATTTATCAATACACAAAGAAACTAAAGCTACTACCGCTAGAGGGCACTGAAATACTTCAGATATGTTCCAAATAACGGACTCCTCATACCTGTTACTGTATGTAGCCTACGGGTACATAACTTGCAACAATTTACATGTACATCGCATGACGTCACCATAGCGGTCTAGCAAGGCTCCTATGTCAATTTCCGCTATAATCCCGTAAGTTACGACCGATTTTTTCACCTAAGTGCGGTTGTGAAGGTTCAAAGGTTTGTAAATCTAAGGGACTTAACTACTGCGGTTATCAGTCCCTGAAATTTAATTCCTTTTCCAAATTTCTCCTTGCTTTCTTTTACAGCTTGCTCAATGTATAAATTGAACAACATCGGAGAAAGCCTACAATCCTGCCTTACGCCCTTCCCAATCACTGCTTTCCTTTCATGCCTTCAACTCTAACGATCGCCATCTGGTTTTTGTACAAGTTGTATATATCCTTGCGTTTCCTATATTTTACTCCTGCTTGCCTCAGAATTTGATAAAGTATATTCCAATCGACATTGTCAAAAGCTTTCTCCAAATCTACAAAAGCTATAAATGTAGGTTTGCCTTTCCTTAGTCTGTCTTCTAAGATAAGCCGTAAAGTGTGTATTGCCTCTCGTGTTCCTACATTTCTTCTGAATCTTATCTTCTACCAGCTTTTCTATTCTTCTGTAAATAATTCGTGTTAGTGTTTTGTAACCATGACTTATTAAACTGATGGTTCTGTAATTTTCACACCTGTTTGCGCTTGTTTCCTTTGGAATGAGGATTATTACATTTTTCTTAAAGTCTGGGGGTATTTCGTCCTGTCTCATACATCTTACACCAGGTGAAATACTTTTGTCTTGTTTCGACTTTCAGTGCTGCGTCAAATTCACCTCTCAGTGTAGTATCTCCTATTTCATCTTCATCTACTTCCTCTTCCCTTCCTACATTGTTGTCTTGAAGTTAATTTCCTTTTTAGAGCCCCTCTAAAGATTATTGGAAAGTTAAATTACTAGAAGATGAAGGCCGACACATTGTGATGCATGATGACCGAGGAAGTGACATGCTCATCAAGTCAACCTCAAACATCGTTAGTATTTTCTATATGTTATACTAAATGTAAATGCAAATTATAACTACGGAGGAGCTATCGCCTAACTATTAATAGATTTATAGTGCAGTTTTTCCCTTGACCAAATGGAACAATTCGCTGACACATTCATAATTGTTTCCTACTACGATTACACTAAGTATTGTCTATTAAATGATGAACACTGTTCGTGTTGGGATTAGTGTTATTGCCCCTGTCGTATTACCAATTTCGATTCCTTTGCTGTTTCACTCTATGCACTATGTTTACTCGCTGCATACATTGTTTTCTTCTGTATGGTCTTTTTCTTGTATCCGTCATATGTCGCATTCGATATTTTAGTGGTGTCCATTAGTCCTCTTGTCTTACTGCCTAGTATATTTGATTTTTAGTATGTGCATGAAATGCTGGTAACGTGTCTTTGACGTGACTGTAGGTCCCGCAGAATAGGACCACGTGTTCGGAAACTGCCATCTACCCACACATGCAGTTTGTCTCTCTGAGAATCACGGAGTAAGTGCATGGGATAAGGACTGTGTCCTATCAAGAGGTAGACCATGCCGCGTCTGGGATCGAGATGTTTCATTCTTAGTCTCTCCGCTATGTCGGGGAAGAATGAATGAACCCTTCGACCCTTATATCTTGTGTCCCGTTCCTATTGCCATGAGTGAATACTCCAGTGTCACAGGTTTTTTTTTTTTTTTTTTTTTTCCAGTGTTGCATCCGTTACTAAATTCACCAGTTTTATGGTTACATCGATCGGGAAGATCGCCAGCACCACATGCTGAAGAAGCAACTTTCAGTCTGCAGTGGAGTGTGCACAGAAAGAAACTTCCTGGTAGATTAAAATTGTGTGCCGGAAACGGGATTCAAACCTTGGACCTTTGCTTTTCGCGCGCAAGCGCAAGGATTGCAGGAGAACTTCTGCGAGGTTTGGAATATAAGAGGCGAGTTACTGGCAGAAGTAGTGAGGACGGGCCATGAAACGTGCCGGGATAGCTCAGGCGGTAGAGCGCTTGCCAACGAAAGGCAAAGTTCCCAAATTCTAATCCCGGTTTCGCAATCTGCCAGGAAATTTCGAAGTCTGTAATGTTCTGTATTTACTCTTGGGAAGTAAGAATTTGGAGATGCACAGTGCCAGCCGCAGCAGTCGAGCAGTCTGCGGCGTGCCAGTCACGCTCTGCATGGTCGCTGCGGTCTGGGTTGCGGATCCCCCCTTGGGCATGGAGGGTTGTACCGGCTTCAGTATAAGCTAGTTCATAAGTAGTTTGTAAGTTTAGGGACTGATGACCCCGACTTAAGTCCTACAAGCATTTCAACATTTGAGATCCACAGTGTCAAGACTGTGGCGTGAATAGAAAACATCAGACATTACCTCCAACCACGGACATCATGAAGGACGTAAGAGGAACATACACGTTGGGATAGTGTGGCGACACTGTCCTTACAACCTGTGGACAATTTAACTTTCTCTGAAAAAATCGTGGCATTAGAACACCACTGAGCGTCAACTGATCGCCTTAGAATTGTGGTGCAAAGGCGATTTTTGCTCTTGTATACAAGCTGGCTGCTGTAGAGAGCGTTTTGAACCAAAATTTGAACATCTACACCAATGGTCTGGGCGTAGCACCTAGAGAACCTGTATAGGGAGAGAGTGGTCAACCGGCCGTTGTCCGCCATGTTTATACCAGACTATAGCGCGGTACGTGCACTTACATAGCGACCTAGGCAGAAATGCAGCCACTTAACGACTGGAATAAGCCATCACTTCCACCCATGACAACAAAGCACATATTCTAGCTTATTTTCTATGTTTATACAAGCCTAATAAATTTGTAAGAAAATAAGTCTCGTGAAGCAGTTTTTATGACTGTCGAATGTTAACATCATATTTTACCACGTTCTGGTAACTTCGACTGTTGGCAGTTCTTTAATAAGAAAGAGAGGTACTTCATGTTATGTATCTAAAAGAAAATGATTCTATTTCAAAAGTTTCTGCTTGCATATCAATCGCCGAATTTAGTTAAATATTATCACTTTCTGCCTCGATAAAATGCATTTTAAGTGTGCTCCTGTCGATGTTATAACATTTTCCTACACTGGGAAATACGACGAACGTCATTCTCTACATACTTTTAGGAAAAAAATATCACAAAAAATCGGAAAAATAACAATAATGTCTCCACTGAAACAGACTCAAAATAGGTAATTGAATATCTACAATGAGTTAATAGTCCCGCCCCCTCCCTTTTTCATGTCACATCCCGTAACCAATTATAGGATTGAGAATAATCAATGACACACAGCCAAGAGAGAGGTGCCGTTAACACGTTGAAACATACATTGTAGCACAACATGTTAGAAACGAAAACCATGAACTAAACTAAAGCTAGAAAATACTGATTAAGAAAGTGACCAGTTACCTGATTTGATCTTGCGACCTTCACATTAGTAATTCAGTACACAACCACTACGCCACGCGGGATTTTAATAGAGAGTAGTTCTATTACTGCTTTTCATCAATACCTTTCTTGCATAGGGTGCGGGGCAGCAGAAAATATTTACTTCACACAGACAAGAATAATTCGTTGATTTCCATAAGTAGCCTTTTCGGTTTACTTTCACCGCCCACTGTTTCCGTATTTCCCCATATACCTTGCGAACAGAAGCACCAATAAGAATCTTCACTTCGGTTTTTACAGCCAACAGAGGGACGAAGAGGCATTTCTCTTGACTATCTTAATGATTATTATTAGTAATTACACTCAGTAATCAATTCAACTCAACATTTAATCTTAAAAACTGTTGTGAAGTTATAAAGCTATCGTTAACGAGAAACGAACAGCACGTTAATGTACATAAATAGAACAGACAGAAGACGTGCGAAAGTGTAGTAGTGTCTACCTTAATACACCACTGGCCATTAAAATTACTACACCAAGTAGAAATGCAGATGATAAACGGGTATTCATTGGACAAATATATTATACTAGAACTGACATGTGATTACATTTTCACACAATTTGAATCAAACACAGCTTGGATGGGGTGTACACGTACAGGTGCCCATGCAGCTTCAACACGACACCACAGTTCATCAAAAGTAGTGACTGGCGTATTGTGACAAGCCAGTTGCTCGGCCACCATTGACCAGACGTTTTCAGTTGGTGAGACATCTGGAGAATGTGCTGACCAGGGCAGCAGTCGAACATTTTCCGTAACCAGAAAGGCCCGTACAGGACCTGCAACATGCGGTCGTGCATTATCCTGCTGAAATGTAGGGTTTCGCAGGGATCTAATGAAGAGTAGAGCCACGGGTCGTAACATATCTGAAATGTAACTGCCATTGTCCAAAGTGCCGTCGATGCGAACAAGACGTGTAACCCATGGCACCCAATACCATCACGCCAGGTAATACGTCAGCATGGCGATGACGAATACACGCTTCCAATGTGCGTTCACCACGATGTCGCCAAACATGGATGCGACTATCATGACGCTGTAAGCAGCACCTGCATTCATCCAAAAAAATGACGTTTTGCCATTCGTGCACCCAGATTCATCGCAGGCGCTCCTGTTTGTGATTTAGCGTGAAGGGTAACCGCAGAAATGGTCTCTGAGCTGATAGTCCATGCTGCTGCAAACTTCGTCGAACTGTTCGTGCAGATGATTGTTGTCTTGCAAAGCCCTCATCTGTTGACACAGGAGTCGAGAGGTGGCTGCATGATCCGTTATAGCCACGCGGATAAGATGCCTGTCATCTCGACTGCTAGTAATACGAGGCCTATGGGAACCTGCACGGCGTTCCGTATTGCCCTTCTGAGCCCACCGATTCCATATTCTGCCTACAGTCACTGGATCGCGACCAACGCGAGCAGCATTGTCGCGATACGATAAACCGCAATCGCAATAGGCTACAATCGGACCTTTATCAAAGTAGGAAACGTGATGGTACCCATTTCTCCTCCTTACACGAGGCATCACAACAACGTTTCACAAGGCAACGCCGGACAACTGCTGTTTGTGTATGAAAATTCGGTTGGAAACGTTCCTCATGTCAGCACGTTGTAGGTGCTGCCAGTGGCTCCAACCTTGTGTGAATGCTCTGAGAAGCTAATCATTTGCATATTACAACATCTTCTTCCTGTCGGTTAAATTTCGCATTTTTAGCACGTCATCTTCATGAGGTAGCATATTTAATGGCCAGGGAGTGTACATTCTGTATGTAACTGTACAGTGACGTACCTGTCAGAAGCTTTTAAGACACTCCACAGTACAGAAACGCACACTGTAGCTATTCACACACATGTAAAGCCCGCCAAATCTGGTAAAAACATGGCGTCTGGGCTTTCAGCCAATCAGGAGCGGTATCACGCATGGCCACTCTCTCCCTATGCAGGCTCTCTAGTAGCACAGAGCTTGTTGCTCCACAGGAGGAAGCCGCAGACTCCACTCACACAGCCCTGGGCCTGACGAGCTGCCTGACGACCAAACAGCACGTTCTTTTCACTCTGAAGCCCCGAGGCGCGCCCATAGCGTGCAGCCTCTCGCAACGCAGGTGGCAGCGCACTTAGCTCTACCAGTGGGCGCCTCGCATGCCCCTGGACTGAGCGGCGTCTCCGCCGTCGCCGCCGTAGATGGATGAGGCGCCGCCTGGGTGGCCGGCCTAATGAACTGCGGCAGACTGATGGCTTTAAAATGCTAATGGGAGTGTCTCTGCGACATTCAGAGGCGCCCCGCCCGCGGACAAAGCCGGCACAGCGCACAGTGCGGACGGACCCTCCTCCACCCTCCGGGGCGACCGACGCCAGCGCCGGACCGCAGCGGCCGGCAAAAAGGAGCACTGCCGTCCGCGGCTCCGGACCGCTATTAATCTCCGTCCCGCGTGTCGGCCAAACTGATGTGTTTTTACCATATTCAAAAGGGGTCAATGAGAAATAGGCTCCCGAATAAATTTGACGGCGGCGACAAAAAACCTCTCGTATCACGGACAGGTCACTTTAATGTGCTGTACAAGACGGAGAAAGCAATTTATAATATTCCTCCACTCTTCACCGGACGTCACACGCTGTTACTTAGCTGAACAAATACAGCCACCATAGACTTTTTATATACACTAAGTGTGTTTGCCTCTGTAACTAATAATAGGGGACGGGAAATTTTAATGCGGTAGGTCAACACAAGAAATGTTATACTTTCTGCGGAGCTATGAACATAGTTTATTGTATCATTTTCCAAAGAGTTACACCACAAAGATATAATTTTTTTAATGGAACAACAGTTTTTTTTCTATCTTGTATTGGATCCGTTGAAACCAGCTGCGTTAAAATCAATTTAAACTATGTTCCTATCACTGTTAGTTTGGGAGCTACAACCCTTCAAAGTTTAGCGTAACTGACTGGCTGGTGGTCATGAGACAGTGCGCCGTGCCCCAGTGGATAGCCACTCGGTCAGTGAGCTACGCCATCGCAGCCTCCGTCCCCGGAACTTTGAAGGGTTGTAGCTCCAAAACTAACAGTAATAGGAATGTAGTTTAAATTGATTTGGACGCAGATGGTTTAAACGAATCCAATTCACGATAGAAAAAACTATTGTTCCATTTAAAAAATTATATCTTTGTGGTGTAACTCATTGGAAAATGATACAATAAACTATGTTCATAGTTCCGCAGGCCGGCCGTGGTGGCCGAGGGGACTGAGGCGCTCCAGTCACGGTCAAGACGGCCACTATGGTCGGTAGTTCGAATCCCCCCTCGAGCATGGATATTTGTGCCGTCCTTAGGATTAGCTAGTTCATAAGTAGTTTGTAAGTTTAGGGACTGATGATCCCGTAGTTAAGTTCCATAAGCTTTACAAACATTTTAACATTTTTGAACAAACTTTTCATTTCAGGTCCGCAGAACATTTCTTGTGTTGACCTACCGCATTAAAATTTCCCGCCACCTATTATTTTATAAGTTTCAGAGGCAAACACACTTAGTGAAACACCCTGTATACTCCCGGAAATAAAAATTGATACATCCTCTTAGAGTTTTCCATATCACTCACGACAAACTGTCGAAGCCATATTCTCCGCAAAAGAGGACTACAATTTCAAAAACCGCTGTATAATAATCCACCAAATCAACTATCAGAGCCACCTACAATATAAAAAAATAGGAGAGAGGGTATCAAGTCGCAGAAAAGTAACAAGGCGTCACTACAAGATGTGATAATAGCTGAAATGTGGAAACTAGGGGGCTTATGTGCATGGTAGAAAATTCACACAGTAATTAAATTTGGACAAAAGGAATCATACCCAGTGACTGGAAACAAGCACTGATCCAGCCTCTCCACACAATAAATAAATATATAAAAAATAAAACAATAAAATTAAATAAAATTAAAATAAAAAATAAAAAAGATAGATAAAACTGACACCAACAACTACAGGGGCACTTCTTGTTATCATATTTGGAAGTGCTTTCGAGAGAGAATATAATAGAGGAAGAAGTAGGATAATGTAGGAGAGTACTAAGCAGAAGTTCAATAATATTCATCTCGGGTTTGCAGCCGGACACCATCGTCAACTAGACACAATATTTTGGCAGACCAACTGGCTGCCATCTTTAGGTGAGTGCGCTGATTACACTTACTCGCCGGAAAATGAGGCAAAACAGAAACAGAGGCGCCTTTATACACCGCTGACGACCCACCGCACGTGCGCGAAACCAAAGTAAGAGGCCCTCTAGGTGCAGTAGCGCGCCCGTGAAGAAAATAGGGAAAACAATGGGTCGAAACAAGACTAGTTAAAAGAAACTGCAGGTCGAAATCAAGACCGTTGTTGATTAATATCAGATAAGATTGAGTTCCAAGTTTTACATAGAGGGAAGCCCTTGTCCCTATTAATAATATTATCGGCCATACGAATTTCCAGTTTTTTAACATATTCCCAGTATCGGGAATCAAGAGCAATCATTTTTGTTTCATTATACTGTATAACATCTTGTGTCTCTCATTCAGACAATGTTCGGCAACAGTTGACTTTTCAGGTAACATGGAATTCTATAAACACTGGGTTTTCTCAGTACTAAGTCATCTTTGACTGACCCAAGGAAGGCCCTAGTCTTTGGTGGTGGCATGAAAACACTAACTTTTAATGCCAAATCTTAAAATTCTTTAAATATTCGAGGATATATTCCAGACGAAAGGCAAAAAGGCAATAGATTTGTGGTTGTCCTCTAATGGTTCACCTTTTGGACCAAATTGAAACGCACGACAAATTTGTTGAGCAGTGTACCCATTCTGTTTAACGACAACCTGGAGGGTTTCCATCTAAGTAAAACTTGGAACCCTGTCTTATCTGATATTAAGCAACAGCGGTTTTCATTTCGACCTGCAGTTTCTTTTAACTAGACTTGTTTCGACTCATCGTTTTGCCGATTTTCTCCACCGTCGCGCTACTGCTCCTAGAGGGCCTCGACTTCGGTATAGCGCACGCGCGGTGGGTCGTCAGCTGTGTATAAAGTGGTTGTTGTTTCTGTTCTGATTCAGTTTCCGGCGACCGGCGAGTAAGTGTAATCAGCGCACTCATTTGAAGATGGCAGCCAGATGATCTGCCGAAATATTGTGTCTCCATGACGCTGGTATCTGACTGCAAACCCGAGATGTACATTATCAGTTTTTATGCCGGGAAAGGCTACGCAACCACAGGAGTTAGACAAGTTCGATTCTTACTTCAAAACCAATTTTGAGAATAAGAATTAACAGAAGGAGAGAGAGAGAGAAAGACTCAAATATTTGAAAAGGCGAATGGTCGGTTTCGGTTAATTGTTGGGAGAATTTTGGGACGAAATGTTTGTAAATCTATCGGACTCAACCGCTTGGTCATTAGTCCGTACGTTACAAACTACTTAATCTAAGGCAAACTGACTTAATGACAACATAAACACCCATTTCCGAGGGGGGACTCGAACACCCGAAGGTGAACTGCCGCGCGCACTGCAGCACGGCGCGGCTAGAGTGAGAACTGTACAATTTAAGAACACAATAATTACTATCGTCGGTAAGACTTAAGACTCATTTCAACATACAACCATTATTTCAGATACTTTACGAATCAGAAATAGATGAAAATACCAGAAGACTTGTTCAACAAACGCTTACGGATACAACGGCAAGGATTAAGTTTCAAGGCAAAATTTCTGAACCATACAAAATCAAAACAGTAATTCAACAAGGAGACGGACTGTCCCCAATTCTCTTTAACTTAATTTTAGACAAAATAGTTAAAACATGGAAAAACAGACTAGAAAAGAGAGGCATAAACGGTTATATATACGGGATAAAGAACAAATTTGAAGAAAAATGTTTACCCTTTGCCGATGATAGAGCAATTAATTACTGAATATAAAACAGATGCAACTGTTATGCTTATCTATGACACAAGACTGCTGAAAAAATGGGCTAAAACTATCTTATGAAAAAACCGAGTATGTGGCACACAAACATAATGGAGGAAAAATTATGGAAAAAAGTATAGAAAAATTAAAAGAGTAGATAAATTTAAATACCTCGGGGTATGGATCCAATCCAATGGGCTATACAACACAACAAATAAAGAAATAGTAAAGAAGTTGGAATTTCCAGACAAATTAAAATAAAACTACTACAATAACAAATCAGTATCCTTCCAAGCGAAGCTTAGACATTTCAATTCAGTTATTAGATACTAGCAACATATCGATAAGAGTGCCTAATATCGAATAACAAACGCAGACAAAGAGATTTTGAAAAAAGAAAGAGGAAAATGCTAAGCAAAATTTTGGATCCCGAGAAAAACAATGAAAATATATAGATTAAAAATAGAAATGAAGAACTATACAAAACACAGAGAAAATCAAATGTACAGTAAGGGAAAGACGGCTGAAATTTCTGTGACATTTAAAGAGAATAGGAGAAACAAGGATTAAAAAGAAAACTCTTAATTACGTTAATAAATGTTAGAAGTAGCGAAGAAAGATGAAAAAGTGGTACAGAAGAAATATGTGGCAGGAATCGCTTCAGACTACTGGTAGAAAGCACTGTCTATGAAGAAGATAAGGAATAAACTTGACCAAAGAGAGTGTAGACAGACGAGTGCAGAGACGAACAGTTGGAGAAAAAATTAAGTACTGGGAAGAAGCGACATTAGTTTTAAGATGTATGCGTTTCATAGCTGGCCAAATTCGTAAATAAAATGATGCAGTATATGAAATGATTACTCTTACAAACCGATAACTAAAGCGACATTGGTGTATCAAGGGTCGATCAATGCTGAAACACCCATATTGGTACGTTTTATAGCCTCCACGTGCGACAATGCAGGTGCTAACCCTGGCATACATTGGATCGTACAGGTAGCGAATACTGTCTGGGGATACATTACTTCATGCCTGCTCGAACTGTTCACTTAGTTTTGCAAGAGCTGTGAGCTGACGACTCATACGTGATAGTTGTCATCCCACCATATTCCACACATGCTCAATTGCAGACAATTCCAGAGCTCGTGCTGCCTATGGAAGTTCTCGCGCATCTTGCAGAGCATCTCGAGTTTCACGCGCAGTGTGTGGACGAGCGTTATCCTGCTGGAACAACACATCACTTTCCTGCTGCAGGAATGGAAAACAACTTGATTTGTTCAGCATAAACTAGCACTGGTCAGTGTTCAACAAAGGTGGAGTTCTAGTTTATTGCACCCCATGAGGCCTGGGATGGACGAAAGCTATCCACGAGACGGCACTCGTCAGTTTTCCATCTTACGCGTAAACAACCATCACTTGTAGGCAGGAAGAATCTGATTTCATCGCTGAAGACCACAGGCCCACATTCCGAGTGTTTCACGGACAGCGGCAGTTAAGCCGTGCCCGTTCATGCTACGGGGTAAATGGAAGACGGCGAGAGGAGAGCATGTCCGTACTCCCACTGCTGTTAACAGGTTGTTCACAGTTCGCGTTGACACTTCTAGGCTCACGAACCCCCTTTTCTGTCTTGTAGCAGCTGTACGATCTCCCGATGTTGCTCTTGACGGATGTCTGTGATACATGGAGGCCCAGAACCTAGTCTATGGGTGTGAGAATATCCATATGACCATTGCAAACAGCAGAGTATGCTGATGCAATAGTGCCGTACTTAGCTATAATTTACAACCGATCACTCAGCGAAAGATCCGTACCCAAAGACTGCAAAGTTGCCCAAGTTACTCCAATATTCAAGAAAGGCAATAGTAGTAATCCCCAAAATTACAGGCCTATCTCATTGGCGTCGATTTGCATTAGGATTTTGGAACATATACTTTGTTCGAATATTATGTACTACCTCGAAGAGAACGACCTATTAACCAATAGTCAGCACGAATTCAGAAAGTATCGCTCTTGCGAAACACAGCTTGCCCTTTATTCACATGAAGTATTAAGTGCCATCGACAAGGGATCTCAAATCGATTCCATATTTCTGGAATTCCGGAAGGCTTTTGATACTGTACCCCACAAGCGGCTTCTAATGAAATTGCGTGCTTATGGAATATCTCCCCAATTGTGCTATTGGATTCACGATTTCCTATCAGAAAGGACACAGTTCGTTGTAATTGACGGTAAGTCATCGAGTAAAACAGAAGTGATATCTGGCGTTCCACAGGGAAGCGTTATAGGTCCCCTAGTCTTCCTCGTGTTTATAAACGATTTAGGAGATAATCTGAATAGCTCCCTTAGACTGTTCGCGGATGATGCTGTCGTTTATCGGTCAGTGAAGTCAACAGAGGATCAAAAGTAACTGCAAAGCGATTCAGACAAAATTTCTACATGGTGCGAAAATTGGCAATTGACACTAAATAAAGAAAAGTGTGAAGTAATACACATGACCACTAAAAGAAATCCGCTGAACTTCAATTACGCGATAAACCAGTCAAACCTTAAGGTCGTAAATTCTACCAAATACCTAGGAGTTACAATTACGAACAACTTTGACTGGAGAGAACACATAGAAAATATTGTGGGGAAGGCGAACCAAAGATTACGTTTCATTGGCAGAACGCTTAGAAGATGAACCAGCTCCACCAAAGAGACTGCCTACATCACACTAGTGCGTCCTCTCTTGGAGTACTGTTGCCCCTTGTGGGACCCTTACCAGGTGGGACTGACGGAAGATATTGAGAAGGTTCAGAGAAGGGCAGCTCGTTTTGTTTTATCACGTTACGGGGGGGAAAGCGTCACGGAAATGTTGCACGAATTGGGGTGGAAATCATTAAAAGAAAGACGTTATTCATTGCGGCGTGATCTGTTTGCGAAGTTTCAATCACCGACTTTTAGTTCTGAATGTGAAAATATTTTGCTAGCACCCACCTACTTAGGGAGACATGACCATCCCAATAAAATAAGAGAAATCAGATCGAAAACGGAACGATTTAGGTGTTCTTTCTTCCCGCGCGCTATTAGAGAATGGAACGGTAGACAAAAGTTATGAAAGTGGTTAATGAACCCTCTGCCAGGCACTTAAATGTGATTTGCAGAGTATCTATGTAGATGTACATGTAGATCGTTGCTCAAATGACGCAACATTCCAACTTGTGGGCAATTTTCCGAAACAAACATCCGGCCGCTCCGAAGGCCACAATTCTATTTCCATTCAAATCTCTCAGTTGGCGGTAGCAAGCACGTGTTGGTTCCCTGTGCCATGACAGCTGTTTGCTTCACATACTGACGTCACACCGAGACTTATAGATGTTAACATATACTATTAAATGGTCCACGCAGATAAGCCGTTTGTATGCATGTCACTTTGCTATCTGCGGATTGAAGACGTTGAAAAACTGTCAAAATATGTACGATCCTCTAGATGACAAGTCCCGTCTTCGATTTCCAGGTGCACTGTTTTATATATACCGGCAGTGTAGCTTTATTAATGCCAGGTTGCGATTCAAGTTCTTACCTTCATTTGGCGTAACACGTCACGTTGGCGGAAAACGACGCTTTTGTGATATACACTGTAGGACGCTCGTGCGGAGTCGCTTCTGCTTTGGTAGAATGTAGCTGCGATCCTGTAAACCGTTTTTCGGCACTCGATGAAGTGCAACAGGCAGACTGCATGCTTCTGGATTTTCGAAAGGCGTTCGACATGGCGCCAAACTGCAGACTGCTAACGAAGGTACAAGCATTTGGAATAAGGACATAAATATCTGAGAGGCTCGAAAAGTCCTTAAGTAATAGAACCCAGTACGTTGACCTCGATGGCGAGTCTTCACCAGTGATAGGGCCAATATTATTTTCTATTTATAAGAATGATCTGATGGAGAGTTTCAATCTGTGGCTATTTGCTGAAGATGCTGTGTTGTACACGGAGGTGTCCCCATTGAATTATTGTGGTAGGATTCAGGATGACTTGGACCAAATTTCTAGGTGGTGTGAATGTCAACTAGCTCTAAATGTAGAAAAATGTGAGGCACTGCAAATGATTGGGAGAAACAGTCTCGTAATATTAGAATATAGCATTAGTAGTGAGCTGCTTGACAGAGTCATGTTATTTAAATACAAGGAGCGTCTGAAAAGTTCGATGAATGGTCTCAGGAAATATAGGAAACAAGAGACACAATCAAAATACCTATACTGGCCTTCAAGGTAATCGGTTCTACAGCTTTTGAAAATAGCGAACGCTTCTGATGAAATCTCTCAAAGTACAGAGGTAACGCGTTGTTGAAGCTCCGCAACCGTTGCGAAGGGTAAGCGATTCAGGGCTAATTTACGGCGGGGAAACAAAACGAGGTCTGCCCGAGCCAAATCTAGAGAATAAGGAGAGCGTGGAAGCACACTGACCTTGCATCTTGCGAGAAAGTTGAGAACGCGGATTGCAGTGTGCGGACGTTTATTGTCGTGCAGGAAGTTCCACTGTCCACTCCGGTACAGTTTTGTCGAACCAAATTCTCCAAGAAAATCGCCGATCATCTGTCTGACTCGTTCGATAGTGTCTGGGACTGTGATTGTAGACGGTTGACACGAACGTGGCTTAACCTCGATACCTTCCTTTCCGTCTCTAAACATTTACACCGCTCACACACACATTACTCACTGCTTTAAAACCACACACTTGCACTAACATACCATGGGTCTCCGTCGCCGTCTCCTTTGGAAGAAACTTGACGTTAACGCGTTGCTCTATTTTGCGCTCCTTGTTGGAATGACACAAGTTCTCACCCTGACCCTGTTAACTGTGTCGCAGAGTTTACCACCGATTCACTGCAGTGTTTTGCACGATAGGATGCGGTTTTTTTTAACATACCCCGCAATGTGTATGTACGTCCACGCCATCTGCGCCAGCACGGTTTGTAAAATGTGGGACCATTCACCGAACTTTTCAGACGTACCATGTGTCTTGGCGTAAGGGTGTAGAACGATATGTAATGGAACGAGCATATAAGGAGCGTCGTGGGAAAGGCGAATGGTCGGTTTCGGTTTATTGGAAGAATTTTGGGACGAAAAGTATGTAAATATATCTGACTCAACTGCTGGGTTTTTAGTCCGCAGCTTACAAAAAAATTAAGGGGTAAACTAACCTAAGGACAACACAAACACCCATGCCCGAGGGCGAAAGGCCGCGCGCACTGCACCACGGCGCCCCAATGCGCACGGCCAATCCGCCATGGCAATTTTGGGACGGTGTGATTCGTTTGTATAGGAAACTGGATATAAAACGCTTGACGACCCTTTGTTCAGTACTACTCAAGTATTAGGGGCCCCCACTAGATCGTTACCCAGATACGTGCGACCCAGATCAGTTTAAAGGAAGACATGAGCAATTCAGAGGCGGGCAGCTAGGTTCGCCACTTGTAGGTTCAATCAAATCGTAAAGTGTTACTGAGATGCTTAGGGAACTCAAATGGAAGTTGCTGGAGGGAAGGCGACGTTCTTTTCGAGAAACACCGTTGAAGAAATTTAGAGGGCCGGATTTCGAAGCGGACTGTATAACTATTCTACTTCCCCCAACTTAAATTTCGCGCAAATACTACGAAGATAAGATCAGAGAAATTAGGGCTCGTACATATTCCTACGGTCATTCGTTTTTTTCAAATGTTTGTATAGTTTATGGGACTTACCTACGGGGTCATCAGTCCCTAAACTTACAAACTACTTATGAACTACTTACGAACTAGGACGGCACAAATATCCACGCCCGAGGGGGGATTCGAACCCCCGAACGTAGTGGCCGTGCAGACCGTGACTGGAGCGCCTCAGTCTCCTCGGCCACCGCGGCCGGCCATTCGTTTTTTCCCTCGTTCTATATGAGACTGGAACAGGAAAGAAAGTAACTAGTAGTGGTACTAGATATCTTCCGCCACGCACTTTTAGTTGGATAGCGGATTATGTATTTTGAAGCAGATGTAGATGAGTTACGCACCCTATTATAGGAGATAATAGACGCTGCTGAAATGATACAGTGTGCTAACATTTACTGTAGCGATTGTACAGTTTAATATGGCCCCGGCACCCTCAGCAGATGCTTGTAAAGTTTCTGACTACTGAACAGAAATGGCCATGTCACAAGTTTTAATTCATAAGATCGTTCATACTACCGAAGCATAGGAATGATGAAGGAACTGGAATGAGTAACACAGTAATGTGACTGCCTGATACTCAGGGAACTATCACCATAAGGCTGTCCGCCTCCGTAGTCTAGTGGACAGCGTGATGGGTTAGCACGCAGGGGCCCGGGTTCGATTCCCGGTCGGGTTGGAAATTTTCTCCGCCCGGGGACTGTGTAGTCCTCATCATCATTTCATCATCATTGACACGCAAGTAGCCGAAGTGGCGTCAGATAAAAAGACCTGCACCAGGCAGGCTGAACACGACCCCAGTTGGGGTCTAACGGTCATTAATGCCACACGATCGTCATCATCATCACCACAAGTCTTCTATGACATTAAAAAAAAAGGATCCAGATCGTATTTTCTATGAGTCTACTTGTGCTCTATGTTATAATCTTCCATACAGTTATCCCAACCTTTAATATAATTACAAGGCTTATTAAAGAATGAAATTATTTACAAGAATTACTCAATAATATTTAATGAAATAAATCGCAATTTGCGATCACTTATGGCTGCACTGTACTAGGTTTAGATGTAATACCAATGTGCGGTGAACTAAAACTTGTGCCCGAGCGGGATTAGAACCCGGGATCTCCTGCTTACTAGGCAGACGCGTTGACCACTCCGCCACCGAGGACACAGTGACAAGTCCCAATGAATAGGACTCTTCCCTGCACGTCTCCCGCCACACCCAAACCTCCATTCGCCACACTGTCTCTTTCCTATTACCACAGTCTCTGTGAAAATAACAAAGAGACAGTGTGGCGAATGGAGATTTGGGTGTGGCGGGAGACGTACAGGGAAGAGTCCTCTGCAGTCGGGCTGGTCACTGTGTCCTCGGTGGCGGAGTGTCCAACGCGTCTCCCTAGTAAGCAGGAGATCCCGGGTTCGAATCCATGCCGGGCACAAATTTTCATTCGCCGCACATTGGTATTACATCTAAACCTAGTACAGTGAAGCCATAAGTGATCGCAAATTGCGATTTATTTCATTAAATGAATGCTGTAACGTCGTCAAAAATATATATAATTCAATAATATTTGATGGGTGCCAAAGAACGGCCGATATGGAACTATTCGTGCTAACGACAAATTATTCGAGTGGCGATAGTCGAACAGTGCAGTCTAGCAAATCATAGTCGCCAAGCTATGGGGAAATAGCGTTGGTGGTAGAGTCACTTGCTCTTAGGAAAGTGAATTTAATGACTACAAACCAGAAATATAACACACTGAATCGTGCCCTCATTGGATGCAAGACATCGGCGCACAAGATTGCCAGTTATGCCCATCTGGTCGTCAAGTTGACTTGCCTTGCAGTTTCATTGCACTCGCACGGCTTGCCAGCTGGCAGACGAGGTCGGAGTGTGGCTGTCACTGGTTCCTCTCCAAAAGGTTTTATTTTCATAATGTTTTATTTACATATAGCGTGCACAACTTTAACAGAAAACAGAGGATGCTCCACTGAACAATTTCAGCTAGGAAACCTGAGGTCGGATACGCCAGCTTACGGAACTTTTACGAAAGCCCATTACTGTGTTCTCTTTTTATTATCATTATTTACAGATAGCTGCAAATGCCAGCATTGACACAACGGACGTACCATTTGCAACGTATCTTACAAAACTGACGGCCCTCAACTCTTATTTCATGCGTGACATCGTCATACAAGATTCTGACGCATACTAACAGACAAATATCTCTGGTGTGTTTAGAATGACATTATATTCCTTGTCCACTCTACAGAATGTAAAAAATTGTTTTGTATTCAGATATATGAAATTCTTTCAGCTTGTTAATTTTCGGCATCCCTCCGTCCAGATTTTTTTTATTTATTCAAATGTTCAAAAGTTTGTATAGCTTATGGGACTTAACTACGGGGTCATCAGTCCCTAAACTTACAAACTACTTATGAACTACTTACGAACTAGGACGGCACAAATATCCATGCCCGAGGGGGGATTCGAACCCCCGACCGTAGGGGCCGTGCAGACCGTGACTGGAGTGCCTCAGTCCCCTCGGCCACCGCGGCCGGCTTTTTTATTTATATTTATTTATTTATTTTTATTTTCTTTTTTTCATATGGTCATATATGTCTTCTGAAAATGAAATTACGAAAATAGACACAAATTCTCCAAAGCTAGTTTCTCTTTCAAAACATTAATTCGGATAGACGTACTGAAGTCTGTTGATTAATTTAGCATACAGTGATTATGTAGAAAATCTGCTCAAAACGTAAGAAACGAATTATACAGATATGATCTCTCTTGTATCGCAGTTAGTATCGCTACCTCTCATTAATCACAGGGAGAGTGAACTGTATCTGGAGCGCAGAACAGTGAAGGGCTCAGCGGTAATTATTTTGGGGAGAGGTGATTGGGAGATGTGATGGCATGCTCTTCTAACCTCTCACTGGTAGAAAGCAAGTCCCCTGGCGAAAAGATGATGATGCTCTGCAAAAATAGAAAAAAGTCTGCAATTAAGATTGGCCGCCTCACATTCACCTCTAATCACTTCCCTTTTCTACTAATGAAGAAAGCTGCCGGGAACATCTGCGTCGAACAATGCGGAGAACGGGGCTTAAGAGTCACAGTTTCTTTCGGTAGTAAATACTAGAGCATTTACTCATACTAAGATTAACGTGTGAGTCTTTGCGCATGTCAAGAATCACGGCCGGCCGCGGTGGCCGAGGTGACTGAGGCGCTCCAGTCACGGTCAGCACGGCCACTACGGTCGGGGGTTCGAATCCCCCCTCGGGCATGGATATTTGTGCCGTCCTAGTTCGTAAGTAGTTCCTAAGTAGTTTGTAAGTTTAGGGACTGATGACCCCGTAGTTAAGTCCCATAAGCTTAACAAACATTTGAACATTTTGAACAAGAATAACACAGTGTACCAAACAGTGGTCAACTGCTAGGATGAATTTTGAAGGGACACGTTTGAAGTCCTGTCTGACAGTCTATCTGAGCTTGTGCTATGTGCTAAATGACCTAATCTTCAAAGGACAATGACCTTTGTTACGCGTTTACATTCCGTATCCATTTTCCAAGTCGCAAGTCTTATATTATACCGCTTCGTCATGATAACTCAAGACTGATGCACATACCATGGATTACGACTCTGATGTACATACGAGATGACTGACTGCTAAGTGGTAAAATTTGAAAACTGAACTGACACCACATATCACCACTAGACCGGAAGATCTTTGTATTCGGTAAGTGGAATGGTCCTAGTTCCATAGTTCGCTTACAGGAAGCGCGGAGTCTGCAATTACGGCGAACGAATCTGCTTTGCCAGTTGGCTATTAAGTGGTATACATCCAAGTTGTCTGCTGTTTGCCCCTAGTAACTTTGATTACTTGCGTTCTCCTTGGCCTATTGAGCGTAACACTTTCATATTATTAAGTTTGGATTGTTCAATATCGATGTATGTAGAAGATTGTAAAATGTGGAAGAGGCCGCTGCGGTTGCTCGGTCAAGAAAGGTTATAATTATTAATGAACGCCATCATCATAGCTCAAGATGGTTAAAAATCACCGGCGAATTACGGAGAGATTATTCTGCAGATACTCGTAAACTCATTTTGGCAAAAACATATCTTAACATAGACTACACAAGCCTTAAAGGGTGGATCCCGTAAATAATCTTTCGACAGTGACTCTTATGTAATATAATTACTTGATCCTGAATGAAATGTACTCTCAAAATTATCTTGGATGATGAATATAGTCTGAAACAGTACAAAGAGAGGTTAAGGCGAGTTTTCAGATTTTACTGAGAACGCAGACGAACTAGGAAAACCCGTTTTGTTGTGATATCTAGAGCGTCAGAATGGTTTCAAATCCCCGCCTTGGTACTAACTTTACTTCAAAACTTCTGCCAATACCATTTATTAATGGGTTTATGAATTGTACAATCATAAAAACCATGTTCATCTTTAAAGTTTTCATGTTGTCTTATTCCGTACATTGCAATTGTGCACTGAGTTATTAACTGAAAAATAGATACAATTTCTTACAACAAACTTCAGCAAGGAATAAACATTGCATGAAGCAGCAATAATATTTCAGCTCATCCAATAAGTTCTTTAATTTACAAGTGTTCAAATGTTTGTAAACCTATTGGACCAAACTGCTTTGGTTATCAGGCCCGAGACTTAAAAACTACTTATAGTAAATTATACTAAGAACAACATATACACCCCTGCCCAAGGGAAGACTCGAACAGGTTGCTCGGTCTGTAAAAGGACGTCTTAGACCACGCGGCTTGTATTTACACCAGAGACGTATCATATTACTAGCTTTAACAGTCTAAAAATGGTTTCTCTCGGTTTCTATATTTGTTCTAAGTAAACGTGTTGAAGTTGTCTAGCTTAAATTTACTGCAGCCGAATCTCTCTTAACCCTCCAGTCAGAAGTCTGTCACGTTCCTTAAAAACCAAGATCATGTGTTGGTCAGCTACCTGACAGAGTTCGCTGAAAGAAGAAAGAGCGCGGAGGTGATGATAGATGGAGCTGGCTCTGCGCTCTCTCGCCAAAGTACCACTGGATCCGTCGTCTCTTCTTCCCGCCAGTCACCGCGTTACGAATGCTGCTGCTTCGTCGAAGTTTCATTAGAGAATAGGATCCAGAGGATCAAACATCTACGTGATACGGCGAGCTACTTGAGTTTTAATTTTACTTTTTGGCTGTTGGCTGTGACATTAAAATCCAGAAAAATGTTACGGACCGGGTATCTGCGCGTGTTAGACAAGTTCCATTGTGTCCTCTTTCTCGTTACTTACATGTTACAGGGTAAAAATAGAAAAAAGTTCTCATCACAATTTGGTTACAGATATTAAGTTATAATCGTTCTACAGTGCTTCGTAACACACACCTACGACATAAGGTCCTCCGAAGAACGAAATTTATTGAAGAAATTTATGTTAACGTGGAGAGAAAATAAGCAAACACATAGATATTTCCTATTATGGCAGGAGTATTTCGAACTGAAACCGATTCGTTGCTTTATATTAAATTTTACTCGGGCCAGAGTGTTACGAAACTCTCTGAACTAACACGAAAAAAGACACTAAAATTACGAATACTACTCTGGAAAAATCCTTGGATTTATGCAGGTAAATTAATCTGCATTTAAAAATCAGAAAAGACATAACTTTTATGAAAAATAGCGCCCTCATGTAGCTATTACCCGATTTCACCAAAGGTCGTTTATGACTTTGACGATCGTTTAATCTTTGACGATCATTTAATTTTATTTTTTGCGTTTCATCGACTCTGTTTACTGTAACGATCGTTAAACTCGCCGTCAAAACTGACGCGCCGATTTTGCGTCGTCAAACCATTTGACGAGTCGTTTATACAAGACAGGTTTATTGTAGTTGGAATATTCAGGAGTTTTTGTAAAGGTAACATACATAATTGATTGCTGTTCACTTCTTCTGGCTATGAAGATGGGAGATAATTTTGATGAAGAAGTATTGTACATAGGTTTGCCAGAAAATCTAGGGCCTGAACGCGTAATTTCTGAGCGTAATGGTCATTTCTACACAATGAATGATATAAAAATCGTTACTTGTTACAGGTTGTCCAAGAAAATAGCTTTAAAACTTCTGGAACAAATTGAAAAAAGATTAGACCTATAACCCCAATAAAACAGCTGCTTCTAACTTCTATGCTACTGGATCTCTTCAAATGGAAATAGCATACTAAAATACATACCAACCGTCGATATATAGAGAATGTTTCAGAAGCAACTGCAGCCCTGAGACCCTTATATGTGAAATTTCCTCAAGGAATTACGTCTTTCATTTTCGAAATGAAAGACAAACTTTTCTCATAATCAGAAAATTTAGAAACTCTCTTTATTTCATCGGCACGTTACATTTCCTTAGCGTTAGGCCTATTATTGCCCGGATTCACCAAACTGAAGAATCACAACAACTTTGGCTGTACTGAAAATCCCGCTATTTGCGTAGCGATATTCATTTCTTCCATCGAAAACTGGAGAACAATGAAAACGTTGCACGCACTAAAAGTGGGTTTCTTTCTTCACGTAACTACGCATTTTTTTCCTAAATAGCTTACACAGTTACTCATGGACGTAGTGTTGTAGTTCGGAATATGGCGACGGGGCACGTTTTCCCAGAGCTTACGGGGCACATATTCCTGCACGTGTCTCGTTGGAAAACGTGCCCCGGCCTGGAACATCTGCTATTATTCCTTTAAATATGTATTTATTGTGTAATAAATTCTGCCATATAGCTGTCTTTCAAATGGTTACTTGTAATTTTTTTTATTTTTTTTTTTTTTACAAGCTTAAAATAGTCCGCAATTATAGAAAGAAAACCGATAGAGGCTCGTACACTCCCGAAATAATAAATGCTGCTCTATTAGCAATTAGAGGTGGGTGCAGAGTCAGAAAAGCATCCAGGGACTTCAATATTCCACGTAGGACTCTAAACAATTACTGGTTGAAATTCCGTTCCTTAGAAAATCTACCAGTGCAATCAACAGCTGTGATCCCGCCGCCTCCACTGGAAGATCTATCGGGACGTATGTTCCTCTTGTCGAATCGGAATCGCCTGTCCCAGACTTGCCACAAGCAGAAAAAAACAGTGCCAGAAATAGACCTAAGACAACCAGAAGTAGCACCAATCGCAAGGCGTCCACCAAACACGCTGACAATAAGATATGCAAAACCATGGCGTGTAAGGAGGCTACACTTCACACCCACACTAACGTAGTAAGAACGCTCAAATATACAGGCTATATACATGTTACAATTTCCCTTTTAAATATTAAATTTCTAATACACTTTGGGTTTGTTTATAAGGTTTTTACTCATGAACAAGAGCAAATGCTGGTTCAGTGGGTACAGTGAACGAAATGCAAGAAATGGGCGCATAAAGACTGTACAAAAGAGAATGTTGCATTTTTTTGTTTGCTTACATTGTGATTCAGACTATGAGTATGAGTATTGTTAAAAAAATTCTGTATTTGTAAAGTATGTAAGTAACATATTTTGTAAAACCTTTAAGTAGCAATTTTTTTTAATTTAATGTGGTTACTTTTTCTATCCTTCTTTTGTAATGTATTTTAAATTCATAATAAAAATATATATTCAGTGAAATCAAGATAATTATCTCGGTTTTAACATTTAAAGTATAGTTGGAAAATTTGCCCCTGTACATTTTAAGTAAGCTGGAAAACGTTCCCCGCATACGGGGCAAATTTTCCAACGCAACATGGTCAAACAAAACCATGCTGCCAAGAAGGATATGTACTATTTTCTAAAATCTTTGTATAAGACTGTAGATAAAGGTATTGGAAATACAATGATCCGCTGTTTACCTCAAAACTGATAAAAATAAAAGGTACAAAAATAAAAATGTAAAAAGGTGGATAAGGTACCCCGGTCTCTCCTACCATAAGAACGAAATTATTAACCCAATGGCCAGTGCTGCAGCTAGAGCGCGCGGGAATGGCCGTGCGTTCTAAGGCGCCTTGCTACGGAGTGCGCGGCTGCTCCTCGTCGGAGGTTCGAGTCCTCCCTTGGTAATGGGTGTGTGTTTTGTCCGTTCTAGAAGTTAGAGTAATTTATAGCTCTAGGGACCGCTGACCATTGCAGTTTGGTTCCATAGCTTTTGAACATTTAATTAGACTGTACAGATGTTTGTGACACGACAGTAATTGTGGTCTGGCGGCCATAAAACTACGAGATAAACAGAGTGCGATATTTGTGCCAATCTATGATTACGTCAGCGCAGCCGATGGCAAAACGCTGTACAAACTATGAGCGTTCTCAAGATAACAAGAAATTTGGAAGTAAAATATTGTTAGCTGAAGTACAGTTATCTGGAAGTTAAATCACTGTAGATGAACAGAAAAACAGTTAATATTTATTTTAGTAGACAAACTTTGAGCCTAATGCATTCAGTAGTGTCACCTAGAGGCACTGAAATAATAGACAAAAGATTGATCTTATCGATTATGTGATATATAACAAGAATAAAACAATAATAAATTTATACACATGATTGTGTAATGTAACAACTGAATTACATTGAAAGAACTGATTCACATACGTATATACACTTCTAGCTGTAGATCGGCTACACAATGACCTTCAGTAAGTATTTCAACTTCAACACAGTTATCACGGTAACATGGCGATGAAAGGCGGCAGCCATGAGAAAGAGAAGTGTTAAGCGAACCGACGCCATTGTCTTGGCGACAAAGAAGGCGATATGGCAGTTTGTGAACTGAGATAAGTACACACGGAGACGTTGAGTATTCATGATAAGGCTCCAAGTAGATATCTAGAAACAATATATAACGTAGGACGCTAAGGAAGTAAATGACAGTTTCCATGTGGTGCCCTGAAATTGACGACGCATAAGGAATAGTAACAAATACACTACGTACCAGAAACTAATTAAATATGTTAGAGAATAGTTGAAAAGGTAGTGACGTTCTGAGATACTAGAAAAAAACTAAGTGAATGTGTACATGCTCGCAGCGATATTAAGTACGAAATGGCTCCATGGCGGCGAACTTTGATAGCAGGACAAAAGAGAAGCACACCGAGTAAGACTAAATTTAGCCATAATAGCGGCGGAAAGTCTTTATGTTATATGAGTAGTTTAGTGGATATTTTAATGGTATTGGGTGCAAGACAATTTGATAACACATTTGACGTCGTGTCGATAGTGAGATAACGCATAGAAGAAAAACTAAACACAATTGTAACAAGAAGCAATGTCATTTTACAACATATGTTAAGATGTGATATGTTAAGAAGTACATGTATATGTGTTCTGGAATCAAGTCGTGTAGATTGATTTTTTTTTTTTTTTTTTTTTTTTTTTTTTTTTTTTTTTTTTTTTTTTTGTTGACCTCGTGGTCTCGGGAAGAAACGTTCCACTGGTCACCGAAGCGTCGCGGGTTCGAAACACGTATGGATGTCGGATTTTTCAGTCTGCATTATAACCCAGCCTTCACCTCTCGACGCTGTGGGAAGACCCCAGAAACTACGCGTGTTTCAAATTCCAAGTGAAACTGTAGGTGCCGCGCGGGAGTAGCCTAGCGTTACGGATTGAGCGGCCTCCTGCGTCGGGGGTTCGAATCCCCCCCTCGGGCATGGATGTATGTGTTGTCGTTCGGTTAGTTTAACTTAGTTTCTGTAATTTCCATGTCTAGGGACTGATGACCAAAGTAGTTTGGTCCCATAAGAATTACAAACATTTGAAACTGTAGCTCCGTTTTCGCCGGTTGGATAACTGGGACAGGTTAGAGACACGCAATTCACTGGAGTAGCGTCTAGTTGAAGCACAGTCTCCAGGCCGCTGACCCACAAGAAATTATTCAAACCAATGTTGAAATGTTTTTACATTTATGGGAAAAAACTCCTGTGGTTCTCAGTCCATAGGCATACTAAAACATGATCCCTTGAAATTCTAGCATCCACAACCAGATGTAGTCATTGTGGAAAAATAAGTCCACTCGGACTGCATAAGATTTCATTATAATGGCCTTACCGATTTTATGAAATGCATATTATGAACCATCAGTTGTTTAATATAACTTTTACCGGTTTCGATACTAAACCACTGATTAAGTGGCTACATTATCTACTATTCTATCCATGCTTACAGAAAAATTAGTCAGTAACAACTGATCTTCAGTCTTGATGAAAACATAAAAAGTTTATGTCTTTCGTGCTACAGACGCTTCATCAGGTGGATGTAATTTTTTTTAATTCATGTCTGTGCATTTTAGTCACTCCCCAGCGTTCACGTAAGATGATTAAAATACTGGCCGCTGCTATCTAACGTTCTCGTTTACATTAAAATAATGGAAAAGGTGAATGCTGCTGCAGTAGTCATATTTAAAACGTTGTAATGGTGGAAGTGGGCAAAACCGTACCATGGGTAACTGGTGGTCACGCGGTACTGACAGCCCAGCGACCATTAGCACGTTTTATCTGTGACTACCACAGCAGCGTTCGCGTTTTTAATCAGTTTAACGTGAAAGAGAACGTTAGGAAGCAGCGTTCAGTATTTTGACATAAGACGCGAACTCTGGGAGTGGCTAAAAGGCACGGACATGATTTTTTTTTTATTTACTTTTTTATTTTATTTCTTTTTTAAATTTATAAGCACCTGATGATTCATCTAAAGGAGGCGAAACCGGTAAAGCCTTTTTAATAATATCTGATGGCAGTCACAAAGGATTAATTTTTCACAATGACTCTATTTGGTTCTAAGCAGGTTGTATCCCTGCGGACTAATGACAACAGTAGTTTGATCCTACAGATTTACAGACGTTTTAAAAATTGATTTTAATAACTTTTTGTGGGTCAGCGACCGATTGACTCTTTCAACTATCCCTAACTTTGCCCACTTACCCAATCTGAGAAAAGGGATATACACTTTCACATGAAATATGAACCACGCATAATTTATAGCGACTCTTCACATCGTCCAGAGATGAGGTTCGATTAAAACGCAGACTGAAAAAGGCTCTCTACGCTATCCTGCCCTGTGCAATTCTCTTCATCAGAGAATAAGTTCGGTAACCTACATCCTTTTGAATCTGCTTTCTGTATTCGTCCCTCGGTCTTCCTCTACGATTTTTACCTCACACACTTCCTTCTAACAATAAGTTGACGATTCCTTGATGTCTCAGAAGGCGTCCCAGCAACCTATCCCTTCTCTTAGTCAGGATATGCCAGAAACTCCTTTTCTCACCAATTCGGTTAAGCAGCTCGTCATTAGTTACGCGATCTACCCATCTAATTTTCATCATTCGTCCTTAGCACCACATTTCATAAGCTTCTATCCTCTTTTTGTCTGAACTCCTTATCGTCCACGTTTTCCCCCATACAATGCTACACTCCAGACGAATGCTTTCAGAAAGAACTTCCTAACATTTAAATTAATATTGGATGTTAACAAGTTTCGCTTCTTTAGAAACTCTTTTCTTCCGGTAGCCATTCTGCATTTTATATCTTCTTTACTTCGGCCATCAGAAGTTATCTTGCTACCCAAATAACAAAACTTATCTACTACTTGTTTTATTGCCTCATACGAATGTTTTTCCCAAGATCATCAGGTCAAATGAAGAAAATCAAGCTACAGCATTTGATCCCTATGTACCGGGTGATCAAAAAGTCAGTATGAATTTGAAAACTTGAAAAGTCACGGAATAATGTAGATAGGTAAAAATTGACACACATGCTTGGAATGACATGGGCTTTTATTAGATCCAAAATAAATAAATAAATAAATAAAAATTCAAAATAATGTCCGACAGATGGCGCTTCGTGTGATCAGAAAAGCAATAATTAGCATAAGAAATTAAGACAAAGCAAAGATAACGTTCTTTACAGAAAATGCTCAATATGCTTACCATCATTCCTCAACAATAGCTGTAGTCGAGGAATAATGTTGTGAACAGCACTGTAAAGCATGTCCGGAGTTATGGTGAGGCATTGGCGTCGGATGTTGTCTTTCAGCATCCCTAGAGATGTTGGTCGATCACAATACACTTGCGACTTCAGATAACCCCAAAGCCAATAATCGCACGGACTGAGGTCTAGGGACCTGCGAGGCCAAGCATGACGAAAGTGGCGGCTGAGCACACGATCATCGCCAAACGACGCACGCAAGACATCTTTCACGCGTGTAGCAATATGGGGTGGAGCGCCATCCTGCATAAAAATCGCATGTTCCAGCAGGTGTTTATCAGCCAGGCTGGGGACGATGCGATTCTGTAACATATCGACGTACCTCTCACCCGTGTCGTAGCAGTTTCAAAACCACAATCACGCAGTTCCTCGAAGAAAAAAGGCCCGATAACGGTAGATGTGGTAAATCCAACCCATACCGTGACTTTCTCTTCGTGAAATGGAGTTTCCACGACAGTTCTATGATTTTCGGTAACCCAAATTCTGCATTTGTGGGCGCTGACAGACTCTCGGAGCGTGAAATGAGCTTCGTCGGTCCACAACACGTTACTCAACCAATCGTAATCTTCCACCATCTTTTGAAACGCCCACACCGCAAATGCCCTCCGCTTCACTAAATGGCCAGGTAACAGTTCATGATATCGATGGATTTTGTAAGGATATCATTGGAGTCGCGGTGGAGTAACCGAGCGGTCTAAAGCACCTCGCTGCGGAGAGCGCGGTTGCTCGCCGTGGAGGTTCGAGTCCTCCCTGGGGCATGGGTGTGTGTGTTTGTCCGTAGGTCAGTTTACCTAGGTTTAAGTAGTTAGTAAGCTACGGACTGATGACCACGCAGTTTGGTCCGATAGATTTACATACATTTGAATTTGATATCATTGGAGGGTACGCCTAAGTGCCAAGCGAAAAACGGTATATGGAATGCCAGTGCGACGTGCGACTGCACGAGCGCTGACTTCCCCGTGCATAGACGAACCCGCTACAGTCTCCATTTCTTCCTGAACTGTGTCAGCAGCATTACGCCTTGTGCTCGGGCGGCCACTACGGGGTCTATCGTCTAAACAACCCGTGGCTTCGAACTTCGAAATCATTCTCGCCACAGCTGCATTTGTCAACGGACCTATGTCGATAGGGTCGTAACGCTGAACTAGCACATTCCCCACTGTGATAAAACAGGGTCCCCAAAAGCGCCTTTTCAGCTGCGACTGCTGCTGTATCTGATTCTCTCTCTCATTACAGCTCCTGTTACACACGATTTTTATGTGCAGTCACTAACGTTTTGCTGTCCAGCGACATCTGTCGGACATGATTTGAACTTTTATTTTTATTTTATTTTATTATTTTTTTATCCTAATAAAACCCCATCTCAAGCATGTGTGTCAATTTTTACTACGCTATCTACATTATTCCGTGATTTATTAAGTTTTCAAATCTATACTGACATTTTGATCACCCGGTATATGTAAATATATATAAAGGACAACACACAAACACACATTCGCGACGGAAGACTCGAAACTCCGGTGGGAGTACCGCTCGGCTGTTCCCGTGTGGCCCAAATTTTATATTATTACTAGCTTAAACCCGCGGCTCAACTCGCGTGTTGGTTGATTATGATAGATAAGCTATCTTTCAGTAGTGTGCTATGAGACTGGTTTTGAAGGATGAAATGAAATACAATACCTTCTTTAGAAAACAGTTCCTATCAGATTGCAGAAGTCTATGAACTTACCGTTTATCAGGAAAGTAAGTAGTGTAGATCAAATCGCACGTAAACATGCACTCGTTTCGAAGAATTCAATCACGACATTCAAAAATAATGATTGTATTAATATCACAGATCGATCACTTGATGTAATGTGCGAAACGTCAAATCGATTTTTTTAAAGAGATATATTAAAAGAAATTTCTTTTTTACTGCTTTATTTATTTATTCTTATATTTCCTTATTCGTATGGTTATCCTTACAGAGAAAGAGCTGAAGACATTGTAAGCACGCATAGACCAGAGATATGGTCTGTGGCATCACGTTTCGCTGTATGTAACCTCCTTGCTATAAAGTCGCAAACGTCATCGATGGCCTTCAGTCCGATTTTTTTTTATAATTGGACGACTTTCAACCACCATATTCTCCACACACTCATAGCTATCGGCATGGAACTGCTATGGTGTACAACGGGAGACTTCGGACAACAATTACACACAGAACATTCGTTTGTGTTCTGTATTTTTCGCTGCAGAGCGAAATATTAACACACGTAGAATTTTATATACAACGATAACTTTTCATCCAAATATATTCCACCCTTTTATCATTATCAATCGTCAAGCAACAATGCAACCAATAAAACCATTTTCAAAGAGTAGATATAATTTTCAAAGAGTAAGACGGCCGTGGTGGACGAGGGACTGAGGCGCTTCAGTCATGGTCTGCACGGCCAACACGGTCGGAGGTTCGAATCCCCCCCTCGGGCATGGATATTTGTGCCGTCCTTAGTATTAGCTAGTTCGTAAGTAGTTTGTGAGTTTAGGGACTGATGACCCCGTAGTTAAGTCCCATAGACTCTACAAACATTTTTTTTTTCAAAGAGTAATTATTGTTCCGCAATTGGGGTTATATTCTTCAAATTATTAAATATCTGTCAGATCGCTATAAAACCGTGCCTGAAACCTTCCTCAGGTATAAATGAGTAACTGTACAAGTATTTAAGTCTCTGCGTCTTGTCGTTTGGACGTGATAAGCGTACACCGAACAGACGTTCACATTACTATATATCCGATCGCCATAAAACCTAAAGCCTTTCCCGGGTAGACATTGGTGACTGTACAAATTTTTAGCTCTTTATGTCTAGTGGTTCAGACGTGATAAACGTACACCGAATAGACATTCACATTTATAGATATAGATTATTATTACTACCGTGTGATGTCATGGTTTCTGACTCGAATAAATAAAACTACTCTTCGGAAGAGGAGGACCGTTTCAATTCGTTATAAAAAAAAATGTACAAATGTTTGTAAATCTATCGGACCAAACTGCGTGGTCATCAGTCCGTAGCTTACAAACTACTTAAACCTAGGTAAACTAACTTAAGGACAACACACACACACACCCATGCCCCAGGGAGGACTTGAATCTCCACGGCAAGTAACCACGCGCTCCACCGCGAGACGCTTTAGACCGCTCGGCAACTGCACCGCGGCGATTCGTTATAGACAATGGATATATATGGAGGGTTTCGCAACAATACGCCTCGCAGATCTACTCGGGTTGCGCGGGTGAGTGACACAGGAGCGCAGGACTCGGACCGGCGTAAAATTTGCTTCCGCCTGACGTCACGATTGGGGCCGCACCTGTTTGTACGTGTGTGGCGACCACCCGGCCCGGCCGGCGCTGTCCTCGTCACGGACAACTGGCCGCCAAAGTGGCTGTCCGACCCACTCGCGGCGACCACACAGGCCCTGGGAAACGGCGGAAGCGCCGGCGCCGCGGCAGACACCGCCAGAGGTCAGCGCCGCCGCTTCAAAGGCGCCGCCCCCCCTCTGTTCCGCGCCGCCTTACCTCGCGAAGCGCCCTACAAGGGCCCATTCTCTGACCGCGCCTGCAGCTCACATTTCATATCCTTTTGTCCGCATTCGACATAATCCTCATACACACATTGCTTTCCCAGACGCCCTTCTGAACAATGCTATGTAGCCGAGGTCGCTGACCCAGCCAGCACACAGCAACAGCAACGTCCTTGAAGTACCCAGTGTGATTCCTAGTACTGGGAAAAATTATTGGACATCGAAAACACACTTATCCTTCATGTTTCAAGTACTTTTACACCATACTTTACATCTATCTACATCTACATGGGATACTCTACAAATCACATTTAAGTGCCTGGCAGAAGATTCATCGAACCACAATTATACTATTTGTCTCCCATTCCATTCTCGAATAGCGCGCGGGAAGAAAGAACACCTGAATATCTCCGTTCGAGCTCTGATTTCACGTATTTTATTCTGATGATCATTTCTACCTATGTAAGTGGAAGTCAACAATATATTTTCGCATTCGGAGGAGAATGTTGGTGGTTGGAGTTTCGTAAGTATCCCACGCCGCAGCGATAAGCGCCGTTGTCGTAGTAATTCCCATCCCAGATCCTGTATCATTTCCGTAACGCTGTCTCCCCTATATCGTGACAGTACGAAACGAGCGGCCCTTCTTTGGACTCTTTCGATGTCCTCCGTCAAACCCACCTGATAAGGATCCCACACTGGGCTGCAATACTCCAAAAATGGACGGACAAGCACAGTGTATGCAGTTTCTTTAGTAGTTCTGTTGCATCTTTTAAGGGTTCTGCCAATAAAACGAAGTCTCTGGTTCGCCTTTCCCACGATATTATCTACGTGTTTTTTCCAGTTTAGGTCTGAAGTAATACTAATTCCTAGGTATTTTGTGGAGTTTACGGCCTTCACATTTGATTGATTTATCTTGTAAACAAAGTTTAACGGATTTCTTTTCGTACTCATGTGGACGAATTCACACTTCTCCTTGTTTACAGTCAATTGCCAATTTTTACACCACACTGATATCTTATTCAGATCGTTCTGCAGTTGGTTTTGATCTTCAGATGGTTTTACTAGACGGTAAATGACGGCGTCATCTGCAAACGCCGGCCGCGGTGGCCGAGGTGACTGAGGCGCTACAGTCACGGTCAGCACGGCCACTACGGTCGGGGGTTCGAATCCCCCCTCGGGCATGGATATTTGTGCCGTCCTAGTTTGTAAGTAGTTCATAAGTAGTTTGTAAGTTTAGGGACTGATGACCCCGTAGTTAAGTCCCATAAGCTTAACAAACATTTGAACATTTTTTGAACATCTGCAAACAACCTAAGAGAGCTACTTAGATTTTCCCCTAAATCGTTTATGTAAATAAGGAATAGCAGAGGACCAATAACACTACCCTGTGGAACGCCCGATATCACCTCTGTTTAAGTCGATGCCTTACCATCGATTACTACGAACTGTGTCCTCTCTGTTACAAAGTGATAGACGAAGTATCAATCCCGAAGGCTCGAAGAACAGATGTGTACTGCCGCACAGTCAACTACACAATTCTTGCCTCCACATTACTAACAGGAATAATATACAGCTCAATGGAAAGAAAAATTTTATGAAAAATATACAACAGAGAAAAATGCAAGTCAACCAAAATAGTCCTTCTGCCGCAAAAACTTTTGAGATCTTACGAGCAACCGTCACGTATTTCAATATCTACTAGCTATATTCCCTCTACTTTGCACACGTAGACTGGATGCTCTGCATTGGTTGTTTCTACTTGCAAATATAAATTTTCATAGATTTAACGTTAAAATGCATTCCTAATCAAGTATTTTGATACAACTTGCCGCTCCCTATTGCACCACTGATGACAGAATGCAAAGCATCCCACTTTCTTTCTTTCTTTTTTTTTTTTTAAATTCTAACCATGGTTCCAAATCCTATTTTTTTTTTACATTTATAGCATCAAAATAGTCTTAGAAACACCCTTAACCCTTAAAATCTTTCACTCGCTTAGTAGTTGAATTTCCAAAAATATCAAAACACGTATATTTAAATTCCAATCAAAAATCTAAATAAATTCCAAGTTTTGTATTTCTTGCTTCAAAATTCTCTGAGCAGCAACGTATTTTCAAAAATAAATAAATAAAAATAAAATTAGAAAAAAATAAAGGGTCATTACCTATTTAATCACTTTAGGGATGGGAATATCGAAAAATCTCTGATGGCTACAATGTTATAAGATCAACAACCTCTACAAATTTCAAGTTTGTATCGTCTGTAGATTCACCTTTCAGCGCCGTTTTCTGTCTTTTAGAAACGGATCGAGAACGAGAAATTTCTTTCTTACGCTTTGGCATCTTTCTTGGTAGTTTTACCTTTCAAACTGCAATATGCACATATTTCTCTTTATTCGTACGCTTGTTGCAGGAAAAAAACTGAAGAATTTGCGTCACGTTTCGCTATATATAATCTCTTAGCAATTATAGTGTCAAAAGTAATCGCTGGTCTTGTCCGAATTTTATATAAGCCAACGACTTTCAACCACTATATCTTCCACATTCTTAGTTATCGACACAGAACTGCTATGGCGTACAATGAGAGACTTTGTACTACAACAACACGGAGAGATCGTTCGTCTCCATTGTGTAGTTTTTGCTGAAGAGCAATTATTGACACCCACTCGTAGAATTTTATACAAGTCGGTAACTTTCAACTCCCATATCCCCCTTATCGTTATAAACTCTTTACCACTATAGTTCACAATGGGAGACTGATACTTAGTACAACATACAAACACTATTCATTTGCGGTATGTAGTTTTGGCTGCAGAGTGAAATATAGGCACAAACACCTCAATTTTTACACATATTAAGACAAGATGGAAGCACTATTCAACAATCTTGTCATATACTGTTATCGAATTTGTTACGTATCAGCATTTGCAGAAACCTCGTCAATATTAGTTCTATGATAAGTGTAGTGACTAGGCAGTAATCGCGTGGCAATGCAGTCTACTATTTAAAATAACTATTCTTATGTGATTGTACTCTATTATATTATGGTATTATTTTCAGGTAACCGAATTTAAATGTAATATGCTTTGTATTTCGCAGGCGGGACTAATGACCGCGTAGTCTAGTCCCCTCTAAACAACAACAACAATTTCGCAGGCATCGTGTGGACAAAGTTTAACTAACAGGATTTGATGTAACAGTTTTTAACAAGTATGGACGGCACGTGCTTCTAAGTCAATTGTAACCGAGGTAGTAATTCAAAGCATTAAATTAAAATCTGTGCCACGACTGAGATTCAAACCCGGGTCGGCTGTTTGCTAACTTCCCCTTATTATCTGAGAATAATATCGACAGTAGATGCGTCTCATAAATATTTATTTCATCGATTATATCCTCCTGAGACCTGGTGGCCATAGGTATTAAATACATAATAAAGATAGGATAGGAAAAGGGGATTCACAAACATTTTTGGACCTTTTCAAATACATTTATGATATTTAAATGTGTCCATCACTGTGACAAGTGAGTTTTGGTGAGATATAAGGAAGTAATGAAGGAAATGTGTAAATGTAAAAAATCCATTTTTTAATTGGTACTTACATAACAGACGTACTAATTTCACGAAATTAAATTCGAAAAATTTAAATAAGGAATACTCACCTAGCATGCCAACAAGCCTTCAAAGCAGCTTTCTTGGTACCAAGTGATCTTAGTAACCGTTTCTCTTTCGAAATAGCTGCAAATTACTGTCCATTGAACTGGAACGTAGGTATTACGACTGTATATAGAGAGAATACGATATCAGGGCAGAAAGTTGTATGTTCATTATAATAGACAACAGGTCTCAGGAGGATATTCTGCGAGAGCGACTCTTCACCTACGATACTGCCGAAGTCGACGTTAATTACACGTAATCCGCCTAGACTTCTTACCCTCGAAAGTCTCAAGTATCCTTGACCGCGTGCAAACAGCAAAGAATCGATGTCCATCACTCTCTTTTGTGCATGGTAATAGTGTTGGGTAGGCTATACTTATCGGAAACTGTCCGTGACGAACATAAGCTCTGTTAATAATTTCAAATTTATTTTTAACTGGGCCATCCTCCTACAGTACAGTAAGTATCCATGTTCTTAATTGTTCTAAATCTATCGTACTCAACTGCGTGGTTATTAGTCCGTAGCTAACAAACAACTTAAAATAAGGTAAATTAACCTAAGGACAACACAAACACCCATGCCGGAGGGGGGACTCGAACCCACGACGGCGAACTGCCGCGCGCACTGCAGCACGACGCCCCAGCACGCACGGCTAATCCGCCGCGGCAACTTTTTTTTTCTTGTATTTTCAGGATCATTGTTTGTTTTATACCGATGTATCTATAAGCCGCTTGTCAGAAGGAGACCAACAAAATTTCGTAAACTGTAAGGTATAAATAGTACATAATTCAGAATAATGATATTTGCGTCTATAGTATAAATTGTAGGAGGGTCGAAATCGCCACGGAAAGCTTCTAGGAAAGGATCGTAAACCTGTGCCGTCGATATTGCGAGGGCACTGCCGTGTTTCCAGAGTAAGGATTTTCTGGAAAACGCTCAGTTTAACATTTGGAAAGGCAAGGACACAAAAAAGCCAGTATCTATGCTGTGACTCATAATGAATGGGAGTATTTGAGGAAAATTAAAACAAGTTCAATGGATTTGTCGACCTGAAAAAAGCGTCCGAAAAAATAAACTGATGAAAGTTATACGAAATTTTGAAAAAAAAAAAAAAAAAAACGAGAAAACAACAGGGGTAGGAGAAAACACAATTTTACAATACCTAAGAAGCAAGAATTGGAATGCAATTAAAATGTTCAAATGTTGTAAATCTAACGGACTTACCTTTCAAGCCTTCGGCTTACAAACAACTTCAGGTAACTTATGTTAAAGATAACACACACACACACACACACACACACACATCCGTGTCCGAGGGAGGACTCGAACTTCCGACGGCGATCAACTGCGCGCTCCGCAGTAAGGCAACTGTTCAAATGTTTCTTAATCTTAAGGGACTTAACTGCGGGGCCATCAGTCCCTAAACTTACAAACTACTTATGAACTACCTTATACTAAAGACGACACAAATATCCATGCCCTAGGAGGGATTCGAACCCCCGACCGTAGCGACCGTGCAGACTGTGACTGGCGCGCCGCAGACCACTCGGCCACTGCGGCCTGCCGTCTTAGACCGCTCGGCTACTCCACCGCAGCAGTTACAATGCATGACGGAGACAGAGACGTTCAATGTAAAAGAGGGTAGCCCTTCGCTCCTGCTTTCAAATCTATAATCGTACGTCGAAGAAGCGTTGAGGGGAAGAAAAGATACATTCACAAATGTGATTCAAATTACATCAAACATTCACTGATGACACTGCTGTACTCAGAGAAAGATGACCACACGCAGTTCGAACAAAGACTGAGAAGTAGCAGATTTGAGATTGTAGTAAACTTACCATCAAATCTGGTGACGTCCAACAATAAAAGTTTATTTCTTCTTTAGGGCAAGCATCGAAATAAATATCAGACATAACATAATCCAAAGCTATAAGTGACAACAATTATTCTTTATCAGTGACCAACTGTTTCAGGAGTTCTCGCTCCGCAGCAATGCGATGTGAACGGCATTGATATTAAAAGTGATAATATTGTATTCCCGCTTAGATTGAAATTACGTCCATGTTACTGTCTTTTAGCTATCAGTATTGTGAGTTTATGGTAAATGTGTGGCAGTTCATATTTACAGGGAAAATACGTTAGTATGGTCTGCAGAAATGAGTATCATTTCAATTACGTCGGTTGAGTGAGATTGAAGGAGGTAGCATTATTGGCATAAGAGAATATATATATGTTATCTTTCCTGGCTGAATACGTTGTCGTAATGTCACAACAATAGTCTTAACTGAATTTCCAATATCGTGATTGTTGAAATGATCGAATGGCATTAACGGCTCAATCGTTGCAATGCGCGACTCAAGCGCGTCTGGCGGTGCTTAGTAAATGACCAAGGCACAGTATGATTTCTAATAAGAAATAAAATAATACGTGGACCGATACTGTTTTATTTTCCAAGTCAAGAACAAAGTTCTTACACGCCTCATACCAAGCATTAGGTTTTTTTCATTCTTGTTACTGTAATCGTTGATTCCTGAATTTCAAATTATGAGGAGTCGTACCATGTAAGCTATAAGTTAGGCAAGAAATTGACAGTCTTTCTAGACACTAGAACAAGATAGAACAGTTTTTTTACTGTTATTCAACGTTTGCATGTACTTGCCATGCATCCAGAAAACATTAATTGATCTGAAAGAACATGAGACAAAGCGAAGGTGAAAATTTAATCATAACAGAACAGCTCCTATAACACTTAGTTTGTACTTTAGAGCCTGTGAAACTTAAAGTATGAGTGCCATGCAGAGCAGCTGCAGCTTTAAACTTCATGCTGAAGCAACTAAAAGAACAGGACCAAGATACAGCCACTATGCTTTACCAAGCTTTAGTTATTCGTATTAAATATTTCAGATGTGTTGCAGAACTTACATAATGCGGAAGTCCTTTCAAACAGGAAGAGAGTACAGGAGTTTGACGAAGAGTTCAGAATCTCAAAGCACAATGTATCTGTACCTTTTTTAAATTTTTCATCAGCCGTATTGTTGCAGGCAAAGTGGATGAGGACAAACATCACTCAGTAACTACCCTCGAAATCACTGAAAAAGAACAGAAAGGCAGCGTGGACGGTGAATATGAGGAAGATCATCTGAAACCTGCTTCAATGTGTGAGCTTCCTCCATTCCAACAGCAAACAGACAAAATATGAACATCATGAGCCTCTTGAGACAGCGAGCGATATGAAATGGAACGAGCATGTAAGGACAGTTGTGAGTAGGGCGGACAGCCGACTTCGGTTTATTGGGAGAATTTTGGGAAGATGTACTTCACCTGTGAAGGAGACCGCGTATAAAACGCTTGTGCGACCACGTCTTGAGTATTGCTCAAGTGTTTGGGACCGGCATCAGATCAGTTTAAAGGAAGACATAGAGGCGGTTCAGAGACGAGCAGCTAGATTTGTTACCAGTAGGTTCGACCAATGCGCGAGTGTCACGGAAATGCTCCGGCAACTCAATTGGGGATCGCTGGAAGAAAGACGACGTTCTTTTCGCGAATTTCTGTTAAGTAAATTTAGAGGGCCGGAATTTGAAGCTGAGTGTAGTACGATCTTGCTGCCGCCTACTTACATTTCGCGTAAAGATCACAAAGACAAGATAAGAGAAATTAGGGCTCGTACAGAGGCATATAGGCATTCTTTTTTTCCTCGTTCAATTTGGGAGTGGAATAGGAAAGGAAATGCCTAGTAGTGGTACAGTGTACCCTCCGCCACGCACCTTACGGTGAATTGCGGAGTATGTATGTAGATGTAGATGTAGGTGAATCTGGAGATAAGCTTCTGGAGACTGTGCATCACGGGTTATTGACAGTCCGTTCTTCAAGTGTGGAAGGAGAAAGCGCGTTCTCTGCAGATGCTTAATTTTGTACAAAACTCCGTTCTCGTTTAAACAATAAAATATTGGATTGTCTGCTTCATGAGAGAATTTTAGAAAAGTACTGTTGTTCAAGCAAATGGTTCTAGTGTTGGCGTTTGGGCGATAGACCAACTCTAATAGCTGCTCATTTACTGATTTTAATACTCTGAAACTGTTGGCTTTGCCATCATTGCAATAATAATACAATTTCTAAATTATTTATGTTAGTGCATTTTTGTCACGTGGAAAAACAGTTTCATTGTAGTCTTGTGTCAGTTAATTCCAAAAGAACCGAAAGAATATTTTTATTTTTAAATTTTAATAAGCTTTCGTACAGTTAAGAGGACCCTGACGAGAACGGACTACATTTTAATACCTTGCTTTCGGTGCACATTACTCTTCATCTACAATGTGGAGGAAGTTGCGATTTTGTACCAACACTTTATGACATTATTTCAAGCTGTAATAAGAAAATTATTGAAATATCTGCTATTTTTTAAGAAATACAATATTTCGCCTAACAGATGTTTTTATTCGCATCCGGGGACGATTACCGGGTGCATCATCAGTCCGATAGCATTTAGACTGTAGAATGCTGCTGTCAACATTCGTAGGGACAAATAATGTCTATTGTTTTGTAGTTTGGAGATATTTGACGAAAGAAGTAGTTGCGAGAAAATGAAAGAATGTTCACAGCGTATATGACTTACCGTATATTTCTTTCAGAACATTCCAGCGGCATAATCTTGCTGGCCAGCTGCTTCTTTAGCCTTTGCAGACTTTTTGAGAGGTCTTTTCCTGATTCTGGACTCTTTAGTGCTGGCTTACACAGCTCTTTCAGCTTATACTAGTCACTGACGATCTATCTATGGCAGTCAAAGCAGCTATGATGTCATTTCCTGGTTGGATGCCTAATTTGTTCGTTACTTTTGTACTCCTAATTACACCATCAATGAAACAGATAACATCATCCCTCACACTTATTTTGAGTACTGTCCATCCAACAAACACTGTTTTCGGTACTCGTTGCCACACGCAGCTGTTGAAACTCTCATTAGGATTTTGTATACGGCCATGTAGACATTAGCTAAGTATTTTTTTTATCTGCAAGGTACCTGTATATTGGCTTTATTGTTTCCGTGACTGTGGTAGGCACGGAATGTTTATGGTGATATTCCTTAGCTAAAATAACGGCGTGGCCAGTGTACAGACATTCGTTCAAAGAGCTTTTAAGGGTATAATAGCTATTTAAAGAAAATGAACCATACATTTTTGGAAATGACAGAAATTTGTCTTTCAGATGGAGACAATTTTTTCTTCCGATTTTTCAGTCATTTTCACGTCCCGGTCCCCTTAAGAGCATTCATCGTACTGAAGACCTTCTCCTCTCTCCGTTCCAATTATCTTTCACTCGACATGCATAACTATGTTTCATCTGTCCATCCCTGACGTATAAAATCTGTCCGTAAGCTCGCTGCGGTAAAATCGAAGGAAGAGTCAAAGAAAATAAATTGTATTTGTTGGTATGATCGGTTTCCCGATCTTGGCATTGGTGAATCCAGTCCCAAAAACACTAGATTGTAAAATACGTTCCGGATTACATTCCCTCTGGATCATGGGACCCGACGTCGTGGATCAGGTTACAACAACCAGACCAACAACCAAATGTTCAAATGTTTGTATAGTCTATGGGACTTAACTACGGGGTCATCAGTCCCTAAACTTACAAACTACTTATGGACTACTTACTAACTAGGACGACACAAATATCCATGCCCGAGGGGGGATTCGAACCCCCGACCGTAGTGGCCGTGCAGACTGTGACTGGAGCGCCTCAGTCTCCTCGGCCACCGCGGCCGGCGACCAACAACTCTCCTCGCATCTAGCGCAACAGTGAAACAGTGGAAAACATCGTATACTATCAGGGATTTATTATGAATTGGGTTGAGTGCGTTGTCATCTTGTCCATCTTCTCTAACTGATGTCAAGAAACATTTTGACGGCAGTGATGTATGGAACAATATCACTGGGAATCAATGGTTTCAGATATTGTTTTCGGACGAATTCCGGTTCCGTTTGTTTGAAAAATCAATGACCGCATGGTGGTTGGCCGCAGACAGGGGAATGGTATCACATTGATTGTAATTGCGCAAGACTTTGAGCGTCAACTCAAGGCCTCACGGAGTGGAATGCTACTAGGTACAACTACAAACCACAGTTGGTGCGTGCCGAGGGCATCTGACCAGTTTGACTTACGTGAATGGTATTCTGCTACGCGTAACCATACCCTTTTTGCACGACACCCTAGACACCAGTTATCAGCAGGAGAACGCACGACCACATTTCCTGCACGGACACGTGCCCTCTGGCTGTTACAGGATGCCAGTCTTTTGCCCTGGCCCCCATATCATCAGACCTGTCACCAGCAGAAAATTCCTGGGATACGGTGAAAGGACGAAAGCAGCACTGTTACCCAATATCAGACATCACAGACGAATTTGGAACTAGGTAGCTATATCACAGGACACTATAGGCTCATTATACGTGTCGACGCCATCACGCATGAAACAAGTCATCAGTGTCCAAGGAAAAACGTGTGCCTACTAGAAAACAAGTCACATCCTAAAGCAAGCTCACTGAATTGCTAATCATTTATTCAGAACATACTAACGAACACATCCTGTGAATATTAACTTCGTTTCTTTGGTCCTTCAAGATTTTTTGTTATTTTTATTTTTTATTTCTTTTTTTCTGAACAAGAGTGTTATAAGTTGACTTTGGTTTGACAATAGCTTGAGCATTTGAACTCTTATGATGTTATTTATTTACAAATATTGTACAGACCGAGAGCGTTATTATTTTCTAACTTAATTTTTTTTCACTTTTATCTTTGGTTACTGCATTTGTTAACCGGAGTCTAAGTAAAGTATTTCGAGGTAGAATTATGTATATCTACATCCACAAACGTAAACCGCAATCCACTGAAAGTTGCGTGGCAGAGGGCACATTGTACCACTATTAGGCATTTCCTTTCCCATGCCACTCCCAAACAGAACGAGGAAAAAATAATGCCTATATGCCTCCGTAAGAGCCCTAATAAAATACAAATTCTATACGGTAGTTTAATATTATCTGTGAGTATTTCCAGTGGCAATATAGATTTCAAGTTGTTGAAGTACGTCCATTTCAAGACCATTTGGTATTCTGTGTAGGATTCGATGCGTGTTTACGTTTGTTTCAGCACTACATTTTGATTTTTGAAATGTAATAGAAAACTCACTGACGTAGTAGTCTCTCAGTTTCTAATACATTTTTATATGTAACGTTAAACTTCCTTCGCCACGATGGAGTAGCCGAGCGCTCTAAGGCGCCTTGCTGCAGAGCGCGCGGTTGCTCGCCGCCGGAGGTTCCAGTCCGCCCTTGGGTATGGGTGTATGTTCAAATGTTTGTAGAACTTATGGGACTGCGGTCATCAGTCCCTAAACTTACAAACAACTTATGAACCAGCGTATTCTAAAGATGTCACAAACATCCAGGCCCGAGGGGGGATTCGAACCCCTGACCGCAGGAGCGGTGCAGACCGTGATTGGCATGCCGCAGTCCGCTCGGCCAATGTGGCCGGCATGGGTGTTGTTCTTAGCACAGAGTAGTTTAAGTAGTTTGTAAGTTTATGGATTGATAACCGCAGTTCTTTAGATTTACAAACATCTGAACATTTTTTGAAACTTTCTACCTGTTTGTCGAATGTAAGACTTTTGCACTCGCTACATTTTGTTTTATACAGTATTCGCCTAGGTTTTTATATTCGCTTATTTTAGTCGTGGTAGAACGTAATTTTATTGAGAGCTTATTACCGGTTCGAAACGCTAGTTGAATAATTGAGTGCCTTAATTTTGTTGGTGATCCTATCTACGTACAACGTTGGTAAGTATTTCTTTGATCAGGTGATGTTTCTCAAGTTAGGTGTCTCAGCTTATGTATTGTGCTTTCCTTTAGTCTTGCAGTTGGAGTATTGCTTCTTTAATCATGTTGGGGTCAAAATAATTAATACAAGCCTCCTAACGAAGGAGTTCTGCTTAAAAAAATAGGACTGGTGAAGAGAGCTTTCTTACCAAACAGCAGTATTAGGTCACAAACGTCAGACCTAACTTTTAGAGCATTACAATGTATAGAACTAAACTGCAGAAAACCGGAAAAAAAAGAAATCGCAGCGTTGAGATATGGCGCTACAGAAGAACAGAAGAACTATGAAAATTAGGTTGCCTGGTAAGGAATAATGGGATTCTCCGGAAAACTGTAAAAAGATAAGGACGTTTCCCACAGTTGCTACGAATCCGACAATCTTGTAGTGATTCTGAAACTGTAGCGACAAAGAATTGTAGCTGTGCCTTATCAAGAGAAAGACGCACTTGCAAATGAACAACTGAGGAGGTGCTATAATGAAAATGTCACGATTCGCTTAGCGTCAGGGATTGTAGTTGCAGGTGAAGGGAAATGGTAGCTTCTAAAGATGGCGTTCACAGTCGAAGAACTAGGGCAAGAATTAAAGCTAATAAAAACGCCATGGCCATGGCAAAAGGGCCCGAGTTCGTGCAGGAACATGTGTTCGTGCCTTCTCTTCCTGAAAAATGATGTTTGGGGTGTCGTGCAGAAAGGGTATGGTAACGCCTGGCAGGATGTTATTTACGTAGGTCAAACTGATCGCACTGCCCTCGATACGCACCAACTATGATTTGCGGTTTTACCAAATAGCATTCCACGACCTGAGACCTTCAGCTGGCGCTGTATGTTTTGCGCCTGTAATACCAAAATGCGACCATCATCTTCAAACAAACACAACGTAAATCCTTCCCAAAACGATACGTGATGCCATTTCTGTTACCAGTAAAGTTGTTCCGTGCATCATTGCTGTACACAATTTTCTTCACATCAGCTAAGGTCGGTGGATAGGTTGACAACGGGCACGTAACCCATTTAGTAAAAAAAGGCGACGAACTGTCACCCCTGATAGTGCAAGATATGTTTCATTGTTGCGCCATTGGCGAGAAGATCCTGGATCTGACAAGGGCTGTTGGTCTGGTAGTGTGACCTGATCCATCTCGTCGGGTTCTACAGTCTACAGCCCTCCGGGAACCATTCTGAGTAGGGAATGTAATCCCGAAAGGATTTTTACTATCTCGGCCTTTCGAATGTAAAGAGGTTGTGAAAACTATAAAGGTAAACCCGTCACTATCTGATCACGGAGCTAACTCAGTCTGAAACCTAACAATGAGTGGTATTGAGCATTGATGGTAATATTGATCGACGTGAATATCGTAACTCACTCTGTATGATGGAGAAGCTTACATTGAAATACCTTTTATTAGGAAACACGGTCTTATTTATGGAGGTTGGCTAAGTGAATCTTGTAAATTTCCTGCGGTTACATTAACGTCCGTGGGATCTGAAAAGTGGTGTGTTCTGTGGAGTATCTAATAAAGGTTTATGAAGGTGGCAGAGATGTATTTCTAACGTGGCCTTGATAAGAGAAGAATAATGACGCATTATTAGCGCTTGTCGACCTAGTAAATGGGAAAGAATGTTTGGAATCATACAAGATGTTTGAAATTATATGAGAAATTGAAGTAATCAATGAGGAGTTATGGTTTGATGTTCAGTTTGTAGAAGAACCAAGAGAAAACGATATGAATGGGACTAGAGTGGTCAGATTAAATAGTTTGCAACAAAATGATGCTGCCTGTAGCCTCTGCTGTCCGAAAAGCAACGACTCAAAGAAGAGTTTGACAGGATAAAATGATATCAGTGATACTATCTGCTGATGCCACTGTTGTTGTTGTTGTTGTTGTGGTCTTCAGTCCGGAGACTGGTTTGATGCAGCTCTCCACGATAACCTATCATGAGCAAGCCTCTTCATCTCCACATAAGAACGGCAAACTACATCTGTCTGAATTTGCTTAATGTGTCCATCTCTTGGTCTTCCTCTGCGGTTTTTACCCCACACACTTCCCTCCAACGCTAAATTCACAATTCCTTGATGTCTAAGAATGTGTCCTACCAATCGATCCCTTCTTTTAGTCAAGGTATGCCAGAAATTTCTTTTCTCCCAATTCTGTTCAGTACCTCCTCATTAGTTACGCGATCCACCCATCTAATCTTCAGCATTCTTCTGTAGCACCATATTTCAAAAGCCTCAATCCTCTTCCTGTCCACACTGTTTATCGTCCATGTCTCACTCCCATACAACGCCACACTCCATACAAATGCCTTCAGAAAGGACTTCCTTAGGCTTAAATCAATATTCGATGTTAAAAAATTTCTCTTTTTCAAGAACGCTTTTCTACCCATTGCCATTCTGCATTTTACATCCTCTGTACTGCGACCATCATTTGTTATTTTACTGCCCAAGTAACAAAATTCATCTACCTCCTTTATTGCTTCGTTACCCAATCTAATTCCTTCAGCATCACCTGATTTTCTTACACTGCACTCCATTACCCTAGTTTTACTCTTGTTAATCTTCATCTTATATGCACCTTTCAACACACTGCATTCCTTTTAACTGCTCTTCCAGGTCCTTTGCTGTCTCGGACAGAATTACTATGTCGTCGGCAAAACGCAAAGTTTTTAATTCTTCACCCTGAACTTTAATTCCTTCTCCAAATTTCTCCTTGCTTTCCTTTATAGCTTGCTCAATGTACAAATTGAATAACATTGGAGAAAGGCTACAACCCTGTCTTACTCCCTTCCCAACCACTGCATCCCTTTCACGCCCTTCAACTCTGACAACCGCTGTCTGGTTTTTGTACAAGTTGTAAATAACCTTACGCTCCCTATATTTTACTCCTGCTTGCTTCAGAACTTGAAAGAGTTTATTCCAATCAACATTGTCAAAAGCCTTCTCCAAATCTACAAAAGCTAGAAATGTAGGTTTGCCTTTTCTTAATCTATCTTCTAGGATAAGCCGTAAAGTGAGTATTGCCTCCCGTGTTCCTACATTTCTCCTGAACCCAAACTGATCTTCTCCGAGGTCGGCTTCTACCAGATTTTCCATCCTTCTGTATATAATTCGTGTTAATATTTTGCAACCATGACTTATTAAACTGATGGTTCTGTAGTTTTCACACCTGTCTGCACCTGCTTTCTTTGGAATGGGGATTATAACATTTTTCTTAAAGTCTGAGGGTACTTCACCTGTCTCATACATCTTACACACCAGGTGAAACAATTTTGACATGGCTGGTTCTCCCAGAGACTTCAGTAGCTCTGAGGGAATATCATCTACTCCAGGGGCCTTGTTTCGACTTAGATACTCAGTTAAAGAGGAGAAAAATTACAGGACATATTGATCTGAAATAAGGGAGTAATGAGCACGCATTATGGATTAATAGTAAACGGAAAAGAGGAGAAACTACTGTGGTACACCAAAAACGAAATTCGCAGTAAAGTTAACATCAAAATTCGAGACACCTGAAGTAGACGGATTTCTGCTATCTTGAAGAAAAAAAAAAAAAAAAAAAAAAAAAAAAAAAAAAAAAAAAGAGAGAGAGAGAGAGAAAGAAAGAAAAAGAAAACATATGACTAATGAAGCAAGAAGGGAATAAAGAAAACAAATTAGTACAGGCTGTAGGGACTATAGTTGTTATCAAATATAGGCATTCATTTGAGGAAGAAATATCAGGGAAAAAATGTTTGTAAATCTATGGGACATAACTTCTTTGGATATTAGTCCCTAGGCTTCCAAATTACTTAAACTAATTAACCTAAGGACAACACACACACACCCATGCCCCAGGGAAGGCTCGAACCTCCGACGTCGAGCAACCGCGAACTCCGCAGCAAGGTTCCTTAGACCGCTCGGCCACTGCACCGCGGCAATTTCACTGAGTACAGCCATGCACGGCGGAGAATAATTATCTGCTTAGGCAAAGAATTAATATTTTGAAAATCCCAAGAAGAAAAAGGGGCAAGAAGATAAGTCAGGTATATACACTAAATGATATTCCAAGGAAATACAGACACTTAACTACATCCAACAAATAATTGAGAATGCAGTGTGCAAGTACTACTTTGACGTGAACATCTTTGCAGAGCAGACAGAGTATTGCTGGTATCGGACTGGAACATACCAATCATCAGAATTATGACCCCAGGAAAAGGAGAAAATGATAAATAATGCAACTTCGATATTTCAGTGGTAACAACTACAGAAAAGACCTACAGATGAATTACGAACGAGAAAAATTTTCAGTTGGTGTATGCACTACAAGGCTGTCATTTATTACTACAAGACAGTCAAGTATGTTATTCCGAGGTAGGGGACTACGTTCCGAGGTATCGATTTCCATGTAACGCTGGGGACAGCCATTTGCTCCCTCCCATTTCCTGCTGGAACACTTACTTCGGATGAGTGTTTGTGACCGTCTCTTTCTATTCTCACTGATCTCTCACAAAGCCCATTGACAGTGGAGAATGACACTGCGTTTCCTTTCGGCGCAGGCTCCCCCATTTATCTTGCCCAAGCAGTTTCCTTGATGGATGAGTGGGTAACACACCTCCGAGAAAGTTATCCAGTTGCGGCATAATATTGAAATGTAATGTTTCGTTAATAACTCGGTACCCATTAATAATGAAAAGACATACTATCTACAAAAGATCTGCAGCTCTTTACCGAGCTTATTCTGCTCCGTTTACTTTTGTCTACAATAAAAAATTACGTATCATTCTTTCTCCACTGGACGACGATCGTCAATAGTAACACCGTCCTTAATACAGTCTTGAGTCTCTTAGGTAACGGTACCATCAGATTGATATTTCCATGGTTACTCTGTTGTCAATAGGCTTGATTCTTCTACGTGCTCACATTGCAACTGCAAAACAGATGCTTTCACAATATTTGCGATGTGCATCCTTTCTGCGCACTAGAAAAGTTGAACTTAGTACAGTTCAACTGTTTGGGATCGCTACCAAATCGGATTAAAGGAGGACACAGAGGCAGTTCAGAGGCGGGCGGCTAGGTTTGTAACTGGTAGATTCGATCAATGCGCCAATGTTACTGGAGTGCTTCGGGATCTCAAAAGGGAGTCGCTGAGGGCAAGGCGACGTTATTTTCGAGAAACACTGCTGAAGAAATTTAGAGGTCAGGAATTTGAGGCGAACTGCAGAACGATTCTACTGCCGCCAACTTACATTTCGAATAAATACCACAAAGATCAAATCAGAGAGATTAGGGCTCGTATGGATGCAAACAACCTTTCGTTTTTCCTTCGTCATATATGGGAGTGGAACAGGAAAGTAAGTAACTAGTAGTGGTAATAAGTACCCTCCGCCATGCGCCTTTGGGTGGATTGGGGAGTATGTATGTAGATGTAGAATACTTATGAGGAAAGCATTTTCGCACGCACAATGAGCGGCAGACAAGTGTGCGGAATTAGGAGAAAACACTGGCGGGAACGTCATGAGGAGGAGACTTGTAAGTTGGTATGGAAGTATTTGTAGTTTGTGTCTGATTTGTTATGTTTAATGTCGTGGGTCGATACTGTGATGGGGTGTTGCGACCTTCCGTCACAACAGAATAAATAAGAAAAATTGAAAAATTCTTTATTTAAAAAGTTTACGAAATGTATCTGAGATGAAAAAACACAGTTTTTGTTTTGAATCATTGTTATATACATGTAAGCATCTTGCTCAGGAATTTGTGTTGATATATTGATATGAAATAAGTCAAAATATAGTACGAAAAATATTGAATTACCAAGAAAATATGTACAACTTTTCGAAAAATTTACTTATCATAGAGAGGGTCTTTTTGAATGACGGGAATTTTCGTTCGGCTTTGCAAACTTGAAAGGATCCGATGTTTTTTTTTTATGATTCGCAAATTGCAAAGGAAGAAGGTTTAGGAAGAAAAGGATTGACCGTGGCTGCATTAGAGCATTGAAATGAAACAATGACGACAAGTGAAAATGTGAGCCTGGCGGGGAATCGAAGCCGGGTCTCCTGCGTCGGGCCAGCGGTCGCCTTAACCACTTGGCTACCCGTGAACGCCTCCCATCCGTCTCAAACTTGTACAAGTTACACACTATGGCTGTAGCGCCCTGCCGTCCATGCCCTCTTACACTCCCCATTACGGATTCCCGTGCGAGGTCGAACGTATAACCGCATGTGTGGTGTAGTAAATGAAGCAAACGCCGTCTTCGCGTGTGAATATTTATTATAATAGTGTGCTGTCTGTTCTTTCGGACAACTGCGTCTTGTATGTACTGTGGCTTTAAATTGTAATTTTTAATGGCATAATTCTTGTGACAATCTTAGTTTCAGCGAGCCTGTATAAGAACTCACTTAAGGTTGGCACCTAAACTGATTAATTTCTTTCATGAGTACTGTGTAAGAGTTTGCTTAAAGTTGGCATTTTTGCCTTTTAAAATCTTTGAAAAGTTTACATTTTGGTACCGGCTTCAACCGCCCGTTCTCTGATTTTGGGTAGCCTTAACACAATTACCAATTTCATTTGGTAATCATTGTTAAGAATTCACTTAAAGTTGGCGCTTTGCCTGCAAAGCTTTCGTAAGATTAATTAACAAATTAATGTGCGCGACTCACCCACTGCGTGTGAAATTTTAAATTATTATATTGGGCTTTACGTAAGCTAAATAAATTCATAAACTAGCAATTATGGTTTTTTATTTTTTTAAATTATTTTTCCTTCTTTTTTTGAGTTACCCATTCAGTCCTTCCACTTGTCTAAGGGCAGAGTGAATCTGTGACGAAGGTGAGGGCCGGTTCGCCAGTGAGCCTGGATGTTGTTATTATGGGGTTTTCTCCATATAGCTAGGTGAATGCAAGGTTGTTTCCCATCTCAGTTACACGATTTGCAACATTTAAACATATTCCCACGCCTTTAGGCGTAGACATTTTTGTGCATTTATTTCCTACCGAAATGGAGGTTAAAGGGAGGGGAAACTGGTTACGGGGTCACAACATGAGTCTAAAAAGGCATCCGGCCACCCGTTGAAATTAACCACGCCAAATCCATGGCAATTTGCCGAGCGCGCTTCAGTGCTTGACAAAGTCAGGAGAAAGATCTATTGTCATAGATCTATTGTCCAGGGGGGGGGGGGATCTGGGATATGGTTGCCTTCTCATGCCCCAGACTTGTATCTGTTTACTAAAATTATTTAGACTTAATAATCCTGAAAACCGAATTTGGTACATTAGTAGATTAAGAAAATTCTTTTTTCCATCATTTTGAGTGAGTCTACCATCGGTTCTTGGTAGAACATTCTCATAATAGTTTAAAATGACAAATTTGTTTTATGTTCCAAAATTTAATTTTAATTCAGTAACCCGTTTCCGGCTTATAAGTACAACTTCACACTTTACGGTTTGTCACAATAGTTACAGTCTTTAGATGCAGACTTGTGAGATATGTTACTCGTTTACACTTAGATTCAAGCAGAAAGGAAAATTTCATCTTTGGTTCTAGTGTCGTAGTAAAATTAAAAATAGTAAAAATTAAACAATTATCAACAAATATACAAGAGGCGGAAATGACGAATAAGGATAACTTTAAGCTGGAACATCTACTATATTTTAATCAATTAACCAGTCTGATAATTAAATAACTTCACAGACTGCTGAAGAATATTTTAAATAGCTTTTACAAACAGCTATACTCACAGAATATTTGGGATAGGTAGCATCAATAAATTAAAAATTAAATACATGGTGAATGTGATACGGTTATCAAAGATGTAACAGAACTTTCTTGCAAACGTAATATTCTGTAAATCTTAGGCAACTATAAATGGACATAAGATAGGAAAATGCCTGGCGTGATAGAATGAATGAATAACCGCGAGTAAAATTCAACTGTGACCTGAAAAATTTACACATGTATTTATTTAAATATATTAACAATTTCAATAAATAAATTACTTAACAAAACAGCTAAGGAATATTTTTAAAATTTGGGGAAACAATCTATAAATAAACTTAAAACTGGAAAATGTAGCAGTACAAACCTTCAAATAATTATCCATTCCAATAAAATAAATTACTCAACCAGACTGCTGAAGAAAATTTTACTACTTTAAATAATTTAAATGTAACTATAAACTGATAAACGTCACCTATCTGACATTTTGAATAAATCAAAAATTTCAGTAGGCATGCTAAGGCATATTTAGGATATATTGGGATCTAACCAGGAACGGATTCAAACCGAAATGTACCTATGTAGCACATTAAATAATTATTACATCAATTCAATAAATCATTCTACCAGACACACGAAGAATATTTTCAATACCTGTTTCATTTTACAATTGCAAGCATAAATAAATCATTAACACGTGGAATGTGATATTGACATTAGAGTAAAAAACAGAATATACCATTCTAGCAAATATGATATTCAGGAAATTTAGGCAACTAAACACCAATATAATACAGAAAATGAATCCAGTGATAGGAACAGACAGTGTGGGAGGTGATGGAAAAATATAGATATTTAAGTAAAAGTGTTTAAATGTTTCGTAATATAATATTTAATCAAAGTTGTGGATTACGTTTTTATTGAATTTAAGTGCTTCTAACAGGTTGAGTTTTTGGCATTTGTAAGCCATGCGAAGTACGTAGGACTGTGGCTGGTAACTGTGCCCTGCACTCAGTACAAGCTCAGAAAATGTTTGCATAGTAGGGAAGCCTGTAATCGCAAAAATTCAGTGATTTTGAAGTTCTTTTTTCAGACATATCAGGTATGGTAATGTACAGAGGAATTGTACATTCTAGGTATGGTTCTGTACATATTGAAATAAACCAAATTGAATGAAGATTGTGTGTGTGGGGGGGGGGTGAATATGTATGTTTTAAATGATCAGTCAGGTTGTCAAATTACACAGACTGGTACAGACTTGTGAAATGATAATTATTTGGTTTGAGTTTCAAAGAAGACTTCATCTGCAAATACATCAGCATGTCAATAACAGATCAAGATATGTATGACCCTGCACGTGTGCTTTTAGCCAGAATGACTGTCAGTTTAACTGGATGATATATGGAGTTGCGTAATTTAGCAATCAGACTGTTCACGAATTGAACAGAGAAAAACACGAATGTAATAGTAAATATAAATATGCGGATGGGTGACATGATAAAGAATATTTGTGACTGACAGCGACTGATGTAGCACCAAATGGAATTGCTTAAATTGACATCATGGAATTAATTAGTTAAACTGTGTGCTAACAAATGTTTAATCAGAGTATTCAATGTAAACATGAATATGTGCTTGGCTGACAGAACAGACAATTCTTTTGCAACAGGGATCACTGTAAGACTGTAATTTCATTTGACTAAGGATCAAATTACTGAGTCTAAATCAAGTGCTGTAGTTAATTTTTGCGTTTCATGTGCTTTCCACAATTTGTTAGGAACACTGGTAACAACCTGATACACTAGTTGGTTACGATTTTTTAAACATAGGAGCAGAATCAACATTAAAACGTGCAAAATGATTAATAGACATACAACAATCTTTCTTCCTACTCTGAAAGTCAATCATACATAAAATATCAAAATCTCATTCACCTTTATCTACGGTTTTGTACTGTGGAAAAAGGGATCAGACGCAAACCATGACGCAAAAACAGTTTTGTAAAGAACAGAGAACAGAAATCAAAATACCGGACATAGTGGTTGTATAAAAATAAATTGTCATTTCACGAACGGAAAGGTTTTGCCTCGGTCCTGTTCAATATCTCTCACTTACAGAAATCTAAGGTAAGTGAGTAAGTTTTGGAAACTAAAAGAATAGGTAATACATTGAAACTTTACATTTATTCCATGAAAAGGCTTTCCTCAGTAAGACTTACTCACGAATGCACACCTTGACAATAATCATGACTTTCGTATAAAGAAAACTGTTCGCATACATATATAATAATACACTACTGGCCATTAAAATTGCTACATTAAGAAGAACTGTAGGTGATAAACTGGTATTCATTAACAAATATATTATACTAGAACTGACATGTGATTCCATTATCACGCAATTTGGGTGCATTGTTCCTGAGAACTACCACCTCTGACCGTAATAACGGCCTCGATACGCCTGGGCATTGAGGGCCTGAACAGGTACAGATACACATGCAGCTTCAACACGATACCGTAGTTCATCGAAAGTAGTGACTGGCGCATTGCGACGAGCCAGTTGCCCGGCCACCATTGACCAGACGGTTTCGGTTGGTGAGAAATCTGGAGAATGTCATGGCCAAGGCAACAGTCGAACATTTTCCGTATCCAGAAAGGCCCGTACAGGACCTGCAACATGCGGTCGTGCATTATCCTGCTGAAATGTAGGACTTCGCAGAAATCGAATGAAGGGTAGAGCCACGGGTCGTAACACATCTTAAATGAGACGGCCACTGTCGATGCGAACAAGAGGTGACCGAAACGTGTAACCAATGGCACCCCATTCCATCACGCCGGATGGTCCGCCAGTATGACGTTGACGAATACACGCTTCCAATGTGCGTTCACCGCGATGTCGCCAAACACGGATGCGACCATCATGATGCAGAAAACAGAACCTACATTCATCCGAAAAAATGACGTTTTGCCGTTAGTGCACCCAGGTTCGTCGTGGCGTACCCGATCGCAGGCGCTCCTGTCTGTGATGCAGCGTCAAGGGTAACCGCAGCCATGGTCTCCGAGCTGATAGTCCAGGCTGCTGCAAACGTCGTCGAACTGTTCGTGTAGATGGTTGTTGCCTTGCATACGTCCCCATCTGCTGACTCAGAGATCGAGACGTGGCTGCACGATCCGTGAAAGCCATACGGAAAAGATGGGGGACTGATGACCTTGCAGTTTTGTCCCCCTAAAACATCCTAACAACAACAACAACAACAGCAGTTAAGATGCCTGTCATCTAGACTGCTAGTGATACGAGGCCGTTGGGGTCCAGCATGTCGTTCCGTATTGCCCCCCTGATCCCACCGATTCCATATTCTGCTAACAGCCATTGGATCGCGACCAACGCGAGCAGCAATTGCGTGATACGATAAACCGCAATCGCGATAGGCTACAATCGAACATTTATCAAAGTCGGAAACGTGATGGTATGCATTTCTCCTCCTTACACGAGGCATCACAACAACGTTTCACCAGGCAACGCCGGTCAACTGCTGTTTGTGCTCTGGAAAGCTAATCATTTGCACATCAAAGCATCTTCTTCCTGTCAGTTAAATTTCACGCCTGTAGCACTTCATCTTCGTGGTGTAGTAATTTTAATGGCCAGGAGTGTAGAAAAAGGGAAATAAAGTAATCTTTATATTTTTCCTATAAATTGAAATAATATTTGTTTTTCAAAAAAGTTTAGACCAGAAAACACATACATTATGTCCTACATCGTGTCCAATCTCATACGACGTTGTCCAACTACTGCTACCGACCGAACATTGCTCTCCCTGGCGCAACGGTGTCCACTTGCCACTTCCCGTAACCAAGAATATTATTTGCCCTTTTATAAAGGTATCAGACTACTTTGACAAATGTGTGGCCAATATAAGAATTATTAAACAGAACTGCATCTGTCTGCAAAGTAGTTACCCTTCAATACCACTTCCTGCTTACAGTAGAAGAAATAATAGATGTAGTTTGTAACACTTATAAGAAGTCACATTTGTGAGAAGATGGTATCTGTAGACAGTTATGAGAAATTACGGACGCTTAGTAAAAGGCACAGGCCCTTCTGCCGTACCTGACACCGCTTGGTTTAAATGACCGCTCTGCATGGATGTTACAAGTTTTAGTTGTCACGTTCATCAGACTTTTGTGTAAATGTGTTCCAAATTGTGCCCTCGTTTCTTTCTAGGAGGAAACGAACACATTCGTTGCATCTGTTAACATCTAACGAATTTTTCCCTAGGAAAATTTTATAATTGTTAGCCTGTGTTCTGGAAAGCGCACCTGAAGACCATATCCATCAAGACAGACTTTTAAAGCTGTTTTGTAGGAGAGAATAGCCGCGCAGGAATAGCCGATCGGTCTGGAGCGCCACGTTACGGAACACGCGGCCTACCGCGTCGGAGGTTCGAATCCTCCCTCGGGCATGGATGTTTGTTTTGTCTTTTGTATAAATTAGTTCATAAGTATTTTGTAAGTTTAGGGACTGATGACCCGCAGTTAAGTCCCATAAGTTTTACAAACATTTGAACATTTGAATGAGGACATAACAATAAAGTCAGTATTGAAGTTGTAAATTGTGTTCAGTACGTACCAGAGCTTTAAGCTGAAATATGGGCAGAAGTTTAGGTACGTAACGGTCGCTAATACTGTAAGCTCCGCCGAGTATTTTCTACAAATAGTAAATGTATGTAACTTGTTTTTGGGTGTAACATGCAGCAATTTTTTTAAGCTTATCGGACTTAACTGCGGGGTCATCAGTCCCAAAACTTACAAACTACTTATAACCTATCTTATACTAGAGACATCACAAACATCCATGCCCGAGGGAGGATTCGAACGTCCGATGGGGAATGACCTCGCGCATCAGAGCATAGCGTCTCAATGCGCTGGGCTACTCCGACGAGGTGTAAGATTTTTCTCTAAATAAAAATAAACGCGCAATGCATATTTGTTTTTGGTAACAATGAAATCCTTGATTAGTGTAAGATACGTATTTCAATAATAGTCCTATGATATTTGTCTTCTGCGAAACATTCTACTACTACTACTAATTGAGTTTCTTCATTGGCTCTGTCGCAAAGCTGCCTTGTACAGTAGTTTCGCTCATCATCCGGAGAGCACAGCACTCCCGACAACTTCTCGAGAGTACTCGAGAATTTCTCGAGAATATGCCGTAGCGTCGCGCGTTTCTCGAGCGCGTTACAAGCACTTCCGTAGTTCGTCCTTTCTCGGGAATGGGAGTGTGTGTGTGTATTATCCTTAGTGTAAGTTAGCTTAAAGAGTTTATAAGTTTTGGGCCTGATGTCCTCAGCAGTTAACTGCAGTACGTTTACAAACGTTACAAAATTTAAAAACAAAATGTTGAGACCCCGCGAACGAAATTATGGCTCCGCCGCTGACTGCAGCGGTTTGTTTACAGTGATGGGTAGCGGCAAGCAGTGCCGGCTGGTGGGGTGGCGGCCAGCCGGTGCGGCGCCACTGCCGTGTTTACACCACGGTCGGCAGCGCCGGCTCACTGGGGCGGGCACGCCCCACTGGCCACAGTCGCTTCCCGCCTGTCGCCGGCGCCACCCCCGCTGTCCATGGGTGGTCCGGCGACTCACCGGCACAGCGCGCAGACGTGCCTACCTGCAGCGCCACCGCGCGTCCCACCAAAATGTGCAGTAGTGCACTCGACCTCATGGAAACAAATATTCCTCAGCTAATAGGGAGCGTCAGAACGGCCACAAGGGTTAGCGAATACATCTACAAAAATACTTTGCAAGTAACAATGACATGGCAGAGAGTTAGTTCATCGAACAACTTTTATTATGTTCATCCATAGTTGCATTCTCTAATAGCTCGCGGGAAAAAGAAAAGCCACGGTGGATTGGCCGAGCGTTCCGAGGCTCCTCCCTGCGGAGCGCGTCGCTGCTCGCTGTCGAAAGTTCGAGTTTTTGTGTCTCGTTTCCGCCGGTTGTCCTGGGTGTCGGTGGCCGAGTAGAGAGAGACCGACAGACCGACCCAGGAAAGTAGGATGCACGCGTGCGCAGGTACAGAGTCTGAGGTGACCAGCCAGTGGGACAGCAGAAACTAGAAACACTAAGCTAGATTAGAACAAGATATATATATTTCGTAGAGATAGTACAATACTTATCTTTGTTAACTGAAGATTATAGGAATGACGATACATAGTTTAACTAGGTAGAGGCCTGCCTACTTATGAAAGTCTGTTCGAGTCCTATTGCCAAGTGACCGATCCAGTTCAGTGGTGGCCGCGAGCAGAGTTGCAGCAGAGGGCGCTCGTGGTCGACGTCGTAAGAACGCCGCGCCATGTTTGCATGGCGGCGCGCGGCGCAAATATGTGGCGCGCACTTCAGACATGTGCGACACCACACGTGTCTTCCCTTAGGCACGGGTGTATTTGTTGTCCTTAGCTTAAGTCAGTTTAAGTAGTTGAACCCTAGGGACCGATAACCAAAGTATGTAAGTCCCATAGATTTACAAGCATTTCAATATTTGATTTGGAAAAAAACACCAAAATCTTTCTGTTTTCGATCTGATTTGCCTTATTTTATTATGAAGATGTCTCCCTATGTAGATGGTGAAACAAATTTCCCAAATAAATCTCGTCTATCTTGTAATGAATTCCACCCTAACTCGTCGATCATTTCCAAGGCACTCTCTTCCCTAAATCGCGATAATACAAAACGGGCTGCCTCCCTCTCAACTTTCTCTGAATCTTCCGCCAGTACCACCTGGTGTGGATCCCACAATGGGCAGCAATACTCCAAAATAGGACGTACAAGTGTAGTGTACGCAGTTTCTTTAGTAGAACTGTTGTATCTTCTAAATGTTCTGCCAAGAAAACATAGCCTTCGGTTCGCCTTTCTTTACCACATTTTCTATGAGTTATTTCCAATCGAACTTTATTGTAATTGTTACTCCTACGTATCTATTTGAATTTACGTGTAAATGTAATTTAACGGACTTCTTTTAGAGGTCATAGGGATGACTTCATTCTTTTCCTTTTTAATGGGCAATTGCCAATATTTGAACCACGCTGATATCTGTAAAAAACTGCCAGAGTTGTGGCAACACCGAATATCAAAATTCACAAAACCACCATAATTTAACAAAAATATGTTGTTTTTTGTGGTCTTCAGTCAGCAGACTGGTTTTACGCAGATCTCCATGCTACCCTGTCCTGTGCAAGTATCTTTTTCTGAGAATACGTTCGGCAAACTACATCATTTTGAATCTGCTTACTGTATTCCTCCCTCGGTCTCCCTCTGCCATTTTTGCCCCACACACTTCCTTCCAATGCTAAATTTATGAGTCCTTGATGTCTAAGAATGTGTCCTATCAATGGATCCATTCTTTTACTAAATGTATGCCAGAAATTCCTTTCCTTCCCAATTCTGTTCAGTACCTCATCATTTCTCACGCGATCTACGCTCATAATCTTCATCATTCTTCTGTAGCACCACTTTCATAAGCTTTTATTCTCTTCTTGTCTGAACTACCCATCGTCCATGTTTCCCTCCCGTACGGGGCAACACTCCACACAAATGCCTTCAGAAAATATCCTTTACGCTTAAATTAATATTCGATGTTAACAAGTTTCTCTTTTCCAAAAACGCTTTTCTTCGCATTGCCATTCTGCATTTTACATCCTCTATACTGCGACCATCATAGGTCATTTAACTGCCCAAATAACAAAACTCATCAACTGCCTTTAGTGTCTTTTTACGTCATCTAATTCTTTCAGGATCGCCTGATTTTCTTGGACACCCCTGTTTTGCTTTTATTAATGTTCATCATATACCCACCTTTCAACACGATGTGCATTCCTTTCAATTCATATTCCTGGTCCTTTGCTGTCTCTGACAGAATTTTAATGTTATCGGCAAAACGCAAATGTTTTATTTCTTCGCCATGAAATTAATTCCTTCTCCGAATTTCTCCTTTTTTTCCCTTCACAGTGTAATGTATTGGCTACATTACAATAAAATGATAAAATGCGTTACAGCACCTCTTGTCGTTCTGACACGTCTTCAGCTCGCCTGCCAATAAACTTTGAAGTCCTGATTGATAAATTGTCTTTTTTTATGTCCAAGGAACTACAAATTGCGACTCCGTGGTAAGTTGATTTCTTTTATTTCAGCGGAATGAAACTGTTGCAGTTGAACTTTACAACATGACTACATAACTTGAGTATCGGAGCATAACTAACTGAATACATTGCTTGAATACATAACTGTTTTGAGCACAAGACTAGATCAAGACTGACGGGCTTTTTTCTCGCGCGCGTATTTATAAACAGTCCAGTGTTCCAGAGTGTTCTAGAATGAAATTGAAACCATATAAATAATGAATTCTATCTCTGCCAGACTCAATAAATCCTTCACAAAGTATAGTAAATTATTCAATTTAGATCAAAGGTACTTTTGAAAGTAGTAACAAACCAAATTAAAACAGAAAATAGATGTATACGGAAATTACGATTAGATCAGTGACGGTCTGTTACCGTAACATTTATGACAATAATATAACCTTGAGATACTCAGACCATGACAAAGTGTTAAGTGTGGCGTAAATAGTCACAGAAAATGTTAGTAAGAAAATCTGTACAATAACATGTATAATTGCGTAATACTGAATCAGCTTATTGTTACAAGTTTTTTACGGAAAGAAGTAATTTAACAAAATGGTCCAGAAAACAAAGTTGACAGTATAGCAAAATGTTTACGCAAAATATGAAAGTATTCTGTAAGTGGGTATCCAGAACATCACTTTACCAAACGAAAGTGTTCCTTAAAATGTAGATTTGCCTTTCCTAAATCTATCTTCTAAGATGAGTCCTAAGGTGAATATTGTCTTCCGTCTTCTCATATTTCTCCTGAATTGAAACTTATCTCCGGTGATGTCAGCTTCTAGCAGCTTTTCCATCCTTCTGCAAATAATTCATGTCGAAATTTTCCAAACATGATTTATTAAACTGATGGTTCTGTAATTTTCACTTCTGTCTACGTTCGCTTTGTTTGGAATGGGGTTATGGCATTTTTCTTAAAGTTTGAGGGAATTTCGCTGTCTTGCATACATCTTACCCGCCAGGTGAAATAGTTTTCTATAGCCGGTTCTCCCAGGGACGTCAGTAGTTCTTATGTAACGTCTATTCAAGAAAGCATATACGTTTTATATTTACGCTTTCGTAAGTGATAGACGGCCGGAAAAACTTGTGGAATCTGATCTCGGGGGAGATCAGTTTGGATTTAGGAGAAATGTTGGTACACGCGAGGCAATACACACATTACGATTTATCTTAGAAGATAGGCTAAGGAAGGGCAAAACTACGTTTTTGACGTTTGTAGATTTGGAGAAAGCTTTTGACAATGTCGAATGGAATTCTCTCTTCCAAATTCTGAAGGTATCAGGGATAAAATATAGGGAGCGAAAGTTATGTTCAAAGCCAGCCAGCGGTTATTAGAGTCGACGGGCAAGAAAGGGACGTCTAGGTTGGGAAGGAAGTAAGACAGGGTTGTAGCCTTTCCCCAATGTAGTTCAACCTGTACATTGAGCAAGCAGTGAAAGAATGGAAGGAAAAATTCAGAGAGGGAATTAAAGTTCATGGAGAAGAAATAAAAACTTAGCGGTTTGCGATGACATACTAATTTTCTCAGAAGCTGCAAAGGATCTGGAAGAGCATTTGAATGGAATGGACAGGAAGATATAAGATAAACGTTAACAAGAGTACAAAGAAGGTAATGGAACTTAATCTCAGGAAATCAGATGATGCTGAAGGAATTAGATTACGTATTGAGACAATAAAAAAAGTAGATGAGTTTTTTTATTTGTGTAGAAAGGTAACTTCTGATGGCCGAAGTAAAGAAGATATAAAATGCAGAATGGCTATGGGAAGAAAAGCATTTCTAAATAAGCAAATGTTCAAATGTTTGTATAGCTTATGGGACTTAACTACGGGGTCATCAGTCCCTAAACTTACAAACTACTTATGTACTAGCTAACACTAAGGACGGCACAAATATCCATGCCCGAGGGGGGATTCGGACTCCCGACCGTAGTGGCCGTGCAGACCGTGACTGGAGCGCCTCAGTCCACTCGTCCACCGCGGCCGGCTCTAAAGAATCGAAACTTGTTAACATCCAATATTAATTTAAATGTTAGGAAGTCCTTTCTGAAAGCATTTGTCTGGAGTGTAGCATTGTATGGGAGTGAAACGCGGACGGTAAGGAGTTCAGACAAAAAGATCATAGAAGCTTTTGAAATGTGGTGCTACAGACGAATGATGAAGATTAGATGGGTAGATCACGTGACTAATGAGGAAGTGCTTAACCGAATTGGGGAGAAAAGGAGTTTCTGCCATATCCTGACTAAGATAAGGGATAGATTAGTAGGACACATTCTGAGACATCAAGGAATTGTCAACTTAGCATTAGAAGGAAGTATGTGGGGTAAAAATCATAGAAGGACACCAAGGGATGAATACAGTAAGCAGATTCAAAAGGATGTAGGTTGCCGAATTTATTCTCAGATGAAGAGACTTGCAGAGGATAGGGTAGCGTGGAGAGCTGCATCATCGAGTCTGCGGACTGACGACCACAACAACAACAACAACAACAAGTGACAGTTTCTAGCCCTTCTAAACTAACAATGTGAGTGTAGATCTGCTATGGCTTACATTTAAAGATATAATATCGAATGCAAATGAGAGATTTATAACATAACGGAAAAGGAGGGCGGACTGCCCGTGATATACAAAACAGTTCGATCACTGTCGCACAAGCAAAGAAAAAAGGTTTGCCAAATTTCCAGTCCCTAAGATTGACAACCTTTTACAAAAACTCCAAATTCAGCGTGACGTCAGCAACCCCTTTACTCAAGTAATCACTCTGCACTATCACAGATAGAGTGTATGTCAAATAGCGATAGTTGAGTGAAGCGAGCGCTGCACTCACGATTGTTAGCAGTGAATAAGGCAACGTTGTTGTGTTGTGATGGCGTAACGTGAAGGGCGTTCGAGGCGTGTACCGGCTGAGTGTGCGTCCCTATCGCCGTGCGTTCACCCTCAGCATATGCGGTTAACATAATGTACCCAGATAATGACAGTGTTTTTACCAGAAAGTGACTATAAGCTAAATTGTGTAATTAATATGGGTTCGGGTCTATCTCGCTGATCATGTTGGATTTCAGTGACGATTAATGTGGGAAATTGTTGAACCTGCGTGCGACGATATTTTCCAAATATTCACCTGGTCGAGAGTAACCGTAATCAGAAACGTAAGGCGAATGTGGTGACTCTTCATATTGGTGTCTAATGGAAACATATCAGTTAGTAACGTGCAAATTTCGGTGGCACACACATCCATGCTCCAGGGAGGACTCGAACCTCTGACGGCGAGCAAGCGTGTGCTTCACAGCAAGGAGCCTTAGAGTGCTATGACACTCCACCGCGAATGGATGGATGACACGAGTGATTTGTAACCATGCGCCCCTGCAGACTGATTACATTTACACGGTATTCTACTACTAAACCCGAGTCTTTTAGCTTCTTAAGATTTTGACAATTTGAACGTTCTGTTTCTTATCCCCACACAGTGCTACACACAGATATTTGTAAGAAATAATCAATTCCGGGTCTGTCTCTTTGTTATCAATCAGGACACTAGGAATCTTTCGTTTTTGACATGATGAATTTTACATTAGTGAACATGAAATACGAATTGCTATACTCTGCTACTCCCCAATGCTTTGAAATAATATAAAGATCTGACTCAGCAGGGACATAGATAATGGGGATGGAAGGGAGAAGCGTCATGTAGAATAAGATACCAGAAATTCAGGACACGTGGACATGCGTTTCACCATGCACTGTACAACGCAAAGTATAGCAGCAATTATAGAAAAGGTGTCAATGTAAGGTCAATAATCAAAATTGATGGAAGTAACAGATTACCCAGAATCTTTAGAGGTGTCACATTTGATGGTATACTGCATTCGCATTTTGGAGGACAGTGCTCAGAAAGTTTCGTCATGTTATTCATATTTACGTTGAAAAATTGTTTCTGCTTTTTTTCTGAATCCACTGGTCAACCAATCGTATGCCTTCTGCGGTGTTTGTTACGGCAGTTTCATCCTCAACAAATGAGGAGAAAGTGTGCTTTGCGTTACGCATCTTTCTTCAATTTTGAATCCGAACAAATTCGTTTTATTCTGTTCTAGGGTGTACTACAGTAAAGGCGTATTTTAGTTACGGTGTTATGTAGTGAGCTAATAAAAATCATTTAACGTAAATACGGCGAGAAGGGAAAAAAACAAAATATCAGAATAAGAATAGGTTTTTATCAGATAAGAAGTAAATACTCTAAAGCTCACTCTCATGCAAGTATCCTAGATTAGAATTTAATATGTTTCCACGGCTAAATTTGTGATGAACTGTGTTGGGTATTCGAAATATCTAAAATGCTTATATTTAAATTCGTATCACAGTGGCATTTCCTGCGACACTCAAGTGAGAACTAAATGTTACTGAATTCAAATTGCAATGGTGATTAGTAAAACATTTCAAGCACTAAAGTACGTATGCCTGTGACGAAGCATATCTGGGAACAGTCATTTCTAATATTATTTTCCTTTATTTTCGTTGGACAGCGAACAATTTTTATGTGGGTGTTAGTGACCACTAGAAAGTAACAATGCAACTGCTACAAAAATAGAGGTTACCGTGGATTCCCTAGCTCGCATGGGGCAAGTGCCACATTACTTTCTTTCAGAAGTGACACAGTAACGTTACCTTTCCATTCCTCTGCCATCAAAACTTGTACCCCATTTGTAATGTGATATTTGTCGATGAGTCAACGGATACAAATCTTCAATGTTAAAATGTTTATAAATCTATGGGACTTAACTATTGTGGTTAAAACTGCCTTGGCTTACAAACTACTTAAAATAACTTAAACTAACCCATGGACAACACACGCGCCCATGCCTGAGGGAGGACAACCGTTCGCTCTGTAGCAAGGCGCCTTAGAGTACTCGGCCATTCCACCGCTGCTAATAAACTTCCTTTCACGTAAAAGAGAAAGGATAAAAATTGTATAAAAATAGGTCACAAGATGAATTTTATTACCTGGGCAGTGGCATAACTTGTGATACACTGAGATATAAAATGCATAATGGCTTAAGAAGAGAACATGTAAGATTAATTAAAGTGTTAGGAAGTCTTTTCTGTAGAAATGTATCTGAAGTGCAGCCTTGGACGACAAGTAGTGCATGGAAGAATAAGATTCAAATTTGGTGGTTAACAAGAATTCTGATGATTAGCTGGATAAATCTTGTAATGAATTAGGAGAAAGTGGACGAAACTGTTCAAATGTTTGTAAATCTATCAGACCAAACTGCATGGTCATCAGTCCGTAGCTTACAAACTACTTAAACTAAGGTAAACTAGCCTAAGGACAATACACACACCCATGCCCCAGGGAGGACTCGAACCTCCGACGGCGAGCAACCGCGCGCTCCGCAGCGAGATGCCTTAGACCGCTCGGCCACTCCACCCCGGCGACAAAATTGTTAAGAGAAAAAATTTGTGCCACATCTTGACTGAAGTAAGAGATCGATCGGTAGGACACATTGCGAGATATCAAGGAATCGTCAATTGCGTATTGGAGGATGGTATGGAGTGTAAAAAACGCCGAGAGACAATAAAAGATGATCAAAGTAACTACATTAAGTGAATGTGGGTTGCCGTTGCTAATCAATGATCAAGAGGCACAGTAGTGTCCGGACTGAAGACCACAACAACGACGACAGGTACCTTAATTAATTATATCACACAAAAATTAGTTCGTTTGTTTTTAGAGAGTCATGACCAAAGTGCAATGCCTCGCGTGATTAATTATCTGACACTGTAGCCTTTTACAGCTTCACACGGTCTGCTGGTAAGGGAGACGCAGCAAGTGCTGTAGGCGGGCACCCTTTCTAATTCCTTCGCGCAGAAAAAGCCGGTGTGTGACAGTGAAAAGTGCCGCCGCCGGCCGGCAGCAGCGCGCTATACGGTCGCCGCCAAAGCCCGGTCACCCATGCGGGCCGCCGCTAAAAGCATTGTTTCCGAGCCATTAGGCGCAGGCGCGGCGCGGCCACCCAGCTAACGCGCCTGTGCTGCGGGCTGTCGCCCGCCCAGGCGTCAGCGCCGAGCTCACGGCAAATGTTGGCTTTCTCGATTTACACCATCACAATCCAATTCTAACAGGCTCAATACTTGAGCTCATTTTTGATGCATTCCGTGACAGCAGCACGTCAAATCGCCATCAGGACACACTTCTATATATGGTAAGAGGCAGATTGTATTTTTCCCGATTTCAAAAAGGCATTTGATTCAGATCCACAGTGCAGACTGCTAACGAAGATACGAGCATGTGGAATAGGTTAACAGATTTGTGACTAACTATTCTTCACTTTCATTCATGGATGTGAGTTATCTTCAACCGCCCTAGTTCCGCGACGATCTAAAATCACACTCATATCTACAGGACTCTTTCGGTTTATCACCCAACAAATAATTAGACATTCCTCCTTAATTACAGATTTCTAACTGGCTGGAAGACTTCCTAAATAATAGAACGCTGTACGTTGTTCTCGACGGCGAGTGTTCATCAGAGAGGCGTGTATCGTCAGGCGTGCCCCAGGGAAGTGTGGTAAGACCTTTTCTTCTAACTGTATAAACCATCTGATGGACAGAGTAACTTGTAATTTTCAGCTTTTTTCTGATGATGCTGTGGTGTATGGGAGGGTGTCGTCTTTACCTGACTGTAATAGCATACAGGATGACTTAGACAAAATTTCTAGTTGGTGCGAAGAATGGCAGCTAGCTTTCAATGTAGAAAAATGTAAGGTTGAAACGTGTCCATAAAAATTATTTTTGTAAGAAAATGTCTAATATTGTGCCTCCTGTTTTGTGTCGAGTAACTTGCTTGCAAGAAAATGTATGATATCGCTTCTACTGTGTGTATCGATATGTGTACTTAACTCTGTAAAGTTTCATCTTTGGCAAAGACCATGTATTGCATAGCATTGTAGCTCGCGCTGAGAGAGAGTAGCACTTGTGGTTCAGCTCGCTTAGAGAGCGATTGAGTTGTGTGTATGGCTCCGATGTAGAGCAGAGGCTGCTGTGCCAGCAAGTCGATTTGATTGTATTTGGAATATATATTGTATTGTATTGTAACACCGCTGGAATGAAGGTAATTGCATTTGATGTCATTAGGCAGAAGTTTTATTATGTAGGTAATGTAATGCTGCTTATTAATAATAAGTAACAAAGTGACCTTTCTTTCCTGTTTCATTTACGTAGTTAGAAGATTAACCTACTTCCTTCATTTGATAATTAGTTATTAGTGGATTTAAAGTGCAGTATTGATTTTGATAATATTGTTGAACAGATTTCGTTATTGGTGCCTTAGTAAATGATAGTTAATTGACTATGATACTAAATTTCAATAATCAGAAACTGATCTGCATAAAATTCTCACAGTCAAACATTAAGAAAGTGGTTTGTGGTTTTTTTTTAATATCTTTCTCGCAGTCAAAATTTTTGAGTATAGTCAGTGTCTGTTTCAAATGGTGACTTGCCACAGTTGTTTTGTATTTAAAATATCCGTTGCGCACATAGTCAGTTAATCCACTGTTTCTTATTTAATAGTATATACATCAATATCAGGGCCATAATTAAACCAAATTGCTGTGTTAATGAACAATTTGTTGTCTGATTTATCGTTAGGTTCAACACCCACAACACACACACACAGCTTTTAAGGTGATGCGCGTGAGTAGGAAAAACAATCCCATAATGTTCGAATACAGCATTAGTAGTGAGCTTCTTGATGCAGTCGCGTCGTTCAAATATCTAGGCGTAACATTGCAGAGCGATATGAAATGCAACGAGCATGTAAGGACATTTGTGAGTAAGGCGGACAGCCGACTTCGGTTTATTGGGAGAATTTTGAGAAGATGTACTTCACCTGTAAAGGAGACCGCGTATAAAACGCTTGTACGACCACGTCTTGAGTATTGGTCAAGTGTTTGGGACTCGCAGCAGATCAGTTTAAAGGAAGACATAGAGGCGGTTCAGAGGCGAGCAGCTAGATTTGTTATCGGTAGATTCGACCAATGCGAGAGTGTCACGGAAATGCTCCGGAAACTCAAATGGAGATCACTGGAGGAAAGACGACGTTCTTTTCGTGATTTTCTGTTGAGTAAATTTAGAGGGCCGGAATTTGAAGCTGAGTGTAGTACGATCTTGCTGCCACCTACTTACATTTCGCGTAAAGATCACAAAGACAAGATAAGAGAAATTAGGGCTCGTACGGAGGCATATAGGCATTCTTTCTTTCCTCGTTCAATTTGGGAGTGGAATAGGAAAGGAAATGCCTAGTAGTGGTACAGTGTACCCTTCGCCACGCGCCTTCCGTTGGATTCCGGAGTATATATGTAGCTGTAGACATCCGATAAAAATCAAAGATATAGTTTCTGTTGATTCGTAACTTCCTATTTAGAGGCTGTACAATGAAATATCCCTACCTATAAAGAATAATAAAAGAAAAACTAATAATCGTAGATGACGTTAATTTATTATGTCACCAAAATACAGTTGTAGCTTCAATTTTGTCAAGTTTTGAACATAAAATGCAGCACCTGACGTCCATCGTTGTCAGTGCACAGCTGCAGCCGGGTTCTAAATTCTGCATCACTGTTTGGAGCACCTGTTGTCGAATAGCACGTACATCAAGGCGTATAGCATCTTTCAAGGCTCTCGAAAACTGTAGCTGTGTTTATAATTTTCAGCTGTGAAATTACTTCTAGGGCAACTGGATGTAGACGGTCATGCACATCCGCCATTTTAGTCCCTTCGCGTCAGGACAGCATAGGGCAGTACGGTTTCACTATGGTGTGCAGTGCAACTTTGAATTTTTCTAATAATTCAGGGGACGGTTTTCTTGTTTTTTCTGTTTCCAATGGATCCTGGAAGGGTAATTAACTGTCGTCGTGAAAAAATAGTTGCCAACAAGGTCTTCAAAACTATGCGAAGTGGGTTAAATAATCCATAGTTTGCAAAATTTCATCACGTTGTAAATGACAGGTTTGTAACACGTGTTGTTTTAGCGAAGGGTCCGACGCTATGATCTTTAGTTACAGCCTTATAGTTATACCTATATTGGCGGAAAAAAATATCTTCATATAGACAATAACAATACTAGTTACTTTTAAAAGATGCGTACTGTTCCTTAAAGGTTATAGTGGCTTTTACGACTAGTGCTTGTAAAGGATGTTTGAATTTACTGCGATGTTAAAACGCACGAAGTTCTGTGATCCTACGACAGAGCTATCTTCTAGTTTACTTGTAAATTGTCTTACCTCCAAAACAGAACTATTTTATTGGCCTATTGAAGGGAATCAGTTTTTCATGACTTAATTGCTCTTTGTCATAAGTCGTAGTCTATATTTTTATATTGTAACTGAAACCCTTTTTTAATGTCTGCGTTGTTTTGTTATTAATTTATTGATAAATCATTTTGAAAACAGTGAGTCTGAGCAAAACAGAGCTGATGCTTGGAAAAATTTGAGGTTGACAGCAATTCCAACCATTTTCAATGTCCTTACCCTTCACCACGGTTAACCGTTCCATGATCAATGAGAAGAAGGCATGCTACTACTGTCTATGAACATTCACAAAATAAAATTTAAATATTTGAGAATAAGTGTTGATAATATGTACGATAGTATTCGAAAAGGGAGAGTTGTAACATGTTAGTGCAGCTTTTGCAGTGCATTTGGAATCCTCCAAAACTGAGGGGACGAAAGCGAAGAAACCTTGCAGATTCGCCGATGAATCACAGAACTGATTTCGCACGCGGCGGCATTATCAATTACGGCTGACGAAGCACTACAAAGCACAAGTGAGCAGCTGTGATCTGCAAATGTGGTGCATGTCTTCTGCCACGCAAGCTGGGAACTGCGATCGTAGCACTGCCGCGAATAGAAATAGAAACGGTACTTACTTTGTGGACGACCCTCGTATACATGATTATGCTTTACTATGTTTCGTTGCTTTTTACGTTTTTAGTAGTTTAGGTTATAAACAGTTCTATCGCGTTTTACAATTATGACTATCTACAACTGACTCTATCGAAAGAAAATTTTTGTAGATGCTGGTCTACATGTGTTGTTACTTGACTCAAGTTACTGTGGTTTTTTTTTTTTTTTTTTTTTTTTTTTTTTTTTTTTTTTTTTTCCTTCTTTTATTTCATTTGGATATTTCATTCCTGCACTCCAGCACTAGCAAACAAACAAAATGGCATGTGCCTGGCGCTGGAATGAAAGATCCTGATGAAATAAAGGACGAAAGAAACGTAGCAACTTGAGTCAAGTAATAACACTTGTAGACCAGCATTTACGTAAATTTTAAATTTTAATAACATCAATATATCACTATTCATACGTAGAAATGCTCCATAACTGTTTATAACCTAAATGACTCAAAACGTAAAAAAACTGACTATTGCAAAACATAATCATGCATATATTCGAGATCATTGAAGACGTTTTGCAGATAAACCCGAAATGCATATAGAAAAATAAGTTGTTTTGTTTCAGTTGCATAGACGGTTTATATAAATAAATATCTTCATAATGATACACCTTCTTTCCAGCATCATGGAATCCCATGAAAGCCACAGCGCAGTTTAATAAAAGGCGGGATCCATAGTGTATGAGTCCATACGAATACTCCAAAATTTCTCAAGTACGTCTTGAGAAGGCATTTATCCGTCTACAATCTATCATGAGGTTCTCAAAATCTCCATACGTTATGGAAGTGCCTCTTGTATGAGGTGTGAAATAAACAAATGCTGTTATGTCGGGCAAAGTGGTTTCATACAGTCTCCCAATCTAATCCAAATAATCCTAAAGAGAGACCTCTTATTGATTATCAGCTGGTTTTATCATATACAGCTCGGGTGTTATGCATATCTTTTTCACATGTCATTTAACCACGATTTTGAAGAGGTGATTACACTTATTAGAGTGTTTCAGAATTAAATGAACTGTTCTACACTGTAAGGCATGACACGTAATTCCCCATTCTATTAAAGCCAGAATAACCAAGTCCTCTATCACAAAAATTATATTTCATCTGCTCAATTTATGGAAGAAGGCTGATATATGTCGTGGCAGTTGATGTTGCAAATTATATGTATTGTGAGCTACACCGGGGAACTTGCCCGTAAGGTGACAGTGGTACCTATAAGAAATTTCCGAGTTTTTATCCAAGATGAGCCCAAAAATGTGAGAGCCAACTGCCTGCTCATATAAGACATCAATGACTTTTGAGTTGGTCTTGGGAAATGTTGTTGCTATACAAAGCATCAACGTAAGTGTAATTTTCGCCGCGGTGGAGTAGCCGAGCGGTCTAAAGCGTCTCGCTGCGGAGCGCGCGATTGCTCGCCGTGGAGGTTCGAGTCCTCCCTGGGGCATGGGTGTGTGTGTTTTTCCTTAAGTTAGTTAACCTAGGTAAACGGACTGATGACCACGCAGTTTGGTCCGATAGATTTACAAACATTTGAACATTTTTTGTTGTAATTTCCGTTAACTCAGAGGCAGCAATCTCACAGAATCATCCCCATCAGTCGATCCACATTCACTGCGATTGGAGTTGTAAGATCACACAACTAGATATTCTGTAGCGGATGGTTTGTATCGCTCAGTGAATTGGCGTGAGAGGCATTGGTGTCTGAAAGACATAGAGGTTCGTACGTCCGCCAATACTGACTCCTGACCACATCATTCGTCCACCACCATGATAATTACGGCACAAAAACACGATTTTTCCGAGTTCCACGTTGTTTCAAGATGAGGCAACGACCGTTTTCCGACTGAAAAAAGTTTGACTCATCTGTGAACAGAACCCGACGCCACACGTTGCGACTCCAATCCTGATGTTCTTGTGCCAGTTTCTGCTGGGCTAAACGCTGCCGTGGTTTTAATGGGACACACACTTAAGCATCCGTGCGTAGAGACCTCATTACCGAAGGCGGTTTCGTTTTGCTGATGTTGCGCTCCTGTTGCTGCCTGGAGACTGCGTTCCACTGAGTTGCATTTAGAGTGCTGTTAATCGGAGATAACGGTCATCTCTTGCTGATTTTACCCGTGGACGACCTTGGCCTTGTCTTCTTTTAAAGGTCCTGTGTCAGTCCCGCGTCCAACCTTCCTATGACATAGCTTTGGGTAAGCCACGTTGTTGTATTGCACTACCTGCTCACTACACTATCTGATAACAACTGCTTGTGTAATTCGTTCAGTAAATACAAGTCAACACCAACCCCTTCTGCAGAAGCTTTGTTATTACCACTATCTCGGTTGCTGTAATTTTGTTGCCTCCTCTCCGTATAACCGACAGAAAAACATCGAACTGTTTTAGCACAATCTGCCGATGACAATACTTCAGGAGCTAGATATCTCGGCTGAATCCCTCTTTGTTTTGACCAATTTATATTCCCTTTTTCTCTCGCTCTATTTGCATTTGCAATCGGGTTGAAAATACCTATTTGCGGTAAAAGTTACCGTGCACACTGTCTGGAAGTTATGACATGACGACAGAGTGCCGCAGTCTTCTGTTTCGGTGGTGTTGGTTTCGCTGGATGCGATTATCTGGAAGGAACTTGCTGACTCTCGTCGTTACCAAAGCCTGAGGCGGTATGGCACAGTATTAGCGTGATGTCTTCTGAGGATGATTAATGCCTTATTTAAAGTGGTTACCTTCTGTGGACTTACGCACTTAGAATCAGCTATACAGTCATCATTGTGTCTTGTTATTTATTGTTGATTGGAGGACGACAGCAGTAAACTGGCGTACGGGGGTACCCAAAACGTATGCATAAGGCACACTGATCTCCACGTAAATAATGAGAACAGTTTAATCCGCTCAGCGAGGCAGTTAAGGAGCTCATAAGACTTAGATCGCGGTTCCTACGAGAATAATTCATAGACTTCAAGAGGGTATCTCTCTCAATATCCAAGTATACGAGCTTAGCTTTGCGCGATAATAGTCAACACATTCTCATTATGAATTTAACAGAAATTAATGTCAAGTTGTTATGTGGCGTCTTTCGAACGAAAGTACACTTAAAAACTAGTTGAACTCAGTACTTTGACAAATGTTAAAAAAACCTATAGATATCGTAAATACTAAATAACAGTATTTTCCTCTAGGTAATAGGATACTCCGATTAAGACTGATGAGGGTGACGTTTTGCGTTGCTCCTTATGTGTGTTTTATAAAATGCAAAAAGCAAGAAAGCCGTGTTCAGGTCAAGAAATGAAATTCCTGACAGGAATTGAAGATTTCACCGTGGATGACAACGTAAGAATTCAAGACGTATTAAAAAAACTAAAACTAATAAAATAAGTAAAGAAAGAAGCAGATCATGTAAGGGACGTCTTCTCACTCTACTCAGTGGTGCAGTTTGCTATTCCACCCTATATAGAGCCTTGGTTCTTTCCGGCTACCGATCAACCGAGCTGACAGCTGGTCTGGGAATTCGCAGTTTGGAAAAATGGAGAGATACTAGACCGTTCTTGCGAACGAACGGAAGTCTCCGAAATAAAACATGATTGGAGCTAAGGGATTGTAACTATGTTGAAATTACTTTCACAGGAATTTTGTCCATTTTTTCTTGTTGTGGTCTTTAGTCTGAATACCAATTCGATTCATGAATCACCACGTTAGCCTAACCTCCGCAGATATGTACATATCTACATAACTATCTGAACCAAAATCCATTAGCACCTAGTACTGTAGTCAAACTGTGATTTATCTCTACAATTTACTCTATCCCCCCATATACACACACTCCACACATCATTTCCTTACCTATCATGTCTCTGAATAGATTAGTAGATGCGTCCTTTAGCAATACAGTTACGTTCTCATTGGTCATGGCAATCACCCATCTGATAACCAGCATCCTCCTAGAGTGTTTCAGAAGGTTCTTTTTCCTTTTTATGTGAACCTTTTATGTACTACGCTTCTCTTCTTGACAAAACTGCACCTTCAGAAAAGACCTCCTAAGAGATTTATTTTCATATATCACATTACTCTTTTTTCCAGTTTGTTTATCTGGATGTTCACAGTTTTTATTTTATCTTCTGTCTACCTCGGGTTTAGTCAGTTACTTTTTTCTGCATTAAACGCAAAGTACATCTAATAACATACGGCTGTTTAAACGGCTAACTGGGCCTCGCTGTACTCGACACCTTATGTCACTTAAAGAAAGAGGGAAAAACTACTCATCGGACAACAAAACATGTCTTCACACCGCTCCTGACAAGTTTCTACAAGGTTTCGCTCATTGCTCTAGAGTTACTTTCAAATCCGTTTTAGGATCATACTGCGCAATCACTGTGATATTCTACTTTGTACTGATGGGTTTATGCTGTATGATTAACTTGCCTGTTCAGTGGCGTTCTCTGGCTGTTTTCTGAGGATTCACTACCAAAATGTTCAAATGTTTGTAGAGCTTATGGGACAACTATGGGGTTATCAGTCCCTAAACTTACAAACTACTTAGGAACTACCTAACACTCTAAGGACGGCACTCATATCCATGCCCTAGGGGGGATTCGAACCCCCAACTGTAGTGGCCGTGTAAACCGTGACTGGAGCGCCTCAGTCTCCTCGACCACCGCGGCCGGCTATTCACTACCAATCATCGCTCTGCGCTGAAGTGCATTATGCGTTCCTAAACATACTGCAGCACACTAAACATGAGAAAGCACAGAATTTTCTCTGATCTGATTCGAACAGTGCCCTCAACAAACTTTCCCCACATGGGAAATACTCTGGCTGATACAAGAGTCCTAGATGCACCTTCGTAACAAATCAAAGTAGTATTACTATGGCACATCGCCGTCCAGGGAACGAAGGACGCTGAAATGGCAGCCAAGATTGTTACACACTATAGAATATACTCTTCCCCTTACGCGTCATTTCATTGCCAAAACCAGAATTTCAAAAACTGGAAGAGAGATTAGTGTAGGAAAATGACTTACGTGTGTGAAGACTATTGTCCCGTCGTGTCCATCTACCTTTAGATCACGGAGAAGGGACGCAGTTGCGGTGACGAATCTCCTTTATAAGTCATCGTTCGCTTACCAAAAGATTTGTGTTCTAGTGAGAGCACCCAGCAGTTGGCGCGGCTTTGTGAAAGTGTGTTTCAATGTATGGAATCTTAAAGAGAAAGTACTTTTATTATATTATGAGAAGAGCGCAGCTGTAAATGTAAATGATGCCTGACCTTGGCAAATGTTGCAGTTTTTGTTTTAGTACGTAGAAAACATTCTGAAGGCATAGTTCTTTATCTGCCAGGATCTCCGCATCGTCAGCATACAGTAAGTTATTTAAAAGAATTCTACTGTCTATGTAGCCTACATACTTTCTAAAAATCTGTTTTCCATATACCCACATTTCCTTAATGAAAATGTTGAACGAAATTGGGGAGCAGCACGTTCAAATAAATGTTCAAATGTTTGTAAGTCTTTCGGACCAAACTGCGTGGTCACCAGTCCGTAGCTTACAAACTACTTAAACTAAAGTAAACTAACCTATGAACAACACACACACCCATGCCCCAGGGAGGACTCGAACCTCCGACGGCGAGCAACCGCGCGCTCCGCAGCGAGGCGCCGTAGACCGCTCGGCTACTCCAACGCGGCGAGCAGCTTCGTCATACATGTATGTTTGTTGGTATTTCACTGGTCATTTTACGTAGAGATCTAAAGTGATAGTCATGTCGTGATACAAACTTCTGTATCGCATTTACTAGATACCTCGAATATCCGCGATCCGTCATCTTCCAAGGTTTCTGTCTACTAACACTGTCAAAAATTTATTTCTTTACTTTAAATAGAAAACTTTGTGTTTTATTTCGGTATTAATTTCGCTACCGTTTTGTTTTACTTTCTATAAAATAAACGCTGCATCTGTTCATGACCGTCCATTTATAAAACCCATTTGTTCCTAATGCAATACTGCTTCCGTAATATTTTACGCCTCGTATTTCAAATTTTGCATGAAACGTATTCCTCTGTAGTTACTGCATAGGCTTGTAGCTCCTCCGTTTAAAAACTGATTACAAGCTATGCGTCTTCCAGCAACTTGAAATACTCTTGCACTTTCAACGTCAGTTAAGAGATGTAGTAGTCGTAGAAGTAGCGTTATTCCTCAACATTTTAGCTATTCACCTTTAATAGCATCTTTTTCCGTCTCTTTCTTTTTCTTAGGTGACGTTAATGCAGGCATTATTTTGTCAGACGGTATTTCATCTAATCGCTTTTCATCTAGTAGTTAATTTTCATATTCACAGACTAAATGACATCAACTGCGAATGGGCAAAGCTGAAAACGTGTACCCAGCCGGGACTCAAACCCGGGTCTCCTGCTTTGTAGGCAATTACGCTGACCACTACACCACTGGGGACACAGTGATCATCGCACCTGCAAGGACTACCTAAGCACGCCTCCCGTCAGATACAAATTCCCAGCTTTTATATTTAATCGTTTTGTTAATGTTGTCTGATGCTGTACTCCTCAAACAACTGTACTTTATAAACTCTTTGATCTTGATGGTTTATTATTTGCTATTTATTTCCTATTTCCTATTTCGTTAAAATATATTTTCTTTATCGTTTAGTAAGATGTAGTCAGTTATTGATGTAAGGCCTTTGCTGACTCAGTACTCCTATACTTATCTGTATATTTTTTCTTAAAAAGTGAATTAGTTACTTTTAAATTATTGTCAGTGACAAAATCTGCTGGTAATCTTCAATTTCCATTACCTACCGCTTCTCAAAAAGGTCCTATAACATTTGATATTACGATATTTCCTATTATAGTATACAAACTGGTGCAATTAGTGCACTCTTAGTCGTTTGAAGCCCACCCAGACTCGACTATTGTTGAATGAAACAAAAAAACACTTATTCTTCATTTTATTCGCGTATGGATCACTTACGAACCCACGGAATCAATATTTCCGGGCCTTCCTTTTTTGTCAATTACTCCCTTATATGAAACAAATTGGTTTGTTTTCATTGCACTGACCATGTATATTGGTTAATGTATCTTTCTTCCTCAAAATTCCGTATGCACGCAGTTTTTCTTGATTTCATTTCGCTCGTTCAGCTTTGGAGATCGTAATTCTTTCAGATCTTTTCCTGTCTGTCTCTAACAGTTCAGAAAGTGGGAATTTCGTGAGCTAGTCCATTCATTCTAAATGCCCCATGGATTCGACTCTTGCCGGCCGCGGTGGCCGAGGAGACTAAGGCGCTCCAGTCACGGTCTGCACGGCCACTACGGTCGGGGCATGGATATTTGTGCCGTCCTAGTTCGTAAGTAGTTGATAAGTAGTTTGTAAGTTTAGGGACTGATGACCCCGTAGTTAAGTCCCATAGACTATACAAAAATTTGAACATTTGATTCGACTCTTCAGAAGCGCATGGTGTCGCCAGTTTGGAGATATTTTTGTGTATTTATGCTTTCTGGTTTGGATTATGTACAATATATTCGTTTCTCGTCCTAGTATTCTTTTCACTGCGTTCTTTCACTTCTAATTATCCTCTCGGTTTTCTGTGTTCAAGATTGTCTCAGATGCGTAAAGAGCTTCGGATTTAGTTACTGATGTGTGGTGCGGTATTTTACAGTTCGAGGAAAAACTCTCTTTGTTGTATCATTTGTTAATTGAAAAGTCGTCTCAGTTTCTGGAGTCAGTATTTCACAAACTTCTTTTCATTACTATTTCCTGGAATCCATCTCCTAAATATTTACATAGTTTCGCTGATGTACAAATTGCCAACTCTAAGCTCAGAAGATGTATCTTTGACATCTGTTCGAAATACTACATGTTTTAGTTCTTTTTTTTTTTTTCTTTTTTCGTCAGCTCACGCCTGGTTTGATGATGCAGGCTACAAATACATCTTCTGAGCCAACCCAGTGTTTTTTTTAAACTAGCATCAGCACCCTACGTTCTCATTTATACGTTAGATGTATTCCAATATTTGTGTTTCCCTACATGTTTTTTCCTGTACATGTCCTCTTTGCCTGTGACAGTACACTTTTATGCTCCCTTGCTTTGGTCATCGTTGGTTATTTCCCTTCCAAGGTTGCAGAATTCCTTACTGGCATCTTCACAGTCATCCCCTTTTTCTCAAATCAAATTTTCTTTTCTTCTACTTCTCATTACTTTAATCATTTGAGGTTTACTTTCAGACCAAATTCTGTGCTGCTGCAACTATTCATTCCATTCAACAAATTCGGTACTGCATTTTCACTTTCACTGACTATAGCAATGACATCAGCGAATCATATCAGTCTCATGTTCCACGTCCGAATTTCTAATACGCTGTTGAAAGTTTATTTCTCTCATTGAAATAAACATGTTAAACAATAGAAACGATGGACTGGATCCCCGTTTCACACCATTTGTAATCCGTGAACTTCTACATACTGTATATTACCCGTCTTTACATTTAGTAAACACCTATTTATTGTAATAATTTTGAAGATCTTACACCACTTATATTGTCGTAGGCTGTTTCCACTTCTACAATTCCCATTAACGTGTCTTGATATTTTAATTATTTATCATTATTATTATTATATTATTTATTTACTTTTTTTCGTCAGTCGAACTCATTCGTGTGACAAAGTAATACCTGGTCTGAATCACTAATGACTGCGAAGTAATACTGCGAAAATGACGAAAAGGCGACAACGGAGAGATCATATTTTTCGCACGGTATTTTTTTATTTTATTTAATTTAATTAATTAATTTATTTATTTATTTATTTTTTGCCTGTGCCGTCATCACATCGCTAGTTATGCCTGCGCGTGACAGTTACGTATTAGTTTAAGGTAGCGTCAGAAATTTCTCTATCGTTGAAACGCCTTTAGTTAGGGCATCGATTCGGGCGTATTTGAGGAGCTTTGTGAAGCATAACTAGAACACAAAGTGATACAGTAACACTATTCGCCACTGAAAATAACTGAATATTGGTATTAAATTTGAACTGTATATAATATGTTGACTTATGATTCATCAGTAAGCTAGGAAATAGAATACAGAATTCTCAACCCAAATGAAAGTGCAGCGACGCGCGAATGCGTGAGTTTGGTAACGAAATGCAACCACAGGAAAAATCATTCAGTAGCGACCGGGCATACAGCGCCCAACTACAGTCATTACTTGGGATTAACCAATTTGTAACCATAGAGCTACCACAGTATTAAATTAAATATTAGAACGAAACTTATGTTATCATCCTGAAGCTTTCGCGGTAAGTCCACAGTGCGGACTAGAACCACGCAACGAGTGTTATTTTCAAAAATACCTATCTACATCTATACTCCTCCAATCAACTCACGATGTGTAGCGGAGGGAATGTTTTCTACCTCTGTCATCCCGTGTTCCTTTTCCTCTTCCAGTCACTTATGATTCCTGCTGATAGACCTCCGGATGGATTCGAAACTATCTAATGTTATCCTCGTGGTCATTTCGCGAGGTATACGTAGAATGGAAGCAATACATTGGGTGACACTTCTAGGAACGTACGCTGTCGAAAATGTAACGGTATAACATGCCGTAATACAAAACGCGTCGCTAGCACCATCTACCACAGGCGTTTGCCGATCATCTCCTTTACGCTTCCACGTTTATTAAACGGAGTTGTATCTTCTTTGGATCTTCTCCGTGTCCTCAATCAACCCTATCTTATAGGGATCTCAGTAGAACAGCATTCAAGTACTGCTTACCGGATGAACGAGTTTTTTGTAAGCTACTTCCTTCTGTTGCGGACTATATATCTTGGGGATTTAGCCAATAAATCTAGTCTAGCACCTGCCTCACCCGTGATTAGCTTTGTGTGATATTCTCCTTGGAATCGCTCCATACGAACAGTTGTAGATATTTTGAGAAAGCAACTGCAACCGGTGATTGTTCCCCAATACCCTACTCTATATTACTAAAATGCTATCCCAAATCACGATCCCATTTGTTCCTCTCGATCTTTCTAATAGATTCTAGGACGAATAAGAATTTTACTTTCAATAATTCGCTCGTTACTGACCTATTTTACAAATTTAAAATGCTGTCATATTCTACTCATTAAGAAGTATAATCTTATTCTGAGCTAAACACGATAAGAAACGTATTATTAATAGAAATTGTGTTTGTCTTGAAACTGGCAGCGTGAAATATACCAACTTTGTTAACCCACGCCGTTGTTTGTGGATCGTGCTGAATGTAGTTTCTAGCTAGTCGGTGAAACGGCAACCCATATTGCACTGCACATTCAAGCACCCGTGAAGGACATTTCCAACATCGATATCAACTTTTGAAACGTGATTTACATTTACATCGTAAATGATATGTGTCCATTATTAATTGCAAAATTGATACATTTTTTTGAGTAAATCATGCAAATTTTATGGCGTAGAGTCTGAATATGCGATAAAAATGGGAAGTTCTAATTTGAAAAATCAAAACTGACTCCGACCACGTAGGATGGATGGCTAGCAGGTGCTTGTTATGGTACACAGAGATGTCCACTATACTGTTACTCACTTTTCGTCTAGAAAACTCTTTTCTTGCGATGCGTCTTTGGCAAGGTATTTAGTTGTCTCCAAACGAACACTCTGCCTATAAACGGCCTTGCAGATAATGCCGGAAATTCCTTGACGGATAATGTGAATCTATAAATATAAGTACGTGTGTGTGTGTGTGTGTGTGTGTGTGTGTGTGTGTGTGTGTGAGTGTGTTCCACATCTCCTCCTAAACGACTAAACCCATTATAACCAAACTTTGTACACACATCCCTTACTATCAGATAACAGTCTCTGAGGGGATAAGAACGACCTACGTCACATAGGTCAAGAGATTCGCTAGAAAGTACCACATCATGCCTAAGTGTTCGTCTTCTTCTAAAGTACTGGAAAGATTTCAACCAGTCTTGCTACACATATTCCTTATCGTCAGGCAATAACAGTTTGTGCTGAAAACACCCACGTCTCATAATTCTATAAAAATGATTTCATGCACAATGAAAGTCGCAATTACCTGCCGTTTCATGAAACGCGTGAAAAACGACACTCTGTTTATACACAATTTGATAATGAAAGCACTTACCGATTTACAAGAAAACTTAACACTTACATTCAAACCTTCACGAAATATTTTCTAGTTGAAACTCCAAACAGAAATGATGAATGGAAAGAAGTTGATGCCTTACTACTATTGCTCTTCCCATGCAGTAAAAATACGTTATTCGGCAATACATTACACTTTATTACTTCTTCACTCCTACTATATTCGCGGGACATTTTATACACTGTATACGCATAAATCGAAGCAGGCATATACCGAACCATCCAAATTATAGTATGAGCTATAGTTTAAGAGATATGTCATGAAAGGTATGGTAAATGAAAGAAAAAACCGCAAGACACGTCAGGTGTAATTCATTACACAGTGCTCACTCGGATTGTGTGTGGCGTTGCTCCACAATTTTTATCTTGTTGATATTAGTTTTAATTTTTTATGTTTTATTCCACGACATGGAGATAGCCACATATGAGAACTTTGTTTTATTTAATAACTACTTCAATGTGATCTAATTGTAAATCTTCTGATGAAGGCAAAATTATTTTTGCCGACACCTGGGTTAATGTTTGCGTATATAAATCATTTTATGCAACTGGTCGGCTGACAATTGTTCACAATTTGATTAAATTATTATGTCTTTACTACTAGTTCCATACTATAAGTATGGAACTGCATAAAAGAGAAACTAACATGTACAGAGAATTATGTATAAGGAAATGGAAGCCGGCCGCGGTGGCCGAGGGGACTAAGGCGCTCCAGTCACGGTCTACACGGCCACTACGGTCGGGGGTTCGAATCCCCCCTCGGGCATGGATATTTGTGCCGTCCTAGTTCGTAAGTAGTTCATAAGTAGTTTGTAAGTTTAGGGACTGATGGCCCCGTAGTTAAGTCCCATAGACTATACAAACATTTGAACATTTTGAAGGAAATGGAAAGAGAAGGACTGACATAACAATGGAATAAATACATACCCGGACAACTCTGGGAACTGACGCTAGCATGCAAGAGAAATAGAGAAAGGAAGAGAGTCGTTATAATTTGAAAATGCAGTGTTTAGCGCATTCAGTCGGGAAGAATGGTTGTAGTAAGTAGGTGACTAGTTGTAGCACATCGCAATGCTTCAACTAGTTACCTCCTTACTACAACCATCCTTCCCGACTGTGTCATAGTTGTACTCTTTTCTTTGAACTTTTGTATACAACGCATTTGACACGAATAAATGAATAAATGAGTTGTAGCACATACAGGTGTCGTCTCTACTATCATTACCTTTTCACCTAGAAAATTTAATTAAAAATTGTCAACCTTAGGGAACTTTACTGCGGGGTCATCAGTCCCTAAACTTATGAACTAACCTGTACTAAAGACAGCACAAACATCCATACCGGAGGGGGATTCGAACCCCCGACGGGGAACGATCTCACGCATCGTAGCATAGAGCCTCAATGCACTCGGCCGCTCCGCCGCGGCGTCCTTCAACAGTGCCTGGGGTATGCCGGAAGATGCTTTCAGATCGGAGGACTTCTTTTCGTTTGGAGTGACTATTCGCTACAGATCCTTGATTCCAGTTGCTAATTTTGTCTGATATTCGTACGTTGGTATTTTGCAAACCGGCTACGTTCGTCTTCCCAGAATGTTCACGGCCGGTGATTACATTCTCTGCCTACCCTTCCAGAGTCTCTCAGTAGGAAGCTCTTGGGCTCGGCGGCGGCAACCGTCGGCGGCCGCCTTTGAGGCGAGTGTCGGCGAGCGTTGCGCACCATCTGCACGTCGACATCGTCGGGCGGGCGCTGACGCCCACACGGCGGCACACCTGCCCGTGGCAGCTGGCCCACAGCGCGAGATGGGACGGCCGATTGTAAGCCACACGGCCAGTCGTTACCAGGGGGCCTCCGGCGACCCACCGGCCACCACTGCGCCGTCTCACAGGTAAGGTCCGCTCTCAGGCACCGCGACCGGCCAACTGCCCGGAAGACGGTCCTCTAGCGTGTCTCAAGAGCATGTCCCAAGCAACAGTTAAGCTGTCCTCCTAAACCGGCAACAAGAACTGGAAGACCCTCAAGACTTACTTCATAGTCGTCCGTGTATGTTCAAATGTTTGTAAATCTATCGGACCAAACTGCGTGGTCATCAGTGCATAGCTTACAAACTACTTACACTAAGGTAAACTGACCTAAGGACAACATATACACACAGCCATGCCCCAGGGAGGATTCGAACCTCCGACGGCGAGGAACCGTGCTCTCCGCAACTAGGCGCCTTAGACCGCTCGGCTACTCCATCGCGGCCATCAGTGTACGCTATGAGCATATTGAGAGTATTGTCACTGGAACGATATTTTCACACTGCAATGGAATATGCGCTGATGTGTCAAACCCTTGATTCGAACTCGAGTGCCACGAGGAGGTGACTGCGTGGTCTAAGGCATCACGCTACTGACTGGGCGCTCGCTCCCGTCGGAGCTTCGAGTCCTCCCTCGGGCATGGGTGTGTCTGTGTATGTGTGTGTGTGTGCGTGTGTGTGTGTGTGTGTGTGTGTGTGTCATCCTTAGGGCAGGTTAAAATCAGTTGGTATGTTCAAAATGTTCAAATGTTTGTAAATCTTATGGGACTTAACTACGGGGTCATCAGTCCCTAAACTTACAAACTACTTATGAACTACTTACGAACTAGGACGGAACAAATATCCATGCCCGAGGGGGGATTCGAACCCCCGACCGTAGTGGCCGTGCTGACCGTGACTGGAGCGCCCCAGTCACCTCGGCCACCGCGGCCGGCCAGTTTGTATGTCTAGGGACTGATGAACATAGCGGTTTGGTCCAATAGGTTTACAAATACTTGCACATTTTTTCGAACCCACGGGATCTTCACCACTGGCGAATGGCAGATATCTCAGGTTCAAACCAGTTTCAATTTCTGGCTCGGGTCAAAATGTTAATCCGCCCGGAAATTTCATATCAGTGCTGACTCTGCTGCAGATTGAAAATTACAATCTGGAAATATTCCCAAGGCTATAGCTAAGCCATTTCTCTATGTCTCTACACTATCCTTTTTTTCCAGATGTCCTAGTTCTGCGAAGTTCACATGACAAATACTGTTAAGTTTGGAAAGTAGGAGGAGAGGTACTGGCATAACTAAATCTGTGACCACGGGTCATGCGATGTTCCAGTTTAGCTCAGACTGTAGAGCGTTTGCCAGCGAAAGGCAAAAGTTCCGGGTTCGAAACCTGATCAGCCACATAGTTTTGATCTTCCAGGAAATTTACTATGTTTTAGAGGGCGTTGTATACCGTACTGTACTTTCACCTCACAAACAAAATACGACAGTTACCAATATCAGACTGTGTGATTGGACTGAAAAGTTTGTAGCTGAGAAAAAGAACCACATCATTTTCAACGGACAATTTTAGGTGTTCCCCAAGGAACTATTGAAGGAAGTTGCTTTTCACAATAAATATAAATGACTCGTTTAATTCGCAGCGCTACAAAACTGTAGCGAAGTGCTAGAGGATGCGCAGGATCGACGCTTAGCGCAGGGAGTACTAGTCCACTCTCAACATTAAGAAATGTAACGTACTTCGAGTACATAGAAAGAAAGATTCTTTATTATGTGATTACCCGATTTCAGGACAATCATTTACTACGTAAAAAAGAGCCGAAATCGCTCATTATTTTTTATTTAGATGACCTGTTTCGGCGCATTATACTGCCATCGAATCTGGCAGTACAATCTGTAGAAACCAGTCACCTAAATAAAAAAAAATAATTTGCAATCTTTGTTATTTCTTACATAATACATAAATTGAACAGATCGTGCCACGGTGGAGTGGGCGAACGCATTGTGGTGCTATACTCCGATGCTCGAGGCCGTTCTCCGTCGGTGTTTCGAATTCTCCCTCGGACATTGATGTTTGTGCTGTTATTCGTATAAGTTAGTTCATAAGTAGTTTGTACATTTAGGGACTGATGACCCATAAGCTTAACAAACATTTGAACATTTTGAACAGACCGTCCCCCAAGAATGACAAGCTTCTTCAACGAAGCCATAAAATCGAGAGTGCAGAGCCATTTGGTGGGACGAGTTTGTATTCCGCTTTCTGGCCCAGTTTCCGTTGCGAGAATGGAGAGTGGCGTGGTTCGGCGATGACTTGAGCACCCATATCGTGGTATTCAATGGATCCCCCCCCCCCCCTCCCACGACCCGTTTACTCTGAAAAGGCCTCATTACTGCCATGGATTAATTGGGCATTTTGGCTGATTAGGCCCGGTAGCTATTTGTTCCTTAATGGTGACGCTGATTTCCAAGACGACATGGCCCCTGTTCACACAGCTCGCATCGTCCACGGGCTGATTTTGTGAGGAATGGAATTGCCGCGTCTCCCAGAAAAACCATAGTCACCAGATTTACGTGGCCTACTTCGGAGAGAAGGGTGTGAGTTCGACATCTAATTCCACCATTGGCACCTGAAAGATTACAAAAAAGAGATTCTATTTCACACTTTATAAGTAAAAGATTTTATGATTGCTCCCATTTTTCCTACACCGAATTTTTTCTCCTATCCACCCCTACAACCCAGACTGCTACACACCATGACAAAATAAACGAAACGGAACATTCGCGAAAAAAGAACTATAGACCCTCACAATAAAGAAGAAGAACGCTTCCTTCTGGTATTGTGATTAATATAATGGTAACATAAAATGGATTCAGAGTAGTACACTGAATGGTGCGAAAGGAAAATTAGGCGGAGATATATGCAAGGCACCCCAGCCGACAGATAACTGTAAGGAGAGTGGAGGACACAAAAGAAAACAGATAAAGGTACGCCAACAATTCTGGAGCCGCCATCATTAGTACAGACTAAAGGTGACGAATTTATGTTTACCCATATCCCTTACGTTTGTATTGCCCATTATCAACAACGATTCTTTCCACGGTGCCGATCTAATATTTGGCACTCAAGTAATTGATATTCATCGTACATCAATTGAGTAGCAGTGTAGTCCTCCCAGTCGTCCGCCTTCGTAAGCTATTTTGAGCGATAGACTTCCTGCATATTTATGGACTCAACAAATCAGAAACGACCATGAGAAAGTTCAATTTGAAACAGGGGAAATCTCTTAAGGTTACCGGTCGCATGCTACTCTCATTAAATAAATTCCAATAAACACAGAACAATTAAGGAAAATGGTGCAATTTTTTTTTTCAAATCACAGCTGTAGATCTGCTGAAATAGCGCGTCGTTGAGCCATTTAAAATTCATCAGACCTGAAGGTATAGCATGAACTGTTCTGCCTTGTACACTACGTACACACGTGCTGAGAGTATCTACTTTTTGTCTTGCCTTCTGTTTCATGAAGGGACAGAGCAGACTAATGATAGAGATCGCTTTCTCTTTTGCTGTTTGAACAGTTTATTTATAGATGAACAGAAGGAGAATTTTATTTAACTTATTTTACTTTATTCTGACCTCGATTTTTCATTTTGTTCTGGTTTTGAATAAGTATGCCTCTTTCCCCCGCGGACCAGTTTTCACCATTTGATTTCATGGTGCAAACGAACATTCAAAGAAAAATAACCGTAATGCAGAAGACCAAATAATTCATAGCGTGAGTAACTGAACGACGTAATTAAAATGCAAGTACCTCAACTTAAAATGTATGTAATGCACAAATTTGTTGACATGAATCCTGTATTGATTCAGGTGTACTTGTAAGTGTAAAAATGATTAGAAAACGTCTTTCACACAAGTTATCTACGTTTTACAGATAATTACGAATCATATGAGATACTCAGTTTCGCCCTAAATTCGACTGCCAGTGTCAGCGCCGCTTGAGACATTATAGAAACCAGTAGGGCAAGCTATCGCCCCGTGATCAGCTAGTTTCACCTTCGCATGTATCACAGTCACCCGCTCTACTATTTAGTTTTTATGTTATTTACCAGTATAAGACCCCGACTCAAGATGGCGATCGCCTGGTCTAGCCAAAAAGAAGAAGAAGGAAAGGCACAGTGGCTTGGTCGTGAGAATGTTTTGATAAGTATTAAAATTATGCTTATTTTTGTTGAAAATAGCTAAGTGTTTTCATTATGGAACCAGGATAATTAAGTTATTGGAAAGGTAATTTGTTCATTGTTAAGGAAAAGCACATCTTTAACGCATCTATTTATGAGCTGATAGTTCCTAAACTATTTGACGTACAGTGATGTGATTTCTCTGCTGCATTCAATGATATATGTAGATAATGTCTGCAAAGTCTGTTGCGAATATAGCAATTCAACAGTATTAAAAAGTCAATGCAGATGGTGAAGTTTGATAGCGAAAATTCAATAACGGATCAACGTGTTTCCTTTCATCATGTCATAAGTGGATGGGGCGAGCAAATTTGAAATATTTAGTGGCGTCAGATTCAAGACAAAGAAAATGTAAAACGTTTCCTATCGCATCAAACGTAAGAATTTACCTCTAAATAAGTAGATTTAATTTTTTTTAATTCGATCAGTAGTTAAGCGAAATATTGAGAATGAAGTTTCTCCTGTCCCTTTCAGCCGTCAGATAGACCATCTGCAACGAAAAGCTCAAGACACCGAAGATCGGATTTGATACTGTAGGATATGTTGTCCAAAGTAATTGACCATTAACCGTGAAAAAAAGCTATACGGCGGCAACAAACTTTTTGTATGGCTATGCAGTACCGTCGTGGTGATTAAAAAAAAATTACAAACTTGGAGTACTTGTTGAGGAGAGTGACGGCATAATATTTCGGATAGGAACCCATATCCTAAAATGTCATCCAAAGACGGAATCAGCTCGTCTCCATCTTCCATACTGTTAAATAAATCTATATTAAGCTCTTCGCTACGCATTCTTTTGGCGGGGCTACTAGGGAACAAAGCCAAACAAAAAAATCTACGTTAAACGTGCTCTCAACAAAGCTCACCTTAAGACCTATGAACTGTATTTCATACTATCTACTGAGCAAGTGCTCGTAGCTCTTAAATCTACATTTTACTGTTCTTGTTTAACATTTTTTCTTATTTTCTTCCATAGTACCTCCTCTCATAATATGGAAAGCAAAGAACTTACTATAGAAGAGGAATTTCACGGTATAGAAGATGAAGAAATGTTTACAGCATCGCGCAATGACATTTCCGGATCGCCGGCCGCGGTGGCCGGGGGGACTGAGGCGCTCCAGTCACGGTCTGCACGGCCACTACGGTCGGGGGTTCGAATCCCCCCTCGGGCATGGATATTTGTACCGTCCTTAGTGTTAGCTAGTTCATAAGTAGTTTGTAAGCTTAGGGACTGATGACCCCGAAGTTAAGTCCCATAAGTGCTACAAGCATTTGAACATTTCCGGACATGGGTTCCTACCCACAACATTATGCACTCACCACTACAAGTCCTCGAAGTCTTTAAACTGTTTTTGAATCACCATGTTTCTAAAGAAGACACACAGATGTAAATCTTTTACTGAAGATGAGTACTGGTATATTGACCAACGAATATGTTACGCCGATCTATTGCAGTTAACATTTAAGAGAATTAGTGAAAGCATTTTAAACATCGTATTTACAAATCGATCAGATTGGTAGTAGGTAAGGTAAAGAACTACGAGCGATAGTTGATAACAAAACCTAAGCTTATTAGGTCTAGAAAAAGAATTGGACTGTGCAAACATTAAAATTCTCGGTAAAAGATATACAAGCTACGGCTAAAAACAAGGTAACATGATCAAGGACCGAGACAGAACATTATGAATGACGGCAAAGTTAGAAGAGCTGGGATTCAAAATTATTTAAGACAATGATGCAACCGTTCTCTTCTTTTGTTCAAGGTATATAATGAAAAAAGATTGGCGGAATAATACAATGATCCATGAGTCGGATTAAAATTGAGGATGAGGGGATTTCAATGGGAAATTCGTCATCTTCAACGGAAATGAGAAGGAACTGGAGGACCTGTTGAAAGAAAGAAATTATTAAGAGTAAAATAAAGAAAGTTTATACTAAGGTGGCGTATAGTGATAAATTTAACATGAAAATTCATAAACCACTAAGTAGACTTAACAAGAAGTGAACGAATTGTTTTATTTTGAAAGCAAAATGACGCGTAATATATGAATCAGGGATGACATATGAACCAGACTACTATAAGTGAAGAGCTTCTCACTAAAAAAAGTTACTCTTTTCACTTTACGCTTGAACTTGATGAAAAATTCATAAGGGGTGCAGCAAGGTATGTAGGAGAAATACAAATTGTGGAAAACTCAGAGAAAAAATTGAAGTGTGTGAGACTGATGAAAAATCAGGAAGTTCTCCACAGTACTGACTACGAGGAAACACTGACAAGAACAACCGATAGGAAAGTATGACACGTGTTAAGATATCACACAATTCCATAGTACTAGCGAGTCATGCAGGGCGAAAACTGCAGAGGAAGACCTAGAGTGGAATAAATGAAACGTATGTCTGAGGACGCTGAAAGTGAATGCTGCTCAGGCTCGAAGGAGTGGGCACCGGAGAGATTGTCTTAGCACGTGGCATGATAGCAGGTAAACATAGGGTATCGCAACAAGCTTAGCAGAGCCGTTTCTCTCATTTGAAGTTTATTTAGAGCTTCACTTGATTTTCCTTTCTGCCTTAGTTTCCATCTCTTTATGGGCACAAGTGTTCCTCACATTTGGTTCTTTGCTTCATTTCTGAGCCACTTTGCATATTGTTACTTGTTTGTTCTTCACTGTTTCTTGTTTTACTCACAGCCTAAGAATACCAGCTAAATATTGAGTGTGAAACAGTTTTCAATATTCGTGGCACGCTAAATGATTATGAAGTGATCTTATTTCCTCATGGTCATGAATAATTAATCTATGGAAGGCATCCAACTGTTATTGGAATTTATACATCCTTTATCCACGTTATTTACAAGTAACTTCAGAATGTTTGCACAAGGCACACAAAAATGGTTGTCGCCAAGTTATTCCTAGTGTATGTCCACCCTTACATGTAAAAGACTTTATTTGTATTGGAATACTTAATTGAAAAGCTACACGAATATTCACTTACCTTAACGCGATTTTCAACAGGTGCAATAATTGACAAGTTGTGAACTTCAAAAAACGTAGTGTCATATTACAATAGCATTACTGACACATACCTGTAATCAGTCGATTCATGAAAACAACTTTGTTTAACAATTTCTGGATTGATGTTCATGAAATGGACAACATGGTTTTTACCTAAGGTATAGCAGGTGACGAGCTTTACTTCGTGGACAGGATACTGGAAAAATCCAATCACTATGTAACTAGGACTGCTTATACAACGCTTGTGCGAGTTACACTGTGGAAGAGCAGAATGGCCGCATGTTGGTTGGCCTGTGAGAGAATGTCACGGAAAATCTGATAAGCCTGAAGTGAAGGCACGTGAATACAAGCGTAGACATTACCAATATTTAGGCATACATGAATATTCTGTAACTTCCTAATTGTATCTCCTGTAGGACCCTGTTTTCGAAACTATACTAACAATAGCATGAACAGAACAGTTATTAGTAAATTGAATTAAAAGAAAGCCTAATAAGCAGTACACGTTTTCAGTTGTGCATTTATTTGTCTAGTTAATACTATTATACATCATACCACGGCCACATTAGAATATTCATGATACAAAGACTTGCCTAATAATAATAATCATCATCATCAATTGTTTGCTGGAGACAACTATTAAGTAAAAAAATGAGGTAGAAAATAAAAATGCTTTCATTAAGGTGGTGAGAGCAGAAGAAATGATAAATTTTAGATGGAATCTTAGAGAAAGCAAAGTAACGGCTAGAACTTATGAAGGCAGCACCTGGAAAGGCAGGACATGAAACAACACATGACTAGTGAAAATAACTCATAATAATACCAAAAGATTCTTTTATACAAATTATTAAGAAAACAGATAAATTCAAATATCTCGGAGGAAATATTAATGTGAAAAATAATCTGGACTGGAAAAATGACGACAGCGTACAAGAAAGAGAGAACTATGTGCAGTATGAATGCTTTTCTAAAGATGCTAAATTAAAATTGGTATATTATAACTGTAATACCGCTAGCCCTCTGCACGGTGGAAACACTAATATGGTCAGCATGCAAAAGCACATTAAAATATTTGGAAAAGAGTGAAAGAGGTATTTTGCCAAACACGTTAGGTGCATTCACAAAGAAATGTACCAACTGGATTTTGAGAGCAGATAACGAAATGTATTCTTTCTTCCCAAATATAAGAGATGAGATGTGGAAAAGATGTTGTTAGATAGCACTGAGAAGACAGATTAACAAAGAAGATGCACACATTCTTCCAAAATAGGAAAACGGACAAAACTTGGATGAGGAGTCAAGTGAAGAAGTCAGACGAAATGCTGAAGTCCTTACCCAGCAGGCACAACCTCAAACTAGACAACAGGAAATTAAAGGTTTTCAGAAAAGTAACACAAAACAGTGAAAAGAAACTCGAGTCAACGGTCAGGTGGGAGGAAAAATCTCATTGTGAGAAAATGGAAGCATTTCGGGAAATGAAGTAAATCAACTATAAACAATTTTTTTTAATTTATTTTTATGTCCATCTCGTCTCGACGTCTGGGAGACGCTTGTATAATTACTTATAAAAAAACAATGCACACCTTCGGCCGTTAATTCTGTAAATCTGCTGTTTCCGGTACGTTATTTTAAAAATGGCATCAGTTAAGTGCTCTATATAGCGGAAGTTAGTGTCGGTGGCGATACATAGGTCCGCTTTGATTGTACTGCAGACATGGCACTTGAGTGCCCTAATGGCGTTATGTTAACGTTTACTTTGCTTCTTCTTAATTATAGCTAATTAAATGAGAAACTTTAACAGATGAAATTTAGCCTCCGACATTATTTCGTATTATTGAATGATATTATATAAGTGCTTGATTATAGTCACCGTCCTAACAGTTCTCAACTTTTGTACCCATGTATATAAGCTGACATTGGTAATTCACTATAATTACCATGAATACTGTGTATGTAAATGACTCTTCTGTTTATACACTTACCTTGTTATACGTGTCATTATAGTTGTGTTGTATAGTGTCTGAAGATGATGAAAATGTGTTACCTAATCTAGTAAATAATATATTTACAACATTGACGCCTGAAGGTGTGTGTTGGTTTATTCATAAATGAACAATTATCTTCACGCAGTTCTAGGTATGAAAAGAATTGAAACGAATACACACAATAACAGTGATGTACTACTCACTAACAATAGAATTTAATATACGAAATATAAGAAATCTTAGTTTTCTGAACAATGTGTGAATCATTTTATCAATGCGTATGTGTCGAATGTGAATAATATCTAACAGAAATGTGTGGTAGCTGTGCACAAAAAAAACCCAAAAGTTGATATAAGGAGAACAAGTAGACCAGTCAGAGAAAGCGTGGCAAATAGTAAACGTTAGCGGAAGAGTTGGGAGATAGAAACGTATTGGGAAGCTACTCACGAATCACAGATGTTGTTGGTTCACTGTTGTTCAGAAGGAAACAATTAGGAAACATAGAAGTGAGAACTAAGTAGTTAATAATAGGCCTAGGTTAATTTTTAAACTGCTCTTGAAAGCAGGGCGGATTTGTGGTAAGGCACAGGTTGTAGGGCAGTTTAGAGCAGGATATCCTGGCTTAAATATATAATAAGATAGAGAATGATTATTGTATGTGGCATCTGTTCTTTGTGAAATATGGGAAAGAAGAGCCACTATATATATTATTAAGACGATAATGACAGACCAATTATACCTTCAGCGCAGATGCACATCATTCTCGTGCAGTTATGGGACCACGGAGAGTAATGGGGATGGTGGTCAAGGGCACTGCGTCAGTGGTGTGTGGGCAAGCTGAGTATTCGGGTCTGACTGGAGGTGGGCAGGGACAGTCCGAGCAGCTGTGCTGACCGCCGTGTCTGGATGGCGTAGTGGTCAGCGCACCTGCCTCGTGACAGGGATACGAATCCAGGTACAGCAGAAATTTTTCAACTTCTCCCATTGATGTAATTCAATGCCCTCTTGGAATTTATGTGTTAAATTCCTTTGTTTCTTGGGAAAGATCATTGTTATGCATTCAGCGCTGATTGCAACTATCGGGAGAAGAAAATGTTCATATGTTTGTAATCCTATAGGACCATACTACGTTGGTTAACAGTCTTACAAACTACTTAAACTAAGTTAAACTAACCTAGAAACAATACACAGACCCATGCCCGTGGGTTGATTCGAACCTCCGACGCGGGAGACCGCGCGATCTGTAACGTGGCGCTCCAGACCGCTCGACTACTCCCGCGCAGCTTGGAAGATGATATTTAATATTAGGAGAGAGGTTTTGAGAGCGGCAGTGACAAAGAAACCAGTGAAAAAAGCAGACTGTTTGAAAATAGAGCTAGCTGTCCCGACACATCCAACGCGAGTACAACTGCGCCACGAACAAAGAACTGAAAGTTAAACACGTATCTTGTCCAAATTCACGTGGGTATTTAGTCTGTAGTTTCGCTGTTGTATCTTGTTCAACTGTATCACCGAGGGGGGAGGTAAGTATTTAGGAAGATGAAAGACTAGAATAATTTTTATTTTACTTGAGGTGAAAATGGGAAATACTATCAGTGACTAACGTTACAGAGATTGGCACAGGGTTTCCCCAACCATCAACATTTGATCTTGGGATGGTCCAAAGGCTAGCAAAAAGTAGTGTTTACCAATTGGCATTTACTACTATACCTCGGATTTCGTATCAGGTTGTGCTCTTCTGTCATCTCTCATGGGATATGTCACTGGCGCCCTATTTTTTATTCAAGAAGGGCAACAGGTGGCACAGGGCTCAACTTCATACGAAACGTACCGCAACGCCGACCCTCAGCTCCCAAAGAATTCTTTCTTAGCTCACTGGAACAAATCTGAGCTGTACATTTAAAATAGTACGTGATATTAAACCGCAAAGTAAGGTAACTATAATTTGCCGCTTCCAGGTCACCAGTGAATGTCAAACGGATCCTCTAGTAATACATCTGAATGAGTACAAGACAACATCTCATCTGCAGTAATTATTTTTGACATCAGTGTTTTATTTCTTTTTTCATTATAAGAAGTTTAAATGAACAATGTACTGATGTGAAAATTTGATTTTTAAGTTTGATGCTAGAACTGTTTTAATGTTGAAAACGGCTTACCAAGATGGCGTTGCCGATAGAGCGCAAGGGTGCGAGTGGTTTGCTCGAGATACGAATTCATGACAAACTTCGTTATGGACGACCATCAACTGCCCAGATCGGTGAAAATATTGGAAAAAATCGAGATCTCGTGCTCGCAAACCGTCGACGGGCTGCGATTAGTTTTAAGAATATCGCCCAACAGTATTTTCCAAAAAAGTTCCGGTTTGTGGCAGACAGGAGACTGGTTCTTCCGCCACGGCAAGGCACCTGCACACACAGCTATCTCTGTTAGACAAATTTCGGCTAAGATAGCGTACCGTACTTTCGTCGCCCAACGCACCTTATTCGCCTGACCTGGCTCAGTATAACTTTTCAATTCCGTCAATGAAAATGGCCTGAAAAGAAGACCGATTTCACGACACTGAAGAAGTCAAGAATAAAAGATAAAGAAAACAAGGAAGGAGCTGTCAACCATGTATAAATAACACTCAGTTTGATCAATTTATTCAATGAGGTAGTAACACAGTTCAATTACATCTCGTTGTACACAACTTTTTATACAAAAGCATTCGTATTCTTCCAGCAGTAGGTAAGTTTTACAAACTTGCGACAGGGAAACTTCTTGATAAATCACAGTGCAAATTGTTATAAATCTCGACTCTAACAAACTCCGATTTACAGTAACCTCCTTGGCACTGCATCGCACTTCTATTTATATTGTGTCATCAATTATGGCAGTAGAACACAATTGTTATAAATATTAGGAATATTGACTTACAGTGAAAAGACACTGAGTTAATTAATGAACAAAATATAGAATAAAAGCAATAACAATGAAGATAATATTTACACAATAACCTGGGAATTTACTTAGCCGTCTCCTCGATGAAATATTTATATAGTGTTCAGAAACAATGCGTGTCTTTTTTTTCGATTAAATATCGAATGAATAACTTTATTAATATTTACATAGATATCGTACCAAAAGCAGTTAAGGTTTAATGACATTGGTTTTCTTGTCTGAAGTTCACAAATGTCTAAATACGAAAAATGAACGATTAGTTATTTACAAATATTTATATATTTCATTAGCAAAACCCTGATGTTATTGAGACTATTGCTATTCAAAAACAATATATATTATTTGATACTCCTGTTACACTAGTAGATTTTCATTTCTCTTTAAAGACTGAATTTCTTTGGTAATGGTTCCAGTCCTTTCTGAAAATTTCGGTATTTAAACTTTCATTAGGACGCCACAAGTGAAGTATCCGCAGTCACATTGCTTACAATGTGTCTAAACACAGGAAAACTGCACACTCAGTTTAGTCTTTTCTCTTTGAATTATCAGGTAATTGTAAAATGCAACCAATAGAATACAAAAAATATCTATGACTTATTTTTACACTTTTTATAATTTAACCACTTTCACTAAAAATAATTTCGTGTGGCTCATTGGCCTGGTGCAAGTCTTTCAATTGGAAGCCGTGCGCTCCGGATTCGCGTGCTTCATTTATGACTGCTGAGGGGTTCCAAAAAGGTGGTTTCGTTATATAAACCCCTCACCCCCTGTAACGAAGCATGTTGGGATTTATTCCCATCTGCTTGCATTACTGAAACTCCCGATACCAGTGTTGCATAATAATAGGTACGAATGTATTTATCATTTTCTTTTCCAAAACTTTTGTTATTGTTTCTTCTATCATGACTATCTGAAGTTATTTTCTATTATTTGCCATCGCAGAAGGTTGTTAGCAAATCAGCAAATATTAATTAGTTCCTGCAAGAGGCGTATTCTTATAGTTCAGATACTAGAATGATTAGTATCTCTGATTAGGCTAATTAAATTATTTTCTCATAGTTTAAAAATAAAGTAGGTATTATTATGTTTCATAATTAATGTTAGTAATGTTATTCCCTCGTTAGTTTCCGTATAATTGCCATTTATTACGAAAGTATTGTTGACAACACTATTAAATTATATTTGGATATGAAGCAATATTAATATTACCGAGGTTTGTATATCAATTTACTCCAATTTCCAGAATGAAACTTTCACTCTGCAGCGGAGTGTGCGCTGATATGAAACTTCCTGGCAGATTAAAATTGTGTGCCGGAACCGGGACTCGAACCTGGGACCTTTGCCTTTCGCGGGCAAGCGCTCTACCACTGAGCTACCCCGACACGACTCACGATGCCGCCTCACAACCTTACTTCCGCCAGTACCTCGCCTCCTACTTTCCAAACTTCACAGAAGTTCTCCTGCGAAACTTGCAAGACTAGCACTCCTGGAAGAAAGGATATGGTGGAGACATGGCTTAGCCACAGCCTAGGGGATGTTTCCAGAATGAAACATTCTGGAAACATCCCCTAGGCTGTGGCTAAGCCATGTCTCCACCAGGGGATGTTTCCAGAATGTTTCATTCTGGAAACATCCCCTAGGCTGTGGCTAAGCCATGTCTCCACCATATCCTTTCTTCCAGGAGTGCTAGTCTTGCAAGTTTCGCAGGAGAACTTCTGTGAAGTTTGGAAAGTAGGAGGCGAGGTACTGGCGGAAGTAAGGTTGTGAGGCGGCATCGTGAGTCGTGTCGGGGTAGCTCAGTGGTAGAGCGCTTGCCCGCGAAAGGCAAAGGTCCCAGGTTCGAGTCCCGGTTCCGGCACACAATTTTAATCTGCCAGGAAGTTTCAATTTACTCCAATGTTTGTAAATCTATCGGAATCAACTCCGTGGCTTTTAGTCCGTAGCTTACAAACTACTTAAACTAAGGTAAACTAACCTAAGAATAACACAAACACCCATTCTCGAGGGGGAGGGGGGACTCGAACCCCCGTCGGCGACCGACCACGTGCACAGCAGCACGGTGCCTAATCCGCCGCAGCTATAAATTTACTCATTATTATTTACGCAACCTTTTACTACAGCCAGTTGCAGGTAATTATTTACTTTTCCATTGTTATGAGTTTAATTTACCTAATATATAATATGTAATTTTCAGTGTCATTGTTTAACTAATATGAATAAGATTCTTTCGCGCCATATAACAGAGTCTGGTTTCATCTTTGATCCGAAGTACAATCCACGCACAGTTGGGAGCCTTGTTTCCTGTTTACTCGAGGGCACAAACCACGACACTCTGAACTCAAATAATTATGCTCAAGTTCTTCAGTGTTAGTCGGAGCAGCCGAGCGCATTCAAGCGTTATGTCCCGATGCGTTAGGCCGTTCCCCGTCGTGGGTTTGACTCCCCCCCCCCCCCCTTGGGCATGGATGTTTGTGTCGTCTTTAGTATAAGGTATTTAATAATTAGTTTGTATCTTGAGGGATTGATGACCCCGCAGTTAAGTCCCTTAAGCTTAACAAACATTTGAATTTGAAGTGTTTCTACTGGTATTATGAATTGATTATTAATATTCGTGCCACAGTAATTGTACACTTCGAAATTTTATATTCCACACTCGAACTGTGAAAATTTTTATTATTGTGGTGTGGAATGTGCGTACTGGGTTGTAGTAACTCTTATTAATGAGACTTGTATGTTGTACGTAACCGGTAACAATTGGGCAGTGATGATTCATTAATGTGTCGCCTACATTCTCTGTAGTAGTCTAGTTTTGTTCCATAAAATTTCAGCTAGTCGTTACCGAGAGCGCCAGTCAACGAGAACTTCAAGAGGCAACGAACTACGACCCGGCAACGTAACCCCCGCTCCCCCCTTCCCCAACGCAAAAATAGGGGAAGCTGCGATGGGACCGTTTCTAATGGAGAGGTGATGTTTCGTGAACGATTTGGCGCGCGCTCCCCTCATACGTCACTGTTGCTACCTTTGCAATCACTACGTTTACATGCAACACATCTTCTGCAATCAGTTCCTGATTTAGTCAGCACAATCGTCAGTTTTCTGTACTTACATACAGATTCATGCTCAACCTAATATTTATACCTGCATTTTACGGTACAAAATTACACTTTGTCCATGTGTGCAAACAATTCTTGACGCGAAAACACAATCTGAGAAGCCAAGAACGCTTCAAAAACGGTAGCGTTTACTTGGGCACGAAAATCGATTGTGGAATTGGAACACCTCTTTACAGAAGTGGATTTCCGGAATCGATTTTAGTTTACGTGTCCAAAATGTTCAAATGTTTGTAGAGCTTATGGGACTTAACTATGGGGTCATCAGTCCCTAAACTTAAAAACTACATATGAACTAACTAATATTAAGGACGGCACAAATATCCATGCCTGAGGGGGGATTCGAACCCCCGACCGTAGTGGCCGTGCAGACAGTGACAGGCGCGCCGCAGTCCCCTCGGCCACCGCGGCCGGCTTTACGTGACCAACCGAAATAGGATTTGGGAATTCTGTTTACGAAATCCGGTTTTGGGAACCCATGTAAACGCGGCGGATTTGAAAGAGTATGTTCCAGTCAACTTTGTCAAAAGCATGTCGTTGGAATACGGGTATGTATGAGTTGCAGACGCAGGCGCCTAACCACGCCGGCACCAGCTGTCTGGCAGCGGCAGCGCTGGGCGGGTGGCGCGGCCGCGGACTCGCGAAGGCCGCCCGGCTGCGGCTCGGCAGGTTGCTGCCCCGCGGCGCCGGCCGTTGCACCGCGCTCACTAAAACACACACACACACACACACACACACACAGCAATTACGCGCGGCGGTCACCCCTCCCGCCCCCTCCTCCTCCTCCGCCTCCTCCGCCGCCGCCGCCTCCCCCGCCCACGCAGGCACCCACCTGGACGCGGCGCGACCAATGGCGGCGGGCGGTCACCCACGGGGGCGGTCTGCGCCTCGCCGATTGGCGGGGCTCGGCGGCGTCTATTTTTTCGGCCGCCTGTTGGCGGTGTCGCGGTCGCCGGCGTGACACGTTTTATTGCGCCTGACACGGCCCCCCTGCCTGCCGCCGCCACGCCGGATGGCCGCCACTACACGGCCTTAAATCACCGTTCCGAGCGCACGGACTTCCCACTCGGACGTCTCTTTCCTGAAACTTTTATTGCAGACCTCACCCACCACTGTGCTACCTGTCGCAGCTACTGACTACGTTCCACTTCACTGCTCCTCTCTCTCTCTCACACACTATCTGTCACATCGCACTCTGAGAGTGCCTGTACTCTTACTTCTCGTATCGTGCATAAACTGCACATCACTATTTTTTTTTCTTTTTTGATGGTGTTGCACGAGTCCCCTACCAGTCTGAACTTTGTACAGCCGGCCGCGGTGGCTGAGGGGAAGTCGTACAGCTCCACACACTATTGACCCGCAGTCACTTCTATTTCCGGACGAGAGCATTTTCCCACGCACGAAGACTAATGCAGTGAACTGGATCAAAGGCCTATCTATATATTATTTGTTTCAAGATCGAGAAAAGAGTGTGCTTGATTTTTCGACATTCCTCCAAGATCGCTTCACGTCTCTACTACACCATTCAAGACACCGACAATACTATGCCAATTTTTCTGGATCCTCCCCACAGATTGGGTGTGCCGGGTATGAGACGATAATTTTAGTATGAATGATCCCTCGGAAGAATGAACCTATGTAACGGATGAAAATAAATTATTCGAGCAGACGTGCCCGGAACTCGCGTGAGGGAACAGAAATTCAGCTAACATCTATCCGCATATGGTCGGTGTGCAGTCACCATTTATGTTTGTTCCGCTGGGAGGGCGGTCTTATTTATGTTCACTATCAGACGCTATTAATGCTGCACTTCATGTAAAGAAATTTTGTTTCAAGTGAAAATACTCACAAAAAATGAGATATTTTTATTTTATTTTCTTTATTCTTTTTTTTTTCATATATAGGAAGTACGTAAAACTTAAAATAAAAAAAAGTGGTTAAGGCGACAGCTGGCCCGAAGAAAAAATAAGAGAGAGAGAAAAAAAGGGTGGGGGGCCTGAGTCACGCCAGTCACGGTCTGCACGGCCACTACGGTCGGAGGTTTCAATCCCCCCTCGGGCATGAATATTTCTGCCGTCCTTATTGTTAGCTACTTCGTAAGTAGTTTGTAAGTTTAGGGACTGATGACCCCTTAGTTAAGTCCCATAAGCTATACAAACATTTGAACATTTTTTGAACTTTGTACATCCGGTAATAAACACTCCTTTCATTTAACCCTACAGTGCATGAATTTTTATTTTAGCGCAAAAATAGTATATGGTAGAAAATGTTTACCAATACAGGGGAAAAATATTGAAAAAATTATATAATTGAATTCTTTCGTGAGACGAGTGTCAACAGCCGTAATATATTTCATAAAATGCATTTTTAAAACCATCGGCTATTTATTAAAAACCTTATACATCTACCAGTACGGTCAATAGACCATCTTCATGGATAAAAAGGTGTTAAAACTGAATGGTAAAATGCATCAAATAAAATATATCTAGTTGGGACAAACATGAGTCAGTATAACTAAAAATATTAAAAATACAGTGGTCATCTTATATAAAACGTATCAGTCAACAAAACATAAAAGTCTGTTCTTACCTTTTATGTTGTGTTGAGTGATAGGTTTGATCTAAGATGACCACTGTATTTTTAACATTTTTAGTTATACTGACTCCTTTTTGTGTCAACTGGATGTATTTAATTTGAATCATTTTACCATTCCGTTTTAACACCTTTTTATCCATGAAGATTGTCTATTGACCGAAACTGGTATATATATATATATATAAGGTTTTTAATAAACAGCCGATGGTTTTAACTATGCATTTTATGAATTATAGAATTCATTTAACAATGGGAAAATCATTACTTAGTGTCTCTTGCTATTTGGCAACATAATAAACAGAAACTTTCTTTCAAGGAAAATATTGGTATCTAACATGTTTGCTACTCCTATGAGATTTCTGTAACATGTTAAAAAAAATTACTTGATAGACGTCGTATCAGTTTGTAATTGCAATTTAATGTTCAACTGTAACATCCGCTGGAACGCTCTTTGTTGCATTTTTCCTCTATTAATGACTGCGCTGCAATCGATGGCGGAAACGATCAACTAAATTCTTAGAACAGACTCCAATGTATACAGTATGCATGATGTTACCATCTGACAACAAGAAGTACGCTTGAAAATGTAAGTAAAATTTCCGTTGCCAAACGGATATAGCATGCATTTTAGGGTTAATTCCGTCTTTTAGTATGACGAAAGTCAGTATCGTGTTCTGCAGGAAGCCCAAACCAGTATCGACGCATAATGCAGGGAATAGCAATTAACAATGACGATAAAAAAATGTAAGGTGCTGCGTAAACATAAAAAGAAAGATTATCAAACAGCTAATTCTTCACCTCAAATATTTCCGGAACCGTTTAACATATCGTAAGTCTGTTTTCACCCATATGAATTGTAAGAAAGTCCTCACTCGACGGTGTAGTCCCTTGTCATAGCTATTTTTTTTAATTTCATTGATATCGATATCAACTTCGTTTTTCTGATAGAAATAGTGTAATTTATGCTACATCGTTGATCTTAATCCTTTCTTTTCCAGTGTTGTTCCTTGACAAAAATGAATGAAAAGCTGATTTGTACTGCATTACGTGTATCAACACTTAAAGTCGCCTTGTTGTTGATGAACAGCATGCTTGTAATACAACATTTTCCCGTTTGGTAAGGCATGTAGCCATTCTGAGGCATTAAACTATCCGACTTGGAGGTTGTGTTACGTTCCCGTCTATATGTGGCTGTGAGTGTGAGCGTGAGTGTAGTTCACGTTACTTTATTTCAGCAGTGAATTGTCTTGCCTTTGATGCTGTGGCGAAGATTATGCTGCCATTATTGATCAGACAGTGTTAAATATCAAGAGAATAACGTCCCAAGTACAATATATCTCGATACAAATGTGTGTGTTATTACTGAAATATAAATCATAAAAAACAATTGTTTCATCAAAAATTTTAAAACACATACTTTGAGGTTTGGTACACAGTATTAATACAGAAAACGAATTTTAAATTTTACAAAGCTTAATTGGTAATGTGGGAATGAAAGAGTTACAGAGACGAATTCAACGACGTTTCACACATTGAAATCCGATGAGTAGCTTCGGAAAAATTACAATATTTAGAGACCGGGACTTTGTCGACTGTTTTGAACATCAAACCAGTTGCTGTCTTTTTCCAAAGTACGTGCTTTATTAAACGAGCCACGATGGATAAGGAGGAAACAGTTTGTTCCATCGCGATGCCGTATAAAAGGGTCAGAGAGGATAAGAAGTTTGTGTTCTGTTTAGTTCACCTGTGACGAGTGCTGCCTAGTTTGTAAAAATATTGTCTTTCTGACCTATCCAGCACCCGCCACACGTGATCCAGACACAATACATGGTCGTTATCTTCTCTGACCCTTTTATAATCAAGTTACGTGCTCATGGAACGTCACCACAGTTGTGCGATTGCCTTCATGATTTCCTGTCAGAAAAAAACAGAGTACGTTGCAATGGACGGTAAGTCATCGAGTAGGATAGAGGTGATATATGGCGTTCCCCACTCCCCAGGGAAGTGTTATACGGCCTCTACTGTTCCTTATTTTTAAAACGATTTAGGAGACAATCTGACAAACTCTCTTAGACTGTTCGCGGTGATGCTATCAATTACTGCTCAGTAAATTCCCCAGACGATCAAAGGCAATTACAAATTGACTTGGATAATATGTAAGCGTGGTGCAAAAGTTGGCAGTTGACCCTTAATAATAAGAAGTGTGAAGTCATCCACATGACCATTAAAATAAATCCGTTAAACTTCTTTTTACACGATAAATCAGTTTAAATTGGAAAGAACACATATAAAATACTGTAGGGAAGGTGAACCAAAGGCAACGTTTCATTGTCAGAACACTTAGAAGATGCAACAGTTCTACTAAAGAAACTACCTGCACTGCAGTTGTGCGTCCTATTTTGGAACATTGCTGCGCATTGTGACGTCCACACCAGATGTTAAATGTTTTCTTGTCTTCTGTATTTTTTCGTCGTATTTTCAATATTACTGCACTTGATTTTCACTTCCCTACTACCATGTATTATAACTGATTTATATCTATCTCTTCTATTGTAATTATTGTATTGTACTATTGTAAGATATGTGATGTCTTGTATACGATAAATTAATAAACAACCAGGTGGGACTGACAGACGATTTAGGGAAATTTCGGAGAAGGGCACCTATTTTGTATTATCGAGTTACAGGGGGGTGAGTGTCACGGAAATGATACACGAGTTGGGTGGAAATCATTAAAGGAAAGGCGTTATTCGTGACGATGAGATCTATTTGCGAAATTTCTTTCACCAACTTTCTCTTCAGAATGCGAACGTATCTTGTTAGCACACACCTACATAGAGAGACATGATCATCATAACAAAATAAGAGAAATCAGATCGAAATGGAAAGATTTACTTATTCCTTTTTCCGGTGAGCTATTAGAGAATGGAACTCTAGAGAAATTTCATAGAAGCGGTTTGATGTGCCCTCTACCATGCACTTCACTGTCAGTTGCAGAATATCGGCAGCGTGGCGGTGCAACGTTGTTTCATCCTTTTCCGACGTGATCCATTTCCTTATTTGGATATGAAATCACGGACTTCGGTATAAGGTAGCAATTGGTCATGTAGGGCTCTTTTTACATAATTAAACAATAGTAACGTTGTCATGGTTTGTTTTGCAGTACACTTTCTCTTCCGCTTTTCTGTGGACAACACACAACCAGAATACATATTTTGTCAAAGTGTGAAGTGCCGATGAAAGACAAAGTCGTACGTGGCCAAAAAATGTAAAAACAAGCCATAAATAAATAGATAAACCCAATGATGATGTCACAGAGGTGCTGAAACATGTTTGGGTGAAAAGTAAAAAAACAGTATTTTGCATATCAGGTGCACCTCATACGCAGAATACTTGTCTTCATTGTATCCCTGCCTTGACAAAAATCACTTACTAATTGTATCGTTTCCCTCCAACATTGTTTCATATGTCAGCTGTCAAGCCATGGGTTATGATGTGTAGGTTCACAGATTTTCATATAAAAAGCAATTGTTGACAAAGATAATGCGGGCGTTTAGAGGCCGTTTTAGCCAGGAGACACATTATGAATGTCCATCTCCGTACCTAACTGGTAAGCCCTGCAGATTACCATGCCGAGAACCCAGTTTCCATTGCCGGTACTGTCAATGTTTTCTCTTTAGTGAGAGGACTCAGTCTCGTGAGGCCAATTAAGGAGATAGTTGAGCCATTAGCAGCAGTTCCATGGTCAAGAAACCCGACAAACACCGCGAGAACGGTTCACCGACTACACGCACCACCATTCCGCATCCAAAAACGCTTTTTCCCGAGGATGACATAGCCATTTGACTGACTGACCCATCTTGATACAAAAGGAGAACTTCAGCTCATTTAGCTAATCACCTAATAAAGTTTCCATTTTTCCTCTGACTCCAAATTACATCCATTCTCAGAATAGTCGCTTAAATTCATTTCCATGGTTGGTCTGCTGCACACCTTTTTATTCTTCTTTCTTCCTAGGCAAAGCCCCTAAAAGAAAAAAAAACTGCCCTGTCAAGCTTGAGCTTGTCGCTCCATCTTTTCGTTGAATAGTCTATATTTCTTAGGGTACCTGGTGATTTATTTCCTACGATTTCCATAACTTCCATTTACCCATTCTTTCTTGGTCATTTCGTCAAGCTTTCTCTTATACACACAGTCATTAATGAAGTTCAGTTTGTATTATTTTCTAAAGCCGGGACTTCTGTCAAATCCCTTGCATCCTTTCCAGCAATCATTTGCAGAAGTATTTTACTTCCGCAGTTCAAAATTCGTCTTTAGTCAGTCATATGTTTAATAATTAGTCTGACTGATGTTTTGTACATTGTTTTCAAATTGTTTCACTTAAAGTTTCTGCTAGATTGTTTGCTTTTCCTACTTACTCTCTGATCTGCTTTCCAACATTTCCATTGTTGAGCACTTCAGAACTAATAAATTTCAATGTCAAAATCTTTTCCATCTTTTTCCAATTATCATTTAACTGGTTACATAAGCATAGTATCATGTTTGATTTCTTTGAGACTATATTTATTTTTTACGGCTAGCACAACAGGCCTGTTTAAACTGTCTGCAGCATAAGTTCATCGTCAGGGTAATGTATTATTTTTATTAATTCGGCCACCATTTCTAAACTGCTGCCAGCTGTTACCTTCTTCGTCCACTCGTGCATGAGTATATTAATGGCGTGCGAATTCAAAGAGCATTCTTGCCTAAAGATACTGTTAAAAGTTAACTCTACAGCTAGTTAGTCTGGGATCGATTTTCTCTTGGACGAATTTGTTACGATACAGATCTTTAATTAATTTTATTAAACTGTAAAGACTGCCCCGATAGCAGAACAGAAACCTATAGAAATTATTCTGCATTTCAATAAGACAAAGATCATACGGTCTGTGTACTCAACTGACTTCTCAAGCACGTGTCTAACAATGAATATTTGTATCTGTACATGGCGTACTTGATCTAAAACAATACTGCCCCTCAACATGCATTATGATGCATTTATGTTTTATAAGAGTTTAACAAAGTAGATTTATTCTTCTGTAACTGACCAGGTCCTTCAGATTACCTTTGTTCTGCATCAGAATAGCGATTGTAGTTCTCCATTAAATTCAATTTTATTACGAATTGCTACATTGTTAGCTAAGTTAAATCGTCAGATGAGTATCCCACATACTTCAATAACTTCACTGCGAATCCCACGCAACTCAGAAGATCCCCGTCGCTGGTTCGAATCCCCCCTCGGGCATGGGTGTTTGTGTCGTCTTTAGTATAAGGTAGTTCATAAGTAGTTTGTAAGTTAAGGGACTGTTGACCCCCCAATTAAGTCCCTTAAGCTTACCAAACATTTGAACATTTAAACATTTGAACAACTCTGAAGACGTCATTTTTAGCAAAAATGTTCAAATGTTTGTAAATCTATCGGACTCAGCTCCCTGGTTATCAGTCCGTAGCTTACAGACTACTTAAACTAAGGTATATTAACCTACGGACAACACAAACACCCATACCCGAAGAGGGACTCGAACCCCCGACGGCGAACGGCCGTGCGCACCGCAGCACGACGCTCCAATGCGCACCGCTTATCCGGCGCGGCATTTTTAGCAGACTTCTGCTACCTGAGCATGTTGCTATCAGCAGTACACATTTTCAATAACATCCCAGAACGCTCAATAAATGTAACACACAATATAAATTTGAGTTTGAGAAGAAACTAAACGATTTATTGGTGGTCAACTCCATCCACTCCATTTATGAATTTCTTAGCAGAACCGATAGATGCGTTAAATTATTGATATACCATAACGTGAATATTGCTTACAATCAGATTTCTGTACATACCTTGTGCAGTAAGGAGATCATTGTGAATAAGTGTCACTTTATTTTAGTTTTGTGTGTCGATGTTTGACTGCAACAGTCTAAGAATTATCATATGCACCTGAGTATAACGAACATTCGGTACTTGGTTCCACGTTTTATGTCCTTTTATGTGTAAATATACTTTTTTTTTTTTTTTTTTTGACCGATTCCAGATCCACAACGGCATTTTATTGGAATCTGTGGAAGGTACACCAGCATATCTGTTCTTACTTTGTAAGTACTATGTATTTACTTTGTATTTACTATGTATTAATTTTTGACATGTTCTACATCCAAGAGGATTTCACTGAGGATCAATCAGAACGAAATGTACATCTAATCTATTCTAATCTGTGAAATAGTTGCCCCATCATTTAGTTGCATTCTGATCTCTGACATATTTCCGTTTTGTGGCTATTCCTTATCAGATATTCAACCCATGATTTCTCATTCATGTGTTTCACTTTCAGAACACTCTACTGTAAACGACCACATTAGAATGACTTGGAAATTAAAGGATTTAGATATGTCTGCCAACGATTTATCTGGAAGCTACATCCCGCAGCTAGCTACTACCGCTTGTGTTTTACTGGTAGATTTTGTAGAAGTTTTGCATCTGATGAATGTGCGATGTACAGTAACTAACATGGGAAAAATGTATTGTCATGGACGAAGGAAAATACCCCTAATCAGCTAGAGTTGACATCGACTTATGTTACAAGTATGATGTGGGCTGGGATATCATCACGATAGCTATTCAGATCTTATTTTATAGAAGGGTATACCAGTGGAAATTATTCCTTACCCATGTGACAAACTCGATTAATACCTAAGCTCCTTAGCTCGAAGTCACTGCATTCGTAGGTCAAGTGTAGCTATAGCAGGTGACTGTTCCATCAAACTTCGCTATTCAGGGGCCTGAGTTACTTGAACAACTTACATTCTGCTGAATTCTGTGTCATTCAGAAACATCCACAATGCTTTAAATCATTTCAAATGTATTTACACTGTCATACAATATACTGTTTTCCACCAGGGTACTTCCAGAGACGCAGCCCACTGAAAAGTTCTACCAAGGGATCCACACGATCTTTCTGTTGATAAGCAGCTGTAATTTTCCTTGGTCTCTTACGCTCCAAATATGTGCCTAGTGCACCTATCGATATTCTCAACAGAAATATTGATTGTAGGTCATGCCCCGAAGCTTATATTTGAAGAAGGTTACATTAAAAATAACAAGAGGTGTATGACAAAACAGTTATTTACTTACTGAAAACTTCGACCACCTGAACTCAACTTAGTACGCTACTGATTGATCGTGTTTCTACATTTTCTTGAGTTAGATTATTCTGAACTATTAAAAGCAAATTTTAAGGTGGTTCCTACTATACTATATGCTTACGAATATTGCACGTTCCATCCTTATTGCACAGGAAAAGCAGGTCTGTAGATATCCATCAATAGTTCTTTTTCTTTCATTGTTCCTTAACCTGTAATACAAATGCATGTCTCATGTCTCATCTGATCATTTCGCTGCAGTTGCTTTTCTGTTTTTTTTTTTTTTTTTTATCTTCCTCAATTTCTTCTAATTTCTTGACTCCTAGCCTGATATTTTTTTTTGCGGTGCCCTCCTTCATCTGAAGGTCTTGTAAGCCCTTCTTCATCCTAGCTACCTCCTACCAAATTATTTTGTCTTTCTTTCTGTTTTGAATGTAATATAGAGACCATCTCTTGATTCTTTCTGTAGGTCTATAGTGTCTAATGATACATGTCTTCTACTTTTCAACTGTTGCTGTAGAGCAGTGGTTATCAGACACTAGACTTACGAATTACGTAAATTAACTTACGCTAAGCACAACGCTCACACCCATGCCCGAGTGAAGACTCGAACCTCTGACGGGGAGCAGCCGGGCACTCCGCAGCTAGCCGCCTTAAGGCGCACGGCCATACCCACACGGCACTTACTATTGTTAGGTCATCACTGTATTTCGCTTCCTGGGAAGAGTTTTTTTTTTCTACCTTGGCAGTCCGTTCTCAAGGTGACTTTAATTTGTTCCACCCTGTGATATAATTACACAGGAAAGACAAAAAAAACTGGCCTACAGAATGTGAATTTTATCCATGATTGAATATCGCTACCGGTCAAAATTAAATTTTGTATGTATTTAAAACACGACCGGTTTCTAGCTTGTGCATATCATCAGGTGCTTATGCATTCAGATCTCTGTGTAGTTCTATGGTGGAGCTCAATGAAAATTTAGTTGCACACTTTCTCATACAAACTTTTTGTTTTTACATACGTTATTTTCGTTTCTGATAACGTCCCAATATTTCTGTTTCCTCAGTCTTATGTATATTTTACCATAGGCGCGTATTTTTATGCACTGAGATTTGAACTCATACCATAGACTATGTTTACATTTTAACACTGATGTTTTGGTCTAAGAAGTAAAAATAATGTTCCACACACAGTTCGGTATTCCAAAATAGAAATTACAAAGATGTAACACACAAATAAAGCTAGAAAGTATTACAAAATATGAAAATGAAGATTTATTATGATTGTGGAGCAACAATGTCGTTTAAAAAATATAGAATGGTCCCAAACAAATTGTATCATATTATTTAGCCATCTGTCAAAATAGGGTGTAAGTGCTCGTTGAGCTAATTTTTATATGATGATTTCCAGTTGATTTAGATACATTATTTTGTATTATGAAAAGTGTTTTCATACTGTTGAGTTTATTGTATATAATTTCCTGCAACCTTAAGTTAGGCAACGGTTTATATTATCATTCTTGAGGACCTATGACCCTCATTCTTTCGGGTTGTGATTCAGGATTGTATTGGTAAGAAATCTGCTACTGGCTGTATAGCTACATAATAAGAACATCTAACACACTGCAGATATGAAAACAACTGCAATAATCTGCAACTATACATCTATAACTATACTTGGCAGATACGGTTCGCCTATGTATCATCCATAGCACACAAAAATGGGAAGATATCTATGTAACACGCCTGATTCATGTTTGTATCTCCTTCTTATTGCAAGGTGAATTACGGAATTGCCAGACCTCACCGCCGTTTACACATAAATGTAGATTTTGAGTACGGGCATATGTCATTTAGTAAGTGTAAGTTCTTTCAAATCGAGTTTGATCACTGTACGGTAGTTGCTCGCCTATCGTTTAATCTCATAAGCAGCGATGGCATACAGCGCAGAGTAAAATAAGAAACAGTAAAGTCACATATGACTCAATGAGAGCTTATGGGTTAAACTCGCTCCATTCAAGGACTGGGATATCCATCGTCGGTCGATTAGTGAAGATGTACGTGTGTCAGTCGCGCTTTCAGACGCGGTTAACGTGCATCCGAAAGCAGATTATTTCTATATCTGTAGGTATTCATATTTTTCTGTGTTTTGTGAATAATAAACGCCTTTTACTTTCGACCCACACTCGACGAACATCATCACTATAGGAAGTTTACCCTTTTGCTGAAAAAGCATTTCAGTCTCTATCAGTACATAGTAAGTAGACACAGAGGAATGAGGAAACACATGTGAGAAAACCTCTAACCATTACATGTCACTTGCTTCAGCGGTAATGGCAGGGCTTCACCAAATTTAGGTACGCGTATGTCATTCATTTTAAAGGGTATGATGGTGGAGTTTCTCTCATACCATATATTAGAGGTGGTTTTTTTTTTTTTTTTCTTTTTTTTTACATCACAAAGCACAATACTGAAACAATACCAGAACAGCTGAAGATGAATGAATGCTTACGAAATACGTTATATCAGATTTTATCCAGAGTTAATAGTAACGTAGAAAATACGTGAAGTTTTGAGAAAATTTAGTTGCAATGAGGCTTTTATTTCCTTACTTATTGTACACTATAATAGCTGTTACGTTGTATGGTTGTTAGCTCTCTCTTTATAAAGTTCTGGTGATGATTTCCTGCATTTTTCCCGTAACCGTAAAACTCAATTATAACACATACAAATAATTATTCATATATAAAACATTCTGATAATAATATCAGCTGCTGTTATTATCATTGCTATGTCTACGAATTTCTTACTGTACATAATTCCCTTTTATTTATGCTGTCAGCTCGTATACCACATCTCCCCATCATCCTCTTCTTAAATATTGAACTTTAATCCTTACAAAGAATCTTTCATTTAAATCTGTGAAAGTAGCATCTTCAGTGGAAGTGACAGTACTTCAAAGTATCACAGGAAAGTGGGGTCATATAACATGAGACTAAGTAAAGAGCTTCAGAATGGAACATACCGTACTCGGATAATTGTTTCTCAAGTGGGGAAACCGTTCGTATATAACTGTAGGTGCAGTTCCTTAATGACGTAATTTATCATTGCTTGGACACTTTGTGAGTGACGCCCACTAAGTAATCTTCAGACGATTCTCTGTTTCTTCTGTCTGTCAAATCTGAATACTTTCACACAGCACCAATTCGTCTCACATAATTACCTAACACGTAATTATTACGCCTGTACCAAGTTATTTTCATTCGTCTTCTTCATTCCAATGTGCGCATGGAACTCCAGACATTACTTTTTAACGCTTTATCTTTGCACACACGAAGACCTTTAAAACGATTTTCCCTAACTAACTGTATCCACTAAACATATATTCCTTTAAAACTGTCGACATCATTTTCGATCAAATGTTCAAATGTTTGTAAATCTATCGGACCAAACTGCGTGGTCATCAGTCCGTAGCTTACAAACTACTTAAACCTAGGTAAAGTAATCTAAGGACAACACACACATCCATGCCCCAGGGAGGACTCGAACCTCCACGGCGAACAACCGCGCGCTCCGCAGCGAGACGCTTTAGACCGCTCGGCTACTCCACCGTGGCGACATCAGTTTCCCACCCCATTTTTGATACATCCTAGTCTCTGTTGAAGTCACTGTCGATGGAACGAATATACTACTCGTAATATATATTTGTTATGTTCTTTTACAATGTCCGTGTCAAAGACAGTTAACTGAAAGTAAAAGAACGACAAATATTATGAAATAGAACGTTTATGTCCATAAGCCAGACAATAATAATAAATGCAAGAGCGCTCGAGATATCGTCATCTCAGTGGAGAAGGAAATGCTACAAGAGAAGTGTTCTGCGTCTAGGAGAGTTTGCTGTGTAGTTACGGGCGCGTATGGTACTATAGTACATCAGTAGTGCGTATCTGGATTTTTTTATTTTTGATCAATTTGATTTTTGATCAATTGCAATTAAGAACTCAACATTAACCTCTCGTAACTTTCACTTCTAATATTATTCATTTGTGTGAGCAAATATGCATTTTTCACGTTATGGCCATAATCAAGCAGACGCACCTGTGTTTTAAAACTTGTCAAAACTCTGGAGAAATATACGTAAATATCCATGGGACCGACGGAGCTCGTTCAAGGCACCATGGAGGCCAAGCAGTATCTCGTACGCTGGACTCCACGGACACCCCTTGATGCCCTTCATGACATTTAGGTTCCCCATCGACAGACATTTTTCAGCAAGTAAATGTGCCAAATCACAAAGCAATAAACGTGACGTCAGTGCTCATCGCTCCCCTCCTCGGAATTTAAGGGAATTTTATGGAGTGTTTGTGCAAATGTGTCCACTAACTCCAGCGACGGACCACGCTGTCACTGCTTGTATGCCAAGACGCTTCGCCAAAGTTGCACATGCCGGGTATTCGGTAGGTGGTCATAATGGTTTGGCTGATCATTGCATCGGTGGGCTAATTTATGTACCATTTTTCAACTATCATCACTCAGTTTCGCGTCTGCAATTATAAAGTATGCTTCAAGACCAATGTCACATAATTTTTGAGGTGATCTTAATGAGAACTGAACAAATACTATAAATTATGTGATTTTCGATCGTTACGAGTTGGAGACTACATGCACCCTCGAATGTATACGAAGGCAAGTATGAATATTACTTACCAAAATTCTGGGCAGGCACTTTGTGAAACAGAATAATAGTGGCAGCATAGAGGCCACGTACTCAGAGTGCAATCGTGAGATGGATCAGAGACCAATCGTGACGCTGTGAGGTTGTCATGCTTCAGTGTTTCTTAACTGAGCAAGGGCAGAGTGTCTGCGAATACCAACAGGTCGTATAGTTCACTCAAGCTGAATATGCTGAGCTGTTGTTTGTGTACGAATATTACGGCAGTGGCCGTGCAGCTATGACAGAATATCAGAGACGTTTCCCTGATCCACAAAATACTGTTTCAGGGTATTCCTCATAGTTTTTTTTTTTTTTTTTTTTTTAACGTTACGTCAATCCGGACCACTGCCTAGTTTACATGTAACATCATAAGATGAGGCCATCCACCCCGGAAAGGAAAAACATTATCGTAAAGGTACAACAGAGTCACACCAACAGTTCACGATACCTTAGCCGTCATTGCAATAGTCCAGAAACGCGAGTATGCGGTACATTACATTTCGAGGTCTTGTACACATACCATGTGCAGCCTGTAAAACATCTGCATTCTGGTGACTCGATAAGAAGTCAACAACTTTGTCAATGATTAGCTGTACTCAGAAACGCACAGCAAAGATGTGGGTACACTTACACAATAGTATTATGAACACCCGACATTGGAAAACCCACATGACACTGGGGAAACAAGATTTCAAGTTAGTGTGTCAATTAACTTCCGGAGGTGTTTACCTGGTTATAGGGCCTGTATTCCTGCCCAGTAGCATGGCAGCCGCAGCATACGCACATTGGTAGATGGGAAACTTATTTTCACTCATAAAAGACGTGACATCAGAGAATGGATGGAACTACTTGCAACATGATTCATCGCCGATTCACTGTACGAGATAGGTATCCCAATATCTGATTAACAAATTTCTTCAACGGTTGTTTGGCCGTGGCGTATCACATAACCCAATTAGATTTCTATTTATGCGGCAGGTTAAATGGAATGTGTGCGCCACGAATATGCACATACGCGAACTTGTCGCTCGCATTACCGACGCTATTGCCCGCTTTAAAATCCGCTGAGATGATATTCGATGTGCAACACAACACCCCTCCATATGTTGACAAGTACATTGGGATGGGTGGGTAACTTTCTGAACACTTCTTGTGGAATGGATCAGTCAACTGTGCACCACACCGTCTACACAAAGTTTCAGCAAGTAATACACTTATAATGAATGTGTGTAGTTTTCAACAATCTCCGGCGATAATCAGACACACGTACATAGGGATTTTTCACGTTAGACTCACAAATTATGTGACATTTCTCCACAGTCGCCCTGTATAATGTTCAAGGGGAAAAGTTATTAGCAACAGTCTCGTGAAATTATGAATGGTGTTACTCCATATTTTTACATAATATACTAATATACTCAGACGAGCATTCTCTGTGTATGTTTCAAATTTATACGGTGTTCAAATATTTCTGTAGTATATAATGATGTTTTGTTTGCATACATGTCCTAAACGTTATGAACAATTAAGTTCGAAGGAGGGAGAGGCGATGAATATGTTTATGCAATTCCCAAACATATGTACGTATTATAAACGTGAAAGTTTGTATCTATCATTGTTCCTCTTTCACGCTTAAGCGTCCTTAAGATTTGGAGGAAATATGCAGTGGTATTACCTTATCGCCTGAATTAACACAGATGCCGTCTCTAATGACCACGCTGTCTACAGGACGTTAAACTCCAAGCTTCCTTCCTTCCTAACACAGATGCTGCATTTCGTAAGTTGCTGTAACTTACAATATTCGACGAAGTTTACAAGTGGTGATAACGAAAGTTTGGAGACAGGTAATTTTTCATAGATTACGGGAGGGGGGAGGTATAGATGAACTGAGGAAGGAGATGGGAGATAGGCCGAGAAAAGTGGAGGAGGAGATCGACAGAAAGGGAGAAGGGAGGAAGAGATCGGAAGAGAGAGGAGGTAGGAGGTGTTGGACAGGTTTAAGTAGAAGATGAACAGAGAGGGTAGGAGGAGGCATTGCAAATGGGGAGAGTGCTGGAGAAGACAGAGGCGGGGGGGGGGGGGGGGGTAGCCCGTGAAAAAATATAGGAAAAGAGAATATGGACAAATTGAAAATTGCAATAAATACCCAACGTATCATCATTTGTATCAGTAGAACGATGGAGAATTACAGGCTGGTGGGGTTCTGATATATGGAGAAGGAGGGGACAGTTAGACAGAGGATAAGGAGGAAGTTGACATGGAGTCCCAGTCGTGAAATTCTTTACTCTCTTTTGTGGCAGATTCTGCAATACATTACACGGTCGCGTAAACATGTTTACTGGGAAATAAACGAGCGAGTAGCGAGTAACATTAGCTCTTTAAGCTTGTACTATCGTCTCGGAATCATAGTTTCTTTTCTATGTCACGTTGTTTGCCAGCAGCAAGTGGTTTTAAAAGGTGAAGTCGCATACGCTTGAATGGGAAAATTTGTGACAACAACTTGCAGTAGTCTATATGTTTAAATGTGACTGTACATCAAATAGTCTATGAGGGAAACAAAAGGGAGTTTAAATTTCTTCATCGTAGGATATAAAAAAATAGGATTCGCTGATGATACTGTTATTCCGTGTGAAAGTAAAAGTGAGGAAGAACTACAGGAGTTTTCGAAATGAATGAAGTGTCATCTCGAAAGATAACAATGACTAGGAGAATAAATTAACTGCAAATTTTGAAGCTACGAACCGGATAAACTGAAATATTTCTGCCGATCAAGTTTGCCTGAATATAAACTAAGAAACAACGTCAAGTAACTACATAGTATATGTTGGTATTTTCTATGACTTATGTATGTCATCTGACTCTATCAATTAGAATATTCACCTAGGTTAATCGAGTTTGTGGTAAGAATGGTGCAGCCGACCAGTGGATAGTGTACGAAAGGTTCTAATTTGAAAGAGTTAAATATTATTTTATTCCTCACGTCCAGTCATCCTACTCCTATGACATGATTCCATTGGTAAGAAAAAAGTAATGTGGAAAGGTTAAAAAAACCTGCCGTATTAATGAGAATTTAAACTGAAAATAAAACACATCTTGGAACTCATAAAAACAACTTATTTAAGTCACATTACCAGTTCACATCATTGTAAATCTGGGTCAACAATTTCAAACGGAGTAACCTTATGTGGTGATTCATTTTTAGAAATACATTCATCTTTCTTATGAAAGAAAAAATAGGTTGCTCAATCATGATTATCCGTTGGACATTTGTTTACGCGTTTCGCAGTAGGGCCTATCCATATTGATTTCTCTTGTAGTTTGTTATAAACAGAAAGGTAAAAATAACACACATAATTACAATAAGTTATCGCCTCGCGGAATGACCGCGTCTAAGGCGCCATGCTACGGACTGGGCTGACGTTCCTACCGGAAGTTCAAGTCCTTCCTCGGGCATGGCTGTGAGTATTGTCCTTAGTGTAAGTTAGAGCAAAGGGACTGATGACCATAGCAATTTGGTCCAATAGGTTTACAAAAATTTGAACATTTTTACAATATCAGAAGAAAAAATTACATGTATTGCTTGACAGTAAGGTTCTGTTTAGGACAAAAGATTTGTACAGTGCAGCTATCAAAAATTTTAATTACGTAACCAATGATAACATCAAAGTTAATTTTAAAACAAACTTAAAATATTCTCCTTGAACTCCTAGTTCATAGAAATATTTGTATCTTTGTAATGTGTCAAAGGTGATGAATGGAAATTACGAACTCTCACTTGAAAAAACAATAATTGATAATGGTCTGCATGCAGCCATATTCACTTACGAACGTGTAAAACGAAGTCACGTGGTCCTCAAATATGATTCACCTGCATGATAGAAAATTCTAAGTGAAAATTTGTGAAACCCCCTGGCAGTTGGAGGTCAGGCCAGGACACAAGTATCCTACTAACTTGTTATTATTATTGGACCCGTCTCCCCAAGAATGGAAGACGTTAATGACATAAGTTTATCATATTTTCTATAGGCTCTTCTAGTGCTTCTGATAAGCTTTAAATTTTCCCAAGAAGACTATTTATCTTGTACCGGACACTTTAATGGGAATAGTTTGTATTTTGATTGTTTTGATGTAACTTCCCATTTGTCTACTTCCTATCTGAAGACGTCAGTTGATCTTATACTTCTATTCGATTTCTTCTCGAAAAAAAAAAAAATGCTCGAATGTTTGTTAATCTATCGGACCACACTGCATAGTCATTAGTCCGTAGCTTACAAACTACTTAAACTAAGATAAAATAACCTAAGGACAACACACACACACACACACACACACACACACACACACCACACACACACACACATGCTCTAGGGACGATTCGGACCTTCGAAGGCGGGCAGCGAGGCGTCTTAGACCGCTCGGCTACTTTCTTCTAACCAAGTTGTAGAATTCTTAAGTGAGACTAGGCAATTTGTGCTTTTGTCAATCGATTTAGTGGTTGTCTGTTGAGATGAACAGAGAATTTCATTTTCTTTTTCCTAACGCCAGTTTCAATGTTCGTGTTATGGGGGTGTTGTTGGCAAAGCTACGTAGGTACACTGTAACAGAAAGATGCCACAACATTAGGAACACTTGTGAAATATTACGGCCCACTGGGATTGCCACGCGGTCGGGGCCGTTATGTCACGGATTGCGCGGCCGCTCCCACCGGAGATTCTAATCCTTCCTCCGGCACGAGTGGGTGTTTTCTCCTTAGTTTAAGTATTTTTGTAAGTCTAGGGACTGATAACCACTGCTTTTTGGTTCTTTGGTTTACAAATATTTGAACATTTTCTCTTTTATTTTCTGACTAGCAAACCTGGTAATGTTTGCAACTTTTAAATATTTTTAGAAATCGGTTATGTGTATAAGAATAATATCGGAGTTTTCCGTCTTCGGGCATCTGTCTTTGAGGATGATGCCTATCTAATCATGTAGAGAGTCACACTCCACAAACGTCTCTTGAAGCACATGTAGAACTGATGAATATGATGTCAATATTATTCGACGTCATGTCTTGATCGTTATTAAAATAAAAATAACGAAACCCCACCGAATTATGAAACAAAGAATTTCGAAAGTCACAGTACACGTAGCTTTTCCGTAAAGAATTCATTGCTCTATTTCGCGGATTTTTGCACGCCACGCGCACTGCAACGCACCTTAATGAATTATACACCTAAATCTTTCTCATTAATCACACCGTACGTTGGTGAAAACCGTAGTTTTTTAGTTTATTGAGGACAGACTGACGTGGCGAGAGAACTTCGTGTTATATGTTCAAACATTTGTTACGCTTAAGGGATTTAACTGCGGGATCATCAGTCCCTAAACTTACAAACAACTTATGAACTATCTTACACTAGAAACAGCACAAACAGCTATGCCCGAAGGGGGATTCGAACCCCCGACCTTAGTGGCCGAGCAGACTGTGACTGGCGCGCCGCAGAGCTCTCGGCCACTGCGGCCAGCTTCGTTTTATAATATGTGTAGATAGATTTCCACACGTTCGCGTTTTATGTTGTGAGTCAATGTTTCGCTTGCTTAGAGTGTTATTGGTTTTATGTCTGTGTTTTAGCTATTACTATTATTATTATTACCCTAATTCTTGATTGTATATTGCTAACAGTTGTGTGAGTATGTAGAATGATGCACCTTATACATCATCGTCTACAACTGCACCGTCTCCCCGTAAACACACTGGGCGGTCAGTCCCCCTGACCTAACGATGTGTGCTATAACGCCGACACCAGTGAGCTCAAGCGTACGACTAGACCCATCCTGACAGCCTTTTTGCACCAGTACCTCGCCTTCTCCCATTCAAACAACACAGAAATTCAACTGCATAGCTAGTGGAACTAGCACTACTGGAAGAAAAGATGTGAAAACACGGCAAGGGGGATTGTCTCCGTAAGGAATTTTTCATTCTAGATCGTAATTTAATTTTGACAAAAATGTATTTTATGTATGAAAGTTCTTTTACCTTAGGCTTTTCTCTCTTTTCTTATTTATTTTTTTTCCCCTACGCACTTCCGAGCGATGCATCGTCAATCCACAAATCAAAATGAGTCCTATTATTAGGTCTAATGCACGTGGTACTGATTAAGTGAAAAGAACGCCACAGGAAAGAAATAGTGGCAAAAATCTATTTCACGTCATTCTAAAACTATGTCTCTATGAAGTATTAAGGGAAATCACTAACCATTTTTCAGTTTTATAAAATGTTTGTCAGCACGGTGAAGGGCAACATGCGTTGGGTACCATCAATGATAGAATGGGCAATTCTGGATGCTATCTAATTTGGAGGAGACTGACACTTTTGTGTTTTAAGGGAGAATTCCAGCAACGAGAAGGGCATTGCTGGGCTCATTTTAGCGATGTCGTTCTTCAGAAGCACTAACATTTCCTTCCGTTTTAATTAGTGACGTCAGATTTTAGTATTTGGTGATGAATTTAGGTAATATTCTTTATGTCGTGGCTTTGATTTCATTGGAAAGATTTTGCACATAGTTTTTCCAATGTTAGGATATTATTATCGCAAGTTACCGTAACAGTTCCGTTGCATACAGTTTATCTTTCGTATGTGAGAGGAATTGTCCTGTGTTCACCACAGTGCCTCATAGTAGCATTACGTTTTCTTTTATACGAGCTGTTTATGTTGAATAAGCAAGTATGGCGCATGTTTCTTATTGATGACATTGTGAAAAGTCAGATTAACTTTTAAGGTATCTTATTCCGTGAATAGCATAATGGTTCAGGAGTCGTCGTATTTTAACATGTACTTCCCTATATTTTAGGATTTGAAAATGGAGTAAGGTAGTCCGGATATATCTCGTACGTTTGAGACTGAAAACCGGTGAATTTTCCTCGATACTCAATATTTAAAATTGGCTTGCCGCACGAAATCAACAGAAACAGTGGCGACAAGAGATGAAAGGATTTCCGTGCTAAAGTTTGCGTCAATCATTTATCCTAGAAAAGAAAATGTAGGGTAAAAAAAACCGCACTGACGTGCTTTACGACCAACATTAGGATTTCCTGTACTTTTATGATTTTTGCCAATATTTCGGAAAAATAAGAAGAATATTAGGAATATTATAAAAAATATGTAAAAATATACTACGTAATATTCAATAAAATAAAACGAAACCCATAAAATAATATATGCCCCAAAGGACAGAAATCACACATGGTTCGGGTCTGATACATTTACTTTACAGCATATGCAGTCATATGTTTCACCTTGCACGGGAATCCGTAATGGCGAATGTAAGAGGGCATGGACGATGGGGGCGCTACAGCCGGAGCTTGCCACTTGCGAAAATCAGAGATGGAGGGAAAGCGAGCGAGGGTAGCCAAGTGGTTAAGGCGAGTGCTCGCCCAAAGCAGGGGACGCGGGTTAGACTCGTATTTTCAATTGTCGCCTTTGCATAATTTCAATGCCCCAATGCAATTGATGTCAATCCTTCCTAAGCCTTCTTCCTTCCCCTCCTTAATAATTTGCTAAAGTTACTTGATATTCCAAACAACTTAAAATTTGTTTCGATATGACGCATAATAGTCCAGATAGTGCATCAGGGTCCAGTTACAGCGTCGGAGGGAGTTCTGGTCGCTTGAATGTCACGACCAAAAAACTGGGATCACTTACAGCCAGACACAGAGTGAAATTGCCGTTGCTGTTATTTTTTGCAAATTTATCTGAAACGGTAAGGTAAAACATGGGAGCAAAGTCATAGAGAATTTTCTCTAATTTTCGTCTCAGATGAATACTTAAAACTCCATTTGCAGTTAAATTTACAGCTGTCAAAAGGTCATTGCAAACGGCCCACTCCCACAAGCAGAGCACACGGCTATCGGATTTTAGAATTTTTTTGATATTTATGGTGCGTGAAGTTCAGAACTCAAATAACAGTCAGCCAAAGCCATTTGACGCAACTCCCAAAAATTCTCAAGAAAATCGACTTTGAAGTTTTGCAAGTAGACGTAAGTACCAATAATTAAATCAACCTCATCATTGTCGGTGTAGCACAGGTGGTAGCATTCTGGCTTTGCAACCATAAGTTCGGTGCTTCGGATTCCGTCGGGACAGATTACAGATTTTTTATTTCTGTTGTATTCGAATACTGACACAATTATTATATGTATTTGTAATTTTTCAATAAAATGTACTTATTTTTGTTTATTCGTAATTTTCTACATTCTATGATGGAGGATGCAAACAAATTAACTCCATTTTAAATTAGTTATATAAAACATTTTGGGTTTTCTAATTCCACGTGTTAAGTCTGTGTTTGTTTCTATGTACGTAGACAAGTGGAACACCTTGTCGTCGCCTGAAATTATGATTGAGTAGGTTAGCTGCTCGGAAAGCCATTAGTATATGTGGAAATGACTTTCCAAAACCAAAGTCATAGCTCTTCACAAAATTAATGATCAAACACAACTGTCGTCAACTAATAGTGACGCCAATACTGTAAAATGTTTAACTTGTTATGTTTTTTGATTTCAACCATCTTTATTAACAACGTTTTACAGAATACAGAAAACTAGCTTAAACCCGCGGCTCCGCTCGCGTGGTGTTTGAGTATGATAGATAATGCGCGAAAAGTCAAATCGATTTTTTAAAGAGATGTATTAAAAGAAATTTCTTTTTTACTCCTTCATTTATTTATTTATTCTTATATTTCCTTATTCGTATGCTTATCCTTACAGAGAAAGAGCTGAAGACATTGTAGCACGCATAGAGCAAAGATATGGTCTGTGGCATCACGTTTCGCTGTATATAACATCCTTGCTATAGAGTCGCAAATGTCATCGCAGGCCTTCAGTCCGAATTTTTTTATAATTTGATGACCTTCAAGCACCATATCTTCCACCCCCTTATAGCTATCGGCTTGTAACATGGAACGGGAGACTTCGGACAAAAATTACACACGGACCATTCGTTGGCGTTCTGTAGTACGTAGAATTTTATATACACCGGTAACTTTCCATCCCATTATACTCCACCCTTTTATCATTATCAAGCGTTAAGCAACAATGCAACCAATAAAACCATTTTCAAAGAGTAAATATAATTTTCAAAGAGTAATTATTGCTCGGCATTTCGCGTTATATTCTCCAGATTACTAAATATCTATCAGATCACTATAATACCGTGCCTAAAACCTTCCTCAGGTATAAATCAGTAACTGTACAAATATTTAAGTCTTTCGGATGTGATAAGCGTACACCGAACAGACATTCACATTAATACATATAGATAAATAGCTATCAGATCGCCATAAAACCGTGCCTAAAGCCTTCCCCGGGTAGACATTAGTAACTGTACAAATTTTTAGCTCTTTATGTGTTGTGGTTCAGACGTGATAAACGTACACCGTACAGACATTCACATTTATAGATACAGATTACGATTAAAAAAATAAGTGTATTTTTCGTAAAAATTACCATTAGGTATGATAATTGTGAGTATTGGAACACGACGAAAGAAAACAGAAACGTGTCACGACAGGATTCGAACCACCAACCGTAGGGGTATAAGGCCAGATCGCTACCACTGAGTTACAACAATAGATGCTGCAATTCTGTTAATTACTGGTACTTATATTTACTTGCAAAACTTCAAAACCGATTTTGTCGAGAATTTTCGAGAATTGCGACGAATGGCTTTGGCTGCTTGTTATTTGACATCTGAACTTCACATACCATTAATATCGAAAAATTCTAAAATCCGATACCCATGTGGTCTCCTTTCCAGTTTAATGACTTGTTGTGGGCCAAAATCATCGTGTAGCTCGTGTTTCCGTAGCTGCTCGGAAAGCCATTAGTATCTATGGAAATGACTTTCCAAAACCAGCGTCGTAGCTCTTCACAAAATTAATGATCAAAGACAACCGTCGTCAACTAATAGTGACGCCAATACTGTAAAAAAATTGTTATGTTTTTTATTTAAACCATCTTTATTAACAATCTTTTACAGAATACAGAAAATTACGACTAAAAAAGTAGGTGCATTTGTCGTAAAAATTACCATTAGATACGAAAATGGCCAGTACTGGAACACAACCCAAAAAGAAAAGGAGCACGACAGGATTTGAACCACCAACCCTAGGGGCAGCATTTGTTACTGGTACTTACATTTACTTGCAAAACTTCAAAGACGATTTGTCGAGAATTTTCGAGCATTCGACGATTGGCTTTGGCTGATTGTTATTTGACTTCTGAATTTCACATACCATTAAAATCAAAAATATTCTAATATCCGATACCCATGTGGTCTCCTTTTCAGTTTAATGGCATGTGGGCATGTGGACCAAAAATCATCGTTTAGGACGTGTTTCCGTGTCTAAATGACAGCGGTGGTTGAGAAACAAAGGAGCTGGTTTAGTCTGACAGCATGGAGGGGCCCAGAATGGCGGGTGCGTGTAGTGAATGACAGACGTGGCAGGATCGTGTTGTACACCGCGAGGTGGCGCTGCCGGCAGTCGGTTAATTACAGCCCGGGGACCCCGACAGGGGGCGAGCCGAGCCGCGCGTGGCTCCCCCCCCCCTCCCCTGTCCTTCCGTGATAACCGCCCCTCCATCCCTCCCGGCCTCGTTCCATTTGCTATAGACACCAGTCTAGTCGCTCTGCGCCCCTCCCCCTCCCCCTCCCGACGTTTCACCTTTGCCCCTTTCGGCTCCCACCACCTCGTCATCCTCATTTTTTGCATATGATTTATTTCGTTTTCGACCAACAAAGCACGGCGATGCCATCTAGCGATAAGAGATCTAATTAACGACGCCCTCGCAAGACACAGAGAGTGAGAGTTCTTCCACGACCTTCCCAAGCTCTTTTTTTTCTCTCTCTCTATCTCTTTTTACTTTGATTCTTCTATTTGTTACGGATCCCTACCGTTCCTGTTCCCGCTCTCGCGCGCTCTGCGTCTCGCCTTCATCCCGCAGGAAATTAAATCAACCGGCCGGCTGTCACGCAGCCCGTGCGTGCTAACCTCAACAGATGCTCGGCCGACTCCCTCGCCGGTCCTCCTCGTTGTAAAATAAAGCCCCGGCACGGTTCGTGTTTTCGTTCGCGCACCCCCTCCTCGTTCCCTGTCCGCGATCGTTCGTCAGGCGAGTGACAGTAGCCAAGCGGAGCAGCGATTAATCGACCGCTTCACGGCACGAGGCTCCGAAGCCTGCCTAGGACGTACTCCACCTGGTGGCAAGAAATATGAGGCGAGCGCAGTACTCTCAGACATCCAAAAAGAATGTAACGCCTCCGATGGAGGCTGACGCTGGCAGGTATGTACACCAAAGAAATATCAGTTTAACTTGTCATGGTCGTGAAATATTAGCGCAAATAATTTACAGAAGAATAGAGAGACTGCTGGAAGTAATAATTCTAACATCACTCTAGGTTTGAGGCAATACTAGCTCTACAACTATCTTAAATGTACAAACACGAAAGAGAAACCTACTTTAACAAGACAATATTTTGCCGTTGCACTGAGGTAACAAAAGAGACATGCACAGATACCGACTGCGATAGATGGCGCACACAAACCATGAAAGGGAGGTAATTTGTCAAAACTGTTATTTGAACCTGTAACGCACTGAATTGCGGTAACGCTGAGAGACACGTGACAAAGTCACAGGATCTGTCACGTCATTCCTCAGACAAAGGAAAAGTGATTTGTAAAAAAATACGTAAAATTTAATTACAAATTCTGAATCCAGATGAAATCCCAAGTTCATTGATTACTCACTCAGACCGGTTAATTAGTTAATTAATAATTATTAAAATTTAATCGCGCGATTATAGTCATAAAACTTATTTTCCCAGGCTCACAGACACTGCCGACGTATTGTGTGTTATAAGAGGACTACTGAATGGAAATCTCAAATCCTGAGTTTACGCTATATAGGTTGGCAGCAACTTATACAGCCATCTTTGTTTCGGTGAAGTAAGATTTTCTTTGGCGGCCGGTAGGTAGTGGTTTTGCCTCTGCGTAAGAAGGAGTAGCAGTCTGGAGTCGGTCGCGGAAGGATCGCGTCTGGTAGCCAAGCGAGAGGATCGGGTGGTAGATGGAGAAATTGAAGCTGACACCTGATGAGGTTTGGAATCTATCAGTGCGAGATAAGTGTTAATACATTTGTTTACTTCTTTAATGAATTTTTGGGTTTGTTTTTCTTTTATTATTAATATAGATTTCCACTCATTGAGACTCCATTTAATTAATTTATAACAATGATTTTTGAGCGCGATTAGTGTAAAGAAAAAGGGGTTGAAAGTATAATAAACTAATCATTCATATATCGACGTTGTCAATTCTAATATCGCTACCTGGGATAGGGCTTCCTTGAGTTTCGGAACATCCTCAATGCACACTTCGCAATAATACGCACATTCTTCGTTTCTGTGGTTTGTGATAGTTGAGGTGAATTTATTACTTATTATTCTTAATATTTTACATAAGGTGAATTTCATTAGTTTCATTGATTATTTCTCTTAATTTCTTTTGGAAAGTAAAGGTGGGATCAAGTTTAGTATTACATGGATTTATAGCTTAGTGATAGTTGAGTGCATTGTAGAAATTCAGTCTCATGAACTAATTGAAGTGAAGAATGTGAAGTACTGCGAAGCGAGCTATCACTTTCCAGAATTGAATATTTGCTTCATTTATTTCATTGTTAATTGAGAACTGAGCTGGATTTAATACAGAACATTGTGTATAGGTATTTTGCTTTTATATAACTTTTGTTAGTAAGACAGTCAGATAGCTTTAAATTAAATAATTCTTTGCCAATATACAAAGTAACTAAATCAATAAGTGGCCACCCGTTGCTATTATTGCCAAACCTCTTAACGTAGACACATCACCCAGCCGCCCGTTTGCACTGTATAGAGGAGCTTCGGTTGGAGGGAGAAGCATAATTTTGGCACTGCACATTTAATTATTATAGAAAATCACCAAGATGGTGTAATCTTGTTTAGTTTCCCTTCCTCCGTTATTTCAAACCGTCCCTGTAACACGCGGTGGCGAAAGGAGACGAATTTTCGCGTTCTGCGAATCCGCACCAGTTCAGGTCAACCAACATGACGATGGGAACTCCGCGGTCTCAAGATAGGTAACGTGATTCCTCCTCCCACTGTTAGGTTGGCTACAGGGACCTTTTCGCCAACCGCACATGAATGTATTGGTCAGTTCTTTAAATAGCTTGGAGCAGCTCTAGAGCCCACTTTGTTGCAGTTCCTGGAGGTATCGGCATCCGGAGATCAGCGTGCAGCAGTTACCTTAGTTTAGTGACACATGCTTCCCATTACCTTGGGAGCAAGCAGCCTGTCCTAGACTTCCGCGCTGAAATCGACAGGATCACCGATACGACATACTTCGCATCTCCCGTGGTCGCGATAGCCTTTGTTTCTGCTTTTGCACCGTCAATTCGGGAGCTGCTACTCGGGTACATAGCATGTTCGATGCCTAGGTCCGACCCCTGTTATTGTGATCGTACGCCAATTCATGACGTTTCTTACCTTTCGTCTTAAACTCTCTCTGAGGGCTGGTTCTTATTTATATTTTTACTCTTGTACTCATTTTCGGACTAATTTATGACGGCATTTGTGTGCATTATAGCATTGTACAAAAGTAAAACAGTAAAGGATAATTTTGAAAAAAAAAAAAAAAAAAAAAAAAAAAAAAAGGATATACGATACTGAAATGTAGTGTTACAGAAGCAGACTGAAATTTAGGTGGACAACATCGACATACACGGCCGAAAGTGATTAATAAGTTTACGGCAGAACTTAAAGGAGAAGCGTTGATAGGACACATAGTAACTGAGTATCAAGAAATTGATTATTTCCTTATATCGGAGATTGTAAGGGTACCCGCTTTCCAAGGCGGGGAGGCGGACAGGCCCCGGTACGAATTAGTCCTACGTATTAACGCAGGAGGGGGTCGGAGTGCCGGCCAGCCTGGATGTCGTTTTAGGCGGTTTTCCACTTCCCCCTAGGTGAATACCGGGCTGGTCCCCAAAGCTCACATCAGTTAAACGATTCACAAACATTTCGTAACATTTTACACTTTCAGACCTATAGCACTACACGCAGACATTTGGTGAACACATTGGGGTTGCGGCAGGAAGGGCATCCTGCCACCCCGTAAATATTAACAGGCAAAATCCGGATTTAACAAAGCCGACCCTGTATGCGCGGAAACATGGCCAAAGAGAAAGAAAAGAGAAAGAGTAAAGGGTAAGGACTGTACAGGGAGACTAAGACTACACTGCTACAAACTGCTTCTAGCAGAGGCTAAACAGCGACCTAGAAGCTTGTGCACTGAAGAACACAAACAACAAAATGAACAAAAATGAAAAAAATGTACAGTAACAATATCCTATAAACACAGACGAAACTGTGTGTACTACTTTTGAAGACCTGCATTCCAATCTTCTGACTGAGCCCTAACTGATAAAGTTACGAAGGTTGTTGAAAGATTCTTTTCCGTATTTTGGTAGTGGTCCGTTAGATAATAATAAAGTACTTTGGATTTCATAGGTTCTTTAAGCTACCTTTGTTTTTGGCAAAAGACCTTCCCAACAATGAAAAAGTCTATACCATGCAATCATCATAACACAGAGAGATTCAGTTTTTCATTGAAGGCTTTTACAAGCGCAAAGTCAATAATTTGGTTGTCGTTGCTGTGCCATCCTACTGTTGTATTCAGTGAACCAAAATATCAGGTGTATACAACCAAATTATTTTTCAGCCGAACAATCCACACACAAACTCGCCATTAACACACAGTACTACCTGAAAACGGGACTGAATGCAAATTATTGCTGATCAAGTGTCGGCCTATCTTCTCTTTATACTGACTATGCTGCGGAGCCTGCTATCTTCCAAACCAACATCAGACCTGTTGACAGGGCTGCACGCATTACTTACTGCACACTATTGAATTTCAGCGGTTCCGCAGGAGTTTCCCGAGCTTAATCCTATTGAAAAAAAATCTACGATTACTTGGAACTACACCTAAAACTTAACAATCAATAATTCCGAAATTTGAAATCTCCGTGGTAATTAATAGGTTGTTTTTGCAGGTTGTATCATACCTGAAGAACCTAGAGTCTCTTCCCAACGAACTAACAAATATTCAACTTGGTTCTCGAGAAAGTGCCTTGCAAGCCAAAATGTTCAAATGCTTGTAAACCTAACGGATCAAACTGCAGAGGTCTTCTGTCCCTAGATTTACAAAGTACTTAAAGTAACTTAAAGCAGATTATAATAAGGACTACACACACACAGCCATGCATGAAGAAGGACTCGATACTCCGACGGCAGTGCCTGCGCAATCCGTCTTCATAGAACAAGTGATGTCTTACGATTTATGTCTCCATTGATTTTCCATATGAACATAGTTATATTGAAATATGGTAACCCAGCTATTTTACTATTTTGCCGCGGTGGAGTAGCCGAGCGGTCTAAAGCGTCTCGCTGCGTAGTGCGCGGTTGCTCGCCGTGGAGGTTCGAGTCCTCCCTGAGGCATGGGTGTGTGTGCTGTCCTTAGGTTAGTTTACCTAGGTTTAAGTAGTTTGTAAGGTACGGACTAATGACCACGCAGTTTGGTCCGATAGATTTACAAACATTTGAACATTACTATTTTACCTTTCCAATTTCAAAGAACACAATTCCCAATTATTGCTGCATTTGCAATTATTGTTAATAAGTCTCAAAGACAGAGATTTGAAAAGTTGGGATTTGTTATCACACATGTTCAGCTATATGTTGCAGCACACAAAGTTCAACGCGTCTAATTTATCGGTCTGTATGTTGGTTGTTGGGTGTTATGGGTGACCATCGATGCTATTTTAGAATATTTGCACCCGTGAATAATATGTGACAATATTACCAATATTTGACTCTACTTACAATATTCACATCCTTTAATTTTCTGCCATATATTTGTAGGTAGCATCCATTTTTTCCGCCCGGAAAAATATTTTCCTTATTGGAAATCCCGCCATTCAGACGCATGAAATGGTCATGGTTGAGCTGCGATATACAATTTCATTCTGAGATATAATACCAAGGCAATTTAACCCGGCTATAGAAAATGTAAGCCATTGCACTGTAGTGTTGTCAAGTATGTACTAATTCCAGCTGACGTCTGTTAACTTCGAATCATTAACAATGACTTCGCGACTAAGTTTGAAGAAGCTGTTGTCACGAAAGATATTTCATAATTCATAATATGTTGTTTCGGAAAATCAACGGAGACACTTGAAATGTATTATTTAAAACAAAAGCTTGTTCAACGCATTAACTGAAATTATTGTAATGAATCTGAATATATTAGAACTTCGTTCATAAACTGAAAAGTTTAATTATATTTAAAAACTTTATTTAAAAAATAATAATTGAACATTAAGACGAATTAAAAAAAATGGTGGCAGTGGGAATAGAACCGGGACCTCCAAGCACTAACTGACTAAGTGAATGTTCCTATACCAATATGCCACCTACAACGGGTTATAATATAGTGGCAAAACTTATGGAGAATTTGAAATATCATCCGAAATCTTCTTTTTCCTCTCCTAACAGCTTCGTGCACACATAATTTTTATATTCGCAATATCTATGAGAAACCACCTTTCAAAATATGTACGTTTCATAGGCCTTCTTGTACGATCAAGATTAAAAATCTGTATCCTCAGTTTAGTGTTAGCGTATTTATATAATGATTGATGGGCCCACAAAAGAGCCCTAAGGTACATCAGGTTACGATGCTTCGAATTTTGTGTAGAGTCGCTGGCTTCGCCAGAGATAACTGAGTTTCCCGCGTGGACAGCCCTTATTTCCCCAGATGGCCCTTTTTCTCCCGTTTCCTATTGCAGGAGAGCAATTAACATGCAGCCGGCGCCAAGATGGCGTGCTAATTGCGAGACGTCCGAGGCGCGGGGGGCGGGCGAGCACGCCGCCTATCGACCGGGCTGCGAGTATCGACTGTGACACGTGGCGCTCCTAAAGCTGGCCGCGTCTTACGGCGGACGTCGCCTGTGACGTCACCACTGAGCGGCGCGGCGCTCTCCAATACACGCCAGCGTGTGCGCGCGTTTCTCGCGGTTGGTAAATTTTGTTTCAAATTCCTCATAGTTACAGATTACATGACTATTTAATGTTAATGAATGTGAAACTTCCTGGCAGATTAAAATTGTATGCTGGAAACAGGACTTGAACCTGGAACCTTTGCCTTTCGCGGGCAAGCGCTCTACCGACTGAGCTACCCAGACCGACTCACGATGCCGCTGTAATGCTGCTTTCGTATGAAAATGGGTGTTGCGTATTAAAATTAAGTTTGGGGACCGCAAATGAAATTTTACCAGGTAGTGAAATATTTTAAGAGATTACTAAACAATTTTGACAAGGAAGGGACAATTTAAACAAAATTATTGGATTCCGTCATTAAATGGTAGCGATCGTAATTTCGGTAGCAAATACAACACCAGAAAGCAACATTACAGAAGAAGTCGGAGGAATCTAAATTTTACCTTATTGAGAGTTGGTACAAACATTTCGGTCATGTTCTGTAGTAATTCTAGCTGAGATGACTGGAATATTACTTCGATAAATTGATGCTGGGATTGTGCGTTTCGGTTACTATTGTTCTATGACCGTGTGGAAAATTAATCATGATAGTCGCCAAAAATTGCAAAATTATCGGACTTCATAAACATTACGAAGATTTTTCTGCAGGCATTAAAATGTAATAAACCATTCATAGACACGAAATAAATAAAAGTTACACAGAGAATGTTCTAATACAATCGTGAAACAAATCGCAACAATACCCGAGCATCACTTTATGAAGCACTGGATCTGCTGAAAATAAATAACTTTAAAATTAGTGAGAATGGGGAAGGGATTGTAAGTAAGTAAGATATTTCAAATTAACTATTCGGGTTTATTGAAATTAATAAAAAGGAAGCTCACACTTACAATAATTAGACAAAGTCCTGGAATACGTCCTAACACCTCAAGGAGAAGAAAGTAAGTGACGAACAGTTCCGCTCTCTCCCTTCAGCTTGTTGCAAAAAAGTTGAACGTGACAAATGTCATATGTTTATCGATACGCTGTCAGAGAGAGAGCAGAAGTCAGCGACAAGCATCGCACAAGTTATAAAAAAATCATTAATGTATTACTACACCGCCTCACAACTTTACTCCCGCTAGTACCTCGCATCCTACTTTCCAAACTTCCCAGAAGCTCTCCTGCGAAACATGCAAGACCAGCATTCCTGGAAGAAAGGATATGGTGGAGACATGGCTTAGCCACAGCCTAAGGCATGTTTCGCAGGAGAGCTTCTGTGAAGTTTGGAAAGTAGGAGACGAGGTACTGGCGGAAGTAGAGTTGTGAGTTGTGTCGGGATAGCTCAGTCGGTAGAGCGCACGCGCGCGAAAGGCAAAGGTCCCAGGTTCGGGTCCCGGTTCCGGCACAGAATTTTAATCTGCCAGGAAGTTTCATATCAGCGCACACTCCGCTGTATAGTGAAAAGTTTCATTGTTAATGAATGTATTCCAGATTACACCGAAATCTGTGCCACTGCCCACGCACAACACCGTGAAGGAAGCATCCGTTTGCCGGCAGCGGTGGCCGACCGGACTGAGGCGCTCCAGTCACGGTCTGCACGGCCACTACGGTCGGGGGTTCGAATCCCCACTCGGGCATGGATATTTGTGCCGTTCATAGTATTAGTTAGTTCATAAGTAGTATGTAAGTTTAGGGACTGATGACCCCGTAGTTACGTCCCATAAGCTATACGAACATTTGAAGCATCCGTTTCATGTGAAATTTGCAGGATGCGTTACCGCCGACGGGAGTTGCAGAAGATTAGCATTTCAATGCAAGGACGCCGGCAGTGCGATATGGAAGCGCTATGTAAAGGGGGAACGGACGTCGGCGTGGACGTACTGGAGTTGTACTTGGCCGATTTTTTACGTTAAGCTGCTTCTTTATGCACCATTCCAAGGTAGACCGGAGAGGAATAGTTGTCTATAGCGGTTTATCCTTCATAGAAATGGGTCATCGTGTCGGACGTGACCGAACAATTGTTTATGCGGATCTGTTTTAGCTAGATGCAGAAGGGCAGTGGCGGCTGCTGCTTCAGATGACTGGGGGTTCGCTTCTTTGAGAGTGCCGAATCTTGATACTGGCGTTCCCCTCCCCGCTCGGCGTCCAAAGAGACAATTTTGATAAAAGATCTTTCTTCATTTCACACTTTTGATCCAAGCTTAGAGCTGAGTAATTTGTTTCTAAGAGATACTGATCGTTGTACATTTTTCTTTGATATTTACACCAACAACATATGAATATGCACATTAACACTAAAACACAGTAAGTAACTGATTACACTGTTAAGTGACTGTAACAAAATGAATCTGTTACGTTGAAGAAACAGGCTACCTTCAGGTCACGTGACGGCGAAAGCAGCACCCTCCTCCTAACCTTACGCATGCGCAAAGGCTGCTCTCCCCCACCTCTATTCAAACAGTAAAATATTTGTTACAACGAAGAGTATAAATGTCATTTACCCTCAAAATCGCGACACATTCGCATAAACGCCCAAAGATATGTGACAAGTAACAATCAAAAATGTTGAAATGTTTGTAAATCTATCGGACTCAAATGCTCGGTTATTAGTCCGTAGCTTACAAACTACTTTAGGTAATCTTAGGACCACCCATGCCCGAGGGAGGACTCGAACCCCTGACGCCGAACGGCCGCGCGCAACCCAGCACGGCGCACCAGTGCGCACGGCTAATCCGCCGCGGCAATACAATAGTCATTGTAGTTCCCTTATATGTTAAAAAGAAGTTTGGAATTTTAAAAACTGCTTTCAGTTGGTTTTGAAAGCACTACCTTCGACGGCGCAAGGGATGCCGCTAACCACATGGCTATTTTTGCTAGGTGGAGAGTAGAGAATTATTATTCATGATCGGATCTTCTGAAGGCTTTTTCAGTTTATGCCTCTTTAATTTATAGCTAGATATTTTACCTAATATGACGTGTTTTTCATTAATCTTAAATGCACCAAAAAACAAATATTAAGGGCGTATGTTGCCTTAATGGGCGATTTACCGATGCGCAAGACGAGTTCCATTGTCTTTGCTTCTGGGCCATTCGTGTGTAACCGCCAGAGCTCGAATATCCAGGAGCTGGCGTCTCTACCAGCTCCAACGCCAATGTCGTTTTCCCTCGCCCCTTCCAGCCGCGTGAGAGCCAGCCGCGATGGTGAGCGTGCGGCGACTCTCACCGCTTGAACATCTACAGCGAGAGGTTTGAAGATGATCTAATCATAGATCGAAACCGGTTACTTGCATTAATAAATTTTGAAACTTTGCGAAATAGACTGTTAATTTTTACTTTACTTTACTTAAGTTTTACTTTACTTAATATAAAAATGGTTGATTGATATTTTTCAGAATGGAAAGACTCACAAATCGCATATAGGGAATCGTAGACTGCAGTTTAGATACCCAAAAACACCGAAAAATGTTCATTATAAGTTGTACATTAAGACTGTTAAGAATATACTGCAAAACTCTGAAACCTCATTAAACATTAAAAGTTTGTAAAATGAGATCTAAACCGTGTAGAACCATTGTGAAGAAAATATTAACACCAGTCATACTGCGTTTTATTCGGAAATGAATCCAATTAATTCGTGATTGTTACGCACGTTTAGGTAGCGAGGATATCTGGTAAACTTTCAACTATAACAAAGTTTTCTGCGTATTTATACTGACAGTAGTAAGTACTTTATCCGACAGGCAATAATAATAAAGACGAAAGTCGTAGTTCTGTTAACAGGTGCCTTAAAAATTAAACACAGAACTAAACGAAAAGGACGTCACATGTCATCTCCGCATACTTGGAGAGTAACAAGACCACACCTCTTACGCTTGAAACTGTGTGTGATTATGTACCTTTTTTTTTTTTTTTTTTTTTTTTTTCATTTTATGCCCCTGGTGGGGTGGGCTGACAGCGCATGAGGCGCTCTTCATCCGACAGTATACAAGACATGAAAAGAACACATGACAAATGGAGGACAAAATAGGAGAATACAAAAAAAAGACACGGCGTAAAATTGAAGAAAACATTATGTAAATGGGGCGAAAAAGTGAAGTTCTATATACACACAAAGGCGACGAAAGACGGTGAAACACAACACTGTAGCACAGAGATACGAAAACACAGGCGTCGTCTGCGGATGGCCGTTCGCAGTTTGGTTAAAAATTCACCAATGATAGTCACACCGTCGGAACACTGACAAGACACACCCTCGGTTATAATGAATGTGGAAGGTGAAGGAGCAAGGAGGATGGTGATAGACTTGTGCAGGGAGGAATGGAGTAGAGGAGTGGTGGGGAGGGGGGAGGGGGAGGGGAAACTAGGGGGATGGGATGTCCCAAAAAACTTTAAGGAGTGGGGTGACACCAGAGGGGGAGGGAGGGAGGGAGGAAGGAAGTAAGGATGTGGGACCCTCTAGGGGTATCAAGGAGAGAGGAGGAGGAGAAGAAGGGGCAGCATCAGACCTGGTAAGAGGGATAAATGTCTGGGCAGAGGGCATAGTCAGGGAGGGGGAGAGTGCGGAAATTGCCACAGGAATGGGTAAGGAGGGTGGACACGTGGAGAGCAGGGATGATACAGTGGTAATGGCGTGGCAATGGAGCAGGATTGGTGAGGAGACGATGGACAATGGGGTGAGGGGGATCCAGTTTTCGGTAGAGGAAACGGAGGCGAAGGTGCTCAGTGAAGCGGACAAGGCAGGGGAAGGGAATGAGATCATAGAGGAGCCACGTGGGGCATAGAAACGGATGATACGGAAACTTATATATAATCTCTTCGTTTGATATTAGACTAACGCCGTCAAGTCTAAGAGAAAACAAACATGACGTAAATTACATATAACAGGGTAGGAAAGTAGTTATTCGTGCGATGTATAAGAAAACTATGTTAACACGTGGCTCCCTAGTTCACCACTAGGGTCATCCGAACTGTCAGGCGGCAAAAGATTTTAAACGAGTGTCGCGACAGCTATGCTAGACTGAGGTATCCTTAACAATGACATTGAATTGTTTACTCCATCAAGAACACAGTTCCTAAGATTGTCCGTAGATGTCACTCAACCCACACAAATATCAAAGGAATGGGAAAGACGGCCTTTCATCTCAAATCATAACACCACAAGGGCAGTACAGCACATTTATTGAATGTTGTTTTGTCACGCCTAGAAATTGCAAAGTTTGATCGTATCCGATTGCTACTTTGTGTTAGGAGGATTCTCATTAAAGATACACTACTGGCCATTAAAATTGCTACACTAACAAGAAATGCAGATGATAAACGGGTATCCATTGGACAAATATATTATACTAGAACTGACATGTGATTACATTTGCACGCTGTATTGGTGCATAGATCCTGAGAAATCAGGACCCAGAAAAACCACCTCTGGCCGTAGTAACGGACTTGATACGCCTGGGCATTGAGTCAAACAGAGCTTGGATAGCGTGTACAGGTACAGATGCTCATGCAGCTTCAACACGATACTACAGTTCATCAAGAGTAGTGACTGACGTATTGTGACGAGCCAGTTGCTCGGCCACCAATGACGAGACGTTTTCAATTGGTGAGAGATCTGGAGAATGTGCTATTCGTGGCAGCAGTTGAACATTTTCCGAATCCAGAAAGGGCCGTACAGGACCTGTAACATGCGGTCGTGCATTATCCAGCTGAAATGTAGGGTTTCGCAGGGATCGAATGTAGTGCCGTCGATGCCAACAAGAGGTGATCGAGACGTGTAACCAATGGCACCCCATACTATCACACAGGGTGATATGCCAGTATGGCTATGACGAATACACACTTCCAATGTGCGTTCACCGCGATATCGCCGGATGCCGACCATTATGATGCTGTAAAGAGAACCTCGATTCATCCGAAAAAATGACGTTTGGAATTCGTGCACCCAGGTTTGTCGTTGCCTACACCATCGCAAGCGCTCCTGTCTGCGATGCAGCATCAAGGGTAACCGCAGCCATGGTCTCCGAGCTGGAAGTCCATGTTGCTGCAAACGCCGTCGAACTCTTCGTGCACGTGGTTGTTGTCTTGGAAACATCCCCATCTGTTGACTCAAGGATCGAGATGTGGCTGCACAATCCGTTACAGCCATGCGGATAAGATGCCTGTCATCTCAACTGCTCGTGATACGAGGCCGTTGGGATCCAGCACGGCGTTTCGTATTGCCCTCGTGAACCCACCGATTCCACATTCTGCTAACAGTTATTGGATCGCGACCAACGCGAACAGCAATCGCAATAGGCTACAATCCGACCTTCATTAAAGTCGTAAACATGATGGTACGCATTTCTCTTCCTTACACGAGGCATCACATCAACGTTTCACCAGGCAACGCCGGTCAACTGTTGTTTGTGTATAAGAAATCGGTTGGAAACTTTCCTCATGTCAGCACGTTGTAGGTATCGCCACCTTGTGTGAATGCTTTGTAAAGCTAACCATTTTCATATCACAGCATCTTCTTCCTGTCGGTTAAATTTCGCGTCTGTAGCGCGTCATCTTCGTGGTGTAGCAATTTTAATGGCCAGGAGTGTAGTTTCCAGACGACTCGAAGTGAACCAAAGCGATGTTGAGACGGGACGAAGTACAGGGATACAGTAACTGTCGATGACTTGTCTCGCTCTGGACGCACAAAATCTACCATAGCATCTCAGGACGGCTAATTATGAATTTCAGCTCTTAGGAACCTGAGGAACGCCACCATGCTGAATAATGGATGTCGTGCAGCCACAGGCCGTCGTGTTTTGCCTCAAACTGCTCGTAACTGCAGGCTTGACATGCAACCTCACTCCCAACATCCATCGCGAGGTCCAGCTTTGAAAACTGGAGCCCACACAGCGCGGTGCAGATGAGGCCAACACCATCATGAAAGGGCTCGTCAGAGTTGGCGTCAAGTGCTATTCACAAATGCGACTCTCGTTTTCTTTTAAGCAGACAATCCTCTTAAGACGGTTTTGGAGGCATCCTTGTTAGCCTGTACGTCTTAGGCACACCGTGAGGGAAGATGGTGATTCGCTAATGTTTTGGGGAGGCATTATATGGGGCACCGTACGCCTCTGGTAGTCGCAGAAGGCAATGAAACGGCTATACGGTGCAGGGATGTCATCCTCCGACGTACAGTGCAACCATATCGACAGCATGTTCTCCAGGCATGAATCCTATCGAATACGCATGACATACATTGAAAAGGGTTTTTTTTTTTTTTGGACGAGACAAGCTACCAGCCAAACCGCCGTTGAAGTGGGTGCGATCTGGATCAATAGTCCCTTGGTGATCTGGACACAGTATCCCATGACGAATACAGGAATGCATCCGTGTTAATGGGGTTAAGGGGAAGGGTTATTGCTGTATGCTGCTATATGGAAAAAAATTCAAAATGTCTGCCTGACAGTCGTACAACTTGCCATTTTCTGCTTTCATAAGCAATAAAGAGAGCTAAAATGTTGTTTCTATGTATCTCTAATGCATTTTAATGTCAAGGGCGGCCGCAGTGGCCGAGGTGACTGAGGCGCTCCAGTCACGGTCAGCACGGCCACTACGGTCGGGGGTTCTAATCCCCCCTCGGGCATGGATATTTGTGCCGTCCTAGTTCATAAGTAGTTCATAAATAGTTTGTAAGTTTATGAACTGATGACCCCGTAGTTGGGTCCCATAAGCTTAACATAAAAAAAATTGAATGTCTGACATGCACCTCTCTATACCACCCCATTATTAAAGCGGACGAAACAAAATAAAAATATTCAGACTAGCCTAGCCATTTCTCAGATTTGCAGGATGAACGCACAGCTATTCTTTTTTATACATACAGAAATCAGGTTAGGTATCAGAGAAAGTGCATCGATATTCACTGAGGCACACTATGTAAGTCATCTCCAGCTACTATTACCAACTCTTTTGTTTCACTGATGAAGGTTGTCGCTGAAAATTTCGCCGCGGCGGAGTGGCCGAGCGTATTGAGGCGCTATGCTGCGTCGGGGATTCGAATAGCCCCCACCGGGCATGGATGTTTGTGTTGTGTTTAGTATAAGGTAGTTCAAAAGTAGTTTGTAAGTTTAGGGACTCATGACCCAGCAGTTAAGTCCCAAAAGCTTCACAAACGTTTAAACATTTTTTGAGCGGAAAATTTCAGTTATGTCAAACTGAATGACTTTTCAAGTTGGCTGTCTGTGGTCCAAAGATAGTCGTTACGGCGATTTGTAACCTGTACACATATTCTATTTAAAAGAAAGCAGTTGTAGATCAACGACACTGCCTCCCAATCAGTAAGTAAAGGATAATATAGGAATAAACTTAATGGAGTATGATGATGTGACGAAACTACTGTTCGCAGAGAATGAGATCGATAAATTACAGCCGCGCGGAATGGCCGCGTGATCTAACACATCATGCTACGAACTGGCCGGCCGTTCCCGCCGGAGGTTCGGGTCTTACCTAGAAAAAGGGTGTGTGTGTGTTGTCCTTAGCGTAAGTTAGTTCAAGTAGTCTGTAAGTCTAGGGACAGATGGCCATTGCAGTTTGGTCTAATACTTTCACAAACATTTGAATATTTGATAGATTGCAAATTTTCACAAAGTAATCACTGCTTGAGTGCGGACATTAATAGAAAGCAATTTTGGGAAATCTCAGAGATATGTTTATAGAGATGTGCTAATGGCAATAATTGGCAAAAATATAAAATGACACAACATTATGGGAACGAAAATCTTTCAAAGCGCTGATGTGAGTCTGCAGGTATAACTGGCAAAAGCTTAGACTGGAATGGGGTACCATTGCTGTCAGTCAATCTATTTTTCGGAGGTTCCTGCAACTTGACAAAGTAAAATAATAAATTAGTGCACAGAGCTACACCTGTACAAACCTGTTTTGTAGAACAAGTAATACGTGAGCGGGTATTGCCAAATTGTCAGAAATTATGGTTAGAAACTGAAGGAAGCTGTGCTAAGACGTGAACCCTTTGTGTAAGTAAACAGGTTTATCTTCCAGAAGATGTGCTCTATTGCAAACAAAAGCAAATTCGGAAAAAAGGAGAAGCAATTAAAATATCAGCAGATTGCAGAGTAATGTGACTGTTTTCTTCTTAAATCTGGATGCAATAAATAAGTTATTGTGTATATTTGAAGCAAAGTAATACAAAATGTATTTTGGTCACCTTACGTAGTCGCACCGACCAATAAACGAATGATCTTTAAAGAGATCTGGAAAATGCCCGACGAACGTGTGATCAAACGCATAATTTCATAATATTATAAACCACTGCTTGTAATGCACAAAAACGTTTGGATGGTTTGTACTACTCCACTACAAACAGCCACCAGAAGCAGACAGACAAGTGGACCTAAAATGTATGGTTTGCAAACGTTATCACCAACTGACATGTGCTCAGAGTATTGGCAAATTAACCTGGATCATTCTTAATGACGGGCTACGTCCTACCTTGCGTCTGTCAGAATTATAATTGAAAAACCTCCTCTTTGGATTCGACGCGTTTTCATCTGTGCTTCAGAGTATTCTTGATTTCAGCACCGTGAGACACTAGACATTGGCCACTTCATAAGAGAAGAAACTTCTTGCTCCATGCACCTTTTACTCATAGCATTACTACTAATATTGACATATCCTGCTTTTGATCTACCAAAAGCAAGTTCTAGGGCCATTTAATTACAATAAAACGAATTTTCTTTGACCTATCAAAACCCGACGGCATTGAATGAATGATATCCGAAATTGGAGCAACCGAACTCGGAGTGAAATTTTCTTGTTTTGTCTGTCTTTGTATTGGCAACCAGCCTGTGAATGTAATTGGAGAAAACGAAGGACAAATAAGAGTGAGGAACATACTAAGGAGTAACAGAGTAGAGGCACCGACAGCCTGTGGAGGAAAATGGTGATGTTTAAACGGAATGAATCTATAAGGAAGTAAGGGCGGCAATATAGTACGCCTAACTGGAGGCAATAACACACGGGAGTGCAAAATATAATCTAAAGAGAGTAATTTGGAGTCTGTTGTAGTAAACAAAATGTTACGGAGGTATATAAAAAAATGTGATCTTGCAGATCCAGTAATGATCAAGTTTCTATAATCTTAATTGGACAGACAATACCATGTGACGCCACAAAAGAAGCTGATAGAGAAGATAGGCAGAAAGGGAAAGGGGGACGAGAGCATGGAACTGCATTGTACAGCCTTTGTATAATGTTTAGGCAGTACTTCTTCCTCTTTCATCTGTCTGGGTACAAAGAAATTATAACGCTGCTTCCGTTAGTGCGTGCAAATAGCTGTTACGAAGCATTGCCCTACCTGATGGTATCGTAACTAACTGATTGACATTTTTGTTCCTTTCTAACAGATGAGTCTAGGATGTAAGTGTACACTCAAGAAAATAAAATAATTTTTGTTGCCTGAGATGTAATTTGTAATTCCGCCCTGCTGTTGGTTACATGTCTGTCTTTCTTTTCCAGATAAATCCATTTTATGTGAAAACTACTGTAATTGTATCATATGGAGTTTCTCTCTTAATATGTGACCAACACGGAACCACTGGGCCACTGGGGATCCTGGGAGACGAGAGCTATCGGCCGAGCCTGTCAGCAGTCCCGCGCAGATGGCGCCGTACTACAAGGATGGACAGACCCGCTACTGGTGTCGTGCAGCTTACATGGATATATATATTCTTCTGTTAATAATTTGTGTTATTAGTTTGGAATCATGACTTGCTGAAATGAAATTTTGATAATATTAACTCCTATCAGCGTCCACTTCGCTTACTATTATTAAATTCATCTCGACTTACTATAATAACATCTTTGTAATAATCCCTTTTGTCAGCGCCTGCTTTACGCAGAATTATCGTTTTTACTGTGGTTTCCAGTCAGGAGACTAGTTTGATCCAGCTCTCCGCCCTACTCTATCCTGTGCAAGCCTCTTCATCTCCTCACACCCACAACCCACATCCATTTGAATCTGTTTACTGTATTCGTCTCTTGGCGTCTATTACTTTTACCCCACAACCTTCTCTCTGATGCTAAATTAATGATTCCTTTAATTCTTAGCATGTGTCCTATCAATCGATTCCTTTTTTCAGACAAGGTGTACCAGAAATTCCCTTCCTTCCTATTTCTGTTCAGTACCTCCTCATTAGTTACGTGATCTACCCATCTAATTTTTAGCATTCTTCTGTAACACCACATTTCAAAAGCCTCTATTCTCTTCCTGTCTGAACTATTTATCGTCCATGTTTACTCCCATACAACGCTACGCTCCAGACAATTACCTTCAGAAAAGACTTCCTTATACTTGATATTCGATGTTAACAAATTTATCTTTTTCATAAACGCATTTTATATCCTTTGTTCTGCGAACATCATAATGTGTTTTACTGCCCTAGTAACAAAACTCATCTACCACATTTATTGTTTCGTTACCTAATCTGATTTCTTCTGCTTCGCCTGATTTTCTTGAATTAAATTCCATTACCCTTGTTTCACTCTTGTTAGTATTCTCCTTATAAGCTCCTTTCAAAGCAAAGTCTATTCCGTTTAATTGCTATTCCTGGTTCTTTCCTGCCTCTGACAGAATTCCAGTGACATCAGGAAAACGCAATGGTTTTGTTTCTTCAGCCTGAACTTTAATTCCTTCTCATAATTATTACATTCTTATTATATTGGCGTTATATTTCATCCACCTCATATACCTTGCACTGTACGCAGAACAGTTTTATTATGGTCGCCTCTCAAAAGAACGCAAATAGTCATGGAATCATATCATGTACTTCACAGGCTTGGTTTCAGCTTAGTTCTTTCAGTGTTCTGTCAAGATTTTTCGCGCAGTACTATATCTCCTGTCTTTTTCTATATCCTCTTCCTTTCCTACAATAATACATAGATGTTCATTTTTCTTTTAGAGCCTGTTTATGTATACATTTCACCTTTAAGTTTTCTTTTCTTAGCATTGGTTTACAAACTGAGCGTTTGATATTCATACGAATGTTCATCTTTCCTCCAGAGACCTCTGTACTTTCCCTGCAGTTGGCATGTAACTTTACCCTGGTGCTACGACCTTCTTCAGATCTAACGGGGCGTTGACATCAACGGGCTGCATGTTCATACCCTACTTTCAGTGCACATTACTCTTGATCTACAATGCGGAGCAAGTTGCCAACACTAAAGGACATTAATTCAAGCTGTAATAGTAGATTATTGAAATATTTGTTACGGTTTAAGAATTACAATATTTTGCCTAATAGATGTTTTTATAATACACGTTCGTATTCTGGAACCATTTTCCGGTGCATCGTCAGTCTAATAGCATTTAGACTGTGGCAGGCTGCTGTCAAAATTCATAGGAACACATTACGCCTCTTGTTTTGCAGTGTGAAGTATATCTGCGGAAATAGAAAACCCTTATCAGACTTCATTACTATTTTGTCTAAAAATTACCGTTAAAATTATATACAGAATGACAGACATAGATCATACAGTCCCGTTATTCCATTTGGAGAAATTTGGTGATCTAAAACCATTATCTGGTTCGCCTTCTCAGAATATTTTCAATATGATCGTTCAATCTGGCTTTATTCCTGAATTTACAGTTTCAAAATACCGAACTATAAAGCTCTGTTTTATTATTATTATTATTTTGTTATTAATTTCAAATCTAGTGCAGTATACGATTTGGAACAGAAGTAAAACGCACACCACCCATTCTAACGTGTTTGTAGCAGCAGCCTAGAACGTACAGAAAGAAGATAAAAATTCTACTCATCTTTGTAGCCTAAGTTAACAGAACAGTTGCTACAGTACGTTTTCTGATTGACACTACGTTTATATGTGATGCATTACCGCAGTAACCTACTTCTAAACCATATATTCTGTATAGCAGAGACAGACAATGATCGTACAGAAATTCGTCATTTCTTTGTTTCATTATAGTGAACGTAGGGTGGCGCAGTGGTAACGCACTGGACTCGCATTCGGGAGGATGGTGGTTCAAATCCACCTCCGGCCATCCAGATTTAGGTTTTCCGTGATCTCCCTAAATTACTCCAGGCATATGCCGGGATGGTTCCTTTCAAAGGGCACGGCCGATTTCCTTCCTCGTCCTAACCCAAAAACTCCGAGCGTTAGCTCCGTCTCTAATGGCCAAGCTGTCGACGGGACGTTAAACCCTACGCATCCATCCATCCAGTGAACGTAGGTATAGGTGAAATCTACTACTTTATTCGTAGAGGTATGCGGAAGAGAACTTGCCTTTCCTACAAATATTTTCTCGTGTTTTGGGACCCAGTTAGTGCGTAAGGCACAGAAGCAGCACACATGTCACCTTGCTTTTACATTTGTTTGCTGCCAAATTCAGTAACTAGGAAGATACGTTACCCGCACTATAGGCTCCGGAAGGAAGTGGAAGAAATATTTGTGCTACGTTTAAGACAACGAAGTATCTACAGTGTGAAACTTTTCGAATATGTGTCAAGGAAAGTCTGTGGATTACCGTATAAGGTACTTTGTACAAAAGAGTTAGCTTACGCTATTGTAACAAAAAATGTACCAATGTCAGAAGAATTCACAGACGTTAGCCCCCTTGTAGAGAAAGAGAATTTACCTGCCCCATTTTCAATTTAAATCTGGACAAAAAGTTATTTGTAGTGGGCAAGGTAAGTGAAAAGTCGCGCTTAGTCTAGACATTGCCCGCCAAGGAACATACTTCCGTGCTCAGTTTATTTGGAAACTTCGTTGCAATCAGGACTTGAATCGTCGTTCTTGCAACGAAATCTGTTCAAAGTTTGCGTTACTAAGGGAACAAAGTGCTAGGGTCTTCGGTTCCTGGCCATACACATTCCTTTAAATTAACGAATACTAAGGACAACACGCACACACACACACACACACACACACACACAAGCCGGAGGGAGGACTCGAATCTCTGCCGGGAGCGGACGCGCAATCCGTGTCATGGCCCCCCACATCACACGGCCATCCCGCTTGTAAACGAAATCTAAAAATATTAAATCGTACACATTCTTCTCCGAACGTGGAAACAAGTTGTTGTCAATTTGTCCCCCCAACTACACGGGGAGAAAATCTTCTTAAAATAAGATAAATCAGATTTCAGACGGAAAGGTTTATGTCTTCGTTTCTCCGCGTGCTACCAGTGATTACACTGATTGACAAGTGGGTCTAGTCTGAGAACGATTCGATGAACTCTCTTCCATGTATCTCAACATAGATTGTAGAATGGAATATAAATATGAGGAAATACTTTACCCAGCGCTACAAGTCCGCTGCAGTACAATGATTGGAACTAGTCGATTCTTGAGCGCGTTCTCTGACGCATAAAATTCAAATCAGATTTCCATACGGGTGATTTGCTGCAAGCAATCGTTATTTTTTGTGAAAACTGCATAATTTTCAGACCTAGATTTCGGCAAGTGTCTTGCCATTCTCAATGCATACATTTTTTTATATCCGTATGTTACGCATATGCATTGAAATGAAATGAAATGAGCGTATGGCTTTCTTCGCCGGGAGATCCCTTGCGGGATTGTTCGGCTGCCTTAGTGTAAGTCTTTTTATTTGACGCCGCGTGGGCGATTTTCGTGCCAATGATGATGAGATGATGATGATTAGAACAACACACAACACCCAGTCCCCTGTCGGGAATCGAACCCGCCCTCTCCTGCGTGGTAGTCAGCGACGCTAGCGCTGAGCTACTGAGGCGGACTATGCATGTGCATTGTTTAACCCTAATAAATGCATTGCAATACGCTTTTCACAGTTAAGTTTAGATGCAATGTTCAAATGTTTGTACATCTATTGGACCAAACTGTTATCGTCGCTACGCTTGTAAATTACGTACACGAACTTGCATTAAGTACAACACAGACACCCATGCCCGAGAGAGGACTCGAACCACCATAGGCAACGGCCGCGCAGTCTGTAGTATGACGCCTTGGGTCACGATCACTGTTGAACAATAAAGTGGAGATTCACAATATTCACAATCTCCAGCACGTCGAGCATCGTCACCTACTTGCACTCTACACATTTGTTTGATCGCTGAACATAAGGCGTCGTTACCCATAAGTCTGCAAATAAATCTTAATTACTCATTACAATCTACGAGGCGCGTCCAGAAAGTAAGTTCCGTTTGGTAATAAAATGAAATTGTACACAGATACAGAAGAAATTTTTATTGCACAAAATTCTACAGCTCTTAAACTACTTTTCCACAAAACTGCCGAAACTTTGCAGGTATTTGTCATAGCGTGGCACCAGGTTTTGTATACCTTCTTCATAGAAATCTGCCGCCTGTGTCTTCAACCAGTTGGAAACATCAGTGATCGTGAAATTTGGGGGAAGTCCATAGCGAGAGCAATAATTGTAAACCTACGGTTTTCCTGGATCTTGTCATCAATCGCGTGAACCAGTTCTTCTGTAACCAAAAGTTACGTTCTTCAACGTGCACATTACTACTCCCGTCATTGAACTGTCGGACCCATCTTCTCACCATTGAATCAGTCATCGCATTTGGTCCGTAAACATCGCAAATTTGCCGATAAATTTCACTTGGTTTCACTTTCCTCGCATTCAGAAACCGAATCACCGACATGATTTCAGAGGCGGCGGGATTTTCAATCAACGCCGACATTTCAAACAAGCACTACAAAGCGTACGTAACTGACAGCGATCTCCAAATGGAGCACGTTCTTCTCCTTGATACACATCGTCTACAGCGCATGTGCGGAACTATAATCGCAGCGCTGCAGTGGCGATAAATTGAAACGGAACTTACTTACTGGACGATCCTCGTATAAATCACACCATCGCCTGAACGGAACTCAAGGCACAAGAATGAATAAAGAATTGATAGCACCGATCTTTGAGTTAAAGAGTTGTGCAAAGTCGGCGAGACTCTGGTCGTAAGAAGACATCTCTTGAAGTGCGGCCAGGGCGAGATCGAGCGGCGGCGGTCCGCTGAAAGAAGGAGAAGGCGGGGTGCTGGAAGGGGTCGCTGGAGGGGAGTGGGCGGGGGCGGGTGGGGGATGGGGTGGCTGTGCAGGTGGGACGGCCACCAGGGCCGGTATTGATCCCGGCAGTGGCGGCGGCGGCGGCGGCGGCGGCGGCGACGGCAGGGACACTGCGACACGCGCGGCACCGGCCAATGGGAGCGCGCGGCGCGCCAGTGACACGCGCCGGCCGGCCAATGGGCGCGCGCGGCGACAGCGGGTGACACCGCGGCCACACCCTTTGGGCCCGCGGCGGCCAACCAGCGGCAGGTGGACGCGCGCCGCAGTGACAAAGGCGACGCGCGACACGGCCGCGCGCTGCGCGACACCCACCAACCGCCGCCTCCGCCGCCGCCGCCGCTGCCGGCCAATGGTGACACGAGGCGCGCGGCGCGCCGCCAATGGCGACACAAAAACGCCGACGACACTCCCACGCGGGCGGCCCTGTCGCCGAAATTTTAAACCACTAGGCTTAAGCCTTCCAAGCTACGAAGGGAAGCCTGACGAGTGTGCATATCCCAAAGTACCTTATCCGCACCCACGTATCGTTCATCCTCACCATTAGGTACAGAAAGTTAACCCCTTCTGGTATTCTCCGCCAGTACAACAATTCAAAAATGTTCAAATGTAAATCTATGGGACTTAATTGCTTGGTTATTAGTCCCTAGGCTTACACTACCATAAGGACAACAGACACACCCATACGCGAGGGAGAACTCGAACCTTCACGGCGAAAGGCCGCGCGCAGTGCAGCATGGCTCCTCAGTGCGCACAGCTATTCCGCCGTGGCAGCACAACAATGATCGCTCTTCCAAAGTTACAAGGAGCATTAGATTATCTACAGCCTATGTTATAGTAGCCTCATTGGGCTCTCCGCGTTTCTTTGCTGAGTGGCTTTTCTTGACGTTGTGATCCTCGTCTGTATTGACAGACGACAACACAAACGACGTTCTGTCCCCTCTAAAATAGTCATCTTCCGATTTTAACAAGACTATTCAGTGATTTTGCACATCTTCTAGGTTATGTCTTCGTTTTCTAAAGGGCTGAATTTCTTTTCGTCACAGTAACGGTGCTCCGTGCAACTAAGCAAAATATTTTTAAAAAATTATCCATTATGGATGTGGAATCGACGACTGTGACTTAAAATATGTTTCAGAAATTACTGTAACCAGTTGCCTTTTTTCCCTTCTTCAATGAAGTTATTCATTAAATCATAGCCGGTTTCGAGGTGCCTAACAGTTCATGATCAGATGTTTCTTACATTTCAGTGCAATTAAACTTAATAATAAATCAACGTCAGGGCGCATAAAGGTCCTCTTAATTTTGATTCTGATCATTACCTGGCAAAGGTTCAAAATGTTCAAAAGTTTGTAGAGCTTATGGGACTTAACTAAGGGGTGATCAGTCCCTAAACTTACAAACTACTTATGAACTAGCTAAAACTAAGGACGGCACAAATATCCATGCCCGAGAGGGAATTCGAACCCCCGACTGTAGTGGCCGTGCAGACTGTGACTGGCGCGCCGCAGAACGCTCGGCCACCGCGGCCGGCCTGGTAAGGGTCAAAGTGAAACTAATCCCAGGTAATCGTAGAAGGAAAACTCTAAGAATACAGAAGTACAGAACTGTAGAACTGAAAATCAGTGAAGAAATAATGTATCAACGTGAATTTGACGTGTTAAACTCCAACGAGAGTTTCTTCCTCAGAAGATTCAGGAAGCAGCGAAACGAATATTTTTCCTTGCTAAGTAAATGAAACATCCATGGTGGGATGATGAATGTGTAGATGCCTTACGGAAACGTTCTGAAGCTTGGAACAAGGGTAATTCTACCAAACAGAACTTTGAAGAATTAAAAACATAAAGGAGACGTCAGCAAAAGTATTTAGGATTGCCTAACGAAAGTTTGAAAGAGATGAATTAGAGGACCTAGAAGAGAATTTCAAGAATAACAACACCAGAAGCTTCTATCAGACAATGAAATCAAAACTTAGAGGTTACTCATCACCCAACATCTGTTTCAAAAATGATCAGCGCAGATTGATTATGAACAACAAACAGAATTGTGGGCGCTTGGCTACATACGTCAAAGAGTTGCTCAACTATGACCCACCACCAGAAAAATTAACCTTCCAGAAAACACGAAACAAACTTCCTGATTCCACCCCAACAAATAAAAAGAAAATACGAGAGACAATCAGGGGCTTGAAAAACAACAAAGATTTGGGTAAAGATTCAATTGTTGCAGAACTTTTGTAGTACGCAGGAGACAGTTTCATGGAAAGAATTTAAAGACTCTTTCAAACAATCTGGCTCACGGGAGAGATCTCAAAAGAATGGAGAGATGCAGTCGTCCACCCATTGCACAAGATGGTGAAAAATCCAATTCCAATAATTACAGAGGGGTATAACTTGTAGGCCTACCGGTAGCATACAAGATCCTTGCCATTGCTCTCAAAGAGAGAATAGAAAAACACATACATCAATAACTAGGTTAATCTAGCCATCTTTAGGTCAGGAAGATCGAGTACAGAGCAGCTTTTTACCATCAAAACCTTAATCAAAACGAAGACACTAGGAGGTGATGAGAAAGTGATCATGACATTTGTGGACTTCAAAAAGGCAGACTCGGTAGATAGAGACACATTAATAGAAGTGCTGAAATAATTTGGAATAGACGACAACACAACGAGGATTAGTTTTGTTTTTGTTTTGTTTGTTTGTATAGTCTATGGGACTTAACTACGGGGTCATCAGTCGCTAAACTTACAAACTACTTATGAACTACTTACGAACTAGGACGGCACAAATATCCATGCCCGATGGGGGATTCGAACCCCCGACCGTAGTGGCCGTGCAGACCGTGACTGGAGCGCCTCAGTCTCCTCGGCCACCGCGGCCGGCAACGAGGATTATTCAGCAAACACTAACAAACACCCGATCACAAATTAATTAGGTGAACTGTCAGAGACCTTTGAAATCAAAACAGATATGAAAGAAGGAGACAGACTTTCCAATCTTGTTAAATTGTGTTTTAGAAAAAGTTATAAGGGAATGGCGAAAAGAAATGAGTCAGTTCAACTTTCCAAATGGAATCAGGCTAGGCCGCAAACAGTCTGGGCTTACATTTGAACATCTCGCGTTTGGAGATGATATAGGCTAGTGTTTTTTTGCAGAGAATCTGCAAATTGCAACAGGATTTCAAATATCTTTTGAGAAGACATAATATACGAACATAAATGCCACAGATGAACTAGCTTAACCTTAAGCTTAACAATGAGGGCGAAGTATGGCGACATCAAAAGAGTTCAGAGGTTCAAGCATCTAGGAGAGATTTTAACTCCAAACATCAATGAAAGGGCAGCAAAGGGCAGCAATTGTAGAACGGGAAGAAAAATGGAGAATTCAGGTTGTGTCAGAACACATACAAATCTAAATCACTCTCATACCAGGCCAAATTCCGACACTACATCTCAGTCATCAAACCTAAATATTCATATGCATCTGAAACTATAGTCAGGAAGGGACTTTCAAACTTGGGAAAGAAAGAAAGGAAATCCATAAGAAAGATTCTGGGGCCCAGAAAAATATCAAACGAATTTACGTTCTGCCTGATCAAATCAAGAAATTTATCAACAATTTGAAAACATGAAAAAAAGAGGACTGCATTTCTATGAACATATTAAAAGAATCGAATCAGAGAGGCTCACCAACAAGATTCTTCTCTTCCAGGAGAACAGGAAGACACAAGTTAAAAACTGCTCAAATGTTTGTAAAGCTTATGGAACTTAACTACGTGGTCATCAGTCCCTAAACTTACAAACTACTTAGGAACTACCTTATACTAAAGACAGCACAAACATCCATGCCCGAGGTGGGATTCGAACCCCCCGACGTGGAAGGTCTCGCACATCGCATCATAGCGCTTCAATGCGCTCGGCCGCTCCGCCGCGGCGACCAAAGTTCCATGGCTGAAAGAAGTGCACAGGGTCCTAGAGAAATGCAGGATCTCAGCAAAAGAAATTGTGAACAGGTAGATCTTTAGGAAAAAGTTTTTGGTGGCGAAGGATTTCTTCGAGGAGAAAACGAGGAAGGACAAGTATTCTCGACAGAAGAACGTTCACGATTGAGCCAACGGATGAAGGAGTACTGGCGAAAGAGGAAGGAAGAGACTCTAGAAAGTGAGAGAAGTTGTGTAAACGTAATCTATAGATGGCTGTAACGATAATAAATAAATGAATAGTAAATAACTCCTCGAAGAATAGGTGTCTGATTGCAGTAATTTCTATAACCTATTAAAACATATAAATCGAGGAAAATTTGTTTAATTAGGCGCTGCGTATTGTTAATTTCATATAATAAAAATACAAAACATATGGAATTATTTAATCTCGCATCGTTTTCTATCCAACGAACCGTCGCGCTCAGCGTTCCCTGTTCATGAGGATTTGTCGGCTGCCCATTAGTCTCACTGCCGCACAGGAATCGCCGTTCGCCGTGCGGTCTGGAGCGTCAAGTTATGGTCATTCGCGTCAGAGGTTCGATTCCTTCCTCGAGCATGCGTGTGCGTATTGTCCTCAATAGTCCTGTAAGTTTTTAAGCCTAGGGACCAATAACCAGAGTAGTTCGATCCCAAAGAAATGCGCCGGCCACGGTGGCCGAGGGGACTGAGGCGCTTCAGTCACGGTATGCACGGCCACTACGGTCGGGGGTTCGAATCCCCCCTCGGGCAAGGATGTTTGTGCCGTCTTTAGTATAAGGTATTCATAAGTAGTTTGTAAGTTTAGGGACTGATGAACCCGTAGTTAAGTCCCATAGACTATACAAACATTTGAACATTTTTGAACAGAAATGCAAAATTTTGAACTTCATTCACTTTCAAGAAAACTATTCGTCTGCTAAAGAAACTCATTTCTGCACATTTTACAGTTAGGTTTGTTTGTTCGCTAAAGTACTGAAGTTATTTTCACTATTCATTACAGTTATTCACTGCAACAAATTAAATAAGTCGAAAAATTTAAAGAATTTTCAGTCGTAAATTCTAACAGCTTAAACTTTATGCATTTTAGTGCAAACGTTGTGTAATATAAAATCTAGATAATATATCGATGGTTAATTTAAAATTAAGAGTGGAATCAGATCCTCCTCTTATTAGAGATATTGCGTTTTCCAACCTACACGAAACCTGTTCAACTCCTTCATTGCGCATCAGAAATCATGGGGACGTAAAAATAATTTCATAAACGGTTCAACATATAAAAATGAGGTATTTGCGTAATTATAGCTCCGAAAGAGAGGCCTCTGTTCTGATATTAATGCTTGGAACTCTTTCATTTGCTGAGATATGGAAGTGACACGTTTGCAGCAGCCACTGTTACCAGAACGTCATCGGACACAACAGCTAATATTGACCACAAATGACTAAACATGCACACTGAGACAGTGGCGGAACATGATACGGTCAGACGAATCAGTATTTCAACTTCACTATGAAAATGGAAAGAACCATGTGTGGTGCAGCAGAACACATAATCGACGGATCCTGCCTGACAAGAATGTGTGGTCTAAGGTTATGGTGCCAGTGTTTCATCTCCCAGCAGTCGACACTTCAGCCACCATTAACAGAACCGCACTAGACACAGCCGCTTGTATTCGTCCCAATCATCAGGAATGGAAACCGGAACATTGGAGGAATGTGATTTTGTCGTACGGATCACGATTTCAACTGCAGCTTTCCGATGGATGGAGCGTGTGGGAGTGTCTTGCTGTGGAATGGGTCCCCTGGTTGACCTGTAATGGTCTGCGGGGATCATCTCCAGCCAATTTTGCTTTCCGACATGACCGCTCTGTGGCATTTTAAGACGATAACGCGCCGATGCATCGCTCCAGGGGACATTCTGGGACAGAGCACGAATTTGAACCACACTGAGCATATCTGGGATGTTATGGAACACGGGCTTCGTGCCATGTATCCGACTTTCACAAACAGACAAGAATTGGCTGCCTCTCAGTAAATTATTTGGTTTCAGCTGACTAGAGAAGTACCAGAGATTCGTACAAACACTTACACAGCAGTCGCAGAATCAAAGAAGGCTCCTCACGATATTAACAGTCATACGGGACGGAGCAGCCGAGTGCATTGAGGCGCTATGCTATGATGCGCGAGGCCGTTCCCCGTCGGGGGTTCGAATCTCCCCTTGGGCATGGATGTTTGTGCCGTCTTTAGTATAATGTAGTTCATAAGCAGTTTGTAAGTTTTGGAACTGATGACCCCGCAGTTAAGACCCATAAGCTTTACAAACATTTGACCATTTCGTTAATGTTTAAAGAATTTCACATGTTTTTGCGGTCAGGAAAGGTTTAGTAGCGCCAGGTGTTTATAAAGACTTTACTGATAAGCCTCATTTATTAGTGCCAGCTTAGCTGGCTACATTTAAATACAATGACGCGCTGTTACGATCATGTACCGATACGTAACATGTGAAGAAGAAGCCGAAATCAGCTCTGACATACTAATCAAAAACGTCATTCAGCTTTCCAAACATCAACCACGTAGATCGTGGGATTGATTTAATGCCGTAAATATGTTGATTTGGATACAATTATCAGACTTATGCCCAAAAATATATGATTTTGGTGTTCTTTGATTGATTGTCCTTTAACAGCAGTCTCAATACAACTACGCACGGTTGAAAAAAAAAGCCCCTAAATAGTAAATACCCCTCGTTTCAAATATACTTTCATTTCATATTTACAGAACTCCAGATGTAAGATATAAAATCACAAAAAGCTGTTGAATTTCCAGTAATACTTTTTATCTCTTTTTCACTACCAATAGGTAATGGCATTTAAAAGTTTCGTATCGTATTGCTTTTTCTACTTCACACGGTAAACACCTAATTATCTCTTGGGGCCTCCTGTCGCCCCGTGTATAGAAATGAAACACTACGGAAGAGAGTATGTAGGTCTGCGGTAATCCTTTGCATGCGGCTAACATTAAATATATGCAACTGATTCTTTAGTCCTGCTCCTCTTACACCTGGAACTTTTATCGAGTATCGTGGGCGAGATGTGGCGGCGCCTCATCTTGTTGAAAAAACGCAAAATTATCAGGGTGACAGAAAAACGGATGGAGATTATTTACAGAATGTATGCAAATACGTAACTGCTTCTGGTGTGAAGTGGGAGAAAAGAAAAACTGCTGAGAAACACAAAAATATGTTTGATTCTTCTCGCTGATTCTTCAGGCTGCTGCTCGCTGGCACCGTGTCTCACTGTCCGGGCCGGTCCAGCAAGTGCGACTGGTTGGATCCGTATCATGGAAGTCGTGCCGGCACTGGGCGTGAACGCGCGTCTTTTCGGAACTGGCGCATGAAGCTACGCCTTTTAAATGTCGTTCTGGCGATGCTGCACAGTTCAGTGTGCAATCGATACAACATGACTGCACGGTGAAAATGATATGCGGTGCCGATTCACAAACCACGTAGAACCCAGAATCGTCCACAGGGAGACAAGTGAAGCACTTAATGTGTTGAATTGAGCCGTGATTTCTTGCACTATTGGCCTTCTGTCACTGTCAGATGTCGCCGTTCACGGCCATTGTGGATGATTGAACGGCCGATAGTTCGTCTGTTGGGTGAATCACCCTCATTCGAACATTCACGATACATCCTGGACAGCCGGCCGCGGTGGCCGAGGGGACTGAGGCGCTTCAGTCACGGTCTTCACGGTCACTACGGTCGGAGGTTCTAATCCCCCCTCGGGCATGGATATTTGTGCCATCCTAGTTCGTAAGTACTTCATAAGTAGTTTGTAAGTTTAGGGACTGATGATCCCGTACTTAAGTCCCATAAGCTTTACAAACATTACATTACATTACATTACATTACATTACATACATCCTGGACACAGTTTAGCGTGTGAAGTCGAATCCCTGCACTTGTGCCGAAATCGAAATGCCCATCTGCCCACACCCCATTCGAACGGCGTTAGTCCACGGTGTTGGTTGCTACACAACTCATTACAACATCCATATCTCAGAAGGCCTCATGCAATGCTATTAGGACGTACGGAGAGTGATTCACAAGCTATACACTGCGCCAGCCGTGTCCTACTATTCCGCGAAGTATGCTAAGTGAGTGTAAATATCCATGCATCCTAAGGGTCGTGAATCTCGACGATTTTTTGTATGTTGTAAAAAGCTATCGTAGCAAGATATCGGACCTAGAAAATGTCGTATTTTCGAAATTGTAATTTTTCACTTATTAAGTGATTAATTACATAAAATTACTATTCTAAATGGGAAGTGCAAATAAAGTGATTGCGTCTGCATTTGTTTGTGTTGCGAATATTGGTAAGGTTCGGGAGAGTCTGCAAGAGAATTAAACAATACTGTAGAATTCTTCATTGAATATTTTATGGGATACCGTAACTTCTGTCAACTCAGTAGTCAGGAAATTTTTACACACATCATCGCTAGACAGCCATAGGTAGTTTTCACGGCGGCAGAGGAGTTCTTATAACTGGAAATACTTGTAAAATGCATTCAAAAATCACCTTGTTCAATACTGGAAAACAGAACAGGTCTTCAAGAGATTTTTGAAGTATCACCAATGCGATATAAGCAAAATTTGTATCTAATGCGATTACAGATAAACCACTTTCGAATTTTTCCTTGTACTCTAATGTTCAAATGTTTGTATAGTCTATGGGACTTAACTACGGGGTCATCAGTCCCTAAACTTACAAACTACTTATGAACTACTTACGAACAAGGACGGCACAAATATCCATGCCCGAGGGGGGATTCGAACCCCCGACCGTAGTGGCCGTGCAGACCGTCACTGGAGCGCCTTAGTCTCCTCGGCCACCGCGGCCGGCTTTGTACTCTTATACCTTGATTCTATTAGACCCGGAACTAAGCAATAGGTTTCTACAAGTTAAGTCTGCAAGTTTAATAATTGGCCATAGCTTTTCATTACATTGACTTAGCAGCTGACATTTTTTTTTCATTTCTAAATGACAGTAGACGTAATTTGCAACATGATACATCAACTCCTTCCTGAGAAAAAGTGTCTAACTGTCGCACAGATAGACGGTAAACAAACTGATCCTAAGAATGTTCCGTCTATATCTGTTGGGATAGGAAACGTTATAAAAAGGAAACAAACTCGATGTTTGGACGAAATGTAGCGCAATTTACATGTGAGGACATTATTCCGCGGACAGTTGTTTCTACCTTACTCCTTGCATTTTCCATGATTTCCTTTAAGTCACTCCAGGCAAATGCCGGGATGGTTCCTTTGAAAGGGCACAAACGATTTCCTTCCGCATCCTCAACGAAAAATCCGAACGATAACTCCGTCTCTAATGACCATGCTGTCCACGGGACAATAAATCCTAAGCTTCCTTCTAATCTTGAAGCCGTCTCCACTTCTCAAACACACGGGACATATATTGTTAACCGTTTCAGTTCCACATAATGAAATTAGCTTTGGAAAAATTAAAATTCAGTATTTTATGTATTAATACAGTGCAGCAAACATCAAAATAAGTGTTTTAAAATTTTTGGTTGAATTATTCACTTTTTATGTCCTGTGTTTCATGCACAACACAGACGTTTGTATCGAGGTATTTTATTACTTGGACGTTATTATGTTGATAGTTAACACTGCCAGATCAAAAATCTTCGCTACAGCACCAAAGACAAAAAAATGCACTGCTGAAATAAAATAAAAGGAACCACACTCACGCTCACACTCTCAGACACGTACAGACGGCAACGCAACACAACCTGCAAGATGGACAGATTAATGCCTCAAAAGTGGCTACACGCCGTACCAAGCGGCAAAATGTCTACTAGAAGCTTATTGTTCAACAAACTTGCAACTAAAAGGATTGATGCACAAAAACGGTGTAAATCAACTTTTAATATGTTCTACAGGAACAACACTGGGAATGAAAGGGTTAAGGTCATTTTGGAACAGCCTAGGGAACAACAATAAATACAAATAAGAACCATGGGCAAGCCTGAAGTTAGATGTATAGAGCAATTTGCCTCAAAGCAATTACGAATTTGATACTCGCTCATCTTGCTTCTAAACATTAGAAAATATCAAATGCTTGTAGAGCTTATGGGACTTAGCTACGGGGTCTTCAGTCCCTAAACGTACAAACTATTTATGAACTACCTAATACTAAGGACGGCACAAGTATCCATGCCCGAAGGGGGATTCGAAACCCCGACCGTAGTGGCTGTGCAGAACGTGACTGGCGCACCGCAGACTGCTTGGCCACCGCGGCCGGCTTGTAAAGAAAGACCTCCTATTTATTAGCAACTGCTTTCATCAGGATATACAGTTCGGGAGTTATGCATATCTTCTTGGTACGTCTTCTAACCAAGATTTTGAAGAGGTGCTTGCACGAAACTCAATGATTCTAGAAAGTGCAGGGTTACTCTTAGAGTGTTTTGCTTTCAGAATAAAATGAACTGTTCTACACTGTAAGGTATGACAGTTCATCATTCCACAAACGCCAGAATAACCAAGTCCTCTATAAGAAAAATTACATCTGCTCAATTTATGGAAGAAGACTGATATATGTCGTGGCAGTTGATGTTGTGAACTCCATGTACACCGGGGAAAATGTTCAAATGTTTGTATAGCTTATGGGACTTAACTACGTGGTCATCAGTCCCTACTTATGAACTAATACTAAGGACGGCACAAATATCCATGCCCAAGGGGGGATTCGAACCCCCGACCGTAGTGGCCGTGCAGACCGTGACTGGAGCGACTCAGTCCCCTCGGCCACCGCGGCCGGCTACACCGGGGAACTTGCCCGTAAGGTGACAATGGTCCCTACAGGGAACTTCGGCGTTTTTACCCAAGGGCAGCCCAAAAATGTGAGATCCAACTGCCTGCTCATATAAGACATCAATGACTTTTGACTCCAAACATTAGAGATTGGTAGAACACGTACGCAATAGCTACTAGGTGACCGCTCGTCTAATTTAAAACTCTCGAAGGCCACAAGATTTTTCACGCGCGCGAGGCAGGTGCGTGATAAATTGGATATAGGACTGAGCATAATAGCGAACGGGTCGGCAACGACGTTGTTCAAATAAGACTTTTCCGGAATGGATTTATTGGAGGCCTTCCCGCCGTGACGCAGCCAGCACGTAAATAATCCGGGTAATACATTTTTGGTTGTTACCACTGGCCGGGCAGTGGCGGGTAGCGCCGCGGCCCGGCGTTCTCACACCTGACCCCTGCGCAAACAAGAGCGCGCGCTTTTTGTGACGTATCGCGCCCGCCGCGTTAATTCCTCTGCCTCTGCCTCTGCCTCTGCCCGAGGCAATCAGTGCGCCGCGCTATCTGCAGATCGCCGGCGCTGGCGCTGGCGTGAGCGCCGTCAACCGGCCCCGTCCGATCGATAGGCGCTCCGTTCCGGCACACCAGTCTCTGGCGAACAATAGTCGCGTGTCCAACGCGCCGCGCCGGTCTAAACACACCGAGCAGCGCGCCGGCGCGCCGGTTTACACTACAGCGTTCTGCCCCAAGAGCCAGGCCGCACGACGCGCCACCACCATACACTAACATCCCAGTCACGACACTCCGCGTGGTACTGGGGATACCACCAATAGTCCTTACCATACGACTAAGAGCTGCTATGAACTGGCTGAAGGCGGGGAAATACGACAGTATATGTGACATTTGCACCCAGTGACATTTGCACCCAACCACAAATTGCGACATTTGCACCCAGTCTGACTGGAAACTACCTGTTCACTAGGCTGCAGCCGTACCCTCGCTAAGCCGCTTCTGTGCCTGCGGTAATTCCACGTCGCCCTCACCCTGGGAGAGGGTTGGAACACTTGCGGGGAGTGACACTTGCAGGGAACCCGGGGCCCTTGGGGCGGCTAATAGCTTTTCCTGGGTACAGGGACACCAAGAAGTCTAGCACTGTCAACATAACACGAAACTTGGTCCTACTACATATTAATTCGTTGAGTGTTCCTCCTACGAACAAAACGGTATTTTAACAGTGATAATGTTTGGAGATTTATTAAGACATTCTCTGCTACTACAAGACCACTGAGTATTTTACATACTTGATGCGTTTATTCGAGCCCCCAAAACGATTTCGCTGTATTCGAATTACAAATACATATAATAAATGTATGAAATACGGAATGTGTAAGGGAATGTCACACATCGAAAAATGCTAAAGATAAATTCCATTTTCTATCATCGTCATATACAACAATTTTTACTCCGAACTTGGCATAAACCAACAGGGAGAAACAAGTTGCAAGACTTCCAGGAAAAACGAAGCGAAATTGGCAGCCAATAGTTGGTTATAAATTGCATTGCCTGTTACCTGTATAAATATAAATTACGGAATACGCGGAACTCTTGTTCAGCACAGCCAAAAAGGTCTAAGGTAATAGGCAGTGGTTTACAATCAGATATCCGTATCAGTCTCCTGCTCAAGAAGTCTGTGTGAAGATTTATATTCAGAACATTCAAGAAAAAGGCTACTGTGGTGTTGAAACTACAAGAAGCAGCTGATTTACTCAGGAAGCGAAAACGTTATGGTGCCCGTAAGTTTGAATGGCTGTATCTCTTGTAGTAACATTCATTTTTTGATAAAATGCTAAACTCCAATGTACCAGAATTTTTTTTTTTTTTTTTTTTTTTCTAAACTCAGTGCCAACTTTTTTTGTCGAAATGTTTGCAGGAACTAGTCTTGATGTGATTTCATACTTCTATGCATTAAATTGATATTATCAAACATGTAATTTGTGTCACAAATCGCGCGGCCGGCCCGGTGGGCCTTTCCCTGAATACGGCACAGGTAGCGGCTGGAGGGCGTGGAGTAGGGGTGGTGTATCCCTACTTCTGGAACACCCTGTCCACTACCTGCAGCGTCCGGGTCTCCCCTTTCCGCGCAAGTGTCACTCCCCGCAAGTGTCACAAACTCCCCTGGGAGTCCTCACTCACCGGAAACGCTCTCTCGACACAGTCTGACTGCAGTCACAGTTTCTATATGGAGATATCGACGAGCGAGAAGGATAAGCCATGTAGCCACTATAAGGGCTACTCTTACATCATAAAAAGAACCAAAGCAGACGGAACAGGGATTTGGCGCTATTCAAAACAGAACAACGCACTGTCGAGGAATGTATACCAATCAGTGTTTCCTTAGTGATGCAAAATGCCTCGACATTTATAAGTTGGGGCAAATTCCCAGAATAAATGCCTGGGAAAATGCCCAAAATTCTTAAATATGCAGGCATTTATGGATCTAAAAGATAAACTTACAAGCAGTACCTACAAAAATAACATGATATTTTGTACTACTCTATAAAGTACATCTCAAATGCTTCTTCAGTGCTCTTCTGTTCTCATTTCCCAGCAGCCCAAGTTTCGCAAACATATAATGTTGTGCTGCAAACGTACGTGCCTCTGGTCCAGAGCGATATTTGACAGCAGTAGATTTTCCTTTCCCATGAATGCCCTCTTTGCTTGTGCTAGTCTACTTTTCATGTCCCCCTTGCTTCTTCCGTCGAGCTTTTGGTGCGAAGGTAGCAGAATTCCTTGTCTTCGTGTACATTGTGATCACCAATTCGGATGTTATTTTTTCGCTACTTTTATTTCTGTTAGTTCTCATGACTTTCGTCTTTCTTTGCTTTATCTTCAATCTATGGTCTGAGCTCATTAGTCTTTTCATTTTATTCAACAGATCCTGTAATTTTCCTTCACTTCCACAGACGATAGCAATGTCATCAGCTAATCTTATAATTGATATTGTTTTACCCAGAACTTTTATCACAGACTTGAACCTCTTCTTTATTTCCTATATTACGTCTTCATTGCTCAAGGATAAACAGTGATGTCCACTGTTAGAACCTTTTCTTACACCCTTTTAAATCTTAGCACTTCGTTCTTGACTTATTGTATCCACTTGGTTCTTATACAATGTATTTCCCCACGGCTTACTCCTATTTTTCTCAGAATTACGAACATCATGCAATTCCTTACATTACCGAAGGGATTTTCCAGGTCACAAATCTTATGAATATGTCTTGGTTCTTCTTTAGTATCTCTTCTATTATAAACTGCAGCATTGCTATTGCGGCTACGCATTGCCGTAAAGTACGGCCCATGTCAATGTGACCTCACAGCCCTCGGCTCTTCTACCTGCCGGGCAGAGACCGGAAGGGGGGGGGGATTAGCGGCCCGCCCCTCTACCAGAACTGGGTGCTAATGTCACTGGGTGCATTTGTCACTGGGTGCTTCTGTCAGGACACCATACGACAAGGTCCACGAAATTGTTAGACAAGAGATAACAGAACGGAGGCAACTAATTACATGGATAATGGACACATGGCAAAGGGAATGGGAAAACTGCGAGAATGGAAGACGTGTCTATGACTTTTTCCAGAATATAAGGGGACGTCTTCGAATGGGTCATATCAATACCAACCGGGGTATGATCCACTTCCTAACGGGACACGGCCCCTACTCCACACACCTCTCACGTGTGGGTGACAATCCATGCTGTACGGGTGGAGAAATTGGGACCGCAGAACACACTGTCATACGCTGTCAGCTCTACAAAACACACACTCACACAACACAGGCCGACGGACGAAGTCTCACAACGAAAAAAAAATCACAACAGGAAACAAACAAACACTTATGATGAATCTAACAATGAAAGCGCAAACAGTACAAATTACACCACAGATGACAGCCCCGACACAGAGGACGATATAAACACATGCGAAATGTAACCTACGAATATAGCCAATCATAAGAGTCTCAACTTGAGAAAACTCCAGGATGGCAGGACTCGCAGTAAATTCCGAGGCCTCCCACCCTGGACTTTCCACTCTTATTCTTCAGACTGTCACTCAAACCAAACTTTCGTATCTTCTATGATTCTCTTCTTAAAATAGTTGATGTTTTTAAGTTGCCTTTCCATTTTCCTTATGGTAAGTTTTTGCGCTTTTCTTAGTATTTTTTATCTAATTACTGTAAATGTATAAAGAAAATAATGTATCACAGTCGCATAAATGTATCATATAGTTTTTGTAATCACGACCAGCTATATACCCAAAGGCAGATGATCCGCAACAAGGGTAAATAAATAAATAAAATAAATACTCGAGAGAATTTTTGTTAGACCTACCCATCGTGGTAGCAGCGCGCCAAGTGGCTAGCAGGGGACACCGCTAAGTTGTCGGTATCTCCTGCATTATAAACCGTCATGTCCATTAAAAGTATCCGGGCTGTTTCCCGTGGTTGGTTGAATTCGTTGTGAAAACCCAACATTTCGTCCCCGTCTGCGGAGTACATCTTCGAATTCATTAGATAATAAATTTCAAGCAGCAGGTATTTTCTGTGATTCATCAAATGCATTTGATTGTGTGAACCATAACACCCTCTTAAGTAAATTAGAATTCTATGGTGTCAAGGTAATAGCTGCAAAATGGTTCTAGTCGTACATCACTAACAAGAAACAAAGGGTGTCATTGCAAGTGACTATTGAATTAAGCCAACAGTCATCATCGGATTGGGAAGAAATTACATGTGGTGTTCCACAAGGATCCATTTTAGGGCCATTGCTTTTTCTTGTGTGCATTAACGACCTCTCATCAGTTACACTACCAAAATCAGAGTTCGTTTTGTTTGCAGATGATTCAAGTATTGCAATAAAAAGTACGTCAAGCATAGTTATAGAAAAGTCTGCTAATTATTTTTTCATGAACATTAATAGATGGTTTAAAGCCAACTCATTGTCATTAAACTTTGCAAAGACTCAATACATGCAGTTCAGAACATGCAAGATATTTCCCGCCAGCATATGCATTAAGTATGAAGAAGAACAGATAGAAGAGGTTGACAGTATTAAATTCCTGGGATTACAGCTTGATAATAAATTTAGTTGGGAGGAGCACACCACAGAACTGCAGAAACGACTCAACAAATCTGTATTTTCAATACGAGTGTTATCAGACATAGCAGACATAAAAATAACAAAGCTTGCATACTTTGCTTACTTTCGTTCCATACTGTCATATGGTATAATATTTTGGGGTAACTCTTCAAGTCAGTCAAAAGTCTTCAGAGTCCAAAAGCGGGTAATACGTATTATTTGTGGAGTAAATTCACGGACGTCCTGTAGAAGCCTCTTCAAACAACTGGGTATATTAACTACTGCCTCTCAATATATTTATTCCTTAATGCAGTTTGTCATAAATAATATATCCTTTTTCCCAACAAACAGCTCAGTTCGTACCTATAATACTAGGAACAAAAATGATCTATACGAGGACTTAAAAGCACTTCCTTTATTTCAAAAAGGTGTCCACTACTCAGGAACACACATTTTCAATAATTTACCAACAACTATAAAAAATAGCTTCAAATAAAGATCAGTTTAAGAGGAGCCTAACAGACTTAAAACTGTACATATCCATATTTATATTATTAGTATTATCTATTATTCATATTTTATTCAGCTTGAAAATTTTGTTTCTTGACATGTTACACATCCACCAGGATCTCCTCAACATGGACCTATGGAACGGAAAACTAATCTAATCTAATTTAATTTGTAGGATTGCAGGTTCAACACACACATACTGGGTTGCTAATGACTGCCGCTAACGCAGCGTCCCACGTGAGCGAACCGTAGTGAACGCGGCGCGGCAAACGCGCGAAAATTTCTAACACATGGACAGCAGTTAGCTTGGCCCACGTGAGCGGTTCAACGTGAGCGCGCACGCGCGGGGCCGTGTGCAACGCGCGATTTAAATGTTCAAATGTTTTGTAAAGCTTACGGGACTTAAATGCGGGGCCATCAGTCCCTAAACTTACAAACTACTTATGAACTAGCTTATACTAAAGACGGTACAAACATCCATGTCCGAGAGGGGATTCGAACCCCCGGCGGGGAGCGGCCTCGCGCATCGCAGCATGGCACCTCAACGCGCTCGACCGCTCCGCCGCGGCAACGCACAATTCTGCGAAGCGGACGTAATGAACTGGTTTGATATTTTTGCGTTTTGCGCCTGGCATTTGAAGTTGCGATGTCTGAAAATTTGATCGCTGCCGCTTGAGAACATTCTGTGTTGTAGGCCAATAGAAAAAAATTGTAAAACGGTTTATTCTCGTACCGTGAATACTTGGAAGTTGTCAAAATAATTGGGACTACAAGTAAAAGTTCATATAGCTCACATATATTTAAGTAGTGTTGTTCACGTGTTGTGCAAGATTTTATTCAAAATACAAATTATTATTTTTTCTCTCTTGTTAAAAACGGATATTACAAGTAGAACTACGTTTTTCTAAGCATTTACTACTAAGCAGAATTTACATTACTCGTTTACGATTTTCATCACTTTTCAAAATAACTGCAACTACAATTAAGAAAATATAATACATTTATTAAACAGCAAAGTTTACATGTAGCTTTATTTCATACACGTACAGTATTTTTTACAGCAAGAAAATCAAAAAAGATTAGCTGCTCCCATAGGATAGGACTGCCGCATCGCATCGCTTCGCATCGCATCGCCCGGCGATTCGCTCGGTCCCACGCAACGCCGGAGCGCGTCTTACCGTCCACGTAAGACGACGGGTAAGTTCGATGTGTGCGCGTTCCCGTGCATACGCGTGACTTCACGTAACTTGAAGACTTCAGTGCAGTTGGCCGCCGTCCGCTGCCGCCGATCGCTGTTGCCAACACACAGTAGCGGTGGTACTTCTTGAGCATCGGCATCCATATACCGTTTAGCAGAAGAGGACAAACGGAACGATTAACGCTTGCGGATCTTGCTTTCCAGCCAGGTAACCACCGTATTCGCTTCGACGAGACGCCAAGTACTACCGGCCAAAGCGAATAGTATGAAAGGCTCATCCAAATAATTTCAATCGTAAGAAAGAGGGCACAAAAGTAAACGCTATATGAATGCCGGAATGTGATGTCATTACTGAAGACAATGGATCGCCATAACTTGTTCAGAAATTCGGCGTCATTTTTTATTTTCGTTTTCACTTGTTGACAGAATCACATTCGTAACCGTCCTTGTTGTCCTTCAATTGTTTTTACGGATGAAATATTAAATCAAGGTGAAGATTTCCGCGAACATTCTCCCAAGAAATTCCAACCACTGCTGCATGCTGACGGATTGAACGCCGTGGGTTCCGTAAGACAGGCTTGCGTACAATGTATGCTGGAGAACGCACACTTCTTGGTCATTCTGTTGGTTTGTTCTCGAGGGCAGGTCCAGTCTCTTCAAAGTTATAAATCTAACATTTTATCACTTCTTTCGGTGAGACGGCGAAACTCGTTCTGCACCGCTACCAAACTATCACTGTTTTTCTAACATTTTTATAACCGCCGGCCGCGGTGGCCGAGGGGACTGAGGCGCTCCAGTCACGGTCTGCACGGCCACTAAGGTCGGGGGTTCGAATTCCCCCTCGGGAATGGATATTTGTGCCGTCCTTAGGATAAGCTAGTTCATAAGTCCCATAAGCTTAACAAACATTTTTTATAACCAACGCACGCTGTTGTCCGTTCCACTCATCCATGACAGTTTGCGAAAAAAGACTGTCCGATAATCCCATGTGCCCAATGCTGATCGTTACATGGAGATATTCACGAACTTTCGTTACACCTGAATTGAACAATTTTCAAAATCCTTGAAGAACCCTCGTGCCAATAGGACGGAGCGACATCACACACTGCCCGGATATCAATGGCATGTGTGTGTGCGAGAATTATAATCGGTAATCTGTCGTCTCACGATTCGGTGACATTCCCTGGCCACCGAAAACGCCAGATTTACCCGTTTGTGTTTTTATTATTTATTTATTTATTTATCTTTTTTTGTGGTGCCACTTCAACATCAAAGTTTACATGATTCGAGAACCCTGGATTTGTTGAAACAGGGAATTCGGGACGAAATTCACAGTATTCCAGCTGAGATGTTGCAGCTGTCAATGAGGAATCTTCAGAGCAGATTTCACGAATGTAATTGTGCAGGAGGAGGCCACCTAAGGGACGAAATTAAAAATATTATGATAATAATAATAAATGACATCAATGTTGGTAAATTGCAAAGTTGTAATATTTCAATTACTATGAATTAAATTTCTTACCTTCATGAATGAAACTTTCATTCTGCAGCGGAGTGTACGCTGATATGAAACTTCCTGGCAGATTAAAATTGTGAGCCGGAACCGGGACTCGAACCTCGGACCTTTGCCAGTATGTTTCATATCAGCGCACACTCCGCTGCATAGTGAAAGTTTCATTCTGGAAACATCCCTTAGGCTGTGGCTAAGCCATGTATCCACCATATCTTTCTTCCAGGAGTGCTAGTCATCCACCATATCTTTCTTCCAGAAGTGCTAGTGTTGCATGTTTCACAGGAGAGCCTCTGTGAAGTTTGGAAAGTAGGAGGCGACGTACTGGCGGAAGTAAAGTTGTGAGGTGGCATCGTGAGTCGTGTCGGGATAGCTCAGTCGGTAGAGCGCTTGCCCGCGAAAGGCAAAGGTCCCACTTTCGAGTCCCGGTTCCGGCATACAATTTTAATTTGCCAGGAAGTTTCTTTTCTTCGTCATTTCTAGTTTTATTAGATTTGTGGAAATGTTCCCTCTTTTAGGTTTAACTCTGTACAAGAAGAAAGCGAACCTTTACGGGCGACAAAGGCCAAGAGCCAAGTCAGATAATCCAGTCACGCATTCTTCCGCAGCACCGTTCTCGCAAACGAGTCGGCGAGCGCGTCGCTCGCCCGGCCGCGCTTTTAGGGAACCTCAAAAACAAGAGGCGAGAAGGTCCGCGAGGCACGGCGGTATTCACCGGCCAGCCGCCGTCCCGAGTTCATTAATTAGCGGCGTGGAATCGCGTTCTGGGCGACCGGGAACCGGATAAAGTGGACCCGGCCGAGCGGTCGGACGAGTTTTCGGTCGGAAAGCGAACGGCGAACAAAGACAGGGGGGAAAAAATGAACGGCTAAGGAGAAGACGTAAAGCCGGTGAGGCACCGCGGGCCGAGCAAATGGATGATCCCGAGATGGGAGGCAGCGATTGCGCCGGCCGGCCGAGCTGAGCCGGGCCGAGGCCGCAGCACGTGCTGCGATCGCGTGAGGCGTGCGTGCGCGCGTTGCGTGCCGCGGCCCCACCCACCGCACGGCCGCGCCAGCGCGGGGACCCATACTCCGCGATAGCTCGCGCCGCACGGCTATTAAGAGCGCACAGCACCTGAGCAAACGCGCCGGAAACCTCAAGAATTTAACCAGTACCAACAACACTACACTGGCATCTTTTTATCTTAAAACACCCAGCAGAACTACTAAAGAAACTGCATAGACTACGCTTATCCGTCCATTTTTGGAGTATTGCAGCACAGTGTGCGATCCTTATCAGGTGGGTTTAACGGAGGACATCGAAAGAGTCCAAAGAAGGGCAGCTCGTTTCGTATTCTCACGATACAGGGGAGACAGCGTTTCGGAAATGATACAGGATCTGGGATGGGAATCATTACAACAACGGCGCTTATCGCTGTGGCGTGGGCTACTTGCGAAACTCCAATCGCCAACATTCTCCTCCGAATGCGAAAATATATTGTTGACTCCCACTTAGTCGCGGTGGAGTACCCGAGCGGTCTAAAGCGTCTCGCTGCGGAGCGCGCGGTTGCTCCCCGTGGAAGCTCGAATCCTCCCTGGGGCATGGGTGTGTGTGTGTTGTCCTTAGGTTAGTTTACCTAGGTTTAAGTTGTTTGTAAGCTACGGACTGATGACCACGCAGTTTGGTCCGATAGATCTACAAACATTTGAACATTTTGAACTCTCACTTACATAGGTAGAAATGACCATCAGAATAAAATACGAGAAATCAGAGATTCAGGTGTTCTTTCTTCCCACGCACTATTCGAGAATGGAATGTTTTGTGTCGCAGCCTCGTGACCACTGTTGTGTCTCGTTTCCGCCGGTTGTCGTAGGTGTCGGTGGCTGAGTAGAAAGAGACCGACACAGGAATAAAGGATGCACGCTTGTGCAGGTATGGAGGTTATCAGCCAATGGGACAGAAGAAACTAGAACACTAGGCTAAATTAGAATAAGATATTGTTTCGTCGAGTCTTGGTAATACTTAACTTTCACATAGTTCTTGACTGCAGAATGCTGATACATGGTTTAGATAGAGGACTGCCTACTGATGATTCCTACTGCCTATCTGATAGCAAGTGGTCGATGCAGCAGAGGGCGCTCGTGGCTGACGTCGTAAGAATGCCGAATGGCGGCGCGCGGCGAAAGTAGGTGGCGCGCACTTTAGACTTGTGCGACACCACAGAATGGGAGATAAATAGTATAATGGTGGTTCGATAAACCCTCTGCCAGGCACATAAATGTGATTTGCAGAGTATCCCTTGTAGATGTAGATGTAGATCTACATCATTATATAAATACGCTAACACGAAAATTGTGGTACTGATTACTAATTTATTCGTACAAGAAGGCCAATGATAGTTACATAATTAGAAAGATTGTTTGTCGTAGATTTCACGAATATACATTTTATGTCTGCATTTAGCCGGTAAAAGTGGTAAAAGGAAGTAAAAATTTTCCTATCTACAGCTTGGATCAAGTTCTACATTCTCCAACAATCAGCCCACTGATTGGCTATTCACCTCGAGCAAAGACACTGTAATGCAGCGCATTTGCAGTATTAAAATAAGTGTATATCGAAACATGCAGTGCTCCCAACTCACTTTCTTGTGCCGTTCAAATGCTTCATTTTCGCAGTGATTAAGAGTGATTAAAGGTGTTTTCATATGAATCCCGAAATAAAGGACTAGCTGAAAACCCGGCGTTGCACGGGCATTTATTTATTTACTTCAGTCTTGAGTTAGTACTTCCCCTATCCCTTCTGTTTCTCTGTCAATCTCTTTTTTCCTCTAAAAGCGTGTTATATTCACGGGAGAATATTTTAAGAAATAACGCTGTCTTGCAGAATGTACAAAATTATAAGTGCAGTATCCAAACAAAGAAACATAGCAATCAAAATACAAATTACATACAAACTTGGTTCAAAAATGTTTCTAACGTTTGTATAGCTTATGCGGCTTAACTACGGAGTCATCAGTCCCTAAACTTACAAACTACTTATGAACTAGCTAACACTAAGGACGGCACAAATATCCATGCCCGACGGGGGATTCGAACCCCCGACCGTAGTGGCCGCGCAGATCGTGACTGGCGCGCAGCAGTCCCCTCGGGCAACGCGGCCGGCTCCTCATATCTCTTAAACTACGTGTCGTATTGTAATACAATTTAGAAGGTACACTTACCTATATGTGTATATACTGTCTGTAAAATTTTCTGCGGCTACAATCAGTAGTGCAGAAACTATAAATTGTAACGTCGTAATGAATGCTGCAGTTTTACTCCATAAACAGCAAAAAGTAGTAAGCGAGAAACATTTTCCTTTCATCATTTCACTATGGTTGCCAGCGAGAAAAAGTTTAATAAAGATTTGAAATTATGTTTAAAGTTTGTTGCAAGTCGCTAAGTACTGTCATTCTCATCTCGCCGCATTATATGGCATTTTTTGCGATTACTATTGGTTATGACGTAATATCTTTTGAACCATGTGCCGTATGTGATTCTTAACCATGCAGCAATTGGTACCTCACGGTAAGGAATGTGTGTACCAAATTTGGTTGAAATCGTTCCAATGGTTTAGGAGAAAATGAGCAGCATTGTCGCAAAATGCAGCAGTTTTTCGCGCTGCTCATTATTTGTGACGTCATATCTCGTGAACTATATATCGTATGTGATTTTTACACTTACGGCGACCGTCCTCGTGGATTGAAGCTTTCGTATACAAAATTTCATAAAGATTGGAACAAAACTGTAGATTTGTATGCAACACGTACAAACATATGGACACTCTGCTTTATATATTAGATGAGGAGAGGCATCTAGCGGTGCTCGGGTGGAACTACGAAGTCGAGAATGCCGATATAAATGATGATGCGCCGGAAGAGGCATGTAGTGGTGCACGGGTGGAACTACGAAGTCGACATGTTGTCAGTTCTAGAATTCTGAATATCGCAGTATCGAAATAACATTATTTCTTGGCGTTATATAAATATACGAACACCGAAATTGTAGTTCCATTTCAAATATTAGGCTAATGAAAGTTATATAATTCGAAAATGGCATGAGAAGTATATACTTCCGTTTTTATTTGTTGTTATTGTGTCAGGCATTTTTTAACACGTAAAAGATACCGTTTCAAATCTCCCAGTGCCGGTTAAATTTACCAAACATCCCAGCGGCCTCCCATGATAATATTGGTAACAGATGCTGAATACAGAGAATCCTGTGAGTCTTCATTTTAGCCAATCGCTTGACAACGCTGATGTTTTCTCATGGAATCTTCGCTTTACGAGGTCAATTATTTTTACTGACCGGACGAGGGTACATACAAGAACCTTTCAACCATAAAGCAGGAACAGCATTATTTGTTTACTTCATGGTCTGTACGATACACTAATCGAGTAATTCTATGTGGTTCGAACAAATGGGCAAAGATGTTCTATCGTGTTGTTGATGTTGCCAATATAATCACGCGAGGCCGCCGACATGATACGTAAAATTTTACCCCCAGTGACCATTGTAAGCACAATTGGTCGATTTTCGACCACAAGCAATACTAGTCTAAATAAATACTCTACAGGTCACACTGAAGAGCATGGCCGAGAACTCATCGTACCGCTTTTACGATATTTCTCAACAGTGCCATTCTCTAATAGCTCGCGGAAAAAAGGAACACCTAAATCTTTCCGTTTTCGTTCTCATTTCCCTTTTTTATTATAATGCTCATGTCTCACTATATACGTGGGTGGTAATAAAATATGTTCGCATTCGGAACAGAAAGATGGTGAAAAAATTTCGCAAATACATCTCGTCGCATCGAGAAATGCCTTTTTTTTTTTTTTTTTTTTTTTTTTAATGATTTCCACCTCAACTCATGCATCATTTCCGTGATACTCTTTCCCCTACATCGCGATAATATAAGACGAGCTGCCCTTCTCTGAACTTTCTCTAAATCGTCTGTCAGTCCCAATTGGTGGCGATCCCACAATACGCAACACTCCAAAATAGGACGCATAAGTATAATGTAGACAGTTTCTGTAGTACAACTATTTTATCTTTTAAAAGTTCTGTCAATGAAACGTAGCCTTCGGTTCGCCTTCCCTACAATATTCTCGATGTGTTCTTTGCAATTTAAGTTGTTCATATTTGTTATTCCTAGGTATTTTGTTGAATTGACGGCCTGTAACTTTGATTGATTTATCGTGCAAATGAAGTCTTACAGATTTCTTTCAGTCGTTATGTGGATGACTTATCATTATTAAGGGTCAATTTTCGCACCATATAGACATCTTATCTAAATCATTTTGCAGTTGCTTCTGATCTTCTGGTGAGTTTACTAACCGATAAATGACATCTTCCGCGAACAATCTAAGAGAGCTACTCAGTCTCCTAAATCGTTTATAAAAATAAGGAACAGTATGGGCCCTCTAACACTTCCCTGGAAAACGCCAGGAATCACTTTTTTGTACTCGATGACTTACCGTCAATTACAACGTACTTTGTCTTTTCTGACAAGAAATCATTAACCCAATCGCACAACTGTAGCGATATTCCATAAGCCGCTATTTGATTAGAAGGCGCTTGTGAGATACAGTGTCAAAAGCCTTCCGTAAATCTATAAATACATCACATTGGTAAAGAGGTGGCTGGGTTTCTCAAGAACGATGCTTTCAAGAACAATACTTTCAAAATTCCGTGTTGACTATGGGTCTTCGAAGTAGTTCATAATTTACGGCCCACTTTAGGTTTTGATGTAGTTTTATGATTTTTTGATACATTTCGGAGAAAAATAATAAGAATATAAATAATAACAAATTGTGGGTATAAGATTACGACTCTAATATTGTTATAATATCTATACACTTCATCCCGTATTGTTCATTCACCGTATTTTAACAATCAGCCAACGATATTTGATATATTCAGTTTAGCTTTGACTTACTCTTTATTTATTTATTTTTTTTTTTTACTTTAATCTCTTATTTTAATACCTCTCCCAAATTTATATTATCTTTTTTTGTTGGAACATCATTACCTGTGTTTCCGGGGTTGTTTGTCTTCTTTTTCAAAATTTATTTTCTTTGCTTGTACTGGTTTACGTAGTATCAAGCGACTGTGTCAAATAAGCGTTATTTTTACAAATATCTCTGAAACGTTGCGAGTAAGTGAGCAGATGTTTACATTTGCGAAACAACTGCACACGATACGACGCGAGAACGATAGTCCTTTAAAATTTTTCTAATGTAGTTGGTGATGTATAAATTTCAGGTTTGAGTTTTAATTTAGTGATCCAGTATTTCTATATATATATGATCGATAAATCAACGACTTGTCAATAATTCTATTATATTTCAAAGTATCACATTTTTACACGACAAATAAAAGAGAATGGAGAAAAATAGGAGAGGGTTGAATCTGAACACCGAATGCAAAATCTGTAAGACGACGCTAAACGTTACGCTGCCACATATTTCCATCAAATATTGCCGAATCTCATTAACCTCTTATCACAGTTATAGAGAATTCAAAACTTTGATAGTTATTTAAATTCGAAAATATTTATTTTTGGCACCTACGCCAAAATATTTGTCCTTTTATTTCTTTCTTTGTTTCTTTGTAACAGATCAGTATGGGAAAAACGCATACCGATATGTTAAAAGTGATCATTGCGCAACATTAATTACGTATACACAAGAATTAAGCTGAATGCAAACGGTAGCTATATGGATGCGCACTTATCATGTAACTTCTATAGTGGCCGCTAATAAAAGTGAAATGTTTTTGGTGGAAAAACGAAGTCTCTTTCTAAGATGCAGTGCCAGTCTTTAAACTAGGTTCAGTCTGTTGATAGAAACAAGCAACAGTTTGCTTTAAATGTAGATATACACTCCTGGAAAATGAAAAAATGAATTCGTCGACCCAGCACACATTCCTGAGGATGTATACGACATACGATCATACAGTCAGAGCCATACGCACTTGAGTACAGTCACAAGAGCGCACGCAATGTCGACGCTAGTACCGTGTATATACACTTTTTACAGCGATGCAAGCTCCATTTTTCCCATGGAGACGACCGTAGAGGTACCGAATGCAGTCTTGCGGAATGGCCTGCTGTGCAATTTTCACCTGGTGTCTCAGACTGTTCAGATTTCGTGCCGGTTTTGCAGACCTGGCAAGATGGCATTTCATTCGATCCCAGACATGCACAATGGGGGACAGATCTGTGGATCGTGCTGGCCAGAGTAGTGGACGTACACCTTGAAGGGCACATTGGGAGGTACGGGGTACACGTGGACGTGCATTCTTCTATTGGAAGGGATACCGCCTCGTTGGTGTATGAAAGGTAGCAAGACGGGTTGAATGAAGGTTTCAATCTACGGTTCACTGTTTAATGTTCCCTCTACGATCACCAGAGAAGAAATGCCAGTGCAGCGTATGGGTCCCTACACTATGATACCAAGTGTCAGACCCATGTGCCTTTGTCGTATAGCCGCAGCGGAGCGCATTGAGGCGCTAAGTTCCGATGCGCGAGGCCGTTCCCCGTCGGGGGTTCGAATCCCCCCTGAGGCATGGATGTTTGTGCTGTCTTTAGTATAAGTTATTTCATAAGTACCATGTAAGTTTAGGGACTGATAACGCCGCAGTTAAGTCCCAAAAGCTTTACAAACATTTGAATTTGAACACTGCACATTTTGGCGCTTCCCTGTACGACGCCACACATGCGTACGACCATAAGTGGCACCGAGTCAGAAGTGACTCTCATCACTGAAGACGACAAGGCCATAAGCACCTATCCCGACAACCCTGGAGGCGGGGTTGGGGCGAGAGCGGAAGCCGCCCTAGCGGTACGCATGATCGTGCATAATGGTGTTGTGAGCATGCCCTACGCTGCCCGTTCTACACTGGTGATCGTCGAGGGAACATTGAAAACAGTGCACGGTACACAGAAACCATCATTCATCCTGTCTTGATATCGTTCATGCACCAACAAAGTAATATGCCTTTCCGACTCGAAATTGCATGTCCACATGTATCTCGTACCAACCAACGTGCTCTTCGAGGTGTACGTCAACTTCCCTGGTCAGAACGATGTCTCCACAGATATCTCCCCTATTAAGCATGTTTGGGACCGGATGGAACGTCATCTTGAGAAGTCTGCACGACCGGCACGAAATCTGGTCCAACTGAAGCACCAGAAGGAAACTCCATAGCAGGTCATTTCGCAAGACTACATTAGTCACTTCTACGATCGTCTCCATGGCAGAATTGCAGCTTGTATTGCTAGCGTCGACATTGAGCACGCTCTGGTGACTGTACTGACGTGCTTATTTCTCCGTCTGCATGATTCCGTGTTGTATACATCCTAACAAATGTGTGTATAAAATTTCGCTCTGCTGTGTCGACGAATTCATGGTGTTCGTTTTTCATTTTCCAGGAGTGTATTTTACTGTAAACTAAGTTTTCTCCTTGCTTCTTTCCGGCACGTTAAAAATCGGGTTGGTTTCGAGAAAATAATATACGATAATCATAAACGCATAAACTTTCAGGTTTCCACTATCAGACTTCACAATAAAAGTTTTCCATTCTTACATAAAAGTTGCAAATGCATTTTTCATCAAACAAAAAGCACGCGCAGAAATAAAAGTAAAAATATTTCTGTCACACCAACAACACTAATATACCTTTGACGTCCTAGTGTCGTATAACATCACCACAGCTTCAGCCAATGACACGGTGCTTTCGATCACGTGACTATATCGTGAATTTTAATTATTTTAAAGCTCTAGTTTCAGAAAAATAACAGATGTTTTATAACAATAATAACAAAAAATGCGATTTGAACGTTACAATCATTCAGAATAACAATAATTCGAACCATATAGTACTTGGTTATCGATTGTAGGCCTACCTTTCCTCTGAATGATTGTCATGAGTGAAAAGAGATGGGAGCACAAGCACACAGTCCTTCTCTATACGTACAACACGTGAGTCTTATCTTACTATGCATCTTAAAGAGTGCATAAAAGTAAGTAGCTTCACTTACCTCTTGGCAAGAAAAAAATTATTCCTCTGAAGCACAAACTAGTATAATCACGCAAAACACAGGAGGAGCTGCAAAAAAACTCTAAAAAGGCAGCGCTAACAAATTGGAAATTTGGGGTAAACGTTACGCTAATAGGAATTGTACGTCTATCGAAATTGTACCACATGACCCTATCACTTGCTCAACGACGACTCAGAAGGTGCCAGCCGCGGTGGCCGAGGGGACTGCGGCGCGCCAGTCATTGTCTGCACGGCCACTATGGTCGGGGGCTCGAATCCCCCCTCGGGCATGGGTATTTGTGCCGTCCTTAGTGTTAGCTAGTTCATAAGTAGTTTGTAAGTTTAGGGACTGATGACCCCGTAGTTAAGTCCCATAACCTATACAAACATTTGAACATTTCAACTCAGAAGGTCCCGTAACTGCAGCTGACACAGAGCGAATGCGGTGTGCAAACAACTCAACTGCGACATATGAGCCCCACCATACTATCATATTTTCTAAGTAAAAGCAGAATAACTTGAATGGGTCCTAAAACAGCAAAATTCGAAACATCTCCCGTTTTTAACGCAGAACAAATTACGGTAATATGGAAATAATAGAGAATAAATACACCGTAGTGTATGATACATAACTTAAAGAAACTTTTCTGTTTTGGAGGCTTAATTTGATTGGGAGAAGCAATAATATACAAAAATACATATTCGAACATACACCATTACAGCTGAAGGTGCGCAGAGGAATACCGCAGATCAAATTATTCAAGAGATGCTAACCACTGAAGACACATAAATTAGGTTACTATGGGAACAAGTTTTTAACTGTATATAAGCCGGGGTATCACAGTGACTTTGACGTTCTTAATGACCGCTGATAGAACTGAACGTTAAAATAGATTCACTGGTAAGTAGGGTGAGAAACAATGCTGCCTTTGTTCTAAAGAACACACTTAAAAATGATTCCGTCTCTAATGAGCACGATGTCAACGAGACGTTATAGTCTAATTTTCATTCCTTTTTAAAAATGATCAATACAGTTCGACAAAAATGAAGGCGTTGACAAATCATCTCAACAAAATATTTTGTAAAGAACGCAAGAATGATTGTGGCGTAATAATTACACCACTGGTACCTCAAGAATGATGATTCTTGATGACGTCTTGCCTTAACATAATTTTTGACACTAAAAGATACGTGAACGAATTGTGCAAAATTGTTCGTCGCTACAAAATATGAGTACTCAACTGTAGCAAGAAATGTTTGTAATAATTATTCATGTATCTAGAATTTGATGGTGAATACTAGTTAGCCGCCCGCGGTGGCCGAGGGGACTGCGGCGCTTCAGTCACAGTCTGCACGGCCACTACGGTCAGGGGTTCGAATCCCCCCTGGGGCATGGATATTTGTGCCGTCCTTAGTTGTAGCTAGTTCATAAGTAGTTTGTAAGTTTACGGACTGATGACCCCGTAGTTAAGTCCCATAAGCTCTACAAACATTTGAACATTTTTGAATACCAGTTAGAGTTTTTGAATATTGAATTATGGAACAATATAATTCGTTGATTCCAAGTAGTGTGTATTAATGTTACCCTGACACACTCAGGTCTCTTACATCGATATACCCAAATGTGGAGCAGGACTGAACTTATTTACCTGATTTATTTATTTATTTATTTATTTATTCCTTTCCACAAAATCTCATCTTGTTACTGTGGCATTCTTACGTTCTTGTATCCGTGTTATGTTGATGTAACGCCTCATCTTCTCTTTAAACTAATTCTGTAGAATGTTTTCTATAATGTCAAGTATGCAATGACACAATGATTCCTAACTTTCATTAGACAACCAAGTTAAAAAGAACCCTTTTGGTCAGTTTTAGCATTGATCCGAAGAATGTGGCCACAAAATTACAATCCCGTAAAGTGTACGAGATTTTCTACACATTTGGTAATAAGTCAGTAGATTTCCGTATCATCTAGGTGCCTCTTGTCTTTTAATTACGCTACATTTTTTTCAGTCATTGTCAATTAATCAAGTGATAGGGTAGAAATAACTAAGATACGATTTGAGTTTCTATGGATCATTTATGCTTTATGAGTAGGTTAACAAGAAAGTTACCATGACTTCTATTATTACGTTATTTACTTTCACATTCTGGAGGGAAGTTTAAATTAGAACTTTGACTGCTAATGAAATTTAAACCACAACCTGTAACCTATTTCACTCAATCATGTTATTATTAAAAGGGGAATATATTAATTTTAAAATAACGTAATGTCTGTGACAAGCTTTAAACAATGGCTGGCTGAGAAAATTCAGGCCGCGGCGGAGCGGCCGAGCACATTGAAATTTCTTTCAGCAACTTTCTTTCTATTCCGAATGCGAACATATATTATTAGTACCCAGCTATATAGGGAGACATGATCATCAGAATAAAATAAGAGATACCAGATCGGAAACGGAAAGATTTAGGCGTTCTTTTTCCCGCGAGCTATTAGAGAATGGAACAGTAGAGATTTATCGTAAAAGCCGTTCGATGAATCCTCTGCCATGCACTTTAATGTGACTTGCAAAGCATTTATGTAGAAGTAGATCCTCCAAAAATTGTCTTAATCACAATTATTACATTATCGTAATATAGCCTAGAAATCCAAGTTTGCCGCTAACAATATTTATTCAGCTTGTGCAAATTGACTCCACTACAAGCTTGTTTCGGCTTATGCCATTTTCAAATGGACCTAGTGATGTTTAATAAAATAATCACCTGCGTTTACAATATACAATATTGTATAAGATATTTTAAAATTTTTTTCATTACAAATTCACTTACTTTTAAGTTGGCCTGACGTCAATGAAGAATATTAGAGTTAGTGTCTTTTTGTGACAAGATGGTATAGTCACGTTTTATCACACTAACTTTTTATTTGACAGATACAGACACTGTTTACTCTGTTGATGCTTTATGTGTACAGTAAAATATATCTGTGCCAGTCAGAGGGTGTACATATGGAGAAATGTTCAAATGTTTGTGTAGCTTATGGGACTTAACTACAGGGTCATCAGTCTCTGAAATTACAAGCTACTTATGAACTAGCTAATACTAAGGACGGCACAAATATCCATGCCCGAGGGGGCATTCGAACCCCCGACCGTAGTGGCCGTGCAGACCGTGACTGGAGCGCCTCAGTCCCGTCGGCCACCGCGGCCGGCACATAGGGAGACACGGATGATACAATAGCAGAGAAAAACATCGTTTCCATTTTCCTTTTCCAAAATTTCAATAAAGTTCTCTAAATAATTTTTATCTTTTAAATCTGTTTGTTCATTGAGAATATCAAATGGGTATTTTTTTCGTGTGTGTGAAAATGTCTAGTTACAGAATACTTAGAATATGGCCTTTAGGAACTGTGTGTAGAATTTTTAAAACAGTTTCAATGTTTTCAGCTGTGTGATTTTGACTTTTTAGGTGTAGGTAAAAGTTCGACTGGTTGCTTTCACAGTCCCTTGTGTGTTTATTAAATTTGCACAAACTGAATAAAAATTGTTAGCAGCAAACTTGAATTTCTGTATTACGATAATGTCGTATTTTGACCTTGTCTATGCTGCGGGCCCAAGAGAGAAAAAACTGTTAATCACAATTATGTTAATTTGTTTACAACTCACTTAAGAGCAATATAAAAATCATTTTCTGAATCTTATGTAGAAAGAAAAAGAAAGAAATTACATCGTGTTTTCCACTTCATTTGGAGCGACTTCTCGTGATCAGATTATTGAATTGACTGATGCGAAAAAACTGAGCCACGCCACCGATGGTCACCAAGCCAAAGACTTTAACAGACAGATATATCAGTACTACTCTAACCAGACTATGTTTTATTCTCCTAACAGATACCCTAATGCTTCCAAAGATAAACCTTTGTAGTTGCGTAGACTTTCCCGGCGTAATAACTGATAATATTCATCTCGGGTGTGCAGCCGGATACCGTCGTCAACTAAACACGATATTTCGGCAGACCAACTGGCTGCCATCTTTAGTTGAGTGCGCTGATACACTTTCTCGCCGGAATCTGAGGCAGGACAGAGACAGCGGCCCTTTATACACAGCTGACGACCCACCGCGCGTGCGCGAAAACAAAATACAGGCCCTCTGTGAGATTACCGCCCAATAGAAATACTGGTAATTAATAGCATTTGATAATTAAACAGTATGAAGTTCACTGCAAACATTGACCATGCCAATGCACTAAATGTTACAAAATTTTAATCTTATTAATTATGGTAGCAATGTATTTACACAGTTGGGTGACAACATTTATAGTTAGGCCATAGGTAGAAATTCTCCACGTTGAGATTTGCTGTGTGCTTGTAGCTGACGGGAGGCCAGCGAGCAGGCCGATGTTGGGGGCTTGTTCCAACTTAGGATTTTACAGTTCGTTTCCGGTGAGGGGAGAGAGGGACAATGGCGAGTGCCAGGCACAGTGCAGTGCACAAATATTGTAATACTACTGGCATTTGAAGTAATACGATGCAGTTAGGAACCTTTAAGGCCCTCATTACAAAATAGCCTGTTGATAAATAAACAATACATTAGCTGATATAGTCACATCTAACGTAATATGTTTAATTGACAATGAAAAGTAATAAATTACCAACGAAGACAAGACAGTTACACAACTAGCATGGCAATGTTTGTTTATAAAAATAATATATTAACTATTTTTCATTTTATTTTCAATCAATCTTTTGTATTTTACCTTGAAATATTCAGTTAAATCAGTTATCTGTGATATAAGAAATTGCACGATTATGATAAACAGTACAAAGGATGTTTATACTAATATAGAAACGTAAGAAAATATTTGTTTAATGTGTAGTGTAATTATTTTGATTTTAAGTAAAGTTTTAGAAATGTATTTGCTGAGCGCTGTACGTTGGCAAATCGGTTAGAACAGTTCACATGGGGAAGTTGATGACGTAGGGGAAAAAACCCCGGCAGTTGAGCTTTTGGCGCGCGCGCGCGCCTGGGCAGGAAGTGAGGACTCGGGACCACGTGGTGTGGCTGGCCGGGCGGCGTCGCTCTGCATGAGTCAGCATGTGGATCTCGAGGTGGTGACTTGAGATTTGTCTGTAGCAATCGCCACGTGTGGTTGCTCGTCGTAGACTGCACCAAGTTAAATCGAGTGCTACTGTGTGTTTGTGAATATTTAGCCGGTGGAACAAGGTGTGCATCACATTGAATTAAAGTGACTGTGATTTGTTAATGTAACACGTGTCGTCGCATAGGCATGGACATAAACGGTGTTTGAGACAGCCACATGGTGTGAAAACAATTCGCGACAAATACTCATTTTTGTTTGGGGGCTCTCGAGCTATAACTTTATTTGATAAATGTGCCGACGTACAGACGTATCAGCCACAGGGTTCAAGTATTGTGAAATAAACAACATAAAGTGAACTTTCACGTGTTTTCAAAAATAGTAGTTAGTACACCCTTTTCTCTCATGAACTTGAATTTATTATGAATTTGTTTTGTTAATCATATGCAGGGAAGGAAAGCTGCGAACGTGTGATATCATCCCCTAGAAAACGAGTCAAACAGTCGCAATAACAGTTCCAGTGTTTTTGCATGTTTAGGAATTTGGTTCGCAGCTGGTGGTTGTGAGTTTTAGAAATTAATCTTTCCCTATTTTAAACTCTCACCCCGACCTTCACGCTCGCACCTCTATGCGCAATAGTATAGTAGCGCGCCGGTGAAGAAAATCGGCAAAACGATGGGTCGAAACAAGACTAGCTAAAAGAAACAGCAGGTCGAAATGAAGACCGTTGTTGCCTAATATCAGATAAGATTTGGTTCCAAGTTTTACTTAGAGGGAAGCCCTTGTCCTTATTAATAATATTATCGGCCACATGAATTTCTATGGATTCTTTAAGAACACATTCCCAGTAGCGGGAAGCAGGAGCAATCGGTTTAGTTTCATCATATAACATCTTGTGTCACACATTCAGACAATGTTCAGCAACAGCTGACCTTTCAGGTTGAAGTAAACGAGTATGACGGTGGTGTTCCACACACCGATCCCGAACTGTGCGGATGTAAGTTTGTGATATTCCTGGCCTGTGGCCACTTCATATTTCTGGCCGCTGGCCGTTTCTTTGCTAACATTGTACGTGCCTTAAACGCGGAAGAAAGATAGCAGTGCAGCATATGTTGAAATGTGGGGTGGGGAGCAGTAGCATATGGCGCAGTAGGTGCTGGTTCCCGTGGGAAAGTCCGCCTATGTTACTGGTGCTCTCCTCGCATTGGCTGCTGCATTTCACGTCACGTGATTTCTTTTGAAATTACTTTTGTTTATTATAAACTAAATATTAATTATTCAGAGCTGAGAATTTATTATAAATATCTCTCTAGGACAGGCTAGATTTGGACAGTTTAAAAAGTTTAAGTTGGCTTCTCTTATTGTAACAAGAGAAGAGCGATTTTGCAGAAGGCGCGCGACGGCCCTGTTTTGGCGCGAAATAGAGCGTCAGGTGCCCTCTCGCAACGCGCCGCAGTTTCAGCCTCGAGCTGACCACCATACGCGCCGGGCAGCGCCGGTAATGAGTAAAGATTTTTGAGTAAATGTGATAACAGTCGAGATCTCAACATGAACTATGGGCAGCATAGGCCGTATCATATTAACAATAGTTGCTAATTTTGTATTATTTATTTAATAAATGGCATCCCTGATAATTAAAAATCTCGCGAGTCGCTTATTATGCTTCCATCATAAAGAACTTTAGCCTCACTTGTATGCTGTAGAAGAACCAACGACCTGTGTGCTGGCTTCTGCGCTGGGGACACAACTATGGAAGACAACAGGTTAGTCAGAACTCTATGCTTTCCATAACGGCATGGACAGCAACTACGGCACCTCGTGCGTACTGTAGGGCGGTACAAACGCACACTGCTACGCAACAGCATCCGCAAGGATGCGGAGGTTTTATGGGACTTGGGGAGGAAGCAGTACTAACTTCTCCGTCCGCAAGTAAAACCCTAGGAAGCTCGTAAGTTTTATCATAGAAACATGGAATTCTATAAACTCCGGGTTTTCTCAGTCCTAAATCATCTTTGACCTACCCAAGGAGGGCCCTAGCCTTTTGTGAGGGGCGTAAAAACACTTTTGATGTTAAATCTTCTTAAAATTCTGAAAATTTGCGCCTAGAGGGCCTCTATTTTGGTATCGCGCACGCGCGGTGGGCCGTCTGCTGTATATAAAGGGGCCGCTGTCTCTGTTCTGCCTCAATTTCCGGCGAGTAAGGGTTTTTTTTTTTTTTTTATGGGACTTAACTAAGGGATCATCAGTCCCTAAACCTACAAACTACTTACGAACTAACTAAGACTAAGGACGACACAAATATCCATTCGAAACCCCGACCGTAGTGGCTGTGCAGACCGTGACTGGAGCGCCTCAGTCCCCTCGGCCACCGCGGCCGGCGGCAACGAGTAAGTGTATCAGCGCACTCACCTGAAGATAGCAGCCAGTTAGTCTGCCGAAATTTCGTGTTTAGTTGACGACGGTATCCGGCTGCACACCCGAGATGAATATTATAATCCTTTGTATTTTGACTATTCGTTTCCCCATAGAAGAGAAATTACGGTATGTTTATTCTATCCTTCAGAGTGATAAAACGTTTGACAGTTGCACGTTGGAGGATAGTAAAGGTGGTACGTGACTCGCCAGCGGCCGTGTTGGAGAGCTAGCGGAGAGACATGGCGGAGATAAGACGTCATCGCAAGAGCGGCGATCGCGTGACGGCGTAGCGTGACGGTGGCCAGGGACAGCAAGCAAGCAGCCAACATCAACATGGCCGGCCGGCCCGCGCACGGAAAGAAACGCCGGAATCTGCATAATTCACTGCCCAAAAGCGCGCCCGCATCTGCCGCGAAACAATAAATATTTAAGTGGCCGCGGCTACCACACGGCTACTCGCTGTCTCCGCAGGCGAGCCCGCCACCTGTTAGCCGTAAAGGCCCGCGTGCGTCACGCACCGGAACCTCTCGCGGCCTCGGCGAGACGGTCGCCCGCGCAGGAAGCACACACACACGCTCCCTGCCCTCCCAATAACTATTCACAGCCTTTACAGCGCAATAGCGCCGACCGTATTCAGATAAGGACACATTGTTTCCACTGAACTAACTTTTTCCCCATCTTATTCTTCTTGTTTAGGCCGCAGGTCTTGTAGTAGGACGTTTTCATTTGCATATGATGAAATTCTCTTAAACTTTATAACTTAATTTCTATGGTCATGGAAGTGGTCTCGCCAGTATTCTAGCACACAGCCGTACCATCGTTATCTCGAAACCACTCAAGGCACTTTCGGCCCTCATTTAACTTCTGTGCAGATAAAGCAGGAAGCCTGAATTTACAGTGAACAGGAAGACACACGGTAACTAAGCATACTGCCAATGTACCTAGTATGTATACCTTGTAATTTGTAATGTAATCCAAATTCGTCAATTCTGTCACTGACACACGGCTTGGTCAACAGTTTCATCGGTATAGTACAAGAGTCAGGAGATCCCGTGTGCACAAGTCTTTTTAAGTAGCTCTCTTAGGTTGTTTGCAGATGACGCCGTCATTTACCGTCTAGTAAAATCACCTGAAGATCAAAACCAACTGCAGAACGATCTGAATGAGATATCAGCATGGTGTAAAAATTGGCAATTGACTCTAAATAATGAGAAGTGTGAAGTCGTCCACATGAGTACGAAAAGAAATCCGTTAAACTTTGTTTACAACATAAATCAATCAAATGTGAAGGCTGTAAACTCCACAAAATACCTGTTGTTGTGTTGATATGGTCTTCAGTCCGGAGACTGGTTTGATGCTGCTCTCCACCCTACTCTATCCTGAGCAAGCCTTTTCATCTCCTCATAAGAACGGCAACCCACATCCACTTGAATCTGCTTACTATACGCGTCTCTTGGCCTCCCTCTGCGATTTTGACCCCACACACTTCCCTCCAATGCTAAATTTACGATTCCTCGATGTCTAAGAATGTGTCCTACCAAGCGATCCCTTCTTTTAGTTAGGGTATGCCAAAAATTCCTTTTCTCACCAATTCTGTTCAGTACCTCTTCATTAGTTATGTGATCTACCCACTTAATCTTCAGCATTCTTCTGTAACACCACATTTCAAAAGCCTCTAGTCTCTTCCTGTCCGCACTGCTTATCGTCCATGTTTCACTCCCGTACAAGGCAACACTCCACACAAATGCCTTCAGAAAAGACTTCCTTACCCTTAAATTAATATTCGATGTTAGCAAATTTCTCTTTTTCAAAAATGCTTTTCTTCCCATTGCCATTCTGAATTTTACATCATCTGTACTGCGACCATCGCATGTTATTTTACTATCCAAGTAACGAAACTCATCTACCACCTTCATTGTTTCGTTACCTAATCTAATTCCTTCATCATCGCCTGATTTTCTAAGACCGCATTCCATTATTTTTGTTTTGCTCTTGTTAATGTTCATTTTGTACGCTCTCTTCAACACACTGTCCATTCCATTCAACTGCTCTTCCAGGTCGTTCGCTGTCTCTGACAGAATAACAATGTCATCAGCAAAACGCAATGTTTTTATTTTTTCCCCCTGAACATTAATCCCTATTCCAAAATTTTCCTTGCTTTCCTTCACCGCCTGCTCAGTGTACAAATTGAATAACATCGGAGAAAGGCTACAACCCTGTCTTACTCCCTTCCCAACTGATGCTTCCCTCTCATGCCCTTCGAGTCTAATAAATGCGGTCTGGCTTTTGTGCAAGTTGTAGATAACTCTCCTTTCCCTGTATTTTACCCCTGCTGACTTCAGAATTTGAAAGAGTGTAGTCCAGTCAACATTGTCAAACGCTTTCTCCAAATCTACAAAGGCTAAAAATGTAGGTTTGCCTTTCCTTAATCTATCTTCTGAGATAAGACGTAAGGTAAGTATTGCCTCCCGGGTTCCTACGTTCCTCCTGAATCCAAACTGATCTTCCCCTGATCTTCAGCTTCTACCAGGTTTTCCATTCCCCTGTAGATAAATCGTGTTAAAATTATGCAACCAGGACTTATCAAACTGATGGTTCTGTAATTTTCACACCTGTCTGCACCTGATTTCTTTGGAATGGGGATTATTACATTTTTCTTAAAGTCTGAGGGTATTTCGCCTGTCTCATACATCCTACGCACCAGTTCAAATAGTTTTGTCATGGCTGGCTCTCCCAGAGACTTTAGTAGCTCTGAGGGTATGTCATCTACTCCTGGGGCCTTGTTCTGACATAGGCCTTTCAGGACTCTGTCAAATTCGGGGCTGGAACACTTGCGCGGAGTGACACTTGCGCGGAGTGACACTTGCGCGGAACCCGGGGCCCTTGGGGCAGCTAATGGTTTTCCTGGGTACAAGCACACCAAGAAGTCTAGCACTGCTGTTGTCAAGTTTCCACACTGTCAACACAACACGAAAATCAGTGAAATTGCAAAAAAATGTTCAAATGTTTGTTAAGCTTATGGGATTTAATTACGGGGTCATCAGTCCCTAAACTTACAAACTACTTACGAACTATCTTATACTAAGGACGGCACAAATATCCATGCCCGAGGGGGGATTCGAACCCCCGACCGTAATGGCCGTGCAGACCGTGACTGGAGCGCCTCAGTCCCCTCGGCCACCGCGGCCGGCGTGAAAATTCACAACCCTTTGCAAGCTGAAGAGCAATATAGTAACTTGTCCTAACTACATATTAATCCGTTGAGTGTTCCTCCTGTAAACAGAAAGGTTTGGAGAGTTAGTCTCTGCTACTACAAGAATATGACTTTCCACAGACATACCTCCTAAAACCATATTATTCATAACACTAAGCATATCAAGACACCTGCGCAAGCAATAAATATATTAGGCATCCTGCACAGATACGATGATGTAATTGACCGCTATGTAGTTAACCCCACTATCACGCAACTTCCACCTCTTATAAATAGCTACTATGCTTTTTAATAGGAGATGCAACCTTAAACCTTCAATTTAAAAAAGTTAATAATAAGTCAATGAGTATTTTACATACTTAAAGCGTTTATTCGTAGACCCCAAAACGATTTGGTTGTATTCGAATTACAAATACATCTAAGAAATATATGAAATACGGAATGTGTAAGGGAATGTCACACACCGAAAAATGCTAAAGATAAATTCTGTTTACCACCACCGTCATATAGAACCATTTTTACGCCGAACTTGGCATAAACCAACAGGGAGAAACAAGTTGCAAGACTTCCAGGAGAAATGAAGCGAAATTGGCAGCCAATAGTTGGTTATAAATTACATTGCCTGTTAACAGTATAAATATAAATTACGGAATATGCGGAACTACTGTTCAGTACAGTCAAAAAGGTCTAAGGTAATAGGCAGTGGTATACAATCAGATATCAGTATCACAGAACATTCAAGAAAAAGGTGTTGAAACTATAAGAAGCAGCTCATTTACTCAGGAAGGGAAAACGTTATGGTGCCCGTAAATTTGAATGGCTGTATCTCTTGTAGTAACATTTAATTTTTGATAAAATGTTAAAATTCAATATACCAGAATTATGTTTTTCTAAACTCAGTGCCAACTTTTTTTGTCGAAATTTTTGCAGGAAGTAGTATTGACGTGATTTCATACTTCTATGCATTAATATTATCAAACATGTAATTTGTGTCACAAATTGCGCGGCCGGTCGGGTCGGAGGTTCGAGTCCTTCACCGGAAATAGGTATGTTTGTTTGTACTTTGCCTAAGTTATTTTAAGTAAGATTAAGTAGTGTGTAAGTCTAGCGACCAATGATCTAAGTAGTTTGGCCGCATAAGACTACACATATACACGTAATTTATTTATTTCATAACCACATTTAAGTACTAATAATTAAAGAAACTTAAAAGAGAAATTTGAAGTAAACACTGAAAACAAATGATTGATATTTCTCATAAGATGAATGCACACAACCGTTGACTTATGTCTTGTGAATGTACCTACAAATTTTGCCATATGAAAATTGTAGTGTGAGTCCCAAATATGTTTATTCTGTAATAACATTAAAAACATATTAAAAATTCAGAACTCGAAAATCAGTGAAGTTTTGGACTTGAAGCGTTTTGTGTTGCTACATCCTTACATAGTAGACACGATTTTAAAATTTGGTTGCTATCGCCAAAGTGGACGAAACGTTAAATTTTTTGGTGTAATCTTCGCCGTGTAGACTGTATGTTGTAGAAGTCTACGTCGAACCTAATCATACCTCTGAGGAAAGAACGTTGTTTGCACTTCTGCGTTTCCAGTCGGCTGTGCTGTGCTACGTAAGAACATCGTACCGTTCCACTTTACCGAGAGCTATATATGTATTGGTGTGATGTCTGTTCTTTCGAAATAAGACCTCACACCAATATATGTATCATTTAGACGCAAAAATTCTGGGTTCTGTTTTCATCGCTAACGCGATTAACAACGTTAGACCTCGTGTGTAAACAAAATGTTCAAATGTTTGTATAGTCTATGGGACTTAACTACGGGGTCATCAGTTCCTAAACTTACAAACTACTTACGAACTAGAACGGCACAAATATCCATGCCCGAGGGGGGAGTCGAACCTCCGACCGTAGTGGCCGTGCAGACCGTGACTGGAGCGCCTTAGTCTCCTCGGCCACCGCGGCCGGCGTGTGTAAACACTTAAAGGTTATGAGTGCCACTGGAAAAATGCATAAGTAACACCTGTTGTTTCAGACTTGAAGATGACCTGAAATTAGCCGAAATCGATATCTCATAATAAACATAAAGTGTAGCTGTCTATATTTCATAATGCTATTCCTAACATATTTAAAAGCTGCTCAAAACCACCTACAAAAAACCTTTATAATGAGATTGTATATAATTCCACGATCAAATTGTGTTTTAGTTATTTGTAGTAATACACCCAAAGATCTGCCTTTGCTTTTAGTGCCTTGATCAGCTGTTTATTTTTAGAGGTATTACTAGGGACAGGAACAATTCGCATTTGCGATAAATGTAATATAGATGCGAATTCTGACTCAAAATGTAGTAAATCCGTAATTGTAGTTAGCAACGGTTGCGCTCAATTCCGATTTCATCACATTCCTCTTCACACGGTGCTGTATTGTAAATCGAGTGATATTTGTATGACGTGTTATCTCCCTGTTGAATGAGGCTGTGATATCTCCGGGCCGTTACTACTGCTCCACCTCGCTCGGTGGGCCTTTCCCTGAATACGGCACAGGTAGCGGCTGGAGGGCGAGGAGTAGGGGTTGTGTATCCCTGTTCACTACCTGCAGCGTCCGGGTCTCCGCGCAAGTGTCTACACATTCCCTTTCCGCGCAAGTGTCACTCCCCGCAAGTGTCACAAACTCGTCAAATTCATCTCTCAGTATAATATCTCCTATTTCATCTTGATCTACTTCCTCTTCCCTTCCTACAACATCGTCTCTAAGTTCATTTCCTTTGTAGTGCTGCTCTATGTACTCTTTCCACCTTTCAGCCTTCCCTTCTTTGCTGAGAACTGGTTTCCCATCTGAGTTCTTGATATTCGTTGAGTTGCTTTTCTTGTCCCCAAATGTCTCTTTTATTTTCCTGTAGGCAGTATCTACTTTTCCCCTTCTTATACATTGTTCTACTGATCTGCATTTGGCTTCTAGCCACTCCTGCTTAGCTATTTTGCACTTCCTATCAATCTCATTTCTCAGTCGTCTGTACTCCATTTTACCTGTTTCATTTACAGCATTTTTATATTTTCTCCTTTCATCAATTAAAATTAGTATTTCCTGTGATATCCAAGGATTTTTTGTAGGTCTTGCCTTTCTACCTATTTTGTCCTCTGCTGCCTTCACTATTTCATCTCTCAATGCTATCCATTCCTCTTCTACTGTTTTATTTCCCCCTGTTTCTGTCAATTGTTGCCTAAATCTCCCTCTGACATTCTCCAGAACTTCCCGTTCCTTCAATTTATCTAGGTCCAATCTCCTTATTTTCCTACCTTTCTGTAGTTTTTTCAGTTTTAGCCTACAGTTCATGACTAACAAGTTATGGTCAGAGTCTATATCTGCCCCTGGGTATGTCTTGCAGTTTATCACCTGGTTCCGGAATCTATGTTTTACCATTATAAAATCTATCTGGTATCTCCTGGTCTCTTCCACGTATACAACCTTCTTTTGTGATTCTTAAACCACGTGTTTGTTATGATTAAATTATGTTCCGTGCAAAATTCTACCAGGCGACTTCCTCTTTCATTCCTTCTGCGCAGTCCATATTCACCTACTATTTTTCCTTCTCTTCCTTTTCCTACTACCGAATTCCAGTCTCCCATCACAATTAAGTTTTCCTCTCCCTTAACTGTCTGAATAATTTCCTCTAGCTCCTCATATATTTCTTCGATCTCCTCATCATCGGCAGAGCTAGTTGGCATATAAACCTGTACTACTGTTGTCGGTGTTGGCCTCGTATCTATCTTGACAATGATAATGCGATCACTGTGCTGCTCATAGTAGTTTACCCGCATTCCTATTTTCTTATTCATTATTAGTCCTACTCCTGTGATACCCCCAACTGATTTTGTATTTATAATCCTGTACTCACCTGACCAGAAATCCTGTTCATCCTGCCACCGAACTTCACTAATCCCCACTATATCTAACTTCAACCTATCCATTTCCCTTTTTAAATTTTCTAATTTTCCTACCCGATTAAGGGATCTAACATTCCACGCTTCGATCCGTAGAATGCCAGTATTGTCTTTCCTGGTGATAACATCCTCCTGAGTAGTCCCCGCCTGGAGATCCGAATGGGGGACTATTTTACCTCCGGAATATTTTACCCGAGAGGATGCCATCATCATATTTTCATACAGTAGAGCTGCATGACCTCGGGAAAAGTAACGGCTGTAGTTTCCCCTCGCTTTCAGCCGTTCGCAGTAACCGTGTGGCAAAGCCACATTAGCTGATGTTACAAGGCCAGCTCAGTCAATCATCCAGACTGTTGCCCCTGTAATTACTGAAAAGGCTGCTGCCCCTCTTCAGGTACCACACGTTTGTCTGGCCTCTCCACAGATACCCCTCCGTTGTGGTTGCATCTACGGTACGGCTATCTGCATCGTTGAGGCACGCAAGCCACCCCACCTCGGCAATGTCTGTGGTCCATGTGGGTGGTACTATTACTTCAGACCTAAACTGGAAAGAACACGTATATAATATCGTCGGAAAGTCGAACCAGAGACTGCGTTTTATTGGCAGAACCCTTAAAGATGCAACAGAACTACAAAAGAAACTGCATACACTACACTTGTCCGTCCATTTTTGGAGTATTGCAGCCCAGTGTGGGATCCTTATCAGGTAGGTTTGACGGAGGACATCGAAAGAGTCCAAAGAAGGGCAGCTCGTTTCGTATTGTCATGATACAGGGGAGACAGCGTTACGGAAATGATACAGCATCTGGGATGGGAATCATAACAACAATGGCGCTTATCGCTGCGGCGTGGGCTACTTGCGACACTCCATTCGTCAAGATTCTCCTCCGAAAGCGAAAAAATATTGTTGACTCTCACTTACATAGGTAGAAATGACCATCAGAATAAAATACGAGAAATCAGAGCTCTAACAGAGAGATTCAGGTGTTCTTTCTTCCCGCGCGCTATTCGAGAATGGAATGGGAGATAAATAGTATAATGGTGGTTCGATGAACCCTCTGTCAGGCACTCAAATGAGATTTGCAGAGTATCCCATGTAGATGTTGATGTAGATGCTTCGGCGACTTGCATGAGGACAACACACAACATCCAGTCCACTGTTCAAGATTCGAACGCGGGTGCCCTGCGTGATAGTCAGCGACGCTGACATCATTTCTTTCATTATTATTTTTTTAAAATTTTATTTATTTTTGTTCCCTCAGGTAAATCGATGATTTGTGGTCGTTTGTTCATGTTCGCCGAATACTTGTCTGCTTTTATTTTTATTTAATTATTTATTTTATTTATTTATTTATTTTACAGGGCATTGAGCCATCTGCCTTCTGACGGAGCGCGCTCAGCCACCGCGCCCGGCGTCTGAGCAATGGCGGCGGACACAAGAGTACAGATTGATCTTAATAAATAAGTAAGTACTGTGTACCCTTCATAATGAACACCTTTACGAGCTTATAGTCATCGAGAACAGTTTACCAGTTTACCCTGCCGCGCGTAAGGGGCAAAGCGGTCTGGAGCGCCACGTTACGGATCGTGAGGCCTTCCGCGTCGGAGGTTCGAATCCCCCCTCGGGCATGGATGTGTGTGTTGTCCTTAGGTTAGATTACCTTAGTTTAAGTAGTTTGTAAGTCTAGGGACTTATGATCAAAGTACACTCCTGGTCATTGAAATTACTACACCACGAAGATGACGTGCTACAAACGCGAAATTTAACCGACAGGGAGAAGATGCTGTGATATGTAAATGATTAGCTTGGAGCATTCACACATGGTTGGCGCCGGTGCCTACATCTACAACGTGTTGACAAGAGGAAAGTTTCCAAGCGATTTATCATACGCAAACAGCAGTTGACCGGCGTTGTCTGGTGAAACTTTGTTGTGATGCCTCGTGTAAGGAGGTGAAATGCGTACCATCACGTTTCTGACTTCGATAAAGGTCGGATTCTAGCCTATCGCGATTGTGGTTTATCGTATCACAACACAGCTGCTCGCGTTGGTCGCGATCCAATGACTGTTAGCAGAATATGGAATCGTTGAAAAATGTTCCGATGTTTGTATAGTCTGTGGGACTTAACTACGGAGTCATCAGTCCCTAAACTTACAAATTACTTATGAACTACTTACGAACTAGGACGGCACAAATATCCATGCTCGAGGGGGGATTCGTACCCCCGACCGTAGTGGCCGTGCAGACCGTGACTGGTGCTCCTTAGTCCCATCGGCGAAAGCGGCCGGCATGGAATCGTTGAGTTCAGGAGGGCAATACGGAACGTCGTGCTGGATCCCAACGGCCTCGTATCACAAGCAGTCGAGATGACAGGCATCTTATCCGCATGGCAGTAATGGATCGTGCAGCCACGTCTCGATCCCTGACTCAACAGATGGGGACTTTTGCAAGACAACAACCATCTTCACGAACAGTTCGACGACGTTTGCAGCAGTATGGAATATCAACTCGGAGACCATGGCTGCGGTTACCCTTGACGCTGCATCACAGACAGGAGCACCTGCGATGGTGTACGCAACTACGAACCTGAGTGCACGAATGGCAAAACGTATTTTTCGGATGAATCCAGGTTCTGTTTACAGCATTATATAGTCGCATCCGTGTGTGGCGACATCGCGGTGAACGCACATTGGAAGCGTGTATTCGTCGTCGCCATACTGGCGTGTCACCCAGCGTGATGGTATGCGGTGCCACTGGTTACACTTCTCGGTCACCTCTTGTTCGCATCGACGGCACTTTGAACGGTGGCTGTTACATTTCAGATGTTTTACGAGCCGTGACTCTACCCTTCATCTAATCCCTGCGATCCCTGCATTTCAGCAGGATAATTCACGACAGCATGTTGCAGGACTTGTACGGGCCTTTCTGGATACGGAAAATGTTCGACTGCTGCCCTGGCCAGAACGTTTTCCAGATCTCTCACCAATGGTGGCCGAGCAACTGGCTCGTCATAATACGCCAGTCACTACTCTTTATGAACTATGGTAATGTGTTGAAGTTGCATGGGCATCTATACCTGTACACGCCATCCAAGCTCTGTTTGACTCAATGTCCAGGCGTATCAAGGCCGTTATTACGGCCAGAGGTGGTTGTTCTGGGTACTCATTTCTCAGGATCTATGCATCCAAATTGCCTGAAATGTAATGTCAGTTGTAGTATAATATATTTGTCCAATGAATACCCGTTTATCATCTGCATTTATTCTTGGTGTAGCAATTATAGTGGCCAGTGGTGTAGTTTGGTCCATAGAGTTACAAAGATTTGAATTTTTTTTAATTTACCGTACTCTCTTACCATACACAAAAGTCAGGAGTTAAGTGTTAACAGTGCATCAATGGACATCGCTTGTTCATTCTTCGAATGGGAGTCAAGCGTACGTTGCACTTTCGAGAGTGACAAGTCTGGCCAGATTACATCTGATTAATCTCGACCTGGAAAGTATAAAACCTCGAGGGTTGCAGTTGCTGGAAAAAAACCGACTTAAAAGCCCTCATCGTTGAAATGTCTCGAAAACTGTTGCACGTAAAATTCCGAGAAAAATTTTGTGTACATGAAGCCTACAAAAAGTGAGCATATTAATTCAATAATGGATATTTAAACTCTATTGACTAATTAAACATAATTAAATAAGAATACAGCATTTTAAATAGTACATTATATTGTCATGCGATTGCTATATCGCCTAGACAGCAAAATTTGCAAGTCTCAACATAACTGACGCGTTATGCGGAGTTTTACAGCACAGATAGATGACCAACTCATGGGCTCAACATCGTTGAAATAACTGGCGGATTGTTTGGTACAAGATTGGATAAAATTCTGTTGGAAACTATAAAGGCACATTACTAATCGATTTCTGGAAGAGTTGCCGTTGTATTCAAAGACAATGGTCGAACAACTCCTTACTAATGTTGGGTGTTCATATTATTTTGTCCATCCATTATGTCTACCTCAGAAGATGGAGATCGCAGCACAGCAAATCTAGTCGACCTTCACGTTTAACTTACTGCCATTTTTCGGACTTCGAGAAATAGCGAAACATTAGCGAGAATGATACGGGAGCATCAAACCAACAGGTCGTACTTATTGGGAGTTGTAGTGCAGAGGCTGCATAACAAGTGATCAAATGTTCAAATGTTTTATAGTTAAGGGACCCAACTGCAGTGGTTATCGGTCCCTAAACTTAAAAACTACTTTAATTTATCCTAAGAACAACACAAGCACCCATGCCCGAGGGAGGATTCGAACCTCCGACATGGAATGGCCGCGCGCACCGTAGCATGGCGTCTCATTGCGAACGGCTATTCGGCCGCGGCTAACACGTTATCACGACGGACAACTGTGTGGATATAAAACCAGGCACGTGTCTTTGTAGAAGACATCACTAGGCTATCGTAGTCTAGATAGACTGGCTCTGGCGAACAAATAAATTCTGGGCTTTGTTCAGAGACAGTGTGCAGCCATCAATCATAAGGAACACATAATTAGGGGCATGATTATGCTAACAGCATACCCCACGCTTAAATAGGGTACTTGCACGATGTACCAAGAGAGCTGAATGTGACGTTAACGAGCATTCCGTGGTGTCCAGATTGCTTTGGAGGTCACATGAGCGCCAATGTGTCGTCAGACGAACTTGTGAGCAGTCACAGGTAGCAACGCTTGCAGACGCTCTTACGACGTTGCTCATGGAATTATGGTGTGCTAAGTAGTTCGATATGATGATAGAACAGATTTGAGAATTGCTGAAGTGTACCTGCATGTATTGGCGTGCGATGTGAAGAAGAGTATTTTTATGAACAAACAAACCGCCGGCCGAGGCGACTGAGGCGCTCCAGTCACGGTCTGCACGGCCACTACGGTCGGGGGTTCGAATCCTCCCTCGGGCATGGATATTTGTGCCGTCCTTAGTATTAGTTAGTTCATAAGTAGTTTGTAAGTTTAGGGACTGTTGACGCTGTTGTTAAGTCCCATAAGCTATACAAACATCTGAACATCTGAACAAACAAACCACCAATTCAAAGAACACCGTGTAATCTGAAGAGGAATTCCGCCTTATTCAGGAAAACGTTTTGTAGCTCTTTTTTCACCCACACTTGTTTTAACACTTTATGTGCTATCTTCCGTAGGTTTATTTATCAATTTTCTGAAAAGCAGATGTTACCTTGTTACATTTCTTGCGTAGTATATACGAAATTCCCGTCTCAAGTATTTAAATATGTTAATGGAGTACGAAATTTGAGCATTGTAATTAAGTTTGCGTACAGGACAGACTGTAGAGAATTTTAACACAACTGTGACGTTATATGTCGTTCACTTACCAAATGTCTAAAAACTGTGTTCCAATTGTGACCTTTTCTCTTTCTAGAAATAATATGAATGTAGACAGTTCTTTCTAAACAAAATAGAACACACTGCAGTAATCATCAAAATCAAGGAAAACTTGCCGCATGTGTTTGCGACGAGAAATAGAGCCTACACATTTTAGGCAGCCGGCCGCTGTGGCCGAGGGGACTGAGGCGCTCCAGTCACGGTCTGCACGGCTACTACGGTCGGGGGTTCGAATCCCCCCTCGGGCATGGATATTTGTGCCGTCCTTAGTGTTAGCTAGTTCATAAGTAGTTTGTAAGTTTAGGGACTTATGACCCCGCAGTTAAGTCCCATAAGCTATACAAACATTTGAACATTTCATTTTAGGCATTTCAGCGCAGACGCACATCAATCGTCAGTAGCGTCACCAGCAACCGTTATGTGAAGTGGGAACAAATGGCCGTTTCGTCGTACTTGAATCGTTCTTTCGTGCGGTTTATTTGACTAAGCAGATTCAGCATGAGTCGTATGAGAAGGTAAGCATTTTTTGATAACGTTTCAGAGTTCGACATCCGAGGGAAAGTTCCTATAGTGATTGCGGTTTACCCTTCAAGATCTTGTCGAATGTAAGGAAACAGCTGCGATGAGGATCTGTAACCGCTGGATGCGCATGGGAACTGTGGACCAACTGTACCCACCTCATTGTACCACTAAAGTGACAACAGGTGTATTGTGCGCTGACAGTGATGGGTCGCTCTGCCACATCGCGAACCACTTAGCAACAAAATCAGTCCGTTGCGCTACAAGCAGTGTCCGCATAAACACTGGTCGAAAGAATTAGGGGATCAGATGAGATACATAGGTTCTGAAGTATTGTCATCGGCAGAATGAACTAATTGAGTTCGACGTCTTTCTGTCGGTTCTACGGAGTGTAGACAACAATATTACGGCAACCGAGATAGCCGTAATAATAGTAAGTGGCTGTAGAGGGGGTTGGTGTTTATTGTATTTACTAGGAGGCGCGTCCTGAAAGTAAGTTCCGTTTGGTAATAAAATGAAATTGTACACAGATACAGAAGAAATTTTTATTGCACAAAATTTTACAACTCTTAAACTACTTTTCCACATAACTGCTGAAATTTTGCAGGCATTTGTCATAGCGTGGCACAAGTTTTTGCATGCATCATTCACAGAAGGTTGCCGCCTGTGTATTCAATCATGCGGTAACAGCTCTTTATCATCGTTGAAGTGTTCACCACCAAGGACAGATTTTAGGTGTAAGAAGAGATTAAAGTCGCCAGGAGAGAGGTCCGAGCTGTATGGAGGATGATCAAACAGGTCACGTTGAAATTCCCGTAAGAATTGTTTGGTCATATTCGGTGTGTGTGGTCAGGCATTATCGTGAAGAAAAAAAGATCTTTTGACAGTAATCCTCTTCTTACACCTAAAATCTGTCCTTGGTGGACAATACTTCAATGATGATGACGAGCTGAAAGAACATGTTACCACGTGGTTGAATACACAGGCGGCAACATTCTATGAAAAAGGCACACAAAACCTTGTGCCATGCTATGACAATTGCCTACAAAATTTCGGAAGCTATGTAGAAAGGTAGTTTAATAGTTGTAGATTTTTGGACAATCAATATTTTTTTCTGTATCTGTACCCGTTCGTTTTATACAACCAAACGGAACTTACTTTGTGGACATACCTCGTATACCAAACGAATTACACAAGTAGTTGAGTTCAAAGAGTGTAGTGAGTAGGTATTGCAATGCAACAACGTGACTCCCCAAAGCTTTGACATGGAGAGCCATAGGAAGGTAGGAAGCGGGACAGACACAGTCGGAGGGGGCTATAGTTTTCTCCGTGTCCCAAAGTATAATTTCCATAACCTGACGCGATTTCAGACAACAGGAGCCGTTAAAAGAAGGCAAGGCCAAGGTAGTCTACGGGTAACATCAGCAATAGGTGGCCGTTATCTCAGGTTAACAGCAGGTTGAGACAGGAGGCTTAATAATACTCAGCTGCAAAGCACTCTCCAATAGCAACAGGGCGCGGAATACCGACACAAACAGTCCGAAATCGCCTTATGAAATGTGGTCTCTACGCACAGATGCCTGTGGAGTGTGTCCCATTAAACCCACGACACCGTTAAACCCACAGAAACTAGGCTGAACAACATCAGGATTGGAGTCGTAACGAATGGCGACGGGTTTTGCTTACAGATAAGATTTCGTGTTCATCCGAACAATCGCCGTTTACTCATCTAGAGAGAACGTGGGACTCTGAACAACCCCGTTTAAGCGCAGGAAACATCAGCAATGCATGGCAGTGTACAAATGGCGTGAGCAGGAGTTAGTATTGCCGGACGTACTGACTATGTTGTTCACAAAGGAGCTTTCAGTGCTCAGTTATAGAGACGAGATCCTTCAACCTTTTATTGTACCCTACACTGGTGCCATGGAGAGGGGTTCCTTCTGGTGGACGATAACGCTCGTCCTCACAGACCTGCACCAGTGAACAACATGCTTGAAGGTGAGAGAATTGAATGAATGGGGTGGCCAGTTTTTACACCAGAGTTAAATCCGATTGAGCATGTCTAGGATGCACTTGGCAGACGCATCTCAACCAGACGAGCAACTCCCAAAAACGGTTGCTGACCTGGATATTGAATCACCTGCGAGCAACTTTACGAAAGAAGCGGCAACACTTTCTGCGCAACCGACCCATCCTTTTGCACGACAATGCGCGAGGGCCTCAGCGAAAGATGGGGCCGCTCTGTTCGGTCGATGTAACTGGGAGGTACTATATCATCCACCATATTTCCCAGAATTAAGTTGTTGTGACTTTGATTTGATTCCGAAAATGAAGGAACCACTTCGTAGCATTCGCTTCAGAACTGTTCCAGAGATTCGAAAGGCAGTAGACCGCTCCATTCACACCATCAACAGAACAGGCTCTGCTAACGTTATACTACGCCTTCCGCATAGCTGGCACCGGGTGCGACACAACAATGGTAACCACATTGAGGAGGAGTGTAAGGTGCCAACATGTAACGCTTTTGTATTGGTTGTGTATAGTTGCCAGTATTTAAGTTCCAAACCTCTTATATAACGTCAACAGTACTTTAGATAAAGCCATTAACAAAGTCACGACGAAGCTATTCGTTCAAAATGTGGGTTTAAAATCTCTCGTGGAATAGAGATATCAAAAGGATTATGTAGCACCGCTAGTTACTGACAGTGTTCCGGCCTGGTTAGCAGTAAACTTATTATATTAATACGGCGGATCGACGGTAATTATGAGCATCAAATTATAGCATGTCATGTACATGTATGTTTTACTTAAACAGTCCATTGTCGAGTAGAGCTTTTTTCTCTGTTCCGGCAATTTAATCGGTTACTAATGACCGCATAATTAAATCCAACTTGTACTCCGAGACGATAAAGATATGCAACGTCTTGTTTAAGTCTGCTCCGAGTGTTTACCAAGAAAGAAAAAAAGCGACCTCTCGAATCCCTGACCTCGCTTAATTATCAATAGAGCAACATTTTAAGGAAGCGTGTAATTGCGTGGCGCAGGGGGTGCATTTATATGAGAAGCCCGGAGCATGCCATATAGTTTTTTGCCGGTCACTCGCCTCTGCCTCAGGACGGGCCCGTCCGCGTTTTTTCGGTGTCCGGGCGCATCTGTCCGGGCGCAGATAAGCGGCCGTAATGAGCGTGTCCCAGCGCGGCACGGTGCCTGTTTTACGGTTCCTCCGCCAGGCGGCCCCATCAACTGATTTCAAATTAAAATAAGGCGGCGCGCGTCTGTTACAATGGCGCGCGCATAACGCCGCCGCAGATAAGGCGAGCCGCCGGATTCGCATGCGGCACGCAAGCGCCAGCCGTCCCGCGCACGCAACTCGGCGACGGTCGATGGGAGGGTCGACGCTGTCGATCTCGGTCGCGCCTCGATTATCGACTGGTGGCGCCTCCGAGACGAGTCTCTGGCACGAGAGACTGGGCACAGCCGCTCGCTGCGCCCGCTTTCCTGGTCCCGTGACGTAGGACCATTAAACATACACCACGCGATCAAAAGTATCCGGACACCTGCCTGAAAAGACTTACAAGTTCGTGGCGCCCTCTATCCGTAGTGCTGGAATTCAATACGGTATTAGCCCACATCGCACGGGAGTAGCCGTGCGGTCTGGAGCGCCACGTTGCGGATCGCGTGGCCTCCCGCGTCGGAGGTTCGAATCCTTCCTCGGGCATGGATGATTGTGTTGTCTTTAGAATAAGTTAGATCATAAGTAGTTTGTATGTTTAGGGACTGATGACCCCACAAGTTAATTCCCATAAGCTTTACAAACATTGGAACGTTTTTTGGTGCTGGCCCACCATTTGCCTTGATGGCAGTTTCCATTCTCGCAGGCATGCGTTCAATGAGGTGCTTGTAGGTTTCTTGGTGAATGGCAGCCCATTTCTTCAGGCAGTGCTGCAATTAGGAGAGCTATGGATGTAGGTCGCTGAGGCCCGGTACGAAGTCAGTGTTCGAAAACGTCCCAGAGGTGTTCTAGTGGATTCAAGTCAGGACTATGAGCAGGCCAGTCGTGTAACCACTTCGCCACAGACCATTAACTATGAACGGCTGCACGATCTTGTTGAAAGATGCAATCCCGCAGTGTTGCAGCCAGGATTTGGTTCTTGTTGGGGGAAGGGGGGGCGGCATTTCTTTTAATGAATCCTATTGAATTTATTAATCTATGACTTATATTTTCACTTTTTGTAATTTAACCAATTATACAACGAGCCGGTCGCAGTGGCCGAGTGGTCTGCGGCACGCCAATCACAGTCTGCACAGCCGCTACGGTCGGGTATGGATGTTTGTGTCTTCTTTAGTATAAGGTAGTTCATAAAATGTTCAAATGTTTGTAGAGCTTATGGGACATAACTACGGGGTCATCAGTCCCTAAACTTACAAACTACTTATGAACTAGCTAATACTAAGGACGGTACAAATATAGATGCCCGAGGGGCGATTCGAACCCCCGACCATAGGGGCCGTGCAGACTGTGACTGACGCGCCGCAGAACGATCGGCCACCGCGGCCGGCCGAAAAAAATTGTACAAGAAATAAAATGAGTAGGCTCTCATTGAAGAGGAGCAACATGGTGGAAATGGAGTGTATATAATAATCTCGTAAAATAATTAAGCAGTTTCTATGTTACTAGCCAAAGAGAAAGGTCTTTGCAGTTTATCATCAGACTCTATGTGTAAAAATTGAATTAAAATAACACTATTGTTGTTCATAAGATTCCACTCGATGGCGACGGTGACCTGCTAAGCAGCGGGTCGCCACATATGAACAATCGGCTTGTAATTTAAGCATAACGAGCCGGTTCAGCAAATCAGTTGCCATCTCTCCGGTAAAGAGAAATTGTCCATATAATTCTGAAGAGAACATGGCACAAATTATTGTAACTTTAGGTAAATCACAAACGTCCTCCAGAATACCGTATAGAACACAACACTAAAGACTTATCTTCAGCGGTGACCCAAGGTAGCATTATCGGATAATTACTTCTCACAATATACTGATTCATCTAACGCGTTTCATATTTGATACACAGAAGACATATGGCTATAAAATTGTAACAAACTGCCGGAAGGCCCGAACCTTTCGACGCTTGGTTCAGGAAGTGAATATCAGCCATCAACATAAACAAATATAAGGTAATGCGAATACACATGTAGAAAATACCCTTTAGTGTTTGACTACACGGGTTCACAACAACCACTGTAATCAGGTAATGCCATAAAACATCCGAAAGTATTCGAACAGGCCACACAAAATTATTGCGGCTAAGGCAAATGACAGGACTGAGACACTCTGGAAGAATCCTCAGGAAGTGTAGTCCATCAACGTAGGAAGTAACTTACAGGACACTCGTTCGACCAATACGTGACTAGTGCTGATCAATATGGGATCTGCTACACATAGGACTGACAGAGGAAATGAATAAGATAAGAAATAGTACAGCACGCTTCTTTAAAGGTTAATTTAGTAAGCATGACGTGTGATTCACACTAAGGGTTAATGATCTCCCTAATATTGGGAACCACTGGTCTAGAACCTCTTTAAGAGACAGATCGAAGACCATCTTAATTTGATATTTGTACCTCCTCTCTGCCCTTCCCCTCAGTCTCTTGCCCTCGGTCTATCCCTCTATCATTGTTTTTTTTCTTCACATAATAAACTGTAAAACTTTGTTTGAGATGAGCAGAAAGACGCCTAAAAATAGAGTTAAAGGGGACATAATTGTTCTTTTCTCGGTCTACTTCATGTGTAACATCAGTACCAACACAAAAACTTTGATGTATCAACACGATAATTGTCTCTGGCCTTAAGATTCCATGTTTCTCAGTTAGAATGAATGTGTAAAGTACTGGTGTTTCCCTGAGCTGTTCGCTAGCACTCTCTTCTCCCGTATCTTGGTGAGGCCCTTTATTGACACCTGCCCAAACGTACCTCATCCTCGCGTTAACATGTCTTCTCGGTTTCCCATAGCCGTCAACTGAAACCCAAGATATACTTATGAATAACTCTGTACAATGTTTTAACTTGTGTGTAAGTTAGACGGTCTATGAAGTTGTTCGCAAGACAAAGTTGTAGCGGTATGCAGGAAAATCTGCAAGAGAACAGATGGTGCAAACACTTGCAGTTGACTTTCAACAGCAAGCAAACCAAATTTTTGAATCATTATATACATTCCAAACAATCGCTGGAAGCGATTTTAAATGTAAAAACAACTTAGATGTAAATTTAGTAACAGTAGATATCAGACTTAGATGACTGGAAGGGAAAGAAAAATACTGTTTTATATCAAAAAATTTGAACCCTTATTCAGACATGATCTTAAGAATTCATCATTGTTGCTCCTATATGCTATTTACATTTGTCCTCTTTACACGTGTTTCGTTTTGTTAAAGAAGTACTAATGCTTCCATAATTTTACAAAATTTTAGATATATTTACATTCTTATTTTTTCGATAGTTTTTAGTCACATCTAACATAAATTGCAATGTATCTGCTTGTCGTAAGATAACAGTCATTACTGCATAAATAGTTGAAATGTTTAAAGTCTTAGCTAGGCTAATAATGAATAGTTTTGCTTGAACTACTGTATGTAACACTCGCCCTTAAGTTAGTTGGAATCACAATGAAGAGCACAATTTTATGTACATCAACGATGTATTCCCTTTTAAATGGTTAAAACATATCTCAGAAAAACTCATTTCGCATGTGAAGTGAATCAATGTTCAAGAAATGAGACACAGATTGAACAAAGCAGTTAGACGTACAACACTGTCTTTTGCTAGTTATTCGATGACATTTCATCGTCGTTGCTATGCCAAGAATTTTCTGGATATCTTAGCCTGTGTTTGCAGCCTTAGAACGCTCTGCACGTGGAGCACATTATAAATAGTACGCATACACCTATATAACTGTTTAATATGTCTTCTTATAATCATTTAACAATTTTCATTGAATTTCCATTAACGACCAATCATACAAAGAAAAAGCAATGTTTATAAATCTGAGCAAAATTCACTACATTAGCTTCTTTAAAAGCTTCACAAATAAATCTGTTCTTTCGGTCGAACGACATATCATCAGCACAAAAACAAATTTTCGTCGTGGTCCAAGCACCACTAAAAAGCATCAACAACAAAACACAGAAATTAGCTTAGTTTGTTTTTAATCTTTCCACGACAGAAAGGAAAGAATTAGCCACGAGGAAACTTTTCAGTTGCGCCTTGAAAGTGTGTGGATTACTACTACGCTTATTAAAAATAATGCTCAAATGTTCAAATGTTTGTATAGTCTATGGGACTTAACTACGGGGTCATCAGTCCCTAAACTTACAAACTACTTATGAACTACTTACGAACTAGGACGGCACAAATATCCATGCCCGAGGGGAGATTCGAACCCCCGACCGTAGTGGCTGTGCAGAGCGTGACTGGAGCGCCTCAGTCTCTTCGGCCACCGCGGCCGGCGGCAGAATACTGCACACCTTTCTGCACAAGGGTCAATAAGGTGTGATCTAAATTCAGATTAGATTTCTTTCTAGTTTTAACTGACTGAAAGCTGTTGGGATTATCCAAATATTATTAACAAAAGTAGATAATGAAGAAAATATGTACCGAGAACCCAATGTCAAAAATCTCAGGCAAATAAACGGGAGTCGACAAGAGGTACGCGAGCTTACTCCACATACTGCTCAGTCTGGGCGTTTCTGTGCAAACAATACCCATTTTGAACCAGACTATTTACCCCAATAAATAACACCGTACGTCGTATTTGAATGAAAAAAAAGCAAAGCAGACTACTTTTCGTGTTGAATTATCAGAAACCTAATGGTAAACAACGGTGCATATAATTTTTCAACAAGATCGTGAACATGGGTTTTCCACGACCGCTTACTATCTATTTGAATGCCTGGAAATTTGAACCATTAAGTCTGTATGATACCTGCTATAGGAAGGTATACATTTCATATTCAAATGTACCGCGAATTTGAGACCAGTGTCAAGCTATTCAGGCACGAGTCATTTATCTTTGGTTTCAGGCTTATTTTTCGATGGAAGTACTATGGAAATTGGACACGGTGATAGCATTGTTGCCGGGAAGTAAGGTTGTGATTATTGAGAGTGCAAACTTTGCTAGCGCGCGGATGAGATAGCAGAAGCTTGGGGACCTTGGTTGTGTGCAGTTGTCGTTCCGCCGGGATAGCCGAGGAGATGAGATTTTGAGACTTTAATGCTGAGCCAAGCTGTTTGTTTAAGATATGGAGACGAAAAGGAATAGATGACGGGGGAGAAACGATCTTTTGAAGTTTTTATAAGGTAAAGCTTTTCATGAAATACTGGGGGCACAACTTCGCATTGTTAGGCTGAATTGATGGTAACAGTAACGGTCGAGAAAGATCTTGCTGTTAGCTTGTGGTTTCACGATTAATGCTGGGGACCCCTTTCTGTGTTAGGAAGAGTATTTATTGAAATAGCTTAGTTTTCAAATCGCGTTTTTTATGAAATAGGAATTTCATGGGTAGTGTTCTTGAAATATGGTATGTTGTAACATTTTGTAAATCGAGTTAAATTTATTAACAGTAAAGAAATGTTTATCTTTGTTTAAAAATAATTTCGTAAGCAGATTAAATATCTGAGTTATATTTTTCTCTGAAAGATTTTAAAATCATAACCATGACATTGTTAGTAATTTTCATGAAGTTACATCAGTTAGAAAATAAACCAGATATTTGATTTTTAATAATTAGTTCGAGTTTCTTAAACAGATTACCAGTTTATCCCTCCTCACATTTTTATTAAAAGTGCCATAGATGTTTTTTGTAGTTAGTTTTCCAGTAGTTAGTACAGCAGGAAGCAGTTTGATGTTGTGCAGATTTCTGTAGTTAAGTGACGGTGAGAAAGAATCAGTTTTTGTCAAACTTACAGTTCAATATGAATTACAGATTTCAGGGTAGGACAATTTATACAGTGTTCAGGTTAACTAGTGTTTGTACTGAGTCAGATTGCATTGATAAATATTGCGTTCGTTACATTCGTTTGTAGGGCCAGAATTATTAACACAGTGACATTTATTATCATTAATTTACAGACAGTTAACTTTGTTACGACATTTTCATACAGAAACAATAAGCAGTTTGTGTCTCATTATAATAAACATTACGCAGTCAGATAGTTTTTGTAATACCTTTACGTTCACATAGAATACAGTTAAAAATACGCAGTCAGATTAACGTAACGTTGTACAAAGGCTTTCAGCTAGAACAGGTTCAAACACACAGCAGACGGTAATTTCGTAAGCGAGAAACTTTCAAGTCTTAATTATAATGTGCCTATTCTGTGTAAATGAAATATCAATTCTTGTTGAATTGTGTGTTAGAAAATGTAACAACTGAGTGTTATTGTGATCGGGCATCCATTTATTTTCTTCAAGTCATGAACTTATTTCATTAACTGCAGTATTTGATGCTGCATCAATACCGGCTACAACATCCTTCAGTACCAGCTAGTGTCATCAGCAAACAGAAATAACTTAGAATTACCTGTTATACCAGAAGCCTTCTAGTAGAAAGCATGCCATTTATATAAATGATAAACAACAGCGGCCCAAAATAGAGCCCTGGGCAGCCCCCTCTCCCCCAACTTAACTGTGCCTCATTGTGAGTGCATATCACAGACATTTTCAGCACTGCTGAGTATCACCTTCTGCTGTCTGTTATTAAAGTAAGAAGGGAGTTAATTTTGAGCTACTCCCCTTAAACCATAGTGTTCCACTTCTGCATCAATATCTTTTGTTACTCGCATTCAAATTCTTTTGTTAAATCAAAAATTACTGCTAGTGTTCACAGTTTTTTATTTAATCTATCAAGTGCATCACGGAGAGAACAGAATATGGAACTTTTTGTTAAACAGCCTCTGAAACCTAACTGAACATTTGACACCAAATCATGGGAACTGAAATGATCAATTAATATAAAGCATTTCCAATAACTTTAGAAAATACTGATGGTATAGAAACAGGTGTAAAGTTGTCTACATTATCCCTTTCTTATATTTTATAAAGTGGTTTCACTACTGATTACTTCAATCTGCCAGGAAATTCACAACTCAGACAAGAAAAATTATAAATATATCTAATTAGGAGAGACGAGGGTAAGGAAAGTCAGGGGGTAATCATGGTCACTACGATTTTACGTAAAGTTGGTACTGCAAACTTCAACTAATGGGTGCTGCCATCACGTCCTAATCGTGGAACTGCTACACCAAAGTTCGCTATTTTTGCCAATACTGTTTAAGACATGAACGAGAAAGACTGTTTTTTCAGCAGTTCTTCGTAAGAAAAGTCGCACTGCAAGTTGCAGTTTTTGGCTTGTTTCACTTCTTCATTTGACATGTCAGTGAATACACAGTTTTGTGGTGAACCCTACTTTTGTACCACATAGATGTTTCATAAAGAGATTGTCTACACTGTTGTTTTGATCACTGTTGACTACAGCCATGTGTTTGGCTGTGATGCGGCTAATGACAGTTACTACCTCAACTGGCCATCATTACACCAGTAGTAAGAACACTTCTTTTTTCAGATGATTGGAAACTACATAAGGAAGACAGAAAAAGGTAAGTGGACTGCAGAAGATTTGAAAAAGCTAGGTAATTTGTTATGCAGGATTATCAATAAGAAAGTATGCTGAAAAACATAAAGTATGTTTTAGTACACTGCAAATTCGTTTAAAGAGTGGAAATCATTGTGATCGACGCTTACAGAGTAAATGTGACTTGCAACTTGCACATGAAGAAATTGTAGCTTTAGATGTTAAAATATCATAAAAGTATTTCTATGGTATCACATTAACAGAGTTAAGAAAATTTGCAATTGAATATGAAACCACATGAAATAAGCAAAATAATAGGGAAAGATAGAAGAAAAAATGGAACAATTGTAGCTAAAAACACTACACAAAATTGTAATCCAAATGAAACCTAAAAGAAAAGAAAAAGAAACTTTTCAATCTGATAAAGATACTTCAATAAACGAAGATGACATTAGTGAATCTGTCAGAAGATTACATTAACCTAACAGAAGTTGGAAAAGACACTTGTTTCTGTCGTGAGGGGAAGGGCAAAGATTGTTAGCTGCCGTATCGCTACTCGTCTTATGGTTTAAGAGCCCATTCACATTGCTCTGGTTGTGGTACTCCAGAGATATATATATGTGACTTTTTATTTAGAAACTAAAAAAAAGGATGGTGCAAAATAGACTAAATTTATTTTATAATTATTTGTTTTTTACTCTGAAGACTGTCGTTTTGACTTTGCTCTTACGACTGTAGCCTCCTTTTCATGATTTAACAGAAAATTGTACTGGGTAGCATAACACACTGGTCAAAAGAAGTAGGGGATCAGTTGAGATATCCAGGTTCTGAAGTTCTGGCAGAGTGAACTAAAATGGTTCGACGTCTTGGGTGAGCAGGAGTCAGTATTGGCTGGCGTAAGGACTTCTATGTCGTTCAAAATTGCGCTTTGACAACTCAGTGGTATACAAACGAGATCCTTCGACCTTTTGTTGTAACCTATGCTAGTGCCGTAGCTGATGGCTTCCTTCAGGTGGACGATAACGCTCGTTCCCACAGAGCTGCACTGGTGGATAACCTGCTTGAAACTGAGGGAATTGAACGAGTGGAGTGGCTAGCTTGTTCACAGGACTTAAAAGCCGACTGAGCATGTCTAGGGTGCACTTGGCAGACGCATTGCAGTGAGATCAGCACCTCCCATAATAGTTGCGGAGCTGGTTCTTGCACCTAATGGTCAAATATCCTTCCAGAGCTCATCGATAACCTTATGTGTCCATGACAAGCAGGTGTGCAATTGTATTTGCCGTCCGAGGTGATCACACACCATATTAGAGGGTAACGAGAATGATTTTCTTACTTATATGGTATCCCAACGGTGCCTCGCTCTAAGCAAACGCAATGCAAACCAAAAGTAAAGAGTTGAGACTCAAAATATCGTACTGAGTCACAAAAATTACAGTTGTAACAAATATCTGAATAAAATATTTTAGCATACGTATACTTGATATGATATCTCACCTGATCCGCTAATTCTTTTGGGTAGCGTATATAAAGAATTAGTTTTCAGTTAAATACAGTCACCTCATTCAATCACTACCAGATTTCTTGTTGTTTGGTCAGCAAATAATCAATGTTACAACTTAGTGTCCTTACACCAAGGTGGTGGAAATACCGGTCAAAACTAATGTTTTAAAATTTTTCTTATTAAGAAGAATCTGTACGTTTTATGCCCACATTTGATAGTTAAGGCTTAACCAAGATCTTAAGGAAACCGATAGGCACTCTAGCCTTTAAAACAGACACAAATCTTAATATTAACAAACATTTTCCCTTAAGTCAATACCATCACCCCAGTCTGGGCTGCAAGGGGCGGAACAATACTTAAGTCTTCAGCGATTCAATTGTTGACATTATCTCTCCCAGTAACAAGGAGGACAACCACAGTCAACAGTCTCGGAATGCTATTTTCTATGATAATTGTATGATGATTGTATGATTATCTGTAGAAGCCAATGATTCGTTTAATTCACCTGATATATTCGGAAATTATTTATTAAATACTGTACATATATCTGACTTACCAGTAACAGAAAAATTTCCATTACACATTGACGTCATATCCTCTACTATGTGTTGCTAACGAGATACTTCCTTCACCACTGACCATACGGTTTTAATTTTAAATTATCTCTTTTGTCTACAGCGCAGGATTTATGTATTTGTGGACATGGGACATCGAAATCGAAAAGTGCGTGATAGTTTTAGTGATTTTCGCTGTCACCTTTTACTCTGGTAAAACCTTCAACAGATAGACCTTCAGTAAAGGCCGTCCAGATATTTTCGCAGAAACCGTCCGGCGGCACTCTTGAGGAGAGGATATCACCTGTTTGCTAACTTCAGGCAAAGATTTATTCCGCTCAAACACGAAAGTCTGTTCCTGGCACGCCAAGTCAGTCGCACACTTCGAAGCGAGGTGCTCCAAACGGAAAAGAGAAATCAGTTAAAGGTAAGTAAGTGCACCGTGCATCATTATAATGCTTAATCATCGGAAAAGCGCTGTAATTTATTAAAGCCTATATCTACATATTTACTCATATGCTCACCTAATCACAGAAGAGTGAAGAGCTGATTGTACTTCGTACCTTATTATCGACTTTCTGTACTGATTAACGGAAAATGCTTGTGTTAGCACTACTACCGTTGTTGTATAGTATCGAACAATACCTCTTTGCCACAGGTATCATCTTACATTTATAAACGTTTTAAGAGGAGCTCCTGTTGACATATGATTGACAAAGAAGTTAAAAACTGATCTTCCTCGGCTATGAAATTGCTGATTATGAAATTGTAGGCATACACGCCCGATTTATCCTGGAGCACAATAAAATTTTACAAAAAATAGTTTCAACATAGCTACTTGTATTTACGGTCATCTGTGATCTACATCTGAATCTACACCAGCCATCCACTCAACCAGTTCATACTTAGGTTTCTGGCAGAGAGTTAATAGAGACATTTTCAGATTATTTAATAACCTTTCCACAATCGAATACCATGTTGGAAATACTTCACGTAAATATTTCTGCTTGGAAACTGATTTCTCTCATTTTTTTATGATTATTATTTCCCCCTTTGTAGGCGGGAATTAACAGAATAATTTCCCATTCAGAGGAGACAGGTGGTGACCGGACTTTCGTACATAAGTCATAAACAAATATAGTGCTTTTTTTCACCATTAAAAATAACTTGTTATATGCTAGGAACTTCTAATTGATGAAGTGAATATAAAACTAATGGACCAAATTGCAGAGTTCATCTTTCCCTGGATTTACAAATTACTTAGACTTACTTATGCTAAGAACAACACACACACACACACACACACACGCGCGCGCGCGCGCACGCACGCACGCACGCACGCAAGAGCGCGCAGACGCACATATCTTGATCATGTGCTGGGGTAGCATTTCATTGAACACTGGCCATAAGTCAGGGAACACGAAATCTAATGCCTGCAGTGTTTTTTGGATGAATGGAGCAAGAAGATGCATGCTTATATTGCTTTTTCCCCCACACCGTAAACCTCATAATAGACACACATAAGACAAGTAACAAAGGTCTCCAGTCAAGCAATATCAATAACATAGCCCTTTGTGTGTGTATCAGCTGGATGACAGTTCATAAACAATGAGAAAACCTGTTTAATAGGGTGTGAGCTACCTTCCTCTCTAAGCAGCATAATATTGATTCTTTGTTACATTCATTGGTCAAACCCTTACTATATCTTTCAATGATATTTATCGAATCCTGTGTTTTTAACAGTGTTGTATCATACAAGTATTATCAGTTATGCTATTCAGGCTATCGTTGCGTTTCTGAACGATCACCAACGCACATATCCGGAATGTTTGTCTTCGTTCCCTGAAATATATTCCTAATTCTTTTGTATGACGTTATTTTGCTGGACGGCATTGCCTCTCCGTTCAGCATTTTGTTACAAAATGACAGTGGCCACTCCTGTGTTCATATTCCAGAGTGTTGGGAAAATATGTGTAGCAATTGCTCCATAAAAGACGTTGTGGAATAAGGCGCACTAAGAGTTAACGTGTCGACACTAGACATGGCCGGGCATGGACGCCCACATTTAACAGATGACGTCACAGTTTCACGCCTGTGTAGAAAATCAGTCCTTGCCACTACAAAAATTTTCAGCTTGGCCGACCTCTCAGTCCCCATGGTAACGAGTGCATATAGATTTCACGAGACCATTTTGTAACATTCGTGAGCTTATTGTGGTAGACTGTTTCAGCAACTACCTGATTGTTTAAATGTTTGTAAATCTGTGGGACTTAACTACGCCGATCATCAGTCCCTAGGCTTACAAACTACTTTATGCTAATTACAACAAATACACCCATGCCCGAAGGGGGTCTCGAACCTCCAACGCCGGCTGCGGTGGCCGAGGAGACTAAGGCGCTCCAGTCACGGTCTGCACGGCCACAACGGTCGGGGGTTCGAATCCCCCCTCGGGCATGGATATTTGTGCCGTCCTAGTTCGTAAGTAGTTCATAAGTAGTTTGTAAGTTTAGGGACTGATGACCCCGTAGTTAAGTACCATAGACTATACAAACATTTGAACATTTTGAACCTCCAACGGCGAGCAGCGGCGCGCTTCGCAGCTAGGCGCCTTGCAACGCTCATATCCGTTTGGGGTGGCCATGTCTTTGACACCATCACGTAACACCACTCAGACTTTGCCATCGAACTTCTACTTAGAAGTTTTGACCGAAGTGTTGGTTTCTGACATTGGAACACCGTTTATTGCTAGAGAATTTGAACATTTTTGTGAAGCAAAATATTGTATCACTCATCTCACTAGTGTGCCGTTTCATCTGCAATCCGACAGAGTAGCTGAAAGATTTAAGTAACGGATGTCAATAATATGTGCCTCCCACACACGGAAGCAAGCTGTGCTGCTGTTCCTCTAGAAATACCGCTTTCAATCAGGCTATGGTCCGACGCCTGGAGAGCTTCTAATCGGCCGACGCCACCGTACGCTGTCCCAGTGGCTGCACTAGCCGCATCGCGCGACACCCTCTATAACACGTTCCTAACGATCCTGTTCTTTCAGAGTGTTTGGCCACTCCAGCTGCTGTGGACATGGTACCGTTATTCGGCATTTGAATGGGTGTATTTTGTATTTTCTTATTCAAGGGCCATCCGGGTTGATGCATAGTATACAGAATGAAATGAGCGCTTGACGATTGAGACTTGTCCCTCAAAATTTCTGTTTTCAGATTCCCGTCTCATGGGCACCCGGTGGCTCCCTGGTGGCACCTCAGCACCACCTGGAGCAGGATGCATCACTGCCGCCAACGCCACCGCCTACATTGTCCCCCGCGAGCAACCGTGGTGCCGCTGCAGATCAACTTCCGAACGACTTTTCCGTTGGGACGCAGAACGGGGAGAAGACGCAGCCGGGGTCTTCGTGGCAGTCCCAGTTGCGGCTTCCGGCTACTTAAGATGCCCAGCTTCCTGCCTCCGTCACTGTTGTCATACGAATGCTTCCTACACGACAATGGCGCGGTATTTGAGGAGGGGGGAGGGGAGGAATGTGCTGCAGTCCCATGTATCAACGGCGTACCGAACGGCGCAGCACCGACAGTACGAGATTTACACCACTGGGCATACAAATTGCTGTACCAAGAAGAAATGCAGATGATGCACGGGTATTCATTGGACAAATATACTACAACTGGCATGTGATTACATTTTCACGCAATTTGAGTGCATAGATCCTGAGGAATCAGTACCCAGAACAACCACCTCTGGCCGTAATAACGGCCTTGATACGCCCTGGGCATTGAGTCAAACAGAGCTTGCATAGCGTGTACAGGTACAGATGCCCGTGCAGCTTCAACACATTACCACGGTTCATCAAGAGTAGTGATTGGCGTATTGTGACGAGACAGTTGCTCGGCGACCATTGACCAGACGTTTTCAATTGGTGAGGGATCTGGAGAATGTGCTGGCCAGGGCAGCAGTCGAACATTTTCCGTATCCAGAAAGGCCCGTACAGGAGCTGCAACATGCGGTCGTGCATTATCCTGCTGAAATGTAGTGTTCCGCCGAGATCGAATGAAGGGTAGAGCCACGAGTCGTAACATATCTGAAATGTAACGGCCACTGTAGCACGACATCTTCGTGGTGTAGCAATTTTATTGGCTTAGGAGTGTAGAAGGCGCCACAACACGCGCCGATCGCAAGAAGATGCTCAGTCACGTCCAAGGCCAACGCGGACATCATCACCCTCTGCAACACTGAAAATATCAGCTCCATATTGTTCGCCGGCCCTCTACAACTCGACACCATATTCAAGAGCAGCAACAAAGAATCTTGCATAGTTGTACCTTTCTCAGATAACAGTCATTCTTCCTCAAGTATATTTATCAATGTTATGTTTCACAGCTGTCCTTCTTTATGTCTGAAGATGTATTTTCTTTTGTAAATAAATGTAAATCTACCGGACCAAACTGCGTGGTCATCAGTCCGTAGCTTACAAACTACTTAACCTAAGGTAAACTAACGTAAGGACAACACACGCACACACACACACATGCTCTAGGGAGGACTCGAACCTGCAACGGCGAGCAACCGCGCGCTCCGCAGCGAGGTTCCTTAGACCGATTTTCCTTTGTACTTCAACTAAAACTGTTTTTCAAATGAGTATGGCTAGCTTTGCTTTCACGTCCACACTGTTATTTCTGTGGCTGTTGTCATATACCCCAGTAGCTGACACAATAGCGCCTTTCGAATTATATAATGTTCATTGGTCTCTTTGTATAATTAATCTTAAAAATCAGTACTGCAGTTTCCCAAACAATTTCAATATTTCCGTAAAGTAAAAATGAAAAGATGTACTATAGCATTAAAATAACGAATGGACACATGGTGACACGACTATTATTTCCTTATCTACGTGGAAACTCGTCAGGACACTCTGAGATGGTGGTGTATAAATGAAGTAAAAAGTATATATTTACATAATTCCTTTTTTACTTGGAAAAGAATTACATGGAACTTATTGCTACAGAAGACGTTTGTACATCACTATCATTTCACAATATTTAATCCTTTACAGTATTTTTCCCGTTTTATGTACTTACAAAACACCATGCAAACCATCCTGTGCTAATCCTGGTACTTTAGGACTGATACCACAGTCCCTGGCAGTAGTAGATTCCCTTCATCTGTCCATTGACTAGACATAAGCGAAAAGACTCTATCTACAGTGCCGTTGTGCGAGGGAATTGAAAACAAATAGATAATTTTTTCAGTTTGCTTTCGTATTCAGGATTTTCGGTATCCGTAAGAAGTAAATTCACCTTTCTTCCACCAAATTTTTAGTCCTTCTTAAGGCTCATGCCCATTTTCAATGCTTTTCAGATATTAAGTGCATCATTTTTTTGTCGGTCTCCAGCAATCTAGAATTTCAGACTGCCTTATTCTGTAAAATGCTTAATATGTACGGTAAAAAATAGCCCAGTGCTATTGGTTCAAAAATGTTCAAATGTTTGTATATCTATGGGACTTAACTGCTTGATTATTAGTCCCTAGCTTATAAACTACTTAAACTAAGGACAACACATACACCCATGCCCGAGGGAGGACTTGAACCCCCGACAGCGAACGGCCGCGCGCACTTCAATACGGCACTTCAGTGCACACGGTTATTCAGCGGCGGCTGCTATTGGTAATGAAACACTGCAGTAGAGAGTTCCATTCTCTCTTCCTTAAGTTTTGAAGTCATGTTAATTACTTCTTGGTAACGGTTCTCATTCTCTAATTTCTTCAAATTAATCTTGGTGCTTGCACTGTCGATACACGACACGCAATATGCAACACCATCAGTGAGACGAGGTTGACAACATAAAGTTGTTGACATAAATAAAACTGCGGCTGAAATTAGTTGTTGTGCTAACAGATGGCGTTACTTAAGTACTTGAGCCAAGGTGCTAACAGAATTTAGGAAACCCGAGAGAAAATTGGGTCTTGTCGGAAAGTCGTCACAAGAGCGCCCATAATGGTGACCGTCATGTGAATCATGGGGGGCAGGAAGGGGGGGGGGGGAGGCAATCCCAGCATACGACAAGAATTGCGTAACACACGCAGCGCGTAATACACTGCAATCCGCAACTTAATGAAGCTCTACACACCGGATTCAGGCGTTGATATTCAGTGGTGGGGTGCAAAACACAAAGTGCTCCTCCCATTTCCGTAAATCCGTGACGAAGCCTGTCGAATTCACAGCGCTGATCAGCTAACAGGCGGAACGAGATAATTAACAAGACACAGTAAGGACGTCTGTTCATCGCCAAACTCACCCTGATTCATCAAAACGAATGAAACCTAATAACTTCACTTTACACGCCGAGAAACCTTTCAGATGTAAAACCAAATATCCTGTTCCTCAGTATTTCGAGTGTTCAATACGCTGGAACTCGCATCTACAGTGTTTTGCTTTTGAATACTGGCCGGTAACATAATGCCAATCTAAAGTAGTTCTTTTTTAAAGAAGAAAGTTTACCACTCTCCAGCTTGCGAAGCCATACAACTAAATCTCTTCAGCCTGTTCCCCAAACTTTGTCAATGTAGAGGCAAAATTAAATTCCTACTTTCGCAGTATTTTGCGCCTAAGATACTCTCAAAGTTACATGGGTTATATCATCATACTTTTCTGTTGCAATTACGAGTGAAGGAGAAAACTTGAAAAAACTTTGCTATAATTTTTAGCCAGACAGTAAATTTCATAACTGCAAATCACACATAGTTTAGTGCACTGTAAATATTCTTATCGCTTATCACTGCACACAGTACAATAAGTGCCACGCAGTTTATTTATCTGACATTGGAAATTAAGTACATATCGCCTCCCACGTTACACAAAACTGTTTTTACTAAGACTTATAGAAGAAAGCATACGGAAAGCTGAAGTTCTAAACTTAACCTTTAAGAAATCTTTCACGCAGGTGGACCTCACAAATGTACCATCATTTGATCAATGTACTAATTTCGAAATGGGGGACATAGCAATAGGTATTTCCGGTGTAGAGAAGCAGCTGAGAGAGGTAAATACGAAAAAGTCTGCTGGTCCGGATGGAATACCAGTTCGGTTTTACAAAGACTGTTCTGCGACATTGGCCCCCTACTTAGTTTGCATTTATAGAGAATCTTTAATTCAGCGCGAAGTTCCTAGTGATTGGAAAAAGCGCAGGTGACTCCCGTGTATAAGAAAGGAAAGAGAACTGACCCATACAATTACAGGCCAATATCGTTGACATCAGTTACATGTAGAATTTTGGAGCATATTCTCAGTTCGAATATAGTAAATTTCCTTGAAACGGAAAAGCTTCTTTCCATGAATCAGCACGGGTTTAGGAAACATCGCTCATGTGAAACTCAGCTTACCCTTTTCTCACATGAAATCTTGCGAGCCATGGACGAAGGGCAACAGGCGGATTGTGTTTTTCCCGATTTCAAAAAGGCGTTCGACGCGGTGACACACTGCAGACTGCTAACAAGATACGAGCTTATGGAATAGGTTCACAGATTTGTGACTGGCTGGAAGACTTCCTAAGTAATAGAACGCAGTACGTTGTTCTCGACGGCGAGTGTTCATCAGAGACGAGTGTATCGTCAGGGGAGTGTGATAGGACCGCTATTATTTCCTATCTATATAAATGATCTGATGGACAGAGTAAGTTGTAATTTGCGGCTGTTTGCTGATGATGCTGTGGTGTATGGGAGGGTGTCGTCTGTAACTGACTGTAATACCATACAGGATGACTTAGACAAAATTTCTAGTTGGTGCGAAGATTGGCAGCTAGCTCTCAATGTAGAAAAATGTAAGGTGATGCGCATGAGTAGAAAAAACAATCCCATAATGTTCGAATACAGCATTAGTAGTGAGCTTCTTGATACTGTCGCGTCGTTCAAATATCTAGGCGTAACATTGCAGAGCGATATGAAATGGAACGAGCTTATAAGGACAGTTGTGAGTAAGGGGGACAGCCGACTTCGGTTTATTGGGAGAATTTTGGAAAGATGTACTTCACCTGTAAAGGAGACCGCGTATAAAACGCTTGTACGACCACGTCTTGAGTGTTGCTCAAGTGTTTGGGACCCTCAGCAGATCAGTTTAAAGGAAGACATAGAGGCGGTTCAGAGACGAGCAGCTAGATTTGTTACCGGTAGGTTCGACCAATGCGCGAGTGTCACGGAAGTGCTCCGGCAACTCAATTGGGGATCGCTGGAAGAAAGAAGACGTTCTTTTCGTGAATTTCTGTTAAGTAAATTTAGAGGTCCGGAATTTGAAGTTGAGTTTAGTACGATCTTGCTGCCGCCTACTTACATTTCGCGTAAAAATCACATGGGAGTGGAATAGGAAAGGAAATGCGTAGTAGTGGTACAGTGTACCCTCCGCCACACACCTTACGGTGAATTGCGGAGTATGTTTGTAGATGTAGATGTAGAATGTTCCAATTAAATATTACTTGAATCTTTGTATTTTTATTTATTCATTTATTTATTTTTCTAAATGTTGCCATATCTGGGTATGTCTCCTCAAGCTGCTGAATATTCTATAATAAAACCTCAGGAGATTTTTTTTTTTTTTTTCATTTATACATTTCTGATCATCCCCAAATCGGCCGTGATTTTTATCTCCAATGTCACCATAGAAGCTTTTTCTTGTGTGTAAACAATATTCATGAAATTTTTCTTGATGTGTATGATTCCTATAACGGAATGTCCTCATGTATGTATCAACAATAGTTTGCAGTGTCAGTAACATTTTTTGTTTACTAGTAAGTAGTTTTTAATGTCAGATGTATGAACGGGGATTGGAGGGTTACGTGTCAACGACTTTCGCTTAGATTGGGAAGAATTTTGATTGTTATATAACATTTGTTATCTGGGACGTGGACATGGATCGTTAGGAGTTTACTTTATATACATCTTACTAACAAATGAAGAATATCCACTGATTCCTGGTGAACATTCACTAGTTTTATTTCATCGTGTTATAACACATGTTATTCAACAAAATTATCTCCGGTACTAGTTAAGATATTATACAGGTTGCTTGCTCGATTCCACCAAGAGGAGGTCAATTAATGAATGATTGGGTATTGGCTTGCGTTTTGTTTCTCATTATCAAGCCAATGACGAAATACATTTGAAGATGCCAGGAAACGACTTAAGTCTTGATAGTGAAAGAGCCTTTGGATGTCAATGGTTTACAATCCTCACATTGTTGGTCTAATCGGCTGTAGCTGAACGAATACTGCGACCATTGTGTATTTTTAGAGCACCTTCTCAGCGCGGTCTACAAAAATTATTCATTGTTTCTCCTTGCCACAAATATCAAACGCTTCATGAAGCTGCAAAGTCTCGTGCAAAAAGTAAGTGGCACTGTGATGTGTTAGCTTCTTCAAAAGGACATAAAATGACTGATAGTAGTTGTTCATGGCTCCTTAAATTCAGCGTATCACAAGGAAGTTGAAAATCATGTGAAACTTCAGTCAGATGTATCAACAATTTTATTTTGCGCACGGCATGATATACCACGTTCCGTGGAATTAAAAAAAAAAGTTCAAATGTTTGTTAAGCTTAAGGGGCTTGAACTGCGGAGTCATCAGTCCCTAAACTTACAAACTGCTTATGAACTACCTTATACTAAAGACGACACAAACATCCATGCCCAAGGGGGGAATTCAAACCCCGGTCGGGGAACGGCCTCGCGCATCGTAGAATAGCGCCGCAGTGCCCACGGCCGCTCCGCCGCGGCTGGGGAATTGGATGTGGTTCTGTTCTACTACACTTTCGAATTGACTGGGGACGAGATTTTTTTACGTACATGATAAAATTCAAAATGAACTGACTTAAACGAGTTTCTATGTTCTAAGAGGCAAAATAATAATTGAAGAGATGAAGCAGTGTTCGATTTGGCTGATGAGACTGTTGACAACACTACTGACAGAGTTTGCTGTCTGTGATCAAATTAACATAAAGTTAATAAATTGTATAGAGTTTTTGTAATATATATGCCATTAGAAGAGATAAACAGAGACAGAAACAGAGACCTGTTCAATCGCACACCACCTGGTGGAGTGGCCGAGCGCATTGAGCGCTATGCTACGATGCGCGAGGTCGCTCCCCGTCGGGGATTCGAATCCCCCATCGGGCATGGATGTTTGTACCGTCTTTAATATAAGGTAGTTCATAAGTAGTTTGTTGGTCCTGCAGTTAAGTCCCTTAAGCTGAACAAACATTAACATTAACCTGAAAGAACTTACGACGTTCTCCGCCCGTATAACATTTGTGATATGCGCCGGCCGCGGTGACCGAGGGGACTGAGGCGCTCCAGTCATTGTCTGCGCGGCCACTACGGTCGGGAGTTCGAATCCCCCCTCGGGCGTGGATATTTGTGCCGTCCTTAGTATTAGCTAGTTCATAAATAGTTTGTAAGTTTAGGGACTGATGACCCCGTAGTTAAGTCCCATAAGCTATACAAACATTTGATCATTTTTAACTGAATATGCAGGGATGAGAACTGTAAATAAATTTGATATGAATGCAAGCATTGAAAATGACGAAACGAGGGAAAAAGAATTTCGGTAAATATTTTAAGGGGAAACATTGCGGCAGGTAACGTTATAAGATGGCGAAGATATACCTACTTGTATGTCGTAATCCGATGTCTCTGTCAAACTACATACTGATAGCTATAAGACAAAACGATCAGTACATTTCGCCGTAATACAGTATGTAGACTTCAATAAGATGTTTAAGATTAATGGAATCCATATCTGTTACGACAAATCTATGCTGTGGAATTACCAAAAGTCCGCAATTACGTATTGCTAAATGATAACAAAAGAAATGCATTTATATCCTTGGAAGTTTATTAAAGCCATAAGAAGACTCACACTCATATAATATGGTATGTGTGACGAGAAGATTTCCCAGCCAAGTCTAACCTAGACTGAAGACAAAATGGGGAAGAAAGTCGTCTTTCCTTCTCCTTCGTATCATAAACGATGAACAAATGCCGAACCTACAGTCAGATATCGTAAGGGAAGTAGAACGCTGACGAAGCGTAACACAAACATCTGTGAACGTTGGAAAATATGCAGTGCAATATTTCAGACTGAATCTGACGGTGCCTGAGGTTGTATAGATATATGTACTTTGTTGCGTGTGGAAGCGTAAGTCCTTCCCGCAATCACACAACTCCAAGGTGAAGACATACATAACTGTAAGCAAACACAGCAGTTTTTCTGCGTTCACATAGAATAAATGAAGACTGTCCGATCTAATGACATTGTGACCAAGTGTCCAGCCTTGCAATCACCTAAAATAAAGAACAAGAATTTAATAATTAATTCAGGAAATGTAGACCGAAAACGACGGCGTCAGAAACGTTTGTTCTATGTGGGAAGACGAAGCCTCGCATAGCCCACTTCCACCAATTGTCCTTCAGCCGTCACCAGCCAGAACACCGTTTTAACGTTTTTAACACAAAAAATCTTCTCTGCCAACGGGGTGCTCCAATACGGCATTAGTACGTTTGCACACAAGATAGCATTCCATTACCCATAAGTCAATTTCAATGTACCAATAACAAGACCTGAAATTCATACTTCTATCTCGATTGCATGAGACTAAAAAATGAGCCTAGGAGAATAGCGAGTGATGAAATGTCGCTGTCTCCAGTCCTCACGGTCCTATCTGTCTCCATGGCCGTCTCCAAAAAATGACCACATGTCGTCCCCTGTAGCAGGTAAAATGGACGAATATGTGTCAATGGCCACTCAACAGTCCCTGTTACTAACAGATGAAAACAGCCCCACCGGAATTACCGCGCGACCTGTAGCACCTTATCGCGCGGCCTTTCCCACCAGAAGTTCGAGTCCTCCCTCGAGCATGAGTGTGTGTTATGTCCTTGGCGAAAGTTAATTCAATTGGTTTGTAAGTCCAGGGGCTGGTGACAGTACTTTGTTCTCTTACATTTACAAAAATTTGAATATTTGATTTATGTAACAATGCGGGCTCTCCTTCGCATATGCCATCTTGCTTTCTATATTTGATGATTATCTCCATAAAACACAGGCGTTGTCTTCTCAAATTAATGGCGCTATGAAGAATTATGAAAACCATGCCGTACTTGTACAACTGAGTATGATGCGTAACAACGCCGTATCAGTAGTGAACACCTGTCCTGTTTGCGAATTAGTAACGAGTTAATCACTGTCTGCCGTAGCGTAGTGGACAGCGCGTTAGGTTTTAATCACCACCACCGACAATATTTTTCCACCCTGGTTCCTAATTGGTTTTCGGCCACTCTTGTTAATTAATTTTGAGAGTTTTGCACGTGTGAGAGCGCTCCCCTTTAAACGTGCTTCTGGTGCAATGCATATAAATTAGAGAGACAGTATGATAATTAATATACTTTCATATAATACGTTACCAGATATCTCTGGCAACTGACGTTTCTTAATGATACTTAAGTCATAACTAATAGATGTCCTTCCACTCGTTAAGCAGTATTGTAAAAGTTGCAACAAATTGCCTTGTTTTTTATAATAACCAGTTACACACTAATCATGGAATATGTTGAAAGCCATAAATTGTAATCAATGCGTCTAGTAAACGATTTATCTTTGACACAGTTGTTATGGGTGTTTTTAATGTCGATTTAATTACCTTCTCTGTAGTTCAGGTATGACTTCGTTCATATTACTTCGTTTATCGCCACAACAGAGTGCAAATATTTTAACCATGAGTCCGTTTTTAACTTCGGGGTCATCATTCCCTAAACTTACAAACTACTTATGAACTAACTAAGACTAAGGATGGCACAAATATCCATGCCGGAGGGGGGATTCGAACCCCCGACCGTAGTGGCCTTGCGGACCGTGACTGGAGCGCCTCAGTCCCCTCGGCCACCGCGGCCGGCCCAGTACGATCTCTCCGACTCTGTACTGCAAATATGTAAATGTGATTGAAGGCTTACTCGGCGTATTTCTGCAATTAAATCTTCACGGGTTATTAGGCGAGTGGCGTAGTCGTACAGGCACAACGTTTCGATGTATTGCGTATCCATTATCTGCAGGCGAAGTGGTGGATACGCCATTCGACGAAACGTTGCGCTTGGACGACGACGCCACTCGGCTGATAACTCGTAAAGATTTCATTGCAGCCGACCGCGGTGGCCGAGGGGACTGAGGCGCTCCAGTCACGGTCTGCACGGCCACTACGGTCGGGGGTTCGAAGCCCCCCTCGGGCATGGATATTTGTGCCGTTCTTAGTATTAGTTAGTTCATAAGTAGTTTGTAAGTTTAGGGACTGATGACCCCGTAGTTAAGTTCCATAAACTCTACAAACATTTGAAAATTTCATTGCAAATATGTAGTATGCGTGTGACGTAGATAGTGTTCTTCCGAGTCAGTGATCAACGATCAAACTCACATTCACAATAACGTTCTTGATATTGCTGTTTCAATTCGGTAATTCTCCAACTTCGCTGTGACGTCAAAAACACTGTACGACGAACGCTGACGTTTAAACGCACGGTCTAAGTGCCGACGGCTTAAGAGGAGAGGCAGGCAGCTGCGACCCGGGGGTGGCTGCAGGCAGGTGGCTGGAGGTTGCCCGTAATGACGCCAGTAATGGCCGTAATTTGGGGAGCCGCATGATGCACGGCTGCGGAGAGCCTGTCCCCTGGATTACGTATTCGCCGGCCTGTGGGGCGCCGCACTCGCCCAATCACGGTAGGCCGGACCTCGCTTAGCCGTGTCCGGCCGTCCCATCCCGCACTGATTCCCGGTTCCGATACATAATTGTAACGTCAGGCACGTTTTCCTCTTGTTTTCCTCCCCCCGGACAATAACACAAAACACAGTTTAAGCAAAGAACGTAATGACAGGAAAGTGGTGGTTATTTCCTGCCAACGTAAAAGTACACGTTCGCTAATGTGACCGTGCATTTACAAAACCGTTCGTCGCCTTAGCGTACAAAGAACTTCGAAATAAATTAACTTCGGCAATTAATTTTTTTTACTATAAATTCATACTATCTCAATCCCAGGACACATTCAAATACCACCACGACAGTTCAGAAGCTGACTATTAGAGTAGCTGAAATGAAATGGCGCCGCCAGAATATAAAGTGCATGTAGGCTGCTCAAGTTTGTTTCGTCTCCTCCGATACCCAAGACACTGATCAGCCCAGTTCAAATGAATATGAGTCCAGAGGCAACGTGATCTGCGGGAATCAAGTTGCGGATAACCTTTGTATAATTACAGGGCTGAGACAAGGATATGGCGTGTTACCAATATTGTTCAACCCGGCACTGAAATAGACAATAAAGAAAGTTTTCGTAATGACTTCGAGGGGATAGAGGTAGAGGATGAGAAAATTACATTTCTCAACTACTGCCCAATTCTAAGGAAGAACTGAAACAGTTGAGCAGCAGTGTAGAAGCGGCAGAGATTAGGTTCGGTTTCCTTTTGAATTTATTAGCAATGTTCGGTTTCCCTCTGAATGAATTGGAGACAGAGTATTTGGTGAAGAGCAGGACTGATACTAATTCGATGGAACCCTGCAGCCTCTGGTACGTGGAACCCATGCTACAAAAGGGTCCATAATTATAAGTATCTAGGCGTAATCTTCACAGAGGATGTACCCTGTGAGGCAGAAATTAAAGCAAGAATCCAAAGTCATATGGGAATAGCCGTGTGGTCTAGGTCATCATGCTACGGACTGGACGGCGCTCCCGCAGTAAGTTCGAGTACTCCCTCGGGCACGGGTGTGTACGTTTTCCTTAGTGTCAGCTAATTTAAGAAGTTTGAAGTCTGGGAACTGATGACCATAGCAGGATGGTGCAATAGGTTTAAAAACATTTCAACGTTTTTGAAGAATCTAAGCTGCAAACCGATCAAACTTCAGTTTTAGTCAAATTTATAAATCACACAATATCTCAAGGAATTTCAGACTGTAAAGAACACTTATTCAACTAGTTGGGCTACATAGTTGAAAAACGTAGAGTGTCCTAAACATGACCTACACAACCTTCTCGATTTTTAGCGGAAAATTTTAAGGAAGACCTATGGGCCAATATAAATTGAGTTCACTGAAGAATGGAACATCTAGAATAGTAGTCACCTATATGAAATCTACATCAGACCTAACATTAGAGGCCTGATGTGAAATAAACGGCTTATTGTGGTCGGACATTTTGTTCGAATGGAGAAACAATGGTGGTCCTTGAAATCAACGGATTTAACTCCCTGTGGAAGAGGGATCACTATAAATTGATCCCTGATAGTTGAAGTAAGTCAGCAACAAGAGTGAAACTTGTCTGGGATGAACCAACGAACGGAGGTAAAGGTGGAATACACGAAGACTTGATACAGATCGGCATAGAGGGCGATTAGGGACAGGAGGTACTGAACACAGTTCGGTGAATGAGAAACCTTGTAGTTGCACTCGGTCCTCTGGGCCTAATCATGTGAGTAATAGCGTCTTATACTACTCCAGAACGGAGATTTGATTCGTACAGAGACAGCAAACACGTAGCTGCACCAACTGTTAACAACAGGGTTATAGAACTTCAACTAGAACTTGTATTCGTGTTGGTCGATATACACGCTCATCTGCGAACTCTTCTCTTAAGTCACTTTACACTGCGCGTTGTCTCAGTACTACTCATTAGACTTCACTCCGAAGAATCGTTTCGTGCAACTCTCCATGCTTTTCTATCTTGTATAAAACTATTCATCTCTGAACAACACCTGAAATCTACGCCCATTTGAATCTGCTTTCCGTGCTCGCTTCTTGGACTCCCTCTGCGATTTTACTTCCCACACATCCCTCCAATTCTAAATTGATGATTTATTGATGTCTCAAATCGCGTTTTATCAATCGACACCCTTCTTCAGACAAGTTACCACTTAAAAAAAATATCCCGAGTATTTTCAATAGCCCCCGATAAGTAATATCATCGTCTGTACCCATCTTTAACAATCTTCTCCCAACACCACGTTTTGCAAACTTCTGTTGTCTTGTTGCGTAAAGTGTTCAGTAGACAAATTCACCTTCCTACAAAGCGACACACCAAACAAATATCCTAAGAAAAGTCTTCCTTATACTGAAATATGTATTCCATGTTAACACATTCCTCTTCTTAAGAAATGATTTTCTTACTTCCGGCATTCTATATATTCTCAATACTTGGACCGTCATAAAATACTTTCCTGCCCAAATAGCAAAACTCAGTTGTTTACTTTGAGTGTCTCATCTTCTGAAACGCTCAGTATCGCCTTATTAAATTCGATAGTATTCCATTAACATTGTTTTTCTTTTGTGGATGGTCGTCTTAAATCCACCAAATAAGATAATATCCATTCCCTAAAACTACCCTTCCATATCCTCTGCTTTCTCCGGGAAAAATACAGTGTCATCAGCAAACCGCAAACATTTTTTTTTCTACTGTCGTAACACTAATTGCGAGGTTCTTCTTGGCTTCCTGCACACCTCGGTCAGTATTCACACGGCAAAGCATATGGCATGATGCACAACTCTGTCTCGCTTCATTTTCCATTACGGTAACAGTATGCATTCTGTTACGTCTACTTGTTTCAAATATACTTGGCACCTGAAGCAAGTTTGCAATAGGAAATGCCTAACTGGAGTTTCGTATTTAAAAAATTAACTATATAATAGTTATCTGTAACCGTTAAAAAAATAATAATAAGAATGTAATACATTGTTGATGTTTTGTTGTTGTTGCTGTGGCCTTCAGTCCGGAGATTAGTCTGATGCATCTCAACACCCTACTTTATCCTGAGCAAGCCACTTCAGCTCATCATAAGAACGGCAACCCACATCCATCTGTATCTGCTTACTGTATTCGTCTCTTTGTCTCCCTCTCTGTCACGGCGGTATAGCCGTGCGCACGGAGGCGCCTTGCTGCGGTGTGCTTAGCCGTTCGCCGTCGGGTGTTCGAGTCCTCCTCAGTCGTGTGTGTGTGTGTTGTTCTTAGGATAAGTTAGTATAAGTACTTTGTAACTTTAGGGACTGATGGCCATTGCAATTAGGTCCCATAACTTTACAAACATTTCGATATTTTTTTCTCCCACAGCGATCCCCCCCCCCTATTATTTAAAAAATAATAATAAATCACGGGCAAGCTTTTCATTGTATTTATGCGCCTGTTTTATTGTGTACTTCTAGTACAACCGTATAAATAGCACAGGCATCAAGAACGTGCCATGTATAATTACATGTATCAGAAAACTAATAATTATCCTGCAGAATTTATGTTTCACGCAACAATAATTCTAAAAATTTTGGACACACTCATATATGGTCTGATAACTGGTAAGTTTATATTTTTCATCCGTAAAGGCCTCGAACTTCATACCCAACCGTATTTAATGAATTTATTTTGGTAGTGAGTGCGATTAAAAATTGTCTGATCCTGAGAGACTACAAATCTGGAAAACTTCGAGATTTAGAGACTCTCCAAGCCGACAGACCCGGGGAGTGTCGCTCTTCCCTCCACCTCCCACCTCCAATCCACCCTCTTAATCAGCCACTGATACAGTCACTAAGTTTATTTTTTTCTTTGCTTTTTTTCCCCGATGAGATTCAAAACATTATGATTACAGTCTGAGTCCTAAATGCTCCGGTCGTTTCTCCTCTGATGAGTCTTTCTAGAGTCTTTTCTTCTCCTTATATTGTTTCACCTTCAGTTTAAGCTCTACGTTCCTAAATATCCCAAGGTTGCATAATCGAGGCAACGCCACTGTTTTCGTTCGGCTTCCGCACCGTGCTGAAACCTAAACACGCGATCCTCTAACACATTCAGCACGTCGCCCCACTCAGGTTAGCGAGTGTTACGAGACTGGCTGTCAGGACGCGCACGCAGGTGGTGTGGGTGTACGCGCCCGCGGCAGGTACTTGGGTATTCAGCCCGCAGGAGCTGCAGAGAGCGAGCGAGGCGCTGCGGAGCTCCAGCTGGGACTCTTCTCTGAATGCTGATGAGGCCGCGTAATGACCCACGGTAATGACGGACGCGCCAGCTTAGTCGCCTGCTTGCAGAATCCCTGGCCGGCCCAGGGCTCGGTGCTGCTGGGGCGTTCAACTTGTTCCGCCCTACTGCAATGAACCAACAGAGCAGTAACATTGTGCTATTGTAAATGGATCATTCGTTATCCAAATCCTCTCTTCTTGAAAGTATTCCACGTAGAAATACACACTGCCTGTGTGTCCCGTGAACTTGATCCTCATCGTCTCGCTGCGGAGCGCGCGGTTGCTCGCCGTGGAGCTTCGAGTCCTCCCTGGGGCATGGGTGTGTGTGTTGTCCTTAGGTTAGTTTAACTACGTTGAAATAGTTTGTAAGCTACGGGCTGATGACCACGCAGTTTGGTCCGATAGATTTACAAACATTTGAACATAATTCTCCTGGACCTACTTTGACATGACCGGAGAAACTTTGGTGTTGTTGGTGTGTTCTTCAGCCCGGAGACTGGTTTGATGTACCTCTCCACCCTACACTATCCTGAGCAAGATTCTTCGTCTGCTCGTAAGAACGGCAACACACACCCATTTGAATCTGCTTACTGTATTCATCTCTTTGTCTCCCCATGCGATTTTTACCCTACACACTCCCCTCCAAGGCTAAATTCACAATTCCTTGATATCTAAGAATGTGTCTATCATTCGATACCTTCTTTAAGTCAAGGTATACCAGAAATTCCATTTCTCCCAAATTCTGATCAGTACCTTCTCATTAGCTACGCAATCCACCCACCTAATCTTCAGCATTCTTCTGTAGCATTAAACATCGAAAGCATCAATCCTCTTCCTTTCCGAACTGTTTATCGCCCCTTTTTCAGTCCCATCCATGGAAACATTCCACACAAATGCCTTCGGAAAGGACTTCCTTGAACTTAAAATAATATCTGATGTTAACAAATGTCTCTTTATCAAAAACGCTTTTCTTCCCTTTACCACTCTGCATTTTATTTCCTCTGTAATGCGACTATAATATGTTATTTTTTGCCCAAGTAACACAACTTCTCTATCACCTTTATTGATTCTTTACCTAAGCCAAATCCTTCAGCATCACCTGATTTTCTAAGACTGCATTCCTTTTGCTTCTTAATCTTCATGTTATACGCTCGTTTCAAGACACTGTCAATTCCATTCAATTGCTCCACCAGGTCCTTTGCTGTCTCTGACAGAATTACAATGTCATCAGCAAAACGCAATGTTTTCATTTATTCACCCTCAACTTTAATTCATTCTCCAAATTTCTCCTTGCTTTTCCTTATACCTCGTTCAATGTACAAATTTAACATCATTGGAAAAAGGCTACAACCCTGTCTTACACCCTTTCCAACCTCTGTATCCCTTTCGTGTCTTTCAACTTTGATAACTGCTGTCTAGCTTTTGTAGAAGTTCTAAATAACCTTCCGTTCCCTACATTTTACTCCTGCTGATTTCAGAATTTTAAGATGTGTATTCCAATTGACGTTGTCAAAAGCTTTCTCCAAATATACAAAAGCTAGAAATGTAGGTTTGCCTTTCCTTAATCTATATTCTAAGATAAGCCGTAAATTGAGTAATGCCTCCCGTGTTCCTACATGTCTCCTTAATCTAAACTGGTCCTCCCCAAGGTCGGCTTCTACCAGCTTTTTCAACCTTCAGTAAATAATTCGTGTTAAAATTTTGCAACCATGACTTATTAAATAGATGGTTCTGTAATTTTCACACCTGTCTGCACCAGCTGCAGCTACATCTACATAGATACTCTGCAAATCACATTTTAGTGCTTGGCAGAGGGTTCATTAACCACTTTCATAACTTTTCTCTACCGTTCCATTCTCTAATAGCGCTCGGGAAGAAAGAACACCTAAATCGTTCCGTTTTCGATCTGATTTCTTTTATTTTATTGGGATGGTTATGTAGGTGGGTGCTAGCAAAATATTGTCACATTCAGAAGTAAAATTCGGTGATTGAAACTTCGTAAACAGATCACTCCGCAATGGATAACGTATTTCTTTTAATGATTTCCACCCCAATTCATGCAACATTTCCGTGACGTTCCCCCCCCCCCCCCGGTAACGAGATAAAACAAAACGAACTGCCCTTCTCTGAAACTTCTCAATGTCTTCCGTCAGTCCCACCTGCTGAGGGTCCCACAATTGGCAACAATACTCCAGCAGAGGACGCACAAGTGTGATGTAGGCAGTTTCTTTGGTGTAGCTCTCTTTGGAGTGGGGATTATTACATTTTTCTTAAAGTCTGAGGGTATTTACCCTGTCTCATACATCTTAATCACAAGTTGTCATGAAATCTAAGAAATTATTATTACTTTTGTTACGAGTCACATTATGTGCTTATGTTTAATTTAACACAACGCTACGCGTTTCGAGTATGCTCTGCTCATCCTCAGACCCTCTTTATATACATAAAATGTATTAGATTACATTATCTTAAACTATTATAGTCACATTGGGATAGTTTATAATTACGTAATGTAAGTAATTTCCTGTATTTAAACGACGCCTAAGGACGAGCAGAACATGCTCGAAATGAATATCATTGTGTTACATTACACACGAGCAGATAATGTGACTGGTATCAATAACAAATGTTAGCTCTTTCACACATTCAGGGTTACTAAACTCAGCCATAATGACTGCAATAAATCTACGAAATCTTGAACAAAGCCCCGACTATCAAGGTTTTTGTGCGGGTGTTTTACGTAAGGCAACATAGGTACACTTTTTAAGAGAAAAATCTCACTGATTTAGTAACATGTGAAAATTATTACAAATAATATTTAACTATGGGCTTTGGAGAAGTAGACTGACGAAGTCCAGATATCTTCGTGAATAATTCTGTCTGTCTGCGGTAATTTCTAAGTCTGTGTAATGAAACAATTCCTGAGGAACTGTGAAGTACTCTTATCAAATTGAGGACTCGATTCTGCGAGGCGTAGTATTCTGTGACTAATCGATGTACTCCGTTCTGAATCGCAGTACATTGCCCTGACTTGATGGATACTGTCTTCAGGATCGATGAACACTCCCCTAGAGGCCATATGCACCATCTATTAATTGTGGCCGTGGTGGAATGGTCGAGCGCTCTAAGGCGCCTTGCTGCGCGGTGCTCGGTTGTTCCTCATCGTAGGTTCGAGTCCTCCCTCTGGTATGGATGTGTATGTCTGTTATCTTGAGGTTAGTTTAGGTATTTTTAAACCTAGGGATGATAACCGCAGTGGATAAGTCACATAGATTTACAGACATTTGAACATTTTTTATTAACTGTCATTCCTCCTGTGGTGTCGCACAAGTATGAAGTGCGCGCCACGTACTTTAGCCGCGCGCCGCCATGCAAGCACGACGCGGCGTTTTTACGTCAGCCACGAGCGCCCTCTGCTGCAACTCCGCTCGTGGCCACGACTGCTGCATCGGCCACTTGGGAATGAGATAGGCACCAATTAAAACTTGGCTATAGGATTGGCACTAGGAATCATCAGTAGGCAGGCCTCTATCTAAACTATGTATCAACATTCTACTAGTCTGCTGCTCTGCAAGATAAGTATTGTACCATCTCTATGAAATATATATCTCGTTCTAATTTACTCTAGTGTTCCAGTTTCTACTGTTCCACTGGCTGGTCACCTCCGTACCTGCTCACGCGTGCATCCTATTTCCCTGTGTCGGTCTCTCTCTACTCGACCACCGACACCCAGGACAACCGGCGAAAACGAGATACAAAAGTGGCGACGAGGATGGGATACAAAACCTCCACTCAGTCGTAATGCGCGGCCTCTGACAGAAGATTAAGATATAGTACTGACAACTGTCTCTTTCCTCGTGGGCGTTTAGATAGTGCTTTAGTTGTCTTTGAAGTCATCAGAATACGCGACACTATAAAAGGAATACCCATTTCGTTGAATGAAGGTGAGGCAGTAACGCCTTTATCTTCCTTTAATGCACTGTACACGGCCAGAATAGGGTGTTTGTAGATATTGTATCGAAGTTCTCCGATGGCAAGAAGATGAATATTAACTTTTGATAGGACACTGATTGTTGCTTCATGTCAACAATTATCTTTCATCATGCGAAGTAGCAAGACGAATATTTTTTGCAGTGTTACCAAAATCAGAGGTTTCCCTCTGAGTCTGGAGGTTTTTTTCTTCCATCAGAGGGGGGTAGGGGGTGGGAAATAAGAATCAGAGGTAAGAAGGAAAAATGGAGGTTTTATCTTGCTCAGGTGGAGGTTTATCACTTTTTAAAGATTTGGTTACTTCCATCTATTAAATTTAGAGCTGTGACGATTGACGTAGGTCATTGTCGCGATTGTCGCTGCAACTGCCAGTTAGTTCGTTTGGGGTGGTGTTCAGAAACAGTGTGTGAAATTGAAAGTGTTTTTTTTTTTTTTTCTTATCTCAAACCAATGATCAAGCCATAGTCACTAATCACTGCCATTTTTATTTTACATGACTAGTTTCAGTGCAATGGGACACCATTCTCAAATGTGCAGGTAGTGATTGGTGCCTTACTGCACCGAAACTAGTCATATAGAAAAAATTTCATTTATTAGTGACAGTGGTTTGACCACTCCTTTTCGACAGTAATGTCGCATCAGGAAATGAAAATGTTTGTGTACAGATGTGTTTCTTTTATTTGCAATGAATTTTTTAAAGAACCGTAAGTGAACAATGGGAAAATCTAAACCATCGTAAGTTGAAAGATTGGATAACGACAGTTGCGGAAGGTAGCTCGCTGTCCTCACTGAAGCTGCCATTTAAAAGCTAGAATAATAGAAATGTTACATTATACGAAAACAAAAAACACGCGCTATCAGCATAAATGTTTAGTCAAAAACACAACGTAAAACCTATTTTACGACAGAAAATGAAAGAACGATACAAAGGAATGTAGACTAGTACTATTCGCAGCTATTCGGATTGTGGATCATCTCACCGTTATTTGTCTAAAATATTGTAATGGTGGTGATATCAAATTGTATCGTACAAAATTTACACCTATAATAAAATAATCATCATTTTTTCGATTTCCATCGTCTTTAGTTGCATATGAAATTGGTGGAGGTGTATTACCGTCTTTAGCAACTAAATGAAAGGCGTTTTTTGTGTTCCATACGCGTTTCGCTTCTTTATTTGTGAAGCATCATCAGTGGCATCTAATACATGTTATCTATACTAATAATAAATCTGTAAACGTAGGCCTGACGCTGTTCTCTTCAATCTTCAAAAGTACTGGACGAATCTCCATGCTGTTTTCACAGGATATATGAGAAAAGTTTGGGTCAACATATAGGCATAATTTTATCAAGATCAGATGACAGATAAAAAAGATATCGTAATTTGAAGTGTTTTCAGTAGAAATAATAGTTGGCGCTGCTGCATTTAGAGGGTTATACCATAGAACAGCAATGAACCACTAAACGTGCAGTTGGTTTTGTAGTGCTGCAGGGAAACAATAAATGATCGTGTTGTGTGTATTCCCTCCGAAACAGAATTATTTTGAATTAAGAGCTGCAATCTTATACCTGCAAATACAAACTAACATTGGACATCGAGTTGCTGATTACACTTTGTATATTTACAGCTTAACGACATTTCTTTGCTTCTTTTGACACGGAACATTTGAATTTAAAACATAAAATTTCTTGGCGCCTGTCGATGCTCTAATTTACATAAGAAGTCTTTGCAAGGAAAATCGAATTTATATAGTTCCGTTTCTGATTTCGGTGCATCCTCATTACATTTTGAATGCGTTCTGATTAGGAATGACTCGAAAACGTCATAGTACGGGAAAGGGTAACGTGATGCGACGTTAGTTACGTAGTACACCAAATAACTAATTATGGTATTGCTGCGTTTTTTTTCAGTCTCATAACTATAGTGTAATACACTACAAGGAGTAAAATTTTACTTAAGGCGGCGAAATTGTGTGCTGATGTTGGCAATGGCAGTCGAAAGCTTTTTTTCAAAAATCAGTCACATTGAATTAGGGGACTAATTCTTTATGTTCACGATGACATAAATAATTTATGCTGTTCTGGTCAGTAAATTAATCATCCTACTAAAGCGAACAGTTTGTTGCCAACAATAGAAAACTAAACTATTGCCACTGCAAGTAAAATTTAACCAAGGTAGGACACAAAAAATTGTCTCCTTCCTATCTGTATTCCATATGCTTTGCATTATCATGGAAAGAAATGAAGTACACCTTTCGAGAGGTATAGCACTAAATTGTGCATAGAGTAGAAATATCTAAGAAGTGAGCATTAAGTTCTATGCATGTTCTCAACTTTAAGCTGGAACTACCACGTGATGTTCAGACAAATCCACTCTTTCTACACATTTATTTCCTTGCTTTTCGCAGAGCAACCAGACAACTTGAAATCATATCTAAATAAATGTGTCACATAAGCAACAAGAGAGTTGAGGGATCGTAGCTAAAAAAGTCATTTGCACATAGTCATCCGTGTTAACCGAACAAAAAAGGACCAAGGTAAAGGCACCGATTAATAGATTTTTCCCAATATTACGTGACATTTTCACCTTGATGTTGGGGACACAAAATCCGTTCTGCGCATTTGAATGCTCACTCCAGAGATATTGCTGCTCTGTGCTTGCCACTGGAGATAATATACAAACGCGAGCGACAAACTCATCGGAAACCTCTCTGCTTTCATAATTATTCGGTACAATATTGTGATTAAAATGTGGAAATACTTACTTTTGGTGCTGGCTACATTCAACGTCTTCTTTTGAAGAGACAATTGTACTTAGAGTTATAATCCGACTTCTGAACATATAGTTCTATTACAAAAGGTCGATTTCAACTTCGTGCTTTACGACGTAATCACTGCAGGATGTGGGAACATGTATTAGCTGAAAGAGTGGCCGATGATGTTAACACAGTAAAAACAATTCACTGGAAATACTATATTTAATGGAAAGTTCTATACGAACGATCAGTTGACGCCATTTCTTCAACGATTACTCATACTTACTTTATGGCACATTGACACCACGATGACGACTTATTTAAAGAGACATGAACTGCTCTGTTGATTGAATTATCCAACTTTCAGCATTCGTCGAGTATTCGATAATACAGAATACAGAATTACTACAGTGTCCCCAGTGCAACACTGCAAAATACTAATACTTCAGCATACACTTACTGTGAGAGACAAATAGTTCAGTACTACGCCATACAACCAATACCTGGCGCTGTTATTATTATTATTACTATTTCTCAACTCACCGATAAAAGCAGAAGTTTACACCAAACAATCAATTTCACACCGCAGTCTAAACATTATGAACATAAACTGACATTGAATTTACATCGTTCCAGAGTACGGACTTAAATTAATTTCACTTTTTGTATGAAAAAAGTTCATGAACATTCATCGTTTCGACAGTGACTTCTACTTAAATTTGACATCTTGGGTAGGAGAACTGAGTTGATTGACAGATCGATCCAACAAGGATTCTGTTTTTACTGACCTAGGCCCGGAACCCTAAAAAACGATGATATACAAAGATCCCTCTTTAATAACCGTTGCGAAGCACGGGCATATTAGCTAGTTTTTGTATAATATTGTAGTACAGTCATAATATTATATGTATTTTTCACAGTCTCCCAGTTAACAGTCTTGTTACAGTTTCTAAAGTTCGGCTCTACTAGGTTAGAAACAATTTCTGTAGCACTAGCTTTTTCAAAGTTAATTTAATAATCCACTTTTTGGCCTTACTTACGGTTTTCTGTGTTATTCTATGTGTGTCTTCATGGAGATGTTTGTGAGGTCTTCAGTTGGATACTGTATTTTCGTTCTTGATGAAAACCCTTGCATCACCACTTCACGTTTTTGAACGTTTGTTTACAATGTTTAGTGTTGCCAACTGTCGCTTTTCGTCTTTCTCTTGTTTGTGTTCCTTGTATCTCTGAGTGTATCAGCTGTTTTTTGTTTATGTTGGTGTCTGGGTAGACTGTGTGTGTGTGCGTGCGTGCGTGTGTGTGTGTGTGTGTGTGTGTGTGTGTGTGTGTGTTAATATTTGTGTTAGTTTTTTGTGAATATGGGAGTAGGGGGAGGGGGGAGGGGATCGAGAGGGAGAAGGAGGTAGGACATTTAATGTTTCATTACTGCTTTTCACCGTTTTTGTGGCCAGCGTGATCAGTGAGTTGGTACTTATGTAGATATGATCATTGATCACTTTCTTATTCATTGCCAGGGCTCTCTGTAAATGAAAGTTTTCTTGTAGTGGCATTATTTTTCTGTCTCGATTATTGGTTCTGATAACTTTCATATCTTGTTCCATGGTGGATGGTTCATGTCCGTGCTCTATCAGGTGTTCTGCAAAGGTGGAGTGGCTATATTCATATTTCCAGCTTCTTATATGTTCTTTATATCTGGTTTTGAAGTTTCTGCCTGTCATTCCCAGATATACTGATTTACATTCTTGGCATTCTAGCTGATATATATCTGCCCCTTCATATTTGTCAGGTTTATCTGTTGTTTGCAACTGTGACAGAAGTGTGTTTCTTGCTCTATAGACAATTTGTAAAACTTGCTTTTTTAGTATGTTTGCTATTTTGTGTGTTGATTTGTGTTTGTATGTAAGGGTGTACCATTTATTTTTGCTGATTGCGTCAGGAGTGTTGGTATTTTGTGTGTCTGTGTGTGTTGCCTTGTCTGTGTTTGTGAGAGTTTTGGGTGTTTGTACTTTGTGTTTCTTGGAATTTCTCATTAGTTGTGTTTTGATTTTTTGGTTGAGTCTTTCTACTGTTTGGGTCCTATAGCCATTGTTTTTAGTTATAAGTTGTATTGTTTCCAATTCTTTCTCATAGTTTTCCTTGCTTAGTGGGACATTGTTCAGTCTATGCAACATGTGTCTTAGAGCTGCTAGTTTTTGATTTTGGGGGTGGTTGGAAGTAGCATGTATGATTGTATCTGTTGCTGTTGGTTTTCTGAAGATGTCAAATGAGTGCTTATCATTGTTTCTCTTTATTGTTATGTCTAAGAAGTGTATCTACCTGTTTGTTTCTTTCTCCATTGTGAGTTGAATGTTGCTGTGTATACTGTTTATGTCTGTGTGGAGCTGTTGTATTCTCTCTGCTAATTCATCTACCATACAGATTATGTCATCTACAAATCTGTACCAGTAGCCAATTTTGTATTTTTTCTCTGTAATGATTGTGTTAAATATTATATTCTCTATATGGTTGATGAAGATATTTGCCAGTGTTCCTGATATAGGGGATCCCATTGGTAGTTCGTCTTTTTGTAGGTAAAATTCTTTTTCAAATTCAAAGTAGTTTTGGGATATGAATATCTTAAGAGATTTGTTTATTTCTCTAACATTCTCTGCAGGTAGTTTGTTGTGACTGTACTACAATATTATACAAAAATAACATGTATTACAAGCCACTGATGATGCTTCACAAATAAAGAAGCGAAACGCGTACGGCACATAAAATAAACGCCTTTCATTTAGTTGCTAAAGACGGTAATACACCTCCACCAATAAAATAATGTTTTGAGTCCTCACTTTCTTTGGAATCTTAGATGGATATTGGTGATGGGTTTACAGTCTTCTAATGTGACTGTGACAAAACAGTCACGTTTATGAATTTTGTAATATTCCAAACTCCAAAAGGGCAAAATTTCTACTTTCCTGAACCTCTTTGGAAAGTCGATTATAATAAATACAAATATTATTAAGTACTTACGTGATTATATTAAAATGGAGAAATCTGGATTTTTTTGTACCGATTCAGAGGGTATTCAAAATCTGATCAGAGGTATTTCATGTTACCGAGTTGGCAACCCTATATTCGTGAGTTATAGTGATGTGGTAAGGACCTGGAATTGTTTTCAGACTAGAATTAGCGTTTATGACTTGGTACTGGTCACCCTGGGCAACAACGCGGCAGACGACCGCTATCAGCGATTTCTCGCCTGAAGGAACACGGACTCAAACTCCAGCATGATAAACAATGACGGAGAGGTAAAGTGTCGAACCAGACTGTACGAGTCCTATTCCTTGAAGAGCCCTTTGCCGGCCGGGGTGGCCGAGCGCTCTGCGTCGCGTCAGTCACGGTCTGCACGGCCACTACGGTCGGGGGTTCGAATCCCCCCTCTGGCATTAGTATTAGCTAGTTCATAAGTAGTTTGTAAGTTTAGGGACTGATGACCCCCTAGTTAAATCCCTTAAGCTCTACAAACATTTGAATTTTGAAGAGCCCCTTCCTTAAAGTCAGACAACATACCACACCGTACACATGAGCTCAAAATCATCAAGGATGGACTATGGACAAATACCGCGAACGTTCTCTCCTAATATGAATTCCATATGTCTGATATTCAATGACCGTCAACAACGTGCCTAGAGGTAACCTGGTACTGACGTGCGACAGAAGTATACCGCCAATACAGTATACCAAAGTGGCAGAACACTGATGTTTTCGATGGGTATCATTTGGGGTATCAGACGCTATTGTTGGCCATCAGGAGCAAGCGCAAATGCCCTCAAAACAAGGACAACATCATCCAAGACAACTTTAAACTGATTCAGGAGGGTACTGACTAGAACTTCTAGTTTATGAGCAACTACTGACAGCATCGTACAGGCATCGTTAACTATTATATCAATCCTGCCCATACTTGTTCGGCTGCATCGGCCTGTATGTTCCATCGATATGAATCCAGTATAACATATTTTGGAAAAATTGAAAAGAGCTGTGCGAGCACTTCCTGGCAAAGGACAAAATCTAGATATCGTGAGCACCTTACCACGTAGAGACTGCAGGAAGTCTTACAACACTTTTCGAATTGTGTTGCCAAGCAATGGGCAAAGTGGTTTTATGTTCTGTTTGCACATAAATGAAATAATTTGTTAGTACTTGTGTGTCAATAAATAGAAAGATTTATTACCTTATAAATACCAACTCTCCACAGTACAGACTGCCATACAAATTCTAGAGATGTAGAGATGTAGAGATGTAGAGATGGGCTATGAGCGAGCTAGTGAAACGCGCGATGCTAAAGCCGTCAGCACAGGAGCGTGTGTCTGAATGTGTGTGGTCACCATGCCGAGTCCAAAGAGCGGCTGAATGCTTGGGGACGGCATGACGTGCATACGAGGCGTGTGCCTCAACGATCTACACGCGATCGCAGCGCGCTGCAGCAACACTTGTCGGTAACATCAGGTTCTGGAATCACATTGTTTACGAAATTCATAGAGTTGAATTCCTGCTTTACCTCCATGAAATCGATTATTTCGGTGCTTGTGCATATGTTCGTTATGTTCTGTGATATAGACCTAGCTAAGTAACAACAAAATATCTAAGAACATAAGACTCTTATAAAAGATGCATGTTATGTCAATAAGTACAGCGAATTATAAACGTTTCATGACAAACTGTGCGATATAAAATTAGAAAAGGCCTTCACATGAGGCAAACATAGTTGCATTTTAGTCGAAATTGAAGTTGATTCTGCCACGGTCAATGTTACTATTCAGGAAAAGAATGTTAAGAACGCGTAAAATGCAATATGTGAAATAATGAAGCGCGTATTTTACTCGAAGGTGCAAACTGTCATGTCTATGAAATTTATAGAAAAGTCTTTGTGACCATCAAAAAGCCGAATAAAAAGAAGAAATTGCTTCTGAGGAGCTGTGAACCAGCGCTGTGTGATATCTTTCATTTACACGGTCCACGACTTTGATGCCTACGCTACGGCCACGAGCGAATAGTGGTATCATCGACAAAGGTCTTTTTGCACTTCTTTCACTTCTGGCAGTGTTTCTGATATGAAAAATATCGACTAGCAGCGTGGTTCGGATTCCACGTTAAACTGTAGGTCCCCTTATAACTGGCTGGGTAAGTCAGTTCGACGGTCGGACGAAGGTAATGGCATACCACCTCCAAACAGGACCATGCCGAGTAAACACGCTGGTGTTCAAACCAATCTTCGCATTGTTGACTGCTTTACCTTTTACCGACAAAGGTATTAGACATGTTGTACACACTACTAGTAGATATGTCAGTTGCTGACATGTAATTACAACAAATGATGTAAGGAATAATTCGTATTGATAGATCTTCAGTCAGCCTTGCCATGAAACGACAGATTACTGTAATACGGGAATTTTTTAAACAGTATAAGACATCTCCTATCATTCATTCCAACAAATAGTACCTCTATTGATCGGTTTCGAGAGATTCTCAATTTATTCAGTTACTTTTACTTGCTTTGAAATGTCATACATTCATAACACTTAAGTTATGAACATAAAACCCATGAAATACGACGGCCAGGAATAACGCGGCGATGACTGATGGGGCGTGAAAATTTTAGAAACTAGCAGTGGTACAGACTATCAGACCAACCCTAGAATGAAGAAAAAAAAATTTTTTTGCTATGTGTGCGATTGATGCAGCGATTGAATCGCATGCAATCTTTGAATTTTACAATGTGTGCACAAGTGCGCTTTAGGATCGTTTTACACGAGCTACTTTCTGCTGAAAATTTACGACTCTAAGTGCGTGCACGTTTCGTTTGTGCCGGTCATATGGCGAGTGTGTCTATGACGTTAATAATCCATAGTTTCTGCCGACTATGCGACTATGTTGCACTTTGCGCATGCATGGAATGGAGTAGTATTTGCTTACTTCGAAAGTTAACCTATTCTACAAGAAATGTATTCGCGAATGCCATTATGAATCAGCATCAGCTGTACAATTTATTGATGACATATTAATATTAGTGCCGCTTTTCGTGAGCGATCGCGTTGATCATTACACTATCCTGTACGCCTCCAGGACCAAACGAAACTTACGATGTCACAGCCCTATGATCAAATGTTTTTAAATATAAGGGACTCAAGTACGTTGCTCATCAGTCCCTAGTCTTACAAACTACTTTAACTTATGCTGCCGCGGCGGAATGGCCGACCACATTGAGGCGCTATGCTGCGATGCGGGAGGCCGTTCACCGTCGGGGGTTCGAGTCCCCCTTCGGACATGGATGTTTGTGCTGTCTTTAGTATATGTTAGTTTATAAGTAGTTTGTAAGTTTTGGGACTGGAGACCCCGCAGTTAAGTCCCATAAGCTTAACAAACATTTGAACTTTTTTTTTTTAACTTATGGTAAGGACAACCCACACAGCCATGCCCAAGCGAGGACTCTAAGCTCCGACGGCAAATAGCGGCGCGCTCCGCAGCAAGGCGCGTTAGAGTACTCGGCCACTCCACTGCGGCTTATGGCACACTCACTCTACCACTGCTCTATAGTGTTTATTGCACACAGTATCTGTGGTTAATGCGCGGGGAGAGATATTTCCTTATTACCGTAGGTTTTGCTTTGTTTTGAGCTATAATGTGCGCTACAATGTCCTTCATACAAGCTTCCTATAAAAACGCAAACACTGCACATTGCATATAGTACCATGTGACCTGAATATAATCTAACGTGAGATGATGTGTATGCTCCAAGGTATAGTTGGCAGGTGCATACTCAGCATACACTTTAGCTCTTCTCACAATCCACACTGGTTACTAGATTCACTGAGGTCTGAAACCCGTCGCCATAAATCAAAAATGTTTTGGTGATTAAGAGTGATTATTCTATTAAAATTTTATTTATACCGTTAGTTACCTATTATGTTACCAGAAATAATTAAATGAAGAACAGTTAACATGTTTTGCACAGTTAACATGTTTTGCATAGCTTGTCTTCGTCAGTTATTTATGTTATAGGACTATATTGAGGAAAGTTACAGGGAATAAATTCCTTTTTATACAAAATAATTTGTTTGAAATCCTTAGTTATCTTACGCATAAAAAGGGAAAATTTAGAATTTGATGTGGCTTGCATAAGATTTTAGTGTCAAGAGACCCATACACGGGATACTTTTTCGGAGGTGTCTCAATGTACAAAATTTAATTAGCTGCTTTCATTCGCCTTAAATGATCCATATACGTGTTAATACCTTGGATTTATGCAAAACTACTTAATAATTATTTATTTAATTCAGCAAAACAAAAATAGTGTAGCATATATCAGAGTTCACCTTGGAACAGACTGTTTTCAAGTAGAGCTAGGTAGAAATTTAAAATCGTAGCCTCTGGGGTTTGATCAATGTTTATTCATAATCACAAAGCTGAGCAGTATTCGTATCCAACAACGAAGTCAAACAAACAAACAAGAATAGCCTCATGCTTGTATTTCAGAGTACTGTTTGTCCTGTCTAGGAGGATGATACTAACCCTCCAGTGGTCGCGCCTAAAAAAGTCGTCAGGTCAACGGGGATGACAATACTCATCCACTGAAATATTCTGTGTTTTTAGACTGTACATACCATGTTCTTCTTTATTTTTTTTATTTTGTATCTATTATGAACTTACCTCACTAAATAAATTTTTCTAGCTTAGAATTTGTATAGTGCGGATGAAATGCTTAACACCGTAGCTTAAAAACTGGAAACAACGGAGAACCTTTAGGACATCCAGGATATAAGAATCATTGGAGATAAGCCGATTGACCATACCATAAAAATCAGTTGCTTCAACAAACCTATTAGTATAACATTTGGAAGTAAGGAGCAAGTGTGAACTACGACGTCAGTCCTGGGACATTGCCCCATTTAATGAACTTTGACAAAAGCCTGTACCGCCATACCATACATAACATCTCTTGGAGTTTGCCGATCATAGTGAAAAGCAACGATCCTACAACACTCTCTTGGGGAACGCCTGAAATCACTTACACGCCGATAGATAATCTCCGTTGAGAACGACATACTGCTTTCTGACAACTAGAAACTCTTCAGTTCAATTACACACTTGGACTGATAGTCTGTACCACTGCTAGTTACTAAAATTTTCCCGCCTCATCAATCATCGCCCCGTTACCCCCGGCCGCGGAAAAAGACTAGTCATAAAAGTTACAATAAGAAATCATTTTTTATAAAATATTGTTCTGAAATTCAAGTTTCTAAACCATAACACTTATCTTAAAATCCAAAACAAAAACCACAGTAACAGTTGCTACCGCCTCCCGCCCTACCACTGTCATTTTGCTCCCTAGTTCTAATTCATACGCATTGACAGACGTCGGTAGTCTCCGTGATTATGACATCAACTCTTCATGTGCTTGGTAGGTGCTCTGTGATGTGTTTTCAGTATTAATAAACAAGGCGTTTAGCGGTTAATAACGATTACGATATTCCTGCTGCATCTGCCACCTCGTACAATTTCTATTTCCCGCGTCTTCACAAAACGTTAATTCCATGTGGCAGTTGTACCACAGCAACCGATTGTTGCGTCGCGTCTGTGTTGATAACAATATAAAGTAAAGAGAACAGTATTGCCGACCCACGATATATTTTTCCTTCAGACCAACACCCAAAAATTCTTCAGAATTGGTTATCTCTGTATTTTCTTACAAAATAAAGACAAAATAAGTTAATTTTAAAACTTTGGACCTGTTACTTCGACTACGCATCGGAAAAGTATTTAAAGATCAGACAAAATTTCTTGAAAAAATAAAGATAAAATTAAATTTAACTACAAATGTAAGAGCAGTTACAGCAGCTGCGCGTTCACTCGTCTGTTTGATAGACTGGAATGGCAATGTTGACTGTCGTAAACAAGGGTTCTGCTGCTTTGAAATGTTTCTTACTTTTTCCTTGAACGAGTAAATCTGACAAGCGCAAATTCAGGTTGCATTGGCAATATTTGCACAGTGCACTACTAAGTTTCCCGGGCACCTCTAACAATCAATCCTTTAATTGTTGTTCCTTTAACTACTCCTTTAAAACGTCGTACATACCGCATAACAATCTTTCCTGGCATGTTCAGTAAGTCGTTTAAATAGAGAAAGATGCAACAACGAACTAGAATACGTAAACACCACACCAATGTACTAAGCTCACTATTCAAAATTCCCCGAAGTAGGTCGCTAAGCAAAGCACATCATTGTCAGCGTGGTGCAGTTGCTTCTGAGGCACGAATCGTACCTTTGTATCCAGAGAAATTAGAGCCATATACCGCCGTAATGTTTATTTTACTTAGTTTTCGAGTCATCTATATGTTTCTTACTGGGCTTTTGTGCAACAATTCGTTAATGTACTATGCCCAAAAAAAATGTTCAAATGTTTGTACAACTTATGGGACTTAACTACGGGGTCATCAGTCCCTAAGCTTACAAACTACTTATGAACTAGCTAAGACTAAAGAAGGCACAAATATCCATGCCCGAGGGAGGATTCGAACCCCCGACCGTAGTGGCCGTGCAGTCACCTCGGCCACCGCGGCCGGCGTACTATGCCCTTGTCTTGTAGTCACAGAAATATTTGCATCCGTTATAGAGTTTTCAAAGAAAATGTTATATTTTTTCGAAGATTTATTAAACCAGCAATACCCACCTAAAAAATGCAAATTTCTAATAATATCCGTTTAAAAATCCGCCAGCAGTAAAAGCTAAGTTTTATCCGTCATACAACCTTAAATTCAGTCAAATTTGACGGGAAATCCGTTAAATTGGCAACGCTGAAAGAGAAACATTGCACACTCCCCCCCCCCCCATCATCCTTACCCCGAGGCGGCCATGATCTTCTTCCTCTCTTTTCCTCCCCCCATCATGTAAGTATGTAACACTGCCATGGGAAAGGCTGTATATAATGCTTTTCAGTCACATTTTGCCATTTGATACTTTCATGATATTGAGAAAATGCAATAAATAGAAATAAAAAAACATCTATGACTTATTTCTACATTTTTTTATAATTTAACCACTTACACTAAGACAACAATTGTACAAGAAATAAAATGATTAGGCTCGCATTAATTTCAACTTCATCATAGTAGTAACAATAACGATTTCGGAACAATTGAAACAGTACATTGTGAGGTTTCGAAACACTGTATCGAAACCATGAAACGCTTTGTGTTTTGTAATATTATGGGCTTCTTTATTGTACTTTCGTCAAAGTGTACTGTATAAGTATTACTGTAGAACAACAACGAGGATAGCAACTATATGAGAAAAAATGAAACTTTTATTTAGATGCCGCGACAGTTTTATATTTCCTGCAATGGTTAAGTTTTACTTATCGTCCTCTTGGACTCGCGTCATAATGTTGGCAATCATGTGACGTTGGCATTAGTCAATCCCGCATGCAAACTTCGTTTTACGGGGAAAATTACTTTTTTGAGTGGATAAATGTACATATAAGAACCTGTCAACCGTAGAGCATGAACAGCATTACTTATTTACTTGATTGTCTGTACGAAACACCAATCAAATCATTGTATGTGGATTTCTAAGAATATTAACATCTTGATAAAGTTTTTCTGCCGTTTTGTTGATGTTACCAACATTATTACGCGAGGACGCCGGGATGGAAGGCAAAATTTTACCCCTGTACCAAATACACTACTATTTCTATGACATTCCTACTATCCCATTAGCGGAGGACTGACGTTTTTATGTCTAATATACTGGTATTTATCGAGGTAGCTATAATTAATACATGTTTCTCCCCTCCATTCTAGTGCCTAATTTCGATAGGTGTTGTGTGTACGAACCTACATGTGATACTGAAAAGGCATGTTATAACATTATACATATGTATTCGCACGACTGGCTACTTTACTAAAATAAGTCTAATTTTAAAATTCGAGATTTGTAAATATCTATAATGTGCAGTTTTATTTACCGTCGAAACTTTCGTAATATACAAATATAAAAACGAAATACGTCAAATGGGCCCATTATGTTAGATTTATCATATGTCATTTCAGGCTCTATTTTGTTCCTTATTTTGAAAGAAGAAGTTGTTGGTTTAGTCGTATGTTTTTAATATAATTACCGTAAATGGACAGATAAACCTAGAATTTTACTGTCTATTTCAATGCAAACTTTGGGCGTTATCTTATTATAATTTGTGTTTATAAAGCAGTCATTGACATTTCAGAACACAGCAGTCACTTTAGAAACGAAACTTGAGTTCTGTAATCTTAAGCTGAAGACACATGTATATCCATTAGTTTTTGACACTCTTGATACTGTTTATATAGCAATAAGTTAACTGTGTATCTGTGCAGAGCTTCAGCAAAATGAAACACCACTGTTTCGATACACTTCGTTGGTTCCTCCTATCTGCATTATTGTTCTGAAACGCTCCTGTTTTGAAACAGTGAAATAGGCAGGACGAAGCAGTTTCAGTATCGACCGCGAACAGTTTCAGTATCGACCACGAATATGATCCGAAACCGAGGAGAATGAAACACGACGGTTTCTAAACCGTGAAACATGGCGGGTTTGAAACACTGAAAAGTTTTGTGCATCGATACATTCTTTCGAAACAATGAAACAGAATGAAACAGAGACCATCTCTAGCTCACAGTAACAGCAGGCCGCGTTTACCGTGGCGGCATGCTTATCCGTGCCTTTTGGAGACGGGCGCGCATAGTGAGTGGAGAGACCTGTTGCACTTACCTCAAGTCAATACCGTCCCTTTCTTTCTATATCGACTAACAATATGTCTGTAATCAAAATGAAATATTAAGCGCGCTTGAACGTTCCAGTGAAACATGTTAAGCATTGTAATTTGGAAAGTACGGAAATTCTGAATCTATACGGAATGTAGACACAACTGCTATTATGTGCAACTATTGCTGAAGAAACACGGTATCTACCAAGGAACATGTATTTACTGTTTTACCGGTCTCACTGACGTGAAAATTCTGCTGTTTTTCATCAATTTCTTGGCACCTCAAACTCCTTTCACTTGAATTTCAATTTGAATCAAGACTGAATAATATTAAGAAATCATTTTGGTGCCAGAAATATTTCTATTGTATCTAACATAAGACCAAACATTTCGGTGGGCTGCAAGAATCCCCCTCCCCTACTCCCCCCAATTAATTGCATGCGGGTCTGAGTGTGAGACGTATGTAACTGAAATGGCAGCTGGTATCAAGTCACGCTGAGCTGCGATGAGATATAGGAGAACATAAATCCGTGCTGTTTCAGTCGTATTTCGTGGCGAATGGATACGTGACAGTCTCCAGTCTTGCATCCAACGTATATTTGCAGTACGTGAGAGACCTAAAAATTTTTCAAACCAGGGCAACCGCCGAATACCTAATACATACGGGGAGATCAAGACAGCTATGGCACCATCCCGTTTTGCATTGTCTTTATGAAATCTGACGCCGAGCAAACCTCGCACGTTGAGTCACCGACCTAAACACGGCATAAATGTTACGGTTTATTTAGAAACAATAGGTTACATGAACCAAAGTTGACCCGCCTCAGGGGTCTCACGGTTCTTTCGTGAGTACGTGCGTGGTGAGCACGGGGCCCCGAGCTAATGCAGTCTTCCTTCCTTCTTTACTTCCCAGACAGCATTTCCTTTCCCCCTCACATCCTTTCCTATCCTCACTCCTTCCCCTCCCCACCGGGGGACTGATAACCTCAGTAGCTTAGTCCCCCTATCCTAAACAAACAACCCAACGCAACCCAAAGTTGACTGTGTGTCGTACCGAAGGGGTTATCTTCACGAATGGTACCAGGCCCATATCAGGTACAGTGTTGTCTTCAGAGACATCAAGTATATCCTGCCTTTTTGCCATAAAAGTTATTTTCTTAAGACAGCATGTATCCATTGCTTTAGAGTAGCTAAGAATTGGCAACACGTTGAACAGCCTCCTTTAGGATGTTACGTAATTCAACCAACACATAACACACGTTTCCTATCAAAGCTGTGTATTTGCCTGCAAAGGGGAAATATTTGTTTGAAGAGCTAGCTAAATATAGGATGCCAGATAACATGGAAATGAAAGTAAGCGAAGTATGTCAGATTTTAATTTTTATGCTACTCTCGTTTGATGAATTAGCATCGAAAATAATGATGTGTGTAATGCCATTTAAAATGTACCAAATAGACGAAACTAGAATCTATTGAGAAATGAAGTCCCTCATTGACTTCAAGTTTCAATCAGTAAGCGATGATTCCATAAATAAAACAATTAAAACATTAGTTTTGCAAAATGTTACATTATAAGTATATTCTGGGGTTGTACTATAAAAACTGTTAAAATGCAGTTTATGTCGGCACATTCTTTCTGATTTGCCGAAGTTGACTACGGAGCGATGATTGACGGGAGTTAAAAGACAGACCACTTACGGCTAAAGCAATCAATCAGAAGTGGCATTGAGACATCCAAAAATAATTGGTCTTTCCTGTCATACAATCAACATAATTGAAATTACTATCATTATATTAATTAAGTAATGAGTCAAATATACAGCTTTCACAGGAAACAGTCTTCGAAACAAAAACCGGCTAAATTCTAGATTCTAGATTAGAACACATCGGCACACTGTTCTCGTTCGCGTTATACAGAAGTTGGCAAATGGATCATACTGAATGAAGTGCATACATCCACCTGATTTAAATAACAAACACAATCCGTAATCAGTTGATTTGTCTTTGCAATTCAAGGTAAGAGCATATGCAGCGGTTAAATTTTACTTACCGCGTCGGCGGCGTAGTGTAGGAATGTTGGCAACAAAATGTTAGATTTACGATAATAGTCAATTTACTGACTGGACAAGGGTACATAAAGAACTTGTTACGCACAAAGCAGGAAACATTAATTAATTATTCCACAATCAATATAAAAACGTATTCCTCACGTTCTCTGTGTCTGAGTTTTCAAAGAGCTTTGAAATATTGTTGCCAGCATCAACACACTACTCCGCCGAGACCATAAGTAAAATTTTACCCGCGCGGTCGTGTCTAGCCTTTTTGCAAGACAGCCACTAAAGGTTATTGGTGAACGTATTACGCTCCATTTCTATTAAATAAACAAAATATAACTCACGTTATAGCTCAAAATGTACTCTAACACGCGGATACCTTATTGGAAAATATCTCTATAGATGTCGGGCTGATATGTCACATGATGTAAATGAATCTCGAAATACTAAGTTTCATTCGCTGTCCATTAAAAGAGTGTTTTCAATCAAAGGTACTGTACGTACAGGTCACGCACTTTCTCATGGCCCCTCTGTGATTGACGAAAGTCGGCCGAGTTCGTGTGTCTACGGAATGTTTATGCTCTCTACCAACCTTACCTCGTAACAGCATTGTACACCGTAGACATCGTCAATGTAGTATTGATTTGTACTGGGTATTGATTATTGACTTCCACTTTGTCATTTGCTAAAGTAAGTCCACATACCCCAACGACTTCTTTTAGAAAAAGGAAGGCTGTCCTTTAAAGTGGCATGAAGAATGTTAATTCCGATTGTTATTCAGTTACGACAATAAAAAGAGGCAGAAAGCGATGCTGCACCCGCTTAATAAGTCCCTTTAAAATATTGATGTTTCGTACATATACGTTCCAGTTTTCCGTTACTAAAACATAAAGTGATACTTAATTTCGTGTTCCATCTGCAACGCTTTAGTTCCTTAAATGTTGTTTCTTTTAAAACCTGTAAGCTATACGCCGTAAGCTGGAGGAAATGGGAGAAAGAGGCGGGGCTTGTACTAACAGACAATGAGCTACGAGCTGAATGCAAGCTTCAGCTCCCAACATTTTCCACTCGGGGGCCACGTTTAAGTGCGTGATTTGTAATTTAAACTAACTGTTACACAATGTAGGTAGTACTGGTTCTCTATGTACCGTAACTTCTCCAGCGATTTTTTCTTGAACGAAAATGCTGTCTGTAATTTTTATATCTGTATACAATATTTTCCATCCGTCCTAGCACTCCTTCGATATATAAATAGGCATACATCTTTAATATGCCATATTTTCGGGTACAAAACACTTCTTCCAAATTCGCCTACATTGTAACTCGTCAAAATCACAAAGCTTCTTCTACGAATGTCACAATTTTGCAATATCTTACTTGTAATAAATAATGTAACATTTTCCACGGATGTCTCAACAACAGCATTATGTTTTCGCATTATGTAACCTGTAAAAACGTCTACTTTAACAACGTCAGTTTGTTTGCAAGGTGTAAAACGTAAAGACGAATTCTCATTGACTGTCTCAATGCCACTCCTGATAGAAAGCTTTCATCTGCCGCGGACCACATCAACACAGCAGGAAGACTGTGCCGACACATAAACTGCATTTAACGTTAAAATAATAATAATAATAATATTCAGTAACAGTAGCACACGTAATCCAAGAATACGTAATTTCATACCTTCTAAACATGCTTCCATTACGTCTTCCGGATTGCATGTTCATCTACGGTTAATGTACTATAAGTGCTTCCCATTGGCGAAAGTCTACAAAAGGCTGTCTCTGTTCTTGACATGACCTGTTAGTTGGCAACGTCTCCCGCGAAAAAAGAAAGGGAAGCTAAGATGCTGATTTGTGTCGCAAATACTAAGTTTCGACCTTCAATTGCTTGAGAAACAAATATTGCATTTTAACAGAACACGATTCACTGCAACCACTTTTTCTACATTTGCGATCTTTGGTTTCGACAGTGTTGCTTCCACAGGCATACATTACTAGACTGGCAAACTTTCCTCTGTGGCTGAAGTTTGATGCCGCCATCTCGCCTCACCTAACGTCAAAAAGTTTCCGTACGGTACTACTATGATCTTTTGACACGATATGACGCTGTAAGCTTTACTAGTCGGTTGGAACATGATTTGCATTTGAGCTAACACTTGCGCATTTTCGAATCGTGTTATGAGAAGAACATGTTATGTACGGTGAAACATTAACATCTAGGCAAAGACTTTCTACCATTTTATTGTGTTGCCAACATAATCATGTGAGGTCGGCGGGATGATAGGTAAAATTTTACCGTTACGTACAGTTAAAGCAGAAGTAGTTATCTGAAAAACACTAACAGGAATAAATCTATGTGTTATCCACGACAAATAACACATTTATAACGGTGGTACTATTAAAAGAAAAGCCGAAGTTGATCAAAACTGGAATCCGATTAATAAAAACAGGAAACGCGAGTCATTATTGTGTGCGTCAAAGCAGACTATAGATTTCGTAACAACGCTCTAAAGAATAAGGGTACGTGTTATCCACTATGACAACACTTTTATAATGAACATACTACTGAAACAAAATTGGCAACAGATTAATAATATAGCAAATCAATGCAACTCATTACTGTATGTGTTGAAGCTTACTCAAGATTAAAAAATTTCAGCCATATAAAAACACGAATTTCCTACATGTCAAAACTAAGGACAGCATAGTTACGTCAGTTCATCCGTATTTTTAAGACTGTTTTCTGTAATAACACACACGACTGCTCGAAGGTTATAGTACAGAAATATGGAGGCGAGACTTCACTGACACCAATGATATTGTATAGGGCATTGCCAGTCTAGTAATAATGTCTGTGGTTGCTTCCCACCCAATCTACAACTCTGCCTATGATAGAGATCAACCCGTCACCATATCCATTTTATTTTCTGATTTCAAATACCTTCATTTCAAAGCACAAGTAACACACATGCGTAAGTAATAGCAAGTAAAATAACTTTCCAGTTAAACACTACAAATATTTCTCGGTTTAGACATTTTCTTTAATGCGTATGGCAATAAAAATAATTCCAATTTTCCAGTTACCATCTGGCTGCCATATTTGCAGAGACGTTGGCAATATTTGCACTGCGAAGAAGAGCAACGTGTGTAAGATCCATTGTAGACTTTAGCCCTTCGCATTTCCAATACATTGAAAGCTTTATGATCCTTACTCTAATGAAAGCAAAAACTGGAAAATAATTTAAAATAAAATTACTTACGTTATCTCGAATATTGCTGCAATCACATATGACGTGAAACAGCCATCATCCAAAACAAAAGCCACACACACAGCTCCTGCGATACATAAAAGCATCATTGAGTTTTAATGATGGACATAGGTAATAAAATACACAGAATGTCAAAATCAAATACAAAGACAAGTACATTACCAAATTTAATTTTCAATTGATATCATCACTTTCCGATTGTTGACCTCTTTGAAACGTAGCAAAGTGACGCAGAAATTGGTAGTAACTTGATCATAGATTTATAGGTCGAGAGCTTTCATATTTCATTTCGGATTACAATACACAATGCACATGATCACCTACGACAAAAAATTACATACTATTCAATTAAATTCTATTTGATACATAATTCAGACTGTATGAACGCAAATTCGATACTTAGAGAGCATTGGCTTTCGACCAAAGATATTATAAAAGTCATAGTGATTGCATTTTATCGACTCGGAATGTTAAAAAATAGAAGTATCGTATTTCGTAAGTAATAGTCTGTCAGTGATCGTGAACGGTAATTTTCTATTATACAGGTAACACCTATATTATGTAATATTTATGTACATTTCATGGGATGTGAAGACACACACACAGACACACACACACACACACACACACACACATACACATACACACAACCATACACACACATTGATTTCAAATAAACCCAGACGAAAAACAGTTGTACAGACGAAAACAACGTACTGGCACTGAGGTAAAGTGAGAAATAACGATTCCACTAAAATCGAGTGATCTGCAAGCTTTATTAAACTTGAGAAAAAGTTCAGTGGAAACAAATGTAACGGAAAAGAGACAAAATTAGGTGAAATTTGCTGAGTAGCAACGAAGACACCTTTCACAAACTGGCTAACCCCAGCCAACAAGACGGGAAGACAGCAGTGGGATGTAAATAAGAGACACAATAATAGTAAACTAGACAACTAGACGCCAACTTTAAACACAAATAGTATAAAAAATAAAAAAATAATAAAAAATAAAAATTAAAACGGTTTTGAATCTATATATGCAAAACGAATTGTACAAACCTTTGTATAGCTATTTACAGAACTACAAAAGAAGCTTTATAACTAAAATGTCGTGGGAAAGGCGAACCAGAGACTGCGTTTTATTGGTAGAACCCTTAAAAGATGCAACAGACCTACAAAAGAAACTGCATACACTACGCTTGTCCGTCCATTTTTGGAGTATTGCTGCCCAGTGTGGGAGCCTTATCAGGTGGATTTGGCGGAGGACATCGAAAGAGTCCAGAGAAGGCCAGCTCGTTTTGTATTGTCACGATACAGGGGAGACAGTGTTACGGAAACGATACAGGATCTGAGATGGTAATCATCAAAACAACGGCGTTTATCGCTGCGGCGTGGGCTACTTACGAAACTCCAATCGCCAACATTCTCCTCCGAGTGCAAAAATATATTGTTGACTCCCACTTACATACATAGAAATGACCATCAGAATAAAATACGAGAAATCAGAGCTCGAACGTAGAGATTCAGGTGTTCTCTCTTCCCGCGCGCTATTCGAGAATGGAATGGAAGATAAATAGTATAATGGTGGTTCGATGAACCCTCTACCAGGCACTTAAATGTGATTTGCAGAGTATCCCTTATAGATGTAGATGTAAAAACGAAAACGCGTCTTGTGTGAAAATATTATCCTAATTGCAGTCAGTATAAGACGGAAAAATGTTACAAATATCTCTGGAATACTTATGTAATTAAACCTTCAATTATGGCCTATTTTAGGCATGCCGTGACATTGGTTTCATACTTTTGCGTATGTCATTAATTAATTAAATCCTACCTTCTTCTGTTTGTCGTATAAAATCGTTCGTTCTCAGCTTGTGAATATGTGTTTACAGCGCAGCTGGGAATTCTTCCTCCTGCAGGGTCTCATAACAGAAAACATACATGTATCCCGTTACCGCAGTAACTTTAAGAGTGTCGGTTAGCCGACCTATGCTCTACTAAGATGGAGTCTGCGAAATGAGGACTGACGTGTGGCCAGGAAGCTACACAAAGGCCTCAGGCCGCCATAAATCCAATTGTGCCCCCTTCGTTTACCGTACGCTGTGACAGAAGGGCTCATGTGGTCGGGCAGACAGTACCCAGAATGTGAGGAGAACTCCCATTACTTGGAAACTAGGCGTGAGATTGTGATAACCAAATCGTGCTTCCTCCACAAAATGTTATAAAAATTTTCACTGATAAGTAGCTCCAGATGACGTGATCTCGTAACATATTTCCAGATTGGATGTAGAGGCTTATTGGAGTTTATGAGGTCTGAGGCGGAGTTTCGGGGTTTGAAAAAGCCGACAGTAACTTCCTGAAAGCACACTAACCGGGACTTTTTCTCATGTAGGACGCTAGTTAATTGCTGGGTTTCGACCACAAGCACGAGTGCAGCATGTACATAAACTGCTTGCGATTACGATTTCTAATCCGCGATGGCTCGTCATGAGGATGATGGGCGCATTCAGCCAGCCCTCTCCCGCCAACGGCGTCTAGAATTAACCGCATTCGCTATTCAGCCTCTCTATCTCTCTCTCCGGTTTCGACCACTGCAGACTAGGTAAAGTATTTCTTACATGCGCGTTTCCTCTTGCACTTCATGCGCAAGGCAACACCACGAGAGATTTAACCTCTGACCATAATCTCACGTACTGCCTTCTAATTCACTACTCTGACGGCTCCGAGGTCAACATCCTTTTCCTTCACGATCGGGTCAGCGATAGTTTCACAGAACGTAGTAATGACTGTATGTCTTTTCCTAAGTCTTTTCTATCTATGTGCTCTGTTGTAGTGCACGTTTGACTATTTTACACCACCATTGGAATTAAGGTTTATGAGCCGGAAAATTGTCTCTGGTCAGTATTTCAACCAATTTTCCCAGTACAGATACTATTGGGGGCCCTTCGTAGTCTTATTTAATTGTTCATTTGGCTGTCTAAGGAACTAGTTTCGTAAATAATGATAAGTGACTCTTTCTCACATATTTTTACTCATTTCATTTGTTTCATGTTTGGTTTTCTGTGAATAAATATCGATATTCTTGAATAAAAGACTGTAGTGATTGCAAAAACCTATTTTATTCAGATCTACATCAACATAATTATTCTACAAGTCACAATGAAGAGCATGACGGAAGATTTATCGAACCGATTTTATGCTAATCTCCACAGCTCCATTCTCTAATAGCTCGCGGTAAAAAGGGAGACCTAAACCTTTCTGATTTCGATCTGATTTCATTTATTTTGTTATGGTGATCATGGGTCTCTACGGACGTCGGTGCTAAAAAAAATATGTTCGCATTCGGAAGAGAAAGTTGGTAACAGAAATTTCGCAAAATTGATTCCGCCGCAACAAATAACGTTTTTTTTATTTATTTATTTATTTATTTATTTATTTATTTTTAAAAAAAGATTCCCACCCCAACTCGTGCGTTATTCCCGTGATACACTCTCCCCTATATCGTGATAATACAAAACAAACTGCCCTTCTCTGAACTTTCTCTAAATCGTTCGTCAGTACCACCTGATGTGGATTTCACAGTGCACAGCAATACTCTAAAATAGTACGTACAAGTGTAGTGTACGCAGTTCCTTTAGTAGAACTGTTCCATCTTCTAAGTGTTATCCCAATGAAACGTAGCCTTTGTTTGGCCATCTCTACAATATTTTATATGTGTTCTTTTCAATTTAAGTTGTTCATAATTGTTATTCCAAGGTATTTAGTTGAATTGGCGGCCGGTAGATTTGACATATTTGTCGTGTAAATGAAGCTTAACGGATTGCAGTCTTGCGAGCTACTTTTGGACACATTCTCCGAAAACTGTCTTGAGCAGTTAAACCGGCAACCCACGCGCAATGGAAATATTCTAGACCTTATAGCCACAAACAGCCCTGACCTTATTAACGATGTCTGTGTAGAGACAGGAATTAGTGATCATGATATCTTCATAGCGTCGATGGTGACCAAAGTTCATAAACCAGTCAAGAAGGCTAGGAGCGTGTTTTTGTTGGGAAGAGCCGATAAGCAAATGTTACGATCGCACTTAGAAAATGAATGGGCATCGTTTAATTCTGGGACTATGGATGTAGAGGAATTGTGGACTAAATTTAAGTGCATTGTTAATAAAGGGTTAGAGAAATATGTGCCAGTAAAGACGATTAAGGATGGAAAAGATCCACCGTGGTATAATAATAATGTTAGAAAGCTGCTGAGAAAGCAAAGGCTGTTGCACTCTCGATTCAAAAAAGAACACGCAAATGATGACAGGCAAAAGTTAGTAGAGATTCATGCGTCTATAAAAAGATCGATGCGTGAAGCATACAATAATTATCACAGTCATACCTTAGCAAAAGATCTTTCCGAGAACCCGCAAAAATTCTGGTCATATGTAAAATCGATAAGCGGGTCAAAGCCCACTGTCCAGTCACTAGTTGATCATTCCGGGGCAGTAATAGAAGAGAGCAAACGGAAAGCTGAAGTTCTAAATTTAACCTTTAAGAAATCTTTCACGCAGGAGGATCGCACAAATATACCATCATTTGATCAACGTACTAATTCCGAAATGGGGGACATAGCAATAGGTATTTCCGGTGTAGACAAGCAGCTGAGAGAGCTAAATACGAAAAAGTCTGCTGGTCCGGATGGAATACCAGTTCGGTTTTACAAAGACTATTCTGCGGCATTGGCCCCCTATTTAGCTTGCATTTATAGCTAATCTTTAATTCAGCGCAAAGTTCCTAGTGATTGGAAAAAGGCGCAGGTGACTCCCGTGTATAAGAAAGGAAAGAGAACTGACCCATACAATTACAGGCCAATATCGTTGACATCGGTTTCATGTAGAATTTTGGGGCATATTCTCAGTTCGAATATAGTAAATTTCCTTGAAACGGAAAAGCTTCTTTCCATGAATCAGCACGGGTTTAGGAAACATCGTTCATGTGAAACTCAGCTTGCCCTTTTCTCACATGACATCTTGCGAGCCATGGACGAAGGGCAACAGGCGGATTGTGTTTTTATCGACTTCAAAAAGGCGTTCGACGCGGTGCCACACTGCAGACTGCTAACGAAGATACGAGCTTATGGAATAGGTTCACAGATTTGTGTCTGGCTGGAAGACTTCCTAAGTAATAGAACGCAGTACGTTGTTCTCGACGGCGAGTGTTCATCAGAGACGAGTGTATCGTCAGGCGTGCCTAAGGGGAGTGTGATAGGACCGCTATTATTTCCTATCTATATAAATGATCTGATGGACAGAGTAAGTTGTAATTTGCGGCTGTTTGCTGATGATGCTGTGGTGTATGGGAGGGTGTCGTCTGTAACTGACTGTAATAGCATACAGGTTGACTTAGACAAAATTTCTAGTTGGTGCGAAGAATGGCAGCTAGCTCTCAATGTAGAAAAATGTAAGGTGATGCGCATGAGTAGAAAAAACAATCCCATAATGTTCGAATGCAGCATTAGTAGTGAGCTTCTTGATGCTGTCGCGTCGTTCAAATATCTTGGTGTAACATTGCAGAGCGATATGAAATGGAACGAGCATGTAAGGACAGTTGTGAGTAAGGCAGACAGCCGACTTCGGTTTATTGGGAGAATTTTGGGAAGATGTACTTCACCTGTAAAGGATACCGCGTATAAAACGCTTGTACGACCACGTCTTGAGTATTGCTCAAGTATTTGGGACCCGCAGCAGATCGGTTTGAAGGAAAAATAGAGGCGGTTCAGAGGCGAGCAGCTAGATTTGTTACCGGTAGGTTCGACCAATGCGCGAGTGTCACGGAAATGCTCCGGCAACTCAATTGGGGATCGCTGGAAGAAAGAAGACGTTCTTTTCGTGAATTTCTGTTAAGTAAATTTAGAGGGCCGTAATTTGAAGCTGAGTGTAGTACGATCTTGCTGCAGCCTACATACATTTCGCGTAAAGATCACAAAGACAAGATAAAAGAAATTAGGGCTCGTACGGAGGCATATAGGCATTCTTTCTTTCCTCATTCAATTTGGGAGTGGAATAGGAAAGGAAATGCCTAGTAGTGATACAGTGTACCCTCCGCCACGCACCTTACGGTGAATTGCGGAGTATGTATATAGTAGATGTAGATTTCTTTTAGTGGTCATTTGAATGACTTCGCATTTGTCATTATTAAGGATCAATTTCTATTTTTTGTGCCATGCAGATATCTTATCTAAATCATTTTGCAGTTGCTTTTGAACTTCTGATGAGTAAATGTGACGCATTTCGCACGGTTAGGGCATCTTCAGATATCTAACGAAGAAGAAAGAGGAGAAACAGTACATTAAGAAAATATCTACATACAATATCCAAAACATTAAAATAAAATTCATTGGCTACAAAACACTTCAGTACAAATAAATTTCACTGCACTATCACGAAAACAATTACATCCAATAATCGTTTGCAATACACCATTCAGTGTCCATACAATAATTTCGAAGCAAATTAGACCACGTGCATGAGTAATATTGAGTGTATGTGTGAGTAGGCAGATAGCAGATACGGCAGAAGAAATTTCAAGTCTGATCATTCCCCTGGCATCCCAAAACCAGACTGTCTCACAACTATATCTTCATGGAAAAATTATATTCAGAAGATATTTCCGGCCTGGTCAATCCCAGATAGCCAATCTCCATAAACAATATGGAATTGCAACATACAACGTTTTATATATTCTCTCAAAATGTTTCGTGAATCAATTGTCTCATTGTGGTAGCACTCATGCAGTAAGATGTAATGTGTACTATACTACGAATGTGAACAAATCTCTAAAAAAACATTTGAACATACAAAATTACTTCTCGTAAGTAGCGACATTAATGGCAAATATACTAAGTGGGTGAGAAATACAAAATCGTATTATGAGTTACGCAGAATGCTAAAAAGTCATTGACAGAATTTGAAATATTTTTGTGCATTATGCGAAAAAGCAGAATAAAATAATTATTTACAGAAAACAGTCGTATGTATATTATAAAGCACGCTTTTCTCTGTTGAAAGAGTGTGACAGATCGCCAAGCTCCGAGTTAAAAACGACCAGTGCTACTGCAGCTCCAGAAATTTCATTATTATTGTCTGTGTAGGATATCCTATGGCTGCATTTTAATCAAATTACAGAGCAGGCAAGACATTATTACCATAGATAACTACAATCCTTTCGTACCAATTTCAAAATTGTTTTGTACCTGAAGAAATTTCTTTAAAATATTTTAAATACCGTCATTTAAATATTGTCTTAAATTTACTATTTCTTCTTCCGCGTTAAATATCTAAAGATGCCTTATCCGGTCGAAATGCGTCATATCTGAATAAAACAGATTTTTGCAATCGAGAAAGTATTTCATGAAAGACTATCGACTTCATACGGTTGCTGTACCACTTCACTACAATGGAATGGGAAGAATTTTGAATAAATGCCTGTCTGTTTACCAGGTCGACACCCCTATCTCTTAGTACTAAGTGATATTCCCATAATAGATTTCCCGAAGTTTCGCACCATTCATTGAAACGCTACTTGTACTTCGTAAGTTCCACATAATTTGAAAAAGAAAAGGCAACTTTATTACTGTAACTAAATGTAACCTAGATCTACCTTTTGCAATAATCCCTTCTCTTTCTTTACTACAAAGAAAGAAAATAATGAAGTATAACCTAGGTTACGTTAGTAACATTAAAACTGGGCCTTTGCTATCGTTTTTTGACAACTCGAAATTTAAATAAAAATAAAGGCTTAACCATTCACCTAACACGAAAATTGAATAACCGAATTTGTAGAGGAGAAAATTCTCTATAACTTTGCTCTCTTATGATTTTTGCATATCTTGTATCGTTTCAGAGATATTTGCAAAAATAACGGCGATTTTGGGATGTATGTCTGTCCGTAACGTGTTCCCCGTTTTTAAGACGAACCGTTCAACCGATCAATACCAAATTTTACCGCCATAATTGTAGGCCGACAGAGACCAGAACCTCAGTTTTTCAAATTTTTCGAAAAAAAAAAAAAAAAACGGTAGTAACACCCAAAAAGGCCGTTTGTAATATAATTGTAATTGCAAACGAACTTTTCATCTGACACGATAATTGAATAACCGAATTGGTAGAGGGGAAAATTCTCTACAACTTCGATCTATTATGTTTTTTGTTTCATATCTTGCATCGTTGCAGAGATATTTGCAAAAATAACGGCGATTTGACTATGTCTGTCTGGCTGTAACGTGTTCCCACGTTTTAGGTCGAGCCGTTCAACCGATTGGCATCAAATTTTACAGACATAATTGTTGGCTAGCAGAGACCAGAACCTCGCTTTTTCAAATATTTCGGACAAGAAATACGTTAGTAATCCCAAAAAAGCCGTTTGTAATGTAACTTTAGTTGCAAATAAACCGTTCATCTGACGCTAAAATTGAATAACCGAATTTGTAGAGGAGATTCTCTACAGCTTTGTTCCCTTATGATTTTTTCATATCTCGTATCGTTTGCGAGATATTTGAAAAAATAACAGAGTTTTGACACCCTCCACTGAATTAACGAAAACCAGTCGTTCGCAGATGTCACGTGACTTTCATCGCCCAGAACTCTCTCTGGCATAAGCCATCTTGCCTTGCGTATTTGATGATTTTCGTATTTTAAGTTACACGTTTTCATTTCAAAGCAATGTCGCACTGAAGAATTAACAAAAATACGTCGTTCTTCGTACGATACATGATAATCTAGTGTCTACAAATGCCATATTAGCATCAGTTAACAACGGTCATGAATAGTATGAAATTTAAGAACGCACCTTTAAATTGTTGGCCGTAGCTACATTCGCGTGTGCCGGGCGCGGTGGCCGAGATGACAGGCGCTCCAGTCACGGTCAGCACGGCTACTACGGTCGGGGGTTCGAATCCCCCCTCGGGCATGGATATTTGTGCCGTCTTTAGTCTTAGCTAGTTCATAAGTAGTTTGTAAGCTTAGGGACTGATGACCCCGTAGTTCAGTCCCATAAGTTGTACAAACATTTCAATTTATATTCGCGAGTTTTCCGCCTTGCGGGACGGACGTGTGGTGGCCCCGGACGAACGCCTCTCTGTCAACAAGGCTGTTTACCTGCGCTCCAGGTTAGTCGCTGCTGCCAACGCGCTAACACTATATTATTCGCTTCGTGATTTGAAGACAACATGAGTACTCAAACTTACCAAAGAAAAGACACAGTGAAGTTACGGAGATTAGAACGTAGCTTTCTGAAAAAGTGATGATTAATCCAGATGATATTGTAGGTGTACATTTGTCGATTGTGAGTCCTGCTGCTTATGTAAAACTGTCGAGCTGTGATTTATGTGCCTCAATTGTCGAAAAATGTGGGGGAACAATGGGGTTTCAGCTGGATAATACCATAAGGTGCTTAAGACGACAAAGAGGAAGGTAAGAAATAGCATATAGATGGGCAGCGAGAAGCGAAGAAGCATGGGGTATATGTAATTCCCATCTTTACTTACCGATTGCTAAGCATTGCCGGGTCCACTACTAAGAGATAAAACTACTGCAGCTGTAAAATTATTTTACTGATTCGGCATGACCTGCTTCGCAACACTTTAAGCTGCAATATGAGTTTAGTCAATATGTGATATGATGCACTGGTAAGTCCAGTGTTCATGGCCCGTCCCATGTAGGAAAATTATCGCCAAAAGCAGTAAAATATTGTATTGTAGTTTAATTTTATTCCGGGCTGTCAGACATTTCTGTTAAAGGGTTATTGCGCTGTTACGGTAAACATATTAACTAATTATTGTTGTAGTCTTCATTTTAAAGAATGGTCTGATGCATCTCTCCAGGCTATCCGATCCTTCGCAACCATCTCTGAATAAGAAATGCAACCTACATTCCTTTGAACCAGCCTACTGTATTCGTCTCTCTTTCTCCCTCAGCGAATTTTACTCCACACATTTCCTTCCCATGCTAAATTGATGATTCATTGATATCTAAGAATGTTTCTTACCAATAGATCCCTTCTCTTAGTCAAAATATTCCAGAAATCTCTTTTCTACCCAATTCTGTTCCCTACCTCCTCTTTGTTGTGTGATCTACTTGTACAATTTTCGGTATTCTCCTGTGGTACCAAATTTTAAAAGCTTCTATCATCATTTTGTCTTCATTCTTTATAGTCCACTTTGCACACCCGTACAACGCTACCCTCCAGACAAATGTTTTCAAAATGCACTTACTAACATTTAGTAAGTGTATATATATATATATATATATATATATATATATATATATATATATATATATATATATTCTTCAGAAATGAGTTTTTTCCCATTGCTATTCTGCATTACATATATGTCTTCTCCATTTTGGCCATCAGAAGTTACTTTGCCACGCATATAACGAAATTCATCCACTGATTTTATCACTTAATTGATTTAAAACATATTCCATGGATCAGCCAAGTGACCATTCAGAATTGGAACTTACTAAATGATTCGCAAGGTTTTGGTCGAAGTAATGTTCTACTGCATATATCACAAGTTTCGGTTTGCCAGTAACAGCTATCTATAAGCATGTATCTAATATTTGCAGCTTACTGTCTTTTGCACTTTATATTGAGCCTTACACCAGAACTGAATGTAAGTACGATCACGTTGTCCTGATTGTAATTTTTTTCTGTCTAATATTACACCTCCATGCTTACGTTCATGACAAAAAAATCACAGTTTATATTTGAAGGTGGGAAACCGAAACGAGTAATATATGCAGTAAAAAAATTACTGCCACCAAGACCTTGCTATTCAGTTAATAAGACTACTTTATCGCCTCGTTATGTAATGTAAATACTTCAGCATTGGCTGATTTTCTTCGACTACGTTCAATTACCCTTCTTTTCCCTTTGTTAATATTCACATCATACCTTCCTTTCAAGACACTCTCCATTCTGTTCATTAACATGTTTGCACAAAATTAATCATTTTATTTGTTAGTCTTGTAGCGCCTGTCTCTTTCTTTTGTAGTTGAATATTAGGCGCAGTTTTTTACTACACATGACGTTGTGCGCTCTGACCAAGCAAGGTGAACCACCGCGCCCGGCATACTGGATTCACAACGATCACCACACCTTCAATGGATTACTCAAGCACGCTTCCCATTATTTACAAATTATCAACTTTACCATACCCACAATTACGCAACTCGTAGTTACGTGAAGTTATTCCGTACGAGTAAGGCCTAGAAGTGCCTCTGCACGGAAGAAAGGAACCTTGTCTGTTACCGGCTGTCTCCGAAAGAACAGTCGTCACTTTTGATATTCTGTGAATATTAATAGATAATAACTGCATGATCAAAAGTGATGTCTGTTCTTTCGGACTTGTCCCAAAGATCAGATGCCACAATATGCCGATGACGGGTAACGATATTGAGTATTAGTGGGCAGGGTAATGTTGAGAAATAGTATGTTACGGGAGGAGCGCTTGGATAATCCATTGAAGGCGTGGTGATCGCTGTGGTGTTGGGGTCAGGAGAAGAGCGTAGAAAGAAGGAAAGTGAAGGCCGTAAACACAAAATACCTAGGAATTACTATTACTTCAGACTTAAATTGGAAAGTATACGTAGATAATGTCGTGGGAAAGACGAACCAGAGACTGCGTTTTATTGGCAGAACCCTTAAAAGATGCAATAGAACTACTAATGAAACTGCATGCACTACGCTTGTCCGTCCTTATTTGGAGTATTGCTGCTCAGTGTGGGATACTTATCAGGTGGGTTTGACGGAGGACATCGAAAGAGTCCAGAGAAGGGCAGCTTGTTTCGTATTGTCACGATACAGGGGAGACAGCGTTACGGAAATGATACAGGATCTGGGATGGGAATCATTACAACAAAGGCGCTTATCGCTGCGGTGTGGGCTACTTACGAAACTCCAATTGCAACATTCTCCTCCGAATGCGAAAATATATTTTTGACTGCCACTTACAGAGGCAGAAATGACCATCAGAATAAAATATAAGAAATCAGAGCTGGAACGGAGAGATTCAGGTTTTCTTTGTTCCCGCGCGCTATTCGATATTGGAATGGGAGATAAAATAGTATAACGGTGGTTCGATGAACCCTCTGCCAGGCACATAAATGTGTTTTGCAGAGAATCCCATGTAGATGCAGATGTAGAAACCAGGGTTCGAAACCCGACTGGGTACACCTTTTCAACTTTACACATTCGCAGTTAATGTCATACATCCCCATGAATATAAATATATGATAAGTACAAGATGAAAAGTGAGATCTGTTCTTTCTTGCAGATGCCACATTTATATAACGTAGCTAGTAAAATATTTTACAATTTTGAATTATGGCGTCGTCGTTATGCAAGATGTTTACAGAAGCAGAGAAAGGGAGTCGAGAACTGACATGAGTTTCACATTTTGTCCAAATGTTCAAATGTTTGTAGGCCTAAGGGACCAAACTACTCCGGTCATCGATCCATAGACTTACAAGCTACTTAGGACAACGCACACAGCCACGCTAGAGGGAGGACTCGAACATCCGGCGGAAGTTACTGCGTGCACCGCAACGTGAAGCTCCAGAATGCACGGCCATTCCCGTGCGGCTCACAGTTTGTGTGTGATTAGTTTGCGAGGAAAAAGAAAATAAAAAAAATATTAAGCAGGAGTCGTTACAATTAGAAAGCATCCCTTACTTCCAGTTCGAAGCCAGCAGCTAGCCGCTGAAACACAGTGGAGGAATAAGTAGCAATTATTACGGGGCGACAATAATTGGAGCTAGAATGATGGCGTACGGCGCACCAGCCTAGCCGGCTGTGTCCCGCTGCGTCCACAGCCGCGGGGAACCTCGGAGGGAGAGTCGAGCCAAACTAATTCCTTAAACGAGTCCGATGAATTATTTAAAGCGGCGGTCGCCGCAGTGATAAAAACGACTAAGTGGCCGCTTATACGGCGAGATGCGCTCGCGGCTGCCCACTGAACTTTGATTCCGAGCCACGCCCCCTTCCAGCCCCGGAGCGAAGGGACAGGCCAAAAACGAAAGTAACTGAGAGAGAAAGGGAACGAGACAGTCACACAGCAACGGGCAGGGCGAGGGAGAGAAAAGAATCCTCTCCGACTATTAAGGCCGCCGCCGGCGGGAGGGGGCATTTAAGAATGATTAAATGAGGAGATGATTGCGTAATACGCGGCGATTGTGACTGCAGAGGTGGGCAGTGCTCGGGCGCCGGCAGGGAGCTACTGGCACCGCTTCGTGACTGTTTTTATGCGCGCAAGGGACCTCGCCTTCCTCGGAAATGACTGTTATTGCGTGCCCGCCGCGGCTCGTGCGTCTGGTCCCAATGCGCGGGCAAGCATGCACACGTGTGTGTGTGTGTGTGTGTGTGTGTGTGTGTGTGTGTGTGGTGTTGTGTCTGCACCCTTCCCAGGACTTCCCCCAGCGGCAACGTCAGAGACAAGGGTAAAAAAGAGAGAAAAGACGAAAAAAAGGAAACGGTCGGATAAAATAATAATGCGCGGTTTCGCTGGCGCGGTCTTTCAGCCGGACGCATTTCATTAGCGTCCAGATGGAGCTGAGCTATCATTGCGGGCCCCGGCTCCGGCGTCGCGTTTAGCGTCGTATACTTAAGCGGCGCGCCAATGACGGGGCTGCGGTGACATCAGCTTGCCGGCGGCTAACGGCAGCGTTTAGGGGAGGGGGTAATGCGCGGGCGGCGACGTGTCGCCCCAGGAATGCGCCCCTCCCTGTAATGGCCCGTAATTTGGGCCGCGCCAACGGCTCCTAATGTCGGGCGACGGCGCGCGCTCGTGTGATTTGCCTACCAGAGGCCTGCCCCAACGGCGCGCGACCGCCCTATGCAAAGCGTGTGCCAAAGGATGCGCCCGCGGCGGGCTCGAATAGACGCGAGGCGGGGGAAACTGGGTCACGGCTGGCTGCCTGTCGCATTCCTCAGATGATTGTCGCCCGTGGCGGCAGGGGGACCGGCGCATGCCACACAAATCGCCCATGTAATTCATTCTCGGCGTCTTCAGAGACAATTTATGCGCGTTTCTACAAAGTGATGGTTAGGTTGTCAGACAAAAGAAGGAGTTTGCTAAAGCTCGACTGTAATCGAGAAACAGAGGTCGGCCTACGTTTTCAGCGCACGTGACAAGCCAAAAGATGGAGGTGATAATCACGGACGGAGAATGTTGAACGATTCCATTTACAGACTGTAGAGCTAACACTTTTCACATACCAGCACAAAAGTGTCATGAACCAAATGGCCAGCCTTTAGGACAAAGCGAGTGATCACAAATATTGGTGATATTTCGTTGACCGACAGGAACTTCACAGTTCCACCGAGCAGGTATTGGCGATTAATGTGAAGTAATTGCATTCGGTCGCTAGTTTAATAAATATGCAACGTTCTGCATATCGGGCAATAGGCGCTATGACTACTAACATGCTTTTCCTTTAATTTCTCACGACGGATTCCAATCTAATGAAAAATGACGATTCGTTTGAAGTATTACAAAGTTAGGTCCGTTAGTATTCAAGAAATTGGTAAAATTAATCGCCAATAAAATCATGTAAAGCTAACTTTCTAAAATTACCGTTTGCTTGCCTGACAAGAGGACCATCGTCTCGTGGGGGCAAAATAATTGTCCATGTCCTGTATTAATTAATTTATTAAATTGGCAAGATGGCGATCAGCCACAAAGGCTACCGGAGCCGTTAAGTTCAAACACGAAGAGCCAACATCTTCGCGGAAGACGTCTTCTGTTCCCGCCATCTCTGACTAGTTGCCGCCAAGACAGGCCGCCAACCTAGGAGTCGTGAAACGGGGCCTTGCGGGCCAGAAGAACTCTTAACTGTACTCTGGGTCAGGTTGGTAACATGTCACTAGTTTTGCCGGCGGAAGAATCAGCGGTGCGAAACTCGCGTTAACAAAACTGGCGTGAGCGCCGTGGCTCTCAGTTCTGCAGTTGCTTCAGATGCTTGCAGTTCATAGGACAGGTCCGCGATCGCCTATTGTGCAGAAGCCGCCATTCTGTCTTTGTGATATTTCGTTGACCGACAGGAACTTCACAGTTCCACCTATCAGGTATCCGCGATTAAAGTAATTGCATTCGGTCGCAAGTTTCATAAATATGCAACTCTCTGCATATCGGGCGATAGGCGCTATGACTACTAACATGCTTTTCCTTTAGTTTTTGTGCCGCCCCTGTTTCGGGCTCAGTCTACTGTTCTCATGACCAACGGAAATTTTCATGAAACTCAATAAGCTCTCTTTCTCTCTCGTTAAAGAGTAGTCGAACTATTTGAAGGTGCTTCATTTTCGATGTTTGCTCTCTATTGTTTGTTTTGTCCTGCAGCAAGAATCAGTAACTGTTCAGTAAGATGTAAGAGGCTACCTCGTAATTCTACATGCTACTTTGAGAATACAAAGATTATTTCAATGGACTGTTCGACTTCTTGTCTGTAGCCTCCCCCCGTTGCTATCATTTTTATTCATCTACAAAATAATAGAAACCTCTGCTAGAAGAGAGGAGGTCCGATGCTGGCAACGATCACAGCAATAGAAAATATATATATATATATATATATATATATATATATATATATAAGTCACCTGTTAATTGGGAAGCGGAAGTCAGGCAGATTGATATAAGTCATAATCGCGTTCCTTTCTTCCCACGTGTAGTAAAAAAAAACTGCGCCAAATATTCAAATATCAACCCAAAACAAAAAGAACAACGTCCACAAAGGATAGATCTATCAGGAACTCCAGGTTCGAATCCCGACTGGGGATTTTCAACTTTCCCCATTCGCAGTTAATGCCCTACATTCCGTGAATATTACTAGCTGTTCATTGTTATCCTGGACGAGCCCCCACTTGGTAACATGCGAACTGCTTTTTAATGTTATCCCGTGAGCTCTAATGTACTTTTTTTTCAAATTTACATTTGATCTTAGCACTTGAAATCGTTGAACATTGCAATGCACAAATCCTGAATAATAAAATCTATTCCTTATCATGGTTCACGAACTAACATGTTTCTCCGAAAAGAGCTTTGGTTTCCGCCAAACTAGTTGTAACTTTTTCACTAAACAGCTGTAATTTAGATGTTACAATTTACTTCCCGTTGTCGTAATCACAAAGCATCCATAAAAAAGACGGTGGCTATACAGGTTTGCCCATCTGGTCTGTTTGCTGGCTGCATATTCGTGACACAAAGTCTGAGTTCCATGAAACGCAATTATTTTCGACGCAGCTTAAAGGCTCTGTCAAACAGAGAGCGGGCAGCCCGCGCAGGCAGTTCGCGGGGCACTGTGTTGCGTTCTGCCCTACCGCCTCAGTCAAACAGGAACCTGGTGCACTCTCTGCCCGCCGCAGGCTGTGGTTTTCCACAGAGACCGCGGCGGGCAAGCGAGAGCAGTGTGGCGGAAAACAGACAAATTGATCGATTTGGTGCGTCCAAAGCCATTCATCTATGTCATAATGACCCAGAATACAAAAATGTGTCTGAGAAGACAGACAGTTGGAAGGACGTATGCAGAAGTCTGAATCAAACAGGTATTAATTTATTTTTCATAATTAAAAACCAATGTATACCTACTTGTCTAATCCAAACTATTAAATGAAAATGAATTAAGCGAAATATTAAAAATTACAGTACACATCTGGTGGTGTTGTGCAAAATACAGTTAAAAAACGTAAGAAAAACGATGTGGTTGGACAAACATCAACGCAGATGGTGCAGAAGGTAGTTGTTGGCTGACAACTGTACATACAACTTGATGCCAATACCTTGTTACTGGCTATTGACAAAATACGCAAGAAACTGGTTTCTGTTTTAGTCTTAGTGTATTCGAAAATGCATTAGCATTGTAAGGAAAGAAAATGTTTGTTGGTAATATATTGGGTGAAAGGTGTTTATTTTATTGAAGAAAACTGTGAGTGGAGGTAAAAAAAATTGTTTTACGTGTTATTAACTGTGGTGGCTGTTGTTGTGATGATTGAGCAACATAATAAACCTGACCTTAATTTCGTGGTTGGTTACATTAAACTCGTGATTAATGCAAGTGTAGTCAAATTTAGAAAATATTAAGCAAGACAATTAGTGTAATTAACAAATACTATGGCCCTATCTGACAATCATTTCAAAAGATCACTCATCTTTCCTTTCCTTACAAAATCTCCTACAGAGACTGTGCACACACAGATATCAGAAATTAACTTACCCAGTCTGTGAAATAAGTATGACTCAATTAGTACGCTAATGGTACTGATAATTTAGAAAATTATGAATAGTAGGATTTTTAACATCAAGTGATTGGCAAGTGGGTGCAGTCCAACCACTAAAGTCAGTATCTGATAAAATTAATTCACTTAAGCAAATAAGAAATGTAAGTAAATCAGTCTTAATTAATGCTAGGCATACGGCAATTGTACGAGTTTGGTTCTTTATAGGATAGATGTGGCGGTGGCTATTATTGTTGAACTCAGTGCAACACGAAATAGAAAAAATTATTCATTAATTCAACTGTCTGTTATCTTCTACCATCAATTTTAGCAAAATTGTCTCAATTGAATGATTTTTACAGTCTATAACAATTAATGACACTCACTTGATTTTAAAATTGTGTAGAAATATTATTCATACATTATTGAGGATTGTCATACAAATTATGAGTGGTTAAATAGTGGTTCAAATAAGATAGCAAAAGTACTGTCTAATGTTCTTGTATTTTAACAAAACTTAAACATGCATTCACAGTAAATTACAACCAGTAGCACTTAACTTATCTTATTTATCAGTCCAGCGACGTGGTACTCTGCAGTCATATAAATGATACACAAATTCATACTGAAATCATTTTGATGGTGGCTCCTCCTTTGGCAGCTTGCTAGCAGTTCGCCGTGATGCTTCGCGAATCGTGTAACTAATCGCGACCGTTAGCGTCCGCGATGACGCTACCTCGTTTCGGACTTCTGGGACGGTTACCGAACACGAAACGAATTTTTGCCTCAGCAGAACGAACGAATAAATGTTTAATTAAGATCAATTCTTGCTTCACTTATTTTCACTGGTTTCACGTAAACTTTCATATCGTTGCATTTATAACAAATCATAACTTTCACTTTGTTCAACTTTATTACTTATATTGTTTGAGCACTCCGCGGACCGCGTACGAACGTCTGATCTACGTCACGGGGCGGCAGATACTGCTGCTTGCCTGCTCTCCCACAGGCAAGCGCTGCTATAAGATAAAGTCTCTGACCTGAGGAGCCACGTAGATTACAATTAAGATCGATATTTGATCTCGTTTACAGAGAAGTATTTTACATTGACAAATTAAACATAACAAGTAATCACGGTCATATAGAAAAATATGAAGCACAAATAAAATAAAATGATATATACATAAACAATTACGATAAAGATAATAAATAAATGACAGAAAATGTACACAAGTTACCTACATACATTGTGCATCACGATAATTAATTAAGTCACATAAGTTAATTACTACATATTCACTATAAACAGGTTCAAACGAATAATACGTTCAAAATGAAGCTCATTCCTCGTTATAATGTAAGGCTTACCTTAAGGGATACCTTACAGCATGTAGGTTTTCAATCTGCTCCTCTTGTTCAGTAGGCGCGTAGCTTGCATTGCTGCGGAGGAAATTATTAGACAGCACGCTGCTTCCAAATGTTTATTTACAGGATCAGTTTGTAGGTCTATTGGCCCTAAAAAGACACGCCATTTTTCAACAAGAATTTCCACTACATGCCGTCTCTTGCAGAGGCATTTATTGTAAATCGCCTTTTGAGGATCTTCCAAGGCTGCAGCTTTAGGAAAGGGACAGATTGAATAATTTTGCAGTTTAAACCATTATCTACTAACACGCGAGGCACAAGAGTGCTTGTATCCTGCAATGGCTTTCGAGGCAGAATATTTTCTCCTTGTATAAATCCGTGGAGAAATGTAGTATTTTTAAAAATAACACTGTCACTTTGTCTGCTCTAGCTGCCCACAGCGAAATCACAAAGATGTCATCATGATCAACTCCAAACGAGACAACTGATTTTTTTATAACAATAATATCTTGAGCCACTCTTTTCTTGGACATTTTATTGGTACATGCTTTCTATGTAGCTGCCAATGCAGTTAGCGAGACATTGGAAAATAATTGAAAAACTGTCTTCACGCAATCACCATATTCTTCTCGTTTCATATTAATTTCATGAACTTATTTTCTTCGCTTCTTTGAAGCAAGAAAAATGAGAAGTAGAAATGCATCATCGTCTGAACTACTGTTCATGTTTATACGCTCCGCAGTTGACTTACACACGACAAGCGCCAGTCAACAGCTGGAACGCCGAGCGCTGCCCGCGCGGGCTGCTGTTGACGGAGCCTTAACCCTTTCCTGCCCGACGGGACTTAAAAGTCCCGCCCCATTTCCAGCGCCATAAAACAAAGTGGATACTGATATCTGACTTGTGCTCCTCACGGGACGTTAGTGTCCCTCTGACGTGTCACATGAAACACCCGCTGGCCGAGATTTCTCAATATCTCTGCTCACAAAGAGCAGTAAACAACAGATTGTTTTATGTCTGTGTGCACGATTCCGACAAGAGAGTTTTGCCGTCTCAAAAAGACGCTGTTGGGTGTTCTCACGTTGGTAATGTAGTTTTCTATTGTTTTAGCTAATGAAAACTTATATTATTCCAGGAATATAGCTCTTTTTATTTATATAGCGTTCAAAACTATGAAAAAGTTTTTAGTACTGAAAGTGTGTCAAAGGCATTTTGTGCAAGCTATTTATGTAGTTGTCTTTGTTGCTAGGTGTCACTAAGAAATTGTTGCAGCTTTTTTGTTCCTACGGATTGTCCACTGTATAGCATGCTCTATGTTGACTATTAATTTGTTGCAGTTTTGTCCTACTGCCACTACTGATGATCCGTCTCAGTTGTAGCCGGTTGGATCATCTAGGGTGACTGGACGGTCGGTAGTTGGTTTCTTGTGGACTGTGATACTCTCGTTCATCCTTCACTACAAGCTCGGGACACGCTTGAACGTGTGAAGCTGAATCCCTGCACCACCTCCGAAATCGAATTTCCCATCCTTCGGACAACGACCGTCATATCCCGCTCTGACTCATCTCAAAGTTCAAATGTTTGTACAGCTTATGGGACTTGACTACGGGGTCATCAGTCCCTAAACTTACAAACTGCTTATGAACTACCTTATACTAAAGATGGCACAAATATCCATGCCCGAGGGGGGATTCGAACCCCCGACCGTAGTAGCCTTGCAGACCGTGACTGAAGCGCCTCAGTCTCCTCGGCCACCGCGGCGGGCTGAGTCAACTCGCGACGGGGTTGTATGTTATACAACTTGCACTTAGATGCTCTCCTCCACAACTGAAACAGGCCTTTAGGTTGGAGTCCTTCCTGGGGCATGTATGTGTGTGTGTGTGTTAGTTTAACTTAGTTGAAGTAGTTTTTAATCATAGGGACTGATAACCAAAGAATTTAAGTCCCACTGATTTACGAACATTTGAAATTGGCCTCTAGGAAGTGTTGAACTGACACTGATGGAGTATGGTGTGCAAACCACAAATATGTGGCACAGCTGCCTCATTCTACCGTGACATTTCCTAAGTCAGAGCATAAAAGGGACTAGTCAATATTCGCTTGAATGAAATTGTTATTAATACTGTGGTATTAGACCTCGTGCAGTGGCGATAGTGCCTGATGTTGAATAATAACTGAGCAAGAGGTTCTAGAGGATTGTTTATTTAGATGTCTAATAGCAAGCTGTTTCAACTGTAAGAGATGATATTGTGTTACATTTCTGTGGAGGTTACCTGATGCCGGATATTATTGGCATTATTATGATTGAAGTAGCGTCCGGGAACGAACAGCTGTTAATAACAAAAAAGGAGTGAAGCAATGTTCCATTTCAATTCTGTGCATTTCTAAAATCAATGAGCATTGACATAACGTACTACAAAACCATGAAACTATTTTTATGGTACGTGCTGTCTTTTTTAATCCTGGTATACATTTGCTTTTTTTATGTCAATGTGGAAGGCGCAATTATTTCATAGCTGCTTGAACTAAATGCAACTGAAATGTAGTTGTATTAAAGTTTGAATCTTTACTCAATTATGAATTTTTCTGGACCGCTGAATTTTTTTTTCTTTTTCATAACTTAAATATTATGTTTGAATATTATACTTAGGTGTTTCTTTTTATACTAATTGCTCTTCCCAAATAAGCTGCATCCGATTGCTTTAAAAAAGAAATTCGTATAGTCATTAGCGACCGAAGTTTCATGCAGATGTGTTTTTTTCTTTTTTAATAGTTAAAACTATCAGTTTTATCCCTACTCAATAAATTGTTCCACCCTCTCCCAATGCGTTCCTGATAGCCGTATTAACTACTCCTAGGTTTGTCAACACTCAATCTTAATTATTCTATGAAATTTCGAGATAACTCTCGGAAGTCAGTAAACTGCTGTCACGATGTAAGCGCAGAGTATTCTGGCCATCGTAGTGCGTATCTTGGTGAAAGTACACTGACAAGGTGAACGCTTCAAGCACGGCGGACGAATTCGGCTCATTTCTGGCAGGTCGCTTGTTTACAGCCTGAAATGGAAGACTCTAAAGGCACTAATATGCCAGATCAAAAGAGTATGCAACACGATAACAGCCGCGACTGAGTGGTCGAGCGCAATGAGGCGCTATGCTGCGATGCGCGAGGTCGTTCGCCGTCGGGGGTTCGAATCCACAAGTATGTTTGTCTTGTCTTTAGTATAAGGTAGTTCATAAGTAGTTTGTAAGTTTAGGTACTGATGACCCCGCAGTTAAGTCCCATAAGCTTTACAAACATTTGAATATTTTTTGAACACGATAACAAGAAGTCAAAATACCAACTCCCCAAAGTTTTGCAGTCGCGTAGAAACATCTAAGACTGGTTTAGAGTAATTAAAAGACGCACCGACTCGTGGTTCCTGCCTTGCCCACGCAGATGAAATGGAAAAATACCTTAACAAAATGTTCAAATGTTTCTAAAGTCTATGGGACTTAACTGCGGGGTCATCAGTCCCTAAACTTACAAACTACTTATGAACTATCTTATACTAAAGACAACACAATAATACATGTGGATTTGAACCCCCACCGGCGAACGACCTCGCGCATCGCAGCATAGCTCTTCAGTGCGCTCGGCCGCTTCGCCACAGCATACCTTAACAAGTGGGACAATGTGAAGTAAAATATGTTCAAATGTTTGGAAGCCTCGCACACACACACACACACACACACATATGCCCATGCCCGATGGAGGACTCGAACCTCCGACAGTGAGCAATCGCGCGATCCGCAGCAAACCGCCTTTAGAGCGCTCGGCCATCCCCCCCCCCCGCGTTAAATATTAAGTAACATCTGGCATAATCTTCACGCCGCTTTGATGCGTGTGTTTGGAGAGACGGGAGTGCAGACGCAGATCAAGCGCCATAACAGTCCATCGTCTTATATTGGTACCCTTGTGCGACTATGATAGCTTCGAAATTGAAAACTGCTGGGGACAAATGGGACCAATTAGACCTCGGGGTCGCCCTATACGTGGATAAAAAAACTGACATCGATTTGTAAACTACGGGGTCGCCCTATATATAAACAAAAAATTGACATCGATTTGTAAAGTTACAGAAAATTAGTGGCGTGTCTCGTTATCGTTTCGTCCTTTATCTTGCAAAAACCAGATGGATAATTAATTAACGCGTTCCTGGGGAACCCTCCGGTTATTAACTTTCTACGACCGTTTAGCGTCCACGGTGCCATCGCCTAATTAGCAACAGGCATCTGACAGAGACCATCAATCCCACTGGCAGAAAGCAGTCCCAGTGGGGTTTACCTGCCCGCTGACCTTGGGACTGGGCCGTCTGCCGCTGAGAGCGCAATCTCTTGTTAGCTTGTGCTTCTCGCCAGTCTTCAATGTCAACGCGTTACTTACACAGAGGCAGTCGGCACTTATTGTTCATAAACGAAACGAATTACGTGCTTGAGGCCGCGTTCATCACTGACACAGGAATCTTCTAGATCACTAAAAAAATTGTTTACACTTCAACGTCATTTCGGCATATATCATCATAAAATCTAAAAAATACTTTGAATTTGCGAACCGAATTTCGGTGTCAATTAAAATCTATACGTAATCTGAGAATCAATTAACTAGGTAAATATTTCATTACTGACACTGAATTTTGTTTCGGCAGTTCGACGTTCTTTAGAGCTCATGAACTAGGGGAACGTTGCCGATAATGGACCACTTTTTATTTTGGTATCCCAAGCCTTCATTATCTATCTAATCGGGACAAAATATAGTGTAAAAGAAGCATAATGTTGTACACTTTCATCTGCTAGTATTATACTTTGAATAGACCCAAAGCATAAATGGAAATTATTTAAAATTTTAAAAAGTGAAAACGGCCCAAATTAGGAAACCTGTTGTCTAATTTGGACCTTCAGTTTCTTAAGTTGAATCACATGGTAAAACAATGACTAAAGCTTCATTTTAACATCTGGCCATTAATGTTCCTTCTGCCGGACAGAAGGAAAGCTGTGTATTTCGTCTCACAAATGAATAAAACCACTCTTTATGAGTCATTTTCTTTGTTGAAAGAATGAGGTGGTTCATATTTCTCTGCTATGTCGAATGCAAGTTTATGAACATCTTTTACTGTGAATCCAAAAACAAACTCTCTTCAATTAAAAGAAGGTGACCTGCGATAATTTTTTTTCCATTTCATTCGTGAAGGTTAATTGTCTTCCGAAAAACTGAACTTTATTTGAGAACTCGTTTTTACAACAAGCATATGTCTTTATACTAGCTTTTGGTACTCGGTGTATACGAGGATACTCGTTAAGTCCATGAGCACTGTTTCTGTTCCAAAAAAATGTTTGTTAAGCTTATGGGACTTTACTGCGGGGTCATCAGTCCCAGACTGTTTCTGTATGATGCTACAGCGATCTTCATTTCATCTTCTGTCCATTTCCCGTACATTTCCCTTTTTGCCATCTTGCAACTTTCTCTTTACTTATATGGTGTCTATTTGCCGAAGATTGACCAATGGCTGTTTCCTAATTTGGACCGGTCCAATTTAGGGGTCACTCATAAGAAATAATATTTAAGCCATGTCTCCACCATATCCTTTCTTCCAGGAGTGCTATTCTTGCAAGTTTCGCAGGAGAGATTCTGTGAAGTTGGGAAAGTAGGAGGCGAGGTACTGGCGGAAGTAAAGTTGTGAGGCGCCATCGTGAGTCGTGTCGAGATAGCTCAGTCGGTAGAGCGCTTGCCCGCGAAAGGCAAAGGTCGCAGGTTCGTGTCCCGGTTCCGGCACACAATTTTAATCTGCCAGGACGTTTCATGTAATCGAATGCTTGATATTGAGGCTGACAGAGCTTTTACACTAATGATAGCGAAAGACATAATATTATCGCCAAGGGTAGGGCTGGTCTCACGTGTCCGACATTTCGAAAAGAAAAATGCCAACTAAAGCTATTTCTGAAACAACTGTGCCCGTGGCAGTATTTCGAATGCATTTGAAGTTTCTCGTGACGTCACAGACCAACCGCGAGCTTCGCTTGCACATATGCTCGCAGCAGCCGCAGTCGTGTACCCCAAGCGACAACTAAACAGCTCGCGGCTGAGAAGCAGTGCTCCCTAACTCAGGATCGAGCGCGCGAGCTGGAGCAGCCTGTTCCACGAGAAAGCGATCGCCAGGTCTGCTGTTGCGTTTCCCAATTGATCCTATGACGTCATCAGTTCAGCCATGTACATCGACGCTGCGGCTTGAGTGGAAGACGGGCTAGAATGTTCAAATGTTTGTATAGACTATGGGACTCAACTACGGGGTTATCAGTCCCTAAACTTACAAACTACTTATGAATTACTTACAAACTAGTACGGCACAAATATCCATGCCCGAGGGGGGATTCGAACCCCCGACCGTAGTGGCCGTGCAGACCGTGGCTGTAGCGCCTTAGTCTCCTCGGCCACCGCGGCCGGCAAGACGGCCTAGAGGTTTGCGTCCTCATAGTCCCACTGCCGGTAACTGGTTGGCAACAGTTAACGTTGACACTTCTGGGCTAACAAACCCTCTTATTTGTGCTGCGGTAGCCCTACGATCCGGCACTTCTAACTGTACAATATGACGATCTTGCCGGATGTATACATTGCATGGAGGTTCAGAATTGTTACAGCGCAAGATTGTGACTGAGACACTTATTAAAGTCTTAGACTGCTCAAGCGATCGCCAGCCAAGCTAGGGAAAACGCATCATCGCCTCGGTCGTAAAAGCGACGCCACTCGTTCGTGACGACTGCAGACGCTGCGCCGGCGAGTTGAAAGCCTACAGTCAGCAGACTGGTGACTGCGACAGACGACAGCAGAGAGAGAGGGTATATTCGTCAGGTTATAAAAATTTCACATAACTCTTCCACAAGAGAGAATAAGGCCAAGGATACGTCTGCAGTTAAAGGGCTCATTGAGTGAACGCTGCACTCAAAAGTGGAACACATTCGGTCATTACGAACCGTTCCATACGCCATGATTCAGCTGATTCAGTATATAACCTCCCGCTTTTAGAAGTGTAGGCACTTGGTCTTTGGAATCGAAGATGCTCAGGAAAGTAGTCGTCGATCCAATAATTTAATCTATTATAGTCAGCTCATGTCTCAGATAAAACAGTACAGACTAGTAACCACTCGTCACTACTAGGAGATGGAGTTCGGAGACAAATGTTCAAATGTTTGTTAAGCTTATGGGACTTAACTACGGGGTCATCAGTACCTAAACTTACAAACTACTTATCAACTACCTTATACTAAAGACGGCACAAATATCCATGCCCGAGGGGGGATTCGAACCCCCGACCGTAGTGGCCGTGTAGACCGTGACTGGAGCGCCTCAGTCTCCTCGGCCACCGCGGCCGGCAGTTCGGAGACAACTAGTACGCTTCGAACTGACCATCATCCGGGGAGATGGTGAACCACTGTCTACCGTCTACACAATGCTGAATGTGGTTGCTGCCTGAGGCCAGCTCAGTCTTCATTGGTTTGTTTCGTAAAGGCCAATGATCCTGACGACGCGCTAACACTCTTTTGCTAACCCTGCCGGTGGTATCAAGAGGTCATCTGTCACAACGGCATCCGACTCCATTGTTATCCAAGCCTAGACCCACAAGCAACTGCATAGACCGGAGGAAGAATAGAGGACTTCTCCTGGCAGTCTTTGCTTCAACACCCAGACGTAGCTGTGCGGGCACAGCGGCCGAAGGAGACGTCACCTGATGATCTAGCTCCTCCTGAGCTAGCGCCTACACCACGGAATCTTGTATACAGTTGAATAAACTTGTGAACTCCAATACTGTTCTACTAGCGTCCTCTGGCGCTCCGTCAGGTATCACGCCTCTTCCTGACATAATGCTGGCAACCTACTGCACGCCGCAGCACAATGTTCACGTGACCATTCCATCCAGCATGGTTGCAACACTGAACTATCATGCCCAGCTTCCGTGCACGTAGAATCCGCTTTTTCATCGCTGAAGACCATGGCCCACCATTCCAAGCTACCTCATGACGACACTAGCCTAGCCGTGCACGTCGATGCTGTGGCAAGTGTGGACGACGGAATTGAGGTGTCCTGCCTCTAGTCTCACTGCTAGTGACCGGTCCATGTGGACATTTCTAGGTTCACAAATGCTCTTAGCTGTGCTGTGGTAGCTGTGCCATCTGCTACTGCTGTCCTTTCAATACGACGATTTTGGCGGACTCTGTGCTCCCAGGACTTTTTAATGTTCTCCATGAAAACGGATACAGTATTCAAGTAACTTGAATTACATTTATACGTTGCTAAACGGTAATTCGCTTAAGGGGACCTGGACTTGAAAATGACTGAAAAGTTGAAAAACAATTTTTTCGTCCATCTGAAAGCCAAATTTCACCAGTCTCCAAAACTATATGGTTTGTTTACTTTTAAATAGTAATTATAGTCTTAAATCCTCTTTGAAAAAATGTCTGCACACTTGTCACGCTGATAGTTCAGTAAAGGAATATCGCCATCAATATTCCATGCCTGCCTCAGTCATAGAAACGATAAATTCAATGTACAGGGACCTTGCAGATAAATAATTACTTAGTAAATGTCTCCTTGGCGTACACAAATTCCTAATAAGAATTTCAACGCCTACATGTGGTACCGAGTATCGAAAACGGTGTTTGTTGGATGGACAGTACTTCAAATAGGTGTGCAGGATGCAGTTATCTGTTTCAATGATGGTGTAATTTGCTAGCAAAAAAGTAATGGACAAATTAGGCATCTAACCAGAAAAAAATGTTCAAATGTTCGGACCAAACTGCGTGGTCATCAGTCCGTAGCTTACAAACTACTTAAACTAAGGTAAACTAACCTAAGGACAACACACACACACACACACACACACACATGCCCCAGGGAGGACTCGAAACTCCGACGGCGAGCAACCGCGCGCTCCGCAGCGAGGCGCCTTAGACCGCTCGGCTGTCCCACCGCGGCTAACCAGAAAACAATATGATAGCTGCTCTGACTGGCATAGAACGTCAGCGACTATATTAAGCTGAATGGGCTGCATTAGCCACCACTAAAGAGGCCAGAATAAGGGAAAGACTCGTGAAAAAGTCTGCAGAGGATAAAGAGGCAGCTGACCAGCATGGTCATGCCACTGTAATGTTCTGAAAAGGGCATGTTAAAATGTTTGTGAAGCTTAAGGGACTTAACTGCGGGGTCATCAGTCCCTAATCTTACAAACTACTTACGAACTATCTTATACTAAAGAAGACACAAACATCCATGCCCTAGGAGTGGGGGGGGGGGGGGGGTTCGAACCCCCGACAGGGAGCGGCCCTGCGCATCAGAGCATAGTGCCTCAATGCGCTTGGCCACTCCGCCGCAGCCGAAAGGGTTATACGGTGAGTCAAATACATTGTGAACATTCATTTCTCATTTTCTCGAAACCACATTTTCCAACATTAGGTACATATATCTTCTTAATGGTTTTAGCTATATCCACCAAATTTCTCCCAATTGAAGGATGGGACAGTATCTTTGTATTACGCCTAACACATTGCAGAAATCATCTGTATTTGTCATGCTATACAGGGTGAGTCATAAATGAGGAAAAATATTTCGTGCAAACTGTCACACAAAATATTAACAAAAAGAATATATAACAGAATAAAAAGTAAAATTGAGCAGAATCTGGACGAAGATCAATTTGTATTATGATAGAATGGAGAAACAAGAGAAGCTATCTTGATATTAAGACAAACAATGGGTAAAATGTTGGATCAAAAAAGAGCACTGTTCATTGTTTTCGTGGACTTGGAAAAAGCCTTTGATAAAGTGAATTGGAATGTTCTGATGGAAATTATGACTAATGTTGGTCTAGATTTCAGAGACAGACGGATAGTGCATGAACTCTACAAAAATAAAAGAGGGGTTATAAATATACATGGTGAAATACAAGAGGCTTACATAAAGAAAGGAATGCGACAAGGATGCAGTTTATCACCAGTGATTTTGTTTATTGAGGAGGGAATTAAGGACTGTAAAGAGTCTATGGAAGGAATTAAGATAAATGGAGTGCAAATTAAAATGATAATATTTGCTGATGACATAGCCATCATTGAAGAGAGCGAAGAAAATCTGCAAAAGGCGTTATCAAGAATGAATGAGATCCTGCCAGATAAATATAACATGAAAGTCACACAGAAAAGACAGAGATCACGGTATGCAGCCACGTGCAAATTACAACTGATATTACGATTAATGATGTACCACTGAAACAAGTTAATCTATTCATCTATTTAGGGAGTAGAATTACACCAGATGG